>OZ014534.1:114139551-116748764 GCA_963966105.1 Volucella zonaria | reverse complement strand
CCAGTTGATGATGCAATTTTGCACACCTATGTATGTCCAGCAGCTAAATAAATTTTTTTCACTTGTGCTAAAATTATTCCTTACTAATAAAATTGTCAGCTAACTGCTAAACTGTGGCAATTATTTGCGCCTGCTGTTTTTAAATAGACTTAAATTTTATAACCACGCTATCTGGCTCATAAAAGACCGCCATAAACATCGCTGCTGACCGCTGCTTACTGTTTTAACAAACGCTTAAGCTTTGAGTGGCCGTTCAAATTTTTATTGCAACTTTTTGTTTTAAATTTTTATTAATCTCCCTTCCTCGATCCTTTAGGATTAGTGGAATCGAAATTCACCTAAACTGGTCTTTTTTCAATGTATGTGGTGGGCATCTCTAATTTTTTTTTTGAATCGAATTTAATTAAAAACTGAGCTAAAGTGTAAGTGTAAAAAAACTAAAAATAGGTAAAAGACTGTAAGCGAGAAATACGAAAACAAAAAAAGAAAAGGAAAATCAAAAAAACATTAAGCAGAAATGTGCATTTACCCCCCGTCATCAGTAGCAGTGGTAGTAGCATCAGTGTTCGTATCTGCGATTGCATCAATCTAAGAGATAATCACACTCATTGAAAGCGAGTGTCTTCCTTGAAAGCGACCACCATGTGCCTAAGTGTTCGTAATCTGTGCACGAGTTGCCGAGGTTTGTATTGAATTTCAAAAAAAAAAAAAACAGAAAATTTTTTAAGAAAAAACAATTTCACATTTTGCAGATACGGATTTGTACTCTTGTACTTTAAGATCATCATTCTGGCTTTTAATTGCATTGTGTCGTAACGTACGTCGTCTGTGTGAAGTGAAGTGAAATGTTGCACTCGCTTGTTGCTCGTCATCAGTCACTGTGAATGAATGAAATTCTTTGTGTCTCCTCAGATCTTTTTTTAATTTCTTAGAATAGAACTACACATTAGCGAGAGCAACAGTTTCAATCACTATTTAGCATCTCTTGAGTGAGATACATTTAGCATTTGTTATAATACTTTGTGTCTTCTATTTCAAACATAGGGTACATCGGCAAAAGTTGATGAGAACATAATGAAAATCTTGCGACAGAATTTATATTTGGAAATATTTATAGCACTTTGGATGGTGGCAAGATGAAGGCCGTAGTTGTATGTACGAGTATACATAAATGTAGGGCATTTGACTTATGAGACGATAGAAATATTAATGAAGGGAGAAATATTTTGGAAGTTTTGAAGGGCGTATTCGTTCAAAAAACATCTGGCAAGAATCAGTTTAAAAGTGTTCGCATTAGTGGCAACAAGTGACGATTCTTAAGTATTCCAAGTTCTCATCTTAGTGTTTTAGTTTCGTTTACAAGTTGTGAGAGTTAGTGTGGATACGAGTACTATGGGCAGGTAAGAATATTTTGTCAAGCTTATTTTGAAGCGATTAAAAAGTACAGATTGCTTTTTGGAAATTTGGAGAGAGAACACTCATTTCTCTTTAAACTACTGCATATTTTTCTGAATTGAAAATTGATCAGTGGATGGTGGTTGGATCCTTTCCTTAAAATTGTATGAGAGTGGACTGCTTTTTTTGTACTATAAGTTAACACATGGGCTGAAAGGTCCGTGACGTTTTATAGTAAAACACAAAATTTTTGCAAAATTCAACTTTATTTATTAATATAGTTGCCTTCGAGGGCGATACCACTGATTGAAACGATTTTTCAATCTTTCGATACCAGTTTTGTAGTACGATTTCGGTTTAGCCTCAAAATACGCCTCTGTTTCGGCGATTCGGTCTTAAATCTCTTTCTGGCGAGCATTCTTTTGAGGTCTGCGAACAGGAAATAGTCGCTGAGGGCCAAATCTGGAGAATACGGTGGGTGGGGAAGCAATTCGTAGCCGAATTCATTCAATTTTGCCATCGTTTTCATCGACTTGTGACACGGTGCATTGTCTTGATGAAACAGCTCTTTTTTTTTCTTCAAATGCGGCCGTTTTTCTGCGATTTCGTCCTTCAAACGCTCCAACAACGCAATGTAATAGTCGCTGTTGATAGTCTGCCCCTTTTGGAGATAGTCGATGAAAATTATTCCATGTGCATCCCAAAATACGGATGCCATAACCTTGCCAGCCGAGGACGAGGTTCGTCGCCTGCTCGCCACTCAGCTGACTGCCGACTTGACTCTGGTGTGAAGTGATGGAGCCAAGTTTCATCCATTGTCATATACCGACGCAGAAATTCGGCTTTATTGCGGTTGAACAGCTTTAAACACTCCTCTGAATCATCAACACGTTGTTGTTTTTGGTCGATTTTGAGCAAACGCGGCACCCACTTTCAACAGAGCTTTCGCATGTCCAAATATTCGTGAATGATATATCCAACACGCTCTTTTGATATCTTCAGAGCCTCAGCTATCTCGATCAACTTCACTTTACGGTCATTCGTAATCATTTTGTGGACTTTTTTGATGTTTTCATCTGAAACAGCCTCTTTTGGACGTCCACTGCGTGCATCATCTTCGGTGCTTGTATGACCACTTTTAAATTTTTCAATCCACTTGCGAATGGTTCGTTCGCAAGGTGCAGAGTCCGGGTAACACTTATCAAGCCATTTCTTTGCATCGGCTGCATTTTTTCCCATCAAAAAGCAATGATAAATCAACACACGAAATTGCTTTGAATCCATTTTTTTCACCATAAGAAAAGTTACTTCACTCACAACGCTGTATCTCGAGAACTAATTGTCCGACAGCTGTCAAATTTATACACGTATCTTTTGAAGGTTGGTACTAACTGAAAATGGATTTAATTCAAGTGGTGCCCTCTCTTAGAAACGGCACAGCCCATGTTTTGTATTGCCATTCTGACTTTATTTGCAAAATTGTTCCTTGAGATCTATTCTTCTAGATTACTTCAATAACCTCGTGGGCATTTGCCCACATTTCTCCTCTGATATGCCCGTTTTTCTCTTCATGATTGATCCAGATTAATGTCCAGCTTCCATAGCGTTAGAATCCTACATCATTTTTTCTATGAGGAAGAGAGCCTCAGATAGTCTCTAAAATATCAAAATATAGTGAGCATGCGTAAGATCTTTGATGTGAGTATCTGCAACGAAAATTGCTCCTAGAAATGGTTGATGAAGACAAGGATAAAAGCATTGTGATTATATTTTAATTCAAAGCAAGATTAAGTAACTTGTGATTCCAAACTGTAGAGTAACCAGGACAAAACTTGTCCTAAAGGAAATTTTTTCTTAAACCAACGAGGGATTAGGTTTTGAAAACAGTGCTGGAAACTTTTCATCATTATTCGATAACTCTGAAATGGGGCAATTTTTCCCACTAAGCAATCTCATACTCCAATCGTATCTATCATATTTGTGCACATTAAGTTGACTGAGGTTCTTTTTTATTTGAGGTCGCCACTTAAGGTCAGGTCTTCTTGGTTCTTGAGAAATGAAGTTCAATCATTCAAAATGTCCTAGCCCTCAAAGCAAACGAATTCTAGCCTTTTTGACAAGGTCAACGTCGTTGTATAGCCTATACATATACAGTTCGTTACTACCTGGTAGGGACATAAACACTGTTACACAGAAAAATCAGCCAAATGAAAACGAATTAATATGTTTTTATTGGGTTATTCAATGGCTAAAATCTTAGAACAACTTATTCGAAATAACTTCCATTTGCCTTCCAGAACGACCTAAGACGATGTGGCCACTCATCGATCGCGAGACGCACTGCATGCATGGAGAAATTGTTCACTGCACGGACAAGGGCTCGCCTCAGCGACTCAATATTTGAGTGTCGAGTAGAGCAAGCCATGCCCTCTAATACGGACCAAAACTGGCCAATCATCCGTTGATATGAAGTCCGGAACGTTGTTTTTTAAGCCACAGTTGAGGCATTTTTACTTTGTGAGCTGGAACAGAGTCTTGCTGGAAAGTCCATGGCTTGTTGTTGAATATTGATTGGTTGAGAGACTTCACAATGGGTTCCAAGACGGTCGATTGATATACTTTGCCCGATATTTTCACTCCTTTCTCGCAAAAATGGAGCTTGGTTCTTCGCGTACCGGCTGAGTAACGCTTTCGATCTTCGCTTGCGTTTTTCCTTCAATGCGGCCGTGAGCAGGTGTACAGTGTGTCGCTTGTATGCGCTGAGTCTTAAATCTTCTTTGATTATGCGAGAAATGGATTTTTGCAAAATTTGCATTTCCCGCTACAAGATTTTCTGTTTTCGCAGCGGTTTTCGGTCGATTCGTTTCTTCACGGCTTTGATCGCTTTCAGAGTTCTCACAGTGCGCGGACGGCCGGATCTTTGACGGTCTCGTACTCCACCAGAATCCTCAAACAACTTCACAGCACGATGCACAAAATTGCGAGTGATTCCAAGCGGTCGCAACGTCCTAAAGATATCGCCTTTTTCCATGTTGCATTTATGTAGGTCAGCTACAACAATACGATTTTCGATGTCGCCCTATCCTATGATTGTAAGCAATTAATGTCAAAAACTTTTTACGTCACAATGAAGCATAAATATCAACTGTCAAATCGCAATCAATACGAAAAAGGATGCGCCCAGTGTTGCATTCGTAATGAGCGACTTCAGTTGTGTACCAGTATTCATGACTTGACTAGGAATACGTATCTACCAATTCAGTTTATGCAAACGGGACCAAAAATCAGTCGACGAACTTTTCTGTTGGGTATTTCCATTCGCTTGAGATAAAATCCATGTTGACTTCTTAGTCCAACGAAAGAGCGATTCTTCGCTTATTCTCTAAGGTTTTGCCGTTGTTTACAGCGTAGTCCAGTACCACCTCAAAGTTATATTGTAGTTTGCGTTTGTGAAGTGCTGTCCGTGTCATTGGTGGTGGGTGTCCTTTCTTGTCGGGAACTAATTTGCATAAGTTGGGTATTGATTTGAGAAACTTGAGTTTTTTTTTTTCAATATCTGTCACATTAACAAAGAGCTATCGAATCGTTGATATATTGCTTGAAGAGATAGACTTGTAACGCTCTTTCTCTCAATGTAGTCGTCTTTTCCATGCCTAGAGGGGGTTAATTTTGATTTTTGTACCACCTATGATCCCTGCAAAAGTAAGAAAAGAGGTAGGCTACTATATCGTTTGTCAATTATTATATACAATTAATTTAGTTCCTATAACACCTTCAATTGCAGTTTTGTTTCTCATATACGAGCTGGTTTCCATTTTCTCATCTTCAGTAGGCCATCGGATGACCGAGTCGCAAACATTGCTGATGAAATACAGCACTCTGTTGATAAGACTGCATACAGTTCCCTAGGGGAAGTTGAATCTATCGGCAATATCCCTGTAGTAGCAAGCCTCATGCGGAGCAAACCAAAGAAAGAGCGCTATATGCATTTCAGCAGAATATGTTTTGCGGGCCTCTAATTTGGCGTAAATATCCGAAGTTGCAAACGTTTCTACCAACCGTCTATAGAGAGTGCGAAATATGCGGAAATATGTCACAAATTCCTTTTCATTGTAAGAAGGAACCATTTCTTTCAAAAAATGTGCGATAGAGTTCCTTGAATCTTTCCCGACAGAAAAAGGAATAACGCTCACTAAAGTCTTTATATCTCTGGAAATGCCGAATGTCAACATTTTTGATAGCTAACATATGGACTGTACTTTTCTGTTCTAACTTTGATCTGATATTTTTCACGAATCTGTGATTTTCTGTTCTAGTTTCTCCCCACTGAACAAAGCTAGTATTTCAAGCGTACACATAGTGAAAAGTATGTATCAAATCAGCCTGATACTCGCTAAAACCTCTTTCTTGCCGGTTGGCTTTGATCCACTCTGAAACCGTGTTAGCATTACTTCAGTCTGGAGCCATCATTCGGGTTCTTAGAACCCTGTGACAGAAAAGAGCAATCTCGTCTCACGCAACCACCCCGAAGGGTAACAAGGTCTCTGATCAATGGACTTCTATTCCCACTTCTCATAGCGCCTGTTCGTTCAGAGGACTGGTGTTTCACCCTGCTGACATAGTGCATTAAAAAACAAATCCTGTACTCGAACTTAAGAAAAATAATTCCTCTATAGGTATCGGAGTTTTGAGGGTCCCCTTTTTGATCCTGAGATTCCATTAATCGGTCATACTTTAACCTGACGATATTTTATGTTTTATCCCAACAAGCTCCTAATCCAAACTGGAGTTTTAAAGTTGGGACATTCCCTTTCTTCACTCCTTCCTCACTTCATACTGCTAATCGCGTATACACAAAACGTTCTTCCACACCGTCTAACCCAATTCCCAAACGTGTATCTTTTAATCTTGATCCTCCTCTCAATCATTTAAAAAACCCAACAACTTCTCCTCATCCCACTCAAACTAAAACGACATAACCTAACTTTATTCGCTCCCATATTTTAAATCCCTCCCCATCTTCTAAGCTAGAGTCCCACTCTAATACCACACCACCTTCTTTTTTAGACCCCATACTTCCTCCAAAGGCAAAGTTAACCAAGCACCTTATCGATTCAGGGGAAGATGGCCGGTATGTTCTCTCTCGACTACGAGACCTCAGACTATACGATAATGTTCGTTTATATCTCGAAGCCATATTCTGTCTGTATACACGGTATAACGAAAACCAATGCAATGGTTTCCATTCTGCAAGAAGGCCTTCCCACTAATCACAATGATCTGCGGCAACTTTTTATACGTTTTCATGAGCAATTAGATATGAGTCCTGATGATGTGGCTAATGATCTCTCTTCTTTTGCGTCTCACGTAAGTTCCAAACGCATACTACACCTCCAGCGAACACGGTCTAGTTTCAGAAACTACCATCGCTCCTAACCCACCACTCAATTCTTTGCCGAAGCCTCCCAAATATCTGTCTCTGTATTATCAAAATGTAAGAGGATTACGAACTAATATTTCTGCTATATATCTTAATTCGCAGATTCTGCCCTACGACATTTTTGCACTCACAGAAACCAATCTCACCCCTAATATTAAGAATAATGAATTATTTTCCCAAGACTTTGATTTACACCGTGACGACGGTCTAGATAAAGAGGAAAATTTATATGGCCGTGGGGTACTTCTAGCTATACACTCTCGTCTTGAGTCTAAACCCTTTAAAAAATCGTCCACTGCATTCTTTGAATTTGTATGCGCTAGAATTCCTATTTGCAAGCGCAACCTATATATTTGCTGCTGCTATATTCGCCCCTCTCAACCAATTCAAGGTTACCAGCTAGCTGTTGATGCAATCGACAGCATTTTTAATGCTGCTGATTCCAACGACGTAGTTATTTTTTTTAGGAGATTTCAATCTACCTAAGCTTGTATGGGCTCAGACTGACCAGTGCTACTTTACTGCAACAAATTCCACCTCTGATAAAGAAAACCTTTTCATCGATTGCCTTACTGACTCTGGTCTGTATCAATTAAGTGGTGTCACCAATAACATTGGCAGACAACTCGACCTAGTCTTCGCCACTGATACAGATAACTGCATCATTTTAGAAAGCAGACATCTTCTTTCTAAGTTGGATAGTTACCACCCTCCCCTTTCTCTTACGTTAGCGTATGACAATGGTCTTAATCGCGTTTCTTATGAGTATTCTTACAGTTTTAATTTTCATAGGGCTAACTACGCCAAACTGATTAACCTCCTCAGTATGGCCAATTTTGAATTTCTTTACGATAATAATAATATTTCCAACTATCGACCAATTGCTAAGCTGTCCTGCATACCTAAGCCTTTCGAGAGCATTATTTATGATATAATGCTTTTCCATTGTAAACCTATTGTTTCCCAAAACCAGCACAGATCTCAAAGGTAGATCTACGACCACCAACTTAACGGAATTCGTATCAAGCACTTTATGTGCACTGGAATCTGGAAATGAAGTTGATGTGATTGCCACCGATTTCAGCAAGGCTTTTGATAGGATTTCACATGATATAATCCTTCTGAAATTAAAAGCTCTTGGTTTCCAAATAAACTTTATAACATGGGTTCAATCATATTTAAATGAAAGACAATACTATGTTTTATTTAGGTCCATGATTTCTGACCCAATTAAAGCCTCCTCTGGTGTCCCTCAAGGCAGCCACCTTGGCCCCTTACTATTTATTCTGGCCATTAATGATGTTGATTGCATCATTAAAAATTCATACATATCTATTTATGCAGACGATATGAAAATCTTTAGATATATATCCTCTTCCTCAGACAGCCTACCACTGCAGGAAGATCTTGACAGATTTTGTACTTGGTGTCAGAAGAATTTTCTTGAGCTTAACGTCAATAAGTGTCAGGCTATAACGTATTCCCGTAAGCGGCCCCCTACTTCACCTCGCTGCTATCTAATCTTTAATCTGCCTGTTCCCTTAGTGAATGAGTTGCGTGATTTAGGTGTTATCTGTGATAAGGAACTCAATTTCCGTTCTCACATTGATAATATAATAAAGAAAGCCAACTCTGCCCTTGGCTTCATCAAGCGCTGGTCTAAGGAGTTTTCCAATCCTTATGTTACCAAATCTCTTTACATAACCTTTGTTAGGCCTCTTCTTGAATATGCAAGCCAAGTTTGGTCACCCTACTACAGAACACACATCCTCCGGATAGAAGCTGTTCAACGCAGGTTTTTACGATTCGCTTTACGTGGTCTTCCCTGGGATGATAGCCAAAACTTACCACCTTATACCGACCGGCTGAAACTTATAAATTTACAACCCCTTTCTATACGTCGAAAAGTTGCCGATATTCTCTTTATTCATCAAATTTTAGTTGGGAATATCGATTGTCCTTCTTTACTTCGACTTATTTCTTTTAATACCAACCCACGCAATCTTAGGTCTGTGCCACTTTTCCGGCTCAATCTTCACCGAACGAATTACGGACACTTGGAGCCAATGTCTAGAATGCTTCGTGAAGTTAACGATATTCTGCCTCTCTTCGACTACCATCTCACCAAACTCTCTCTTAAAAACACTCTTATTTCCACCTATGCCTCACATCCTAACTTTTTTTAACCGCTCCCACCCTTTAGTTTTTATCTTTAGTTTTAAGTGAAAATTGTTAGTTCTAAGAATAAGCTTGCAATAAGCAATAATAAATCTGTCCGGGGTTGACCCGGGCCGCAAATGAAATCAAAACAATTTCAGCTGCTTTAAAAAATTCAGCAGGGGGCTGTCCGTCATTGCCATTAGGTTAGATATCGTTGGCTTTCTTGGTAAGGCAGGCGAAGATGTTTTCGATTCATTCTGCTAGACAACTGAATTTTAGTTATCCCCGCCATTAAACAGTATGCAGACGTAATTCTGTGAAATTGTCACCTGTGACTACTTAATTTATTTCTGCATATTTCTGATCGGTATTTCTGTTTGTACTCATATTTGTATCCTTGACAAGTTCTTTTCATATTTTGATAGAAAATGAGTTCGCTTGAAGCTCAAGACTTCTTACTCAAGTCTTCGTCTGATGAAAAATCCACAACCTTTCACGAATAAATATTTGTTACAATTTTTCGTGTCGCCTCTGCCTTTATACAGTAAAATAATAAACAATTCTTTTGAAATAAGGATAAGAGGATTTACTAATAAATCTGTCTGATCTTCTCTGCATATATTCCTTATAAAGTAATTCGTTGAATTAATTTTAACACCATTTCCGTTTGTAAACAAACGTTTGACTAGACCTCTTTCTTTTCTGCAGGAATTCAGGTACCAAACTTGGTAAATTATAACAGCTGATTGACATTACATGGTTTCCAGATAAGATGTTAGCTGCAATGCTTAGAATGGGGTGCCCTTCTCGTGAATCAAGAAAACGATGATAAGGTTCTATTCATCAGGCATTCCTCTGATTAACAAATGGAGAACACCCGCCATCTAGTTACATCAAGCATATTCAGCCCTCGTTCTTCTATGGAGCGCCACTTCATAAAGGAGCTACATATGCTTGCCTGCGCCCTTCATCAAACCAGGGTTTCGCGCGAATGGTCGGGTGAAATCCAGCACATGAATTGGAGCATTACTGATGGCTTCTTGGTAACGATGCCATTGATCTTTAACATTTAATATAGGCTAAAAGGCATTTGGCGAGAGGTTAGGGTATACACGACTAGGTAATGGTCCAAATCTACATACATTATTCGTTCGAAATATTCGGATATTTTAAATACTGAAGGAGTATTTTGCGATGGACAACTTAATCAATTTGACTATTTTACAATCAGGTGACGGATATGTTTTTATTTTTTTGTGAGTGAGGTGAGAAAATTGAAGAATTTAATTATACCAGGCTGATGTTGATGTATTAAGGCTTAACGCGAATTGCGAAATATGGAAACTTCTTCTTGCCAAAAAATCCACACCTAAATACACGATGATCCTGTTCTCTGTAGCCGCCATCGTAGTATATATCACAGTTTTCCATCTTCTTTTTGTCCAGCTTATCCCACCGCACTTCCTGGATGGCTGTGATATCTCTGTGTGGGGCCAATAAGTTAATATAAGATTATTAAGTAATTTTAAGCTAGCATTTAAGCATTTTGTGTTAGTATGTAAGGGTTAATGATTAAGATAATGAAATGCATATAAAACTAAAATGGCTGTGATATCTACTTCAGAGTAGTCTCGATATCGTGGTCTATTCAGGGGAAAAACATTCCATGTACATATTCGCACGCTGTTGTAAAGTTTTTCGTTTTGCAGAGTCCGCTGTTAGTGGCCTCGAAGTAACCCAATGCACTACTTCCAACCAAAGATACGAGTAGATATTACGGAGTTATGAAATGTATCGTTGTCATCCCATCTACATAGTTCTCTATGCTTATTGATCTCAGCTTCAAATACGTTAAGGTAGGTCATACTCGTATAATCGTATTGATTATTATTGTTATTATTGACAATGCGAATTGTGGGTGGCCGTGGCTCAAGTGGTAGTGAACTGGCATCGAAATCAGAATCTTCGGGGTTCGAATTCCAACCGCTGTCGAAAGATATTCATTTTTTTAGTCAACTAAAATCAAGTAAGTTGAGTTGTTGACTAGCAAATAACAACAAGTCAACTTCCACAAACAATTTGTTCTCCCCAAACTACTGAGTCCAAGCACCTTTCTTCTCTCTATCCATCCAATTTTCTAAAGAACTTAACACATGATGAGGCATTATAAGTGTATTCATACCCACTTAAGTGTTAGGTAGGTAGGTAGGTAGGTAGGTAGGTAGGTAGGTAGGTAGGTAGGTAGGTAGGTAGGTAGGTAGGTAGGTAGGTAGGTAGGTAGGTAGGTAGGTAGGTAGGTAGGTAGGTAGGTAGGTAGGTAGGTAGGTAGGTAGGTAGGTAGGTAGGTAGGTAGGTAGGTAGGTAGGTAGGTAGGTAGGTAGGTAGGTAGGTAGGTAGGTAGGAAGGTAAGAGTGGCTGTTGGAAACACTAACCCAGTTATACCTATTGGACCATTGTGATGCCACGTGGATCTATGATCCTCTTACTAATGGAACCACTTTGAGCTTACGATGAATCGTAGGAGACTGTTTTCGTCTATATTTTTTAGATTGTTTAGGTCATTGTGGAAGACAGCTCCTAAGTGAAGTTTTCTTCTCTGGAAGAGAGCTGGACATATACAGAGAAGGTGGAGGATTGTCTCCTCTTCCTCCTCGTCCATGCAGCTTCAACAGAAATCATTTATAAAGGCGCCAAACAGTCTTGCGTGCTTGTCTGCGAGGCAGAGTTCTGTGATGACACCTACAAATGGTGGCGCTGAGATGCATCCTATTTAGAAGGATCAGACTCTTAGAGCGATTTGGATTTAGCTTTGGCTAGGTCTGTTTAGTCGCTAGACATGTTGGTCCAACAGTCCACCCAAGGTCTGTTCTTTTATTGGCATCCAGCTTTACTATTAAATTGCATCTAGCGATTGGTATACCTATGCTAACCTTTTCCGGTAGAATAGGTCGGCGCTACAGTTCCCAGGAATGTCTCTGTGGCCCGGCACCCAGCAAAGGTGAAGGTGGAACTGCTCTGCCATCTCCATAAGAGATGATCGGCATTCAAGGGCGGTTTTCGAATTTAGTGAGACTGAATCCAGGGACTTGATAGCGGCCTGACTATCCGAAAAGTTGCGGATATCCTTTGCAGATATCACGTTTTTCTTCAGCTAAGACAGAGCTTCTTTTCCGCCTGGAACGCGCTACAGTCATTTGGAAGACGGAAAGAGAGGTTTAGATTTAGCTTATCTGAGAAAATACCGACACCAACCCCGCTATCGGTTTTAGATCCCTCTGTGTAGAAATGGATTGACTTGTCCTCCATGAAAGCATCTTCCTCCTAGAAGGAAGGGGAAGCTTACGTGGAAGTCTTTGTCAAACCAAAGTTCAGGTATGGTGTAATCGATGTTGTGTGTGAGGACTCCTAATGTATTAAGAATGTTAGCGTTCGCAGCTACTTGCCTGCTGAAAATATCGAGGGGTGTCAAATGAAACAGAATATCTAATGCCGCAGAGGGAGTAGACCGTAAAGCTCCGCTTATGCATAGACATACTGTTCCTTGGACTCTGCTTAGTTTAGTGCAGTTGACTGCATTATCTAAGGCCGTCCACCCGAGTATCGGTCTTATAAACGAGATGCATAGCCAGTGATTTATGCGGGGTTGAAGGCCACTGTAGCTTTATTGAGTCTCTCGTGAATGGGAGGGTGTATAATTGGAACTTTGTATTTCCTGGAAAAGAGGACAAGATCAGTTTTAATGCTGTTTACTGCCCAACGGGTTAATCTGTTGAGATTTAGTTGAAGGAGTTCTTTAACATCATGTAGCAACATCATCCGCATAGGCAATCACCCTGCTACCACCCACTTCCAGGTATATCATCAATTCATTAAGCACTAAGTTCCAGAGAATGGGAGAGAGGACCCCGCCTTGCGGCGTACCTCTGTTAACACATCTTTTAGCAGAAGCCTCACCCAGTTTGGGGTTTAATTATCCTGCAGTTTAGCATAAGACTGATCAACTCCATAAGTGAATCGTCTACCTCCAGATTTGACAGAGCAGTCGTGACTACGGATGTGTTGATGTTGTCCAGGAAAGCAACCATTGTGTACTCTCTATATTGTAGGGATCGTTCGATGTGGCTAGTCAGTGAATGCAGAACCGTTTCCACCGAATTGCCTTGACAGTAGGCATGTTGAGCCGATCACAGGAGCCTTGGATTCCTTTTTTTAGCTCGTATATAGATATCAATCAGTCGTTCTAGAGTTTTCAGAAGGAAAGATGATAGACTTATAGATCTGAGGTGCTTTGGGACAACATGAGAACATTTTTCGGTCTTGGGAATGAAAACTAGATTGACAGTTTTATACAGCTCCTCATAATATTTTCTAGCAAAGACAGAATAATATCTGAGGACCTCTGAAGCTCGGTAGGTATTATACCGTCCGGATCAGCAGACTAGTATGCTTTGAAGCTATGCAGCGCCCAGAGCAGTTTGTCACTTGTAATCAGACCATGAATTTTGGTCCCGGTTGCAGTAGGCCTGGGAGCTGCCTGGAGTGTTAAGTTCTTTAAAAAAAAATCCACTGTACGTCTTCCCTTTGATCCGATATTTCCTTTCGCTCAAGACTCGCATTTTCAGGTTTGGAAAGTCAAGAATTACTGGACGAGACCAGTACTCTGTGGCTACCAAGAAGAGGTAAACTAAGTAAAATTGATTCGTTATATGCAGTTACAGTACTGAGCATCGTCATGTTAGCACCGGTTAGCTTCTGTCCTAATAGTACAGCACCCTACCATCTAATGGTAAAAAAAGACTTTCAGAAAGTGAAGCCGCATACTCCACCAAGAACTTACAACAAATTGTAATGCAACTATAGTCCATCGGAAAGCTACTTATAGTCCATTAAATTCTTTCGGTGATGAGCTCATGTTTAGACATCAAAGGCGTTTGAAACATGACTTCTAAAATTTAAGTTGAAATATTCGTAAATTCATCGTAAACCAGCAACGTTTAAAATACGTCGATCCAATTTCAATTGTATATAATAATTAATTGTATATGAGAAAATTTAAAATAATTCTTATACTGCTTCTAATTTTTCTTATACATTTTGCCAACGGCCATTTATGCTGTATATGTTGCAGAAATAGAACGAATTCCCAGACTTAGCGTCGTACCTTCCCCTTGATGGCGTTTTCATCTCTTTGAACAGATCATGCGATCTATTGCCCGATATGTTGTATCCGTCTTGACGTAATAAACTCGATGGCATTTGAAGAATTTTCTTTTGCCCCACCCCCAGATCTAAATTTATTTATTGTGTACAGGGACAAGATGCTAACTCTGCTTTTGCAATGGCAAATTTTGAATGTAGTGCCTATACTATGGGAGAATAAATACACGTTTTCAGTGACGTCCTTAACTAATTCTGGCGAGAATAACCCATCAGCAATGGAAAATGGAAAATCTGTCAATAAATCACCTCTTCTGAATCATGGAATATTGTGACGCGTTTGTGGCCAAGCTCTTGGGAATTAGATTTACGCACGTAGACATTTTGAGATATTTGAAATTGTGATTTTAAAAATGTATTTTTTAGCGAACAAGGTTGTTGATCTTTTATTTTTTTTTTGTTTTTTTTTGTAAATCAATATCCGGCTGTCTGTCAGTGTTGGTAAAAGATAAATTTAAAACACCATTTGCTGTAAATAAAAGGTGAACCAGAATACATTTTTGAGGCCACAGATACATGCCCTTGGAACAGTTATCAAATAGACCTCATTGAGTTTTGAAGCAACTTTCACCTGATAACTTCTGTGAGTGACCTTAGGACTCTCAATATCGGATAAGGTCTTTTTCGTTTTCGAACGAGTTTTGAGAAGTTTTTAGTTCTCTGCCACCAGCACAATTTTGTTAGAAAAGTTGTCTGACTTGATTATTGCATTTCATCGTAGAGCTTTGTAGAGTCTATTTAACTTTTTATTTAGTTTTTGCCTAGTTAAAAGTTGGAGAGCCGCCTGATATATAAGATTCTTCCAGTAGATCGATATACCACCTTGATCAAAATGTTCCCGGGGGACACCACCGTGTTCCGAATTGAGTTTTGTTTTTTTTTGTTAAATTGGTAAATCTGTTGTTGACATTCCCTCCAAATCTTAGCGTCATAGTTTGACATTTGCAAAAGTTACGTAGCCAAGAGTACATCTATCTCTGTGTGTGTTGGCGATTTTTTACAATTCTAGAAATGGATTTAAATTTGCAACAACGAACTTGTACGAGTATTAAATTTTGCGTAAAAAACGGATTTAATGGTGCGCGAACGTTGGAAATGTTGGAAAAGTGTTTCGGCAACGATTCTCTAAAGAAAACGGTCGTTTACTAGTGGCACGAGCGCTTCAAAAGTGGTCGTGAGTCAATCGAAGATGATGAACGCAGTGGCAGACCATCGACATCGAAAACCGACGAATACATTGATGAAGTAAAAGAAATGTTGGTCAATAACCGCAAATTAACCATCAGAGAGATAGAAATGTCCAAGACGTTTTGGGTAATGATTTGGGTTTCCGTCGTGTAGGAGCAAAGTTGGTGCCAAAAGACCTCAATTTCATGCAAAAAAGAGACCGTGTTGACGTCGCAGAAGAGATGATTTGCGAGCCTGAATCCGATTCCATATTCATCAAAAGGATCATTACTGGAGACGAGACGTGGGTTTATGAGTACGACACGCAATCCAGACATCAGGCAAGTGAATGGCGTTTACCAAATGAGCCAAGACCAAAAAAACCACGTCATTTTCAGTCAAAAAACAAGGCAATGCTCATCGTTTTCATGGAATACAACGGTGTAGTGCATCATGAATTTTTGCCAGAAGGCCAGACAGTAAACAAAGAATATTATGAGTATTTGGACGTTATGAGACGTTTGCGTGAAGCAATTCGCCGAAAGAGACCAGAATTGTGGGCAGAAAACTCGTGAATTTTGCAACATGATATCGCACCGTCGCACAGTGCCATCAGTATTCGTAACTTTTTGACGAAAAATGCAACAAATATCATCCAACAGCCACCGAATTCACCTGATTTGGCTCCCTGTGACTTCTTTCTGTTCAATCGAGTTAAAAAACCATTACGGGGAACGCATTTCAGCAGCCGGGAGGAAGTAATGGAAAAATCACAGGAACCACTGATGGACATACCGAAAGCCGAATATAAAAAATGTTTTGAGGATTGCATCAAACGCTGGCATAAGTGTCTTGCAGTCGGTGGGGATTACTCTGAAGGGGATAATATATGTAGATTTAGATGAATAAACTTGTATTTCCAATTTTCTGGATACATTCCGGGAACTTTTTGCTCAAGGTGGTATGCCTAGTTTCCGAGACACATTTTACAATTAGAACAAAATACAAACTTCGCGTATACAAGACATACCATACCCCACATCCGCACAATACAGCAAGAAGAAGCGCCGCAGTTGTAATTAAGGAAGAAGTTAGCCACGATGAAGATGAAGAATACCAGTTGTGTGAAATACAAGCCAAATCCGCAGCGGCCAGATAATTGTAGCAGCGGCGTTTTGTTCTCCCAGCTACAGGCTGAAACAAAACCATTTTGAAAGCCTCTTCCGTAAATTTGGAAATAAATTCATAATAGGTGGAGATTTCAACACTAAGAACAAATCTTGGGGATCAAGATTAACAAATACAAGAGGAAGAGAACTCCTTGAAGCTTTTAAAAAAACCAATGTTAACTACCATTCAAAGTGAAATCATACTTACTGGCCCACAGATAGCAACAAAATCCCGGATGTTGTCGACTTCTTCTTAACTAAGAATATCTCCTCAAATACTACCCAAGTTAAGGTAGGGCCAGATCTTGACTTAGATTACTCATCTGTGCTACTTACACTTGGTAATAAAATTATAATGAAGGAACACAACCCACGTCTAGTAAAGAAACTAACTGACTGGATATATTTCAGATATTTAATAGATGAACGCATAGAACTATCCACAACAATTAATACAATAGAGCAATTAGAAAGTGAAAAACAGCAGTGGTAACTGGACTAAAACAAAAAAACAAGAGGCGGATCTATTTGCGGAACATATTGAAAACGTCTTTAAGCAATACACCGATAATGATAATTCCCAACAAACAGAAGAAATGTGCGAACACGAGAGATAGATTCCAGCAGTAACCTCTAGCGAAATAGCCAAAGAAATAAAAAAAAAAAAGATCAACCCAAAAAAAGCCCCGGGATTTGATCTCAGAACGGGTGAAATTCTGAAAAGACTACCTAAAATAAGTATGAAAAAAATAGCACAGATAACAAATGCAGCGTATGTTGAAGGTCGCGGAAGTTATTATGGTACCTAAGCCGGGAAAATTGCCCAGTGAAGTAACGTCATATCGTCCGAAATCATTGCCGCCAATCTTGTCTAAGCTATTCGAACAAATCCTTCTAAAACGACTCCATCCGATTCTAGAAGAAAACACACTGATCCCAAACCATCAGTTTGGATTCAGAAATAAATACTCACCTACAAATCAGATCCACAGAATAACTGATATAGCAGAAAAAGCTTTAGAAGAAAAACAAATATACTCTACCATCGTCCTTGATATAACACAGGCTTTTGATAAAGTATGGTACAAAGGATTAGTCCGTAAGCTACAAAAATGTCTTCCAAACCAGCACTATGAAGTACTAGAGTCGTATATAATGAAACGATTATTTCGAATCAAGCAACAAGATGAGTACTCCGCATTGAAACACATCAAAGCTGGAGTACCACAAGGTAGTGTGTTGGGACCCGTACTGTTTCTCCTATACACGAAGGACCTACCACATAATGACGAAACTACTGTTGCCACTTTTGCAGACGATACTGCTATACTTGTAGTAGGAAAAACCGTACAGGAAATTACAGAAAAACTGCAAAGGACAGTAAATGATATATCTACTCGTAATTGGACCAAAAAATTGCAAATAAAATTAAATGAACTGAAGTTGGTTCATGTTAACTCTACAAATAAAAACGTACAACACATACCTGTGTACATAAATAATAAAGTAATTCTGCATTCGAACTCAGCTAAATACTTAGGTTTGACGTTGGACGCAAAGATGCGCTGCAAAATTCATGTCAAGAAAAAACGTGATGAACTAAATATACTCGTAATAAAATGTATTGGCTCATAGGGAGGTATTCATGCCTCTCAATTTACAATAAACTGCTTCTCTATAAGCAAATATTAAAACCAATTTGGACATATGGCCTCATCAGTTATAGGGGTGCACAAGTAAGACAAAACTTCAAAGCATACAATGCTTTCGAAATAAAGTATTACGCAATATTGTTAATGTGCCTTGGTACATACGTAACGCTGATCCACATAGGGATCTAAAAACTGAAATGGTAGAGGACGAGGTTCGGAAGGTCGCAAGAAGACATGAAATTAGGCTTCACAACCATGCTAATTTAGAAGTAGCCCAACTGCTTAATAATAACAATTTAGTTAGAGGATTACATAGAGTAAAACCTTTTGAACTAGTTGACTAGGTAAAAAGAAAAGAAATATATATCGGGTTTTCCAATAATGACTTGACAAATTTTTTTTTTAAATAAAAGGCAAACCATTTGAGATATTTCAAAAACTTTATTATTGGCTTGAATTAAAATCAAAACATTTATGAATAGAACTCGACTTCGTTCATATGGCCACCGCGGGCACGTTTGCAGCGGTTCATTCGTTGGACCCAATTTTCAACGACTCGGCCACACATTTCGATCGAAATGGCCGCTATTTCGCGTTCAATGTTGGCTCTGAGCTCTTCCAACGTCGTTGGCGTGTTGGCATAAACCAATGACTTAACGTAGCCCCACAAGCGGTGTTAAATCGCACGAACGAGGCGGCCAATCGACTTGCCCATGTCTTGAGATTATACGCTCACCATACTTACCCTTCAATAAATCGATTGTAGCGTGTGCTGTGTGGCTTGTGGCACCATCCTGTTGAAACCACATGTCGTCCAAGTCCATATCTTCCAATTCGGGCCAAAAATAATCGGTGATCATGGCACGATAACGCTGACCATTCTCAGTAACGTGATGATCGTTATCGTCGAAGAAAAAATATGGCCCAATAACGCCGCCGGCATGCAAACCGCACCAAACAGTTATGTTTTGTGGATGAAGTGGTGATTCATGAAGCACATGTGGCTTTTCACCCGGCCAATAACGCATATTTTTCTTATTGACGAGCCCATTGAGCCAAAAATGTGCTTCGCCACTGAAGATGATTTTGCGATAAAATTCATCATCTTGGCGCATCTTCTCCAGAACCCAATCGGAGAACGTACGTCGCTTCAAATGGTCCATCGGCTTCAATTCTCGAGTCAGCTTGATCTTGTATGGGTGTAAACCAAGATCCTTACGCAAATTACGCCATAATGTGTTCTGAGCGATGCCCAATTCTTGTGAAAGCCGTGCAATTGACTGATTTGGATCGTTTGCTACGGACGTCTGAACGGCAGCGATATTTTCGACACTTCGACCAACCCGTTGTCTCACTGACACGGCAACATCACACAACGAATATGTAGACTCAAATTTTTGCACTAAACTTGTTATTGCTTGTCTACTAGGGCGAGAATTACGACCGAAAATTGGAGTTAACGCTCTTAAAGCTGCAGTCACCGACTCCGAATATCTGTAGAAAATTTTTATAATTTGCAGACGTTGCTCGTTAGTGTACTTTACCATGATGAAAATGTTGAGTTTACTCAATAAATTGACAGTGACAGTTTGATGATTAGTGAAAGAGTGTGTTCACAAATTAAATTCAAAGTTGTCAAGTCCCTATTGGAAAACCCTTTATGTGATAACATACATAATCACACTAACAAAGTGATAATGAATTAAAAAACAAAAGGTAACAAACCAAAGTTAGTTCCTTAAAACAGTACATAAGTACATAAGGACATACTATAGAACAAGATTGCTGATTAGTCTGACGACTAGGTGCAATTGCTGGAAGGATGCTAACATCATGCCTTCCCTGGGTGTTTTTAGTGTGTGATTCAAGTCCCACACTATCGCAAAGCTCGCAAGCGATGTCTTTCAACGATTTTAACCTAGCTTCACGCAAAAAAAAAATAAAAATTTTTGGAGGATGACATCCTTGCACTAATCACTTAGGACTGAAACGAATAAAATCTGTAAATTTTAATACGGGCTGTACTTCCAATGCGTAAAAATTGCAATTCCATTTTGTACCCAAATTAGCCTGTATATTTTCTGTTATTTATTTAATTTGTTATTAATTTTAGTTCGGTGAGGTTTAAAATATTTATAAAATATGAGTCAAGAGGAACGCCATAAAAAGATCATCGACAAATGGCTCGAAAATACTACGTGTCCAAATTTAAACGATATTTGGAGACGTTGACAGTTAAGTGAAAACCGAAGAGTGGAGCACATGAGTCAAATTTGGACAGGAAAATAATGGGTACCATCGTAAAAAAACCGGACTATGCCATCCAGATAAATGTAATACTAACCAAACAATGGTGCAAAGATCTAAAAAACGTAACGGTCTAAAAACACGAAAAAATCACCAAATACCAAAAGTTACTGAACAGCAAAAAAAAAGTCGTAAAAACACGACCTCGAAAGCTATACGAGTTGATCGGCAACAAGAAAGCGAGCTTGATTTTCGATGACGAAACTTATGTCAAAGCCGACTTTACTACTCTTCCAGATGCGCAGTTTTACAACTCGTTTAAAGCTGAGATTCTTCCGCAATCAACAACATCGATTAGGATTTAAAAATTCGGGTCAAAATATCTCGTTTGGCAGGCCAATTGCCAATGTGGACACAGAAGCTCATCGTTTATTAAAACGGGAACAATCCATGGAGAAGTCTACATTAACGAGTGCCTAAAAAACCGGTTGATTCCTTTCTTAAACAAACACGAGGGTTCAACATTATTTTGGCCAGATTTAGCTTCAGCTCACTGTGCTCATGCGATGTTGAGCTTTCTTGTTGCTAAAAATGTCGACTTTGTCCCAAAAGACAGGAATCCACCCATTGTTCGACAGTGCCGTCCCATTGAAAGGTATTGGGCTTTGGTCAAAGCTAAATTGAGGAAAAGTAAGCAGTGTGCAAAGGACGTAAAAGATTTTAGTGCTAAATGGAAAAGAGCGTCCAAAAAGGCCACTGTCACTAACCTTATGAAGGACATTCGAAAGAAGTTGAGGAAAGAATGGGAACCCAAATAATTTTTTTTTATTTTTTGTAATTGTGAATGAATTTAATAAAAACAGAGTTTTAAAGCAAATAAAAAAAATTACATGAATTATGAAAATATTTTCTTTTTTTACTTTGAAGTTTCCAAATTTTATTCGTTTCAGTCCTTATTGAACTTTTTTCTGGTTTAGCATTTTTGTCAAGTTTCTGTAGGATTCTTCGTTATCCACATTAATTTTAACATCATTACTATTTAGAGAGCTTTTATTTTATTTTTCTCTAGAATATTCAATAAGCCTTCGTACTTCGTAATACAGAACACTATAATTGGAGGAGGCTTTATTGGCTTGAGTGGTTTGGTTTCTTAATCTTTCATCTTTTCTGGGCTTTTCTGGGTCACTTTTGGTGGTGAGAGCTCTGGAGGCATGCTCATTTTTCTTTGTTTTGTTCCTCTTTGTCATACTAAAGGGTGATTCTGTCTCTCTTTGCTGTTCTTCTTCATCCGTAGAGTACACTACAGTTTTAAGTATCTGCTCATTTTTATTGTTATTATTGACCTGTTCTTTGAGCAGCTGCAGTTCGAGCTTTAATTTATCAATTTCTCTTGCCACTTTTTCACTGAGTTGCTTAAAATTGTCTCTTTCTTCACAGGCTTTTTTGTAATAAGCTTCCAACATCGAATTTTCTCTTGTTGGTTGGGATGGTGGTGTTCTTACCAATTTACCACTCTTTATGAAAGGGTCATCTTTTAGCAATAAATGGTTCCTCCCAGAGTCCATCGAATCGGATTCCGAAGAGGGTGGATTTTCCAGTTTACCTGGCGTACCACCTGGGGTTTCGTTTTGGGTTAACTTTTTTCCAAAAAGTTTAAAAATTTGGACTTTAGTCGCCTCTTACGACAGGCATGCCTACTTCGGGTAAATTCTAGCCCCCAATCCGAAAGGGGAATCCTCCAAAAATATGAAACCAGTTGTGGACCCGATTATATTCCTTTGTTTCCATAACGTCATTTTGTTGTACCAAACGTCAGTTATTTCTAACCGCAAGATGTATTTAAGAGTGTTGCCAATTACATGATTATCATAGAGGGGGAGATTTATCAGTGCGTCTATACCAGAAATAGGAAATTGAGACAGATCGTTCTTGGAAGGTCTGGTAAAAGCATTTGTGACGTATTATCGTGAA
This sequence comes from Volucella zonaria, assembly GCA_963966105.1. Taxonomy (NCBI): domain Eukaryota; kingdom Metazoa; phylum Arthropoda; class Insecta; order Diptera; family Syrphidae; genus Volucella; species Volucella zonaria. Next base: position 116,726,346 of record OZ014534.1, on the reverse strand, counting down.
AACTTTTTCCACCAAACAATTGGTCTTATCATAACCTAGTTCATCCAGAGGACCCACTTCGGTGGCAAGAGATCCTATATTGCCTAAAGCTCGGCTACACTACTTTGTAGCTGACGCCGATTTGGAGGTTTAGTTCATTTTTGAAAGAATTAATGGGCAACATCCATCATATATCCTCGCCATCATATATTGACCGCAGTCAGCATTCTCAACCAAGGTTCGGTTTACTGTTTAAGTCCACAAAACTAGTGATTTGTTTACGACGTGTTGTTTAGCCGAGTTACACATGTCAATATGGATGAAAATGCCCATTCTTTCTTGTCGAGTATTTCTTCAGTTTTGGCCATCAGATTTTGGAACGCAGTCTTGTAGAGTCTTCCCTGTTTATGAGCATGCATTCGGAAAGTAGTTTTGTGAACTATTTCGAGCATTTTTTCCATACTCTTCAACAGGAAGTCAAATTTATATGTCTGAAGCTTTTGGCAACCGCGCAGTTATCTTTCCCGATTTTCGGTATAAAGCCTAGTCTCGCTGTTCGCAAGGATTTCGTTATGCATATATGGCAGCACAAATCTAGCAGAGTAGATTTACTTCGAATCAGCAGATAGTAGCATAACTGGGTATATACCATCAAAAGAAGCAACAACATGTTCGCAGCCTCATCCCTCACTACAACCAATGGCAGATACCAGATATGCCGTGTTGTGTTACACAACTTACTGGCAGCTTCATTAACAGGAGCTAGTTGTGAACTGGTTCTGATTAGGTTACCTGGGAAGTGAGTCTCAAGCATGAGGCGGAGAGTCTCTGCTTTCAAGTCATTGTAGGTGTCATCAGATTTTCTGAGTGATTACAGATTGGCTAATCTCCCGCTTTTTAAGATCTTGAACTAGCCCTCTGGTTTCACCGACTTTAGCTTGATGTGCACTTATTTCCCTATCGATTAGCACTTCAACTAGACTTCATAATATCCTTAGACCGACTCTAAAATTAGCCCTGGCAATGTTCCAGACTGGTGGCCGTCTGATTAACAAATTGTCAACGGGATTGATCGATTGATGTAAGACGCAGCTCCATTATCCTCGACATTGATTCACAACGCTACATTGTTGCAGTACAAGTTCAAAGATCCTGGATTCTACAGCATCAAAGAGGTACGAAGAAATAAAGTCGAACCGTCCAGCCCCAAATTGTTCTGTAAACCTATGTAATAAAAAGAAACCGACAAAGTTTGTAACGAGTTTACCAATTTATTGTCTGTAAAGTAAAAGAGTAATGGAGAACTGCCTTTGATTTATTTATCTGCTACCTAGAGCCTGCACCAAATCCGTCTGTAGGTTAACCAGTAGATAACTTCTCAATTTTGCTCCTGTCAATCGGTTGGCTTCCTCACCGAGTGGAAAGTCTTGAATGAAATTGAAATACTTCTGAAGTTGTACTTCTAACTCTGGGCATTCACCTGGTAATGAATGTCCAGACAACTCCATAAAAATGGCTTTCAAAATAAATTTTCCAAATGACGCACTGGCTTCACTGATGTCTGTGTCCTCATTTCCGAGACAATGTTCATCATCGTCCTTATTTTTGGGATGGGTTACCATCGGTAACCAGATTGGACCATCCTTTGGATCAGCTAAGGATACAGCAAGATATGCACAAGCACCTTGATTGCCATCTAGAATCTTCGTACTGATGTGTGTTTCGTAGTTTCTTGAAAAGGAATTCGGAATATATTGCATTGCTTCATGACGCATTTGATTGGCAATGGGTTTCAAGTCGATGTTGACATTGCCTGCGATGTTTTCAGTAATTAACGGAAGATGTGTTGGAGGTATTTGCATAAATGTTTTGCTTAGTTCCATGTTGTCTATGCATTTGGTTAGTTCCGCTAAGTACATGTTTCTTAATTTTTTTGAGTCATTATCCCTGTAGATGTCAGTGCAAAGTTTATACAGCCATGACCAGGCGAATCGCTTTTCTATTGGATGATCGTTGAAAACAATATCGGGGTCTTGGCACGTTTCCAAAATTCGGAAATAGTCTTGCATCAGTCTTAGCTCGTCCATTTCCTTGTTTCTTTTTCTATTTATTGATTCTGATGACTTTTGAAACTAAGCGACTGTATTTTATCTTTTTTTTTACAGGGCGAACTCAAAAATCATCCGATCGCAGTGAAATCGAGTCATCGAACAATTCTGGACAACAGGAGGTAACGTCACGAATCAAAAAGGTGTCAAGCATCTGTCTTAATTTACCAGCAGCTGGCTTAGGCTCCCGTCCGGCAAGCATTATCAGTTCTGTTAGCACCGACGAAGGTGGATTCAATGAGCCATCACCTGAGATAAAAGCGAAATTAAAGCCAGCATATGATTTTGAGCAAAAATTCGTAACATCAAATACAGAACAGCATCACAGTCCAAAGCATGATGGCATTGAAAGTCCAGTAAAATCACCACCACCACCACCGCCGGCAATTACCAAAGTGCAATACAACAACGATGATGAGGAGAAGCCATCTTTAAATTACGTAGACGTCGGATATAGGCTTAATCCAGACGGTAGTGAGAGCCGAGAAGTCTTTGGCGAGTCAGAGCTTTATGAAACTGCAAAGATTGATTTGCACAAGAGTTTTCATGCGAATGGTTTTGCCCAAGAAACGACTACGGTGTATGCGGTGATTAAACCTGAGGTGCCACCTCCGGCAGAACTGTTCTATCATGGAGAGGATATCATCTCTCCGCCACAAAGTCCACCAAAAATTCCACCAAGCCCATTGCGACGCCGAAGTTCTGATATAAGCGGTGGCAGCTCATCGAAATCCCCGCCACCATCATCGTCATCGGTGCCTAGTGTGACTACATCGCCAGTGAAGAAACCACCAGCTACAGCTCCACTTGAGACTCAAGATGAATTTGAAAGTCCTGAACTGCCGGCTTTACCACAAAGGCCACCACCACTGCCCGAAGGATTACCATTGGATATGCAGGATATCGAGTATGCAGATGTGAGCGATGGTGAAGGCGATCTCGAAGTAGGCGATAAGGATCGCAATCGAATGGGTGACTCACTTGATATTGGACGTGAGGATAGCCTACCAGATGCTATGACTGCCGATGAGGCTGAGCGGTTGTTGAGTTCAAGGTATGTGATTTTGCTTGGATTTCTAAAGATCCTGGAGCTTGCTGAGTTTAAAGTTTGCCTTAATTTTGGAATAGATGCATGGTAGAGATTATTTTCTTGTCGTTTTGAAGTGTTTCATTTTACATTTGTATGTGTGTGCGTAGTCAAGAAAAATCCACATAATAATAAGTCTCCAGTTCAATCCTGGAACAGGAGATATACGGTGGCTGGTTTAAAATTCTCGCAACTTTTCGTTTATGCCTTAGGCCGCTTCTGTTTATGTGCTACGCCAAAATGTGCAGCTTATGAGACTTGTACATTTCTGAGTGGTAAAATCGACAAGGTAAGCCAGACTAGGTACTAGTTTGTTCCAAAGCATGGAAAATACTTGAAATGAGCTACAACGTAGAGGTAGCATTTAAAAAAAAAATGCCTGAAGTTGCAAAACGGGCTTGATTTTGATAAATAAAATTGGAGGCAGCTTTGTTTCTCAATGAAAATATTTTGGTTGTCTTTCCTACTTACTTGGTTGGCAACTGAAGTCCAGAGTGGACCTGAGACTCGTCCAAGAAGCCTTTGTAGTCGGTTCGATCCAATCGTCCCTTCTCATCTTCTATGGGATCGTCCATCTGGTTCGGATTCTACGATTCTTTGGCCAAGGGATTTGCTGTTTATTCGGTTTACATGTCACAGCCACGTTGGTGGTTGGGTTCGAAATCTTTTTTAACTAGAATAAAGTAGTTGATAATTGTACCTTCTACCTCTTTTACGTTCACTGTTATCCTAGACAGTGATTTAGAGCAGAACTGGAGCAATGGTGACCTAGATAGAGTCTTGCTGCTTAATTGACTTTTAAGATCGAAGTTGCAGTGGTTGCGAACAGTGATTTTTCACTTAATTGAGGTGATCTCGTTGATGTCGAAGGAACTGTAGAGTTGAGGTAGGCAAGTTCCCTAACAACCATAAAGTTGTAGTTGTATGACGTGATGCTTTGTTCGGTGTTTGGTGTCCTTTTTTTGTAGGCAACATGTATTGTGTTTAATATTGAAACCATCCTTTTGCTCCTTAAAGTGCCAGAAGTGGTTCTTCAATATCTTCGGCACCCACTACGACTTTTATATTAAATTTGTTTAGTCGCACTTGTAGGCTTCCGTTTGGCCTTTATAGCCTTAGCTATATATTCTAAACTCCAAAGCTGCAAAAGCTATTCACCGTTTCTTCCACCGAGCAATTTTCGAATTTTCAGAGCTAGAGCCTCAGTTCCTCAATATTGAGAGATGAATACGTTCAGTGATCCTTCCTGCCAGTTTTCGTAATCAACCAGATTGCCCTTCTTTTGCAACTTAGGTAGCGATCATCCCTGCATTCCACTCCATTCTTTGTTCATTTTCCCAGGCTTTGGTTATGGTGGGTTCCGTTGGTTTTGATTTAGCTTGAATGAATTTTGACAAAAGATGTCGTCAGTACCCCCTGTAATCCTAAGAAGGGACCCTGCGGATTCTGAAATACGAAACACTTAGTTTGGCAGAGTCGAGAATTCTTTCCGGTTAACGAAACTTGTTCACCAACATTCCACATTCCGCTTCACTTGGGGCCCCGCCCAATTACCAAGGCTTCGTCCATCAATGACAAACGGGTGCAGAGCATATTACTGGTCTTATCGTAAACATCTTCAGATGACGCCAGGAAAGGTTGCTACGATTTGACCAGTTACAAGTTGCCGGTCATAGGTCTTGTTGGTGGCAAGACCACCGGTAGTCCCTACCAGGACTTAAATCAGGAGCCCCCCGGATTTCGGTCGGGTCCTGACTTGTTGAGGTAGACCCCCTTGTGGGAGCGTCATGGTGGCTATGGTTTAAACCCAAATCGCGAGTAGGGTCTTCCTGTTGGTTTGACCCATTGTAGAGTAACAAAGTACTGAGTGCTGTGACCCTAAGAGCAGCAAGAGGTTTTAGATCGGCCTCGACCCATACTAAGGGTGGAACTTGTGCCTCCAACACAAGTTCTGTTTTGGTATTATACTATTATTATCTAGGTACACATCTTCATTTCATTGAACTCTATAACTCTCTCTATCAGCGCTACTTGAATAGTGCGCAAACCAATCTCATAAATGACCCCAAGTCCTTTTTTCAATTTGTCAATTGCAAAAGTAAGACTGATGGTTATCCTTCTGCCCTCGCTTTCGAAACCAAATCTTCAAGTGATCCTCCTACCAACACCAACTTTTTTGCTACATTTTTCACACAATCATTTACCAACTACTCCTTCGTACCAGATCCATCTTACTTCAAATTTTTCCATTGGTCCCTTTCTCACTCAAAATTTCGATCCTGCAGTTATTGAAGAAAAGTTACTAAATCTTAAAGATGAATTTGTACCTGGCCCAGACGGACTCCCCGCCGTGTTTCTTAAAAAATGTTCTTCCAACCTGTCTCTACCCATTTCCTACCTTTTTCGTCTATCCCTTACACAGGGAGAATTTCCCCAGATTTGGAAGACCTCTTTTGTAGTCTCGATACACAAAAAGAGATCTAAACATGAAGTTACCAATTATCGTCCCATTGCTATACTCGTACTCTCTCATATACCCAAGCTCTTTGAAAGCATTTTATACGAAGCCTTCAGCCTCAAACGCAAGGCTTTTATTTCGCCCCGACAACATGGTTTTCTAAAAAGTAGATTAACTACCACAATCCTAGTTGAATTCGTATCTTTTGCTCTCGCACCCTTAGAAGATGGCAAAGTAATCGATGTTATCGCAACTGATTTCACTAAAGCGTTTGATATGATTTCTCATCAATTGATGCTTTTAATTTGTCTGCTCTCGGCTTTGAGCCTCTCTTATTAAAATGGATTTCTTCTTACCTGGTAAGCCGATATTATAGTGTTCGGTTTAGATCCGCCATTTCTGTTCCATTCCTGGCCTCATCTGGAGTTCCACAAGGCAGTCATTTTGGCCCTCTTCTCTTCATTGTTACTATCAACGATGCTGAGAGTCTCATTAAACACTCCTCCCTCTCTCTTTACGCTGACGACACAAATTTTTCTAAAACTATTTCCTCTCCCCAGGACTCTGCCCCTCTTCAAGAAGACCTTGATCGGTTATCGATCTGGTGCCTCAAAAACTGCCTAGAACTTAATATAGCCAAATGTCAATCTATAACCTTCGCACGTAAATGCAACCCGTCTCCTCCCCGACTTTATTTTCTCCATGGTCAACCAATTCCCCTGGTTCAGTCTTTTCAAGACTTTGGCATATTATTCGACTGTGAGCTTAATTTCCGTTCGCTTATCGATAAGATGATCCTCAAAGCCAACTCATCACTTGGCTTTATTAAACGGTGGTCCAAAGAATTTTCCAAACCGTATGTAACCAGATCTCTCTATATTACCTTTGTTCGCCCCCCGCTTGAGTATGCCAGTCAAGCTTGGTCCCCCTTTCACCGGGTTCATGTTTCCCAAATATCGAGAGTATTCAACGTCGATTTCTCCGATTTGCTCTCCGTGGCCTGCCATGGAACGACCCTTTAATCTTACCTCCCTATCAGGACCGCCTCACACTTCTAAATATGCATTCATTAGAAGAACGTAGGAATACTGCTGACGTTCTTTTCATTCATTGTCTTCTCTCAGGTTCCATCGACTGTGCATCCATTTTGAACTCCATTTCCTTCAATGCCAACCCCCGCATTCTACGTTGTCCTCGTCTCTTCTATCTACCGGTCCACCGCACCTCTTATGGCTCCAACGAACCAATCTCCCGAATGCTCCGAAAGGTCAACTCAAACCTCTCCATTTTTCATTTTCACCTGAGCACTCCTCGTCTCAAACAAGATCTCCTCCATCACCTCCTTGGTCCCTAGCTCTTAAGTCTAGTTTTTAAGTTAGATTAAGCTTGTATTAAGCCATAAAATGGGGGCCTCAGCCCCCACTAAAATTAATGTAGGTAAGCGATGTCAAGGCGTATCCTTGCTCCCATGGATGTATGGGCATCCCGTAAACATAAGTCTACACGACAGATGGTTTACGTTAAAAAACCAGAAACTATTCCGTTTCACTTAGCTCCAAGGTGTGAATTTGTTATTCCAATAAGTCTCACTCAAATTTAAGGGATATGGTGCCCTGAGGACGACTTGGAAGGTGTTTTCCTTCTAGAATCCGATCGGTGGCGGTATTCAGTTCGTATCTCAAGAATTGCTTACCATTTCATAAAAAATAGCATTTAAGTTTGATTCGTTTGTGCTGCAACCAGCCGATTATGGTAGCCCGCCATTCGTCCTCTGCACCTTACGACACTCGAAGAAACACCCTGATGGGGCTGTGGGAATGCGAGAGGCAAAGCTTACAAATAGAGCCGCAAGGTTTTTGGAAACAGGCGTTCTAGTCGTTATTTGCTAGAGTGGCAATATTCCGAGCCTCGTTGCCTCGTAGATTGCCAAGGCTTTTATTGGGCCTTGGCCAGATGCCAGATCTTAGGAAGTATATAAAAGTCAAAGCTTTATTTTTGAATACCCTTTTCTTCGATTCCGTATCTTGTGTTAGAATAAATGACTTTGTGTACATAATTTTGATTAAAAGTGTGAAGAATAGAACATCGTTCATTATTGAGGGTTACCATCACCAGGAAGTAGAACTTTATAAGCTTTTTTGTGTACCATCTTAAGGAAGACCATAAAACGCCTCTTAAACTATATTCCTTTTTTTTATGCACATGGTATATATGCTATTGTACGCGCTCATCTGCAACATCTTCATCGTGTGTAGGGCAATTAGGCTTGCCACCTTCTTTTAGTTTGATTAGAAATAGTAAAACGGTATACTTTAAAACAGGATCGCGATGGACATGGTGCCAATACCTATGGTAGAAGCAAGACCACGGTATTCTCCAGGACTACATCCCATGATAACCTGGTTATTTTGGTTTATTTTTAGTGCCATACATTTTCGGTCTTCCTGCAACTTTATTAGCACCGAGGACAGATGGCAATCCTACTTGCAATTCATAAGCCAACTGTAAGGTTGCTTTTGCTTGTTGATAGTATGGACGGACAAGAAAGTGTCCCACTAAAACCTTACCTCAAAGGAGGCACAAAAAATTCTTATTAAATATTCATTATCGAGTGCTTTAAGGCTACCAGTACGAGTACTCATTATGGCCTCTGCCTTATCATGGCATTTCCGGGTTTTTCTCTTCCTCCCCATTTAGTAGTGACTGGAGTAACCATCTTCTTTGGGTATCCACTCTTTTTTTTTTTTATCTATGTCACATGCTGCATGGAGTATGTCACATAGTATTGCAAATGCAAATCTGACACAGAATAATTCTGAGTGTTTGGTTGCACAATCGCCGCCGGGGCAGAGATAGGGGGATGGAGATATGTGGGTTGTGATGTTGAATGAAGATTACAACGTTCAACATTTCGTTTGTGTGTTACAATGTTGCGCCACAAGCGACTAGAAGATTTGTTAGCATTATTCTAGTGGTAGCTTTGAGTAGGCGTTTAGAAATGTTGTGCCCATGGAATGTCTTGAGTGAGTGTTTTGAACCATCTTGGACACTATGGGTTTTGAAATATTTTTTTTTTTGTTTTGACGTTTCTGTGGTGCACGATGTTGTGGTTTTTACACATACCAGGATAGTCGACGAATTCCATTCGATTTGGCATTAGTTTTAAGTTTTACTTGGATAAATATAAACTGTGCGTTTCGAAATTTTTATGGACTACTAAGTTGTTGTTTGTATTAGAAATGGCAAAGACTTCGGGAAGCAGTCTTTCTGAGTTTTAGCATGGTACATTCTGGACTTGGGATTGCATTGAAAGCACCCGTATTGTAAACTTATCATACAAGGTGGCGTAAAAGTTCTCACTTAAGTTTCTAAGGCAGTAATTTGATCAGGAAAATATTTTAGGCCAGGACTGCTGCCAGAGCTGGCTCGGACTCGTTCAAAAACATTTTCAATTTCTCTGAATTTCTGGCGATAATTCTCCATTTCATTTCGGATGTTTTCCTTTAGGGACGCCAAGGTTTGTGTCGTGTTCGTTGCTCATGGTTCTTTAGCGCTCAACAGTCGCAGTAATAATGTTGCTTATACGACAATGGGCTAATCACCTTTTCCCTGTAAACGTCGCAATAAGTAACGGCTTTGAAAAAATTCCATATAGTCCTGCCATAAGCTCTGAATCTGTTGGATTCACTCGAAATGACTGCCTTTTGCTTTAACATACTCGTAGGCTTCCAAACGGTGTGGTCATTTCGCTATAGCGGCACGCACGGTTTCCATGGAGATCGTGCACGCTGCTCTGGTTAATGCTGTTTTATGGCTTTCCAAATTTCTGTGAGAAGTCTTGCAGGCCATGTTCTCCAATTCTGACCACAAACCATAGTCCAGTGGGTTTAGAACTGGATTCTGCTGCTATAAAGCCATGAATATTGACTCTGAGCCACTTCTGCGTGGTTTTGGCTTTGTGCGCTGGAGCAGAATCCTGTTGCAAGATCCATCTGTATCCATTGAAAAGGGTATTGGTCAAATCCTTCACAACACCCTCTAGCACATCTTCTTGGTAAACCTTTGCACAAGTTTTTCCGCCTTTTTCACAGAAATGGAGGGATGTCACTGACACCATGGTGAGAGACCCCCCACCAAACCAATACGGAAGCGGGATGATGTCCACGTTGAACCTTGCAACAATTTTTTTCGCTTTCTTAAATGAAGTGGCATAGATTTTGTCATTTTGTTTGTTGAAAACTTCTTCCACGGTAAAAATTTTCTCATCCGTAAACAGAATGTTTTTATGGCCATTGTCCCCGTGTTACTGCAAAAGTCGCTTGCATCTTTCCAGCTTAATTTTCTTTAGTTGAGGAGCTGGAAGATGATCTGTAGACCGACGATAGGCTTTCATATGCAGACCATCCCGAATTAGCTTAGACATGGATCTGGTTGAAATATCCAATTTCTTGGACATGATCTTCTGGGGATTTCTCCGAACTCGTTCACGCAATGCCTTTACTACCGCATTCGTACGGACGACACGCGGGCGACCACTTCTTGGCCTGTCCTCTACTCCAGACAATTCGGCGAAGTGAGCAATAGCCCGACAAACGAATATTCTTGATATTCCGAGTGGTCTTAGCATCTCGAAAATTTTTCCAGCACTCTTAACTGATCAGTTAACAGTTCTATTCTCGTAAGAAGTTTTGAACGATAAGCGCTGAAAATTGTGTAACAGAACTTATGGCAGGACTAGGTACAGAACATGTGAACTTTTTTTCTTATCCGTGTATCGGCATAGGAGGGAATACGCCTTGTTGCTCATTAAAATATACTATTCACTGTTTGCATTTTTGTAAGACCATCTTCAGGTTTGTCACCAAAATTCGCTGTAGAAACCGACTATTGACGCACGATTGCGTGGTCTGGTGCCTGTTTCTACCCGGCGTTGAAATGGCATCCTTCAGTGAAATGTTTAAACGCAGCAGTGTTCGCTCAGCTGGTGCCACACGACCATGTGTTTTCAGCTATTCCGTATGCAAATTTCACTCTTCGTATGTGTTTATCAGCGGTGTCCACAATATATGTAGCCACATATTTGAGGACTGACTTGCTTAACAAGGAAGTTTCTATTCGAATATCTGTATCCTTTAATGTCTGAGGAGCCTTTTTGCCTGCGTTGGTTTAACGCTCTTTAAAGTCAGTTGCCGGTATATTGTCTCATCTACTCGTACATCTTCATGTAGATCTTTTTTCCTTTCTGAAGCCGTATTGTAGGCTGAAAATTCCGATGTGTTATTCCTCATATTGGCGAAATTGTTCTCGTATAATTTTCTTGAATACATTTCTTAATGTGTCCACCATATGCAGTGGCCACTTATGCCGATGGTTATTCAGGGAGCTTGCTGTTTCCATCGTCTTCTAGGGATTTTTAAAAACTCGATTTTTTTAAGCTTTCATTATGATGGCTCAGTTGTCCACATGTCACATAGTTCCGCTTTCTCAGCCTTAGTGGGAGAAATTTTGAAACACTGAACATTAGATTCGTTGTTCTATTGGGCATGGCTGTGCTCCTGAAAGAGGGGGCATTTTTTTACTTGCATTGCAAAATTATTAGTTTAAATTGATTTTATTATTTTGAAACCTTTTGACGAATATCGTTTTTATTATTATTATGGTGTTTAATTTCAATCTATTACATTATATTTTCAGGACCCTAAATCGAACAAAAATGTAACAAGTCTTTGTTGTAGTTAATTTAAAAATTGGCGAACTATATGACATGTGTCTAGAATGGTGGATTTTTGAACTTTCACTATATATTTCTCAACTCCTTCGCTCTTTCGACTCTAACTTTTTTCCGTTGCGGTGTAAGATCGTGTGCTTTTTGGAACTTCAATGGCTTGAGCCCAAGCTCATTTTTCAGTATATGTTGCAACCGTTCCAACGATGTGTTGAGCTTACGAGCCATTTTTTTTTCACTTCGACGCGGATTTCGTTCAATTCGAGCCTTCACTTTCCGAACCATTGCTGCCAATGTTGCTGTTTTTTTATGACCACCTCCATGGCGTTTTGCAACGCTACCAGTAACACGGTAACGAGCTATGGTTCGAGACACAAATGATTTATTCACGTTGAGGTGCTGGAGGGCTCTAATGATAGCTACTTGTGGTTTTCCAGCCAAATATAAAGCAATCACACTATCACGTTTGAATTCCATCGCGGATAAAATTTTTTCAACACAACTGAGACGCAAATCGTTTAAAAGGCTTTTAAATAATAGAACTATCTGTCATGTGTCAAAATTTGAGCTCACTGTCATGAACGGTTTGGAAATTATAGCAGTCTGAAGTTGGTTACAGTTCGAGTCATTCAGGGTATATGTATTTTTTTTTTTTATACTAACTTATACTAACTTAATGGCCCTCCAAACGGGCACTCTAAGCTAAACTATATTATTGTTTTGTGTCTTTCGACGTCATTACAAATAATAATTATTATTCTTATACATCTATTTAAACTAAGAAAATAACTATTTATAAAAAACTTAGTGAACGAACAATTTTTTTTGTATTTATATAAAACTTATATTTTAACCTTAGACTACTTAGCCTAACTATACAATCTAACCTAGCCTAATTGTTAGCAAACTTAAAGTTGCTAATCTGATCATTAGCTAACCCAAGGTTGCTAACTTTAAACACTTAAAACTACCCTAACCTATGTAAGTCGGCCATTCCAAAATTAAAAATAAAGAAAAAATAAATAAAAATAAAAATAAAAACAAAATGGCCCACTTTGCCTTTTGACCAGGCTAACTCAGACTTGAAGGAAACGACGCAGGAATCAGATCTTCTTCACTCAACCACCAAATATTTTGGTGCTGCAAAAAAAAACATCTTTTTTGTCGCGGCTTGAAACCGCCCTACTAAACCTGAGACGTTCGATACTGCCGTGTGCGACGTCTTTATTGTAGTTGAGTCGCACCTCACCCACTGCACGAGCTACGTGGAAGATTAGCGGCACCGCAAAGTTATCCTGTATAAGCCCTTTCATGTCAAGATAGAGGAACGCTTCAGGGGGGACGAAACCCTTCAAGCGCACACTCTCATGATATAAGTAGTTGGGGTAGTAGGCCCCAGATATCAGGTTATTGGACGAGGTCATTGCTCTTGCAATATGCCTTCGAGTCAACTTAATAGCGAAGTTGTCCGCTCTATTCAGATTCGCCCTGTTGTAAAGGACCTCATTGGGATAGAATTTTATGTACTCCGATTCTGGCGTTCTGTAAAGGCGAAGGCAGACCCTAAGGCAAGCCCTCTCAAACACCCTAATCTTTTCCATTAAGCTTGCTCTCACATTAAACCACACAGGACACCCATATACCAGCATGGGCCGGATGAGGGCCATGTAGCAAATAACTTTCACCCTCGCATCGAGTTGGCTGCTATAAAACAGTCTCTTTGTAAGGGCAAAAGCACCTTTGGCTCTGGCCAGAGCAGCATCTACATTCTTGTTAAAATATAGATATTGGTCTAGCCAGATCCCAAGGTATCTAACTACATTTCGACAAGCAAGTGGCTGGCCGTGTTGTCCAATGATCGAGAATTTTCGCCAATTTTTTCTGGTGTCCCTAGAGGCACCAGACAACGGCGTCCTAAACAGAATGGTTTCCGACTTCTGAAAGTTGATTTTCAATTTCCAGTCATCGCAAAAGCGCCTTATTTGTTCGAAGTCACGTTGCAAAAGCATATTAATGACTTCGACTTTTGGACCTGATCTGTACGCTATCAGATCGTCTGCGTACGCTATGCTATGAGGAAGTGAACCTATCAAATCACTTGTGTAAATGTTGAATAAGATCGGCGAGTTAACCGCACCTTGTTGCAAACCGTTTTTAATTTGAAATGTTCCAGCAGAAGTTGCATCGCCATTTTTCACGATGAACTGTCTGTGGTTAAGCATATTATGAAGAATATACAAAAGTGGCTTACTGATGCTCAGTCTGGTCAGCTTATAGAAAAGTCCCTCTAACCATACGGTGTCGAAGGCCTTTTCCAGGTCAACCAGACAGGCTCCAGTGCACTGGTTCTTACTTTTATTCCATTGAATATCTGACACCAGTTTAGACGCGGCATGTATGACATCATGCCCCGACTTAAAACCGGATTGATTATCCGGAACTATATTTTTGTCCTCAATCCACTTAGTCAGGACTCTATTGATTACCCTTTCGAACACCTTACTGATATTCGGAAGGAGACTTATCGATCGGAGATTCGCCGGATTGGATGTATCTTTTCCCCTTTTAGGGATGGGATAAATCACCGCATTTTTCGAATGCGCTGGATAATACGCATTATTCATTACATTGTTAAACAAGGTGGTGTAAATGTCTACCGCTTCTAGAGGGAGATGTCGAAGCACAATGTTCGGTATTCCATCAATTCCCGCAGATTTTTTACTTCTTATTGTGTCGAAGATCTCATGGAGTTCCTCCTTTGAAATGAACGGGGGTAGGTCCCCTTCATTGGCGATGACATTAGTTGCCATATTGTCGTCACTGAACAGGGTATATGTATTATATCAAACGGAATGTCGAAGTCGACCAAGGGTAGGAGCTTCTGGTAGTAGCTGCGTTAGGACCGTGCCATGTGCGAAACTGTTGCTTTTGAAGTAACCCAGATTAGTGAGTCGTATCGCACTGTTGCCAGCAAGTTTTTTAGTCTGTAACTAAAGCGGTGTTAGGTGCAAAAAGGCATCTAATACTGAAACAGGGGTGGTACGGAGCGCACCTGTAATGGTTATGGAAGCCGTTCTTTGACCAGCCGCTAATTTTCCGTAAATCGTTTTCTTGTTTGTTGCATTCCACTGTATGTAAGTATGGGTCGTACCACCACCGTATACAGCCAGTACACCAGAGCAGGATTTAAACCCCAAATTTTTCCTACTGTTCTTTTGCAGATAAAAAGAGCATTATATGCCTTTTGATTCTTTCTACATTGTGATTCCAATTCAGTTATTGTCTAGAACGACATTGTTAGTGTCTTATTAATATTTTCTACCACCCTATCAATGTTAACAATATTATCGCAGGTGATTGACCACTTCCGCACACTTGACCCAATTAGTCCTTCTAGGATTTCTTTGAAAACTACATACCCTGTTCTGAAAGTTCACCTTGAAGCGTATCCATCGGTGATCCGAGATTGACGCTTCGTCGACAACTCCTTTATTTCTAACCCTTCTGTCTTTGTAGCAAATGTGATATCTATCACCTCCTGCCTATTTTTCACCACAAAGTTGGGTGAATTCCCTCTGAGGTTGGAAAACAAAATAAAATCGTACACCTGTAGGGCTGATATCTCTGCTTCCCCATTGTGTATGATGGGCGTTTGCGTCACAGCCCAGTACCAGCATCCAATTTTCTGCCTTGCAAAGTCATTTAGCTTCTCCGAGATCATTACCTCAGAGTCATAGGGGAGGTAGGCCGAGTGGTTTGCCACACTCCCTTTCGCAGGTTACCGCTGTCAGATCTCTTGAGCTGTAATTATTCAAAAGACATGCTACGTTACTCTCTGGTCGTTATATTTCCTCGATAACGACGTGGATGCCGCTGCTGACATGATCACAGAAACTATTCTCTTTGGAATGAGATGCTTGATCCCTCATCGGATGAAGAGTATCAAACCAAAAGAAAAGGCATGGTACGACTCGAGCTGTAAAGAGGCTGTCAGGGTTAGAGAATTGTTTTTTCGGTCATACAAGACCAACCCGACTGAGGAAAACCGAAAAAAGTTCAAACGTGCCAGAAATGACTGCAACGTCTTTCTCAAGCGTGTGAAATTCCAATACGACCAAAAACTGAGGCAAAAAATACTGCAATGCCCCTAAGGCAGTAACAATTTTTGGTCATTCGTCAAAAACATCAGAAATTCATCCTCATCCTCTATCTCAACGCTCATTTACAATGACATTCCAGTTGTCAGCTCTTTGGACAAGGCGAATCTGCTTGACGCACACTTTGCGGCTAGCTCAATACTCCCAGATTGTGCTCTGTCTCCGCCTAAATTTGAGTACGTCAAATCTTCAATGGGACGAATCCACTTTCGCACTCATGTAGTAGCAAGAGTTCGTAAAGATCGTAACATTCACAAATCCGCTGGTCCAGATGGTATATCTCCCCTCCTTCTGAAGAGGTGTTCTTCCTCGCTGTCAAAACCACTGCGTAAACTTTTTCATCAATCCTACTCTTTCCGAGCAGATGGGAAACAGCTTTTGTGCAGCCCGTCTCTAAAAAAGGCGAATCTTCCTCTCTCCGATCCTACAAACCCATTGCACTTACGTCCCTTCTTTCCAAGCTCATGGAAACACTGATAAATCATTAGCACATGAAATATCTCGAAACACGAAAACTTCTTCATGACCTGCAGTACGGTTTTCGTAGCAACAGGTCCACTGGTGATTTGATGGCATGTCTCACCAAAGCGTACATCAATCTGGCGAAAGCAAGATAATTGCACTTGATATTTCTAAAACATTTGACAGAGTTTGGCATCAGGCTCTTTTGTCCAAAATGGGTGTTTTTGGAATCGATGACTCTCTTCTTCAATGGATTAGAAATTACCTTTCGGAACGTTCGATTCAAGTTTCTTGGACGGTTTCAAGTTTGATATTCACAAAATAAATGCTGGTGTGCCCCAGGGCTCCGTTCTGTCGCCGACACTCTTTTTAATTTTTAGTTAATGATCTCTTGTCTGCTACTTCTAATCCAATATATTCCTTTGCTGATGACAGTACTCTCTGCTTTTCATATTCTTTCCCGGACTCACGCCCCTGCTCTTCGGCTGTAGAAGGGGAACGGCAGCGTATGTTAAGTTCATTAAATTCTGATATTGTATTAACAGCATAACCAATTCGAGAACCACTAAGAGAGTAGAATTTAAAGCTTCAAAAACACAATGCTGTCTGCGGTCGTTAAGGCGAATTTTAAACAACCAGCCAGAAACTGTCAAAATGCCACTTACTTGTCGCAACTGGAAAATTGTCCATTCCCAGTATGTGTGTCAATGAGAACGTACGTTGGACTAACCACACGTTCAATGTGGCCAAAAATTATGCGAAATATTTAAGTTCCCAAAGCGTTTATCCCATCGATAAATAAGGTGTTTACTCGCAAAACCTCTCCCTGCGTTAAAACTTATAGGTGACACCGGTATTGGCACTGTCCCACACAGAGGTAAGGTCTTCTGCCTTATCTTGTTCTATTACTATATCTGTCGTCAGTGATCCAACAACGCCTTCCGCCCCTTAAAACCTTCAACTGAAATACCCGTCTTATTGTCAATATCACGAGTTAACCTTCGGACGTGCTCTGAACTATCGTGATTCTTTCGTAAACCGTGGAAATTCCCTGTCGAATTTTCTAGCCATTATAACCTGCAAACATTCAAGACAAACGTGTTGCAGATCCTTATCTCTCTTTCCACCTAATTCTACGGCAATCGTGCGTTGTACGAATATATTAAGGGTCCTCATAATCTGTCTCATCTGTAAGCACTGTACCTTTTCATTGTTTCCTGGTTTAATCCGTACTCGAATTTTCCAAAAAGTCAACATTAACTGCAGAAGTCTCGTAAAGTCAAGAGAGGGGGGAAAGAACGAGGTAGAAGGACAAAGATTTTTACTTCCTTGGATAATAACTTTTTATTGTTGGAAGTTTTAATGTTGCCTTTGCATCAGTGAGGCTGGCTGCCCTTCACGTCCCAGTGTGTTGTTTCCGTTTGCAATGTGTTAGTTTTATTTTTATTTATTTTCCGTAGTTGTATTTTGCTTTTGAAAGAATTTCCTCACCCTCGGGGAATGTCTTCGAATGAGGTTGTGACGATGCAATGATGATGGCGTTGATGATGATGATGATGGCTTAAAGCAACAGCAACACCAACATCAACATTGCATCGTCGCTGAGATACGGGTTAGATGAAATGAAAACATATAAATAAAAATCCTTTGCTTGGAATGATAACAAACTAGAACGTCAGGCGAGAGTATGGAAAGAATGTCACCATGTTGTGTATGATAGATACACAGATACTTGCACGTACGACAGAAAATGAAACTATTTCTGGCCTAGTCCCTTCGAGAGGGTTTTCGGCTTTCTGTTTTCTGTTTTCTGTTTTCTGTTTTCAATTTTCTATTTTCCATTTTCTATTTTCTATTTTCAAATCATCTTCTCTCACCCCTTTCAATGGTGCTGCTGGTGATACTGGCGCTCTCATTTTCCTCTCTTCTCCCAGTCCTGATTGTGTCCTTCTCTCATTTTGCTCAGAGCATATCTGTATGTGTGTCCGTTTTTTCCCGTATTTTTTTTTTTTAGGGTTTTTTTGTTTTATTCCTGCAAACCGATTCGTATCCGTAATGTGCATGACACATGCAACTGTGTGTCACTTCTCGTGCGAGGGCGGTACGTCGCTTTTGAATTGTAGAAACGTCGTCGTCGATTCGGAATATAGTTTTCTGTGTTTTTTCAACAGATGTCGGTGTCTCGATGTTTAGTTTGCGTTTCAAGTGCATATTTCGAGCCAAAAAATTACAGTGATTCATAAAAGTCCAATTAACTGGTCAATTGCATCCTTGAGGCAACAAAAAAATTGAGAAAAAAAAAAGGCGCAAGAAAATTGCATCCATCTGTCAGTATCGACGCGTTGAAGTTGCTCTTTCAACATTCGCTCGTGTTGAAGTGGTGTTCAGTCGAGGGTGCTCCTCTGAAATGTGCATTGAGTAGTTCTTAAGTGCCAGTGACAACTTGCGGCGCCTTTTTTTTTTTCTAAAAATATCTGTATAAACTTTAGCCTCCTAAAGTCGCATCTTTGACACACACAGCACTAAGTATTTATGTTAGTGGAGGACACAAGTGGAAATTAATTTATCGGTAAGAATAACGTCATCGCACAAATAAATCATAACATTTTCAAGTTGTAAGTGATGATGACGACATGATGAAATTGAACGACGAAAAAAGTGAAAAAAAAAAGAAGAAATAACCGTCGAGTCCTTGGCACAGTTTAAATTAAATTTCTATTTTCGTCATAGATACGAGTATGCCGTCCTTCATAAAGTTGGTGGTATAACAAAACAAAAAAAGTCCTTGTAGTCGTTTTGTTTTAAACATTTTGTACGAGTATTTTGGGGAAAATGAAAAGGATTGTCCTTTTAATTGTGTGTTCGAAACAATACACAAAGTCGTGCCAGATGAGTGGGAAAATCGGTTGCGCGATTAATTTTACCACGATTTTCTGTTTCGCTGTTTTTTTTTTTTTTTTTTTTTTTTGGCATGAAAAATAGGCTTAGTCACGTTGACTACTCGTCACTTGGAAAAGTGGTGAACAGTGTCGGTGTTGGGAAAGGAAAAAAGGTTATGTATACGCAGTGGGGTTAAATAAATTCATTCTGTTACAAAGCGAAGAACGTCAGTAATTTAATTAAATCGTTGTTGTGTAAATTTTGTTGACAACTTCTTGAACTGGATCCGAGAGTATCAAGAGCAAATCAGGGATATCTGTTTAATGGGAAATCCCAGCACAGGATACGAGTGAGTAACTGGGACACATGTTTGCCAAATGTCCTTTTCCGATTTAGCCGGCTGGTCGGTGACGACACTGCTGTGTGCCAAAAAAAAAAATCCAATTACCAACGACAGAATGTTCTGTAAAGATGCTATTGACCAATCACTTCAGCTGTGTTCGGCTTCTGTGTGTAGAACCTATTTCGAGTGATAACAGGATACCTACCATCTGTGTGAACATGAGATTAAGATTCAATTTTGTTATACCAGTTTGTATGGGAACGTATACGAGTAGATACAAAACAGAAGTATTTGTACTCATTTGTACTCATTTAGAAGTTGAAAGGTGGTTTGTAATTGTCTTCATTATCCGGCATTGTGTTTTACAAATTGAGTTCGATTTCCGAGTGTTTAACTATTGTTTTGTAGGATTGAGGGTTTGGGTTTGTAAGAAGGAAACGTAGTTGCATCGCACTAAATGGGTTCGAGTTCAAGAGACTATCTACTAGTGGCAGTTTGGAAATGGCTGTTCTTGGTTTTTTTTTTGTGGAGGTAGGTGCTGTTGATAAGGCTAGAGATTCAAATGCATCTTGGGCTCTTATCCGCTGACCCTAATCTCTGTTTATTTTCAAGCCTTGTTTACCACGTTATTTTTTTGTGTCAACGAACATACATGCATAGACGATATGGGTTGCAACATCATAAACTACAAGTTTTCAAATAGGATTATTCAGTCAGCGCTTTATTCCTCTCAATTAGACCATGTAGGTGGATGAGTAGCTGCTCAATATGATTCGGTGTAATTGCTAACTCAGTGTGCCTATTATTATTTATCTGTTCATAACCATTCAGAGAGTGGTTTAAGTTTCAGAAGGTCTTTCAGTTCGCTTTGACTTAACTGTACGTCCTCTGCAGGCCAAAAATATATTCTCATTATTCTTCTGCCCAAGGTATGACACAAAGTCGTCTAGTGACGCGCAGGTTTACTTCTTCCAAATCTTTGCAGCCACCATTGCAATCTTACTCCAATTGGCCGGTGTCCAGTTATAATGGCGGAAAAGATTTGTGTGCAAGAAAATGGCATTTACTCTTAGAAACAGAGCTCAATTTGTACCGCACACTCCCAGAGCCGTTTATATTCATTCGCATAACATATTCCCTCCGTATCAGTCAACGAATCCGAACCTTTTGAATCAGTTTCACCACTCTGTATGGCGTTTATGGTTCGTGTTTTCTTCTGAATGTAATATCACTCGATTATATCTGGCTTTATACTTTACTTTCTTCCTTGTCTTTAGGTGACGCTACAGTCTAGAATGGACCTGGGAATCGACTAACAGCTCTTTTCATGGAGCGCGATCGTGCGCTAATCGCCTCCAGTTGCTCACACCAAGTTGATTAAGATCCGCTCCCACTTGAGCACGCCACCTAAGGCGAGATCTTCCTTTACGGCGTTGTCCCAAGTGTTGGATTCGAAGACTCTCCGGGGCGCAGAATTCATGTTCATTCGCTCAACACTACAAAGCCATCTCAGTCAATCTAAGACCAAGTAGATCAAGTCTAAGAGCACACTAATTAGAACCTATTAAATTATTTATACATGATCTTAGGCGTTCACATATTCCTCAATTTTATTTTAAATAGCGCTACAGTTCGGAGTTGAACCTGGACCTCAGTCAGCAAACCTTTCCATTGAACTCAATGGCAAACTAGCTGGCTCCACACGCACGTCGGATTGGTCTGTTTCCACTTGCACGCGTCACTTGAATCAATGTCTTCCTGAACTACCCTCAAGGGTAGTAGCTCTACTTGCTCCAGCCGCCATCTTAGTCGTTTTATTTGACCTATTTTGATAAGATCGATGTCGCTCTTCAGTATATACGTATAGTACGTCGTTGTATCTTCTCCTCCATTCATCGTTTACGCTAATAAAATTGAAGGTAACCCAAAGAAAAACAGCCTAAAGTGGTCTTATCCGTACTTGACAAAGTTCATCTTTCTGCGCCATAAAGCAGAATTGGAATGATAGGGGTAAGCCATCTGAAGTCACTTAAGTTGTTCAAGGGAGGGCTTTGCTACTCAATAGTCTCTTTAGTGCAGGAATTTAGGACAGATATTTTTGTTTGATCTTTGTGGTATTCTCGCTGTTCGAATCATTAGCAGAGCCTAGGTA
The DNA here is from genome assembly GCA_963966105.1 of Volucella zonaria. Lineage (NCBI taxonomy): Eukaryota > Metazoa > Arthropoda > Insecta > Diptera > Syrphidae > Volucella > Volucella zonaria. Next base: position 116,704,995 of record OZ014534.1, on the reverse strand, counting down.
GACAAAATCCATAACTGCTCAATGTAGTAGTACAACCCTCAGACGCTTATAAGACTGCAAGTTCTCGGCTCTGATGTGATGAGTGTTGATACTGCGGGTGCTTTATCACTGAAGCGTTTACTCATCTTTTTACAAAAGACTCACAAATTGCAGTAAAAGAAACACACAAGGAGTACATTGAGCTAGTTATTTGTCTAGATACTGTCTGACGTAGTGCAAACATTTGGTTTACTACCTTGATCAAAAAGTTTCCGGAAGTTATTCAGAAAATTGAAAATACAAGTTTATTCATCTAAATCCATATTGTTCCTTTCAAAGTAATCCCCACCGACTACAACACACTTATGCCAGCGCTTGATCCAATCCTCGAAACATTTTTATATTCGGTTTTCGGTATGTCCATCAGTGCTTCCTGCGATTTTTCCATTACTTTCTCTCGACTGCTGAAACGCGTTCCCCGCAGTGGTTTTTTAACTCGATTGAACAGAAAGAAGTCACAGGGAGCCAAATCAGGTGAATTCGATGGCTGTATTTGTTGCATTTTTCGTCAAAAAATTACGAATAATGATGGCACTGTGCGACGGTGCGTTATCATGGTGCAAAATCCACGAGTTTTCTGCCCACAATTCTGGTCTCTTTCGGCGAATTGCTTCACGCAAACGTCTCATAACGCCCAAATAATACTCTTTGTTTACTGTCTGGCCTTCTCGCAAAAATTCATGATGCACTACACCGTTGTAATCCATGAAAACCGTGAGCATTGCCTTCTTTTTTGACTGAAAACAACGTGTTTTTTTTGGTCTCGGCTCATTTGGTGAACGCCATTCACTTGCCTGATGTCTGGATTGCGTGTCGTACTCATAAACCCACGTCTCGTCTTCAGTAATGATTCTTTTGGTGAATGTGGGATCGGATTCAGCCTCGCAAATCATCTCTTTTGCGACGTCAACACGGTCTCTTTTTTGCATGAAAGTGAGGTCTTTTGGCACCAACTTTGCTGCTACACGACGGAAACCCAAATCATTAACCAAAATGTCTTGGACGGATCTATAGGGGCAATGTTCAGGTTCTCCGCTATCTCTCTGATGGTTAATTTGCGGTTATTGACCAACGTTTCTTTTACTCGTACTTCATCAATGTTTTCGTCGGTTTTCGATGTCGATGGTCTGCCACTGCGTTCATCATCTTCGATTGACTCACGACCACTTTTGAAGCGCTCGTACCACTAGTAAACGACCGTCTTCTTTAGAGAATCGTTGCCGAAACACTTTTCCAACATTTCCAACGTTCGCGCACCATTAAATGCGTTTTTTTACGCAAAATTTAATACTCGTACAAGTTCGTTGTTGCAAATTGAAATGCTTTTCTAAAATTGTAAAAAATCGCCAACACACACTAAGATAGATGTACTCTTGGCTACGTAACTTTTGCAAATGGCAAGCTATGATGCTAAGATTTAGAGGGAATTTCAACAACAGATTTACCAACTTAACAAAAAAAAAACCGAACTCAATTCGGAACAATGGGAGCGCCACACGGTGGTATTCGTACTTGTACGTTCTGAGTGAAGTCTCTTCAAACCTAGTGAAACTGTTAACGGAGATTCGGTATTTGTCGTCCTTCTTTTCTCTAGCTGTTCTTGTACAAGTGAAACTGCAAGTTGGCGTAGAAAAGCCCTCCTGTAACTCACTTTATTTTTGTTTGCAGTGAATAAGATTTGACTGTTTATTCCTGCTGTATTCAACATCGAGAAGAAGATGACAATTGGCCAAAGTTTAGTAGTTCTAGCAACATCATATGTAGTGCACATCTTGTCCACAGTATCGACGCCCCCTTCCTTACCACAACGTCCCTCCCTACAAACTTCCACTGTAAAGCTGCTTGGTGGAGTGAGGGAAGGGGTGCAATCAACGGCAGCAATGAATCGTCCAGGGCAATTTACAGATAACAATCCATTCGCCTCAGATGTTCATCAACATCTGAAAGACAATAGCTTCGCTTCCTTGGCATCAACCGAATCGGAAGATGAAGAGGAAGAAATGGAGTCAATTAGTAGTAGCATCAAAATGCTACAACAAAGAGTACTAGCTATAAAAGGAAAGCAAATGCTAAGAAGGAAGAGGGAAGAGCAAGAGCAATCCCAACAGCAAGCTCAAAAGCAAACTCAACAACACCAAACAAATACAATAGCACAAGTGCTACAAACACACCAGCAAAACCTCAAGAAACACCAGCAACAACAACAAGTGCAGCCACAAGAACGGCAACAGCAAAAACAGCAGCAGCAGCAACAGCAGCAGCAGAAAAAACAACAGCAACAGCAAAAACAACAGCAGCAGCAACAACAACAACAACAACAACAGCAGAAACAGCAAATTTCAAAACAAAGGGTGCCACCTATTAATACATTTAAGATGGAATTAAAGGAAACAAAAGAACTATGTAAGTCGGCCATAGGCAATAATTTTTATATTAAAAGACTTAGCTTGGATAGGCACGCAATCCACTGTAATACAGTGGAGCGCTACAATAAAATTAAAAGTTTACTGAAGGATTCGACGACGGAGTTCTTCTCCTACACCCCGAAGGGGGAGAAGCTGCAGACAATGCTGCTGAGGGGGTTAGAACCGTCGACTGATCCGGAGGAGCTCCTTGCACTGCTGAAAGAGAAGGAGTGCGAAGGGCTCAAATTCGTGGGGGTCAAGCCATTTGTCACGGCTAGAGCCAAAAGGGAGAAGCGGAAACTACCGTTCTTCCTGGTTCAGCTAAGTCCCAACAGCAAACTGGATGGTCTAAGGAGTATAAAAGTCCTAGACTACCAGGTTGTACACTGGGAAAAATTAAAGAGGAGCGAAAACATCTTACAATGTGTTCGCTGCCAAAGGTTCGGGCACGCCGCGTCGAACTGCGAAATGCAGCCTCGATGCGTGAAGTGTGGAAAGAACCACAAGTCAGAGGAATGCGCTCTAGGTAAGGACGGAGCGTCCGAAAAAAGCCAACTCTCTTGTGCCTTATGCAGGAACACGGGACACACCGCAAACTATCGGGGTTGTCCCAAATTCCAATATATAAAAAGAGTAAATCTGGCTCGGCAGCAGAAAGTGGAAGTTAAACGTCCACTCGTGCAGGCACAAACACCAGCCGTTACTCCCCAAGTTACCTACGCCCAAATGGCGGCAGGTAGGGGAACTACGGTACAACAAGCAAAGGTAGCTTCTCAGGCCCCAGCGCCTAGAGCTCCGGAACCGGTACCTGACATGCTGGCTATCTTGCTCTCTATTCAGGGGCAGATGGCTCAGCTTCAGCGTCAAATACAGGAACAGGCTACGCGGGTAGATCAAATATACGCGCTGCTGCCGGGCCTAACGCACCTCCAGTCGTAATGGGTACGTACATGGCGGAGCAAACCCTGAAGGTCCTTGCAGTGAATGTTAATTCACTGATTAGGTTCGAACGAAGAGCCGCACTGTTTAAGTTGCTTAAAGACCAAGCCCCTGATGTGCTTTTGGTTAGCGAAACTAAGCTTACCAAAAGACACAAGATGAGGCACAGAAGGTATGAAATATTACGAAGAAACCGACCCAATTCCATTCAAGGAGGAGGTGTTGCGGTCTTTGTAAGAAAGGGACTGCGTTTCAAAAGAGTATACAGTCGTGTGGTGCGTAGGTTCCAGGTGCTGGAAGCATGCGTCATGTACATCCCTCTCCGTAGTGGAAAGCGGTTATACATGGTGTCTGTCTATGCACCTAAGGCTACTCAATCCACCTTATTCATCTCAGAGCTCGAAACACTTTTTCGATTCCTGAGGCTGGAATTGGAAGACAATTATTTTATTATCGGCGGAGATTTCAACGCCAAACATAGTGATTGGGGAAATAATATACCAAATACTAGAGGGAACCTACTGTTCAATTGGTGGGGTCGACACAGCATAATGTATCGACTCGGACTTAAGGCGACGGATAGTCCGTCGTTTCCCAGACACGGGTCCTATTTGGATCTTCTACTGTTCGACTCACGAATACAACTGACATGCACTAACCAACAAACCACAAACTGTCTACGCACTTTCGTGTATGACAGTGACCATTGCGGTCTCAGCACCGAAATAACTGTTCCCAACTAAACTGCGGAATTGGCGGAGTTTGTTCAAAGGTATTCCTACAATTATAGTAGGGTGCGTTGGACACATTTTTCCAGAACGCTGACGAGAGCACTCTCCTCGAATTCGCTCTACCTACCGTCCAATAGAAATCTGTCAAACGAGGAGATTGACAGGTATCTAAAACTAATGGACGAGACAATTAAACGAACTATGGACAAAACGATACCTCGGTATCAACACACTGACGAAGAAGACTTATTCCGCAACGCAACTATTGACGCACTGCACCGACATAAAAGTAGACTGCTGTCAAGACTAAAAACCTTGTACAGACAGTTTACTGACAGACATAACCCGGAGATCATAACATTGAAGTCGTCGATTAAAAACCTCCAGATATTAATAAAGGAAAATTACAGAAATTCTGTAAGTTTGTATTGGAACAATAAAATTCGGGCTGTAAACACCAGCAACCCGAGTATGTTCCCGCAAATAAATAAGATATTTCGGAGAAATAATCAAAACGACCTTCCATGTCTTAAAATCGCCCGAACGACGAATAACGAACAGATACTTGTAGCAGCAGGTATCGATCCAAATGAGGCCGTTGATGATGACAACTTCTTTGTGATCGAGAATCCGCAGGAGAAAGTAGAGGCTATAGGAGCGACTTTCCAGGAAGTGTACAAGGCGAGTGATATCATTGGCCCGAACCGCGACCTGGAGAGTCGAGTCCTTGTGCACAATACCTGCCTTCGAAATGAAATTGTGAATTGGCGATTCGAGAACTCGGGTTTCACCCAGTTCAGTGACGAGAATATGGCAAATAATGTCATCACCAACGAAAGGGTATTACCACCGTTCATTTCGAAGGAAGATCTCCAAACGATCTTCGAATCACTTAGAAGTAAGAAATCAGTGGGAACCGATGAAATACCGAACATTGTGCTTCGACATCTCCCACTAGAAGCGGTGGACATTTATACCACCCTGTTTAATAATGCAATGAATAATGCACATTATCCAGCGCATTGGAAAACTGCGGTGGTACATCCCATTCCCAAAAGGAATAAAGATACATCCAATCCGGCGAATCTCCGCTCGATCAGTCTTCTTCCAAACATCAGTAAGGTTTTCGAGAAGGTAATCAATAGAGTCCTGACTAAGTGGGTTGAGGACAAACATATAATTCCGGATAATCAGTTCGGTTTCAAGGCGGGGCATGATATCATTCATGCTGCGTCTAAACTGGTTTCTGATATCCAATGGAACAAAAGCAAGAAACAGTGCACTGGTGCCTGCCTGATTGATTTGGAAAAAGCCTTCGACACCGTATGGTTAGAGGGACTCTTCTTCAAGCTGGACAGGTTGGGCATTAGTAAACCACTGCTGTATATTATTTTTGATATGCTCTCCAGTAGACAGTTCATCGTGAAGAATGGCGATGTGACCTCTGCTGGAACATTCAACATTAAAAACGGTCTGCAACAAGGTGCGGTAAATTCGCCGATCCTATTCAACATTTACACAAGTGATCTGATAGGTTCACTTCACCATGCCATAGCGTACGCAGACGACTTAATCGCGTACAGATCAGGTCCAAAGATTGAGGTCATTAATACACTTTTGCAACGTGACTTCGACAAAATTAAACGATATTGCGATGACTGGAAGTTGAAAATCAACTTTCAGAAGTCGGAAACCATTCTATTTAGGACGCCTTTGTCTGGGGCCTCTAGGGATACCAGAAAGAATTGGCGAAAGTTCTCTATCGTCGGACAACATGGACAGCCACTTGCTTGTCGAAATGTAGTCAGATACCTTGGGATCTGGCTAGATCAATATCTGTATTTTAACAAACATATAGATGTTGCTCTGGCCAGAGCCAGAGGTGCTTTTGCCCTTACAAGGAGACTGTTTTACAACAGCCAACTCGATTCGAGGGTGAAGGTTATCTGCTACATGGCCCTTATCCGGCCTATGCTTGTATTTGGATGTCCCGTGTGGTTCAACGTAAGAGCAAGTTTATTGGAAAAGATTCGGGTGTTTGAGAGGGCTTGCCTTAGGGCTTGTCTTCGCTTATACAGAACACCAGAGTCTGAGTACATAAAATTCTATCGCAATGAGGTCTTGTACAATAGGGCGAACCTAATAAGAGTGGACAATTTTGTTATTAAGTTGACTCGAAGACACATTGCAAGAGCAATGACATCGTCGAACAACCTGATCTCTGGGGCTTACTACCCCAATTATATGTATCATGAGAGAGTTCGCTTTGACGGCTATATTCCTCCAGAAGCGTTCCTCTATCTAGATAGCAAAGGTCTGATCCAGGACAGATTGGCTGTGCCGCTAATCTTCCACGTTGCTCGAACAGCTGCGGACAGGCGACTTAACTACGACAGAGACGTCGCACATGGCAGTGCGGAGCGTCTCCGGTTCAGTAGGGCGGTAGGGAGTCGCGACATGAGGGATGTTGCTCGGCAGCACCAACAATTTTGGTGGCTATTTGAAGGAGGCGAGGGCTCGTCATCGAATTCCTCAAGTAATAGGTAGCTTTATGTCAAGCAAAGTCGGTCAGCCTAATTTTGTTGTTTTTTTTTTTTTTAGCCACGGCCGGCTTACATAGTTTTAAGTAGGTATAAGTTAGTTTTTAAGAAAAAAAAATATATAAAAACAAAAAAAAATGAAAAAATAAATAAAAAGTAAAAAAAAAAAAAAATTTAAATATATGTATATATATATATATGTACATATGTGTATATATTAAGTATATATGCATTATGTGTATATATATATATATATATATGTACATATTAGATATAAGTAGGTTAAGTAGATTAAGATATATTTTTAAGTAGTCTGTAAGTTTTTAGTTTTAGGTTTTTATAATACTATGTCCATATACTAAGTTTTTGCTTGAAATCTATTTTCTTAGTTTTAGTTGTAATGTAAATATAAAATTAAAGATAAACTGTAATATACGTCGAAAGACTTAGTTTAAGTGTTAGGTTTAACTTAGAGTGCCCGCATGGGGCCATTAAGTTAGTATAAGATTATTAGTAAGTTATTTAAGCTAATTTTTAAGCATTTTTTTGTCTAGCATGTAAGAGTAAATTAATTAAGAAAATAAAAATGCATTTAAACTGACTGATCGACGCCCCCTTTGGTTTTACAATTTCAGGTTTTTTCGTTTTCCTGTTTCTTCATCGATTTTGGCATCAAAGTGTAAGCTGGATATCAGAATGATATTGTTCTTGGTTTTCGGAGTATGTGAAACAAGAGTTCCTCCTTTCTGAAACCCGAACTTGCTCGAATATTGTTCACTTTTTGACGATTTAAAAGTTAATGGAATTGAGGTTTATTCTTTCTTAGGGTCCCAACCATAGACAACTTCATAGCTTTCAAATCATTTAGAAGACAGTAGCTGGTAAACCAGTTGTCAATAGTCAGGTTTCGCCGTGATCCACTTATAGGACGAACTAAACGCTTCACTACATCTGACTGGTTACTCACAACAAAAAGTCTGAGTTCCTAGATAAACTTCCAAATCGAGTGTGTAGCACATTCTGGCATCAGCTAGATGAAAATTTCAATGCACTTTCCCATAAACGCAACCAGCATTTCATCTAGCGTGAGATTTTCTCCGGGACAATAATGTTTTCTGCAGTTTTCAACGTGGTGTTCAAAACATTCAAAACCGCTGCAAGGCGGTCGAATGCTCTTCTTTCTTGCCTAGTTTGCCAGTTGTCAAAATGAACACAACGAAGGATGAAGCGGAATCTTTTCAAGCCCATAGTAAGCCTGAAAAGCTCAATCTCTCCATTGGCAATCCAAAGTTCTTCTAAATTTAGGCTGCTTGCTCTGTAAACTCCGGCGAGGTACAGAAGACCTATAAAACCTTTCAGTTCAACCATTTCAATCACCTTCGCATTCCTTGGTCGAGAAAATCTTTTTTTGAATTTTGACAATATATTTATTGGCACATTCCAGAATCGTATTCAAAATTTGATCATCAATCATTAGGTTCCAAGCACTTTGAAGAGTGTTTACATTTATCGCAGCACCCTTCACCCCAGGAACGTCCATGATGACATTTTGTGCACCTCGCCTTCTTACTTGTAAGGCGTTTTCTTCCATTTCCATGTATTTATGATTTTCCTATTTCTGTTTTGGTGGGCAACGTAAAATTCGTTGCCATCATCAAATTCATCATCAGTCGGTACGCCAGAATCAGAGTGCCTTTCTTGCTGAATATCTTCATCACGGACGTCTTCATCTGTGTCTGTCCCTTCTTCAAATGATAAATCTCCTGCATTTTCATTGTCGTCATCATCTTGAAGCATACGAATTATTTCCTCAACATCTTTCTCATTTTCAAGGGAATACGAGTACATGTCACGATTCATGTTACGTCTGAAAAAAAGTACATCCTACATAAGTGGCAGCGATCTGCGAGATGGAAAAAAATAGAGTTTATTAGTCGCGGCGATCTGAGAGATCGTAGAGTTATTTCAACCAAGACCGTAACATGTATGCAAATAGTATGAATAAACTAAAAAAGTTAACGCTTATATAAAATAGAAAAAACTTGCGATTTCGGTCGCGGCGATCTGTCAGAACGAATTGGTCACAATAGCACCATAAACTGACTCTACCAAGCTCGGAAAGGCACTAAATTCTTCAGTGTCATCCATCAGACAGCTATTAACTCATTTACGGCCAACGTTGCGTAAGCGCAACACCAACTTTGAGAATTTTTGTAGCCGTTATTTTTTGTTGTTATGATTAACTTATTGGTTGGTATAATCCTTCGACATGTTATAAATTAATTTATGTGAAGCTACGAGTAGTTTTCATCAATTTTGAAGGGTTTTTCTTGAAGAATTTTGGAGGAAAACGTTTAAAACTTTCAGATATATGTAATTGGCACATTTTTTTATGCCATAATATTCTATCTGGTCGAAAAATAAATAATTTCAGTCAATTCTATCTTTTATATCATGAAAATTTATATTTGAAGTAGGTGTTGCGTTTTCGCAACGTTGGCGTTATACGAGTTCAATTATCGCCACTATTGAATTTCTGTGTAGGTGTTGCGTTTTCGCAACGTTGGCGTTATACGAGTTCAATTATCGCCACTATTGAAATTCTGCTGCAAAGTTTATTCTCTTTACCCGTGCGATGTTTTCAGTATTATAAAACTGTTCAATTGAATAAGCAAACGCCCCTGCGTGAAATGATTTTGTTCTAGATGTGCACTGCACAAAGTGCCGGGCCTTCTAGTCATCTTATAACGGTGTTGAGATGTGCCTTTGTCGTTTATTGCTTTCTAGTTTTTTTCGTCTATTCTTTGTCTTGCATCCAGGTGGAGTGGTTATTTCTGATTGTTTTTTTGCTACTGATTCCGAGTTCCATTCGTAGATAAAGAAAACACGATGGCAAATATATAATAATTATTGTTGCATATTGGTAGAAATATGCAAATTATTGTACTTTTATAGAATCCCGACACTAGCAGAGCTTGGACTTCGATGCAGCTGCATGCTATTTTGGAGGAATCTGATTTCTCTGATTCGGAAGTCGAAGAGATTGATGTGGTATACATTCCACCTGAAGTAGACGAAGTCACGGATGAGGAGACGATTGACGATAATATTGTTACCCACAATAGTCTAAAGCCGGCTTTTGATAGGGACATTGCTGGCACTTTCGAATTGCACACAAATATAGGAGACGAACTGATTAAACCGAGTCCTAGCAAATCAAAAAACAAAGTAAAGTTCAATCCGATTTGGAAGAAAAGCGAACGCCCGGTCTACACCTCTAAGCCTACATCGGTGGAGTCAACTTCTATTGAGGAAATTATTGCTCAACACGGCGGCAAAGCTCCATATGAAATTTTTCAACTGTTTGCTTTTCTAAACTATGTATATGCTGATTCTAATAACCGCCACGATTTTTAAATCCTTGTTTCCGACTTCAAGAAGTTCATCGGGATTCTTTTCCTCTCCGGTTATCATCCACTACCTCAAGAAGACATGTATTGGTCGAATGATGACGATAAGGGGGATTGATTTCGTAAAAACTACCATGAGCCGAAATAGGCTTAGGGAAATAAAAAGAACTCTTCACCTATGCGACGATTCAAATTTGGACAAAACTGAAAAATTTGCAAAACTGAAACCGCTTTTTGAATACGCAAACAAGAAATTTTTACAATTTGATGTGTTTAGCCACACCGTTTCAATAGATGGCAAGCATTTTGCCAGAATGATTATTTGGGGGAAGCCAGTCCGATTCGGCTTCAATATGTGGTGCCTTTGCTCTGAACTGAAATTTACATATATCAGTTCTCTCTCTATGGTGGAGCTGATAAAGGAATAGACAATGACAAAAGAATACCATTAGCAGAGTGTGTAGTTACAAATTTGCTAAAAGTAGTTGTAACTCCTTCGAATCAGCGGGTATTTTTTGACAATTTTTTAACTTCTTACCATTTGCTGGCACCTTTTAAGTCTAAAGGTTTTTTTGCCACCGGAACAGTGCGTGAAACACGAACAGGAAAAGCTAATTTGAAAGAAAACAAAATTATGCAAAAACCCCCCAAAAACCAAAAAATTAAATAACTGTCGTTAGGTGGAATGACAACAGTACAGTTACGGTAGGGGCGAATCATGGATTTATTCATCCTCTGCAAAAAGTCAAAAGATTTAGCCGGAGTGAGAGAAAAGTATTGGGTCTACAAGTAAGTTTCCAGCGTTTTTTTTCCAAAATTTGAAGTTTTATTATGAAAACATAGTTACAATGCTTTATTCAAAGTATCGTCCATCGGAAGCTACAACTTTCCCCCATCTTTCTGGCAATTTATGAATTCCGGACCAAAAAAATTTCTCGTCTTTCGAGCCCAAGAACGTATCGAGCCAATTTTTGATTTCCTCTACTGAGCTGAAGCGTATTCCCGTAAGAGCGTTCTGCATCGAACGAAACAAGTGGTAGTCAGATGGTGCCAAGTCTGGACTGTAAGGCGGGTGAGGCAGAATTTCCCATCCACTATTCTTCAAATAGTTTTTCACCGAAACCGCAACATGTGGCCGAGCATTGTCGTGATGAAAAATGACGGACTCATGCCTGGTCTCATATTCTGGCCGTTTTTCTTTTAATGCCCGCTTCAAACGAATTAGTTGGGTTCGATATAATCTTTGTTCTTTGATGGTTTCACCACTCGGAAGCTGTTCATAGTATACGACACCCTTTTGATCCCACCATATGCAGAGCATGACCTTTCGTTTCGACGTCGATTGGGCAGGCTCGCCGGGCTTTGTATACGATTTTCTGCGTTTAGGATTATCATAATAAATCCATTTCTCATCACCAGTGACAATACGATGCAAAAATGATTTATTTTTATACCGCTGCAGTAAAATTTCAGACATGCAAAATCGCCGTTCGACGTCTCTTGGCTTCAATTCGTACGGCATCCAGTTTCCAACCTTTTGAATGAATCCCAGTGCTTTTAGGCGCAGGGAAACGGCTTGTTGCGTGACGCCCAATGATGCAGCAAGTTCTTTTTGAATTTGACACGGATCCTCATCCAGTAAAGCGTCCAATTCCTCGTCTTCAAAACTTTTCGGCTTTCCGGGGCGATCTTTGTCTTCAACTCCAAAATCACCACTTTTGAACCGTTTGAACCACTCGCGGCACGTCGATTCACCAATACATTCCGCCCCATAAGTTTCCGAAAGCAAACGATAGGCCTCAGCCGCACTTTTCTTCATATTAAAGAATAAAAGCAGCGCTTCCCGCAAATGACATTTATTTGGCTGGAAACTTGCCATGATTTTGCTCGATAAAATGTACGACACCGATAGAACTGCTCAAATATAACGCTGCAAAGTTGTTGACAGATACAAAACCTACAAATAAAACACATGGGGTCTGACATTTCTGCCCGGGATCCACTGGTGGCGCCATCTCTGACAAACGCTGGAAACTTACTTGTAGATCCAATAGTTGTAATTGATCAGCCGGATGCGCTGATGGACTATAATAAAAACATGGGAGGCGTAGACCTGCACGACAACGGTATTGCTAACCATCGGATAAAAATTCGAGGCAAAAATGGTGGTGGCCACTGTTTATCAATTGTTTGGACTCCTGCGTGGTAAATGCATGGAAAATTTACAACATTGCGAATCCTGCGAATATAAAACTCCCGCAACTAGATTTTAAATCTAACGTTGCTAGGTGTTTCATGCGAACTGAAGCCCGTTTGGAGATAAACGTTCTTGCATGTGGCAGGAATACCTCCCAAATTGATTACGTTCAGGTTCGACGGACACAGACATCTAATTGTAAAAAATAATTGTAATCAGAGAAGAAGGTACGTTGAATGTCACAGCACAACAACATAATAGTGTTCCAAGTGCAATTTATTTCTTCATTCAAAAAAATGTTTTACAAAATATCGCACAAAAATTTATGTATAATACCACAATAATATGAATATTTCCTTTTTTTGATACTTACTCGTATATTCGATGAAAATAAATATTTTCTCCATAAAAATCCAAAAAAATAATGATTTTCCTTTGAACTCATATTTGGAACTTTGAATACTCTATCCGTCCAAAGTTGCGTTTTCATTTTTGAACATGGAATTTTCTATTTCTAACCCAAAGTATATATTCAGGCAAAAAAAAAAATATTAATTTTCACATTGGTTCTATGCTTGGTCGTTAATGGGTTAAGAAAAAGAGCGCATTGTTGCCAACCCTTAGTGAGAGGGAACAAAAAATATTCCCGGGTGATCTGTCAGATCGCCTGCGACTAATGGAGGGTTAAAAGCAGTCGTGTTTATGCTGAACAGCTGTGAGTTGGAAACGAAATCAGGGGTTTTTTTTTTGAAATTGAAATTGAAAATATTTTTTTTTTACATTTAGAACTTTTGGCTTTCGATGATTGTTGGCCGCAAGTCAGAATCAGAAAAGGAAAAACGCTCGCGGATGAGAAAATCGCTAAAATCCGTGCGTATAAGCATACCGGTATGTCCAATCGCCAAACTTCCATTAAATTAAATCGATCGGCTTCCGCAATCGATAATTAAATTAGGAAGTAATTACAACGCGAACCGGAGAAATAAAAAAAATCAAATAATTTCACCAAAGCAAAAAGAAATCGGCCATTATCCGAGCTGGGTTGCAAAAAAATGCTACTGCTTCTAAAATTATTTCAGATTTAAAGTTACTGATATCTAGACGGCATGTACAACAAATTTTAACTGACAGTAATCGACTGGTTTGGAAAAAAATGAAGTCAAAGCCAGCTCTTAGAGAAGCACATAAAGTTGCCCGACTACACTTTTCCAAAGAACACATGGCATGGTCTAAACAATGGAAAAGCGTTATCTTTTCGGACGAAAAAAAAGTTAAACCTTGATGGGCCAGACGGTTTTAATTATTATTGTTATGATACGAGTATAAAAAGCCCTGAGAGCTTCTCCACTAAGCGAAACTTTGCAGGTGGACCTTTGATGGTCTGGGCTGCTTTTAGCTATCATTGCAGGACTCTATGTAATATGCAAAATTTCTGGCCGAATGGCAGATGTTTTGGTAGACTTTTTGGACCATCAGCCGGATTCAAAAACAATTTTCCAGCAAGATAATGCTGCCATTAATGTAACGCGGGCCAGTCGTGAGTGGTTTTCAGACAAGGTAGGTAGGTAGGTAGGTAAGAGTGGCTGTTGGATGAAACCAACCCACTTAGGCCTAATGGCCCATTGTGATGCATCCACGTGGCATCCATATGATCCTCTTACTGATGGAACCAGTTTGAGCTTCTGACGAAGCGAAGGAGACTGTTTACGTCTGTATTTTTCAGATCGTTTAGGTCGTTGTAGAATAGGACAAGATCAGTTTTATGGGGGTTTATTCCCAATCCACAGCGATCTGCCCAACGGGTTAATCTATTGAGATTTAGTTGAAGGAGTTCTTTAATGGTATTAAGATGCTTACCTGAGATGGCAATTGCAACGTCGTCTGCATAGGCAATCACCCTGCTACCTCCCGCTTCCAGGTATATCAGCAGTTCATTTACTACCAAGTTCCAGAGAAGGGGAGAAAGGACACCGCCTTGCGGCGTACCTCTGCTGACACATCTTTTGGCAGAATTCTCACCCAGTTCGGAGTTGATTATCCTGCTCTTTAGCATAAGACTGATCAGTTCCCCAAGTGAGTCGTCTACCTGCAGAGTTGACTGAGCAGTCGTGATTGCGGATGTGTTGACGTTGTTAAAGGCACCCTCTATATCCAGGAAAGCAACCATTGTGTACTCTCTATATTGTAGGGATCGTTCGATGTGGCTAGTCAGTGAATGCAGAGCCGTTTCCACCGACTTTCCTTTACAGTAGGCATGTTGAGCCGTTGACAAAAGTCTAGGGTCAATTTTAGCTCGTATATGGATATCAATCAGTCGTTCTAGAGTTTTCAGAAGGAAAGATGATAGACTTATAGGTCTGAGGTGCATTGGGACAACATGAGAACATTTTCCGGTCTTGGGAATGAAAACTAGATTGACTTCTCTCCATGACAGTGGAATGTGCCTCAGTTCTATACAGCTCCTCATAATATTTTCTAGCGCAGGCAGAATAATATCTGAGGATCCCTGTAGCTCGGCAGGTATTATACTCGTACCGTCCGGACCAGCAGACTTGTATGGTTTGAAGCTATGCAGCGCCCAGAGCAGTTTGTCTCTTGTGATCAGATCCTGGATTTTGGACCCGGTTGCAGTAGACCTGTTTGGGTTGCTACTGACCGTGAATTGAGAGCTATCTGGAAAGTGGGTGTCCAGTACCATGTTGAGTGATTCATCACTTGAGGTAGTCCAAGAGCCATCGGTTTTTTTTTTTCAAACAGCTAGGCATCATAGGATTTGTGGAGAGGATTTTTCTTAGCCGTGATGCCTCGGAGGTTTCCGTGATTTTGTCGCAGAAGGACCTCCAGGATTGTCGCTTTGCCTTCCTCAATTCTTTTTTGTATAATTTGAGGGATTCTTTGTATGAGTCCCAGTCAGTCACTTTCCTTGTGTTCTTTGCCAAGTTGAAAAGTTTTCTACAAGTGTTTCTGAGCAGTCCCAGTGCTGATGTCCACCAATGTGGCTTTTTCTTGCCTCTAGGTTGAATAAGAGGGCAGGAAGCGGCCATAGCCTGATTGAGAGCCAGAATGAAATCCCTGACCTTCATGTCAAGCTCATTGGTGTCACGCGGGGGACTTGATAGTTCAGAGGATAGCGTTTCTGACAGTATTCCTCTGTATTTTGGCCAATCAGTTTTCCGGAAGTTCCGGAATGATGGTTGACTAGGAGGAGCATCATTCAGGCTGAATTGGATGTATCTGTGGTCTGAAAAAGAGTGTTCAGACGATACCATCCAGTTCATTAGCATTTGAGTGATGCTGTCGGAGACAAGAGTTATATCTAACAAAGAAATTCAACTTTTAGAGTGGCTAGCACGTTCACCGGAATTAAGCCCGATCGGAAACATGTGGGGAAATCTGTATCGTCGTGTTTATGCTGGCGGGCGCAAGTTTGCTTTGGTGTAGGATTTACGCAAGGCCGTTACAACGGAATGGGTTCTAATTCTAGCTCAGGAGTTCAAGAACGTGGTTAATTCGATTCCAAGTCGGATTTTCGAACTTATAACCAAGCGGCGGTTGGACTCACTATTAATTTAGACTTTTACGCTATTTGTTACACTGAAATTTCTTCTGTTTTTAATTTACCTTTCGCAGTATAAATTGAGGTTTTTTTTTGTTTAACTAAGTAAAGATATGTTTATTTGTTTTAGTTAATTTTTTTCTCTGCTTAAATAAATCATTTGAATAGGTTTGTTAATAGTATTATACTTCAATCAATTTTTTTTTTAACACAGTGCTGTGAAAAAATATAGACTCAAACCAAAATTTAAATTTTTTTTTACATTTTTTTTTAACGTTGTCCTAAAATATTGCCAAGCAGTACCAATTCAGAGAAAACTGTTTAATGGTATATTTCCCTTTTTTGCGGGCATTTCTAAAAAAAAGCCAAAATTCACCTGTGAAAAGCATAAACTCAAGATTTTATGCTCGAATTGAAAATTATATAACAAATAAGCGATATGGACGACCAATGAAAATTGCACCAACGGTTAAACGATCTGTTTTACGTGAAATGTCACACACAGGAGCTTCTACATCCCAAATGGTTCGACGTTTTAATTTGGACTGCGATTCTAGCCTCGTAAGAAAATGAGTAGCAGCTTCGGGCAACTTTAAATACCGAAAGTTCTTGATTAAACCAGCACTTAAACAGCGGCTTAAAGAAGCACGTCTTGAATTTGCTGAAACACATGTCCAACACGGTGGAATGTGGTCGCATGTAATCTTTAGTGATGAGAAGAAATTCAATCTCGACGGCCCCGACGGCTTCAAATACTACATGATCTGGCATGATCTCAGGAAAGAACGAAAAATCATGCCACGCAGACCTTTAGGAGGAGGAGATATTATGGTTTGGGCAGCTCTGATCGGTAATCTAAAAACAGAAATTGTCTCTATTTCTGGAAGAATTGACGCCAAGAAATACCAAGAAGTGTTGGAGGAATACGTTCTTCCCCTAATAACAGTAACTGAGGACAATGATGTAATTTTTCAACAAGCCAACGCTCCTATCTATAAAGCACAGACTACAATAACGTGGTTTCAAGAATATGGAATTAAACTTCTAGATTTGCCAGCCTTAAGTGCAGACCTAAACCCCATTGACAACCTGTGGGGCATCCTGGCAAGGGCGGCTTATGATCAGCGAAAGCCAGAAATTCAAAATGTGGAACAACTTAAACAAAGAATTGTTGAAGCGTGGAATAATATACCGCACATCACTTTAAGCAATCTTATTTGCAGTTTACCTCCACGATTGTTAAGTGTTATAAGTAGAGTCCGACCGAAGCCGAACTTCAGATTCTTCATCACCTTCGGCCGAAGCCGAATCTAATGGAGATTGTATTTCAAAATGATAAGGAACCCAAAATATAGCGGTCACTTTGATAAAATTAATCAATCGATATTTTCTGTTTTATTTATTTATTTTACAAAGACACAAACAGCAAAATAGCCAGTAAAATATTTCAGTAGACTCTTTTAATTAATAATTGCTCACTCGCTACACTTGTAGGAGGAGCTGATAAATATTTGTTAACTACTTATTTCAAGTAGGTTTAAGAACTTGAGGCCCAGTAATTAAAAATATCAGCATTCCTTGTAAGCAAAGGTTCTTTTAGATAAGAATTGAGATATTCTTCGCAAGGTGGAAAATCATCTGAATTGCATGATTCAAGTATTGCCGATATATTGTCATTGTCATGTGTATCCCACAGATTTTCGTTTTCTTGGGGCTTGGAAATTGAAGAAGTTGAAGGAAAAGCAACTATATTAACAATTTCATTTTTAGATGTTGGAAATTGTTGTCTTAAAAAAATTAAAATTTCCGTCTTACAGCTTTCTATTTCATCATTTGTTAAGTATTTGGTTTTGAATCTTGGATCGATAATTGTGGCAATAGCTAATTCAGCAAAAAGTTTTATGTGGGAAAATCATTTATTTTGTAGAGACTCACACAAGCGGCTTTTTTAAATTATTTATCTCTTCGGAATTATTTGGTTTTACTAAAAGGTATTAATGGTATAATGAGTGAAACGCATGCGGAATCGGCTGAAATATCTATGTATCCTAGAGATGTAAAAATTCGCCGATCTCATAGCCGCTCTCATATTACTGGCGTTGTCCCGAATAGCCATATGAATTTTATCGTGAGCTTTTTAGATATATAAGGCCCTGTGTGATCTTCATCCAGAACCATGGCTCCTAATATAACTTTGGATCTCGTTGGTCCATCTATAAAATGAGCCGTAAAACTCAATAGAGAACAGGATTTAGTAGGATTAGTTCAAATATCGGTTGTGAAACTTATCCATTTAGCTCTGGAAACAGGACTGAGAACTTTTTGTTTAACTTTCTCGTATGTTGCTTGCATCAAAGACATTCTATAGAATTTTTCGGTTTTTTTCCTATACCGTGATTGGCTATTAGGATCAGCTAAATTAAGCGCCTTTGAAATGCACCGCCTTCCACAATATTGTACGGCAGCATGTCAACAATTATAAGGTCCATAATGCTCTTGTCGATACGGAAAGAAATAGAATGATCATCGGGCCGTACTGTTGGTATCTTCCGTTCCATTATTTGTGGCAAAGTTGGCTGCATTAGATCATCACAAGCTTTGCTTTCATTAGTCGATTTCATGTTTTCCGTTTTTTCGTAATTTAATTAAATTATGGTTCTCAACTTCTCCAGTGAATTTTTTCCATTCCGCCTTGTGCACCTTTTCCAAGTGTTTCTTTGGTAACGAACTACCAAGTGATAACGTTTTTAAACGAGTTTTTCAAGTTGCTTTAGCCATAACGTCATTCTTATCGAAATAGTTCCAAATTGGATTTTTATTTGCCATGACTGAATTTTATTTTACCTAAAACCAATTCATGTAAATACGTGAATACACAAATCCTTTAATACGTTAGCAGTTTTGAAAACAAGGCCAATATGTGCTATATTTAACCGTTCTAAATAAAAAAAATGTAAAAAAACTAACTTTCAATAAATAAATAAACACAAATATAACCAGAACCTATATACGAGGGTATCGATATGAAGGAAAATGCGAATTCAATTTAAATTGTTTTTATTTTTCAATATAATCTCCCCTAACATCAATGCATTTGTTACATCTTGAGATAAGCTTTTTTAAACCCTCAAAATAATAAATTTCCTCTTTCTCTGCAAAATACCGACTTGAGTTCTTCATCATCCGAAAATCTTTTTCCACGAAGACATTTTTTCAAATCCGGAAACAGGAAATAATCACTAGGGGCAAGGTCTGGACTATAGGGTGGGTGTTGGATTTCTTCGAAACCACAATCTCGCGCAGCAACCTTGGAAACTCGCACCGTGTGAACAAGAGCGTTGTCATGAAGAAGCAACACACCCGCTGCGAGTTTACCACGTCTTTTCTTTTTAATTTCCTCCCGCAAATTATGCAAAGTGGAAGCGTAGGATGTGGCGTTGATGGTTTCACCTTTTTTTTTTGTACTCAATGAGCAAGATTCCCTTTGAGTCCCAAAAAACTGTGGCCATGAGCTTCCCGGCAGACGGAGTGACTTTGAACTTCTTCGGGGGGTCTGTTCCTTTTTTATGCCACTGCATGGACTCTTGTTTGATTTCAGGGTCATAGTGGTGGACCCATGTTTCGTCCCCAGTAACAATTCGATCCATCACACCGTCCGCTTTCTCACTACACATCTCCAAAAGCTCTCTACAGCATGCGATTCTCACTTTTTTCTGAGGCGCTGTGAGCATTCGTGGCACCCACCTTGCACTGACCTTTGAAAGGTTAAGATGGTCATGAAGAATGGTGTGAATGGTACCAATTGAAAGCTTGGTGATCTCTGCCATCATTTTCACCTTTATTCGGGCATCCTCAAGAACAAGTTTTTCGACTTCTTTGATGCTTTCTCCCGTACAAGCAGTAGCCGGGGCGCCGGAGCGGGGGTCGTCTTCAATGCTCTCTCTGCCTCTCTTGAACTCACTTGACCACTTTTGCACAGTTGATAATGAAGGTGCGGAACCCTGATAAACAGCCACCATCTCTTCATGAATAGTTTTTTGACTTTTTCCTTGCTTAGTGAGAAATTTAATTACAGCGCGATGCTCAATTTTCACCATCATCGTCTCAGTTGCCATTATGATTCTGTTTAACTAGAGATAAAACGCGAATTAATAATCACATTTATATGAAATTTTACATGAATGCACTAAAATAATAGTATTACTTGATAAATAAGTCAATTTATATATACAACCACAGCTTCACCCCGATACCGAGAATATGTTGAACGCCCCTCGTATTATTGTCTCATGCATGCAGATGCAACCTGACTTCTACCTGCTACAGAAATAAAACAAACTGACTTTCTCGAAATCTCCTCCAAAACAGGGTGCGTATGATGGGTTAAATTTTTGCGGAAAAATGGTTTGGCTTCGGCAAAATCTTCGGCCTTTTCTTGCCGAAGCCGAATGTTTTGCCGAACGTGGAAATGTAAGCTGAAGCAGAAGCCGAATGTTCGGTCGGACTCTAGTTATAAGAAATAACGGTCAAAGTATTCCTAATTAAATAAATTTTTACCTGAAAACTAATAATAAAAATCTTGATCTTTTTCACAGGTGAATTTTGTTTTTTTTTTTTAGAAATTCCTGTTAAAAAGGGAAATATACCATTAAAGGGTTTTCCCTGAATTGGTACTGTTTGGCAATATTTTGGAACAAAAAAAAAAAAATATAAGAAACGAATTTAAAAAAAAGTGAAAAAAAAAATTCAAATTTTGGTTTGAGTCTATATTTTTTCACAGCACTGTACTTTAAAGGAAAATGAGTTGCCTTTAATTGGATTTCGCTGAGTGTACGAGTACATGTCTAATGCAACTTTGTTCTCAGTTTAGGTCAACGAATCTTTCCGAGCAATTTACTGGAGATTTTATTTGGTACGAGTAGAATGGTCTGGGCAATTGTGCCTTACATCTCTTAACTAAAATTCACCTTAAAGGAAAATGAATTTAATTTAGTTAGAGATGTACATATATACGATACATACATACATAGATGCAGTTGTGTGAATAGTCTAAACCTCATTATTGATGCCCTCAAAAAAAAAAAAAAAAAAAAGAAGTCGTTTAGTCTCCACTGACGCAATCTGGCTTACCTCAACTTCACTAATTACATTTAGTTGTATGCAGAAATTGCAAAAGCATAACGGTTCTCCATATCGTCATTATTATGCGGTCGTCCCTCCTCCGGCACACTCGTTAATTTTTATGTGACTTTTGAATAAGGATTTTAAAAAGCTTCACACTAGTGTTATGTTGCACAAAAACGAGGAGAAAAAGAAGTAAGTCAGGATTATAAAACAAAGGGAACACTGCAGCCTTCATGCATTTGTCCCGCGCCCCCAACCTACGTTAAATGTGCGAACAAATAGCAAAAAATTAGAAACAAAGCGAACATGTCAGAGTCAGAATTTATATATTCGACCGGCAAATGAATGCGATTTAAAAAAAAAATAATAATAATTAAGCACACAAAACGTCAGAGGCAACATTTAATTACACACATGACATGATTATTGTCGTTAAAACATTTCTATACCGTTAGCTTTAGTCAAACAAACATGTAATACAAACGACCGACATAGGAGTAAGTGCGAGTACATGAATATGTTTCTAAACACCTACACAACCAAGCACGGAGAGCAGTTTTAGTATCTATAGAGCTCTCTGCAATTGTTACTCGTAGATATAAATTATCTACATTAACGAGCGTTTTGTTAACACAACGATTCACGAGGGCGGTCCGCTGAAATGGGGAGACGAATATGTTGTTGTGTCCGTAGGTGCATTGTGGGTAGAATACGAGTAAAGTTCAGGGTTAGTCTGGCCAACTGCCAGAGATGGGTGACAGTTTTTTCCACGTTTAGATTGCATTCGGTGTTTTAAGCTTCAAGTAGTGAGTGTTTGGGGATGACATGTTAGCTTTCAGGCTGAAACTAAAGGCTTACCAGGTGGTTAAGAGTGTTTCCCTTGGCGATGTACTCGTAGGGTGTGCTTCTTTGAACAATTATGTCACTTGTGCGTTTTTCGGACGAAGAACATTGACAAATGAGGAAGTTGCTCATAATTGCTTGTTAAAAATGAGAGGAGTCAACTTGAAAGGTGATTAACACAACGTGCGTAAAAAGAAGCTTTTTGTTATAATTTAACAATTGTTGATTTTGCGGTTTAAATGGGATGGGTTGTTGCTTAATTGAAGTATTCGTACAGCTTACGGCTTGTGATCACCGTTGCTTCAGTACTTTACTTGTCGTAATCGGGGAAGAGTCATTCCGCATTGTTCTTTAGGAACTATCTAATCACTAAAGGACTGAATATCGAGTGTTGTGCTCCAACTTGGCAACAATTTGATGAATTATAAAGATACTGACATCCAAAGATGAGAGGTGTATCTTAAAAAGGGGAATTACTTTGCTTTCTTAACGTGGTTCCGATAAGTGAAAAGTCTAAGACCTAGCAGCCTTAGACTGTCTTCGATATCGAGCACGCCGTAATAAGAATTAATCTGTCATCTGCTGTAGCTTAATCCTTAAAACGGAGGTTCAGTCTTCCGTATCGTCTCGAACCTGGTGGCTGTGATTCAAAGATCTTCTTTTCTGGACAATAGTCCATTCGCTCTATGTGGCCGAGCTAGTGTTGATACAGCTCAAAGGGTTCACGTTTGTATGTTCTCATCCGATCCTCATCCGTCTTTTGATTTAGGAGTAGGAGCGGTTTCTTAGAGTAGGTCTTCTCCGGATCTCCAATAACTTGTCATTCGTTGAGTTAATGTAACACATCATTCTGGAAATTTCTGCAGTCTCAATACTGCATTAAGCATCAACATTTTAACAGGTATCGCATAGTCTGCCAAAAATTTTGTAAAGTGAGTAGCTCTGTCTACTTCCTGGGGATTGTTTACAATTTCAGCTTACCAGATTTCTTAGTCGAAACAGATTTGTTAATATTTTTCTCAAAAAGCAAAGTCTTACTTTTCAGTCTGAAGCGTTAATGTTCATTCGTTCTATATGGTCTAGCTATCTCAGATGACTAATATGCACTTGATCGTATGGAAAATTTTCATTTTTAAGGAACAGACAAACTACAGGGCGAATGACTCGAACTCCAACTTTTTAAAATGCTATAATTTTTTTTATTTTTGGATAAATTTTATTGTGCCAAAGCAAAAAATGTTGGAAAATACATCAATTTTCAAATTGTATCAGTAGTTTTCAATATGTCCACCTTTGGCGCGAATAATGCCCTTGACACGGCCGAAGAAAGCATCGCACGCTGCACGCAAGTGGCTCTGCGGTATTTTGGCCCATTCCCGGCGAAGTGCTTGTTTGAGGTGATCCAAACTTTAGTATTTTTTAGTGCCAACCTTCGCCTTCAAAATACCCCAGACAGAGAAATCCAACGGATTTGCATCCGGAGAATTTGCAATCCATTGTGTCGAAGAAATGAAGTGTGGAACATTGTTTTTTAAGCAATCTTGGTTGACGCGCGCTTTGTGAGACGGTGCCGAGTCTTGTTGAAATGTCCACGGTCTCCAACCGGAATGGTTGTTTGCCCAAGGCTTCAATACTGCCTCTAAGACAGTTTCACGGTATACCTACGATCGCATTAATTTTGACGCCACGGTCCAAAAATACGAGCGGAGAGCGACCACCGGCGGTTATGGCGGCCCAAACCGTTACCATCGGTGCTGTCAGCTTTCTGGTGGCCGTCCGAAGGTGTAAATTTTCGAAGGACCTCTCTGGCAAGTAAATTTGGTCATTTTGTTTGTTGGCATATTGCTCGATAACAAATGGCGACTCATGGGAAAAAACCAAATTCGGCAACTCATCACTTTCGTGCAATCGTAGCAACTGCTTCGCTCTTTCGACTCTAACTTTTTTCTGTTGTAGTGTGCTTTTTGGAACTTCAATGTCTTGAGCCCAAGCTCATTTTTCAGTATGTGTTGCATCCGTTCTAACGATATGTTGAGCTCACGAGCCATTTTTCTTCCACTTCGACGCGGATTTCGCTCAATTCGAGCCTTCACTTTCCGAACCATTTCTGCCGATGTTGCTGTTTTTTTATGACCACCTCCATGGGGTTTTGCAACGCTGCCAGTATCACCGTAACTAGCTATGGTTCGAGACACAAATGATTTATTCACGTTGAGGTGCTGGAGGGCCGCTCTAGCGATAGCTACTTGTGGTTTTCCAGCCAAATATAAAGCAATCACACTATCACGTTTGAATTCCATCGCGGATAAAAATTTTTCAACACAACTGAGACGCAAATCGTTTAAAATGCGTATAAATAATAAAATTATCTGTCATGTGCCAAAATCTGAGCTCACTGTCATGAACGATTTGGAAATTATAGCAGTCTGAAGTTGGTTGCAGTTCAAGTCATTCAGTAGTGTATACACTCTACTAAGTCATTTTCTGCTGCCTTAAATAGCTTGACTACTCCATCCGGTTCGGTAGCCTTGGCTTTGGTTGCCCAAATTTGCTTTGACAGCGGAATTAAGATCGATCGTCACCGCCGTTTAACAGTCTGCAGAAGTAGTTTTTCCAACACCAACTATGACTCGACTAATAACTTTTCTTGCACATCTTTACAGGTTTCTGTCCGAGTCTGTTTGGCTTGATTCGTTTTTTATCTGTTGGTAAAGCTTCTGAACGTTGTTCCTGGAGTAGAACCTCTCTATTTGCTCAATTGCCTGCTTGTCAAGCTCGTTATTTTATCCAGGACGAAAGGTTGAGGGATAGACGATAGACAGAGCTTATAGCGGTTTGTTGCGATTGCAGGCGTTTAACGTTAAATCTTTTCACAATATGTTTTCGTGAGATATACTTAGATTCACCTTGGTTACAAGTAAGTGACATCCCGAATCTTTTGTATTTGTGAATAATGGGTTGAAAGGTGCTAGCTTTAGTGATATTCCGTCCCGCACCAAAGTCAATAAGCCTAAGTCCATTTACAGACATCATGGTCTCGTGTAGGCTTTCAATTCTGCTACCTAAAATCATTTAACATACACGTCATACTTAGAGCATTGATCAAACGTTTTGTAGAGGATATATTCCAGAGCTGGTAAACCGCTTGGGGGATATAAGAGCTGCCACTGACTCATTAAGGGTTTATCTGTCCCCATCTCTGTTTCAACACCCTTATTAGTCTCGAAAATTCTCTATTGAACTCAGCTCCGGAATTCTGCCATGGTGGCTGTTGATTCCTTCATTCAATTGATCCGTCGTACGTGCTCCTTCTGAGGGTTAGTCATTCCGGACAGGACATTGTAGTGTTGTTATTTGTCAAGCTCCGTTGCACGTGACCATAACGGTCAAATTTGTAAGCTCGGTCCAGTTTAACATTGGAAAAGAGGGCAACAAATTTCTGATGTCCCCACCCTGTGTTGGTAAGCAATGACTAATCGACGAAAGTAAAGTGTTCGGCCTATGAAAAATTCTCTCATCTTCGCCCGTCGCAGTAATCGGTAGGTTCCTCTCTCTGCGCACAAAATGACAAGACGAACAACACAGCGGATTGAGGGACAATACCCTGGTCTTTGTATTGAAGGGCAGAACGCTTAGGTAGCTCTAACAATCTCAATCCTCCGCTGCGATTTCGATG
The DNA here is from genome assembly GCA_963966105.1 of Volucella zonaria. Classification (NCBI taxonomy): domain Eukaryota; kingdom Metazoa; phylum Arthropoda; class Insecta; order Diptera; family Syrphidae; genus Volucella; species Volucella zonaria. The sequence goes on along the minus strand of OZ014534.1, from coordinate 116,679,535 downwards.
TATAAACGAAAATTTTCAGACTGATCAGTGGTGATCATCTGATCTTTGACATACAAGGAAGAAGCGCGGATCGTCCTATTCAGACAATTAGCTACTGGCAGCCCCAATGTAGAAAACTTATTTGGGCAGCTTGTAACTGCGATCTCATTCTTTTGGTTTATTAATCACTACGAGTGTAGGAGAGAATTGAAACAGACATCGAATTAAAGACAATGGCAAGCTTTCTGAAAACTACAATTCCCTCTAGTTTATTTACAAATGAATCCCGCACCATTACCTACACCTTCAAGCCTATCAATCGTCTCCTGAACTCCGGCATTGAATCAAAATATCTACAGAAATCAGTTAATGGATCTTCATGTCTCAATGTTGTTCCTCAAAAAGACAGGATGCCAAACTATTCCTTTACCTACTGTTTTGGCCGTAAGAATTTTGATTATAGCAGTCTACGTTAGTCTTAGCGATATCTGGTTTTTTTTTTTTTTCTTACTATACAGACACGAGTGGTACCTTAGCTTTTTTGCCTACATCGAAGAAAGAGACTTTTACTGGATTAGAAATATAAATGTAGCATTTTCATTGCACTGACTGGCTGGAATACCCCTTCGACGTATATCAAGAGTTCCTCAGAAAGGAGACGTTTGGCGGAACAGTTATCGCGATGAAACCTCCTCCAAATATTCGGAGTTCAAGTTTTTAAGAATCTCCAAAACGTCATCGGAATGGTGGTGGCGAATAAAGCCTGATGGCTATGTCGACATTTCCTGTTTACTGACACCGATACACCCAATTTCCATGCCCTAGTAGCATAAACATGTCTGGGCCTTGAGATTGAGGCTGAGCGTCGGAAGCTTTACGACCATTTGCATACAAGATGCCCAGAGTACGAAGTAAGAATAGTATTCGGAGAACTCTTTGACAGATAGTAAAGAACGTAGTTATATAGCCTAAACAAAACGGCAACAGATAACGCTATCTAGCAGATAAATTTCGTAGCTGCAAAAGGCACCCTATTAGATTTCTCCACAAAAGGATCTACTTAGTGGCCTGTGTAACTACAGAGCAATAATGAACTGCCCATTTTCCAATGATCACCCGAATGCCCGACAAGGACAAAATAAAAGACTCCGCGTTGAACGCTTCAGCATGTCTGTTATGGTTACAGCCTGCGTAGAGCAGACCCAATTACGTCAGAGATGATGCTTCTTATGCCGCATGCATATACAGTGTTGGCCAAAACTAAAGCAACTAAAATCGCAAGTCTGTGTTTTGTGATACATTTCATATCAATTAACCCTAAAGTTAAGAAAATGTTCAAACTAGCTTGAAATATTATTGATTAGTTTATAAAATCAACGAACAGTAATTTTACGGATTCAAAATAAAATTACGAACATCCAATTGAATTCACTTTACTTTTCAGCTGGCCAAAACGAAAGCAGCTCAATTTGCTTCGTAATTTTTTGTTACGGGAGAAATAGAAAAACCGTTACTTTGACTACAACTACTGACATCTGATATGTCAATATTATTGCTGCAGCAAGATCTTTAGAAGTGTCCCTTAAATTATATCTAAAATCGCCAAAAATAAGTACTCCGATGAGATTAAAGAAAAAACTATTGGCGAATATAAAAGTGGTATTCCACAATCTGAACTATCTAAAAAGTATTCAATCCCGAAATCGGTGATAAGCCGTTCTTTAAAATTTTACAACTCCGTCAAAACGATTCACCGAGGTGGGAGACCAAGAGTTACCACATACCCGGAAGACGAAGTGATCATTAGAACGATAAAGAGTAATGCCTTTAGGTCATCTAGGGAATTACAAAACGAGCTTAGTATAGAAGCTGGCAACAGGACATTTCGTCGAGGAGCTGTTAAGGATGGTCTTTCATCATTCGGGATCGCAAAGAAACCATTTATTTGTGCTAAAGACAGAAGAGCAAGACTGGAAGTAGCAGGTGACCATATTAAGTATTTCAAAGTGGAAAACTGTACTATTTTCCGACGAATCCAAGCGGTCAGATGGCTTTCGCCAGCCAATCAAAGAAGCATTGAATCCTCGATATTTAAAGGGCATTGTGAAGCATGGAGGAGATAAAATTATAGCTTGAGGCTGTTTCTCTGGACATGGAATTGTTCCCATACATAAAATAGATGTAATTATGGGCCGATTTATTTACAAAAGTATACTTGAAAACACTATGCTGCCACATGCCGAGCGGGAAGTGCCTCTGAAATAGATATTTCAACAGGACAATGATCCGAAGTATGCTTCACAAATAGTTCAAGAGTGGTTTCGGCATCAGAAAATCAATGTTATGAAATGGCCAGTCCAGTCCTCCGATCTCAACCCGATAGAAGATCTACGGGAGATTGTATATCGGCGAATATGTAGTTCGGGAGCAGCGCAAGAATAGGGAGGGGCTTTTTATTCAAGTCCTGGGAGCTTTAAAAAAACATCCCAAGCTCTATAATTTCCAATCTGATCAAGAGTATGCAAAGAAGATGTAGAGCAGTAATCAAAAACAAATGTTCCGCCACAAAATATTGAGATTAGTTCCCGGAAATTGGAAATACAAGTTTATTCATCTAAATTTATATTGTCCCTTTAAAGTAATCCCCATAGACTGCAACACACTTATGCCAGCGCTTGATCCAATCCTCGAAACATTTTTTATATTCGGTTTGCGGTATGTGCATCAGTACTTCTGGACAGTACTTCCTGCGAGGATTCCATTACTTCCTCTCGGCTGCTAAAACGCGTTCACCGTAGTGGTTTTTTAACTCGATTGAACAGAAAGAAGTCACAGGGAGCCAAATCAGGTGAATTCGGTTGCTGTTGGATGGTATTTGTTGCATTTTTCGTCAAAAATTTACGAATAATGATGGCACTTTGCGACGGTGCGTTATCATGGTGCAAAATCCACGAGTTTTCTGCCCACAATTCTGGTCTCTTTCGGCGAATTGTTTCACGCAAACGGCTTATAACGCCCAAATAATACTCTTTGTTTACTGTCTGGCCTTCTGGCAAAAATTCATGATGCACTACACCGTTGTAATCCATGAAAACCGTGAGCATTGCCTTCTATTTTGACTGAAAACGACGTGGTTTCTTTGGTCTCGGCTCATTTGGTGAACGCCATTCACTTGCCTGATGTCTGGATTGCGTGTCGTACTCATAAACCCACGTCTCGTCCCCAGTAATGGTCCTTTTGATAAACGTGGGATCGAATTCAGCCTCGCAAATCATCTCTTTTGCAACGTCAACACGGTCTCGTTTTTGCATGAAATTGAGGTCTTTTGGTACCAACTTTGCTGCTACATGACGGAAACCCAAATCATTAACCAAAGTGTCTTGGACGGATCCATGGGCAATGTTCTGGGAGCGCCACACGATGGTTGTGGTGCGGGAACATTTTGATCAAGGTGTTATGTGAATTCACTATCAAGTTGCTTTAGTTTTGGCCGGTTTAAAATCAACATGGTTACAGTATTTTGTTTGTTTTAATTTATTTTCGAATACATTTACTTGTTTTGTAAAGAAAAACATAATAAAATATATTGAAATGTAATCAGTGTTTGTGCCCGGTGTTTGCGTAAAAGTTGCTTTAGTTTTGGCCCACATTGTATGTATGTATGCCTAGAGCTTAGAATAATCGCCTGGGCATGCAACGCAGCTCTAAAATATGCACAATTGATATGTTGTCATAGTTTCAGCACTGGGCATCGCCATAATGACGTCACACCGCACCTTCTCTGAACTACAAAGCCTAGTCATCCCTTCGTTTGTATATTAAAAGTTTACCACCATATCTTTTTTGCATTTCAAAAAAAAAACTGTCTCGGCTACTTCTCCAGACTCAGGGACCTCGAATATAGTAGCGTCTTTCAATTCATAATTAGGAAATACGTCATTTCCTCTGTCGACCACAAGATTTGTTGTTTTGGAAAAATGCCCAAAAATGGTGATGACTTGCCATGAGGTCGTCGCTAACCTTGACCTAGTTCTTCCTTCAACCGAACATCTTGTTGGATTCCAAAATCTACTCTTACAGTACAACACATGAAAAAAAGAAAAATAAACGAAACACCCAAAACGACAAGAAACATCATTTGGCTTGTGTATCCTCATTTACATATTTGTAGTCCTTATTGATTTATTTTATTTTAAAAATATTTTAACTGCTTGTTTGCTCATGAATTGCATTTTATTTTTTTTTTGTTTGTTTCTTTATTTTTATTTTTTCTCTTTTACAATTATTTAAAATGAATCTCAACAATATTGTCATGTATTCCTGCGAATATAACAACAATAAACATTAAAACGAAATGTTGTGTGATTTGTGCGGCTCTTCTGTGCGATGATGTGCTGGGATGTGTATCTTGGGCGAATGCAAAAATGCAAACAACAAATAACTTCATTTACCTCGAACTTCAATACCAAACTCCATCCATGTGTGTGGATAATCCCCCCACATGTGACGTCATTCTTATATTGTCCGCGCATGAATTTCACAATTTTGCAACAATACATACTCGTACAACAATCCACACAAACACAACCATGTAAACAAACTTGAATTACCAACACAACTTTACATGCATCCTCGCCTCGTTCGACTATTATTAATTAAAAATGAATACCAAAACAATAATCGTTGCTGCTACTACTACTGTTGCTGCTGCTGCTGTTGCTGTTGATGCTACTGCCACTACCATTGCTGCTGCTGCTACCACTGTTGACCTTGTTTTGTGCATGCATACATACATGTGAATCGGGGAAATGGGTTTTGGGTGGTATGCTATACGTGGAATCCACCTCATGCCTTTCTTTACGCACACCTGGGAATGACATTTGGTCGGCACCTGCCCTACCTGCCGTACGCGCTCAACGTTTGTCGTGTCCTTGTGCATCATCATCACACACATATCCTTTTTTGCATTTTGCTTGCTTGCGAATTTAATTTCAATTCATTTTATTACCCGTACTCCTACTCGTACTTGTTGTACATGTTGCTATGTTTTGTCCTGTAGAATTTTGGAAAGCAAAATAAGGTTTGCATGACCAGAACTGTAGAGTTGTGTGCTTTTTTTAATCTAACCATGTGTTGTTCTTTTTGTTCTCTTAATTTTCAATAGACAACAACCGCTACTATCGGACGAGCAGGCGAAAGAAGTCGAACAGATACTATCGGCCCCGGCTACTGCCGCAACAGTTGTAACAGTTACCACAGCCCATAGTAGCATTGTTTCTAGTCAATATTCAGCAGTAAACCAGCAACAGCAAATCATTCAACCAGCTGAGGGACGAAAAGAGGAAGACGATCAGGAAGAGGTGGAGAAATGCGACTATGATCGCGTTGAAGATGAGGATGAACCAGAGTGGCTACGAGATGTTCTTGAAGCCCCAAATCGCAGTTTAGAAAATTCCATTCATAGCGAATCGGCTGCATTCCTTGACGCTGATGACGATGTCGTAGTTCCAAGTAATCTTGGTGTTACCGTGACTGCCAATAAAGTTGAAACAACATACGATGAGGATAATAATTGCAATACAACATACTTAGTCGATTCCGACTATAAGAATGACATTTTGAATCAGACATTTGTTCAGGAATCCCTTCACGATAGTATAGTTTCTGCTGAATCAGCTGAATCAACTACAACAACACATAATAGCCTCCAAACCACAACGATCGATGATAGTATTATTTCGAGTAAACACAATTCTAACTACTCATTAGCGGATACTGAAAACAATCAGCAGTTGGACGATTCCCAGTACTATATACCAGAGTATCCGCCAGTTCGTAGCAAAGAGGTATACGTTGAAGGTGGAGTACATTATTTCGAAGATGGCAACTTTTGGATGGAAGTACCCGGCTTGCTAGAGTCCGATGATGATGATACAACCTATCCGCCCATAACTGTGAAGAAAAATAATAAAATTCGCTTTAGCTCTGGCCCGATTCAGGTGTTCTCAACGTTCTCCGTAACTGATTATGATCGACGCAATGAAGATGTGGATCCAGTGGCCGCTTCGGCGGAATATGAATTGGAGAAGCGTGTCGAAAAGATGCACGTTTTCCCAGTGGAATTAATGAAAGGACCTGAAGGACTTGGCTTAAGTATAATTGGTATGGGCGTGGGTGCCGATGCTGGTCTAGAAAAACTCGGAATATTCGTGAAAACGATTACTGACAATGGTGCTGCGGCTAGAGATGGACGAATACAGGTTCCACATACAAAAATTCATCATACCTTATTCGTACTATACTAACAGAGTTCCTTTTATTGTTTTATTATAGGTAAATGACCAAATAATCGAAGTGGATGGTAAGAGTTTAGTAGGCGTTACCCAAGCCTATGCAGCGTCAGTTTTACGGAATACATCTGGTCTAGTCAAATTTCAAATTGGTCGTGAAAAAGATCCAGAAAATTCCGAAGTAGCTCAATTGATACGATTAAGTCTACAAGCTGACAAGGAGAAAGAGGAACGACTTAAGAGGTACATCTAATTTTTACACTTTGAGATGAAGTCGCATGTGAGACATTTATTTTTGTGATTTTTTATCTTTTTAGACAACAAGAAGAATACCTTCGACGAACGCTTGACTATTCAGAAGACTCAACTCAACCGGCTTCAGCTAATTCGAGTGTATCTGAGGGACCAACAAGTCCAGTACAAGTTGAACATCCAATGGAGGTTGAAGCCACACATTCACAAGAAGTAGAGTCTTTAAAGAGACTACTACAAGAGGTAGGAGATATTCTCTTCCACTACAATACAGTATTCCATTTGATATTATAAAAAATTTAATTTAATTTAATTTATTGCGTTCTTGGTGGATATGTGCTTTATATAAACAAAAAAAAAAACAACAGCATAAAGCGGTAATTAGACGAAATTCGCTGATTCGAAATTATTTATTAGATATTTGCACACTTTTTTGCTGGCGTTTAATTATTCATTCTCCACCCACGTTCATTCTTTTTTTCTTCTTTTAAATCTTTGTTCTATTCCTTTTTTTTTTGTTGATTATTGTTTTGTTTGGAGAAGCAATCCTTATTGTTAAAGGTTAAAAGTTGTGGAATAGCCATGAATAGTTTCTGTTTCTTTTTTTTTTGTACAAATTTGTGCTTGTTATTATCTCAAACAGTGTGCATCATCAGTCGCATATTTTTCTTTTTGCGCTGTACTTAAGAGGTTGTAAAGAAGGGCATAACTAGAAAGTTGAAATGAGATTAGGGATTCATTTCAGGTTTTCTATCCATTCCATTCCCTTAACACTCCGAGGGCTCTTTGTATTTGTTCGCAGGTTTTAGAACGGTCACTTCAGTTTATCGTCTGTAAATGACGCGAGTACAATCTTCTCTCGATGATTTTCGAAACTACCCCTTACTTTTGTCTTGTCAGCTTCATATCCGACTCATCATATTGTAATTCTTGAAGCCCGTTTTAATTACTCACAACTTACTTTCGTTGAGCTTCATTCTTCCTTCAATTCTGCGCCATGTTTGTCTAAGCTGTATCGTTCTTCTGAAAGGTTGGTGCCTCAATTCCACAATGAGCCAGCTTTAAGTGTGACTAACTTATTACCTTTTTGGGCGACCTGCTCCCATCTAAAGCGGTTCCTGCAAAATAGACTTCTGCTAAAAGACGCTTAAAATACTACGTAAGCATTTCTTTCGTCACTTGTGTACCGAGGTAATTTGCGAATGGGAATGGTAGTCACTCCTCAAGTCCTGTACTATTTTAACAGTTCCGACTATAGGACGGATAAAAACATTTGTTTGTTTTTTAGATTTTTGAATGTGTACCGCTTGTTTTATTGACTATGATTTCCTAATACGAATGCCGAGTGAATAATATAATACAAACTACGAACAACGACAACATGCAGTCTTATTGTATTCCTTTTGAAGTCTATTTAATGTCGCCATAGTTGTCTTTGGCTTTGTCATATCCCGCACATAAGCTAAATCTAGGTTCCTGCCGTCAAGCGCCTTTTAGAAATCGATGGAAAGCGATGACCCTTTAGTTGTTATTCTTTTATTCGGCCAGTAACGATCATCTTGACAACGTTAGTTTAACATTCGACCACATTACATACCTCGTAAATAGCTTTTGATTCCCATTGATAAATTTAAGAAGTCAGTGATTTTCATGGAGCAATGATCATTAATATCTCGGAAATATTTACTAACTAGCTGAAGATTACATTCTGATGCCCGGAAGACAGAGCGGTTGCAATGGAAATGCACCACAAATTCTTTTCCTCTACATTACTCCAACTACTGCAGAAGTGGTTGTGAAAAATACTCAATCGCCGCGCATGTGTTCTAATGGCACAGTGTCCGACAATTAGTCGTAGTAGTTATTTCAATGATTCCGCCTTAATGCTTGAAAGTGTGTCATTTGTTTGGCGTAAAACATTGATGGCTTGACACTATCAAGCTGCCTACTATTTTTTCCTATATATTCGACTCTGGCAAGTTAATCAGCGACGCAGTTCCCAGGAACGTTTGATCTCATGCTGCTTAGTCATCTCGATGAGAAATACGCTTCAATCTATAATCACTCTCGACTTTATAGTTTTTGAAATGAGAAGTCCTTTCGCTGCTTGACTGCTATGTATATTGCGGCTGTCTTGGAGCCATCTGTATTGGAAAAGACTTGGCATGGTCTCTATTCGCTCCTTTCTAGAATCAGGTGATTTAAGTCAACTTTCATTTAACTAAAGGACGGCTGGCCTCTTGATCGCAATGCAGCGACTTGCCTGACTTGCCCTAGATTTAGATTACCTGTGTCTCTCAGACTGACCAAATGGGGTAAAGTTTTAAGATCCGCTTTTTGAGATGTCCATACTGGACAAGTTTATCGCATCAAGCATTCTAGCATTCCGCTTTCGGTTGATTCTTGAACCCGAGATTTGTTCTTCCCTAACTCTTCGATTCAGGTGTCATGCATGTTAGCACCTGTTCAACACATCAAATTCCAATTGAAAAATGCGCATTATTGTCAAAATTCAGTTTCGTGTATTTATAAAACAGTTCTGAGGAGTAGTTTTCAACTTGTTGTACATATCGCACCAAGTGTTTTCCACGGTTACACGTTTTAACTCAATAAGTTTTGCGGGAGCAGTTATTAGCTATTGTGTAGGATCATGTAAGGCATTGGAATGCTTTTCTGGTGCAATAGATTTTTTTTTTTATAATGAGCGCGCGCACAAGGGGTTTGTGTACCCTTAAAAATGTTTGTACACAGCGTACAAACGAAGGAAATTTAGGGAGGCAGAAAACAGAGGTACCGATGTACATTGTTTTTAAATGTTTGTAAGGAAACACCGACGAGACTTTATATAAGACCCTAATCACCCCAGTCCTACTTTATGGCGGAGATGCATGGAGGGCATGCAGGCGCATACAGATGTATCACACCTGGTTGTTTTAAATGCAAGGATCTTCAATTGGCGCGCTTTGGAGAAGGAAATATAACTGCGAGTTTCACGCAATATACAGCAATATTGACTTGGTTAGAAAATTGCATACCAGCCGCTTGAGATGGTTAGGCCATGCAGACTAAACCCGAAGAGCCATTGAATCCTATCCGGAGCGACAACACAATAGACAATGACCTAGCTTTAAGAGACTCCGATAAGTGGAAGAGGACTTTAATCATCTTGAAGTGTGCAACTGGGGGTAGCTGACCAATGACCTCGCAAACTGGAGAGATTTACTGGTTGAAATTGAATTGGGGACATTTGTCTCTGGATTTTGGCTTTATTGCATATTTTTCCATATGAAGTACAACTTTTGCAAGAATTTAAGGCAACAAACTACATACATTGATTGATTATGCTGATTCACCCACAATAATAAATAATGAAGCGCATTTCCAATCAAACAGTTTCGTTTACAAGCAAAATTACAGATTGTATTCTACGTGAAATATGGGAGCAATTCATCAGTCATACTTTTTAGTGTGGTACAGTCATTTGAAAATAGAGCCGGCGCTGCAGCTCTATGGTCAACATCTGACTATATGCAATGTTATTCAGCTGTGCAAAATCTTCCAAAGCAATTTTTCCACTCCGAAATAGGCAACTTCAAAACATGCGTTTTAAATCCATCGACCGCTTTTTCAAGCGTCGAAAAACGTTGAACTTGTAATTTATTTTTGATATGCGGAAATAAAAATAATTCACTGAACGCCAAATCAGGGATGTACGGCGCATGACTTATCAATTCAATGTTCTGAGTGCTCAAAAATTACTTGTTTGAGCCCCCCCTGTGAGAGCTCGCATTGATCCGTTTTCGGCGGTTGTTTTTTTTTACTTCTTCAAAGACTTCTGGCAAACAAATGGTGGTATACCATTCTGAATTGACCATTCTACGTTGTTCTAATGGCACGGTGGCAACATAACTGGTTTTTCAGAAGAAACAGGCGACCATTTGCTTCGAGGTACTTCGTATGCGAACAACTTTTGTTGGATTTGAATCGTCTTGAAAGACCCATACAGTCGACTGCCATTCAGTTTAGGGCTCATATGCGTAGATCCATGATTTGTCGCCTGCCACGATCTTATAGACATCTTTTGAAACACGGCGATCGATTTGTTTCAACATTTCTTTGGACCAATCGACACGATATGTCTACACGCAGCGCAGCCGGCGTACGTTGGTTTTAAATGTTTGAAGGTTATAATGACTAGGGAAGAAAGAGCTAGGCAGAGCATTCCATAAGCGAGTTGTACGGCTTAGGAACGAATCACGATATTTTAGAGTACGTCCGAAAGTAGGCTTGATGGTATAATGGGCGGAATACTACTGACTATTTCAATGGAGCACTAGTGGTGGAAATAGCGATAAAACAAAGTGAGACAGGAGACATTACGTCCGTGTTCAAGGGTGTCAATTGATTGACTGATATTAGTATCACCTATGAGTTTTATCGCACGGTTTGGAATCCTATCTAGCAGGTGCAGAGATGTTTTGGGAGCACCTGACTAGACATTGTACTCCAATTTCGGGGGTATAAACGCCTTATATATTGATGCTAGATCAGAGGAGGTAAAATATTTCTTACATCGCTTGACGAAACCTAGACATTTCGCAGCATTTTTGACGACATCCCATACATGTACTCTTCCTTATGAATAAAAGCTTGGTGGCCAGATCGCGGCAATTTTCGATTTTCTTCAGTTGAGATGCTGTGTGGCTCGGTATACTTCCCTTGCTACTCCAGTTTTTCGCTCTATATCTTTTTTTTATGGTTTTTGCGTTTATTCCTTATACCATTCTCGAAGGTGGCTGATGGTCTATGATAGTTCCGCTTATCCCTTTAATGAGTATGCTGCACTGGCTCCGCTCTCCCTGTTTGCGAAGGGTGGTGATATATCGAAGATATTCATGGTTCTGCGCTCATTATAGTATTTAGCTATTCCAGGCCTGCAGAGGACGCCAATATAAGACTTTTTATTTTGTTTATACCGCAGCATTTTTTGGTTGTACAATCAGCAGTTGAGCGTCCGAAAGTCTTCACAGCCATTGTATTGAAAGGATGGGTTTGACTAATTAGAATGTGGTGGGTTGGGCTTTGCCATCTGCATATAGGTAGGCCATCCAAGGATGTCTTGGGCTCACATGTTTGCATTGTAGTCCCTGATCACGGCACTGACTCCGAGCAGACTCTGTGCAAGGTCGTAAAAATTCTCCTTTGTAAGGTCTTCAACTTCATTGATCCAAATGTGTACAAAAAAAGCGATCAGGATGCCTTTTTGCTCGCCGCGGTCAGTTAGTTCAAGGAGAATGCGAGCAGCTTTCAGCGTCCTAGTTTTCAAGCGGATTTTCATCCTAATGCATCGGTCGCTGTGCAAAAGAAATAAGCAGATATTCGGATTCAGAAGAACTGGAATGGAACAGAATAATGTGCATGAAAAGGATTTTTGTAAGGATTGCCTTGATTTTTAAGAGTGTTTCCGCAATTATTTTCATATATCTGAGAGCAGTTCGAGCTGATATACATACTGGACTTACCGAAGATGTTTTTGACAGTTGATTTAGCAAAGTCATGATGGGAATTGATTTGAAGAAATTTGATATGAAAAACTTGATAAGGAATAGCGTCCTTAGCCATTTGAAGCAGGCAAAACTTTGAGTTCTCCTTCCAGGTTTTCTATTTTCTGTGTATTTGTATTAAAAATGCTGTTTGTCATTTGTTCTTTGTAAAAGACTACAACCTGATACTTGTCGGCTGTATTCCCACTTGCTCACTTTTCTTCCCCACTTTCTAGCATGGTAGTATTCTATGAAATACAGTGACTGCAGCTGACAGAACTTCTTACCAGCACTGCTTGCCCAGACTCCATTTCAATAAGTCCATAATGCAGAATGCAAGAGTATGATTTGTGGTTTTTCCGGAGCTGCCGGAATGTGTAGTACATATACATTCCAAAGTCATACTATCCGTTATATCCATTTCCGTTCTGGGCAAGAGAATCAGACGGTTCTTCCGTAGCATGTACGTTCTTTTTTACCCTAAAACAATATTGAAAAACTGCGAACATACGAGGGCTATTCCAAAATCAAGCTCCGAAGTGAAAAATATTTTTTAAAAAGATCAAAAACATTCATTTTTTGTACAAAATAGTTTTGTTAACATCTAAACTATTTTTCTACATAGTCTCCGTTTAAATCTATACATTTTTGGTAATGTGGGACGAGCTTTTGTATACCCTCCTTAAAAAGTGGCACCGCCAGTGCGTTGAGGCATTTATTCACACCGTTCATAAGTTCCTCATAACTTCCAAAATGTCGAGATGCAATGGATGGTTTCAATTTTGGGTAAAGGTGATAATCACTTGGTGCCAAATCAGGACTGTAGGGGGGGTGATCAAAAATACCCCAATTGAACTCCTCCACTAAAGTGTTTGTGCGTGCAGCAGTGTGTGGTCGTGCGTTGTCATGCAGAAACACCACACCTTTGGTAAGCATTCCTCGTCTTTTGTTCTGAATTGCTCTTCTCAACTAACGTAGAGTTTCACAGTAAACCGCTGCATTTATTGTGTTTCTAGGTTCCATAAACTCGGTCAACAATATGACTTTACTGTCCCATACTGTGGCCATCATTTTTCGATAGGAAAAAGTTTGGCTTGTTTGGGGAATGAGTGCGCATCCATTGCTTTGACTGTTCTTTACTTTCTAAGTTTACATACTGGACCCAAGTCTCATCCCCAGTCACAATTTGCTGTAAAAATTCTTCACCTTCCATTTCTAAACGTTCGATAAATGCTTTTCTAAATTGACACGTTGGGTCTTGTGGACATCTGTGAGCTATTTTGGGACCCAACGGGCACAGAACTTGTGGTAACCCAAGTTTTCAGACACGATTCCATATAGAATAGTTCGAGAAATTTCGGGAAATCTTGTCGCAAGATCTGAAACACCTGTTTTCTCGAACAAATTGGTCAACTTGGTGAACCACGTCTTGATTCATGATCGATTTGCGCCCTTGGCCTCCTTCATTGTGCACATCTGTGCATCCGTTTTTAAATTGTCTGCACCAATCACGTACTGAACCATCACTCATCACTGTATTGCCGTAAACAGCGCATAACCGACGATGAATTTAAGCTGCGCCATTTCCTTCGGCTTGCAAAAAAGGAATTACACTTCGTACCACACAGGCGGCGGGAGATAAAATTGTATTCTCCATGTTAAAACGGCAACTATTGGAAAAATACTGAACGAAAACGGTCGAAACTTGGCATATTATTAGAGAATAATGTACTGGTTGCGATGTGCAGAAGCACGTCACCGAAGTGCACGTATGTAATGAATTGTAACACATCGGAGGTTGATTTTGGAATAGCCCTCGTATGTTAAAAGATTGCGATCTCCTCACTGTTTTCTCTTTTCGTATATGTGAGAAATGTACTTGTGCGCTTCGTTATTAAATGATGTTGGCTGATGGGTTGATAACTCAAACTCTCTGTTGATTTGATGATCATTTAACGAATTCTTGAGAAATGAATTTCTCAAGAATTTAAATGATTCTCTGGTCTATAGATTCTCATTCGCTTAGGGATTTTTAATATAATCACGTTGCGTGCCTTTGGGACTCTACCAGCGTACAAAAAACTTATTAACATTAATCAGCTTAAGTTCTCTAGAGTCAGATGAGCGAAATTCTAGTTAGTTCTGCTATGGTTTATTATATACAACTCAAATCAAAATAGGGCCCATTAAGTTTTTACGCTCTCATTTGAAAAAATAAACTGTCAGTTCCGTGAATGCATGGATCGGTGAAACATTCACCTCGTCTTCTCCACACGCGTACTCGTATATCGTCACTAAAAAACTTGACCTTACATTCGTCTGTAAAGAGTGCAGGCCTCCAGTTGTCCATAGTCCAATCCGAATGCTCATGGGCATAACTTAAGCGCGCTGCCCGATGTGCCCTTGTCAGTTTTGGTCGAATGGCGCGCACTCTGGACTGTTGGCCATCTTCATTAAGTCGATTACGTACGGTTTGATCACTTACTTGTGTACCAGTAGATTGCCGCAGTAATGCCCGGGCGGTTACGGTACGCTCCCGACGTGCAATTATTCTTACGTACCGGTCTTCTTCCGTAGTTGTGACTCTGATTCTTCCTGGTCCAGGTCTCCTTGCTACACTCCCGATTTCTTGGAAGCGTTCCCAGACGTTTCGGATAGCTCACCGCGGTGCACCGATACGAATTGCGACAGACCTTTGAGATTCTCCCTCCTGAAGCAAATTTACTGCTCTTACTGCGTTTTCGATATCCATATGATGCCGAGAACCGGGCATGGTAACCGCAATTAATAACATTGTGGAAGAAAACAATTACAGAAAGTAACACTTAGCGACAACGCTCAGACTGAGAAAACAATTACAAGAAATTTTGCATTTGTGGTTCTTTTTTTTTAGAGCAATGCGCTTTTTCTGCCTACTTAGTTGGCGGCAACGGTAAAATTGTTGCTTAAAAGTATTGATAAATACTCATAGACATGCAAGCTGTACAGTTAAATACTTCCCTTCGATAGACAAAAATCAAAATAAATCGTTGGTGGGCCCTATTTTGTTTTGAGTAGTTCATATATGTATCAATTGTTTCTAGAATTGTGTTGTTTAAGAAATGTACACTCTAACTTGTCGTAGCCTCAGCTGTAGCGCTACCTTTGTTTGAACATGGCCTGAATAATTTCCAACGTAGTCCCAACTGCATTGCGATGCAAACACTTAACTAAAGAACTTAATTTTATCCGCACCATTTTGGGGATTGTTTTAAGGTGTGGTGTTTTATTTTGACCGAGTAACACCAAAGTTATCACCGGTATTGCTCTAAAAACCTTACCACCGAGCAGATGAATAAAACTTTAACTGACTTGCACGTACCTGTTTAATCTAAACAACGATTTCTGTAAGTGCTTTAGAAGGTACGACGGATATTTTGTTAAATTTAAACTCCTAGAATACCAGCAATCAAGCGACTCGTACCATAGATGCATGTCTAAAAATGTTAGTTTGGCGTAAAGGCTGATCTTGTTTGCATAGAATAAATAGAACAATAGAAAAACGTAGTGTTCTTAGCGTTCTACCAACAGTTAGTTAGTCGTATTGTAGATCTTAAGTTTTATGTTCGTTATGCATTGTTTCTTTTATTTTATTTTGATTTATTTTTGTGATTTTCTTTTATGTTTTAGAGTGAAGTGAGTTGTCTCTTAAAAGACGAAATGATTACTAACCTAAGAAGAAAGGTGGGTTCTTTTCTTTCGGTTATTTGCTTTTCCTTATCATCTTTATTTAATTTACTTCTGATTGGATATCATTTTTCATTCTTCCTTAGCACAAATTTAATCGAGAGCATGATAACTAATATATTTTCATTTTACACATTGTTAGCTTGTTAAATTAGAAACAACGGGCAATGAAGATGAATTACTTAATGAACGTTTACGGCAAACCGAAAGGGAATTGGCTAACATTAAAAAAGAGGCTTCCAATTTACAAAACATGTTACAACAATCACAGAGTCAGTATATGGCTTTGGATAAGAAATATAACAAGGCTAAGAGACTTGTTCGTGAATTCCAACAACGAGAAGCAGACATGGGTCATCGTGAAGAATTCTATCAACAGTTATTGCAAGAGAAAGACACTGAATATAATGCATTGGTGAAGAAGCTCAAAGATCGTGTAATCAATTTGGAACATGAATTGCAAGAAACTCAGCGTAAGGCTGGTTTTCCTGTTGTCTTGCCATATGATAGTACCAGTTTGAAATTAACACCACAAATGGTACGAAAGGCACCACCAAAACCTTTATTCCATAAATTGGAAACGGAACTCTCCGATACAGAGATCTCTGATTTATCACCCGATGGTGAAGGTGTTAAGACTGCAACTGTAGAAAGGAAGGTACCCATTAAAGATGAGCTAGATGCAGCTGTGCCACAGCATGAATTGTTGGACAACTCGGCGACAAAGACTAAAATCGATTTGGGTAAGGGTAAATAATTGAATCTCTAATTGCAATTTGGGTAGTTAGAGATTGAATATATTTTATTTTATTTTGTAGCTTCTCGTGGTGGTTTAGCGAATCGTCAATTGCCGACTGGTAAGAAAAGCCTTAGCAATAGCAGTTCAGATTGCGGTCTAGATAGTGAGGATGATCTTGGGACAAATGATACCTCATCGACAGCTACCACAATGGTTTCAAATGGTAACCACCAAAACGGACATCATATTTTGCACAACAATGAGAAATATGTTCGTGAACAACAAATCAATCAATTGTACGCTCAAGTGCACAAGGACCACAAAACTCATTCCACAATACCAAATATATTTAAGACTACAAGTAGCGATTCAACATTTGGCAGCGGTAATAAGGATCTCAATAGCTCATATGACAGTATACTCGGTTCAAATGACAAATTGTCAGAGAATGAACAGACGGAAAATTGGATGTATCCAAGTCGGCGAAGGGGTAATAAAGTGCCACCAACATCCTTTACCGATCAATTAAATCAAGTGTTATCCGATCGAGAGAGGTCAGTAGTAGTGGTTTTCATAAACTTTGTATGATTTCTTTTAATGAAGGTAATGTGTGTCTGTTTTATTTTATTTATACAGACGCCTTGGTGATGGTTCATCCCGACATTCCAGCGATGATTACACTGAAATAAATAAAAGCCAAAGTTCAGCGGCGATTAGTGCCAAAACGTTAATCAATGAAATTCGACAGGCAGTCAATGAAGCTCAGCCAAAAGGTAATTTGCTATCGCTTTGATTGTTTTTGTTTAAACATTTGAATGCGTGTTCAAAAACTGCATATTGCTTGTTTTATAATACATACCATACTTTGGGCGTGATGCTGCTGCTGCTGGCTGCTGGCTGCTGCTGCTGCTGCTGCCGCTGCATAAGCGTCCCATTTTGATGTGTTTTAGATGTGTTTCTAAGTTTATCGTTTAATTTCTTTTTTTTCTTTTTCGTTTCCTGTTCCGATTTATTCGAATAAACAAATAAATCTCACACACACTGTCACACAAAAAATGCCTTATAGTTAAAAACGTTGTTCCTCAATCCCTTTCTCCGCCTGGTACAGTTCCATGGCAGCAACAATCACAGTTGCCGCAGCACCAACAAGGTCCACCGTCCCCAACAAGTATGTCATCTGGTTCAACATCACCTGGATACTCACCGAGTCGTGGCATGGATTTATCCGGCTCAAGTAGTAGTTTCTCCGAACGAAAATCCATTCACAATTACAAAGGTGGGCCCGTTCATGAGTGGACCAAGGAGCAGGTTAGTTTAAAAAATAATTTCAAATTACCCTCATTGAACATTTTTGAATCAATGGATGGCATTTCCTAGGTGGGACACTGGCTAATGGGCATTGATCTTGATCGTTACATTCCTGTTTTCAAAGAGCACAACGTCGAAGGTGGTGCATTACTCACTTTAGATTCCAAAGATTTCAAAACTCTTGGCATCTCCGGTGATGACAAGCAACGTCTCAAGCGACGACTAAAGGATCTCAAAGCTAGCATTGAAAGAGAACGTAAAGATCAAGAACGTGAACGACGTGAACGTGAGAAGGCCATACGAAAAGCTGAAAAGAAAGCGGCAAAGAAAAAGTAAAGAAATAGAAACAAAAAAAGAAAAAAAAAAACAACAACAACAAAACAAAATTTATATAATTCGACCGATAAACTTTCTTAATGTACACAGAAATTTTTTAATCACACATACACACACAATGGACTGATTTAATTAATTTATTAAACAAATTAAGGAAAAAAAAACAAATAAAAAAAAAAACGAAATAAAACAAAATAACAGGAAAGAATTTATTATTATTATTAATTATTATTTTCTTTATTGATTTTCTAATGAATCTTTTAAAGTATTTATCAGAATTTTAAAGGAAAACTTTCCTCTCTAAGTTACAGCAAAAGATATTGTTAAGAAGTAATAAAAAAAGAAAATTAAAAAAAAAAAAACAAAAAGAAATTACACAAATACAAGGATATTTACTAATTTAAGGACACACAATTTTAAAATTGCTACTACTACAAAAAAAAATATACACATATACATTAAAATTAACAGAAAAAAAAAATTAAACAAAAAACAAAAATCGTGTAGTTTGTAATCCTAGTTGTTTGGTATCAATGTTTGTGTGTATAAAAAATATAATTAGTACTAGATATATTCATAAACAAAAAAAAATTAAATATTCGTGCTAAATTTGGATTAAAAAAAAAAAAGATAAGAGAAATTCTTTCGAGAATTGCATTTAAAAAAGTTCAGGAACTGGAGGCGATTTTTTTTTTCTACGTACCCCTGATGAACGGAGGATATGAACGTTTGTGTTGAATTTTTTTTATTCTTTTTTCTCGTTATATACTTTTGTTGTTTTTTTTTTTTTTTTTTAAGAAAACGCTGCACTACCAAGGGTTTACATAACTTTCTTTTGCCTTCAAAAGGTCAACGATTATCATAGTGGAACAACTCTACATCTCACATAGCAAAGCTGTAGGGTAATTGATCTTTCGTGTTTCAAGGAAGCTGAAAAGTGCGAACTTTTCCATTTTCCATTACCAGTTTCGTCCGCGAATTATCGAATCATGTACAGTGAGGAGCAAAACTTTCCGGATATTATGCATCTCCATGGTTTTGTTATCAAAATGAGTAAGCCAATAACAATTTGAAATTCATTTTAATTTTATTTACTTAATTAAATATATTTTTAAAAACTCCGTTATAAAAACTAGTAAAAAATTCAATTCTTAAAAGAACAGTTAACAAAAAACAAAAAAAAAATCTATTCAGACACTTTTTCACTTAAGTGATTTAAAAATAGTTTTCCCTTGTATGCATGAATTGTACCGTTGTTTGTACCTCAAGAATTCATCATTTTGATGTTGATGTAGTTTATTTGCATTTAATTCATAGTTTGTTGTTTTCAGAGTTGTAAAAGAATTAAATCATTTTCGAAATTAATTCATTTAATTTGTATCCAAGAATTTTTAACTCATGAATTCACTAAAAGACTTCAACTTCAAAATGTGAAATCACCATTCATTTTGAAGTCATTGATTGGTAATTCATTTTAGTGAATTCAATGTTTGCTTTCAAATGAATGCAACCATCTGTGATTTCAATGAAATCATTGAAGTCATTTTGAAGTCATTTCAGTCATTTTGATGTCTTTAGATCTTTTTTTAAAATAAGAACAGTACATTAAGTTATTTTCATAAAAAATCAATATTGCACGGTAAAAGAAAGCAATTAAACAATCGTAACTGTACTGAAAAAAGACGAAAACAATTTTCGTTTATCATTTTCTTTATTTTTCTTACATGTAAGAAAATATGGAAACAAACATTTCATAATGAACAAAACAAATTTTCGTGTTTTACATAGTAAACACACAAAAAAAATTATTCGGGTTCACTTTCAATGTATCCCAGATCCCAGCGAAATTTAAACAAAACAAGTTATGCGAAATTAGTCAAAACTCAACGGATATAACTTACTGTCGCTGTCATTACTTCATATTCATTGTCAGTATCGTAATCGTCTTTATATTCTTCAAATATGAGGACAATTTTTTCGCATTCTGATATACAACGGTCACAAGTAGTTAATTGCAAAACAATTAATTGATTTAAAGTAAAGATCTTTTCTTTACTATTTCGTGGTATCGGCAGTTATCTATTCTGTAAATGCGCTCAGGGCAGGCCTATTCAATAATTATTTTTATGATATTCAACAGAGCTGCGATCATTGTTTACGCTTTAGTTAAGAGACAGACTATTGCAATTGTCGGTTCCGTAAAGTAAAGGAAAACTGAAACTTTAATAATCTGGCTGTTGCCTGAGAAGTAGTTTCAAATTGTAGTGAAGTGTAGCGTAAGACTATGAGTACGAGTGGTGATTTTTCTTCCGACGACCAGCATGTTGATCCAACGTATTCTCCCAATTTATCAATTTCGAAGAGATCTTTACCGGATTGTGATATTGGCAGTGATAGAAACGCCAAAGACGTGTTTCCACATCATCCTTTACACCTGATGGAGTTGTGGACTCAGGTACATTGAACAACAATACCCCCTCACCTTCTCTATTGCCAATGACACCAGGCCAGGCAAAGTTTACTAATACCGAAAATCTATTATGAAAAACAAAGTATTATATATCCGAGTATATACTTAAGTATATTCATGGTTGTTTGATTGTTTTCTTTTACCTTGCAATATTGATTTTTTTATGAAAATAACTTAATGTACTTTTCTTATTTTAAAAAAAGATCTAAAGACATCAAAATGACTTCAATGGCTTCAAAATGACTTCAATAGTTTTTGACTTCAAAATGACTTCAATGACTTCACTGAAATCACAGATGATTGCATTCAAATGAATTCACTAAAATGAATTATCAATCAATGACTTCAAATGAATGGTGATTTTATGTTTTGAAGTTAGAGTATGTTATTGAATTCATATGATTGAAGTCAATACATAGAAATTTTCTCTGTGACTTCAATGACTGCAATCAAAAATGATTGCATTCTTTTACAACTCTGGTTGTTTTACTGTGTGGTTGCTTTTTTTTTTTTTTTAATAAAAATGAAGAAAATTCCAATCGATAAAGAATATAGTATTGCAAATTTATTGAAAAAGAACTCTTAAAAATAAGTAAAACAACGGTTAATGATATTAAAAAACGCCGAAATGTTATTTGTGCAAACAACCTTGGAGGCCGACCAAGAATCATTTCCGATGGCGATGCTCGGTTGATGGAACAATTGCTCCATAAACACAATAATTGGACACCCAAAAATACTGCAAAAGCCATAGAAACGAATGTCAGTACATGGACTGAGAGACTAAAGTTAACCGTTACTAGCACCGCCTCTAAAGGCGAAGGAAACGATGAAACACAGTGGCGGGGGTATAATAGTTTGGGGCTATTTTACTTGGTGGCGCGTCGGTCCATTGGTAAGAATCCAAGGGATTATGAAAAAAAGAAGATTACTTAAACATCCTGCAAACCAATCTATCCGATTTTTTTTATGACTGTACGTATACAATTGAATAAATCGTGTTCCAGAAACACGGAGGTCCGAAGCACACAGCAAAAATCGTTCAATATTGGCTCCAAACTCAAAATTTTCCATTAATCCAATGGCCTGCACAGAGCAAAGATCTTAATCCAATTGAAAAATTGGTGGAAAGTATGCCTAAAAGAATTAGAAGTGTGTTAAAAAATAGAGGACTTTGGACAAAATATTAGTTTTTATAAATGGATGGCGATTAGACAACCATATCTAAAAAAAATTTGCTAATGTGCAAAAGTGTCCGAATAGAGAATATTTTGTTGTTTGTTAAATTTTCTTTTAAGAATTGAATTTTTTACTAGTTTTTATAACGGAATTTTTAAAATAAATATTTAATTAAGTAAATAAACTTAAAATGTTTTTCAAATTGCTATTGGCTTACTCATTTTGATAATAAAACCATGGAGATGCATAACATCCGGACAGTTTTGCTTCTCACTGTAGGTGTAACATTTACTCAGAAAGTCCGTACACTTGACGAATATCTACAATTCATGTAATACAATGCATAGCAATGTTCTATTTTTAATTTCGAATAATAGTGAAATTGATTCAAAGGTGCGTCACATGTTATGAGGGATCACCTCGAAGGTAATCACATCATATCGAGTGCTGTATTCCATTTTTTTAAGTTGAATTGTTGAATTGCCATTGCTAAGCTATTGCAAGACCTCTAATTTGTATCCTACATTTTTTTGGGTTACCTTGCATACCCTGAAATGATTTTTTAAAAACATAAATTCCACGATTGTAGTTCGAACAGAATACCCTCATTATAAAACTTGTTTATAACTCCTTACTCCTTTGGAAGTCGAAACACGCCAAATGCCCACCCACGTGACGTAGGGTACGGAGTTCTCCCAAAATCTAAGAATAAGAGATGTGTAATGTGTATATCGCGTATCGATCCAAAATGGTTTGGGGTGACATTTTAGCAACACCAGAAGCATCTTTTCAGCAGGCAATGACAAATCTCCGAAAGTGAAATCTACTGACTAAATAAAATTCGTTCACTCACTCGCCGTTTGAAATCGGCAAAAATTTATACGTCTACTTGTGAACAAAATGCAAAGGCGAACAGCCAAGTTGCGCCGACTATTTATCTACTTATATTGGTGATCGTCATTAACCCACCAATTTTCTGTATTTTTCCCTCCCACTCATGATTTGGAACAGTAGAGGCGCAGATATTTATATCTACCGTCAATGATGTCCTACAGTGTGTTGGCCAAAACTATAGCACGAAAAATGGTCATAAAGGAAAAAAGTAAAGAATATTAAAAAAGCTTATAAGAGTTTAAATACTTTGCTTTACAATTATCCATTTTACGTTAAATCTTTTTAATAAAATAAAATAATTAAAAATCCATTGTAAAATAAGTAGATAAAACTAAAGCACATTTTCGAATTTATAAACAAATAACACAAAAAAAGTTTTTGAAACTAATACTTAGTGGCATATCCATTATTTTTGACTACCGCAGCACATCGACGAGGCATTGAGGCAATCAGATTGTCAATAGTATGCATTGGGATGTTATTCCAGGCAATTTGTGCTTGTCGTAGCAGTGAGTTCAAATTATTGCATTTCGTGCGATCAATGCTTTGATCTACAATGCAATTCCATAGATTGTCTATGGGGTTGAAATCAGGGGATTGCCCTGGCCACTTCATTACAGTTATTTCGCTTTCGTTAAGCTAATCCTTCACAAGTTTAGCGGTATGTTTAGGATCGTTGTCATGTTGGAAAATACATCGCAACAGCATATTCTCCTCAGCATAAGGAAGCACGACGTTTTGAAGGATATCCCGGTACACGAAACGATCCATTATACCACTAGTCCTATGAATTGGCCCGACTCCAAGACCGGAAAAACATCCCCACACAATAATACTGCCACCACCGTGTTTCACTGTACCCTTGGTGAATCGTGGATTTAGGCCTTCGGCTTTCGGCCTCCGTACCGAATGAAAACCAACAGATCCCTTTGAATTGAATTTGGATTCGTCAGAAAAAAGTACAGTTTTCCATTTTCCATCTGCACAGTAGCAGTTAAGGTGTGCCTTTGCAAACTCAATTCTCGCGCGTGCATTTCTTAGAGAACTAAATGGCTTTTTTATAGGATGAAATGATTTTAAGCGACTACCAAGCGCTCTTCGCCGGATTGTCCTACTTGAGATCTCAAGGCCAGTTCTTTTGAAGATATAAAGGGGTCCTTTTTAATAAGCCTTATAATTCTTTTATCCTCGCGACTGGTCGTTTTTCGGGGTCTACCGCCACTGTGCACCGTTTGGACATTTCCCCGAGCACGAAATTGAACTATTACTCGCGAAATCACCGAATGGCTTATATCAAATTTGTTTGCAATAAATGTTACTGATTTACCGCTTTCAAAATCAGAAACTATAGTATTTCTTCTTTACGAGCCATTTTATCACCTTTTTGTCACAATTAAACACAATTTAAGCTTCCGATTTAAAACGCCGCCGTTTTTTTCCATTGTTTAGAATGTTTTTGAAAAGAAAAACAGTAATCTTTGATGCATATTATAAGTAAACGGTAAAATTTTCTGACTGAAGGCAATAACAGGGTGCATGTGCTTGAGTTTTGTCCACTTATTTTTCAATGGGTTTTTAATTATTTTATTTTATTAAAAATTAGATAAGATTTAACGTAACGTGAGTAACTGTAAATCAAAGAGTAATATTTTGTAAATAGGAAAATATAAACATTTTTAAGCTGTCACTAGTTTTTTTTTTTTAATGTTCCTTACTCTTTTCCTAAGTGAGAATTTTTCGTGCTACACTTTTGGCCAACACTGTATATTGAATCTTGGTTTAGTGTGCTATATCTATCGTCTGCTGTTTGCTTCTCAGCGTAGTCACATCATAATCATCCTTTACCTATTTAGTTGTTCCCCCAAACCGTTTGTGTTGAATTTCGTTTACATAAATAAAATGCCTTGTGCAGATCGATTTTTATAATCGAAGATTTCTCCTACCGACAGCCAAGAGCACTCTATTTCCGTTTTTCTACTTTTAGCCTTCAGAACAACTGCTCTTGACTCAAGAGTCCATTCTCATGAATATCACAGGACTGTGTATTGTATCTTTTCGTAGGAGAGTAAGCTCTGAAACAGAAGTTAGTTGATTAGTTATAAAAATCCAGTCATCGAAACCTTCATTTGCTACAACCTTCTCGGATGGGATTACTGCTTTTATGATAATCATAGAGCTTTATCCACCTTTTAGTGGCACAGTGAACTTCGAAGGGATAGTCAGCGCTATCGAGGTATCCGTTCGGAAGAAATTCCGAAGCGAAAGTCAATTCTGTTCAGAACTTAAATTGCGTTCAAGGTATCCGTTTCGTAACAAAATAAATGAAGCATATAAGCGCGTCCATTTGACATAAATGGCTGTTTTAGTTCCATAACAGTATGATATCAACTTTGGTTGATAGCATGTCAATCAATCGCTCCTGCTGGACCCTCGTCGTTGTTTTCTTTCTGAAATACAAAACCAACGGAATAAACAACAACAAATTATTAATTTTTTTAGTTTTATTACTTACAATTTTGTAGTCCTTTCCATTTTTCCTGAAATTTTTCGCAGCAATTCTTCGTCGGAGAACTTTTAAAAATTGTTTACTTAATGCACCACATCGCGCTGCGGTTATGTGCGTTAGATTTAATCGGAGGATATGTCCGACGAGTGTTTCGGAACTGATACCTCGGACTGAAATTCCCCGATTTCGTTCAAATCGGAGAAAATTTTCTTCCGAACGGATACCTCGATAGGGATGAGTATTTCGGCTCTGATTCCGGCTTGCTCCGCTTTTTCGATAATGTGTCGGTATGCTCAAAAATTGTTATGACAATGTTTTTTTTGCTTTTGCTTTTCCCATGAGATTGTAATAAAAAAAAAGGCTCTATGATCCATCTCCAAGTACAGAGGGTGTTCAAAATATTAGGAACACTGCATTTTTTTCACTTACTTTTTGTTTATTGCTGTGGATTTTGATTTAGGAGCATGAAATAAAAAATTCAACTTTATAATTGTAAAATTTATCATATTTATTTATTATTTATAGAGGCAACAATTTTTTTCATTTAATATTTTGTCACACCTTCCTTAACTTTTTTTAACGCACGAATTCGCTCTGGCATTGTTTTCATATTTTTAACAATTACTTCCCTTAATTCTGAGCTATTTTGGCAGTTTTATTAGTGCTTGTACGATTGTACACTAGTGTTTTCAAGCGACTCCAACAATTTTCAATGGGATTCATGTCAGGCGAATTCCCAGGCCAACAAAGTACTGCAATTTTTCCTTTGTCGAAGAAATCTTTGATTTTTTTGGCTGTGTGGCAAGGAACACCGTCTTGCATGAATGTGTAGTGTTTTCTTTTACGGTCCAAAGAAATTAGAAATGGCAAAAAAATATCGGTGAGAATCTTTTGATATTCATCTTGACGCAGAGTTCCCTCGACAAAGTATAGCGGCCCTGGTCCTTCTGTCATAATACAGCCCAATACCATTACAGAGGCTGGATGTTTTACCCGGCTGATTAGACACCCTTCATTGTACTTCTCTGAAGGTCGTCGACGCACAATTTCAGTGGATTCAGTCACTGTTTCTAATCGACACTCATCACTAAAGATTACCTTAATTTTTACATTATACAAAAACATTAAAATATGAATTATTTTCAAATTACCTTCTGCCAATAGTCCTGTGTTCTGTTCCGCAACAGATGAGCCCAAATTTTTCTTTTTTTCTTCATGGACGCGTTTAAAAATTGCCTTTTTGTGGGTCTATGGCTTCTGATTCCATTTTCATACAATCGTCTGCGATGCTACATTGCTGAAATATTGATTCCATCTTCCTTTAGGATGTTATTGACGACCCGCAGAGTTGCTTTCCGATTTGCCAAGGTATTTGTAACTATTTGTCTATCCTCACGTCCCTTGGTTATCCTTTTTCTGCCAGAGTTACTTCGATTATTCGATGTTGGCGATTGTCCACTTTCGAGTTTTTGGGCCATTCTGGACACAGTTTGGCAGGAAACACCTACTTTTCGTCCGATTTCACCGTAAGAAAACGTTTTTAATTTTATCAAAGTTGTTATTTCAACTTTTTTGTGCTCAGAGACATCTGATTTCCGACCCATTGCACTCTTTCAAAAAAAATTATTTTTTATTGCCACACCTTAACACTTAACTTTTACTTTGACTTGCCGAATATGTTTTTAAATAGTTGAAAATTAAGTGCAAAATTATGTTTCGAAAGTGTTTAAATACCTGTAAAGCTTATTTCACTAATTAGAAGTAGAAGACGCGCGAGATACCAAATCGATAAATGCATCAATAAATGGAAATGTGCCGACATTTATAGGGAAAAACGATACATCTATCGTTTATAACATAACAAACCCAGGGTTGAAAAGAATTTTAGAAGATATTTATAGATTAAGTGTTTTACCTTCAATTATATGCGCTTTTAATGAAATTTTTGCAGTGTTCCTAATATTTTGAACATCCTCTGTATATACACTAATCATTCATGCATTTTTTGTCAATGTTATCTGACTGAACCAGTTGCAAGAATAAAATGATCTATTTGCGCCCGATAGGCAGTCCCGATTTGAGTTTCATTGGGATTATTGCTACTGAAGGAACGAATGATTGATATGGTCTTCAATTGGATTGATTTTGTGTGTTTTCTGTGTATGCAATGACCTCACACAGGATCACCTTAGTTCAAATATCAGACCTCCACGGACATTCTCAAAAGCTATCAAATATTTGTGCAGTGTTTGAATTTTCTCATTAGTCTAAAGTCTCGTATCCCTTAGTGTTATTCCCGCGTTGGCGACAGCTTGGGTATTGCAATAATTCTTCCCATCCCCTGTTGTAGGTGCAGTCGTTTTGTGAACTACTTTCCTTACACTGATTTTAAATCTGAAATTTCATTTTCGGCTAATTTCATTCCGTGGGTCCTACCATTACTTCTACGGCAGTACAATGAATGTTTGTATTTAATTTCTAGCAAGACTTGGGATTTTATTTTATAGAAAATTAGAACGCATCAGAAATCGTCTGTCTTCCATCACTCTAATCTTAAAGTTACGTCTTGTACTTCGTGAACTGTAACTACAACAGTTAGATAGAAAGAACTTTAATGCAAAATAAAATTCACATGACAAACGGTCTAAAGAAAAACGAATATTTGCCAACATTAGGATATCGTTATCGAATACCAAGAATTGTTTTTTTTTTATCCCTTATCCCAACATTATTGACACCAACCACTGAGTAAGATTGACAAGAATCAATTTTGACCAGAAACCTAGTAAGTTGTGGTCTATCTCCATTTTGGCTCATGACCTACTTTGTTGCTCGGCATGATCATGTCGTCTGAGAGGGACTTACTCGTATCTGTGCCAAGGAAATCGATGTATCCTTACATCACGGGTATCCGCGATATATTAAGTAGAAATCTTTTGTGATCTGCTGGGAATAATCTGTTGCAGAGGGTGGAATTTTGTTGAGTGGACTTTAAAAAAAAAGATTTGTTAATCCTTCATCTTCAGAGACTCAGGGAAATACAAATATAAAATCTTGTCCACTTGAGACGAATTGCTTTAATATCAAACTGGAGAAGGCTTTATTAGAACAGATAAGTCTATGTCGTTATGAACAGTACACATAGGCCACACATCAATAGATATTTGTAGGTAAGTTTCGTCGGGTTATATGTTATAGATACGCAAATTCTTTGAATCATTGAATCATCTGTTATTGCGGCCTTATTAAATTTAAGTGTTGGTAAACATGTCTTCTTTTATTTCCTTCCATTTTTGTGATTAGAATAGTTGGTTATACCAGACTAAAAATATTTGTGGTTATAAAAGCAGTCTTTTCGCAATTGTGGAAACAGCCATATCACCACTACGATTTTTGTTCTTGTAATCGAAGTAGATTTCTGTTTAGGAGGTGGTGAAACACTTCTTGCAAATGATTCACTACCAAGTTGGCAATACCTGAATTTGATTTTTCAAAGTCTTCGACGTCAGCTCTAATAAGGCTGTTGTCACGTGTCGAAGCAAGTTGTTCGTCGCGAATTTTCACTTAAGGAGTCAAAGACATTCGTGCTGAAGGCTGTTTATGAAAGCAGGATCAAAGCTTAGTTTTGTTTTACATCGGTCTAGAATCTTGGATGCATAAATTAAAATTTTGAAGAATGTGACATTGGATTTTTCTTTCCTTTGCTAAGAAATATTTTCTGGTCGGTATTGTGTGGATTATGAGTTTTTTTTTTTTTGTTTTTAAAGTAAATTATTGATTTTGTTTTGATTTTAAATTGAATTTTAATTGCTCTTCCTTTGTTCTTTGAAAAGAAAAATAATTTAATATTTATTTAAGAGTAAACTCAAAGCTAATAAGCCCTCATTAATAGAATCCACAAAACTGTAGGCAATAAATCGTAGACAAAAAAATTAGATATATCCAAGTAGACATAATTAATTTCAAGCCATAATCACACACATACACAAAACCCCATATATAAATAAATCCATCCAAGTAATTGTATAAAATAAAAGAAAAGAAAAAATAAAAACAATTCTTCTCAAACGAAGTTATTCACGTAAACTTTTACATTTAACAAGTTACAATCAATTTTTTTTATTACACAAAAGAAAAATAAATAAATAAAAAACACTTAAATAAATCAAACGTTAGTGTTAAGGGAGTGTTGTTTATGAATGAATGTGATTCATTAATTTAAAACAAACGAAATATTTATCGATTACACATTGGGACGTTTTGTATTTGAATTTTTTTGTTTTTTTTTTGTAACGAGTATATACAAAGTTTGTAAATTTTTTTTACTTGTTTTTATATTTAACTATTTATATAAAATTGTTTGGAAATAATTTCCATGTTTTATTTGATTTTATTTTTTTCATAAATTTAGATTAAAATGTATTTATTAATTTAGTATTTGTGTATGTATGTATTTTTATTTATTCATTGGTGAGTTCGAAACAGCAATGATGAGAAGCGATTTGTTTTTGAAGGAAACACCGATGTGAAACCGAGTTAAATTATTAATTATTAATAAATCTACATGAAATTATTATAAATATAAACCAATAAAACAAAAATAAAAAATAAAAAAGTAAAACAAACACAGATACTTTAAAATATAATGATTAATATATATTATTACTATTGTACTTAACTTTTTAACTAGAAATATTAATATAGGAATAATAAATATTTAAATATAGTATTTAATTTGAGGAAAATGATAATAAAATAAAAAGAAATATGTAAACTCTATGTGATATTGTATTTCTCTCTGTTGTTTCCCGTGGGCAAAAGCAACCCCGTATGCGGCAATTGTTAATATGTTCTCAAAAAAAAAAAATTATGCTTTTTTTTTGTTTTACACAGGCGATCACTAGGATGAGGCCATACATTTTGCAATCGGTTTTCACTCTTAATGCCTGTTTGAAATTTTGTACCCGCAAACTTTTACTATCTGTGAACAGGTACATACTTTCTCAACTGGAAGTCATAAAATTAAAAGGTAAACAAGAAACGGCCGTTGAAATTAACCAAGAACAAACAATGAACTTCTTGAAAAGCGTATAAAAAGATGCGCCACTGGGATGTAGTAGTAAAAGCTTGCGGGTACACAATTTCGAACAGGCATTAAGAGTGAAAATTGATTGCAAAATGTATGGCCGGCCTCATTCTAGTGATCGCCAGTGTATAATCAGAGCGCGCTTAAGGGATTTGTGTACCCTTAAAAATGTTTGTACTCAGCGCGGGCGAGGGAAATTTAGGGAGGAAGAAAGGACAGGTACCGATGTACATGGTCTTATTACACCAATGAATGTTCTTGGTCTGCCAATTTCTTTGGCAGACATACAGGGTGACTTCCTCGAATTATAACTTTTTAAAATGCTATATTTTTTTTATTTTTTGATAAATTTTATTGTGCCAAAGCAAAGAATGTTGGAAAAGACATCAATTTTCAAATTGTATCAGTAGTTTTCAATATGTCCACCTTTGGCGCGAATAATGGCCTTGAGATGGCCGAAGAAAGCATAGCACGCTGCAAGCAAATGGCTCTGCGGTATTTTGGCCCATTTACGGCGAAGTGCTTGTTTGGAGTGGTCCAAACTTTGGTATTTTTTAGTGCCAACCTTTAAAATACCCCAGACAGAGAAATCCAACGGATTTGCATCCGGAGAATTTGCAATCCATCGTGTCGAAGAAATGAAGTGTGGAACATTGTTTTTCAACCCAACCTTGGCTGACGCGCGCTTTGTGAGACGTTGCCGAGTCTTGTTGAAATGTCCACGGTCTCCGACCGAAATGATTGTTTGTCCAAGGCTTCAATACTGCCTCTAAGACAGTTTCACGGTATACCTACGATCGCATTAATTTTGACGCCACGGTCCAAAAATACGAGCGGAGAGCGACCACCGGCGGTTATGGCGGCCCAAACCGTCACCATCGGTGCTGTCAGCTTTCTGGTGGCCGTCCGAAGGTGTACATTTTCGAAGGACCTCTCTGGCAAGTAAACTCGGTCATTTTGTTTGTTGACATATTGCTCGATAACAAATGGCGACTCATCGGAAAAAACCAAATTCGGCAACTCAAAACTTTCGTGCAAGCGTAGCAACTCCTTCGCTGTTTCGACTCTAACTTTTTTCTGTTGCGGTGTAAGACCGTGTGCTTTTTGGAACTTCAATGGCTTGAGCCCAAGTTAATTTTTCAGTATGTGTTGCATCCGTTCCAACGATACTCGTATGTTGAGCCATTTTTCTTCCACTTCTACGCGGATTTCGCTCAATTCGAGCCTTCACTTTCCGAACCATTTCTGCCGATGTTGCCGTTTTTTATGACCACCTCCATGGCGTTTTGCAACGCTGCCAGTATCACGGTAACGAGCTATGGTTCGAGACACAAATGATTTATTCACGTTGAGGTGCTGGAAGGCTCTAACGATAGCTACTTGTGGTTTTCCAGCCAAACATAAAGCAATCACACTATCACGTTTGAATTCCATCGCTGATAAAAATTTTTCAACACAACTGAGACGCAAATCGTTTAAAAGGCTTTTAAATAATAGAACTATCTGTCATGTGTCAAAATTTGAGCTCACTGTCATGAACGGTTTGGAAATTATAGCAGTCCGAAGTTGGTTGCAGTTCGAGTCATTCAGGGTGTATATAGAGAAATTTTGGAGATTAAGAAAGTCAACGCTGGCCTATTGAATGCACTTGAGGTACTTCGTGAAGAGAAAAGTGACATGCTCAAACAAATTAATTCGCTGTAGCATAGATTAAATTCGCTTGAGCAAAATCAGAGACGGAACGCTGTAGAAATAGTTGGAGTACCTGATCTAACTAAGTCTAATGCTTTGGACAAAGCTCTCAAGCTGTTCTCGGATGGACTGGATGTAAATACGAGTATTAATGAAGATCAAATTGACAAAATTTACATAAAAAAAATAAAAACAAAAACTACTGGCACTGAATCAGCTGATATTCTTTGTAACATATTAAGTTTTGTTCATATAATACAAAGCTGAAGCTTATGAAAAAGAAAGCCACAAACAAAAGGCGCTTGACAGTTAAATTATTTGGAAATGATTATAGCAGCCATTGTATTTATATATAAATATATAGTTTATCTTTTCACTCCAGGAAACTTCGGAAAGATGTGCAGGAAATAAAAAA
Source organism: Volucella zonaria (assembly GCA_963966105.1). Classification (NCBI taxonomy): domain Eukaryota; kingdom Metazoa; phylum Arthropoda; class Insecta; order Diptera; family Syrphidae; genus Volucella; species Volucella zonaria. Next base: position 116,647,120 of record OZ014534.1, on the reverse strand, counting down.
AATTAAACACTACACGTATTTATGTTATGGTTCAATAATCCAAAACTGTTAATGAGAAAATCAGAAGGTGATAAAGTTATTAAAATTATTTGTATAGATGACTTAAGAAATCTTTAATCAAATGCAATTTGCTAACTTAAACAATCTTGATTCTGAAATTAATATTGTTTCGTCTTGTAGTTTTGATAAAGATATTTTGCAAAGTATTTTTCAAAATAACCATAAATTCTCAGATAGCTTTTTTATAGTTCACCAAAATATTCTTAGTCTTCACGCTAATTTTGATTTATTGGTACAGCATATTGAGTCGTGTTCAAATAAGCCTGACTTTATTTTTGTTTTCGAACTTTGGATTTTCGATAGTGAAAAAGATGACTATAAAATTCCGGGTTATGCCTTTTTTGCAACAATTCTTATTCGTCTGGTGGTGTCGGTGTTTTTATCAGAAATATATATAATAATTCAGAAGTTTCTAACTTTAATCTGCAATCTGCGGATATTATAAAAACCAATTTTTATTTAAAATATGAAAAAAAACTGTCTTTGTTGGTACCTATAGGCTGCATGATAGTAATGATGTTTTCCTTGACGAACTTAATGAAATACTCGTGAATGAAAAATCCAAAAACTTAATTTTCCTGGGTGATATTAACATTGATCTCCTCTCTAAGACTAATTTTGTGAATAGTTACCTAATGTTATTGGCTGCTAACGGTTTGGATTGTTATATTGATAAGCCAACGCATATATATGGTACCTCTAGTACATGCATTGACCATATCTTTTCTAGAAATGGTTGATCTCGTAGTTGTGGTCTTGTGAATTCTTTAGCTGATTTCGGTATCAACGATCATTGCATGACAAGTCTTCACTATTTAGACATTATTAATGAAAGCAATAAATCAATTACCAGCAAACCTTTTAAAAAAATTGATTTTGATAGGCTTAACGTCCTTCTTCGCTTTGAAACTTGGCCTGATTCCTATAACGAAAATTGTCCTTCTATAGCTTTTGTTAACTTTTTAGATAAATTAGGGATTTTGCTTGACTGTTGTACTCTTAATTTAAATACTTCTGATCACAAATCTAGACGTTTAAAAGAGTGGATGTCTGGGCCTTTGCTAAGAAAAATAAACATTCAAAACTTCTTTCAAAAGGTTATGTAACGAAAAAAACCAAGGAAATTTAAAAGGGGAATGGAGCGTAGTCAACAAAATTTTAAATCGCAAAGTCCGTGAAGACAAACCATTAATTGTGACAGTGGATGATTCGACAGTTTCGGAACCGACTGAAGTTGCTAATCACTTCAATGAGTTTTTTGTTTCCATAGCTAATAATTTAGTTACTGAAGTATTTGATAAAAACAATCCTACTATTGCTGACGAGGGACTAGTAAGTGATAGCTTTTTTTAGTGAAAGCTGTTGTTTTAATCCCATTTCTTCAAGTGAATTATATAAAATTATTAATTCATTAAAAGACTCCAACACTGTTATAGCGGATGGTTGCTCTAATATTATTCTAAAAAGGATAGCATTTAATATTGTGAATGTGCTAGCTCACATTTTTAAAAAAAGCGTTTTCGGAGGAGTTTTTCCTGATGCACTTAAAATTGCTGAAGTTATTCCGCTCCATAAAAAATCCAAAATTTTGTTGTCTTAATAACTACAGACCAAGATATTTGAAAAAGCCATGAAAAGAAGAATTCTAGATTTTTTAAACAAACAACGATTTTTTAGTGATTGTCAGTTTGGATTTCGAGCTGGCAGATCTATTGAAGACGCACTTTTAAAGTTATGTAGTGAGGTCTATGATGGTATCAACCAAAATTTTCTTCAATGCTGCCCTTTTTGTTGATCTAACTAAAGCGTTTGATCTAGTAGATCCTCACATTCTTTTGAGTAAGCTTTGTAGAGGAGGATTTCGCGGTTTTTTGTATTATTGGTTTGCTTCTTATTTGTCTGATAGAAAACATGTTAAAATTAAAGGAAAATACAGTGTACTACGCAACTTAAAGATAGGTGTACCACAAGGGTCAGTCCTTGGACCATTACTTTTTTTGATTTTTGTTAACTCCATCTTTTTCCAGAAATTTAAAGGTTACTCGACAGCTTTTGCTGATGACATAGCGTTTTTCCTACGCAAGTCAATCTCCACTTAACTTAATAGTTGACATTAACTTTGACTTGGATCTTTTGAGACGCTGGTTTGCTCAGCATCGTATGATTTTGAGTAATAAGACTAAAGTGATGTATTTCAATTTATCAGGGTCTTCTGCTCTGCTTGACTGTAATCTTTTTTATCACGCTTCTGACTGTCTTAAGTTTAAACTCGAAACTAACTCTGCATCGAGCACCAGTACATTTAATTCTAGTGAAACTTGCTCCAATCATTGTTTTAAAATACTATAGATTTTGTTTAATCCTTTAAGTATCTTGGAGTAATCTTGGATAGCAAATTAAACTGGTTCGATCATACTAGCGCTCTGAAAAAATATTTGCAATGTTGCTCCAGATAATTTTACAATTTCAGTTCATAACAATAAGGGCTCTTGGCCCTTAAACTTGTTATACGTATTATATGTAAGAAAAATCGATTCCATAACAAATTTATTTTATTTCAAGAACTGAAAATTCTTCTTTTAAGGCGTCTCAACTACTATAAAGTGCTAAAACTTTTGTTTATTAGAAGTGACTATCTTGTAGGGCATTCCGTAAACGAGTTGTACGGCTCGGGAACGGATCACGATATTTTAGAGTACGTCCGAAAGTGGGCTTGAGGATATACTGATGAGCATTCATAGCTTGACGGGTATTACGGTTAAAAGTTTGAAGGGGCGGAATGCTACTGTTTTTAAAAGAAATACCATCCTTTATAACGGCGTTTAAATAAAGTTGATATCTTGTTTGAGTCTTTAGATATCCAATTTCGAAGCCTGTTCCGTTTTCATTGCCCATGCTAATTTTTGATTTTGAGGTCACCTTTCTCCAGAAAATGCCTAATTAACATAACGTTTTGCTATTCAGGTAGCGTTGATAGAGAGAGTTATAGAGTTCAATCAAATGAAGATATGTACCTAGATAATTTGAATAGTCGGAAGAATAGAAGAAGAGAAGATACCGCCCATAACATGAACTCACCGAACAGTGAGTTTTAATGATTGTAAGGGCGTCTCTACATAGGCTTCTGGATTTTGTCCACTCCAAATCCGGCAATTTTGCTTGTTTTCATATCCATTTAACCAAAAATAGGCCTCATCGGAGAACAAAATTTTGCGCTGAAAATGAGGACCAAGCTGAATCATGTATTCGGCCCATTCACCGAACCTACGACGAGTATAATTGTCACGCGGTATCAACTCTTGCACAAGTTAGATCTTATAAATTTTTAAGCCAAGATCTTTCCGCAAAATCTAAAATCCGTCGTGTAGCAGCAAAGTTGATGCCAAAAGACCTCAATTTCATGCAAAAACGAGACCGTGTTGACGTCGCAAAAGAGATGCTTTGCGATGCTAAATCCGATCCCACATTCATCAAAAGGATCATTACTGGAGACGAGACGTGAGTTTATGAGTACGACACGCAATCCAGACATCAGGCAAGTGAATGGCGTTCACCAAATGCTGAGACCAAAAAAACCACGTCGTTTTCAGTTAAAAAAGAAGGCAATGCTCACGGTTTTCATGGATTACAACGGTGTAGTGCATCATGAATTTTTGCCAGAAGGCCAGACAGTAAACAAAGAGTATTACGAGTATTTGGGCGTTATGAGACGTTTGCGTGAAGCAATTCGCCGAAAGAGACCAGAATTGTGGGCAGAAAACTCGTGGATTTTGCACCATGATAACGCACCGTCGCACAGTGCCATCATTATTCGTAATTTTTTGACAATGTAACAAATACCATCCAACAGCCACCGAATTCATCTGATTTGGCTCACTGTGACTTCTTTCTGTTCAATCGAGATAAAAAAAAACACTACGGGGAACGCGTTTCAGCAGCCGAGAGGAAGTAATGGAAAAATCACAGGAAGCACTGTTGGACATACCGAAAACCGAATATAAAAAATGTTTCGAGGATTGGAGTGTGTTGCAGTCGATGGGGATTACTTCGAATGGGGACAATATAGATTTAGATGAATAAACTTGTATTTTTAATTTTCTGAATAAATTCCGAAAAAGTTTTGATCAAGGTGGTATATTGGATAAACTTTGTGTGTCCTCAATATCGGAATAATTGCTCGTCTACTGTGATTGACTCAGATGGCCTGAAATTGTGCTTTAGGTTGACATTGATCAAGCCAAAGATATCTGCCATAGGAGGCGCTTTTTTCAGTGGCGATCCGAACTGCTCTTGTAACTTCGAACTAAATCGAACCGAATGAACCTGGAAGCGCCTAGTCGACATTGTTGCTTTATAAAGCGGAAACGCGTTCTTTTCCGTAAATTCTTCCTAAAATAGTACTTTCCATTTCAGTTGGGTTTTTTCGGGATTTTGAGCGTTCCACTTGCTATATTCACTTCTAGCTTTTCTGTTCGTGTGCCTGCAAATGATATCTTGAATTGCATTACTCACGATACAAAAGAAGGTATCTACATCTGTTAGGTTTTTAGAAGCTGGATTTGGTCACACATTTGGTAGAGTGTTGTACCACTTGATTCCATCCTTCCCAACCCAGAAATTACCTGAAACTTCACTAGCATCTTCTTCTTCACCTCTCAATCTCTGCTCTTCATCCGCCTCAGAACCCGTGTCATCATTCAGCTCTACTTCCAGATTATTTCGTTTTAGCATCACTATTAACGGTTGCCTCTGCAGGCAAAACGCTTTCATCGGACTCACCATCTGCAACAATTTCGTCTAAATCCGACTCCAAGTCGGAGCTGATTTCTTGCAAAAGTCTTGCAAAATATCGTTGCCGTTCATCAAATGACAAGCTACCAGCAAAATTATTACTCAGAGTATTAGTCATTAACTAATTATTACTAATCAAACCTAGAAACTGCTGACGATGAAAAGTATTCGAAATCATTTCCTATATTCTGCATTTTTGAATAAAATTTAACAAACACTAGCTCAATGCCAAAATTTCTCAACATTGCGCGGTTTCAACTTTGCGAAAATTTCAAATCCCTACTCAGATACGATTTGCAAGACTTCGCTTTGAGCGAAATCCCGTATTTTGTGGGTTCTGGTATTCGTGTATTTTTCTTTTCAAATGCACTCAACACCTCAAAGTAAACAAATTCGCAAGCTTTAAATGAAAACGACGAATATTAAAAAGAAAAAGAAAAAAGCATCCCGTAACTATCCTAAGATGCAACTCATACAAAATATTGTATATCAGATTATTTTTTATCTACCCAGGTAGATACTGTTCGCGGAAGTAAATTAAAATTGCTGTTCATGTGAAGGTTAAGGACGATGCCGGCCAGAATATTACCGTCAATGGAGAGCACTATAGAAACATGATTTCTGACTTTTTCGTTCCTCAGTTGAATGGCATTGACTTGACAGAACTTTGGTTTCGACAAGATGGCGCAACATGCCACACGGCACGCGACATCACCAATTTATTGCAGGAAACATTTGCTGAGCGGATAATTCGCGTAATGGAGCTGTGAACTGGTCTCCACGATCCTGTGATCTCACCTTGCAAAGGCTAGGCACCATGGTCCGACGTCCATTGGTAGTGTCAGATTCCCCCGTGGAACTACCGCTAAGTATTACTTCGCGAGGGACGAATTTGAGCGTCTTGCTTCGTCACGGGGTGCTTAGCGAATTCGCGTTCCGTTGCTGTTCTAAATTCCTTAGATTGCACATTATTCGTACTGCTGCATGGTTCACCGCAGCCCAAAGATCTTCAGATTTCAACATATATTGAACTATGTTTTCCGGTGTTGGCCGTTCATCAAATTCTTCACACAATATAGATCTCTTGTTTGCATACCGCGCACATTCGAAGAAAACGTGCTCCAGGTTCTCTAGCGCGTTTACTCAGCGAGGACAGGACGGACTCGAATCACGGTTTCGCTTGAATAGATATTCCTGGAAACAACCGTGACCGTCAAGAACTGTGTAAGATAGTAATTCAGTTCGCCGTGTTTTCGTTTTACCCAACTTTCAGTCAATTGTTGTTGCCACGCTTCTATACTGCACCCTCTTTCGAATTTCTTCGCTTGATTTATGGACGGCCCGATTTGCACGCGATTTTCATAAAGTTGTCTAGCTTCTAAAGCTAGGATATCGATTGGTACCATAGAGGATAGTACTAATATCGCGTCGTGGGATACCGTTCGAAATACACTGCTAACTCGCAGTGCACCTAATCTGTACATAGATTTGAATACCTTCATGTGCGTCTTTTTATTCATAATGTCACACCATATTTGTGCCCCATACAGCTGTATGGAGGCTACAACTCTCGCAAGCATTAATCGTTTGCCTTGTTTCGGGCCGACGATATTCGACATAAGTCTCGAAAGAACGCCTATCGCTTTCGAAGGTTTCTTGCAAGCGTATGCGAGGTGATGCTTGAAATTAAGCCGAGCATCTATCATCACTCCCAGGTATTTTATAAATGGGTGGAAATAATTATGTGCCCTCCAACTTTTATAGTTATCGTCTTTAGCACCCTTCTACTCGTAATGAGAAAGGATTCCGCGAGGTCTAAACTCATATCGCGTAGCCAGTTTTCTATCAGTGATATTGCTTCGTCGCAATACAACTCGATTTCTTCAAGTCGTTTCGCCACGACTACAAAAGCAATATCGTTCGCGAAACCTATAATGGCGGGTTCCCTGGGGACTAGGAGTCGTATAATGTCGTCGTACATCACGTTCCACAGTAAGAACCTAGCACTGATCCTTGGGGCACGCCCGCTGTAGTTTTATATAATTTCGTCCCGTCGACGGAGTCGTAGAGGAGGAGCAACCTATCGGTAAAATAGCTCCTCATCAATCTTAATATGTACTTCGGTAAATTTTGAGGCGCACCTTTAGATTACTTTCTTTGGGGGTATGTGAAGTCACTAGTCTACGCCTGTAAACCAGAGACGTTGGACTATTTGGAAGTCATTATTGCTGATATACGGTTCCAGTTGCTCGATAAAATTGTCGAAAATTGGACTTCACGATTGCGCTTCTTTCGGGCTAACCATACCACACATATGCCCGACATCATATCTAAATACTAATGGCATAAAATTATCTACTAAATAAAGCTAATATTATAGACATTAACATTAGGTTAAATTATTTTATATTATATTGAATTTGTATACCTCTTAAAAAAAACACCCTTTTTTACCTTACTTCGCATTTCCCAGAAATTGCATCGTCTTTTTATTCACACTTGTGATAGCATCCACATCCACAAGCTCGTGACTCTTATTTAACTCGAGAAGTTCTCGTTATCAGTTCGCTTCCCTTTGGAAAAAAAAAAACAATCTCCTTTAAGCAAATTATTTATATCTGTTGCTACGCTCATATTAGGTGTATTGAAGCAACGACATTTAATAGAGCCCCTCAAAGGTACATACACCTAAGCTTGGATCGCCCAATTTATTGTGGAAGGCAACGTAACTACGAATAAATGAAAAGGAGGACGTCTGTGTTCCAATTATAGGAGAATGTTATCAAGTTCAAACATACGAGTAACTTGGAAAAAAATATAAACAAATCTTTTAAACGATCAATATTTATTATAAAAAAAGGCTCTCTTATCAGGGGGCAATTTATTGTAAACATAAACAATCTATTGGGGGTATTATGGACTCGGGGTGGTCTTTAAAACACTTAATGCGCTCTGTTGATTTGTTACGTATTTTCGTTGCACTCTGTAGGGTGGACGAGTTATCGGTGGGGCACGGCAAGTTATTGATTTTTGCTTACGCAAGCCCACTAGTTACTGATGATCATCGTGATTTAGGATGAGCAAATTGAATTTCGTTCGATCTGTTTTATATTTGAATTTGTGATGTGATTATACGAGTACATATACTGTGATCAGATGATATGCAATAGATCCCTGGATTTCATCATACAAAACAGTTCGATTTGAGTTTAATAAATATTAACAATTGGTTTTATAAGAAAAATCAGATTGAGATGATATTTCAGAATTTAAGTATTTTTCAGCAAGGATTCAAGGATACGGGCATAGTTTTGATTTTAAACAAATTGCACAGACATTCCATCAGGCTCTAGGTGAGAGCATACGTTTTAGTTGCGCAATCTGAGTGTGGGGTATTTAGAATCGCTGTTCTCTCAGAAAACAATCCTATCGGTACAATATAAGAACAAATAGCGATAAGAAAAATTATACTTTATTCACAGAGATCTTGTGTGCGTCAGTTGACGCAAAATCAATCCCCTATGGGAGTAAAGCCCTTGAGTTTTATGACTATAGACTGTAAAGAATTAAATAATGATTCAATTATAATGTTTATATTCTGGTCACAGAGTTAATAAAATCTTATCGTTTCGATGCGTAGAATTATTTACATTTCAGGAGCACAATCGATTAAAAATATAATGGAAATGTTCGGGTATTCGCTTGTTTCCATGACTAAAAGTCTATTGTCATTAGATTTGACAAAGAAGCTGAAAACCAGCCTTCTTTTAAAGATATTTTGGCTTTCCTTTGAATGTTTACATAATCATTTTGTCACTTTTTCCACTTCTACAAAGGTGACTTTGTTTTTTTTTAACCATTAAAATATTGTATGTGACGCGTATAGTTACATTTAATGGTACATGTTTGTCCTACGTATTTGCGCTACTTGTGGCGTTGGCTTAATTTGCGGACCTTACAACCATTCTACAGCCCACTCTATTTTGGATCACCTACTTACTGTAGCCAGGATGTTGCTGATGTTTTTGCATTTGAGTGATCTAATTATTTTTATTTCGGCCTCATCATAGAACCTAAAATTTGGGCCTCCATTCCGCTTTATGCCGCACTTTCTGACGACCTTCGCTGAATACAAAAAAATTAGCTGAGTTGCTTAGCCTGAAGTTTGTCCACTTTCAGTCTCTTACTGTGGAGATACTGTATTAGACAATTTTTTATTGCATCTATCCCTCCTACAAGGGGAATTTCCTCAAGGTTGCAAGACCTCTTTCGATTCGTAAAAAGGTATCCAAGAATGAAGTTACTAATTACTGTCCCATTGCTAAATTTTTCAACATACCTAAAATGTTCGAAAGTATCTTATATGAAGGTCTAAGCTTTCTATGCAAGTCATTTATATTCCCTAGCCAGCATTGATTTGTAAGATAGATCAACTACTACGAACTAAGTTGCACTCGTATCCTTTCCTGGCAGCGAAATCGATGTTATTGCTACAGATTTAGCTAAAGGCTTTGACAAAATATCTCATCAATTGATGCTTTTTAAATTTTCGCTTTATGTAAGCCCCTCAACCCCATTTTTAACCACTTCTGGTGTCCCACAAGGCAGACATCTAGGTCCTTTTCTTTCCATCTTAACTGTAAACAATCTTGAGCGAATTATTAAACACTGCTCCCTACACATTTATGCCAACGATACCAAATTCTTCAAATCTATATCTTCATCCAAAGAGTCCTTCAAGAAGACGTGCCTCAAATATTACTTAGAGCGTAATGTGTCCAAATCTCAATCTATGACTTTGTCACATAAATGCGATCAATCTCCTTCTCGGATTTGTCTTCCGACCGGACGATAGAGAGTTAATTGAGGACCTACGCGGCAATTGATCGGGAAACAGCTGACTATCTTAGAACTTGAATTGGACGAGCAGCGCAACAATGAAATTCGTTGCGTTGTGCTTGCCTTACCTCCCTGTAGTCTTCCTGGGTAACTCATGCAGGCTGAGATACCAAGGGCATGCTCGGCATCATATTGGCCTACGTCGTCATAAGGCTCACAATCCTATCCGGAAGAGTTTAGAAAGATGTAACGCACCAACGACGACCCTTGCAAATGTTTAAAGGACAACGACCTTCGGAATATTCGGACCCTCGGACACTGCTATCCAGGATGGGCCGGTCAAAAAGGGGATGCAAAACTGTGATATATATGTACTATGGTGCTTGCTATAGTGGAAAGAATCAACGCTTATTCGGATGTGCCGCAGACTAAGGCAAGATGTCTTGAGCTTCCGACACGTGACAATCTTATGACAATCCACATCAAGGTTAAGTTCGCTAACTTACGCATAATATGCGCCTATGCCCCTACGGAAGGCACTGGCGACACCACCAAAAAATGTTCCTCGACAAGACATTTGAGCAGTGTCTGAAGTACGGTGATAAATTAAACTAGGCATTAAAATCGCCAAGATAGGAAGGGAGGCATTTTTGGTAGGACAGTTGGTTAACAAAGCCTTCAAAACACCAGCACGCGGTTAAATATATACAAGGGGACATGGCGGCCTCCGGATCATCAAACGCTAAATCAAATTGAATACATTGGGATCGATATAAGACATGCCTGCAGTATTCTGGACGTCCAAACCTGCCGGACAGCCAACATTCACTCGGATCATCACTTGTTGCAGCCAAGATACGAATGGAGATTTCCCAAGCATCACAACAAAGAACTACATACTATGAAAAGATATAGAAAAGCTGCAATCGCGAGAGACCGTCAGAATCTTCGTCGAACGGGTGTCCTAATATCTTTCCACAACTCCTAGGCCGCCAGCATCAAGTACCGAAAACCAGTGGCAATACCAAAGTGCCATCAGAGACGCTGGGTTTCACTCGACCACCCCAAAGAAGTCCCTCGTTTGATGAAAAATGCCGGCAAGCACATGCAGCTGAACAAGAAGCTTAGAAAGGGGCGCCGCAATGAAGAATGAGAGCCCTCGTGAGCTCAACGAGCAGAAAAGACAGGAAGAATATTGACTTCTCCAAAAGAAGAAAAAGAACACGCGAAGCGGACGATCGTAGATATTGAGAGTTTGTACTCCAGAAATAAAGTACGGAAGTTTGACCAATAGATGAAAAGAACGCGCCAAGGGAAGAAGACCCGTAAAGAAACTTGTAGAGATGAAGAAGAATCACAGTCGATGCTGAGAGTCACAGTCGATGCTGAGAATATGGAAAAACTTTTTCTGGAGACTATAACGTATAACGGCGGCGAAGCCCAACATCCCGCCGTCAGGAAGAATAGATGATGATAGCCAAAACTTTGTACACCTGACCACAACGACATAAGGATAGCAATATCTGAGCTGAAATCCAACAAAGCTGTTGGACCGGACAGCTGCCGGCCTGATGGAAATGTCTTTGTGGAGAGCATACACCAACTATTTCTCAGATCTGGTCAGAAGAGTGTATGCCTGATGAATGGAGCCTTAGTATCGTGTGCCCGGTCCACAAAAAAGAAAACCTCCTCAACTGCGCTAACTGTAGAGGTATAAGTCTCCTCAATATTGCGTTCTAGATCTTATCTGACATGTGAATGTCTGAAACCTTTCGTCAACAACCTGATTGGCCCCTATCGATGGGAAAGTCCATGAAACTATTGTACTACATACTTAGCATACGCCGATTACTAGATGGAGTGAAAAGTGTTCTCCTTGGGAATTAAACATTTTTTTTTTTAAATGTTTTTTTATATTATTCAATATAGTCCTCTTTTGGTTTGATACACTTATTCCAGCGATTTTCCAACTTCTTGATCCCGTCCGAAAAGTAATTTTCCGGAAGGTCTGCAAAATACTCCTCCGTGGCGTCGATGATTTCCTCGCGTGAGCTGAATTTTTTATTGATGAGCCATCTTTTGAAGTTTGGGAAGAGATAATAGTCCGAGGGATCCAAATCCAGTTACCAATAGACGCCAAAAGTCCGCCCGATTTCGTATCAGAAAGTCCAAATACTTTTTCGAAGTGCTCTCGCCTTCGTGTTTTTGGTCATTCGCGGCACCCAGCGGCAGGATAACTTTTTCATATGCAGAATATTGCCCAAAATAAGGAGTGTGCGCTCAGTGCTAATCTTTGTGGTATCTGCTAGCTCGCGCACCTTCACTTTCCGGTCAGCCAACACGATTTCATGTATTTTTTTTGACATTGTCCTCTGTAACCGCATCGGAGGGCCTGCCGCTGCGGACTTGATCGGTAGTGGAGTTGCGGCCACCACGAAACTCTCGAAACCAATATTTGACGGTGAAATCTGACGGAACATTAGCCGCATAATATTTATCCAACTTTTCTTTTGTTTCCTTCGCCGTTTTGCCTCTCAAAAAATAATGTTTTATGAGAGAACGAAAATCGTTTTTGTCCATACTCAACATGATGCCAAACACGTCAACAACAATCAGCTGTCAAAACAAAACTAAAGACAGTATCGCACTGAAATTTGGCATGTCTGCCTAAATATGGACGGACTTCAAGGCACCATAACTTTTTTTGCAGTAGCAGCGCATTCTGGTGGTCAAGGAGGTCACTTTTCACTACATCTAGTATATTGACATTACAAACAGAACTCAGGCGCGTTCACTAGTGTTGACACGGAAGTTGCCAAAATCCGTTCAGCGGTAAATTCTGTCAACAAGAAGGGACACACAACATCGACAAATTGGACACAACGTCACAGTCAACAGCTATAATTTCTAGGTAGTAAGGGACTTTGTCTAATTTGTCTCAGTAGAAATAAAATAAAACGAAGAATCACTCTTGCCAATCGCTGTTTCTTTGCGCTAAGTACTAATGCCCTATCAAAAAAAACTAAGAAAGCTCTATACATATAAGGGATTGATCATCCCAAACCTACTTTATGGCATTGAAACATGGACTCTATCGAAAGTGGATGAAAATATCCACTATCGTTTTGAGAGAAAAATCCTTAGACAAATTTTCGATTTCGTTTGCGTTGAAGGGCTTTGATGATGAGTATTCAACGACGAACTATATGAGCTATATGGCGACATTGATCTGTCTGAATGGACACCAATACTTCGGCTTGCAGAATCTTCGAATCAAAGCCGGAGGGACAATGCAGTAGAGAGAGACCTCACAAGTAGAAGCGGAACTCAATCCACTTTGGGTGCGTAACTGAAGGCAGTTAGCTAAAAATTGGGCAAACTACCAACTTCCTTTTATCAAAGAATTCAAAGAATTTTCCAAACCCTTTGTGACCAAGTCCTTCTGCTCGACTCAAACCCCTCCGTTTTTGATTTCAACCTGAGCATTCCTCGTGTTAAAGTCAACCTGCTCAACCATTCCCTTGATTTCTAGTTTTAAGTCTTTTAAAGAAAGTACGTTGCAAAGCCTGGTAGACGTAGATAAAGAAGAGGCGCGAGTAGTTCATATAATTAAATGTTGGGATTATGAGATCAAGTGTTCCGGTAGATTGAGAAAATCGTATCTTATCAAATAGATTAGCAAGGAATTTATTTTTAATAATTTTGTGCATGAGCAAGTAACATCTTAGGTCAGTGAATTGTTTGAGAGATCAACCGCAAGAACAAAGTTAAGGTAGTGTGGGGCGTGGTTGTGTCGGCGAAGTCTGTACACATACCTTATCATATCAGTAAAAGACCGACAAGTGACTTATGTTGCGAGAGTGGAAAGTGTAGGAAGAAATAGTGTTTCCACAAGCCTGAGAAAGCCAAAACTTATACGCATCCCAGCGTAGATTCGTTCAACAATATAATTTATGTGGTCAATACCAGAAAGTGATAAGTTGTAACCCAGATTTGTAACAACGGTAACAAAATTGAGTTATCTATCATTCAGGAATACTGATTGTATTCCGTCCGTGTCAAAGTGTTGTTGAGATATTAAAATCAGTTGTGGTTTGTTTGCGTTAGAATTAAGTCCATTACACATTGACCAGTCATATATTTCAGACAAGTTTTCATTTGATCAGATAACTAGGTCCTCAACAAGCCCAATAAGTGTAGGATCGTCAGCATATACAAAAGTGGATATCAACTTTTGAACAGACTTTCGGTAAATCAATTGTAAAAAAGACAGAACAGAATTGGACCAAGTATAGATCCCTGAGGAACTCTTTCAGTTAAGATACCGAATTCCGACTAGGAGTCTTTGTGAATCACTCTTTGATAACGGTTGTCGATTTAATTAAAAATCATCATGTGCACCGAATTTTCACTAAAGCCGAAATATTATTTACATAAAGGTTTGACATACAGTGCCGTTTGAAGAATTTTTCGAATCTAGTCAAATTTGTTGCAATAACTACATATTTCTTAATGAGGATTTGTTTTCTATGCGGTTTCAATCGTTTTATGATACATTTAGAGTGTTAACATTTTTCACACGCCGGCACGGGAGCAAAAGGTTGTAAGACCGAAAAATCGTTTTTTTAAGTACCTGTCTCATTTTTAGGGATTAAAGAAAAATGTTTTATTGGCGCAGTGTTTTTGTTTTTTTTTTATTACTTCTCAGAAATATTCTCTATCTTATTGATACTTTGTTGGACCTCCTCTTGCTTTTATTACAGCTGGACATCGGCAAGACATTGACTCAGATGGGTTTTTCCATGTGGAAGCAGGTATGGTACTCCAGGTCCGGATAAGTACATTTTTTAGGTTTCCAATTGACTCTGGAGGCTTCTTCGCAACCTTAAGTTTTATTATTGACCAGATATTCTCAATTGGATTGAGATCTGGACTGTAGGGTGGCCAACTTAATGCATCGACATTAGTTTCTTCGAAGTGCAATACTTTTTAACCTGAAATAAAAAAAAAACATGCAAATATTATTTTTAGTCCAGTTCCAGCTTATTTAAAAGCTTGATATGTATTAGTCTTTCATATTAAAAAAAAAAAACAAGTTTATACTTACAATTTTGGCTGTATGGCAAGGAGCTTTGTCCTGTTGAAAAATGAATCTGCAAATGACCCTAATACATTTTCCAGAACCCGTTGGTAAACTTCTGCAGTGACTTTCGATTCTAAGAAGACCATTCTACCTTTTTCATCTCCAGAGAAGCATCCCCAGACCATCACACCTTCAGTTTTGGGGGGAATTCTTTCGTAAAATGTATCCAGAGCTCAGTCTTTCTTTTGGTTCTCTTCGCGCAAGAATCCTCCCATCTCCAACATGCTGCTTAAAATTTGATTCGACGTAAAAAATAACATAGCTCCACATGTTTTGAGTCCAATTAAGATGCTTTTGAGCCCAGAGCCCAATGACTCTTTTTGGAAAATCCGGCTTCAGTACTGGTTTGAGTGCTCTAAGTCCACCTTTCACGAGCCTTTTCCTCACTGAGCTTGACGAAATTATTTTTCCTGTAGCTCGACACAGATCGTTTTTAAGATCCACCGAAGTCTTGTACTGATGCCAATGGCTGTGCAGCACCAAAAAAACGATCTTCCACTGGGGTCGTCTTTTTTGGCCTCCCTGAGCCTTTCTATCTGCTGGTAGTCCCGGTCTCACGACATTTCTTTAAATTCCATGTCACAAACGAGCAACATTTAATCTTCTAGAAATTTCACGTGTTGTCAAATTGAGACGTGACAGACACAAAATATTAGCTTTGCACTCCGAACTGATTTTTCCCATTTTTTTTACTAAATTACTTCGGTTCGTTTCGGACTGCTATCACGAGCAAAATGCACCTCTTATTCATAATAACATGGACGTTTGTGCACTATTTGAACGACATTTTGTTACCTAGTGCAAAAAAAACCCCGTAGCTCTCATAAATTCCAAAAACTGCGCCCGAAAATGGTAATAAAATGTTTGACCAACATTTTTCCAACGTCACTGTACATTTTTTGACAGTACGTTATGAACAGCACTACCAAAAGTCTTCGAAAAAAACAAACAAACAGAGCGTGTTAAGAAATCATTATCAAAATTAACCCTCATGTTACGCAATAGGGATAACAGACTGATGAGGTTTGCTATTTAATTAATTATTTTCTAGCGCCTTTATCCGCTCACTGAGGGTTGCTTGAAGAGATGTGATATTGTTGTTGCAATTTTTCGTGTTGCCCTTAAACAGCAAACCAAGAAAGCTCATCCTGCACTGATTAGGTAACCGATGGCCCCTCATCATTTTATTAAACAAAATCGCCAGCCATTTAAGCCCAAGATTCCACATTGTCGCCCAATATTTCGAGGGTCTGTGATTCTGTCCGACTGCACGCATCCGGTTCAATCTATTTACTGCTTTGCTAAACTAATTTTCTGCCATTTTCTCTACAAGAGCAACCTTTGAGGAAATTGGGCAACGCTGTAATTCTTCTTTCCATCTTACTATTCCCGTTAGTGGGCCCTCGCGCAATTATCCAGTCTACGTCCATTAATGACGGGAGTAGTGCAATACTGATCTTATCGTAATTGTTTTCAAATTTTAACGCCACTGAAGGTTGCTACGATTTGACCAGTTACAAGCAGCCTGTCATAAGGTACTTTTGGGTGGTAGTCACCGTCAGGATTTAAAACTCGATACCACCCGAGCTAGGAATGCTCGAACTTCGGTCCGGGGCTGACTTGAAAGAGGTAGGCCCCCTAGTGGGATGGTGGTTTAAGCCTAAAGTCGGTAGAAGGGTCTCCCACAAAGTTGGTTGACCCGTTGTGGAGTAGCAATTAAGTGCATGGTGCCATGAACCTACGATCGGCAGGAGGTTTCAGGTCGGTTTTGACTCAAACTAAGAGTGGAGCCTGTGCCCTCAATGCGGATTCCGACTTGGTATTACTGAAACACGGTGAGCGCTAGCCAGGCGTCTATATCCTGGCCCCATGAATGTAAGGGTATCCCATCAATACTGACATAATCCGCTCCCGTCATCAGGTATCCTTGCTCATCTTCAATACATTTCAGCTTCCTTTTTCAGTTCCACGCGGATTACTTAGCCTAAATACAAAAATATTGTTTCAACTCCTTCCTTTGCTTTACTTAGCTTACACAGGGTCTTCCAAAAGGGATTTCCAATCTTAGACGGTTAATAGCGGCCATATTTTTGAAGCTACATCTATCAAATCAGGTGTCATTTATTCAGTCTTTTTGTTAAATCAGCATGGGTGGACATAGCGTTCAAACAATGATAAAATTGTTTTATCAAAATGGGTGTTCTGTTCAGGTAAGCTTCCGCGCGTTTCGCCCGTTTTACGGTCGCCATAATCGTATTACCGAAAGGACTATTCCCAGTGTGGTGTATAAATTTGAGTCCACTGGTTCAGTAAGCGATAAACTAACACCCGTACGTCGACAAAACGTAAGATCTGCCGAAAACATCGACGCTGTCCATGAGAGTGTGCAGGAGAATCTGAGGCAGTCGATTTCGCGTCGCTCACAAGAGCTCGGCCTTTCACAGAGCACAATTTGGCGAATTTTGCGTTGTGATTTGGGCCTGCACCCGTACATAATTCAACTGACCCAGGAGCTGAAAGTAAACGACCATAGGTAATGACGTGTGTTCGCTGAATGGGCTATGGAGCAGTTGGAAACTGACCATAATTTTCAACGAAAAATCATCTTCAGCGATGAGGCCCATTTCTGGATGAACAGGTACGTCAACAGACAAAATTGTCGAATTTGGGACGATACCAATCCACATGAGAACCAAGAGCGTCCAATGCATCCCGAAAAAGTCACTGTTTGATGTGGATTTTGGACAGGCCATCATCGTCAACGGCGAGCGCTATATGTCATTGATTACCAACTTCTTTTGGCCTGAATTGGATGATATGGACATCAACGGCATGTGGTTTCAAAAGGACAGCGCTACGTGACACACAGCTCACGCACATGGGAGATTCTGCACGAGCGATTCGACGGGATGGTCATCTCACGTGTAGGTGATGTGAACTGGCCACCGAGATAGTGCGATTTGATCCAGTTAGACCATTTCTTGTGGAGTTTTCTGGAGTCGCAGGTCTATGCGAATAAGGCCCTCAAAGCCAACATAACCCATGCCATCGGTCAAATTCAGCCTGATTTATACGCCAGAGTCATGGAAAATTTGACATTTCGGATGCGCGCTAGCCAGATAGGCTAGCATCGATAGGCCTTTCAAACGAATAAAAAATTTCGATGATATCTAACACACGCTTTGTTTTATTTAAATTTAAAGATAGGAAGCGCTTAAAGAAAGACCCTTTGTATTAGGTACTGGCTCCAGCAGTAAGTGCTGGTCGATTTTGAAATATCCAAAACGTCTTGAACCACGCTTAGACTTGGTAAACAAACCGTTTTGACACATTAGTGATTTTGTCTTGGCGTCATATACTTTTGGTCGTGTGAAAATGTCTGATTTGGTGCCAAATAATCGTCATTTGCGGGAAGTGTTAATTTTCTTCTTTCATTCGAAGAAAACGGCGGCTGAAGTCCACCAAGAGCTCCAAAAAGTTTACGGAGATGCTGCTGTAGGTGAAACAACGTGCCGTGATTGGTTCCGTCGCTTCAAAGACAGCGATTTCGATGTTGACGACCGTCCGCATGAAGGAAGGTCAAAATCTTTCGATGACGCTGAATTGGAGGCATTGCTCGATGAGGATCCGTGTCAAATGTAAGAAAAGCTTGCTTCAGCATTAGGAGTTACCCGGCAAGCCATTTTAAACGATTGCTTGCGTTGGGAATGATTCAAAAAAAAAGGAACTTGGGTTCCTTATGATTTGAAGCCAAGGGACGTTGAGCGTCGTTTTTTCGCCTGTGAACAACTGCTCCAGCGGCAAAAAAATAAGGGTTTTCTTCATCGCATCGTGACGGATAGTGAAAAATGGATTCATTACAGCAACTCAAAGAGAAGAGAGTCATGGTGACTGCCCGGTCATGCTTCTACATCGTCGGCACGGCCAAATATTCACGGTGCGAAGGTTATGCTGTGTATTTGGTGGGACCAGGTCGGTGTTATTTATTATGAAACCGAACGAACCCATCACTGGAGAACAGAATCGACTTCAATTGATGCGATTGGGGGGAGCACTGCGCGAAAAATGGCCACAATACGAGCAGAGGCATGAAAAAGTGATTCTATAGCATGACAACGCTCGGCCTTACGTTGCGAAACTCGTTAAAACCTACCTGGAAACCCTCAAACCCGCCATATTCCCCAGATTATTACCTGTTCCGTTCGATAGCACATGGTCTGGCTGATCAGAAATTCCGCTCATATGAAGAGGCCAACAAATGGCTTGATTCGTGGATAGCCTCAAAAGATGAACACTTTTACCGTAACGGAATTCAAGCTCTGTCAGAAAGACGGGAAAAAGTTGTACCTAGCGATAGTTGCATTTTCATTAAAAAAAGCTTAGTTGCGCACCTAATACTCGTAGAAAGTTCCTTTCAAAATCAAACTACCGGCTTACCGTTTTGGATATTCAAAAAGTTAGCTATACGAAATTTTGCGCTCGGATCTACGGCAATAACTCTTCAAATATAAGCAGTATGTTCAATATAAGTATAAATTTGTGTAGGCTGATCTTCGGGCTTTATATCACACACATAAACTTATACCTCTGACGTCATCAGACACAGAGCAAAGGGAGGCTGTGCGCATTTTAATTCGAGCGGTTTGATAAAATGATATGCTCTTGATCACTGTAATGAACGTAAAAGTGAGTGGGTAAAAAATAAGCGAGTACCTTAAGTAATAAATTATGGAGAGCTATTCGTACGTACTCAATTAACGAGACAGTAATTTTATTAACTTGTTTTGTGAACCACCTTATAAACGGTCATATCCCGTAAGGATCATTTTAATGCAATAAATATTAAACGAGGTACGTGCTTCTGATTGAATGTGATTTGGCCTCTCAAGCCAAATGGAGTATCAATCAAAAAATCACCGAGAGGGAATTCTAAAAATCTTGATTTAGGCAGTCAATTCTGGTCTATGATGTCTTTGTTTCATGTGATGTTTAGCAAGTGTCACATTCTTGTTGGAACCACATGTCCTCGAGATATAAGCCATCCATTTGAAGAAAAAAATTGGTTTACCATTCTCCGATATTGTTCGCCATTAACCATTTGTACATTCCGAACAAAGTTGCCTCCAGCTCAAAATCCACACCAAAACGTGACACATCTGGGATGTATTGTACGAGTATGTCGTTCTCATTAAATACATTTGGGGTTTTTAGTAATCTAAATTTGCCTTGTTTACGTAGCCAGTATAATAAAAATGGGTCTAATCGCTGAACATGAACTTGCTCACGTGTTGTTATTCAATGAACCAATTGACAAACTCTTTTCGCTGTGGATGATCAATACAATTTTTCTGTTGAGTCAGTTGGATTTTTTTGGCTTGAAGAAACAGAAATGAAAGCGGACAAAACCCTTCAAAATAGATTTAACTATCTTATAAAACCGGTGGTATATCGCTTGATCTCTTCAGCTAATTTTGATCACCATTTCGACCATGAGACTTGACTTGAAGATGGAAATATACATCATCGCTCAAATTGAATCAAAAATCAAATCAAAGTTACTGCACTGTTGATGGTCGGCAGGCTTAGGTTCTATCGTCAACTGAATCTTATAAGCTTTATGATCCAAGTCTTTATGCAAAATTCAGTGGAGTGTTGTTTGTGATATGCCCAATTCGCAGTATCGGATAAATAACCGCAGCCTGTTAAAAAGCCGCTTTCAATGTCTAAGATGTTTCCACATTTGACAAAGCAGTTCTTTCCCATTAGCATGCCGTCGATCTACCCATAGTGGTCAGATTTTAGAAAAGTCCTTGCAGGTATACGATGATGGCGGTCTCAAAACCAATTAGGCAGACATCTATACATTTGCCCTTACTTAAATTCCATTGTACTCTTATGTCGGAAACTAGTTTCGATGCAGCATGAATAGGGTGGTGCTTGGCGCTAAGCCCAAACTGGTTGTCCGGAATTATAAAGGATGTTTTTTTTAGATATTTGGTTTTTAAACTGGCAACCCTGTTCTACAGATTGTCAATTTGACAGTTGAAAGTTAATTTATGGTTAGCAGATAATGCGCATCCCCAAAGACGACAAACAGTTCGAACAGAAGAAGTTATTGCCGTTGTGGAGCGCAGTGTTCAGGAGAATCCGAATGAGTCGATTCGCCATCGTGCACTGCAATTGGAGCTATGCCTATCCACTTTGCGGAAGATTTTACGTAAAGAACTAGGCTTAAAAGCTTATAAGATCCAGCTTGTGCAAGAGTTGAAACCGCGTGACCTTAATACGCGTCGTAGGTTCGGTGAATGGACCGAAAACATGATTCAGCTTGATCCTCATTTTCTACGCAAAATTTTGTTCTCCGGTTAGGCCCATTTTTTCACATTGACGTGACAGAACTTTGGTTTCAACAAGATGGCGCAACATGCAACACGGCGCGCGACACCATCAATTTATTGCATGAACTGACCCCCACGATCCTGTGATCTCACAACTTTAGGTTACTTTCTTTGGGGGTATGTGAAGTTACCAGCCTATGCCAATAAACCAGAAACGTTGGACGATTTGGAAGTCAACATTCGCCGTGTTATTGCAGGTATACGGCCCCAGTTGCTCGATAAAGCGTCAAAAAGTGGACTTAATGATTCCGCTTCATTCGAGCTAGCCGTGGCACGCATATGCATGATATAATATTTAGAGACCAATGGCATAAAATTATCTATTAAATCAAGCTAATATCATAGACATTAACATTAGTTTCAAGCATTTTATTTCATATTGAATTTGTATGACTCTGAAAAAAACACCCATTACAATCTACTTTCTCCTGTGGGCATTCGACCACAAAAAGACCATCGTCTGAGTCGGTACTTTGTGGACTTATACCAACTGGAAGTAGCGTCTGCCTGTTTTCCGCCATCTGTGGAATTCGGATACAGTACATGTCGTTATGTCCGCCTGGACAATTTATTTATTTGCGGTAATACAATATATTCGGACTATTGAATTTTATAGGGCCAATTGGTTTTCTCCAATACAGGCTTACCTTTCTCTTATTGTTTCAGATTTCGTCTGTCATTACTAACTGTCAGTATATCTATTTAAGCCTCGAGAGTAGTCTCCTTTATAGTCTGGTTGTCATCTGAGCGTTGTTTGCGGGATATAGTTCACTCCCTACTTACCTTACTTAAGATGGTGCTACAGTCCGAGATGAACCTGGGCCTCAACCAACAAGCGTCTTCAACCAGCTCGATCTTTAGTTAGCTGCCTCCAGTTTCGAACGCTAAGTTAGTCTATCTCTACTGCGCTGTCCCTCAGGGGTCGGATCCGAAGACTTTTCGGACCGGAACATTGGTGTCCATCCGCTCTACATGACCCAGCTGCCTCAGTCGTTGGACCTTCTACTTCTTCTTCTGGCTAAGTCGATGTCACTGTACAGACTGTACAGTTCGTCGTTGTATCTCCACTTCCACTCTATGTTTCTGAGGCATAGAGCAGGACTGCGATTATTAAGGTCGTATATAGGGTCACTTTTGTTATTCGAAAGAGGGCTTTGCTAGTCAATTGCCTTTTTAGACGAAGGAAGCAATGATTGGCAAGATCTTTTTTTCGTTTGATCACAACGCTGGTCTCGTTGTCTGAATTGAAAGCGGACCTAGGTAGAGAAAGTCCTTAACTACCTCAAAGTTATATCTGTCTTGGGTGACATTCTGTCCGAGACGTCGGTGTTGGGTGTCCTTTCTTGTTAACAGCATATACTTGGTCTTGCCGTCATTAATCGTTAGATCCATCTTCGCCGCTTTCCTCCGAATACTCTCGAAAGCCCCACTGGCATCACTCAGTTTTTTTCCGATTTCCGGACTTTTGAAAGATTTTGCTCTTGCGTTGGCGCGTGAGCTTTGCACTATTCTTCCAAGAGTGGTGTTAAACAAATTACATGACAACGCCTCGCTTTGTCTAAATAATTTTTTGACATCAAAGGTTTCGATAAGTTCTTTACCGGCCTTGATGGAGCAGCGTGGATTCTCCATTGTCATCCTGCACAAGCGGCCGAGTCAAAACTAGGCATTGCTCTATATAGCTCGTCTCTATAGATGCGGTCATACGTTGTCTTAAAATCAAGGAATAGGTGGTGCATATCCTTTTCTTCCAAGATCTGCCGTAGTATGAATTTTTGATCGATGGTGGACTTTCCTCCCCAAAAGCAACACTGATATGGACCATTCAGGTTGTTAACGAACGGTTTCATGTATTCACACAATATGACTGATAGTGTCTTCTGTGCGATGTTAAGAAGATTGATGCCTCTGTAATTGGGGCAGTTCAGTCTACTTTCTTGAGTATCTGACAAGTAAAGCTGGGGTTTTATTCATCGGGCATACTTTCGTTCTACCATATTTTACAGATGAGTTGGCATATGCTACTTAGCAAGTCATCGATAGTGGCCTTGAAGACCTCAGCAGTCAGGTCGTTCACTCCAGCAGCTTTGTTGGACTTCAATTTATATATGGTTGTCTTCACTTCATCCAAGTCGGGTGGTCGGAATTGCTGGTGTGCATCGACCAAGTTGAATGTTTTATTCTGCCTAACAGCGGTATTTGGTTCGTCATCGCCGATACAGTTTACATAAATGCCATTTCCAAATCCTCAGCATCGACTGAGGCTGTACCACTATCTTCCCTTGTTCATCTACCTCAACCTGGAGGCCCACTCCATCATTTATTAAAGTGAATTGTCGTTTCTAAGTATCTGACTGCAAGTGTGATTACAAGTCATTGCCCGAGTTGTTCCACAATCGAAAGTTGTCGACAAATCTTTCTGGTATTCGTAAAGGCCTCAGAAAAAGGCTTCCTACAAAAGCGTAATCTCCGACATGTGAAAGATGATCTTGAACTTCGAAGTATCACTTAATCTTATCGAAGTCACATTCAATGGTATGTCAATGACCTCGATCTTTGCATCTGATATGCATGCGACCAAATAGTCTATAGCATACAAGTGATTCCCTAAGATCGCTTATGTAAATCTTGAATTAACCGCGCTTTCATTTGTCGGACGATTGTTACATTCATCGAAGAATCCTTAAACGGCCTCGCTCTTAAAAAAACTTTGAATGCAAAACAACAGATAAGATATTCGAGTGTTCCAGAAAAATAACTAAAAAGTGTCATTGAATTTAAAATAAAACATCCTTGGAAATTGTTTGTCCACAGAAGATGTCATAACATACAAAATCCCGTCCTTGTTATTACAGTCTGAGAATTTTCTTTATAAGAAAACATCTAGAAGAGAACATGCCTGACGAAATGCACGTATGCATCGCCGTCCTACCAACAAGAGTTTACTGCTTGTGGCTACCTGTTTGGTAGTATTCCATGGAAAATTTTATAATAACTTCTTAATGCATGAAATGCGCTTGATTCTTTTACGAAAATTTTCCATTCAGTCTTCTAGATACTTCTCTTTTCAAATCGGTGAACTGAAGAGATTTGAAAGTGATTGATGCAAGGTAAATCATGCATCCATATCCATATTTTGAAAGTATAGTTACACATGTTCTTAGGTATGTAGTTGTCTATTTTCAAAATATATAAGCGTGGCAACGCTATACACATATAATTTGCTATCTCGAACTCTGAGTTCGGTTTAATAATTCTTTTTTGGAAACTTTTATTCGCTCATAACAGATAACAAAATAAAATAATATTTTTTGTTTAGAATTGTTATAAAAACACTATGTCTGGTGATTAATTACAATTTTCTATGATAAGAATCGACAATTTCAAAATGATATTTATATAAACGCGTGTATGATTCTATAAAAAAAAAAAATAGAAAAACCTCTTGTAACTAATACATGCCCAATAGAGGTGAAAATTGTTCCCACAATCTACGGATATGATTAAAAACAATTCAATTCACTCAATAATACTTCGAGTGAGCTTAAAGAAAATATGTAGATTCAGCCATCTTAAATGAAACTCTGGGATTTCAAGTGAAAACATCTCACAACTTGGCTGCATTCTTTGAGAAACAAAGCAGAAGAATTATTCTACAATAAATAGAAAGATACTCGCATTCGAAACACGTTTGCCGGTGTAAACAATAAATTATGATGAATGAAAAAAAAATGAACATGTTGCATTGTATCTAATCAACCATTTTTTCTCTTCAGCATGTTTCCATAAATTGTATCTAAGCATGCGTGTTGATATAAAAAGGGGAGTGTGTATATACAAAACAGAAACACAAGTCATGCGGCTTTTTGTCAGATGTGCTGAGTTGCCAACATTTTGGAACATTGAAAATTTAAGTTTGGAATGCTGGTACCAATTTAGATACATATGAGTACATGTATTTAGTGTTTAGCTAAGCATATCATCACTTCAGCTACTTTTGAACCTATTTTCATACAGATACAAGGTTCTAAAAGTTGTGATATTGGCACAATTTTTATTTACATGAAGCTTGGAGCTAAAACATACAACTACGACGCCAGAGGCGTTGAAGACATTTGTGAACCCAGGACTACGAATTTGCCAAAGGCTCTGGATCCGGAACTTAAATTCTGTACATTTTGGTTAATATACTATACGAGTACGAGTACTTTACATATACACAAGTTGACAACATCGAACAGAAATTCTTATAGAGACAGCGAACTGAAATTCCACGTCGCACGACATCCGAAACTCTACACCTGCACGGGCAACATTGTACGAGTATTCAACTACAACATGTTGTCATGCCGGCATTCTACATGCAGAATATGTTCCCATGAAATTCATGATGCTGGCCAGGTGAATTTCCATTACGTTCATATTGGCTGCATTATTTTAAGATACTCGTAGGTGTTAAGTGTCTTAATTTTAAATTAGAAAAATCAGATTTAATTTCTCAAAATAAAGAGGACGTGCCCTCCTAGAATCAAATTTTCAAAGCTAAAAAGATGTAACTTCTACAAAGCGGAAAACCGTAGGGTGGGAACGCTGTTTTTGTTTCTAGTAGGATGCTTGGAAAATTCCGGACATCTTTGTTAAATACAATACATACAGGGTGCCCCAGTTTAGGTTTTCGTCCTGATAGCTGAAGATTCCTGAAATTATGGCAAACAAAAAATTGTATAACAGGCCGTTAAAGTAAGGAACCTCTAATTTCGAGGTAAAACTTTTTAAAACTCCGTAGCTTTCTAACGGATTCAGATTTTGAAAGAGAATTTCAGTGTGCATAAAATACTAAAATTTCATCGAGTTCGATGAATGCCAGCCAAAATTATGCCATTTTAAAACTAACATTTTGAAAAATCGTCGGACCAATTTCATCAGAAAAATGCGTTTATCTCGAAATTCTCAACTTTTAGGTTAACTTTTTATTGTAGTTACTGCAAACCACTATTTTATTCAGGCAAATGGGTCACAAAATAAATTGAATATTCCTTTAAATAGTTCTTGTGGTCCTAAAAAAGACCGTTAGGCTTTAAGATTTAAAAACGCTTTTATAGTAAATATACGAAATGTTGCCCATGCCTTTGGATGTACGTTCTAGCGCGTTTGATGATTTCAGACTGCAAATTAATGTTTGGTAAAATGCCTCTTAGCTCCTCTGCCACAGTATTTATTCTCTATTGAAGCTCTTCCCGACATGAAATTTCAGTTGAATAAACCCTTTCTTTTGTGGCTCCCCAGAAAAAAAAAATTCTTTGGCGTTAGGTCAGGAGATCTACGAGGGTTGCCTGAAAATTTTCCGACCAAACAATGATACAAGACATTTTTTCTCAAATTTTTTTTTTTTTATTTTTCTACATAGTCTCCTTGTAACTCTACACACTGCTCCCAGCGATGCTCCCATTTCTCTAACCCGTCCAAATAGTACTTGGCGTTTTTCTCTGCAAAATAATTGTTCAAGAAGGTTATTGCCTCCTCATTTGACGAAAATCTCTGTCCTCCGAGCGCAGTTTTTAGATGAGGGAACAAAAAGAAGTCGCTTGGGGCTAGATCTGGTAAATAAGGTGGATGGTCAAGCAGTTCAAATCGTAATTCATGGATTTTCGCCATGGCAACCACTGAGGTGTGAGACGGCGCATTGTCTTGATGAAACAGGATTTTCTTTTTCGACAAATGTGGCCGTTTTTCCGCAATTTCTGCCTCCAGCTTGGCAAGTAATGATGCGTAGTATGCTCCTGTAATGGTTTTTCCTTCTTGTGGATAATCGATTAAGATAACTCCTTTACTATCCCAAAAAAAACAGTCGCCATCACTTTCCCAGCCGAAAAAACAGAAAAAACGGCACCCAACGCGCGGACAGCTTTCTCATGCCTAAATCTTGATTTAATATATAACAAACACGTTCTTTGGACACTTTCATAACCTCTACTAACTCTCTCACTTTAATTCGGCGGTCGTCTAACACCATTTGGTGAACTTTAGCAATGTTATCGTCAGTGGTTGCAGTTTTTGGACGTCCCGAACGTTCATCATCTCCCAAGCTCTTACGGCCACGTTTAAATTCAGCTGCCCAAAATTTCACTGTGGTAAATGATGGTGCAGAGTCCCCATACACAGAGTCCAACTCATTTTCGACTTGCGTAGGCGTATTGCCTTTCAAAAACAAGAATTTAATAACAGCTCGATACTCAATTTTTTCCATTTGCACAAAAAACGCTCATATCGACTCACTTAAACGACTGTCAACTAAAAACTGCGCGTCCAAAATGACTGAACCAAGAAAAAGGACCAAATCGGCCAATCCACCGTCCATAAAATTTTTGATTTAAAAACGAAGTTACATTATTGCTACAATGGCAAGGCGCTCCATCGTGTTGGAAAACCATGATGAATGGCCCGATTAAAGTACTACCCGATATGCCGGCCCAGACATTCACGCTAAACCTTCTGTAAAATGGTATATAGTTAAGAAAGACATCTGCATTTCAACTGAATCTTTACCTTTGAGAAGATGTTGTTGGTGTTAAGTGAGGATTAGACACTGCCCAATAGTGGGAATTTCATTCTCGTAGACTGGGCTTCGCCAGTCCATAATTTTTTTTGAATAAACTGCTCATTCTCATCTTGTTGATGCAGCAGCCATTGGCAAAATTCAATTCTTTTTTGGAAGAAGTTCC
This sequence comes from Volucella zonaria, assembly GCA_963966105.1. NCBI lineage: Eukaryota > Metazoa > Arthropoda > Insecta > Diptera > Syrphidae > Volucella > Volucella zonaria. The sequence continues at coordinate 116,619,167 of OZ014534.1, read as the reverse complement.
TGTGTGGGCGTATAATGAAACGGGTAAACGCGGTTGGCTTGAAGAACTGTATGGATTGTAGTTCTTGGAGTTTGCAACTGTGCCGCAAGCCTTCTGGTGCTAATAGATGGCTGCATTCTTACAACATTTAAAATTCTTTCTTCCTCTTCTGCTGCTGTTATGTTAGGCAATCTTTCTCTTTTTAACCCATATGCTGAGCCGTGGGTTGAAAGGCGGTGAAAAGCATTAATAAAAGTTGGCCTAGAAGGGATCCTTCATCAAGGATATCGCTGTTGGTACTCCAATCTAGCTAACCCTGCATCCCCATTACAGAAACCGTAAACGAAAATTATGTCGGCGTGTTCGCGAATCGAAAACCTTTTTTCTTAAACATTTGCAAACACTTTACTCGTTCACTCTTAATCAGTAAATAAAGTAACATCGGCACATTTCAAAAGTTGTCACCGAATTAAACAAAATAGTGTAAAATTTACCGTTGGCTTAATTCTCCAACTTTGTTTTACTTGTTAACTGACAACTTTTAGTCTTTTTTTTTATTTGAACACACTATTTATTAGATGGAGTGAAAATTAAACTCCTTGGGAATTAAAAAGAATTTTTTTTTTAATGTTTTTTTATATTGTTCAATATATTCCTCTTTTAGTTTGATACACTTATTCCAGCGATTTTCCAACTTCTTGATCCCGTCCGAAAAGTAATTTTTCGGAAGGTTTGCAAAATACTCCTCCGTGGCGTCGAAGATTTCCTCGCTGAATTTTTTTTATTGATGAGCCAATTTTTGAGGTTTGGGAAGAGATAATAGTCCGAGGGATCCAAATCCAGTTACCAATCGACGCCAAAAGTCCGCCCGATTCCGCATCAGCAAGTCCAAACACTCTTTCGAAGTGCTTTCGCGTTCGTGTTTTTGGTCAGGAGTGAGCATTCCCGGCACCCAGCGGCAGGAGAACTTTTTCATATGCAGAATATTGCCCAAAATATGGCGTACTAATCTTTGTGGTATCTGCTAGCTGGCGCACCCTCAATTTCCGGACAGCCAACACCATTTCATGTATTTTTTTGACATTATCCTCTGTAACCGCATTGGATGGCACAATGTACGGGGCGAAAGCACTGAAAATTAAGTCATACACAAGAAAGACTAACTCTGTCAACAGACTATGTGCTCTGAGAGTTTGCTGTGCATATCGGATAGCATTGCGGGAATGCTACCAGCGGATATACTGGCTACTGAGCTACAAAGTACCTACGATGCCAAAGTTCGGCAACCCGGAGTTTCCGGAGATGGAACCAGTCCACAAAGGGGAGATGCACCTACCTAAGTCAGCTCCTAACTGGACATGGCTGCTTTCAATCATATCTATACAGGTTTAGTCTGAAGGAATCTCCCTTCTGCTTAAACAGCGAAGCGGCCAGGGAAGATGCACAGCACGTATTTTTCCAGTGCCCACACTTCAGAACAGAGCGCAGGGAACCAGAGGAAAAAATTGCAGACATACCAACTCCTGAAAACATCGTAAACCATATGCTAACACCAAGTGTAATATGGGATGCGGTGAAACAGGCTGCGGCAAAAATAATGAAGGAACTTCGACGGTTGGAAAGAGTCAGAGAGAGCACTAATGAAAATCAAACCAAATACTGTACACAATGTGGAACCAGCAAACGGAGAAAGAAGGGCATAAAGTGCTTACCAGCACAAGCACTTAACGGCAGTTTTGCGGGGAGAGTGGTAGAAGAGTGTAGGGTGTGGGTTAGTACGTAGGCGCACCCCCGAAATCCAGTTCTTGGGGTTTGCGAATCGTGCATGCTAATAGCCCGGGCTATTAGTATCTTCCGAAGATTGCCACATCCTTAGACGCCACCAAAAAAAATATGGTATTCCGAAATCAACATCGGAGAAATGGCCTTTTGAAAGCCAAACGTCTTATCAAAGTTCTGGCATTCCTATAGTGTACATATGTGTGGTTGGTTATATTAATTAATATCAACATTCCTTTCCCACACTGCGTTTATGCGAGAATCGGACACCGCACGTTGTGCTAGATTGTCAAAAAAATGTATTGTGATACAGTATCCACACATAAGTATGTATGTATGTACACCAAAACTCTTTATATAAATGCGGTGCGATGAATTAAGATTAATCGGATCAAGGCAATTAATCTCTATGGGTCAAAATAAACATCTATATGTAGAGTCTTTCGGTGTGAACTCTATCCAAACTTCTCGAAGCGTGAGTTTTCTTCCATAAATCCAATATCTCGAAATGATTGGATTGCACATACTCGTATGTGTATATGCATGCGTGGATACTGAATAAAATTTTGTTGACAATTCAGCATAACATGCTCAGTTGAAAGATCTCAAATGCCGTCGCTGTATGCCTTGTCTGATTCTCGCATAAACAAACTGTGGAAAAGGAATCAAACAATCAAACATTGCAATAAACTGTGAGGTAGAATCTGGATATCAAATAATACAATCAACCATACATATATACACTACAATCCTATCACTTCGAGGTATTGAATTTATGGAAGAAAACTCTCCCTCCGAGAAGTTAAGATAGAGCCCACGCCGAAAGACTTTACAGATGTTTATTTTGGTCCACCGAGATTGGCCGCCGATACTCCAATGTGCGAATCACGTCCATAGTATCAACCATAAACCGTTTGTTTGTCCGTTTTCAGCAAGAAGGGTCACAAAGATACAAATATTCAGCGTGGTAAGTCTATAAACTTACGGAGAAGGTTCAATTCGTGCTATCGCAGAGATTCGCTCATATGCATATGTTCCCATATAAGCCCATCTTGTGGGCGAGTTGAAGCCGACAGACCACTAGCAATTTCATAATCCAAATATGTAGATCAAAACCCCGAACTATTCACATTTCGATAAGGATGGGGCCCATTTTCAAATAAACAACTTAGCTTAGAAGTGAAATAGCACAATGTTGGCTGCGCGGAATCCAAGAGCAGTTCGTCAACGAAAATTACACCCACTAAAGTGTAGTGACTACTTTAGTGTTCGAAAGATGATTAGCCGGTGCTGATGGAGTTACCACCAATGCTGCTTAGTAGTCGACGATAACTAAGTATGTTGGCGATATCCCAGTTTTGAAAAACCACACACAACCACGTGTATGCCAAACTTGATAGATTTGCTATTGAGCATATTTTACCGAGGTCATTACATTAGATTAGATTGATGGGTGAAGTGGGACTATGTATTCTCCTCACTGCAGCCAAGTTAGGCCTATTCCTCAAATTAAAGCTCACAGTGATTTTTTTAATAAATTTGACTACATCTTAAGTGATGTCGCCCTATGCTCCAGGAGGAGTTAAAGTGTTGCTGCTAACAGCAGCTTCCAGAATAAAAGAAGAAGAAAACATCTTAAGTAAACTGGCAGTAATATCTTCTGCTTCAAGGTACGGCTTGCTTAGAAGACGTAGACGTGTTCTGTTTAGGCGGTTACAATGGCAAAGGATATGCTTTGCTGTTTCTTTGTCCTCGTTGCGTTACATATGCGATAGTTGTTGTTTTGTGCTATCCCTATAATCATAAGGTGACTCATGAGAAATCCGGTTACTGACTGTATCCGATCCCTAGAAAGCTGTAGGAGTAGTTTTGTTATTTCGATGGAAGGAGTTGGTAAAAAGTTGTTGGCTTCCCTGTTACCTCCAGTTTCCATTCAGTAATAGAGTGTTTTTTTTTTGTAGGCTGTTATTTATATAACTTTTTATGGAGCTAATTGCTAACCCGCAGAATGGTCGTATCAACATAAATGTTGAGGCCGAACCTTTCCTGGCCAATTCATCTGTTCTTCCATTGCCATTATAACCACTGTGACCTGGAATCCAGATTTAATAAACTCTATTGATGCTGGCTAGTGTTATGAGAAGTTTAATACAGCGTTGCTACCAAGTGGGTCCGCTTTACTGTCAGAGATAATACATATATGCATTTAAGTACAGAGGTGCAACGAGGTATAGGTAGATTCTCCGTAGCTGCCGGCTCCAACTCCTCGTCTGTTTTAGATCCGTAGGTGTGCCATACCAGTGAAACTTTTCTAAACAAAGGTTTAGTCTGTACCCAGTTCTGCCGATCAGTGAATGTAATCTAGAAGTTATGTTTGAAGTTGTACTTTTCCAGACAGTTATCTGTAAGAGCAATTCCTAATAGTTCATTTCTCCTGAGTTCCAGTGAAAGCTCTGGGTGAACTACCATATTTTGGAGTTGTCCTCATCCAATGAGATAAGCATGTAGGCGTTTGCCAAAGCTGCGGTGGGTGCCGTTCTCATTGCACCCATAGTACTCGTATGTATACAGACAAGCCTTTTAAGATTGTTTAGTCCAGTCTGTGTAGATTTTTGTTTAATTTGATGCCAACATATTGCAGATGCATAAGTGGCTATAGGTCTAGTAGTTGCTAGAAATTTTTAGCTAGTAGAATTTTGCTGACCCATAGTTAGATCCTGACATTTTCTATAATTTTGTTGATATATGTGTTCCAAGTATACTTTTAGCCCAGGGTCACCCCTAGGAATTTCACTTCGCTTCCACTTTGGTTTCACCAAAAAGCGTTGGACCCTTAAGTTTGTCCAATTTTCTTATCTTGTTGAAAGCCACTATGGTACGTTTCTTAGGGTCGACATTAGATTCAATCTTTTTACAGCAGTTTGCTATGAGGTTAAATAGCATAACCTTGAACTGTACAATCCGTCGTTGCTAAGTACAACCTTAATAGAGGGGACAAAACCCCTTCTTCTGAACAGCCTTTCGCCGCAATGATTCTGAGTTGTGTGCTACCGAATGTGGTTGGTTTTATTACTTATTCTGTTAGCTAGCATGTTTTTTATCCAGCTGCAGGTAGTACTATCAACTCCCTTGTTCTGAGTTCATCTTGATAACTTGGCGTGATTTGTGTTGTCGAAAGAGCCTTCGATATCTAGAAAGCAACCAACCGCAATATCGTTGTCTATGAGCGATTTATCAATCCTTTTCTGGCTGGTAGGCAAATTGATTGATGTGAAGAGGCCTTTGCTTAAGAGCCCCGTCTCTTATGTGTCTATCAACGATTTTTTCTATTAGTTTGAGGAAAAATGAAGAGAGACTTATCGGTCGATAGGATTTTGGTAGTCCCGTAAGTCAACTCCCAATTCTGGGTATGTGTTTCACGATAATCTCTCTCTATTTGTTTGGAATGTATTCCCAAGATTAACCTATCCTATAGATGTTTATCAGATTGTATGTTGTGATTTGGGTCGCCTTCTGCAACAGAGCCGGGAAGACTCCATCATCGCCCGGGGCTTAGAAGAGTTGAAACGAGCTGATTGTCCATTTTATCTTGACTTCTTGAAATGGTTCTTTTGCTCTCAACAATTCCTCTCTGGAGGGTCTTATGATCCTTTTCCAGAGGGTATTTTCTGTGGAAAGCAGAATTATGGAAGAGAATGGGAAGTACATTTCGGCTAAGAGCTTTAGCGTCTGAATACGGTTTTTAACAAAAGCGCGATCTGCCTTTTTCAACAACCCAATTTAATTAATGTGCTGCTTGGAGAGCATTTTGCAGATGCGTGCGCTATTAAATATTTGTCTAGCTAATTAGCCTGCTCATCGCAAATAATTATATCGTCAATATCATTAGAGCTTCAGAAATGTCCTTGTAGAAGTTTATCGTACTTTATACACCTTCCGAACTTTGTACTATCGTCTGACCTGGTTATCAACATGCCTCTGGGAGGCTTCTGCGTCAAGGCAAAGGTACTCATACATGGAATTCAAAACTGGATGCTAGTTTTTTCAACATCGTCGAAGACGAGAAATCCGAAAAAAGTTAACGGCACACGCTTTAATGAGAAACTTGGCATTCCATCAATGGTCGGCCTAAACCTAGAACGAAACACTAAGTGTTTTGAGCTGACGTGTAAAGCCAGGAAAGAGTTCTGCAGATCACCAATTCCGTAGTGGAACGCAGATTTGCAGGCGGCTACGTGGAAATATGAAAACTTGTAAACAAATCACTTAGGACTAATGTGGATAAAGGCTGCAAAAATATTATAAGAATCTAAGAAGAAGAGTGCATCTTCTACAGAATTTTAGGAAAAAAAAACCGAAACACTCGGCAAAACCAGGAGACTAGTCAAAGTCGTTAAAAAGTTAATATAAGCTAGACTAAAAACATTTAGACCATCTGATGGCAGAATTGAAGTAAAGATCCTCCGTCTCTACCCTCATTTACCAGGCAATCTGATCAGAAGTAGCTCACAACCTGCTTCTATCACCGAAATGCAAATGAGATGAGTAACAAATTTTTCTTCGATTGCGGTGACGGATGAGGCCATCGAATACGCTATTCTTTCTTTGATGGCTTCAAGCTACCTGACCTCGAGGGTATTTGCCACAAAAAAGGTATAGAACAACTACTGCCACACATACCTAGCCCTTGGCGAACAGCAAGAGTAGAATTCATACATAAAGTTAGAAGAGATGACCACACGCTCGCCAAGAGCTTGAGACTAATTAGTCGAAGTTTCATATTTGTTTTGTGAATGCGCTCTTTGTCGAAGACGCAACATGCGGAAGATCCTTAATAGTTCCGGTTACAATCTGGGAAATGAATATATGAATATGCTCTTCAGGAATGACCCCAAGAGTGATCTCAGATGCGAAACTGATTTTTTTTTTGAGGACATTAGTCCATTAGATTTCATTCTTTGCTAGCAAAATTTGTTTATTTCTTCCAAGCGGAGATATACATACGTGGTCCTGATTGCAATGACCTATAAGCCGCGCTTAGGACCTAACTGAACTCTTCCACCGCTCTCAAACCAATGCAACGCTTGTCTGAACGCAGTCCGAAGGCTGAATTCACAGAGCCTGGTTTGAGTCCCAGGTCACAATGCGATCGCGGTAAACAACATCCTCAAGCAGAGGGCTACAGGGCTCAGAGCAGAGATTCTCAGGACCCGAACTTACATTAGGGCCATCCACGCCCTCGGTTAGGGTTTCGATAGAGAGTTGAGTTCTTCTGAGTATAACTGCAAATTGTATGACCGACTGCTGACACTAGTTCTTTGCCTGGGTGCTCTCTTCCGAATAGAAAAAAAGAGAATATACATACGTATATTAAGATTTCACTGATGCAAGTAAGAGACTGTCTCAAATCACGTATCATTGCTACTGTGTCAAAGTTAAAACAATAACACTCACGTGTTTACCCTTACATTTCAATGCCTGCTATCATCATCCCTTTACAACGTTTACCTCATACATATTCGTCGAACTTGAAAATATTTGAACAAAACAAAAACATTTCTCGGTTTCCAAATAAAGTTGGCAATACGTAGACACCATATGCATCCGCCGCTTCAGGGCCAATACCAAATGGAAAATAAGCTATAGAATATGTATAAAAGATTACACGTCATCTCCCCTTTCGCTGTACTCTATCTGCTTCTTATCAGAGTAAAAGTTGTTTGTACAAAATATTCCAATCACTGATGTATCTATAAATGTTGCAGACAAATAAAAACAACTATCAGCTGCGTTCCTTCTCTATAAACATGTATATAGAACCAATTACATTATAAATATCGCTCATCACAAGTTGAAGCAACAGTTCGAAACAAAACTCTACCAAGTTAAGATTGAACGAATCATTATAAAATAAAAAAATCGTACCGCGCGTATCTAAAATATAAAAAATCGTAGAAAAATTGAAAATTTGTTTGGAAAACCATTTAATTCATATAAAAAGAAGAGAACAAAATGACTGGATACAATGGAGTTAACATTATACACGAAAAGAAGACCACGAATGGGACCACAGAAAACGACAACCCCAGCGGAACCTATACTGCAGCCGAAAATGCAATGTAAATATAAAATAAATTATATAATTTTTTTTGTTTGTTAAAAAATGTATCTTTCTCCATTGTGTGGAAGAAGAATTAATTATGTTGTGCCTCTGCAAGTGATAGTGACCTTTCTCGGTGAATATTTGTTTTTATTGCATTCGGTTTGTTGGTTTGCAGACCATAAGAACGCGGCGATATTTTTTTGTTACAAAATAAATCTATGGGTGAAAGATACAAGAAAAGTGAGCTACTGAGTTCGGACCTTCAGAAATTTCTGCAAATCGATGCATTTTTTGTGTTTACATTTGCTAAATGAATAGGGTAAACTGTTCAACAATGGATAATTTTTTGTTTGTTGTGCTATTATTATATGAGATTTGATTTGCATAGCTTCTTCAGTATTTTAGCTTTAATTCAAACAAACAGTAAATTTTAAACTAAAGAAAGTTGCGAAGTTGAAAAAACCACGGATGTTTCATAGTGACTCAGTGTAAGGTACACAGTGAATGAGGGTTTAGAAATCAGTACAGCGTTTTAATGAAAGCCAGTGTTTTGTCTATAATTTATTTTTATTAAGTAGTAAATTAATTTTTGTTTTAACAAGAACATAAAAGCACTTCAATTTACAACAAAAGTAAAAATAAAAAAAAACAAAATACGTAAAAATCACATTTCAGTTGGTTTTCTATTTTATTATTTTAAATGAAAAAAAAACTAACAATCTAGTTTGTTAAAGCATTCAAACAGAAAGTGAAATTAAATATCGTTTTTTGAAAAAAAATTAACATTAATCGAAAAATTCGAATTCTGTGGCTTTGAACTTAGTTTGTATTTCATGAAGGGCTTATACTAAATAAAATGTTAAATTTATTGGCTCTAAAACTTAATTCGTGCGGTTTGCTAAGAGATGGCGTAACTTTAATTGTTCCATTGGAACATGCGTTGGAAAGCTACTGTCATTGTCCGTCATTTCAGTATATGTCATTCATTTGAAGCGTAAACAACAATCATTTTTTTTTCACTCAAATATGTCGAACTTTGTGCCTGAAAAAGTGTTTTGCGGGGAGTTCTTCTTCATTACTTTTAATATGAAGAAAACTGCTACCGAAAGTCATCGTATTTTGGTGGAAGTTTATGGTGAACATGCGCTAGCTGAGCGAATGTGCCAAAAGTGGTTTGCACGATTTAAAAGTGGTGATTTTGGCTTGGAAGACGATGAACGTCCTGGGCAGTCAAAAAAGTTTGAAGATGAAGAACTGGAAGCATTACTCTATGAAGATTGTTGGCAAACACGAGAAGAGCTCGCAGAATCTTTGGGTGTTACTCAAGCAGCCATTTCAAAACGATTAAAAGCAGCTGGATATATTCAAAAGCAAGGAAATAGGGTTCCACATGCACTCAAGCCGAAAGACGTCGAAAGGCGGTTTTGCATGTCCGAAATTCTGCTGGAACGCCACAAAAGGAAGTCATTTTTGCATCGGATTGTTACTGGTGATGAAAAATGAATCCATTACGACAACCCCAAGCGCAAAAATTCATATGTGAAACCCGGCCAACCAGCCAAATCAATGGCAAAGCCGAATATCCATGGCGCGAAGGTAATGCTCTGTATTTGGTGGGATCAGATGGGTGTGCTGTATTATGAGCTGCTAAAACCGGGTGAAACCATCAATGGACAACGCTACCAAACACAATTAATCCGTTTGAAGAGAGCAGTGGCCGAAAAACGCCCGGAATATGCGACCAGACATGAGGCAATAATTTTCCATCATGCCAACGCTCGGCCCCACGTTGCTATTCCGGTTAAGAACTATTTGGAAAACAGTTGATGGGAAGTCTTAGCCCACCCGCCTTATAGCCTAGACCTTGCCCGTTCTGACTACCATTTGCTCCGGTCGATGCAGAACGCCCTCACTGAAATACGGTTCACATCAGAGCAGAATATCAAAAATTGGGTTGATTCATTTTTGGCTGCCAAGCCGGCGCAGTTCTTTTGGGATGGGATCCACAAATTGCCATTAAAATTTTGAAAAAAAAACGCACGAATTAAGTTATATATATACCCAATAAATATTCCCAATTTCTTTGTAAAACTGTGGAAAGTTTTGGTTTAGCTCCCCAAAGCTGAACTCTTGAACCAGTTCAGCTTTCAGTTTATATGATATAGATGAAAAAATGCTTAAAAATTAGCTTAACTAACTTAAAATTATCTTATTCTCACTTACTGGCCCCATGCGGGTGCTCTAAGTTAAACCTAACCCTTAAATTATGTCTTTCGGCGTATATTACTACTATACCACCTTGATCAACAAGTTCAGAAAATTAAAAATAGAAGTTTATCCATCTAAATCTATATCGTCCCCTGCAAAGTAATCCCCATCGACTGCAACACACTCCAATCCTCGAAACATTTTTTATATTCGGTTTTCGGTATGTCCAACAGTGCTTCCTGTGATTTTTCCATTACTTCCTCTCGGCTGCTGAAACGCGTTCCCCGTAGTAGTTTTTTTAACTCGATTGAACAGAAAGAGGTCACAGGGAGCCAAATCAGGTGAATTCGGTGGCTGTTGGATGGTATTTGTTGCATTTTTCATCAAAAAATTACGAATAATGATGGCACTGTGCTTCACGCAAACGTCTCATAACGCCCAAATAATACTCGTACTCTTTGTTTACTGTCTGGCCTTCTGGCAAAAATTCATGATGCACTACACCGTTGCCGTTGTAATCCATGAAAGCCGTGAGCATTGACTTCTTTTTTGACTGAAAACGACGTGGTTTTTTTGGTCTCGGCTCATTTGGTGAACGCCATTCACTTGCCTGATGTCTGGATTGCGTGTCGTACTCATAAACCCACGTCTCGTCTTCAGTGATGATCGCCTTTTGATGGATGTGGGATCGGATTCAGCCTCGCAAATCATCTCTTCTGCGACGTCAACACGGTCTCTTCTTTGCATGATATTGAGGTCTTTTGGCACCAACCTTGCTGCTACACGACGGAAACCCAAATGGTTAACCAAAATCTCTTGGACGGATCCATAGGCAATGTTCAGGTCCTCCGCTATCTCTCTGATGGTTAATTTGCGGTTATTGACCAACATTTCGTTTAATTCATCAATGTTTTCGTCGGTTTCCGATGTCGATGGTCTGCTACTGCGTTCATCATCTTCGATTGACTCACGACCACTTTTGAACCGCTCGTGCCACTGGTAAACGACCGTTTTCTTTAGAGAATCGTTGCCGAAACACTTTTCAAACATTTCCAACGTTCGCGCACCATTAAATCCGTTTTTTACGCAAAATGTAATACAAGTTCGTTGTTGCAAATTTAACTCCATTTCTAAAATTGTAAAAAATCACCAACACACACAGAGATAGATGTACTCTTGGCTACGTAACTTTTGCAAATGGCAAGCTATGACGCTAAGATTTAGAGGGAATGTCAACAACAGATTTATCAACTTAACAAAAAAAAAACAGAACTCAATTCGGAACACGGTGGTGTCCCCCGGGAACATTTTGATCAAGGTGGTATGTCGATTTCCTCACAATATTTGATTGTGTTTACCTGTTTATCGTTTCTCCTGGTTGAAGAGATGAAAAGTGGATTGGTCCTTTCGATTTCCACCAAATTGTCACCATAGCCTTTTTTGGGTGGACGTCGGATTTGGTGGTGTGTTTTGGTTTTTCATATGCATCCAACCACTGCACAGATCTTTTACGATTATCATACAGTATCCACTTTTCATTACAGGTGACTATCCAATGCAAAAACGGTTCGGTTTGGTTTCTTTTATGTAAGTGATGCACAGATTTCCAAGCGCCGTTGTTTATGGGATTCGTTCAGTTCATAGGGTATCCACTTATCGACATTCTTTACCTTTTCTATAAGAGAAAGGTGTCGACTTATTGTCATTGGGGACATTCACATGATTTGTGCAATGTCCCGGACCGATTTCGTTGGGTCCGCATCCACCGTTGCTCTTAAAACATCGTCTTCAACTAACGTTTCCGGCTTGCCACATGGTTCATTTTCAAGGCTAAAATCTACCGAACCGTTGACCAACGTCGTATAGTGCGTTGGTTCGAATTTGAGCTGCCGACAGAATGGTAAATAATTTCTAGAAAAAAAAAAAACTGTACTTGTAACGAACCCTTAAATTCTCATACGTCAAACACACGTAACACTTTATTTTATAAAAAAAGGAACTTTAACGTTCTGGCACAGATGTTCACTGGAGAACTTCTTATTTCCGACTGAGCGAAAATCGAACACTTCACGTGGTACAACCAATATTTACTTATTTATTTTTATATGTACATATATATATTTTTATTTATTTCTTAATTATTTTATTCATTTAGTTTTTGTTTATTCAAAAATATAAATATTTATTTTCTTGTGTACACTAATCAGTTAAGTTATCCGTTCAGGATAACTATAAAAAAACGCGAACGGTGAGGACTTAGCCCTCACCCTGACGGTTCGACTCACGTTAAAACTAAACCGGCGTTATATAGTTTTAATACAAATCTATATTCAGATTTGTCTACGGTTTACTCTTCTTCCGATTAAACTCTAAAATATTTATTTGTAACTTATCGCCTTCGTATATTCGCGTGCAAGAGTAATCACTGCATCATCATTATTCGACTGTTGCAAACTTCGTCTTATAAAACAATACGCCTAACGGGTGTGATCATATTCCTGTACACTTGCCCATTATGTGCTGACATATACGTTGAGCACATATGATGCACGAAATGCGTTTTCGCAACTAGTCATATTCTTGTACTCTTCGTTAATAAATATGACTTTAACCGATGGTATAGGTTATGTTGGCTTTGAGGGCCGCTGTGATTTTTGGCTTATTCGCATAGACCTGCGACATCAGAAAACCCCACAAGAAAAATTCTAACGTGGTCAAATCGTACGATCTCGGTAGCCAGTTCACATCACCTACACGTGAGATGACCATCCCGTCGAATCGCTCGTGCAGAATCTCCCATGTGCGTGAGCTATGTGTCACGTAGCGCTGTCCTTTTGAAACCACATGTCGTTGATGTCCATATCATCCAATTCAGACCATAAGAAGTTGGTAATCAACGACATATAGCGCTCGCCGTTGACGATGATGGCCTGGCCAAAATCCACATCAAACAGTGACTTTTTCGGGATGCATTGGACGCTCTTGGATCTCATGTGGATTGGTATCGTCTCAAATTCGACAATTTTGTTTGTTGACGTACCCTTACATCCAGAAATTGGCCTCATCGCTGAAGATGATTTTTTGATGAAAATTAGTGTCAGTTTCCAACTGTTAATGTGAGCGAGGCGAAATCGATTGCCTCGGATTCTCTCGCACACTCTCAGGGACACAACAGTGATGATTTCGGCAGATCTTACGTTTCGTCGTTAGTTTATCGCTTACTGAACCAGTGGACTCAAATTTATACACCACACTGCGAATAGTCCTTTCGGTAATACGATTACGGCGACCGTAAAATGGGCGAAGCGCGCGTAACGTTGCCCGAACAGAACAACCATTTTGGTAAAACAATTTTATCATTTGCACGTGTTGTTGAATGTTATGTCCACCCACGGTGATTTGGCAAAATAGACTGAATAAATAACAGCCAATTTGACAGATGTAGCTTCAACAATATGGCCGCTATCAACTGTCAAAGCTCGGAAGTCCCTGTATTAACCTGTGCCGCCTTACTATGTAAGTTTCTTATCTGAATCACTTGGTGTTTTTTTCAATCAAATATTTAAAGCTTGGCAGACTTATAATAGTAGCTATTCCTTAGAATTTTTACATAATTTTAGCTATTATAATTTTATAGTTTCACCTAAATAAAAAAATCTTATTTCGATTTTTTTCTCAAAATTTGTTCAAAAATTAATAACAAAATATTTTTTATTATCATTAAATTACAAAAATTAAAAATTTAAAATGAAAATTAACTGCCATTTATTAAGAAAAAAGCCGTTGTTTATTTTTTGCATTGACAAATGATACTAGTAGTACACTATCTTGCGTCTGGAATATTTTTTCTTTAATTCCGATGTAAGCTCAATTATAATTTATTTTTGATTTACGTCCTTAGTTAATATGTTAAATTATTAATGGAAGTTATTTTCTAATTAACTACCCATCTGATATGGTTATATGTAATTGACTGGAAAAATCTATGTCGCGGTTGGGTTTCGAACACCGAATCTTCCGATTTGTACGCCAATTGGCTAGCACTTGGGCCACGGTCATCCAACAAATAAAAGTTTGTGAGAGAGTAATATCTTCGCAACAATGCATAAACAATTCGTAAATAATTAAACAAATTCAAAAACTATATACGACTAAAGAATAATTTATTATTAAATTTGAACAAATTTTGAAAAAAAATGGAAATCAATTTTTTTATTTAGCTGAAACTATAAAATTATAATTGCTAAAATTCTGTTAAAAATCTAAAGAATAGCTGCTATTATAAGGTTGAAGTCTGCTAAGTTTTACATTTTTTGAGCAGTTACTTTGGCTGGAATAAAAAATTTATTATTCAATGGCGAAATCCCCATGTCATTCGTATAAGAAACTTATGTTCATAAGAAACTAAGATAGAGACTCAAAACTTCGAGGATATTTTTTTTTTATTTCGTATCCGTTGAGCCCCTGCGAGCATAGAAATTCAAAGATTGTCAAAATAAGGACCACACTACATACTCTTTTAGAGAGACCAAGAACAATGCATAAACAAAAAAATGCTTAACATTAGCCAAAGAACGCATTCGACTATTAACGGACTAACTTAGATGGCAAACTCTACAAAACGTTTGCAATCCTTGGCGCATCAAGGCGCCTATAAAAAAAAAAAAACACTCACACTAGTCTAAGACTTTGCACTGCCTGTGCACCGCACGTGATTGGTTGGTTGAGCTTAAATTTACCTCCATGACAGCAGTTTATACGTAAAGTTCACTATGTTTGCGCAATGTGGACGACGTGTATGTGTAAAATGTGAGACGAATTGACTGTTGACAATTCACACGTACTCACAGCCTTGGTCACAAAATCTGGAAAGTGTTCCATCATGTTAATTCATCTACGCCAGCGGCTGATGCGTTATTGAATTGAGGACTTCCCCTTTCTTTCTTTGCGCTCATTATAAAAAAGGGAGTCACTGTGCAACAAAATCCACTGTTGAACAGTTGACCCTACTCGTAGGTGGCGTGTTAGAAATTTGATTTGTTAAAAAACAAAAAAAAAACAGTCAGAAGTTAGTTGAATTATACGAGTATATCAGAGTTAGATAAATTTTTTCTTAAAAAAAATATATAAAAAGAGCAGAATAGTTTGTAGAGTAAATTGTTGGCGTTTGACGAAATGAAGTGCTTCGATGGTATTGTAGAAAGGTGATTATGGTGTCAAAAGGACTTTATTCAAGCAGCTCATAAAGGGCATCCGTGCATAAAAAACATTAAATTCTTAATCCTTGAGCGATTTGATTCCGAATATCCATAGAATCTACTCAATTTCAGTTTGGTCTACTAAGTTGCTAAACAGAAAAGTTAAAAGTGTTTTACGACAGTAAATATTTGAAATCATTGTAAAATTTAAGAATTGATAGTTGTGAAATGGCAGTTGAAGTTTCTTGTACTGTCTTTCATGTGCTTATTTATTCCTTTTTTGTTTACAATTTCGGAACTCGTTTGACAAACGCAGAGAAATAATTAAAAAGAAAATAAACGCAGGATTTCGAAAACTGTGATTGTGATGTGACATTACTTTTTGCAATGATGGGAGTGGTGACATATCGTATGACTATGCTTTATTCAACCCATTCCATTTTAGGTCATTTGTTAAAACAGTTAAAACTCAGAACAGAGTCATCTAATTTTTGCTGCAATCATATCATTTTTTTGGTTGCTTATAACATAAAACTTCAGGACTTGTACTACTTTATTCAAATTGGAAAATTGTAATCAACTATCACCTTTTTGTATTGTATCTGTAAGGCTATGATAAAGTAGTAAGCGTGCGACATTAGCCACTAGCGCGAACTGGCGTTTACCATGTTTCTCCAGTTTTTTTTTGGCTCCATGAAGTGAACGACATATCGCTTTCTTATCAGAAGAACTTTTAATAACAGAAAATACCTGCTTAGCATGCAAATTCTTAAAACTAAAAAAAGTTTTTTAGTTGATGAATTTCATCACTTGCATAAAATGCGTAAGGAAACCAGAGTATGGTTTTTCCAATGTCCTTTTATGTACATTCGAATAGTCTGTTGTTACAAGTGTATTCGTTTATTTTCCATGGACAAATCCGCTTCTGTAGTTCACTTATCAATTTTCTGTTGGTGTTAATTCTCTCCTAAGCTCGCGCTTGCAATTACAATTGAACTCACGGTCGAAAAAGTTAAAGCACCAGGAAGCGCGTGATGAGGTGTTCAGGTGATGCCTCCACTATTCAATAGTGCTCTCAACCATGCCTTATATTACTTAAAGTGGATCTACAGTCCGAGTGGACCCAAGCAATTCTAAATTCCCATATATGTGTAGTACATATAGTTGATTTCCATGTCGGGACATCATTTTTAGGATTATAGACTAAAACCAGTTTTTTGAGTTTTACTTTGAAGCCAAAATGGACTACCTTTAATTGTGTCTTAAAGTAGAAACAGGGTGCGGCAGAACCAATTGAGCAGTTTGGGGGGGCAGGTGTTCGAGCGGTGGTGGGAGTAGGCAGATGCACTAGGTCTCCTTTTGCATCCCCATTTAGTACCAAACATGGTTTGGACCGGAGTACATTGTGGCTTTGCCGTGCATGCTTTTTATGAAAACAGCCGATCTGTGATTGCAACGCAAAGAGCTTTTCGGCGACGTTTTAACATTCCGTGCAATAATGCTGCTAATACTGCGAACACAATTCGGTCCTGGATTCAGCAGTTGGAGGAAACTAGTAGCACACTAAGAATAGATATACATGGCCCACGAAGATCCATCTGAACACCAGAAAATGTAGAGCTAGTGAGAACAGACTCGATCAATCGCCAAGACGTTCTGCTCGAAGGCACGCTATTGCATTGGGGGTTTCAGACCGCAGTTTGAGGGGGATTCTGTATTTAGTTTTGAATTTCCATCCCTTCAAAATAATAATGGTTCGAGAATTGAACCCAGCAGACTATGCCAACCGCCAAAATCTGTGTGAGGAAATGCTTGCAGCGATCCCTCCTGAGGCAACATTCGTCAGCAGCAACGAGGCACATTTTCACGTAAGCGGGATTGTGAATAAACAAAATTTTCGCTACTGGGCTGAAAACAACCGGCAAATTGTTCACGAAACACCGCTACATTCTCCTAAACTAACGGTCTGGTGTGCCGTATCACAATTTGGTGTTATTGGCCCGTATTTCTTTGAAGAAGGAGGCGTGACCGTAACCGTGAATTCCGGGCGATATGTTTCAATGTTACAAAATTTTCTGCAGCCCCGACTGGAAATTGATCTTGAAGAAGAGGGATTAGGGGATGTTCGATTCCAACAGGATGGGGCCCACACAGCCTGAAATTCTCTAAATGCTTTAAGAAAAATGTTTCCCGGACATCTAGTGTCTTTGAGAGGTGACGTGGGGTACCCTGCGCGGTCGCCGGATTTAAGCATATGCGACTTCTTTCTTTGGGGATATCTTAAGGAAAATACCTCTTGAAATGTGCCAACGGGCTGTTCAAAACTTTAGCAATCGGCTCCAGCAATGTATTGCAGCTAACGGCCGCCATCTTAAAGACATTATTTTTAAAAATTAATGCGTATAAAACGGTAAGTTCTACCATTTCTACCGAAACAAAAATAACATTTGTTTCATATATACCCTGGTTTTTTTTTTATAACTCTTCAGAACTACTCAACTGGTTCGGCCGCACCCTGTACATTGCCCTTTGTGACATACTACAATATCTTAATCCTCTGTATTGAGGGTGATATCTCGTCGACGATATAAACTCGTATGTACTTTGTTTTGCTCTTGTTCAATGTCATTTTCATCGCTTCCGGTCTCAATAACCGTAAGAGCACCATTGCTAATTAAACAGTGGACTTGCACTTAAAAAAGGATGGCTCATCAGCAACCCCTATTATTTGCTAGTTACTTTAAATTTCGGAAGCCAAGTTAGGTGAGGACCTAATGCCCTGCACGCACCATATGAGGCATTTTTCCTAGTAGATGGATTCGAATAATTTTCCATCTGAAGCACTTGTGCCAATTCGTCCTACATGGCCCAGCAAGCTAAGGCCAAGTCTATGTCGCTGTTTAGCTTGGATAATTCTTTGTTAAATCACCTCATCAACTCTACATCGATGCAGACATGGCGCAGTTCACTCAAAGCATTTTTCTCTCGAAACGACCAAGCTTTTTTTCTATAAAGTCCTTGCCTCTGTGCATTGAGGAGACTGGGATGATCGGTGTTTTATAAAACGCTATTTTGGTTATCTGAGAAAGGTTTCTGCTGCTCAATTGCTTTCGGAGTAAAAAAAAAAAAAACAAACAGCAATTGGCAGGATTTATTCTTCGAAAGATTTCTAAGGAAAAGGTACATCCTTTTCCGTCCTTTATTGTCAGACCCATCTTGGCCGGATGCCTCATATGCAGCCAGCTTTGTTTTGCCGATAATGGCTATGTTGGGAGTATCTGCATAAACAATGAGTTGTACAGTTGCCTCTTATGTTGGCCTGCGACTTCCATAAAATACTCTCAAGTGGTTGAAGAAATGGAAATAGTAAATCGCTTTCTCGGAATTTTTGTTTGACATCAAAAGCGTCTTGAAAATCACTACTGACTGTACTTGTGCTTGTCAAATTCAATCAACACAACATGGACTAAGATTCGTATGAAATTTAACAAAAAAGTGCGGGCATCCAATTTTTTTTTAACATACTTGTTTGTTGTTATGGCAACGCAATTGTACAAGGTTCAAACTAGTGAAGGTCGCATATTAATTACTCAAATGCGAATATTTAGAAATAAATAATATTAATATACCCGTAGTGATTATAATAAGGCCAGGCTATTAAAATTTAAAAAAAGTAACTATTATTGTTGCGATTGCAAACTTTAACTGCATATTCTAACAAAGTGCGATTAATCAGTGAGACTTTTAAAAAATATGTAATCATGGCTAAAAGCTGACTTTTGTGCGAATTAAATGTGGCACCATTTATTCTAAGAGAATAAACATTTAATCGGCCTTATAATCTAAATCTAAAACTAAATCTCCAAAATGAATGGCTCTTGAATTTATATGAGTTGTAGCCTTGGTGCGCTAACACCGTCACCAGTTCTCTAAGCCCATTTATAAATTATGAAAGAAAATATCAGATTCGTTGAAATATGATACATCTCCTTATTCAGACTGTCCTCCTCCTTTTTTTATTCATTGATTTCACTAAATGTACATTCAAGGGTCTTGAAAGGATAGTCTGAAATTTAGCAATTGATCGCCGAAGGTCAACGTGAATCACTGTAATGCAATCTTTATACACACCCTAGCGTTAAGCAGAAATGCTATCAGCAAATGCAATTTTTATCTTCTTAAATATATAGGTATTGAAAGGCGTAGAACGTCGTTATGAAAATTTTAATTGATAAGAAAATATGGCTCAGTCATGTTGCAATACACTTATCTCTTCGTTGTATAGTACTTATCGCAGTAGAAATTAGATTTAATGGTTGTTTTCTGTCCCAAATGGTCTTGCAATCCTGGAGAAAACCTGACTAGGTAACTTTTGTAGCCTTTGACAATGTGAACAAAGTATAAGCGTTGATTAATTTTTCTTTAATATTTTATTGCTTTATGAACCATCGAAATATCCAAGTTTGTTTCGCATTACGTACTCGTATGTATGCCGGCAAGTTTGCGGACTCTTTTACCATATTAAGTCAGATAGATTGCTGATGATTTACAATTAATTTTCTCTTGACCCATCATGCTAAATTTTTGGAACTCGAAAATTTGCATTACATGACAAGAGCAGGTGACGAATTCAACTTGGAACTTTTCCACATCACATCCCTTAAGTCCAAGGCTTTGAATTTTTGATTTATGGAGTTAGGTTGGGTTTAGTAATGCATATATTTGAATTTTGTACGACTTTTCCGGATTGATTGAAGTTCTGAGCTAGGAGGACATCTTAATTGATATATGCTCCAACTTAAAATGGAAGTATCTGTGATATTTCTATAGTGTTTATGCTTTTGTTTTAACGTTGTTGTACTCGTACAAATTTCTTGACATTTGCTGATTTGCCCTCGATGCTTTTCGAGATCCATAAAATGGATTGTAGTCCTAGTCCATCCTATTGGCTATCCAATTGTCAAATAGTAAGTACAATAGTTACGGTGGTTTTCGAATTGCTGAAGCTATCGCTTTCGAAATATGATCGAAATTCTATGAGTGGAGAATACATCTTTGCTAAGTAATACTCGGTCAAAGGAACTGTAGACAGCAGAAGCTGATTTGAGTCCTTTTTCTTAAGTTAAATACATTTACGTGGTCACCGGCTGTAAGAGAGTTATTTAAATGATTGAAACAATTTTGAATTTGTTAATGTTTCTGCCAATGTATGTACAATATTTAATCGAAGATCGTTGTACGGTTTAAGTCAATATAAAAATACATTTTATGAATAAGATCTTCAACGTCAGACTTGTAGCACTGATGATTTACTTTGTAGCACTTTGCTGATTAATTAATGGTTGTTAAAAGCTGATGAAAAATTTGAAGTCATATAAAATAATTCCTAGGATGTAGTATACATTGAATGGTATCAGACGAAATTCAGATGAAACCTGATTAAAAATGCATGTAAGTCTGTCTATGATTAAATAATTCTGTTTAAAATAACATCAGATGTATTATTCTCGTCATGTTCGTACAGTCGCTTAGGCAATTAATTGTATGCATCAAATTACAGTGGTGGATTAATTGTTTAAATAACCAGTTTTCAGTTATGTTAAGTATCTACAAGCTTCTGATGAATAATTGTCACGTATGTACCATATGTACAATAACTCGTAAAAATAAATTGAATTGTTACTGAACGTTTCCTAGGTATGTTGAAATACTCGTATATGTTTCCCTTCTTATTTTGCACTCCTAATAACATACAGTGCCATAAAATAGTTCGGAAACATCTTAAAGAAACTTATAATTGTTGCTTTATCTTAAAAGGTACAATATAAAAATGTTTTAGTATTACTATATAATACAGATCTGTTTTAATCTATTTTTATGTGATACATGGAAACGTTTTTATTTTAACCTTTTATTTTAACTGACTTGAACTTATGGCTCAATGGATTTGAAGAAAAAGATAGTTTCGCTATGCAATAATAAAAATATGGCAAACAAACAAATACGGAATTCACGGGATTTTTATATATCGAGGGTGACAGTTTTAAAAATAATCAAAAACTTCTACCAGCGAGGGACAGTCAAGCAAGCACCCAAATCATCAGACCGAGAAAAACAAAAGCTTCCATTGATCCTACCCATATACACTTGCGGTCATAAAAACCGCACCATATCAAAATGATTGAAAAATTGTTAATAACTACGATAATAATTTTTATAATGAAATGAAATTTTTTTTGAGTACTCCGCAGTAGTTTATAAGTATTTCTATCTAATTTCCATCTGTTTATTGAATGTTTGAAAAAAGATATTAACAAAGAAAGAAAAACCAGTTAATTTTCTTATTTTTTTTAAATGTATGTGTATATAAGATGTTTAGATATGCCACTTTTACCAAAAAATTATCAATACCGAGTTGCTCCTCCTTTGGCGGTTATAATCGCTTTTATTCTAGAAGGCATCGCGTTTACTAGAAGTTCAGTAATATCCCTTGAAATTTCAGTATTCCATACATGTTCCAGAACTTCATTTAGCTTTTTTTTACTCCCTTGTTTATGTTCAGCCACCTTACGTTTCATAACATTCCACAAGTGTTCGATTGGGTTTAAATCGGGCGAATTAGCTGGCCAGTCTAGTCTGGTCATCAAACGTTGTCTTGAGCTGAAAATTATTGAAAGACTCTAGTTACTTGTCTGTTTATTATTTATAAAGTAGACATCTAGAAGTTGATTTATAACACTTTACTAACGGACTTTTGAGCGTTCATAGTTCCATTAACAAAGTGCAAAGGGTCCAAAACGTAAAAAGAAAAACATCCCCAAACCATCTGGCTTTGAGGAAACTTCACTGTTTTGACTATGCACTCGTCCTTGAACCTTTCACATGCTGACCGTCGTACGTATGGCAAATTGTCGGCACACAACAAATTAAATTTACTTTCATCGGACCATATCACACATCGCCAATCATCCTGCGTCCAATCTTCGTACTTTTTTGCTCACGTCAAGGGAGCTTTTTTCATTTTTGTGGTTAGGAGAGGTTTTTTCGCTGGTCGTCTTCCATATAAACCTATCTCCCGTAGCCGTCGGCGTATGGTTTCGGTGCTTAGATCAACTTGATGAAATTCACTCATCTCTGCTCTTATATGGACAGCACTTTTAAAGCGATCTTTCATGCTAATTCGTTGCAATACAATGTCCATCTTCTGGGTTGTTTTACGTTTTCGTCCCGAGCTTTTTTTCCTTTCCAGTGGATCCAAATTTTCTTTTTTCTTCATCAGTCGTACGATAGTTGAATGACAGCATCCTATTTTAACCGCAATCTCACGAAGTCAATATTTGAACTTTTTCGTCCCGAGTCAGTTGATGATATTTGCCAGACATTTCACTTTTTTTTTTACTTGTCACCGTCACAACTCAATTCAAACTGATTTTTTTTGCACTGAATACGAGCCCGAACTCCGCTGGTATGTATGGGAAAAACCCTTACGATCTGATGTAGTTAGGCATTTTTTGAGAACTCATTAGGTGGTGCGGTTTTTATGACCGCAAGTGTAGTTTAGAGGATGTTAAAACAAAGCGTTTTCGGGCAGATCTCCATTGAGAGAAAGAAGCTCACATTCTGAAAACGACATATTTCTTGGACACAAGGGAAATGCAATATGGTCTTGTCGAGCGGTAGAAACGATAGAAAACATTACGTGAAGCAGCCAAAGGGTGAAAGATACAAAGTAAAGTATCAATTGCCAACAGTAGAGTAAGGTGGTGGTTCGTTTATTGTCTGGAGATGTTTTTACGGTCTGAGTTGGTGGACCACTTTTTGGCATAGGCGGAATACTACTTGGAAATGATGATTCCATGTGCTGCAGAGGAAATGGCGAGCATTCTTCTCGATTGGGAAAAGTTTGATTACAATAGGAAAAAAAAGGAATATTTTGGAAAGGCCATCTACTCCTATAGAACACTCTAAAAGAATATTTTCGAGCCAAATAACTTTCAAATAAGGATGTTATTCTTAAAATTCACAACCTCACATTCCGAGTGAAGAAAATCTCTCCGTCCTATTCGGACTCCCGCCCCTGGAGTCAATATCGAAACCAAACACACCTGAGTTTCAAACCACTACATCACAAACAATGCTTTCCCTTCTCCTCCTTCTATCTTTCCGCCCGCGCCCTAGCAACAGTATAAGGGTATTCATAACCCCTTAGGCGCGCGTAAATTGTAAAAAAAAAAAATAATAATAAGAATGTGCTTTTGAAGGAATTGTTGACGAGTAGCAAAAAATCTCAGTTTAATTTTATGAAAAACTGGTGTACAATAATTTCTCTTAAGTATTGAGAATGAATATTAAAGTGATATATAAAGGGTGTTTTTTTAGAGGTTTGGTTTTTAAATTGGCAGCACTGTTTCTACAGATCGTCAATGTCAATTTGACAGTTAAAAGTTGACTTGTGGTTATTACGATTTGCCATTTTACGATGAATATATATTAACACCAGAACAACGCGTGCAAATTGTTCAAACTTATTTTGAAAACCATGGTTCGGTTCGCCAAACTTATCGTGCGCTACGTCCATTTTACGATCGACATAATCGTCCATCTGAGCAAGTTATTCAGAACACGATGAATCGTTTTCGCACCACGTACACTCTAGTGAATAATACGCATCGCCAAAGACGACAAACAGTGCGAAGTTATTGCCGTTGTGGAGCGCAGTATTGAGGAGAATCCGAATGAGTCGATTTGCCACTGCGTACTACGCCCATCCACTTTGTGGACGATTTTACCGAAAGATCTTGGCCTAAAAGCTTATATGATCTATCTTGTGCAAGAGTTTAAACCGTGTGACCATTATACGCGTCGTAGATTTGGTGAATGAGCCCAAAACATGATTCAGTGGGATCCTCATTTTCAACGCAAAATTTTGTTCTCCGATGAGACCCATTTTTGGTTAAATGGATATGTAAACAAGCAAAATTGCCAAATTTTGAGTGGAGAAAACCCAGAAGCCTTTGTCAAGACGCACTTACAATCATTAAAACTCACTGTTTGGTGTGTTTTATGGGCTGGTGGAATCATCGGCCCATATTTCTGTAATGACGATGCCGGCCAGAATGTTACCGTCAATGGAGAGCGCTATAGAAACATGATTTCAGACTTCTTCGTTCCTCAGTTGAATAGCATTGACGTGACAGAGCTTTGGTTTCAAAAGGTGGAGTAACATGCCACACGGCGCGCGAAACCACTAATTTATTGCGGGAAACATTTGCTGAGCGCATAATTTCGCGTAATGGACCTGTGAACTGGCCTCCACGATCCTGTGATCTCACACCTTTAGATTACTTTCTTTTGGGGGTATGTGAAGTCACTAGTCTATGCCGATAATCCAGAGATGTTGGACGATTTGGAAGCTAATATTCGCTGTGTTATTGCTGATATACGGCCCCAGTTGCTCGATAAAGTTGTCGAAAATTGGACTTTACGATTGCGCTTCTTTCGAGCTAGCCGTGGCACGCATATGCCCAATATCATATTTAAACACTAATGGCATAAAATTATCTATTAAATACATCTAACATTATAGACATTAACATTAGGTACAAGTATCTTATTTCATATTGAATTTGTATACCTCTAAAAAAAATACCCTTTACATAGTCATAAAATTCGTTGATGTTGATAAAGGGTGTATTCACTCCATAATGTTGCCGTGCCAGTGAGACAACGAAACGCTAGAAATGAAGAAAATATTGCAGCTGTATGCACGTCGGTAAGCAAAGACCGAAATCATTCGATTCCGCTGCGATTCGAATCACCACTGCATATCTCGAAACGTCCTTGTGGGGTATTTTGCAAAAAGATTAAAAAGCTGGAGTCAAATGACCATGATGCATGTTGAACTTTCGTTGATTGGGCCCTATTCAAGATCGAAAATAATCCGGTTTTTTACCGAAAATTATAAGCAGTATTGAGGAACATTTTTGGTTGAATGGCTTCGTTAATTGCTACATTTTGTCAAGCGAGTAGCCTGTGGTGGTCCAACAGCAGCCATAATATACGAAAAAAAATAATTGTTTGGTATGCGGTATATGTCATTGGAACTAAATAGGGGGGGCTCAACGGAGGAGCGCCAGTTGCCACATAGTGCGTACCACATTCGACTTATTAAAGACGAAGATTGGCGATCGTCTTATCGCCTGAAATAGTCCTGTCAATCTTTTTATAAACATAGTCTGTGGGGAAAATACTATTCTATTAGGTAGTGTGTATAGACCAAACAGGAATATCAATTTAAACCCTTTATATGTTTTAATGGAAGAAAGTTCGACCAGTGCAAGTAATGCTATTTTATGTGGTGACGTTAATAGTAACCTTTTGGTTGAAAGTCAACTTGTTGAAAACATGGACGCATTTGATCTACATCTTGTAAATACCCAGCTCCCTACTCATTTCAAGAATTCTTTCAGTACCTTGTTAGATTTGTTCTTTGTAAACAATACTGATAAAATACTCAGATGCGATCAGATTTCTGCACCAGCATTTTCAAAGCATGACCTCATCTTTCTAACATTTGATTTTAATGTCAATTTACGCCACAGTTCAGCTAATTTATAAATTTTAAAAATGTAGACAGAACTGCTCTTGAACACCACATACATTGCGTTCCATGGGATCTCATTTACGGTATGAACTCTCCCGATGATCAAGTTGATTTTATTCAAACGAACATAAATCATCTCTTTGATACCCACGTACCAGTAAGAACTGGAACAGCAAGGCAAAAAAAAGGGCTTGGTTTACGAACGAAATTCGTGTTTTAATGAGACGACGCAATCATGCTTATCACCGATGGAAGCGCTTTCGTATAGACGAGCTCCACCAAGTCTACAAATGTTTAAGAAATAATTTTGTTCGTGAAATAAGAATTGCAAAAACACAGTTTTACTCCAACCGACTGAATAGTAACTTAGATGGCCGAAAATTATGGGGTAACCTTCGTGAATTGGGGATTGGAAAAGAAAACTTGTGCTGTTCTTATGACATTGATTGCAATGAACTTAATCGTAGGTTCTTATCGATTCCATATCCTATAACCACAGAAGTAAATGAGAATTATATTTACCGAAGTCCTGCTGTCTCAGCAGATACACAATTTTTCCTTACAAGAATAGAAAACATGGATGCTGTCGAAAGTTTTTTGTCCATAAAATCAAATGCGGTAAGACTCGATGGAGTTTATCCAGTTTTTATTAAAGCCATTACTACTTCCGTATATTACGCATGTCATAAACACCATTTTTATGACCGGCATCTTTCCCCAACAGTGGAAAATGGCCAAAATAATATCAATCCCCAAAAATTCGTCTGGTAATGAATTCAGACCTATGTATATAACTTCTACCTTTCCTTGCCAAAGTATGTGAACGAATTATGCATAAACAAATTAATGAGTATCTTAAACGTACTAATCTACTGGTTTCAGTTCAATCTGGATTTCGAGCCAATCATAGCTGTACTACTGCCTTGATGAGTGTGGTGGAACATATATGAGAGAAACTTAATGCCACGTTACTTTCTTGACCCTTCTGGAGAAATCTCCAAAGCCTTTGATACGGTCAACCATTTTACTCTCATTCATAAGTTATGTCATTGTTTTAATATGTCTCCATTTGCCGTTAACTTACTCTCATCTTATCTAAATCAGAATTTCTTCCTTTGGCGCGAGGCGTTCCCCAGGGTTCGATTTTGGGACCTCTCTTATTTTCACTGTATATCAATCAATGATATACAGACGGTAATTTTGAAGTACAACACTTTTACGCAGATGATATTCAAATTTATAAGAATTGTGCCCTTGGTCTTATTGAAGACTGTGCTAATGACATGAATGAAGATCTTCAAAGGATCTTGAACTGGTCGTTGGAAAATGCCCTGGCACTTAATCCTAGTAAAATGTAAATGCCTAATTATTTCAAAAAAGAAGCTAGAGCTATCCTATCACATTAAACAGTTCAGCAATTGAATTCGTTGAATCTTTTAAAAATCTAGGCATGATATTCAATAGGACGCTCACTTGGAACAACCATATAAATGCGATAGTGGGTAGGACATATGGCGTTCTTCGAACTCTATGGACTACTCAAAAGTTTACACCACCGAGGACAAGGTTAATTCTCGCTAAAACACTGATTATCCCTTTACTTATTTATGGTTGCGAAATATTTGGTAACTGTGATGTTGACAGTAAAAGAAAGCTTTAAGTTGCATTTAATAGCACTATAAGGTATGTCTACGGTTAGCAGCCTATCGGGTATGTCTTTTTAGAACTCAAAGCAAAAAGTAATGAGTTATCTTAATCGATTATCTTCAAAAAGGAAAAACCATTACAGCATACTACGCATCATTACTTGCCAAGCTGAAGGCAGAAATTGCGGAAAAACGGCCACATTTGCAGAAAAAGAAAATCCTGTTTCACCAAGACAATGCGCCGTCTCACACCTCAGCGGTTGCCATGACGAGAATCCATAAATTACGGTTTGAACTGCTTGACCATCCGCCTTATTCAGTAGATCTAGCCCCAAGCGACTTCTTTTTGTTCCCTCATCAAAAAACTGCGCTCGGAGGACAGAGATTTTCGTCAATTAAGAAGGCAATCACCTTCGTGAACAATTGTTTTGCTGAGAAAAACGTCAAGTACTATTTGGACGGGTTAGAGAGATGGGAACATTGCTGGGAGAAGTGTGTAGACTTACAAGAAGACTAAGGACTGAAACGAATGAAATTTGGAAACTTCAAAATAAAAAAAAAAATATTTTCATAATTCATGTTAATTTTTTTTATTTGCTTTAAAACTCTGTTTTTATTAAATTCATTCACAATTACAAAAAATAAAAAAATAAAAAAAATATTTGGGTTCCCATTCTTTCCTCAACTTCTTTCGAATGTCCTTCATAAGGTTGGTGACAGTTACATCCGTGATCTTTTTGGACGCTCTTTTCCATTTAGCACTAAAATCTTTTACGTCCTTTGCACACTGTTCACTTTTCCTCAATTTAGCTTTGACCAAAGCCCAATACCTTTCAATGGGACGGCACTGTGGAACATTGGGTGGATTCATGTCTTTTGGGACAAAGTCGACATTTTTAGCAACGAGTAAGCTCAACGTCGCATGAGCATAGTGAGCTGAAGCTAAATCTGGCCAAAATAATGTTGAACCCACGTGTTTGTTTAAGAAAGGAATCAACCGTTTTTTAAGGCACTCGTTAATGTGCACTTCTCCGTTAATTAATTGTTGCCGTTGTAATAAACGATGAGCTTCTGTGTCCACATTGGCAAATGGCCTGCCATCCCAATCGATGTTGTTGATTGCGGAAGAATCTCAGCTTCAAACGAGTTGTAAAACTGCGCACCTGGAAGAGTAGTAAAGTCGGCTTTGACATAAGTTTCGTCATCCAAAACCAAGCACGCATTCTTGTTGCCGATCAACTCGTATAGCTTTCGGGATCGTGTTTTTATGACTTTTCTTTGCTTTTCAGTAACTTTTTGTATTTTTTGTTGTTTTCGTGTTTTTATACCGTTACGTTTTTTAGATCCTTGTACCACTGTTTGGTTGGTATTACATTTCCGAGCAACATCTTTGGATGACATAGTCCGGTTTTTTACGATGGAACCCACTATTTTCCTGTCCAAATTTGTATCATGTGCTCCACTTTTCGGTTTTCACTTAACTGTCAACGTCTCCAAATATCGTTTAAATTTGGACGCGTAGTATTTTCGAGCCATTTGTCGATGATCTTTTTACGGCGTTCCTCTTGACTCATATTTTATAAATATTTTAAACCTCACCGAACTAAAATCAATAACAAACTGAAACTAGAGAATATACAGGCTAATTTGGGTACGAAATGGGATTGCAATTTTTACGCATTGGAAGTACAGCCCGTATTAAAATTTCCAGATTTTATTCGTTTCAGTCCTTATGTAGAAAAATAAAAAAAAATTTGAGAAAAAATGTCTTGTATCATTGTTCGGTTGGAAACTTGCTGATTATTTGAACTTTAATTTCTTTGTAATTCTCTTCATTCCATTGTCATGATATCTTTGTTAATATGTTATTATATTTTGAATCTATCTTTGATTATATTTCTTGTTTTTAAATTTATACCAATTGTTTATCTCTCACAGACTTAAAAGTGTTTTCTTACTGTGTCGGAAGCACTTGAATAAATATATTATTATTGTTATTATTATGGAGTTTTTAATATTTCGGCTTCAGCCGGAGATTACATATCCCGGGTATAAGATACTAAGGGATTATGCTATGGTGGAGCGTAGTCCAAGTTCTACGCCCTTGCGCTATTGTGGTGAATTTAGTTTTGAGGGTTATTGAATTTACAGACGATGCTGCATTCTGACAGAAGATGTCCAAGTTGATACTTTTCCAAGCTAAGGCATAGGTGCTTGGCTATTAACCCAGTTGTCGAAATAACCATTGGAGTAATACTTATCGACGAGGCGTTATACATTGCTCTAGAACTAGCGCCGCGTATTTTAAAATTTTTGTGGAGTAAGTTGATTGAAGGTTACTGCTACATCAAAGATCTCTGTCCTTCTTTCCATTTTATGGAACAAGATTATATCAGGCCTATTAGCTAGTATATGCTGGTCTGTTGTTATGGTTCTATCCCAATAAACTTTTTTGGTGGAGCTTTCAAGCACAGGGACCGGTTGGTATTTGTGGTATGGCAGGTGATCCGTCATGAGTCCATTGTCGAGTGCTAATTGTTGATGCATTAGCTTTGCCACATTGTTATGTCCGTGTGTGTACTCGTAAGAGGCAAAACTACTGCATCCAGATATGATGTGTTTGATTGTTTGTCCGTTTTCTCCACATCTTCGGCATTTGTCTTCCACAGATTCTTTAATAACAAATTTACAATAGTTTCTTGTTGCTATCACTTTGTCCTGTATTTCCATAATAAAACCCTCTGTTTCGGAGAAGAATTTGCCTTGTGTGAGCCATAGGTTTGAGCTCTTTTGATCTATGTGGTCCATGTGGAGGTCATGTGGATGGATGCGCTCCGTGAATTGATTTTGATTTCCACATAGTAATTTGTTGATCAATATTTTTGAAATTGGTTGGTTGAGGTAAAGTATCTGAACTGAGATGTAGTGGTGTGAATTCATCATCAACAAGTGTGATGGCTCGGAGGAAGGGAGAGTGATTGGCTCGGAAATAGTGACGAAGATTCGTTATCTGGTTATAATGCAGCTGGTTGAGGACTTTAATGGCAAGTCCACCAAATATGCATGGAAGCGATGTTCGTTCGACTGCGCTTTGTGGATGATGGCTTCGGTGTTTTGTCATCGTTGTACGGATCATCATTTCCAGCCTCATGATGTCAGTGGAGGACCATTTAATAACCCCGAAGGAATAAGTTAGTAAAGGTATTGCCCAGGCGTTTATGGCTTTGGTTTTATTTCCTCCATTGAGTTTGGATTTCATTATACAATAGTTTTTAAATGAGTTTGAAACTGAGACATCAACGATTTTTTTATTTGCGTATGGTTGATTCCCTTGAATTGAAGAAACCTAAAATATTTGTAGGAGTCACCATGTTGCATTTCCTCAACTACTTTTTCCGCATCAACACCCTTCGTTTCTCTCATCAATTTTCCCTTTAACAAGATGAATCATTTTGCATTTTTCAATGCCGAAATCCATCTGTATGTCGGAACTAAAACTTTTCACGATTTCTATCAACTGATGGAGTTTTTCTCTCTTGTTGGCATAGAGTTTTAGGTCATCCACGTAAAGCAGGTGGTTTATTGTGTGGTTGAGAGTTTCCGTTCTGATGGTAGATGCAGATGTCACCTTAGCCAAAATACTGCTGAGGGGATTAAGGCCTATGCAGAACCAGAGAGTGCTGAGAGAGTCACCTTGAAAAATCCCTCTTTTTATGAAGATGGGTTTGCTCATTGATCTTTCCTGGCAGAGTCTTGTGTTCCATTTTAACATTACATTTTTTAAACAGTTGACTATAGTTGGATCTATCTTATATATTTCAAAAATCCGATTATTATTATTATTATTATTGGACGTCCCATTCGTGCGATTTATCACCTTTATACTCTTTTTTTTTGATGCTACTTTAAGTCTCTGCCATATGCCAACAAGCCAGATATTTTAGATGACTCGGTGGCTGGAATATCGGCTGTATTAAATGAAAAAGTCACGGAAAATTGGGTACTGCCGATCCACATGTACAAGCGGTTTCGTGGGGGATATTTGAATTATGTCATATCAATTATACCATATCTCAATCCAAAATAGGAATTTTGAAATCCAACAATGCGCGTGTTTTTCTTTTTAAAACAAGGAAAACCCCTGTAGAAGGGAAAATGTGAATCTGATCTGTTTCCAAACTATTCACCGGAACTGTATGTGAACTTTGAAACCTAGTCTTGGGTTTCACTCTAACAATTTGAAGAATCATGAAAAATCCAAAATATTAATAAATACTTATTTGTAATTGCGTCAGAATACTACACTTGTTTTTCTCTTCGATTATAATCGAGCAAACAAAACATAGAACTGTAAGACGAATTTTTTTTCCAGAAATATCTAGCTGTGATGGGGAAAAAATAAAAAAAAAATCCTACCTATCCCCAGTTATGACAAACTCTTTTCTTATCAATTTTAGTTGACCTATTCCGACAAATACAATATATTTCTTCGTTTCAGATTTAAACATTACAAATTAAAATTCTTTAACTGTCAGAGTGAAGAAACACAAAATAGAATAAAGCTATGCGAAGAATTTGTATGTTATGCGAGACTCATACTCAGATCTATGCATCTTTGTATCTACCATTGACTTTCAATGAACTAAATTGCGAAGTTAATTGATTCTAATCATTTTGTATGCATGTGACAATTTGCTGGGTGTTACATGACGCGATACAGCAAAACAATTGTCATTTGTTAAAATTTTCTCGCTTCTATAAGTAACACGTAATATTTATGAAAAAAAAAAAAAAAACAAACAAACCTAAAATAAAAATTCTTTAATTAAGTTAAAATCGGAAGATGTGTTCGTACAAATAAATCATTTAAAAGGAAATTTGTCAGTTCCTTGACGTGGTCATATCTCGTCACATTCCTGAGTTATCTGCATTATTGTTCTTTTTTTAACTTAAAAAAAAAAAAAATCACCAATGCTGACTCAAAATAAATAAATAAATAAACATCATCATTTATCAATCATTTCAATTGCGAAATTGGATTTGAGTGGTTTTTCTTTTAAAAAATTGAAATCAGTTTACCAATCACCTTCAAAGAAACAAGGCGAGAAAAGCTTTCTTTTTTTTTTCTTAAAAAATAAATTTAAAAAACAAAAACTTAAAAATAATAAAAATGAAATTCATTGACGCTTATTTTGTTAAAGGCTCCGAATCCGAACCTGAATGGTTAGTAAACTGTTTTTACTGTATAAGCGGAAATTCTTAATTAATCTTTAATCGAACAATATAAAGTTGATTACCGTTAACGATAACAATCAAAATAACATATGATTGGTGTCTGCAGATTATCTTATTTGGTTTGCGGAATAATTTTAAAGCTCAAAGTGCTGCATTTTATAATGTGTTTCTTGAAAATTAATTTCTTAAATTTGTATCAATATCAATTTCACATTATTTTTAAAATATTTATCGCAGTTAATTACCGAAGTGAAATGTTTTTTGATCGCTGCACTCATCGATAAACAAAAAAAAAAGGCATATGAGGCCAAGCCCCTTTGAACGACTTACTTGCCAAGATAAGATATTTTTAAAACAAAAATTAGCGACGACAAATAATTCGTAAGCTCAGGGGATTAATACAAAAATAGTGAAACCAGTTAAATCAACTACAGTAATTTTTCATTATGAATAAAAAATTAATAAAAATTTTATTGATTTCAATGTTGACGTTATGACTATGATGGACTGAATGCTGATCAACAGATACAAAGTGTCTGATCCAGTTCTTGCATTAAGGAGTAAAGTTTAAATTATAAACAAAAAAATTCTTTTTTCTATTGCAACTATATGGTCACGATAAATGAAAAAAAAAAAAATTTCTATGACTTTTCAACAATATAAAGATAACTTAAATTTAGCTGTAAGTAAGGAGCGAGAATTATGATTCATTTAATTAGCTGATCTCAGTCTGAACGGTGTACGAGGGTTGACTCCAAAGTTTCCGACCGAACAATGATGCAAGACATTTTTTCTCAAATTTTTTCTTTATTTTTCTACAGGGTGAATGACTCGAGCTCCAACTTTTTAAAATGCTATAATTTTTTTTATTATACATCAATTTTCAAATTGTATCAGTAGTTTTCAATATGTCCACCTTTGGCGCGAATAATGGCCTTGGCTTTGGCCTTGGCACGCATGTGGCTCTGCGGTATTTTGCCCCATTCCCAGCGAAGTGCTTGTTTGAGGTAGTCCAAACTTTGGTATTTTTTAGTGCCAACCTTCGCCTTTAAAATACCCCAGACAGAGAAATCCAACGGATTTGCATCCGGAGAATTTGCAATCCATTGTGTCGAAGAAATGAAGTGTGGAACATTGTTTTTAACTAATTTTGGTTGACGCGCGCTTTGTGAGACGGTGCCGAGTCTTGTTGAAGTGTCCACGGTCTCCGACTGAAATGATTGTTTGCCCAAGGCTTCAATACTGCCTCTAAGACAGTTTCACGGTATACGATCGCATTAATATTGACGCCACGGTCCAAAAATACGAGCGGAGAACGACCATCGGCGGTTATGGCGGCCCAAACCATCACCATCGGTGCTGCCTGCTTTCTGGTGGCCGTCCGAAGGTGTACATTTTCGAAGGACCTCTCTGACAAGTAAACTCGGTCATTTTGTTTGTTGACATATTGCTCGATAACAAATGGCGACTCATCGGAAAAAACCAAATTCGGCAACTCACCGCACCACGTGCAAGCGTAGCAACTCCTTTGCTCTTTCGACACTAACTTTTTTCTGTTGCAGTGTAAGATCGTGTGCTTTTTGGAACTTCAATGGCTTGAGCCCAAGCTAATTTTTCAGTATGTGTTGCATCCGTTTCAACGATATGTTGAACTCATGAGCCATTTTTCTTCCACTTCAACGCGGATTTCGCTCAATTCGAGCCTTCACCATTTCTGCTGATGTTGCTGTTTTTTTATGACCACCTCCATGGCGTTTTGCAAGGCTGCCAGTATCACGGTAACGAGCTATGGTTCGAGACACAAATGATTTATTCACGTTGAGGTGCTGGAGGGCTCTAACGATAGCTACTTGTAGTTTTCCAGAAAAATATAAAGCAATCACATTCACACTATCACGTTTGAATTATCGTGGATAAAAATTTTTCAACACAACTGAGACGCAAATCGTTTAAATGGCTTGTAAATAATAAAATTATCTGTCATGTGTCAAAATTTGTGCCCACTGTCATGAACGGTTTGGAAATTATAGTAGTCTGAAGTTGCTTGCAGTTCGAGTCATTCAGGGTGTACATAGTCTCTTTGTAACTCTACACACTTCTCCCAGCGATGCTCCCATCTCTCTAACCCATCCAAATAGTACTTGGCGTTTTTCTCAGCAAAATAATTGTTCACGAAGGTGATTGCCTCCTCATTTGACGAAAATCTCTGTCCTCCGAGCGCAGTTTTTAGATGGGGGAACAAAAAGAAGTCGCTTGGGGCTAGATCTAGTGAATAAGGCGGATGGTCAAGCAGTTCAAACCATAAGTCATAGATTTTCGCCATGGCAACCGCTGAGGTGTGAGACGGCGCGTTGTCTTGGTGAAACAGGATTTTCTTGTTCTGCAAATGTGGTCGTTTTTCCGCAATTTCTGCCTTCAGCTTGACAAGTAATGATGCTTAATATGCTTCTGTAGTGGTTTTTCCTTTTTGAAGATAATCGATTAAGATAACTCCTTTACTATCCCAAAAACAGTCGCCATCACTTTCCCAGTCGAAACAGTTTTTGGTTTTTTTGGAGCCGGCTCTTGCAGTCCACTGTTTTGGCTGAATTTTTGTTTCGGGCGTATAATAGTGTATCCAAGTTTCATCTACAGTAATTAATCGGCGCCAAAACTCGGATTTATTGCGCCTAAACTGCGCCAACAGAGCGTTGGAAATGTTCATTCGAACACGTTTTTGGTCTAACGTAAGCAAACGCGACACCCAACGCGCTGACAGCTTTCTCATGGCTAAATCTTGATTTAATATGGAACAAACATTTTCATAATCTCTACTATCTCTCTCACACTTTAATTAGGCGGTCGTCTAACTCCATTTGGTGAACTTTAGCAATGTTATCGTCAGTGGTTGCAGTTTTTGGACGTCACGAACGTTCATCATCTCCCAAGCTCTTACGGCCACGTTTAAATTCAGCTGCCCAATATTGCACTGTGGTAAATGATGGTGCAGAGTCCACATACACATGGTCCAACTCATTTTTGATTTGCGTAGGCGTATTGCCTTTCAAAAACAAGAATTTAAAAACAGCTCGATACTCAATTTCTTCCATTTTCACAAAAAACACTCACATCGACTCACTCAAACGACTGCCAACTACTCCAAAATGACTGAAACTTCGGTAAGTAATTGCCAAAAGATGCACAACTAGCATTCACTAGCTTTTATTGACGAGTGCCGCTATCTTTACGTGGCGGAACCTTTCAGACAACCCTCGTAATAACTTGAAATTTATATATGTTAAATGGAAATTATCTGCTGATCTACGCATATTTTCGGATAATAAACGAAGCAAAAAAAGATCGATATAAAAATAACGAATACAAAGCTAAACACATATCATAATAACTTCAAGTATTTGATCGTAAATATAGTAAACCTTATCATAACGTCCGACACCAAAATGTCTACTTTCTACTACTTCAGTAGTTGAAGATCGTTTAACCATAGCATTGAATGGGTTCGTTCGAATTCATTATGACTCGCTGAACACATTTCTATAAGTGTTGGAATCATGACAGCAATAAGTTTCTAAAAGGCATAAGCAATTTTGCAGACTCTTAACATACTTGAGAATATTAAGATACAAAACTTATCAGGCCTCAAACTAATCTTCTGCCGTGCCAATAAGTTTCAAAATTTCAACTTGCATCTGACTAAAGTTCACTTTCGAGGACTGATAGCGTAAGAAAAACAAATATAAAATCATGCTTTTATAATATGAGGCTTGTTATTGTTTATTTCTAAGCAGATACGTCATTGGCAACTGCACAATCTTTTAATCACGTCATTCTTATCGCATGTTTTCTATTGTTTGCCTTGATCTGTTGTACCCCTACTCCATTGGGGATTCCATCTGAATAAGAATTCGCGATATACGTCCCTGACTTTCGAGACCTGTTGCTTAGCCAGTTTTACAGGGTGACACAAAGCGACCATTATGATTTGAATTTTTTACAAATTTCTTTATCTCATAGTAAATAATATATTGGTATAAGGTACTGGCTTATTAACGTAAGTACACTCGTTCTTTCAGATAAACCTGAATTCGTCTCAGCCAAAAATTGGAATTAAATTGTGAACATGATTTCTTATGATTTTCTATGTGGATTAACTCAAAACAAGGATTTGCGGATCAACTCGCTTCGGCTTTTGGTGTCGGACCACTGTGTTTCTGTATTTTTCCGAATTCAATCGTGGTCATCGTTTACTCCAGGACGAATTTCGTGAAGGTCATCGGTTGTTGTCCCAGCAATCTATTTCGGCAAGCTTGGGCATTAGTTCCATTAACATTTGGCCGTGAAAAAGATTACTTCGCGTTGGATACCGTATAATTTGACAATCCATCTCAACGCTCATTTACAATGACATTCCAGGTGTCAGCTCTTAGAACAAGATCAATACGCTTTCTGAACACTTTGCAGTCAGCTCAACACTGTCAGATTGTGCTTTGTCTCCGCCTACACTTGAATGCGTCGAATCGTCAATGGGACAAATTCACTTTAGCACTCGTGTAGTAGCAGGACTTCTTAAAGATCTTAACATTCACAAATCCGCTGGTCCAGATGTGGTATATCTCCCCTCTCTCTCAAGAGGTGTTCTTCCTCGTTGGCAAAACCACTGCGTAATCTTTTCCATCAATCCTACTCTTTAGAACTCTTTCCGAGCAGATGGAAAACACCATTTGTCCAGCCCGCCCCTGAAAAGGCGAATCTTCTTCGCTCTCCTCCTATTGACCCATTGCACTAACAGGTAGCAGCAGGTCCACTGGTGATCTGATGGCATGACTCACCGAAAAGTGGAACCAAAGCGTACATCAATCTGGCGATAGTAAGATAGTTACACTTGATATTTCTAATGCATTTGACAGAGTTTGGAATCAGGCTCTTTTGCCGAAAAGGCGTGCTTTTGGGATCAACGATTCTCTTCTTCATCTTCTTCTTCTTCTTCTACCGCCTTCCGCTGCTGCCGCAAGGGGTGGATATGGCCTCGGAGTACCCAGTATCTACACTCTTCCCTGTTTAAGCTGGATTTCTTCATTTCTGTGATTGACTTCCCCCTTTTATGGCCAATTTTTTGAATGCGCTGCTCCATAGTATTTCCTGATCAACCTCTTGGGATTAAACCGGTTGTTTTCATGTCGTGAACCTGTTTGGGAATCCTCGAGTCTTCCATTCGTTGTAAGCGGCCGAACCGCTTTAGCCGTATTTCTTACACCTGTAATTTGACTTTTTTTCCTATTTCTTCCCATAATCTCGCATTTCTTATCCTTCTTGTTGTTTTCGCGACTCCTCTGACGAATTTTACTTCTGTCGCTTGGAAACGACTCAGCTGTTTATCTTCTTCTCGCTTCTTCAACGGATTAGAAATTACCTTTCGGAACGTTCAATTCAAGTTGTCTTGGATGGGTTCAAGACTTATATTCACAAAATAAATGCTGGTGTGTCCCAGGGCTCCGTTCTGTCTCCGACATACTTTTTGATTTTCATTAATGATCTCTTGTCTGCTACTTCTAATCCAATATATTCCTTTGCTGATGAGTGACGACAGTACTCTCTGCTTTTCATATTCGTTCCCGGACTCACGTCCCTGTTCTTCGGCTGTAGAACGGGAACCGCAGCGTATGTTGACAGCATAACCAATTGGCGAACTATCAATGAATTTAAGGCTTCCAAAACACAATGCTGTCTGTGGTCGTTAAAGCGAAATTTAAACACCCAGCCATTATCCATGAATGGCACTGGCATCGTCGAAACCGATAAACTTTTCATTCTCGGTATGTGTGTCAATGACCACATATTCGGTGTCGTCAAAAATGCTGCGAAATGTCTAAGTTTCCTTAAGCGATGTAAGAAATAGTTTACCCCCTCTGATCTAGCTACAATATATAAGGCATTCATCCGCTCGAAGTTGGAGTACAATGGCCACATCTGGTCGGGTGTGCCCAAAAATTATCTGCACCTGCTAGGTAGGATTCAAAGCAGTGCGATAAGACTCATAGGTGATACTAATATCACTCAAACAATGGACACCCTCGATCACCGACATAATGTCTCGTGTCTCACTGAGTTTTGTAGCTATTTCCACCACCAGTACTCCATAGAAATCGCCAGTAGCATTCCGCCCCTTCAAACTGCTATGAATGCTCATCAGTATACCCTCAAGCCCACTTTCGGACGTACTCTAAAATGTCGTGATTCTTTCCTAAGCCGTACAACTCGCTTATGGAATGCCCTGCCGTACTCTTTATTTCCTAGTCACTATAGCCTTCAAACATTTAAAACCAACGTTCACCGGTACCTCCCTTTCCATCCGCGTTGTGTGCAAACAATTTAAGTGTACTTAAATCCCTTGATCTCGCGCAAATTATAAAAAAAAAACGCTCAAAATCACTCGTGTCGATTGGTCGAAAGAAATGTTGAACCAAATCGATCGCCGTGTTTCAAAAGATGTCTATACGATCGTGGCAGGCAACGAATCATGGATCTATGCATATGAGCCCTAAACTGAATAACATTCGACTGTATGGGTCTTTCAGGCGATCCAAATCCAACAAAAGTTGTTCGCGTACGAGCCGGACATGTTGCCACCGTGCCATTAGAGCAACGTAGAATGGTCAATTCAAAAAGGTACACCACCATTTATTTGGCAGAAGTCTTTGAAGAAATAAGAAAAGCTATCGCCGGACATGGATCATTCTCTACAGCGACAATGCGAGCTCACACAGGTCGGTTCAAACAAGCACATCAAAAAAAAATTCCAAGTTGAACTTTTTCCGACGCTAGAAGAAGCGGTTGATGGGTTTAAAACGTATGATTTGGATTTACCTTGTTCGGAGTGGAAAAATTGCTCTGGAAGATTTTGCACAGCTGAACAACATTGCATATCGTCAGATGTTGACCAGAGTTGTTGATTTTAACTGCAGCGCCGGCTTTATTTTCAAATGACTGTACCACACTAAACAGTATGACTGATGAATTGCTCCCATATATCACGTAGCCTACATTCTGTAGTTTTGCTTGTAAACGAAACTGTTTCATTGGAAGTGCGCTTCATTGTTTATTATCGAATTGTGGGTGAATCAGCATAATCAATCAATGTATGCAGTCTGTTGGCTTAAATTCTTGCAAAAGCTGTACTTCATATGGAAAAATATGCAATAAAGCCAAAATCGAGCTCGAGATGAGACAAATGTCCCCAATTCAATTTCAACTAATAAATCTCTCCAGTTTGCGAGGTCATTGGTCAGCTACCCCCAGTTGCACACTTCAAGATGACTAAGGTTCTCTTCCACTTATCGGGGCCTCTTAACACTAGGTCATTGTCTATTGTGTTGTCGCTCCGGATAGGATTCAAAGGCTCTTCGGGTTTAGTCCACATGGCCTAACCATCACAGGCGACTGGTATGCACTTTTCCAACCAAGTCAATGTTGCTGTATATTGCCTGGAACTCGCAGTTATATTTCTTTCTCCATAGCGCGAAGATTCTTGCGTTTAAAACAACCAAGTATGATACATCTGTATGCGCCTGTATGCCTTCTATGCTGCCATAAAGTAGGACTGGGATGATTTGGGACTTATATAAAGTCTCGTTGGTGTTTCTTAACAAGTCCTTCTTACTCAATTACCCCCATAGGCCAAAGCAACATCGATTAGGAATTGCAGCACTTTGTTTGCGTAACTCGGTTGAGGTGTTATTATTAACGTTACCTCAAAGTCATAGTGGTCTATTGTGATATTCCGTCCGATTCGTCGATGGAATGCGTCCCTTCCGTTGACAGCATATAACATACTTGGTTTGGCCCTCATTTAAAGCTCAATTTATTTTCATAATTTACTTTTCAATACTTGGAAACGCACTAGCGACAGCTTTCTGCACTCTGCCAATTATGTCAATGTCATCAGCCATTGCAATAGTTGTACAGTCTTTTGGAAAATTTTGCCTTTAGTGTTCGTTTAGAAGTTTCGAACAACTTTCACCACCTTGTCTAAAACCTTTTTTCACATCAAAGGTATCGGCTAGATTTCTTTCCATTTTTACGTAGTAGCAAGCGCGATTGGGAGGAACTTTTCAATATATAGTACATGTGCATAGATGCTGTCACATGCGGCCCTAAAGTCGATAAAGAGGTGGTAAGAATCGATCTGGACATATAAGATCCTGTTGTTGCAACTGCAAGACCAATATTTTCGTCAACATATTGTTGATCAATTCATTGTTCTGGGGTAATTTCAAATTAATTCGTTGTTTTTTCGCTTAATTGCGCAACTGTCCTCAAAAACTCATACCAATATACGAGTGCGATCTAACAAGCGAAATTGTGGAACTTCGACCGCTTGACATTTGTTTTGATTGCCTTTCGATTTTTATCGTTATTTTCATTTCTCATTAGTTATCTAAATTAGGTTGTTAGTATTTTGGGAAGTATCGTAAATAGAAAAGACAGAATACAACTTTAATTAGTTTTAAGCGTACTTGTTTTGTTATTGTTGTTCAGTGTTTTTATCGGAATATTTACTTTTTATAGATTTTCACATGCTGATAACCTGTGAGCTCTCATGTTGCTCTTCGCTTCCTGAAAATAGTATTTTTAATTATTTGTATGACGTAACAGGTTTTGAAAAAAAAGTTATAATAATAGAGTCATTACTTCATATAAGGAAACTCATAATTATAAATACATACATACATATGTACGAGTATATTATAAACACGCCTACCTAAGGTATTTATAGTTCGTGGTAATCGAACTTCGATCGCTAAGAGACGTTTCATGTTAACGATATCGAACTGTGTGGCGATAAGACCTTTGAGTGTTTTTTTTATTATGAATATTTTTCAAGTATTTGGGTGTTTTGAGGAAAGATTTGTACAGGTCTATTTTTATTTTTTTCAATGACACTAGAAACCGGCTCAATCTATTTTCAGTTCTGCCCTGTGGAGCTTTCCAACTGTGTGGGCCTCATGAGATGCGGTCTTCCTCGTTATCTCTAGGGAATTTGGGTTTAAGAACCAGTTTGATGTTGACACTGGGTTCATACGCGCCAACACTTGTCCTAGCTAACTGAAGTGTTAAATGGAAAAGTTCCGAGCCTCTCCGTTCCGTGAAATAATGAGGAGATATCCATCTGCTTTTGGTAAGACTTTTACATCATTAGCAGAATCGGATTTAACAGAGCAACATAATTACAAAGCAACCTTGTTACGCGTTCTTTGTTCTTAATTTTAATACATCCCGTTTAATTCCACTTTGCGGTTCAACCAATCTTTGCCTTTCTCACGTAAATTCTGCGTATTTCTGATGCTTTTCTGATGATGTCAATA
This sequence comes from Volucella zonaria, assembly GCA_963966105.1. Taxonomy (NCBI): domain Eukaryota; kingdom Metazoa; phylum Arthropoda; class Insecta; order Diptera; family Syrphidae; genus Volucella; species Volucella zonaria. The sequence goes on along the minus strand of OZ014534.1, from coordinate 116,577,054 downwards.
TTATCTTCATACGTTAGTAATGGCAGACCTTACAAGTTCTTTGAAGAAAGTTTCATCGAACATCGTATCGCTATTCTTGGGAATTTTCCTGAGGTTCCCAGAGCTTTCTGTATAGGTTCCGTGTTGAGAACAGCAATCGGCAAAAGTTGGTTTAAACGACCAGTAACAAAGCATAATCATTCTCAATCACCCCCTTCACGTCTCCCTGCAAAAGTACCAATCACATCCAAGCCCCAAGGCGTTTCTTTCAATTTAACTCCTGAGTATTGCTAGTCAACCACCCACACCCCCTCCCACGAATACTTTCGATCTTACAACAGCAGCCAAATACCCAAACTTTATCAGCTCCTGCTTAAATCCCGCTTCAACCCCACCTTCTCCCTCGATTTCTCGGGACCATGCCCCTGTTTTCGATCCCCTTTCGCCACCTAACGGTAAATTGACCCAAAAGAATATAGACGGAATGCCGTCCTAGAGAGATAAAAACATATACGAAGACATACGTCTCTTTCTCCCATATCTTTACGATAAATCCGACACTGTTTGCTTTGAGGGAAAAACCAAAACCAGTGTCATGGTGTCATGGAAGGCCTTCCTACTGATATAACCAGTTTCAGGAAACTTTACAACAGCAGCTATGTACACTCTAAAAGAGTTTCTCACCTTCAGTGTAGCCGAGCTGACCCTGATAAATTTTTTCCTTCCTAACTTGCCTTCTTTGCCTGCACCTCATCTACACTACCCTACTCCCCCACGCAACAAACTACCTCTTATATTTCACTATCAAAACGTAAGAGGCATGCGCTCTAAAACTCGTGCTGTTTTGTCTAAAACTCATGGCCTCCCGTTCGACGTCTATGCTCTTACAGAAAACAATCCAATCCCCGACATAAAGAGCCAGGAGCTATCCCCATCTTCTTATAACGTTTTCCGAGATGACGATCACTCTCTCCCTATGGTTAATGATCCTGTCCTCCCTAAAGTTGATTCTCCATGCAGAGGTGTCCTACTTGCTATTCACAATAACCTCAACGCTTCTCTCATTGCTATCTCTACTTCTGTTAAATTTGACTTTGTTTCAGTTAAAATAACACTTCCCAATAGGTCCCTGTACGATATGTGTTGTTACTTTCTCCCAGCTCAACCTATCGAATCCTACACCCTTGCTATTAAAGCAATTGACCTAAGTGATTCCATCGACGATATCCTTATCTTTGGTGACTTTAATCTACCCCTGCTGAATTGGATGATTCCATCGGAAGATCACTTATTTTTTACCGCGTCAAACGCTAGTTCATCCAAGGAATGTCTATTTAGTGATAGCATTACCGACTCAAGCCTATGCCAAGTAAGTGGCGTCCCTAACTCCATCGGTAGACAACTAGTCCTTATTTTCACTAGCGATCCCATTAACTTCACAGTAACGTTTTGCCTTTACCCTATCAACTGTCGACAGCTTTCACCCCCTCTTCTTCTCTCATTTTTCCATAACTCTCCACCTCAGTCCACTTCTTCCCCTACCATCTCTTCTTACAACTTCCATAAAGCAAAATCTATCCTAGCAAATCTTCTTTTGATTTTACCAACCTATCCTTATCTGATGCTGTCTCCATTTTTTACACGCAAGTATTTAATTCCATTTCTCTTTGCGTCCCCTTTTCTCGGCATAAAACATCATCTACTTCCACTGACAGAAGACTTGTCTCTTTATGAAACAAAAGAAATAAATTATGAGCAGTTTTTCTTCGCATTAATTCTTATTATGACTACTCTAACTATCTTAGAACCGACCTCAAATTCACCCAGCTCTATAGCTGCCTCTATCAGCGATCCTAATACATTTTATCAATTCGTCAACTACAAAAGAAAATCAGACGGTTATCCTCCCCTCTCTCTCGCTCGATAATATATAGTCGACCGACCCACATACTATTGCCAACTATTTTGCAAACTTTTTCAAACAATCATTTGCTGACAACTTCTTCGTACCCGACCCCATATATTTCAAATACCTTTGTAATTTCTCTATTGGCTCCTCTCTCTCTCAATCTTTTGACCCCACCCTTATCGAAGAATGATGAATTTTTACCCGGGCCAGACGGGCTCCCAGGAATATTTCTCAAAAAGTGTGCCTCCAACCTTTTGCACCCACTTTCCTTCCTATTTCATCTGTCCCTTACACAAGGGGAATTCCCCCATATTTGGAAGACCTCTTTCACAAAAAGGGATCAAAGAATGAAGTAGCCAACTACTACTAAAACGATCGAAAGTTTTTTATGTGAAGTTCTAAGCATTCAGTGCAATTCACTTATATCACCCAGTCAGCATGGATTTCTGAAAGATAGATCAACTACTACAAAATTAGTCGGTTTTGGTTTTGATTCCATATTGTTAAAATGGATATCTTCTTATCTGCAGAACGGTTATTATAGCGTTCGCTTTAGGTCAGTCTTCTCAACCCCGTTTTTAGCCACTTCTGGTGTCCCACAAGGGAGCCATCTAGATCCCCTCTTTTTCATTTTAACTATAAACGATGTTGACAGGATTATTAAACACTGCTCCCTATCCATTTACGCCGACGACACTAAGTTCTCCAAGACTATTTCTTCAGCCCAAGACATAGAGCTCCTATCAAGAAGACTTCGATAGGTTTTCCACTTGGTGTACCTATATAAAAAATTGCTTTGACCTTAATGTCAATCTCTGACTTTGTCTCGTAAGCCCAATCAATCTCCGTCTCGACTTTATTTTCTGCATGGCCAACCTGTACCCCAGGTTCAATCCCTTCGCGACCTTGGAGTATTATGTACGATAGAGTACTAAATTGGAAACCTGCCCGGCGATTGATCTGCTGACTGTCCTATAACTTAAATTGGACGAGCAGCGCAGCACTAAAATTTGTAGCATAGTGCTTGCCTTACCTCTCAGAAATTGTCCCCGGTAACTGCATATGTAAAGCCTTACTCATGCAGGCTGAAATAGCAAGGGTATGCTCGGCATAATATTGGCCTACGTCGTAATAGGGCCTACAACCCTACTTGGAAGAGTTTAAAAAGATATGACGACCATTGAAAATGTTTAAAGGACAACGACCTTCGGAATATTCGGACCCTTAACAGGCCACGTGCAACCGAACAATTAGCAGAGGCCCTTGCCAATTCGAGACCGGCAGATTTGAGTCACTGCTTAAGTTGAACAATGGCTGCGTTTGTGGTTGATTCGACTTCATGGGTGCGTTTTGCGACGGCCACGATAGCTATATCGTCTGCGAATCCGATGATACTGACTCCTTTGGGCAGCCTTAGTCGCAACACTCAATCGTACATTAGGTTCCTCAGGAGTGGACCTACCACTGATCCTTGCGGCACCCCAGCGGAGATGGTGTAGTATTTAACCCCTTCATCCGTGTCATACCGTAACTTCGTGTTCGTGAAATAGTTGGCGATTATCTTTAGCAGGTAGTAGGGTGTTTCCATGCTTTTAAGTGATCGCCTTCTTTGGGACCAGTCGGCAGCGTTGACGTCTAGTGTCACCACCGCACAGTACTTTTTTGAGCCCCACCTCCAAGAATGCCCTTCTATGGCTGCAGACGCAATGTCGACTACTGCTCGGATAGCATCGACCGTGGAGCGTGATTTTTGAAATCCAAACTGGTGGTTTGAGAGGGCTCTGTTCTCCTCTGCTACAGTCAGCAGTCTGTAGTATATTATACGCTCAAGGATCTTTCCCATTGTGTCTAGAAGACATATTGCGCAATATGACGATGTTTCTCCTGGCGGTTTATTTCTTTGGGTAGTAGAACTAGGTGTTGTAACTTCCACGGTTCTGGGAACACTTCCTCCTCGAGATACTTTTGCAATGTTGCGATGAAAAGATCTGGTTTTATTCCAGCAGCAGCCTTTAATGCTGTGTTCGGAATGCCATATTATCTATGTGTGCATATTTTTGCATGCTCACATGATGGTATTGTGATAGGCCCCGTGCCTTTGGAATGCTTTTTAAAATATTTTAGAATTTCATTTACTCAATCTTGAAAGATGTGTAACCGTCTGTTGTTCAGCTCTACTAGGTTTATTGAACTTTAAATTTCCCCAGACCTTTCTGTACACAATGTTTGACATCAATCTCGGAATGGATTTAAAAATCCACCTCACAAACGACATTGGGTGTCTGCTTAATAAACATAATCACTGAAATTAAATTAAAATTGCACCACACGAACTGTGCAAAATGAAAAGCGCAAATCTCGAGTATATATCGTTTAAGTACTTCATCTTGCAGGGTCATCATAATTATCTCGTTTATGTTCAGAAAATGTTTAAATTAATTAAATTGACAAAAACAAACCAACAAAATTGTTTCTTCCAGACAAAACCAGCAGCAAGAACAACGCCAACAGCTATCACCTAATGGCGTGCAAAATGAAGTAGATCCGCACGAAGACAAGTTAGTACTTTGCCTATCTCTAGATGATAACAACATTCGGTTATCTTCTTCTCTTGTTTACAATTTTTTATTACAACATTAATAATTTTTGACTTAATTGGAAAATAACTTTAGTGGTTCCATGGCTTATTGCCTTTTTTTATGGAAAAAACAATCTCTCCCATGAGATATTCTACAATCTTTTATCATTGGCGGGAGTACGAGTAGCATAACATAGAACTGCACCGTAGAACTATGAGCTGCTATTTATTTAGTGATATCAAATATTTTCAATAAGCTTTTCTTGATTCAAGAAGCAGATCGGAAGTATTTTAATTTTTTTTAATTAAAATGTCTCGAGAAGCTGACCTTGATAACAAGCCACATGCCGTTTGAATCCCACCGCACATACACACTTAAATATTAATTGCGTGAACAAATTTTATAGCTTTTAATTAGTTTCGTGATAAATACAACTCAAACGTATGTATTGTACAATAGAGCAGAAAAGAATTATTCACATCAAACGAAATTATTAAAGACAAGTCGCTGAATCAAAGAAGAAGAACATTGTTTCGGATGCAGTGAAAATTGTAAGACCCAATGGAATTATTTTGTAAATTTGCTGACGCTACAGTTCGGGGTGAACCTGGGTCGCAACTAACAAGACTCTTCAGTTAGTCCCGCCTTTAATTAACCCCTCCTACTCTGCTGCAACTCTAACATCCGGGTTAAATTCGAAGACTCTGCTGGTCGGAGCATTGCTGTCCATTCGCTCTACATATCCTAGCCATCTCAGGCGACTGATGAGCAGTCTTATGAACAGGTCGATGTCACTGTACACCTCGTCCTTGAATCTTTTCCTTCAAAACCCGTCAACGCAAACGGGACCGAATATTTTTTGAAGGACTGAGTCCATGTTTCTGCCCCATAAAGTAGGACTAGGATGATCAAGGCCTTATATAGAGTATTCACGGGATAGGACCTTACTATTTTTACCCTCTTAGCCCAGCGATTGGCAAGAGTGATTTTTCTTTGTATTTCTGCTGAGATGTTGTTGGCAGAATTTATGGCAGAGCCAAGGATGAAAAAGTCACTTACTACTTCAAAATTATAGTTGTCGACTGTGACGCTCTGTCCAATTCATTGATGTTGTATGTTCCTTCTTGTTGACAGCATATAATTGGTCTTGTCCTCATTTACCACTAAACCCATTTTGGCAGTTTCCGTTTCAATAGCGAAAACACAGATGATAGCCCGTTGAGATCTGCCATTTATGTCAATATATAGTAATCGGCGTACGCTAGTAGTTGTGCAGATTGTGCCTCCAGCGTTCGCTTGCGTGGTCCGCCAAACTCTTTCAGGTATGATATTAAAGAACTTACATAAAAGATAAAGGTTAAGTCGTTACCGACTTTGCCGGAGCAGCGAGCGTTCTCAATCGTCATTCTGCACAGACGGACAAGCTTGGAAGGGATGCCAAAACTAGGCATGGCTCTATATAGGTCATAGATCTTCGCTGCGGAAAATAATTTAACCCAGCTTGTAAATGAGCCCACACGAATACCAGACGTTGATAGTCATACCGCCAACACCCTGGACTTGTTTTTAACTTCTCACCCTGATAAGTACTCCGTTGATGTGCTCTTCCCTCTAGGCTCGACGGACCATTGTGTCATATCAGCTACTTTCTTGCACACAACACAGTTAGAGAAAAAATTGCTAAAAGAACCGTATGGCAATACGAGAAAGCCAATTGGAGCGGACTTAACACCTTCTTTAGGAAATTTAACTGGTCGTTATGTTTCCTCGATAACGACGTGGATGCCGCTGTTGACATGATCACAGAAACTAATCTCTTTGGAATGAGATGCTTTATGCTTTATCGAATGAAGAGTATCAAACCAAAAGAAACGGTATGGTACGACTCGAGCTGTAAAGAGGCTGTCAGGGTTAGAGAAATGTTTTTTCGGTCACACAAGACCAACCCAACAGAGGAAAACTGAAAAAAGTTCAAATGAGCCAGAAATGACTGCAACGTCTTTTTCAAGCGTGTAAAATTCCAATACGATCAAAAACTGAGGCAAAAAATACTGCAATGTCCCAAAGGGAGTAAAAATTGTTGGTCGTTCGTCTAAAATTCTATCTCATCCTCCATCTCAACGCTCATTTACAAGGCCAATCTGCTTGCTGCACACTTTGCGGCTAGCTCAATGCTCACAGATTGTGCTTCTAGATCTCAACATGCATAAATCCGCTGGTCCAGATGGTATAGCTCCCCTTCTTCTGAAGAGATGTTCTTCCACGCTGGCAAAACCACTGCGTAGGCTTTTTCAACAATCCTATTCTTTAGGACTCTTTCCGAGCAGATGGAAAACAGCATTTGTCCAGCCCGTCCCCAAAAAAGGCGAATCTTTTTTTTTCTCCTCCTACAGACCCATTGCACTTACGTCCTTTCTTTCCAAGGTCATGGAAACGCTGATAAACCGTCAGCTCATGAAATATCTCGAAACACGAAAACTTCTCAATGACCGGCAGTACGGTTTTCGTAGCAACAGGTCCACTGGTGATCTGATGGCATGTCTCACCGAAAAGTGAAACCAAAGCGTACATCAATCTGGCGAAAGCAAGATAGTTGCACGTGATATTTCTAAGGCATTTGACAGAGTTTGGCATCAGACTCTTTTGTCGAAAATGCGTGCTTTTGAGATCGATGACTCTCTTCTTCAATGGATTAGAAATTACCTTTCGGAACGTTCAATTCAAATTGTCTGATATTCACAAAATAAATGCTGGTGTGCCTCAGGGCTCCGTTCTGTCTCCGACACTCTTTTTGATTTTCATTAATGATCTCTTATCTGCTACTTCTAATCCAATATATTCCTTTGCTGATGACAGTAATCTCTGCTTTTCATATTCTTTCCCGGACTCACGCCCCTGCTCTTCGGCTGTAGAACGGCTGTTGGGGAACTATCAACAGAGTGGAATTTAATGCTTCCAAAACTCAATGCTGTCTGCTGTCACTAAAGCGAAATTTAAAAACCCAGCTATTATCCATGAATGGCACTTGCATCGTCGAAACCGATAAACTTTCCATTCTCTCTATATGTGTGTCAGTGAAAACTTACGCTGGAATGACCACATATTGCATGTCGCCAAAAATGCTGCGAAATATCTAGGTTTCCTCAAGCGATGTTAGAAATATTTTACCCCCCTCTGATCAGGCCACAATATATAGGGAATTCATCCGCCCAAAATTGGAGTATAATGCCCACATTTGGTCAGGTGCTCCTAAAACACCTCTGCACCTGCTATATAGGATTCAAAACCATGCGATAAAACTCATTGATGATACTAATTTCACTCAAACAATGGACACCCTCGAACCCCGACGTAATGTCTCGTGTCTCACTCTGTTTTATCGCTTTTTTCACCACCAGTGCTTCATAGAAATCGCCAGTAGCATTCCGCCCATTCAAACTTTCAACCATAACATCCGTCTCGCTATGAATGCTCATCAGTGTACCCTCAAGTCCATTTTCGGACGTACTCTGAAATATCGTGATTCGTTCCTAAGCCGTGCAACCCGCTTATGGAATGCCCTGCCGATCTCCGTGTTTCCTGGTCGTTATAACTTACAAACATTTAAAAACAATGTACATCGGTACCTGTCTTTTCTTCCTCCCTAAATTTCCTTCGCCCGCGCTGTGTACGAAGATTTTAAGGGTACAAAAAACCTTGAGCGCGCGCTCATTATAAAAAAAAAAAATCGTCTCTAAAAATTTGTCATATGCAGCCTTAAAATCGATGATAAGATGGTGGGTATCGATTTGGACTTTTTCAGTTTTTTCCAGGATCTGCCGGAGTGTGAGGACTTGGTCGATTGTGGACTTTCCTGGTGTAAAACCTCACTGATAGGGACCAATCAGGTTGTTGACGGAGATCTTATATGCAATGTTGAGAAGACTTATACCCCTGTAGATGGTGCAGTTGAGAAGGTTTCCGCTTTCGTGGATCGGGCAAACGATAATGAGATTCCATTCATCAGGCATACACTTCTCTGACCAGATCTGAGAAATGAATTGGTGCATACTCTCTACAAAGTCATTTCCAGTAGCTTTGAATACCTCGGCCTCTAAGTCGTCGTCCAGCTACGAGTACTTTGTTGGATTTCAGCTTTGATGTTGCTATCCTTATTTCGTTTTGGTCAGGTGGACCGAAGTTTGGGCCGTTATCATCTACGAGGGGCGTTCAAGATATTCTCGGTATCGGGGTGAAGCTGTGGTTGCATATATAAATTGACTTATTTGTCAAGTAACACTATTATTTTAGTGCATTCTTGTAAAATTTAATATAAATGTGATTATTAATTCGCGTTTTATCTCTAGTTAAACAGAATCATAATGAGGCGATGATGGTGAAAATTGAGCATCGCGCTGTAATTAAATTTCTCACTAAGCAAGGAAAAAGTCAAAAAACTATTCATGAAGAGATGGTGGCTGTTTACCAGGGTTACGCACCTTCATTATCAACTGTGCAAAAGTGGTCAAGTGAGTTCAAGAGAGGCAGAGAGAGCATTGAGGACGACCCCCGCTCCGGCGCCCCGGCTACTGCTTGTACCGGAGAAAGCATCAAAGAATTCGAAAAACTTGTTCTTGAGGATGCCCGAATAAAGGTGAAAATGATGGCAGAGATCACCAAGCTTTCAATTGGTACCATTCACACCATTCTTCATGACCATCTTTACCTTTCAAAGGTCAGTGCAAATGGGTGCCACGAATGCTCACAGCGCCTCAGATAAAAAGTGAGAATCGCATGCTGTAGAGAGCTTTTGGAGATGTGTAGTGAGAACGCGGACGGTGTTATGGATCGAATTGTTACTGGGGACGAAACAAGGGTCCACCACTATGACCCTGAAAGCAAACAAGAGTCCATGCAGTGGCATAAAAAAGGAACAGACCCCCCGAAGAAGTTCAAAGTCACTCCGTCTGCCCGAAAGCTCATGGCCACAGTTTTTTGGGACTCATAGGGAATCTTGCTCATTGAGTACAAAAAAAAAGGTGAAACCATCAACGCCACATCCTACGCTTCCACTTTGCATAATTTGCGGGAGGAAATTAAAAAGAAAAGACGGGGTAAACTCGCAGCGAGTGTGTTGCTTCTTCATGACAACGCTCCTGTTCACACGGCGCGAGTTTCCAAGGCTGCTGCGCGAGATTGTGGTTTCGAAGAAATCCAACACCCGCCCTATAGTCCAGACCTTGCCCCTAGTGATTATTTCCTGTTTCCGGATTTGAAAAAATGTCTTCGTGGAAAAAGATTTTCGGATGATGAAGAACTCAAGTCGGTATTTTGCAGAGAAAGAGGAAATTTATTATTTTGAGGGTTTAAAAAAGCTTATCTCAAGATGTAACAAATGCATTGATGTCAGGGGAGATCATATTGAAAAATAAAAACAATTTAAATTGAATTCGCATTTTCCTTCATATCGATACCGAGAATATATTGAACGCCCCTCGTAAGTTGAATAGTCTATTTTCTCTAACGGAGAGATGTTGGGCTGCATCGCTGTTATACAGTCTCCAGAAAAAGTTTTTCCATATTCTCAGCACCGATTGTGACAAATCTACGACAAGGTTTCCTTCTCCATCTCCACAGGGTCTTCGTACCGCGACGCGTCCTTTTTTTCTTCTTCTGGAGAAGCCGATGTTCTTCTCATCTCTTCTGTTCGTAGATCTCACGAGCGACTCTCGTCGTTCGCTGCAGCGCCGCCTTATTCGCTTCCTGTTTAACTGCATGCATTTGCCTTTATTTTTCATCAAACCAGGAATTTTTTGGTGGTGGTCTGGTGAAACCCACCCACTAGTTGCATCGTCTCAGATGGCACGTTTTCAGCGTTGCAATTGGTCTTCGGGACTTGCGGCTGGTGAAGATTCTGGCGATCTTTTGCGATTGCAGCTTTTCTACAATATATCGTCTCACAGTAGTTTTTCTTTGTTGTGGTGCTTGAAAAATCCGCACTCGTAACTAGGCTGCCGGGAAAGTTCGGACGTCCAGAAGACTGGATGCATGTCTTTCGTCGATCGCAATGTGATTAGTTTGATTTAGCGTTTCATGATGCGAAGACCGCCATGTGTTCATTGAAATGAAGAAACTGTGTGCTTTCTATAGCGATATTTGGTTCCGTCGCAAAGTCAATAAGCCTAGCTCCGTTGACAGACGTGGTGTCGCCTAGGCTATGTTTAACAACTGTCCCAGTCGTAGTCCTCCTCGCCTAGCACGATTTTAACGTCATACTTATCACATTGCTCATATATCTTGTCGTCGTCCTTGTCTTCCGTTGGGACATGGGCGCATATTAGATGAGTCTACTTTCTTTTCTTCTAGTATCACACCTGGGATTTCGTATTGGCTAGGGAAAACTTTGTCTATATTTACTACTGTTTTTTTTTTATAATTTGCACGCACTCAAGGGATTTGAGTACCGTTAAAATGCTTGCACACAGCACGGACGAAGGAAAATCAAGGAGGAAAGAAAGAGAGGTACCGATGAGCGTTGGTTTTCAATGTTTGAAGGATGTAATGACAAGGAAATACAGAGCTGGTGTAGAAGTAGAAGTGCATACAGGAAAGTGAGTTTCTAACAAGTGTCCCAAGGCTTCATAGTAGGATTTCGTGTAGCTACTATCTGATAGTTTTAAATCTAACTTTTCTTAGTGTCGCGCCCTCAATGTTGTAGCAAAACTTTCTCCATCCCTTTTTTTAGTGCTGGAGATTGCGGCCTTGTATTTTCTCAGATTGGCCTTATATTTGTACAAATCGGAACACAAATTTGAGTTCTTGGCTATATTGAAAAGTTTTCTTGTGTAATACATTGTAGTGAATTTCTTGATCGTCGTAGAGCATGCTTGGTTAAAAGCCTGAGTGAAGATGGGTTTCCATTTTAAGTCCGTTGAGAATATAAAGTTTTTGATCTATCTCTGCTGTAAAGTTTTCTCAGTTGGAATATTTTGATTTTTATACAGAAGAACGAGAATGGGCATGTATTTGATATTGAACTTAATTATTGTTGCTTACGGCAAGGATGTCAGAGTTCCTCAGTAGGGTGATATCTAACACCTGCAGTCTAGTTTTCACTACAAACGTTGGTTCATTACTGGGGTTGGCGATTAAAAGATTATGGTCAATTACGTATTGGAATAGGGACTCACCTCGAGATTTTGTGTCCGTGCTAGCACATTGTATATGATGGGTGTTAGAGTCACATAAAATAATCACATGGGACCTTTCCTACTCTATTTTGTTGATAAGTGAGCTAAGTATTGCTGGAGGGGGTCCATCAATCGATAAATGTATGTCGAAGCAACCTAGAGAAGCGGTTTATTCGGCCGCTCATAGCTGACTACTGACTGATCGTCATTGCTTACAAGGCTGGAGATAGATAATTTGAGATTAGATTTTGCAACTATACGGGCTCTAATTCTACTTCCATTACCTGATTCAGCCTTGTTGGTGACCAATTCCGAAGATTTCAACACTCTTATTTTGCCTCGGGTTATGCAAGGTTCCTGGATGAATGAAAGTTAGAACAATATCAGTTATAATTTTGAAGTGGTACTGGAAATTATCTACTTACATATTGCTGTAGCCTCTAGCATTAATATTAGCGTGGAAATCAAGAATGACTTACGTCAATCGCCCTTCCACGGGTAGAAGGAAAGCCCATCTAGAACAACGAAGAATTAGTTGTTATTCGGCCCAGAGTCACAAACCCTTTCCAGGCCAGGCGAGAACTCTCTTGCCGAATTCGAGCGAAAGATTTTTCCTCAGATCTCCGATCGCGTGTGCGTTCACAGAATTTGAAGAATATGATAAAATGACGAATTATACTGGCTACAGAGTGGCACGGATCTAGTCAAAACGCTGAGCTATATACCGCTACGACTACAGTGTTCCAGTCAGAACAATCTTCGAATTCACCCCAGTATTAAAGGAAGACATTACTTAAAGTGGTGCACACATTTTAAAGGGAAACTTGCAGATCTACCGAGTTCAGAGCCTTATTAACAGGAGTACCTTAGGGGTCCATTTTGGTTCACTATTATTTTGCTAATATATCAATGATGTACCCAAGGTAGGGTAGGTAGGGATAAGTAAGAGGAGCTGTTGGGAATACCAACCCACTTAGGCCTATTAGCTCATTGTGATGCCACGTGGATCTATGATCCTCTTAATAGTGAAACCAGTTTGAGTTTACGATGAAGCGTAGGAGACTGTTTACGTCTTTAGATCGATTAAGTCATTCTAGAAGAAAGCTCCTAAGTGAAGTTTTCTTCTTTAGGAAAGAGCTGGACATGTACAAAGTACATCCTCGTCCATGCAGCTTCTACAGAAATCGTTTGTAAAAGCGCCAGGCAGTGTCTAGTGACGACACCTGTGATGGAACTGTGATGATTCCTATTTAGATGGTTCAGACTCTTAGAGCGATTCAGATCTAGCTTTGGCCATATATGTTGAGTTGCTAGACATGTTGATCCAACAGTCCACTTAAGGTCTGTTCTTTTATTGGCATCCAGCTTTAATATTAATTTGCACGTAGCGATTGGTATACCTATGCTAACCTTTTCCGGTAGAATAGGTAGAGTAGTTCCAATTTTGGTGAGTTCATCGACCCTACAGTTCCCTGGAATGTCTCTGTAGCCCAGTCCCTAGCAAAGGTGAAGGTTGAACAGCTCTGCCATCTCCATAAGAGATGATCGGCATTCAAGGGCCGTTTTAGATTTTAGTGAAACTGAGTCCAGGGACTTGATAGCGGCCTGACTATCAGCCAGGAGAAAGCTTCTTTAATCGCCAATATTTTGTATTTTCTGGAAAAAAGGACAAGATCAGTTTTATGGGGGTTTACTCCCAATCCACAGCGATCTGCCCAACGGGTTAATCTGTTGAGATTTAGTTGAAAGAGTTCTTTAATGATATTAAGAAGTTTACCTGAGACGGCTATAGCAACGTCATCCGCATAGGTAATCACCCTGCTACCACCCGCTTTCAGATATATTAGCAGTACCTCTACCGACACATCTTTTAGCAGCAGTCTCACCCAGTTTGGAGTTGATTATCCTGCTGTTTAGCTTAAGACTGATTAACTCCTCAAGTGAGTCATCTACCTGTAGAGTTGACAGCGCAGTCGTGATTACAGATGTGTTGACGTTGTTAAAGGCATGCTCTATGTCCAGGAAAGCAACCATTGTGGACTCTCTATATTGTAGGGATCATTCGATGTGGCTAGTCAGTGAATGCAGAGCCGTTGCCACCGACTTTGCTTTACAGTAGGCATGTTGAGACATTGATAGAAGTCGTGGATCAATTTTAGCTCGTGGATATCAATCAGTCGTTCTAGAATTTTCAGAAGGAAAGATGATAGACTGATAGGTCTGAGGTCCTTTGGGAGAACATTTTTTGGGAATGAAAACTACATTGACTTGTCTCCATGACAGTGGAATGTGTATTTGTTCTATACAGCTCCTCATAACATTTTCTAGCAAAAGCAGAATAATATATGCGGACCCCTGTAGCTCGGCAGGTATTATACCGTTCGGACCAGCAGGCTTGTATGGTTTGAAGCTATGCAGCGCTATAGCAGTTTGTAATCAGACCATGAGTTTTGCTCTCGGTTGCATTACCTGTTTGGGTTGCTACTGGCCGCGAATTGGGAGCTACCTGGAAAGTGGGTGTCCAGCAGCAGGTTGAGTGATTCATCACTTGAAGTTGTCCAAGAGTCATTGGTTTTTTTCAAACAGGTACGCATCATAGGATTTGTAGTGAGGATTTTTCTTAGCCACGATGGCTCACAGGTTTCCGTGATTTTTTCACAGAATGACCTCCAGGATTGTCGCTTTGCCTTTCTCAGTTATTTTTTGTATAATTTGAGGGATTCTTTGTATGAGTCCCAGTCAGTCACTTTTCTTGTGCTTTTTGCTAAGTTGAAAAGTTTTCTGCAAGTGCTTCTAAGCAGTGCCAGTACTGATGTCCACCAGTGCGGCTTTTTCTTGCCTTTAGGTTGAATAAGAGGATAGGAAGCGGCCATAGCCTGATTGAGAGCCAGGGTGAATTCCTTAACTTTCAGGTCAATCTCATTGGTTTCATGCGGAGACTTGAGAGTTCAGAGGTTATTGTTTCTGACAGTATTCCTCTGTTTTTTTTTCCCAATCAGTTTGCCGATAATTCCGGGATGCTGGTTGGCTGGGAGGAGCATCACTCAGGCTGAATTTGATGTATCTGTGGTCTGAAAATGAGTGTTCAGACGATACCATCCAGTTCATTAGCATTTGAGTTGTATTGTCGGAGACAAGAGTGATATCTGGCACTTTCTGTCAGAGTCTTGTTATAAAAGTGGGCTCATTGCCAATGTTGCAAATAATGAGGTTAGTAGGTGCTTATTATACACCCTGAATGACTCTAACTGCAACCAACTTCAGACTGCTATCATTTCCAAATCGTTCATGACAGTGAGCTCAAATTTTGACACATGACAGATAATTTTATTATTTACAAGCCTCCTAAACGATTTGCGTCTCAGTTGTGTTGAAAAAATTTTATCCGCGATGGAATTCAAACGTGATAGTGTGATTGCTTTATATTTGGCTGGAAAACCACAAGTAGCTATCGTTAGAGCCCTCCAGCACCTCAACGTGAATAAATTATTTGTATCTCGAACCATAGCTCGTTACCGTGATACTGGCAGCGTTGCAAAACGCCATGGAGGTGGTCATAAAAAAACAGCAACATCGGCAGAAATGGTTCGGAAACTGAAGGCTCGAATTGAGCGAAAACCGCGTCGAAGTGGAAGAAAAATGGCTCGTGAGCTCAACATATCGTTGGAACAGATGCAATACATACTGAAAAATTGGCTTGGGCTCAAGCCAAAAGCACACGATCTTACACCGCAACAGAAAAAAGTTAGAGTCGAAAGAGGACTTGCTACGCTTGCACGAAAGTGGTGAGTTGCCGAATTTGGTTTTTTCCGATGAGTCGCCATTTGTTATCGAGCAATAGGTCAACAAACTTGCCAGAGAGGTCCTTCGAAAATTTACACCTTCGAAAATTTACACCTTCGAACGGCCACCAGAAAACAGGCAGCACCGATGGTGATGGTTTGGGCCGCCATAACCGCCGATGGTCGTTCTCCGCTCGTATTTTTGGACCGTGGCCTCAATATTAACGCGATCGTATACCGTGAAATTGTCTTGGAGGCAGTGTTGAAACCTTGGGCAAACAATCATTTCGGTCGGAGACCGTAGACATTTCAACAAGACTCGGCACCGTTGCACAAAGCGCGCGTGAACCAAGATTGGTTAAAAAACAATGTTCCACACTTCATTTCTTCGACACAATGGATTTCAAATTCTCCGGATGCAAATCCGTTGGATTTTTCTGTCTGGGGTATTTTGAAGGCGAAGGTTGGCATTAAAGATACCAAAGTTTGGACCACCTCAAACAAGCACTTCGCCGGGAATGGGGCAAAATACCGCAGAGCCACTTGCGTGCAGCGTGCGATGCTTTTTTGGCCGTCTCAAAAATAAAAAAATTATAGCATTTTAAAAAGTTGGAGTTAGAGTCATTCACCCCGTATAATCAAAAAGTGACTCACCTCTATCGTTAATGTCGGTACTGCCCCAAACCGTGTAATGAGCGTTATCGTCGTATTTATTGCCTTCTACCCTTTCTAGGTTATCACCAGGGAGAGGGCCCACATGATCGTGGCCAAGGTATGCCAATGCCAGCCAGTAGGCAGTCTCTATTCTGGCAACGGTTTATTCGGGGTCGCTGAGATTAGAAAGTAAAAATGCATTAAGGCCACGTTTCACTAATATACAAGTTCTAATCTTACCTTTGTCTCTTGTATAGAGCGGAGCGTATACAGGTGTCTTAAGTCAACGAGCCACGCCTTCTATAATCCATGGTTCCTGGATTAGGATAATGTCTTCTGCGTTTTTGGAGAGACGCCGAATAAGTGCGGCCGATGCCTATTTTGAGTGATGGAGATTAATCTGGATACAGTTATTGATACAGTTTCCCAGAGTGGCCTCCATCACGGTGTTGTTGAAGTTATCCGATTCTGAAGATGCGCTCAAGAGCTCAAGAGCTCATCTTCTTCCTCTGATCGTATAGAACCTCTTTTTGCTTCGTCATCGGCTTCCATTTCCGACAGATGTCAGAAGAAGAGACCCACGGCTTAATTGTCACTTCGGATAAATTGCTGCTGCTTATATTTGACTACTCTACTCATGTATATTGCAAACTTGATTCACAATCAAGTTGTTTTTTTGCATTCAACGATGCCATAAGATACGTGTATACTCGGAGATTACGTCGATACGATCACAAACTAGTTCTGGGATGTACGTTTGAGCAATACTTGAAGGCAGATCTGTAAACTTTCAAGTACAAGTGCCAGTACCAGTACCAGTACCAGGACTTGTACTTGTACTTCAGTGCTTGGATACTACTACTTCAAAAAGCCAAGTACCAGTATATTTCAAATACTTCGTCGCAAGTACCAAGTATCGCGTACTTAAGTACCAAAGTACTTGAGCAGTGCTTCCAAGTACTTGACCAGTACTTACAGTATTTTCAAGTACTTGTTCAGTTCTTCAATTCAAAGTACTTTATTTTGGCCTTGCACAATTTTTATAAATAGAAATGTTAACATTTTTTGACGAATTCAGGATAAAACATTGTATCCAACTTTTAGTCATACTGTTTCAAATTTTTCTTTATTAATTATTTTTGATTAATACTTTTTAGAAAGTAATTCCTGAAAAAGTTGATCAGTAAGGACATGACGTATTGGAGAATTAACCAGAGCAGCGAATGAGAAAAGTCTTTGTACATGCGCTGAAGAAGTTAGCAGCGTATTCAACGTCATAGACAATTTTTTCAGAACTGGATATTTGTCCAGCATAGCCATTTCCAACGTACTGCTCAAATACTTTGGTACTTAAGTACTCGATATTTGGTACTTGTACACAAGTGCTTGAAAAATACTGGTACTTGTCTTTTTTCAAGTACCAGTACCAGGGTACGGAACAGAGATTGGCATGCGATCATATTTTTGAGACTTAAAATCTACTCACAAAAAAGGCGGTGCAAGTGTGTACGGCCACCGCTACCTAAGCGATTTTTCTGTTTACAATACGTTCTAAAATGAATTCGATTGGGTATGTTTCTCTTATAAACTCGAGTGCTACGTTTTTGAGTCAATGCAATCTGCACTACCAGATGTTCATATTTACTTAGCGGAAGCGTAGGTATGTGCGACCGTTTATGAATAACAAAAACACAGCATACAACGCAACTACGCTCAATCACAACAAAAGCGTGGGTAAGGTCACCGAAAGATAATTTTTTTTTGTAAGAGGAAAGTACCGGGATAGCACTGCGAATGTCTGTGGTCTGTAATCATCTTGGTAAAATGTTCCAAATTAGTGCTGTGCGCTTGATGCGAATAGACGTGAGAGAAAAACTTAAATTTTATTCATTGAGAATATTATCAATAGGTTTGGTATAATGTCGGATAACCCAGCTTTGGTTGCTGAGAAAATTGCTAATGGTGTTTACACCTTGTCACAACGACACAAGGGCAGAAGTTTCATTTGGAATATGCTGTCCAAAATCTTGAAGGAAGACGAAACCATAATGGAAGGATTGGTATACTGCCGAACGTGCCGTAAATTACTTAAATACTCAGGACATCACACATAAAATCTGAATCGGCATAAGCGGCAGTGCAGCAGATGACAAAAAGAACGCCATTGACATATGTACAGTTTGGGTTACTGAAGATTGTAGGTCATTTTCGGCTATCAATGGTTCGGACTTCGTAAAGTTGGTGAAGTTTTTTATTAAGATAGGTGAAACCTATGGAGCAAGCGTAGACGTGCATGATTTACTGCCTGATCCAACAACAATTTCGCGTAAGGTGCAGAAATCAGCAGATGAAAAAAAGAAACAATTCAGAAGCGAAATAAACGAAGTTGTGAATAGTGGTGGTGCATCTGCTACAATTGATATGTGGTCGGACAATTATGTGAAACGAAATTTTTTAAGCATCACATTGCACTATCAGAAAGATTTTAAATTATTTGACATCGTTTTGGGTATGAAATCAATGGATTTTGAAAGGTCAAGCAGTGATAATATCTTGAGAAAATTTAAGACTTTGTTTAGTGAGTTTAGTGTACAAATATTGTAAAAGCTTTGGAAAACAACACTCGCTTGAACTGCAGTTGCCATTTATTAGCAAATGTCTTACATAAGTTGTTCGACGAAACAACAGAGCTCACAGAAATATTAGAGTCGTGCAAAAAAATAGTGAAATATTAGGTATATAACTTAATGTGGTTTTTTCAAAATTTGAACGTTTATTTAAGAAAAACATGTACAATAGTATTATTCAAAGTATTGCCGATCTGAAGCTATGACTTTTTCCCATCTGTCTGGCAATTTGTGGATCCCATCCCAAAAGAACTGCACCGGCTTGGCAGCCAAGAATGAATCAAGCCAATTTTTGATATTCTGCTCTGATGTGAACCGTATTTCAGTGAGGGCGTTCTGCATCGACCGGAACAAATAGTAGTCAGAAGGGGCAAGGTCTGGGCTATGGGGTGGGGTAAGACTTCCCATCCACTGTTTTCCAAATAGTTCTTAACCGGAATAGCAACGTGGGGCCGAGCGTTGTCATGATGGAAAATTATTGCCTCGTGTCTGGTCGCATATTCCGGGCGTTTTTCGGCCACTGCTCTCTTCAAACGGATTAATTGTGTTCGGTAGCGTTGTCCATTGATGGTTTCACCCAGTTTTAGCAGCTCATAATACAGCACACCCATCTGATCCCACCAAATACAGAGCATTACCTTCACGGCATGGATATTCGGCTTTGCCGTTGATTTGGCTGGTTGGCCGGGTTTCACATATGAGTTTTTGCGCTTGGGGTTATCGTAATGGATCCATTTTTCATCACCAGTAACAATCCGATGCAAAAATGACTTCCTTTTGTGGCGTTCCAGCAGAATTTCGGACATGCAAAACCGCCTTTCGACGTCTTTCGGCTTGAGTTCATGTGGAACCCTATTTCCTTGCTTTTGAATATATCCAGCTGCTTTTAAATGTTTTGAAATGGCTGCTTGAGTGACACCCAAAGATTCTGCGAGCTCTTCTTGTGTTTGGGAACAATCTTCATAGAGTAATGCTTCCAGATCTTCATCTTCAAACTTTTTTGGCTGCCCAGGACGTTCATCGTCTTCCAAGCCAAATTCACCACTTTTAAATCGTGCAAACCACTTTTGGCACGTTCGCTCAGTTAGCGCATGTTCACCATAAACTTCCACCAAAATACGATGACTCTCGGCAGCAGTTTTCTTCATATTAAAAGTAATGAAGAAGAACTCTCGGCAAAAACACTTTTCAGGTACAAAGTTCGACATATTTGAGTGAAAAAAAATTATTGTTGTTTACGCTTCAAATGAATGACATATACTGAAATGACGTACAATGACAGTAGCTTTCCAACGCATGTTCCAATGGAATAATACAAGTTACGCTATCTCTTAGCAAACCGCACGAGTTATAGACCCAATACTTTAAAAAAAGCCAATTTGCAATACAAAAAAAAGGCAGTTACAAACTTCCTTGAAGAACCAATGTCCCGCACGGTGGAATTCTAATTACACAATGTTCAAATCCATTGTAGATAATTGGTTCGATATCAATGAAGTATTAACAGAGAACGAAGGAAGCCAACTGCGACTACTTCGCAGCTAATATTATTAATTCTCTTCACCAATAACTGTTGATACGGCAAGTCCTGCCACACCTTCATCTGTATCAGTTTCTCAAATTGTATTCATTCCATTCATTATAAAAATGTCAACAAATAATTATTACTGTTAATTTAAATCCTATTTAATTTTGTATCTTTATTTAACTTTAAATAAAAGAAAAAAAATTAATAAAATAAACTTTCAAAAATCTTTTGCTTTGAGTCATATGAACAAATGAGTGTAGTTGAGGTGTATGCGGTGGTTTTGTTATTTATTAGCGGTCGCACATAGCAACGCTTCGATATGAACATGGGGTAGTGCAGGATGCATCGACTCAAAAACGTATGCATAAATGCATATGCAAAACTATCGCAGTAATTGCGGTGGCGGTTTACATTCGCATCGCTTTTTTCTAACTCACCGCCATGATCTGAGAAAAAATGATCAAACATCGCATAGTGCTTCAATTAGTATGACTACATGAATGCAACACCATACGTGTTTGCAGTCAGTGCCATGGGGATGAATATTTTATGAAGGACTAATAAGTTAGAGTGGTAGAAAAAACTAATGTACATGTATTGAACGAATAAATGCGGTATATCGCTGCAGATCTCTGGACTACGGAAGTACAAGTACCAGTATCTAGTACTTGTACTTGAGAGGACTGAAGTCCTGAAATACTTAAGTACTTTTGAGGTCTGCTTGAAGGTATCGTGCTGCGCCGTCTTATAAACGATTTATCCCCCATATACCTCTTTGAAAAACTTCTATTCCCCAATTCTACCAGGACTCTTAAGCTGACAATGCCATATTTTGATTACCTTCACTTTTCCAGACCTTGGAATTGGAGCTAATGAAATCAAAAATGTCGCTCTTGGATCTTTATCACAACTGCAACAACTACCTACACGTTTTGGTCCTTCTCTAAGAACCCCTTCTCTTCTATTTTTTCGACTATACTCGTAGCTTATAAGTTTTATCTGGAAATATTGTCATATTCACTCCAAGAAAATGTTCTGTAAAAGACTGAGTCCTATTTGTTATTAAATGCAATAGGGTGGTAAAATTTGTAATAGAACAACAAGCTGGCCTATTCGAATTAATCACCCAAAATGCTTGGTTATTGCAAGGCTTTAGATGAATTGCGAAATGAATCACATCCATAATCGATTACTGGTAGCAGGCAAAAGCATATGTTTTGTGTATTCTCAGAAATATGGTATAGCGCACATGTTGACAACGCCCACCACCACCAGATACGAGTAGCTCTTTAAAAAAAACAGCTGAAGATTCGCACCCCCCTTGTAGTGAAATAATTGGATTTCTAGATATCATTAACAGAGTGATAGGCATGACACATTTGCCGTACCTTGACTTTGGCTCTATTAGTGCATAACAAACTCCTGCCGATAAATATTTACACAGGACATATGTAAGTAGGTAAACAAAATTATTAGTTAAAAATAAATAAAAATGAGAATCATAGTTAACGATGACTAATCACCACTTGTACGTAGACGAGTATGAGTACTACTGTAGATCGCACTCATTTATTGTACTCGTATTTGAATAAACGTATCTACGAAGTAGGGTTATCGTTATTTACTGTGTAACAATTAGTAGTAGTTCGAATCATTATTTTTCGTTGCGCAATTCTTATCGTAAACCTTTTAAACAGGACAACAATTACTGTATCAACGGAAGTTTATTTATCCTGATGATGGCATCACCAATGTAACTGCCTTTGTCCTTGAATCCATATAATTTTAAAAATCTCAAAATCCACACTCTCATCTAATCATTCTTATTTCCTTGTATCTTTTCAGTTATTCCTATGAGACAATCAAGGAAATTGCCGACTTCCTTTTGACCCGCACAGAGATCCGTCCAAAAATCGGTATAATATGCGGCTCAGGACTCAACGCTCTAGCCGACCATTTGGTAGACACAATTGCATTTGACTACGAAAATATCCCCAACTTTCCAGTCTCTACGGTGGAGGGACATGTCGGTCGCATGATCTTCGGTTGCTTAGAAGGTCTACCTGTTATGTGTATGCAAGGTCGATTCCATTACTACGAAGGTTATCCTTTGTCTAAATGTTCAATGCCAGTTCGTGTTATGAAGCTGGTCGGTGTATCTTACCTTATTGCCACAAATGCCGCTGGCGGGCTTAATCCTAAATTCAAAGTCGGTGATCTTATGATCGTGCGTGATCACATCAATATGATGGGCTTTGCTGGTAATAGTCCTCTACAAGGACCAAATGATACCCGTTTCGGACCACGTTTCCCACCAATGACAAATGCCTACGATTCCCTTCTCGTTCGTAAGGCACGTAAAATTGTCAAAGAAATGGGTGTCGAGAATGATGTCCACGAAGGAGTCTACACATGTCTTGGTGGTCCCAACTACGAATCCGTTGCTGAATTAAAAATGCTGCGTATTATGGGAGTAGATGCCGTTGGTATGTCCACAGTTCATGAAGTTATCACGGCTCGTCACTGCGATATGACTGTCTTTGCGTTCAGTTTGATCACAAATAAGTGCGCCACAGATTACAATAGCAGCGAGGACGAAGCGAATCATGAAGAAGTCGTTTTGGTTGGAAAACAAAGACAGAATACATGTGGAGAGCTCGTATGTCGAATGGTTAAGGCTATTGGTGAAGATCTACAAGAGAAACTGCTCAAATGAGCAATTGAAGAGGATCTGACTTAAATAGGAATGATGGCTTCGTTTATCTCGAACTCTTGTTTATTTGGAATGTTTTCTAATGAACTGAAGATAAATGATTTTATCCAAATCGTTTATTTTAGATTTTGGATTTTTTTTTTAAATAAGTATATAATCGAACGTTTACACAATTTATTATAAAGAAAATGAAAATGAGTTAGGTAACGAAAAACGTGGAGAAAGGAAGGAAGAAAAAAAAATTGTTACTTGTTTGTTATTAACAAGCATTTATCCAATAAATATACGTATAGTTTGTAGGTAAAAGATGTTGTTGTGGTTTTGTTTATTTACTTGTTAAATTTAAAGTGTTCTATTACATTTTGTCAGTAAGTATTATGTCAGGCTTTAATTTGTTTGGCAAGATAGGGTAGCTTCAATCTAACCGCTGTGGCAGGTGACGCCTTGGATTTCAAAACGATAAACTGCAGTTGTTAGGTTCATATTTGGATATCCGCTAATATGAGCCTTTGAGGTCATCAATCGTTTAAGCCCTGCTGAAGTGTCATCAGATAATTTTTTAAAGCATGATCACGTGATGACAAGGTATGTATGTAGCTTCGACTTGCTCCCAGATATGCTATTCTGATAGGAGTCTTTATCAGTAATTCGGCAAGCTGATGGGAGATCCTCAGCAAAAGGCCCTAACCCATGAAGCTATCCCTACTCTCCTGAATTTTAAAAACAGTCGTGAGGAAGAATAGTCATTTTGGTAATATAAATATAGTCTGAGTATGAATCGTCCATGAAAACCCTTTGATCTTTTTTCATACTTCTTAGACTGAAGCAAACAAAATATCAGCACCCTAAACCGCACAGCTGATGAGTTCACCAGATGGAATCAATGGTGAACTAGCGCGCGGACTTATGAAAACAACCACTAACCTCGTCGAATTCGTATCCTCTGTTCTCTCAGCCTTAGACAGTGGTAAAGAAGTTGACGTTATAACAACTGATTTCAGTAAGGCTTTTGACAAGATATCTCATAAACTAATCCTGTTCAAATTGTCCGCCCTGGCCTTTGAACCCATTTTGCTAAAATGGATATCTTCTTACCTGGATAATCGTTTTTATAGTGTTCGTTCCATGTACTATCTGTCCCTTTCTTGGCCACTTCAGGTATTCCTCAAGGTAGCCACCTAGGTCCACTTCTCTTCATCCTAACTATGAACGATCTTGAAAAGGTCATTCACCACTCAGCACTTTCTCTCTATGCTGACGGTACCAAATTTTTTAAACCCATTTCCCCACAACGCGACTCCAGCCTCCTTCAAATAGGTCTAAATAGTTTTGCCACCTGGTGCATCAAGAACTGCTTAGAACTCAATGTCACCAAATGTCAATCGATTACCTTTTCACGTAAGTGCAACAAGTCTACTACCCGAATTTACCTTCTGCCTTACCAACTGCCAACCTATCTCCCTTGTTCAGACTATCCGCGACCTTTGGCATATTATGCGACATGGAGCTTAATTTCCGCTCGCATATTGATGAGATAATTACTATGATCCAAAGAATTTTGCAACCCGTAGGTGACCAGATCACTATAAATCACTTACGTTCGCCACCTTCTCGAGTACGCTAGCCAAGCGTGGTGTCCCTTTCAACGGGTTTATGTATCCCGAATTGAGAGGAACCAGCGTGGTTTTCTTCGATTTGCTCGTCGAGGTCTACCTTGGAACGATCCTCTAATCTTACCTCCCTATCGAGACCGTCTCAAAGCGAAGGGACGCAGCAGACATTCTTTTCATTCACCGACTCCTAGCAGGCTCCGTCGATTGCTCATCTCTTTTCAACCCCATTTTCTTTTACACTAACCCTTGAAATCTACGTTGCTCCGTCTCTTTTATCTACCAATCCACCGCACCACATATGGGTGTAAAGAACCAATCTTCCGTAAACTCCAGCCTTCCCGTTTTCAATTTTAATCGCAATACAATTTCCCTCAAATTTGATCTCCTTCACCATCCCTAGCTTTAAAACCTTAACTAAATATTTCGTATTTTTGGTTTTTAAGTCCTAGTTTTTTAAGCTTGAATTTAGCCAAATAAATGGGGGCGTTAGCTTCCACCAAAATTAAAAATTGGCAGGGCATTCCGTAAACGAGTTGTACGGCTTAGAAAGGAATCACGATTACGTCCGAAAGTGAGCTTGAGGGTATACTGGTGAGCATTCATAGCGAGACGAGTGTTACGGTTGAAGGTTGGAAGTGGCGGAATGATACTGGCGATTTCTATGGAGCACTAGCGGTGGAAATTGCGATAGAACAGAGAGAGACACGAGGCACTACGTCGGTGTTCGAGGGTGTCCATTGTTTGAGTGATATTAGTATCGCCTATGAGTTTTATCGCACGGTTTTCAATCATATCTAGCAGGTGCAGGGATGTTTTAGGAGCACCCGACCAGATGTGGGCATTGTACTCCAATTTTGGATGAATGAATGCATTATATAATATATTGAGGCTGCATTAGAGGGGAAAAAGTATTTCTTACATCTTTTGAGGAAACCTAGACATTTCGGAGCATTTTTGGCGATATAGATAGATAGAGAGAGCGAACTGGGGTACACCAGCATTTATATTGTGAATATCAGACTTAAAACCATTCAACACAACTTGAATTGAGTGTTCCGAAAGATAATTTCTGACCCACTGAAGAGAAGATTCATAGATCTCAAGTGCACGCATTTTCGACAAAAGAGCCTAATGCCAAACTCTGTCTAATGGCTTAGAAATATCAAGTGCAAATATCTTGCTTTCAGGAGATTGATGTGTGCTTTGGTTCCACTTTTCGGTGAGACATGCCATCAGTGGACTTGTTGCTACAAAAACCGTACTGCCGGTAATTGAACAGTTTTCGTGTTTCAAGATATTTCAAGAGCTGACGGCTTACCAATGTTTCCATGACCTTAGAAAGAAGGGACTTAGATGCAATACGTCTGTTGGGGGAGAGAGAAAAAGATTCGCGTTGTTTAGGTACGGGCTGGACAAATTTTATATCCCATCCTAAAGAGTTGGACCAAGAACCGACAGCAAATTTTGGGCGTGGAGGTATAACCAAAATATATGTACATGTATGTGTAGGTATTAGCGGAGTGATATCGAATTCCACCGTCTGGCAGTTTTTTTTTCAGCCGTGGCTGAGGGTGAGAGGTTGAAAATTGTAATTTTTCGGTTTTTGTGTCGGGAGCATAACCACTTAAATGAATATATAAACAGTAGAGAATAATGCACTGATTTCGAATACCTAGGTCCCAGACGTTTTGCTTTCAGCTTTCATCCCGCCAGACGCCTCCAAAAGATGAAAAAAATCGACTTTTTAATTTTAAAATATAACCAATCCAAGGAATAAAAACGTAAAATCTGTAAGATATTACGAGTACCTGCTTCTGCTCATTTCTAAATTTGATTTTCACATTTTTTTGCTCGTTACTAGGTGGGGTGAAAAGTAACCTCCTTGGGAATTAAAATTTTTTTTTTTTTTTTAAATGTTTTTTTATATTATATTGGGTACATAATTTATTTCGTGCGGTTTTTTTTCAAAATTTGAACGTTTATTTAAGAAAAACATGTACAATAGTATTATTCAAAGTATTGCCCATCTGGAGCCATGACTTTTTCCCATCTTTCTGACAATTTGTGGATTCCATCCCAAAAGAACTGCGCCAGCTTGGCAGCCAAGAATGAATCAAGCCAGTTTTTGATATTCTGATCTGATGTGAACCGTATTTCAGTGAGGGCGTTCTGCATCGACCGGAACAAATGGTAGTCGGAAGGGGCAAGGTCTGGGCTATAAGGCGGGTGGGGTAAGACTTGCCATCCACTGTTTTCCAAATTGTTCTTAACCGGAATAGCAACGTGGGGCGGAGCGTTGTCATGATGGAAAATTATTGCCTCGTGTCTGGTCGCATATTGCGGGCGTTTTTCGGTCACTGCTCTCTTCAAACGGATTAATTGTGTTCGGTAGCGTTGTCCATTGATGGTTTCACTCGGTTTTAGCAGCTCATAATATCTGATCCCAGCAAATACAAAGCATTACCTTCGCGCCATGGATATTCGGCTTTACCGTTGATTTGCCTGGTTGGCGGGTTTCACATATGATTTTTTGCGCTTGGGGTTGTCGTAATGGATCCATTTTTCATCACCAGTAACAATCCGATGCAAAAATGACTTCCTTTTGTGGCGTTCCAGCAGCATTTCGGACATGCAAAACCGCCTTTCGACGTCTCTCGGCTTGAGTTCGTGTGGAACCCAATTTCCTTGCTTTTGAATATATCCAGCTGCTTTTAAACGTTTTGAAATGGCTGCTTGAGCGACACCCAAAGATTCTGCGAGCTCTTCTTGTGTTTGGCAACAATCTTCGTAGACTAATGCTTCCAGTTCTTCACCTTCAAACTTTTTTGGCTGCCCAGGACGTTCATCGTCTTCCAAGCCAAAATCACCACTTTTAAATCGCGCAAACCACTTTTGGCACGTTCGCTCAGCTAGCGCATGTTCACCATAAACTTCCACCAAAATACGATGGATCTCGGCAGCAGTTTTCTTCACGAAGAAGAGCTCCCCGCAAAAACACTTTTTCAGGCAAAAAGTTCGACATATTTGAGTGAAAAAAAATTATTGTTGTTTACGCTTTAAATGAATGACATATACTGAAATGGCGTGCAATGACAGTAGCTTTCCAACGCATGTTCCAATGGAATAATAACAATGGACTAATACAAGTTACGCCATCTATTAGCAAACCGCACGAATTAAGTTATAGACCCAATACAATATAGTCCCCTTTTAGTTTGATACACTTATTCCAGCGATTTTCCAACTTCTTGATCCCGTCAGAAAAGTAACTTTCCAGAAGGTCTGCAAAATACTCCTCCGTGGCGTCGATGATCTCCTTGCGTGAGCTGAATTTTTTATTGATGAGCCATCTTTTGAGGCTTGAGAAGAGATAATAGTCCGAGGGATCCAAATCCAGTTACCAATCGACGCCAAAAGTCCGCCCGATTCCGCATCAGCACGTCCAAACACTCTTTCGAAGTGCTCTCGCGTTCGCGTTTTTGGTCAAAAGTGAGCATTCGCGGCACCCAGCAGCAGGATAACTTTTTCATATGCAGAATATTGCCCAAAATATGGCGTGTGCGCTCAGTACTAATCTTTGTGGTTTCTGCTAGCTGGCGCACCTTCACTTTCCGGTTAGCTAACACCATTTCATGCATTTTTTTGACATTGTCCTCTGTAACCGCATCGGAAGGCCTGCCGCTGCACACTTGATCGGTAGTGGAGTTGCGGCCACCACGAAACTCTCGAAACCAATATTTGACGGTGTAATCTGACGGTGCATTAGCCCCATAATATTTATCCAACTTTTCTTTTGTTCATACTCAACATGATGCCAAACACGTCAACAACAATCAGCTATCAAAACAAAACTAAAGACAGTATCGCACTGAAATTTGGCATGTCTGCCTAAATATGAACGGACTTCAAGGCACCATAACCTTTTTTACAGTAGCAGCGCATTCTGGTACAAAAAACAAAACTGCAATTCCGTCGAACCATTTAAGCCTGAGCATTTCATTCTCTATTGTCCAACCACAGTGAAAAGGTGAAACCTCAACTACTGAATTTGTAGTGGCATTTTTCCATACATGGCAAATATAATTACACCGGTGTATTTGCTGTAGCGGAACGCTTTTGTTTGGAGGTAAAAGACTTCCTTCAAAACCTTTAGATAAGAAGTTCAAACAATAAGGTCCCCCCTACATCTACTTGCTATGAAAATATTTTAAATGTTGAACTTACTTTTAATATTTTTGAAAATTTTTTCCGACTTAGGTTTGCAGGCTTTGTAAAACAGTTCAAACCGGGCGTCATTTACATGAACCGCTTTGGTGTGATATATTTTACAAACAAATTTCTTAATTTGTTGAATATTCTCCTCCCTTGCATCAATAAAATTTCCGAAATTGGAAAAAGTGGATTGGAGTTCCGGTGATGCTTTTAAAATCAGTAAAGCTGTGGAAAGCAGGCAGTGCAGCACAAAGCGTAGGTCCCAATTCATTGAACATATAATGCAATAGCTTTTGACAGTGAGTTCAAGCAATTGAATATGTCAAGCACAAAACTGCTCACCATCTTTTTCTTTCTGGCTACTCACAAAGCTACCACAGTCTCCTGTCAGCGCTGCCTCGAGATTGATTTTTGATTTTTCGAAATCAATGATCTTTAGAAAGATGATTTTTTGCATCATTTAGAGGCATCTGGCAGGGTGTAAGCTGAAAGCAAAACGTCTGGGACCTAGGTATTCGTAATCAAAAGAATTTTTCTGAAAGTAGTTCCGTCCCATTGAAGATTCGATACAATCAAGTGTAGGCGAAGACAAAGCACAATCTGTTGAGATGGCCGCAAAGTGTGCAACAAGCAGATTGGCCTTGTCCAAAGAGCTGACAGCTGGAATGTCATTATAAGTGAGCGCTGGGATGGAGGATGTGGCAGAATTTCTAATATTTTTGACGAACGACCAAACGTCCAGAATGCTGGAAAGCATGTTTTACGTCGATGGCAATATGATTAATTTAATTTGGGGTTTCATGATCCGGAGACCGCCATGTCCCCTTGTGCATATGGAGATAAGGAAACTGTGTGATTTCCATAGGGATATTTCGTCCGTTGCCAGACGTGGTGTCGTGTAGGCTATCTTTACCAACTTTGCTACCAAAGATGGCCTATTTTTCTATACTAGAGTTAAAACTCCTCGTATGATTGTCGTCTTATCGAAGTGATCGTAGAAACATTCGTTAGTGGCGTCATCCTTAGTTTCCGTAGAGGTAAGGGCGTATTTTAGGCTAATGTTAGCGAATTTAGCCTTTATGCGAATTTTCATAAGAAGTTCGCTCTTATGCCGGAAGCTCAAGATTTCTTGCCTTAGTCTGCAGCATATGATAAATCCACATCCGAATGAGCGCCGTTTCTTTTTCCTTTAGCAATCACAATAGTTCCTTATGTCCGACCCATCTCATCGCACTTCCTGTATGGCGGTGATATCGTCAACGGCCTCTGCTAATTTCTCGGATGAACGTTGTCGTTGTTCTTTAAACGTTTTCAAAGGTCGTCAACAGTGCATCCATTTTTATCCGAGACAATTAGTTGGTTCGTCACACTGTTGTGAGCTCTATGACGGCGTAGGCCAGAATAATGCTACTGGCCGAGCATGGCCTTGCTGTTTTAGCCTGCATAAGTAAGGGTTTACGCATACAGTTACCGGGGACCACCTCTAGGAGGCAAGGCAAGCACTACGTTACGAACTTGATTGTTGCGCTGCTGGCCGAATTGAAGTTATAGGACAGGCAGCAGTCTCCCGATTAATCGACGCGCATGCTAAAACTATAATCATCAGCCTGCCCACTTCAACCTCACAATTTACCATACTAGGGCAATCAGTAGACCGGGTTCTCATTATTATTATCCTCTTTGAAGAAAATGTGGCTGAACAAGTCTCAATCTTCGTTCGGCAATGGCAATGTTATCAGCTTAAGGACAAAGTTGCGGCTGTTCAGTCAAAGAAAAAGCAGATCAACAGAGAGTTAAGACACATCAGCAGTCGAGGCATTAAACATTCAAAGTAATCGTTCAATTGACACTGCAATCGACATCGATAAAGTCGCTCATGAGACTTGGAATTCTTGTTCTTGACCCTTTTCTGTTCTTACAACTGCATTTCTGCCACTAATCTGCATTTAAGTTAAACTTACCACGCAGAGTTACCATGAACGACGTCTTCCCAGAACCTACATAGTGCCTTCCTGTAACGATAGAACAAACATAACAAAGCCAACTTCCAAGTTTGGTTTCAGTGACTAGATTCTCTTTGAGATTTATTTCTTCTTTGTAAAGATACTTTGGTATAATAGCATGTTGTGTTTTGTCTTTTTTGTTTTTTTTTTTAATTGTTCTACTTAAATGAATTAGACTACCGTTAGAACTATTGTATCATTTCAATTCTTTGGATCTTGGATTCAAAGTTTTTCAATGAGTAAAAAAAAATTGGTGGTTGTTAAATGTTCCACTCTGTATCACCCTTGTTTGTCCAACGACAAAAAGGAGATGGATTTCCTTATTTCGCTTCTAAAATTGTAGTACATCGTCAGTTTGAAGGCCGCAGCTGTTGTACATGTACATGTACGTATTGTGCAATAGCTAGAAGCGTAACATCAACTGTTACAGATTCGATACCATTGCGCAATACCACAGCACGGTTTCAGTGGCTGGCTTGAACAAAATCGCATAATTCAATAACGACAGTCAGTTGGTGTTGATGCTTGCTTGGATGTGTGGGTATGAATTATTTAAATAAGTTAAGGCAAGATGCAATGAAAAGATGATACGACGACACGATGATTGAAGAGCGCATCACCCCTCCATCTCTTCCGGACGGTGATGACGATGATCGTGATGATGCAAACGAACAATAAAAGTGCTCTGTTCCCATTTAAGTGCAGTGTTCTCTACAAGTGACTAGAACTAATGACTAACTAACTAAGAGTTAACTAAATTTATAGCAACCGATCAGCAAACTTTAATTGCGTTTGCCCTCTCCGTAGAATCCAGGCAGTTCGGATTCCAATCGCAATAGCTGCACATATGTTACCAACTTCCAGTCTTTTGTTTGCTCATCCTCCTTGAATGTGGAGTAATACGACACCAGCTCCTGCGAACCGTCTTGATCTAAGTCGGCTATGAGAAGAGAGTTCTCTTGATTGTTTAAATCTGGCTGGCAGACCACCTCAGTTCGTTCGTTCCTGCAGAACTGTACAATGTCGCTTTGGCTGGTGTTTTCGATGCGTGTATCGGAACCAATGAAGATGACAAGCACAACGGTTTCGGTGATCATTTGTCGTTTGTAGCTGTTCAAGAGGAGGCTGCTGCTGGTCTTTTTCCGTGTGATGTTGGCGGTGCTTCGTTCAACACGACCCAGTTCCCCAGGAATCGTATAAGTGTGACGCTTCTGGACTAGATGATCGAATATGTTGAATTCACTGGTGGGAAAGTAAGTATTATCCGGTGGTTCGTCTCTCTTTTTACGGCTACCAGCAGGCACAGAGTCGTTGTTCCACTTCCAGAATTTCATTACAAAGCCAGACATCTTGGACTTGCTGTTTTTGAAGTGCCACTGTGCCGGTACCATGCCATACATGCTGGCGTTGGTGAAATTCCGCACGATATTCACTTTGCCATTACGCTCCTCGCTGAGAATGAACGACACAATACAGTCCTCTGGGCACTTGCCACGATTCTCAACAACTATTTCTCGTCCGCTCAACGAATATATATTCCTCTGAGCTTCGGTCTCCTTCCTCTGGCCGTAGTGACGATGCTGGGAGATCTTTAGAGCTGGCGTGAGCTTCTCCCGCTTAATTGATCGATTTGTCACTAAAGAGAAGAGTTCTGTGAGTGCTTTGGACCTTTGCACTTCGGTACTGTTCCGCACGCAGTTGAAGGTTATCACATGATTCTTCTCCAGCTGGAATTTCCTCAGTACATCGCACTCGTGGACCTTATAGCCATCTCCGATGGGTTTGCCTATGCGGCCTGACAGAATTCTCATGAGGTTTCTGGCTCCAGCCGGGGCATCACCGCGCAACTCGTCGTGGGGTTTGATAAAGTTCTTCGGTTTGGAGTCGAATATTGGCGAGGTTGTAGCCAATAAAATGTCATAAATGCCATCGCCATCTAAATCCGGCAGAATCACGGGAAAATCCAGTGCATCGATTTTCTGTAGAGACCTTACCCTGAACTTCCAGTGCCACTGACCAGAGATCGGGTTAATCA
Organism: Volucella zonaria; assembly: GCA_963966105.1. Classification (NCBI taxonomy): domain Eukaryota; kingdom Metazoa; phylum Arthropoda; class Insecta; order Diptera; family Syrphidae; genus Volucella; species Volucella zonaria. The sequence continues at coordinate 116,544,251 of OZ014534.1, read as the reverse complement.
CACCCAATTCGCCATACTCATCGATCACTAGGCAGTCCGGTTTGCCGTTCTTGTCGATGTCAATCAGGGTGCAGTCAATGGTTATCGGCTCATCGACCATCTCGTCAAACCAGGCGATTGCGCCCGAACTTCCAATCAATGATATGATTCCATTTCGCTTGGTGTTTGAAGGCTCAAACTCTGGAAAGAAGGCATCTCCCCGGTAGAGGAAAATCAAGTTTTTCTCCCATTTCCTCAGCCCGTCGACCACGTTTATGACTCCCTTCAGCTCAATCTTTGTGTAATTGTTCAACCAGTTATGAGTCTTAATTCGATCTGATGGCGCAGGGCATGTACCATTCTCCCGACATGGAATCACCCACAAAAACACCACCACGGTGATTATGCAAACCAGAATCGACGCCACGAAACAACACTTTCTAGTCGTACTCATGGGTTCGTCTTTGGTTTCAGGGGTTCCTAGAATAGCCACATTATCGGCGTCGGTTTGGTGGCGTTCTTCGCCATCACTGTTGAAGCTGGTGAAGTTGCTTCCTCCATCCATAACACTGCGGAAGGAGTTCTGCAGCGACATACTGCCACTGTGATGCATCGGATAGCCGTTGCTATTCGGATACTTTTGATGATATTGCAAGCTTTGGCGATTATGATAGCCCTGATGATAGTTGGTCCTTTGGCGTGATTGATGCTGGTGACGTTGGTGGTGCTGTTGCTGTTGCGAGTGCTGGTGCTGGTGCTGGTGCTGATTACGGTTCTGGTGCTGTCGGCGTGTGTGTCTGCTTGAATTGTGGATTTCCTCTTCACTATCAGAATCGGACATTACTTGACTCAATGGCGCGTATATGCCCTGCGTTGAATCACTGCTGAGCATTGTAACTAAAAGAGAAAGAAAAACAATGGAACCACCGAAAGTTTTCCGTTGAAAAATCAATAAACTCGAGACCTCTTGAGGTAGTTGGGTTCGATTTCAAGGGAGAATGGCGGTACTTACCTTAAATTGAGAAGATGTAAAGATGCACTTGAGGGTCAACATAGCTTTTTAGTGCATTATACGAATATTTTCGACGAAAATGCTCTGAAGAGGAATTTGTTTTGTTTTCGATGCCCAAAACTGGAGCCGAAAAAGTACACACAAATTTTCAACAATTGACAAATGAATAGAATGACAGCGCTCAGCTGTTGAATTGCATTCCAAATCAAAATGGAATGTGCGATTTTTAGTACATAAAGGCTGGTGCTACGAAGGATTGATTCTAAAAAAATTTTGTAAAGTGGTGGGTGCTTCGATAAATGTTAAAATTATAAAAGCGAGCTCATCAACACACTAAGCAGTAGAACATAGTATTTTTTTGTTTAACTAACTAAGGAATATGTTTATTGTGTTGTTATTTTGCTTTTCATTCGCTCTGGCTAGTTGTGTTATCTGTTGATTTGTTCACCTTTTTGTATTCAGCGAATTTCAGAATTCATTAATATCGGACGACAGCCAGATCAGTGAGTGTGATCGTACTGACGGTCTTTGAAAGATAGATACCTATACATAGTTCTAAGCGCCGCAGTCACATTTCGTTTCTTTTGGCTAATTTTCATTTCTTCGCTTATTTTATATTTTCTCGATTTTCCCTGCTTGCCCACTTTAAGCGGCTTGATCGTCTATAAACCTAATGAGATAAACCTCAACGATTTCTTTTACCGGGGTGTTTGAAATATCCGCATCCGATGTATAAAAATGATTTCATTTATTCAGCCTGTCGCGTTGCGACGTTATGAGCTTGGTTCTGGGTTTCCAGTGTAGTTTTAGAAATAATTGAAGAACTGACTGTGGCTCCTCGATTGCTTTGACTGGTGATAATGGGACAAAATAATTAACATGCTAGTTTTGCTTTACTTATTTTAGATGGCGTTTTAGTCGGAATGGAACTGTTCCTTAATCATAAGCTCTCTCCATGTATCGCTGTCTTGAGCTTATCGGCTCCAGTTCCCCAGATCAAGTTGGTTGAGGTCCCTAACCCTTTGAACGCAGAACTCAAAACGAGGTCTCTATTTATCGAATGCACTATCGATTGGAACAGTAGTGTTCATTGGCTCATTATGTTGTAAATGTAATTATCGAATATAGCCCTCCTGGGAAGGTCAATGTAAATGTATAATCCATGCAGTTCGTTGTTTTGTCTTCTGTATGCAGAAGGCCGAAAACCACTCGAAGAACTTTTCTCTCAAAGCAACTATTACTTATACCTTAATTGCCTTTTAAGTCAAGAGAAATAGCGATTCTTCACCTGATTCTAACGGTTGTGTTGTGGTTGTGGTTGCTAGGCAGCGGAGCTCAAGTAAAAACAAATTCTGATTCTAGATATCGCCATCCACTTCAAAAGTTGTTGTCGACCATCGCCTACGTTGAATTGTTCATTCTACCAAAATTGTCCGGGATGTTGGTCGTCTTCGCCATTAAACTGTGTACAGAAGCAATCCTTTCAAATGTTCTCATTATAATTTCTGCATGCTTCTGTTCCGCACATCACTCCTGCAGAAGTACTTTCCCACGGCGTCAATCGAGCGCTTTTCTGCGTATTCCTTTTTCTTTCTGAGAACCGATGTTCCATCTGCCGCTTTAGGTCATAACGTTCACGAGCAGGTCTCGTCCTTTCTTGTAAACTTTGTTAAACCAGGAGTTGCATTGATCGGGTGGAAAACGCCGCTTCTGCGCCTGATGGCAGCAGCATACTTCTTGAAAAGACTCTAGCAGTCTCTCTCGTTGGTAGCCATTCAGTGTCAAATTTCTTGATAATACTTCTTCCGTGTTCTCGCGGTCAGGATATTTAAATTCGCACCTGGCCTACACCAAGGTAGTGGTTTGAATAAATGTTGGCTTCTCGAAACATTTGTACATCTCGAAATATGTTCCCTGCGTCGATCACAATGCTTCGTATTTATAAGGTGACTGACGCCGAAGATGCAATCGTACGCGAACGCGTACCAGATCATTCCAAAGAATGTTTGTCTTAAACTGACTGCGGTTACCTTCAATGGTTTCGAAAAAGTCAATGTTTCAGCAGCAATGAGTAGTTCAGAATCGAACAAAAATTTTTCTAAATAAGGCCCTACTATGCAATTGTTCTTTTGATCGTTTTTGCGCATTCTCGTAGATCTTCCGAATAACATTCATCCGTATTTTGGAGAGCGGACTTTTATGCATCTTGTCTTACTGTGTTGGCAATGGCTCTGGTCGATTGACACCCCGGTCTCTTATAAACCCACATCACATTGTTCCCACTGTGCCTATGTCCTTACAGTATAAGCAATAGACACTTGTTGGACACTTTTTAAGATATTTTTGTCCTGCTTATGCCATATTGGCTGTTAATTCAATAATTCGCCCTAACTCGATCTGTTGATGCACCGTTGATTCCACATATATGGTATACATAGTGGATCCTTACGCTGCCACATAAAAGCATCCAAAAATGCCTTCCCATCGCAAAAAATAAAGCACGATAAAAATTGGATGAGGATTTGTCATTAGAAAAAGGTTTAGAGATAAAGTCATAAGCTTTAGACGTATGTAAAAGCGATCCACTGGTCTGAATCCGTATAGGGTACCAGCCCTATATGCGAGCATGCTGTACTTACTTTCCTAAAGGGCTCACGACGCGTGTGGGATTTCCGCCTGAGACACCGCAGCCTTTCATCCTCTTCGATCCCGGGCACACTGCTGCCAGTTCATTAGACCAAGCATCCTGGCATCCGCGATTTATTCGAAGATTCTCTTAGCTGTATCATTGCTGTCCATCCGGTCGATGTGACCAAGTCAATGCACTCGACGTATCTTGGCTTTTTAATCTACATATAACTTGTAGAGTTCGCGGCTATGTCTCCTTCTCCATTCGCCCTCCTCTGAATGAATTCCTATAATTTTCTGTTTATCGTGCAGCACTTGGCACCATATATCAGAACTGACACGATTAATGGTCATTCTTCGTCATTTGCAGAGTTAATGTTCACTGCCGCGGTGTGCACGCACATTTTAAATCCCTCGAGCGTGAGCTATTTATAAAAAAAAGGGTGGACTCCTTAACCACCTCGAAACTATAGCTGCCGACTGCATATATTTTGTTTTGTCCTCGTTGACAGTTAAACCAACTTCTCTACCATTTTCTTCGATTGCTATTGATTGATTTCTTCCAGATGGGATCGAGCGATGATGTCAATGTCGTCTGCGAGCATGTTCCAACAGAAGATAAAGACGACGCCACTAAGGAAAGCTAACTCCTAACTAAATCCTAGTGTACGTGTAATGTAAAAATCGCACCATTGGTATCTTACTCGTATATGACACAACATCTGGAAACGGAAAAATTTAAGAATCTGCAGAAGCCGATGACTTAGGTGTCAAGGTTTTCTACCGCCGAAGTAAATGATCTGGTGGAAATCATGCATCTGCACATAAAATCTGATTGCAGTAGTGTAAGGCCGATGAATGGAAAGGCATGAGCCCAAAAAAAAGAAGATTCTCTACTACTCAAGGAGAACTAGTTAGCTAAACATCTAAGACTAATGGTTAACATCCTGATGGGTGTGGATTTTGATCTGACTTTAAATCAAATATTCATTCCGTGGCATATCCTGGAGAAGATCCATATTTTTCGTCATTAAGGGAGCGTCTGTAGAGACGAGCTATATCGAGCCTTGTGTGTCTGGGTTTGGCATCCAAACTCGCTCAGCTGCGCAAAATGTCGATGGGGAAACTCTCCTCCATCAAAGTGGGAAGAAATATCACTAAATCGTTTTGTATTAAAAAAGGTCTTTAACAGGACGGCTCGCAAACCGTCTCTAATTCTCACTAGAGGCGCAGTGTTACCAAAAAAACTGTACAAATTCTTGGACAGGTTGACTGGAAAAAATTGGCGGACTGACCCACAACTAGTGGGTATTGCGGTAAAAATAGCGGACACGATTATTTAATAACACAAAACGCCATAAATGCGCTCATCAACATATTAAAAAAGGAGAATCAGCACAAACACTTGAGGCAGATGAATAGAACCGCCCCTGTTTGAAAGTTGATATCCCAAATATACGCCAAGTTCTGGCTGTATTTCATTTGAAGGTATTAATCAGTCACTCTTAAATATCAAGCAATATGTTGAAGAATTTTCATAAAACTCAGCTTCTTTCGCAATCTGATTTAAGAAAAAACATTTTAATAAATCGACTTAAAGAAATCCTAAGCAATTTTTCAATTTAAAATATATAAGAATATATCCCAATAGCACCTCATTGAGTACTAAAAAAAAATCCCCCAATGGAAGCTATCAATTTTGACAACCAACCCTTCCAATTGGAATACCCAATGTCCATTCTGTGAAAACGACACCGAACCACACAAGTTGAAGAAAAAAAAAAAACTAGGGCAGTTGTTTTGCGAGTTGCACAATTCACGCGATAACAATCGACATTTTCGCCATCAAAAAACATTTCAAAAATCCCCAATTACCTCCAGCTGAAACGGATCTGTGCATTACGAATAAAACAATTACGCACTGAGCAGTGACACCGCAACGCGATACATTTTCTCAATAAAAAAAAAAAAACCACCCGACAGTGGAAAGTGATTGAATCGCGATGTCCTCAAACATGGCGTCGACCCTGGAGGAACAGCAAAGCCTTCGCGAGTGTGAAAACTACATTCAAACGCACAATATTCAGCGGGTGCTGAAGGATTGCATTGTGCAGCTATGCGTCAGCCGTCCAGATAATCCTGTGCAATTTCTGCGGCAATATTTTCAAAAGCTGGAAAAGGTAAGTGGCCAGTGCAAGTGTGTTTTGTTTGGTTTAATGGTTTTTCGTTTTGGGTGAAATCGTTGAATTTTTCACCATTTATTGTCGTTGGTTGGAAAGAGATAGGGGCATTGAACAGGGATGGTCAATGGAAATGTAGTTTTTCATATTCCAGTGTGGAATATGACATTCGGAGAAAAATTTGACACATGGAATGATGCGTTTTGTTTACATGTTTTTTATTTGCCGTTGTTTTTGTTTCTTTTGTTTTTGAGAAGAAAATCGAGGTGTTGAAAAAAAAATTTTAATTCACTTTTGCGCAGGTATTTTCTTTATTTTTTTGTTGTCTTTATTTGGGGAGATTTACCGAGTGAAAAACCGACAATGCGTAGGGTTTGAGTAGTAGTTTTCGGCGAAGTAGTAGGAGACGTGTTTTTTTTTTTTGCCAATTGGCCTTCATTGTTTCTCTCTACGCCGTCTGGAGAAGATTAAAGTGGTTGAAAACTGACCTGTGATAACGAAATACAGTAGGCTGAACTCCGTTGCATGAGTAAGTGCAAGGCGATAGCGAACTAAATATAAATCGACGTTCTAGAAACGTAAGCCAGACTGATTGCAATTGACCCCACTTTGTCATCCTTAATCTTTTATTACGAGTGCGACAGTTCTGCGTACATCAAGTGCACTAAACTGATAAGAATTGTTTGCATTTATTGTAAAGATTGTACGATATTTTTCTAAAGTAGAAAAGCAGATCTGTATTTGGGAGTTCTCATGGGGAATGCACGTGACAAATGGCATAACTCCTGTGGCAAACCAAAGTTCACTGCACACATTAGAATTACCCTAACGACTTTGATGTGCAGTTTTGTTATTTTGATTTATTCGAATGATCTTTAGAATTTTCATTAGTTTTATTACGTTGGTTTAGCGTTTTGACCTAGAAGACGACGCTTGACGCGTAATAAACAATTTGAGTCTGTTTTCTTAGTATGCAGTGATGTGATCTGTGAGATAACAAAATGGATGCTCGCGGTTACCATTGATTTAGTTTTTTAAATGCCTGACGCACCACAGAAAAGAAAGGTGTCTGTGCAAACGACCTCATCGTCGTTTCTTTCGATTTTGCTTCGTCCGTTTGCTTATACACTTCTTATTTTGCGACAAAACATGAGAGTGGTATGGAAAACAAAGCTTCTCAACACATCAATATCAATCAAACTGAATTGTGGTCACGTTTTGAGAAGCGGTTTACGGTTTTTGGCGCGGGACTTGATGTCAAATTTTCTCAACTCCCCACTATAGCAAAAGCTACCCTAACCAAAGCGAGTGAAATCGAAACCCAAAGTTGCGCTATAGAGTACTCTAGGTCTAAGCACAGTGCAACGTAATTGAATCCCAAATCGACTTGCTTCAAAGATAAAATAACAATGTTGACGCTGCTTTCGTTGGGATACGTACTACCTACTTGAAGATTTTGAAGTTGAATTTGATAAATTATGTGCTGCTGCTAATATCAGTGCTCCACATATGAAGAACTTTTTGAAAAAATTCGAGAGCTAGTTTTCGTCTCTAAAAGAAGTGTTTGGCAATACGAGAAAGCCAATTGGAGTGGGCTTAACTTCTTCTTCAGCAATTTTAAGTGATCATGGTATTGCCTCGAGCACGAAAGGTTTCCACCGCTGATTTGACCGCAAACACTATTCTCATGCCTCATTGGATCAAGAGAATCAAGTCAAAAAAAAGGAAGCCGAATGCAGGCTAATTGGGTTAGCTCTCTTGCTATTCCAACAGAGAAACCGCAAATAAAGTTTACACTGTCCAGAGATGACTGCAGCGCTTTGTCTTGTAATGCTATGACCAATAATCATCACAGAATCAGCGGTGTTAGGATACAACTTTCATCCGAAGTTAAATATCTAGCTGAGCTGGAAGCATACCAAAGCACCTTTGGTAAACGTTTTGGAGTAAGACCATGTACAATAAATTTGATGTAAATGGCCATAGTTAGGCCGAGTCTATGATACGTAGGTTTGGTGGAAATCCTCGGAAAAGAACGAACAAACAAAGCATGGATCTCTAGGAGTGACTGTCATCTCACACTGCCTTTGGCCAAACCGGGTGCGACTCCCAAAACCTCGAAATACACCGTGCCACCGTAGCACCTGGGGTACAGACTTTTTGCAGAACTTGAAGACGTCAGCAAAGCAAAACGGATAGATCTCATTAGATTTGTTCAAATCTCTGGCTGGCTTTCAGACCACACAAGCTAAGTCAGATCTAATAGGCCTCCGCTTATGCTTGTCTTATTATCTCTTGTTATTGGGTATATAACTTAATTTTTTTTTCAAAATTTGAACGTTTATTTAAGAAAATCATGTACAATAGTACTATTCAAAGTATTGCCCATCTGAAGCTATGACTTTTTCCCATCTTTCTGACAATTTGTGGATTCCATCCCAAAAGAACTGCGCCAGCTTGGCAGCCAAGAATGAATCAAGCCAGTTTTTGATATTCTGCTCTGATGTGAACCGTATTTCAGTGAGGGCGTTCTGCATCGACCGGAACAGATGGTCAGAAGTCAGAAGGGGCAAGGTCTGGGCTATAAGACGGGTGGGGTAAGACTTCCCATCCACTGTTTTCCAAATAGTTCTTAACCGGAATAGCAACGTGGGGCCGAGCGTTGTCATGATGGAAAATTATTGCCTCGTGTCTGGTCGCATATTCCGGGCGTTTTTCGGCCACCAAATACAGAGCATTACCTTCGCGCCATGGATATTCGGCTTTGCCGTTGATTTGCCTGGTTGGCGGGTTTCACATATGATTTTTTGCGCTTGGGGTTGTCATAATGGATCCATTTTTCATCACCAGTAACAATCCGATGAAAAAATGACTTCATTTTGTGGCGTTCCAGCAGCATTTTGAACATGCAAAACCGCCTTTCGACGTCTCTCGGCTTGAGTGCATGTGGAACCCAATTTCCTTGCTTTTGAATATATCCAGCTGCTTTTAAACGTTTTAAAATGGCTGCTTGAGTGACACCCAAAGTTTCTGCGAGCTCTTCTTGTCTTTGGCAACAATCTGCATAGAGTAATGCTTCCAGTTCTTCACCTTCAAACTCTTTTGGCTGCCCAGGACGTTCATCGTCTTCCAAGCCAAAATCACAACTTTTAAATCGTGCAAACCATAAACTTCCACCAAAATACGATGACTTTCGGCAGCAGTTTTCTTCATATTAAAAGTAATGAAGAAGAACTCCCCGTAAAAACACTTTTTCCTGCACAAAGTTCGACATATTTGAGTGAAAAAAAATTATTGTTGTTTACGCTTCAAATGAATGACATGTTCCAATGGAATAATACAAGTTACGTCATCTCTTAGCAAACTGCACGAATTAAGTGATAGATCCAATACTTAACCTAACCCTTTCAAACCTTCAACCGTAATGCTGGTCCCGCGTGGGCGTATTGTGATTTTTTTCCTAATCAGTAAAACTCGCTTATGGAATTCTCTGCAAAACTCTTTATTTCCACCTCATGGTACCCCGCAAACGATTTCTGTTTCTTTCCTCCTTAATTTTCCTTCGCTCCATCTGTGTGGAAACAGTTAAACTTGTGCTCAACACAATATTTTGCATCGCTTCGTTACTGAAGCCAAGAGTGTGGTGATATTTTTGGATTTATGTAATCCAATTTATTTCTTTCGGCTTCTTTGAACATCGGCTGGAATTTGGGCTCTGTCACTTTTCAGACCGGATTTTCTGATGACCTTCGCTGAATATGGCAAAACCAGCAGTTGGTTGACTATGGTAACATTTGCATTTTTATATTTCGTACATCGTCCAACATTGCGATGCGTACATACGTTGAAGGTGCACGAATGACGGCCGTGTATCACGAACAAACCCTTAAGTTCAGGCGGCATTTTTCTGTCACAAAATACTGCGAAGTTTTTGCACCATGTAAGCCATCCTACGCTAATCCTATGTGCAACTTCGTCCTCTCTATTTCCTTTTCTTTATTTCAATTTCTCATACTTTGACACAATGACTCCTTCTTAATAGATGCCAGCAGTTAAAGCGCCTATACACAGCGCAATTTCGGACACAGTTTCCGATTGCAACTTGCAACCAGCAGGAAAATTGCTTCGTGTGGAGGGCAATTGGGCTTCCATCAAACCAAATTGGGAGATTGCCTTGGACCATCTCACAATTTCTGTTCTCCTAAAAATTGTCTCGTGTGTAGGCAGATTGCCAGACTCCGGTCCTCGTTATTGATTGGGTGCCGCGCGGTTGTACGCGGGTAACAACGTATTTGAAAACGAAAAGAAAATTTGGATACAAGTACGAGTAGTGGAACTGCATAGAGTTATGATGCATTGTCTCTCTAGTGCATTTCTATTTTTTTTTTGTTTCTTCGACATTGAAGGAAATCGTAGATTGTACTGGCAAATTGTGATGCGTGTAGAGACGAACACAATTTCTCGGCTTCTGCAACAACAATTCAGTACGACTGATTCGTAACTTGTTATTTTCTAGCGCGTTTATCCAATTACTAAAAGCTACTTGAAGGACTGCAACGTCGTTGCTTATGATAGCGCTCCCCCAATAGAAAATTTTGTACGAAATTTTCCTTGGTATTCTCCAACTTTTACCTTAAATTCTTTTCGTTTCGTTTTAGAGTCATCGTATACATATATCGCGTATCATTCTCGTAAATATTTTAAGTTCTAATCATGGTCAATATAAGATCTCCAGGATCGAACGCTTTTTTCCAAGTCAGCAAAAGTTGGTGCTGAATTGCTGGGGGTTCACCTATGATCACTTTAGAATACTCGTATTTTACTGCATAGCTGGGTTCGGTATTAACCACAGCTATCTGTGATTGAGTGCCGTTCTTGTTTAATAAACAAAGTATCTAGGACGGATAAAGCATGAAATTTGTACGGAGTTAAGTATGCCTTTTTTCCACTGAATTCTGTGTTGCAAAATCTTCTCGATGAGAGTTTTCGTAGTTTGACAACTCGACGTGATCATTTTAATTGCCGCCGATAAAATCGATGAAGTCATCGAAGTTCCGCCAAAATATTTCCTTCTCCCATTTCCAAGAGGGCAGTTGTATTCCCGGTTTCATGTTTAATTATCAATTTAATGCACATTAATCCGTCGCTGGTTGGAGTTTAGCTGTAAAAATGATGGCAACCCCGCTCTTATTTTGATTCGTTCCCTAATAATACATGTTGTACGCTTTCTTTTGCAAATTTAAGTAACCTTGGCTTTATATCGACTTAACGTTGCTGTAATACTTTTTCTTGTTTGAAACTTTTTGTCCGTCATTGTGCCAACGTTCCCAATCTACGAGCATTTTCTGAGCGTATCATATCACTCAAAAACCCTCTGATCGCTGACACAAATGTTTCCATTCAACCCTGGATCATTTTACCGCTCCGTTGTGTACAAGAAGTCCTCGGCGGACTTGTGTATTCATATACATTCATTTCTATGATGCCGTACTTTGGCATGCCCTATTAGTGATCTCCAAGTTTGGAAACCTGACAACATATACAAACTTCGGCTTACTTAGGCTTACCATATGTTACTTCTCCTTAGCCTCCATCTTTGGTATTTAGTGCTTAAATATGATTTGTTCCCCAATTAGTTGTTTTGCGCACGACGACAAGCCGAAAAGAGCAAAATATTCCGTCATGCTTTTGGTTATTTCGCTGGTGTTGGATTATAGTTCAAGTTTATACATCCACAAATTAAGATTTCTATTACAAAATTACTTCGAAAAGTCTCCTCGATATGTTATCTATTCATCCATAAAAGTCTGTCGTGTTTCATAAATTCTATTACTCGTACACAGAGCTTTATACGCAAGTTCTAAAGGGTCTTTCATTAAGCGCTTCCTATCTTTAAATTTAAATAAAACAAAGTGTGTGAGATATCATCGAAATTTTTTATTCGTGTGAAAGGCTTATCGAGCTATGTTGGATTTGAGGGCCGCTGTGGTTTGTGGCTTATTCGCATAGACCTGCGACTTCAGAAAATCTCACAAGAAAAAGTCTAACAGGGTCAAATCGCACGATCTCGGTGGCCAGTTCACGTCACCTCTACGTGAGATGATCATGCCCTCGAATCGCTCGTGCAGAATTTCTAATGTGGCGTGAGCTGTGTGCCACGTAGCGCCGCCAATTCAGGCAAAAGAAACTGATAATCATCGACCTATAGCGGTCGTTGACGGTGATGGCCTGGCCAATGTCGTTCTCAAAGAAATATGGACCGATGACGCCGCCAGCCCAAAATCCACACCAAGCAGTGACTTTTTCGGGATGAATTGGACGCTCTTGGATTTCATATGGATTGGTATCGTCCCATATTCGACAATTTTGTCTGTTGACTTGCCCATTCATCAAGAAATGGACCTCATCGCCGAAGATGATTTTTCGATGAAAATCAGGGTCAGTTTCCAACTGCACCAGAGCCCATTCAGCGAACACACGTCGTTGTCTATGGTCGTTTACCTTCAGCTCCTGGGTCAATTGAATTTTATTCGGGTGTAGGCCCAACCTACGACCCAAAATTCGTCAAGTTGTGGTCTGCGAAAGGTCGAGCTCTTGTTAGAGACGAGAAATCGAATTCCTCGGATTTTCCTGCACACTCTCACGGACAGCGGCGATGTTTTCGGCAAATCTTGCGTCTCGTCGACGTGCGGTTGTTGGTTTATGGTTTACTGAACCAGTGGACTCAAATTTATCCCGTTTCCTGAACAGAACACCCATTTTGGTAAAACAATTTTATCATTTGCACGTGTTGTCTGTCCATGGTGATTTGGCAAAACAGACTGAATAAATGACAGCCAATTTGACAGATGTAGCTTCGACAATATGGCCACTATAAACTGTCAAAGTTCGGAAGTTCCTATTGGAAGACCCTGTACTTCGGCTGGGCGCCATTGTCTTCGTAATTCTGCAGTGGGATTCTCAAAGATCCGGATCCCTCTTCGATTGTCTTTCTCGATATGTCCATCTCGGCCGACTCGTCTACCTGATTGGGTAAGTGGATTCCATTACTTGGCGTACTTCGCAATTGAACTCTCTTCGCGCCGTAAGATGTTATCAGTCTACGGTCAATTTCTGTTCAGTATTATTAATATTTTGCGAAGTCATATCCACAGAATAGCACTTTTTCGATGTTTGCTCGAAACGATCCAAGCTTGATTTTTGTACTAAAACCATTGATATCACGCCGAACGCTAAACAGCTTCAGTTTCAATGCTAGCGAACGTCCCGGTAAAAGCTCACTGAGTCCTCTCATTAGCACATTTTGAAAGATTGTGCTTCGAGTGTTCACTTATGGGTTCCGCACAGTTCTTTCAAGCAGAGTAATAAAGAATTCACAGGACAGTGCGTCACCTTCTCTAAAACCTTTTTTGTCATCAAAGATCACGGTTAAGTCGTTACGGACCTTGACGGAGCAGCAAGCGTTCTCCATAGTCAGTCTGTACAAACGGATGAGCTTGGCAGGGATGCCAAAACTAGACGTGCTGTCATATGCGACTTTAAAGTCGATGAAAAGATGGTAGGTATCGATTTGGAGTTCTTGAGTTTTTTCCAGGATCTGTCGGGGTGTGAAGATTTGGTCGATTGTGGACTTTCCTGGTCTGAAACCGCACTGATAGGACAATCAAGTTGTTGATGAAAGGTTTCTCCTTTTATCAGGCATCTACTGAACAGATCTGAAAAATGAGTTGGTTTATGCTTTCCACAAATTCACTTCATGAAGTTTTGAATTCCTCGGCGGGTAATACGATAAGCCCAGCAGCTTTTTTGCGTTTAAGCTTACCCAATCTTACCATTGAGGAAGACATGACTTCAACTGTCATTATAGACAGCCCTTATACTCGTACTAATGACTACTTTTCTCTGGTATACCTCTCCTGAGCAAGGCTCCCCATATAGCATCTCGATTTAAGCTGCCGAAGGATTGTCGGTAAATCAAATTTACAATAAATCCCTACGTAAATCTTCTAACAAATCAATGCTTGGCTAAGTGTCTACATACACATATGTATGATATTTTGTACATATTCTCGACCGTGAACTTTTTATTAACAATTCAGCGGCACTAACGCAAGTTATGCCATTAAAGCTTGATAAGTAAACAAACTAACCGCTACTGACTTATTCATAACATGTTTGGCTTCTACTAGTAAAACTTTTACGATATCTTATCCTGTTTTCTGCTGCGTACCCCGGTGCGAATAATTTTACGATACATCACTTGACCTCAAGAGAATACGCATTGGCCCTCGAGTCGGCGGGCATTGCGAGGTAGCTAGAAAATATCAATTTCATTGTTAATGGCATGTCTAGTTGGCTGCTGTGCATCCCTCTACCTCATCCGCCATCGAATTGAATTCCCAATTGTTCCACCCGAAAATAATTAGAACTACTGTATAGCCCTCCAGGTTAATCCCCTGGTATCTGGTGGTGGTTTTGGTGCTACTGGTGCTTACTGATGGAGCTATCAGGGTGCAAAAAAACAAAAAGAAAATCAATATCTCTTGGCCTTATCTGCTTACTGGTGTTTTTCTGTGGCAATCCACATCTAAGGTCGACAATGGTGGTGCTGATGATATTATCGACGATTTTACTTGTACTCATATAGTTAAGAGGGATGAGCGTTGTGGCTCTGCCTCTGATTAAAATTTATCCATACGTATACTGATACATACACAAAGCTTTACAGCTGTTGAGTCGGTCGTTTGTTCGTTTAGTCGGTCTGTCGTGCGGTTGTTCGGTCGTTCGTTCGCTTGAGTTGGGATGGTAGGGAGTAGAGTGTATAATCTTCCCCTAATAAATTCTCACAATGCGCTCCTTTTCGCCCATAGTAATGGCGTGCGTTGTAATTTTCAGGTTTTCGTGGTTATTGATTGATCCTTAAATAGCATTCGAACGATAAGTTGTGGTTTCACTCGATAACTGTGACCACGGTAGTTGGTAAAAGTGACTTGTTGCGGAAAGATAGTAAAGAGGCAACATTTGGGTGCGCGACTTGCAATGGGCAATACGTTGACAGTGAATTATTGGCAGGAAAATGTCTGGGGCAAATTTATATCGGGAAATGTTGTTAACACTTTCAATCGGCATGAAGCTAATAATTTGCGTGACCAGTCGTCATCAAAACTGAAGGAAACCTTTGAAGGGGACAATTATCAGTCGCTGACAGGAGAACGAGAGTCGTGTGATACAAAACCAGATTTAAAGGATAATGTGAGTACTCGTCCAAAAGATGATTAGAATTTGTGATAGATTTGTGGTAGAGAGTGTAATTGTAACAAATCCATTTGTAATCATTTGTAAGATTTTTCGAAGTAAATATTGTAATTGCCACTTTGTGAATAGCTTTTAAGATACATTTACACACGTACATAATGTACATATAGCATTTGCTATATGACTGTAAATGCAGCAAAATTTATAAAGTGTAACATCTTCCCACAAAATTATAGGTGTCTCAGATTACACACTTAATGTCGTGGATTTCATGGCGAGGAGGCCTAAATGTCAACACGTCTTCGGCGTTAGGATGTTTGATGTAATTTGGTTTTATCATGAAACCACAAGGTGCTTAGGTGATGTCAGATGTGTTACGTGTTAACTATTATCCTAAAGGTTACCAACACTGCTGATGTGACGTGACAGCTGTGTTGCGGGTAGGTTGATACGAGGATGTGTTGTGGTTTGAACCTTGGGCTGATATTAGAAACAGATATCGCGAAATTACTTTTGAAAGTTTTTCTTTTGTTTGTAGAAATTTCTAGATGATGTTTTCTAATGGAATTCGGTTTTGTTTATACATATACCCGTGCGAAGATTCATGAAGAGAATTTAGTGATTTCAAGTCATTCGTGGTTTTGAATATCCAATTTCGTGTACATTTAACGTTGATTCATGGTGGGTATGTATCAAATTTCGAACAAACTTCCTTCAAGGATAAAAGTTTATATAACACTTTAACTACGTGCCATCGTATAACTCTGAAGCAGATTTATTTATTTCATGATAGACTTAAAGACCTTGTGGTCTGATAATGGATACAACTTCTGTTCATGGGGCTTTTGAAAATTTTCTTGTCATTTTTAAAAATAGTAGTAGTCCTACTAGCGAGTCCGATTCAAGGTTAGATTGATGTGGCTGTCGGTAAGAAAAACGCTATACACTTTGACCAACGTAATGGTAATTCTGATAGCACGTACAGTTGTGGCGAACTAAAAGTCCGAACGGAAAAGTCCAGTTTTATAGTAAAACACAACATTTTTGCAAAATTCAAGTTTATTTATCAATATAGTTGCCTTCGAGGGCGATACACTGATTGAAACGATTTTTCAATCTTTCGATACCAGTTTTGTAGTACGATTTCGGCTTAGCCTCAAAATAGGCCTCTGTTTCGGCTTCTCGGTCTTAAATCTCTTTCCGGCGAGCATTCTTTTGAGGTCTGCGAACAGGAAATAGTCGCTGGGGGCCAAATCTGGAGAATTCGTAGCCGAATTCATTCAATTTTGCCATCGTTTTCATCGACTTGTGACACGGTGCATTGTCTTGATGAAACAGCACTTTCTTTTTCTTCAAATGGGGGGTGGCCGCTTCTCACTCGGAGGGTCAAGGTTCGAATCCTAGCCACGACAAGCTTTCATTTGTGTAATTGGAATTCAGTCAGAAAAATCTGCGTGTGAAGGCATAACACTGGCATGTAGATTTGGCTGTTGTAGGGTTTACAAGCTCAAAACAACCGTTAATATTCACAACCTGAATCATTCCGAGTGAAGAAAATCTCTCCGTCCTATTCGGACTCCCAACCCTGGAGTCAATATCGAAACCAAATACACCTGAGTTTTCAAACCACTACATCACAAACAATGCTTTCCTTTCTCCTCCTTCTATCTTTCCGCCCGCGCCCTGGCAACAGTATAAGGGTATTCATAACCCCTTAGGCGCGCGTAAATTATAAGAAAAAAAAAAAAAAAAGTGCGGCCGTTTTTCTGCGATTTCGTCCTTCAAACGCTCCAACAACGCAATGTAATAGTCGCTGTTGATAGTCTGCCCCTTTTGGAGATAGTCGATGAAAATTATTCCATGTGCATCGCAAAATACGGATGCCATAACCTTGCCAGCCGACTGTTGAGTTTTTGGTCGTTTTGGACGAGGTTCGTCGCCTGCTCGCCACTCAGCTGACTGCCGACTTAACTCTGGTGTGAAGTGATAGAGCCAAGTTTCATCCATTGTCACATACCGACGCAAAAATTCGGCTTTATTGCGGTTGAACAACTTTAAACACTCCTCTGAATCATCAACACGTTGTTGTTTTTGGTCAACTGTGAGCAAACGCGGCACCCACTTTGAACAGAGGACTTTTGTGGACTTTTTTGATGTTTTCATTTGAAACAGCCTCTTTTGGACGTCCACTGCGTGCATCATCTTCGGTGCTTGTATGACCAGTTTTAAATTTTTCAATCCACTTGCGAATGGTTCGTTCGGCTTGTGCAGAGTCCGGGTAACACTTATCAAGCCATTTCTTTGCATCGGCTGCATTTTTTCCTATCAAAAAGCAATGATAAATCAACACATGAAGTTGCTTTGAATCCGTTTTTTCACAATAACAAAAGTTGCTTCACTCACAACGCTATATCTTGAGAACTAATCGTCCGACAGCTGTCAAATTTATACACGTATCTTTTAAAGGTTGGTACTAACTGAAAATGGTATGGATTTAATTCAAGTGGTGCCCTCTCTTAGAAACGGACTTTCCAGCCCATGTGTTATATTGTCCCCTTCAAAGTAATCCCCATCGACTGCAACACACTTATGCCAGCGCTTGATCCAATCCTCGAAACATTTTTTTATATTCGGTTTTCCGTATGTCCATCAGTGCTTCCTGCGATTTTTCCTTCCTTCCTCTCGGCTGCTGAAACGCGTTCCCCGTAGTGTTTTTTTTAGCTCGATTGAACAGAAAGAAGTCACAGGGAACCAAATCAGGTGAATTCGGTGGCTGTTGGATGGTATTTGTTGCATTTTTCGTCAAAAAATTGCGAATAATGATGGCACAGTGCGACGGTGCGTTATCATTGCGCAAAATCCACGAGTTTTCTGCCCACAATTCTGGTCATTTTCGGCGAATTGCTTCACGCAAACCTTTCATAACGCCCAAATAATACTCTTTGTTGGCAAAAATTCATGATGCATACCGTTGTAATCCATGAAAATCGTGAGCATTGCCATCTTTTTTGACTGGAAACGACGTGGTTTTTTTGGTCTCGGCTCATTTGGTGAACGCCATTCACTTGCCTGATGTCTGGATTGTGTGTCGTACTCATAAACCCACGTCTCGTCTCCAGTAATAATCCTTTTGATGAATGTGGGATCGGATTCAGCCTCGCAAATCATCTCTTTTGCCACGTCAACACGGTCTCTTTTTTGCATGAAATTGAGGTCTTTTGGCACCAACTTTGCTGCTACACGACGGAAACCCAAATCATTAACCAAAATGTCTTGGACGGATCCATAAGCAATGACCAAGTCCTCCGCTATCTCTCTGATGGTTAATTTGCGGTTATTGACCAACATTTCTTTTACTTCAATGTTTTAGATGTGGATGGTCTGCCACTGAGTTCATCATCTTCGATTGCCTCACGACCACTTATGAACCGCTCGTGCCACTGGTAAACGACCGTTTTCTTTAAAGAATCATTGCCGAAACACTTTTCCAATATTTCCAACGTTCGCGCACCATTAAATCTGTTTTTTACGCAAAATTTAACACAAGTTCGTTGTTGCAAATTTAAATCCATTTCGAAAATTGTAAGAAGAGAGATAGATGTACTCTTGGCTACGTAAGTTTTACAATGTCAAGCTATGACGCTAAGACTTAGAGAGAATGTCAACAACAGATTTACCAACTTAACAAAAAAAACAGAACTCAAATCGGAACAATGGGAGCGCCACACGGTGGTGTCCACGGGAACTTTTTGATTAAGGTGGTATGTAAACTTTTCATTTTGCGGTTTTTCCTCAATATTTTGTCGGGAATCATTTGTTTGCATTTACAGCCATACATCGCCTTGGCATTGACAAAATTAAGTCGTGACATTTTTTCGGTGTTATTGCATTCTTGGAATGTCCTTACGATTTCTTAGAATTCATCTGCGTTGCTAATTTTATGCTTTTTAACTTTTTGTTTAACTTGTACCAGGGGTTTTCGATTGGATTTAGGCCCGGACTGCATCGATTGGCCAGATGACATCCACAGAATTATTCTGAAAGCATGCTTTTGTTGACCTTGCAGTATGTTTCGGGTCGTTGTCCTGCATAAATTACCAAATTACTTTCAATTCTGCCTCTGTATAAGGCAGCATTACATTTTGAAATAATCCTATGTAGCTTTGAGCGTTCATTATACTTTCCACTCGCTGTAACGGTACGGTACCTTTAAAAGACATGCAACCCCATAGCATAATACTCCCTCCTCCATGTTTGATGGTGTGGTGTGGTGTACTTAGGATTGAATGCTCCATTTTTTGGTCCCCTAACATAGTGTTTACCATCGGAACTCATTCTATTGATTTTAGTCTCATCACTCCAGAGTATTTTTTTCCATTGTGAGATGGTCCGATCTTTGTGTTCCTTTGCAAAAGCTAACCTAGCCTTTCGGTTTTTTTTACGAAAACTATTTTTTTTTTGGCTGATCTCCTAAAAAAGCTGACTCATTCAATCGCTCTCTAATGGAGCGTGCAGAAAGTGCATTTAGGCCCTCGCCGAAAACTACTTTCCGAATACCGTTCGAGCTCAATAAAGGATTTTTTTTTGCTGTGCGAACTATCAACCTATTTTGAGCTCTATTCGTTTTGGGAGGTCTTTTACGCCTTTCTACGCTTTCAGTGGTTCGATGTTTCTCGACACATGTCACGTCGTTAAAAATCATTGTTTTCGAGTAATCAAGTTTTTTTTTTTTGTGATATTATTATAGGACAATCTTTCAATATTGCGAAGTTTTAGTATGGCTTCCCTCATGCCTGCTGTGCAGCTCTTTTTTTCAAAATATCTCTAAACCCAACAAAAACCAATAACACTCCTTTAATTTAAAGTGAATTGGTATGTTTACGAAAAACTTTTTCCGTGGGCAGTGAAATTCTACAAACAAACCTGTTTTAGTGAAACGGTCTTAATTATATCGCCAAGCGAATACTGGACCAATATGCATGGAAACCGATTTAAGTTGTTAAATAATGTGCAAGAACATCGACAGTTACAGTTTAACGTGAAAAGAGACATGACTGAATAGATAGCCGTACTTTTAATTTTGGTTGCCATCTGTCTTATTATTGGAGCGATGGTGTTGCCAGTACTTACGATCGTGCTTAATTAGTTCGCCACCACTGTAAGTGTTTTCTCCCAATGTTTGAGTCAATTAAATCTTGCTATGAAGCATGAGAGACTTATTTTGTTAGTTTTGGCAAAAAGCTTCTGCAAAAATAGTTTGAATATATGCCATACTTGCATGCTTGTCTATGAAACTGAGCCTAGCGATGGCATATAATTAGTTTTAACATGATTTTACAAGGATTGGTATACCTAAGGACCGAAGTAGTAATACTCCTTGACATTCTCCAACTGAAAATATTTCCTTAGATAAATTCTTGCTGGAATTTTACATTGGAAACTGATTAAAGTTGATTCTAACGCAGGATGATAACAAGGGACATAGTATAACTATTAACTCCATTATATGCTTCCGTTTTCGCAGAACAATTTTTGCCGATGGCCTTAACCTCATATTGACTGTCTTTTAAATCACCAAGTATGAGAAAACCACAGATAAAAGAGTTAGAGTTCAAAGACCGTTCGTACAAGAAAAAGTTATTTCTGTCGTTTTCTAAAAACTGTGCATAGTTGTTAGTGTCAGTAACGTTCGGGTTTTTAATGTGCGAATGCGCTTACATTAAACATAGAAATTCCTCTGATGTTACGAGTATTTTTGATAGGAAGTCTAGATGCCTAGGATGACTTTAAGCCCGATTAAGATGTAAAGTAGAAGACTTCAATGACAAGGTGCCAAAAATACCAGTACAAATCACCTCAGCGTCAAGTTTCTATGCTGTCACTGTTACAAAGAGCGGTAGAGACGTTCGTGTCACTTAGCACATTAAGGTGTTAAGTGTAATCGTGTTATTATTAATGTTGAAAGCAGTCCGCTTACTTTTTAGAGATCAGCATTCATTTTGTCTGCCTACAGCCTTGGGAGTTATCCCACAAACAGTAGTTCTCGTGATAAGACCAACTGCCAATGGAAAACCTGGCAAAAGACGCAGGCGGTTTTATTTCCCGCGATACTATCAGACGAGATTTTGTTAGTTTAGTCTTTGAACTGTGTCCGAATTGAAAGCATGATGGTTATGGCACAACGTCGTATAAGTAAGAGCTGTTATACTCTGGAACCATAAAGATATCTTGATAGTGCGGTAATCTTCATACAACCGAGATTATTTAGATCTCGTAAATGACGACTGCCCAAGGATTGCGTTCTGATGCGTGCCTATCCGTCTCTGCAGCTCTTGCAGAATTTATTGTGAGGAATACCCAACCCTGCGCATCTCTTCCAATGGCACATGGTCCCGTGATTATATTTGTGAGTTCGGAGATATTTCTTCTGCTGAGGTTAATTAGCTCTTTTGTTCGTTTGCGATTGAGTATGAGTTATCCCGATAACTGGCCTTAGAGAGCGCTTCAAGGTGTGTCATTTGGTTGGCTTGATTAATAGCTGAAACTTCGGCTTGGAAGAGTATACTACTACTATAGGCAGGCTGAAGGATTGTTATATGCAAAGTTCTTCAGAGGATTAAGTGCTGTCTGTATAATTGAGATATAAACCGACTTATTGAGAGAGAATAAGGGTTGTCTGTTCGTTATTTTCTAAAATAAGATGATTTAAGTCGACGTTGAAGACACTTTCAGATAATTGAAGCTCTGTTGATTGGGGGAGGACTCGATGCAGCGTGTGTATTCTGGCTTGTCATATATTTATACCTCTAACTGACTGCAGAGTTGATGGCAATCTGCATACAAGACCAGACTATGTTATAGGTAGAAATGGAGCAAAATTTGTAGAGGTGCCATCGGAGAGGTTCTTAATACGCCACGTTTTTTCTAACAGATTTATGTGAAGGCCACCAAACGGCTATACTATGAGCGAGAATAGGTATTACAACTGTGCATTGCATTACTTTAGGTTGTAAATCCCAGTTTTTTTTTTAACTTAACACTCAAGTGAGCATATATACATACAACCAGCTCCGTCTTGGTCGCTAAGGCCACTGCAATGTAGATGTCTAAACGTGTGTGTTTGCTCACACCATATCGCGCGACCTCTAATTTCTTAAGCATTCCATAGATGATTACATTTCAAAGGCGGGGAGAAAATGTATCATATTCGGGTGTGGATTTTTTCCTAAATTACTTTTTTTTCATTTCTATACTGTTGCGAATGAAGTGGATCAAGGTGTAGATGGAAACATTTATGTCCATCTCTTGAAGAAGGCTGATGATCGAGGAGTTGTTAACCTTGTTGAAATCCCTCTCGATTGTATACTCCCTGGGTGGGAGTGATTTTTCAATGAGACATAAACAATAATGCAGTATGAGGGCAGGACTCAATCGATTTACTTTTCTGATAGGCATGCTGACAGTTCGACGGGATTCTGTCGTTACAGGCTTTTGACTCGTTTTTTACTCGTTATGTTTAGTTCAAAGAAGTCTATCCAGGAAAGCATCCAGATATTAAGCTCCATTGGGAATACGGATGATGATGATGGTGCCATTTAACATTTCTTGAGTCAAATCATTAGAGTGTCAAGTAGCGATCTCACCAACATACACCGAAACTCTGAAGACAGGGGCACGTCTTGAGGCAGACTCTTGTTTACACCTTACATCTGTTTTTGCAGATCCGTTTGAAAACACCGCAGTTATGGATCTCGGTCGCTGGTTGACACTAATATGTACGCGGGCTATTTGATGAGTACCCGGGTTGGAAGATAGGTGGTGCTACTGAGCCAAAATGAGGTATCATCGTTTAGTATAATCTCTTTTAGCCCGCCTGTCAAAATTTGGTGATAATCCGACGCTTAGTTTTGTTTTGACACCTTTCCGGCTGAAGGCATGTCTTCCCCTTCTTTGGAGCACGTCTACCGGGTAAAACCCATTGTTTCGATTCTTCTTTGGTCTCTGGTGTGTACCAATGAATCCATGTCTCATCGCCGGTCACGAAACGACGTAGAAACTCCTCCGGATTTCGATTAAGCAGGACCAAGCACGTCTTTGAAGTGGTCCAACGATTGCGTTTGTTCTCCGGCAGTTTTCTCATGCCCAGATCCTCGTGCAGGATATGGCTAACGCGTTCAATTGAGATGCCTGTTATCTCAGCCAACTCGCGAATTTTCACTCGGCGGTCTGCCAATACGAGATAATGCATTTTGTCCACGGTTTCCTCTGTGGTAACCGTTTTTGGGCCACCTGGGCGCGGTTCATCAAAAACCGACTTGCGGCCACGGCGAAACTCTGCGAACCAATGGTACACGTTTGTACGGGAAGGTGAATGGGTCCCATACACACCATCGAGAATGAGCTTGATTTCCTCGCAGGTCTTGCCACTCAAAAACAAGAATCGGATACTGCTCTTTTTTCATGGTCGCAAAAAACATTAACACGATGTTTTAAAATGGATGTAAAAACAAAGCTAAGCATCGGATTGTCACCAAATCTTGACAGGCGGGCTAAAAGAGGTTTTGGCTCAGTAGCACCACCTATCTTCCAATCCGGGTACTTATCAAACAGCTCTCGTACACAGACGTTCGTTCAATTTATAAACTTTTTCACATCGGAGATCACTCTAAAGTTTTAAAGCATACCCTGTTTGGCGTGGCTTGATCATTTTGTCGCTATTTTAAGGTCTTTAAACAAGAATCCAAAGACCGCCGGTATATTGAGGTTGGCAATACGTTATTACTGTTTTGAGAAGGATGAAAAGGTGATTTACCTATCCTTTTGTCTGCATAAGAAAGGAAATTTTTGCATAAAGCATGAAGAAAGAATTCTCTAGAATGCCTTCTGAAAAGGTATCTTATGTTCGTGAAATTAAGCTGCAATTTGAGTGGATTCGGTCCCAGAAACGGATCAACTTTAGCTTAATAGGCTAACTCTTAGGTGCTTGCCTGTTTAGAATTCGAAGGGCAATTCGTCGTTCTTATTTACAAATAAATCTATTCTTTTTAAATATCAAGGCACGATTCCCATAAAAAGTTATATGGATAAATCAAGCTCTTTTTCATCAGGTAATGGCTATTGCAAGATTTAGTGTAAGGTGGTTTTCTAACTGTTACTGTTTTAAGATGTGTCTCTTTGAGTTAAAGTGATAAATCATACTTAGGATTTTTCTATTTTCGTCACGCACTCGTATTTCACCCTAAACTATGGACACTTGTGTGGAAAAGTTCTCTCAGGTGGTTATCTAAATTGCTTCAGTAACTTACGTGATAAAAACCATTACTTACAATTATCACAGAAGCTTAGTACGTTTCTGTTGATTTAAAACTTCCAAAACATCTTTTGGGTAACGACACGTAAAGTAGAATTATGTGTAACTCCCTAGCTTTCTTAATTCGAATATAATGACACGAAAAATTATCACCACTTTACACCATTTGCTCTCGTTAACCAAAAACGTTTCTGTAAAGTATCTTTTGTGATTTTCAGTATCTTTCGTATCTTTCGTATCTTTCTGATAAGAGCATACTCACCTTATTTTGTATGGCATGACTAGATTTAAACTTGTATTTGTAGATATCGAAAAATCGATAGTTATCTACGCATATTGGCTTCAACTTTGCTATCATTAGTTGTCAGCTGTAAAGCAGCGTAACTAAAAACCGAGTTCCTTTTGACGTTGTAAATATAGAGCACGTACGACTATGAAGATGACAAGATAAAATCGTATCTACCTATGCTCATACTCATATTCGTTTATAGTAACACGAACAAAACAAAATCATAACTAATTCATGGATGAGTCAATGAGTGGAAGAAATTTGTCCTATCTACAATACAAATGGGTGAAGTAACGCTGTTGTTTTTGCAAAAAAAAATTAAAAAAATTAAAAATAACAAAAATAAAGATAAAAAATAAAAAATAAAAATACCGTCAAGTGAAGGCTAAAATTCGTGACTTAATTTAAAAGAACTGAAAACAAATGGGGCAGAGTACATAGTTAATGTATTCTACGGTAACAGAGTTAATGATGTTTTATTTTTGCTCACATTACCAGGTAGAAAAAATAAATAAAGGAGAAGTTCCTTTTTTTGTTGCCATTTAAAATGACGGGAAAGTTAATGAAGGACACTTGCCTTTAAGTTAAATAACATCGTCCTGACAGGTTTTTCAAGTACGAGTAGTTTTTCCCCTTCAATTAAAGTTGAGGATTGTCAAATAGGTGCGGAGCCATACACATAAGAAACTGGGGGCAAATTACCGCACATATTATCGAGTGAGTAGATTCCATTGATTATCGAGTAGCCTTCGGATGATGGCACACGATAGTTGACGAATCGAATGGAAACTTCAAATTGTAATAATAAACGTCTACTAGTTGTTAGTAGTCCTTGGACAACAACTTCAAAATAAATTGAAATCTGTTGATTTTATTTAATTTTGTCTAAAAATAGTAAAATGTCCGTAGAAATGGAAAACATTAGAAATACAGTGTGTTTGACAAAAGCGTGTCGTTTAAAAGAAAACAACCGCCTGACTTTGGCAAAAAAAAAAATTATTTTAAAGCTTTCAACATTTCTCTTAATGAGCAATGTACTTAATATGTTGTTCAGTTTCGACCATCCCCAATTATGTTGCCCATTCCCAATTATCGCCTCGTACCTTTGTCGACAACTTAGAGCCAATTTTTCTGCGTAGTACTGCGGTAATTGTCGCCAAATTCTTTTTAAAAGCAGTTTAAGTTGTTTTCTTGCCCTTACATTTTTTCCTTTAATCCTCTGCTTTATAAGTCCCCTGACATTTTCAATCGGATTACCATCTGGAGACTGAGATGACCAATTCAACACATTGACGCCATTTCTCTCTTTGAAGCCCTGACAGATACGACTACGTTGTTTCGGATCTTCTCTTCTTGTAGGGGTCAATCCGGGTTCCCACGTTCGAATATCATTTCAGCGGATGCCAACAATCTTTTTTTTGTACAGTTGCATCATTTTTGAGCATCGAGATTCACGGTAAGAGTCACCCATTTTGCGAAACCCGTCGCACAGAAACAGCCATAAACATGCACTTTTGCCGGATGTTTCACTGTTCGTTGGACGACAGTTTCACGGT
The DNA here is from genome assembly GCA_963966105.1 of Volucella zonaria. Classification (NCBI taxonomy): domain Eukaryota; kingdom Metazoa; phylum Arthropoda; class Insecta; order Diptera; family Syrphidae; genus Volucella; species Volucella zonaria. The sequence continues at coordinate 116,518,042 of OZ014534.1, read as the reverse complement.
GAGCATACCACACACGTCTCCAGGGATTGTTTAAAAAGAATTAAGCTTCGTCAGTGAAAAGAATTTTGGTTCAGTCCATATCTTTTGGACTGTGTTTTTCGGTTAACAAATCCTTGGCGTTGTAATTAAAACCTTTTTCTCTAATAATTTTTTTAATACTGAAGATAGAAATCTCGTGACTTTGTTATTTTTTTCAAAAACTTTAAGCACTTTGTTTTGTAAGGCTTTTGAAATGGTTTCTGTCTTTTCCCGATCTGGCAAACAGTCAACGTTTCCATGTTAGTTAAATCGTTTCACCCACTTCCTCAGAAAATACTTTGCTGCAACTGTTACGGATAATATTGGTCCCCGTGGATGAGCAACAAGAAACAAACCGAACCGTAGGAGTATATACAGCACTCATTAGGGAATACGTTTTGTAAAACTGCAAAAACGAGATGCAAATGAAGTAAAATTTGACTGCGCATTAGAGGAGGAATAATTCTAACGGAAACCGAACATTTTTATTGTCTGCCGTTAGTCGCAGACTTTTACCAGCCACACACTTTTGCCAAACACACTGTAATGTATAGAGGGCCTTCCAAAAGGGACTTCCGTACTTTGACAACTGATAGCGGCCATATTGTTGAAGCTACATCTGTCAAATTGGCTGTCATTTATTCAGTCTGTTTTTCTAAATCAAGATGGATGGACATAGCATTCAACAACACGTGCAAATGATAAAATTGTTTTATCAAAATGGGTGTTCTGTTCGGGCAACGTTCTGCGCGCTTCGCCCATTTTACGGTCGCCATAATCGTCCTACCGAGACGACTATTTGCGATGTGGTGGATAAATTTGAGTCCACTGGTTCAATAAACGATAAACCAACACCCGTACATCGACGAAACGCAAGATCTGCCGAAAACATCGCCGCTGTCCGTGGAAGTGTGCAGGAGAATCCGAGGAAGTCGATTTCTCGTCGCTCACAAGAACTCGGCCTTTCGCAGCCCACACCTTGGCGAATTTTGCGTCGTGACTTGGGCTTATATCTGTACAAAATTCAATGATTCAGGAACTGAAGGTAAACGACTATAGACAACGATGTGTGTTTGCTGAATGGGCTCTGGTGCAGTTGGAAATTGACCCTGATTTTCATCGAAAAATCATCTTTAGCGATGAGGCGCATTTCTGGATGAATGAATACGTCAACAAACAAAATTGTCGGATTTGGAACGATACCAATCCACATAAGATCCAAGAGCGTCCAATCTATCCCGAAAAAGTCACTGCTTGGTGTGGATTTTGGGCTGGCGGGGTCATCGGTCCATATTTCTTTGAGAACGTTGGCCGTCAACGGCGAAACGCTACAGGTCGATGATTACTAACTTGTTTTGGCCTGAATTGGATGACATGAACACCAACGACATATGGTTTCAATAGGACAGCGCTACGTATCACACAGCTCACGCGATCATTGAAAATTTTGCACGAGCGATTCGAGAGCATGGTCATTTCACGTGGAGCTGATGTGAACTGGCCACCGAGATCATGCGAATTAGCCACAAACCATAGCGGCCCTCAAAGCCAACATAACCCATGCCATTATGGCATGATTTATACGCCAGAGTCATGGAAAATTGGACATTTCGGATGCGCGCCACTCAAAGAAGCCACGCTGACATTTGAATGATGTTATACGAGTATTCAAACGAATAAAAAATTTCGATGATATCTCACACACAATTTGTTTTATTTAAATTTAAAGATAGGAAGCACTTAATGAAGGACTCTTTGTTACATTTTCGTTATGAGCGTTTCTTTCTTCCATAGACTCCAAATTCCTTCGTACGTGAATGGCACTCGACGACGGATCACAGAATTTCGATCACGTGTGCAGGAATTAGCCCCCTGCTTTCGGGATCTGGTTCTGAAGGGCATAATGGAACTCGAGTGGAGATTTTTATTTCTTGTAGCATTCGACTGCTACTATACATATTTTGGATTACAAAATTAAAGTCTAGAGTGCCCGATTTGGATCTCACCATTAAGCTTTAAATCTCCTTGCGGAGCATTGAATTTTGTAAAATGTGTCCACTTTATTTTCTTCCTTGACATAAATGTTCTCTTGTTTCTAAATTTTCTGGGTTTCGTAATGTCCCTCATTTCCATGAACTACTGTTTCCTTGGGTATTCGCAAACCTGAATAATCGATGTCGAGAATATACCTTAGGTTCATAATTACATGCTTAACTACTCGATTTGCGCATTTGTTACAAACAAAAAAACATCGGTTCAATTTTTCTCTCAAACCGGATTTGGTTTGAACAAACTGAAATTAAGTGCTGATCCCATGACGCACTCCCAATAAACATTAGAGTGCTTCGTTTCCTTTTTTTCGTCTGTTCAGTGCGAGCAAAAAGGTAAGCTTTCCTGTCTAAATCGATGTCTTCGTGAACTTCCGATCTGAAGGTTTAGTTTCCATTTTATGTTTTGCAGAAAAAAGTAGACCACGTCTGTAAATTAACCCTGTTGCCCATTCGATGAAGTCACAGCCCATAAAGTCTTGAGTTATACTATGTACTTCTTTTTTGTAAATATGGATGCCTGAACCTTAACTAACTGCGTCTGCTTAGTACCTTTTCAGTTTACAACTTTCTCATCCCGTAGCCACACGTTATGATCATCAGTTAGTCTCTGCCACTCAGTGAAGAACTGTAGGTTTCTGCGACTATGTTTGGTAATCGGTGCCTTGACAGTATCATCACTTTCGTGTTATAGCTGAAATGCATTTTGAAAGTAAACATACACAGCAGAGCTAGTCCAGTTTCCAAATGAATCATGTATATAGGCGTATTTTCAGGTTTCTTTACGAAGTATCTAAACAACTTTTCAACTTTTTCATGCCGGAGAATTTCCGCATAGCACATGATTGACCTCATGGCTGCTTTAAATAATTTATATCTTGCAATATTCTTTTTAGCAAGAAAAGTTCTTTAATTCGTGTCTATCGCCATTTTGGATTTCTCTAGCTCTTCATTATTGCAAGTCCACTTTTCTTCACGTGAGTATCTTCCTGTTCCATTGGAGAAAAATCGTTACTTTGGACTTCTGGGTTTTAAGTTTTAAATTCCATGTGATACAGTAATGTTATAACCTATTTATCATTATCATCACTGTTTGATGCTGACGCCATTGAACATAATACCCTCAGGTGGGAGGCTGAGAGATCATTCAGGAAAAGGCAATCTTATTTTACTCCCATCTTCGACTCGAACCAGGGTGGTACGTTCCTTTCATTCCACATCGGGGTCAAGTTTTTCTCATAGAGACATCGGACCATATTCAGCATTTTTAACGACGGCCCTAGATTGCTTAGCTAGTAGGAAAGCGGTTCCCTATCAATCGAACCAAAGGCTGTCTTAAAATCGAGGAATAATGCGTACAGTTTTCTCTTATTTTCCAAATGCTCGTACGAACGGGCGATGCTTGTTAAAACGAACAAGTCATCTACCATCGAGTACTCCAGACAGCCTGGAATTCACTGAGTAGGTAATTTTGACGAATTCACTTATTCAAACGTTCTAGTATTACCCTGAGAATAATTTCATCATCGTGTTCATAAATGATATACCTTTATAATTGTTTGGTTCGAGTGTATCTCCTTCCTTCAAAAATGGGAAAATAATATTTCTCCTATGTCGGGTCTCCTGTGTCGAATATAAAATTGTATGCTTCGTTGAGTTTCTCAAGAACTCGATCATCGACAGGGACTTTGTTAAAACTAGATACTCGTAGCTGTATGGGTATATAAGGAAGAGCATAACTTAGTTGGCCTGAGATGTGTGGTTGGTTTAGCAAATGTTCCACTAGCACATCTGTTTCAATTTCGATAGACCTTGCAAGAGGAACGACTATCTCGGACTCTACCTAGTTCTCACATTAGGAACTGAGTGTGTGCTTTTTATTGCACCTTACATACAATATGGTTTTACATGCCTTGTTGGCTTGTTTTTGGCAAGATTTGTGTCTGTACTTCTAACCAATCGCAAAAATTCGAACGATTTTTCCCTCATTGGTGAACATTCTGAGTCATACCATGGCTGTTCGGGTTCGCGATGATTGAAAAGCCTTTGTAGCATCCACGATGCATGACATTAGCGAGTTCATACCTCCAAGAGAATTAAGCTCACCTGTATCCACACCGCTGACTGAAAGGTCTAAGCGTGTTTTGTACTTTCGCAGATAACCCTCCATCCACTGTAATTTAGGCAGCAACTACCACTGTCTTGGGTCGCCTGGTCGTATCTCCAGTTCTATTATATTTCGACGTATATTGGAAGGCGGTCTGGATGCATCATTTCCTTAGATTTCCTCTACATATTGGGTCTACAAGTAAGTTTCCAGCGTTTTTTTTCCAAAATTTGAAGTTTTATTATGAAAACATAGTTACAATGCTTTATTCAAAGTATCGTCCATCGGAAGCTACAACTTTCCCCTACCTTTCTGGCAATTTATGAATTCCGGACCAAAAAAATTTCTCGTCTTTCGATGGTGCCAAGTCTGGACTGTAAGGCGGGTGGGGCAAAATTTCCCATCCACTATTTTCCAAATAGTTTTTCACCGAAACCGCAACATGTGGCCGAGCGTTGTCGTGATGAAAAATGACGGACTCATGCCTGGTCTCATATTCTGGCCGTTTTTCTTTTAATGCCCGCTTCAAACGAATTAGTTGGGTTCGATGTAATGGTCCTTTGATGGTTTCACCACTCGGAAACAGTTCGTAGTATACGACACCCTTTTGATCCCACCATATGCAGAGCATGACCTTATTCACGTGAATATTTCGTTTCGGCGTCGATTGGGCGGGCTCGCCGGGCTTTGTATACGATTTTCTGCGTTTAGGATTATCATAATAAATCCATTTCTCATCACCAGTGACAATACGATGCAAAAATGATTTATTTTTATACCGCTGCAGTAACATTTCGGACATGCAAAATCGCCGTTCAACGTCTCTTGGCTTTAATTCGTACGGCACCCAGTTTCCAACCTTTTGAATGAATCCCAGTGCTTTTAGGCGCAGGGAAACGGCTTGTTGCGTGACGCCCAATGATGCAGCAAGTTCTTCTTCAATCTGACACGGATCCTCATCCAGTAAAGCGTCCAATTCCTCGTCTTCAAAACTTTTCGGCTTTCCGGGGCGATCTTTGTCTTCAACTCCAAAATCACCACTTTTGAACCGTTTGAACCACTCGCGGCACGTCGATTCACCGATACATTCCGCCCCATAAGAGTCCGAAAGCAAGCGATAGGCCTCAGCCGCACTTTTCTTCATATTAAAGAATAAAAGCAGCGCTTCCCGTAAATGACGTTTATTTGACTGGAAACTTGCCATGATTTTGCTCGATAAAATGTACGACACCGATAGAACTGCTCAAATATAACGCTGCAAAGATACAAAACCTACAAATAAAACACATGGGGTCTGACATTTCTGCTCGGGATCCACTGGTGGCGCCATCTCTGACAAACGCTGGAAACTTACTTGTAGACCGATCCGTTACATGATCTTGCCATAGCCTACGCACCAGACAGTAATCGATTATTGAGCAGGATGTTCCCCTGAAGAATGTTAGCTGGCCTTGCTAGACACCAGTTTACTCACACATTTCGATGGTTGTATGTATAATCTAACGAAGGGTTTATACAATTTTGTGTAGCACGTGTGATGGGCTGTTTGTATAATAATGCTGTCATAATAACTCTTTTTATTTTGCACGAACGGTCTGCCTTGAGGCTTTTGCTTAAATTGTTTGGTAATTCTCGAGGCAGCTTCCGGCGTAAAGAAGGTAGTTTGGGTATCACCCTCTTGAGTAATGTTCTTCTGGTCGAGCAAAATATCCATTGCCCCATTAAGTGATATATAAAAAAAATACAAAAGACTTTAACGGTATTCCGGTCTTAAAAATATGCCATCTCAAGCAATAAACTGCTGGGGTTCTCAAGGTTGATCAAGAAAGTGTTCTTAGTCGAGTTTTCTCTGATGACTCTAAAATCGCTAAAGGGTTAAATGCAAGTTTCTTTTTACAAGCGGTAAGACTTGCGTTAGACACAAACACATTGAACTAGTACTCAGAAATTTATGTGGCTTAAATGAGTTGTAGATTGCCTAAGCATTTCTGTTTAGGTACGCTGAAGCCCCAACTGAACCGAACTAATCTCTCTCAAGATAACGCAAGAGCATACTGTCACTTCAGGCACATCAAATTAATTTGTTTGGAATGAAATCTCGTTTTAGGACCATCAGATAATTTCTTAGGATTTGAACCTATATTAAGACTACTCGTTGGGAAATAGATTATGTGTTATCCATGTCTCTTTTTGAAAAAGATAACGCGTCACCCTTTGATTCGATAAATATCTTTTCTAAACAATCAGCATCAAAGTCGCCCACTTATCGAAAGACACCATCCAGACTAATTGAGAAAAAACCCTCTGATTGATTTCCCTATGGCCCGATCACTTCAATTTTATGTACGAATATTCGAAATAATTTCGTATTTGTATCTGAAATTACAATACATCGTGACACAGCTCATGTGTGGGTTTTCATTTTTAATTAAAACTTAGCAAGCTTGATTGAAGAATTTGATTGACAAGGTCATTTTGTTGAAGCGTACGCGTACGTACTCTGTACGAAGTTCAATCTACTCGATGTTGTACAATGTAATATTAAAGTTTAATTGTCTTGTGAATATCAAGTAACGAAATTTCGGAATTTTGAAACCACCGCCGCGCCGCCGAGAAAAGTTCGTAAACATTCTCTTCCAACTTCACGACGATAACAGTGTAACCCCTTCGACAGGAGTCTAATGAAAACTTAAAATGCGGAAAATGGTAGTCATTTATATTGGATGGAATTCTGGTACACTTTAAAAAAAAAAAGGTGGAAAAAAATCCTGCATAGTTAATTACATAATTTTATCCTTGAACAGGACAATAGTCATGAATTATTCATTAATCTGTTTTGTTGCTATTATCGAAGCGGAAGAATTTAAAGGTTAATGAATTGTTTTAAAATGAGATAACCAAAACAAAAAAAAAAAGGTTTTAACACGGAGGCTTGGGAAAGGTTTTTAATAATTCACATGCTGCAAGGTTGTGATTGTAAAAGAAGGGTTTTTCATATTTCTGAAAATAGGATTTTGTGAAAAAAGTAATATAAATAGCAACTTTTTGGGAATGGACTATTTTTAGTAATATATTTAATAAGAGCAGTGCTTATTTCATGTTCAATTTAGGGATGCTTTTGGGTCCGCTTTTCAACATGACAACTGCGGAAAGCTCACACAAAAATTTGCAAAACAGGTTGCAGTGTGCCTTACATGTTTCAGACCAAATTTGCTTGGCTGTTTGACAGTCATTTGTCAGTTATTTGAAAGTTGTACAGAGTTGTTGGTAGCAATTTATTGTGGAGCATCTAACGAAGTAATTGTTCACTTTCGGCAAAAAGTAATCATTACCAACGAGACACACTTAATCTTGGCTGACTTTGTTTATAAAGAAAATGACCATTGAAAAGTCTCAACTGATATAGGTGTACTAACGATCATTACACTTTTGTAGAATATCTTTATAATGAGCCATTTGGGCCTTTGGTATTACCATTGGACCGTATTTCATTGAGGAAGTTACAAGCAATGCTCTTACGAGTATAGTTAATGTTGCTCTCTGTTGTGACATATTGGAAATCTTTCATCTCACTAAATTTGATCGATCGGGCTTATAGCACATGTGGTTTTACGCCATATGTCAACAGGAGAAATCCAATTGGAGTGTTCATCACTTCCTCTTGGCTGCTGAAACGCGTTCCCCGTAGTGTTTTTTTTTAACTCGATTGAACAGAAAGAAGTCACAGGGAGCCAAATCAGGTGAATTCGGTGGCTGTTGGATGGTATTTGTTGCATTTTTTGTCAAAAAATTACGAATAATGATGGCGCTGTGCGACAGTTTTCTGCCCACAATTCAGTCCTCTTTCGGCGAATTGCTTCACGCAAACGACTCATAACGCCCAAATAATACTCTGTTTACTGTCTGGCCTTCTGACAAAAATTCATGAAGCACTACACCGTTGTAATCCATGAAAATTGTGAGCATTGCCTTCTTTTTTGACTGGAAAACGTGGTTTTTGGTCTCGGCTCATTTGGTGAACGCCATTCACTTGCATGATGTCTGGATTGCGTGTCGTACTCCTAAACCCACGTCTGGTCTCCAATAATGTGATCCTTTTGATGAATATGGGATCGAATTCAGCCTCGCAAATCATCTTTTTTGCGATGTCAAAGAGACCGTCTCTTTTTGCATGAAATTGAGGTCTTTTGGCACCAACTTTGCTGCTACACGACAGAAACCCAAATCATTAACCAAAATGTCTTGGACGGATCCATAGGCAATGTTCAAGTCCTCCGGTATCTCTCTGATGGTTAATTTGCGGTTATTGACCAACATTTCTTTTACTTGAACAATGTTTTCATCATCTTCGATTGACTCACGATAACTTTTGAACCGCTCGTGCCACTGATAAACGACCGTTTTCTTTAGAGAATCGTTGCCGAAACACTTTTCCAACATTTCCAACGTTCGGGCACCATTAAATCCGTTTTTTACGCGAAATTTAACACAATTTCGTTGTTGCTAATTTAAATCCATTTCTAAAATTGTAAGAAGAGAGATAGATGTACTCTTTACTACGTAAGTTTTACAAATGTCAAGCTAGGACGCTAAGATTTAGAGAGAATGTCAACAACAGATTTACTAACTTAACAAAAAAACAGAATTCAAATCGGAAGAATGAGAGCGCCACACGGTGGTTATTTGATTGATTTATTTGATTAAGGTGGTATTCACTTCTGCCAGCACTTCTTTCAATTCTCGAAACGCTTCTCAAACTCGATTTTTGGGATAGCATTTAGCTCTTTCAGCGATGCGCTTTTAATGCCATCTGGAGCCAAATTGCCTCAACTGGGACGTTTGACCCTTAGTTTTGACGTAATATCAGTAAATTCATGTTTCGTCACCTGTTATAACACGTTTAATCGTTGACTTCATTTAGTGACTCCTGAACTGTTTTTGTTCAAAGTTCAACAATTTTGGAACAAATTTTGCTGTCACACGTTTCATACCGAAAACATTCGAAAAAATTTCATGTAATGAGCCAATCGATATGTCAACATCATCAGCGACTTCTCTGATTGTGATCGGCGATCGTTCATAACCATTTCTTTCACTTTTTCCACGTTTTCATCGGTTCTTGATGTGCTGGCGCGTTCGGGGGCTTCGTGATCTTCAACCTCTTCACGGACATCTTGGAGATGCTAATACCACTCGTAAACTCTTGTTTTACTGATAGCAGACTCATCATAGGCCTTTGTTAACAGTTCACACACTTTTTTAAAATTTGAAACAAATTCTTTGATCTATTTCTTTTATCAAACGAAAACCGCCGAGTTCATAAAATCACGTCTAACCTTAGCGGCTGCCACAGACAAAGTAAACAATGAATACAGCTGAAAATTGTATCACACTTAAGGGGTCATGCATACCAACATAAGAAAAATCAATCGGACTCTCCAAACCCGCGAAATTTAAAAATTCCCGTTATTTTCTGAACACATCTCGTATGCTCAAGACGAATCTCTCTTCATCTACAGAACTTTTCCAAGAACTTTTCCCTCATTTCCAAGGTCATGGAAACGCTTCGTTCATGGAATATCGTGAGACACGAAAACGTTTAAATGACCGCAAGTACGGTTTTCGTAGCAACAGGTTCACTGGCGATTTAATAACGTGTCTCAGCAAAAGGTTGCACCTGATATTTCAAAAGTGTTTTTCAAAGTTTGGCATCAATATCATAGCATCATAATACAATCAATTCAAATTGTTTCGAACGGTTTTAAGTCTAATATCTACAATATATGTACATGCTGGTGTGCCTAAGGGCTCCACTCTGTCTCCAACATTCTTTTGAATTTTCATTTATGATCTCTTGTCTTCTACTTCTAATGCTAGTGCTTCTAATCACTAGTGCTTCAACGAAATTGCCAATAGCTTTCAGCTATTTAAAACCTTCAACAGTAATACACGTCTCGGCTATGAATGAGTACTCATGAATACTCAAGCCCACTTTTGGAGGTTCTCTGAAATATGGTGATTCTTTTCTAAGGCCTACGATTCGCTCATGGAACGCTCTACCGAATGGCTCTTTATTTCGATTTCATTACAGGCTTCAAACATTCAAAACCAATGCACCACGATATCTCTCGTTCTTTCCTTCGGTCGCGCTGTGTGCAAAGAATTTCAAAGTTATTTATAGGCGTTTGAGCGCGTCTTAACTATAGATAAAAGGATGGTGCCAGCTCGTTGGCGATGCAAAATTTGCGAGCCCGAATATCGGGATGACGAAAAGTGGTGATATCAGCTGGCTTGATCTCCGCTTAAAAAAGCAAAGAACTAAAATTCTGACGCTTAAAGAGAACATTCGAAACGAAATTGCTGAAAAAAAATACCAAAAATCTGCGAGAATCTTATGGTAAATATTCTTGAACATTTGTATTTGTTCCGCAGCCAGAGACGACTACTTGACTGACATAGTGTTTTCTATACAAAATGTTATAGACCATAAAATGTTTTAAATATAGTTCACTTTTATTGGTCTTTTAATGATATACATAATAATAAAAAGCATGTGTACGAAGTTGGTATACATATTTGACGAAAAGTATGTTTAATGTGATTTAAGTAGTAACAGTATGGACACGTCTATTCACTACCAGATAGATAGATAGTTTGATTTATTTAAAAATAAAAATAATAATATAAAACCAGTTAGCATGGCATTGCCATCTGCCAGATTGACAATAGAACTATTATTAAGTTTTGCATTTATTTATATTTACTTAGATACACTTACAAACATTTTAGAGGATCCCTGTTAGTTTATTCTCTCTATATTTTAAAGCAATTTTGCAGTATCCATATACATAGTTTAGTAATGTTTACTTCGTTGAGTAGGGATATCATTTCTTGTTCCGATAAGAAGTCTTTTCCATAGAAACTTCTCCTTGTTTCCCTTAGAATATAGGAAGATCTTCTCTAAGGGGGATATAATTGAGTTTTAGGAGTTCTGCGCCAAGTTTAAGCATTGTAGATATTTCGGGAATGGTATAGATGTCTTTGAAGTAGTTTTATCTTCAAGATTGTAATTTAGCCGGCTATACGTACTACGATATAGTGATCCCGTCGCTTCTTCTACAAATTTCATTTTGGCCTGTTCATCAGCTCTCGTTATGAGCTGGTATAGTGAGTTCTCCCAGTTCATGGCTTCCGCATTCAGCTCTACATCACACCCGCCACTCTAGCCATTCTTCGAACCATGCAATATTGTTCCGACGCTCGTGTAAGTCCACTATCTTTGGAAGTCGGTTATCTGACATGTTTATAACCCTTAGTATGTAGTTTACCTGCAATTTCAATGTTTTAAGGAACAGCGGAGATAGGCCTGTTTCCAGCATGAGCATATAGTTCGGAGTCGGCTTATAAGCCCATACTTGCGCCGCGTAGAGCATTACTGCCTCCGATGCTTCAAATACTTTGAATTTACTGCTGCGCGTAATCTGCGGGTTGCTGAAACTGTTTTTCCGCACTACATTGATGACGGTTTTAGATTTTGTGAGTTGCTCCTTCAGATGTCTTTTCATACTACGGCTACTTGTTAAAATGATGCCAAGATACCTGTATTCATTTAAAACTTCTATACTTTCTCCGTTAAAGTGCCGTTTTTCGTTATAAGCAAGTCTAGCACCTCTCTTTTTAAATATCATTATCTTGGATTTATCCAAATTCACGACCGGGCTCCATAGGCTGCAGTACTCATACAATTTATTAATCATCAATTGCAAGGATTCCGGTGAGCTTGCCAACAGTACAATGTCGTCTGCGAACAGGAGGACTTTAATGAGAATTCCTGCAATTTTTATTGCTCCTGGGAGAAAGTCCACTACATCGTCTATAAATAGGGCGAATAGATTAGGGCTCAGCGAACATCCCTGTTTTACTCCTGACTCCGTTTGAAACCATTCTGAAAACGTCTCGCCATTGCAAACAGCTGCCTTGGTATCTTCATAAAGGTTTTGTAAAACCCTGTCGAATTTTGATGACATTCTCATATTATATAACTTATAAAATAAGACGTTTCGGTTCACAGAGTCGAAGGCCGCTTTGAAGTCCACTAAGAAGCCGTAGAGTTTTTTATTTCGGCTTATACATAGAATCATCAAAATTCGGAAGGGTTTTACAAAACCTTTATGAAGATACCAAGGCAGCTGTTTGGAATGGCGACACGCTTTCAGAATGGTTTCAGACGGAGTCAGGAGTAAAACAGGAATGTTCGTTGAACCCTAATCTACGAGAGTTGTCTGAAAAGTTTCCGAACAATGATACAAGACATTTTTTCTCAAAATTTGTTTTTATTTTTCTACATAGTCTCCTTGTATTTTTAAGGGCGAAACAAGTTTACTTATTTCCGTAAATAACAAAACAATAATAATAAATATTCCTTATCACAAATGTTAGTTTCTTGGAATTCCCGTTAATCAACTCTAAAAACAATCGAATTTAAACACTGAATTTTTTCATTTTACCTATCAAACTGTAACTTAGTACTTTGTACAACCTCCTTGATTCTCGATAATTTGAAAAACTCGATTCGGCATTGAATTTATCAAATTCTGCAGAACTTCCTCGTTGATATCCTCCCATGTCTGGTTTATTTGCCTTTTAAGTTCGTCCACATTTCTGTACTGCTTTCCATTTGAGTAAAGCCTTCTGGTCATGATCCCCCACAAATTTTCTATTGGGTTCAGGTCAGGACTACACGAAAGCCATGATAAACACTGTGTTCCACTGACCTCAAACCATTCACGGACAGCTCTCGCATTGTGAATGGGAGCATTATCTTGCTGAAAAATAAAGTGCTCACCAGCCGGAATGTCTCCAAATTCATCCAGGGCATATTGCAGCATCTCCCTGTATTTTTCGCCATTCATCCTGGGTTGTACCAACATCAAAGGGATTTTTCCGAAAAAACCAAAGGCGCCCCAAACCATCACACTTCCGCGCCTCCAGAGTGCCGACTCATTTTGATCGCTTTTTCGTCTCTCAAATCACGCCAATAAAAGCTAAAACCGTTTGGACCATCCAGATTGAATTTCTTATCATCACTAAAATTAACGGATTCCCACTCCCTGGTCCACGCCATGTGATCTCTTGCAAATTTTATCCTTTCTTCCTTGTGATGCTGCTGCAAATGTGTTTTTTTTTTTATTTTTGTGTAAAAAAGGTTAGGATTTGTCTTCAACACTTGCTCCACTCTTCTTACTGTAACTGGGAGATTCAACTTCCTCTTTATCTGACCAGCATTCAGCTTATTTCGCCTCGCTTCGTGAGAAATTGCATTTTTGTTGCGAGAGTGCCATAATTCTCGCCTAAATTTAAAAAAAATTGCAAACAACGGAAACAGACCGCCTAATCTTCATGGATATTGAGCGGTTTGATAATTCTTGCAAGACATTTTTTCTCAAATTTTTTTTTTATTTTTCTACATAGTCTCCTTGTAACTCTACACACTTCTTCTAGCGATGCTCCCATTTCTCTAACCCGTCCAAATAGTACTTGGCGTTTTTCTCTGCAAAATAATTGTTCACGAAGGTAATTTCCTCCTCATTTGACGAAAATCTCTGTCCTCCGAGCGCAGTTTTTAGATGAGGGAACAAAAAGAAGTCGCTTGGAGCTAGATCTGGTGAATAAGGCGGATGGTCAAGCAGTTCAAACCGTAATTCATGGATTTTCGCCATGGCAACCGTTGAGGTGTGAGATGGCGCGTTGTCTTGGTGAAACAGGATTTTCTTTTTCTGCAAATGTGGCCATTTTTCCGCAATTTCCGCCTTCAGCTTGGCAAGATACGTAGTATGCTCCTATAATGGTTTTTCCTTTTTGAACATAATCTATTAAGATAACTCCTTTACTATCCCAGAAAACAGTCGCCATCACTTTCCCAGCCGAAAAAACAGTTTTTGCTTTTCTTGGAGCCGGCTCGCCCTTTGCAGTCCACTGTTTTGACTGAATTTTTGTTTCGGGCGTATAATGGTGTATCCAAGTTTCATCCACAGTAATTAATCGGCGCCAAAGCCTGGATTTATTGCGCCTAAACTGCGCCGACAGAGCGTTGGAAATGTTCATTCGAATACGTTTTTGGTCTAACGTAAGCAAACGCGGCACCCAACGCGCGGACAGCTTTCTCATGCCTAAATCCTGATTTAATATGTAGCAAACACGTTCTTTGGACATTTTCACAACCTCTACTATCTCTCTCACTTTAATTCGGCGATCGTCTAACACCATTTGGTGAACTTTAGCAATGTTATCGTCAGTGGTTGCAGTTTTTGAACGTCCCGAACGTTCATCATCTCCCAAGCTCTTGCGGCCACGTTTAAATTTACTCGTAGCTGCCCAAAATTTCACAGTTGTAAATGATGGTGCAGAATCACCATACACAGAGTCCAACTCATTTTTGATTTCCGTAGGCGTATTGGCTTTCAAAAACTCGATAGTCAATTTTTCCCATTTTCACAAAAAACCCTCACATCGACTCACTCAAACGACTGTCAACTAAAAACTGCGCATCCAAAATGACTGAAACTTCGGTAAGTAACTATCAAAAGATGCACAATTAGCATTCACTAGCTTTTATTGACGAGTGCCGCTATCTTTATGTTACGGTCGGAAACTTTTCAGACTACCCTCGTATACTCGCCAAGAATTGATCCTGATTCATCATAACTAATGGAAGATGTCATACCAACTACACTTGTGACTCGCAAAATGGCAATCCTTAGAGGGATTGAATGTACCCCCTTTCGTTTCAGTGTAGGTAACATCCAGCTTTAATTTTTTTTTCCGCTCTGTCTACATTGGTGTTTTCACTGAGAGTTTCGATGTTTTACGTAAATTCTTGAAAGTTAATTTTCAAAATTTTCTATTACAAAGTAGCCCTCTGCAATGTAGACAAGAACTCTATCACTCATCGGTTATGTTACATTCATTATCCGCAGAGGAATCTTTATGTTTAATTGCTGGCTTGGACCACAGAAACCATGATTTGCAAGAGAAATGTTTCGCTTTATTTCTTAAGTGGTATTCCAGCTCAAATTACGAGTAACTATAGAACACCACTGACGGCATCATAAATATCCGGTTGCGGTTTTCTGACAATGTAAAATTTACCTCGTCTTCTTAAATAGGTGGGCAAGCTTTTTTAAAAATGTTTTATGATGTTAGTAAAAGTCACCTGAACATTAAGCTCTGTCTATTTAAAACTCAAGGCCTTCTACAGGGTTTGTCTAAAATGAAACCATCGGTTGAGTAAACTTAATTTCACGGAAGTTAAGTCTGACATTGCTGAAGGGCTTCCACGTTCCAATAGTTTAAAATTTGGTCCTTGTTAAATCTTTGGAATCACTCTCTTTAGTTTAATGAAGAAAAAGTGAATAAAGGATGACAGTTAAAGTGCGCTTTTATGTTGCCTCGCTGCCTTCCTATTTGACTTGGTATCCCTTTCTATAAGTTAAACCTCGTGAAAGGTTTATTTTAATTCCTCTTTCGATAATCATTTCAACATATCTTTGCGAAACTATATCTCCTTGGGATCACGTACTACTTCATTCTATTTACACTACGGACTAACCAAAGTCAAATTAAATATCCCTTAAACCCATTACACAATCATCAAACCGTGTGCATCACACACTGTCGGCATCAGTTGCTACGCACCAAGTACCAAAATCATTTTCAAAAAATCCTTCAAGCAAAAATCCAATATTCTTTTCATAGTCATCTCCTTTAGCCATTTGTTCGTGACTTCAAATGATCTCCGTCTTCATTTTTGTTTCCATTTCCGTCTGCGTCTCATGTCCAGGAAACGAAAACAAATACGAGTAATTGAAAATCGTAAATTCTGCTCTGTGTGTGAGTTCTTTCAACAATCTCAGAATTTCGATGCTCTTGGAGTACCATCGTACAACTTTTGCTCACGTAACCTATCGGTACGTAACCAATTTTAAAATGAATCCACAACAAATTTATAAGTAAGTTAAATGGAACAGAAAACTCACAAAATTTCTCTGGCGACATCTTATCCTTCTACTCCAGCAAGGCTATCAAATGGCAACGACATCCTTTTTTTTTTGTCTTCACCTCCTAAAAAAAAAAAAAAATAAAAGTAAAAGTAGAAGTAGCAAACGAATAGCATTTCTTATCTCTTTGACAGTCAGCAAATGGTATACCATTTGTCTCACTTACAATAGAGTTAAAATTGGAAAACAGCTTCGCAAAGACCTGGTATCACAGGCCAGCCACTAGGCCTGTACACCATAAGAGTGTCAGGGTGCACGGTATCAGTTGCGTATACGCCACAGGATGCTTTCCCATTCCCGATTCCTGAGTTCAGGAGCAGAAAGAATTAAATTCAATCATACATTGTTGTGAACGTTGATGACAACGTGGTGGTATTGTGGCTATAAAACAGACTAGAATGTCGCTCTCTAACCATTCACATTATATCCCCGACTCCATATGTGTCCTCCACTCTATCCGGCGTATCGGTAATTTGTCCTTGATGTATAACAGTGTCTGGGTCAGGGGTTGGGTAAGTGTGAAAGCACATCACAGTAATAAATTTAACATTAAGTTGTACCGCGCTTCAAAAGAAAAAAAAAAAAAAATGAAACAATATTAGGGAAGGCATCCTGCTGCTATCGTGCTCGTACCGTAACCAAGCAGGCAATCCGCAGGAACGTAGTCACAATGACGCCACAATGCAAGAAAAAAAAAAAAGCGCGCAAAATGGTTAAAAGCTTTGTGGTCGTTTGTATCAGTGTGAGTCTACACAAAACCTGGCAAAAGGTTTTCAGCTCATTTCTCTGGTGGCGCTGTGCCGGATGTCGTCCCATACTGATGATTCTTGTTCTCTTTTTGGAATATGCTCTCTCTTCTGAAGCTTTGAATTCAATTGGATGGTGGTGTTGCCGTTTTCAACTTTATCTTGGGATCCCCTGAAAATCCCCTGAATTTACGTCCTTCAAAGGTTAAGGTACCCTTAAAATGTTTGCACACAGCGTGGGCGACGGAAATTTAGGGAGGAAAGAAGGATAGGCACCGATGTACGTTTTAGGCGCACCTGACCAGATGTGAGCATTGTACTCCTATTTTAGGCGGATGAATGCCTTATATATTGAGGCCAGATTGAGGAAGCCTAGACATTTCGCAGCATTTTTGGCGACATCGAATATGGTATGTGGTCATTCCAACGGCAGTTGTCATTGACACACATACCGAGAATGGAAGGTTTATCGATTTCGACCATGCAAATGCCATTCATGGATAACGGCTGGGTGTTTAAATTTCGCGTTAACGACAGCAGACAGCATTGAGTTTTGAAAGCATTAAATTCCACTCGGTTGATAGTTCCTCAATTGGTTATGCTGCTAATATCGGAATTTAATGAGCTTAACATACGCTGCCGTTCCCGTTCTACAGCCGCAGAGCAGGGACGTGAGTCCGGAAACGAATATGAAAAGCAGAGTGTACTGTCGTCAGCAAAGGAATAAATTGGATTAGAAGTGTCAGACAAGAGATCGTTGATGAAAATTAGAAAGAGTGTCGGAGACAGAACAGAGCCCTGGGGCACACCAGCATTTATTTTGTGAATATCAGACTTGAAGCCATCCAATACAACTTGAATTGAACGTTTCGAAATGTAATTTCTAATTCATTGAAGAAGAGAGGCATCGATCCCAAAAGCACGCATTTTCGACAAAAGAGCCTGATGCCAAACTCTGTCAAATGCCTTAGAAATATCAAGTGCAACTATTTTGCTTTGGCCAGATTGATGTCTCACTTTTCGGTGAGACATGCCATCAAATCACCAATGGACCTGTTGCTACAAAAACCATATTGCCGGTCATTGACCATGACCTTGAAGAGAAGGGACGCACGTAAGTGCAATGGGTCTGTAGGAGGGGATAGGGGCGGACTGGACAAATGCTGTTTTTCATCTTCTCGGAAAGAGTCCTAAAGAGTAGGATTGATGAAAAAGCTTACGCAATGGTTTTGCCAGCGAGGAAGAACACCTCTTCAAAAGGAGGGGAGATATACCATCTAGACCAGCGGATTTGTGAATGTTAAGACCTTTAAGAACTCTTGCTATTACACGAGTGCGAAAGTGGATTCGCCCCACTGCAGATTCAACGCACTCAGGTGTAGGCGGGGACAAAGCACAATCTGTGAGTGTTGAGCTAGCCGCTAAAGTGTGTGTCAAGCGAATTGGCCTTGTCCAAAGAGCTGACAGCTGGAATGTCATTGTAAATGAGCGTTGGGATGGAGGATGGGGCAGAATTTCTAATGTTTTTGATGAATGACCAACAGTTTTTACTGCCTTTGGGACATTACAGTATTTTTTGCCTCAGTTTTTGGTCGTATTGGAATTTCACACGCTTGAGAAAGACGTTGCAGTCATTTCTGGCTCGTTTAAACTTTTTTCAGTTTTCCTCTGTCGGATTGGTCTTGAAGGACCGAAAAAACATTTCTCTAACCCTGATAGTCTCTTTACAGCTCGAGTTATACACTGCTTTTTCCTTTGGTCTGATACTTTTCATCCGATGAGGGATAAAGCATCGCATTCCGAAGAGAATAGTGTCAGTGATCATATCAGCAGCGGCATCCACGTCGTAATCGAGGAAACATAACGACCAATTAAATTTCTTAAAGAAAGTGTTAAAAGTCCGCTCCAATTGACTTTCTCGTACTGTCATACGGTTCTTTTAGGAATCTTTTTTCTAACTGTGTGGTGGGTGTACGAGAATTTAGCTGATATGACACAATGGTTCGACGAGCCTAGAGGGGAGAGTACATCAACGCAGTACTTGTCAGGATGAGAAGTTAAAAACAAATCCAGGGTGTTGGCGGTATGACTATCAACGTCTGGTATTCGCGTGGCCTCATTTACAAGCTGGGCCAGGTAGCTTCAGATCAGTGTGATCAGAGAGCTGTGGGCGGGGATCTACCTGTGTTTCACTAAGTGCCAAAACAGCTGGTCGGTACTTACAGACGTGGACGTACGCAGAAAAGTGATTACTTCATATAATACAACCTGTTCGAGTGTTGCTCGAAGGTTTATGAAATCATTCGATGCTGTCGATTGCTATGTCCTGTTCAGCTTCTCTCAGCATCCGAAGCTGTTCCCGGAAAGAACAGCGATTACCTGTCTTTATTTTAGGAAGCAATTTCCATTGTAAGTTAAAGTGGTGCAAAGTTTGATGAATTCCAGCGGTTTCCTTAGAACGAAATTTATTGGAATTCATTGGCTAAATGGAATTCCTTGGGTTATATTGTAAGTCCATTGTGAATAACCGAGCCCTAGTTTCTAAGGGGTTGAAATAGCAAATCATTTTAGTAAAAAAGTATGCGGTCATGTTTGAAGTTTTTAGGCCTTGAAGTGTCTCTGCAACGATGTCATCGTTTTAGAATAATTCAAACCAAGCTCTTGCTGAATGGCGAGTATGGCGAGTTGCTCTTCATGGGCGAACACTTATCTCATTCAATATTTTTCTTGCTGTCCGTAATATATGTGGTCGTCTTGAGCGACCATGTACTTTTTCCTGTGAATTTTAGCTCACCATGTGTGCTCTGAAGTGTATATCACAATCCTGTACGTGGCACATACGGAGTATCAGCCATTTCACTTTGTTTTTATTCCCAGAATAGGAGCTAGGCTGAGCAAATTTATAAAATCCGCTAAAATGTAAAATAGTGGATGAAACCAACTCCAAAACGATATTTCCATTCACTACGCCATTGACATTCAGAGAATTCCGCCACCAGAACAGATCTAAAACGCACGACTGTTATCTGATATAGTGCTTTTAAAAAAAGGCTAGAACATATAGGGTGGAAGGTTATTACAGGTCCAGCCAAAAGGTCTTGATTACAACTAACGGTGGAGGAAAACGTCACGCACAAGTGGATATAGATTTCAACCAACTTCTAGCGTGTTAACCGGAGAAGCTTGTGGATTAAGACCCAGGTTCAACCCGAACTGTGTCGTCACCTAAGCAAATTACATAAGTTAGTGTATAGTTGCTTTCCAGATTTTCTATTGGAAAAATAGATTAGAAGACAGCAAACCTTCTGATTTGTATCGATTAGGGGCTGTTTTAAATTTTTTTTTTTAGAGTATGATGTCTATATTTGAAAGAACTTTTCATTCCAAGGAGTTTGGTTTTCTTCTGCTTACCTTAAGTACCTTAAGTACCTTAAGTCGTCTTATGGTATGGTATATTCCTTGCCCCATCTGCATGAGGAATCCTATTATGAAAGCCTGGATGCCTTTTCTCAAGTTTGTAGCCAGACTTTGCTTTCAGTTTGGATATACTTGAGATGAGAGACCACAGCTATTTTGTTTCGAAGCAGAAGTTAGCCTGTATTTGTTTTCTTGATACTTACAAATTTCTATGCTACGAGGGCGGGTCAATAAGTCCGTGACTTTTGGATTAAAACACATTTTTTGATAAAAAAATAATTTTATTTTTCAACGTAGTCTCCCTTGAGCTCTATACACTTTGTCCAACGCTTCTCCAATTTTTTTTATCCCTTCCAAAAAAAATGATTTGTCGAGGTCCTCAAAATGACGAGATGACTTCATCATTGGAGTCAAATCTTTTTCCACCAAGCCATTTCTTCAGGTTTGGGAACAAGAAGTAGTCGCTCGGAGCCAAATCTGGAGAATAGGGTGGATGAGGGAGCAATTCATAGCCCAATTCATGGATTTTTGCCATGGCAACTGCACATGTGTGCACCCTTGCATTGTCTTGGTGGAAAAGAACTTTTTTCTTGGCCAAATGAGGTCGTTTTTTTTTTTCAAATCGTCATTGAATCGGTCCAATAAGTTGGCATAATATTCCCCATTGATTGTTCTTCCCTTTTGAAGGTAGTCAATGTGGATTATCCCGCGTGCATCCCAAAAAACAGTCGCCATAACTTTATTGGCTGACAAACTCACCTTGGCCTTCTTTGGCGCCGATTCACCCTTAGAAACCCACTGTTTTGACTGTTGTTTGTTCTCTGGTGTGTTGTGATGGATCCATGTTTCGTCCACGGTTACAAAACGGCGCAAAAACTCCTCCATATTGCGATTAAACAACGCCAAACCTTCCTGTGAAGTTGTTACACGATTGCGTTTGTGGTCGACTGTGAGCAAACGCGGCACCCATCTTGCGGAAAGCTTTCTCATGCCCAAGTGATCATTCAAAATTGAAACCACTGAGAAATGCGAGATCCCTATGGCTTCCACAATCTCTCGCACTTTCAATCTTCGGTCGGCCAACACCATATCGTGAATTTTTTCGATTGTTTCGGGTGTAGAGACCTCAACTGGGCGTCCAGGAGGTTCGGCATCTTCAGTGCTTGTACAGCCACAACGAAATTCAGTAAACCACTTTTTTACCATTGAAATCGATGGTGCAGAGTCCCCATAGTATTTATCAAGCTTAGCCTTGGTCTCGGTAATGGTTTTTTTTCGCAAGAAATACTGCTTAATAAGCACACGAAATTCACTTTTTTCCATTTTCTCCTCAAATTAGTGAGTAGTCTGATAAAAATAGCTGTCAAACACAAACTAACTGACGCAGCAAGTTTAAATTTTGACAGGAGTCAACTGACAAATGCCTGTTGACAGGAGCAGTGTTGCTGTTTCAGTAAAGAGGTCAGAAATTCAAAAATGCACGGAATTATTGAACCGCCCTCGTATTTTGATACCGCAGTTGACGTATTTCTTGTTGGTTGTCAATATTAGGTAGACTCTGTTACCTTCTGACATAGTGACTACAAGATGTTTTCCTTTGCGATAGGTAATGGCTTTTTAAGGCTCCTTTCATTATTTCTCTTGCATCTAGTGAAATATGTATCTCTGGCAAAGACAGTTGAGCTATAAAAAATATCGGAAGCTAAATTCGTGAATTGTTATTCATTTTAAGCCAAGATTTCGTTTCGTGTATTCTTCCAAAGATACTTTCACTTTTGTATCATGTTCTGTTAGTATAAGATGTGATACTTTGAAGAACACTCAGAGGCTATGTTCATGCATTTGGAAAGAATACCACAGAAAATCTCTGATTTCAACAATGATGAATCATCATTAAAGCATGTCAATTGTGTCGTGTTTCACCATCCAGACCGTTTGCAGTGTTTCTGGTTGGTAGGATACACTTTTTTAGAGGCTGCATTTGAAGCATGCTTCTTCATAAAAAAAGCCCTTTAGTTTCATTAACGATTGCTTGACGATGCTGATTTTTGATGTTTTTACTGTGGAAATACTATTCACTTACCTACTTACGTGGCGCTAAGTGCAGGTTGAACCTGGGCCTCAACTAACAACCTTTTTCTGTTAGCCCGATCCATGGGGCACTCCAAGCCAGTTGAGGTACCCTTCTACTTGTGCGCCACACCTAAGGTGAGTTCTTCCTCTACTGCGTTGTTCGCAGTAGTCTGTGAAGACTCTGCGGGCCGGAGCATTCGTATCCATTCGCTCTACATGTCCTAATCATCTCAGGCGGCTAATGAGCGGTTTTTGGATTAGGCCGATGTCGCTGTAGAGCGCGTATAGATCGTCGTTGAATCTACTCCTCCGCCGAATCGAAACATTGAATTGAATTGAATTTGGTTTTTTACTAAAATAAAATATCTTCATCCGCTTTCGATAGAGTCCTTTTTCGGCGCCATAAAGTAGGACTGGGATGATCAAAGTACATATTATGTTCTATACGGTTTCCTTAGTTGTTCGGGATGGGGCCTTACTACTCAATTGCTTTCTTAGTCCAAAGAAACAGCGATTGTCAAGAGTGATTCTACGTTTTATTTCTGCTGAACTTCTGAATTTGTAGCCGAACCAAGGTAGGACAAAGTTCCTTACTACCTCAAAATTATAGCTATCGACTGTGAGTTTCTGTCCAATTCGTCGATGTTGTGTCCATCATTTACCACAGAACCATTCGGTCTCAATACTAGCGAACGCATCGGTGACAGCCAGCTGATTTCTCCCAATTATGGTGCACAGACTTTTGAAAGATTGTGCCTCCAGTGTTCGCTTATGTCTGCAGAAGAAGTTTTCCCATATTCTCAGTACCGACTATGATTCTACTACAAGGTTTCGCTACGGGTCTTGTTGCCTTGACACGTTCTTTTTACCTGTTGGTACAATTTCCGTAAGTTATTTCTGGCTCTCAATATCTTCGATCGCGCGCTTGTCGTGTTTTTTTTTTTCTACTGGAGAAGTCGATGTTCTTCCCGTGTCTTTTGCTCGTAGAACTCACGAGCGGGTCTCGTCCTCCGTCCTTCTTTTCACAACTTTCCAAATTCTTGACCAAGAGATGTGCCTTTAACTGTTAGTTCATGTGTTCAATATGATCGGCGTTGTACGAGAATCTGGGTATGCAGAATCCTAGAACTGAGTGACTGCCCTAAGACACTATCTTCTTCACTTCTGTTTCGGATGTTCATTGTACAGTTTCGATTTGGTTTACTGCTTATCTGTCAGGTCTCTGTTCCCCATCTTACTTTGTGAGATGTATTGTGTACGAATAAGGACAACGCAGTTGTCATTGTCTCGTCTATCTGTAGACCTATTTTAGTTTGACGCCACCTTGTTGTCGGTACTGATCTGGTAATGAAAGTAAGAATCGTCGGGTCTTACCAGTGTATTATCGTGGATTTTCTTATTATTATACCCCGGATGATACTGCCAAGGTAATAAACGCGCGAATATACTCACTTTTGTTGGCGTATCTGAAATTCACGGAAGTCTTTGTCAGTAGCAATCTTTCCTTGACGCCCGAGAAACTTGCTGACATTTTAGTTTTCTGGCAAAAGATTTTAAAGCAACACAAGGTCATCCAGTCTTAACGCGTAACCAACTCGTTATCCTGTCCATTCGCAATTTTTAAGGAAACAAAACTCATTCTCCTCCTCGTTCAATATGCAATCATACTGTTATATGGAGTTCAATATTGTGATTTTGTAGCTACGTTTAGGGGTTTTTCCGTGAGCAAACGGCAACATTGCACTAACATAAAGCAACAAAGTGCTGGTTCAAATGTATTCGTAAAAGCTCAGGCAAAATACTTGGAAAGGTCGGCGGACACAAACCCACCACCCAAAAGCCTGCCTCAACAACAAAGATGACGACGGCGATATCGACACCAATTCCAACAACTCCGACTCCGACATTGCCGTTGTGCCGGCACTCGGCAGCAACGACAAGGATATTCTTAAAATGGCACACATCTCATTTTTCAGTTTCGATTCTACGCTCCTGTCCGGCAGTTGTTGGTCTGTGTTTCGGTTGGAAATTTCACGTTTTCCAGTTGGTTGTTAAGGTTATTGCCAAACGCGCGAAAATTCCAAATACTTTCCTTATCGTGCTTCCAAGTCGGTTTTATTTATTGTTTATCACCGTCTTCCATTCGTTTGCGTCCGTCACGTATGTATGCTCGTGTACGAGTACTTGGCAGACGGGAGAACAAATTGTAATTCGTGTGCTTCCTGGATGTAAGGGAATACCGAGAAGCATTGGTTGGCATTAATTTGTTGGTAAACAGAAGTGAAACTGGGTGTTGTGTGTCATATTCCGATCTTGCTGACCGAGGTGCAAATCACGCGCGTCCCACATCATCCATCGACACAAGATTCGAATTCTCAAGTGATACTAAGAATAGTTCGAGTCCGTTCCTGGTTTGCTTCATGGTACGGTATAAGTACTTGAGTGTAAAGTGTTCTAGTGCTTGAGATTAATTCAGTCAGTCAGTCGTTAAAAGTGAAAAGTAGAAGTACGAGTACGAGTATGAGTATGAGTACGGGCATGAGTACGAATACGAGTATAAAACTGAGTATCCTTGCGTTTTGTTTTGGCTTTATCCCTTATGATTTACAATGCAAATTTCGTTCATATTCGCTTTGGTACAGAGGACCGTTTCTAAAGGTCAAAGGGTGGCGACAGCGGCTCTACGCATATTAATACTCGCTCGCTGGAAGTGTACGAGCATTGTTGACATTGGCTGAAGGACCACCCGAGGCTTTACGTTTTTGTCCTAGCATGTTGGGATCCGCATTCGAATTCGGATTCGTACCCGAGTTTGAATTTAGATATCGGTGGGAAGGTGGATGTGGATGTGGATGTGGTTTTGGGCGGTAATGTAATTAAATTGGTGAGGAAAACGAGAGGATTTCGAATTCGAAGTGAGCGTGAAGTATGTGCGAAAGAGGGGAGGGTTATACTTGTGCTTGTTATCCGGCCTATTGGCGGATGGAAATGTGCTTTGCTTAGGAAATACCATATTTGTGATTTATGTTTTCTTTCGTAATATGCTTGTGTTTGCCTTTGAATTATAGAAAGAAAAACATCGGACGTTAGTGGAATGTTGTTTTTGCAAATCGCTGTAGAAATAATTATATAGTTTTGTGGTGGTGACTGTGCGGAAGACCGAGGAGCGTTGAATGCCACCGAAAACTTGTGTTTGTGCTGCGAGTTATTTTTGTTCCCATCGGCATGTTTTCCGGTTGATACTATTTGAATTTCCTGTAGGAAATGATGAACGAATGTGCTGAACGTTATTAAATATTGTTGTATGAATTTTATTAGAAAATTGGTTCTGAAAGATGAATTCAATTTAGAGATGAAAAGAAATTTTTGATTTTGGAAAACGTTGAAAGAGCTCCTTAAATTCAAAGGATTCGAGGATGCGGTTACTAACAACCTTCAAGTTAAGGATGTAAACTTTTTAGACTAGGGGTAATTAATGCAAACGTCTACAAATGTTTGAAGTAAATAATAAATATTGACCAACTTGGCTTGAGGAGCGCTGGTTCTCACGATTGAATCAAATTGTAGATTTCGGATTGCTTAGTTGAGTTGGTTGCATATTCCTTATTGCCGCAGCCACAGATAATCGTATTGAGATTCCCTTAAGTCAAAACGTTTTATAAAGGAAGTAATACTTACGACTATTAAGTACCTACCAAAGATTTATCAACCGTTTAGTATATTTTCTAATATTTTAGTTATTTTTTCTTACTAAATTTTAATTCGGAAAATCCTATCCCTGACCGTTGATTTTCACTAAGATGCGAGTGCTTTACAATTGGAACCATGTAATAACCTTTAAACAGATTTCAAAGAAATGTTCTCCGTCTGAGCTGTGCCTAGTTGCAGCTTTAAGTTAAACGGGAATATTTCCGAATTTCCGAAACGGCAATTTGCGAAATACATCTTATGCGGTTAGTGTTAATCGAATTAATTAGCCGGTTTAAATTAAACTGCAATGCCCTATAGATTTCCCTATGTGTTGATGCCTCTGCTTCGTCGATAAATTTGGTAAACATGCCAGCAACTGAATAACACAGACAGTCGTAGAACATCTCCTTGCTATTATTTCTAGCATCCAAGTCTAAGTTTGGATTATACAGGGTGAATGACTCTAACTCCAACTTTTTAAAATTCTATAATTTTGTTATTTTTTGATAAATTTTATTGTGTCAAAGCAAAAAAGGTTGGAAAATACATCAATTTTCAAATTGTTTCAGTAGATTTCAATATGTCCATCTTTGGCGCGAATAATGGCCTTGAGACGGCCGAAGAAAGCATCGCACGCTGCACGCAAGTGGCTCTGCGGTATTTTGGCCCATTCCCGGCGAAGTGCTTGTTTGAGGTGGTCCAAACTTTGGTATTTTTTAGTGCCAACCTTCGCCTTCAAAATACTCCAGACAGAGAAATCCAACGGATTTGCATCCGGAGAATTTGCAATCCATTGTGTCGAAGAAATGAAGTGTGGAACATTGTTTTTTAAACAATCTTGGTTGACGCGCGCTTTGTTGAAGTCTTGTTGAAATGTCCACGGTCTCCGACCGAAATGATTGTTTGCCCAAGGCTTCAATACTGCCTCTAAGACAGTTTCACGGTATACGATCGCATTAATTTTGACGCCACCGCCACGGTCCAAAAATACGAGCGGAGAGCGACCATCGGCGGTTATGGCGGCCCAAACCATTACCATCGGTGCTGCCTGCTTTCTGGTGGCCGTCCGAAGGTGTAAATTTTCGAAGGACCTCTCTGACAAGTAAACTCTAGCATTTTGTTTGTTGCTCGATAACAAATGGTGGCTCATCGAAAAAAACCAAATTCGGCAACTCACCACTTTCGTGCAAGCGTAGCAATTCCTTCGCTCTTTTGACTCAAACTTTTTTATGTTGCGGTGTAAGGCCGTGTGCGTTTTGGAACTTCAATGGCTTGAGCCCAAGCTCATTTTTCAGTATGTGTTGCATCCGTTCCAACGATATGTTGAGCTCACGAGTCATTTTTCTTCCACTTCGACGCGGTTTTCGCTCAATTCGAGCCTTCACTTTCCGAACCATTTCTGCCGATGTTGCTGTTTTTTTATGATCACCTCCATGGCGTTTTGCAACGCTGCCAGTATCACGGTAACGAGCTATGGTTCGAAACACAAATGATTTATTCACGTTGAGATGCTTGAGGGCTCTAACGATAGCTACTTGTGGTTTTCCAGCCAAATATAAAGCAATCACACTATCATGTTTGAATTCCATCGCGAATAAAATTTTTTCAACACAACTGAGACGCAACTCGTTTAAAAGGCTTGTAAATAATAAACTTATCTGTCATGTGTCAAAATTTGAGCTCACTGTCATGAGCGGTTTGGAACTTATAGCAATCTGAAGATGGTTGCAGTTCGAGTCATTAAGGGTGTATATCTAGGCTTCAGCCAGATTAAACATCTTATAGACTTCGAACTCTTACAGCGAATATAACCGTCTTTCTTCTCCTTCTTCTTCTTCTATGCAAGATACTGCACGAACAATTAAGATGTAGTTTGACCAGTTAGAGGAAGCTTAAATAATCGATGAAGCTATACGTCTGCAGCTTCTCTACCAAATCATAGTTCTTACCACTCTAAGATGCGTTCCGAAGGAAATCATAGATTTGGATACTGTGAGGTCTAGGTACCTGTATTTCGATTCTAAAAGCAAGAGTTTATTCCGAACTTAGGTTACACTCATTTTCTTCTCAGTGAGCATTTATATTCAACTTACTCGATATCACAATTCCCAAGTACTTCTACTGTTTCACAACTGAAATGGTCCCACCGTTAAGAGTTTATCCCTCAATTCCATACAGCTTGCTCTCTTCTTTTCTTAAAAATCATAATTTTAGATTTGTTCCGGTTTATTGACAACTGCAAGGACTCAGGAGATCTAGCTTGATAGCGGCCATATTGTTGAAGCTACATCTGTCAAATTGGCTGTCATTTATTCTATCTGTTTTGCCAAACAACATGTGCCAATGATAAAATTGTTTTATCAAAATGGTTGTTCTGTTCGGGCAATGTCCCGCGCGCTTCGCCCATTTTATGGTCGACTCTTCGCGGTGTTTTGGATAAATTTGAGTTCACTGCTTCAGTAAACGATAAACCAACACCCGTATGTTGACGAGACGCAAGATTTGTCGAAAACATCGCCACTGTATGTGAAAGTGTGCAGGAGAATCCAAGGCAGTCGATTTCGCAGACCACAACTTGACGAATTTTGCGTCGTGACTTTGGCAGGCACCCGTACAAAATTCAATTGACCCAGGAACTGAAGGTAAACGACCATAGACAACGACGTGTGTTCGCTGAATGGGCTCTGGAGCAGTTGGAAACTGACCCTAATTTTCATCGAAAAATCATCTTCAGCGATGAGGCCCATTTCTGGATGAATGGGTACGCCAACAAACAAAATTATCAAATCCATATGGGATCCAAGAGCGTCCAATGCGTCCCGAAAAAGTCACTGTTTGGTGTGGATTTTGGGCTGGCGGCCGTTGGCCAGTCCATCACCGTCAACGGCGAGCGCTATAGGTCGATAATTATCAACTTGTTTTGGCCTGAATTGGATGATATGGACACCCATAACAGGACGGCGCTACGTGCCACCAGCTCATGCCACATTGGAAATTCTGTGCGAGCGATTCGAGGGAATGGCCATCTCACGTGGAGGTGATGTGAACTGGCCACCGAGGTCGTGCGATTTGACCCCGTTAAACTTTTTCTTGTGGGGTTTTCTGAAGTCACAGGTCTATGCGAATAAGCCACAAACCACAGCGGCCCTCAAATCCAACAACCAATGCCATCGGTCACATTTAGCCTGCTTTATGCGCCAGGGTCATGGAAAATTGGACATTTCGGATGCGCGCCACCCAGAGAAGTCGCGGCGGACATTTGAAAAATGTTATATTCCACACATAATGGCATCTATAAGCCTTTCAAACGAATAAAAAATTTCGATGATATCTCACACACACTTTGTTTTATTTAAATTTTGTTTGATAGATGGGCCTGCGAATATAACTTCCCTTGGTAGGTAATCATTGATTTATTCAATATATCAATCAAATATTGGCGGCTTTGCATAGCACCCTTGCCTAACTCCTTCAATTGTAGAAAACCAGTTTGACAATTTTTCTTTTGCTCCTTTTGTATAGTTATATAAGCTTTCATAACTTATAAGACACTCTATATTCATATATGTTACATATGTACAATAATTTATAAAATAATTTTTGCCGGTCCCCGTAACCGAAGGCCACTCGAAATCGTTGCTTCTTATACATATTCCGCAGTGCAAAAATAAAGTGGATGCCAGATGGAAACCTAGGTTGAAACAATTTCAGTAAAGAGTTTTCGTACATCCAATGCATCAAAATTTGTTGATGATGAATTTAGAAACGATAGGCCTCTATAGTTAGAGAAATTAAAAAGAATTTCACTTGTTGTGGATTGGAAATATTATTGCCAGCTTAAAACTTTCCAAGACTTCTGCAGTTTCGAGTATGAATTAAGAATTGACATAAAGCTGCCAAAATTTCCTCAAGGCTATATTTATAAAATTCGGCCGAAACTCTTATTATATACCCATGAGAAACTAGATGACTATGAAGCATTCCACCGTTTTAGTTATTATTATTTCAAAAATTGAAATATTTCCACCCAAAATTTCATTCAATAATATTCTCATAGTAAGAGCTCTGCTGATTTGTTTCACATGCATGTGTCGTCCTGCGCTATTACCATTGTTAGGAGACGTTTCATGATATGGCTAAAACCAGTCCGAAAATCTCTGACCAGCCACACCCACCGTTTGGCGCTTCTTTTACCAACGCAGACTTCTTTTTATACTGCAACTTTCTTAAACTAGAAATAAGTGAATCTGAATTAAGAAGAAGCCTGTGCAAGAGATCCATGTTAGTAACATCTCGGGAATGTTTCCTAGTATTGTCGCGTCTGAATAGTTTGACTAATTTATTACAAGACTCAGCGGCCTCCTCAGATAATTCACCAATAGATAATAAAGAACTATTTATTACTTCTACTCCGTGAATCAAAACTTTATGTATCGATGAAGTTATACCTTAACTCTTAAATTTTTCTGAATTTATTTTATAACCAGAAGAACGGCTCTGCAGAAGGTGACTACATCTGTCAATATGATCTTTTCTAATACCTGTTATTTCAGATGAAATATCAGAGTTATAGAAAAATGTACGTGCTGTGTTTCCATCATTGGATGTGCCCCTTCCTCCACTTCGAGGTTTGTCTACAATTAAACCTAATTTTTCCCTAAACTGCCGTTGAAATAGCTCTTTTCTCTTTTCTCTGAGCAAGACTAGCTTTATCTTCTGCAGAACGCGCTTGCCACTTTTTAATACAATATTAATTCGATAAGAAACGTGAATAAAATACTC
This sequence comes from Volucella zonaria, assembly GCA_963966105.1. NCBI lineage: Eukaryota > Metazoa > Arthropoda > Insecta > Diptera > Syrphidae > Volucella > Volucella zonaria. Next base: position 116,487,105 of record OZ014534.1, on the reverse strand, counting down.
GAAAAATCTAATGTATGAATGCAGAGGAGATAAACCAAACTCAAATTTACTAGTATCAGGGGCCTCTTTTAAGCATATATTTAAATCGTTCATCTCTTTTGGTGTTGCAGCACAAAAATAACACCTACTCGTAGATAAGTCGCTAAGTGCAGAACAAACTTTACCATCTACCATCGTCAATTGTAAGGAATGGGTGATTTTAATTTCGTGGCCATTAATAAGCACTGAAGTAGGACTAACTAGTTAATTTGACTTTTGAAATAAACTTCTTCTTGCAAGGTGACTTCCTTGGTTTCTTTTGTAAATTGAAAACAAATTGGTCTGCACCACCTAGTAGAGGAAGGGCGTGGGTTTTTCCAATTGATTGATTCATCAGAGGTATTTGGTTTATAAACAAGTTGAAGAGGTACATAAGATGTGACAAATAAACTCGAATCTTCGATAGTTGAATCTGAAAATTTCTGCTTATTTTCACGATGGCCTGTGCTGCCATCAAAACCCCATTTACCAATTAAAACTAAGTCATCCTTAGGTTCGTGAAGACTTTCAAACACAGCTTTTTGAGATTCAACAAAGCGACTTGATGTATGGTCTAACAATGATTGCAAATTGATTTCAGCAGAAGATTCCGTCACGCAAATATCAGTTGGATAGCAACGTTTTTTGGCTTCCAGCACTTTATGATACTCGTAGGACGGAAAAACATTTGTCATTTTAGAATGAATCACTTCTCTTAATAATAACTATTGATTTTTAGTAAGCTTAGCTTCATTAATAAATGAAACAACTTCATCCGTTATAAATTCCAAAGAACTTTCTGATTGATTTGAACTGCTAAGTAAAGTAGTTACAGCGGAATCGTCCAGCGGAATGTGATAAAACTGCTAATCTGCGACGTTTGGACCTCTTGCTGTAGTCTCCAAACTCCTTCCTGTATCGCGTTCGACTTGTAGATTGAAGAGATTCCTTTTGCTCGTCGTTGTAGTTTCCACATACTTCTCCATCAGATACTTTAAGTATGTAAACTTCGGTCACTTCACCTGCTTTCGTATTTGGCCACTAGCTTAGCTTTTGATCTCCTAAATTGTTTCCAATATGCGGCAAACCGTTTACAGAGATTCAAAAGGAGATTTCTCAAGCAATCAGTCTGGATATTTTCAGCATCCGGTAAAGAATTCGCACGGGATCCAAACACTTCCCGAAACCTTTCTTCTTCATTTTCTTTATTTTTTAAAGCTATCCACATATTTAAAACAAACATTCGGGTAAAACAACACGTAATGGTTGTACCTGCAAAAGAAAAACACAAAAAATTAAAAGAAATTGTTTTCTAGTACTGGACCTAGTATCCTCAATGACCTGTAACAACCCTCAGAGCACCTAGGAGCACCTAGACTTTGCGGTTATTAAAACTAGGAAAATAAGAGATTATACTGATATATGACTCATTTATGGCGATTCGTGCCTTCATAAGTAAAAGCTTAATTGAATATGGAATATGGTTAAAAACAAAAAAAGTGGAAGGTGTGCTTTGACGGAGCTAGTTATGAATAGTCGCATTGTTAAGGAAAACATAATTACTTTAAAAATATCGCACATACCTTCAATTTGAATATCCATTGCACAATTATATCACAAACAACAAATTTCTCGGTAAAACAACACCAATGATTGTGAACAAATAAACTAATGAGCACTATTCAGATGTTACCACTTCCGGTGCACAAAATTAACTGTGCCGTGTTTGTAATTGCAATGTTTTTTATACCTGTGAATAGAAGGGTTTTTTATGTTTCCCCTAACGGTAATATAACATCATATTTGCAACATCGCTATTACGGCCCTATGACCTAAGGATTGAAACGAATAAAATCTGTAAATTTTAATACGGGCTATGCTTCCAATGCGTTAAAATTGCAATCCCATTTCGTACCCAAATTAGCCTGTATATTCTCTAGTTTCAGTTTGTTATTGATTTTAGTTCGGTGAGGTTTAAAATATTTATAAAATGTGAGTCAAGAGGAACGCCGTAAAAAGATCATCGACAAATGGCTCGAAAATACTACGCGTCCAAACCATTTCATCGCAAAAAAATTTAAACGATATTTGGAGACGTTGACAGTTAAGTGCAAACCGAAAAGTGGAGCACATGATACAAATTTGGACAGGAAAATAGTGGGTACCATCGTAAAAAACCGGACTATGCCATCCAGAGATGTTGCTCGGAAATGTAATACCAACCAAACAATGGTACAAAGATCTAAAAAACGTAACGGTCTAAAAACACGAAAAAAACAAAAAAATACCAAAAGTTACTGAAAAGCAAAAAAAAGTCATAAAAACACGAGCCCGAAAGCTATACGAGTTGATCGGCAACAAGAAAGCGTGCTTGGTTTTGGATGACGAAACTTATGTCAAAGCCGACTTTACTACTCTTCCAGGTGCGCAGTTTTACAACTCGTTTGAAGCTGAGATTCTTCCGCAATCAACAACGTCGATTGGGATGGAAAAATTCGGGTCAAAATATCTCGTTTGGCAGGCCATTTGCCAATTTGGACACAGAAGCTGATCTTTGATTACAACGGGAACAATTAACGGAGAAGTGTACATTAACGAGTGCCTAAAAAAACGGTTGATTCCTTTCTTAAACAAACACTAGGGTTCAACATTATTTTGGCCAGGTTTAGCTTCAGCTCACTATGCTCATGCGACGTTGAGCTTTCTTGTTGCTACAAATGTCGACTTTGTCCCAAAAGACATGAATCCACCCAATGTTCCACAGTGCCGTCCCATTGAAAGGTATTGGGCTTTGGTCAAAGCTAAATTGAGGAAAAGTGAGCAGTGTGCAACGGACGTAAAAGATTTTAGTGCTAAATGGAAAAGAGCGTCCGAAAAAATCACGGATGTAACTGTCACCAACCTTATGAAGGACATTCGAAAGAAGTTGAGGAAAGAATGGGAACCCAAATAATTTTTTTTTATTTTTTGTAATTGCGAATGAATTTAATAAAAACAGTTTTAAAGCAACTAAACAAAATTTACATGAATCATGAAAATATTTTTTTTTTTTTTACTTTGAAGTTTCCAAATTTTATTCGCTTCAGTTTAATTCAGAGGAATTAAAAGAGTCTCGCTTGTTGTGGATTAGATACACTGAGGAGCAAAACTGTAACATCATGTTACAATCCCTATTTCAACTCCTCATATATTTTTTAATTTTTATCAAAACTGTGAAGTGGCTATGTCTTATTCTTTGTACATTAATATTCTCTTTCTATAACTGTTTTGAAGGGGATATAACAACAACAACAAAATTGGTAAGTCAAAATATAAACAAAGTCAAATGTTAAAGATTTGCACTTCATATATTTTTTTCATTTTATAAAGTTTAATAATAATTTTTGGTGTGATGTCCAATAGCCTTTGGATTTTTTTAATTCCTCGATTCTGTTTGGGAAACATAGCTTAGAACAAACTCTGCCGAAATTGCCTCCCATACATGTTTAGTGCGCTCCCACAGCTCATTAACGCCTTTTGGTGGATATGGGTATTTTGCCAGTGGCACTTTAACGTAGTTCCACAAATACGATTCATGTCTGGAAATTGTGGGGGTCACGTTAAAGTGTTGAATTTTTGCTTCTGGATCCACATTTGTACGATCTGTGCGGTGTGTTTGGGGTCATTATCTGCCTGAAAAAAAAACTTTTTCAGGAGCAATACCCATTTTATTTACAACACCTGGCAGATTTTGTTGCAAAATTGACAGATATTGTTCTTTGCGCATTATACCGTCAATTCGTACCAAGGGACCCATACCATTTTTCGAAATGCAGCCCCAAATCATTATTGAACCACCGCCATGTTTAACTGTTTGCTGCACTTGATGTGGTTCTATGGTGTTGGGGTCCCTTGTCTAATACCAAGCAGGGCCATCGAACTGAAATCTGTTAATTTTGGTCTCGTCAGACCAAATAACTTAAAAATTATCATATTAACTATCATAAAATGTCTACTCGTATGTTACATATGTGTAAAATATACTCACCGAATCTCAGTTCGCAATTGTCCAGTGCTTGTACGTTGCAACGAGATCCTGCCTCAAACGCACATGCCTTTTGGTCAGCATTGGCTTTTTCTTCATTTCTGCTGCCTTCACACCTAATCTGATTATCGCTCGACGCGCTGTTCACTGGCTAGAGTTAATATTCAATATTTTAAGTGCTGCTGCCGGAGTGACAGCAGTACTACTCATCACCAAGTTAGCTATATGACGAGCGTCACGATCATTTAATTTACGCGGCCGGCCTCCCTTATTTTCTGGAATTTTTTCTGATATGCTTTTACGAATCCTTTGAACTGTTATGTTGCTTATATTATATTTCTTAGCCACATTTCTTAAAGATTCACCCTGCAGAAGTAATTTTAAAATTTGATTTTTCTTTTCCACTTTCATAACCTTTAATCACTTAACAAACTCATCACAATAAAATATCAGTTTCAAGGTTACAAAAAAAGAAACGAAAGATAACTAATATTGGAGAATGTAAACTAATCCATTCATACAAACACTAATTTTGAGAGTGAGTGCAAAACTGTAACATTTGACTTTGTTTATATTTTGACTTACCAATTTTGTTGTTGTTGTTATATCCCCTTCAAAACAGTTATAGAAAGAGAATATTAATGTACAAAGAATGAGACATAGCCACTTCACAGTTTTGATAAAAATTAAAAAATATATGAGGAGTTGAAATAGGAATTATAACATGCTGTTACAGTTTTGCTCCTCAGTGTATGTACAGTTGCGAGCAAAAATGAATACATGTTTCCAGGAAATTAAATAAAATACAATAATTTTAGGTTTTTTCATTACGAACTTTATCAAATTATTTTTATTCTTGAATCTACAATTATTTTTTGAAAATCCTAGAGTGGCCTAACCCCTTAATTAATTTGCACTATATCTAAATGCCGTCACTAACAAAATTGTATGGCTATGCCGAAAAAATACCCAAGAGCCTCTTGGACATGATCCCGAGATCTAACATTTTTCCCATCGAGAGAGGTTTGCAGATTTCGAAACAAGTGGAAATCCGAAAAATAAGGCGGATGCTACATTTTTGACCAACCGAAATCCTGTAATTGTGTGCATGTGGTCCTAGCTGTATCAGGGCGAGCGTTATCCTGATGGAATAGAACACTACTTTATTAACCAAACCTGGCCGTTTCTGCTCTAGTATCGACTCTATTCTGCGTAGTCTGATTATGAGGTAACAGCTGCATGATTATTCCCTCTGCATCCCACCATACAGACAGTAACAACTTGAACGGGTGAATTCGATCTCTGGGATGTTGTGCTGGTCAGTCTCCGGTAACGATTCGGCTCAAAAACGGCTTTTGATTGTGACGCGACAGAAGCGCAACGCAAGCTTCGATTCGTTGCTGAAGATTATTTTGGGATAGGTGGTGTGGTACTCATTTTCCAAGCTTTATGATTTTTCCCACAATGTTAGGTGTCGATGGATGGTTACATGTCTTACGTTGAGTTCCTTTCCCGTAAAAGTGGCATTTCTTTCGGCAGTGGACTGTAGGAGCTCATCGTCTAGCTCTTCTGGCCTAGGTTTGTTCTTTCGTTTCAAATTGCTATTTCTAATTTCTAAACTTTGCAAACCAACGCCCGACACTTGGGCGCGCTGAGAACACCCTCTCCATACACATTTTGGATTTCTCTAGTGGCTTCATTTCCATTTTGGTTTTTCTTGGTGCTCTTCCGATACATCCATTTCAAAATTCAGTTAAATAGGCTTACAATGACGTTAATACAACGAAATTTGCAAACTGAATTAACAATATATCCCAAATACTATTTTCTATAATGGTTTCAGTATTAAATTGGTTTTATGGCAATTGGAAAATAACCCCCGAAAAGAAGGGGAAGTACTTATGTTACAACCTGATAGAACGTCTCGCTCAACATCTTGTCCCGAGCTTGTGAACATTGTGTAAAGCCCACCTTTCAATCAAATATCCAATTTATCTTTATCTAATGTTGTACACAATTCGTTGTGAAAGAAAAATCTTTTGATTTCAATGTTTGTTCAAAGGTCGTCACGCGCCATCGACCTTACACGACGTGACTTCTTAAAATTTGTCACATCTCACGCAGCAAAAATTTCGTTTGTCCTGTCACTTAACTTCCACACATTCCCAGGACTACCAGCAAAAAACCAAAAAAAAAAAAAAACAATTTTCCGGCTCAACAGCAGTTGTCTACATCCGTAATTAACAGCAAGACAAGCAAAGTACAGAAGTAAACTTTTCACATAGTAAATATGTACGTTGAAGGAGCTTGAACTCAAGCTTCCATCACTTATCCATAGTCATAAACTTTAGCTTTGTCCTCCATACATCCGGTGACGGAATGATTCTCCTGAAAGCACTACAAAGATATTTCAAAACAATCCAGCAAAACATGTGTTAAATTTATAATTGTGTTCATGAAATAATTAAACTTTCACACAATGAAACTCAGTTAGTCAAACTCTAAGGATCAGAATGAGGACTACGGGTAACACAACAATAAATTTGCCTTCGGTTCATAATGACAAATTGTATCCGCGTACATGTTTTGATTGCTTTCCTTAAATGACAAACATACACTCGTACATATCAGACATGTATCTGACAGAGGATAATCTGAATCACATTGTACACACAGGAAGTAATCCGCCTTAAACATAAATTATTAATAAACAACGGAAACGTAAAAAGCCTCCAAGGATCAATCATCATTGAGAATACTGCGCACCAATGGCGGGCAATAAAAAAAAATGCGAACATAAAATCCCTGGACTCGTGTGAGTAAACGGAATTCCTGCAGAATAATTCTTTTAAGAACAAAGACATTCGAGTCAATCCAAACGTCTTGAGTTATCCCTAAGTAGCAAATGGAATTTGTCCCTACTGAAAGGGATTTGATGGCTTTTCAATGAGATGGATTATAATTTTCCGTTTATATTTTTATGTATTCTTTTTTTGTTTTTTGTTGTTGACCATTAAATACATTAATGAGAGCACATACTCGTATTAGGATAAGGAAACAAAAACGATAAGTCGTACATCTAATAAATGCAAATACCCTTGAAGTTATGTACTATTTGAGTGCTGGCAGGTCCTTGATTGCAAGCACTGGAATGTTGTTCCCAACTCGTGCCGGCAATCGAAAATTTCTAAAATCGCCTCTTACGAACGGAGAATTTTGAGAACATCAAAGTTGACCATCTAATTTTATGTAAACGAAAATGGGGGGCAAATTTGGTTTTCTATGAACATGTTCAGGACATGACATGATTTCCTGAGGAGGTTCTTAGTCAAAAAAAAAATGCATGCTGATGAAGGATTCCCCTCGACTGTTTATTTAGAAAATCAATTTTCCGAATTTTTTTCTTTAGGGAGGTAGTTATGGGTTACAGGTATAAGAGTGGACTTAGTATACACCATTGAGGTATTGCAGGTATGTTGTCTGAATGTAGCTTATTCCAAATATTGCCCCTTAAATATGCCCCTCTTTTCTTTATATCGTCAGGTTGAAAGACTTCAAACCAAAAAAATCCTCTTTTCTCCCAAAGGCGCGTGATCATGATCTTTTCTGAAATTGGAATTGAATTTGTTAATGCTGGTTAAATGAAATCCAGTTAACTGAATAATGTTTGTTTTTGGCTCTTTCATCAGTTGATAATGCGCGTCGATATTTGCTTGGCGTTATTCAAAAGTAATAAGGTCTGGCATACCTGCTCCATGGCATACAGCAGCATTAAAAGTCGCTGTCTCGTCGACGTCCACTTTACAGTCTTTCCTTTCAGGGATATGCTGGTCACTAGTAGTCAGTGAGGTCAAAAGAAAATTGTACTAAACAATTTACAAAATCTGAAATGAGACTAGTTTAACAGAGGGTTATTCGGGACAGTGAAATAAGAGTTGACAAGATGGTTATTTTTGGTTTCAAGTTCAAGTTGATGGTCTTCAGTTCAGTAGCAAAGTTTAATTTGAATCTGTTATATATAAAGGGTCTTTCATTAAGCGCTTCCTATCTTTAAATTTAAATAAAACAAAGTGTGTGTGAGATATCATCAAAATTGTTTATTCGTTTGAAAGGCCTCTCGATGCCACTATGTACGGAGTATAACATTGTTCATATGTCCGCTGTCGCTTGTCTGGGTAGCGCGCATCCGAAATGTCCAATTTTCCATGACTCTGGCGTATAAATCAGGCTGAATTTAACCGATGGCATGGGATATGTTAGCTTTGAGGGCCGCTGTGTTTTGTCAAATCGCGCGATGTCGGTGGAAAGTTCACATCACCTCCACGTGAGATGACCATGCCCTCGAATCGCTCGTGCAAAATTTCCAATGTGGAGTGAGCTGTGTGATACGTAGCGCTGTCCTGTTGAAACCATATGTCGCTGGTGTTCATATCATCCAATTCAAGCCAAAAGAAGTTGGTAATCATCGACCTATGGCGCTCGCCGTTGACGGTGATGGCCTGGCTAACGTCGTTCTCAAAGAAATATGGACCGATGACGCCGCCAGCCAAAAATCCATTAGACACTCTTTTATCTCATGTGGATTGGTATCGTCCCAAATTCGACAATTTTGTTTGTTGGCGTACCCATTCATCCAGGAATGCGCCTCATCGCTGAAGATGATTTTTCGATGAAAATTAGTGTCAGTTTCCAACTGCCCCAGGACGGGCTCATTCAGCGAACACACGTCGTTTACATTCAGCTCCTGGGTCAGTTGAATTTTGTACGGGTACAGGCCCAAGACACGATGCAAAATTCGCCAAGTTCTGGTCTGCGAAAAGCCGAGTTCTTGTGAGCGACGAGAAATCGACTTCCTCGGATTCTCCTGCACACTCCCACGGACAGCACCGATGTTTTCGGCAGATCTTGCGTTTCGTCGATGTACGGGTGTTGGTTTATCGTTTGTTGAACCAGTGGACTCAAATTTATCCACCACATCGCAAATAGTCGTCTCGGTAGGACGATTATGGCGACCGTAAAATGGGCGAAGCGCGCAGAACGTTGCCCGAACAGAACACCCATTTTGATAAAACAATTTTATCATTTGCACGTGTTGTTGAATGCTATGTCCGTCCATGGTGATTTGGCAAAACAGACTGAATAAATGACAGCCAATTTGACAGATGTAGCTTCAAGAATATGGCCGCTATCAACTGTCAAAGTACGGAAGTTCCTATTGGAAGACTATGTAGTTTATAAGAAACTGAGCTGAAAAAGTTAGTACATACTGATTCATCTGTTTTCTATCCTATACAACCCACACCATCTGTAACTGCCTCTTCTTACGAATTTTATAAATCGAATTTCCGCAAATTTAACGCTTATCTTAGTAAGTGTTCTTTTGATTTCGCCAGTCTGCCCCTTAAAAGTGCTCTCCCTATTTTCTATAGAGAATTATTGAATTATATTTCTCTCTATGTTCTCTTTTCGCGCAATAAGACCCTTTCTACGAGCCCCCCGTGGTACAATCGTAAACTTCGCTCTTTACGTAACAAGAGAAACAAATTATAAGCGGTTTTCTTCCGATCCAACTCTTTTGCTGACTATTCAAACTATCTCGGGTCATACCTTAAATTCGCCCAGCTTTATAAGGTTCTATATCAGCGACACCTGGATAGTGCGCAATCAAGGCTTATAAACGATCCTAAGTCCTTCTACCAATTCGTTAACTACAAAAAAAAATATGACAGGGATGGAGCTGTCATACGAAAACATGTCATCAACCGATCCGCATACTATAGCCAACTTTTTTTTAAATTTTTTAAGCAATCTTTTGCCGATAATTCCTTCGTACCGGATCCCTCTTATTTCAAATACCAACTGAACTTTCCCATAGGTCCCTCTATTTCTCAAAGTTTTGACCATTCAGTAGTAGAAAACAAATTACAACAACTTAATGATGAATACTTACCCGGCCCAGATGGTCTTCCATACATCTTTCTTAAAAAGTGTTCCTCAATACTGTCCCGCCCCCTTGCAAATCTCTTCCGATTATTGCTCTCTCAAGGTGAATTCCCACAGATATGGCAGTCTTCCTTCATAATACCGATACACAAAAAGGGATTAAAGAGCGAAGTCTCCTCGAGAGCATTTTGTACGAAGCCTTAAGCTTCCAGTGCAAATCTCTTATTTCCCCTAATCAACACGGCTTTCTGAACTTTCTTTCAACTACCACTAACCTCGTCAAATTTGTGTCCTCTGTTCTCTCAGCCTTAGAAAGTGGTAAAGAAGTTGACGTTATAACAACTGATTTCAGTAAGGCTTTTGACAAGATATCTGATAAACTAATCCTGTTCAAATTGTCCGTCCTGGGCTTTGAACCCATTTTGCTAAAATGGATATCTTCTTACCTGGACAATGGTTTTTATAGTGTTCGTTTCAGGTCTGTATTATCGGCCCCTTCCTTAGCCACTTCAGGTGTTCCGCAAGGTAGTCACCTAGGTCCACTTCTCTTCATCCTAACCATTAACGATCTTGAAAGGGTCATTCACCACTCAGCACTTTCTCTTAATGCTGACGATACCAAATTTTTTAAACCCATTTCCTCACAACACGACTCAAGCCTCCTTCAAATAGTTCCAAATAGTTTCTCCACCTGGTGCATCAAGAACTACTTAGAACTCAATGTCACCAAATGTCAATCGATTACCTTTCCATGTAAGTGCAACAAGTCTACTATCCGAAATTACCTTCTGCCTTACCAACTGCCAACCTATATCCCTTGTTCAGACTATCCGCGACCTTTGGCATATTATGCGACATGGAACTTAATTTCCGCTCGCATATTGATGAGATAATTACTAAAGCAAACTTATCACTTTGTGCTTCGTTAAAAGATGATCCAAAGAATTTTGCAACCCATACGTGACCAGATCACTATAAACTCCTTACGTTCGCCTCCTTCTCGAGTACGCTGGCTAAGCGTGGTGTCCCTTTCAACGAGTTCATGTAACCCGAATTTGGAGGATCCAGCGTCGTTTTCTTCGATTTGCTCGTCGAGGTCTACCCTGGAACGATCCTCTAATCTTACCTCCCTATCAAGACCGTCTCAAACTCATTAACCTAAATACCCTTGAGGAACGAAGGGACGCAACAGAAATTCTTTTCATTCATCGACTCCTCTCAAGCTCCGTCGATTGCATGTCTCTTCACAACTCCATTTTCTTTAACACGAAATCCCTCTTTTATCCAACCCACCGCACCACATATGGCTCTAACGAACCAATATCCCGTATGGTGCGTAAGGTAAACTCCAACCTTTCCGTTTTCGATTTTAATCGCAGCACACTTTCCCACAAATTCGATCTCCTACACCATCCCTAGCTTTAAAACCCTAATTAAATATTAAAATTATCTAGCCCCCACCAAAATTATCTAGGTCCCCTGCAAATGTCCTGCCATCTCTGCTGAAATCAATTGTAACTCTCCATGAAAGATTTCCCTCGTCCTAATGGACATGGCTTAGTTTCCAGATTTAGTTCCGTGCAGGAATCAGAAGAATACTCATCTGCGGCGTCACCACTGTCCTTTCGTTTCTAAAGCAAGTGAATGTCCTGAATTTGCTGATAGAATTGGTGATGTTTAGTTAATGGGTTCTTCTAGATAGTGAAAGCAGTTCATTTGGAGAAATGATGTATGCCTGCTTATATCATCGAGAGGAAGCTTAAAGTCTAATAGATTTGCTGAGAGTTAACTGTTTTTCATATCTAGGAGTAATAGATGAGGAAGCTGATGGAGGTTACTTACTTTTATACTTTTGATGACATCTTAAGTGGCTCCCCAGCTAGCTCAATCTCTAGCTAGCAGTCTGCAGTGACGAACAATGAGTTGGTTGAAGTACCTTTCCAACTACGTGCGCTAATTTAAGTTAATTCTTATAATGCGTTGCCCAACTACTGGGATGGATTCGAGTATATTTCGGGCTAGAGTACTAGTATCTACAGCTAGAGAAGATTAGGGAAGTTAAAAGTGTCGAAATTACATATACTAGCCGGTCATTCTTTTTCCGATAAATGGCGAAGAATTGTTTGTTGTGAAGATATCAGTAAAGGTTTAATATTATAATACTCGTATATACCCATATGAGTTCTACTAGTTTTTTTCACATAAAAGTGGCAACCTCGTTAAGTCATCAATCCTATCGGCTTAAAGTATGGCCTTAAAATATTTCCGCCATATGATAATCTTTTCTTCATTCGAAGTCACGTGATTTCCGTCTAGTCCTCTTCCTAGATGTACTTGGAACTTTGACCACCAGCGAGCTCCTTAGTGATACTATAGAGGGTATTGCTGTTGCATCAATTTCCTGCTTCTTCAGCCTCGGTGAGTGCGTTGATGTACGAGTATGATATATTAGCAATGCTTATCTTGTCTTACACTCTGCTGCACTTCTTTGCACTCCATAATGTACTGAAGTTCTAGTTCTGGCGCCCTAATGCTAAGGCCGCTGCAATCGTTGCTTTAACTTTTTTTAGGTGGTGGCAATATATTTGCCACCCATCTTTGTCCCTGAATGCATCCAATCTGTTGCATTAATTTTTGAAATCTTTTTTGTGCTTTAACTGACATTTATTTTCTACAAGAATAAACCTTCTGAAATTCATTTATCGTATAGTGAAACATTTTTACACCGTACATGGTCATTGAAAACAGCTGTTTTGTTCCGTTTTTTTTTAAATGTTGTTCAAATTGGTGAATGTATGTAATTGAGAATAACCCTAAACAAAGTAAAAAATTAATACAGGGTAGGCAAATTGATTGTTTACATCGTTGGCAATATATTTGCGATTCCTTTTCAGAGTAGCAAAATTTTTGCTACTGCCTTGTTACAGATATTTGTTTTTTTACATAGATGTCTAAGGCAAAACAAAATGAGGACGAAATTGAAGAATTGTTTTATGAAATTTATGGCGAGAATTCCGAAGACGATTTCGAAAACAATGAGGATGTCGAGAATTAGAACTTGATTGTAGCTGATCTGACAGAAAACGTTGAAGATGTGGATGATCCCATGTCAGAAATAAAACATCGTGAAGATATTAGGCTTACAAATTCTGATGATATTATGATATCTGATTTGCCAAGCTGCAGCTCTAGTTCCGACCAAAGTGCAGACGAAAACGAGGGTCCGGTTTGGAATAAAAGTGCTGTGAATGAGACGTTTTTGTCATGTGAAAGATTTGATGCGATTGATGTTGCCCAAGTATTTCCATGCTCAAGCCGAAGTCGGCCAATTTACTTTTTCAAGCAAATTTTCACAGACAGTACACTTGAACTTATTGTCAATCAAATCAATTTGTATGATCAACAAAACAAAAGCAAAAATTGGAAGAACATCGATATAATATAACTGCAGGTATTTTTAGGAATAACAGTTTTGATGAGAGTGCATAACCTTCCGTCTGTTGATTTATACTGGTCAACAAATCCGTTCTTTTTTAATGTTATTGCATCAGTTATGCCTGGCAATTAAATCAGACCTAAATATGGAGAAGCTAACTTTGATCGCCTATACAAAATAAGGCCGCTGCTGACAACTTTGAATTATCGTTTTAAAAGCTATGGCAAATATGTTAAGTCCTGATCAATTGATGAGTCCATGGTTCTTTTCAAAGGCCGATCCAGTCTCAAGCAATATATGCCACTCAAGCCAATTAAAAGAGGCTTCAAAGTGTGGGCTAGGTGTTACTTGCCAACTGGATACTTATACCAGTTCGATGTATACACCGGCAAAAGAACAGCCAATACGCCTGAACTAGGGTTAGGAGCTTTAGTTGTACAACAGCTTTGTCATTCACTGAAAGGCACTAATGTTTATTTAGCCTTTGACAATTTCCTTCCATCTTTTCAGTTGCTTCAAGACCTATACGAAAACAAGATTTATGCAACTGCAACGGTGAGGTCAAATCGAAAGTGACTCCCAAAAATTGCAGCACAAAAAACAAAATGATGAAAGGGGAATATAAGGGGAGGAAGCGGCTAAATGTAGTTTTTATACAGCGGATGGATACGAAACGGGTAAATCTGTTATCAACTGCATTTGATTCGAAAACGATGCTTGTGGTAACGCGAACGCAGAAAGATGGACCCAAATCCCCTGCCCGTTGGCAGTTCAACAATATACCAAAGCGCATGGGTGGCGTCGACGTTTTCGACCAAAAGCGTGCCACTTATGCCGTAGGACGCCGATGTAAACGTTGATGGTTACGCATTTTTTATTTTTTTGTCAATGAGGCTGTGACAAATGCTCATATTTTGCACTCTTCTATAGTCCGGGTGAGGACACAAGAACTATTCCACTTTTATTTTAGGGTCTTACTTGGCCAAGAGCTTTTATGGAAGCTTCCAAACAAGCAAGGTAAAAAATAGGCCACGTAACATAAAAAAAAACTCCAGCCAAGTCAACAAGGAAATCATTTGGTGTACTTGATGAACGTAGATTGGAAAATGTAGGAGTACATATGCCTGAGGAGATTTCAACAATTTTCAAGTACAAAGATAAACAATAAAAGATCAAAAACTCAATGCTCTCATTGCCAAGTACCACTATGCATTACTCCATGCTTTGGTCTTTTCCATAAATAACATTTTTTGTTTTAAATAATTAGTTTTTTCAATAAAAAATAAAATGAAAAAAAAAAAATAGATTGCAGTTCACATATTTCATTCGGTCACCAACAGGCAGTGGCGAACTTATTGCCACCTCACTTTTTTTTCAAAAATTAAACAAATTGTTTTTTTTTTCTTTCAAAAATTTCTTCAAACACTTCCTAACTAATTCAAAAATAAACCTGTATTTCCTTAGGCGGCTCCAACTAAGGCTGCCTTATAAAGGGTTAAGTTCATCGATCTGTGTCTGCTGTCAGCCATATAAATGGTGTTTTTTTTTTTAGAGCTATACAAATTCAATATGAAATAAAACACTTGAGGCTAATGTTAATGCCTATGATAGTAGCTTTATTTAATAGATAATTTTATGCCATTATGTTTAAATAAATGAAGCGCAATCGTGAAGTCCAATTTTCGACAATTTTATCGAGCAACTGGCATAGACTAGTGACTTCACATACCCCCAAAAGAAAGTAATCTAAAGGTGTGAGATCACAGGATCGTGGAGGCGAGCTCACTGGTTCATTATGCGAAATTATGCGCTCAGCAAATGTTTCCCGCAATAAATTGATGGTGTCGCGCGCCGTGTGGCGTGTTGCGCCATTTTGTTGAAAGCAAAGCTCTGTCATGTCAATGTCATTCAACTAATGAACGAAGAAGTCAGAAATCACGTTTCTATAGCGCTCTCCATTGACGGTAACATTCTGGTCGGCATCGTCCTTAAGGAAATATGGGCCAATGATTCCACCGGCCCATAAAGCATACCAAACAGCGAGTTTTAATGGTTGTAAGGGCATCTCGACAAAGGCTTCTGGGTTTTCTCCACTCCAAGTTTGGCAGTTTTGCTTGTTTTCATATCCATTTAACCAAAAATGGACCTCATCGGGGAACAAAATTTTGCCTTGAAATCAAGCTGAATTATGTTTCCGGCCCATTCATCGAACCTACGACGCGTATAATGATCACGCAATTTCAACTCTTGCACAAGCTGGATCTTTTAAGCCAAGATCTTTCCCTAAAATCTTCCACAAAGTGGATGGGCATAGCTCCAATTGCTGTGCACGATGCTAGGCGAATCGACTCATTCAGATTCTCCTCAGCACTGCGCTCCACAACGGCAATAACTTCTTCTGTTCGCACTTTCTGTCGTCTTTGGGGATGCGTATTATCCATTAGAGTGTACGTAGTGCGAAAACGATTCATCGTGTTCCGAATAACTTGCTCAGATAGATGATTATGTCGACCGTGAAATGGACGTAGCGCACGATAAGTTTGGCGAACCCAACCATGGTTTTCATAATAAATTTGCACGCGATGTTTTGGGCGTTAATCTATTCATCGTAAATTGCAAAACGAACTAATCCCACAAATCAACTTTCAACTTTCAACTGTCAAATTGACAATCTGTAGAAATAGTGTTGCCAGTTTAAAAACCAAACCTCTAAAAAAAAACACCCTTTTTTCTTGCTGTTGGGACAGGAATCCTAGAGCCTCTATTCTGTATTCGTTAGTGGTGCTCACTGGTTTCCCAGAGAAGGCCAGGAAGGTTTTGGCTGTTACGGAGGGTTTGAGTCTTAATTGCGTTCACTCCTAATCTAGTTTGCGCCGCATGAACTTCCACTCCAGAACCTAGAAATTTGGCGGTCCTATTTTCCGTTGCGAAGGAAGATTTTAACGTAGCCAATGTCCATCAACAAAGTACCCGTTACCAGGTATCCGAAGCGAATTATGTTGATTAATGGTTTACCATTGCGGCCACTTACTAACCAATACTTGTCCTGTTGTAAAGTGGCGCAGCAAATTCGCCATTCGCCCTCTCCAAATTTTGAAATTTCTGAGAAAACCACTAGGCGCCATGGGGATGCGTTGAAATTTGAAATTTGTCCACAGAGGCATCATCTGGTTTTTTAGAGACCCGAATTGTTCCAGGCCCATTTCCAATGGTTTCTCATCCCAAAGATGACATTGCATCACCCAAAATGTCTTGCCACCACTTAAGCGCTGCTTTTATTGCCGAAATTTCGCTGATGTTGAACTTTCATGCTATTTCTCAAATTGGAGTAATCTTTATGAGCTATTGTTGGCCCCCATTGACGTGATCAAGTAACAAAAATTGGTGATTCCAGTGAAAATATTCTGTTATTGTGAACATAACGACAGAGGGATTCACGAAAATCACGCTATGTAGCATTTAGTTTTTTTTATTTTTTTTTATTATTATTATTATATCATCAAACGCACAACTGAAACTCTGTCCACCTCTCCTGTTGACACTCCCACAGATGCCATTTGTCACACGAAAAAGAGCAAATTTACACGAAGCCCTCAGGCAGTGGTTCAAGAGCAGAGCAATTTTATTCCCTGATGTTGGAATGGATGGAATAATACCCCCAAAAGACGTACACTTAGACTTGGATAAAAAGACTTTGCAAACACTCTCAAGTGGCATTTATAGGATTCATTCTTCAAAATCTTTCCCCAAAACTTATGAAGATGTACCACAGGGTAAAAAGCTCTCGTTTTTTTTTTCGTTCGTCTTCTTTTTTTTTTTTGTCAAGAACAACGGCATCCATTCAAAGTGTGAATATGAATTTAAGGAAGCAGCTCTCTAGTGGAGTTTTTTTTTGTTTCCTCCCGATGAGCTCGTCAAGAAACCACCACCACAGATAGAAAACAGAAAAGCAGAAGCAAAAAGAACAATTGGTAAAAGCTTTCTTCTAGCAATGACGTCATTGGTGGGGATTGTTAAAACAAAAATCATAGAATAAATGCCAGCCATCGCGCCAAGGGTAGAGATAAACCGGGCGATGGGAAATACGAATAAAGGCCAACACTTTTCCCTTGGCAAACTCAATTTCAATTGAAGGGAAAGGTCATGGAAGCAGAGAGAATGATACGTTGGCAAAATCGAAAGGATTTTTTGACAATAAAAAGAAGCAGCCAGCTCAGTGTTATATACTCGTACGAGTATCCCTGTGATTTCTATTCGGATACGTCGGCCGTACATACATAGCAGGTGACTTGTGCGAATAAGATGATTTATTTCCGGCATTTGGGTTATAAATGATTCATTTTGGTTGTCGGTTCTTATAGTGTTTTTTTTTTTTTTTTTTTTTTTTGGCCTCCTTTTTTGAATTAATTACCACAATGTCCTTGTTGTTGCTTCTGTTTTGTGGTATCATTATTAGACCTTAACTTCTATTTATCACCGATGTGCGATGGTTTTTATGAAAAGAAGAAGTAAGCCAGACTCCGATAATTAAAATTACTTCACATTTTCTATTTTATGCTTTGCTTAGCTCATCTAAGGGAGGGAAGATGATGGAGAGCAGAATGGTTCTACAAGTCAAACACAAAAAAAAAGTGCTAACAAAATGCTGCTAATGAATGTGGTTTCTATTTAAGTTGACGTATGTTAAGTATTCTGCGTCTCTTTAGTTGTTGTTGATAAATGGCTAATGGTGGGGATGGCGCTGGGAGACGACAAAGTCAAGTAAGTTAAATGACGCTAATGTAATGAATGTAACAATGTAGCTGCAAGGACTTAATGGTGACGAAATTAATACACTATTCCTATCTCACTATTGCTTAAAGGTCCAGTTTTGCTTATGAGAGTTGAAGGCGCATCATTACCCCTGTTTTGTTCTTCTTAAAATTCCAATGTCTTAGACCGTTTCTCGCGCTTCTTTATTTATTAATGTCTCCCCGTACTGGATTAGAGCCATGGGTGTTACAAAACCCATCTGCGGTTTCGGATGTTTAAGTGAAAGATCGAGATATTGTCTTTCTCCACTCTATATAAGCTTGGCCAATTTCGCAACCAAGATTTAAGACAAAGCAAATGGAGAATGCCGAAAATTCGTCGTTGTGTTAACTAATTTTTTTGTGCTACAATACTTGCACCACCAAAGGCAGTGGCCGAACTTATTGAATACTCGAAAGATGAGACTTATATGCTTCAATACTAATGCTTAGAATACTTTTTGAGGCAAAAGCGAAACAACGTAATGGGCAGTGATCTCCTGAACCTGGACTTTATACTATCGTTTGACTGATTTGGCAACAATGTTAAGCGTTAACCAAAATTTATCACGAAAGTGATGTACCCGTAACAATTAATCCATTTGGTGCTATGCAACCGATACGCTTACACTACTGGGTGGGGGCTTCATGCCAGGTTATAGGCACCTCGAATTGAGACTTATTGAAGTGGAGGACTCTGAGAAAAATCAACTAGTTGCGCTTTAGAGATTAGCAAGCCCGCCAAAACTCTGCTTAAATTTAGAATGTAATAGAAGGTATCGGAAGCTTTTTAGAACCAAATGTTTGGAACTGATGTGTCCAGCCCAGAAAAACTGCTGCATATTGCCCGAAAACTTCTAAGTATGTCACTCGAGAATTTTGAGGAAGACTAGATTTATAGATCGAAACAGAGAGATAAGAGTCAAATTTCGAGTAGTTCCCCTTATAAAGACTTGCAAAAAGATCGAAACATTCGGCGAAGCCAGCAGAGTGGTCAAAGTGCTCAGCAGTGGTAAATTAGCCAGACCGGATTTACTTAGAAGATCTGATATCATCTATACTTAGTTGAAAGCAGAGACCCTCTGCCTCATGCTTGAGATTCATTTATAACCTGATTATAACCGATCATAACCGGTTCCATTACTGAAGCTATAAATAAGCAAAATAACACAACCAGGGTAGCTACCATTTGTTATCGGTTGTGGTGATGGATGAGGCCATCGCATGTTGCTTTCTTTGATGGTTCTATATCAATTTGCACCTATGGCGGAACTATAACCAATTGTACTACAAAAAGGTATAGACTATTTGGATCTGCACGGCTATTATAAGACAAATTATATACAATTTGTAGGTTTTTGATGTATAAAGCTTTCCTCTAGATGCACGGATGAATAACCTCCGCTCAGAGCCACCTCTCTTTTAAAAGAAGTGTTTCTTGGTACAATACGAACTGAAATTTTGATCGCCTTTTAACTTTGGTCTTATATAGTTGACGTCTGATATAATGATACCAGAAACCCTTTTGCTGGGTAAGTACGAAACCGACTTCCATTTTACTCAGGAATGATTCCGGGCGAAATTTGAACCAGGAAAGGAATGTCGTCGAGTTTTCACCGAAGACTCCCAAAGCAATCCAGGATGCGGCGCTGGTATCCCACAACCTTAAATTTCACTTCTGCTTGAGAAATCTTTCGCATGTTTTACAAGCAAGTGTACGCAATCCGATGGCAATGAATTATACTATATTCTGAAGAATCGGCGAAGGAAGCGAAGTATCTGCGCCTGTAAAGAAAACCAAGCTGCACTGAAGGCCTTAGTATGCTGGGAGAGAGATGACGACACCGCAGAGCTCTTCTGTGAGTGTTCGCCATACCCTCGTATCAAGGTGTAGGTACCTGAATCTGATGTGATGTGTGTTTGTTCTGTTGATAATCTATCACTGGAGCAATTCAAGTAAAAGAAATATAACCAGATGGCAATGATACTTTTTCCAATTCTTATATTTCAGCAGCTGTCAAAGTTACCAATGACATCCAGTTGTCAAAATATTCACTAAGGATTGCCACTTCATCATGCATCGTTTTACGCTTGCCGAACGTGCGGAAATTATTCAAAAATATTCTCGAAATTCCGGGTCAGTTGTAAATACGCAACATGAATTTCGTCGTGAGGTCTGTCATCGTTATGGCTTCAGCGTGTAGGCAATTCGTCGCACGGTGGAAAAGTTTGTGCGCGAATACACTCTTTTGGATCTTAAGCCACCAACCAGACAGAGATTGGTGCGAAATGAAGAAATGTCGATTCAGCGCCGATCAGCTGAATTGAGCATCGCCAGAGAGTCAACCCGGCTTATTTTGCGGTTGAATTTGGCCCTATATCCGTATAAGATTGTGCTTACGCAAGAATTGAAGCCGAACGACCGTAGACAATGCAGTGAGTTCGCTAATTAGGCGCTGGAAATGTTGGCCGGAGATCCGGATTTTGGCCAAAAAATCATCTTCTTGGACGAGGCCCATTTTTGGCTCAATGGCAATGTCAACAAGCAAAATTGCCATTATTGGAGCGAACACAATCCACAAGTGTTCGGCCAAGCATCAATGCATTCACAAAGATTAACTGTTGGGTGCAGTTTATGGCATGGCGGCATAATCGGACCCTATTTCTTTCGAAATGAGGAAGTAGACCCCGTTACCATCAATAGTCTCAGGTATAGAGTGATGTTAAACGAATTTCTGTGGCCAGAGTTCGACAACATTAATATATCCGAGCTGTGGTTTCGACAAGACGGTTTACGTGTCACACAAGCGACGCAACGCTCGACGGAGAAATTTGGCGACTGGATCATTTCACGGCGAGCGTTTATCAGTTGGCCGCCGCGTTCATGCGATGTATACGCTAACAAGCCATCTACTTTGGACGAGCTCGAGGCCAACATTCGATACGCTATTGTCAGAATAACGCCGCACATATTAGACCGCGTCATCAAAAATTGGACTGACGGATTGAAGTATTCCCAGCGAAGCCGAGGCTGCCATTTGAATGATGTGCTATTTCACACATGATGGCATGAACGTAGCTTCAAAATAAAGATAGAATTAATTTTATAACTCACGCCGTTGTTGTTTTATTTACATTTTTCCTCCTGTTCTTATCTGGTCACACTTTAGAATGAGTGCAGTGGGCTAGTTATCCAACTAAATGTTATGTTCCGACTGAAATGGAAAATTAATTTCTTGGAAACTGTTGGGCGCGGTAAGTACGTAGGTGGGTGACCACATAAGAGCTCAGTACTCCGCGTGCTCTTGACAAAACGCGCCACATGGGCATAGTACCCCGGCGTTAAATCCTGGACCCTACAAATTAATTTGTATCGTTCCCTTGAAATAAATAAATAAATAAATAAATAAATTCTTGGAAACTTCAATTTTAAGAAAGCTAAATACAGCCAGGTGTTAGTTTAGCAGGTATGCTCAGAATAATTTGAAAAGTTGCGCTCTGGACCCACTCGTGTTTGGTTTCTGCTGCAATATTTGGCGCATTTTAAGTGACATTTACATGCTTACATGACCGAGTATACGATCAACCATTACAACTTCGATGCTAAATATAAGAGTAAGAGTGCCCGTTGAACTAACTGGCTCTTGGTAGAGAGATCGGAATATTTTTTGACTTACCTATAACACATTTATCTATGAGTTACTCGTATTTATATTATACGAGGTCTGCCCTAAAACTATCCGACCTGGTGCGGGGCCAAATGTAGCAGGGGGATGTGGCGGGACTTTACAAAGGCTGGCGAAGTTATGTTGTGCTGTGTTTTGTCAAAATCTGTTGCGGAAGGTTCTCTTACTGTGTCACGCTATCTTTTCGGAACTTTAAGGTAAAATCCTTTATTGATGTTCTGACCTCTGGAAGCCGGTTCATGGTGAACAACACCTTTATGAACGAAGAAAACAGTCAACATGACTTTGCATGGACTTTGACGTGCTTTTTCGGGCCGTGACTGAGCGACATCGAAACAAAGCTTTTTGTGCTAATCGTGACCAATGAATTTCGCACACACGCGAGCCATTCCCAAGTTTTCGGTTAGAAAAGGCCTTTGTATCATGTTGATAGTTTCGGCAGAACTTTTTTCGCTTTTAAAGCAAAATTTGATGCAAATTCGTTGTTCAAATCTCTCGGTGGTTTTCAGCGATAACAAAATTCGACAAGTTCGCAGTTCAACCCATCGGTAACTGCGATAGCCGGAGAGTTCGTGAGGAGTTACTGGTTACGCTCGTACTCCACTAAGGTCGCTTGAACGTGATGGCTAGTTTTGAAATACCGCTGCTGGATAGTAGATAAAGAAGCAACAAAGAAAACAACGCATGACCTCTCTCAATCACATTAGGATCCTACTCATCCCCCTTACCATTAGTGAAACTCTGTATGGAAAACGAGGGCATTGCAGAAATTACAAAAACACAAGCTAAAACAAAATGAACATGAGATGCTTTATTAAAGAAAAAATGTCAGAGGTGGTGGAACGTCCGTAATACCTTATTGTGAAAGAGCAATTATTAAACAATTTACTTAATAAACGCGAGAACTGAGCCTCTGTTTTCAAAAAATGAGCCGAGGCGATATTACGCATCTTCCGCGGTTTAACGGAGAACGCATACGCCAAGCTTAGTTCATCGTGTAATGAAGATTGTGATGACAATTGAAGATTACTTATAAGCAGTCGATGAACTTTCTAACAAAACTCTGTTTCAGTTAAAAAGGCAAATGAAAATATCAACTGATAGTCAGTCTTTGAATGAAAAGTTGACGTCTATCCGTTCCCTGTTTACTGAGATTTAAAATAAATTATTCGATGACGATGAAAACACGGAAAAAACGGATCAGGCAAAATGTTTTTTTTGGTTCAAAATCAGAAGACACACACCAACCGAAACCAGTTAATAAAACCAATTCTATAATACAAAAACCGTTTTATATTTTGATTCAGTTAGGCTGAGAGTAGTTGCAAATGATATTGCAAACGTTTTACACAGAGTACGAGTAGTTACCTGCACATTTAAATGAAAAAAACCTTTTTGACCTTTCAAACGTTCAGTTTAACTTAACCAGATTACGGCAAAAGGTTACGAGTTCGAGTAGGTTTCGGGTTTGTTTTTCTTAAGCCAACCTTTACGCACGAAAAATTTAATAGAATTTTAATTTCAGTTCAAATGTCAACTGATAATTGGGTTTTGCGAAAATGCCCTTTTCCAGCAAGCAACGCTCCCTAAAACGTAATTCTGGGACATACCCATCGATCTTAAGGAAAATGTTATCACCTTTAAGCCGGACTAAAGATATTTTGGGGTGAATGTGTAGACTTTGAACTTCTTGGAATAGCATCGTACGTGTTGTCGACATTTGTTAAACGCACAAAATTCAAATCTTTGCAACATTATCTAGTCATTTGAATGTAATACAATTGTGTCCTCATGCACGTGTCCGAAGATTCATAATTTCATTAATTTATTCATAATTTCCTCACAAAACGCTTTTAATTGACGATTTTACAAAATTGACACAGCTGCATTTACACATTACCAGGCGCCAGCCATATTTTGCAGTTTATTTTTTTTTTTTGTCTAGATACGAATACAAGTCCTCTGTTCGCTTAGTTGAAACTGTTAATGGCAAGCATCGTAAATAGATATACGAGTACGCGGGTATTCGTTGAAATTTACAATGCGATGAAAACATTAGATGTTTGCGACAAGTAATAAAGTTTTGTTTTTTTAATTGTTGTTTCTCGAACGTTTGTGTGCTCATTTAAATGGCTGGATTGCATGAAATAATAATTCGCAGCTGTGAGATGGACGTTTTAAGTGAGACCTGTGACATTTAAAGCTTGTAGATGGCAGCGATTCAAGGCTTTCCATAAGGCTTTAATCGTTAATGTAGATTGTATTTAATTTTATTGCGGTCATACTTGTTGTCGTCTTCATTTAGAATTCGAAATATGTGTGAGCCTTATAAGTAATAATCGTACGTTTGCGACACTGTCCACAAGATTGAACTATGAACAAAAAAACAAAAAAACAAAAAAACAAAAAAACAAAAAAACAAAAAACAAAATCACACCGTCTTTTAGAGGATTTCGGCTTCTGCCATTTTTCTATAAACGTACAACTGATAGTCTGGTGAGTTTTTCCAATGAGTAGTTGTCGGCCTGATGTTGCCCCTACCAAATTTCTAACAATTCCTAATTTTAAGAAAGCGCGTGGCAACGCATCATCTTGTGGAGACCGGGATCGAAGGCCTTGTTACTCACGTTTGAGGAGCTGCAAGTGTTTGGTGGTAAAGGGTATCCAGCGTTTAAAATCAACTTAAGAAAAGCAATATATGCTCGTACTATATTCAGTAATATTTATTTTCATAAATAAGAGTTTAACATCTAAATGACGTTCATTTCAAGTTATTTACGTATCTGGACCCTTACTTAAGGAGGCGCTACAGTCCGGAGTGAACCTGGGCCTCAAGCAACAAACGTCTCCAGCCAGCTCAATCTTTGGCTGTCTGCCTCCAGTTTAGCACGCTAAGTTGGTCTTTCTCTACTGCGCTCTCCCTCAGGAGTCGGATTCGAAGACTTTTCCGACCGGAGCATTGGTGTCCATCCGCTCTACATGACCCAGCTACCTCAGTCGTTGGACCTTCTTCTTCTTCTTCTGGCTAAGTAGATGGCACTTTACAGCTCGTACAGTTCGTCGTTATATCTCCTCTTCTACTCACCGTCTATGCAGACGGGATCGAAAATCATCTGAAGAATTTTGCTCTCAAAATAGCCAAGAACACCCTTATCCATTTTTGGTAAAGTCCATACCTCTACGTTATAGGGCAGGACTACGATTATTAAGGTATTATACATATAGAGTTACTTTTGTTGTTTGAGAGGGGCTTTGCTAGTCAATTGCCCCCTTAGCTCAAATAAGCAGCGATTGGCAAGAGTTATTCTTCGTTTGATCTCAGCGCTGGTGTCGTTATCTCAATTGATAGCGGAGCCTATTTAGATAAAGTCCTTAACTACCTCAAAGTTATATCTGTCGAGGGTAACGTATTATCCGAGACGTCGGCGTTGGATGTTCTTTCTTTTTGACAGTATATAATATACTCGGTTTTGCTCTCGTTGACCGTTAAACTCATCTTCGCCGCATCCGCCTCAAATACTCGCGAAAGCGCTACTAACATCACGCTGCCTTCTTCCTATTATGTCAATTTCATCGGCGTGTATGAGTAATTGGACGGAATTTTGAAAGATTGTGCCTCTTGTCATGCCGCTTGAGTTTTGCACTATTCTTTCAAGAATGATGTTAAAGAATTCGCGTGTCAGGGCGTCGCCTTCTCTAAATACTTTTTTTTTTTACATCAAAGGTCTCGGTGAGTTCTTTGCCGACCTTGATGGAGCAGCGTGCATTCTCCATCGTCATCCTGCATAAACGGACGGGCTTGGCAGGGATGCCAAGACTAGACATTGCTCCGTATAGCTCGTCTCTATAGATGCTGTCATACGTGGCCTTAAAATCAAAGAAAAGTTGACGTGTACCGATTTGGAGTGAATATTTGATCGATGGTGGATTTTCCTGGTCTGAAGCCACACTGAATATACCAATCAGGTTGTTGACGAACGGCTTCAAGCGTTGACACAACACAACAGATAGGATGTTTTAGGCGATGTTAAGAACATAGATGCCTCTGTAA
The DNA here is from genome assembly GCA_963966105.1 of Volucella zonaria. Classification (NCBI taxonomy): domain Eukaryota; kingdom Metazoa; phylum Arthropoda; class Insecta; order Diptera; family Syrphidae; genus Volucella; species Volucella zonaria. The sequence goes on along the minus strand of OZ014534.1, from coordinate 116,461,157 downwards.
CTGGCGCACTTCAGAGTGCCTTCTTTCTTGAGGAAATGAGGTTCCATTCATTAGGCATACTTTTGTCCGACCATATTTTACAAATGAGTTGGTGTATGCTCTTTACCAACTCATTGCCTACCGCTTTGAAGAGCTTGGCAGTCAGGCCGTCCTCTCCAGCAGCTTTCTGTCGGAAATCCTTACCGGCTTGAGCTTTAAATATGTCGGAGTAGCCCGGATAAAGTCTTATTTGTTTTATTCCGGGATTTAACTTTACCATTGATTCCATCTGGGTAACTCACTTGTTGTCGTTGTTATAGTGCTGCTATTTTTATCTGCTGGTTAGCACTCGCGCTTATAAGTTTGGCAAGCCGAGCCCGAATGGCTACCGCTTGGAGGTAAAATAAGCACAATTGATGGGTGTAAAACAGTTACAACATTGGGCATCGCCAAGTTGATACCTCTCAGTGTCTACCCTATTTCTACCGCACCGTATCCGTTACATTCGCAAATATGCGAGAGCAAAGCGTAAGTGCAATCGGCCCAACTTCGTGGCGGATATTTTCCTGTAGAGTCTGAATCGTTGAGGGTTGTTATTGTAAACCTTTGGCATGAACCATAAGAAATGTGGTTTTTGATCTGACGAGGCAGGTGTATGGGGAAGAAGGTGCTTCTTCTTAAAGTAGCGTTCTCTAGTCAGGAACCAGCTGCAATTGCGGCAGGAGGTGATCGTCGATCATTTGCTTATACACTTCAGCAGTCACAGTTTTTCCCTGTTTAAAAAATATGGGACAATTATCCCTCGAGCAGAAATCGCACACTGTGGTACCAGTAATGCATGTTCAGTTTATTTCGGATTGGATTGCCATCGATATGAAAATGCGCTTCGCCACTAAACAGTATATTTCCAAGTGTGAAGTTGGAGAACATTTAAGCATTGCTCAAGTATTGGTTTCTCGCGAAAGATAGTCCTTTTCGTTAAGATTCTGCACGATTTGCAGCTTGTATGGGTGGAGTGTGTGGTGGTGTAGTGGGTGCAAAAGTCATGACGAACACTAGCCAGTGATTCACAGTTCTTCAAATAGTGATCGGTTGCTACCCACGCGCATCCCAAAGAACTTACGAAATGACCTTGCCTTGTGTGAAGTGATGGACCCATATTTCATCCATGGTTATGAATCGACGCAAAAAATCGGTTTTATTGCTGTGAAACTTCGCCAAAACACTCGATTGAAACATCCTCACGGCGATGTTTTTGTTCCATTGGCGGCACCCATTTTGAGCACAGCTTTCTCATGTCATTTTTCAGTCAAAATGCGATTTATAGCGCTTTTTGAAATGCCTACCATATCGGCTAGTTCATGCACTTCCAATCAACGGTCATCCAATACCATTTTGTGGTTTTTTTTCAACATTCTGGTGAACTCATCTCATCTGGTCGACCACTGCGATGTTCGTCTTAGCAACTCGTACGGCCTCGCTTAAACTCTGCCATTCAATATTTTATTGTTGTAAACGAAGAAGCAGATGCCTCCAGGTAGAATCCAGTTCCTGTTTTGATGTTGGTTGGATTGAGGCCTTTCAAATGAAAGTATTGTATCATATAACGATGACCAATTTTTTCCATATTTAAAAATTCATTGAGAGCGTTCACTAAGGATGGCTGCTGAACAAATGCTAAACAACATAGCGTCGTCAAACTTCAAATTTAAGCTTGATAAGGTTGGTACTTTCAACAATTGACATCCTTTTTAAACAACAACCGCCATCTATACATCAGGTCGGGTACTTCTGACACTACCCTCGTATCTTTCTTCCTGCTTCTTTTATGGGAGACCATTCAATGATGACACATGTCGTTGTAGCTATATATTCTATTCCCAAGCTATTGCCCAGAACTCGTTTAAACCGAAAAAAAAATTACATTTGCGATATGTGTGTATGTGGGAATGACTCTATACGTACTTATTTGATGTCGCCAAAAATGCTATGAAATTAGGCGAGCAAAACTGTGCATATGGAATATCATATCAAGCTTTGCTGAGTTTGTATTCCCTCTCCAAAGGGTTTTGATATTGTAATTCGGGCAGAATCTTTTGTTCTTTCAAAACAGATCGTACAACTCATTTATGTGCTAGGTGGCGCACATATCGGAAGATGGTATAATTTTTGCAAATGGCGTCGTACGTCAAACATATTTGACATTTGTGAAGTAAACAGCTGCAGTATACAAACAGACAAGCAATGGAGCAACGGAATAATTGTGTCGATGTTTTTGACCAATAATCGGTCGGCGGTGTTAGCGCAGCGTGAATTTCGACGTCGATTTCCTAATCGTGTCGAGCCAACTGGGCAAACATTCCGGCGCTTAAGCTACTCGACTCGAACAGAGTGAAACCACAAGAGACTATGCAACGCTGTGGCTGCCGATGTCGCTGAGACCGAATAAATATCAACCAGACGACGAGCCACGCGATTGGACATCACCAGACGGACCCTACAGCGAATTTTTGGTGAAAAACTTACACATGTTCCCATACGAGGTGCAAACAGTGCACCAGTTAATGCCTCCTGATCGTCAGTCGCATGGGAATTACTGTAAAGCCATCCTCAATCTCAACAACGAAGAGGACGATTTTGTGTCGAAAATCATCATCAACGACGAGGCGCATTACGTCAATAAGCAAAATCTTCGTTTCTGGGGCAATGCACGAAGAGCCATTACTTCCACTCAAAGCCACTGTGTGGTGCGGCGTTCACGCGGAAGGAGTGATTGGCCTGCATTTTTTTGAGGACACCATCAGCAATACGGTCACTGTTATTGGCGAGCGTTACAGGGCCATGATAAACAACTTCTTACTACCGGAATTGGATGAGTGGGGCTTGGTGAACATGTGGTTTCAACAAGACGATGCAACCGCACACACAGCACGAGTCACAATGGATATTGTGAAGGATGCGTTTCCTTGTTGCGTAAACTCCCGGTTTGGCGATTTGGCATGGCCAGCAAGATCGCCCGATTTAACCATCCCAGACTTCTTTCTTTGGGGCTACTTGCGGAAAGTCATGGAAAATGCGATAAAACGGGCACGAACCTGTATCAACGCCGGCGGCAGCCACTTGGCGGATATCATCTTTTCCACTTAACAGAAATAATTGTAAAGGTCCAAATAAAGATTTCCATCGCTCAAAATCATTTTTTTTTATTTAGAAAGAAAGCAATTCAAAAACAAAATTGGATGATTAATTTTGCGCCACCATGTACATATGTACAATACGAGGTTGCTTGCACTCGTCATCAAACTAAGGGCTTCGCGGTATTGGTAGTCAAAATAAACTTAGTGTACCACGTTTATGACGTAGCCACTTCTTCTTGGAACATCCAACTTCTCGGAAATTGACGATTTCCTTCAATAAGAGGATAAGAGCGTCCAATGTCATACCATATCGCAGGCGTTGCCAACTTTTATATCATTTGGGATAATTGGCTTCATACCTTGACTTTATTATGGTAGTAGTTCGAGTAAATGTTGCCTCGTCAAAGCAAGGCGTCACCATCCAAAAAATTATGAAAATTATCTACACTTAGCTGGTGTAACCTCAACAAATTTTTCGATAGTGTACTCACAATCCATCACAGATGTGATGCCTGCACTTTGTCCAAAGATTCTTCCCTTTCGAACTTAAAGTCTTAATCCTTAGACTAACATGTACGACGTACGTATTACTTTTTACGTATGAAACCACAGATATCCGGTTTTAATCCTTTTACCAAACCGACGTTCTGATAGGTTCTTCATTTTTCAAACAGAATAAGCTCGCTTAATCCAAATCCACATGATTTGGAATTTTTTCTCTCTTCAAAAACAAGCATTGAGCGCGCTCAGAATTCTAGGGAAGAGTTAGTCAAACGATTCTGATTCTGATTCTGATTCTGAACTAGGTGACGTTTCGTGAGGTAGTGGACCCGATTTTAAAGCAAAAAATTTCTCCCTGAAATTTCAGGCAGATAAAGAAACGTCAAAAATCAGCTGATTTGGCGGCGTTAATTTAAGTGCACGTTGTACTTCATTATTTATTTGTTTCATAAATTGTTTTCCTTTGTAAAAATTAAAATGTTTAACGCAAATTTTGAGGGAATAAATTATTGGATGGATAAGTTAAGTTAAATGAAGTTCTTGAAGAAATAAATAACAAATAATGAAATACGAAGAACACTACTTCTCAAATTAAAATAAGGAAAGCGAAAAGTTTCATTTTCTGATCCGTGCTATCCATCTCGGCTGGCACTTCGACTTTCGGTTTAATTTTCGGTGTTATTAGTATCGTCTGGAATGGATTCCTCTTTAATGAACTCTCCGCTGTTTTCGTTTCCAAATATGTGAATGTGGTTGTGTAATACTACGGAAGTCACTACAATTTTGTTGGCCATATTAGGGTTGGCTGCGTCGATATACATACTCGTATGTACTCATACAGTGGCGGGCAAAACTGAATACCAAAAATGTAAAAGCAGTATTATTACCTACGAGGGTTGTCTTTGAAAAGTTTCCGACCGCAACGTAAAGATAGCGGAACTCGTCAATAAAAGCTAGTGAATGCTAGTTGTGCATCTTTTGACATTTACTTAGCGAAGTTTCAGTCATTTTGGACGCGCAGTTTTTAGTTGACAGTCGTTTGAGTGAGTCGATTTTTCAATTTTGTGAAAATTGAAAAAACTGATTATCGAGCTGTTATTAAATTCTTGTTTTTGAAAGGCAATACGCCAACGCAAATCAAAAATGTGTTGGACTCTGTGTATGGGGACTCTGCACCATCGTTTACCATAGTGAAATTTTGGGCAGCTGAATTTAAACGTGGCCGTAAGAGCTTGGGAGATGATGAACATTGCTAAAGTTCACCGAATGGTGTTAGACGACCGCCGAATTAAAGTGAGAGAGATAGTAGATGTTATGAAAATGTCCAAAGAACGTGTTTGCTATATATTAAATCAAGATTTAGGCATGAGAAAGCTGTCCGCGCTTTGGGTGCCGCGTTTGCTTACGTTAGACCAAAAACGTGTTCGAATGAACATTTCCAACGCTCTGTTGGCGCAGTTTAAACGCAATAAATCCGAGTTTTGGCGCCGATTAATTCTGTGGATGAAACTTGGATACACCATTATACGCCCGAAACAGAAATTCTGCCAAAACAGTGGACTGCAAAGGGCGCGCCGGCTCCAAAAAAAGCAAAAACTGTTTTTTCGGCTGGGAAAGTGATGGCGACTGTTTTTTTGGCATAGTAAATGAGTTATCTTAATCGATTATCTTCAAAGAGGAAAAACCATTACAGGAGCATACTACCCATCATTACTTGCCAAGCTGAAGGCAGAAATTGCGGAAAAACGGCCACATTTGCAGAAAAAGAAAATCCTGTTTCACCAAGACAACGCGCCGTCTCACACGTCAGCGGTTGCCATGGCGAAAATCCATGAATTACGGTTTGAACTGCTTGACCATCCGCCTTATTCACCAGATCTAGCCCCAAGCGACTTCTTTTTGTTCCCTCATCTAAAAACTGCGCTCGGATTACAGAGACTTTCGTCAAATGAGGAGGCAATCACCTTCGTGAGCAATTATTTTGCAGAGAAAAACGCCAAGTACTATTTGGACGGGTTAGAGAGGTGGGAGCATCGCTGGGAGAAGTATGTAGAGTTACAAGGAGACTATGTAGAAAAATAAAAAAAAATTTTTGAGAAAAAATGTCTTGTATCATTGTTCAGAAACTTTTCAGACAACTCTCGTAAGTTATTATAAGTCAGAAGTGGAGTATTTTAATATAATTCATTTTATTTTTTTAGTGTGTTTAATTAAGTGTTTTTTAAACGTACAAAATACTTAACAACTAAAAATTAAAATATAGTTCATAGTCCAAAGTATTCACTTTTGCACGTTTTGATCCTTGTAGCTAAAAACTAGCTCCTAGTACTTTGTCCATAGCCCTTTGTTTCTTATTACACTTTTTATTCGTTTTGGCATTGATTCCTGTCTGGAATCTTCTTCCATTCGGTCTGAACCCTGGTCCAAAGTAAGTTTATGTTTGTAGGTGAACTTTCGTATCCCTGAAGTAGCCGTTTAACAATGAGCCACAAATTCTCTATCGGATTCAAATCCGTACTTTGTGCTGGCCATTGCAATTGGGAAAAAAGTTGGTTACCAAGTCAGTTTTTGGCGGTGTGCTTGGGGTCGCCGTCGTGTTGGTAGGTGATCTCTTCAATGGGATACTCACATTTTTCAACGAACTCCAGCAAATTTGTCTGGAGTATTTCAAGATAATCATCTTTTTTCATTATCCCATCGCTTTTCACTAAGTGTCCGACATGCCACCAAGTAAAACACCCGCAGGCCATAAGACTCCACCTCCACCGTGTTTTTTGGTCTCCTTAACTTGGGGTTTGAGAACTCGTTCGTTAGGTTTGTGGCAAAAGTATTCTTTTCCATCTGATTGGTAGCAATTGATTTTTGTTTCCTCAGACCATATTATCCTTTTCCAGTCTTCAACCGTCCGATTTTTGTGGTCTTTGCAGAACTTTAACCTTGATTTCACATTTTCGTCAGATAACGCATGGTTCTTCTGCTTGATTGCCGATACAAGACCAATTTGATTAAGAGCTCTTCTAGCAGTCTATTTACTAACGTTTTATTTTAGACCCCTAGAGGCAGACTTTCGTGTCTTTATCTCATTTGTTTTGAAGCATTCTTTCCTTGACGCGAGCATCGCCATCCGTTAGCAACCTCGATCTTCCGCCAACATTTTTTGGGGAGTTACAGTTTTGTTTCTCTTTTAGTCCTTAATCACTGTTCGCTGACACACATTGATGAGGTTTTCTGGAACTGTAGCCATTATTAGGCAACAAACAATGTTATTTTCAATATCGATTGTGACTTTCCCCTTTTCTTAAATTATATTTAAAAAATATGTGTAAACTGTACTGATTTTCAATCCTAAAGGAAAATAGAGAAATTTTTATTCATTTTGTGTTCAGTTTTGCTCGCCACTGTGTGTATTGTATTTAGGGCGACGAAATCTTTCTTTCAGTAACGCAAATTCTGCAGGAATGAAAGATCGTTTGCAACAAAACGCATAACTTGACTTGTAATGTAAATACAAATAGTTTGACTTTCGAAGTACAATACAAGTATCCGCATAATTTTATTTACATAATATTTCATCATCTACGTCACCCATTTTACCCTTTTTTAACTTTTTTTAATAATTTGAATTAGTTATTAGCAATTCATTAAGAAGTTTTAAGTATGACTTGAAAGTACATAATTATCCAATTATAACGTATGTGTGCGACGTATGGAAATGTCAACTGCAGTTGCCAGCAAATTTGCCGCTCAGTATATTGGGTTTGACTAAAATTTCAGTCCCTAGAACCCGCTCATTAACAAATTTTTTACTTCATTTAGCTTTTTTTTTTGACTTTTTTTTCGTTTAAATGTCAAGGAACTTTGCATATAACGAATATTACAAAAAGGACCACAAAATATCCTCTCGTCTGTTTTTTTTTTATTTTTTTTCTTGATTTTCCTCTTTTTGTTTTTTAATTCTATCCAGCAAAAGTGGTAGCGGGTTAAGTGTATTACAAAAAAAAAAGAGGAAAGAACACATCTCCCATAAAGTGGTAGCTTTTCAACATTTTCCAATAGGACGATGTTTTATCCTTGAGCGTGTACATACATGCATGTGTACCTACATATATTGCGGGTGTATGTATTGTTTAAGCAGAAAGGAGAAAGGCAAATTGAGACATGGCATTGTTTTTGCTGCTTCTATTGTTCTTCGTTGAAGCGTGGAGCCTGTGGTTAATGGCATTTGCCATGTTGGATGAATTTTCTGCTTGTCTACAATGTCGATCCATCAAAATTTGAATATCAAATATATTTACTTGATATGCCGTTATGTAGAGTCTACGATTAAAATTTCATGCGGTTCGGTTAAAGTGCCATTACAGAAAATACATTAACCTCTCGTAGTACGGTACGGATATCATCAATTTAAGTTCGAGAAAGGAGCTCTTTTCCGAAAGAATGATAATGAACTCTAAGTATCGATAAAAAATTTGAAAAAAATTGTAAGTGAGGTAGAAGCGGTTTTAGCTGATGATGGAACAACAAGGATAAGGTGCTCCTTGAAACCTAAAATATTGATTGGTATAGAAATTTCTTTCCCAGTAGATCCATTATTATCTCAGGAGAGATATTCCACGAAAGTCAGTCTTTACGGAGGTGGAAGTCTTATTACGTGGAGCAGTTAAAAGAAGAACATTATGATTATCATGGAATCTAAAATATTAGAAACCGGATGATGGCCCAGATTTTAAAGACATAGCACCAATCTTCAATCTTTGAGGCTTTAAAACATTCAGGACTCAACTCGAGATTGTGTGGATCCAGTTGGATAAACCCGTGTACGCGTACATATATAAGAACAATATGTTGACAGGAGACAACTGCTGGTAATGAATAATTGACATTTAAAGGAAATCTTTTGCACATTTTGTTTTCTTAGAACGCTTCATCCTGAAGCATAAATTAATGATTACGCCTTAAAGGCTAGAGTGTGATAATAAAAATGCCAATCGTTATAAAGGAGACTACCAATCCATTGTCGCTTCTATCTCCGAGTAGTGATATCTCTATGTTCTTAGTCGGTTCTCTGATGCGCCTGGTGGTCAGAGATGCAATTCGGCAGAAATATTCGTTTAGAGTTGGGAAACATCTGCTTATAAAACAAGTAATAGCTTTTTGGTCACCATTTGCATTCTAGTTATTGTGGTGAAATTACTGGATTTCCAGACCATGGATAGCATGGAAGATGCAATTGCTGTCCAGTTGGCGTTACCATCAGTGCTGCTTTCTTGATTCGCTATGGTCTATTATTTTTGTTGCATCTTCACAAATTAAGCCCTACGTTTTTCTCTTTCTTTATCTTATTCGGCGAGGACTCGTAATTTTCTAAGAAACTATGTAAAGGTTATACAGTATTGTGCAAAACAAAAGCAACAAATTTAGTTCGAACGTATAAATGGAAATAATTTTTTTCCTAATGAACTTTCTAAAAAAAAATTAAATGTAGATTTTTGTAATGAAGAATAGTGTATTTTCCAAAAGAATAACAACTGGTATTTAAGAAAATAACAAGAAAACTCAGTATATGGCAGTGTGCAAAACTAAAGCAACAAATCTAATACTTTGTATAAAAGCCCTTATTTTTAATAACTTTAGCACATCATGGTACGACTCGAGCTGTAAAGAGGCTGTTAGGGTTAGAGAAATGTTTTTTCGGTCCTACAAGACCAACTCGACTGAGGAAAACTGAAAAAAAGTTTAAACGAGCCAGAAATGACTCAAGCGTGTGAAATTTCAATACGACCAAAAACTGAGGCAAAAAATACAGCAATGTCCCAACGGCAGTAAACAGTTTTGGTCGTTCGTCAAAAATATTAGAAAGTCTGCCTCATCCTCCATCCCAACGCTGTAAATGACATTACAGCTGTCAGCTCTTCGGACAGAGCCAATCTGCTTGCTGCATACTTTGCGGCTAGCTCGACATTCCCAGATTGTCCCCGCCTACACTTGAGTGCGTCAAATCTTCAATGGGACGAATCCACTTTCATACTCATGTAGTAGCAAGGGTATTTAAAGATCTAAATACATACGAGGGCGGGTCAATAATTCCGTGCATTTTTGAATTTCTGACCTCTTCACTGAAACAACAACACTGCTCCTGTCAACAGGCATCTGTCAGTTGACTCCTGTCAAAATTTAAACTTGCTGCGTCAGTTAGTTTGTGTTTGACAGCTATTTTTATCAGACTACTCACTAATTTGAGGAGAAAATGGAAAAAAGTGAATTTCGTGTGCTTATTAAGCATTATTTCTTGCGAAAAAAAACCATTACCGAGACCAAGGCTAAGCTTGATAAATACTATGGGGACTCTGCACCATCGATTTCAATGGTAAAAAAGTGGTTTACTGAATTTCGTTGTGGCCGTACAAGCACTGAAGATGCCGAACCTCCTGGACGCCCAGTTGAGCTCTCTACACCCGAAACAATCGAAAAAATTCACGATATGGTGTTGGCCGACCGAAGATTGAAAGTGCGAGAGATTGTGGAAGCCGTAGGGATCTCGCATGGCTCAGTGCTTTCAATTTTGAATGATCACTTGGGCATGAGAAAGCTTTCCGCAAGATGGGTGCCGCGTTTGCTCACAGTCGACCACAAACGCAATCGTGTAACAACTTCACAGGAAGGTTTGGCGTTGTTTAATCGCAATATGGAGGAGTTTTTGCGCCGTTTTGTAACCGTGGACGAAACATGGATCCATCACAACACACCAGAGAACAAACAACAGTCAAAACAGTGGGTTTCTAAGGGTGAATCGGCGCCAAAGAAGGCCAAGGTGGGTTTGTCAGCCAATAAAGTTATGGCGACTGTTTTTTGAAATGCACGCGGGATCAATGTGGATTGACTACCTTCAAAAGGGAAGAACAATCAATGGGGAATATTATGCCAACTTATTGGACCGATTCAATGACGATTTGAAAAAAAAACGACCTCATTTGGCCAAGAAAAAAGTTCTTTTCCACCAAGACAATGCAAGGGTGCACACACGTGCAGTTGCCATGGCAAAAATCCATGAATTGGGCTATGAATTGCTCCCTCATCCACCCTATTCACCAGATTTGGCTCCGAGCGACTACTTCTTGTTCCCAAACCTGAAGAAATGGCTTGGTGGAAAAAGATTTGACTCCAATGATGAAGTCATCTCGCAAACAAAGGCCTATTTTGAGGACCTCGACAAATCATTTTTTTTGGAAGGGATAAAAAAATTGGAGAAGCGTTGGACAAAGTGTATAGAGCTCAAGGGACACTACGTTGAAAAATAAAATTATTTTTTTATCAAAAAATCTGTTTTAAACCAAAAGTCACGGACTTATTGACCCGCCCTCGTAAATTCGCTGGTCCAGATTTATATTTTTTGATTAGCCGAGAAACAATGGATCTGTTTATGTATATTATATTTCTTGGCTATAGAAATTTGAGTCTCTCCATTAAAAAACTGTTCAAATAATTGAGCTTTAATTTCATCGCTAAATTTATTTCTGGCCATAGTTGTAGATCCACCAACAAGAAACATATCCGTTTGACTGATCTACGACTCACTTCCTTATAACATACGTTGGTAAGAATATAGCAGGTATTTTTACGTTACCGCAAACTTTTTTTTTGTTCTTTTTAGGAAATCAGGAAATTGTTGCTTTAGTTTTGCACACTGTAATATATTGTATATACTTGTTGTTGTTGACATTTTCTTACATACGAGTTGTTATTGTTTTGGAAACTACGTTATCATGTTTTTGTTTCATCATAACATAAAGCTACATTTAATTTTTTTTTAAAAAGTTCATTAGGGAAAAAATTATAAATATACCTTCGAACTAAATTTGTTGCTTTTGTTTTGCACAACACTGTATGCACAATCAAATGATTTAAGATATGTAGGAATGCCATTGTCCAGTTTAGTACTTGGCTGTCTCCGTTCAATTATAAAAGCGTTGAGAGAATGCATCCCAACAAATTCCACTTTGTACTTCATAATCCTACGACATTACCTTACCATTAAAAAAATGTGACCCTTACTGTTTAGGATGAGGGACCCCTCATTTAAACTCATTTAAACAGGCTACAATTTCAATAGCTAAGTTGCAAAAGAGGATCCAGAATCCATTTGACCAGTTACATTTTGAAAACATTAGCGGCCACTCTTGAGACTTGTAAATGTCTTACTGCTAGCCTGACCAGAATCTTTATTCTAGACCTAGTGAGAAATTGGTCAGAAGTCAGGAGTATCTGAAACTTTTGCTTGTTTTTTAGTAGTTTTCAATTTCTTACAAAGTTAGATTTCCCGTGAAGTCATAATGGCTGTTCTACAGAAGGGTGCATTTCGAAAAAGATTGTTTTAATGTGAGTTTAATGTTTTAGCTTTAAATTAATACTACTGAGGACTTTTTGTTTTTTGTTTTTTTTTAATTCAAAGAAAATATTTAAAAGGTTTTAAGAAAAATTTTACAAAAAAGGAAACAAAATGCTAATGGAATTAGGATAACAGAAATTCTTTGATAAGCTTTTTTCTAATTTTAAAATTTACAATATTTTTTAAGACTTGCGGAAGTTTGTCGGAAATTGAACGTTAGTTCAACGTTCAAGTTTTCTTCTGCCACATAAAGCATTGGCTGAAACATATGCAACCCAACTGCAATCCTAAGTGAATAGCGTACCACAAATAAATTCCAACCATGATTTGTATGTCAAATGTTTGTATTGGATGTGTTTTTCAAAATGTATAAAATTTGCATGTCTCATTTAAAAAAAATAGCCAACAAACACGCTAAAATGAAGACTTACTAGAAAACCCCTGGCTGAAAAATATGCAACTTCACATTAAAAGAAACAACTTTTTCAAAACCCTTGGTTTTTTTTGTAATATTTTTCAATATTTTGTTGCAAAACCTTTATTTCCGATTACTGCTCTACAACGTCTTGGCATTGATGTAATTAAATTTTGTATTATAGTAGGTGGAATGGCATTCCAGGCTTTTTGAACTGGCTCGAAGAGATCATTTTTGTTCCGGATACAATTGCGATCGTTATGTTGATTAACAATCTCCCACAAGTTCCAATTGGGTTCTGGTCAGGAGATTGAGGCGGCCACTCCATTACCCTGACTTTGTTGTCTCTGAACCATTGCTTTGCTGCCTTCGAAGTGTGTTTTGGATCATTGTCTTGTTGGAAAGTCCAACTTTCCCATTCAACATACGGCAGCATGATGTTTGCTAAAATAGTTCTACATATATACTGTACTATCCATAGTAACATCTATACGGTGAATAGTTCCGACTCCGCTATGTGAGAAGCACACCCAGACCGTAATATTCCCTCCTCCAAATTTTCACAGATTTCTTACAATAGGGGCTACTAAGTCTTTTGCCAGAGGGTCTTCTGACTGTTCCCATTCCATCAGATCCAAAGGGGTTAAATTTCGACTCATCACTAAATAAAACTGTTTTCTTCCACTTATCTACACTCCAGTTTAAATGCTCTTTAGCGAACTTAAGTCGTTTCAGGTGGTTTATTTTTGATATGAATGGTTTTTAGCGGGACGTCGGGCCCTGAATCCAGCGTCTACACTGCTCTTTGCCTCACTGTACGAGATGCTATTGGTAGCTCGAGCTTTCCAACAAGCTGCTTCCAAGAGATAAAAGGTTCCTTTTTTATGGTTCTTAGAAGTAATGTATCCTGCCTTGCTGTCGTTTTACGTTTTCTTCCACCTTTGTGAACTACTGCAACATATCCACTTGAATTAAATCGTTTAATAATTCTTGAAATCGTCGACTGGGTGCATAACCTTGTACTTCGTAGAAATGGCTTTTTGCAACACTCCACCACAAGAGTCGGCAATAATTCGATCCCTTAACGCAGCACCAAACTTATCTTCAGCCATTATTGCAACGTATTCAGTTTTGTTAAATTTTAGAAAGAACTGCGAATTTTTTTTTGCAAATACTCGAACTGTCAATACCATAACGTGGTTTCAAGAATATGGAATTAAACTCCTAGATAGGCCAGCCTTAAGTGCAGACCTAAACCCAATTAAAAACCTGTCAAGGGCGGATTATAATCAGGAAAAGCCAGAAATTCAAAATGTGGAACAACTCAAACAAAGAATTGTTAAAGGGTGGAATAATATACCGGAAATCACTTTTAGCAATCTTATTTCCAGTTTACCACGACGATTGTTAAGTAAATAGCGGACAAAGTATTCCTTATTAAATAAATTTTTACCTGAAAGCTAATAAATAAAAATCTTGAGTTTATACTTTATCACATGAGAATTTTGGTTTTTTTTTTTATAAATTCCCGTTAAAAAGAAATATACCATTAAAGGGTTTTCCCTGAATTGGTATTATTTTAGAACAAAAAAAATGTATAAAAAAGAAAATTTAAAAAAAAAGTTTAAAAAAAATTTAAATTTTTGTTTGAGTCTATATTTTTTCACAACACTGTAAGTAGATGTATGCCATAACGATTCGTAGATCTCAAAACGTTCGTTCTGACACGTCAATGTGTCAATTCCAGCTGATATACCAAAAATACTAAAGACATGACAGAACACACTGCCAATGAAAACCTCATAAACTGATGAAAAGTTGTTAGATGGGTGTTATGGAAAAGTTACATGCTAAGAAATCAGGAATTCATTCAGATTTAAAGTCTACAAATAAGCTGATTACTTACATCCTCATTTGCACAACAAATCCTTGAAAAGTGTCTTAAGGTGAAACCATGTACCTATTTATGAAAAATGCCAGCAAGATGCCGTTCGGGTTGAAGCGGACCAAAGGTTGAAATACCAACAGAATATACATCCAATTGTGTAGTAGTAAAAAGACTCTACATCTAGTAAAAATTTGATCTGAAAAATCGAGAGCTTGCTTATTATGTTTTTAGTATTTTCCTTAAATTTCACTTCTGAAGGGAGAGTACTTTATCCCAGTTTTACGAGGTATTTCAGATGAAGCGCTAGAAAAAGGTGTACGATCAATTTCGCCGAAACATAATTACCAACCATTCCCCTTAGCTGCATAATTTACCCAAACAAACAACCTATTAATAATTTACCAATTTTGAAGCTTCTTAAAATAATGTCGAATAGACGCACGTGTCCTTTTTTGGTAAACAGAAACGGTGTGACATTTCATTACGGCAATGCAAACCGCCTGCATTAAACAAGGAAAACCATTCTAAAAGTTAAGGAGATGGTATGGGATATTGTACTTCACCTCTTGTATTCACCGGATGTTGCGTCCCTATTCAGATCTTTGTAAAACTTTTTTGATGGGGATGAGCACCTATAGAAACTTTGAGAGAGTTAAAATAGCAGTAGAAAGATGCGAAAGTTAAGAATAAACATTTTTGTTTTCTTAAAAAAAAAAAACAAAAAATACCGCGGAGTTTACCTAACACATTATAGCTGAATTCTTTTGGGAAAATGTTTTATTTTTTAATAATTTTCCAAAACTTTCTCGTCCTAAAGGTTGTCCCAAAATTCACGCAAGAAATCATATTGATAGAAAACACAGATTTTTAATTAGAAACTGTATTTTTTTTATTGATCCATAAACTGGAATAGCATATCGGGTAAATGGCTTCATGTACAGAGTAGATGGAGAATTGTCTCCTCGCCAAGCCTTCTTGCGTGCTTGTCTATGAGGCAGTGTACAGTGATGATACCTATGATAGTGCTGAGATGTTTCTACTGTTCGTCGCGTTTTCGTTTTGCTCCGCATTAAACTTTTAAACTTTTAAATATAATTTATTTCTTCCCCTTCCATGTCGGTACTTCTGATATCAGTTCCGCGACATAATTGCATTACCCTAAGTGCTGACTGTCTCTTTGACTTTTTTTGTTTTTTGTCTGACCTCAACCTTTCGCGCTCAACAATTGTCGTCGCTGTGCCACTTCTGGTATCGGTTCCGCATATATTTAGTGCATTACCCCAAGTGTTGAACAATTTTCCGATTTTGCTGAATTTCCACTAGCAGTGCATAACAGTGCGTAAAGTTCATTGTTTACCTTTTTCGTTTACTTTTGATAAAATTGCCATGTCTTGCGGAATCACAAACTGCCCAATCTATGATGACAATGCTGATTTTGTTACTTGTAAGGGCATCTGTGGGAAATCATTCCATGCAATTTGTGTCGGATTAAATAAAATGAATACAGCATACATCAAAGAGTTCTCTGACAACCTTCTATTCTTTTGTGATGAGTGCAAGATCATCTCGCTATCGCACATGTTGCGATCACGAATGCGAATGATCACGACGAATCAGTCCAATTTAGAAAGTAGTGTCAGTTATGTTGATGAATTAGTTAACTCGGTTCTGCCCTCAACCGAAATAATTAAGTCCAAGTTCACTGACATCGATAAACAATCTGCAAGACTGGTCGAGATGAATACTGCGATCAATGATCTCAAAGCAGTTTGTTCCGCCCAAAATAATAATAATTTAAATTGAGCGAATCGGTAAACAACTTGCGTGAAGATCTTGAGACTCATTTTCAATCCACCTCAAAGAAACAACCATCTCTAATGCAGCCTGATCCTATGCTCGAAGTAATCTTTGATAGAATCAACGGTGTTGGTGACGATCCAGCTGCCGTACAATCAACCATTTTCGATATCGAGAATCATATCGAAACAGTAAGCAGCAAAATTGACAATTTATCAACCCATTCGCAACACCACCAGAATGTCCACTACAATACATCAATTTTGGCTGAATTACTGGAAACCGAAGTCGACCCACTTTCACCACCACCTCCTCGTCCACCACAGTTAAGTAAATCCACAAATTCCCCGGTTGCCCCTTCAATGCAAGAGACCGAAACTGTTTCACTATCAACTCCTCATCAAACATTTTGGTACAACATAGACACCTTCCGAATGGAGGTGTAGACTGGATAAAACTGAAACCGATATGAGAACATTTTTAATCAAAGGCTCCCCCTAAACTGCTGATATTTCTTGGATCACGAAATTCTTCGCAAACAAATACGGCATCACCATCAGCAAATGTAAAATGTTCCTTCCATCTCACCACAAAAGTAATCGAAATTTTAGATTCGACCTCCCTGTTAGATACGAGTGGTGCTAATTTCAACATCGGAAAGGTGCGTATCTGTAAATGGATCGACACACCTACCAAGAAACAGGATAAAACGAAGCTTAATTCTAAGTTATCTAATTCCATTTCCAACTGCCGTCCCAAACCGGACTCTAATAAAATACCGAAACCCGTCCCAAACTCTATACCAAAACCCGTTTCCAAATCCAGTTCCAAATCTAACTCTAATTGAAGATTTAAAACTAATATATTCCCCAATTTCGCCCCTTCCACTCACATCCCGAACCAACTTCAATCCTCCAATTATATTGCACCAGCTGCGTCCGTTCCACCCAAGCCCCCGCGTCAACGCGTCTCTTTCAAATTAACCCCAACCGCTCATACTAACTTCTCTGAAATACCTAACCCCTCTGCACATGCCCCCACTAGCACTTCTTTCCCAAATTTCGATCTCAAAACCGGAGCTAATTTCATTAGGTCCCATATTATAAATCCCTCACCTGAAAAAGTTTCTAACGCCCCTTCAATTACCGCTGCATCGCCCTCAAAATCTTCGCCTTCCACAGTTAAAATAACCCAACAAACTTTTGACACAATAGAATGTAGGCTTAGAGAAAAAAAGACACGAGAATATACGTCTCCTTCTAGCGTATCTGCATGACAAATCGGACTCAGTTTGTTACGAGGGAAAAACTAAAACAAGGGTCATGGTATCCATACAGCAGGAAGGTCTCCCTACTGACCTTACAAGTCTGAGGGGCTTATATATCAAGTTCCACGAGATTTTCAATATGTCTCCCCTTGCTGCTTTCGGTAACTATGTGCACTCAAAAAGGATCTCACACCTTCAACGGAGCAGAGCTGACAACGATAAATTGTTTCGTCCCCAGCGTGCTACCATTGCCAGTGTTTCGACCATCCGCTCCTACACCCTCTCAACGTAACATTCCTCTAACCTTCTACTATCAAAACGTAAGGGGACTGCGATCTAAGACCCGATCCGTCTTGCGCCAATCTAACGCTCTCCCATTTGAGATATACGCTCTGACCGAAACTAATCTAATTCCCGATATAAAGAATCAGGAATTATTCCCGCCTAGTTTCAATGTTTTTCGCGACGACGATCTTACCCGTCAAAATGATGATTCTCCTTGTCAACCAAACGGAAAATTACACGACCAGGAAATGGCTCATGCAGTAATTGAATTGGTTCTTGTCGCCCATATCCATATCTTATAATTGAGACACAAAAAACTGGATTATCATGACGCGGTAGCGAGCATCATCAACTGTTATTGACTGACCAAGCGTATTTTCAAAGAAGAATAGTCCGATGATGCCTCCAGCCCTAAATCCACATGAAACAGTGACACGTTGTGGATGCATTTGTTTCGCAACAATGACTCATCGATTTTCCGAACCTCAATTTCCAAAATTTTGACAATTAGCAAAGTCATCATGATATAAATGAGCCTTATCGGCTGAAGCTAGTTTTGTTTGAAAAATCAGCATCCACTTGTTGTTGTTCCATAATTCATTCGAACGAACTCTCTTTGTTGTGCGCGGTTAGTAGGCTTCAATTCTTGCCTGAAGCTCAAGTACTTTGTATGCATGAAGATGCAAATCTTTCGTGAGAATACGCAGTAGAGAGCTTCTCGAAATGTCCTGCACTCTCACGAACCCTCTTCGACGTTTTGTTTTGAACGACTTCTTGCAGGGCGGCCGGAGTGTCTAAGATCACTAATTGATCCAGCCTCTCTGAATTTTTAAATTAATCTCTCCCCAGTTGATGAAGTTAAGTCACCATTCCGACCATATTTTGTACGAAAATTGGGAACTATTGCTGCCAAACCTCTTGCTCAACAAGGAAAAGGCGTTGTCCTTTCGTGTAGCGGTTCATTTTTAGTAACTTTGAACTGTGAGCTGTTACGCTGTGAGGATTATTTATGGAAGACAATATCTTCCAAATGACCACAGAAGACACGCATTCTGACATTGATTTTTGCAGTGTTTTCGTATGAGGTTCATTTCCGCATTGGTGACTACGTTAATAAGCAAAATTGCCGCATTTGGGGCACCGAAAATTCTATAGTGATCCAGGAGATGCCAATGCACCCAGAACGAGTGACTGTTTGGTGCAGTTTATGGACCAGAGGTGTCATAGGGCCGTACTTTTTCAATAATGAGACCGGAAAAGTCATTACAGTCAATGGATCATGCTACTGAAACATGACAAACAGTTGCTTATGTCCGGAGCTCGATAATATGGATACGGACGACCTCAACTTTCAATAATATGGTGACACGTATTCATGCAAGTAGCGAAACAATCGATTTATTGTGCACATAGTTTCCTGGCCGTGTAATTTCGCGTTTGGAATACAGATGTCTCTTTTGTTTTACGTAGCTACATGCCGTGAAGGCTTAAGCCTACGGTGCGTCTTCGCACAAGATATCAAAACAATGCATTGATAAACGCCCTTCAGGTAGTACAAGTACTACCACCAGTACCAGATTCGAAGTCGTGTGTAAGGCACGAACTTCCCCTTTGGTGAAGGGTCGAGGCCTATCTAATACCTCAGCCATTCTTTGGGTCATGGCACCCGGTTGCAATGCAACTCCACATCGAGCAGACAAATTGGTTCCATAGCAATCCCATGAGATGTCTAAGCACCATTAGTTCTATTCTCCCCGCGATTTTGGGTACAAACCTACAGCCACCACGATACTCCCACAAGGAGGCCTACTTCTAGATCAGGCCGGAACTATAGTTCCGGGGGCTCCTGACCTCCCGTGGTACCAGAATATAGCTTCCGGTCAAGCTTCGCAACCTTGTGGTCACTTCCAGTTGGGCACCTCACTGCCCAGGACTGGCGGCCTTTCAACACATTTAAAAATTTCTATGTGTCACCCGCTAGCTGCCTACTGCGTCTTGTATTAAATACTTCTTTTGCAAAACTACGGGCTCTTTCGAACCGTACGGTATCAGTGAAAATTCCACTGACATCATAGGCCTCACCATTAAAGATGATGCCCATACCTTGCAAGTCCCTAATGTCAGCGTAATTGGGACACTCACATATGACATGAAGCCAGTCCTCATAGGTGGCTCCTATGAGCAGCTCGCAGCCCCGGTAAGCCCCCTCTTATGCAAGAATGCATTAAGAGAGCCATGCCCGGTCAACAAAAAGCCCAGGCTGAGGTTAAAATTCCGTTCAGGAAAAATTCTCATGGTTAGTACATCCCTTAGGAAGCCGTAAGTAACCCTGCCATTTTCGCTAGCATCCCATCTAGATTGCCATCTAAATAGAACACGTGCGTTTAGCTAGGTTTTACGCTGCTTCAGGGATAGGTCATCCACTTCTTCCTGGGAAACCCAATCTCGCCTATTTACAGGGAGACCTTTTCTGATCTTGAAAGCAATACCACCACGTATCACTTCCAGATCCAGAGGTGGCACTCCTAGCAACACCTGCATTGCCTCTGTGGAGACAGTGTGGCACACAGGTAAACACCCAAGTAAGGCGACTCTTTGGCAAGACAAGATTCGCTTACGACCAACCAGAGTCATAACCCTGTCGTACCATACCGATGCTCCATATGTTGCACAAGCAACAATAAGGCCATCGTATATGACACGGACAGAGCGCCTGTTGAGTCCCCAGTCGGATCTCAAAATGCGCCTTACCTGGCCTACAGCACTCAGCATGCGTTGACTGATTCCAACCAGGTGAGGTATGAAGTTCATACATTCACCCAACCTTATGCCCAGATATGTGACCTCAGTCACACATCTAATGCTAACGCCATTCAAATGTATCGCAGGAGCCAGACTTCTTGTATTCAATTTGCCTTTGAGCTTCATTGCAACAGTCTTATCCTGCGACACACTTATCCCAACGCTTTCTCCCCATTCAGCAGCAACTGCTCCTAATACCTCGATTTGGGCCCTGGACTGGCCTTCAAGGATGAGGAGCAGGTCATCTGCGTAGGCGCAGCACCCACAGAGCTCGTTTAGTCGCCACAAGAGTGGGTCCATCATCAGGTTCCAAATAAAAGGACCACAGATGGAGCCCTGGGGGCAACCTCTCAACACTAATTGAGACCGTTTCGAATACACCCATTGGCCGCCAAGATTGTACGACTTAACACTTTTCTTTCGGGCTATGTCGAAACTAAGGTCTACGCCAACCATATTGAAGCCGCCATCGCCGAGATACAGCCACAATTATGGGAAAGCGTGATTGAAAATTTCGAAAAAAGGATGAGGGTCTGCAAGCAGAGCCGAGGCGGTCATTTAGTAGATATTGTGTTCCATAAGTAATCCCCATGTGTCTACTTTATAAAGCAATGAAGGCTTCAGAGATGTCTCAACAATTGTTTGTTTTATTGCCAATCCTACACGTCTTGTGGAAACACCTTTTAGATGCAGATATCTTATAAGATATCACCGTTAGCTTTAGCTTAGAGAAAGCCCCTTTAAATTCCAGCACTTCAACCTGAAAGATACTCAGTGCGTGTTATTCGAAGTACTATATACACCTTGAATGACTCGAACTGCAACCAACTTCAGACTGCTATAATTTCCAAACCGTTCATGACAGTGAGCTCAAATTTTGACACATGACAGATAATTTTATTTTTACAAGCCTTTTAAACGATTTGCGTCTCAGTTGTGTTGAAAAATTTTTATCCGCTATAGAATTCAAACGTGATAGTGTGAAGTAGCTATCGTTAGAACCCTCCAGCACCTCAACGTGAATAAATCATTTGTGTTTCGAACCATAGCTCGTTAGTTACCGTGATACTGGCAGCGTTGCAAAACGCCATGGAAGTGGTCATTAAAAAACAGTAACATCGGCAGAAATGGTTCGGAAAGTGAACGAAATCCGCGTCGAAGTGGAAGAAAAATGGCTCGTGAGCTCAACATGTCGTTGGAACGGATGTAACACATACTGAAAAATGAGCTTGGGCTCAAGCCATTGAAGTTCCAAAAAGCACACGATCTTACACCGCAACGGAAAAAAGTTAGAGTCGAAAGAGCGAAGGAGTTGCTACGCTTGCACGAAAGTGGTGAATTGCCGAATTCGGTTTTTTCCACCTTCGGACGGCCACCAGAAAGCAGGCAACACCGATGGTGATGGTTTGGGCCGTCATAATCGCCGATGGTCGCTCTCCGCTCGTATTTTTGGACCGTGGCGTCAAAATTAATGCGATCGTAGGTATACCGTGAAACTGTCTTAGAGGCAGTATTGAAACCTTGGGCAAACAATCATTTCGGTCGGAGACCGTAGACATTTCAACAAGACTCGGCACCGTCTCACAAAGCGCGCGTCAACCAAGATTGGTTAAAAAACAATGTTCCACACTTCATTTCTTCGTCACAATGGATTTCAAATTCTCCGGATGCAAATCCGTTGGATTTCTCTGTCTGGGGTATTTTGAAGGCGAAGGGTGGCACTAAAAAATACCAAAGTTTAGACCACCTCAAACAAGCACTTCGCCGGGAATGGGCCAAAATACCGCAGAGCCACTTGCGTGCAGCGTGCGATGCTTTCCTCGGCCGTCTCAAGGCCATTACTCGCGCCAAAGGTGGACATGTTAAAAACTACTGATACAATCTGAAAATTGATGTATTTTGCAACATTTTTTGCTTTGGAAAAATAAAATTTATCAAAATAAAAAAATTATAGAATTTTAAAAAGTTGGAGGTCGAGTCATTCACCCTGTACACTCCCTCCCATCACGTGATTCATGTTTGAGCCATCAGTGTATGCAGGGTGACCCAGTCACATATTCTGAGCATAACAAACTAATCAATTCACTTTCAAATACTTCCAATCGAACAAGGATTACCCTTCGCAACAAGCTGTATTTAGCACATATCGCTGACAGATTTTCGAGACGAAGCTCCAAGTGGCTGGGACAGATAAAATGAATAGACTCTAACACTCTGCTGAAATGCGAACGTTGGTTGAGGTTTTGGTTTATTCTGGAGTATCTATTGATTGGCCTTACTCTTTGCAATAAGATGGACGAGATCCTAATATTGAGAAACAGAAGCAGAAGAAAAAACGTGGATAAGTCGATATCTTTAGCTATAAATCACCATCAACTAAGGTCAGGACTATGCTCTGCTTCGACCACCGGATGAACCCAAAATAAAGAAGTCAAGACAACAGAAAATTTACGATGTTTACTGTGTAAAATTCTACCCTCCTGTAGAGAGAACATAAAATCGAATTGCCAACAACGATAGCATCAGTTTCTACGCGTCCAGGAGTGAAAACTCATAAATAGTAAATAAAACGTGGAATAGGCAACCTCCTCTAATTTTTGTTTCCCCTAAGGAGTGCTACCAATATCTAACGACTTGAATTTGATTAATGACAATGCCTAAAAGAGTTAATCCACAATATCAAATTCCATAATCCTTCTAGCTCTTAATTATAGCAATTCCTTATCAATGACTTTAACTAAACAAACAAATTAATTAGCTTAGTGTCGCTCTATGTTTATTTCAGGGTATGAGTATGTACCATGTCAATGTTAAGTTATTGTAGATACAACGGATGATTTTTATCTAAAGAATGGGTTGTTGTATTGATTTTCGAAACTGGCAGCAAACAGAAATAATTTCGGTCAGATTGAGTGAGTTCAAAAGTATATGAAGATTCTTGTAGAATAACCCAATAAGAAGAAAAGGCTCCAGGGGAGGTTTTGCACAGCTCATTGTATTTCGACCCATTCGCCTGAACCTTTTTCAGCTATATTTCCAATTTAGCCCATCCGCCTACGTGCACTCTTGAAATGCACGCCTTTATAAAATCGTTTCACTCATCTCCTCCCTTGTTCAGATTTTTGACACAAATTCAGCCTTCAGGATCTGTTTTGTGCATATGAAATTCCGTTTCTTTACTGCAGTAGATTAAAAATTTAAAGCACATCCTTTCGCCCACAAGATTCAATAATATTTCATGAGCATCACAGATTTTTAGAAGGCAAGTTTCCGATTCTGGTTCTGATTCCCAACTTAATTAACCTCTCCTCGAAAATTGTTTGAGCCTTGTAAATTTACATGACTTTTTGATTTCTTGTTTTTTTTTGTTTTCAACCAAAACAAATTTCCTGTTTTATCCAAAGCCTTGGAGAATATGATTGAATAAATAATTGTTCATTTAACGAAGGTTTTAGTGGAGAATATCAAGTGAAATGTGGACATTACCACGGGAGCCGCTGTCAAGTGGAAAGACCCAAAAACCCAAAACTCACACAATCGGTACGGCCCTTCGAATGGGGTTGAGTCCATCTCGACCCCAATTGTTTACATAATTTGGAAATGTTTATAAATTGTTTAAAGGATACAACGGATGAAATAGAAGAGTGTACATTCTCTAGTCGACAACATCCAGTTCGCAATGAATTTTTTTATGTACGAGTATCTGTCGTGGAAACTGTCAGCAGTAAGGGAGGACTTGATTTTAATTAGTACGACAGAGTGATTTGGACTTGTTGGGATTTTTGAGGTCGTTTGAGGACTCGTCTGCAGGAGGAGGAAGGAAGAATTATTGGCCAATGTCCTTGAAGATATGACAAACGAAAGATGATGGGAAACAAGAAACGCAATAAAAATAACTTTCCTCCTTCCGTGGTTATATACAATACATATATGTATGTCTATGTGTCCTTCCATCATCACAGTTCAATTAAACAATTTTCCTCATTTTGTGTAACGTGGGCGTTTATATAAATATATATATATTCGCTACGGTCTAGTTCTGAGTCAAGGACTACGTTTACTATCATTATGTCAATGGAAGGATATTAGCGGTATAATTTCATGAGAGGCTGCAAATGTCGCGCAAGGACACGTGCTAATGATGATGTCCATCCGTTTCGACAATGGAAAAAAAATTGTATTGAATAAGTTTCAGATAAGAGTAATCAGGTTAATAGCAGCAATCAAATCATTCCTTAGATACAAGTATCTTAACTACGGATCCTAAGTAAATACTTAACTAAAGAGTCTGGCGCTAATTAGCATAGTTCTTATAAATGGAACTAAATATCAAACACTGATTAAAATGGGGAAGTTTCCGCTACGCTATAAAAACCACTACCTTGTCTTTTGGTAGTGTTTTGTTCTCAGGGGAGAACTTTGACTAGATCTTCCGAGTTTAAGGCATGTTATTTATTAAAAGTCTGTTTCCAGAACCCTGGTATGTGTCCATACTCTGACGTGCCTCTTGCTCAAAGTACCGTCAGATAACCTGGTTAGAAACATACGGCAGATACGGCAGGTGCGTAATTTGGTTAGAAAAAATGCTTGATAAATAAAACCTGTGCATCGTATGCCCCCAAGATTTACAAGAACGGAGATGCCTTGACGTACACCATTTACAAATGAATCAGCTTCCTTGATATCACGGTCACGGACTTGATTTAGAACAGGAAAACTTACAATCGAAGTTCCGGAGTGGTACGATATTTTTTTCGAGTTCCTAATCGCCTACTCATATAGCGTGCGTAGGTGGTGGACGAGTAGATATGTAGAAAGTTGTGGAAGCCTATGAATATCTAAACAAAAATAGCGCTATTGCGCTGTAAAAATGGCACGACTCAAGTGACTTCCAATGTACAGCGAAATTTAATAAATCTAAGTGACCTTGCCGAATGGTCTACCAAGAGTCATGGACCTAATTCTGGCTTAGACCTGGAATTCGCCGAAAAAATTAAACACCGTTTGCATGCGATGTGCCAATAGGCTAAAGGTCGGTGATTTGATCAATGTCGGAGTGTTGACATTCCCTCTAAATCTTAGCGTTGTAGCTTGACATTTGCAAAAGTTACGTAGCCAAGAGTACATCTATCTCTGTGTGTGTTGGCGATTTTTTCACAATTTTAGAAATGGATTTCAATTTGTACTTGTATTAAATTTTGGTAAAAAACCGATTTAATGGTGCATGAAATATTGGAAATATTGGAAAAGTGTTTCGGTAACGATTCTTTAAAGAAAACGGTCGTTTACCAGTGTCACGAGCGATTCAAAATTGGTCGTCTGTCAATCGAAGATAATGAACGCAGTAGCAGACCATCGACATCGAAAACCGACGAAAACATTGATGAAGTAATAGAAATGTTGGTCAATAACCGCAAATTAACCATCAGACAGATAGCGGATGACTTGAACAAAATGTCCAAGTCATTTTGGTGAATGATTTGGGTTTCCGTCGTGTAGCAGCAAAGTTGGTGCCAAAAGACCTCAATTTCATGCAAAAAAGAGACCGTGTTGACGTCGCAAAAGAGATGATTTGCGAAGCTGAATCCGGTCCCACATTCATCAAAATGATCATTCCTGGAGACGAGACGTGGGTTTATGAGTACGACACGCAATCCAGACATCAGGCAAGTGAATGGCGTTCACCAAATGAGCCGAGACAGAAAAAAAACAACGTCGTTTTCAGTCAAAAAAGAAGGCAATGCTCACGGTTTTCATGGATTACAACAGTGTAGTGCATCATGAATTTTTGCCAGAAGGCCAGATAGTAAACAAAGAGTATGAGTATTATTTGGGCGTTATCAGACATTTGCGTGAAGCAATTCGCCGAAAGAGACCAGAATTGTGGGCAGAAAACTCGTGGATTTTGCATCGTCGCACAGTGCCATCATTGTTCGTAATTTTTTGACGAAAAATGCAATAAATACCATCCAACAGCCACCGAATTCACCTAATTTGGCTCCCTGTAACTTCTTTCTGTTCAATCGAGTTAAAAAACCTCTACGAGGAACGCGTTTCAGCAGCCGAGAGGAAGTAATTGAAAAATCACAGGACGCACTGATGAACATATCGAAAACCGAATATAAAAAATGTTTCGAGGATTGGATCAAGCGCTGGCATAAGTGTGTTGCAGTCGACGGGGATTACTTCGAAGAGGACAATATGGATTTAGATGAATAAACTGAATAAATTCCGGGAACTTCTTGGTGGTATTCTTAAATTACAGTTCTATTGTATGAGATCAATTCAGGTAAGGTATGTCTGTCTAGCTGTGATAATATTCATTCAAATTTTTCTTCCACTTAATTGGAGAATGTTGAACCGCATATGGCAAGCTAGTGGCCATTTTTATATTCCTTTACGAGTATGTCACTGTAACCAGAAAACCACAGGAGTGTGATATTGAATCGGCTGATAGACCGAGTAAGTTGCCGCTTACATTGCTCTACTATTGTTGTTTTGATGAAGTAGTTATTGAGTAAAGAGGTTTGATAAAGTCCAGCCAACAAAGATTGCAGTAGTAGGCTTGTGTAGCTAGTATGTCCTCCTTAAATATTGTTGTGATGCTCCCTTCCCGATACTGTCGTGATCAGGGATGCGGTAATATTTTGAAATGTTTAGTGCATCTTACTGCATGATCCTATGTTATACTCGTAAGTATAGCACTTCATTTTGGAGCCGTCAGCAGATATAATATTTTCGTATCTGGAGCTAATAGCGTGTTTTTACCATTCCTCAGTAAATTGGAGAAAGCTTTGGATATTACCTAGTACTAGCAAATGTTTTGATACACGGTTTTATTTTTCAAAACTTTTTTTTTTCTATTTATTGGGTCACTCAATGACTACAAATTGTTAAACAACTTATTCGAAATGGTTCCCATTTGTCTTCCATCAACGGCGAAGTCGATTGCAGTACGCACCCCATGCATTGGAAAATTTGTCGCGCAATGGGTCCCTCGCCCAATTATCAAAACTTCCTCCATTGATGAAATTGTCTAATAAAAAACGACGGTTCTCAGAACTTAAAGCCGCTGAAGCCGGCTGGCCGGTCATAGGTACTTTTGAGTGGCAGGACCACGGATGTCCATACCAGGACTTAAAACAGGGTCAGAGCCCCCTGAACTTGTAAAGGTAGGCACCCAAGTGGGCCAGATTTTGCACGGTCGATTATTCTTCCAGTATCCTCAAATATCTTCACTGTGCAATATAGAGTTTCCTGCGATTTTCTCCAGTTCTTACCATGGAAATGATTAATTCTGGTACCTTTACGAGTATGTATGTCGAGGAAGGTGCCTTGGGTATATTGTCATCTAATGCTGTTCCTATAAAATTTCATTTGAGGTATGCATGTTGAGATGTGGATAATGTTATTGTTAGACAACTTCCGACGTGGACTCTTCAGGATCTTTAGCACAAAGTAGAAGACACGAATAGTTATGAATCTTTCGCAGAAATGTGGCTTTATTTTCCAACTTTTAAGATAAAATTCCGAACTTTTCCCTGAAACGAAGTTGAATAACAGATATGTAGATTCGAAATATTACAGCAGGCCAGGGACGTATCGCCTCCTGTTGTCTTTGGAGCATTTTGAGTAATATTCCGTCAGGATCAAGTGATTTGTAATGAGCGAGGTGCAGTGGACCTTTTCTTCAGGAATATTTTAAAAGATTTCACATCAAATTGCAAGTTGTGAAATCGTATGTTCCTTACAGTGATCTTTGTTTCCAGGGAAGTGAGTACATATCTAAAGGTCACTGTGTCCATTAATGTCCAATCTTTTCGTTCAATCATGCAGCTTCCAGTATATCGCATTCATATCACCTGTGATAAATTGATCATTCAAAAAGCGATTCATCCTTCCTTCACATTAAGAACCTGATATTCGGAGTATTAAGACTCTTTGAGCTAAACTGTTGCATCAAAATCTTATAATTATGTTGGTCTGTTAGGGTATGAGCTTCAAGCCAAACTGTCTTCCCAAACCACGATTGTGGCAACTTGATACTGGCAATCTTTGGTGTATCTACACTAAGGCGTCATATGAAGAGGTATCTTCGCACATACAAGTGAAACCCTTAAGAACTTAAGAGTTATAACTGCAGGTAAGCAAGGTTTGCCCCAATGATGTGCCGCTTGCTTGTGTACAACATGTGTTCTTCTCTTATTAAAATTTCAGGTCAGACCAAATTACTTTATCTGTTGCTTAATTGCCAAAGATGTTTTTGTAGTGTGCGATCATTCGCCCTATGCCCAATACCCTCCTTACGAAAATCCGATGCATGTCAGAAATGGTTCTAAAAGGTTGTGCCCAGAACATTTCTCAGTATTATACATCAACAGCAGATTTTTCAAGTCGGAATCCCTGATACTCTGTATAGGATCGTATATGTGACGTCTAACAGAGTTATGCCTTGATCTCGTTTGCTTTCGATTGGTGAATTGGTACATTTTGCTTACCAAAGCATCATTGCAGGCTCCAATTATTCGGGTCTACTGGGCACCCAAGTCATGTCCCAGTCATGCCGCATCGTCTTTTTTTTGTTTTGAACAGTTGACTTCTATTGGGCATTTACGAGTACCAACAAATGGTAAATGGTAATGTTAATCTGATAGCCGACACAGTAGTTCCAATCGATGACCGGTTGACTGGCAGTTCTTATGCAACTTTTCAGCAGAGTTACCAAACCCGTATGTTGCAAGGTGTTGTCGGTAGTTGTTAGTGGTTGTCAGTCAAAGAAATTTGACTTTTATGCTGATTATAGCCATGCGATGCAGGCTTACTATCTGATATGGTATACATACATACCTCGGACAGAAGAATATGGTTCATGTGCTGCGAGAGATAACTTTCTAGTTCAAAATTCTTCTGTTCTGTGCATTTAGTCATAGGTTTTATTTGAAAGTTATTGGAAGAGCTTGGATGGTCTTAAATGTAACGTGGTCCCACTTGCAAGGAGGCAAGGACTCATTCCACTGGTCGCTTACAGTGAATACAGATGCAGCTGTATACATCTCCAATGCATATTTGCCTTATGAAAATTGTAGTTATTAATGCAGCTTCTTGAGATTGCCCAAAACTATAAAATCATTCTTCCTGTGTCTCCTGTAACTCACTTAGAATATAGGAAACGACATGCAGTCGGTGAGTGGGTAATGACAACACTTGAGTCATGTGTTACAGAGGTTCTGCGAAAGAGCTAAATGGCCAGCCTGAGGTAGTTGTGGGCCTAACGAATCCTGCAGCTAATTTCGGTTATGTGCCTTTGGTGACTGTATAACACATTTAGAATAGCTTATACGTCGTGCAGTTTGCGAGTGGTAATGAGAAAGTGTGTGAGTAATGTGTTAGAAAAGTTCTCTAAAACAGCTAAATGGCCACCCTGAGGCAGTTGTGCTCCATGAGGGCCGTGTACCAATTAGTTATAAAAATGCAAAGTTTTGCATAACCCAATCTACGCCAAAACATCAAAAATAATAGTAATTTAATAGTTTAAGTAATTTATCTAACACAAAATGACCATTAACCTTTGGTTTTCCCCCGATCGAACGTTGTTTACTTATGTCGGCTTATATGCAGAGCGAGTAGACATGAGTACACACGTATATCCTTTACTAATTCTCATTTCCCCAAAGTACGAGTATTATCCTTGTTATTGCAAAGTTTAATGTTTTACTTTGCTGGTCATGTAAATAATCCCACACAAACCCACAAACTAGAGTCGATAAGTATCCTGAACATCAATTGTAATTCTCCTACAGTCAGCTTGTCAACGATGGGTATAATGCGAATATTGCATTCATTGCACGCCCACTATGAAGTTCTCACAACGGCCAAAGCTTGCAGAATAATTGAATGACCTTTAATTATTGCCCACTAGCAATTGGTACGAATATCGGCATCAGCATCAGCATCAGCACCGGAATCCCAATTACAATTACAATCACAATCACAATCAGAATCACCGTCACCGTCACTATCACCATCACCATCACCATCACCTCTCCCATCGATGACGACGAAATTGTACCCGAATGTGTTACTGCACTTAATTTATTTTTCCATTTCCTAGCGCCTACGCTTCTGTAGATGAGACCCAAGGCAATTGCATTTTATTTTTTATTTTTAATTAAAACCTAAGCACCACGAATATCTGTTTGGACCATCTACGAGTATCTGTGTAAGGAGCTCATTGAAAGTTCCATTAAAGGGAATTTAATGCAATTTTCCTGATCAAGCTATCTCATCAAGACGCCCTCGACTGGATGATTACCAAATTACGAATGCTAAGAGTATAAGTAGACTATGTGTACTCGTACATATGTAAACATTCAACTATATGGTTTATGGTATATCGTTTATCGTATATGTATCTTATAACGGACCGCCTCCACATTTTTGTTCAATTGTTGATTTGTCGTTTCTGATGAAAGAGTCTCTCATCGGATCGAGTTCTTAATTTGAGGAAATTGCCATTAAATGCTGCAATCTATTCATTACGAGTTTCGTTGTTGTTACTCGTTGTTCGAATACTTGTATCTTCTTCAATTTGAGATAAGGTACACATTACACAAATTGTGAGGCAAAGCAACAGTTAGAGTTATCTATAGAGTATATCAAGGTTGTGACCGGCGTTAATTTTTGGGGGGTGATTTTTAGGAGTCGCCTCGACTTTGATGTTTTTCTAGATATGTATTTGGAAATTGCATGTGCTTGATTGGTGGACAAGCAGCTATAAAACGTCGACTTGTTATTACACCGTTGAGTACGAGTCTTATCATTATTTTGTCAAAATTTCCAATATTGAATTGATATCTATGATGACAATTATACCAATCACATGGACAATCTTTAAAGATTGTCAAGAAATACTCTTTCTGTGCAATGCATACGTATGTCCATATCTCTTTTGGTTTTACCAGCTTCCGTCATGGTTCCATATGGGGGGCTTGTGGCATAACCAGTCTTCCGCTAACCTTACTTAGATTGACCAGGTTTATGTAAACTGGATCGTCTAAGGCAACAATCACACTTAAGTGCTGGGATCAGGCGTTCATATTTGGAAATAGTTTCCATCTAAACATTTACCCTCTTAAAGCTATTTTATAGGAATAGAACGAAGTCTCACCAAGAAGCCGCTATCTATTCTGTCCGGTCACTTTGAAAGTTAAAAACTGCGGTAACGATTTCAGCGGAATAGACGCAAATTTGACTCTCAACAGTGGCAAGTGAACTGTATAACAGAAGGTATCAGGCCATAGATACTATGTATACTTCCGATTTACTGGTGAATAATTGAAAATTGCTTCTTTTTCTTACAAAAAAAGAACTATCCATCACATCATTGTCTATTTGCGTGTTTGGTTTGCTGCCAACGGCTTTCGCTGTTAAATATACCTTTCCTAAATAGTCTATAGTATTTTTGTAGTCAAAAGACTCTGTTTATGAAGTTTTTGTTTCGGGATTTAAAATATTTGCACACAGCGCGGGTGAAGGAAAATCAGGGAGGATGGAAAGAGAGGTACCGGCGTACGTTGGTTTTAAATGTTTGAAGGTTATAATGACTAGGGAATGAGGAGCTCGACAGGGCATTCCAAAAGCGAGGTGTACGGCTTAGGAACGAATCACGATATTTTAGAGTATGTCTGAAAGTGGGCTTGAGGGTATGCTGATGAGCATACATAGCGAGACGGGTGTTACGGTTAAAAGTTTGAAGGAGCGGTATGCAACGGCGATTTCTATAGAGCACTGGTGGTGGAAATAGCGATAAAACAGAGTAAGACACGAGACATTACGTCGGTGTTCGAGTATGTCCACTGTTTGAGTGACATTAGTATCACCTATCGCACGGTTTTGAATCCTATCTACATGGTAGGTGCAGAGATGTTTTGAGCGCACCCGACCAGATGTGAGCTTAATGAGCTTGACATACGCTGGCGTTCCAGTTCTACAGCCGAAGAGCAGGGACGTGAGTCCGGAACGAATATGAAAAGCAGAGAGTACTGTCGTCAGCAAAGGAATAAATTGGATTAGAAGTGTCAGACAAGAGATCGTTGATGAAAATTAGAAAGAGTGTCGGAGACAGAATAGAGCCCTGGGGCACACCAACATTTATTTTGTGAATATCAGACTTGAAACCATCCAATACAACTTGAATTGAACGTTCCGAAAGGTAATTTCTAATCTATTAAAGAAGCGAGAAGAAAATAAATACCTGAGTCGTTTCCAAGCGACAGAAATGAAATTTGTCAGAAAAGTCGCGAGGAAAACCAGAAGGGACAGGATAAGAAACGAGAGATTAAGAGAAGGAATAGGAAAAACAAAGCCAAGTATAATAAAGGTATAAGAAATACAGCAGAAGTGGTTCGGCCACTTACAACGAATGGAAGACGCGAGGATTCCTTAACAGATTTACGACATGAAAACAACCGGTTCAACCCCAAGAGATAAACCACGAAACACTATGGAGCAGCGTATTCAAAAAATAAGACATAAAAGGGTGAAGTTAATCATGGAAATGAAGAGATACAGGTTAAACAGGGAAAAATGGAGATACCGACGCAACACCCACCCCTAACGCCAGTAGGGGAAGGCGGTAGAAGGAGAAGAAGAAGATGAAGATGAAGAAGAGAGTCATCGATCCCAAAAGCACGCATTTTCGACAAAAGAGCCTCATGCCAAACTCTGTCAAATGCCTTAGAGATATCAAGTGCAATTATCTTGCTTTCGCCAGATGGATGTACGCTTTGGTTCCACTTTTCGGTGAGATATGCCATCAGATCACCAGGGCACCTGTTGCTACGAAAACCGTACTGCCGGTCATTAAGAAGTTTTCGTGTTTCGAGATATTTCATTAGCTGACGGTTTATCAGCGTTTCCATAACCTTGGTGAGAAGGAAATTAAGTGCAATGGGTCTGTAGGAGAAGAGAGAGGAAGATTCGCCTTTTTTAGGGACGGACTGGAGAAATGCTGTTTTCCATCCTTCAAGTTCAATCCTACTCTAAGCTAACGCAGTGGTTTCGCCAGTGAGGAAGAATACCTCTTCAGAAGGAAGGGAGATATACCATCTGGACCAGTGGATTTGTGAATGTTAAGATCTTTAAGAACTCTTGCTACTACACGTGTGCGAAAGTGGATTTGTCCCATTGAAGTGGGTCTGAAGTGAAGGTTAAGTGGATACGGACGATAAATCAGCATTTCAAAGTTTAACTAAAGAGCTTACAGATCTTAACTTGTAATTGAGGTCGAATTTTGAACAGTCTATATCGGTTCACCAATGTTGAAAGTTGATGAAACGTCCACAAAGGGATCTGGCAGTCACTTGATCAAAAACCGTGGACTTAACACTGCGATCGACGCAGGCTATATTATTCCGGATGTGTGAACGTTCCAAGGACTCAATTCTAACTAAGGCCATTACCAAAATGCAAATGCGAATATCCAACAAGACGGAACACTGAAGGTATACTATGAAGAACTTTGTCGTCGAAAAGCTATTTGAAAACTTTTCAAGAAGTCTTTTCCTGCCAGTATCAAGCGCGTGTAGCGAAACAAGGGATGCTCACGAACTCTGTAAGCAAATGGTACGAAACG
Organism: Volucella zonaria; assembly: GCA_963966105.1. Classification (NCBI taxonomy): domain Eukaryota; kingdom Metazoa; phylum Arthropoda; class Insecta; order Diptera; family Syrphidae; genus Volucella; species Volucella zonaria. The sequence continues at coordinate 116,427,067 of OZ014534.1, read as the reverse complement.
AATCGGCTTCTTAAAACGAAAAAGAGCAGGAATCGCTCAATCGATGAGAGAAAGTGAAAAGACTTTATGAAGACTAATACCGAACAGAATCACGTAGAGGTAAGGTCCTGCACGTTATAGTAGAGTTAAAGTTAATTCTGAAAATTTCGAAGGATTCCTTCTGTAGACTGTTTAACGCCAAAGACGACGAATACTCCGTTGTCAGACAGAATGAACCATTGTACGATGATCGACAACAACTTCGTCCATCAGACCAAGAAGAGGTATGGATAGCAATATTTAAAACAAAGTTAAAAAACGCTGCAGGATTTGACAGAAGGCCTGCTGTATTATTTAAGTATCGGGGATTAGTTTATTAAGAAGTATACGCCAATTCATCAGCAAAATATTGTCGGATGTTGTGAATGGAGAGACTCAGCATCGTCGGCCGAATCCTGAAGAAGGGCGACCCGGTGGAAGCATCAGTCTCCTTAACATTTTCTGTCGTATTGCTTTTTTTTTTTTTTGAAAAGAACTCAAGTGGGTATGACTACACTTATCATCCCAAAGCATGTGTTTAGTTTTTCGGAAAATGGGACAGGAAGAGAAAAAAATATATTTAGGCCAAGTGGCTATTTCGCTTCATGGGTGGCATCCAACATTGCCTGAAAAAAGGTCTTTCGGCCACAGCTGGTATTGAACCCCGAACTGTTGGATTGGGAAGCCAATACACAATCAATGCGGTTGTAGGCCAGTGAAGTCCATAATTGAACAAACACTCGCGGCAATTTCCAGAAAAAATTCAATAAGTCCAGTTGGATACTCACCACCCCTTCATAATACGTTGTTCCAATAAGTTCTGCGGTTTTCGTCTTGGAAGTAGTGTTTATCGTTTTAAAAAATTTCTATGTACACCATTATGAAATTTTTGCTGTTTATTCCTATGGAAAGGATTATCCTTATTTAAGTGCTAAAGATTTGTTTTTAACATGGTGGAAAAGAAAGTGCATTTTCCGCATATTTTTCTGTTTTTCTTTAAAAAAGGTGTCAAAGCAATAGAGGAGGCGCAAAGGGAGATTTGCACCGTGTATAGTGATTCGGCTGGTTTACACGCTTTTGTTCAGGAAATACAAACCTTGCTGATGCTGTTCGCTCTGGACGTCAACCCTCCACAGACGACGATCAAATCTTGGCTGCAGTTAGCGTTGACAGTCATTTGACAGCATGGACCGTACCGTTTCGCAGAGACTGAAAAGGCTTGGAATGTCGAAAAGGTGGATGTTTGGGTTCCACACGAACTCAGTGAAACAAAAATTATGGATCGCATAATGGTCTGTGAGTATTTGTTGAGATAGAACTCGCTTGAGGCTTTCCTGAAAGGAGTTGTTATGGGGGACGAAAAATGGGTGGTCTACAACAACACTCGGCGTAAGAGGTGATGGTGCGCTCCTGATGAAACACCACAATCGGTCGGTAAACAAGATTTGCATCCCAAAAAGGTCATGTTGGGCATTTGGTGGGATTGGCGAGGTGTCCTTTATTTTGAGCTGCTTCTACACAATCAGACAGTAAATGCAATTAAATATTGCTCGAAATATTGAAGCAGGCAGTGGAAGAAAAACCGCCAGTAGGTATACATTCCGACTCTGTTATAAAGTCTGATAATGATACCTCAACATAAATCAAACTAATAGTTACACATCAAAACGCTAAAGAGACTGCGTTCGATAATTCCGGAGGTGTAAGCCAGAACGTTATAGCTGTGTGAAACACCAATTTTTGTCCGACGAGGACGGTTTTTCATCAAAAAATGCTGGCAATGCTTCACCAAATGGAACTGTCTTTGTCTTTTCTGATGGATTTCGGTCATCAGAAATGTATTCCTTTGACTATTCTTTCCTTTTAATAGTTCGGATTGCACTGTTATGGAGGCATTCCCAAACACTGCATTGAAGTGGTCATACGGTTCTCTATTCGATCCAGGGTGAACAATAGTGGCACCCATCTCGGCGACAGCTTTCTCATATCAAAATAAATTTTTTAAATATTGTGCACCCGATTATTGGAGATCCCAGAGTCAGTAATCGTGCGCACTTTTAATTCTCCAATCGTTTATCATATAACCACAAATTTTATTGACCATTTCTGATGTGGTGACCTGACCTCAACTGGACGACTAGGGCGTTCGGCATGCTCATATCACCGCCTTGTAAATTTCGAAACTATTTCCAGATCACTGTGTAGAGTCCCCGTAATGTTTACCCGCGCATCTGTTTTCTTTTTTTAATTAATAATGACATGAAATTCACTTTACTCCATGTTTCCAAAAGTACGAGAAGTTGTCTGCTTCCAATGACTGCCGCACAATCTACTCGTAAATGATGAAACAAAACTCAGTTGAAACTGCAGAATGCCTTCTGTTGAGATCGTACTAAATTACCGAACGCTCTCTGCAGGAGCATAGTCATCCCAGTCCTGTTCTATCAGGTTTTTGAATATCTTTTTAATGTTAATTAATTTTCACCAAATGCCAAAATTTTGCTGTCAATGTAATTTCCTTCATTAGATAACACTTCTGTCCACCTCTCCGGCAACTTCTTAATGCAGCCACTAAAAAAATTGTTTGGCTTTAACGAAAAAAATTACCCCAAGAGCCTTTTGACAATCATCCCGATATCTCAAATTTTTCCCATCAAGGAAGTTTTGCAGACTTCGGAACAAGTGGAACTTTGAAGGTGCTACATCTGGAGAATAACGCGGATGAACCATTTTTTCTCAACCGAACTGCTGTAACTATGTGCAGGTGGTTCTAGCTGTATGAAAAGCGATCATTATCCTGATGAAATAGAACATCTCTTCGACCGTTTCTGCTCTAGTGCTGACTTTAATCTGCACAGCTATTTACGGTAGACTCCTGCGGTGATAGTCTGGTTGCGAGGCAACAACCCTCCCTCAGCATCCCACCATACAAACAGGAACACTCTCGGCTGGCAAAGTCTATCTCTGGGATGTTGTTCTAGTCATTTTCTGGACTAAGCCATTGGTGGCGACGTTTAATGTTATTACAAGGAACCCGTTTTTCATCTCCTGTAACGATACGGTTCAAAATCGGAGCTCGATTGTGACGCGACAGCCGCGCAGTGGAAGTTTGGATTCTTTGCTGCAGATGGTTTTGCGAAAGGTGGTGTGGTACCCATTTTCTCAACCTTTATGAGGTTTCCCATATTTGTTAGGTGTCGATGGATGCCTTACGATGAGTTCCCTTACCGTAAAAGAGGAGTTTCTTTCGTCGGTGGACTTCAGGAGTTCATCGTTGATGAACGAGGTTTCATGCGTTAGGTCGAAATTTCCATTTTTAAACTTTGCAAACAAACGCCGACTCTTCGACTCGCTGAGAACACCCTCTGTCGACTTGGTTAGAAAAGTGCAAATAAGACATCTGAGATGGCTAACAGGACATGTAAAGCGAGTGAATATTAACGCTCTGGCCAGCAGAGTATTCGATTCCTACCCGAAGGGTCAACGCAGTAGGGGTTGATCTCGCCATGGATGTCGTCCACAAGCGGATGGATGGGACCAATATTGAAGTGCGTAACTGGATAGATTTATTGATTGAAGGCCAGGTCCACCTCCGACTACGATATCTAAGTATTTGTAAATATGTAAGTATTTTCAGATATTGGATAAGTTGTCCGCCAAAAATCTTCATAAAGACTAACCTTAAATTCAAGGCTGCTTGACACCGTTGAAAAAAATGATACCGCGAAACATGATTGATTACCCAGAACCCTCTGTGTATTTAGAGTTGGGTACAGAGCATTCTTAGTTTACACTCTATGCTGGTCCACGCTATAATTACTGAAAATGATTGCCGAGGAAAGATCCACGATTTGCAGATTACAAAGTTATATCTCGATATCTCTGTGACTTCTGCAGTCTTGCGAAGTATGGAGGAGTTTGCTGTATCCTCGTATGCTGTATCGTCGTCTTGATAAAGCTCCTTGGCTCGATTTAATTGTTAGGTATACAATATCTCAGATTTTTTCATGATAAGTGCTAGCCGTTTCCTTTTATGGAATTTTGCATGAGGTAAAGGCGAATTGGCTGTCAAAGGTTTAGATTGTTTTGTAGAATTGCGTTACCTAGGGACGTTCAGATATCTGATGGTTTATTTTTTTTTTGGTTGAGGGTTTGTAAAGCGTACAATTACAGGATAATTTGGGAAGGCGCTGACGTCGATATGATAATGCATAGCCACATGATCTTCTACCTGACTGGCTGACTGAATTTCATTTTGTAGCAAAATATCACACATACGAGTATGTACATATCTTAAACTAATTAATTGCGACGAAAATAAATTCCATAAAAATGAATGTTTTGCGCTACACATTACGTATAGTATTTAACATTTTTGTTTTCTGTTTTGTTTTTTTTCTCTCCCTCGAACGCAAATAGATTTTGATAACTAAAAGATACATTTGAAAATTTTAAACGACAACTTATACCTATACAGTATCACTTTGGCAGCCACTCAAAATTATTATTAAAAATACAACTCATCTGACGGCTCGTAAGTAGCCAGCCTTTAGCACCAGTAGCACTGCCGGCATATTCGTAGCAGATAATCGTGTCCCAAAAAAGTTGAAAACGTTTATTTTATTATTTTCTCTCAGTGAACGCAAAAATGTCCACAAATATGCTGACTCTAACGCTGGTAAGTGTGTTCTCAAAAACACTCCACAACATTTGTTTTTCCTAAAAAAAAATTATAAAAAAAAATACATAACTGCACATAAATAAATATTTCACGGCACGTAAATAAATGAAACCGTTTGAATGCATTGGTACACTTTATGCGAGCACAAATTCACATCTATCCACGACATGCAAGAGCCAATACTCGTCATATACTCGTATCTATGAATTTTTAATTTGAATTTTCTTATGTATCTCACGTCGTGTGTTTAACTTAAACTATTGAGGGTTAATTAAATATTGTCGCCAGAGCTAGAATAGGCATATACTCGTACACACGTTTGCCTCTGCTCTTCTGTTTTGCTCCCTGCTATATGGGAGCTTTAAAATGCGCGAATTTTATTTTTAGAAAATAATTTTTATTTTTTAAAATTTAAATATCTTTTGGCCAAGATTGTAAAAAGCTATATACATATACACAATAAATAAAAAAGATGTGGAAATGGAAAAACAAAAAGAAAAAATATTTATGTGATGATTTAGGTGAAAGTCTTGAGGGAACCAAATTAAATTGCGTTACGTAATCCAAGCGGTTAAATTATATCTATGGTAAAGATGAAAATGGATTTTTCTCCTCTTCTTTTTCGATGAAAATATTTTTTTTCCAAAGGGAATAATATTGTATTTTTGTAGATACGAATATTCTAAGCCATGCCTACGATGGCTTACATATTGTGTATCGTAGATACGAATGGCTTGAATGTATAATACGTTATTGAACCAGTGAGAGTGTTTTTAGTTTTTTCGCCTCATTCTCCGATATTCATGGTTTTGTACATATCTCTGAGATATGTAAGAATAATCTTGTGTAGAATCTGACATGACTCTCATATGTGAAGACCAAACAAATATGCGGAGTTTGTCGAATAAGGAGTAGATATTCGGAAATCTATGCTTACCCTCGGCGCGTCGTGGGCTATAATACGTGGCTTGTTTTGTATCTTCAATTGTTAACCTTCGAACAGGAGGGTATTTCCACCCTTTTCTTATTTAAGTTTATTTTGTTTGTTTCAGTTTTTGGATTGTGCCCAAGTAAATATATAAGATTTTGTGTTGTTCTTGTTCTTGTCAACTTAATTTGGTGGCTTTTTTCTTTTACAATATATTTTATCTCTCTCATGTCTCCCGTATTTTTATGGATACTTTTTTAAAGCATGAACCTTACCAGAAGACTTTTCGTTGGCCAATGGATGTTTGTATTACGACGTCGAAGGGGTCCGCTTGGGATAAATTCGTATGATAATCTACAATGGGTTAATATTGTCTACATACGTAGAATAAGATTTAGACGCGAATGCTCAATTATTTTATCTTCAGAATCGAACTTAAGCACTCTTTGGCAGGGTAAGAGAATGCATATACGAGTATGTACCTTCTCAGTTACCTCAATAAATTATTTTAATATTTCATCAGCAGGGCACATGATGGAGATCTTCCGACTACTTTCTCCTAAGCCTCTAAAATCTTTGCCTGTTTCATTGTTTGAACTGACCCCCGCCGATAGATTAGGTCTACACTTTTTACCGAGATCTTGCCTATCGAAACAATGTCTTACAGACATCCAGGTTTTCTTCCATTCGGTTATACCACGGATGCATTATTTAAAGATTTTAAATGTGACCATTAAGAGCAGCTCCGATATCAGCTGTGTGTATATTTTTGACATCCTCAATAAAGTATAAGCTTATTCCTATCGAATTGCCGTATTAGTTGGTGGTATTGAAATAATTGAAATAATCTTTTTTTAATGACCTGGCGCTATAGAAAAGCAAAATCCGTCCACAATATAATTTTCGTTTCCTGAGGCTGTGAACGCATTGCCGGTTCCTATTTCAGCTTTAAAAATTTCAATCTAAATTGCATTCAGGAGCTTACAAGGCTAGTTAAACGGCCTCTGCAGTCTTTTTTCTTTTGTCGTAAGCGCTAATATTATATTGAGGTTATCTCTTATATCTACCGGGTAATGGTAGACTAACTTTTATATCGGTAAAAACGGCTGTTCACTCATCTAGAGTTTCAGACCTATAGGTTAGGTTAGGCTAGGTTAGGTTAAAACAGGGGTGTGATGGATATGCCATCACACAGACACTAGACACTAAAACAGGCACATCGCGATGCCCGTGGAACCAGTTGAATTTATATTCAAAGGACAAAAACATAAACAATCTCCGTGGTGAAACATCCAATTTGCAAAAGCCACGAAAGCCTTTGAAGTTCGTGCCGTCTAGTTCCTCTAGGTTTTCGAAAAAGTATTTCCCTAAAAACTTTCTTCGACTACGCGCTATTGCCTCGCATTCACACAGCATGTGTTATGTCCTCAACAGCTTGTAGACCACAATTTGCAGAATTTGCAAATATCCGTATCTTACAATTTGAGCTTCTTTGCGTGCTACCGCAGGAGACAGTGTCCTGTCAGGCTTCCTATTACTGCCCTAACCTTATCCCTGTTTAAGTTTATTAACTCTCTAGATTTTTTATCGTTAAAAGGAGGCCAAAGAGCCTTGGATACCCTGTGTCCTTCAAGACTTGACCACCTTATGTGGGCAGTCTTTATGATTTTTTCCTCGACAGTGAAGTCAGCAACCCCACTATTAAGGAGTAGCCCTCCTCTTCATGCAAGCTCATCTGCTTGTTCATTTACTTTTATAGAGCAGTGTCCTAGCATCCAGCACAGTCTCATCCGATTCTGACTGCATAATGTTTTGAACACTGTGCAACAGCCCCTGACTGTATCAGAATGTTAGTCGATTCCATTGCCTTAAGTGCGGCCTGGCTATCGATGTAGATAGCGATATTTCTTCTGGATACCGATTCATCTGCATTAGCTCAGTAGCCCTGATGACAGCCAGAACCTCTGATTGAAAGATACTACTTGCGTCCGGTAGTCTTATAGACACTCTTAGTTCTGGGTCTTCTGAGAAAATACCAGAACCTATTCCTTCCTCTGTTTTCAAACCGTCTGTGAAAATTGCAATATCATTTGACCTCATCATTCCATTTTTTTGCCAGTCCTCCCTCTCCGGATATATTACATCATACGGAATGGGATGGGTGTTTGAACTGGTAAAAAGAACCAGTTCAGTTTTGGAAGGGCATCTGTGTATGCCGTGGCACTTATACCCTTATGACGGGTGACCAGATAGCAATGATAGTTTTTCCAATTGTTATATTTCAGCAGCTGTCAAAGTTACCATCCAGCTGTCCAAATATCCATAAAGTTTTGCCATTTCATCATGCATCGTTTTACGCTTGCTGAACGTGCGGAAGTTATTAAAAAATATTGTCCAGATTCCGGTTCAGCTGTAAATACGGAACCTGAATTTCGTCGTGAGGTGGGTCGTCATCATGGCTTCAGTGTGCAGACAATTCGTCGTACCGTGGAAAAGTTTGAAAGTTTGAGCCACCAACCAGATAGAAATTGGTGCGAAATGAAGAAAACATCGCCGCCGTAGCGGCCAGTATCAAAGAAGACCCAGAAATGTCGATTCGGCGTCGATCAGCTGAATTAAGCCTCGCCAGGAAGTCAACCCGGCTTATTTTGCGGTTGGATTTGGGCCTACATCCATATAAAACTGTGCTGACGCAAGAATTGAAGCCGCACGACACATAGATAATGCCGTGAATTCGCTTATTGGGTGCTGGAAATGTTACCCGGAGTTCCGGATTTTGGGCAAAAAATTATCTTCTCGGACGAGGCCCATTTTTGCCTCAGCGGCTATGTCAACAGGCAACATTTCCACTATTGGATTGAACACTATCCACAAGTGTTCGGCCAAGCATCGGTGCATCCACCAAGATTGACTGTTTGGTGCGGTTTAAGGTATGGCGACATCATCGGACCTTATTTCTTTCGAAATGAGGAAGGAGGCCCGGTTACCGTCAATGATCTTAGGTATAGAGCGATTTTAACCGACTTTCTGCGGTCAGACCTCGAAAACATCGATATATCCGAGCGACGCAATGCTCGAAGTTGTGAATGAGAAATGTGGCGACTGGGTCATCTCACGGCGAGCGTTCATCAATTGGCTGCCGCTATCATGCGATTTGACATCACGCGATTATTTTCTCTGGGACTACGTCAAGTCCTTAGTCTACACTAACAAGCCAACCACTTTGGACGAACACCGGCCAACATTCGACCCGCTATTGCCGAAATAACGCCGCACATAATGGACCGTGTCATCAAAAATTGGGCCGACCGCTTGAAGCACTGCCAGCGAAGCCGAGGCGGCCATTTGTATGATGTGCACACAGTTTGGCATGAACGTAGCTTCAAAACAAAGCCAGGATCCCTTTTATAACTCACACCGTTGTAGTTTTATTTAAATTTCTTTTCCTATCATTCTTATCTGGTAACATAAAGTGTTACTTTTTAAGGATGTCATTGATAACCAGCACCCGCAGGAGTGGCGATATGACAGCCCCTTAGAGGTTCCCCTGGTTACAGACATTCTAACCGAGCTTTGTCCAATGGAACAGTTTATTTTCCTACTTGCAAGCATGTTCCAAACATAATTTGTAATGCCCTGTTCAATATTAGCGCCTACTAGAGCGCTTTTAATGGCGCTGCACTTCCCACCACCTCGTGCCCTTTGCAGATTTGCTTTTCATATATGCATGCTGCATATAAGTCCGGCTTTATATCAGAAAGTCGACTTTCACTGTACCCAAGACGGGCTTCGATCATAATCTGATGGAATGTGGTTCGATCTTCACGGATGGCTCCAAAACTGATCAAGGATATGGTCCTGTCCTGCAGAGTGATAATCTGAGGTCACTCCTGGTTAGGTAAATTTTCGTATGCCTTTCAAACTGTGTACGTTGGTAGCGACAGCAAGTCTGCGCTTAAAGTCTTGCTGAATCCTTTCATCACTTCCAAGCTATACTTGGAATGCAGCTTTTCTCTGGGTTTCCGTGAGTCTTGTTTGGGTCCCAGATCACAATATGCAATTAAGAGCTTCGTCTCAGACCACAGCAATAGATAACAAGAGTAAAGGCGACCAATCGAAAAAATTGTAGACAAAAAGTCGACATCCTGGCATCGTAACTACGAGTAGGTCTCCCTCATATTTTTGTAACTTCTTGTACTTTCAAGTTTGAGATGCTATCTTTTTTTTTTGTGAATATTTCTTCAAATATCTAGGTTTTCGCTTCCTTTCGTGCATGCAATCAGGAAAGTGTCGAGGATAGTGTCCAAAGTTACTGATCCACTTCCTTTTTAAAACAAATCTCTCAGACCTTTTGGCATTTTATAGAAAGATTAGCAATCGCTACAATACTAAAGTACCAACAGTATCAGCAAAACCTCAGTCCTATACTTACAACTGGATGTATGGCGGATAGTCACATAGAAAATGTTCGATGTTGTCATCATCAATTTAAGGGCAGGATTTGTCTTGTCATTGCCGAAAAGGAGCATCTTGCTAGTTTTCGGATTCACATAATTGTCTTAAGATGCAAGTACTCGTATGTATACTTTCTAAGAAAAAAAAATTCATATTCTTGATTCGTTAGAAGAACTGATTCTTCGTCCTTCTTGTGAGAAACAGCGTCAGGCTTAAAAGGATTGACTGAAAGCCAATTACTAGTGCCTTAACCGAGTACACTTAAGACAAGCCAGCGCTACTATGCATCATCGGACAGATAGCCATGAGTGCAACATCTGCGTAAGGTATAATACAGGGTGTTTGTTTGTGTAGTGGTATGGGGTTAAATGTCAAATTAGCTGTCACATTGAGCTGCCAAGCTTAATTTATTTTCAGTACAGTTTGCATTTCATCCTGGAAAGATTGACGACACAACAAATCGTTGAATTTCCAAAATCTAAGCTATGTTCGGGAAACTTAAAGAACACTTCGTGAAATTTATGATAAACATCTTCGCAATCTGAATGTGCTATTTATTGAATTATTGAAAAATATCGCACCCATTTCACCCTATTGAATATCGACACACCAACAAGGAGGAGAAGAGTGAGAGCAGAAGAAAATATCGCAGCTGTGGAAGCTTATGTTGAAGATGACCCCAATTTATCGATTCTTCGCCGTTCACAGAAACTTGGCCTTCTTCTTATAGATCTTAGTCTCAAGGCTTATAAGATCAAATTAACAATTTACTGCATCGGGTTTTCAGAGATTGCGCTTTAAAATCAACTGAAATTTGACCTAGTTTTCCACCTTTAGTGATGAGGCTCACTTGTGGTTAAACGGGTCCATAAACCAACAGAGTTGCCATATCTGGAATGAGGAGAATCCTCTACAATCCAGATGTCATTGCGTCCAGAAAAATGTACCATATGGTGCGGTGGCATCATCGGTCTTTATTTCCCCCAATGTTATGTTATATTAATCTGGAAGAACAGTATAGTGTGCTCCACCACATACTACTAACGAAAACACGATCTGACAATAGAGCTATTTCAAGAAATAAACCCGTTCGTGCGATTTGGCGTCATTGAATTATTTTCTGTAAGGCTATTTCAAGTCACAAGTTTATGACGAAAAATCAGCAACAATTGATGATTTAGAGCAAAACATCTTTCGTGTAATACGTGATATACGGCCCCCAATTAGTAGAAAAAGTGGTCGAAAAGTGGACTTCTAGATTGCGCTTTGTACGAGGCAGGCGTGGGTAATATATGCCCAAAACTATTTTCAAATATTTACTGACATAAAATAATCCTTCGAGTGAATGAAATAAATCGTCATCAAGTTAATTTCTTTGTGTTTTATTTAAACAACAAAGTCTGAACCTCTAAAGGCACCCTTTACATACGAGTTATATGTATACGCGTAGAGAATCCACCAACTTTGTGGCAACCCCTGTCTACTCCTGCTACCAAGGCTTTGTTCATTCGCATTACTTTAATTAAAAACTCCATAGTACGTCAACGCAAGATATCGACCGAACTTTTAAAAAAATTGAAGATTCTCCTAACGTGTTTGTTACCTACTTTCGAGGAGTGGTCTCGTTTTCCAGTTCTACGAGTATGTATGCGAACAGAACTTCTTTCATTCGTTTTTTTTTTGTTTACAACTTGTGCTCTCACGACCAACTCGTTTAGTCAGAATGAAATTTAAGAAATATCACATCTCCTTGTCAAATTCGGATACTTATTTGAAAGTTGTTCCCAAACAGCATACTCTTACATAACAAAAGAATTCCTGGTTCTCGATTTAGCGCATCGCCTTGTACTCGTACAGCTGAAGGCCATGTATGCAATCGCATCTAACTTAAACTTGGAATTCGTTGGTCTTCTGCAGGATTTGCAGTGTGAAGATATCTGCCGACGCTAACCTATTGTACAGAGCATGCGTCTCAGTTTGAAGCAACTGGCTTTAATGTACTCGTATGTACTATATCCGTATGTTGGTTGATTCGATCGCGAGACTTTTCAATATCCTCTAGCTGGGAGATGACGTAGAACGTTATTTCGATGCTAGATCTTGTTTCCGAACTGAATGGTGCTCCACTTTTTTTTTTTTAAATAGTTTTGCCATCATCATGTTGTGGGGTCCTTTTCAGCGGTGGTTAATATCTACGGCATAGGTTGGTCTGAGTGGGTTGCAGTTCCTTCATGCTGAACCATCCAGCTTTGAATATCTTAAGACAGTGGTCAAGCTAGGCATCATCGAGAAGCGTGTGGTTAATTTAGGTGGTTTTGAAATCGTGGCGATAGATAACTTGATTTGGGAGTTCGTAGCCTGCCAGAATGCATCCTATTACGCGCTGTTTCAAAGTTAGTCAATCGCAAGCCGTTGTACACTTGCTCATGCTGTGGGCTTTGGCATCGAAATCCTCAAATACGATTTGAACATTATGCTATAGACAAACTGTGTATGCTCTGTTGGAAGGATAATACATAGATTTCCCCCTGGTAGTGTCCTTTGTCGATTATGGAAAATATAGAGTTACCAATTGTTTAGATACAGTGAGAACCTAGACTCACAAAGGCGCCTGGCTTTAGTAGCAGCTACAGTGTATTATGCGTCCGTGAACCCCACTTACTTTTAAGAACATTTTTTACGGTATGAGTAATATGTACTCAGGCGTATGTGGAACATTTAAATTACAACGAATTATTGTAGATTTATAAAAAAGTATTACTGTCTGGCATTATTGAATTTGTCGCTTTTAGCTTGGCTGAGATAGTAAATAGACTCTCGCAATTGTCTGAGTAAACTTTCAAAAAGTGTATAAACCACTTTTTAATGTTTATATGAGAGGAACTGACAAAAGATACATTTTTCATCTTTTACTTCAATATCGAGTGCGCTGCAAACTGCAAACAAAACTAAATCATCCTTTCAAGAGGGTGCTTGTTGAAAATTTATTCTAAAGGTTGTTGGTGGGGGTTTTAGAAAGGAGCTTAAAATCCACAAAAGATACTCTCGTCGTGTTCGTAGTTTCTTCTATTTATGAAGCACTCCTAAGCAGCTTCATTGTTCCTCTCCTTCAGAGCAGGTGTGCCTTATGCCGAACAATTAAATCCAAGACAATTGAAATTTACTAATTGTGCGGAATTTTATTTTTTTATTTTTAATATTTATTTTCTATTTTATTTGGGCAACTTGAAGTCGTTCTTACCCTCGGGTAATTTATGTACGGATACAAAGTGGTAAATGGCTTGCATAATTTAAGTGTTCTTTTACTTTATTTATTTTCGTTTTTAGATTTGGGATTTCTGGTTTTAGTGATTTCAGTGTGGAGTTTTATCCACATTTCTTGGAATTTCGTAAAACAGACAAAGACCTGATATTACCGTCGTCATTAATATTCTTTAACCGAGTCCAGAATAAAGATATCAGGATTTTCGAGGTTAAATACTTAGGTGTACATACTCGTGCATACGAGTATATAAAGATGTTCGTTAAAATCGTTTTGGATAGGTTACCGTACATCGGATTGATAAGATACTTTGACTAGGTGCGTCACCGACGTAAAGCACATGATTTCCAAGTAATTCATCTAATCTTAATTTTTATTTACTCAAGAGGGGGCATACAGTACTTGTATTTGAGTCATTTTCGTTCTAAGTTGTCTTGATACTTTGTAGTGATCTGATAAGTTGTAGAGAAGCGATCCATCTAGATATGTACTCACAATAAGACTAAAAAGACGAGCAATAAATTGCTTAAATCAACAGTCAGCGAAATTGTCATGGACATATGCATGTAATACAGAAAATGTGAATATGACATGATTGATAGGGAAATAGCATGATTGTGGGTCAAAGTTATTTGATAGAAAGCAATGATAATTGAAAAACTTTGGGTTTGACAGCGTTGTCTGCCATTTCTAGATTTAGTTAAGTCCTATTTATTGACAAATCATCATAAATAGGCTTACAACGTGTCCATCGAACTGGTTTTAAAAATCGGACTTCCATTCGCGAAACAAACATACGAGGGCTGTTTGATAAGTACCCGTGTTGGAAGATAAGTGGTGCCTCTGAGCCAAAATGAGTATACCATCGTTTAGTATAACCTGTTTAAGCCCGTCTGTCAAAATTTGGTGACAATCCGGCGCTTAGTTTTGTTTTGACACATTTCCGGCCGAAGGCACTGTCTTTGCCTTCTTTGGAGCACGTTCACCGGGTAAAACCCATTGTTTCGATAGTTCTTTGGTCTCTGGTGTGTACCAATGAATCCATGTCTCATCGACGGTCACGAAACGACGCAGAAACTCCTCATGCCCAAAATGACATGCAGGATATGGCCAACGCTTTCAATGGAGATGCCTGCTATCTACGAGGGGCGTTCAAACTATTCTCGGTATCGGGGTGAAGCTGTGGTTGTATATATAAATTGACTTATTTATCAAGTAATACTATTATTTTAGTGCATTCGTGTAAAATTTCATATAAATGTGATTATTAATTCGCGTTTTATCTCTAGTTAAACAGAATCATAATGGCAACTGAGACGATGATGGTGAAAATTGAGCATCGCGCTGTAATTAAATTTCTCACTAAGCAAGGAAAAAGTCAAAAAACTATTCATGAAGAGATGGTGGCTGTTTACCAGGGTTCCACACCTTCATTATCAACTGTGCAAAAGTGGTCAAGTGAGTTCAAGAGAGGCAGAGAGAGCATTGAAGACGACCCCCGCTCCGGCGCCCCGGCTACTGCTTGTACGGGAGAAAGCATCAAAGAAGTCGAAAAACTTGTTCTTGAGGATGCCCGAATAAAGGTGAAAATGATGGCAGAGATCACCAAGCTCTCAATTGGTACCATTCACACCATTCTTCATGACCATCTTAACCTTTCAAAGGTCAGTGCAAGGTGGGTGCAACGAATGCTCACAGCGCCTCCGAAAAAAGTGAGAATCGCATGCTGTAGAGAGCTTTTGGAGATGTGTAGTGAGAAAGCGGACGGTGTGATGGATCGAATTGTTACTGGGAACGAAACATGGGTCCACCACTATGACCCTGAAAGCAAACAAGAGTCCATGCAGTGGCATAAAAAAGGAACAGACCCCCCGAAGAAGTTCAAAGTCACTCCGTCTGCCGGGAAGCTCATGGCCACAGTTTTTTGGGACTCAAAGGGAATCTTGCTCATTGAGTACAAAAAAAAAGGTGAAACCATCAACGCCACATCCTACGCTTCCACTTTGCATAATTTGCGGGAGGAAATTAAAAAGAAAAGACGAGGTAAACTCGCAGCGGGTGTGTTGCTTCTTCATGACAACGCTCCTGTTCACACGGCGCGAGTTTCCAAGGCTGCTGCGCGAGATTGTGGTTTCCAAGAAATCCAACACCCACCCTATAGTCCAGACCTTGCCCCTAGTGATTATTTCCTGTTTCCGGATTTGAAAAAATGTCTTCGTGGAAAAAGATTTTCGGATGATGAAGAACTCAAGTCGGCAATAAATGGGTATTTAGGAAATTTATTTTTTTGAGGGTTTAAAAAAAGCTTATCTCAAGGTGTAACACATGCATTGATGTTAGGGGAGATTATATTGAAAAATAAAAACAATTTAAATTGAATTCGCATTTTCCTTCATATCGATACCGAGAATATATTGAATGGGTCTCATACACACCATCGAGAATGGGCTTGATTTCCTCACAGGTTTTGCCACCCAAAAACAAGAATCGGATCACGGAGCGATACTGCTCTGAAGGTCGCGTCGGATTGCCACCAAATTTTGACAAGCGGGCTAAAAGAGGTTATAGTAAATGATGGTATACTCATTTTGGCTCAGTAGCGCCACCTATCTTCCAACACGGGTGCTTATCAAACAGCCCTCGTATATGTGCTTTGTTTGATCCTCAAAATCGACCAACTGAGCTCGTTATTCGTCGTGTTGTGGAGAAATTTCATGCTACATACACACTTTATGATGCGAAGCCAACAACACGTCAACGTCGGCCGAATTGTCAATTTTTCCACTATCGTAACAGCGCGGTCTTTAACCGTCTCAGCCTAAACTCGAATAAAATCCAGCTGCTGCAGGATCTTATACCACAAGCTCTTGAGCACCCTGAAGTCGACTTGTCATTTTATCGATAGACTCAGTTGTGTCACAAGCAAAATTGCCGTTCCTGGAGTAATGCAAATTCAGAAGAGACTTATAAGACTTAATTACACCCAATACATTGCGCCTTTTAGTATATTCTTAACGATCTTGGCGACAATGGTCCTTATATTTCCAAAAATACGGCCTGAGCTCACCTAAATGGTCACCGTAACCGGACATTGTTCTTGATTATTTCTTTGAAAATTTGGAGGGCATTGATCCGGATGATATTTGGTTCCAGCATAACGGCTCTACGTGCTATGCTGCGCATGAAGCCACTGACTTATTAAGAACTCGTTTCAATGATAACATTATATTATGAAACGCGACGTTACTGGATTAGTTCTTATAGGGACTACCTATAGGCCTTTGGTGTATGCTGATAAACCGCAAACTATTCAGCTTTTGAAGCCAATATTGATGGCATAGGGCCCCGAATGAACGAAATGGTGATCCAAATTGAACCGACTGGATGCTCGTCGTCAGAAACAGCGCCAGTAAGCCATATCCCTGAACCCCTTTTGAAATCATAATGTCATGCACCGTTTTTCTCAATTCCTGTCATTATTGCTTACAAATACAAGTTCTACTAGATGCGTTCCAAAGGACAACAGTACTTTTTAAAAATAAGAACAACAAAAAGTTTTTTTTTTTGGCATAACCAATTTATTTTATTCAAAATAGTCCCCTTCCAAGTCAATACGATTTGCATGCTTTTAGGCCGTGCTTCGAATGAGTGATTTTGATTGGTTGACGAGCCGGGATGTCCTTCAGAATGGCTTTTGGATGGATTCTACGTCCACAAATTCTTTCATCGGCAAATGCATTTTTCCAAAAAGGTACAAATCACACGATGCCAAATCAGGCGAATACGAGGAGTCGTTGACAGTTAAAATGCGATTGTTGGCCAAAAAATCGGTCACAAGTGTCAATCGATGACATGGCGCATAATTGTGCAACAAACGTCAACTTCCTGCTGCGCGATATTCTGGCGGAATATGGCGAATACGATGCATCAAACGCTTCAAAACTCATGATAGAATTGTGCATTATCTGTTTGGCCCGGTGGAACGAACTCTTTGTGGGCAATTCCCTTGGAATCGTTAAAGCAAATCAACCTTGTCTTCAGTTTTGATTTCTCCAAACGATATTTTTTTGGGTTTTCGCTCGTCTGGTACTCTCCACTTTGGCAATCGTAAATCGGCAATTTCATATGTGACAACCTAGAAGGTAGTGAAACATTAATATGTTCGTTATCGTTTGTAGCCAGTTTGTTTTCAACCTGCGATCTATGATATGAACATGGAGTGGATGTTAACGAGAATCGAATCGCGTTAATATCATTGCATAAGTGCGGAAATCGCGCCGACCAAATTTTTGATTTCTCAAATCAACTCGGATTAATGAAAATATTCGTTCATCAGACTAGTGGTTGCTTTGGCTGATTGTCTGAAGTAAAGTACACGAAAAGGAATGGTCTTTCGTGCGTTGTGCAAACGAGGGCCATATTGAAAGCAGTGGATGAACAAATTCGCGGAAATCTTTCGAAAACAAAAAATCATGTCCGGGAAAGTGTACAGCTATGGCCAAAATAATAGGAACAGTTGCTACTTTTCAATGATATCGTACCAGGCGATAGCTATGTTTGAATGAAATGAAAACAATGTAATCAAACCAACGGTTCTTTATATGCGCAACATACACATCTGTTAAAAACAAAGAAAAGTGCAATTATTCTGTAAATAGCTAGTGATCTGTCTGGACAGAAAAATAGGAACACTCCCAGTAAATTGCAAGGAGACAATTTTTTGAGCTAGTAATAATTTATAAATTGATAAGTTGTATTTGCTAAATAGTCTCCGGATGTTTTAGAGTTACGAGTATTTATTTAAATATTCAAATTTTTAATAAAGGGCATTATGGGCAACATGCAAGCATTTTGGCATTACACAGCCAGGATAAATGCAAACGAAACATTGCAAAACCAATGAAGTGCTCTTCGACGATGATATTCCACTCTTTGCAACCTAAAAACTTTCCTTAGACCAGAGGACGTCCGCCTAAGATGTCCACTAGAGACAAAAAAAAGATTAGTCATGAAAGCCCAGGCGAACCCGTTCGTGTCCTCCAAAGACCTGAAATACGAAACTCAAATTGAAGTGAGTGCCAGAACGATTCGTCGAGTCTTAGTGAATTTTAGACTGCGCTCGAGCTCCGAGGAAAGTGCAACTGTTAAAATGAGTACATCTCCAGAAGCGCATTGCTTTTGCTAAGTTTTACCATCTGCCGCACAATCCCCTCCAAGCAATAAAGCAGTGGCGAAATGTATTATGGAGTGACGAAACTAAAATAAATCTGTTTGGAATGGACGGTAAACAGTTTGTTCGCCGTCCAAAAGGTGAGGCGTACAATCCACGATACACAAAACCCACTGCGAACGGGTTAGTGTAATGATGTGGGGTTGTTTTTCCTGGTGGAGCGTAGGTCCAATATACCTTATTAAAGGCATATTGACGTGAACATTTTGAGGTATTTCATGCTAACATGGGCCGAAGAGTATATGCCCCTAAAATGGCGGTTTCGGCAGGATAACGACCCCAAACACTCGGCAAAACTAACAAAACAATGGTTTCAACAAAACAATGTTGTTGTATTATAGTGGGCGTCTCAATCTCCGGATCTAAATCCTACTGAGATCCTCTAGACCAAGCTGAAAACTGAAATAAGCAAACGGCAACCCTTCCAACAAAGCGGATCTTTGGAGAGTCATCCAAAATGTTTGGTATTCAATACCTTCCGAAAAACAAAATTACTATGCATATGTTTTTCTTTATTATGTCTGGGTGTTTCTATTATTTTGGCCATAGCTGTATATAACCAGATCCATGTCTAGGCTGATTCGGTATGATTTTTACAGGCGTAAACAGATTATCTGTTAACTCATCAACTGAAAAAAATTCAGGTGGAAAGACCATGAAAACATTTTGATAATATCCGTTATCAAGATTTCTACCATGGAAGCTTTTGGCAAAAGAAAAAAAACTATGAAATGTTTGCTACCTCACCTAGGGAAGCAAAAGCAAATGTTCCAAGGGTTCAGGGAGAAGTCTTACACCAAGGAGCTACATCCCTCCATTTCTGTGAAAAAGGCATAAAAACGGATGTAAAAGTTTACGAGCAAGATGTGCTAGAGAATGCCGATTGAGATTGACCAATGCCATTTTCAATGCGGAGAGTTGGGATTTTTGTCGGATTCAGATACAGCTAACAAAGCGAAGTCGCTCATGGTTTTAAATCAACAGAAGATAAGCTATCGAGAAGTTTAGATTTGGATAACTGTATTATTGTCTGCGGTCAGAATTGGGGAGCATGACCTGCACGACTCCTCGGAGAAATTTTGAAAGCCTCTAAAAAGCATTAGCCGCAAATCCGAGTACAAGATTACTCCGCAAACGTTTCCCCCTTTTGGAAGCAATAAAACCAAAATGATGAAACGTACCAACTGATACAATAAATAATTTAATTGGATCAATGCGCCTACGATGCCATTTAATTTAATGAGAAGTCGGTATCTACATATTTTGAATTTAAATATTTTTTAAGTTGCTTTAGTCTTGTGAAGCCTTGAAATAAGATGGCGTTGTCTTTCATTGATTTTATTACTTTTATATAAATTTCTTTTAAATAAAAAAGAAATAGTTTTCCTACAAGGAATATTTGAAGTATTGAAAACTTTCAAGTTATACATACTTCACATATCCTTTTGTTTATACACAAAGTTGAAAGATGGTTCAAATATACCTTCTTCGGATTTTTTCAGAACATTAAACTCAAAAAGTTATTATTTTTTTTTAACATATGTATTGTATATACTCGTATATCTCCAATATTATAATCGTAAATATATAAAATATATAAAAAAGTGACTATATAGTCTTATGATTGTTTTTCTTCTTTTCTTTTCTTTTTCAGGTAAGTCTTAAACTTTGAACGCTTGAGGTTTTGATCCGTTTTTAATAAGAGATTAAATGAAAGGAAAATTGTAAGTAAGATGACAACAAATAAAATATAAAACAAATGCGTCCTTTTCGATTTTCGTTTCTGAATTGTGGTTGAGTTGAGGAGTTAAAATGCTTCAACTTCCCAACGTTTTTCTACGACATTCCGTATGCTTTAAAGGGCTACATAAACTTGGAGTAGGAATACTGATATTCAAAGTGTCGCATTTAATGTGGTAATAAAGATTTTTTCCTAAAAAAATAAATAAAGAGGATTCTCAAGATACACAGGGATTCAGAATAAAAAACAGATCTGTGAATTTTTTTTCCCTGGGTTACGTACCCATTACGAAATGTCGCAAACAATCCTTTACAGCTAGTCTGTCGGCTATAATTTTTGCAAAATGTTAGTTTTATATAGAAATATAATAATATGTGCAATGTAGGCAAAATTATATGAATGGACCTCCGCTCTCTAGCTCTAGTTGTAGGCTGAACGTCTCGCTTTTCTGGACTATTCTACACACACGTTGAAAATTTGCTTCTATGTACGCCATGGTGCTTTATTTTTTTTTAAACTTCGAATTGTAGCAATGACACAAGCGTCTTACTAGCTACACTAGATCTTTGTTAGTGATGGCCAACCAGCTGAAAAATAAAATAAAATGCAAGCATGTCGGGATCAGAGATTCATCTCTACTTATTAGAAAAAAAAGAAGGCGACAGGATGATTAAAATTGCTTGTTTTGAAGACTGTTAAACTTGATTGTTAAATATTTATAGTGTTTTAAGTATTCTTAATATTTTTTTCCTTTTTCTCTTTCATTTAAATTAATATGAATTGTTTTTGTATAGATCAATCAGATATTCTGTCTTGATCTGGCTTTTCAGTCACTCGTCAAAACATTCGTAGTTTAAGAAAAACTTTGATTGCTTTGTCTCGTACCTTGCTGCTTTAGATCATTTACCAAATCTATTTTTTTTCTCTGAGATATGTAGCTACGAGATTGAAAAATCGAAGTATGAGCATCAGATATCAAATTATTTGTTTGAACCTACATGCAATGAATCGTATTCTGCTGGCGGTGCACTGTGGAATGTAAACCTCGGCATTTAAATTCTGCGGCAGCTCGAATGGGCCAATAATTCTACCATTCAAAATTCCCGTCCACATGTTTACTTTAAAACGGTGCTGTGATCTATCTTCCCGCATCAAATGAGGATTTTCCACGTGCCACTCGTGCAAATTGTGGAGCTTCATGTAACCGTCCCTTTGAAAAGTTGAATTTTTTCGAAGAATCTCGGATGTTCTCTGAACCTCTCCAACATCGTTTGACAAAATTGCACTCTTTGGACTCGTTGTACATGGTACGGATGGAGCTGGTTTTTCCTTAGAATTCGGTGTGCTGTACTTTTGGGCACTCATATGCTTTCTTCAATTGCAGGTACTCAGATATTAGGGTCTTGTGTGACTGCTTGTAAGACTTCGTCCTCGTAGGGCATGACGGGTCTTCCCTCGCTAACCGTTCGATTTGGAAAGCGACCCTCTGGGAATGACCGGTGCAAATTTACCAAACTCGGTGATCTTGATGACGCTGAGCATATGGGTATCTCTCATGATAAAGTCTGGCTGCAGCACTAGCATTACACCTGCATTCCCCATAACTGAGATACATATTAGCATATTCCTGAGCAGTGTATCGACATGGCATGATGGCGTTCACACTACACAATCATGGGATCAACGATCAACACTAGTCCAGAAGAAATCCAGGTTCGACAGAAACGGTCAGAATAATGCGCTGTAAGCGAAGGAGCGAACGTACTGCAGTATTGCACAATGTGCCTATGCGTCACTGCTTGACAAGAGTGGCATTTCTATCTGTTTCACTCACACTAGTCGAAATGGCGTGTTCATCCGTCTCAATCACGGCGTCAGTGTCTGTTCCGCACACACTTGGTACTCATTTTACCTTATTAAAAAGAATTAACTACGAATCGGGTTTCCTTAACAAAATATTTTTTTTGTCCTCAATTAAGCGTTAGTCTAGCAAGTGTCATACCATTTTGGAATCCAGAGTAAATACGCCATCTTTTAAAGTTACTTTCCAAAATGGCATAGTATATTCTTTTGTCAGTACAGTCAGTTCAAGTTGGGTGATTGATGATTTTCAGATACAGGGATGGACAAAAAAGCAATATTTTAGTTAAAACCCGTACTCGTAGTTGTTTCAATTTTGGACCGTAATTGACAGAAGATTTACTCAGGATTACGTGGCAAAAATAAATATCGAAGAAAAGCAAATATTTGCGGTCACAGTACTTGAAAGACCGTCACAGGGTGTCAGATTTCTCGATTTTTTTTTGAATGCCAATAATTTTAAAAGTACATGACTTAGATTTTTTTTTTATAATTTTGTGATAACCGACACCACTAGACCTATCACACGTTTCCGGCTTGACGTTGATTTTTGGGACACCCTGTATACTTAACATAGCCTTCAACTTACAACCTAGACCAGTAAAACCCATTTGTTCTCTATGTTCGTCTTGTAATAGTAGTGCTGAACCACTTCAAAGAAACAGCTTTTTATATAAAGCCATAACTCCTCTTGAGGTGTTAAAAGTTATTGGCACTGTAAAAAATTCGAGTTCATGTGGTGCTGATGGCATTTCGAACCTGGTCCATAAAAAAATTTCATGTTTCTTAGTAAACGTATTAGCAGATGTCTTTAATCGTTGTGTTTTTGCTGGGATATTTTCAGAAGCCTTGAAATGTGCAGATGTGGTTCCTCTGTTTAAAAAAGGATCTGCTGCAGAGCTATGTAACTACAGGCCTATCTCACTTCTTCCAGTCTTCAGTAAAATGTTTGAAAAACTTATAAAAAATATGGTAGTGAGCTTTTTTTAAATATAACTGAGTTCTTTAACCCAGTGCAATTTGGATTTCAAATCCAAATCGACTGAAGATGCTTTATTACAGTTTTGTGCTCATGTAATGTCTCACCTTGATGCGAAAAGATTATTTATTTATTGACATCACGAAAGCTTTCGATATGGTCAACCACAATTTTTTGTTGAAGAAACTGGAAAAAGCAGGTTTTCGTGGTTTTATGCTTAATTGGTTTAGGTCGTATCTCGAAAATAGGTCGCAGAGAGTAAAGATTGACGAGATTAGGAGCGATTTTAAGTTCCTAAATTTGGGCGTACCACAAGGCTCTGTTCTGGGTCCTATTTTGTTTTTAATTTATATTAATTCGCTATTTGCTCTTAATTTGAAAGGTAGACCTACTGCTTTCGCTGATGATATACTCGTAGGTTTTGCATATGGCTTGAATAGTCCTTTGGATTTGGTTCCCGGCATTAATTGGGATCTCGACCTATTAAGACATTGGTTTGCCAAACATAATTTGGTTATAAGCTCCAAAACTAAAATTATGTTTTTTAATTTGTCTTCTTCACACAACCTTGAAGCTAATGTGAACTTCCATGTACCTGATTGTGATAGATACAAACTCTCTGTTTGCAACTGTACGTCCGGCTCTCCCACCTTTTGTAGCAGTTTCAGCTGTAGTGAAAAATGTTTTTTAATTGAGAAAGTAGACGATTTTAAGTACCTGGGGCTCACAATATACTCTAAAATGAGTTTTTCGGTGCACGCTGAAATATTAAGGAATTATTTGCGTCTCACTCTTAGGCATTTTTTCTATTTGCGCAATATCTGCTCAACGACGCTTTTAAAAATTATTTATTATGGAATTGTTCAATCTAAGCTTCAATACGGAATTGCTTGTTGGGGTGGTGTGTATCAGAACAAAATTAGCCCTCTGTTAATTTTGCAGAAATTCATCATAAGAAAGATTTGCCGCAAACCCAGAAGACATCCCAGTTTTCCACTTTTCTGTGATCTTAAAATTCTTCCGGTTCGTCACCTTTATTGTTTTAAGGTTTTGAAGACCTTCTTCATGAAATCTGGTAATCGAAATTTTCGCTTGATCTCACATTACAACTTACGAGGGGCGTTCAATATATTCTCGGTATCGATATGAAGGAAAATGCGAATTCAATTTAAATTGTTTTTATTGTTTAATCTCCCCTAACATCAATGCATTTGTTACATCTTGAGATAAGCTTTTTTAAACCCTCAAAAAAATAAATTTCCTCTTTCTCTGCAAAATACCGACTTGAGTTCTTCATCATCCGAAAATCTTTTTCCACGAAGACATTTTTTCAAATCCGGAAACAGGAAATAATCACTAGGGGCAAGGTCTGGACTATAGGGTGGGTGTTGGATTTCTTCGAAACCACAATCTCGCGCAGTAGCCTTGGAAACTCGCGCCGTGTGAACAGGAGCGTTGTCATGAAGAAGCAACACACCCGCTGCGAGTTTACCCCGTCTTTTCTTTTTAATTTCCTCCCGCAAATTATGCAAAGTGGAAGCGTAGGATGTGGCGTTGATGGTTTCACCTTTTTTTTTGTACTCAATGAGCAAGATTCCCTTTGAGTCCCAAAAAACTGTGGCCATGAGCTTCCCGGCAGACGGAGTGACTTTGAACTTCTTCGGGGGGTCTGTTCCTTTTTTATGCCACTGCATGGACTCTTGTTTGCTTCCAGGGTCATAGTGGTGGACCCATGTTTCGTCCCCAGTAACAATTCGATCCATAACACCGTCCGCGTTCTCACTACACATCTCCAAAAGCTCTCTACAGCATGCGATTCTCACTTTTTTTCTGAGGCGCTGTGAGCATTCGTGGCACCCACCTTGCACTGACCTTTGAAAGGTTAAGATGGTCATGAAGAATGGTGTGAATGGTACCAATTGAAAGCTTGGTGATCTCTGCCATCATTTTCACCTTTATTCGGGCATCCTCAAGAACAAGTTTTTCGACTTCTTTGATGCTTTCTCCCGTACAAGCAGTAGCCGGGGCGCCGGAGCGGGGGTCGTCTTCAATGCTCTGTCTGCCTCTCTTGAACTCACTTGACCACTTTTGCACAGTTGATAATGAAGGTGCGGAACCCTGGTAAACAGCCACCATCTCTTCATGAATAGTTTTTTGACTTTTTCCTTGCTTAGTGAGAAATTTAATTACAGCGCGATGCTCAATTTTCACCATCATCGTCTCAGTTGCCATTATGATTCTGTTTAACTAGAGATAAAACGCGAATTAATAATCACATTTATATGAAATTTTACATGAATACACTAAAATTCTTTATTACTTGATAAATAAGTCAATTTATATATACAACCACAGCTTCACCCCGATATCGAGAATATGTTGAACGCCCCTCGTACATGGAAACTCGTCTAATATGCCATATTTCGTACTACTGCCCTTCGTAACTTTATTCTGTTTCGTCATATCGCTTGTTTAACAAACTTCCTCACTCCATCAGGACTATGTCAATATCTGCTATATTTCTAAAACTTGTAAAAAATTGGCTTTTTCAGTGCAACTACTATTATTTGGAATCTATTATCTTTGACATTCTGGCATAATTGAAATTGTTTCTAAATTATTTGCTTTTTGAATCTTAACTTTTTGTATGATCTATTCAATCCTGCTTTTTTTTAATTTATTTATTTTTCCTTATGTTATTTCTTAACTCTTAACTTCTATTTGTTCAATATTCGGCTTCTTTTCATTTTTGTCCATTTTTGTTTCTTTTTGTATCTAATTTTTGAATTTTGTTAATTGTTTTTAATGGATCACCCCACCCAATTACTTTATTTTGTAATTCTAACAGCCTCTTGATGTGGCATTCAAAACTATTTTCTATACGTCTTGTATCCAAGATACTGAATGTCATTTAATGTTTCTTATTCCATTTATTTAGCGTCCTTTTAATATTTTTAACATGTACTTAAACAATATATATTAATAAGAAATAAATTATATCTAATCTAATCTAATCTAAATCTAATTCTCTCGTTTCTTTCACTTTCATTGTTCTATTGTACGAGTATGTATTTATTATATTTAACTTTCTCCCCGTCAATAATCAAATAATTCAATAGTTGCCTCTTGTCTTCAGGCAACAGAATGTTCCTAACTATATAATTCAATTATACATTAATCTAAATATTTTCTGTCAACATATGGTATAATTTATGTTTGATTATAATATGAAATAAAGAATTTATTATTATTATTATTGTGAGCATGTTTCTTTGCAAAGACTCACCTTTTGTTCTAAGAAAAGTTCTTTGCCAACGGCAATAATCCGATTAGTAAATATTTTGGAGACTATAATTATATTCAATATGGACTGTGATCACTAATAATATATAGTCTGTGACCATCACGAAAACGGGGGATAAATGACGCACAAGAAAGTTAAACCGGAAAGAACTGATATTATTGTGATTCTTTATCAAAACCTGGATCTTTTGCAAATGTCAAAAACTTGCATGTTCTCTGGATGCTTTAAAACTAAAATGTTATTTAACTTCATCTTACCAATTTATTGGGTCCTTGATTGTTAACAATGTTTCTAACAAATTATCTCTGTTATGGAAAGTTGGCTGGTTGGTTCTCTTTCATGTGAGTATGTCACGTTAGTTGGAGCTTTATGACTGCTCAACAAGACACAATTTGACAGCAATTTTTCTGCTGATTTTATAGTCAGCCCTATTGTAGTTAAGTTGGGAATATTGTTCTAATTATGGAAAAATCATTCAGATTTCAGAGGGTGTTATTGAAGTAGGATGACAGCGCTTCGCTTTGTCTAAAATTCTTGTTGTCATTGAATGTTCGTGTACGTAGGTTGCTACTTAAGTTTTGGGAAAAAGAAGTAAAAATAAATATTTGTCAGCGAAAATGTTTTAATTGCTTTTCAAAGTACCCTCCATGAAGATCAATACACTTTTGCATGCGTTTGAACCAATTTTAGAAACATTTTTTTCATGTGCATTTTAAACGTATCAACAGCTTCTTTAAGCATCGAAAAACATTGACATTAGTTTGGAGCTCATATGCATAGACCCATGATTCGTCGACGGTCACTATCTTATAGACGTCTTTTGAAGCACTGCGTTCGGTTTGTTTCAACATTTCTTTGGATCAATCGACACGAGCCTTTCTTTGAGCGATCGTCAAATTATGCGGTATCCAACGCGAATAAATCCTTTTGACGGCCAAATGTTCACGCAACATTAAATGTATGCTGGTGGAACTAATGCCCAAGAATGCCTCAATTTCACGATAAGTCACATGACGATCTAGAAATATCAGTTTCCGTACAGCATCGATGTTTTCTGGCACAACAACCAATTTTTTTCAAGTCTGTGAAAAAATCCAAATAGTACTCGTATGACAAACCGTTCTGAGCACGTGTACCATTAAAAACGTCAAATTTTACGACGGTGGTGTCAGATTTGACGTGTCTGCACCGGTATTGCTATATCCTAGTAATGTTACTCTGCATAAATGAATGAGCTCAGCTTAGTCCGGCATATTGTTTTGAAGTCGATTTTTACGTTATTTTAGTTCTTGAGGTGGTGCAGATTGCTTGAAAATAATCGTTGGTGCAGTGCCTCTATAGTGCATTCGAAAACATCCGTTTGGTATATATTTTTTTTTACAATTTGCGCGCGCTCAAGGGATTTAAATACCTTTAAAATGCTTACCCACAACGCCGGCGAAGGAAAATTAGGGAGGATAGAAAGAGAGGTACCGGTGAACGTTGGTTTTAAATCTTTGAAGGTTATAATGACTGGAAAATAACGAGCTAGGCAGAACATTCCATAAGCGAGTTGTATGGTTTAGGAACGAATCACGATATTTTAGGGTATGTCCGAAAGTGGGCTTGAGCATTCATAGCGAGACGGGTGTTACGGTTAAAAGTTTGAAAGCGCGGAAAGCTATGGAGCACTGGTGGTGGAAATAGCGATAAAACAGAGTGAGAGACGAGACATTTCGTCGGTGTTCGAGGGTGTCCATTGTTTGAGTGATATTAGTATCGCCTATGAGTTTTATCGCACGGTTTTGGATCCTATCTAGCAGGTGCAGAGATGTTTTGGGTGCACCCGACCAGATGTGGGAATTGTACTCTAATTTTAGGCGGATGAATGCCTTATACTGTATATTGAGTCCAGATCAGACGGGGTGAATCATTTCTTACATCGCTTGAAGAAACCTAGACATTTCGCAGCATTTTTGACGACACCGAATATGTGGTCATTCCAACGTAGGTTGTCATTGACACACATATCGAGAATGGAAAGCTTATCGGTTTCGACGATGCAAGTGTCATTCATGGATAACGGCTAGGTGTTTAAATTTCGCTTTAACGACAGCAGACAGCATTGTACTCTGAAAGCCTTAAACTGTACTCTGTTAGTGGTTCTCCAATTAGTTATGCTGTTAATATCGAAATTTAATGAGCTTAACATACGCTGGCGTTCCCGTTCTACAGCCAAAGAGCAGGGACGTGAATCCGGGAACGAATATGAAAACCAGATAGTACTGTCGTCAGCAAAGGAATATATTGGATTAGAAGTAGCAGACAAGAGATCGGTGATGAAAATTAAAAGAGTTTCGGAGACAGAATGGAGCCCTGGGGCACACCAGCATTTATTTTGTGAATATCAGACTTGAAACCATCCAACACAATCTGAATTGAACGTTCCGAAAGGTAATTTCAAATTCATTGAAGAAGAGAGCCGTCGATCCCAAAAGCACGCATTTTCGACAAAAGAGCCTGATGCCAAACTCCTTCAAATGCCTTAGAAATATCAAGTGCAACTATCTTGCTTTTGTCAGATTGATTTACGCTTTGGTTCAACTTTTCGGTGAGACATGCCATCAGATCACCAGTGGACCTGTTGCTACGAAAACCGTACTGCCGGTCATTAAGAAGTTTTCGTGTTTCGAGATATTTCATGAGCTGACGGTTTATCAGCGTTTCCATGACCTTGGAGAGAAGGGACGTAAGTGCAATGGATCTGTAGGAAGAGAGAGAGGAAGATTCGCCTTTTTTTAGTGACGGGCTGGACCAATGCTGGACTGGACTGCTTGGAAAGAGTCCTAAAGAGTAGGATTGATGAAAAAGCTTACGCATTGGTTTTGCCAGCGAGAAAGAACACCTCTTCAGAAGGAGGAGAGATATTGGGTCTACTAGTAAGTTTCCAGCGTTTTTTTTCCAAAATTTGAAGTTTTATTATGAAAACATACGAGTAGTTACAATGCTTTATTCAAAATATCGTCCATCGGAAGCTACAACTTTCCCCCATCTTTCTGGCAATTTATGAATTCCGGACAAAAAAAATTTCTCGTCTTTCGAGCCCAAGAACGTATCGATCCAATTTTTGATTTCTTCTAATGAGCTGAAGCGTATTCCCGTAAGAGCGTTCTGCATCGAACGAAACAAGTGGTAGTCAGATGGTGCCAAGTCTGGACTGTAAGGCAGGTGAGGCAGAATTTTCCATTCACTATTTTCCAAATAGTTTTTCACCGAAACCGCTACATGTGGGCGAGCGTTGTCGTGATGAAAAATGACGGACTCATGCCTGGTCTCATATTCTGGCCGTTTTTCTTTTAATGCCCGCTTCAAATGAATTAGTTGGGTTCGATATAATGGTCCTTTGATGGTTTCACCACTCGGAAGCAGTTCGTAGTATACGACACCCTTTTGATTCCACCATATGCAGAGCATGACCTTATTCACGTGAATATTTCGTTTCGGCGTCGATTGGGCGGGCTCGCCGGGCTTTGTATACGATTTTCTGCGTTTAGGATTATCATAATAAATTCATTTCTCATCACCAGTGACAATACGATGCAAAAATGATTTATTTTTATACCGCTGCAGTAACATTTCGAACATGCAAAATCGCCGTTCGACGTCTCTTGGCTTCAATTCGTACGGCACCCAGTTTCCAACCTTTTGAATGAATCCCAGTGCTTTTAGGCGCAGGGAAAGGGCTTGTTGCGTGACGCCCAATGATGCAGCAAGTTCTTCTTGAATCTGACACAGATCCTCATCCAGTAAAGCGTCCAATTCCTCGTCTTCAAAACTTTTCGGCTTTCCGGGGCGATCTTTGTCTTCAACTCCAAAATCACCACTTTTGAACCGTTTGAACCACTCGCGGCACGTCGATTCACCAATACATTCCGCCCCATAAGTTTCCGAAAGCAAACGATAGGCCTCAGGCGCACTTTTCTTCATATTAAAGAATAAAAGCAGCGCTTCCCGCAAATGACGTTTATTTGGCTGGAAACTTGCCATGATTTTGCTCGATAAAATGTACGACACCGATAGAACTGCTCAAATATAACGCTGCAAAGTTGTTGACAGATACAAAACCTACAAATAAAACGCATGGGGTCTGACATTTCTGCCCGGGATCCGCTGGTGGCGCCATCTCTGACAAACGCTGGAAACTTACTTGTAGACCCAATATATGTACCATCCGGACCAGCGGATTTGTGATTGTAAAGATGTTTAAGAAATCTTGCTACTACACGAGTGCGAAAGTGGATTTGTCCCATTGAAGATTCGACGCACTCAAGTGTAGGCGGAGAGAAAGCACAAACTGAGCTGGCCGCAAAGTATGCAGCAAGCAGATTGGCCTTGTTCAAAGAGCTGACAGCTGGAATGTCATTGTAAATGAGCGTTGGAATGGAGAATGAGGCAGAATTTGTAATGTTTTTGACGAACGACCAAAAATTTTTATAATCTTTGGGACATTGTGGTATTTTCTGCCTCAGTTTTTGGTCGTTGGAATTTTACACGCCTAAGGAAGACGTTGGAGTCATCCCTGGCTCGTTTAAACTTTTTTCGGTTTTTCTCTGTTGGGTTGGTCTTGAAGAAGCGAAAAAATATTTCTCTCTCATTCCAAAGAGAATGGTGTCTGTGATCATATTAGCAGCGACATCCATGTCGTTATCGAGCAAACATAACGACCAGTTAAAATTCCTAAAGAAGCTGTTAAGACCGTTCCAGTTGGCTTTCTCGTATTGCCATCCGGTCATATTAATCTTTTCTCTAACTGTGTGCTTGGTGTACGAGAAGTTAGCTGATATGACACAATGGTCCGACGAGCCTAGAGGGGAGAGCATATCAACGGAGTACTTATCAGAGTGAGAAGTTAAAAACAAGTCCAGGGTGTTGGCGGTATGACTATCAACGTCTGGTATTCGTGTGGGCTTATTTACAAGCTCAACACACCGTCCTTCGTATGTTGTCTGTCCAAAATGTCGAAGCCAACCAGAGTTGAGTATATTGAAATCGTCCGTAATCACAATTTCAGTATGAGGATACAGGGATACAATTCTTTGAATGAAGTCAGACAGCGCATCAAACTCGTTAAAAGTCGAATTGCTACTGTAAATAGAGCAGTAGTGGATAACTTGCTTACGGAAACCACATGAAATTGAATTTCGGATTGGAACAGAGACTATACTGTGGAGGAGTTTGGTAAGCTACATCACTACACACGTAAATGGCGAGACCGCGGTGAGAGAGGAATAATGGCACTAGTTCGTAGGCAGGTAGCTTCAGATCAGAGTGATCTGAGAGATGTGGGTAAGGGATCTACCCGTGTTTCACTAAGTGCCAAAACAGCTGGTCTATATTTACAGACGTGGACGTACGCCGAAAAGTGATTCCTTTTTAGCCCGCGTATATTGGCAATATCCACTCTAAATTCCCGAGTCATTATATATAAAGACAACAACAAAAAACACAAACACCGACGTTACTAAGCACAGCTGTGAAGTAAAAATTCAGAGATGTTTTACAATTGCAATTTTATTATCAAATTTCATATACTCTCCTGAGTACTTCCATTCGGAAGATGTTTTCTTTTTTTGTTGAATTTTTGAACTTTCAGCAGTTGTCGGTAATTTGGTTTTTCCTTCTTTTCTCTTCACATACGAGGGCGGGTCAATAAGTCCGTGACTTTTGGATTAAAACAGATTTTTTGATAAAAAAATAATTTTATTTTTCAACGTAGTCTCCCTTGAGCTCTATACACTTTGTCCAACGCTTCTCCAATTTTTTTATCCCTTCCAAAAAAAATGATCTGTCGAGGTCCTCAAAATGACGAGATGACTTCATCATTGGAGTCAAATCTTTTTCCACCAAGCCATTTCTTCAGGTTTGGGAACAAGAAGTAGTCGCTCGGAGCCAAATCTGGAGAATAGGGTGGATGAGGGAGCAATTCATAGCCCAATTCATGGATTTTTGCCATGGCAACTGCACATGTGTGCACCCTTGCATTGTCTTGGTGGAAAAGAACTTTTTTCTTGGCCAAATGAGGTCGTTTTTTTTTCAAATCGTCATTGAATCGGTTCGATAAGTTGGCATAATATTCCCCATTGATTGTTATTCCCTTTTGAAGGTAGTCAATGTGGATTATCCCGCGTGCATCCCAAAAAACAGTCGCCATAACTTTATTGGCTGACAAACCCACCTTTTCCTTCTTTGGCGCCGATTCACCCTTAGAAACCCACTGTTTTGACTGTTGTTTGTTCTCTGGTGTGTTGTGATGGATCCATGTTTCGTCCACGGTTACAAAACGGCGCAAAAACTCCTCCATATTGCGATTAAACAACGCCAAACCTTCCTGTGAAGTTGTTACACGATTGCGTTTGTGGTCGACTGTGAGCAAACGCGGCACCCATCTTGCGGAAAGCTTTCTCATGCCCAAGTGATCATTCAAAATTGAAACCACTGAGCCATGCGAGATCCCTACGGCTTCCACAATCTCTCGCACTTTCAATCTTCGGTCGGCCAACACCATATCGTGAATTTTTTCGATTGTTTCGGGTGTAGAGACCTCAACTGGGCGTCCAGGACGTTCGGCATCTTCAGTGCTTGTACGGCCACAACGAAATTCAGTAAACCACTTTTTTACCATTGAAATCGATGGTGCAGAGTCCCCATAGTATTTATCAAGCTTAGCCTTGGTCTCGGTAATGGTTTTTTTTCGCAAGAAATAATGCTTAATAAGCACACGAAATTCACTTTTTTCCATTTTCTCCTCAAATTAGTGAGTAGTCTTATAAAAATAGCTGTCAAACACAAACTAACTGACGCAGCAAGTTTAAATTTTGACAGGAGTCAGGAGTCAAGACAAATGCCTGTTGACAGGAGCAGTTTTGCTGTTTCAGTAAAGAGGTCAGAAATTCAAAAATGCACGGAATTATTGACCCGCCCTCGTACCTCTCATTTTTGTATGCCACATCACTACGTATCAATATGTTTCTCGTTTAGCCGCATGTGATCGAACATTTCTTTAGTGCGCAAAGTGTTTAATATGTTGTCGTATCTCCTCCGTTCCCAATTATCGTCACATTTCTTTGTCGACAACTTTTATATTTTTCTACATAGTCCTGAGGTACTTGTCGCTGAAAGCCGTTTAAGCTGTTTTTTTTTTTTTGTGTTCTTACATCTTTTCTGTGATACTTTTCCTCATACATCCCCAAACATTTTCAATCGGATTGCCACAGTCCACACACGTCTCAGTTAATTGGTTAAAAAATTAAGCTTTGACAAAGAAAATATTTTTGGTCCAGTGTATGGTATATCTTGCCACATCCTAAACAATGGGCAGCCGATGTTTTTCCATAGCATGCCGGGTGTAAAAGTGCGGGCAGAATGAAAACTTAGTTTGAGAGCTATCCGTATCATTGATTTATAAGCTACATGCAACATCCACTCCTCTGTCCAAGAGGGTTGAGGTGTCTATGTTTCCAACATCTAAGTTGAGGCCTTACTTTACTAAACTGAAAAAAAAGACTGACTGACTAAGTTCGTCGATTATGGCATAAGAAGGCCTGCGTTCGATTACCAAACAGAACTGGAAAACAGCATAAAGTGTTTTTTCCAAGTTTTCAAGGACTTAACATACGAGTATTACTCCACAGAACAGAGTTAAAAGTGCTTCGCGTACTTTGGGGTGCCAATACCATGACCTATTTTGAGTGGCGGCTACTAAATTCCAGCCATCTAAAATTAAACATCTTCGCATGTAATTTGAATCCCTGAAAATTTGCCTTGCACAGTTAGTACTTCGTCACGAAAAGTACTCGTATCTTGGAAATTGTTTCGTATATTCATAGTTTTTAGACGAAGACAGGTGAAGTTGTTTTAAAGGTTTTTTTTTCTTTCGTCTTATTATTTAATTTTTGACTACCCTTATGGGCATACTCGTACATATAAACGAGGTATATCTTTGGCAACTTTACTCACTGTATGTCGATGTAAGTGTGCCTTTGTACACGTACCATACACAAATTGACGTGAATATGTTGGCACATAAGCCAAAGGCACAAGTAGATGAATTAAAAAGCGTAGGGGTTGAATTGACAATGTTACGAGTAGAGAAAGCAACGACAACATTCCGTTCTTGAGGCACCATTCTGAATACGAAGAACGGGAGAGTACAAGTATTTCTACAAAAAGCAGCATCTATTCGTACTTCGTACTTCGTACATGTGAATGCGTCGAGAATAGTAGGAGTATAAAATGCCTGCAGATTCATTTTTCTTTCTTCTACTCGTACTTCTGTAGGCTTCTTCAATTAGATTCGTTACTTTATATATGTACATACCTACATAGATATGTATGTACGAGGATAGTAGTCGTACACCGTTTGATAGGGTAGTAGATTGTAGGTACTCGTACTCGTAAATGAGAGCCGTTTTCACCCGCACTCTCAAAATGGAATATGGTACACTGTGCGACTTTAGTAGTGTTCTTGTGAGTCGCCTTCGTTTTTCTACGCCACCACACTGAGCTTTTATATTTTTCCTTTTTAAATAATTTTTATTTTTTTTTTATTTTTTTATTTTGGTTTTCCACTCTTAAAGTCTTGTAGTAATCTTGTCGCACTTGTCTTGGAATATGAGTGACTTTTTTTCGCTGTCGTATTCGTTAAAGTCGTCGTTGTTGTCGTTGTCGCCGAAGTCGTAGTCGTAGCCGTAGTCGCAATCGTTCGTCTCACTGCTCATATATACGAGTAAAGTAGTTCTGGTTATCATCGTGTTTTGTTGTTGTTTGGCATTAGCGTTTAGCAAAAGACAAGCTACCAAACTATAAGTTTAGTCAGTCTGTATCGCGCTTTTGAATGCTGAATGTCGTTGGCGCGTTTTCTTTATTGTATTTTGCCCAGTTCTTTACGCGTTTTATGATTTTCTTCTTCTTTTCATTGTCGTTGTCGTGAGTGAATTTATGGAAAATTCGTAAAAAAATCTAAAAAAAAAAAAAATATACCACATTCGCGTACTATTTTTAAGTTAAAAAAAATATGTATATTTTTGTATTTATCTTAAAATAAATAAAATAGAAGGAAAAATCAAAAATCTTGTGTCTGTGGTTGGAATCTGTTTATCTATTTGTATCTTCCATTTTCGGGGAAACGTTCTGATTCATTTGAAAATTGTTAATCTGATTTGAGTCCCCCCATCTAAAAAATAAGTGAATAGAGAAATAAAAAAGGGAGAAGAAAGATTGAGGAATTCCAGTAGGAAGGCAGCGCATAAATATCGTGTACGGTGTAGTGAGCATAGTGTGAATTGAAAGTGTTTAAAAGTGCACTGTGTCGTTACATAAAAAAAAAAGAAGGCTAACACCACCATATAAGAGTGCATCGGAGTGTAAAGACGCTGAGTGATATCCATACCTACACGTAGTTGAACCGTAATTGGATTAAAGCAGACCGACTTCCTTCACAAACCAGCGCCGGACAGATCTCTAGTTGGAAAATATGTCGAAGGTAGTGTGATTTTTTTTAAGTTGTCATTTCTATATACTCGTATGTGCTCTATTTACTGAAAATTAAATCCTTTCATCAGAAAAAAAAGAAAAAGAAAATCACCACTAAACAATCCATTACAATTAGAAGGATTTCCAAAGTCATCAACTGGTGGGGGGGTTTCAAAAATTCGAAATACGAGTAGAATTCACTTGATTTATGTCACCAAATCAATCCATCAAACTTGCTGACGCGATTTTGGAATGTCAACCTTACACACAAAATGTGTGTCATTGAGTTTAGTGCCCATGATAAGTGGAGTATAATTGATGAATAGACATGGAAAGATTCTAGACGTTGATCACGACACTAATAGCACACAGGTGTTGGTGACAATTTTTTTTTTTTTTTTTTTATTTGGATTTGGAGACCCTACTAATTATATTGTCATTCATTGTAAATATACTCTCGTATATATAATCTGCTTGCTTACCGTCACGTATGAGGAATTAGCATCTTTCAAGTTTATGTGTACTACCCTAGGTTCCATTCAATTTTCCTATGATTATTTGCCTATTGAAGACATTTTGTCAGGTAATAATTAAACTGTTGCCATTGCCAGGGTCATTGGGTAATGGCTCAATCATTAATCTTATCTCGTTTAATATTGCCTACTCCAAAATGTCTAAATGTACATGTAAACACTGTTGCCTTGAAATTGTTTTTTACTGCAAATTTTATACAAGATTGCAGTATTTTTAAATGTTATCGTTTTATTGCATTTATCACACTGACTAATTTCATTTATATATACAGCTGTACTTAATGTTGTTTCACAACTTAAATCCAAGTGGTTTTTTCTTTTCAACCTTATACATCATTGCCCACATTTGAAGGAAATGATTCGTTGCAAAACCTTTCAATAGCACTTTGCACCCAACTCTGAAAGCTTTTCAATTACTCGTATATGTCATATTTTGTACCACTTTGCTATCTTTTAGATACAAAGATTGTTGCTGTGATTATGTCTTAACCCAGTTTGCCTGAAAGGCACTCAATTTCATAGAATAAACCACTTACGACTTGTGGAATAGAAAGGAAAGTAATTAATTTTTTCCGGTCCTTAATTACACACTACCGAAATGACACTTTTCTTTAAAGTGAGATCAAGCTTGAAAAGAACTATCTTTTTCACAATGATTTGAACATTGTACTTCACAGCGAGGTCATTTATTTGGCCTTAAGTGAACTTGAAACAAGATGACCGATCAAGTGTGGCACGTTCCCTGGACATTCCACGTTTTAGTCCCTCACAATAATTTTTTTTTAAATGATTACTATGTAAGTCATTTCAGTTGTTTTGATTTGCTTAGTCAATGCTTGCTGCTTTACTAGATCAACTCCTCTCGAAATACTTTATAGGATTTTGTCTTTCCTATCGGAACAGAGTACTCAGGCAAATAAATATCTAAGGACTGAAACGAATAAAATTTGCAAACTTCAAAGTAAAAAAAAAAAATATTTTCATAATTCATGTAATTTTTTGTTATTAGCTTTAAAACTCTGTTTTTATTAAATTCATTCGCACTTACAAAAAATAAAAAAAAAATTATTTGGGTTCCCATTCGTTCCTCAACTTCTTTCGAATATCCTTCATAAGGTTGGTGACAGTTACATCCGTGATCTTTTTGGACGCTCTTTTCCATTTAGCACTAAAATCTTTTACGTCAAATCTAAATTGAGGAAAAGAGGCACTGTGGAACATTGGGTGGATTCATGTCTTTTGGGACAAAGTCGACATTTTTAGCAACAAGAAAGCTCAACGTCGCATGAGCATAGTGAGCTGAAGCTAAATCTGGCCAAAATAATGTTGAACCCTCGTGTTGGTTTAAGAAAGGAATCAATCGTTTTTTTAGGCACTCGTTAATGTACACTTCTCCGTTAATTGTTCCCGTTGTAATGAATGATGAGCTTCTGTGTCCACATTGGCAAATGGCCTGCCAAACGAGATATTTTGACCCGAATTTTTCCATCCCAATCGATGTTGTTGATTGCGGAAGAATCTCAGCTTCAAACGAGTTGTAAAACTGCGCACCTGGAAGAGTAGTAAAGTCGGCTTTGACATAAGTTTCGTCATCGAAAACCAAGCTCGCTTTCTTGTTGCCGATCAACTCGTATAGCTTTCGGGCTCGTTTTTTTTTTCGTGTTTTTAGACCGTTACGTTTTTTAGATCTTTGTAGCATTGTTTGGTTGGAATTACATTTCCGAGCAACATCTCTGTGTGACATAGTCCGGTTTTTTACGATGGTACCCACTATTTTCCTGTCCAAATTTGTATCATGTGCTCCACTTTTAGCTCCACTTTTCTGTTTTCGCTTAACAACAGTCAACGTCACCAAATATCGTTTAATAACAGAATCCACTGTACTGCGTTCCACGTTTAAATTTTTTGCGATAAAATGGTTTAGACGCGAAGTATTTTCGAGCCATAAAATCAATAACAAACTGAAACTAGAGAATATACAGGCTAATTTGGGTACCAAATGGGATTGCAATTTTTACGCATTGCAGTACTAGATGGAGTGAAAAGTGACCTCCTTGGGAATTAAAAATTTTTTTTTTAAATGTTTTTTTATATTGTTCAATATAGTCCTCTTTTAGTTTGATACACTTGTTCCAGCGATTTTCCAACTTCTTGATCCCGTCCGAAAAGTAATTTTTCGGAAGGTCTGCAAAATACTCCTACGTGGCGTCGATGATTTCCTCGCGTGAGCTGAATTTTTTATTGATCAGTTATCTTTTGAGATTTGGGAAGAGATAATAGTCCGAGGGATCCAAATCCTGTTACCAATCGACGCCAAAAGTCCGCCTGATTTCGTATCAGCAAGTCCAAACACTTTTTCGAAGTGCTCTCGCCTTCGTGTTTTTGGTCATTCGCGGCACCCAGCGGCAGGATAACTTTTTCTTATGCAGAATATTGCCCAAAATATGGCGTGTGCGCTCAGTACTAATCTGCTAGCTGGCGCAACTTCACTTTCCGGTCAGCCAACACCATTTCATGTATTCTTTTGACATTCTCCTCTGTAACCGCATCGGAGGGCCTGCCGCTGCGGACTTGATTGGTAGTGGAGTTGCGGCCACCACGAAACTCTCGAAACCGATATTTGACGGTGTAATCTAAGGGAGCATTAGCCCCATAATATTTATCCAACTTTTCTTTTGTTTCCTTCGCCATTTTCCCTCTCAAAAAATAATGTTGTATGAGAGAACGAAAATCATTTTTGTCCATACTCAACATGATGACAAACACGTCAACAACAATCAGCTGTCAAAACAAAACTAAAGACAGTATCGCACTGAAATTTGGCATGTCTGCCTAAATATGAACGGACTTCAAAGCACCATAACTTTTTTTGCAGTAGCAACGCATTCTGGCGGTCAAGGATGTTACTTCTCACTCCATCTAGTATAGCTCGTATTAAAATTTACAGATTTTATTCGTTTCAATCCTTACAGTATCAGCACCAGTCACATCAGCCCCTAGTACTTGAAGCCTATCATCACTCGCACGATAAGTGTGATAGTGCCTCTTATGCCGTCCCCACGCCAATAAATAATGGACAATCTTTCCTATTGAAGAACAGGAACAAGAGTCATGCCATCTGCAGTTATGCTCATACGAAACCCAACTGTCAGTAAAAGATCTAACCGAAGCAGTTCTAATGCAGGTTTGGGCCTTCACAAATGCTCCTTTTAGTCTTGCCTAGCACGTTCATCGGTGATCTCATTATGACCTGGTATCCAAATAAGACAATATGAATGCAGTCGTCGGACTGTTTTGGGGCAATTCGTGAAGTCCTGACTGCATTCCTTTCTTGACTCAGTAATTTTTTTTTAAATGTGTCGTTACTGTTTCAATGCTTTTTTCAGGTGTTTTCAACCGGATTTAGATTTTTGTTTTCTCATTTATCAGCGATGTCGCACCGTAAGATTATTAACAACTTGTCGGGGATGATAGATGACGAAATTGCTAATTTTTTGGTCTCAATTTCGAGCGCGGAAGACGCTGATGGCGAAGATGATTTCGACGATGATCGCAAAGATCCAGAATTCATTTGCCCAGAGGATGACTTGCTAATTGACAATTGCTTGATAAATTCAAGTGAAATTGCCATTGATGCAATTAATGCAAATCTAAATTTCAGCAACTTAGAACCGAATGCACCTTTGTCACCATTACCATCCACGTCCGTTTGTTCTACTGTTGATTCCGAATCGAAAGTCACTGCAAATGTTCCTTCTCGATTTCAAAAACATAAACGCGATTTAAATGGCACCAACGAATAGCAAGAAGAGGAAGGTGGCCGAAACACTTCGAGCACTGGCCAATTCATCGACTCGATAAATAAAATGAAAAATGATGGAGGTGAATTCACCTCCAGGTGTACTAAAGGGACTGAAAACACCATTCGATTGCTTTCATTATTTCGTCACCGATGCATGCAGTATATCTGGCAGTCCAAATGAATTTGTATGCTTGTCAGCAGAAAACCGATTTGTCACTGATTTCCAAAATATCAAATTTATTGATATTTTATTCTCCATGTCCGTGTATCGCTACCCAAATGTTCGTTCTTACTGGTAAAGGCATTCGTTCGAACCAATCAGAATGACAATGCCGCCCATGATTTTCGAACAAATACGTAAATTCTTGCATTTCAGTGATAATTCGACTGCGATTCCGAGCGGCCAGCCTGGACACGACAAACTGCATAGAGTGCGGCCAAAAGCGTCTCATTGGAATGAACGCTTTGGGCAGACCCATGCTCCATCGTCTTTGCGTAGACGAACAGATGTGCGTGTACGAAAATGGGTGGCAATCCAACTCACCAATACATGCCAGCCAAACCAAATAAATGGGGAACTAAGCTCTTTATGTTGTGCGATTACATGGGTTACCCGTATTCTTTTGAAGTACATATATTCTGGAGCCGGCGATAATGTGATTCCTGTAAATGCACCGGATCTTGGAGCTTCGTCGAATGTCGTTGTTCGTTTGTCAGCCAAAATTCCAGACAACGTCAACCATATAGTTTATTTCGACAACTTCTACACTTCGCTGGGTTTGCTCATATATCTCAGAAGCCGTGGAATATATAGCTTGGGAACAGTATACGCAAATCGTGTGCCAAACATCAAATTGTCGAGCGATGCTGAATTTACACAACAAAAAGTTGAGAATACGTCGCTAATGTTTACGTAATCGATATAGACAACAAAAGTGTTACATTGCTTTCTGCCTACGTTGGTGTGAAACCGCCATAATCGACACACGCGCGGTGTCGATCTCATGGATGGTCTTCGTGGTCGCTATCGTATTCGTATGAAAACACGAAAATGGACAAATTGCATCTTTTTCCACCTGCTGGATCTGGCAATGGTAAATGCTTATATTCTTTATCATCGGTTGCGCAAAGGAGTCAACACTGAACTGCCGATTTTTCGATTGTCAGTTGCGGAATCATTGTGCATGGTTTCAAACCAAACTAAAAAGGCTAAAGGCCGTCCAAGGGCATCGCCGGCTCCACCGCCTCTGAAGTCAAAGAAGGCTTATATTCCAACACCAGATGTTCGGGGGTCACTGGTGCACATTTCACGACCGCACCGGCAAAAAGACTTGCAAATTGGCGGGATGTAAGTCCGAAACACAGGCTTATTGCACCAAATCTTTGCAATTCAACCACCAAGTCGTGTTTCCTTACATTCCATAAACAATAATTTTATTTTTTTATAAGGGTTATGAATACCCTTATGATACTATTTACACAAAAAATGTTGGAAAATACATCAGTTTTCAGATTGTATCAGTAGTTTTCAATATGCCCACCTTTGGCGCGAATAATGGCCTTGAGACGGTTGAAGAAAGCATCGCACGCTGCACTCAAGTGGCTCTGCGGTATTTTGGCCCATTCCTGGCGAAGTGCTTGTTTGAGGTGGTCTAAACTTCGGTATTTTTTAGTGCCAACCTTCGCCTTCAAAATACCCCAGACAGAGAAATCCAACGGATTTGCATCCGGAGAATTTGCAATCCATTGTGTCGAAGAAATGAAGTGTCGAACATTGTTTTTTAAACAATCTTGGTTGACGCTCGCTTTGTGAGACGGTGCCGAGACTTGTTGAAATGTCCACGGTCTCCGACCGAAATGATTGTTTGCCCAAGGCTTCAATACTGCCTCTAAGACAGTTTCACGGTATACCTACGATCGCATTAATTTTGACGCCACGGTCCAAAAATACGAGCGGAGAGCGACCATCGGCGATTATGGCGGCCCAAAACATCACCATCGGTGCTGCCTGCTTTCTGGTGGCCGTCCGAAGATGTACATTTTCGAAGGACCTCTCTTGCAAGTAAACTCGGTCATTTTGTTTGTTGACATATTGCTCGATAACAAATGGCGACTCATCGGAAAAAACCAAATTCGGCAACTCACCACTTTCGTGCAAGCGTAGCAACTCCTTCGCTCTTTTAACTCTAACTTTTTTCTGTTGCGATGTAAGATCGTGTGCTTTTTGGAACTTCAATGGCTTGAGCCCAAGTTCATTTTTCAGTATGTGTTGCATCCGTTCCAACGATACTCGTATGTTGAGCCATTTTTCTTCCACTTCGACGCGGATTTCGCTCAATTCGAGCCTTCACTTTCCGAACCATTTCTGCCGATGTTGCTGTTTTTTTATGACCACCTCCATGGGGTTTTGCAACGCTGCCAGTATCACGGTAACGAGCTATGGTTCGAGACACAAATGATTTATTCACGTTGAGGTGCTGGAAGGCTCTAACGATAGCTACTTGTGGTTTTCCAGCCAAACATGAAGCAATCACACTATCACGTTTGAATTCCACCGCGGATAAAAATTTTTCAACACAACTGAGACGCAAATCGTTTAAAAGGCTTGTAAATAATAAAATTATCTGTCATGTGTCAAAATTCGAGCTCACTGTCATGAACGGTTTGGAAATTATAGCAGTCTGAAGTTGGTTGCAGTTCGAGTCGTGCAGGGTGTATACTGATTTATTGACCCAAATCAGAAAATAAGGCATTAGAGGATTAAATGGGAAATAATACGTGAGTCTAAGTCAAATCCAAGCGTGCTAAGGAAAGCCCGTATAGGGTCGAAGCAGACGTATTCTCAAGCGAATTATAGAGGCTTCAAGTCTTGCTGAGAGCTGCTTTATACTGTCAGAAAGCCATCAGCGCCTTAGAAGTTTGTGGGCGTATTAAAACGAACAATATGTTTATTATCCAGCATGACACCCAAATTCATAGATTTACTGGAAAAACAGATGGTGTTGACTAAATCACTAAATGAATCAGACCTGTAAGCTGCATTTTTCTTTTGAAGCGAATAACTTTAGGTTTGAGAGAATTTACTGAGAGCGTATGAGTATTTCTGGGGCATACATCGCTGATCACGTCCAAAGCTGCTTGAACTTTAGAGCAAACGGTTGCGATACGTGATCCGACAGGCAGTACAGCTACATGATGTGCATATGCCTGAGCGCAGATGTTAGGGCGTTGAGCAGAATGGTATAGAACATGAAACATAGCAATATATATATAAGTGGCGCTACTTAGCCAAAATGAGTGTACCATAATTTAGTATAACCTCTTTTAGCGCGTCTGTCAAAATTTAGTGACAATGCGACGCTTAGTTTTGTTTTGACATCTTTCCGGTCGAAAGCACGGTCTTCGCCTTCTTTGCAGCACGTTCACCGGGTAAAACTCATTGTTTGGATTGGTCTTTGGTTTCTAGTGTGCAACAATGAATCCATGTCTCATTGACTGTTACGAAACGACGCAGAAACTCCTCCGGATTTCGATGAAATAGGGCCAAGCACGTCTTTGAAGTGGTCTCATGATTGCCCTTGTTCTCCGGTGTGAGCAACCGCGGCACCCATCGTGCAGACAGCTTTCTCATGCCCAAAATCTCGTGCAGGATATAGCTAACGCGTTCAGTTGAGATGCCTGCTAGCTCAGCCAACTCGCGAATTTTCACTCGGCAGTCCGTCAATACGAGATCATGAATTTTGTCCACGGTTTCCTCTGTGATAACCGTTTTTGGGCC
Source organism: Volucella zonaria (assembly GCA_963966105.1). NCBI lineage: Eukaryota > Metazoa > Arthropoda > Insecta > Diptera > Syrphidae > Volucella > Volucella zonaria. Next base: position 116,382,986 of record OZ014534.1, on the reverse strand, counting down.
ACCTGGCTAGGTTCATCAAAAACCGATGTGCGGCAACGACGAAACTCTACGAACCAATGGCAAATGGTTGTACGGGAAGGTGAAGGGATCCCATACACACCATCGAGAATGGGCTTAATTTCCTCGCAGGTTTTGCCACTTAAAAACAAGAATCGGGTGACGGAGCGATACTGCTCTTTTTCCATGGTCCCAAAAAATAGTAACACGATGTTTTGAAATGGGTGTCACCAAATCTTGACAGGCGGGATAAAAGAGGTCATACTAAATGATGGTACACTCATTTTGGCTCAGAAGCGCCACATATCTTCCTGCTGCTGTTTTGATCCTTATCAGAACACGCCACTTCAAAACGTTTGAGGAGGATATTTTTCAGGTCCTGAACAGTTTTCTCTACCCCCTATATCGTTTTGAATTTAGGCAGATGATCCGATCCTTAAAGCGTATCCATTTGGTTTTTCTCTGAATCTTCCTCGTCAATAAGGTCGATAATTTACATCCAATTTTGAATTTTTCTGACATAGAAGCCAGCCGCTAATCCCCTTAGCGCACCTCTTGGATAGCATTAAGACGATGACTTGGTGTCTTACTTTCGTAACAAATGTTGGGTGACAGCAACGCGGCAGTGTAAAGTCCAGGAGGTGATGTATCTCCCATTGCTGTTGCTACTGCCCCAAAAAGTATTCTGATACTCGTAATTAGGATTGCAACATATGATAAGCCTCATTTGTCTGGAATCACAGTATTCAGTGAGTCCGACTAAGTCTTTGTTGGTGGCGGTATTACTAAAGTATGGGGAAAGCAGGCTAATGCAACAATGAATTGTCTGTTCGTTTTGTGACTTATGTTTCCAGAATTGTCCACATTTGCAATATTATAGATAGTTGGAGTCAATAAGTCACAAAAAATATGTCATCGGTCTTTCCGATCGCTCGTCTCTATGTGAAACCTCCTAAACATCCGAAAGCACAGATGCGTTTTTCCATATCCATTGCTTGTGAGATTTGGCGATCAATCCGGGATGTCTTCTGAATGAGTATGTGGTGGTGCCAGGCTTTTTTTAAAAAAAATATGGGAAATTTCACGATATTCGTGATCCTTGTGTGCAGGGGTTATATCTTCTCTCTATCGTTCTTATTTCGGTGTAGGTACGGGCATGATCTGCCGAAGCAGAGACGATGTTGGGGTCGGTACAATTCCTCTGTTATAGCAAACTATTCTAGTTTTCAAGCTTATTGCAATTTAGTTTCCTGTGAAATGCATTTCCAGCAAACGCAGTTTGTTGATTTCATTCTAATTTCTTTAGAAATTTCCAAAGTTTGCGAAGTTTTCAATATTTTGTGTATCTTCTGCATGAAATCGACCTCTTAATGAAGTTCTTCGGACTAATTTCGCAATCTCTATAGGTCTCAACCCTACCCCCGAAAAAAGTGCCCTGAATGAAACAAACGGATAGCTTTTGTCTTATAATCCAAGTTCCATCTTTTACAGTAAAAGGAAAATTTTTCGTTTAATGGCTTCTGAATGACAAGTCTTTGCTCAGCCATAACATCAACCATTCGTAGCTTTGGTCTAAGAAAACAGACAAAGCATGCATTTTGCTTTTTAAGAGCAATACGTTATCCTGTAACCTCCAGGATACAGAAGTAGAAGGATAAAATGTTGCTTCGAGAGACTACCTTGAATATGGCTTGCCGGCCATCGTTGTTGGCTCTATTATTCATTCTGTTTGCCGAACAGATGCCAACAATAACAAAACAAACATTAAAGCTCTTAAAAGATAGTCATGCGGGGCTAGAGACCAATTCATCATCACAAGGTCATCCTCCTAATGCACGCATTCCAACATGCCTTGCCACTGAAAAGTCTTTACTATGGAATAAGACGACTCATACGATTACCACACATTAATATTGAAAAACAAATTCAAATACATTTCCCCAATCCTGTCGATGAATTTAGTAATACATAGTAGAATATAATAGAACTATAAACCATTTTTTATTGAGGTAGAAATTCTGTAGAAAAAGGTCATTTTACCTCTTAAACTGTGTGGATGTATCTGTAGATTAGATTATTGATTTTCGTGTTTACATTTGAAGATTTCCACACAAATAGCTTAGAGGTTAAATTCTATCCATTTTCCTCTTAGAATTAGCTCATGACCTTCGTGGAGATGAAAATATACGCTCTAAATGTAGGTACTCACACGCGGGTGAATCGTGAAGGGTTAAAAGCCATTTGGTCGTACAAGAAAAGTTGTTTATCTTTTTGAAAAAGTTTTCGTTGATATCGGGTGGTTGGTAGAGACAATAAAAAGTCGAAAGGCAAACGAAAAGACACTTTTTCCAACATAAAATTACGTACGAAACGAAAGTTTTCCAAGTCAGGTGGAAGTAGCTAAAAATTTGCAGTTTACATCGAAAGTTAATCTTGTACAAAAGGTTTCCTTTAAGCAAGGTGGAGTACAAAACACTTTTGATTGTGGGTTCGAAATAGTGTGCCCATAAGTTTCTACTAAAAACTGGAAATTGGAAAAGTTTGTGGAATTTGTTTGGTCGCCCTATACAGTACACAGAATTGAACAGTAACTTTAAAATCTGTTTAAAATTTGAAGAAATTTTATTGGTTATGGACCAAGTCAGTTCTTGACATATTGAGGAGTCGTTTGTCAAGGTTTCCCAGTACTTTTAATGGCTACTTACCAAAAAAAAAAAAGGTTTTATCAATGGATAGCAACAGTATCGTTTGATCTTTTTCCTTCTCTATTTCATGTTCTAAGTTATAGAACCTTTCCATCTATGGATCATGTGGAGCGAAGTCGTCATTCTTTACCACCTCTTAAAGGTTCTTGAGGCGACAAAATTGATATCCATCCCCTGCCAAATTCAAGCTCCTTTGCCTAGCACCGTCCTTCTGCACAATGGACACAAACTATGGAATGGTTTAGGTACAATAAAGCCATCGCAAAACATACTTGATGGCTGGCCCGTAACGAACTAAAGTGGCCGACAATTGGGGAGAATATTTCTTCGCTTAGTAGGCTGGCAATATGTTTTGAATAAACTTTGTTTTATTTGGTATCAAATTTCTCAATCGTCCGTAGGCGTTCTTCATTATAATCTGAAGCAGACGATGAGAGAAATGGAGTTAGCGTTTCGTAGGCATGACAAAACTAGATTTTGATTTCAATTTTAACATGTATATTAATTTGGAACCTCTGAGATACAACAAACATATTGGAAGTCAATCTGAATCTCGCAATAATAAGAAGAAAATTGTAGGCAATGTTTCGAATCTCAGGGTTGGTTCCCTTTACTCAGCGGTCTAAACGATGTCAGAATTTCGTCCACTCTGATTTTACATATTATGAGGTAGCCTTTCTTATACGAGTATGTGCAAGCTTTATTTAGCTGGATCATGGGGATCATCAGGTTCCTCTGGAATAATATAACAATCTGACAAACGATCTTCTGTGATCGTCTCATCTTCTCGAATTTTTGCTATGATACATTTTAATCGGCTTAAAGGTAACCCTCTCTATAATGAAAGACGGAGTTAATTTAGCCGCAATTATGAACCAGCATATTCTGTGAATTTGTATAGTTATAAACCGCAAACTATGCAGGCTTTGAAAGGAAATATTCAGCGCGTTATTATTTATACAGCGAGGCAAGCCATATCCCTGAAAGCGTGTTCAACACAGAATAGCATGAAATATCATGCGGTCTATGTGAAGTCTTTCCAATAGCAAAGTCATCTTTCTCGTAAGCATGCTATTTATTGTTTTGTTTCTTTAAGTATATAGTATTAGTCTCTGCGCAAAGGTCCAGATTTCTCGACACTGTCCACAATAGAAGCCTTCGAGTTGCTGTTGAGCCATTACAAGATTAAATTTTACAATGTCAAAACATCTTGATTTAATCTACGTTTATTTACTGAAAATTGGTTTAAAGGGCTTATCATGGCGGAAAAATCCTTCATAGACATTCGCCATAAGGCCCATATGGAACGAATTCACTAGTGAGTGCACCAAAAAGGAACATTATGAACCGAATGCATCTTTTTCTGTCCAAATGGAGCAGTCAGAATAGTAAATTATTCCAGCGACGACGATCGCTGAACTTCTTCTTCAATAAATCGATTGTGGCACTCACTGTGGAAAGAGGCACGGTTCAATTCAAACCACATATATTCTAAGCCATCTAGTTCCAATTAACAAACAAAAAAACGTGTTGTCCATTGACTGTAACCCTCTCGTGGTATCATCTCTAAAGTAGTACGGCCCAATGACACCGGCATGAAAAAAACTCCAAACATATATGATGGCTCCTCTTAGGAAATCTCCGGTTAATCGTTTTACCAAGTGCGGCAATTGTATGTTCCTTTTACTGAATTTCCCAGTCTTCCTGGAATGATAAGTACCTGCAGCCCGATGTGAACAAACGCAGTGCTCTTCAGTAACATCGTCACTCACTCTACCATTAAGTCGCAGGATGTTGTGTCTCTAATGTTTTTCACATTTGGCAACATAATAAAATCGTTATGATGCCAGTAAGCAGTTCCCAGTTTTTTCTACTAAGAAATAGCAGGAAACCGCTGACCTTGTGGAGAGTTTGGAAGGTATTCGTTAGATTTGCAGACATTTTTGAGAGCCGTGCCATCAACAGCTTTTTTCACAAAAAACAGCAAATTGATGCCTCAGGACTCAGGCAGTCTTAACGCAGACTCGGGTACCAACAACTTTCCTCTAAGCCTTGTCCAGAAAGTTTATCGGCGATCTCATTTCCCACGATCCCATTGTGGCCTAGGAGCTAAACAAAACTCTAAGTATTTTACCTTGCGCAAGGCCTTAAGCGCAGCTTGAATGTCGGTACTGATGCAGATACCTCGATTCCTCACAATGCATGTATTAGAATTGTGTATATCTTCATTTGGAAGATACAAGTTATCCTTAAGAGAAGTTGAACCTTGTCGTCCTCCAAAAACACACCAGCACCGCATCCTAGATCGGGTTTTGGATGTTCCCATGAAAAGCCGATTACATTCCTTTCCTAACTCAGATTATGACCGAAACCATTTGCGAGAAAGCCAACTCCGTCCTAAATTAAGACGCAATTCACGTGTCTCTTAGGCCGCAAGATTCTTTTCCAATCGAAGCTTCAGTATCTATCGGTTCGTTTGGGATCCATACAAATGTATCCTTGAAGGCCTAAGTTGCTTTCATAAGTATGTACATACAAAAATTACAGAGACTGGAATTTAAGTTTCTAGAGACTTACTTGAGGATGTAAAAGGAAAGAGTTTAGGAAACTCTATAATAAGGCGAAGTTTTTCAGAAGCGACAGCACGTGAAATGAGTACTGCAAATGTAAGAAACAATGCAAGTATTTAGAAATTCAAAAAGGGCTTCATGGCAGAAGTAATGCGATAACAGACGAGGTTTCGAGGTTACGCAAAGTGCTTTCAAAGGAAGCGAGCGTTCCTAGCTACCTCAGAAAAAGTGGCGGAACCTGGGCTGAAAGTAGCCAAGAGCTTCTAGCAACACTGATGGAAACCCACTTTCCGGAATCCACAGTATCAGGCGACACACTGAGAACAGTGATCTTCCTCTCTCCGAAGAGGAAATAGGCGTTCTTATTAATAGGGAAAAATATGGTGGGCAATTCAGTCCTTTAAGCCGTACAAATCTCCCGGTCCGGATGGTATTATGCTACAGAAAGTACCGGAGGTAGCAATCGAAATATTTATGGAAATTCTTAGACGCAGTCTAAAAATAGGGTACGTACCAATAGCTTGGAGGGAAGTTAAGGTGGTTTTATATCTAAAGCTGGCAAACAATGGCATACAACAGCAAACGATTTCAGACCGGTAATGGCTTTTTGACTGAGTCACAGCACGTATACATGAAGGGAAAATCTGTAGAAACTGCCCTGCACGAGGTGGTGGGGAAAAAAGAGAAGAGTCTACACTTCGGAGGGTTTGCAATGGCGGCCTTCCCCGATATTGTAGGAGCCTCCAATAACGTGGAGTGCGATGCCATTAAAAATGCTCTAGTAGACGCTAACATTGAACATGGCATTACAAACTGTGTTTGCAACATGCTTGCAAGCAGGAAAATAAACTGTTTCATTGGGCGAAGCTCGGTCAAGATGTCCGTCACCAGGGGACCCCTCAGGGTGGTGTCATATCCCCACTCTTGTGGGTACTGGTTATCAATGATATCCTCAAAAAGCTTAGCACAATGGGTATAAGTGCCACATGCATGACGTGATCATAATAGTGAAGGGGAAATACTGAAATGTGTTAGACGAAATTATGGAGGTGGCCCTGAAGACGATCAGCGCTTGTGCAAAATGCTGTGGTCTCAATGCCAAGCCTTCCAAAACGGAACTGGTTCTTTTTACCAGAAAGTACCGCAATTCAAACTCCCAAAACTCAATGGAGTGGAATTGTCCCTTTCGGTCAGCGCGAAGTATCTGGGTGTGATTCTGGACAAAAAATTTAACTGGAAAATTAGCGGCTGTTCAAGAAACGGTTTCCATAGCCAATAATGGTGCGCTCCGTACCACCCCTATGGCAACATTAGACACCTTATTAGCGAAATTTAACAACCAACCATTATCCATGAATAGCACTTCCATCGTCGAAACCGATAAACTTTCCATTCTCGGTATGTATGTGTCAATGAAAACTTACTTTGGAATAACCACATATTCGGTGTCGTCAAAAATACTGCGAAATGTCTAGGTTTCCTCAAGCGATGTAAGAAATATTTTACCCTCTCTGCTCTGGCCTCAATATATAAGGCGTTTATCCGCCTGAAATTGGAGTACAATACCCACATCTTTTCAGATGCGCCCAAAACATCTCTGCACCTGCTAGATAGGATCCAAAACCGTGCGATAAAACTCATAGGTGATACTAATATCATTCAAACAATGGACACCCTCGAGCACCGACGTAAGGTCTCGTGTTTCACTCTGTTTTATCGCTATTTTCACCACCATTGCTTCATAGAAATCGCCAGTATCATTCCGCTCCTTCAAACCTTTAACCGTAACACCCGTCTCGCTATGAATGCTCATCAGTATACCCGCAAGTCCACTTTCGGACGTACTCTAAAATATCCTAAGCCGTACAACTCGCTTATGGAATGCGCTGCCCAGCTTTTCATTTCCTAGTCATTATAACGTTCAAACATTTAAACCCAACGTTCACCGGTACCTCTCTTTCTATCCTCCCTGACTTTCTTTCGCCCGCGCTGCGTGCAAACATTTTAACATTTTAAGGGTACTTAAATCCCTAGAGCGCGCGTAAATTATAAAAAAAAGAAAACGGAGCTGCTGCCAGGCAATCAAATTCTAACGGATGAAATCCCTTCCTTTATCGACTTCGACATTCCGTTTGATATAATATATCCGGAGAGGATATAATGAAATTGCAATTTTCACAGATGGCTCAAAAAGAGAAGAAGGAACAGGTTCTGGTATCTTCTCAGAAGACCCAGAGCTAAGAGTGTCTATAAGACTACCGGACGTAAGCAGTGTCTTCCAATCAGTGGTTCTGGCTGCCCTCCGAATCCGAAACAGATATCGCTATCTACACTGATAGCCAGGCCGCACTCCATGCAATGAAATGAACCAACGTAAACTATGACACAGTCAGGGGCTGTCAGTCAGAACCGGGTAAGACTGTGATGGATGCCAGGACACTACGGTATTAAAGGAAATGACAATAGTGAGGTTGCCAATAACAAATCACCGCTTTACATAGTGAGGGGCACTATCGAGGAAAAAATCACAAAGACTGTCAAACAAAGGTTGTCAAGTCTTGAAGGATACAGGGTATCCAAGACTTTTTGTCCGCTTTTTGACAGCAAAAGATCAAAATCAAATAGGACGGTAATAGGAAGGCCGACAGGACATTGTCTCCTGCGGCAGCACTCAAAGAGACTCTAATTGTCAGATACGGATATCTGCAGATTCTGCGGTGATCTGCAATCTGTTGAGGACATAACACACATACTGTGTGAATGCGAGGTAATATCGCGTAGTCGAAGAAAGTTTTTCGAAAACCTAGAGGAAATAGACGGCACGAATTTCAAAGGCCTTCTTGGCTTTTGCAAGAAAATTGGGTGTTCCACAAGGTTCACCGATGTTTAGATTTCTACCCTTTGAAGACAAATGCAATTGGTTCCACAGGGACCGCGATGGAACCGTTTTGGTGCCTAGTGCCTGTGTGATGGCATATTCATCCCACCGCTGTTTAACCCAACCTAACCCTAACCATACTTGGGAATGTTCAATTTCCATCTCGTGCAAAGTGGGTTTGCTTAATTGCCTTGTCACTAATTTGGTTCACAAAAGTTTTGTAGACCAAAGGATGTACGTAGTTTTATGTGTAGGTTTATATTCCAGAACTTATTGCTGAAATGCCTTTTAAAAGCGCACATCCCAGTATCTTAAAGACCTAACCCGGGAACTATTTCTTCTGAGAGATTATTTAAATAATTTTAAGGTGAAAACTGGATTTAAAGAAACAGAATTGTAAAAATAAAATTGACTAATGCGACCACACAGTTGCACATATTGTACATAGGTGAAAAGAAGGAGCTACCCTTAGCTGACAAGGCAATTAAATTGTCGGTATAAAATAATATTTCATATCCTGTTTAACAGCATTGTTGTACCAGTCATGGTTCAGTCGCAAATATATTATGCATAATGTCAAAGGTTAAATAACGTAGCGGTCATATAGCTCCTTAATTCCTCGAAATGCAATCGTATTTGTCAAACTAGTTTCAAATCATTATCTCGGAATTATTAGTCGTGTTAGACGACTATTCGGATTTAATCTTCAAATGCAACATTTCATCGTGTCACATCACAAAGTATCCGAGCGGCTTCTCCTCTATTGCCATTGATGTCGCTCATAATTATCGACTTACGAGGATTATTGACTCACGTGAACTGTTCTCTGTTTTACGGAGTGACAAGTACTATCAGAATATAAACAAGTTTTTAAGTACAAATAATTAATTTTTCTCACACTCTGTTTCTCGGCGATATGTACATTTGTCCGATTGATGGACAAACTGAAATATTTGTATTTGCTGATAATTAAATTTACATTAACGCCATACCCATGGACAGTCGAGAGTAATTAAAAAAAAAATAAAAACGCACAAAACCAATAGCCGATAGCCGAAAACTGGTGTTGGTGTGCCTTTTGGTTTTTGGGAGGAAAAAATAGAAGAATTGAACCGCTAAAAAAATACACAGGCAGAAGATTAAAAAAAAAAATAATTCGATTGAATTGATTATTGACGTCTCTATCTTTACTCGTGTTTCGAAAAAAAAAAAAAAAAAATAAAATTGGAAAAATTCCCCGCCCTCAGTTGGTCTATCTGAAAATTGATTTAATTTATTCAAAATGCGTGAATTAAGATAATAAATTCATTCTCTTAATAGCTACTGCAAGGAGGAATGTATTAGAATAGAGCATGTATGTATGTGATGTTATAATTTATTTCGTTCTTCCCCTTGTTCTTTGATGAAGTGGAAAATATGAGATAATAATTTGAAATATTCTCACACGAAAATTCACAAATTCCCAGGGATTATATTTTAGCTAGAGGATACCTACCTCTTCTCTGGGGGGAAAAGAATTTTCTTAGATTTTTTTTCATATCGCTGCTCCGGCAGATATAAATTTGGGCGATTTTCTTTATTCGTTTTCATAAAATCTACAACATAAATCATTCGAGGAGCATACATAGGTTGGAATTAGATAAACATTTTGTAATTTAGAATAATGAGTCTAGCATTAATTTTTATTTTTAGTTGTCCTTTCTGAGCAATTTAAATGACGGGGACTTACAGAAAATATATGTAAAACGAGTTTGGTTACTTTGACAAACAAACAAATTCAACCTCATCCGGAATAACTTAAGACATTAGTTTTCATTTAATTTTCAGTTGTATTGTCGATTTCTCTATGAGAATTCATCTGGAAATGAATACTATACAACCGATGTGGTATGGATTGCTTTTTTAGGCAATTACTCGTCGGTCTTCCTATAAGGTCTAGACTCAAACCAATAAGCTATTTAAGCTGCTTCGAATGCTTCTTCATTAGAATAGAGCTTCATCTATGTATTTCGAACATCCTCGGATATTTTTCTGGCCGAACCGAATTGTTGTGCAATCCTCTTCATTTCTAACCCATCTAATCATCTGTCGATGAAACGCATGCGAATGCACACCCCACTTTAATCCGGGGTGGGTCTGAAACTCAACCAACAAGCCTTTCCAAGTAGTTATATGCATACCACTTTGATCAAAAAGTTTCCGGTGGACCCCACCGTGTGGCACTCTCCTTATTCCGATTTGACTTCTGTTTTTTTTTTTGTTAAGTTGGTAAATCTGTTGTTGACATTACCTCTAAATCTTAGCGTCATAGCTTGACTTTTGCAAAAGTTACGTAGCCAAGAGTGCATCTATCTCTGTGTGTGTTAGCGATTTTTTACAATTTTAGAAATGGATTGAAATTTGCAACAACGAACTTGTATTCAATTTTGCGTAAAAAACGGATTTAATGGTGCGCGAACGTTGGAAATGTTGGAAAAGTGTTTCGGCAACGATTCTCTAAAGAAAACGGTCGTTTACCAGTGGCACGAACGGTTCAAAAGTGGTCGTGAGTCAATCCAAGATGATGAACGCAGTGGCAGACCATCGACATCGAAAACCGACGAAAACATTTTTCAAGTAAGAGAAATATTAGTCAATAACCGCAAATTAACTATCAGAGAGATAGCGGAGGACTTGAATATTGTCTATGGATCCGTCCAAGACATTTTGGTTAATGATTTGGGTTTCCGTCGTGTAGCAGCAAAGTTGGTGTCAAAAGACCTCAATTTCATGCAAAAACGAGACCGTGTTGACGTTGCAAAAGAGATGATTTGCGAGGCTGATTCCGATCCCACATTCACCAAAACGATCATTACTGGAGACGAGACGTGGGTTTATGAGTACGACACGCAATCCAGACATCAGGCATGTGAAAGGCGTTCACCAAATGAGCCGAGACCAAAAAAACCACGTCGTTTTCAGTCAAAAAAGATGGCAATGCTCCCGGTTTTCATGGATTACAACGGTGTAGTGCATTATGAATTTTTGCCAGAAGGCCAGACAGTAAACAAAGAGTATTATTTGGGCGTTATGAGACGATTGCGTGAAGCAATTCGCCGAAAGAGACCAGAATTGTGGGCAGAAAACTCGTGGATAACATACCGTCGCGGTCGCACAGTGCCATCATTGTTCGTAATTTTTTGACGAAAAATGCAACAAATACCATCCAACAGCCACCGAACCGAATTCACCTGATTTGGCTCCCTGTGACTTCTTTCTGTTCAATTGAGTTAAAAAACCACTACGGGGAACGCGTTTCAGCAGCCGAGAGGAAGTATTGGAAAAATCGTAGGAAGCACTGATGGACATACCGAAAACCGAACATAAAAAATGTTTCGAGTATTGGATCAAGCACTGGCATAAGTGTGTTACAGTCGATGGGGATTACTTTAAAGGTGACAATATATTCATAGATTTAGATGAAGAAACTTGTATTTTTGAATTTTCTGAATAAGTATTTTTTGATCAAAGTGGTATATTGCTAACCAGTCGTCTGCAGTTACACATTGCATATTGGCGGCAGTCCCTTTTATTTGGCAACGACACGGGAAGTCGAAGATTTTTGGAGCCGGAACGTTTTTATTCATTCTCATTAGTCAGATTACATTGTACGACAGAACAATTATTATACGCGATCAGCAGGAAACTAATCCTCTATAACTTTTAAGGTTTTCCTTGCTCCAGGATTAGGCAAACGATGGAGAGGCACTATCCATTGAGCATATTTCTGCGACTTTATTCGACTTTGTTGTTTTAATATTGTCATCGATGTCAGGCGAAAGAGAAATATTTCTCACCATCGTGAATACTCGTAATATACGAGGGTAGCCCCAGAAGTACTCGACCTGACGTATAGATGGCGGTTGTTGTTTAAAAAGAACGACAATTGTAGAAAGTACCAACCTTATAAAGCTTAAATTTGAAGTTTAACGACACTATGTTGTTTAGTATTTCTTCGGCATACGATACTTTCGTTTGAAAGACCACAATCCAACCAACATCAAAACGGAACTACTATAGATTCTACTCTGGGGGAGTCTGCTCCTTCATTACAACAATAAAATATTGGGTGGCAGGGTTTAAGCGAGGCCGTACGAACATCGCAATGGTTGACCAAATGAGGTGAGTTCATCAGAAATGTTGAAAAAAAAATCCACAAAATGGTACTGGATGACTGTTGATTGAAAGTGCGTGAACTAGTAGATATGGTAGGCATTTCAAAAAGCGCTGTACATCAGATGTTGACTGAAAAATTGGATATGAGAAAGCTGCGCGGAAGATGGGTGCCGCTATTACTCACAATGGAACAAAAACAGCGCCGTGAGGATGTTTCAATCGAGTGTTTGGCGAGGTTTCATAGCAATAAAGCTTAGTTTTTGCGTCGATTCATAACCATGGATGAAGCAAAGGTCCACCACTTCACACCCGAGATGAAGGAACAGTCAAAATAATGGACTCAAAGGGGATAATCGGCTCCAAAGAAGGCAAAGACATTCCATCTGCAAGCGAGGTCATGGCGTCAGTTTTTTAGGATGCGCGTGGGATAATTTTCATCAGAAGGAAAAACGCTCAACGGCGTGTATTATGCAAACTTATTGCAGCGTTTGAAAGATGAAATCAAGAAAAAACGGCCGCATTTGGCAAAGAAAAAAGTTTTGTTTCATCAGGACAATGCACCAGTTCACTCATCCGTCATTTCCATGGCAAAAATCAATGAGTTAAAGTTCGAATTGCTTCCTCATGCACTCTATTCGCCAGATTTTGCCCCCTCGGATTATTTTCTATTTCCAAATTTGAAAAAATGGCTCGGTGGTAAAAGATTTGCAAACAGTAATGAGGTGCGATTGATGGCTATTTTACGGAGCTCAACGATTCTCACTGCGAAAAATTGGACTAAAAGGAGACTACGTAGAGAAATAAACATATTTTTCCCCAATTTTTTTGCGTTCTCTTTGTTAGATCGGATACTTCTGGGACTACCCTCATAATTTAATGATTCATTCTGTTTGCTAGTCGTTGTCTTCTAACAATCCCTTGTGTAGGGGATTTATGCTATCATCCGCGTCGACTGGAATTCGACTATCAAATTTCTTTGATCATCTCTTTGGCACTTTGGTTGGCGTGTGAAACCCAGTACATTTGTAGAAGAATTTTTAATTTGAAGGCTTGATGGCATGATGGCTTTATGACTGTTTGTGCAGGCAAATGAGACTTTGTTGGAGGCAAAGGTCATCGTCATCCCTTGCAATTGTACCCGCTCGAAGGTCTCTAATGCATGTATTTAGATGAGGAAACCGGGTTTGTTGGGCGTGTTATCATGTGTTTTTCGTTATGCTAAAAACATGCTCTCCTTTCCCCGCTTTAAGCGGTGCTCAGAACATTGCTTGCATGACCTTCTCAGGAGCTCGTAAAAGTTGTATTATTTAGTTTTTATCTTCCAGCACGAATGTACATAAATCGGTTCCAAAGTTATCTAGGTAATCATCATGGTATACATTTTTATTTTTTTATTTATTTTTTTCTCCCGGATATGATATCGCACTACCTGTTAATTATTCGCCTTCAAGTTGTTAATAGATCTCAACTCCCACACAGATCTGAATTTCTTTGATCTTTGTACAGTTCGTCTTATATTCATCAGATCTAATTGTTGACTCTAGTTATGTGTTGGTGAGAAACAAACAGTGAATAACACGACACATGTCTCAACGAACGAGTATAACTATCTTTTGTGGTGGCGGTGAGTGCTGGTACCTTGGTAATTTATCCATTGCTTGGGGTATTTAAAGTTATTGCAGGCAAATCTACCACTTTTTCGAATACCAATACTTTTCAAGTGTCTTAAAGGTTCGGCTTCCTGTAAAACTGGAGTGTATTCCTTTGAGGTTTACAGGTCATTCTTCGTTTCATCCATAGAGCCAATAGTTTTTTTTGTGCAAATCCGTTTAAACCATTTCCAGAGCAGGTTTAACTTTATTATCTATACGAGGTATTCAGAGTAGATTACTCGCATCTAAAGATTTTTTCTTACTGAAATGTTATTCTGCTTTATTTCTTTCCGTATTTCCGTATTTCGGTCACGCTACCAACCTAATCCACTACCTGAGGAATTTCTCCACTACAGGAGTTGAATCTAAGATGAGTTGCCCTTTCACAAGATCTAAGTCGCTATAGATATCAACTCTTACTTAAAATTTCTCCTTCACAAAGTCTTCGTTTGATCTCCATTTAACCGGAATTATTGGTAGATCACCGTTGAGACCAAATCCTTACTCGTACTTCTCGAATTATCGACCAATACTCAATCGCGAGGACACCGCCGCTTCACTAGAGTTGCGGATTCAAACAGTCGAAGAGACAGGTTGTCACCCAATATCTACGGTCGAATAAACGACACAGCATATCCATTTTTTCTTCTTAAATTTTTGCTGAGTCGACCTCGTCTTATCTAGAGGAGCTAGCAACGCTCTGTCACTCTCCTTATGTGATTTCCGTTTAAAACGCTGTTAAAAAAATCCCACATCCCTTACAGTTGGACAACAAGATTTTATGAACTACGAGTGCATCTTTAGACCTAACCATGAAAAACTTCGGAGGGATTAACTTTATGTCAAAACCGAACGAAAAGCCCACTTAATTTCTGTCTACATGTAATGAGATATTTCGTTAAACTTGCTTAGGCTCACCAAAGTCTATTATGGTTGGTACCTTTTTTTTTTGTGGCCACCTGCCAGATGCTCCTTTTTCGTGATCTTTCGCACATTTCTGGAGTCGAGAACTGTGAAGGCTGTGTTGTTCCGTTTTCCCTTTTCCTTCTTGATACTCCTTTCTCTCAGGCCTATAGTGTTATATTCTGTCATCTTTTTCTAAAGTCTAATAAGGCATACACAGGGTCAATTAAAATATCTTACGTTGTGTTACAAAACATAATAAAAATAAAATCTGTGACTAAGTATGTACATATCTGCATATACAAATCCTGCAGTCAATCCGCATGCTGTACCGTCGTACCGTCTTCCAACCGCTGCTTGGCCTAGTCCGAATCCAATATCAGTGCCTGATATTGCAATATATGTATATACTCGTACAAGGTGTCGCAAAAGTTGTCACCCGATGTTCCTTTTCTGTAATTTTTTTTTTAATGAAAAAACGCTGGTTCTGCTTTTGGATTATGTTTATTTGATGTTTTACATTTTTATCCATTAAGTCGAGAAAATGACATCGGCTAAGTGGCCGCCGCCGGAATTGATGACCATTCGGGCCCGATTTGTGGCATTTTCCATCACTCTTGCCAGAACTTGCGGCGATAGGTCCTCGCATTCTTGATGGATATTCTCTGTGAGGGCTACAAGAGTGTGAGGCTTGTTGACATAACATAGACTCGTGACTTCAAAAAACCCAACAACTAGAAGGGTTGAATCAGGCGATCTTGCCCAACAGTGCAAATCGCCAAAATAAGAGATGGGGCGACTCGGAAATGCACCTCTCAGAATTTCGGTTGTGGATCTGTTGGAACCACATGTTCTCCAGTCCCAATTCATCCAATTGAGGAAGGAGAAAGTACCCAATTGCGTGGCACGTCGTTTGGTCGATACTCCGAGGTCCTCTGCGCATCTTCAACCACAGCTGCGATATTCTCAGCAGACCGGCCAGACCTGGCAGCAGTTCGTGTTTTCCCATACTCTTCTAGGCGAGAGGCTAAACGTCGTAGTGTTGGATGACTGAGAAATCTGTTTATTTCACAAATTTCAAAGTATTGTAGAATTGACATTTTCCGCCATTTGCAAAAATTATAGCGTCTTCCGATAGGGTGATAACTTTTCCACCACCTAGTTCATAGAATTTCAAGCACCGATCAGATCCCAAACTTCGATCACTACAAATTCAAAAGTGTTGGGTTCCGAGACACTCCGACATCGCCCCAGGAAACTGCGTCGCCTATGAATTGGCCAGACTCTGATCACTAGGAACAAATAGTGAGAATTTTGACAAGGTCAAGCCACCAATGTCTTACGCCAAACAAATACCTCATTTTACAGGCAGTCATAGGTGAACTCATCGAGACAACTGTGAGCCATCTATTGACGAATTTGGCCCAAACTCAATCTTTTACGATCAAGAGGGCTGATTAGACTCAGCGGACATAAACTCATAAACATTACTATGGGACATTGCGGCATTGTAAGACACGCGCAGCAATTGATTATTCCTCACAACGCGGAGAATTTGCTAGGACTAAGAAGAAGAGGAATCTGTGTCGCACTTTCTTTGCAACTACCCTGACTTGGCATGCATCTAAATGGAATCCCATTTTCGAGATCTAAAAGGTCTCTGGTTTATGAAAATCACCGTCCTTGACATATTTATCAAGATATCTATTTGGTTCCAGAAGTAGCATCGCCTTCCCATACTCTCCCAATGATACCACAATGGACTTATGTAAAGGGTCTTTCAGTAAGCGCTTCCTATTTTTAAATTTAAATAAAACAAAGTGTGGGTGAGATATCATCGAATTTTTTTATTCGTTTGGAAGGCCTATCGATGCTATTATGTATGGAATATAACATCGTTCAAATGTCCGCCGCGGCTCCGCTGTGGTTTGTGGCTTATTCGTATAGACGTGCGACTGCAGAAAACCCCACAAAAAAAATCTAACGGGGTCAAATCGCAGGATCGCAGGTGGCCAATTTACATCATCCCCACGTGTGATGACCATGCCCTCGAATTGCTCGTGCAGAATTTCCAATGTGGCGGGAGATGTGTGGCACGTAGCGCCGTCTTGTTGAAACCACATGTCGTTGGTGTCCATATCATCCAATTCAGGCCAAAAGAAGTTGCTAATCATCGACCTATAGCGCTCGCCGTTGACCTGGCCAACGTCGTTCTCAAAGAAATATAGACCGATGACGCCGCCATCCCGAGATCCACACCAAACAGTGACTTTTTCGGCATGTATTGGACGCTCTTGGATCTCATGTGAATTGGTATCGTCCCAAATTCGAAAATTTTGTTTGTTGACGTACCCATTCATCCAGAAATGGGCCTCATCGCTGAAGATGATTTTTCGATGAAAATCAGGGTCAGTTTCCAATTGCTCCAGAGCCAATTCAGCGAATAAACGTCGTTGTCTATGGTCGTTTACCTTCAGCTCCTGGGTCAGTTGAATTTTGTACGGGTGCAGGCCCAAGTTACGACACAAAATTCGCCAAGTTGTGGCCTGCGAAAGGCCGAGTTCTTATGAGCGACGCCAAATCGACTTCCTCGGATTCTCCTGCACACTCTCACGGACAGAGGCGATGTTTTTGGCAGATCTTACGTTTTGTCGACGTACGGGTGTTAGTTTATCGTTATCGTTACTGAATCAGTAGACTCAAATTTATCCATCACACTGCGAATAGTCCTCTCGGTAGGACGATTATGGTAAAATGGGCGAAGCGCGCGGAACGTTGCCCGAACAGAACACCCATTTTGATAAAACAATTTTAGCATTAGCACGTGTTGTTGAACGCTATGTCCATCCAAGGTGATTTGGGAAAACAGACTGAATAAATGACAGCCAATTTGACAGATGTAGCTTCAACAATATGGCCGCTATCGACTGTCAAAGTTGGGAAGACCCTGTACAACTGGCCTAAGTGCACTTCAATAAGGACCACTCTAACCTAACCTAACCTAAGTACCTATCTTGTTAGCTCTCATATTGGCTTACGGTTTGCCTGATACAATTTCATGTCTCACAACATTTTGAAACCTAGCCGTTTTCAGATTCTTCGCGGTAGTGGACGGTAGTGACAGAACAACGTTAAAAAGTCTTTTGATGGATTTTTGTCAGATAGTCTTTGTTTCCCAATGTTACCAACAAACACAACTTCGAGTTTTCATATTGTGTCCGATATGAAAGGTCTGGATAATATGAAGACCACATTTTAAT
Organism: Volucella zonaria; assembly: GCA_963966105.1. Lineage (NCBI taxonomy): Eukaryota > Metazoa > Arthropoda > Insecta > Diptera > Syrphidae > Volucella > Volucella zonaria. The sequence goes on along the minus strand of OZ014534.1, from coordinate 116,364,866 downwards.
GGTAGTAAACATTCGTACGAGTATTACAAATTTCCAGTGCCTCAAGAAATAACGATGGGTTGAAGCATTTTCGCTGCCTTTTAGCTTGGTAAGTGACAAAACATTCGAAGCTGTTAGAATATTTCCACCTGGGTAGCTCCAGCTCCAATGTTTCTCTCTTTTTTCTACACTATTTCTGTATACCCTCTTTGTCCGTTTCGTAAAAAATAAACGAACAAAAAAAGCAAGCAGATTAAATCTTTTGAATTCAGACAGGATCCACTCAAGCTGAATAATTCAAAGGATGTAAAATGCATTTTATCTGTGTACGAGTATATACTGTACGAGTATCTGTGTTTTGATGATGGATTTTGCGTCCTTGGAATTTGTGTGTCCATGGGTCTAATTGAAAAGTTCTGTTCAATTAAAAATTCTATCTACAGCAAATAAAGGCCCATCAACAAATTTATTAAACGTCTAATATTTTGTCATTAATCACAATTACTCGTATAACTTATAATTATCGTACACACGTATCGTATGTTTTGCATTTTTCGTACTCGTACTCGTATATCTTATAATTCTATCTTCTGAGCAGAGATACAGCGAAGTACAGAAGTACTCGTATTCGTATTCGTATTCGTATTCGTAAAATGCGAGTAAGAAAATGCGCTTCATTATCCATTTTTTGCGATCTGCTTTAATTTGGGTTTTTGATTTCCATCTCATTTGGCGATATGACAGTTTCTTGCATCATTAAAACCAGGTATTGCCTTACGTACGAGTATATACGAGTATATGGTATGCATACATATAGACGAATGTATACGAGCATGACTATGAAAACGAATACGAATACGAGTAACGACTGTTTACGAGTACTCGAATTTATTATTTTTAATATCAAAGTCTCAAAAGCTGGTGGATGTGCGAAAATGGAAAGCTTGTCGTCGTCGTCGTCGTCGTTGTCTATCCAATGGAGTGGTTGACATAGGAGGCCAGAGAAGGCTGGAAGAGGTCGAAGGAGGTGCTATTGAGGCTACTGTGGGAATGCAGTAAAATGTGCAAAATACTTAAGATGTAAATTTGATGAAGCATTTGATGTCACGAGCGCATTCGAACATGAATCGTGTGGATAAAAATACATTTGAAGAGCTTACAAGTGTACGAGTACAACTGTAGGAGATACTCCTCAGTAGTTGTCGGTGTCTGTAATTATGCAAGTCAAGTGTCATTTTTGCATTGAACTACTAAAATGTGGGCGATAAATTTGTGTCTTGCATCGCCTCGCCATGAACCTTAAGAGCGTTGTTAATAATTTTTTTTTTTCGTTTGTTTTTTAGGCCAACATAAATTGTTAGAAATTATGTGGAAAAGATTTTTGTTTGATGATAAATACACGACTAAGTATTAGGTGTGTCAAGTTGAATTACTCTTCAAACCCCTGCATGTTGCTGTCATTTGGTCAGCATCTTGGCCTTCGTAATAGCTTAGGCGGAGATAAGACTTTTACAGGATCCTCAATTCGACCATAATTCAATGCGATTAATGCTGCATCTGCTCTTAAGTCAATACATGAGTTTCGACTGATTCTTCAGAATTTGTGTGGAAATTTTACTTGAGCACATATTAGGTTTATTTTAAAGAAAGTGTCTTTGATGTGGCTCAGGTCTAGGAGAGTCTGTGACTCTCAGTTGTACCTGATTCCCCAACAGGAATCGGCCTCATAACACTTTGCAACTGTAATAATCGTTGCAACTAAGTCTTTTTATCATTCCCGATTCACTTAATCTGCTCGATATGATACGATTGACTAATACAACAAGCGGGCAAAGTTTGGTCTACAACTTAGAGACGAAGAGCGTCATCCGGAATATTTTCAAGTTTGATCGTGGTATCTGAGGCTTTCTTCTCATAGCTACTTGTACTACATTTTTTCCACAGACATGGAGTCACTCTATGGTGCAGTCTGCACCTACATATATTGTAAGTGACCGATTCTTAGCCGTTTACGTTGGAAAAGACAAGGATATGCTGGTTTTTACAGACCTCTTCTCCGAATATACATATTATAAGAGATTTACTAAATAGTGCATCTTCAGCAAAACTGTTAACCTCTACACTTATTCCCTCGTGGCAATCTCTCCGCTGACAGGGGATGAGTGTATACATTCCCATCCCAACTCGTCTTGTTAGCTGCAAATTTGTCATTTAAATGTGTGTTCGACGTGAGTTCTATCAGAAAGTTGTAAATGTTCTTGTTGAGTTAGTTCTAAAGGTGTAATGCAAAGCCCATCTAAGTACACCTATCGTAAGCGATCTATCTTAGTTTATTTTGATCTAGATATTTGTACAGTATTCCAACTGAACATCTACCACTTTAAACTGCGGCAACTACAAAAATTTAAGGCTGCATAGCATTTCTAAAAAACCGCATCTGTTGTACTGGGATTGATTGCGAGCCTTTTTGTCGATAACCTGATTGACTTCTACCGATGTAGCTTCAGTCGTTCATACTACGACAGGTCCTTGACAAAAACCATCAATTTCAAACCGATTTATACCACCTTTCTATAGATTTTAAGGCCTCATCTAAATAATGTCTAGAAACGAGTTGTATGGAACAATATTCAATGTTGGTATCCCTGCTAACGATTGTGCAGAATGGCGATGGAAAATGCACGCTGCTTCATTCAGGTCTTAGCGAAATCATTGATATGTGACGTGCTGATATGCTGTTTCTTTAACAAAACATATGTTAAACGGTGACCAGATAAGAACGATAGCCACCTCGGCTTCGTTGGCCGTGCTACAAGCCGTCGTCGGTCCAATATGTGCCGCTTTATTCCGGCAATAGCGTGTCGAGTGTTGGCCTCGAGCTCGTCCAAAGTGGTTGGCTTGTTAGCGTAAACTAACGACTTGACTTTGCTCACTCGAGATGACCCAGTCGCCAAACTTCTCCTACACAACTTCGAGCGTTGCGTCGCTTGTATGGCATGTAGCGCCGTCTTGTTGGAACCTCAGCTCGGATATATCGATATTGTCGAGCTCTGACCACAGGAAGTCGGTTAACATCGCTCTATACCTGAAAGCATTGACGGTAACAGTGGCTCCTTCCTCATTTCGAAAGAAATAAGGTCCGATGATGCCGCCATACCCTAATTTTGCTTGTTGACATAGCCGCTGAATCAAAAATGAGCCTCATCCGAGAAGATGATTTTTTGGCCAAAATCCGGATCTCCGACCAACATTTCTAGCGCCCAACTCGCGCACTCACGTCATTGTCTATGGTCGTTGGGCTTCAATTCTTGCGTCAGCACAACCTTATACGGATATAGATTCAAATCCCATCGCAAAATAAGCCGGGTTAACTCTATGGCGATGCCCAATTCAACTGATCGGCGTCGAATCGACGTTTCATGGTCTTCTTCGATACTGGCCGCTACGGCGGCTATGTTTTCTTCATTTCACACCAATCCCTGGTCTGGTTGGTGGCTTAAAATCCAAAAGAGTGCACTGACGCCTTGCACGCTGGAACCATGATGACGGCCGACTTCACGACGAAATTCACGTTCTGTATTTACAACTGAGCCGGAAATTTGATAATATTTTTTAAATAATTGTCGCACGTTCGGCAAGCGTAGAATGATGCATGATGAAATGGCAAACCTTGCTGAATATTTTGACAGCTGGATGTCATTGGTAACTTTGATACCCGCTGAAACATAACATTCATTAAGTAATCATCACACGGTTACAGCAGAGGCACAATCTCTCAAAAGTCGACAGAATTACTCGCAGTCGTCGGTGATATTGACAAAATCGGAGAATCGCGTGATGCCAGTAACGTGATCATCCCTCCGGAAGCGGAAATTAAGTATGTGATTCAACACAGAAGTCTGGGACAAATCATCACTTCAGACAGTTATAAGATTGAGTTAGTAAGTGACTTTGCCTATCTTGTTTCTTGTTAATTGTTTCAAGGCAATTGAGTAGCAAAACCCTCCCTCAAATATTACTTATGGTACTAAATGTCGCTCTACTTCAAATCACCTGAAGTCGAGTGTTTGCTGATACTTTAATATTTGAGTAATCCAAACATTTTTCATTCCTTCTCTTATTGTAATCTTGGCTGGAGCATTTGCATCTATTGCTTTTCAGACTGAATTTTCGGTAACATTTTTATCTCCTTTGCAGTCATTTTACCTTTAACATATCCGTAAAATTCTTATATGTACTCGTAGGTATCTCTCATATTTTTTCAGAACTAAACCTTCCATATAAGATCTCAGAAAGATCGGCGAAAATGATCTTTCGTCGTGTCGCGATGCTTTTTTCATCTTTATCCGTACCCTTTAAACCGAAACCGTGTTCTACGTAGATCTGCATAGACTGCCATGGAGTTTCACTATGTTTTGATTGTAACTTACCGATCGGTAGATGTTGCAGTTTTTCGTGACGCCTTTATCCAAAATCTTCGATTTTTAACGAAGGTACGTAATCTGGTCTAACTCCTTGTCCACGAATCTCGATTTGAATATTTTGATAGTGTTTTATTCATTCAGCCCCAATCTCAGAAATATTAGCGTGTTTGCTTGTGATTTCAGGTAGCACCTTTTCCGAAGCTTGCCGCCTGTTTACCTATTATAAGGAGAAATCTTCTTAGCGTCGGTACAAAGCCTCTACGGCCAGTGCTCCCGCTCTAGCTACAGCTTTCTTTGCTTTAGTTTTGCACCGTTCATACTCTGACTCGAGACGTACTTTTTCGATCTGTCACGAAAAGCCGGACTTGTTGACTAGTGGACAATTGCCTTTAATTTCAGAATACCTCATAATGTAAATATGAGTAGAAAGAATAGTCAAATTCTTCTAGAGCAGCGCCAGCGAATTGAATGTTTGTTGCTGACATGACTGGATCGGCTGAGATCAATCGACATCATTTTCAATAAGAAATCTTGAATTTTCTTTCACAATTTGAGAGCAGACCTCTGCTGGCCTGCTGGGTTTCATTGTATGGCAAGTAAGTATCATATTTCGATATGCCAATCGTTGACGTTTTTCAGGTGGTTTCAAGAACATCTGAATAACTTAAACCACTAAACGTCTTGTTTGAGGCCATCCATTTCTTGAAGTAGCTCGTGTTTTATAGAAATTATCTTGCCCCTAATAGTAGCTCACCTTAATCATGTCATAAATCATTGCTTCAAGGGGTCCACTTTTCCTCGGTCGTGGAAAATCGCAAAAATTTTACGCATTGCTAAAAAGGCTAGCCCAGAAATTGTATGTGATTTCAGACCAATCAGCATATTTCCATGTTTATCACAAGTCTTTGAAAAGCAGATACTTAAATGCCTATCACTGCATCAGCTATTGTACTTACCCCATGTCAATCTGGTTTACGAGCTAACCACGATGTTCCACGGCCATGGTTAATATTCTCGAAGAAATCAGACAAGATTTCGATGACATAGCAGATAGTGACATTTCTCTATATGCTATGAAAAATTTCTCAAGTTAACCATGAAATACTTTTCCGGTTTCAGTGACATGGCTATAAGACTTGTTCACAGTTTTCTCCCTGGAAGGCCGCAATGAATTATATCCGGCGAAAAACTTTCAACTCTAAAACCTGTTTCGCCAGGGTTAACTCAGGAATCAATTTTGAGTCCGATCTTATTCTGTTTTTTTTTTATAAATAACCTCCTAACTGTGTGCAAAGTTTGATCAGTGCACCTATATATATGCAAATGATGTTCAGCTTCATTTAGCTCGTCCTAAAGGAGCATGGTTTCCGACTTAATGAGGATCTGGAGCTTATAATCAGGGGGTCGGTGACAAATGGTCATCTGCTTAATTCAAATAAGTCGCAATGCATACTGATTTCAAACAAAAAATTCGATTCCAACTTTCTTCCTGATGTTTGGCTTTGTAAAACCAAGTTAAGATCCATCGAGCTTGTAAGAGGTCTTGGTTATATAATAAATTGGAATTTGTCAGATTATGCTCATACTAACGCAGTAATTGTCGGTATTTGCGGATGCCTTCGTAAATTATGGTCGACTGCAAGCTTTACGGTTATAACACTGAGGAACACACATTTCGTTGGCTAAGCCTGACACTTGTTTTTGACTTACTTTTGGCGTATGAATGCGAAAACAATCACAATTTTTGTCTATCACGTCACCTTTTTAAGCTACAGGATATCATCGTTTCATTCTAAACTAAATAACATACAAAATGTGCATACAATAATAAATTAAAGAAACAATTACCAAACAAAATGTTCAAAGAAAATAATTTTATTCATAAAAGTAGTAAACTTCTTTAACCAAACGGCAAACATTCATATCAAGGTAAAAATTTTCGTTTATAGCTTTTCTTGGAGTGTTCATTCTGTGTTCAATCTCGCCTGATACTCCAATAGTAGTCAGCCATCATATGTACTTTCCATCTACCTTGGTACCGTGCTTCCATGATCCTTAGATCCTGGTGGAATCGCTCGTCACCGACAAGCATTTTGAAGCTCTCTAAAAGTTGCTGGACAATTTTTGTGTAATTAACTGCTCGCGTATTCCCAAGAAAGTTTTTGACAACGTTTCTGAATGCCAACCAAGCATTATTTTGGAGTTCTGTCATTGTCCCAATAAAATATTCATCTTTAATGAGCTGCCGAATCTGCCGTCAAACCGTCAAACACACCGGACTTTTTCAAAAGACAGGCAAGATTCCCTTGCTGAAATGAGGTACTTGAAACAGTCTCCTTCAATTGATAAAGTTTTAACAAACTGCTATATAATACTATTTCTGTCAACAAGCGGCTGACGTAGAATGTTTGGATCACCAAGTTTGAGTTCAGATCTTGGCAGCCAATTCGACTGTAGCCAATGCTCCTCACGAGCTCTGCTGTCTCACATACACAAAAAACAGGGATACTTGATATATCCGCTTTGCTGGCTAAGAAGGAAGCATACCATTTTAAGGTCAACACAGATGGTCTATTTGTGCATGTGGTATTGCAACAAATCAATGACTCCTTTTATGGCTTCATGTCTTCAGTTTCCATTGTGGAGGAGGACACACTTCAAGCTCCGCCTTGAGCTATCAATAAACAGTCGCCATTCAGTTGCGTTATAGGCTAGAATTCCCAACTCCTCCATTAAATCATTTATGTTATGGCAATACACAAATTCACCGTCACTTCGAAAGTATTGCAGAAATGCAATTTCTCTTGATCGAAAGTAGGACACCTTAGCTCCTTTTTCAAGCAAGGTTTTCTCGTGAAGTCTTGATGCTAAGAGCTCTGAAGCCTATTTAGAAAGTCCCAAATCCTGGACCAAATCTTTGAACTCTTTCTGATCAAATCCCCTACGAATGGAGTGATCATCGTTGGTGTCACTACGATCTCCACCATACTTGTATTCTTGTAAGAAAGAAGGTAGTTCTTTGAAAACTGGCACTGGGATTTCAGCTGAATGAGGTACTGGACGTATGGCTGATGATAAACTAGGATACTCAATTTTACATTTGTTTTTCTTGTTATATCCGGACGTTTTCACTATACAAAAGTAGCAGTCACTTGAATGATCTTTGGGCTCTCGCCAAATCATAGGTATACCAAATTACAATTTATTTCGTGTTCCCTTTGTCCACATCCGTAAACTCTCAACACACTGTTTGCACACCTTGTGAGGTGCCCAACGTTTATCTTGATCACGAATTTTTATTTCAAAATATGCAAAATACGCATCCCTGACAATGCGCTGATGGATCGAAACACAACCACTCTGTAGCGAAAAAACTTGACATGATAGAAGAAAACTAAGTACAGTTTTGTAATCTGCGTACCTGCGTTCTCAACAGATTTTTTTTTTTAAATTGTTCCTCAGTGTAATATAACAATAACTCGACGAAAGCTAATAATAATTCGAGGACTACCACTAATGAACTATTCTGATGTTGGGATCCTCGATTCATTTTCCATGTTCAAGTTACAAATGACAGTGATGTTTTGCGGTATATTCATGGCTTTCGTAGATACGAACACTCCAAAAACGTTTTTGGTTGCACTCTACAAAACTTCATAAATGCCAAAACCTGTATCTTTTTGCATAAAATAATAAAAAATAAAACTCCTCCGTATCTTTTCAATAGACTTAACTTTTCGCGTTCCTAAAGAACATTTACATAACATAAATGTAACTAACCATAAAAACAATAACTCCTGTCGGTTGTTTTTCATTCAGACTGTTAAATTATGGAATATGTTGCCCCCTCGAATCAAGGCAATTACCAACACCAAAAACATTAAAAGTGCTATCTTTCTTCACTTCTCATCTCTGCTTCAAAACAAATTTCTACATTTGCTTTTCTCACTTTCTTTACATACATACAGTGATGTGAAAAAATATAGACTCAAACCAAAATTTCAATTTTTGTTTTTTTGTTCTAAAATACGAGTATTGCCAAACAATACCAATTCAGGGAAAACGCTTTTATGGTATATTTCTCACCTGCGATAAAGTATAAACTCCAGATTTTTATTTATATTTATTTAATAAGGAATACTTTGTCCGTTATTTCTTATAACACTTAACAATCGTTGTGGTAAACTGAATATAAGATTGCTTAAATTGATTTCCGGTATATTATTCCACGCTTCAACAATTCCTTGTTTGAGTTGTTCCAAATTTTGGATTTCTGGCTTTTCCCGATCATAAACCGCCCTTGCCAGGATGCCCCACAGGTTTTCAATGGAGTTTAGGTCTGCATTTAAGGCTGGCCAATCTAGAAGTTTAATACCATATTCTTGAAACAACGTTATTGTAGTCCGTGCTTTATGGATAGGAGCGTTGTGTTGTTAAAAAATTACATAAATTACATAATTGTCCTCAGTTACCGTGTTTAGGGGAAGAAGATGTTCCTCCAACACTTCTTGGTATTTCTTGGCGTCAATTCTTCCAGAAATAAAGACAATTTCTGTTTTTAGACTACCGATGAGAACTGCCTAAACCATAACATCTCCTCCTCCTAAACGTCTGCGTGGCATGATTTTTCGTTCTTTCCTAAGATCATGCCAATAGTATTTGAAGCCGTTGGAAGCGTTGAGGTTGAATTTCTTCTCATCACTAAAGATTACGAGTACATGCGACCACATTTTCACCGTGTTGGACATGTGTTTCAGCAAATTCAAGACGTGCTTCTTTATGCCGCTGTTTAAGCAGTGATTTAATCCAGCACTTTCGGTATTTAAAGTTGCCCGAAGCTGCTGTCCATTTTCTTGCGAGGCTAGAATTGCAGTCCAAATTAAAACGTCGAACCATTTGCAATGAAGAAGCTCCTGAATGTGACATTTCACGTAAAAGAGACGTTTAACCGTTCGTGCAATTTTCATTGGTCGTCCAGATCGCTTATTTGTTCCATAATTTTCAATTCCGGATTGTAGAAAATCCTTTGCTACACCTTGAGAGCGAGTCATTTCAATGGCAATTTGTCGCTGGGTCATTCCACTATTTTTTAAATCGGCTATTCTTTGTTTTTCAATGTCAATTGATTGCTTACCACGTGGCATATTTAAGACTTCGAAGAAAATCACTTTTGAAAAAAGAAAAACTGTTTATTATCACTCCAGCACACCGACCTTCGCTTAACAACTAAGCATGCCGTTGAATAAAATCTTGAGTTTATACTTTTTTGGTTTTCCCTGAATTGGTATTGTTTGGCAATATTTTAGGACAAAAAAAAGTATAAAAAAAATTAATATTTTGGTTTGAGTCTATATTTTTTCACAGCACTGTACGTATTTTTTTTTTCTACATATATTTACCTATTTTTCTCGTCCCATTCGTCTTTTTTCCCGCGCTATTATCTTATTTATTATCTACCTAGGTTTATGTAAATCTTAATGTCCAAACCCTTATAATTAAATAAATTGAATTGAATTGGTGTCAGAACTCCAACTTTGCGGGCCATTTAAACTTGTTTCACATCGAATTCATCTGTTTTGTGGTGAAATTGTCCACTCAATGCAAGAAAATTCGAGTTCACAAAATCCCTATACGGATGTGGTGAATCATCATCTCTAAATGCAAACTGAAATCCAAGAAATCACCTTCAAAATTAAAGTGCAACATTTCCTTGTCGATTTTCTGCGAAGAAACCTGACCCTGAGTTGGAGCGTTGTTTCACTTATTTCGCAAAACAGAAAAATTCCTCATTTTTCGAGGAACAGAATTCTTACTTAGCATCGTGTCCTTTTTCATGGTGACAGCTGGAAGCAGGGAATTATGTTCAAACTTGCACGCCATAGATGGCTTGAATACCAGGAAAACCCTATGCAGGTTTTTTTGCCAGAATTTTGTTTCTATTTTTTTCTCTTGGATGACATTTGATATTTTCATATTTTTCTCCATGATATTCTTATTTTTATTTTTTTTTTACAAAAAGAAGAAGAAATTCCCGTGATATATTTCTAGATGATATTCTATTACAGCGAAGCGAAGCATACCCATCGTGCAGCTCTCTGTTTCAGTGACTCAAAAATTCTATGAGAATCTCTCACAGTCCAGTGATTCTCAAGATTTGTTTTTTTTTTTTTTGTTGTATCCTTATCCCGTGTGAGCTTACTGAACGTATCCATGTAATGGCTTCCGAGTTTGTGATTCAAACTCACTCACCTATCTATTTCCATCATATTGCTAACCACTAGAAAATACGGATACATGCGAATACAGAGTGTCACTTTTAGTATGACGGACTGAGAAACGTGCATCCGGATTCATATGCTGTGTTCTGGGGGCGCCCTTTACTAATTAGTTACACACCGCCACCATACGAGTATATGTAAAATGTGTATGTTGGGTTGTCACTCCTATTAGTTCGCCCCGGTGGACAAGGTTAAAGAGGAAATAAAAATAAAAATGAAACAATGTTTACCGAAAAATTCCACAGACCACAAAAGATAGAAGTACTAGCGAGTGGGTGGCGCCGTGGGGGTGGTTAATGTCAATGATGATATTGGAGGTGATGCTTCTGGTGCTGGTGCTGGTGCTGGTTGCTCTGACCACATAAGTGGAGGCGACGGCAGTTGGTATCAATTGCGATGTTTATTAATTCGCAAACAAGCAAACAAAAGATACAAACAAGAAACGTTTAAGACAATAATACTGATGATCTGTTGATAGAGTTCCAGAAAAAAAAAAAATGATTTTTTCTGGTCGCAAAAATAACTTTGCTTAATCGAAATGAAATTGAAAATTCATTCCTTTTTATTCGGGTTTCGACATTTAAATTACTGTTCGCACAGAACTCATCAGACTAATGAGAATGGGTTATTGCTTGAGGATGGAAGGAACGGGTTAATCCATTTCATGTCACAAATCCATTACGACGGGAAATACAAATGCCTGTGTGTAAATGAAAATGTATCTTTGGATTAACATTTGGGTTCTAAGATCTTTTTGGCAATGCCGCGGGTGAAGTTTAATTAAGAAGGAATGAGGTCACACAGTATTCTGTTGAAGCTATAAAAAGCGGCGGCAATCTACAATAAAAATTGGCAGCACCATATGGAATTGTATAAAATGTTGCTGTCACAAAATGTTCTAGGTGGAGCGTATGCTTAAAAACTGAAGCAATTTTGTTGGTGAAGGATAAACAAGCAATTTACACACATGTGAAGGATAAACAACACAACTACTATTGGCCATCATTTAACTCTTTTCTCTAAATCAACTTAATAATTCAATCGTAATTGATTTAGTTTTCTCTTGTAGTTATTATCATAATTGTTCAGGTACAATTTAAGTAAGCTATTTCTAGTTGCATGTTCAAATATATTTTCTTTCGACTTTGTTAATTTCCCATTTGAACTACATCTTCTCCCCGGTCCACCCCGGACAGATCTATTAAGGCTTATTGCTAGCCTTATAAAGAGTGTTTTTTTTAGAGGTTTGCTTTTTAAACTGGCAACACTGTTTCTACAGATTGTCAATTTGACAGTTGGAAGTTGACTTGTGGTTAGTACGTTTTACCATTTTACGATGAATAGATTAACGTCAGAACAGCGCGTGTAAATTGTGTAAACTTATTTTGAAAACCGAATGAGTCGATTCGCCATCGTGCACAGCAATTTTAGCTATCCACTTTGTGGAAGATTTTACGGAAAGATCGAGGTTGTGCAAGAGTTGAAACCGCGTGACCATTATACGCGTCGTAGGTTTGGTGAATGGGCCGAAAAAATGATTCAGTTTAAACCTCATTTTTAACGCAAAATTTTGTTCTCCGATGAGGCCCATTTTTGGGTAAATGGATATGTAAACCAGCAAAATTGCAAAATTTGGCGTGGAGAAATCCAGAAGCCTCTGTCCAGGCGACCTTAAACCATTAAAACTCACTGTTTAGTGTCCTTTATGGGCTGGTGGAATCATCGACCCATATTTCTTTAAGGACGATGCCGACCAGAATGTTACCGTCAATGGAGACAGAAACATGATTTCTGTCATCTTCGTTCCTCAGGTGAATGGCATTGACATGACAGAGCTTTGGTTTCAACAAGATAGCGAAAGATGCCTCACGGCGCGCGACACCATCACATCGAAACATTTGCTGAGCGCTTTTTTTCGCGTATTGGACCTGTAAATTGGCCTCCACGATCCTGTGATCTCACACCTTTAGATTATTTTCTTTAGGGGTATGTGAAGCCGCTAGTCTATGCCGATAAACCAGAGACATTGGACGATTTGAAAGTCAACATTCGCCGTGTTATTGCTGATATATGACCCCAGTTGCTCGATAAAGTTGTCGAAAATTTGATTTCACGATTGCGCTTCATTCGAGCTCGGCGTTGCGCGCATGTGTCCGCCTAAATACACCTAAATACTTGTATTGCTTAACTATTCCTATTTTAAAGCAGTCAGCATTTCAGTTCATATTTTCATTATATACGTAGGATATCTGGGCTTTCTCCAACAAAAACACATTTACACAATTTATGTCTTTAGCAGGTAGATGAATGTAAGTTGATTTCAGCAGTCGCACTGACTTTCACAACAAAACCGAAAAATATTAACTTTGTCTTATTGCTCACTGTAAGCTTGTGTCTGACAAGCCAAAGACGTAATAGATGTACATGGTGGTTAATTTCCGCAACTTAGTTTAAGCGTGTGGTGGAGCTATAAGCAAAAACGAAGTCATCCGCAAAAGCTTTAACCTTACCCATAAAGGAAAGTAGAAAAGTAGAGTTGACGTAGATTAAAAACAATATGGGACCAAAGACAGATCCTTGTGGTACACCTAGATTTGAACTACTTAAACTCTCCCCAATTTTTACTCTTTGAATTCTGTTCTTTAGATAGGAAGCAAACCAATCTAACATAAAACCGCGGAATCCCATACAATGCAGTTTGTCTAAAAGAATGCTCTGGTCAACCATGTCAAAAGCTTTTGAAATGTCCACAAAGAGCCCGGCACAACGATATTTAACACCAAGTCCTTTGTACAAAAAAGCACAAGAATCAAGAAGAGCATCTTCTGTGCAAAGGCCTTCTCTAAATCCAAACTGATTCTCGCTAAAAAAGTTATTTTTTGTAAGATATTTTAGTATTCTAATTTTGATAGTGTTTTCGAAAATTTTAGTCAGGACGTGAGGTATAGGCGGAAATAAGAATGCTCTTGAGGGAGAGTTTGCTAAGGTTGTAGTCGAAGAGAGGCAGAATATCGTTCGTGTAGCATTCTAGATATTGGGTCCAGGTGTACGTAATTCGTTCTCTGAACAGAAATAAGTTGAACTAAAGGACAATACCCGGAGACCATAGCCTATTACCAACTAAGATCTGATGAATAAAGAGTATACCAGCAACTTTTCGGCGTACAGAAAGTGGTTGTAAATTTATAAGTTTCAGCCGGTCAGTATATGGTGGTAAGTTTGGCTATCATCCCAGGGAAGACCACGTAAAGCAAATCGTAAAAACCTGCGTTGAACAGCTTCTATTCGGCGGATGTGAGTTCTGTAGTAGGGTGACCAAACGTGGCTTGCACATTCCAGATAAGCCTCTTCTGGAACAAAAGTTATGTAAAGGGATGTTGTAACTTAAGGATTGGAAAACTGCCCAGCGCTTGGCAGGGCAGACTTGACTTTTTTTTAATCATATCATCAATGTGAGAACGAATATTTAGTTCCTTATCACAGATAGCAGTTAGATCACGCAACTCATTCACAGATTAAATATTAGATAGCAGCGAGGTGAAGTAGGAGGGCGCTTATGGGAATATGCTATAGCCTAACACTTATTGACGTTAAGGTCAAGGAAATCCTTCTGACACTAAGTACAAAATCGTCTAGATTTTCCTGCAGTGGCAGACTGTCTGAGGAAGGTGATATATGTCCAATATATCTGAAGATTTTCATATCATCTGCATAAACAGATATTTACGAATATCTATTAATGATGCTGCAATCAACATCATTAATAGTTGGAATAAATAATAAGGGACCAAGGTGGGTGCCTTGAGGGACACCAAAGGTGGCTTTAATGGGTCAGAAACCATAGACATAAATAGTAATGTCGTTTATTTAAATAGGATTGAACCCACGTTCTAAAGCTTATTTGGAAACCAAGAGCCTATACTTGTAGAAGGATTATATCATGAGTAATTCTATCAAAGGCTTTGCTGAAATTGGTGCCAATCAACTTCATTTCCAGATTCTAGTGTACATAAAGTGCTTGATACGAATTGCCTTAGATTGGTGGTTGTAGATCTACCTTTGAGAAATCCGTGCTGGTGTTGGGAAACAATAGAATTACAATGGAAAAACATTATGCCATAAACAATGCTCTCGAAAACTTAGGTATACAGCACACGTTAGCAATTGGTCGATAGTTGAAAACCTCGTCTTTGCGACCTTTTATATTTTATATTTCAAGGTTGAAGGAAATAATCCCTGGGTGATAGAAAGCTGAAAGAGAACATTTCACATTTCTTTAAAAAAAAAAATAGGGGGAAGATCATCAGGTCCAGCAGAATAGGCATATCTGAGGTTTACTATTTTATCTTTAATTTGCTCTAAAGTTATAGACACAGATTCCAAAGTTGTTTGTTGTTTGATAAACGCAGCTGGCTGAAATCCTTTATTGTTGGCCTTCCCTTTCTAAATCTGGCTTTGATTCAAAAATATTTTTTCCTGTAAGATTTATATCCATCCGTTTGATGTAGTCGACGAATATTTTCCTTCCTAACAATACCCGCATCTTTCGCAAATAGGACCAAATATTTTTTTTTTTAGGCACTTACTTAAAGGCGCTTTCTTATCGACCAGTATGCGGCTCCATATACCAAAAATGGTAAGATTATTGTTAATGTTTGAACAGTCCGTGGATAGGATCGTTCAATGCCGACTTTCCATAAAGTTGGCGTATGTGAATTTTGTGAAATTACATCAAAGTTGTAGCTGTCGGTAATAATGTTTAGCTGAAGGCGGTGTTCAACGAATTTATTTTATGTTAGCTTGACAGGTCCTTAACTTGATAACCAACTCGTCCGACCTGTTTTTTTTTAATCGCTCTAAAGTTTTCAGTTATGTCACATTGTGATCGGGCATATATCGTCTGGGTATTGAAATAGCTAGCCTAGATTCCTACTCGCAGTATAGTCTGTTCCAAAATATGGTTGAAGAAGTTACACGTCAACGCGCCTCGCCGAAATGGGATTTACGTCTAGAAAAGTTCGAAGGTTCTGGTGCCAAATGGCTTTGTAGTCAACATACGAGTAGAAAGAAGTAATTCCTTGGTATTTTTTGAAGGACGTACATAGTTGTTGATGCCAGTAGTGAGCAATGACATTTTGTAGATTCCTTTGCCCAAGTGCTCTATTAAGTCTCTGGCCATTTCCGATGTTTTAAGGCGTCTATAACCTGAATCGATTGAAGATCTCTCTTAACCTTTTCACATTCAGAATTTCGGGTGGCCTTGGCTCAACTGGTAGAGAACTGGCTTCCAAATCGGAAGGTTCAGTGTTCGAATCCGATGAGTAGTTGACTAGAAATCAACAACAAGCCAACTTCCACTAAGAATTTAGTTTGCCCATTAAATGTTGGATGCCACCCATGGAGCGAAATATCCACTAAGCCCAAACATCTTTCCTTCTCTCTGTAACCCATTTTCCAAAAACTTAACACACGCTGAAGCATTATAAGTGTATTCATACCCACTTAAGTGTTAAGTTCTTTAAAAAAAAAAAAAAAACACATGGTCGAGTTGGTGGTAAATCCATCCGGTAATAATCACGTCGCTTTGTTGATTTTTTTGTGAATGAATCTTGTATATCTTATCACCGCATAATCAATGAGTCGGAAATCGTTGTCCGTTATCGTTTCGTGCTTTCTGACTGACGCGACGGATGTAATACAATTCTGATGAACTTAATTTATGCCCGCCGTGTACTAGATGAGGATGTTCTATTGATTTTGAGTTGCTCCCAGAATGAACACTTAAACATTCCCCATTACGTCATCGTTTGATCAATCGATAAAACAATTTCGTCCATCAGACCAAGTGAAGGATATGTAAATTGTCAGTACTGAAGGTCTCCCTACGAGTTACTTAGTCTATCCGATGATGCAACCAGTAGAATTTTTTGCAAATTCACGTAGAAAGGATTCTCTGAGTTGTGTCGAAGTTAATTGCTACGAGTAAACCATAAGTTCGTTTAAATCACTTATGAGATACGGATCCCATAGTTATTTGATTATCGAAATTTCTTCGATAATGAATTGATTGCTATATTCAGCACAGTTTCAGTCTAGTGAAGCTCCTTATTGAATGCAGAATCCTACTTCGGTTTTGTAAAATATTTGTTTGGTTGTGTTTTGAGATATCGTGGTTAAGTTCGTTCTCACTTCAATGTGAGAAAGCTTCCGTTCGATTTCCAGGATACTCATCGAATAAGCAGAAAAAAATTGTTCTGGCACTAGCACCTTTTCGGCAAGCAGTAATCGTCCGCAATTAAAAATCGGCGTGGGCAGAAACCGATATGGCATGACAAAAAACACAAATCCTGTCAAGCTGGACGTCTGTGACATCAAGGTTTTTTTTTTTTTTTTTTGTTTTACTAGTTTCAAAAGCTCGTGGAAAAATGACCTCTTGATAATCGAATCTAGAAAAATTTCATCTGTTCAATGGCGACAGTATTTGTCAAGTACCTATCTACGAAAAAGCTGATCTTCGCAAGATTCTTTTCAGAGTACTACTCCTAGTTTCATGTCTTGAACAGCTACTTTCATAAGAGACCTATAGGGGTATAATTTCAAAACTCTTCTTTTCCATTTTTCAAAACTCTTCTTTTTCATTTTGAGAACAGACAAAAACTGTTCAAAACTGGTAAAATGATATTAGCTATTGGTTTACAGGCTAAATTGTAAGTTTGGAATGATCTTTATCTATTGGGTCTACAAGTAAGTTTCCAGCGTTTTTTTCCAAAATTTGAAGTTTTATTATGAAAACATAGTTACAATGCTTAATTTAAAGTATCGTCCATCGGAAGCTACAACTTTCCCCCATCTTTCTGGCAATTTATGAATTCCGGACCAAAAAAATTTCTCGTCTTTCGAGCTCAAGAACGTATCGAGCCGATTTTTGATTTCCACTACTGAGCTGAAGCGTATTCCCGTAAGAGCGTTCTACATCGAACGAAACAAGTGGTAGTCAGATGGTGCCAAGTCTGGACTGTAAGGCGGGTGAGGCAGAATTTCCCATCCACTTTTTTCCAAATAGTTTTTCACCGAAACCGCAACATGTGGCCGAGCGTTGTCGTGATGAAAAATGACGGACTCATGCCTGGTCTCATATTCTGGCCGTTTTTCTTTTAATGCCCGCTTCAAACGAATTAGTTGGGTTCGATATAATGGTCCTTTGATGGTTTCACCACTCGGAAGCAGTTCGTAGTATACGACACCCTTTTGATCCCACCATATGCAGAGCATGACCTTATTCACGTGAATATTTCGTTTCGGCGTCGATTGGGCGGGCTCGCCGGGCTTTGTATACGATTTTCTGCGTTTAGGATTATCATAATAAATCCATTTCTCATCACCAGTGACAATACGATGCAAAAATGATTTATTTTTATACCGCTGCAGTAACATTTCGGACATGCAAAATCGCCGTTCGACGTCTCTTGGCTTGTTGCGTGACGCCCAATGATGCAGCAAGTTCTTCTTGAATCGGAAACGGATCCTCATCCAGTAAAGCGTCCAATTCCTCGTCTTCAAAACTTTTCGGCTTTCCGGGGCGATCTTTGCCTTCAACTCCAAAATCATCACTTTTGAACCGTTTGAACCACTCGCGGCACGTCGATTCACCAATACATTCTGCCCCATAAGTTTCCGAAAGCAAACGATAGGCCTCAGCCGCACTTTTCTTCATATTAAAGAATAAAAGCAGCGCTTCCCGCAAATGACGTTTATTTGGCTGGAAACTTGCCATGATTTTGCTCGATGAAATGTACGACACCGATAGAACTGCTCAAATATAACGCTGCAAAGTTGTTGACAGATACAAAACCTACAAATAAAACACATGGGGTCTGACATTTCTGCCTGGGATCCACTGGTGGCGCCATCTGTGACAAACGCTGGAAACTTACTTGTAGACCCAATATTTCTTATGGCTTTAAACTTATAATGTTAACCAAAAAATTATAAAAAATCAATTCAATTTGAAAAAGGAGAGTTTTGAAATTTACGATAGGAATAGTTGACTTTTGAAATCTATTTAAGAATAGAGGAGTTTTGAAAAGAAAGAAAATTTTTTTTTTATCGATTTGATTCGTTTTAGTTTATTTGAAAGAAAATTTAAAATATAAAAAAAAACTTAACTAGTAACCATAAACCTCAACAGTCTTCAAAACTAGATCACAATAGTATGTTTATTACAAAAAAAAAGATTCAAAATAACGTCACAGCAATTTCTTTGGATTATTTAAAAATAAAAAACCGATAAAAAACTTCAAAAGTTTCAATCTTCATGCCGAAGTATTTAAGGAACATAAAAATTATAAGTTTAAAGTTTTATATACGAAGGTCTTTGATTTCGTTTTGTTCTTCACATACTTGACTTATTTCAGGTTCTGTATCAGGATTTTCATTCATAAGTCTTTAGTGAAATAAAAGTCTATCGGATTTTTCCCATTCATCGCCGAAGTGTAGTGCCAGCAGCATCTTTGACCAAAACACCTATGGGCAGAGCATTTATTTTCATATCGGAAATTGCTTTCCCAGCTTTTAACACAGATTTTGTAGCTCCCACATCCGACTTATAAAAAACTTCACCCTGCACCGTTATCAGACCCGATTTCATCTTGTGTTATAAAAAGGGCTTCGACTGGTTGAATTTAAAATGCCAACTTCCAAGAGCTTTCAAACATTTCACGGCTTCTTCTTTCCAGTTCCAAACAGGGCATTTTGAGCTTCCCAAATGAATGATGGATCCATGTTTTTTTCTAAATATTTCAAAGTAATCTTCTTTAGTTCTAACTTCTAACTTCTTCCTGTATGCTGCCAAACGCTCTATCTAGTGGAATAAAAGAATGCCCGGCAACAGGGAAAACAAGTTGCAATTGATGAACATTGGCTGGGGAATGTTTTTTCAGCCAAATCAGTCTGACAATAATCCTACCGGTGAAGTCCAAATTTAGAAGTCGATGAAAAATTGCAGACGCAATTCCGTTGGATCCTTTCGGTCGATCAGTTTCTGTCAAAGTATGTATATAGAAATACGTTTCGCGTTGTCAATTTAGACTTCGAACTGCCCACATCAACACCTAAGTTAAATAAATATAACTGCCTCGAGTAATAAGCGGCTTGATCCGGAATTTTTGGCAATCAAAAGATATTGTCAAAAGTTGAGGCTTTTTTTCCTTTGCCATCTGAAAAAATGCTGCTCCATGCTTTTTGTGGACCGTGAACTCAATCATCTGCATTTTACTCAATTTTGATACGTTCTTTTAACGATATACAGGTTGAGCAAACATCTGTAGCGGGACCCTTAAACCCAATATTGAAAAAAGTGTTAAGTACATTTTATTTATCGACAAATCTCTACTCAAATGTTGCCTGTCTGATCTTCCTCGGCAATAATCAACTTCATGGATAGGGAATCGTTTAATGAACTCCTTAACTTAGTCGCGGAATTTACACAACTTTCCAGACCTACGGTCTTCTCCTTCGGCGTCGCTCCTCTGCGTAAGAGATTCTTGCAGACGCTCGAAAACATTTTTTGGCATACTTTAATAGGGCGACAGGATTTCTTGGAACACATGGTATAGGAAATCGAAATATTTTTTCTAGGCCCTTCTTTCAATCTGTCAGTACGTTTTGGAAGATATGGTTGACAGAATGCCATTAAAAAGATGTCCTGCTCGATTTTGGAAATGTTTTTGTGAAACATCCGGAAAAACTTCTATGCATCTGACGACCTAATTTTTTTTGCAGTTGAACTTATTACCTCTATGCTTGCAGTGTGGAATCTGCGGAAGTTCTTTTAGAGAATACCTATAAAAATAGTCAGGGGTATTAATACTGATTTGAAGGAATATAACGCATGCAATCATTTCTTACTTTTTATGTACTTTGTGGAATAGTGTAGCTTTGGAAAAAAAAAACTTCGCTTTTTAAGTACTCAAAAGTATAGGAAGTAACAAGTTTTGATAAATTTCAACTAGATGAAGACCATCCTACAGAGCACTAACTCATACTTAACTTATTTTGGAAAGAAAATGGAACAGAAGAGTTTTGAAATTATACCCCTCTCAGTCCGTTTATTTGAATTTTTTTTTAAATTTTAATTTAAGATTTAATTTTTTTGCAATGTTGGAGTAACCTTTCAGTTAGCTTTAGAGATCTCTTGTATCCTTGAACTCGTTTAAAGATGCTAAAAGAGTTTCCAGATGTTTCTTCCATCTGTTCTTCCGTCTTTACATACTCGTGAATTCGCATTTCTACTTGCAAAATTTGATTAGGTGTATTTACTGAATCTGATTCTGCCCATAGCCAATTCTGAACATAAAAAAATTTAGTGTAAATATGAATTAGCAGTACATCCACAAGCAGCGCACCGCCAGTCGTGTTAGGCTAACCTTATATGCAACCGAAACAAATCGTTCCTAAAAGTCATGTAAAGTAACAGCTATGTGAACGCTTTTGCTAACAAACAACCGATGCAGAAGACAAAACGAGTTGTATTACCTTAAAGATTCATAGGGCTACCCATGTCACTTGAATTGACAACTCTGCCAAGAGAAATGCTAATTGTCATTCAGGATAACACACAGATAGTTCCACATACTCGTATCTTGGAGCTTTAAAAGAGTGAACAAAAGTTCAAACTCTATGAGGATCTGGAAGTCAAAATGAAAGGATGTCCTAATATATTTGCCACGCTTAATGCGACGGCTGATTATCCCACATGCTGGGCAGTGCCAATGCAATGGATGAAAAATATGGCGAGGGCTGACAGACTTAATGTTAAAATCTAATGGGTAGCCATTTATAGGACAGCAATGTATCATAGTTACCCATAATGTGCAATCATGATTCTGTTCACTGCAACACATCGATCTTTGTCTACTTCGCATATTTTTGGCCCAGCCAAGCTTCAGAAAACCTCGTCCAACTATTTGGCACATTTAAAAATTCCCCGAATCGATCAATCGAAAACGGAATTCCATTACCAGTTAAACGAGGCCACAAATCATTCAACCATTTATTGAAACTAAACGAGACAGGGATTTTATAATCTTGCTGTTCAATAAAATGACTATCATGCTTAACAAGTCTTACTAGATACTCGTTAATCAACTTTGTGCAAGACTTAATCCGCACTCGACACATCGACCACATTCATTTCAATTAGAATCGATCTTCCAAAAAAAAAAAAAATAAATAAATAAATGTCTTTACAACAATTTGCTATCGTTCCATCACCTGTTAATTATGTAGTTCGGTCGCTATATGAGCACATACTCGTATGAGTAGATTGGGCCACCCGCTGCTGGCAGGGCAACTTAGTTTCGAACCATCGAAAGAACACTTGTTTAAGAAGCCAGCATTTTGTAAATATTTAAAACGGGTTTTTGACTTTAAGTATTCAAGCCCACGTACAAATGGGGCCATGTGGTGTACTAAAATTTATTGAATTTAATTAAAACGATCCGATAACACTTAAAGATACTGCTGTGCTGGATTTCGGAATGTTTACGTATCCTGGACCCCCTCGTACGACTGACTGTATGGACATGCTCATTTATTGCCAAATATCTGACCAACCATTCACTTATCCGAAAGATTGATTGGGTTAGCAACAGTTGCTCCGTCAATATCTGGCCACTATGAGGTAGGATTCGGGGGGAAAACATTCAAGAAAATGTGTCATGGTTCTAAGAAACGATTGGTTTTGCCGTTTTGTCGTTGTAAATGTTCTTATGGAAACGTTGATGGCGTTCTGTCGTCGTTTGCGAGTTTATTTCCTTTTTGGCGTAAAAATAATATTGCAATTCACTTAATGGGTAATGTAAACATCCACCAGCTTAAGTTTGAGTGGCTAAATGCCGACATACGAGTATAAGGTAGGTAGTGCGGGGAGTGCCTACCAACTACAAGTACATCAACACAAGAACGCCTTGGTTGATGATGTTCTGGTGTTTTGCCTTCCAACGAGAACCTATTGCTTACAAGAATAATGCATTTGGAAACGTTTGTAATAAGAAAATTGCTCTGGGAAATTGATAGTTTGCATGCAGAGCTCGGAGCATTGTATGTGGGAAATTGATTGGGTGTTAACATAAATGGTAGGTGATTGGGTAGGGATAATGGCGTTTTGTGCCTCGACATCAAATTGTCACAGTTGTGGTATGTATATCAATATATACCTTGCCAATTGTGGTCTAAAATTGTAAACAATTATTGCCAATAGTCGGCAGGGGATTTTGTATGTTTCTCATTACGTACTCGTATTTACTAAAGCCGATTGGAAGGCAATTTAATCATTACAAGAGTAGAAAAGCCAAAGGATGTACTGAAGAGGTATACCTCAGAATTTTCCTAAAATATTTTGATGCTCAAGCCAAAGCTTTGTCCTCAATTATTTAATCGAACGAGCATTTATAAAAGAAATGATATGGGTCTTTAAAAAGATGTATCCCTGCTATTAAGTCTGTTTAGAATTTTGGTTAATGGAGAAAAGGTAGTAGTGGTACTCGTTCCACACTTAATCATAGAAATTAGGAGGAATAATTTCTACATACGACCTTATAGGGATATATGGCAAATACTTTGTAGTAAGACAGTGCAATGAACTCAATTGTTTTTTTTAGGCATTCATTCAACGTATATAATAAAGCAGTTTCGTCCACTTGATCGAGTAGAGGTTTGGATAAAAATATCCAAAAAACAAAACTCCTGACAATTCCAACATCAACACGATATTTTCATTATGACTTTTGATGTCGATGCTGATGGATGTTTACAGTGTTTGCCTTCAAGGCGGATTTACGAGTCCACTGCTATCGTCCATGCTATCGGCTCTTTGCTCTCAACGCTCGCAACAACCCTAATATCTTACATATGATGTACATAGCTGTACTGTTTTTGTTCATTCTTTGCGACGAATTGTTCAAGGGCACAGTGCTCTCTGTGATCGATAGTCGATAGCCTTTTAGCCAATCTTTTCAAAACTGAGGTTGTTCTCTTCATGAGAAGGGCCTGACTGATCTAACTCACCTTGTGCTAAAAGGCATCACTGTCCGTCTTTTCGGCAGGATATGGGTCTTTGCATCTATGAGGGTCCTTTGAATCTACACAGCTATGATAAGACCAATTATATTTTTTGTGTCAGTTATTTGGTGAAACAAAACTCTGACACTGCTATTACGGTCTGTCTCAGTGTCATTTCTTTTTCTGCTCTAGACGCATTATCGAGTCTTCATCTCCTTGATATTAATATCATGGGCTGTACTCTCAAAGCCATCTTCTGTTTTAAAATAAGTAGTCTTTGGGACAACACGCACGGGAGTTTTGATGACTTTTGCTGGAAAAGTCGGAAATTGAGTGTCCCTGTGCTGTGAAAGAATTTTAATCCGATCTTCGCGCATGGCTCCAAAACCGATCTAGGACGCGGCGGTTGTGTCGTTTTGGAGGAAAACTTTCGTCTACTTATCTTCTAAGCGGAGATATACGCACTGTGAAAAATTGGTGGCGAGGGGCCAAAAATCTGTCTCTGCAGCTTTCCTAAACCCTCTTACCATTTCCGAGCTAGTCAGAGAACGCAAGACTTCTGTGAACGCAGACGGAAGGTTGTTCAGAGAAATGAGATCGCCGATGAACTTGCTAAGAAAAGATCAGAGTAGAGCATCTACTAGAACCTGTGGTGCAACTTTCTGCGTCCTCTTCTGCGTTTTTATTGCCGGTCGGGTTTCTTGTGATCATAACATAACTGCTAATAGTATATATTTACAAGTTGCCCATAGCCCAAACCAATGCTTCCCTTAATCTCTTAAGGTTAAGATACTTTCATGCTGTCCCTCATTACAAAAAACTACATAATACTTACTTTTAGCGGAGCACTACGGTTTTGCTAAGCACCTAAATGTGCTGTCCATAAGCGACATAATATCCTTCGACGCTTGGTGTGAAAGTGATAACGACACCTCAGGGCTTTGTTTCTGTGAGTGCCGGCCTAAGCTCGCTTTTAATCAGAATTAGGGTACTTTGCGCTAGTGTGGTTAGTATTATTGATGTAGTCACTTTATCACTGAAGCGTTTACTCATCCTTCCACGAAAGACTGA
The DNA here is from genome assembly GCA_963966105.1 of Volucella zonaria. NCBI lineage: Eukaryota > Metazoa > Arthropoda > Insecta > Diptera > Syrphidae > Volucella > Volucella zonaria. The sequence continues at coordinate 116,340,055 of OZ014534.1, read as the reverse complement.
TAAATTGAAGTAAAAGGAACCTATATGGAGTACAATGGACCACAATGGCCATTTCAACAGAAAAAAAGAAGATCATCAGAGGGAAAATGTTTTAAACGTCTGTGTATCTGTTCTCATTGAAATTATGGAAAGAAATCAGCGATGCCTCACTGTTGAAATTGAAGCTCTGAACGAACACAAGAAAATACTCCGAACATCGACGTCTCGGAAAGTGTACAACAGTAGGGGTCTATGGATAACTTTTAAGTATAAATTTGATGTTGACCAAGTTAGAGTTGTCCGAATTCATCAGTTTGGTTTGGACACGTTGAGCACATGAATGTAAGAACGTTTCTGAGAATCTAATTCGTTTTCTTTGCTTTCAAATTTCTCGACCTCTTGCCAGAAATGTAACATCAAGTTGAATGGAAGAGCCTGAACGGTTAATGTTTTTGGTTTTTTTAATTTGGTTATGATTCTAAGTTCTGCAGCATCTAGTCCTTCAACTTATGCGTCAGCGTATGTGGTTACGAAAAAACCACCAACTCCGCTTAAGAGTTCATCATGAAAACTTGGTATCATAGAACAGATATATCTAGGACGCCTAGTGATCTGCGAGGTGATGAACAAATTTAATTTATTTTGAAAAAAAGGAGTTGTTGACGGAATGTGTCAGGTGTTGGCGGGATAAGTCAAATTCATCGCAAACCTAGAAAAAAGTATTTGGAAACATGGAAGTACATAGCGGACACAAATTGGCTTAGTCTACATCGCTATGTTATTGTTGTATTTTACACGCAAATTATTTTTTAAACGAATTTGTGGGTGCAAAGAACAACACCACTATTCTTCAAACTATGCACGGATAACGTCACTTATTATAACCAGAAAAAATACGATGATAAAATGCGGCTCTTTCGTACTGCACTTTAAACCTCAAAATTGTCTGACAGCTTATCGTAACACGTCCTGGCAAGGGTTTTCATATAAACTTCCGATTAGCGGAAGAAACACATACTATTGCTCTATTATGATCCGTAAGGTGTTTATGTGGATTATTTTCCTACATATAAGTACGAGTATATACCAACGCTGTCCATTCAATTCATAAAAGTGCCCTTTGTCGGCAACTTGACGATCACTCCTCTATTTCAATTCTCTGCGAAATCCGTGTACTTCCATACACAGCTTAGAAACCCACAGATATCCCGCCAATGCCCACGGTCTTATTTTACTTAAGAGACCGGTATTGTAATGTCTGTATTGCTAGAAGGATCCTGATTCGAACCGTCTAGGCTTTTCACAAGGAATTTCTTAGAATTGCGTCTTCCGGTTGTAGCATATACAATTGTGGCGAACTACAATAATTAAGAACGATACACTGGAATCATGTTTTTCGAACATTTTTATTTAAATTTTTATTCACCTTGGGTTGTTTTTTGTTGGGTTTATGTATCAGTTAAAAACAAACAATAACAAAAAGACTAGCAAAAAGATAAAGGAAAAATAAAATTTAATTCAAAATGTTTTGGTAACAAGAAATTACCTGGCGATCTAATTAAGAACGAGAAGAGAATATTTAAACTTTTCATTGTATTTTGCGGTTTTTCCTCAATCGGGAATCCTTTGTTTGCAATTACAGCCATTCATCGCCTTGGCATTGAACTTTTTTTTTTAACTCGTACCAGGGGTTTTCGATTGGATTTAGGCCCGGACTGCAAGACGGGCATGACGATGACATCCACAGGATTATTCTGAAACCATGTTTTCGTTCACCTCCCAGTATGTTTCGGGTCGCTGTCCTGCATAAATTTCCAAGTTACTGGCAGTTGTGCCTCTGTATAGGGCAGCATTACATTTTGAAGTAATTCTATGTAGCTTTGAACGTTTATTATACCTTCCACTCGGTGTAACGGTACGGTACCTTTAAAAGACATGCAACCCCATAGCATAATACTCCATCCTCCATGTTTGATGGTGTGGTGTGGTGTACTTAGCATTGGATGCTCCATTTTTTGGTCCCCTCACATAGTGTTTGCCATCGGAAATCATTGTGAGATGGTCCGATCTTTGTATTCCTTTGCAAAAGCTGACCTAGCTTTTCGTTTTTTTTCTGGCTGATCTCCTAAAAAGCTGGCTCTTTCATTCAATCGCTCTCTAATGGAGCGTGCAGAAAATGCATTTGAGTCCTCGCCGAAAATTATTTTCCGAATACCCTTCGAGCTCAAAAACGGATTTTTTTGTCGTGCGAACTATCAAATCTTGAGCTTCATACGTTTTAATAGGTCTTTTACGTCTTTCTATGCTTTCGGTGATTCGATGTTTCTCGACATATGTTACGGCGTTAGAAATCATTGTTTTCGAGTAATCAATTTTTTTTTTTGCGATATCATTATAGGACAATCTTTCAATATTGCGAAGTTTTAGTATGGCTTTCTTCATGCCTGCTGTGCAGCTCTTTTTTTCATCATATCACGCTCAAAATATCTCTAAACCCAACAAAAAACAATAGCACTCCTTTAATTTAAAATGAATTGGTATGTTTACTAAAAACTTTTTCCGAAATTCTACAAACAAACCTGTTTTAGTGAAACGTTCTTAATTATATCGCCAAGTGAATTCTGGACCAATATGCCTAAAAATCGATTTAAGTTGTTAAATAACGTGCAATAACATCGACAGTTACAGTTTAACATGAAAAGAGACATGACTGAATAGATAGCCGTACTCTTAATTTTGGTTGGCATCTGTCTTATTATTGCAGCGATGGTGTTGCCAGTACTTACGATCGTTCTTAATTAGTTCGCCACAACTGTATCATACCAGTACATACGTTGCTACAGTTTCAGCGGTGTTTGCAATAATAGCCACTTGCTCTGGTTTCTCTGCGACTTATCGCCCCATACCACCAACCGTGGACACCTTCTAGTTGAAGTAGCCTTTCCTTCTGTTCGTAAGTAGAGAAGAGTTCTCACGTTCCTGAATCCGGTCATCGTGCATACCCTATAGCCAAAGGCCATCAGGAAATTATGCAGGCATATTAATTTTGCTGCGTTTTGAAGTGTTTTTTGTTTTTTGCGATTGACTCCACAGTCAGAGTATCATATTTCTGGTTCTTAGTATATAACAAACCAATTATAGGAAATTGGAGGCATTCAGCATTAAGACATTCTTTTTAGAAAATTTAAACAAGCCTTCCTCTCTTTTATTCATTATATATACTTGCCAACTTGTCTGCCAGTCAAATTCAAGGCAAGAAACTTACTTCACTTCGAATTTTTATTCAATTAATGAATTTTCAAATCGATCTCTACAGAATTCAATATCAATCTTATTCCAATATATCATCCTCATTGTCTGTCTGATTCACAACTAGAAAAATTAAAATATAATCTGCAAGTGGATTGGATTCACGGCGTCCGGCCACAAATCATAAAACGAATGCACGTGATGGCATCAGCTGTCGTCATCAACACCGGCATTCTCATTAAATCCAGCGCGGACAAAAAGCGCAATTCTACTCAATTACGAATAGATTGTTTTTAAACATGAGATAAATAAATAAAAAATAAACAAATCAATTGCGAAACTGAAGTAAAAAAAAAAAGACAGTCCAGGCAAAAGTGTGGGAGAACCCAGACAGCTGGAGATTATACTCGCACCCTATCTATAGTGCGCTGGTCTGCTCCATTAACGGAAACGGATTGATATGTTTTTGATAGAAACATTTTCTATTTTTTGAATTGAAAGTAAACAGTAAAGGCCACGAGTCGAACGTCAAATCAATCTTTTAACGAGAATGTTGTTTGTCAGAAAATCTACAATCTTGTTTGTTTAAAGAAAATTGAGTGCCCATTTATCTGCTTTTCAAAAACATGTAACATATCCGGATGGATGAAATAAAAGAAATGTTATGATAGAATAGCGAGAGAAGTTTATATTTTGATGTAGGAGATGAATCTTTATTGATTTTTAAATCGATATCTGATGTCAAGGTAAGCAATAGTAAGGACATACATATAATTGGAGAATCGAAATCATAACCATCACTCACTGGCCTTCGATTAATGTGACCAAAATGCTTAAAGATTCATTGATTTCGATATACCATACCACACAGAAAAACGCCCTCCTTTTATTGGCTGCGTTTTATCATGCGTTAGTCTCAAATCAAAAAGGACATAGTTAGAGCTCAAGCATCAATACTTACACTCACAGAGCAAGGTTCTCACCGAATTGATTTGTTGGAACTGCACCACTTGGATTCAATTATTAATTGACTTGCTCCAACACGGAGTTTGCTTTGACTTTTTTAATTATAAGACTAAAAACGGTCACGACTTATACGAAATAAATACTTGTTCTCAAGCAACTGCTTTCAACCGGTGATATAAATGGTAGATTAAACCAAATCGCTTCATGTCAACTTCAACTTCATATGAAGGCTGGTAGCCTCGTTCGAATACTCGTTCTTTATTCCAGGTCGCTAAGTCGAGTTTTTTCTAAAATATCTGATTTAGGGAAGATTGTTTCAAGAAATCCTTTCTGTTGATCGATATTTTGGTAGAGAATTAAAATTACGTGCGTTTGTATACGTACGCACAAACGCCAGCTTCCTTCACTTGCATATAGTATATACAAGGTACGTTCCAAAGAAAACAGGGCTTTTTAAAAATAAGAACAATAAAAAGTTTGTTTTTGGCAAAGCCGATTTATTTTATTCAAAATAGTGCCCTTCCGATTCCATACAGCGATTTTCACGGTCTAAAAGCATATCGATCGTCCGGCGGGATGTCCTGGCGGCACATGCCTTTTGGATGGCTTCTACATCCACAAACCATTTCCTTTAATCGGCAAATGATTATTTTCGAAAAGTCACATGGTGCCAAATCAGGCAAACACGGGAGTATCTGACAGTTAAAATGCGATTTTTAGCCAAAAAATCGGTCACAAGTGCAACAAACGCCACGGTCACAAGTCCAAAACCCCAAGATAGAATTGTGCATTAGCGGTTTGACCCGGTGGAATAAACTCTTTATAGGCAATGCCCCTGGAATCGTAAAAGCAAATCAACATTGTCTTCACTTTTGACTTCTTCAAACAAGATTTTTTGGGTTTTGGATCGTCTGGTGCCTTCCATTCGGCATTTCGGCGCTTGGTTTCTGGTTCATATTCAAACACCACGTTTCATCACCAGTCACAATGTTTTAAGGGAAGTTGTTGTTCTCTTTGGCCTCCTTGATGACGTCCTTCGAATGTTGTACCATTTTGTGCCGATGACACAAACATACTGTTACTTCAAACACAATAACTCCCCTTTCTTTCGTCCAAATGTCAAGAAATTTTCGCAGTACATCAGTGAAGCATCTACCTTGTAATTCCAAATGGAAATGCTTATTTTTAAAAAGTTGAACGGACTTTGCATATCACGTCATTTCTATTCGTACCACATACATATGTACATTTATCGGTGCAGTCTGTCTGCGAGTAAGATTCCTGAAAGATGGACACGTAACATGATTGTAGGAAGAGCAGCATCCTTTATTGGTGGAAGTTGTAAACTGGCTCCTGGGTGAAGCCTTCGGAGCTCGTTCTTATTCGTTGACTCAATACAAAAACTGATTACGATTTCCTTCAGAAGAACGAAAGTAGTTAAAAATTTGAATATTCAGCAACGTCATATCAAGAAAATGAAACAGGTTGGAACACAGTCTTTGCTAGTACGCGTTTCTGCGCCTTGGGATCCATAAATGTGTACGTTCTCCTGAACGAAACGTGACAAACCACATGGGTTATATTGCGATAGATTGAAGACATGCATCCAGTGCTCTAGACATCCGCTTTTTCCGAGGTGTCAACATTAACTCGGACCATTACCTACATAGTATGTAGTACATCGTAACGTAACGTAAGACCTGGAAAATACTATGAGAAGGTTCGACATGTAACGGCTGCAATCTCACGAGAGTGCCAGAGTCTTTGCCGTGCGATGGACGACCAATGATGTTGTTAGGAAGCTTTCTGGTTCTGAAATGCTATGTTTCACACGGCGGCCATAAACAGGAAACAAAAGGTGTATCGCCCACTACCTGCAAGAAGGATTGAGATAAGAGCTGCTGTTGACGTGCCTCAGTAGAAGAGAAGGAAAATATGATATCCGCAAATCACATTACCAAAGGCCACCGAACGATGCTAATAAATGAATGATGTCCGAAAATTTCAAGGCAACAAAACCCAATTCGAAGCCTGAACAAACGACCACGGCAAGGTCGTAAAGACGCAGTTGGTGCTTAGAATGAAAAAAATGGTTCCGCAGATTGTTAAACTGCGAAGATGTCGCATACCTTCTGTCTATCCTATTAAATTTCGAAAATTTATCTCTTTGAACCCAAATTCAGAACTTATTTGTCCCACAAGATAAAGCTGGTAAAAGGAATTTGATAGTATGTTATATAGTATAACTGAAGTAATTAGAGCAGAATTCCGACGATGGAAAAAGAATGATAATATCGAGCCCTGACCGAAACAACATCGCGTTGTTTAACTACCACAGAAACGAATCTTTGAGTTCACAATCGTAAAGGAAATTTAGTCACCGAAGTGAAGAGCATGTTTTTTCTAGCATCACTTCCAGTAATTGCGTAATCTTTTTCATCAATCCTACTCTTTAGGACTCTCTCTGAGCAGATGAGAACAGCATTTGTCCAGCCCGTCCCTAAAAAAGGCGAATCTTCCTCTCTCTTCACCTACAGACCCAAGGTCATGGAAACACTGATAAACCGTTAGCTCATGAAATATCTCGAAACTCGAAAATTTCTTAATGGCCGGCAGTGCGGTTTTTGTAGCAACAGGTCCACTGGTGATCTGATGGCATGTTCCACCGGATTGGAACCAAAGCGTATATCAATCTGGCGAAAGCAAGATAGTTGCACTGGATGTTTCTAAGGCATTTGACTGAGTTTGGCATCAGGCTCTTTTGTCGCAAATGCATGCTTTTGGGATCGACGACTCTCTTCTTCAATAGATTAGAAATTACCTTTCGGAACGTTCAAGTCAAGTCTGATATTCACAAAATAAATGCTGGTGTACCCCAGGGCTCCGTTCTGTCTCCGACACTCTTTTTAATTTTCATCAACGATCTGTTGCCTGCTACTTCTAATCCAATATATTCCTTTGCTGACGACAGTAATATCTGGTTTTCATATTCGTTCCCGGACTCACGTCCCTGCTCTTCGGCTGTAGAACGGGAACGCCAGCGTATGTTAAGCTCATTAAATTCTTATATTAACAGCATAACTAATTGGGGAACCACTAACAGAGTAGAATTTAATGCTTCCAAAACACAATGCTGTCTGCTGTTGTTAAAGCGAAATTTGAGCACCCAGCCATTATCCATGAATGGCACTTTCATCTTCAAACCGAAAAACTTTCCATTCTCGGTATATGCCAATGACAACTTACGTTGGAATGACCACATATTCGGTGTCGTCAAAAATGCTGCGAAATGTCTAGGTTTCCTCAAGCGATGTAAAAAATGCTTTACCCCTCTGATCTGGCCTCAATATATAAGGTATTCATCCGCCGGAAATTGGAGTACAATGCCCACATCTGGTCAGGTGCGCCCAAAACATCTCCGCCCCTGCTAGATAGGATTCAAAACCGTGCGATGAAGCTCATAGGTGATATTAATATCACTCAAACAATGGACAACCTCGAACACCGACGTAATATCTCGTGTCTCACTCTGTTTTATTGCTCCATAGAAATTGCCAGTAGCATTCCGCCTATTCAAACTTCTAACCGTAACACGCGCCTCGCTATGAATGCTCATCAGTATACCCTCAAGCCCACTTTCGGACATACTCTAAAATATCGTGATTCGTTCCTAAGCTGTACAATAATGCTTATGCAATGCCCTGCCTAGCTCTTTATTTCCTAGTCATTATAACCTTAAAACATTTAAAACCATCGTTCACCGGTACCTCTCTTTCCATCCTCCCTGATTTTCCTTCGCCCACGCTGTGTGCAAGCATTTTAATTGGATAGAATAATAATATAAAATAGCTTTTCAAAAACAATAAACTAGTAGTAAGAGATGTACTGTATATGAATATCTCAAGCCTTTTTGCAACATATTTTCGAAAACATTATTCCTGCAAGTTATACAAGGTGGTGCAAAATTAATCATCCAATTTTGTTTTTGAATCACTTTTTTACTAAATAAAAAAAAGTGATTTTGAGTGATGGAAATCTTTATTTGGACCTTTACTCCTCCCGCGTGAACGCAGCACCACACAGTAGCTTTGAGTGGATGTAACGGCTCTTCGTGCATCACACGCGGATTTTCAGTGCCCCAGAAACGAAGATTATACTTATTGACGTAACCGTTTAAGTGGAAATGCGCCTCGTCACTTATGATGGTTTTCGACACAAAATCGTCCTCTTTGTTGTTGAGATTGAGGATGGTTTTACAGTAATTCACTCGCGACTGACAGTCAGCAGGCATTAACTGATGCACTGTTTGCACTTTGTACGGGAGCATGTTTAAGTCTTTCACTAAAATTCGCTGTAGGGTCCGGTTGATGTTTCTTCGTTCTCAGCGACATCGGCAGCCACAGCCGGGATATTCTCGGACGAACGACCAGTTCGGTGACAGCCACGCCCTGCATGGTCTCATGTGGTTCCACTCTGTTCGAGTCGAGTAAGTAAACGCCGGAATGTTTGCCCAGTTGGCGCGACACGATTAGAAAATCGACGTCGAAATTCACGCTGCGCTAACACCACCGACCGATTATTGGCCAAAAACATCGACACAATTATTCCAGGCTCTTGCGGAATATAGCGCTCCATTGTTGCTCTGTTTGTATACTGCAGCTATTTAGTTCGCAAATGTCAGCTTTGATTGACGTACGACGCCATTTGCAAAAATTATACCATCTTCCGATAGGGTGATTAATTTTGTGCCACCTTGTACTATAACACAAGAGAAAAAGATAGTACTCCAAAGAAAGAGATTTGGCTGTAATTTTAAAAGTTAAATCTGGTCGAGCTCCAACTAAAATGGTTTTCGAATGGCAATTTCCAGTTTTGAACTAACGAGCACGAATGCAACGAAGTTGAACGGAAAATGTGCATAGTCAGGATCAAAGACTGACGCATATATCTCAGGTTACTTTTCCTAATGTTATTTATTGATCAAAAATTTTACTTCAGAATTGCTTCAGACTTCCTAAAGGGCAGCTGCTAATGGCATCAACCTCATCCATACAATTTTGCATTGAAAGCTGAAGATTTTTTGTGCAAAAGTATCCCTCATAAGCGGATAAAACGAGAGAGTGCATTTACAACTGTCATTCTTTGAGATTGCCTTAGAACATTCATAACACAATTAAGGGTGTTAAATTCACGGAACTTTGTATCTAAGGGCATTGCAAAGTTCAGATTGGTTTAATGTTTCTCCCGGATGAGCTTTTTAAAATACATACCACAACTACCATTCTCTGATGTTTTTATCATCACTTTTCCTATTATTTCGATTAACCACCTTCTAGTCATGTGAATGCAATTACGAACGCGACTTTTTGTTCCTCTATTACAACGTAGACAGTCTTTGTAAAACAATTTCATCGAAAGATCTATGAATACAAAGCATCATTTCGTATGCAAAACTATGAGTACTCGTAATTTTCTACAGTTCCTAATCAAATGCTTACAAATCCGTTTCAATGTGAACTTCCTTTTGAACTGGTACAAAACTGACTGACCATGACCAACTGCGATGCGGGTAATTTATTATTCACTCATTCAGCCAAACATAACAAGCTACCGCAAAATTAGTCCTCCAACTGTTGTTCAGTCAGTTGTGTTCCGACGCAGACTTGTCGACATTACTGGTACGCTATGACCTTTAACGTTTCATGGCACGTGCATGCAACAAGCAGTTCCACCTTTGCAACCGAACAAACGAACACTGTCGTGGTGAGAAATTTTCTAAGAATATCCACAATTGTCGGAAGGACACTATTGGTGAAATACATTCTTTTTTAGAATTTATTTTGCTTTTACAAACTCACTCCGGAACTTATTAGTGAACTTTATTAGATCAACATTTTGGTGATACTATTTTTCTGTTGGATTATCATTCACCGAAAATACAAGCAGAATATACACAGATGAATATACTGCTAATAAAAGTGTGAAGTAGGAGTATATCGTGCGAGCAATCTGTTGTTTCCCATGAAATCACTCAAAAGATATTGATTTAGAAGGGAAGCTTCCGTCTGACCTTTTCCACTTTACCACGAACATCATTAACACACGAATCGCATGTCGTCTAGTTCAAGGATCTCGATTTAGGCCTTTGGGATCCGCAATCGAATAAATCTCCCTGGTGGGTTAGCTATGTTTGATTGCTTGATGCTTTACGTCATATCCATACGAGTAGAGACTATCCCTAAACCAATTTAATTAGCATGTTGTCAGCTGCAGTCTATTAAAGTTTTCACATGCAATCTCTGCGGTACGCTATCCTCATGAACATTCCCCCTGTTCTCAGGGTGCTGACGTAGGAAGTTCCAAGTTATGTGGCCCGATTTCATGACTATAAGAATAAAGTCGTCGCAAAGTTATGCAAATGTGCAGTTTTAATTAAATTCTTGTTGCTTGTTGCTTCGCAAAATAGGGTTGAAATTAAAATGTTAAGCTCCCTTAGCAAGGCAGGCAGGCAGCAACAGTCTTGGCCGGGTATTGTGTCTGGTGCGTTGCATTTCAGGAGATTACAGAAGTCTTTTTTTTTCGACGAAATTGAATAGGAGTTGTGTCGGCAGGTGATACCCAGAAAAACCGTGGTTTGCAAAATTTAAATCGGAAAAGTCGAAACCGGCGCTTTGCGGTGACACTTTCGAAATAAATTATGGTTAGCATTGCGTGATTTTGGCCTTAGTATATGGAGATTATTTACGAACATGTACAAACCCACACCCTATTCTCCGTGTCTTGACTTGGTATACAAATGACAATTTGGGAAAGCATTTTGTAATCCGTATTCTTTTGATTATCTGCACTTTTGTTCTGGCAGTCGAAGGTCCATTTGGCTGAAACTAGCCAGTCTTTATGTACCGGTTTTTTTTTTTACTATGTCCAGTGCTGTTCCTATGACTTAAAATTAATTGTGCTTATTAAGACTAGTCTCGTCCAACCGGCATTGACTTGCCATATTATAAGCGCGAGTGTTTAGCAGGGTAAAATCACAAAAAGGATTAATCTTGACTATGATCAACGGTGACGTCAACAGTCATCATGACAGACTTCTTATATGAGTATTTATTTTATATATAAGTATTTGTAGCTGAAGTCAAAAAGAATTTTTCGGGTCGTGGCCCTTGTTAATTAGTCAACGGCAGCTTTTATACTCCAAAAGCGGGTTACTTGCTCCGAAGTATCCGGCCCAATCACTGGTATCAATGCTAAGAATCCGTCAGAAATGCTGCAACTAATGTGCTGGGTTTTACCAAAACATCCGCATGAAATCTCTGATTTTATAAAAGTGCATTTACAAAAATAACTCGCCTAAGGGGCGGCATTATATAGAAGAACGAGAGCGGACAAAAAGAACATGAAAAGAGACCCAAACACCGCTCTCAGGCCGATTTAACCTGACAGATAGTATTATCTGAACTTAAACATAACAATTCTTATATACCTAACTGATTACATGTTCGGTTATTTAACTAAGCAAGAGATGTATTTGAAAAAAAGCATACACTAACCCCTTTTGACGATATGGCCAGTAGAAAATATGCCGCACGAACGGAATCTAATCATCGTTTGTCCGATCCACATAAAAGGAGACGTCAACTACAATATATGGTATATGTAGGTCTTAACATTCCAAACAAGACTTTGTTTGTCGTATTGTGTGAACGCTAGAAATGAAATTTACCCCTATCGGTGCGGTTTTAGACTGAATAAGCGCACACGTCAGATTGTACAGAATTCCGCTTCGTAAAGGTCGCAAACAATCTCGCTGAGACCTTTAATGTAATGTGACTTCTTTAAAACCATACATGCGAAAATTGTGCGAAACTCGCAAGCCAAAATTTTCCAAAACCTGTACAACTATTTGCGTACGCTAGTAACATTGGTATCAATAGCTAGACACAGCGAGGTGCCACTGGCTTGTTAACAAGTATTGAACTGGGACTTAAACCCACAGAAGCAGAGGGAACTGTGGATGTTGTAAGCAGCACTTTTTGCACTTAGTAAACGAACGTCATACCTGTAAGGATAGGAATAGCAAAGGGTGAGAGATTGCCAGCCGATGTCTTCATCAACCAAGAATGGACTATCCGTTCTATATGGTATGCCCAATTATAAGAAAACATTCAGGTATGTCAGAACAGTCTACATATATCCCTAGTAAACCTCGCTTTCAAAACCTGTTAGAAGACCATCTCAAGCCTTTGTAGAACACAATAATTGTCACATCCTAATGTAATAGTTTCCGACTATGGGCAGCAAATCCTTAAGAAGACCAGCAAGTTTCAAGTCGCTAATCGCCATCGTTTCATTGTCTCTTTAAAGCCACATACCACCTCGATCAAAAAGTTCCCGCACCACAGCACCTTGTGGCGCTCCCATTGTTCCTATTTGAGTTCTGTTTTTTTTGTTAAGTTGGTAAATCTATTGTTGATATTCCCTCTAAATATTAGCGTTATAGCTTGACATTTGCAAAAGTTACGTAGCCAAGAGTGCATCTATCTCTGTGTGTGTTGGCGATTTTTTACCATTTTAGAAATGGATTTAAATTTGCAACAACGAACTTTTATTAAATTTTTCGTAAAAAAACGGATTTAATGACGCGCGAACGTTAGAAATGTTGGAAAAGTGTTTCGGCAACGATTCTCTAAAGAAAACGGTCGTTTACCAGTGGCACGAGCGGTTCAAAAGTGGTCGTGAGTCAATCCAAGATGATGAACGCAGTGGCAGACCATCGACATCGAAAACCGACGAAAACATTGATGAAGTACAAGAAATGTTGGTCAATAACCGCAAATTAACCATCAGAGAGATAGCGGAGGACTTGAACAAAATGTCCAAGTCATTTTGGTGAATGATTTGGGTTTCCGTCGTGTAGCAGCAAAGTTGTTGCCAAAAGACCTCAATTTCATGCAAAAAAGAGACCGTGTTGACGTCGCAAAAGAGATTATTTAAGAGGCTGAATCCGATTTCACATCCATCAAAAGGATCATTACTGAAGACGAGACGTGGGTTTATGAGTACGACACGCAATCCAGACATCAGGCAAGTGAATGGCGTTCACCAAATGAGTCGAAACCAAAAAAAACACATCGTTTTCAGTCAAAAAAGAAAGCAATGCTCACGGTTTTCATGGATTACAACGGTGTAGTGCATTATGAATTTTTTCCAGAAGGCCAGACAGTAAACAAAGAGTATTATTTGGGCGTTATGAGACGTTTGCGTGAAGCAATTCGCCGAAAGAGACCAGAATTGTGGGCTGAAAACTCGTGGATTTTGCACCATGATAACGCACCGTCGCACAGTGACATCATTATTCGTAATTTTTTGGCGAAAAATGCAACAAATACCATCCAACAGCCACCGAATTCACCTGATTTGGCTCCCTGTGACTGCTTTCTGTTCAATCGCGCTAAAAAAAACACTACGGGGAACGCGTTTCAGCAGCCGAGAGGAAGTAATGGAAAAATCGCAGGAAGCACTGATGGACATACCGAAAACCGAATATGAAAAAATGTTTCGAGGATTGGATCAAGCGCTGGCATAAGTTTGTTGCAGTCGATGGGGATTACTTTAAAGTGGACAATATAGATTTAGATGAATAAACTTGTATTGCGGAAAATTGCTGATCTGGTATAAAGGGTATTTCAACAAAAGGTATATGACTTGAAAGGCCTATTATTTTACAGCTGATGTAGCTGGGTTGGCATATGGTGACAGATGGCATCTATAAAAGTATAAAAAAAATTCAAATCGTTAAATTTTACGACCCAAATTCGCGTTCAATTATCATGTGCCATCCGAGACGTGTGTGCGCGACATAATCAAAAAATTCCAAGAGATGATCTCTGTACAAAATAAGACACCGAAATGTGTTCTCCGCGGACGTTTAATCTAAAATATCCGCGCAGTAAAGGAAAGTATCGAAAACGACCCAAACATCTCCATTCGTCACTGTTGAAACATTAAAACAGATGACACCAAATAAAGGTATTAAATGGCATTTCATTCCCCCCGCTTCGCCCCATTTTGGTGGGCTATGGGAAGCCGGGGTGAAATCGGTTAAACACCATTTGAAAAGAATTGTGGGGAACGAGAGGTTAACCTTCGAAGAGCTCACAACACTTCTTGCACAAATAGAAGCGTGCTTGAACTCAAGGCCTCTTTGCCCTCTTACGGAAGACCTAGAAGATCTGAGCGCCATCACGCCGGGACATTTTTTAGTCGGAGGAGCTTTGGAGTCTATACCAAAGGGTGACAGCTCAACAAAGCCGGTCGGATATCTCGAGCGATGGAAACGATTGCAGGTGCTAGCTGATGTATTCTGGCGAAAATGGAGTACCGAATACCTAACTAGGCTACAACAAAGGCCAAAGTGGGCACAAACAAGTGTAACGCCGAAAGTTGGAGATTTGGTACTCATAAAAGACGAGCGCCTTCCTCCATTACAGTGGTGTCTAGCAAGAATACATCAGATGCACCCTGGATCAGACGGACTTACGCGCGTCGTAACATTGAAAACAAAAAACGGAATGATGAAACGACCTATAACAAAAATCTGTTATCTGCCTTCCAACAACACCAGCGAAGAACAAACTATTATTTAAATAAAAACACATAAATCAATAATTCTAATATACAATAATTCAAATTATAATACTTACAACACACATATAATACTTAACATTAAACGCATAATTCAAACCACAATGTAACAAACTCAATAATAATTCTAGAAATAATAAATACTTAACTGAGCCGATCATATAGCATAGACACAAAATTCAATACTTTGCGCACCACATCCAAAAACCTATGATTAGCAAGGACACACTCCATTATTTTAAAGTCAAGTTCAGGGTTACGAACCAGAGCTTCGAATATCGAATTCGGAACTCCGAATTCAACTTGCACAACAAAACTTAAATAATAAAATTATCTACTCATAAACTAATATCACATAAAAACTTAATTAAACAATGAAACTTAAAACACTAAGAGCTAAATTTAACTAAACTTATAACTAAACTTAACTTGGATCGACACTCAAAAGATCAAAATAAACAAATAAATCAATGAATTTAATTTAAACAAAATCTACTTACCTGAATTACCTTGAAATCCTCCTCCATCACCCAGTTTGCTGCTTCTTCACTTCCCATTTAATTAATTTGGTTTTTACGTTTTCAAATTCAATAAACTAACCAACTTTAAACACAAAACTACACAGAACCACCACCGGCAGCGTTTTAAAGTAAACAACTATCAACTTTATCAATGGCAATTCAATACTATATGTACTGCATTTCGTGCATGCATAAAGTTCCAGTTGGAGTAAGGAAGAGAGATATAGCCATATTACGTATGTGTTCTATCGTTGTAATGATTGAGTGATCGTTGTCCTTTTCTTTGTTATGTGTTTTAAATATAATAATAATAATCTTCTTTCTCATTACATGAGCATCGGCAAAGTAGATCACAAAATTGGCAATCTTTACATTATTACATAATAGGGTGGCCAATTAGGGTCGAACTAATTAATTGCGAACGTAGTTCACTGCCGGGGGAGAATGTTGAAACATTAAAACAGATGACACCAAATAGCACATTAAACAGAAAATAGATAATATCAAACAAACATAGCCGAAACAAAATCCACAAAACTCTACACTTCAAACGTCAAACAATACAACAACAAACAAACAAAAACATAACCAATAATAATATAAATGGCAATAAACCGAAATAAAGATTTTTATAACGTTTTAGAATTCAAAACTGTGCGTTTTATTTTTCCGCTCTAGCGTTATTTTTCCTTTTCCAAACGGTTTTACGAACCAAGTAAAAATACCTCTATACAGTCCACTAAATAAAAATACGATTCTACGAATCAAAAATAATATACATATAGTTTCGCAAAGAAACAGTCACCGTTCATAAGAGATTGACCTCCCCACAGCCACACTGCACCGAACTTTGATGAAAGATTTGGATTTCCATGCGCACAAAATGCAATTCCAATTTTGAAAGGGTGATTAAAAATTTCGAGCAAAGGACGAGGGCCTGCAAGTAGAACAGAGGCGGGTTTTTGGAAGTTATTGTGTTCCATAAATAATCCCTATGTGTCTACTTTATAAAGCAATAAAAGTTTCAAAGATAGCTCACCAACTGCTCGTTTTCTTAAAAAAAAACCAACCCTACAACTCTTCTTGAAACACCTTTTAGCACCCATCGTCTTGAGGTCTATAATCACACTTGCCGGATTTCGATTGTAAACACCAACTTCAACATAATTTCACTATCTGAAACAAAACTTTAATGTTTTCAAAAGCAATTTCAAGGCAGTGAAATTGTTAATTAATACTTAGAAAACCACTTTTAATTTGGTTTGGCAACCCCAAAACCCGTAACACAGAAACAAAGTACATCTTTTATAAAACACCGGCCTTTTGAAGAAGCTTTTGCTGAGTATTTAGTTCTGTGTTCAATTAGAACAAATGACAAATACATTAATGGACACTATGTGAGCTATATGAAGATATGACAAGAATACTTCAACCAACAAAGTAGGGCATAAAGTTGCAGTAACATATTAATAGTTCTTCCCACAAAATCAGCAATGACAGCAGAGAAGTGGAAGGAACACCTAACGAAAGGCGACGGACAAAGCAATGACCTATGAATTGATTGGACTAATTAACTGAATACATGTCACAATGTAAGTCAAGAGCAGCCCCGTTAACAGGATGCTAATGTGGAATTAATTATATTCATTGGAACTGTAAAAACATAAAGGACGTTGGCCTTTAGCACGAAAAGGCCAATGCGATGAGATTAACCAAGCAGCTGAAGAAACTCAATACGATAGTCTCGTCAGGAAAAAAGGAAAGAGCACTGTTTATGGTTCATGTAACATAGACCTAAATGTAGAGAGCAAAATTGTCATAGATGTTTTTATTACACTCCATTGTAAAGTTTCATTTTTTTTCCACCACAATCCGCAAGTTATCAATTATAGAATCAATTTGTTAAACCCTCGTTTTCCGCTGCCTTGATTTTAAATTCTTTTATTGAAAAATTACTCAACGTTATTATGCTTGATGGATCGATTGCATTTAGTTTTGAGTGTAATTTATACTGATAGCCAGCCTCGAGAGTGTTGACACCTGTTGGCCTCAGACAAATACCAGGCGGGAATTATTCTTTCTTTGCTTTAAATTGATTGACAGTTGAGTTAACGATATCGGAAGGCACCACCTCAATACCAGCTCTTTTTGTTGTATTATTTCCTTTCACATAACAACACAATGCGCATACCTTCATTGTACATTGCCAAATCTGTCAATTATTCAATTTAAAAAAGAAAAAAATCACTTCATAATTCATTTTACGCCTGTTTCTGCCGCTCTTTGGCTTAAAAAAAAATTGTAGAAAAAAAAAATGCTATAAGCTCTTTAATAAATCAACTTTTAACGCAATCAGTAATCACCGTTGCTGCTCTCTGAAGCACTTATGAAAAGAAGAAAATGGAAAAAAAACATCTTTCCATTTTGTTGGCTCATTGGTGTTGCCCAAATTGAGATCTTGTCTTGCCAATTGGGCCAAACCGCTTGAAACATGTGGTGCGTCTTATGTTACTTTTTATGGAAGCCCACAAATTGTTTCTTGCTCTGCGACATAATCTTCAGAAAAGCAAAATCGTTGCCAAGTCTCACAAGTATACGCGATTTAGAAATCTGCGTCGTTACATCGTCATAATAAGCCACTGGCTTTCTTTCCTTTCCATGTTTGACGACCTCAATGTCAAAAGTTAAATATTTCTAATTTTCCATTTGAAAGACAAAACAATTGTTTTTTTTTTTTTTTTGTTTCTACAAAATCATAAGCGTGGTTTTCTATTTTTTGTTTGTTTTTTTTTTTTCTTTTAGGAGCAAGTAAAACTCGATACCACAAAACAGGCGACCAGTCCTGATGATTGTGATGATCTCAGCCCAATGCCACATACTGCTGCGCCACCAGTCCGTAGACGAGGTGGCATTTCAGCCGAACCAGTCACTGAAGAGGATGCCACCAGTTATGTGAAGAAAGTTGTACCCAAAGACTACAAAACAATGGCAGCACTGTCAAAGGCCATTGCCAAGAACGTGCTTTTCTCACATTTGGATGAAAATGAACGATCAGACATATTCGACGCAATGTTCCCCGTCACGCAGTTGTTAGGTGAGAACATTATCCAACAGGGCGACGAAGGTGACAACTTTTACGTGATTGATCAGGGTGAAGTTGAGGTAAGTTGTATCATAAATAAATAAAATATTTCTTTCTTGCTTTTAGCTACAGATATTCCTTTCATTACCCCTTTCATACTTTAATTGCCATAAAATCTACATACATACATGTGTATGAATACCCTTTGGGTAGGTGAAAAATATGAACACGTCCTTAATTGATTTTCTCTTTCCTGCAATGAACGATTCCTCTAACGTACTCTCGTACAAGCATCCAATTAAATATCTGAGATGTTGTTGTTTCCCTTTGAATGTGTTTGCCTTTCGCAAATCCACATCAAAGTATGGCTATCCATTCAAAGTGGATTTGCTTATTGTGTGCGTAGAATATCCTTTGATGGCGGCAGCCAGTCTTCTTCATAGGGTAATAACCGTAAGATTTCTACGCTTCTGGATCTAATGTCTTCTCTGTTGTTGAATGTTTTTCTTATACATACTCGTATTTCTAATTATATCTGCTGAGATTGTAAATAGAAAAATGGTAAGAAACAAAAATTTTTGGAAAATATTGTAATTTAATGGTCCTAACTTGGGGGCCTGAATATGTTCAAGCAATTGATGTCTTCGGTTGGAATAGGAATTTGTTGTTGTTAACTGATAGACGGAATTATAATTGAAATGAATTTGAGTACTTTTCCTTCCGGATATGACCAAGTCATGCAATTTATGACATCCGCTTTGATGTGATGAAAATTTGTTGGTGTGGAATCAACCGCAGTTATTCTATGTTGTTTATGAATCTGTAGAAGGATGAATCAGTCGACATAAAGTCTACACACTTCAAAAGACTTGATTCTTTATTTACAACGCAAGATATGTATCTAACTTGTGGCAATAAAAATGAAAAAAAAAAATAAATGAGCCTGTGGATATGAGTTCATTTATTAGTGTTCCCCCATCACATATCACATCTATATCCACATCATATCCACCAGAGGAGGCTATTGAGCTCTTTCATGATTCCTGAATTTGCAATAAATTTGAAAGAATTCTTGGACGTGCCGCCTAAGAAAGACGGTATGTCTTTTGCTTCTTGGTAGTGACGACGTATAAGTACAGGGCGTTCTGAATAATGTGTGGAAGACTTTAAGAGGAGATTCCTTGATTCATCTTGAGAAAAAATCGTATGAGTGTCGGAAATACATCCCCTCCGAGATTCAGAGGTTAAATCAAAACCTTACGCTGCCCTGTCTTGACTCCTATTGAAAATAATATCTTTCACATTCATGCGTGTAGCTTTAATTCCGCCCACCAGATTTTGAATAGTGTAACAGAGAAAGCGTGAATGGTCTTGATTCAGACTACGAACGTTGCAAACAAAAGGCGGAGCAGGCGGTAGCTGGTGCACGCGTGGTTCCAGTAGAAACAATGCATCGGGAGTTGGTACGTTTGCAACTAATAGGCAGGTGACAAGCAGTAAAAGAAGTTTAACATCAAATCTTAACCAAGTGAGCTGATGTTTTTAAGAACGTTGCTGAACGAATGTAGTCCCTGTTCCAATCAGCAAATTGTCCACTATTGTATTATTTACAGAAGCCCCAAACTGAACAGCAATTCGACTTTTAACGAGTTTGATGCGCTGTTCTACTTCATACAAAGAATTGTATCCTCATACTAAAATCGTTATTACGGACGATTTCAATATACACAATTCTGGTTGGCTTCGACATTCTGGACAGACAACACCCGAATGACGATGTGTTGCGATCTTCGCTGCGGAAAATAATTTCACCCAGCTTGTAAATGAGCCCACACGTACCAGACGTTGATAGTCATAGCCCCAACACCCTGGACTTGTTTTTAATTTCTCATCCTGATAAGTACTCTATTGATGTGCTCTCCCCTCTAGGCTCGTCGGACCATTGTGTCATATCAGCTAATTTCTCGTACACCGACCACACAGTTAGAGAAAAGATTCCTTAAAGAACAGTATGGCAATAGGAGAAAGCCACTTGGGGCGGTCTTAACAGCTTCTTTAGGAATTTTAACTGATCGTTATGTTTCCTCGAAAACGACGTGGATGCCGCTGCTGGCATGATCACAGGAACTATTCTCTTTGGAATGAGATGCTTTATCCCTCATCGGATGAAGAGTGTCAAACCAAAAGAAAAGGCATACAGACTCGAGCTGTAAAGAGACTGTCAGGGTTAGAGAAATGTTTTTTCGGTCCTACAAGAACAACCCGACAGAGGAAAACCGGAAAAAGTTTAAATGAGCCAGAAATAACTGCAACGTTTTTCTTAAGCGTGTGAAATTCCAATACAACCAAAAACTGAGGCATAACATACTACAATGTCCCAAAGGTAGTAAAAATTATTGGTCTTTCGTCAAAAACATTAGAAATTCTGCTTCATCCTCCATTCCATTCATTTATAATGACATTCCAGCTGTCAGCTCTTTGGACAAGGCCAATCTGCTTGCTGCACACTTTGCGGCCAGCTCAACACTCCCAGATTGTGCTTTGTCTCCGTCTACACTTAAGTGCGTCGAATCTTCAATGGGACAAATCCACTTTCGCACTCGTGTAGTAGCAAGAGTTCTTAAAGATCTTAACATTCACAAATCATGGTATATCTCGCCTCCTTCTGAAGGGGTGTTCTTAATCGCTGGCAAAACCACTGCGTAAGCTTTTTCATCAATCCTACTCTTTAGGACTCTTTCCGAGCAGATGCAAAACAGCATTTGTCCAGCCCGTCTCTAAAAAAGGCGAATCTTCTTCTCTCTCCTCCTACAGACCCATTGCACTTACGTCCCTTCTTTCCAAGGTCATGGAAACGCTGATGAACCGTCAGCTCATGACATATCTCGAAACACGAAAACTTCTTAATGACTGGCAGTACGGTTTTCGTAGCAACAGGTCCACTGGTGATCTGATGGCATGTCTCACCGAAAAGTGGAGCCAAAGCGTATATCAATCTGGCGAAAGCAAGATAGTTGCACTTGATATTTCTAAGACATTTGACAGAGTTTGGCATCAGGCTCTTTTGTTGCCTTTCGGAACGTTCAAAAGTTGTCTTGGATGGTTTCAAATCTGATATTCACAAAATAAATGCTGGTGTGCACCAGTGCTCCGTTCTGTCTCCAACACTCTTTTCAACTTTTATCAATGATCTCTTGTCTGCCACTTCTAATCCAATATATTCCTTTGCTGACGACACTACTCTCTGCTTTTCATATTCGTTTCCGGACTCACGTCCCTGCTCTGCGGCTGTAGAACGCCAACGGCAGCGTATGTTAAGCTCATTAAATTCCGATATTAACAGCATAACCAATTGGGGAACTATCAACCGAGTGCTTCCAAAACTCAATGCTGTCTGTTGTCGTTAAAGCGAAATTTAAGCACCCAGCCATTATCCATGAATGGCACTTACATCGTCGAAACCGAAAAACTTTGCATTCTCGATATGTGTGTCAGTGACAACTTACATTGGAATGACCACATATTCGATGTCGTCAACAATGTTGTGAAATTTCTAGGTTTCCTCAAGCCACGTAAGAAATATTTTACCCCCTCTGATTTGGCCTCATTCATCCGCCCAAAATTGGAGTGCAATGCCCACATCTGGTCAGGTGCTCCGAAAACATATCTGCACCTGCTAGATAGAATTCAAAACCGTGCAATAAAACTCATAGGTGATACTAATATCAGTCAATCAATTAACGCCCTCGAACACCGACGTAATGTCTCGTGTCTCACTCTATTTTGTCCCTATTTCCACTACCGGTGCTCCATAGAAATCGACAGTAGCATTCCGCCCCTTCAAACGTTTAACCGTAACACCCGTCTCGCTATGAATGCTCATCAGTGTACCCTCAAGCCCATTTTCGGACGTACTCTAAAATATCGTGATTGTTTCCTAAGTCGTACAACTCGCTTATGGAATGCCCTGCCGATCTCTGTGTTTCCTGATCGTTGTAACTTACAAGCATTTAAAAACTATGTACATCGCTGCCTGTCCTTTCTTCCTCGCGAAGTACGCGCATTCGCAGATGTCTCCAATATAAGAAACAGATAGTGGGAAAACTTCAGCCGGAGCAAATCACCTGTTTTTACCATATTCAAAGAAGCTTTATGGCAAATCCGGTCGAAAGAGCAACAGATGCCGAGATTCGAAAAAGGAGCCGAAAGAAATTAAAAATAAATGCAAAAATATCAGCAAACTCGGCCTCGCTAACGAGGTGATCCAGAATAGAGCGAGCTGTATGATGTTACTAAAGCCCTCGAAATAAGCCAAACCTACCAGCAGCGCAGTTGAATGCAGATCCATGGGAGAAATGTACAGCATTGGATGTAATTATACGCTTCACATAACAAAAAGATTCTACAATATAATAACTATGACTTTGTTCGACGATATCCGCCAATCTCCACTGTCCCCCTGAAATTAACTTAACATTGAATATCGTCGGTATTTTGTGCATACTACATACTCGTACATACTCGTACATACCTGAACAATGAATCAATTCGTGTTCCAAGTTTGGTGCTCAACATTTCTAACTGCTCATTAGCCCTTTCTGTTAACGCACCGTTTGCAGCCCTGGAACAAGTTATACAATGAAGTTCTGTTAAATCCTTTCTCTTTTCCTTTTCCTTAAATTTTAAGGATGATGTATTCCGCACTGAAGATAACTTCGAGCCATAAAGTTTGATAGATCCTACATCACATCACTTCTGCACTTCCGCGTTCACCATAGTAACGTCCTTAAATTCTTTAGCCATTCCTTGATAGAAATGGTTTCAGAAGGTCCGGTTTGTCCGAAAAGTAATACACCGATCCGGCATTAAAGGTGCATATTATGATAGTTTTACATCCAAAAAAGTTACTTTTCCAACTTTAAGATAGAATTCCGAACACTGTTTCTTAATTGTATGTACTGATCACACTCAATCTGGTTCCACCATGAGCTGAGACTACAATTCCTTGTTTTAGATAACGTCCAACCTTCTCCACTTCATTTCCAAAATTGTTGCATCGGATTTGCAAGTGCTCAGAGCTTTACTTAAGAGTAACTTTACGTTACGTAAGAGTGGAAAACCCCAACCCATTGTGATGCCACGTGGCTAAGTGATCCCCCTACTTTTGGAATCGATTTGAACTTCGGACGAAGCTCCTAAGTGGAGTTTTCTTCTTTGGGAGAGAGTTGGGCATGTACAGAGTATGTTTAAGATTGTCTCCTACTCCTCCTCGTTCATGCAGCTTCTGCAGAAGTCGTTTGTAAAAACGTCAAGCCTTCTTCCATGCTTGCCTGTAAGACAGTGTCCAGTGATGACACTTCCAAATCGGGCAGGTGGACGTTCAATCCCAACCGCGCCCGTAAAAGACATTCTCTTTTTTTTCTGGCAGCTAAAATCGTGTAAGATGAGTGGCTGCCAAGAATACAGCAACAAGGTCAATCACACTAACAATTTAGGTTCCACCTTCAATGTTCGATGGCACCCATGGAGCGGAATAACCACTAAGCCCATAAATCTTTCTTCTCTCTGTCCAATTTTCCAAAAAAACTTAACAAGTGTGTTCCGGGATTTTAAGATAAGTCATACCCTCTTGAATGTTAAGTTCTTTAAAAAAAATAACAAATTAATGATACCGCTGAGATATTTCCGATTTTGAAACATCAAACCCTGAGCGATTCAGATCCAATATGTCTACCTAAGGTTTGTTATACTATTAGCATCCAGCTTTAATATTAGTTTATACCGATGATACCTTTTTCAGGTAGGATAGGTAGAGTAATTCCAATTTTTGCGAGTTCGTCACCCATGGGTGAATTCTGAACTGCTCTGCCATCTCCCTAAGAGATGATCTGCAATCAAGGGCGGTTTAAGAATTATAGACTGAGTACAGGGATTTGGTAACGGCCTGACTATTCGAAACGATGCAGATATCACGTTTTTCTTCACACGACAGGACTTCTTTGATCGCCAAAATTTTCTCCTGAAACACGTTACAATGATTTGGATGGGGTAAGGAGAGGAGGCGGGGAAGGAGAAACTTAGGTTCAGCTTATCTGAGAAAACGCCGCCACCAACCCCGCTATCAGTCGTGGATCCACCCGTATATAAATGGGTTATCTTGTCGTCTATGAAAGCATCTTCCTCCCCAAAAAAGATCTAGAGAGGTACTTACATGAACGTCTTTGTCCACTGTGCAGACGCTTTAAGGCGAATAGCTGCGTTAGCAGCCAGTTGCCTGCTGTAAAGTATATGCACAGACATGTTGTCCTTTGGACTTTGCTTAGTTTGCTACAATTGACTGCATTGTCTAAGTTAACCAGACAACCACCCCGTAGGTGAGTATCGGTCTTATAACCGAGACCACGAACCAGTGGGTAATGCGAGGTTGAAAGCCCCAATTGTTCCCAATGGCATATTTGCAAGAGAATAAAACTTGTAACTTTCTTTACTCTTTCTTGACTATTAGATTCCAGTTCAGTTTCTTGTCGGGAATAAGACCCAGATATTTCGCTGTATCGGAAAATACTAAGCTGGTACCGTTGATTGAAAGACGGACAAAATCAGTTTTATGGGGTTTACTCCCAATCCACAGCGATCCACGTTTCTTTTGCTCAGGGCTTTCATTTTCATTTTATTCGGTTTTATCCACTTTGGCCTTAGTTAAAATCCGTTTAAGTCCGTATTGGTTGCGTCGATTCAATAGTGAAACAGTACGAACTTCAGTTCGAAACTCAATGTACTCTGACCTGTTGTCACTGTTTTGTCCATTATAAAAGGGATTGTCCAATGAGCACTCAAAGTGTTTATAACCCTTAATGAAATATTGATCTGATCTTCGTAGGGGAATTTCACCCGGAAGCCGACATATCCAAAGGCGAGTGTTAAGTTTAGATTTTCTCTTTTACGCTCTAACATTTTGCTCGCTTTTTTTCCATCATCTTTCCACCATATCCTACTGATCAATGGGGAGTCCTGGTGTGTATCCGGGAATTTATTGTTTCTGCATACTCGATATAGTAAGAGGTGAGTCAAATCCCTATTTACTAAATTGTGTTCCAACATTTCAAAGTTTTCCAGCTATTAAGCAAGTGAACAACATCTACTCCATCTACTCCTTTCATTACGTTCTGTTAAGATTTCCACTCCTTTGTGATGATGTAGGCGGTTCTACTGTTGCACCGGATGGCATCCGCCATCTGTGTTCTGCACTCTTTACTTCGGAGTTATGAGCGCTTCCATTTGGTTTTTCAGAGTATACCAGGATAATGCTCTTACCTTTTTTTTTTTTTTTTGGCGAGTAGAGTGTTCACGGTTCATAATCTCGTCATTGTCCTTATTTTTTTTTTTCTTTCGGAGCAATGGATTTTTCAAGTTTAAACCTGCCTTGTCATTTGTTGTCTCTTGCTACCAAATGTCGAAGAAAATTTTAAACGGCGTGAAAACAACTTCAATATCTTCAGTTGCAGTTGAAATATCTTTAGTTGCAGCGATTCCTTCCCTTTTTTGAGTGCTGCGCAATCACTAGATGTCGAATTTGAGAACTTTTTACAAAACTCTTACTCAAAATTATAAACTTTTTTACAACCTTTCATTTAACAAATTTCAATTTATATATTTTTTCTTAAGGTGTTTGTAAATTCTGAAATGGTAACAACAATTGGTGAAGGCGGTAGCTTTGGAGAGTTAGCTTTAATTTATGGCACACCACGTGCAGCTACAGTGCGTGCTAAATCCGATGTCAAACTGTGGGGCATCGATCGTGATTCGTATCGACGAATTCTCATGGGCTCAACAATTCGCAAGCGAAAAATGTACGAAGAGTTCCTATCACGTGTGTCTATACTGGGTGAGTGTCAACAAATGAAATACTTTGAAATCTTGAATAAACAACTAGACGAAACCGTATTCATTTTCTTTTCTTTTCTTTTTTTTTTTTTGACGACCATTAATTAAAATAGAGAGCCTTGATAAATGGGAACGACTGACAGTTGCCGATGCCCTGGAGACAGTTGCATTCGAAGACAGCGAGACAATTGTGAAACAAGGCGAACCGGGCGATGATTTCTATATCATTGTGGAAGGTTGTGCTGTTGTGTTGCAGCGTAGGGCAGAGGTAAATATATATATAATGCAATTATTTTGTTGAAACCTTGAGACTAGTATAATACCATTGACATATGTATTGTTTAATGAATTGTGCATCAAGTTCCATGATATTTATAACAATATGAAAATTTAAGAAAAAGTGTATAGCGCAAATCTTTGTGGTATACTCGTATACATAGTAGCAGATAAAGTCCTTGTAGAGTTGTAAAAAATAAAAGAAAAGTCAAAGTCAACAAAAAGCGCTGGCAAGAGTGAGAACTCTTATCGGGTAGAAGATCAAAGAGGAGACCGACCTTAAAAAATAGACATTATTAGTTTATTCCACTTTAAACTGGAATGAATAAACCGAAAGGAAAAATAACACAGCGCTAAACACAATAATGAGATGAAGTATCAGCTCTTTTATCTACCAAGTTCAACTGAAAGCATCTCAGTAGCAATATCGTCAAAATGAGTATGAGTCCGCCCTCGCTGTATTGTCCTTCTGTGTATCGAGGACTCTGCAGGCCGGAGCGTTAAAAATAAAATTCTGCAGGTTAAAACTCTAACAAACTTACGTTTAAAATAATCAGAAAATCAGATATTTTCGCAGTATAAACCGAGTAGTGTGTCGGCTTACCCATCTATTGTATTAGTCTACCTACAATGAAATTGAGTTTAAGCGAACACTTTTTCCTAGGCCACCTCGCGATGGACCTGAGATGATTGAATGATGAAGAAATTATGTTCCCTGCTAACACGCATAGTTTTGAGTTTTATTTTTAAGTCTTCAGAATATCCTTCTCCGATTAGTAATGCGGTAGTTACACAATTCCAGCGTCAAAAACATACACTAATATCTTTTTCTCATATAGATATACTCATGCTCATACAATAAAGCCAAACGAATAACGCCCTAAGTTTTATACAATAAGTCTTTAATAGCAAAACAATAAGATTTTGCGTGGAAAGAACCTTTGTGAGATTATGTGGAATTAGAAAATAAAAAAAAAATCAACAAATATACATACATATGTGAAAATCAGCTTAAAATCCGTTGACACATAACTAAGCCACCTACAAGAAGAGACATTTGCTTTTTTTTAAAGTAGGTACTCGTATTACTTCTCTAGCATTCAGTACTTGATTGGAAAGTCTTTTTGCCGATTAATACTGATTATTGGACAGGGTATTGTTCCACTCCTGTTGAGTAGTTTGCCCCAAAGACTGTTTATTAAAAGGAGGACGCATAAAGTATGGTTTTTCATCGTTTCAAACGACTACATTCCAAAAATGCTACGCATTAGAACTATCTTCCTTGCGAATTATAACCATGTGTAATATTTTTCTTCGATACACAAGTTTTTTCTTTAAGCCGTCTTTGTACGGTATGCGTCGATATTTGTACTTCAAACTCAATCTCCAGTTGGGCTCTTATTTGTGACGACACCAGGAAGGTTCCGACTTACTTAACCGGACTAGCTTTCTGTCTTCACTAAATGTTGTATTTCGCAGTACTTTTTGTCGTGGAATCTCTTTTAAAATTGTATACTCTATGAGTTCCAAAAATCAGTAACGCTGTGTAGTCAGAAAAAACTTGTGTGGAGTGTTTGGAGGGGCCATAGCAGCATCTCGAACTTACCATAGATAATTTCCAAAACCAAGTTCGGATGACTTTTCATTAAAAGGTGAATCTCGATTAAAAAGGCCATCAGGTTTCAAAGATAAAGTGCTAAGTAATATACATAATCCGGACAAATTCTGCATTAACTTTCTACGTTGGATCACAGCCCAAGGCTTGGTTTTGAGTTAAAATTTTCTGTATGCGCGCGAGAAAAATCTAATTCACAACTACAAAATCACATTAATTAAGTGAAAAAAGAAAAAAATTAATGAACCAAGTTTCCATCCGTGTCTTAAACCTTGCTTTCATTTTTTTTTTTTACAAAGTAGCGCGCGCTGAAGGGGTTAAGGTACCCTCGTTGACGATAATTTGGGAAATGATTCCTGGGCATATTCTAAGAAAAAATCGTTCTACAGTAAGGATCTATCTCCAATGTTGACATCATTTATCGA
The DNA here is from genome assembly GCA_963966105.1 of Volucella zonaria. NCBI lineage: Eukaryota > Metazoa > Arthropoda > Insecta > Diptera > Syrphidae > Volucella > Volucella zonaria. The sequence goes on along the minus strand of OZ014534.1, from coordinate 116,311,411 downwards.
GGATTTAAGAAAAGGCTTACTTTGGTGTACCCAGACCCATGTTAACGGAAATTGCTCTGTTAGTACTAATGGTAAAAACTTCGTGTATAACTCTGTTTTTAGAAGCAATATCAGCCTTTATAACGACCCTTAAATAAAGTTGATATCTTGTTTGAGTCCTTAGATATTCAATTTCCAAGTATGTTCCATTTTTATTGCCAATGCTAATTTTCGACTTTGAGGTCACTTTTCTCCAGAAAATGCCTAATTAGCATAACGTTTTACTATTTTTTTCTTAGGAAAGTAACAATAATAAAAATAAATCATCAATGAGTTTGCAAAAAAACCCACCGATTTTATGATACTTGGAAAAACCTGCAACAAGTAAAATTTATAAAAAAGGGTACTTTAAGCTCCAAAGGCTATGAATAAAAAATGATTTTGTGCGGTCTAAGGTAGTTTTTATTTTATGTGTATACTAAAACAGTTATAACAGGTGCTCAAAGTGTCCTCTCTAGTTTGGTATGCATGCTAGAGCCCGTTTTTGGATTGCACTGCGAATGTTTATTGATGCTAACTGCTACCTCACTTTTGATGACGCTTCGAGAATACGATCTTCCAATTCAATTAAAGTTGCTATTTCGGTTGAATAAACAAGTTCTTTCATTCTTCCCCATACAAAAAAATCTAATACTGTAAGGTCAGGAGATCTTGTGGGTCAGTGAACTGGTCCATTTCTTCCTATCCAACGGTTACCGTACTCTTCATCTAGCCAATTCTTAATCTCACGACCATAGTGGGCTGAAGCACCGTCCTGTTGATGAAGCTAGTTGAATCAATGGAATGTCCTCCAATAGTTCTGGTAAATCATTTCGCAAAAACTCCAGATAGTTTGTAGAATTCAACCTAGGTGGTAGTTTGAAGGGGCCGATTAACCTGTTTCCAAGTACACCTGCCCACATATTGACGCTGAATTTCTATTGAAGTGATTTATGTCTCATTGTATGTGGATTGTCCGCAGCCCACGTATGGAGATTATGAAAATTTGTGATCCCATCTCTTGGAAATTGAGATTCGCCGTCCAAAGAATTCTGTTAATAAACTGGTTGTCATCCAAGCTCCGCTCCAGCTACTAGTTAGAAAACTCAAGTCTCTTTTCCAAATCATTGGGAAGCAGTTCTTGTATACATAGGTGTATGGTGATATGGATAAAGGTTTTCTCCAAGCAGTACATTAGAAATTTTATGTCTGGAAACATTGAATTGCAAAGCTAAGCTGATTGATGGATCAGTTGTAACAGCATCCAGTATTCTTTCATCAGCCGAAATCCTTCTTACTTGTGGAATCGAAAGTGATCCCGTTTCTCGAAGCCTTCGATACGTATTTATAAATACTCTTTTATTAGGAAGTCGTCGGTTAGGATAAAGTTCATGGTATCTTTGTCGCGCACTAGTTGAACTTCCATTGCTAGCCCATAAACGTAAATAGTGTCTGCGTATTCTTGGTTTGTAAATGCTGACATTTCAAACAGCGTTTCTAAGCAACTTTTATACCATTTCTGTAAGGTATATTTTTCAAATAGGCCTTCACACCCCAAACCTAACTCTTCTGAGAACTTTTAAGGAACAGGGTAAGGAAATGAGGGTTTTGACAGTTAGTCAAATAAAAGAGCACGCTTTAAAACTCTTTAATAGCTATGCAATTTTAAAAAAATATTGGAAAATTAGTAATTCGTGGGAAACCACTCTTACGAGTATGTATCGTCAACTGTTGTTAGAAACGTTGGTAAAAAATCATAAATCCCTTTTTTTACCTGTTGCAGGTTTTTCCAAATATCATAAAATCTGTTGGTTTTTCTGCAAACTCATTGATGATTTTCTTTTTATTATTGTTACTGTCATAAGAAAAAACTAGTAAAACGTTACGTTAATTAGGCATTTTCTGGTGAAAAATTACCTCAAAGTCGAAAATTAGCATGGGCAATGAAAATGGAACAGGCTTGGAAATTGGATATGTAAAGACTTAAACAAGATATCAACTTTATTTAAACGTCATTATAAAGGCTCGAATTTCATCTAAAAATAAAGTCCTACACGAAGTTTTTACCATTAGTACTAACAGAGCAATTTGCGTTAAGATGGGTCAGGGTACGCCAAAGTAAGCCTTTTCTTAAATCCTCGATAAATGAACATTAGAGATAGACCCTTACTGCAGAACGATTTTTCTCTTAGAATATGCCCAGGAATCATTTTCCAAATTATCGTCAACGAATTAGGGGACACCCTGTATATTGAGGCCAGATCAGAGGGGGTAAAATATTTCTTACATCGCTTGAGGAAACCTAGACATTTCGCAGCATTTTTGACGATATCGAATATGTGGTCATTCCAATGTAAGTTGTCACTGAAACACATACCGAGAATGGAAAGTTTTTCGGTTTTGGCGATGTAAGTGCCATTCATGGATAATGGCTGGGTATTTAAATTTCGCTTTAACGACATCAGACAGCATTGAGTTTGGAAAGCGTTAAATTGCACTCGGTTGATAGTTTCTCAATTGGTTATGCTGTTAATATCGGAATTTAATAAGCTTAACATACACTGCCGTTGCCGTTCTACAGCCGAAGAGCAGGGACGTTAGTACGGGAAGGAATATGAAAAACAGAGAGTACTGTCGTCAGAAAAGGGATATATTGGATTAGAGGTAGCAGACAAGAGATCGTTGATGAAAATTAAAAAGAGTGTCGGAGACAGAACGGAACCCCGTGGGCACACCAGCGTTTATTTTGTGAGTATCAGACTTGAAACCATCAATGACAACTTGAATTGAACGTTAAGAAAGGTAATTTCTAATCCATTGAAAAAGAGATCCCAAAAGCACGCATTTTCGACAAAAGAGCCTGATGCCAAACTCTGTCAAATGCCTTAGAAATATTAGGTGCAACTATCTCGCTTTCGCCAAATTGATGTACGCTTTGGCTCCACTTTTCGGTGAGACATGCCATCAATTCACCAGTGGACCTGTTGCTACGAAAATCATATTGCCGGTAATTAGAAGTTTTCGTGTTTCGAGATATTTCATTAGCTAACGGTCTATAAGCGTTTGCATGGCCTTGGAAACAGTCTTAAAGAGTAGGATTGATGGAAAATTTTACGCAGTGGTTTTGCCAGCGAGGAAGAATACCTCTTCAGAAGAAGGGGAGATATATCATCTGGACCAGCGGATTTATGTATATTAAGATCGTTAAGTACTCTTGCTACTACACGAGTGCGAAAGTGGAGTCGTCCCATTGAAGATTCGACGCACCCAAATGTAGTGGGGGACAAAGCACAATCTGGGAGTGTTGAGCTAGCCGCAATGTGTGTGGCAAGCAGATTGGCCTTGTCCAAAGAGCTGACAGCTGGAATGTCATTGTAAATGAGCGTTGGAATGGAGAATGAGGCAGAATTTGTAATGTTTTTGACGAATGCTCGTTTCACTCTCTCAGCTGTAACTGGCTTATTTATCGAGATATTCTTGAGACCTCAAGCTTCAAGAAAATACAAAAAAATCGATTTTTTCGAACATGCTAGGTGTATATCTGCCCTTAAAAAAAACGGCAGAGCTTTCTCTAGCACGTAATATTTTCAAATTTAATTATTTTATTTATTTTACTTTGTTTCTCGAGTTTCCCGATGATTTTTTTTATAAAAGTCATTTAAATTTTAATATCACCCCAATAAAATATATGATTATTATTTTAATAAAATTTATTTGCAAAATATAAGATAATACGAGTATTTTACATAAGTGTTTTGTGGATTATTAGATAGGCACCTAAATAAAACTTTCACTAATATCACGCTTTTGTAACACCTTTAGCAAGGAGATGAACCAGCAGAAGTTGGACGCCTAGGACCAAGTGACTACTTTGGTGAAATTGCTTTACTATTGGACAGACCACGAGCCGCCACCGTCGTTGCCAGAGGCCCACTAAAATGCGTTAAATTGGACAGAGCGAGGTAAACAGTCTTACTTTAACATACACCAACAAGAGACACTGATAATGATTTACTTTTCTAGATTCGAACGAGTATTGGGTCCATGTGCTGATATTCTTAAGCGCAACATCACACAATATAACAGTTTTGTATCTCTCTCGGTCTAATTTGCATCTAATTATCCAACAAAATGCATCCAAACAAACATAAACGCAAACCTCATTTGAAAAGAAAAAAAAAAAACTCTCCTTTCGCATGTGTAAAATAAATTAAATAATAAAAGAAACAAAATTAAATTGCTATTAAAAATGTGGGAAAAACAAATTTTCTTGTTAATCTAAACGATATATTTTTCATATACAAATATTCTCTACAAAACAAACAACAAAGCAACAAATTTGTTATATTAATACAAACAAATAAACAGAAGACAACATAGAGAAGGTATCTAATTAACATAAAAAATAAATAAAAAATAAAAAATAAAAAGAGAACAATAATTGTTAAGATGCGTATTACAAATTGCCGAATAGTTAAATACTGATGGAGAAGTAAATAATAAACAAAAAGAAAAGATTTATTTTGTGCAGTGCATAGGAAGCTTTCCTTTATATCAATTTTATTTTTAAAATCTGAAATACATCTATCCTGATACACAAATAAAATGTAAAAAAAAAAAACAAAAGAAAAACAAAAATAAAATGAAAAATAAAATGAAAAACGAAATAGAATAAAGAGCAAGAAATAAAAAAGAAAACTGAAATGAAAACTGATGTTGATGAATAGAACTGAATAAGAAAGTGTGAGGTAAGATTTACCTGTTTTTTTTTTTGTTTTTGTGCTTTGTATTTGTTTTAATTTTTCTTTAAATAAATCAAAAAAATCTGATAAAACAATTGAACTAATCAAGCTAGAAAATGCAAAAGAAATCAGCCCCCACACTTTTCAATTGAATACGTTAAGTCTTCTTTCTAATTAGTCCGTTCATTAGCGCAAAAAAAAAACAAAAAAAACTTTATTTCGAGCTTTGTATTTAGCAAATTGTTTTTAATTGTAGTAAGTTAAGTTAACGAAAACAGAAAAAAAAAATTATGAATCGTTTTTTAGGACATTTTAATATTTATTATTATTGAGAAATTTAGAAGTTTGTGGGGAATGCAGTGTTTAGAATTTTTCAGAGAGGATGTGCCTGGAATGATTGGTTGCAACGTGATAAATTCGTATGTAAGACAGTGTGGATTACAATATCTCTTTATCAGACCGTTCAACTGATAAACAATGTGGGTTCATTATTACCTAATGCACAACAGCTACAACTTTATTTTTTTACACTGCTTGGTGTTTAAGCTGATTGCCCTATTTTCATTGATTTTCGCCGGATATAATTCGGTGTGGTGCCTTCATTAACAAGATACTAATAACATTGTACTACATTATCCTCCCTTATCTTGGCGTAATCCAATCATGTAAAGGAAGTTTGTTTGGTTGTTGAATTTCTTTTCTTTCCGCTGATAGGGCGGATTGATTGCAAATAATGTCGCTGATCACCCACAGAAATAACAGAGGTTACAGTACATAACCTTATCAGTCTCCACTTCTGGTTTGAAATTCCGTCGACAGCTTTAGCCTATGTAGCATATGATGTTTTAAAGCTGATAACCTACATTGATAAAAGTTATCTCTTTCTTTGTCGAAAAGTTTGCGAAATAATTTCGTCATCAATGAAGAAGATTGTTTTTCTCAAACACCGGCGACGCATATTTTTCAAAACGACTGACCAATTTCGATTACCACGCTTATGACTATGGAAGCAAGATATAGTTGTGACAAGGGCTAGGCGGTTCTCAATATGTCTGCTAATGAAATTGTAGTGGAGACCTCACACGTTGTCTTAGTAGTTTCAAGGACAATTTACACGTACGGACTTCCAAGCCAGTATATCCGCAGTGTATAAATATAAAGTCTTAACTCTTTTTTTTTTTGTCAAACTTCTCACTGCTTTTATCAGAGAACTCTTTGCGGCTCTAACTTGTAGCAAGTGTGAATGATTTTGACACTTCGTAGGTCTTCTGAAAACCGCTCAATTTGTACCAAATCCAAGCCGACTTGATTGTATATTGTTAATTTCTAATACTGCTTTTGTACTTGCCGTACCTTATTCTTAAAATCAAGTGGCTGGGAGAGGTAAGCCTTTTCTGCGATTTTGATCAAATATAATGTGTAAATGACGCATCAAGTAAATAATTTGATCTAAGACAATATTTGTGATAATACTTCTTCAGTTGCAATTCTCCTGCTTGCAAATTTCACGTGATTTTCATTCAAGCAACCAACAAATCTCTCCGCAAGCATCTAAAGAGCTCATTCCCCACAAACAAGTTTAGACAATTATTAAACAAAAAAAAAAATTTTAATCAAATCGTCCACATTAAGTACCGACATATTATAAGATATACTTTGTTATTTTACATTTTTTTAATTTTCACTCATATACAATGCATTTTATCGCTATATTTTGTTTTGAAAAACCAAAAACAAAAAAAGAATTCTAACTGCCATTGCAAAGAGAGTTTCACAGCGCTGTTTCTTGCTAAATTAAAACAAAAAAAAAAAGGTACTAGGTTCAGAGATATTTATTCAAAAACACATACCTGATTTCAAATCACAGATAAAACGATAAAATGCATAGAAAAAAAAAACAATTATAATCATTGATCATCAAACTTAAACTATTAATCGTAGAAAATTAAAATAAATGCGCACTGGTGCGCTCTATCCATTGTTTAACTAAAACAACACAATCTTATTAAAAATGATGTTATTAAAATAAATAAAAAATATATATAATACATTAAAACATCAACAAAACAACTACTAAACTATAAACAATGGATTTAAGTACCCGCCGGCGGGTTAGGTGAAAACAAAAACAAAAACAAACAAAAAAATATTTAACAGAGATATATACGATAGAAAAGAAGAAGAAGAAGAAAACTAACTATATTACTACTAAACAAAACCTATTGCATGTATAAACAAAACAAAAATAAGTAAAAATAATCAATTATAATTATGGAAAAAAGAAAATGCTTTTGGAAAACTAAAAAGAAAAAGGACACAGAAAACAATTCCTCGGTGTAAAATAATTTTCATTTAATTTTTATTCTTCTTTTCAATCATTTGTTGTAGGTTACTAAGAGATCGTTTCAAAAAGATTTTTTGTTTTTATTATCATCAATTACAATACTTACGGACGGCTGTAAAGTAAAATGAACTAAAATGAACGATTACTATGAGATAATATGCATAAGTAAGCCCGCATTTGTAGAGTTTTCCATCATTGATTGATATATGAAGAAAAAAACAAAAAAAAATAAATAAAATAAAGAAAGAAAAACTAAATACGATTACAAAAGAAAACACTTTGTTTAATTGTAATTATAATTGTGTATTTGATGGTACTTAATGTCTTAATAAAAATAAAATTAAAGAAAAAAAAAAAACTGGAAAACATACAATTGGTCTTTTTTTAATTGGTTCAAGAAGGAATGTGCAAATAGCTTAAAACAAAAGATGGACAAAACGATGCCTCGGTATCAACACACTGACAACGAAGGCATATCACAGAACGCAACTATTGACATGTCTACAAAAGTATACTTCTGTCAAGGCTAAAAACCTTTTACAGGCGGTTTACCTATTGACAAATCCGATGTCATGACACTGAAACCGTCGATAAAAAAACTCAAAAAATTTATAAATGAAAATTGCAGGACCTTTGTAGGTTTATATCGGAACAACCAAATGCGAATTGTAAATATCGGCGACTCGAATATTTTTCCGCATATTAAAACGACTTTTCGTGTTTAAACGACGAGCAAAGGTCGAATACTGATAGCAGGTGACATACAGTGGCGAGCAAAGCTGAATACAAAATGAATGAAAATTCCTCTATTTTCCTTTAGGATTGAAAATTACTACAGTCTACATATACTTTTTTAAATATAATTTAAAAAAAAGTATGTATTCTATCATACAATACAAAATCTACTACCTTAACTGACTTTCTTCATAGTTATATGTATGTATATACAGGGTGTCCCCTACTTGGTTGACGATAACTTGGGAAAAAAATTGTTCTACCGTAAGGGTATATCTCCAATGTTGGCATCATTTATCGAGGATTTAAGAAAAGGCTTACCTTGGTGTACCCTGACCCATGTTAACGGAAATTGCTCTGTTAGTACTAATGATAACTAACGGCGTTTAAATAAAGTTGATATCTTGTTTAAGTCCTTAGATATCCAATTTCCAAGTATGTTCCATTTTCATTGCCAATGCTAATTTTCGACTTTGAGGTCACTTTTCACCAGAAAATGCCTAATTAACGTAACGTTTTACTATTTTTTTTCTTATGACAGTAACAATAATAAAAAGAAAATCATCAATGAGTTTGCAGAAAAACCAACAGATTTTATGATACTTGGAAAAACCTGCAACAGGTAAAAAAAGGGATTTATGATTTTTTACCAACGTTTCTAACATACTCGTAAGAGTGGTCTTCCACGAATTACTAATTTTCCAATATTTTTTTAAAATTGCATAGCTATTAAAGAGTTTTAAAGCGTGCTCTTTTATTTGACTAACTGTCAAAACCCTCATTTCCTTACCCTGTTCCTTAAAAGTTCTCAGAAGAGTTAGGTTTGGGGTGTGAAGGCCTATTTGAAAAATATACCTTACAGAAATGGTATAAAAGTTGCTTAGAAACGCTGTTTGAAATGTCAGCATTTACAAACCAAGAATACGCAGACACTATTTACGTTTATGGGCTAGCAATGGAAGTTCAACTAGTGCGCGACAAAGATACCATGAACTTTATCCTAACCGACGACTTCCTAATAAAAGAGTATTTATAAATACGTATCGAAGGCTTCGAGAAACGGGATCACTCTCGATTCCACAAGTAAGAAGGATTTTGGCTGATGAAAGAATACTGGATGCTGTTACAACTGATCCATCAATCAGCTTAGCTTTGCAATTCAATGTTTCCAGACATAAAATTGCTAATGTACTGCTTGGAGAAAATCTTTATCCATATCACCATACACCTATGTATACAAGAACTGCTTCCCAATGATTTGGAAAAGAGACTTGAGTTTTCTAACTGGTAGCTGGAGCGGAGTTCGGGTGGCAACCAGTTTATTAGCAGAATTCTTTGGACGGATAAATCTCAATTTGCAAGAGATGGGATCACAAATTTTCATACCCTTCATACGTGGGCTGTGGATAATCCTCATACAATGAGACATAAATCACTTCAATAGAAATTCAGCGTCAATGTGTGGGCAGGTGTACTTGGAAACAAGTTAATCGGCCCCTTCAAACTACCACCTAGGCTGAATTCTACAAACTATCTGGAGTTTTTGCGAAATGATTTACCAGAACTATTGGAGGATATTCCACTGATTCAATTAGCTTCATCATATTTTCAACAGGAGTGCTTCAGCCCACTATGGTCGTGAGATTAAGAATTGGCTAGATGAAGAGTATGGTAACCGTTGGATAGGAAGAAATGGACCAGTTCACTGACCCACAAGATCTCCTGACCTTACAGTATTAGATTTTTTTGTATGGGGAAGAATGAAAGAACTTGTTTATTCAACCGAAATAGCAACTTTAATTGAATTGGAAGATCGTATTCTCCGTCATCAAAAGTGAGGTAGCAGATAGCATCAATAAACATTCGCAGTGCAATCCAAAAACGGGCTCTAGCATGCATACCAAACTAGAGAGGACACTTTGAGCACCTGTTATAACTGTTTTAGTATACGCATAAAATAAAAACTACCTAAGACTACACAAAATCATTTTTTATTCATAGCCTTTGGAGCTAAATGGGTCAGGGTACAACAAAGTAAGCCTTTTCTTAAATCCTCGATAAATGATGTCAACATTGGCGATAGACCCTTACTGTACAACGATTTTTTTCTTAAAATATGTCCAGGAATATTTCCCCAAATTATCGTCAACGAATTAGGGGACACCCTGTATATAAGGTAAATTGGGAACTCTGAAGTATTCAGTTTTGCACGATCTTGTTTTGTTTTGTCTTTAGTTTTATTCTGAAAATACGTTCACCGTTATATTATATTATATTAATTTTCGGTTATCGAAGTATTATTTTACGGTATTATTAAAAAAAAATATAACAAAATATTTGTTTTATTAGAAAAAGCTTCTACGCCCTACGAAATTTTTCAAAGTTTCATGTAGTTTCATCCTAGTCGAAAAACTGGGGTGGAAAGAAAGTGTTGCAGAGCAGACAAAACAGCTCTAGTTGCCCTCTACTTGTGCAAGAAAAATGCAGGCTCAAGTTGGGGGTCTACAACCAAAAACCACTGCACTAAAAAACGGTATACCGTTATAACTATTAAAAAAGGGGGCAATGGGCTGAAATTAGATTGCCTAAAAGATTGCGACATACAGATTACAATCAACTCTGCTGTCTAGGCTGCGAGATACTTACCAATTAAAATAACTAAATATAGGACATACCAGTCTACTCACGCTGGATTGCGGACTCTACACATTAACAAACAGACTTAGAAGCGCGCATAATTCTTGTGAGCATTGCTATCAGCTGCTTTCCTCGAAATCAGATATTATATTGTAGTTGGAAGATTGATAAATTTGAAATATTCGTGTTTCCTACTACACTACTACTGGCTTCCGGCCTGATAATTAAACCACCGGCCTGGTTTTAACATTACGGTAATTACTGGTGAAGACCCCTCGAATACCACCTCCCAATCGACATCCACCAGCTTGTTGGACCTGGGCATCAACCAACAAGCGCCTCCAGTCACCTCGATCTTTAGCTAGCTGCCTCCAATTTCGCACGCTAAGGTGATTGAGGTGCCTTCCCATTGCGTGCGCCACCTGAGTCGCTGTCTTCCTCTGCTGGGAGGATTCGAAGATTTTTCGGACCGAAGCATTGGTGTCCATCCGCTCTGCATGACCCGGCCATCTCAGTCGTTGGACCTTCACTCTTCTGGCTAAGTCGAAGTCGCTGTACAGCCCGTACAGTTCGTCGTTGTATCTCCTCCTCCACTCATCGTTTGTGTAAACGGAACCGAAAATCACTCGAAGAATTTTCCTTTCAAAGCAGCCAAGAGCACCCTCATCCATTTTTGATAAAGTCCATGCCTCTGCGCAACAGAGCAGGATTGGGGTTGCTAAGGTCTTATATAGGGTCACTTTTGTTGTTCGAGCGAAGGATTTATTAGTCAATTGCCTTCTTAGCCCATAGACATTGCTCTACATATGGTATCATTCGCGACCTTAAAATCGACGAATAGGTGGTATGTACCTGTGTATCGGTTTGGAGCTCATGGGTTTTTTCCAAGATCTGCCGTAGTAGTCGATGGAAGAATCAGGCTGTTGACACAATATTCCAGATAGGATCTTATAGACAACATTAGGAAGACTTATGCGTCTGTAGTTGGCACAGCTCAAGCGGTCGCCTTTTTTGATGTGGTATATGCCTGGCACTTTGAAAAACTCGGCAGTGATACCGTCCGCTCCAGCAGTTTTGTTGGACTTAAGCTTAGAATTGTTGGTCTACATCGCCCAGGTTGAAAGGTTCATTCTGCCTGACAGCGATATTTGGTTCGTCTTCGCCGTTGTACAGTCTGCATGCTCCTTTATTTTTCTTCCTGAGAAGCTGGTGTTCGCCACTCCTCTTCTGCTCGTAGAGCACATGAGAAACTCTAGTCTTTCTATGCAGCGCCGCTTTGTACTCGTGTGCATCTTGCTTAGCTGCATGTGCTTACCGGCACTCGTCGTCAAACCAGAAGTTTCGTTGTGGTGGCCGAGTGAAATCCGGCACATCAGAGGTGGCATCTCTGATGGCTTTTTGGCAATGTTCGCACTGGTCTTCCATACTGTATGCTGGCGGCATTGGACCTTTTAAGAGATTACGGGAAACTCGATCGGCAGAGTATAGCGATGTCTTGCGATTGTAGCCGTCCGATGCCAAACATCCTCACAGTATTAGCTTGCCATTGAAATGTTCGGTATATCCGCAATCGTACCTTGGCTACAACAAGGTAATAGTTCGAGTCGATGTTGACCCCTCGGAACGTTCGGATATCCATAATACTTGCGGCGATTGCATGTAGCCAATCTGGTTGACGCTTGATTGATCAGGAGTTTTCCAAGTCCCCTTATGAATATCGAGATGCGGGAACCGCGTGCTAGCTACGACGTCCCGCTGCAAAATCGAATAGCCTGAATCCGTTATAGAAGGTGGTGTCGTGCAGGCTGTACTTACCGACAGTACTACCAAAGCTCCCCCTCTTCCTAGCTTTGTATTAAAGTCGCCGACGACAATTTTAATATCATAGCTAGGGCACTGCTCGTAAGTCTTGTCCAAGAGCTCGTAGAAGTCATCTTTCTCTTCTGCAGGGTCGTGCGTGCATATAAGGCTAATGTTGGCATATTTAGCCTTAATACGGATTGTTATGAGGCGCTTGTTAACGTGCCTAAACTCAAGATTTCTTACCTAAGTTTGCCTTTAACAACGAATCCGCTTCCAAATGGGCACTGTTGTCGCCATCTATAACAATCGCAGTGGAAAATATCGCAGTTTTTCATCCTCTTTTTGACTGGCCCGGGATGGATGGATCGCATTTCTTGGATGGCTGTAACGTTTGCTTCGCAGCAGTCCAGCGTCTACGCTACTTGTTCGGCTGCACGGCCAGCCCCGAAGTTCATTGGCCTTGTTTCGTTTGCGGGGGCTGTGAACAGTAGATCCGTCCGTATCCGGAAACATGGTTGTTTCGAGAAAAAAATTGGAAGCAGTTAGGAAACAGCAGGATTGGCTAAAGAAGTAGCCTAGTTGAGGCCCCGGATTGCAAAAAATGTTCGACTTTTATAAGAGAATATAATCGACATATGGGTGGTGTAGATTTGATGGACAGTTTTATCACGAAATCAAATATATGATATACACGTTGGCATCCAGTTGGCTGTTATAAATTCATAACTCTCAAACCAGCTGTCAAATTCGATAGATGCATGCATGATATTTTTGTTCAGCATATTAAGGCCAACCATCATGGAAAGATTCACCCCTCAACAACGCTCAAGTATCGTTTCCGGCTGTAGACAGCACTCTAATTATTTCATAAATCAAATAAAACACCTCTGGTTGATCCTATAATATTTCTTTTATATAATTTAAATTACGTCCATTTCAACATCATAGCGGTACATAAATATAAATACATGTTTATTTTTAAAATTACTGTACAAAAAAAAAAATTAAACAAAAGAATAGAAGAAGAAGTTTGGGAAAAAATTGCATCAAGTGTCGTTGGAGTTGGAGTGAAATTCAAAAATGAATTGTCTCTCTCTGAACAATGCCTAATATCGACCGTGAGCTTTTTCTTATGCGAGTTTCGAACCAGTTCTGTGATGAGCTTCCGATCAGCGCCATCTATTAAAACTGATGCATTGAATTATGATAGTCGGGTCGGTTATATCGATGGTTCGGAGTTCGGCTGGAAAATTGTGAAATCGTATCGTCGCCATTGTTCATGTGGTGTGGTGGAGTCACTAACAGAATCGGTTGCAGGTTAAGAGACTTTCTCGAACCGGCTAAGCTTACAGCATCCGTTATGTAGGCGTTGTTGATTTCGCCTGAAATTTCAAAAGTTGAAGTTAAAATTAATAAAATGTAGCCGTTACGGAAAATAGTAAAGAGAAGAGCATTACCTTTATAGAGAGAATTCTGGTAAAGAGGATCCGGTTGGAGACGTACGTGACGAGTTGCTAGGATAAATGCGAGGGTTGATAGAACTAGTCCATCAATGCAACCTGAATATATATATAAAAAAAAAGGTTAATCAACAATTTGGATATTTTGGACATATGAATATTGTGTAATTACCTATCACAGCGAGTGGATAAGCCCATCGGATTCCGCAGAGGCCTAGCTCAAAGCGATTCGCTTCAGGTCCACAGATTTTTCTGAACTCGTCTGAGTTCCAACCAAATGGAAATGCTACACAGCTGACTATCATGCAAATTGCTGAAACAGAAACATACAAAGAGAAATTCCATTTTTAGTAACAAAACTGAAACTGGTTCCAACGTAAGAAAAAATTTTGAAGATCGTGTAGCGTCTATTGGATAAGGCACGTTGTACAGCACCTGATACCTGCACTCGTCGACACTCTCTTTCTTCGCTTACATTGCCTTGATAGGAAGACATAAAGCCATAAGAGACACAGATCCTAAAGTTCTAAAAAATAAAAATAAAACAGTGAGGCGTCGAACTAGGCGCTGAAGAAAGAAAGATGTTGAATTATTAAACTGTTAAACAGTATACGAGGATGATAGGCACTCCTAATATTGACAATCCACCCATGGTCTCTTAATTTCTGGAGGATCCAAATAATACTCGTATTATCTCGTTGATCCGGGATTTGCTATATCTTTCGATAGATTGGACTGGGATGATGGAACAAGTAAAGGAGAAGCTAAACATGTTACGATTGAAGTTCATCAAAATTGACATGAGGTTGACCAAGTTTCTGTTTCTGACGGCTTGACGACAAAGGTTAAACGGACGCCAGAATATTCATGTTTTAAGGGATAAGAGACAGATAAAATGGCGAAGAAGACGTGAGGTGTAAAAAACTGCTCAGCTTAACCTTATGAAGATACGCTGTACAGACACACTAAACCGATACAAGGCGGATATCACTGCGGTATAAGATATGCGATACGGTGGGCATGAGGCTTCTTGAAATTGTTCTGAGTCACCTAAAACCTATTTCATATGCTGCCAGCATCAAGCACAGAAGACTAGTGGAAACATCGTTGCGAGCGTTTAGAGATATGGTGTCCGATGTTCTTTATTTCATCCGTCCACCACAAAGAAAACCGCGGGTTTGACGAAGAGTGGGGACAAGCGCATGCAGCGAAACAAGAAGCGTGCAAGTCGGCGCTGCAAAGAAAGACGAGAGCTGCTTATGAACAGTATGAGAAAGAAAGACGGATGATAAATCTGGTTTAGAAGGAAAACAAAAATAGAGGAGCGCACTGTTGATGCCATGGAGAGGTGCTTCTGTATACGAGTAAAAGTCCGGAAGTTGTACTAAAAATTTAAAAGATCTTGGACACAAATAATAAACAAAAGCATACGGAAATAAAGATGGGAACCTGATAGTAGAGTCACAGTCGGTGATAAAAACTTGGAAACATATCTTCTGCAAATTTTTTATCGGAAACGACGCACAGGTTTTCGCTATCGACAACAACTTCATTCAACCGATTGATAAGAGATCTAGAGCGAAATCTAAATTAAAGGCTAATAAAGCTGCAGGAGCAGATGGACTCCTTGCCGAACAATTTAAAAAAGAGGAGATTAATTTACGAGCATACGCCACCAACTTATAAGTTAAATATTTTTGTTTGAAAGAATTTGAACTACAAGGAGAACGCCTTTTTAAACTTCACCAGTCAACTAGTCTTCTTAACATCGCGTCCACCGTATTGTGTAAAGGCTTGAAACCATTTTTCAACGATGTGATGGGCCTTATCAAGAGGGTTTTAGGCCGGGGTAGCCCATAGTTTGCCAAAAATTCATACTGCAGTAGATCCTAGAGAAAGCCCAGATACTCACAGATACTCATCATATCTTTATATTAGGTACTCAACTAAGTTCTCGGTGTTTGTCAATAGATGGTTACAGCAGTAAGTGCTGGTCGATTTTGACATATCCAAAACGTTATGAACCAAGCTTAGACATATGGTGAACAAACCGTTTTGACACATTAGTGATTTTGTTTTGGCGTCATATACTTTTGGTTGTGTGAAAATGTCTGATTTTGTGCCAAACAGTCGTCATTTGCGGGAAGTGTTGATTTTCTTTTTTCAGTCGAAGAAAACGGAGGCTGAAGCGCATCGAGAGCTCGAAAAGCTTTACGGAGATACGTGAAACAACGTGGTTCCATCACTTTAAAGACGATGATTTCGATGTTGACGACCGTCCGCGTGAAGGAAGGCCAAAATCCTTCGAAGACCCTGAATTGGAGGCATTGCTCGGTGAGGATCCATGCCACGAGCAGAGGCACGAAAAAGTGCATGACAACGCTCGGTCTCTCGTTGACAAAATCGTTAAAACCTTCCTGGAAACGCTCAGATGGAAAGTCTTACCCCACCCGCAATATTCTCCAGATATTCCGCCGTTCGATTATTACTTATTCCATTCGATGGCACATGGTCTGGCTGATCAGTGCAGTTCCGCTCATATGAAGACATCAAAAAATGCCTTGATTCGTGGATAGCCTCATAAGATGAACACTTTTACCATAACGGTATTCGAACTCTGCCAGAAAGATGGGAAAAAGTTGTAGCTAACGATGGGCAATACTTTGAATGATTCATTTCTAAACATTTTTTCACAATAGAGTTGGATTTTCATAATAAAAAACAGCGATAACTTAGTTGCGCACCTAATATATTTTAAGGCTGCATACCATATGACAGCTCAAGGAGACTATAAATGTCAGATTGTGTAGAATAATGATGGAGAACGTCGTTGTTTCACAGAGTGCTTTGATATTAAAAAGGGCTTAGGTTTTTTTTTTAACGTTGTAATTGAAAATTTTGTCCAAAGCTCGCAAACCAACACAATTTTTCTGATGGCTGTTGAGCTGTCGCTGGGCACTTGGAAAAATGGGTTTAGCTTTATGGAGCGACACACATCGGAAATCAACCGAACAGTTATAAAGGGTGTTCTTTTAGAGGTATACAAATTCAATATAAAATAAAGCACTTGAAGCTAGTGTTAATGTCCATGGTATTAGTTTTAATTAAAAGATAATTTTATGCCATTAGTGCTTAAATATGATATCCGCCCCACGGGTAGCTCGAATGAAGCGCAATCGTGAAGACCAATTTTCTACAATTTTATCGAGCAAATGGGGCCTTATATCAGCAACAACACGGCGAATGTTGACTTCCAAATCGTCCAACGTCTCTGGTTTATCGGTATTGACTAGTGACTTCACATACCCCCAAAGAAAGTAATTTAAAGGTGTGAGATAACAGGATCGTGGATGCCAGTTTACAGGTCCATTACGTGAAATTACGCAATAAATTGATGGTGTCGCGCAAAGTGGGGCATTCTGCGCCATCTTGTTGAAAACAAAGCTCTGTCACATCAATGCCATTCTTCGTTCAATGAGGAACGAAGAAGTCAGAAATCATCATTGACGGTAACATTCTGGCCGGCATCGTCCTTAAAGAAATGTGGGCCGATGATTGTACTGTTTGGTGTGCTTTATGGGCTGGTGATAAAGCACACCAAACAGTGAGTTTGAATGGTTGTAATGGCGTCTCGACAAAGGCTTCTGGGTTTTCTCCACTCCAAATTCGGCAATTTTGCTTGTTTACATATCCATTTAACCAAAAATGGGCCTCATCGGAGAACAAAATTTTGCGTTGAAAATGAGGACTGAATCATGTTTTCAGCCCATTCAAAGAACCTACGACCCGACGGGACCAAAAATCACTCGAAGAATCGAAAAGACTTTTTAGTGTTCCTTGACAAGTCTGTGTCTCTCAGTTGCCTTTGAACAGGGATTGGCAAGTAAATGGTGTTTTGTTTTAGAGGATCAGATTTTAAACTGGTAACACTGTTTCTACAGATTGTCAATTTGCCAGGTGAAAGTTGATTTGCGGTTAGTATCTACGTTTTGTCATTTTACGATGAATAGATTATCTCCAGAACAACGCCTGCAAATTGTGCAAATTTATTTTGAAAACCATGGTTCGGTTTGCCAAACTTATCGCGAGTTACGTCCATTTTACGGTCGACATAATCGACCATCTGAGCAAGGTATTCGGACCACGATGAATCGTTTTCGCACCACGCATCCACTCTAGTGGATAATACGCATCCCCAAAGACGACAAACAGTGCGAACAGAAGAAGTTATTGCCGTTGTGGAGCGCAGTGTTGAGGAGAATCCGAATGACTCGATTCGCCATCGCGCACAGCAATTGGAGCTATGCCCATCCACTTTGTGCAAGATTTTACGGAAAGATCTTGGCTTAAAAGCTTTTAAGATCCAGTTTGTGAAGAGTTGAAACCCCGTGACCATTATACGCGTGCGTCTGTCTTTGGAGAAGGAGATATATGTAATTAAAACTAACTCAATGAGCTGTTCAACGGCATTAACCTGGACATCAGTTCACATCAGTATCCCCATCAAACTGAGACTTGTGTAGTTGGTGCAGCTCAGGACATTGCTTTTTTGAAGATTGGAAGCTTATGTTGCTCAGGAGCAATTATGGTCTTCTTATGCAAAAATAACCATAAAGTAGGTATTAAGTTCTATGTTCTTATTACCACCTCTCGTCAAACTAGAGGTTTCATTGTAGTTGCAGAAGGAATTCCAGTACATTTGCGGCGGCACTTCCATTGTTTTGTTGGCAGTGCTCTTCAACGATGCATATTGACGATGTTCCACCTGAAGAAGTATTTATGGAAACTTGGTCAATAAAACTTCCACTTCAACATCAGATCTTCAATCTCTAAATACAACTTAATGATTTTCTCCCCATGACATCTTTTCAGCGAAGATTTAAAGTACCTTTATTCGATTATTATTTATTAAACTAACTTTTCCAAAATACAATAATATTGTTTAGACAACAACACCGCATTGTTAATTGCCAATATCTTTTATAATTTATTCCAAAGTTTTATTACAAGAGAAAAACTAACTTCGGATGCTTATAAAAACATAAATTAGAAAGTGAAACCATTTTATTCAATTGAATGAGAAAAAAAACAAAAGTATTTGCCTTATATGCTCACAAAAAAAAAACAAGAAAATGTCAAATGTCATTGAACTAAAAAAAAAATCCATTTTTACAAAAGTGAAATGCCATTGAAAAAAATGTTGAAAAGTTTACAAAGAAGAAAAAAAAAATCATCTCCACAGCAAAACAAACAATCTCAGGGTGAATGTCAATCTTGTTTTTAAGTGCCCTTCAATGCACTTTAGTTTTATTTATTGTCTTTTGACATTTTTATTATTTATAAAAAAACTTGACAACAACAAAAAAATAAATGAAAAAAAAAAACAATTAAAAACCTTTTGACGATCATCTGTAGCCGGGGAAGATTGACGAGCGGCAAATACCATATTTCAGAATTTCACTTAATTAATTATTTTGCCTTTTTTGTGTGTTTTATTTCTTTGCTTCTTTCACTATACTCCATATTTTGTGACAGAGTTCAGTACCACATATCAAGCAAGAGTCGCTCATGGCATACTAATGAATTGCCACTAAAAAATAATATCACGGATATGATATCAAAATTGACCCAATTCGCACTTAAGCAGAGAAGATTTTAATGAACTCACCAGCAGTTTAGATATAAATGAAATATTTGTTGAAGTAGCTACGAGTATGATACTTAGAAATGCAAAGAATGCTTCCAACAAGGAAGTCTTCTCATTCGCAAACGGCTTACGTAACAGAGATCAGATAACAAAAAAGTGGAACAGGGCTCCGTTGGTATCTGTCCACATTACTTAACAGGAATTTAGTTTTTTTTTAAAGAGAACTACCTAGAACCCCAAAAACTATCCTCGGTTAGATATATTTAAGGACCAATATACATAAATAAGGGGAAATTTCAAAACAATTGGGTACAATATACAGAGTAAGCTCGTTGTCAACCCAGATGTCGGTCAAACACTCACAGGCACCCTCTAACAGGCCCCAATGTGCTCTATGCTTTCAATCCTTTTTGACACACGGCTTTAGTCTTATTGTCAACCTGCCGAAAATGGACTGGTCTTCTTAACAAGAAAAATAGAAACACTGGGTTTCTCGAGAAGTGCCAAATATCTACATAGTCATACCACCTTGATCAAACACCACCGTGTGGCGCTCCCATTGTTCCGATTTGAGTTCTGTTTTGTTTTTTTTGTTAAGTTGGTAAATCTGTTGTTGACATTCCCTCTAAAACTTAGCATCATAGCTTCATAGAGTACATCTATCTGTGTGTGTGTTGGCGATTTTTTACAATTTTAGAAATGGATTAAAATTTGCGTAAAAAACGGATTTAATGGTGTGCGAACGTTGGAAATGTTGGCAAAGTGTTTCGGCAACGATTCTCTAAAGAAAACGGTCGTTTACCAGTGGCACGAGCGGTTCAAAAGTGATAGTGAGTCAATCGAAGATGATGAACGCAGTGGCAGACCATCGACTTCGAAAACCGACGAAAACATTGAGGAAGTAAAGGAAATGTTGGTCAATAACCACAAATTAACTATCAGAGAGATAGCGGAGGACTTGAACATTGCCTATGGATCCGTCCAAGACATTTTGAGAGACCGCGTTGACGTCGCAAAGAGATGATTTGCGAGGCTGAATCCGATCCCACATTCATCAAAAGGATCCTTACTGGAGGGTGCGTTGGACACACTTCTCAAGAATACTGACAAGAGCACTGTCCTCGAATTCGCTCTACCCACCGCCCAACAGAAATCTGTCAAACGAGGAGATTGACAGATATCTAAGACTAATGGACGAGACAATCAAACGAACAATGGACAAAACGATACCTCGGTATCAACACACTGACGACGAAGATTTATTCCGCAACGCAACTATTGACGCACTGCACCGACATAAAAACAGACTGCTGTCAAGACTAAAAACCTTGTACAGACAGTTTACTGGCAGACATAACCCGGAGATCATGACCATGACATTGAAGTCGTCGATTAAAAACCTCCAGATATTAATAAAGGAAAATTACAGAAATTCTGTAAGTTTGTATTGGAACAATAAAATTCGGGCTGTAAACACCAGCAACCCGAATATGTTCCCACAAATAAAGTCCTTGTGCACAATTTCTGCCTTCGAAATGAAATAGTGAATTGGCGATTGGAGAACTCGGGTTTCACCCAGTTCAGTGACGAGAATATGGCAAATAATGTCATCGCCTACGATAGGGTACTACCCCCGTTCATTTCGAAGGAAGAGCTCCAAACGATCTTCGAATCACTTAGAAGTAAGAAATCAGTGGGAACCGATGAAATACGGAACATTGTACTTCGACGTCTCCCACTAGAAGCGGTGGATATTTATACCATCCTGTTTAATAATGCAATGAATAATGCACATTATCCAGCGCATTGGAAAACTGCGGTCGTACATCCTATCCCCAAAAGGGATAAAGACACATCCAATCCGGCGAATCTCCGCTCGATCAGTCTTCTTCCAAACATCAGCAAGGTTTTCGAGAAGGTAATCAGTAGAGTCCTGACTAAGTGGGTTGAGGACAAACATATAGTTCCGGATAATCAATTCGGTTTCAAGGCGGGGCATGATATCATTCATGCCGCGTCTAAACTGGTTTCTGATATCCAATGGAACAAAGGCAAAAACCAGTGCACTGGTGCCTGCCTCATTGACTTGGAGAAGGCCTTCGATACCGTATGGTTAGAAGGACTCTTTTTCAAGCTGGACAGTTTGGGCATTAGTAAACCACTGCTGTATATTCTTTTTGATATGCTCTCCAGTAGACAGTTCATCGTGAAGAATGGCGATGTGACATCTGCTGGAACATTTAACATTAAAAACGGTCTGCAACAAGGTGCGGTAAATTCGCCGATCCTATTCAACATTTACACAAGTGATCTGATAGGTTCACTTCACCATGCCATAGCGTACGCAGACGACTTAATCGCGTACAGATTAGGTCCAAAGATCGAGGTTAGCAATACACTTTTGCAACGTGACTTCGACAAAATTAAGCGATATTGCGACGACTGGAAGTTGAAAATCAACTTTCAGAAATCGGAAACCATTTTGTTTAGAACGCCTTTGTCTGGGGCCCCTAGGGATACCAGAAAGAATTGGCGGAAGTTTTCGATCGTGGGACAGCACGGGCAGCCACTTGCTTGTCGAAATGTATTCAGATACCTTGGGATCTAGATAGACCAATATGTGTATTTTAACAAACATATAGATGTTGCTCTGGCCAGAGCCAAAGGTGCTTTTGCCCTTACAAAAAGACTGTTTTATAACAGCCAACTCGATGCGAGGGTGAAGGTGATCTGCTACATGGCCCTTATCCGGCCTATGCTAGTATTTGAATGTCCCTTGTTGTTCAGATTCGGGTGTTTGAGAGGGCTTGCCTTAGGGCTTGTCTTCGGTTATACAGAACATCAGAGTCTGAGTACATAAAATTCTATCGCAATGAGGTCTTGTACAATAGGGCGAACCTAATAAGAGTGGACAATTTTGTTATTAAGTTGACTCGAAGGCACATTGCAAGAGCAACGACATCGTCGAACAATCTGATCTCTGGGGCTTACTACCCGATGATACATATAATTATGTATCATGAGAGAGTTCGCTTTGACGGCTATGTTCCTCCAGAAGCATTCCTCTACAAGATAGCAAAGGTCTGATCCAGGACAGATTGACTGTGCCGTTAATCTTCCACGTTGCTCGAACAGCTGCGGACAGGCGACTCAACTACGACAGAGACGTCGCACACGGCAGTGGGGAGCGTCTCCGGTTCAGTAGGGCGGTAGGGAGTCGCGACAGGAGGGATGTTGCTCAGCAGCACCAACAATTTTGGTGGCTTTTTGAGGGAGAGGATGCTTCGTCGTCGAATTCCTCCAATACTTGGTAGCTTCATGTAAAGCAAAGTGGGTCACCTAATTTTTATTAGCCATGGCCGGCTTACATGGTTTTAGGTAGGAGTAAGTTAGATTTAAAAAAAAAAATATATATAAAAACAAAAAAAAAATTAATAAAAAAAAAAAAAAAACATATATATATATACATATATTTATATATTAGGTATATACATACTATGTATATATATATATATATATATATATATATATGTATATGTATGTATATATGTATGTATTAGATGTAAGTAGATTAAGATTTATTTTTAGGTAGTTTGTAAGATTTTAGTTTTAAGTTTTATAATAAAATAGAAAAAAAGGTCATGTTACTAAGTTTTTTTTTGTAAAAAATGTTTTCTTAGTTTTAATTATAATGAATAGAAATAGTATAGTATAGTAGTAAGGTACGTCGAAAGACATAATTTAAGTGTTAGGTTCAACTTAGAGTGCCCGCATGGGGTCAGTAAGCTAGAATAAGATAATTTTAAGTTAATTAAGCTAATCTTTAAGCATTTTTTTGTCTAGCAAGTAAGAGTAAATTAAGTAGTACAATAAAAATGCACATAAACTGAAAAACTGACTGATCCTTACTGGAGACGAGGCGCAATCCAGATATCAGGCAAGTGAACGGCGTTCACCAAATGAGCCGAGACCAAAAACAAACCACGTCGTTTTCAGTCAAAAAAGAAGGCAATGCTCACGGTTTTCATGGATTGCAACGGTGTAGGGCATCATGAATTTTTGCCAGAAGGCCAGACAGTAAACAAAGAGTACGAGTATTATTTGGGCGTTATGAGACGTTTGCGTGAAGCAATTCGCCGAAAGAGACCAGAATTGTGGGCATCGTGATAACGTTATTCGTAATGTTTTGACGAAAAATGCAACAAATACCTTCCAACAGCCACCGAATTCACCTGATTTGGGTCCCATTGACTTCTTTCTGTTCAATCGAGTTAAAAAACCACTACGGGCAATGCGTTTCAGCAGCCGAGAAGAAGTAATGGAAAAATCGCAGTAAGCACTGATGGACATACCGAAAACCGAACATAAAAAATGTTTCGAGGATTGGATCAAGCGCTGGCATAAGTGTGTTGCAGTCAATGGGGATTACTTTGAAGGGGACAATAAATATAGATTTAGATGAATAAACTTGTATTTTTAATTTTCTGAATAAATTCCGAAAACTTTTTGATCAAGGTGGTATGTCTTTCTTAAGACAGCAAACTGAGATGGAAAGAAGGTTGCAGAACAAAACAGAAGAGCTCGAAATGCCCTCTAATAGGGTTTAAAGTCGGGCTTATAGTTAAAAAATATGTACTAGGTGAACGCTATGGTCGGTAGACCAATATTCACTTATGACATATCCATCTGGTGGCCAATACTGGAGAAGAGGACTTGTACTCCTATTAACTTGCCAAAAAAAACCTAATAACAAAGAATAGAACGTGGGGCTTCCAAATCTTGCTTAATTTGCTACCCATGGGCACTTTCAGCATGGAAATTGCAACTTCCTCTACTCTCAGACTGAGACACATTCAGCAATGGGAAGAATCAAATGTTGAACATTCCAGTCCACCTGGTCTACCACCGCAGTCAACCGAACTTCAACTTATTTAAATTAACTCTAGCATGGATTAAAAACCAACGAATGGACATAACGCATGTCATTCTCCAAAACAGCCAAAGGAATTGAAATGAGGATCTCTGCGTACACCGTTCCATCAGTCTACTTGCAAACTGTAGGTCTGTAGCCTATTCATCAGAACGCTGTTTCGTTCAGCCGGAGTTCAATTCCCTCGAGAAAATTGCAATATACTCGTACATAGACAGCTAAACAGTGATCAGAACGCTCATTTACAACGACATTTCAGCTGTCAGCTCTTTGGACAAGGCCAATCTGCTGCACACTTTGCGGCTAGCTCAACACTCCCAGATTGTGCTTTGTCTCCGCCTACACTTGAGTGCGTTGAATCTTCAATGGGACAAATCCACTTGTCCCTTCGCACTCGTGTAGTAGCAAGAGTTCTTAAAGATCTTAACATTCACAAATCCGCTGGTCCACATGGTATAACTCCCCTCCTTCTGAAAAGGTGTTCTTCTTCGCTGGCAAAACCACTGCGTAAGCTTTTTCATCAATCCTACTCTTTAGGAATTTTTCCGAGCAGAAGGAAAAAAGCATTTGTCCAGCCCGTCCCTAAGAAAGGCGAATCTTCCTCTCTCTCTTCCTACAGACCCATTGCACTTATGTACCTCCTTTCCAAGGCCATGGAAACGCTGATAAACCGTCACCTCATGACATATCTCGAAACACGAAAACTTCTTAATGACCGGCAGTACGGTTTTCGTAGCAACAGGTCCACTGGTGATCTGATGGCATGTCTCACCGAAAAGTGGAACCAAAGCGTACATCATTCTGGCGAAAGCAAGATAATTGCACCTGATATTTCTAAGGCATTTGACAGAGTTTGGCATCAGGCCCTTTTGTTGAAAATGCGTGCTTTTGGAATCGATGACTCTCTTCTTCAATGGATTAGAAATTACCTTTCGGAACGTTCCATTCGTCATCTGCCTCTAATCCAATATATTCCTTTGCTGACGACAATACTCTCTGCTTTTCATATTAGTTCCCGGACTCATGTCCCTGCTCTTCGGCTGTAGAACGGCAACGCCAGCGTATGTTAAGCTCATTAAATTCCGATATTAACAGCATAATTGGAGAACTATCAACCGAGTAGAATTTAATGTTTCCAAAACAAAATGCTGTCTACTGTCGTTAAAACGAAATTTAAACATCCAGCCACTATCCATGGATGGCACTTGCATCGTCGAAACCGAAACTTTCCATTCTCTGTATGTGTGTCAGTGACAACTTACGATGGAATGACCACATATTCGATGTCGTCAAAAATGCTGCGAAGTGTCTAGGTTTCCTCAAGCGATGTAAGAAATACTTTACCCCCTCTGATCTGGCGTTAATATATAAGGCATTTATCCGCCTAAAATCGAAGTATAATGTCCACACCTGGTCAGGCGCGCCCAAAACATCTCTGCACCTACTAGATATGATTCAAAACCGTACGATAAAACTCATAGGTTATACTAATATCAGTCAATCAACTGACACCCTCGAACACCGACGTAATGTCTCCTGTCTCACTCTGTTTTATCGCTATTTCCCACCATCAGTGCTCCATAGAAATCGACAGTAGCATTCCGCCCCTTTAAACTTTTAACCATAACACCAGTCTCGCTATGAATGCTCCCTAGTGTACCCTCAAACCCGCTTTCGGACGTACTCTGAAATATCGTGATTCGTTCCTAAGCCGTACAACTCGCTTATGAAATGCCCTGCCTAGCTCTTTATTTTCTAGTCATTATAACCTTCAAACATTTAAAACCAACGTTCACCGGTACCTCTCTTTCCATCCTCCCTGATTTTCCTTCGCCCGCGCTGTGTGCAAACATTTTAAGCGTCCTTAAATCCCTTGAGCAAACAGTAAAGATCACACTCTAGTAGGTGACGGGAAACTCGAAGGTACAACGGAACTGTGCGCTAATAAATTTGCAAAAGCTGGCAGCGCATCACTTCGTTTAAACTCTTTTTTGAAGCTGCTCTATCTTATAGGTAAATGCCACCATAAGATCAGAGTATGTAACGCATCAGTGGAAAGTTGCCGAAGTTATTATGGTTCCGAAAGCCGGTAAACCGCTGACTGAAGTCAAATCATACAGACCAATATCACTCCTCCCGATTATATCGAAGGTCTTCGAGCGAATCTTACTTAATCGTCTTAAACCGATTATTGACACAAATCGCCTCTTGCCCGATCATCAATTTGGCTTTAGAAGCCAATACTCTACTGTTGACCAAGCGCATCGAATAACCGATGTAATTGAACGAGCAATCGAGTGTAATTTAGTCTGTTCAAGCGCATTCCTTGACGTTTCGCAAGCTTTTGATAAGGTATGGCACGAGGGCCTGAAATATAAACTTCGACAAGTCCTACCCGAGCAATTGTTTCATATTTTAAGTTCATACCTAGATGACCGACTCTTCCGTGTCAGACATGGAAACGAATATTCCAATTTTAAGACAATAAAGGCGGGGGAGCCGCAAGGAAGTGTACTTGGTCCTCTGCAATATTTGCTTTTTACCCGCGACACACCCCAAACGGATGATACTGTGCTAGCCCCCAAGTCTGTCCATGTGAACTTCACTCTCAAGAAAACTGACAATCTACCTGGGTTTATCAACGCAGTACAAATTCCTTTCACGAACGAGGCCAAATATTTTGCTATGACACTTGACGCGACACTAAACTTAAATGGAAAGCACATGTTAAGAAAAAACGTGAAGAGCTTGAGATTAAGTATAGAGACATGTACTGGCTTCTTGGAAAGTATTCCACCCTCAGTTCAGAAAACAAATTGCTGCTATACAAACTAATGCTAAAACCGGTCTGGACAGATGGTATACAGCTTTAGGGTTGTACCAAAATCAGTAACGTTAACGCCTTACAGACATTCCAAAACAATGTTCTTCGAGGGTTTGTTAATGCACCGTGGTACATTAGAAACGATGATATCCATAGAGACCTAGAGTCGAAAACGTTCAGAACGAAATTAAAATGTTTGCGCGAAAACACAAAAATCGACTACAAGGACATACGAATATTTCTGTTCAACAGATCCCTGACGAGAAAAATTTATAGCGACGTCTGAAAAGGACTAAGCCTCTCGATCTAGCGCGGTGATCAGCAGCGCTTAATTTTTTAAGTACGCAGGAGTTTTAAATGCAAAATCGCCTGCAAAATATCTTATTAAAGCAAAATAAAACGCGAAAGAAGAACTGCTTGTTGAGTGTGAACTCAGTCGTAGTCTGTATAAGGGAGCTATTTTTTAGTGAGTAAAAATCTCACACTACTGTAAGCACTGAAGCTTATAGGTGCTTATAATGTCTATGAAGATTTCTCACCTACCCAAAAAATGTCTCTATATAGCTTGACTCTATAAATGCTATCACATGTCTTAAGACTGATAAGAAGATGGTAATCTGATGCCTCTACAGTTTAGAGGGTTTCCCTTTTTCTTAGGTCGGACAAACGAGGCTTAGATTTCATACATCAGGCATACTTTTTTCCGGCCAAATCCTGGAAATGAGTTCATATATGTATTATCTTTACCCAGTCATCTTAATTTCTTACTTACTTAAGGTGACACTACAGTCTGGGTGGACTCAACCAACAAGCGTCTCCCACCAGCTGCCTCCATTTGATTGAGGTCCCCTTCCACGTGCGCCACCTGAGTCGACGTTTTTCTCTGCTGCGCTGTCCCTCGGAGTTCGATTCGAAGCGTTGGTGTCCATCCGCTCTACATGACCCAGCTACGAGTACTTCAGTCGTTGGACCTTCACTCTCCTGGCTAAGACCATGTCGCTATACAGCCTATTCAGTTCATCGTTGTATCCCTCCTCCACTCACCGTCCGAAATAATCCGAAGAATTTGCCTCTCAAAACCGTCAAGACCACCCTCATCCATTTTTGATAAAATCCATGGTTCTGCGCCGTTGAGCAGGACTGGGATTACTAAGGTCTTATACGTATAGGGTCACTTTTGTTGTTCGAGAGAGGGATTTGTAAGTCAAGTGCCTTATTAGCCCATAGAAGCAGCGATTGGCAAGAGTTATTCTTCATTTAATCTCAGCGCTGGTGTCGTTGTCTGAATTGATGGCGGAGCACAGGTAGACAAAGTTCTTAACCCCCTCAAAGTTGTATTTGTCGCTTGTGACGTTCTCTCCGAGACGCAGGTATTTGGTGTCCTTTCTTGTTGACAGTATATACCTGGTGTTGCTCTGATTGACCGTTAAACCCATCCTTGCTGCTTCCGTCTCAATATCCGCAACATCACGTTGGTTTCTTCCGATTATGTCAATATCATCGGCGTATGCGAGTAATTCGACGGACTTTTCAAAGATTGTGCCTCTTGTGTTGGCGTGTTAGTTTTGCACTATTCTTTCAAGAATTCTGTTAAAGAAATCGCATAACAGCGCATCGCCTTGTCTAAATCGTTTTTTGACACCAAAGGTCTCGGTGAGTTTTTATCGACCTTAATAGAGCATCATGCATTCTCCATCATCATCCTAAACAAACGGACAAGTTTGTCTACAGTGCTGTCATATGCACCTTTAAAATCTATGGGTAGGTGGTGTGTATCGATTTGGAGTTCATGGGTTTTTCCAAGATCTGCCTGAGTGTGAACACACATTTGGTCGATGGTGGATTTTGCTGGCCTAAAGCCACACTGATATGGATTGTTGAAAGACGGCTTCAGGCTTTCACACAATATAGCAGAAATAATCTTGTAGTTGGTGCCGTCCTTTCTTGAGGATCGGACAAACAATGCTGAGGTTCCATTCATCGGGCATACTTTCTATATTTTACCAATAAGTTGATGTATGCTCTTTGCCAAGTCATCGCCTGCCGCTTTGAAGAGCTCGGCATGATAATTAACATGTTCTTTCTAACTTTTCGTATAACTTCCGAATATTTTTCCCAAAAATCTTTCGTTTTCTTCTGGAGAACCCGATGTTACTTCCTCCTCTTTTGGTCCTAGAGTCATTCTGTATAGCGCCGCTTCACAAGCTACTTGTTTTCTTATATGCGCTTGCCTGCACTCTTTAAGAAACCAACGGTTTCGTGGTCTTGGTTGGGTGGGACATTTCTTAGTCCTTGCTCTTCAGTTTTTGCCAGTGGGACAAGTGGTCTGGCTCTTTGTAGCGAACTCAACTTTACGACAAAAATGCATTCACATGAAACAGCACAGTCCCACTATGACCTTAGGCTATGTTCAAAGAACACGAAGAAACAGGCCTCTCTTTAATTGTAATAAATTTCATCTTGTAATGTCATCATCATACGTAAGATGCAGTCCAAGCAATTTTTTTTAGAACCGGACATAATATAGAAGCACAGCTTCGTCAAAAAAAGGATTGTAAAACCTTTCAGCATAAAGTCAGATAGGTCAGCCTTCTCTTATTAAAAATAACAATCTTAATTTCAAGGGAATTGACTGAAATCTACTCTCATTGTTCGCCAGTGAGTTCGGGTTCCAAGAGATAGCTGTGAGCAGTTATTGATCTGATACGTAAGAAATCAATTTCGGCCCATGTCAAGAGACTCTTGAAGTCTCAACTTTCAACTCACTGTAATTGTCTGCAGAGTGCCTGAGTGTTTCAATCGTTTACCAAAAGTGCTATAAGGAAGCAAATTTATAGTCTCTCGAATCTCGAAGAATATGTTTGCCTTATTCGGCAAATATTCAAACTTCAAGTCTTAAGTGACCTATTAAGAAGGTTTATTTACAAAGTCACTACAGTATTGGTTCCTATGGAACAGGCAATCTAACGAGGGTTTCGCTAGTAGAACATGTCAGTTAAAAGTTCGGAATTTGAAGTTGCTATGATATGGACGAAACAAAGTTTGGCTTTGATACACATTGTTGATGAACCAGGAGATGGTTAGCTTTCACTTACTGTAAGCTCAGAATGTGAGTATATCATAAATATTGGCATCCCAACGTCGTATGACATATAACGTCCAGTCCCATCTTTCGGGTAAGAAAATATTCCCACAGTCCAGCTTCTATATTTGGTAGTGGCAGAAGTGCCAAATTACAGGAGAGAAAAACTGGACCAACGACGAACTTCGACCATTCTTCGTTCGCTTCGTAGTTTATGATTGCAGAAACCGAATTTTTTAACAAATTTGTCCAAGTTTACATATTTTCAGTCAAGTGTAGCAAAAAATGCTAGCTTTGGACAAATCCTCCATATTTTCAGTGAAGAACCATTTCGTGACCCCTTTGGATATTCATCTGCTTAAAAGTTACTGCCGGTGATAAGTATTTGTCAATAATAGAGAGGTTGTCCGAAGTTGAGACCTATTTAATTGGCTTGAGACAATAGAACTTTAGAAGTTAATCTAGCGTATTCATCATAGAATTCCAAATATTACTTCTTCATAATTAATATCGGCACTCTGATGTTAATGTAACTATGAAAAACTCGACACACGCACTTGATTTTCAAAAATTGAAATAAAAAGTTTCGTATCTTTATCTTGTAAACGCTCTTACCTGACAGTATCTGCATCCATCCGCAAATGTGGAAAACTCTGGTTGATTTCATGAAAATCATAAAAACTAAAAAGCAAATCGTCAATAGCGCTGTCACCACCGAAACAGCCATAAAAATCGTTGCCAGCTAAAAGAGATATACCCAAAATATTTCGAGTTCATCATCACACTCTGCATGAGTAGACAATAATTAAAAGAAATTACATACCTGAAATGAAAATGCCGGAACAGCGATAATATCTTCCCATTTCCTCTGGCAATTATCAAAAATTTCCTCTTTCTGACAAACTTGCCACAGTCCCAACCTGCCGGCACTTTCATTATCTGGATCACCAACCCATTCTGGAAAAGGTACAAACGATCAAAACTGAAACCTTCACCATCTCTAATGACAGAGAAGTTCAGAAACAAACTTACCTGGCGTGACAAACGCCACAATCCCAATTATTGCATAACAAATCGTAAAAATCGCCCATAACACCGCGATGGCTTTAGAGTTCCTAATGTACTTTGTCGCATACAACTGTGATGTATCTACGTATTCAATTTTGGTTCCCATATTTACATTAAAATCTGTAAGAGAAGATAATTACAATTGGTTAGATCTTAAACTGTGTTATCATCGAGGAACTTGAAAAAGGATGGTCAAATTGCCACTTGATGGGAGCTTAGAAAGTACGTTCTTGCCTCCTAAGAGTCTGAGAAGTTCTTTTGCTGTATCTGTGTCCATAATTTGAAATCACACAATTGTGATGATCATGAAGTTGGAGACGTTAATCGCATTACAGTCCAAGTAGATACATACATCTACTGGGTTTGTTTGTATCTACACAAGGCACTAATTAAGACGACCTTAATCGGGAAAGACTGTTCGAAGTACAAGTATTTGAGAAGTACCTGCCGGAAGGTACATTGACCGTGTATCTATAATACATACTTATATATCTAACAATAGGCAGTAAATATAAGTAGCAAGAGGCTTATCATTTACAGTAAAAGCCTGACAATTCCAATTTCAATGAGTTTTGACCTTATTTGCTAAGTGAGCTTTAAGTTATTGCTTATGCTCATACCTACAGAGACACGAATACTTGTACCAACTAGTATTTGCAGAGAAACACTAATTGCAATGCATCCACGTTTTGGCAAGGTCGTGGCAATTCATTGCGATACGATAAAAATTGAAAAGAAATACAAAAACAAAAATAACCTGCTTGCTAGTCTAGCTTGTCTATCTAAACTTGGCTAAAAGTCGCTCAGTGTGACCAGATGTGTGGCTGAAATATCTTTTTGGAATATAAGTTTGCCGACAACCAATGAAACACTTTTTCAAATAAAAATATAAAATACAATTATTTATCCCATAAAAGCATTTGTGGTGGTGAGAAAAGTATAAGATCGGAGAGGATTAAACTAAATGTCAAAAACGTCCTTAAGCCAGCTAAACAAGTATATGGGACTACCAAAGGGCTATAGATACTCTCAATGGTTTAAACTCAATCAAAAAGGACAGGCGACTGGTTAGAATGGCATGACTCGGGAAACCAAAGGGACAAGTCAATAGGAAACAAGAAGAAAGCATGAAGCAAGTGAACAGCGACAGGTGAAGGCCGAAACGCAAGTGCTGCAAACCACACTTTCTAGGGAGCGATGGCAAAAAAGAATAGGTTGAATCACTCCAACTAAAACCGTCGAATCACTCATTATTCTGATTTCCTCATTTCTACTGATTCAAATGGGGCAAAAATGAAGAAAGTTTCTGACACTTTGCTAATTGTTTTCCCGCGCACTATATCCCGACGAACTCGGTACTACAACAAGCAATCATCCTAGCTCTCGTGGTCGGTAATCGGTTAAAGCGGTTCCGTCCACGACAAATAACAACTCCGGTGGCACCTTTAATTAACCAAAAGATCTAACTGAAATCAACAGAGGGTTCTGGTGAATGGTATTTCAAAGAATGTTTGGAATCAAGATTTTTGCAGCAATCCATACGTGGCTCAGCTGTTCTGTGCCGAAGAACGAAAATGCATTCGATGACAGATAACATGTTGTTGCATTTTAAATAGGGTGTTCGAGAAAAACTATTGAAATTCTTAAAGACTATTTGGATATAAATGTTATTGTGTGAACTTTTGCTTGATCATCGTTAAAAGCAAATCTTTACCAAACACAAAATCATCGTTAGTATACTACAGAGATCTGTCCTGCGACCAGTTTCACGAAACCAATTGAATTAAACTTGGTAAGTTTCCAAATCCTTAAACAATTACAGACAGACGTTCAAATAAATGAAAACCATAATGTTGACGACCCATACAAGTTAACAACGACTTTCAGCTATGCACGTAGAATGTTGGGATCCTAAACAGCCCACATGCAGCCAAGCATTTATCGGAAGTCTTAAACCGCCATCCAAGAAGTGGAACGGTCGGGCAAAAGCAGAATGGACAATTGTGAGTTTGATATGCACTCACGACCCCACGACGTAGCCAAAGATTCTTTCTACGAGCTCCTCGACCAAACGTATGAGCAATGTGCTAAGCAGAATGTCAATATTGTCCTTGGTGATTTTAACGCCAAATTAAGAAGGGAGGGAATTTTTGGCGGTACATTTGAAAAATATAGCTTACACTACACCAGTACAAAGATGATCTATGGCTAATCAACTTCGTAGTAATGACAAGCACCTGGCAGTCACTCCATGAAAACCGGTCAATCACATTTCAAATGTGACCCGACTCATATGACCACCTTTTTTTGTAGTCAAAGTGCGAATGTGAACATCTCAGACGACAGAAAACCGAAGTAATTTGACCACAATCGCAAGAGACTGCTAGAGCCCTTTCTATTCGAGTCTCGAGTCCTATGTTGTGCGAATCAAGCGCCGGAGATTAGTAACAACATTGTCAGCAAGCAGTAACAAATGCCACATCTGATGCTTCACACGAAGAGGCTTACAAGTCGGCACTGCAAAGAAGGACGAAAGCTCACTAACATAGAGGAAAGGAGACGGGAGGAACATCGGCTTGAGGAAGAAAAATAAAGAAGCAAAGAAGCGCTTGATCGAGAACATGAAGAGGTGTTTCCATTGAAATGATGTTCGGAAATTCAATCAAAGAGTGAAAAGATCTTGCCAAAGACACAAGTACTGAACAAAAACATGCAAAGATAAGGATGAGAACGCAATAGTAGGCTCCCAATCAGTACTGAAAATTAGAAACAATAACTTTTGCAGAGTGGTTACTGTCGAAAACAACCTACCGCTGTCAGGCTATTTGGGTTTAAAACGCCAAAAGAGAGGCCAGGAGAGAAAAAACGGAACAGATCGAACTAGGCAGCAGAATTGGCCTGGACAAGAGGCTAACTAGGACCGAATTTTTTTAGACAGAGCAAGCAAATAAATTAAAACCAGTCATGATTTGTTGTTTCGAGTACAGACTTCAGAGAGACGTCCTATCTGCACCGCTATGGCGTACGGCTGATCGACTCTCTACTTAATACTCTCAACATCTTTAGCGTTTATACTAAGGCATATGCAATGATGCAGTTGCACTTTCTATCGTAGCATGCTTTGCGACCATTTGATCGAAAGGAGCAGCAGCCCTACACTTGATGGACGACTGGTGTGCTGGAAACTGCGGTTTCAGTCAATCCTTGCAAACTGAGGTTTCTGCCTTCATAAGAATAAGAAATTTACCGGTTTGACTCGTCTAGTGCTCATATTCCAACAAAGCGTACCTAGTACTTTGTAAATATATCGCGTCAGAAACCTCCAAGACGCTTTCGACTTTCTGGCAGTGTAAGGGAGCTTTCGACACGACTTGAGCTTTGCCACAAATTATATCATATGCGCCAGTTGTTTGGTGTAATAAGAGCTGCACTCCCAAAGTCATATTTTATTTAAAAGAAGTGGTCTTTGGTGCAGCACACAGTCGAGTTTTGATGACCTTGCGCGCCGACTGTCTTTCGATTCGTATCTTATAGACATATTCACACCAGAACTCCTATTTTTGCGAAAGTAAGAAGTCGATTTTCCCTATGGTTTGGGACAGAGTCTAAGCCAGGAAGGGAATGTAGTCGAGCCTTCACGAATAGCTCAAAAAGCGATCTAGGATGCGGCGCTGCGCTGGTGTCTTTATTCAGGACGACAATGTTAGATTTCATTTCATGTGTTCCAAACGGATGGTAATGAACTACATCTGACAAGAATCATTCGAGCGTATGGTTGCGACAACCAAATTGCCCTTAAGGTCTTGCTGAACCCTGTTACAACTTTCAAGCTAGTATAGAACTGCAATGCCCCTCTGAACGCACTCGGAAGACGTGTATCTTGTTTGGTTCACAAATAACAACATAACTGTGGGAAATAAGTTCGTCTAATGAGTGTGCTGAGCAAATCACATAGGAGTCTTTTCAGGACGGGCCTGAACGTGCTCTAGGACTGCTTACGTCTCCGATTATGGCTTCCATTGACAGTAAGCTTTTTTGGGAGCCTAACAGCTTATAGAATAACTTTCCAGGATACCAGCAACAAAAAAACTCCTAATGTTCAGTTACTTTAATGCTCTCCTTCAGTAGAAAAGACTGCAGACTGCATATTGGCATTGTAACAAAGGCTACGTTTACTTTCTCCGAAAGATTGAGAAATTTCAGTAAAAGGAATATACGAGGCCTACAAGGGGCTAGTTCTTTGTATAACTACTCTGTTCCGTCAGAAAAAAGTTTTGTCTACTTTTTTACGAATGTGGAACTACGAGTACATGTATGTTAGACTAATTGGTATAACTCTGAAATATTAAGAATCCGAGGGAGTGGAAGCTCGATGCGATGGAAATGTGACACAGTTCGTCTAAATGATATGAAGAGGTGCATCCACTTTCATAAAGCGATTTCCAAATAATCTGGTCACACTGATGTCACACTCAAGTTCGGTATATACCCCGAACTGGTGACAAGCACTTTCCAGGCATGCTAAGTAGTTCTGCCAGAACGCAACTTCCAGTACCAGTACCAGTATCAGTATCACTACCAGTACCAGTACTAGCACTAGAACCTTGCCTTGCATTCCTCTTTAGATACAAACTATGTTCCGTTGTTTTGAAGAAGTTCTTCTAGGTCTAGCTGTACTTTGTCTATGTCAGCACTATCCGTTCACATTGTCTTTTCCCAATTATTCTGTATTCATCAGCATAATCCATCCGACGATGGTTACTTTCATGCGATCCAAACCGACAAACCCCCCAAACCGCCAACCCAGCAACCCAGCAACCAACCAACGACACCACGACGCGACGTGTTAAAAGATACGAGTATTTTCGCAATGACTCAGAAGATACTTTATTTTTTCAAGTCTTTTTGCTGAAAAAGCAGTTTTCCTTCAGCCATTAATAAAACAGCGACCGGATTAAAGTTGCTCGGCTTGATTTGAATTCAAGTGAATTGTGATCAAGTTTTTGGACGAAATTTGTTGTCCAACGACAACGGGATTGTCCGTCGCTTAACTGATCCAAAAGGGCCCGGTTAGTAAAAGTTTTAAAATTCACATGAATGGCTTTTTAAAGATACTCGTACGCCATAAAACGATAAATTCTACAACAAATGGATGGCAAGGAGCCAAACACATCACCCAAGCTACTTGTAGTTACTTGTAATTAGTATGTGAGAAGATGATGATTGCGTTTGAAAAAGAAAAAAAAAAAACAACCAACATATTCAAAGAGAATATGGCGATGATGAAGGTGAGAAAGTGAAAAGAAAGCAAAATATATTACATTAATCATAAAAGAAGACGACGACTTGAAGATTTGTAAAGACAGGAGTACAACAATGGACAGAATTACACGCTCTGGGCCTTAATAGTTAAAAAAAAAATAATAATAATAATAGAAAACCCATTGGCAAAGGTTGGAACAAAATATCTACTCATTCATGATGATGGTAGGAAAATTGTAGAAAAAAATTTTAAATGGTAGGAAAATTGTAAAAACAAACCATAAAAGGCTTTGGAAGTTCATTGAAATTTGAAAGAAAGTGGGCGTTTGTTGTTTTGTAAGTTAATGCTCCCTAAATGCCTAGAGAAGACGCGCAAAAGATTCAAGTTAAACACGTTATAGATCAAAGTATGTTGGAGCTCTTTTTTAAAAATTTTACTCGTAGTTTGTATCTACAAATATGTACAATGTACATATGAAAAAATTAAAAAATAAATAAATACTCAATCTAAGTCCATTAAATTGATTAATGTTGCTGCAATATAATTGATGGTTTACTGCCAGATGATTTCATTACAACTGTGCCTCATGTTGTACTAACCATAATTACAAAAACAGACACGGCTTTTTTTACTATTTTAAAAAGAAAAACTATTGACAGATTGATGCCACTCTTAGCTCTGCAAATAGTGATCCCAGACGCCGCAACTTCAAAAAGTCCAAAGACTTTTTTTTTTTACAATTTCTTAACTTGTATGGAGTTGTAGAAATACGAATATGTTAGTGGTAGAACCATTAATTTAAGAAAGTGAAAGTACAAACAAAAAATCAATTCAAATCCAGAAGTAGCCTCATTAAAACATGTCCAGAATGTGGTAGCTAAGGTTTCTTTGTTGCAGTCATTCAAATTTCAATAATCGAGTTTGTGGCCCCATTCCACTTTTATTTAAACAACAGATATTATCTAGAGATAACACATTTTGTTACCATTTGCAGTTTTTGTTTTATTTTGTCCACCTGAAACAGATCACTGCGACAAATGGATTAGCTCATTGGGCTCCTTCTTAGCATGTTGTTTTTATTGAAATTTCGCAGTTTTTCGAACAAATATAAATAGGTACTCGTAATTGCTTCGATGCTAAAGTGCCTATAATACCAGCTGCTACCACTTTAGCCCCTAGTGCCTGCTGTCTATTGTGGGTGTTAACCTGACATTTACACAGGAATTGTTCCGCGATGTCGTCATCATTTTCACAGTCAGCCGCTACATTAGGTGGTGTCACTTATGCTTAAAAGAATTAGGCCCCAGTAAAACCCCTGAAAGCATTCGTTTGGTGTCCATTCGTGACAAAGTCATGCCATCTACGACTACGCGCGCTCAAGGGATTTAAGTACCCTTAAAACGCTTGCACACAGCGCCCACGAAGAAAAATCAGGGAGGATAGAAAGAGAGGTACCAGTGAACGTTGGTTTTAAACGTTTGAAGGTTATAAATACTAGGATAGAGCATTCCGTAAGCGAGTTGTACGGCTGAGGAACGAATCACGATATTTTAGAGTATGTCCGAAAGTGACGGATGATCATTCATAGCGAGACCGGTGTTACGGTTAAAGGTTTGAATGGGCGGAATGCTACTCTACGGAGCACTGTTGGTGGAAATAGTGATAAAACAAAATGAGACACGAGACATTTCGTCGGTGTTTGAGGGTGTCCATTGACTGAGTGATATTGGTATCAGCTATGAGTTTTATCGTACGGTTTTGAATCCTCTCTAGCAGGTGCAGAGATGTTTTGGGCGTACTCGAATAGGTGGCCAGATCAGAGGGGGTGAAATATTTCTTAGATCGCTTGAAGAAACCTAAACATTTCGCAGCGTTTTTGAATATGTGATCATTCCAACATAAGTTTTCATTGACACACATATCGAGAATGGAAAGTTTATCGGTTTCGACGATGCAAGTGCCATCCATGGATAGTGGCTGGATGTTTAAATTTCGCTTTAACGACAGCAGACAGCATTTTGTTTTGGAAGCATTAAATTCCACTCGGTCAATATTTCTCCAATTGGTTATGCTGTTAATATCAGAATTTAATGACATACGCTGGCATTCCTGTTCTACAGCCGAAGAGCAGGGACGTGAGTCCGGGAATGAATATGAAAAGCAGAGAGTACTATCGTCAGCAAAGGAATACATATATGGGATTAGAAGTAGCAGACAAGAGATCGTTGATGAAAATTAAAAAGAGTGTCGGACACAGAACGGAGCCCTGGGGCACACCAGCGTTTATTTTGTGTATATCAGACTTGAAACCATCCAAGACAATTTGAATTGAACGTTCCGAATGGTAATTTCTAATCCATTAAAGAAGCGAGAAGAAGATAAATACCTGAGTCGTTTCCATGCGACAGAAATGAAATTCGTCAGAAGAGTCGCGAGGAAAACCAGTACGGACAGGATAGAAAACGAGAGATTAAGGGAAGAAATAGGACAACTAAAATCAATTATAATATAGTACAGGTATAAGAGATACAGCAAAAGTGGTTCGTCCACTTACAACGAATGGAACGATTCACGGCATGAAAACAGCTTAAACAGGGAAGAGTAGAGATACTGGGTACTCCGACGCAATACCTATGCCTAGCGACAACAGGGGAAGGCGGTAGAACGTAGAAGAAGAAGATGAAGAAGAGGGTCTTCGGTCCCCAATGCATGCATTTTCGACAAAAAATCCAGATCCCAAAGTCTGTCAAATGCCTTCGAAATATCAAATCGAACTATCCTGCTCTCGCCAGATTGATGTATGCTTTGGTTCCACTTTTTAGTGAGACATTCCATCGAATCACCAGTGGACCTGTTGCTACGAAAACCGGTCATTGCAAAGTTTTCGTGTTTCAAGATATTGGGTCTACAAGTAAGTTTCCAGCGTTTTTTTCCAAAATTTTAAGTTTTATTATGAAAACATAGTTACAATGCTTTATTCAAAGTATCGTCCATCGGAAGCTACAACTTTCCCCCATCTTTCTGGCAATTTATGAATTCCGGACCAAAAAAATTTCTCGTCTTTCGAGCCCAAGAACGTATCGAGCCAATTTTTGATTTCCTCTACTAAGCTGAAGCGTATTCCCATAAGAGCGTTCTGCATCGAACGAAACAAGTGGTAGTCAGATGGTGCCAAGTCTGGACTGTAAGGCGGGTGAGGCAGAATTTCCCATCCACTATCTTCCAAATAGTTTTTCACCGAAGCCGCAACATGTGACCGAGCGTTGTCGTGATGAAAAATGACGGACTCATGCCTGGTCTCATATTCTGGCCGTTTTTCTTTTAATGCCCGCTTCAAACGAATTAGTTGGGTTCGATATAATCTTTGTTCTTTGATGGTTTCACCACTCGGAAGCAGTTCGCAGTATACGACACCCTTTTGATCCCACCATATGCAGAGCATGACCTTTCGTTTCGACGTCGATTGGGCGGGCTCGCCGGGCTTTGTACACGATTTTCTGCGTTTAGGATTATCATAATAAATCCATTTCTCATCACCAGTGACAATACGATGCAAAAATGATTTATTTTTATACCGCTGCAGTAACATTTCGGACATGCAAAATCGCCGTTCGACGTCTCTTGGCTTCAATTCGTACGGCACCCAGTTTCCAACCTTTTGAATGAATCCCAGTGCTTTTAGGCGCAGGGAAACGGCTTGTTGCGTGACGCCCAATGATGCAGCAAGTTCTTTTTGAATCTGACACGGATCCTCATCCAGTAAAGCGTCCAATTCCTCGTCTTCAAAACTTTTCGGCTTTCCGGGGGGATCTTTGTCTTCAACTCCAAAATCACCACTTTTGAACCGTTTGAACCACTCGCGGCACGTTGATTCACCAATACATTCCGCCCCATAAGTTTCCGAAAGCAAACGATAGGCCTCAGCCGCACTTTTCTTCATATTGAAGAATAAAAGCAGCGCTTCCCGCAAATGACGTTTATTTGGTTGGAAACTTGCCATGATTTTGCTCGGTAAAATGTACGACACCGATAGAACTGCTCAAATATAACGCTGCAAAGTTGTTGACAGGTACAAAACCTACAAATAAAATACATGGGGTCTGACATATCTGCCCGGGATCCACTGGTGGCGCCATCTCTGACAAACGCTGGAAACTTACTTTGAGACTCAATATTTCAGCGTTTTCATGACATTGGAAAGGAGGGACGTAAGTGCAATGGGTCTATAGGATGAGAGAGAAGAAAATTCAAAATTCACTTTTGAAAAAGCTAACGCAGTGGTCTTGCGTGCAGGAATACCTCTTCAAGAGAAGGAGTGATATTCCATCTGGACCAGCGGATTCGTGTATGTTAAGACCTCTAAGGACTCTTGCTACTACACGAGCGCAAAAGTGAGTTCGGTCCATTGAAGAATAGGCGTCGTCAAGTGTTGAACTGATTGCAAAATGTACAGCCAGCAGATTGACCTTGTCCAAAGAGCTGACAGCTGGAATGTTAGCGTTGGGATGGAGGATGAGGCAAAATTTCTAATATTTTTGACAAAGGACCAAAAATGTTTACTACCTTTGGGACATTGTACAATAGCACCTGCCGCACCAAAAACTAACTATTGTATTGTACATACGAGTATATGCTGAAGAGCTGAACGATTTCTAATTCAGGCTTAATTACCATTGGATTCATTGTCAACCTGACAACATTGACATTGCTCCCATAAAATAGATGCACAATTGCATAGCCCAAATAGCATGTGTTTCATATTTATGGATATGTTCAATGGTCATACGAACTGTTGTGTCTTTTTTAATCTGATAAATGAATGAGAGAAGAGATTAATAGATTGACAAGGGGTTTGTTATGATGATACTGGTAAAATACAAACTTTCAACTTGATAGAAACAAAGAGTATCTCTTCTCTATTGTCTAACAATAAATCATTTAATTATTGAGAAACCAAAAGTCATTAGCATTGAAAACAGATGCCTTATAGGTAGACATTTTATGAATGTAATGAATCTCAGCATGTGACAGTAAGCTTAAAAGTATAAGACTTTGGTTTCTTTCGGTTGTCCCATCCTATTAGCTTCACCATGTAATGCGTTCTTAGGTACAATTGTAAAGTATCTAAGTCAGTTCATAAATTCATTACGCCTCTATAAGTACCTTTTAGACACCTAACAACTTCAGAATTCAAACAAGCAAGTCAACACCAGGGGGTCATCTATTTCTAAACAATAAAGATGTACTCTGACGATATTTGCAGTGTTAATAGTTGTTTTATTGTTAGAAACCAGTTTGTCAAGACGTGTCAGTGTTGCTATAACAATTCCTAACTAAAAGCTGCAAAAAAAATGATTGCTGATAAAAGTTACGACTACAAGTATTCAAGTTTCCAACACGGAAGAGAAAGAGTCTGCAATTGCCAGCTATGAATACATCTTATGATTTCCGTACTCTTCGTGCATAGTTGACTGGGTCAGGTGAAATGTAAACAATGCTGACGATAGTACGAATAGTAGACGTCGGCCGATTTTGTCGGTGTTATTTGGAACGTGACTTAATAGAAATGTTGCGTCAACTTATCAAGCATGCAGGAAGTGTTGCGAATAGCTTACTTATCTACAATAAATATGAATCAAAAGTATGAAAATAACGATGATTTGGGAAGTAAATAGATTTAAATGGGAAACTCTGTTCCGGAGCTTTGTGTTGCTGTTATTAAACCAAGCCATGCGTTCATTCTCTAAGCAACGAGTAAATAGACAGATACAAATTACGTTCTAAATAAAAAATGAAAACCATTGTATTTATCAGTTTGAGAATTCAAAGATTCGCCAGTGAGGAGGTAATTAATTATGGCCCCAAAAAGGCGTCAATTCGAATTGTTGTGACGCACATACATCGACTTGTGGCATAATCGAATATAAATAGACGTCAGTCAAATCTAAACGGACATCTGTATTTGTGTACCTACATAGTAGCTTCACTTTCGAATCTTTTCTTTGAGATTGGTTGTTCATTGTTATCTCATAATTTATTTAAATGTATCTACGGCTTGAAATCTACTTAGAACTCCAGACCAGAGATAGCTCTGGATCAACAAAGATTTACGTTAACAGAATCTCTGAATACAAAACCGTTTGCAGCACCTTACAAATCTGCTAAATTTATTTAAGCAGCATATAAAAATGATACATGATTCGGATTGATGATTGATGTGCTGGAAAAAGTCCAGAAATTACATTCCATCATACATCAAAAATCTAGGACAGAACAACAGCAAACTTTAATAAAATATCATAGAAGTTATCTACGATGAAACAAGAAACAAACTTATCGATCTGATCAATCTTAGCATTTGATTCCAAACTTCACAGGAAACGTCTACGTATAATAGCAGCACGGTTTGATTGGTAAACACATCGCATCTAACCTAAAAGGATGCCATTTATCGGTGGAGCCACTAAGTCTTTGGGATTTCGATTGAATCCACTTTCTAAGCAGCTAACCTAAATTACTATATTTACTTTACTTTACTTTACTTTACTTTTGGTAACAAGACCGAGGAGGTCAACCTACATGCATCTCCGCTCATCTCTAGCGATGATACCTCCAGTTGAGGTTCTTTTTCAACCGCATACGCCACCTTGGGTAAGGTCTTTCTATACTGCGTT
The DNA here is from genome assembly GCA_963966105.1 of Volucella zonaria. Classification (NCBI taxonomy): domain Eukaryota; kingdom Metazoa; phylum Arthropoda; class Insecta; order Diptera; family Syrphidae; genus Volucella; species Volucella zonaria. The sequence continues at coordinate 116,268,184 of OZ014534.1, read as the reverse complement.
GTCCCACAAGGATAGATTTGAAAATACTTCGGGATTGAGTACTGGTATGCATACAAACATTCCACATGACCTACGCATCTTAGTCGGTGTAGGCGAAACCTTCTAATCGTTGCTGTATTGTTGCACAGCCAGTATACCTTCTCCTCCGTATTACTCCGTCAACGCAGATGGAACTGAAGATGACACCGAAAATCATTCACTCAAATCAACTAAGACAGTTTTTACCGCTCTTGAGAATAAAGTGCTCTTGAGCGCTTGAGTTGTTGATCAAAATAGGGCTCAATTGTCTTCTTAGCCGATAGAAACAGCGGTTAGCAAGAGATATTTTTCGTTTGATCTTCGCGCTTATAAACTAAAGTGTACTGGGGGTAGATGAATTATTTTACCATGAATATTGCCTATTGTACTGATTGTCCTTTTCGCAGCTTCTGCCTCAATATTCATAAATATTCCACTGGCATCCCGCTGGTTTCTTGTCATTATGAAAACCTTCGAAATATCCTGACTCTGGTGTTGGCTTGAGAGTTGCGCATAAGTCTTTCAAGCACTACGTTAAGAGAACCGCATAATGCTCTATTTCGCTGTGTAAGACCCTTCTAAACATCAAAAGGTTCGGCGATGCTTCTTCCGACTTTGATAGAAAAATGGAAATTTTCCCCCCCGAAGGAGGTTTGCAGGGATGCATAGCTCAGACATCGCTCTGTATATCTAGTCGCCCATCAATAACGTTGTCTAATAAAAAGCGGAGGCAGAGCATATTACTGGTCTTATCGTAAACATCTTCAGATGACACGACCGAAGGTTGCTACGATTTGATCAGTTGCAAGTTGCCGGTCATAGGTCTTGTTGGCGGCAAGACCACCGGTAGTCCCTACCAGGACTTAAATCGCGGTACCATGGGAGTCAGGAGCCCCCGGATTTCGGTCCGGGCCTGACTTGTTGAAGTAGGTCCCCTCCTGGGAGCGTCATGGTGGCTGTGGTTTAAACCCAAAGTCGCGGGAAGGGCGTTCCTTTTGGTTTGACCCAAAGTAGAGTTGTAATAAGTAATGAGTGCTGTGACCCTAAGAACAGTAAGAGGTTTTAGATTGGCCTCGACCCATACCAAGGGTGCCTCCAACACAGTTCCGAATTGGTATCAAAGGATTGACGGAGAGCGATGGCAAGGCGTATCCCTGCTCCGATGGATGTACGATCATCCCGTAAACTTAAGTCTACACGACAGGTGTTTACGTTAAAAACCAGAGACTATTTGTATAGCTCGTCTCCACGGACGCTATCACAAGAAACCTTAAACTTGATAGTCTTGGGTCTTCTCTAGAAACTGCCGCAAAGTGAATATTTGGTCGATGGTGGATTTACCAGGTTTAAACCTGCGGCGATGTGAACTTATTAGGATGTGGATGTGGTTTTAAACATAAGGTCACATAATACGGGAACAATAATCTTGTGTGCAATGATTAGAAGGCTTATGCTCCTGAAGTTGGTGTAGTTCAGAGGGTTTAACTTTTTTAGAACCGGACATACAATTTTACACATGATCTGATGCACGGTTCTTACCAGATCAGCTTTCAAAAATTTAAAAACGCGCCGTCTAAGTCATTGGTCTCTGTGGATTTGTTGCATTTGAATTGAATGAATATTGCTATTCTGACTTCGTCTTGATGAGGTAAACTGAAGATTTACAGTCTTCGGTTGACAGCAGTATTTTCGTCGTCTTTACCCTTTAACAGTCTACAGAACTAGCTCTTCAACTGTATCTATATTACGATGTTTTCTTTGTCGCTTTCCAGGCTACGGTTTCTCTGACACGATCCTTTTAACTTCTGGTCGTCAAATTCTTTTTAAAAATAAAATAAAATGAAGAAAAATCAAATATTTTTGGTATGTTATAGTTTTATTAGAAAAAGCGAACATCCCCATTAGTTATGGAATACGGCTGACTTCGCAGTAGCGCATCCTGTCAACTCAATTTTCCAAGACCTTGTTGACTGTTTCTGGCTCTATCTCACGAACGGCTCAGACGATATTCGCTTTAAGGACTTGAATCGATTCTGGATTGTTCACATAATATCACTCCGCAAAAAAGTCTAATGGGGTCAAACCGCAGCTCGGAGGGGGCAAATTGACATCGCCAAGGCGAATATTGAACTTAGTGCGCCATCGTGCTGATCGCCCAAGTCCATGTCTTTAATTTCATCATATAAATATTCATTAATCACGGCTCTGTAGCGCTCACCGTTGACTGCAATGGCGTTTCCAGCAGCATTCTTGCAACAAAATGCGCCAATTCCGATCCCCAGATGCGACAATTTTGTTTGTTACCATAGTCGTCGAGATGAAAAAATTGTTTTTCGGCTAAATTCGACGTCCAATTCGAACTGCTGTAAGGCACAAACTGGGAAAATTTGCAGAAATTTTCGTACAGCAGGCGCGATGAGTGTTTCAAATTTCTGCCAAAAATTTGTTTTCAATAAACACACTGTTTGGACAAGACAGCACTCACTTTTGAAATAGATTGGCGATGTTTCCCAACGTTGTCCAAGTGGAAAGCGGTCTATTTCGTTCTGCGGAGGTATGATACTGATAGACAGTCAAGATTTCGAGCGAAAAAGAGTTAAAAAATATTTGATTCAAAAAGAAATTTGTATTTGAACCACAATTCTCGAACTTACCGATCTCACGATTTTTGAATTTTCGCTTTTTCATTCGGAGAAGTTTGTGTTCAGTTTTTTTCCCCGACTGAAAGTTCCAGCCAAGAATAGGATTGATTTCTTGTTTGTGACCGTCTTGTGAAACCTGGTATTTATAATGGACACCTTGCAGAATTGTCACTGGCCCTCCGCACTTGATGCTGATTATGATCGCGATCTTTTACGATAGTAGCCTTCTTACGTCGAACCTTTTGACAGTATTTTCGCGGTACTGTGCTGCCTTTAATTACCCCACTCGTTCCTTGCCTACTACTACTGTAAGTCTAGTAGCCACTACCAGCGGTCATAGTCAACGTTAGCAACATGGAATGTGCTGACGACTAGAATACCGGATGCGTGTCTTCCATCTATTCTGATACTGGTATGATCAATTTGGCTTATCCTATTTTTATCAAAAGATAGCTACTCGTATTTGCATTTGTGCACCCTAATATGCGGGAAACCCGTGGTGGAGACAATGTTCCGTCCACTTGCAAAGTCATCCTGTGTCCGTTTCTGGATATAATGTCATGCATGTTGTGCATGACTAAAGTTCTACTAAAGGTACCCGCTTTTGCTATTCAGCTCGCCGACTACGATTTTTGTTATACTTGAGACACCTGGTAGCGTCATCTTTCCCCTCAGTTGGAGCATGCGCGTATATAAGGCTGATGTTAGTAAATTTAACCCTGATACGGATTTTCGCCAGTCACTTGCTTTCATGTCTAAAGCACATGACTTTTTCCCTAAGATTATAATAGCCGCAGTATACATATGGCGCCGTGTCTTGTCCGATCTGCCCCATCGCATTTTTTGGATAGCGGTTATATCAGCATTATAGGCCGCTAGAGTCTCCGCTAGGTATTCGGCAGCACCTGGTCTGCTAAGAGTCCATTGCTAAGCGCGGTTGTCATTGTCACGTTTGTACGGGTCGTCAACATTAGAGTCAATCTGCCGTTGTCTTCCTCACAATGTTCTTGTTCTTGTTAGACCTAGAGTGACATGTTGTTTGTGATCCAGCGTTTATTGTTCACGGTACCCCTGCTGCTTTCCCGAAGGTCTTCTTGTTCGAACTTCTAAGTTTTTGTTTTTGGTTACAGTCAGAGACGCATTTTGGCAATCCAGTGGATTGACACTATTACCTCATTGGTTTGTCAGCCAGGACTAGCCAAACTTTATCGTTAGTTCACTAGACTATAGTTATCCAGTCGAGAAGGCGATGACGTAACTTTTGTATATTCTAACTTAATCTTGCCAAATAATTAAACAAATAGACGAATTACAACAAATAACAGAGCAAAAATTCACTGAACTTTTGAATTGTTGACGTCAACGAATTAAAAATTTTAATCTATTCAAATAGTCGCCTCTTAACATAGATACAGTCAGTCGTGGTTCTTTAGCTTAAGAGTGATAATTTCGCATAATCGTATTCCAAAGCAGAGAAAGTATAAAAATGTCGGTACATCGTCTATATTTCATGTATGCACATACGTTTGTACGAAAATATTTATTAAGCATTTGTCTCAAATGAAATTTATTTCAGGGACATTCAACTTTATTTGTTATTTTCTTTATCTCTTTGTAGAAGCTGACTAAATGATTGTGATTCCATACGAATCAACGTTCAAGTAATTTGGTGATCGACATGCGCTGCAAAGTTGTTATTAAGTATTCGATAAAGCACGTTTTAAAATTCTTAAAATAGTTTTGAAATAATGTCATCAATATAAGAAAAACACTAGCAAACGACGAAACTCATTTAGTACCACTTTAAATAAGAATAGACGAGTGTCATGATCTTCAACATCAGTTCCTTGATTATGATTGCATGACCTACAAGCACAACTACGAGTATCCCAATTTGTTAGCCTTGAAAATGCCTATTCGTAGATATACCGATGTCAATCTCGCTTTGCCCAGCACTGTAACTATTTCTACGCATCAATTGTGTTTATTTTACCTCCCTTTGGGGTAGTTATCGGCTACTGGCCTTATCTAATCGTATTTGACTTGCTAATCTTAGAAACGCGAGCGGTCAACAAAAAGAAAATGGTAAGACGTACGGAGGCTAAATTCACGCGATTGAATAAATGGTGGCGTCAAGTACCAATGTAGTCTAATCTTTGTCTGAAATAGGCATAGTGGCGTGTGTCAACTCTGATAACTCCTAGGTGGAGTGGGGGAATATTTCGATTAAGTGGCCGTCTAATCCGGCGCTCCAGGTTGAGGGTTAACTATATGACGAGGAAAAGACCACACTGTTACAATGCAACCCAAAGTCATGGATATTATAGAAATTTACTGTTGACGACCGATGCAGACCAAATGAGGACAACTAACTTTGGGTCTAGACATGGGATCTTGCTGGATGCAAAAAAGATATAACCCCTATCTGAGAACTTTGATAGGGTTTTTGTATTATAAAAGGCGAGTACAATATTTTTGGTGGAAGGTAAACTGTAAACGACACCACCTCCGATAGTGGATTCAGAGTAATAGACTTGTTTCATGGCAGAACATTGTCATGGCTAGTATCCGTTTCCTGCATCTCAATATTCATAAGGGGGAATGGAAGACTTTCGATCAATTAAATGTCAACCAGGTTGATCACGTTGTGACTGTCACAAGGCTTACCCGAAGGTTCCCAGGGGCGTACGTTGTCTAGGATTAGGCCCTTCTCTAACCCAGGGTACGGTTGGGTACATCACATTGAGAAGAAAATGCTTTAAGGAAATTTGACGCAGACGGCTATTATCCCCAGAGATCTCAGCCATTCCCGATTAAGTGTATCTTCATAGCCTACCCATGATGTGCTGAGTTGACTCAGACACCATAAAAATTTTGGTTCAACGTTGAATGCCGGGAAGCACTTTCAAGAAAAGAAAAGTAAAGGGCGGTGCTACATAGTATTTCGCCAACGACGTGGGTCTGTGAGTTCAGGACATTTCTTCCAAATATGAATTCGAAGAAGTTACACGACAGGACGACAACTTGTCGAAATTGGTTTCACATCAAAAGTGTTGGTAGTAGTATCTACTCTGATGTTGAAGCCAATCTAGCCAATCTAGCAGCAGAGCGTTGTTCACCTCCGTAAGATCTCTTGCGGAAGTACGAGTAGTTCTTACTTGTCAGCCCCCTGCGATAATGTCATATTACGTCCTATATGACTTTAAAATCCTTAAACTGAAGGTTTGGTCTTAATTTTTTTCAAAAACTAGTTTACTGAGATATGGTAAGACTTTCACTATCCCATTTTCCAAAAAACTTAACACATGCTAAGGCATTATAAGTGTATTCATACCCACTTGTGTTCCAATGTACCCAATGCCTCTGCATCTCGAAAGTTTTTGCCGAGCTCTGAATGGGACTAAAAGTAAACAGTGATTAGAGGAGATATCTGCCCTTCTAAAACACATTTACTCGTAAGTATGCTTAGTGAGCGACTTGCGTCATTCCGCTCATGGTAGGTCTGCCAGGTTAGCCAGGTTGCTGTGTGGACTTTCATGTAAAGGAATCTAGGCTCTACTATAGGGTCTTTGAATAAAGACGCTCGATTGTATGTGAGATATCCACCTTTTTTTTATATGAAAGAGCATAAAGTATGGAATATAACCTCGTTCAAATGTCCGCCGTGGCTTTGCTTGGTGGCACATATACGGAAGGACGCATTTTCGATGACTTTGTAGCATAAGTCTGACTGAATCTGCTGGATGGCGTTCGTTATATTGAGTTTGAGTGCATCAATTGTTTGCGAAGAAGTCTAAAGAAGGCGTTAAATCGCACGATCTCGGTGGACAGTTCAGTCACCGCCGCGCGAGATAACCACGCCCTCAAACCGTTCGTGCAGAATGTCCGTCTTTGCATGAGCGTGTGGTACGTAGGGCCGTCCTGTTGGAACCGCATGTCGTCGATATCCATATCATCCAGTTTAGGCCACAAGAGGTTGCTTATCATCGATCTGTAGCGCTAGCTGTTGTTATGGCAATACCAGTTTCGTTTTGGAAGAAGCACGGACCGATGATTCCGCCAGAGATTTTTTCGGAATGCGTTTTAATCTGGTGTATAGGTATATTGTCTGGATTGGTATCCTTCCAAATCCGATAATTTTGCTTATCCACACATCCATTTATCCAAAAATGGGTCTTGTCGCTAACTATGATTTTTTTGAGCGAAATTTAGGTCAACTTCAAGCTGCAAATTTTAAGATTTACAGACGTTGTTCAAGGCAATAACCTTCTATGGTGATTTGCAATACACTACTGAACGATTCGCAACAAATTTGACAGATGTTGCTTCAACCGGCCGTTATAATCTAGCGTCCCTATTAAAAGATCCTGTACTTAATTTCACTCTCATCCCAGAAGGTTTCAACTCGGATTTTGTGTTTTTATGTTGCAATAACTTCGGGACATCATTCCTACACTAATACCGCTTCACGACTTGATTAAATATTTATATTGGAATTTATTATTCTTCCAGATAAACCAGTGTTCTTTCCGTCTTCTTAGATTATAGAGTTTGAACAATACGTCATTGTTAATTACTTTACTCTCAACATGTCCAAGGAATTCAGTTAAAAGGCCAGAAACAATGGCAGCTTTGAAATTTAATAGAGCGTAACTCCTTTCAGCAAGTGCCAGTTTGGATTAAGTAAGTAAATCAGGAACAAAGTTTGCATAACTTAAAGCCTTTCCTGACGCATTCAAATTGAATACTTACTACCGCATATGGGGGGAACATCTTTTTGAAATACTATATACAGATACTCGTATGTATACGATGATATCTGAAGCTGTAAAAATAAGACAAAAGGAATAAACTTACTGCGTGTCCTGTTCGGGCAGTATGTAAGGAGTCAACAAAAATTCTCTTGTAGGGTGATATCCAGAAAAGAAAGGTTTACCCCTGAAAAGCGGTGGTCAACAGCACAAAGGAGAGCGCACTTACAAGAGATAGAAACACAGAGAAGATACACTCATATCCACTACAAATACCTTATTCTACCATAAGTTGGCTTAGGTTAGGTAACTGTGACTGTTAGAAAAACCAACCTATAGTCCCATTGTAATGTCACGTAGATCTGTGATCTTCCTACTCTTGGAGCCAATTTCAGCTTCTGACGAGTCGTAGGAGACTGTTGATGTCTACATTCTTTAGATCGCTTAAGTCATTGTAGAAGAAAGCTCCTAAGTGGAGTTTTTGGGAGAGAGCTGGGCATTTACATGGTAGGTGGAGAATTATCTGCTCGTCCTCCTCGTCCATGCAGCTTCTGCAGAAGTTGTTGTATATGTGCCTTTAAGACAGTGATCAGTAATGACACCTATGATAGCGCTGAGATGCCTCTTATTTAGAGAGATCACACTCTTAGAGCGATTCCGATCCGGTTTTGGCCTGATTTGTTTGGTCGAGAGTCATGTTGACCCAACAGTCTGCCTAAGATAAGTATACCATTAGAAATATGACGGTTAAGTATACTTTGATCAGTGACGACTTTCAGCTGCGATTTGCCAGAAAAATTAAGCAAGAAAGATGCAAGCGGCCTTTGCAATGGCACACGGAGAATGTTAATAAAAATATTCCTTTTACAAATTAGAAATTTTTACCGTGAAAGATGTCTGCAAACAGAACAACACAGTTTATCTCTGAACCTATGTTGCCATTATCCCGCTTCTGTAATAGTTTGGGAGGTGAAATATTATTCTATTCTGCGAAAAGGGTGAGAAAACTAGTGGACAATCCTACCAACAAGATGTCTTAGAAAGTTTTGAAAAGAGTTTAACAAATATCACTTTACAAGAAAAGATCTGAGCTGTCGGACGGACTATACCACTAGTCACAGAAACTTGAAAAACCCTTAAAAAAAATTAACGATTTACAAAGTCCGAGTAAACAGTAGTTTTTAAAAACAGGGGTCTTCTATTGGCAATTACATGCGTCGGAAAGTTAATCCTTCACTGATGTACTGTCCGAATCTCATGACTTTTAGACGAATCGAAATGGAGTTATTGCATCTGAAGTGACAGTATGTTTGTGTCATCAGTACAAAAATGAGCATCGGCCAAAAAGTTCTCAGAATTTCTCACTCAAATCAAGGAGGCCAAAAAGAGCAAAAACTTCCTTTACAATATTGTGACCAATGGATCTCCATGTCATCGATGGACTCGCCGTATTCCCCTGATTTGGCACCGTGCGACTTTTACCTTTTCGGAAAAATACATTTGCCAATGAAATGAAAGCGTATTTTAGATACAGAATCCATCCAAACCGGGTGTACCGACATCCTGAAGGACATCCTGGCCGGCGATCTAGAACACTCATTCGAGATGCTTTTAGACCGTGGAAATCACTGTACTGTTTTTCTTATTTCTAAAAAGTCCTGTTTACTTTGCGACGCACCTTGTACGCGTATATGAAAACGTGTAGCCCAATAGCCACACAGTTTGAAAGTCCGTATGCAAGAAAAAAGTAGTTACTTCATATGAAGCCAATTTTTACCAAAGGCAAATATTATTGCCCATTAAATAAAATCATATAGAATTCAAAATCGTGTACCGCTTTTTTAAGGCGATTTCTACTTGAAATAAAACTTCTGTACAAGCAGAGCCTACTTAATATCCTTGCTTCTGTTTTCGGTTCTATTTAACAGAGCCGATTAATTGATAGTTGGAATGGTTCAAGGTCTTCTGTTCTTCAACGCACTCTTAAGACATTTTTTTACGAAATGTAAAGGGTGTTTTATTTAGAGGTTTGATTTTTAAACTGGCAACACTGTTTCTACAGATTGTCAATTTGACAGTTGAAAGTTGAATTGTAGTGTACGTTTTGCCATTTTACGTTTAATAGATTAACGCCAGAATAACGCGTGCAAATTGTGCAAACTTATTGGGTATATCACTTAATTCGTGCGGGTTTTTTTTCAAAATTTGAACGTTTATTTAAGAAAAACATGTACAATAGTATTATTCAAAGTATTGCCCATCTGAAGCTATGACTTTTTCCCATCCCTCTGGCAATTTGTGGATCCCATCCCAAAAGAACAGCGCCGGCTTGGCAGCCAAGAAGAATCAAGCCAATTTTTGATATTCTGCTCTGATGTGAACCGTATTTCAGTGAGGGAGTTCTGCATCGACCGGAACAAATGGTAGTCAGAAGGGGCAAGGTCTGGGCTATAAGGCGGGTGGGGTAAGACTTCCCATCCACTGTTTTCCAAATAGTTCTTAACCGGAATAGCAACGTGGGGCCGAGCGTTGTCATGATGGAAAATTATTGCCTCGTGTCTAGTCGCATATTCCGGGCGTTTTTCGGCCAGTGCTCTCTTCAAACGGATTAATTGTGTTCTGTAGCGTTGTCCATTGATGGTTTCATCCGGTTTTAGCAGCTCATAATACAGCACACCCATCTGATCCCACCAAATACAGAGCATTACCTTCGCGCCATGGATATTCGGCTTTGCCGTTAATTTGGCTGGTTGGCTGGGTTTCACATATGATTTTTTGCGCTTGGGGTTGTCGTAATGGATCCATTTTTCATCACCAGTAACAATCCGATGCAAAAATGACTTCCTTTTGTGGCGTTCCAGCAGCATTTCGGACATGCAAAACCGCCTTTCGACGTCTCTCGGCTTGAGTTCATGTGGAACCCAATTTCCTTGCTTTTGAATATATCCAGCTGCTTCCAGTTCTTCATCTTCAAACTTTTTTGGCTGCCCAGGACGTTCATCGTCTTCCAAGCCAAAATCACCACTTTTAAATCGTGCAAACCACTTTTGGCACGTTCGCTCAGCTAGCGCATGTTCACCATAAACTTCCACCAAAATACGAAGACTTTCGGCAGCAGTTTTCTTCATGAAGAAGAACTCCCCGCAAAAACACTTTTTCAGACACAAAATTCGACATATTTGAGTGAAAAAAAATTATTGTTGTTTATGCTTCAAATGAATGACATATACTGAAATGACGTACAATGACAGTAGCTTTCCAACGCATGTTCCAATGGAATAATACAAGTTACGCCATCTCTTAGCAAACCGCACGAAGTTATAGACCCAATATTTTGGGTTCGGTTGGCCAAACTTATCGTGCACTACGTCCATTTTACGGTCGACATAATCGTCCTTTCTCTTATTCGGAGCACGGTGAATCGTTTTCGCACCACGTACACTCTAGTAGATAATACGCATCGCATCCCCAAAGACGACAAACAGTGCGAACAGAAGAAGTTATTGCGGTTGTGGAAAGCAGTGTTGAGGAGAATCCGAGTGAGTCGTTTCGCCATCGTGCACAGCAATTGGAGCTATGCCCAATCCACTTTGTGGATGGCTTAAAAGCTTATAAGATCTAGCTTGTGCAAGAATTGAAACCGCGTGACCATTTTACGGGTCGTAGGTTCGGTGAATGTGCCGAAAACATGATTCAGTTTTATCCTCATTTTCAACGCAAAATTTTGTTCTCCAATGAGGCCCATTTTTGGTTAAATGGATATGTAAGCAAGCAAAATTGCCCAATTTGGAGTGGAGAAAACGCAGAAACCTTAAAACTCACTGTTTGGTGTGCTTTATGGGCTGGTGGAATCATCGGCCCATATTTCTTTAAGGACGATGCCGGCCAGAATATTACCGTCAATGAAGAGCGCTACAGAAACGTGATTTCTGACTTCTTCGTTCTTCAGTTGAATGGGATTGACGTGATAGAGCTTTGGTTTTAACGAGATGCCGCAACATGCCACACGTCGCGCATGTTTATTAACAGTAGCTTCAAGTGTGTTATTACATTGAGTTTGTTTAGCTCTAAAAAAAACACCCTTTACTACTCGTTGTTGTTGAACGAGATATTTTAGACTATCATGGCCTTCAATGTCCGTATTTCGAGGTGAATTTGTGCTAATTTTTGACTGTTTGAACGTCTACACACAAGACTACCTTGTGGAGCTATAGCAAACAGAAACGGATAGATGTTTCATGAAGTTTCAAAGTATTTTGAGAATAAGGTATCCTTGCTATCGTTATTAATAAGTTGACTTCATCTTTTCCGGGAAGTCTGGTTTTACGAGTCTTACGATTTCTGCAGGAATGACCATCATCGAAACTTTAAATAAATTTAAGTTTTTGTTGAGGTAATTGTACACGGGTGACATCTAATAAAGGAAGTCACGAATGATATGATTAAATCAATTAGCGACTGTTTCTCAACTAACAAAATCAACATTCCCAAGCAAACACTGTGTTTTCAAAAACAATCTAATTAACTCGGAGCCTTTCTATCTATCTTGTCAAACACAAACTACTATTTTAACTCCTAGTAACTAAACCTGCCTACCGTTAGTTAGACAATTGAAGATGTTAGACACATCGTCAAGGTACTTCCATTACATCATACAACACAACAATCGCTGGATAACCATTTAAGCGGATCAGTGCTTCTTTGACGGTTGAATGAGCTTCGCGAACATCAATTTAAGTCCAAACCACAACGATCAAATATCTGCACAACAGCTTAAGATGCCCAAGAAATATGTATGGAAGCACAACAACAGCAAAATCGCTCGTCTAAATTGTGTCAATTCAATTAGTATGATATTTGTTTCTAATGGAAACCTCCATGTTCTCCACCAACCAGAGAATCGTACTGAAATCTTTCGGAATCCAAACTTGTATCTTTTCTGATTTATGGATTGAAAAATACAAGTACCAGATCAGCAAAGCGTAAATTTCTCTTCTCATAGCACATACGAGTACGCGTACGAATTGGTACAGGTACGCACATTCATTAAATGCCAAAGATATCATACAGAATTTTGAAGGCGACGACAACGATCTACCATTGCCATGAAGTATCGCGTCATTGAAATGGAAGTATGTCGAGTTGATGCATCCGTCTCAGATGGCAATCACCGATAATGATCGGCGACCGATCGCGCTGATCTTTCTCTACCCAGTCCCCGCCAGTTCCAAGTAATTGGTAAAGAGAAATTCCCTTTCAGTATCTGTCCGGTGGAAAGTAAACCGTCTATGGTCTATCCGCCTACCTGTGGAATTTCTTCGTATCTTTATTTCGAAAGGAACCAATTCCACCTCCAGGTGATGGCATACCAACAGCACATATGTATGTACATAGGTGTGTATTCCTATATGCGTATCTTCACTAATGAAAACGATCCTCCAAAGTATGTCAGAAAGTACGGATACGAAAAAAAAAAAAAAAGTGGAAAAACCATGCGTGAGTTGAGTTTGAGTGCAAAAGGAAGCAATTCAAAACTGAAAACCGGGATAACTTGTACGGTTTCCTAAGGGACAAATGCATTTTATATCTTGTGCTCTTACTCGCATTTGTTTCTCAACAAATCCTCATATACGAATAGGTACAATCGAGTACTTTCTTGTAAATGAAAGGCTACACTTAAGATATTCATTCGAACGTGACTTGACGCTGATTTGGATACGACTACGAGTATAGGTACATACATTGCAAAAACCTTCATAGAGACACGTTTTACTGCTAAAAAAAAAGGGAAAAACAAAACCACTTTTGCCGAGATACATTTACTAAAAGACTCGTTGTTTCTCCTTTTTTTGTTGTTGGATAATTTTTTTTTTTTAGATAAAGATTTACGACCATCTAGTATCCGCTATGACTTACCTTTCCGGAGAATTTACCAAGAAATCTGTGTAGTCGTAAGTGATGCGAGCGAAAGGTAAATAGAAACTCAAACTCGGATACCAAAACACAAAATAACAGCTTAAGACTTGGTCACACTTTAACAAGCTTTTAATCAACAGAAAACAGCTCTTCTTTCGGCGATCTAGTTTTGCTGAACCTATAAACAATTTACTCGTAACTTGGGGTTTTTTTGTTTTTTTTTGTTACAAAATTGCGGTCATGTATTGTAGTAGCTACTAAGCTTTATAACACTTTGGCATTTCCACACGATTTATTTTTTTAGGTTCACTTTAATGGATCACGATTTCCATGTCGCATACGAATGTACGGATATATTACGATAGCCCGAACCGATCGTAAGCGCGATCGAGGAAGGTAGGTACGAATGCTCGTACTCGTATTTCGTACACCCGAAATAATTTTGCAAAAAAGACAAAGGGTAAATCTATGAACTTTAGATCAGAGCAAGTGGCATTTACCTGTGCCAGCTTGATGGCGGCAATGAGGTAGATACGTTTCGGTTTGAATCAATTCCGAAACGAAAGTGCAAATAATGACGAATATTGTTGGTATGTACACGATCGTGGCGATCTCAGAACACTGACACTAGATGTTGAATACTATTTCAGATGCCACCTCATTTAAACTCACATCAAATCACTTAAGCCAACGTCCGGTATAGAGAAAGACCTCGAAAGTACTGAAAAAACCCAACATACCCAAATAGTAAGATCACCTGGTTCGATCTCGATGCCAGTGTGAGGTGTAGTGTAGTAGACCAGACCCGACCGCGACCAGGTAGTTCTCTTCTCGACAGGCAGGCAGAAGAAGACAGAAAGATGTTTTGTATTGTATTTCCAAGAAATAGACTGCTTAGACTGTAGATATCGTGTTTGTTTTTATTATTTTGTGATGGCAGTCAGTTTGTCTTCCTAGGTAAATAAACAATGACAAGTCATTGCATTTAAAAAGAAAAGATGCAACAAGCAAATGTTGAAAATGCGTCTCTTTAAAAAAAAAAAAAAACATCTCTTGAAAATTTGCATTGAAAAACAATGTTTGTTTTTTATAAAGTTGTTTGTAAAATTATAAAAACTTCCTGGATTGCTTGCTACTAATTCATTTTTAGTTTCTTAGGTTATGTTTCAGAATCATAATTTTTAACTAAACTACTATACTTGCTTCAGTTTTTTCTACGAAATAATTGTTAAGTACGTAAATACAATAAACAGGTCACAAAATATTGAAAAGAACAATATTTAAAACAATTAAAATGCAAATTTTTAAATGTAAAATAAATTAGAACAAAACAATTGTTATTTGATTTTGCGCTGATCTGGCTTCACTTTTGAATAACGTGACGGTAACGTAATCAGTGCATCGAATTGGTTACACTTTGTATGCGTTCACTGTGCTAAAGACACATTGGTCTATTACTGTTTAACAACAATCCGCTGTGTGTAGTATAACTGAGGGTCACTCATTTACCCTCATTTTTAATTTGCGCGTAGATCAAAACATTGGAATTCTTTTTTTAATAAATTTCAGAGAATATAGTTTTATCTACAACTAGCGGTGGGAGTTTACGTAAAGAAATCAAATCCTTTTGTTTTGTGGCTTCCTTAGAACTGTGACTTAGCTATAGGACTTAATCTCGTGACTTGGGCACTCAGTGCCCCGTTACGTATTTTGTATGGAAGTTTTGCCTTTTTTAGAAGTTTTTTTTTTATAAAAAAGCCAATGTTTCACTTATATATGCAAACAATTTTATGAAGCATGTATTCATTGTTTGAAATAAAGGTATTTTGAAAAAAAAAAGAGTTATACTCGTATAACATTTTAGTTTTGAACCGCTCAGATGGGTGAAATTCTCCGCTGTCTTTTGGCTGCGTTTTGATTTGATGTTGACGTTGTAGGTGTATTATCCGCTTTTTCACCAATATCTGAGTCCTTATCAGCATCGACATTGTATTTTGCGAAATGATACTTCTCATACGTCCTTATAGCATATAGTGTTTGGTGCAAGTCGGAGTAAGGCAATAGTTGCAAACTGCTGTTGTTTTGTTGTGGCCACTTTAGCTGTTTTGCAGGTTTCACACCGCCGTTTCAAAGTATTGATCTGGAAAAAATTTTTATTTTTTTAAATATATTTAAAAATTAACTCATTTTGAAATAAAATTAATTGTGAAAACCTACCTGTACTGATACTTCAGGAACCCGTTTGAAATCAATCAAGTCCATTGTAGAATTAATTTTTGTTTTGCATCGGTTGTGCAATTGTTTCTGTACTAGCTCCATAGAGAGCTCTTTCAAAAATATTTTGCGCTTTTCAGACTTATTGGTGTTCCATATAGGGTGACTATTCTTAAAAAGCCTGAACGCAGCAAGTCCAGCAACATCCAACATATTATAAAATAATGCCATTGGCCAGCGGTTTGTTTTTCTTTTGCCAGTGAAACCACGTAACATTTTGTCAAAAGTATCGACACCACCTTTCTGCTCATTATAGTCATGTATGACTTGTGGTTTCTTTGTTACAGGATTCACTTCGCCCCTGGTATGGGCAGTTGTAAGCAGTAGCACGTTTTTCTTCGAATGTGTTGTAAGGCTTACCAATTGCATTGACTCTGAGAAGCCAAAACACTGATTTCAACATCCCCCTTATTTTGACTTCTTCAGAAGATGTGAAAAGTTTTGGCAATTGCGTCTTATTGCCTCTCATTGTGCCTACCATGGTAGTTTACCGTACAAGCAATTAATTGGCCAAATCATAGCTTGTGAAATAATTGTCCATCGTGATATTTACACCCCTATCCAAATACCGATTGCTGAGTCGCATAACGAGATTGCGCATAATACCAGTTGATCTCTGTTCATTAGGTTGTGAACCCAAATATAGGAGTACTTCGCCTGGAAGCGGATAATTTGTTTTTGAGTCAACAAGCCAAAATATTTTTATGCCATATTTTCCAGGCTTACAGGGAATGTATTGGCGGAAACTGCATCGGTTTCTTGTTGAAAGTAACTGCTCATCAACTGTCAATTCTTTAGCTGGGATGAACGGCATCGTCAAATTCGCTAAGAATAATGTCCATATATGACGAACAGGCGCCAACTTATCGTATCGTAATCTCTCAGCGTGAGTCCTGGAATCGTCAAAACGTAAAAAGCGGCATGGTTGCTCAAACCGATGCAAAAGGTATATTCCTTTTGTGAAAAAGATCCTTAGCATAAACTAAGTTTGCTTGTCTTGCCAATATCGTAATTTTTTTGCATTGAAATAATTTGAAATTTCTTCCTCTTCTTCTTCAGTTAATTCACGGCGTAGATTGGCCAAATGAAGTGCTCATTTCAAAAAAATTTGAATTATTACAACTAAAAATGACCTGTTCTCTTGAAATTTTTACTCGAAACTGATTAGAAATGCACAGCAACTAACGAAAACTTTTAAAAAATAACGATTTTCCATACAAAATACAATTCAAGTCACGTATAGCGTACTCACCATATAAAATCCCGTTACTTTCTTATTATAAGAGTTATATACCTGAAATTTTGCCAACTTATAAACAAAGGTACAATCCATCACCAGTCCAAAAAAAAAAAATCTAGATTTTCTTTTTTGTCTTTTTTGCGTCGGATCAGAGTGCCCTGACAGTCCATTGTACTTTCCTTTTATCGACATTTTTTGGCCTTTTGCAGAAAGATGAATAAACGTTTAAGAGATAAAGTGCTTACACTAATATCACGGACCACATTAACGCCGAGTCCCTGTAACGGCATGTCCATACGCCTGAAGTCAAAAGACAATTGGCATGGTTATTAAAACTCCAGTGCAATAACCAATTCCTTTTCGATATGAATGTGACTTTTTGTAATCCATGATAAAGAGAAGAGGCAGGTGTGTTGGGAAAAGTCCACAGGCAGACGAAACAGACCGTTCTTTGGAGCATTACCATATTTTCATTAGAGCTTATTCCAGCAGACAACGGGAGTAGGACGTTGCCTTGCGCACAATTCCTGTTAGTTCTCGCCATCTTCCCTCTCCTCTTACAGAAACATTGCACTTACGTTCCTTCTTTCCAAGGTCATGGAAACGCTGATAAACCGCTGGCTAATGAAATATCTCGAAACACGAAAACTTCTTAATGACCGGCACTATGGTTTTCGTGGCAATAGGTCCACTGGTGAATTGATGGCATGCCTCACCGAAAAGTGGAACCAAACCGTACATCAACCTGGAGAAAGCAAGATAGTTGCACTTGATATTTCTAAGGCATTTGACAAAGTTTGGTATCAGGCTCTTTTGTCCAAAATGCGTACTTTTGGGATCGATGGGACTCCCTTCTTCAGTGAATTAGAAATTGCCTTTGTCTTGGACCGTTTCAAATCTGATATTCACAAAATAAATGCTGGTGGGTCCCAGGGCTCCGTTCCGTCTCCGACACTCTTTTTAATTTTCATTAATGATCTTTTGTCTGCTACTTCTAATCCAATATATTCTTTAGCTGATGATAGTACTCTCTGCTTTTCATATTCGTCCCCGACATCCTGCCCCTGCTCTTCGCCTGTAGAACGGGAACGGCAGCGTATGTTAAGCTCATTAAATTCCGATATTAACAGCATAACCAATTGGGGAACTATCAAAGAGTGCAATTTAATGCTTACAAAACCAATCCTGTCTGCTGTCGTTAAAGCGAAATTTAAATACCCAGCCACTATCCATGAATGGCACCTGCATCGTCGAAACCGAAAAACTTTCTATTCTCGGTATGGGTGTCAATAACAACTTACTTTGGAATGACCACATATTCGATGTCGCCAAAAATAATGCGAAATGTCTAGGTTTCTTAAACGATGTAAGAAATACTTTTCCCCTTCTAATCTGGCCTCAATTTTATAAGGCATTCATCCGCCCAAATTTGAAGTAAAATGCCCACATCTAGTCTTGTGCTCCTAAAACATCGCTGCACGTGCTAGATAGCATTCAAAACCCTGCGATAAAACTCATAGGTCATTCTAATATCACTCAGACAATGGACACTCTCGAATACCGACGTAATGTTTTGTGTCGCTATTACCACCACCAGTACTTCATTGAAATCGCCAATAGCATTCCGCACATTCAAACTTTCAACCGTAACACCCGTCTCGCTATGAATGCTCATCAGTATACCCTCAAACATACTTTCGGACGTACTCTAAAATATCGTGATTCGTTCCCAAGATGTACAACTCTCTTATGGAATGCCAGGAACGATATAACTTATAAACATTTAAAAACAATGTACATCGGTACCTGACTTTTATTCCTCCCTAAATTTCCTGCGCTCGCGATGTGTACCAACATTTTAAGGGTACACAAACTCCTTGAGCGCTCATTATAAAAAAAAATCATACATTGGCCGCAGTCAGCATCCGCGCTATACAATAACATTGCTCTTGTTCATAAATTAAGGACTCGTCTACGCGGTGTTGTCTCGCCTGCTTACACATGCTCCAAAAGTCGAAAACACCCTCAATGTCGATATACATATATGCAAAGCAATTTTGCGTACATTAAGCTCAACCATTCTCTCCATGGTCTTCAACATGCAGGAAGTCAGAAAACTACTCTAACTTTTTACCAGGGGTACAGTCTTTATGGCGCTGAAGATCTTGTTCAGATTTCCAAAAAAAATTGGTATTGCTCCATTTACCTTTCGATATCATAGCTGGGTATATTCCATCATTCCCAGGCAACTTAAAGCCATCGCCAGCTTCGGCGAGTTGTATTAAGAAGCTCACTTCCCCCTTCGCTGATAAGAGCTGGTTGGGAGCCAGTTTTGTACAAGTTACCTGAGAAGTGAGTTTTTGACGTGAGACAAAGAGTTCCTGCTTTTAGCTCAATAGAAGTGGGATTAGATTTTTCGATTTTTTCTATTGTAGTTAGGCTGATTTTCTGCTTTAGATTTTATTTTTTTGTTCCTTCGAGCTGTACAGCTTCCAGTATTCGTCCAGTCAGTTTTAAGTGATCTATTTATTCACTGCAAGTCTGCGTTTCACCATTTATCATATTTGTAGGAGTTTTTCCTAGCTAGATATGACAGTTAAAAAAATTTGGCGAAGACACCGGTTCTCAACAAATAGGTTTCATTCTAAATTTAGGCAGAGAATTGATGAACTTACCTAACTGGAATCCACGGATTCCCAAGGCCTAGACTTCCGGTCAGCAGGAGATGATTACAACTCACATAGCATTCGCTTCGGACTGAAAAATTGTTCTGAGATTTACTACCGTAGCATATAAGACTAAATTTTCTGTAATCAAGACATTCAATGAGTTCGGTTACTGACTTTGGCTCCGACTTAATTTGTAACTTATTCATTTAACCTATCACTGCTGAAATTGACATAATCGAACAAACATTTGAATGCACTTTTATTGACAAACGCACCCTGCTATCTTCAGAAACGCTAACATGGTTGCATTATCATGTAATAGGATGTGTTCATTGATGCCTGATTTTGCAAAATTTTCTACAAAATGAGAAACGAAAAATGCAGAACTCCCTCAATCGTCCAATATACTGTAACCACTACCTTTTTAGGGTGAAGTTTGGCACGACAAGTTTTTTTTTTTTTGAAGACTCACTCATTCATTTAATCACCTCCTATTGCCATTAGGGAACCACTTCTCTTCACAGGTGACTACCCAATGAAAAAAATCCACACGGGGTCTTTTGATCAAAGATATTGCAACTATTTTAGCCGTTAGTCGTATCGCGAATAAAACAAACACAATCCTTTAAAAAAAATAATTTACGCTCTTTATTTGGTTGCTTATAGGCGTCTGTATTCTACAATGTTTGACTTACGACTGGTCTCCTACCTACCGGCAAATCTTTTCCTAGTGTGACCACTTTACAATCGCTAGTTAGTGTTGCCACTTTATATTTCTTACATTCTTATCAGTTTCTCTCCTATGGCTTTCTACACTATCAAGCTTAGGTTACAAATTTTCCAGTTGCTTTTTTACCTTTCTGGTGGCTCAAAGGTAACGGGTTATGGTTGTAGTTGAAACTTTGAATCTTTCAGAAAGGCAAAGGTCAATCGTAGCTGGATTTTCATTAATTCCTGCAGTAGTTCTTACTTATCATTATGCTCCTATGGTATTCCCTTGTCCTTATTTTCGAGTGAAGAACCTCCTTCACCGAATTTGAAAGACCAGTTTCGAAATGTTCTCTTGTTCGACGTACCGAAACGAAAAATCTAGTGATTAAATAGTTGCTCTTAAATATGCGAGTATTGGTAAAAGTATAAGGACAAACTGCACTTTTTCAAAATATATGACTTTCTTACCATGAGCTATCCACAAAGGAATGCCACAACTATCACTTCAAGAATGATAAATCGGCAATTTGATTTCTAACGACTTAATAATTTAACAAAAGTAAATATCATATTTGGACTATTAACCGTAGACCTAGGTTTAAAAAAAAAAAGACTAATCTTACGTTAATGGGTCGTTTTCGACCCTCATATATTTTGTAAGAGGATAAAAACAAATGTGAATACTT
Organism: Volucella zonaria; assembly: GCA_963966105.1. Classification (NCBI taxonomy): domain Eukaryota; kingdom Metazoa; phylum Arthropoda; class Insecta; order Diptera; family Syrphidae; genus Volucella; species Volucella zonaria. Next base: position 116,247,277 of record OZ014534.1, on the reverse strand, counting down.
TTTACAAAAACTGATTGTTTTTATTGATATTTACGGATAATATCAAAAGCAAATATGTACATCTAAATGTTTTCAATACATTACGGCTATGTATGTTCTTACAGACGTTTTTGCCGCAGAAGACGCATCCCAACTCTGTTTTGTTGTCTTTGGCTTTTGTTTTTTCTTCTGTGCATAAAGCACATCTGCTACGCTTTTTTGGTAGTGGTGAATCGATTCTGGGCCGCTTAGCTGTAGGATTGAAATCTCCTCGAATGGAAGTGAATATAGGCGAAGATGAGCCAGCTAGTGTCCCCTGAATGCTCTAGGTGCTCTTGAGCGGTTCGACATATATTCTTTGGCCAAGTTGACACCCAGATAAAATAAACATTTTTTTCGGGCTTGCTTTCCTCTCGAAGTCCGATAATTTAGACCAATTTGCGTATAGATAATAAAGGCATTCAATGCCGAAATATCTATTATATTAGCAAAGACGCACATTGGCCAACGGTTTGCGCTAAATGCACAAAGCATTTTATCGGCATTATCAACACCACCTTTGGTTTTGTTGTAAAATTGGATTATCATCGGCATCCTCTTTGGTTCAGGACCAACATCAGGGGTGGGATGCATTATGCTTTGTACGATGGTACACTTATTATTTTTACTCATGTACGACACAAATGTTGTTGTTTCAGTAAATCCAAATGTCTATTGAAACAATGGTTGTTTTTTTTATCAAGTAAAAGTTTTGGTTTTATACTTCTTTTATTCTTCCTAGGGGTGCCGACCATAGTCATTTATTTATTTTTATTTATTGTTATTTATTGTTATATTCTTTTGCAGCAGTTTTTGGCCCAACTCGTAAAATGTAAAAAAGTTGTCCGTAGCAATGTTGTGTCCCTTCAATCCTTCTACTAAATCCAGGACGACGTGCTCACCTTGGTTGCGTTCAGCAGCACCTCCAACTTTTTCTCCTAAATATGGCTGAATTTTCCAAATACGCAAGTACACGTCCAAAACTTTAACCCGTACTTTTCAGGCTTATTTGGCATATATTGCCTGAATGAGCATCGACCATGAAAACCAAGCAGTTGCTCATCGACAGTAACACAAGACGATGGGTTATAGAACAATGGCAGCAATTCAACCCATTTGTCCCATAAGCTACTTATTGCATGTTGGTTTTGTCTTTGGCTAGAGGGATAATCGAATCGCAGAAGTTTTGTTATATATTAAAATGTCTCTTTAGACATTATTGCTCGAAATATTGGCCGACCGAAATCTGCGTCAAACAAATCTTCAATTCGTTCTGTTTTAGATCTGAGAAAAACCACATATGTTCGAAGAGAGTCAAAAGAAATTGAAAAAACGTACTTGTAAACACCCGCGAGAATCAAGACACCAAAATATGCATGCAGCATGCTCTTGTCTATTTCTTTATGTTTGTCTCCAAAAAACAACAAAAATAAATCCATGAGAACATCAACGCGTGCAATTGCGTAAGGGATAACACCTGGTTTCATTTAAATTATGTTTTTGGAACGAGCTCGAGCGAATGAAAGCATGAACTTCAGCAAAAATGAACCATGCAAGTGACTAAACTGTAAATTGTATGGACTTGGGCTCCAATTTATATCCTTTTTAGAGACAAACTGAGAATCAGGACCCGCCGAATCTACAGGTGTATCTTCACCTTCATTCTCTGATTCGAATGAATCGGACTCATTGAAATAAAAAAAACAGCTATTTTATTTACTGGCGCAATTAAACTCCAACGAAATTTAAGTACGAGGGATCGAAAACGACCCAAAGGGCCCGGCCCATAGAATCCGTTGCGTCCGTTACGATGCCGGATAGGTTGACGTTGACGTATTTTACGGAATTGACAGTCCCATAGAATCCGTAGCATAATTGAAATGTCAATTAATCTCAATGTTTTCTTTTCAAGCTACGACAATTTCTCTTCATTCCCTCAATGTATCCACCAATGAAAGTGCTTACTCTCAATTTGTTAATACGTGAACCTCAATATGTGAATGTATGGTTCTCAATGTGTGAATGTTTGCACTGCCAACGGATTGAAAAGTAGAAAATAAATCTACGTTCTATCCTTTGCTTATGGGCCTGATTCCATAACAAAGTGTATATTCTATCCAGCTGTCAGTCGATAATGTCGACGCAACGGACGCATCGGATTCTATGGGCCTTGGCCTTAAGTTTTCAAACCTAAAACAGCTTGGATTCGATGCATAAGAGTACATAGAACAAAGTCAAGTAAAAGCAGCCAAATACATAAAGTAGTTATTTTAATATTTACGATAAAACAAAAGAAATGGGTCGAAAACGAATCAAACGTAGGTCTACGGGATTTGTAATTTTTTCCGTTTTATTTATCAGCACTATTTTCTTTTGATTCTACAGCTGCAAACTGTCAAAAGCAAGCGAAAGTTTAGTTCAACGCTATTGCACCTAGCCTATTAAACTTTTTCAGACATGAAAAAACTGTATAGGTACTTATCATTATTTTATATGATGAAATTGTTGTAACAATAATGGTCACACTAAATCTCAATCCCAAATGTTCCTCTGCGTGAACGCGAACAAATTGAGTGAACCATTGAAATAAACTTATTTTGACAAGCTAAAAGTTGACATTCGGGAATGATGCCGCGCTGATAACCCTTCTTTGACATTTATTGTTTAGAGTAGATTAGATAGGAAACCTTTAGATTTCTGTAACTATTTTGTACACATTTTTTTCAATTTCCCTTCCCACTTGAGAAACCATGAATGAAGAACAACAATTAGAAGTCATCAAGAGGCACATTGGAGTCTTCCCTGACTTTCCCAAAAAGGGTATAGTCTTTCGGTAAAGTCCTATCACTGGCACTTGGTTTTCAAAGAAAATTATCTATCAATTAATTGCAGTGATATATTTGCTGCTTTAACTAATGCAGAAGTATGCATTTATCTGAGGGACATTTTGGTGTCACACATAAGAAAAAACTATCCCGATGTTGACCTTATTGTTGGTCTCGAGTCAAGAGGTTTCCTATTTAATCTACTGATTGCCACAGAGTTGGGAGTTGGATGTGTTCCTATAAGAAAGAAAGGCAAATTACCGGGCGAATGTGTATCGGTGGAATATACTCTTGAATATGGAACGGTAAGCTGAAACTATTAATTGTTTGTGCAAAACTACTAACTGGCATTCTTTCAGGATATATTTGAAATGCAAAAATCCGCTGTGAAGCCAGGACAGAAAGTCATCATTGTTGATGATCTTCTGGCGACTGGCGGTTCTTTGGAGGCAGCTATAAAGTTGGTACGGAAAGCTGGTGGAGTTGTTCAGGAGGGATTGGTTGTCTTAGAGCTCTCTGGTCTGGGGGGTCGTAAACGCGTTGACTGCAACGTACATTCCTTGATACAGTATGACTAGATATTCGTTTTTTTTTACACACACACACACATTGTTTTTACTTTGTTTTGTTGTTTTTGAGGTGTGGTTTCTGTTTTAGAATTAACTTCTATTTTATTGTTGACGCACAGAATTTGTTTTAATTTTTTTTTTTACTTAATCATAAATATACAATTTATTTACAAATGCGGGTTTTGTCATCTTATCGGGTTAAGAAGGAAGTATACAATTATTTGAAGAATAAAACTAGAACGGTTGAACAGGGTTAACTGTTCAATAAGTCTTCAGTTATGAGGTGAGGTAAAGGACTCGTGATTCGATTTGAGATTCGAATTAGCCATCTAATAAAAAAAACATCAAAATTCTACAGTGAATCCAGGGAAGGTGCACCAACATTCCATTAATTATAAGACCTCGGGCCTCTCAACACATACTTTAACGTGTCATATGGAGTCTTTGAAAAGCGTCATAAGCAGTGCCATCTGCGCATTTGAAGTGTTCGGACGTGTGGTGAATTTCTCTGCCTGAGTAAAACAATTACAACCCTCGTAAAACAATTACAACCCCCTAAAAAAGGATACAGTTCTGAATCTGTATACCAACAACAAAAAATTCACTAGTGCTGTAAGTGATACAAAACTGTAAAGTGATACAAGTGTTTCATTGAATTAATAAAGTGCTTGCGGATAAATATACAAAGTAATGATACCCAGTAAAATAGGAGGGCTCCCTCCGAAACCTCCTGACCAAACCTCTAAACAATCAGTACGAATCTCAAATTCTTTTAGTGCCCAAACTGCAAGCACGCCAATTTGTAAACAAAATAAAAATCACTTAGTGCTACCATCTAACTTACTAAACAGCGAAGATATTCAAGCAATAAACAAATCTGTAAGCAGCTGGGCGAGCGATAACAAAAACACCACTACTAACATCAATGATGTACATGTCGCAATGGATGCAATTCACCACAGCGACACAATCGATACAGTGATGCCATCTCTACATGCTAGCAACAATTTAAGTACGCTCAATAATTTATTAGCGAATGACCAAAAATCGTTCAAGCTGGTAGTGGAAAGAAGAAAAAGAGCATCAGGATTAGATAATACCCCAAACCCAAAAAAAAAAATTACGCAACAGGTAAAAGACTCGCAAAACCGGTTTGCGATATTAGACGACACCTTAGCTGACCCTTCAACTGAGCAGATACCATCAACAAGTCGGCGTGGGACAAATAGTGCTAATGCTTCTCCACTCTACGAAGACAAGCCCAATGAGGTATGGTGCCCACCAATTTTTGTTAAGGGCATCAAATCAAAATCACTATTGGACTATGTAAAAACATATCACAACGACTCAATTAAAAACATTAAGTTCCAAAGCAAAGGTTTTGGAAGATTCAAAGTCTCGGTTAGGGATTTAGGGCTTCACGCCACCTTCATGAAACATTTCAAAGACTGTGCAGTTGAAGCTTATTCGTTCATGCCTAAGCAACTAAGAAGACCGTCCGTCTTACTAAAGGGATTATCTGATGGTTTTTCTTGTCAGGAGGTTAGGGAAGAACTGGAGAGACTAGATCCCTCGTTGAAGGTCGAGGTAAAGCCCTTCGGTACAAAATGGTCGAAAGAAGTAGGTATTGACCTAGGTTTTTTCTCGTGCTCGGTCCAGGACATGGAAAATCTTGCCCGACTTAAAAATATCAAATTTGTCCTGCAGCACAAAATCTGGTGGGATTCCTTTAAAAGAAATGGCCCTGTACAATGTTTCAGGTGCCAACGCTTCGGGCACACTAGTTCCTACTGCGCTTTTAGGGCAAGGTGTGTGAAGTGCAATAATGCGCATGATGAAGGCAAGTGCATCCTAAAAGAAAAATCCGAAGAAGTTGCATGTGTAAACTGCAAACAAGTTGGACACCCGGCAAACTTTAAGGGCTGCCCTAAGCGGGTTGAGTTTCTACAACGCAGAGAGAAAATTAATCACCCAATTCCTAATAACAGGCTTCCCAACCAAAGTATCCCCCCAACTAGCTACTTAAGCTCAGTTTCCTACGCTGATGTGACCCGTGGAATCTCGCACCATTACCAGCCCACAAATGACAATATTGGAGCTAACATCTTCTCCAACTTCTTAAAAGAATCCGAGAAATTATTCGGTCTATCTATCTCCTCTCTGATCAAAAAAGTCCGTGAATTCTGGCCGACATATTCAAAACTAAATGATCCTGATAAACCTGGTGCCTACCTAGGCTTCATTGCGTCTCTTTCGCCATGATAAATATGATAAATATACTGTCTTCAAACGTCAATTCGCTTGTCGCTTTAGACAAAATGATCGAGGTAAGCCAACTGCTTACTGATTTTTCACCAGTAGCCCTTCTCCTCCAAGAAACATGTTTGACCAAAAATCACAAAAGATATTTCTGCGGTTATCAGTTTATCTCAAACCCCTCAGGTAGAGGCACAGGCATTTTAATTAAAAACAATGTAAAATTCTCTGAGATCCGCTTTGTTAACCGTGTCATTTCGGCCACCTTAATCTCTATCACAATAGACCACTCTAGAAATTCAAAATGCTCATTAGCCTCAATATACGTACCTTGTAATGCCGGCTCTGAACTAACGCCAGCATTGGATGATCTACTTAATTTAGCGGGTTCGAACGAGCATTTCATACTGGGAGGCGACTTCAACGCTAGACATCAATACTGGGGAGATACGACCAGTAACCACAACGGACAGTTGTTATTTAATTGGTTTCAATCTAGTCACTTTTTAAATCTAAACATAGTTGCGCCGGAGGACCCGACGCGGCCAGCTGCAGCATCCCATCTGGATTTCTTCTTAATTTCCAACAACACTTTATCCCCCCCAAATTTAGACCAAAACTTCTCCTGCGTAACTCTAGATGCTATTTCCGACCACTTTACCCTACTACTTTCCATCAAAATGGAAATCTCGTTTGTACCATTTCTCTCAGAGCCCTTCCCAGTCACTCTAAAAAACACCGATTGGGACCTGTTCAACTTTGAACTCTCACAGTTAATCTCAAATAATCCTATTCCTCCCAATCGCAACCTCTCTAACAGCGAAATAGATACTCACGTTGACCTACTTTCAACCTCACTTCAAAGTTGTATTCAATCACATTCTAAGCCTGTAATCCTTAAAAAACACTACCTAAACATCTCCTCTGACACATTAAACCTTTTCAAAACTAGGAAAATCTGGAAAAGACAATTGAAAAGAATCTTTCATCGCTCTTGTAACAGAATAAATGATGAGTATAAGTGCCTCTCCTCACAAATAGCCTGTCTCTCGAAAATCATCAAAGACGCGGTTCGTAAGGATCTAAATGAACGTCTTAGGGAAAAACTTGTGAATCTTAAACCGTCGCCAGCAGTATTTAAAGTAATCGATCAGCTTACTGGCAGAAAAAAAATAAACCGATTCTCCGAACAAGCTCCGCTAACAGTAGGTGATAGCGCCCTTCATGACACGGAAGCCAAACTGTTAGCCTTCCAAAACTACTACACTAAGATTTATGAACGTGTCACTCCTGTTGCAAACGAACCTAACACCGTCGGAGTACGCACTCTGGTAAGCGCTTTTCTGGCCTGGAATCGGGAACAAAGAACATCGAATTTCTCGGCCGAAAACTTGGCTAGCCGCCCCAATGGTGAGCAGTTCACCTCCGAAAGCTCAATATCCCTCATTATAAGCACTACCAACAACAAAAGATCCTCAGGCCCAGACAAAATTTCCAACTTCGTAATTAAAAAATGTATCAAAACAATTTCCCCTCCTCTTACAGTGATAATAAACAATTGTATCAACAATTCTTATTTCCCCCTTTCCTGGAAAAGTGCCACCGTCATTCCTATTAAAAAAAAACGCAATACAAGTAATATAGACAATTTCAGGCCTATTTCATTGTTATCTAACCTAGGAAAGATTTTAGAAAAAGTCCTTTATAATAAAATCAGACCATTTTTAGAAGATCGCAACTTAATCCCCAATAATCAATTTGGCTTCAAAAACAGCCACTCTACAGAACATGCCCTACTGCACTTGGAAAACATTATCCTCAATAACTTAAGACAGCAAAAATGTACCCTCGCATGCTCACTTGATCTGCGTCAGGCCTTCGATACAGTTTGGCACGATGGTCTACTCTCTAAGGTCATATCTTTAGGCTTTCCTACCCACTTCTGCAAAATCATTTCCAGCTTTTTAACCGACCGAATCCTAAGAATAAAATTGAACAACCAATTTTCAGAGACAGTGCCTGTAAACGCGGGAGTCCCTCAAGGTTCTACCCTTGGTCCTCTCCTCTTCAATATTTTCCTTAGCGATTTCCCGTCTCAACACAACTCCAGCAACTCCATTCTTTATGCAGATGATACCATAATAATTGACTCTCACGAAAGGCCCCATGTAGCGCTTCAGGGGATCCAGGCCCACTTAAACAACATCCTCAAGTACTACAAGGACTGGGGAATAAGCCTAAATCACAATAAGTGCGAGCTAATTTGTTTCCGAAATGCCTCATCAAGAGGTCATCATCTAGCCGTCAGAGAGAGCAAACAACTTACGCTATCCATTGAAGGAAGAAATATACCTGTGAAAACAAATATAAAATATCTGGGTGTCATCCTTCACGAACGGTTAAAAATGAATCCACAAGCCAGGAACGCACTTAAACTGGCTAAAGCCGCCGCCGCAGGGCTGAAGTCACTTTTGAACTCAAAAGCAGTGAATGTCAAAACAAAAACCCTTATATATAAGACACTAGTCCGCCCAGTACTCTCTTATGCTTTCACAGCCTGGTTTCAGATCACCCCAAATGTCGCAGAAGAAATGCAGAGATTCGAAAGAAGCGTGCTCCGAAAGTGTGTTTCCAAGCACAGAAGAACGTCCGGAAAATGGTTTAGAAACGAGACAATCTACACCACTGCGCAAATTTCACCTCTGTTAGAATATTTAATTTTACTGTCCAAGAAGCGCTTGAAACTACTTAGCAACCACGAGAATCCAATTCTAAGGAATATCTTTCTAGAAAATTGCCACTTCAACATTACTGAAAGATATTACATTTCACCAGTAAGCATCATAAACGAGGACTCGACTCCGCAGTTGACCTTAGCACCCGACAACTCACTCCTGCCAGTTTTCTATAGAAGAGCGAATCCTTCTAATTATAGAGGATAATACCTTGTCCCCACCGAGACTTTAAGTTTCACCCCAAATGTAAATATCTGTAAATTTGTTAATATAGAGTTTAAGACTCATCCCAAATGTAAATATCTGTAAATTTGTTACTGTAGTCCTAAGCACCAGACTGAATTATGTAAATAACTCCTTATATTAAGATACTTATACACTATAAAACCAATGAACACTTTTGTTACATTAAGGTTTTATGATATGAACTAAAGTACTTTTATTTTAAGTAACCTGATGTACAAATAATCTCATGTGAATAATCCCATTAGGTTTATACACAATATACAGTATATCTATTAGCGTAATATATGTATATTAGTACCTCCACGAATCAATGTGATAATCCAGCCTTAAATTTGTTATTAAATTCTTAATACTGTATAGTACTAAACATTGTTTTGTTACAACGTTACCATTATTATATCTATAGTATAAAACAATATGCACCCCAGCTGTAAAGGGTCGGAATTGGCAACTAGTACATCACAAATAAGTGGACTCACTGTTTTCAATTCCTTCTCTCACCCTCTAAATTCACCTCACTTAATGTCAGTGTTTTTGTTGAGCGAACACTTATCTTATGAATTCATTTCATTTAAGTTGTTAAATCCTAATCTGTCATTACACAAAAATGTTTTAATAATCGAATTTATTGTTATTGCAAGACCAATTCTAAGTCGGCATACTATTATTCTAATTTTAACTTATCACTACATGTAAAAAAAAAGGAAAAAGTCTCAATAAATAAAGTTACAAGTTACAAAGCGTCATAAGCAAATTGCCTCAGACTTTAACTATTCCGCAAAATATAATTACATCGTCGTCTTTCTTTCTCAACCTCGTAACTCTGTTTTGCAAGGTTTACAGTAGAACGAAAAAAGTATCCTAAATTTAATATAATTTTTTATTTCAAAATGTGAATGTAATTTCATTATATCTTACAACACGCATGGATTTCAGGTGCTTCAACGGTACATTTAATAACGCATTCCAGGTAAGAGAAGCATTTTCAGATACGAGGTTTCAGTATTAAGAACTCCAATACAATCGTTTTACCGTAAATGTGAGATAAGAGCTTGTTGAGTTAAAACTACTATTTTAAAGAAACAAGTTTATTATTTATAAGTCCTTATTATTTATTAGAATAAGTTACAAAAATATAGTTTTAAAACATCATTGCTCATGAGACAGGTTGTCATAAAAGGAGTGATAGTTCTTTGGAAAAAGCTACTTCAAACTCTGAAGAGCCTCCATTTTTCTTTTCGTGATTGGTAAGAGTTGATTATAGAGTCTTTCTATTTCGCATGATACGTTTCTGTCAAAGCGTTGAGGTAACAATGCCCAATCATTGTCGAAGTAGATCTTATAATGTATTCCGAGTTGTGTGTATTTAACACATGGGCTGAAAAGTCCATGCCGTGAATTAAATCCATACAATTTTCAGTTAGTACCAACCTTTAAAAGATACGTGTATAAATTTGACAGCTGTCGGACGATTAGTTCTCGAAATATACCGTTGTGAGTGAAGCAACTTTTGTTATTGTGAAAAAAAAATGGATTCAAAGCAATTTCGTGTGTTGATTTATCATTGCTTTTTGATGGGAAAAAATGCAGCCGATGCAAAGAAATGGCTTGATAAGTGTTACCCGGACTCTGCACCTTGCGAACGAACCATTCGCAAGTGGATTGAACAATTTAAAAGTGGTCATACAAGCACCGAAGATGATGCACGCAGTGGACGTCCAAAAGAGACTGTTTCAGATGAAAACATCAAAAAAGTCCGCAAAATGATTACGAATGACCGTAAAGTGAAGTTGATCGAGATAGCTGAGGCTCTGAAGATATCAAAAGAGCGTGTTGGATATATCGAATATTTGGACATGCGAAAGCTGTGTTCAAAGTGGGTGCCGCGTTTGCTCACAGTCGCCCAAAAACAACAACGTGTTGATGATTCAGAGGAGTGTTTAAAGCTGTTCAACCGCAATAAAGCCGAATTTTTCCGTCGGTATATGACAATGGATGAAACTTGGCTCCATCACTTCACACCAGAGTTAAGTCGGCAGTCAGCTGAGTGGCGAGCAGGCGACGAACCTCGTCCAAAACGACTAAAAACTCAACAGTCGGCTGGCAAGATTATGGCATCCGTATTTTGGGATGCACATGGAATAATTTTCATCGACTATCTCCAAAAGGGGCAGACTATCAACAGCGACTATTACATTGCGTTGTTGGAGCGTTTGAAGGACGAAATCGCAGAAACACGGCCGCATTTGAAGAAAAAGAAAGTGCTGTTTCATCAAGGCAATGCACTGATGCAAACGATGGCAAAATTGACTGAATTCGGCTACGAATTGCTTCCCCACCCACCGTATTCTCCAGATTTGGCCCCCCGCGACTATTTCCTGTTCGCAGACCTCAAAAAAATGCTCGCCGGAAAGAGATTTAAGACCGAATCGCCGAAACAGAGGAATATTTTGAGGCTAAACCGAAATTGTACTACAAAACTGGTATCGAAAGATTGAAAAATCGTTTCAATCAGTGTATCACCCTCGAAGGCAACTATATTGATAAATACAGTTGAATTTTGCAAAAATTTTGTGTTTTACTATCAAACGGCACGGAATTTTCAGCCCATGTGTTAATTGCCTTAAGATTAATCACATAAGGATTGCCAGATTTCTTCCCTGGCCGTGTTGACTTATAATAACTTATGGCCGCTCCGTAATTACGAAAGAACTCATGGCTTAGGTAGCGTACTTGATATGGTTTTCCCAGTCTTGCTTCTTTAATGATGCAGGAGTAGACCGAATCGCATGACATCGGGGTATGTCCAACTGCTAAATATTTTTGATATGTCTCAGCATTTTGTTTTATAGCAAAGTTTTTCAAGGCATTTGATGAGGTCACATTACGATTTTGATAACAACAACCGTCACTGAAGATTATTGTTGGTTTGGTTTTATCTGCCAATCCTTCCAAGAGATCAATGATACATGATGCAAAAACGTTTGAATCGACGCCGCCTTCTCCCTCGTGCCATACATAGCAAAGTACACTACCATCTTTTTCATTGTGTATTGTGAATTGATGAACGCACTGCGTTAGTTTGAAATATTGTGCACCAGTAGGGAATATTTTGGACAGCCTGCAAATCTACAGTAAATAGTTGCACTTCACCTTTTAAACATCTTTCTTTGTCGTAATCCCTTTCCTGCCTTGCTCTTTCTTTTGCCTGAATGTGCAAGTGATGTTCTTCTGTTCCGACATTACCATTTTTAAATGCATAACATAAATCGCATTGGTCCTTTTTTGGTTTATAAACGCCGAGATCCATTCCATGCACGATATTTAAAAATCACTTATATGAAGCTTTATCCTCAACAGGGATGTTTTTGTCGTTCATTAGTTCTCGAAATTTTTGTATAGTTCCATCCAAGTCACATAATCTACATCCACGTGGTACGTATTCTTTGCTTGTGATTTTTCGACAATAGTGGTATGGTATTTTAGGAACTGCATTCAAAAATGTTTTGAAGTGCTCTATTTTGATAATATTAATGGGTTTGAGCCTATTTATTGTGGGAGCTTTACTCGTCATGCATATTTCATTTCAGCTTTCATGTCACCAGTAACTTTTAAGCGATACTGCAGCGTATTTGATCTCTTACTCGGAATTCCAGTGTTTGTTTTTCAACAGGTTTAAGTGCAATCATTGAATTTATATATATTTTTCGTTGTTCCTAAGAAAGAACGTTCCAGAATGTTTCAGATATTTGTTGACACTTTTTTGTTTTGCTTTTAGCACATTTCAATGAATTACACTTCGGTTTAATTGTTCTCTGCTTCCGAAGTGCTTACCTTTCTGCCTTCTTCGTTTCAATTGATTTCGCATCCATCTGTCCTTATCTCCTTGGCCTTTCTTGGCCTTTTTTTAGTACATAAGCCACTTGTTTCATCTAAAGTCCGTAAGGACGTGTATAAGTCGGTTGAGTCGCTGGAATCTTCGCTGTATTTATAGCCTGTGTCGTCAGTCGTAGCAGAGAAGTCACACAGAGAATCATCACTTTCCGAGCATTTAGAGGAGAAAAGAGGTTTTAGTTCGCCAGTTGTTTCATCCAAAATAAAGTTATCTTCATTGATAACTTCACTTCTTTCCGGTTTTGAATCTTGAAAAACAAAAAGGCCAGTGCTTTCATCTAAACCAATAATCTGATCTTTTTCTATTTTAATTTTTGTAGGTTCCATTAGAAATCTATGTGGAATAAGTGCATGATGGTACCTACAGTTTGTGTTCCTTCTCGAGGTAGATACTCCCTTTTTATCAGTGTTACCTCTCGCCAAATTCACTAACCCTGCACCTCTACTCCACCTTTTCATGTTTTACCCATAAGATGATAAACAGAAATACGCTGATGTTCAGGTACAATTAACGAAATGACGATAAAGACCTTGAAATAAAATTGCTCTGGCTCAACAAAACACTGTTTACACGTCTATTTGATAATTACAGCCTTGCACAATCTACTCCTATTACGACGATTTTGACGAAATCGGGCCAAAAATCAGACACGTTTCCACAATTAGCTTGCATTTAAATCGTTTCATAACGGTAATCCATGCTTTTCTCTGAGAGTCAAACATTGTTCTGTCATCTCTCTTTAAATGTTCCATTTAGAACAAGACAACAGTAATAGCTTTGGTCTCTCGTGCGATGTCCATAGAACGACAACCTAGTTTCTCCAACTTTGAGCAATGACGTAAGGTTCAAAACCTCTTAAATGCGAGTTTCTTGAAGTAAACCAGTACAAAGGCAGTAAGATGAGAGGAAATTGCATTTTCTTTTGCGGTCATCTTTGCACTGTTATTCAGATGTACGTTAGTTACACCTATGAGTCGTCAAGTGACGATGCAAAAAGTGAAAAAATCAAAAAATTAAAATTTTCCAGATACGAGGTTTAGAAAGTAAAGCGACGATACGTATTATGTATAGTACCGAGAGAAAAAAACTGCAGACGAAATAGCTGCCTTGAATAAACACTTTGCCATTGTACGTTGCAAAGCCTTGAAATTTTGCAAAAACCTATAAAACTGTTTTTCATTTCTTATACATGGTGTTATGTTTTTTTATCAAATCTTATTGCACGAGAAAACGTAGCTTTGAAGGCGAGCTAAAAAAAAAAAAAGCAAACAAAAAATCACGAAATTAACTAAGCAATTCACTTTTGTACACTTAACACTTTGTTATGTACCCTTTGTTCGCAATAACGGGCCGCAATCTGGAAGGCATTGAGTCACCTAGCGAAGCTCTGTACAACCCGATGGCTTTCGCTTTCTTATCTCATAATTTAACTACTTCGCAAACCATAATTACATGTATGTACATAGTACTATCCAGCAGCAAAACCCTCTAGGATATATGATATCATAGCGAAGAACTAGCTGCTTCGATGATCGTGTGATATACATCGATAAGGACGGGAATGCTGCCAGGCTGTCCCTTTTAAAAGCATTAACCAAGCGATAGACATAAGATATTCCGGATGTCTAAATGTTCCGGGTAGGCAACATTAACTCGGATCACCACCTTGTTGCAGCCAAGGTGCGACTGCGAACGAAGCTCGCAATCGTAGATATTGAGAAGTCGTACACCAGCAACGACGTCCGTAAGTTTTACCAACAGGTAAAAAGAACGTGCCAAGGCAAGAAAACCCGTACAGAAGCCAGTAGAGATTGTTCAAATGATTATCACCTTACCACGGGTGGGGGGATTATAATCAATAAGACAATAAACAATTGGCGAGAATTGAACTTATTCTCCCATCCGTGGTAAGGTGATAATCACTTGAACATTTTTGGGGGATCAACCAAAGAAAATAAAAATGTATATTTAAGAAAATCAGTTTAAAGAACTGTTAAGCCCTCGATCCTTTGGTACTCGTAACATGTATACACCATAACACGGAATGGAAGATCTCTGGAAAAGCAACAACATCTACATAGGAGATGCCATTGAAACACTGCTGCGAAACTTAAAAAGACTCCAAGAATACGGAAGACAGCTGAGTATCTGGCTAAGCAACGGCAATCATTTAAAGAGCATTGGGATAAGTTCGGTGAGCTTTTCAAGGCTGGAAAACACCCATACTGAGAAGACAACTACTTTGAAAGGATCAATACAGTGTACGAAATGATGCTAAAACTGATCGAAGAAGCACAGGAAGCCCTCATTGGCAAGCCGATTGAAGGCGCTTCGGCAAATGATGCTGAGGGTGGAGAAAGGGAAAATACTACCTCAAGGCAAGATGCCATAGCAACTCCTCAATACCAGAGGTACAAGCGGCAGAAAAATAAAATTGCCGTGTTCATACGTTTGCATAATAAACTTAAAGACAGCCTGAACCAGTCATTGTCAGATCTAATGCACGACCAATACTTGACCACGTTGGATGAGCATTGGAGGGATATCGTCCAGATTCATGACGAAATCATAGCAAACGCAGAGGACTTAGTTGAGCTAGCATATCTTAAAGATGATCAGGAAATCGAAACCATGTACCAGGAGATAGCAATAGAGACGAAGGAAAGACAAACAGAAGGAACCAAGAACGTGGAAGCAGTGATCTCCGTCTGGAGCGGATAAACATCCCAACATTTGATGAAAGTTACGACTCATGGTCTTCATTTAATGACTTATTTCAAACACTCGTGCACAACAACCACACACTAAACACAGTGCAGAAGATGCAGAGGAAATATGGTAAAACACCTACAAGTAACTGGTGAAAACTACGCTACAGCTTGGAACCTAATCAAGCAAAGGCACAACAATAAGCGGCTGATCTATACAACATATGTTCAGAAACTGCTATAATAATCAACACTGTCAACGGAATCAGCATCATCCTTAAAACAATTACTTGACACAACGAGAGAATGTATGTCAGCAATAAAGAATCTTGGTATAGACACGATCACATGGGGGACAATCTTTAATTGAACCCAGAGAAATACAAGAACTTGAACCTCTGCTACATTTCATCGAGAAAAGATACCAGTCGATGGAAACAATAACAGAAAGATACTAAAGCAAAGGTATATCAACCAAAAATATATCAATGTGAGCTATGCAAAGGAGATTACAAACTACACGTATGCAAACAGTTCCCAGAAAAGGGACTATAAAAAAATGACTTCGTTAAAAACCCAAAAAATATGCATAAATTGCTTAAGATCAGGACATATCTCATTAAGGTGTGTGTCAAAAGACAGGTGTCATAAGTGTCAGGGAAGACATCATTCATCCATTCATCTGGAATCAACTGTTGCGGTAAAATTTACCACAACAAGCTGGACTCTTTTTCCTTGAAACCTTCGCTTCACTCCTTCGAACTTTTCCCTTTTAACAGTTGTTCGTCCAAAATTCTGAGAGAGTGATGGGCAGCCATGGGCGCATCAGCCGTCGGTGCAGTTTCTCAGCATTTTGGAAGAACAACATAAGTACGACGGACAGTCAAAAAAAAAACTTTAGGAAGATCCTCGCAGAGCAGGCAAGGGTCAAACACGAAATAGCCGACCCTTGTCCCAAATGTTGCTTTGCCTCCCCTAATGGGTAGTCTCCAGCCTTAAGTAGAGCTAAGGTATCCGCCCTATCCTTCCAGCTCCTAACCCTTTCACTTTTTGATCCGCCTTGTCTGTTGTGTCCGTTGTTGCTTTGGAGGAATGTATTTGCGGAAGGCACTTGTGGATTCTTCCAATCCCGGACTTCTGCCTTTACGCTCCTCGGAAATGACAACCAGTAGGTCCACCCGGGAAATACAGAGCCAGGCGGACGGCCTGGAACACTCTGAACATATGGTGGACGCCATATTATTTGGACTACACACCTAGAGCCAGATGACCGGTCTGGGACCCTCTGTATAAATGAAACATCTACAACTCGCACAAGTTGCCTAGAGCCAGGCGGACAAACGAAACACAAGCAGAAAAAAAAAAAAAAAATACAACAAATTGTACAATGAAAAGTAAAACATAAGCATTGTAAAGAGTGGGACGCTATCCGATATTACCCCTCCCCCCCCCCAAAAAAAAAAAAAAATCTGCACGGAAGCCCACCAGGTCCACCTTTCATAAGGGAATTTAATTTGAGGAAAGCTTCCTTCTTCCTTCGTCACTTTTCAAAAGTTTAACCTAAGATCCACAGATCCTGACTTGGTTCCCCTTTCGTAATCGCAAATGAATAGAAAATAAACTCTCTTTGTCACTTCGACTTACTTCAGTGATCAAGTTCGGGGAAAGAAGGGGTTATTTGAAACCAAAATAATTCAGGGCAAATGTTCACTCAGGCCAAAGAAAATTCCCAGAATTCGGAAATTTCCCCGAGGATCTGGGTAGTCAAAGTGGCACACTTGAGTGTAGGAAAGAGCTGTCTGGCGGAGTTCCAAGCCATGGTTACACGCTCCAGCTAGGTAGCGAAGCGCTGTACATATAACCAGACATTGGGCCTGCTAACCGAGTAGATCTAATGCACGAATGTGTGGGTAGGTGACCAATGGTCTGAATGGACATAAGTCGAATCAGGGCAGCCACTCCTTGGTTGACCACAACGCGATATAGAGGTTAAAAAAAAAAAAAAACGAGATCAGTATTCTTATTTTAAGATTTGCTACTTCCGTATATTTTTTCCTTTTTCTTAATCATAAACCCACCCCTAGCTGAGCAGCCGAAAGCGGAAGCATTCAACCTGCTGCCTGTTGCAAATTTCCTCTTTTGTTTTTTTTCGTTGTTAGCATTGCAGTCCGCCATTACCGAAATAACCACCACCACCTGTGTGGTTCGCGATCGCTTTGTAGGTTTTTTCTTTTTCTTTTTGAAGTTTGATTCCTGCCGGCAGACGGGCTGCCGAATAATAATAAAAATTAAAAAAAAAATTGCAGCAATCGGGAAGAAGTGCAACACAACAACAAACAATTCTAAGGGACTCAGACCGCACACCTTAAATGCAAATGCACGCCTCACCACAAGCAATTGACAGAATCAGGTTTCATAACTGCACATCAGACAACAATATACTGCTTGCAACTGCACTAATCAATGTGGTTGGACGGAACAACGACCAACGCATCAGGACTCTAATAGACCAAGGCTCACAGGCGTCTTTTATCACCGAAGATATAGTAAAGAAACTTCAACTATAAACAACCAAAGTAGATGCAACTGTATCAGGAGTTGGATCGCAGAAAATATCTACAGCAAAGCACAAAGTGAAGATTATCCTCACGTCCAACCCCAGTATCTCTATAACAGCCTATGTACTAAAAAATGTAACGAAAACTCACCCATCTACCAAGATAACGCCAAATACATGGGAGCACTTACAAAATTTAGTGCTTGCTGACCCAACCTACTACATTCCAAGTAGGGTCGACATAATTTTAGGAGCAGAAGTATTCGCCGAAATTTTCCAAAAAGGAGTTATAAAGGGAAAACCGGGGTCACCGGTAGCTCAGTAAACCCTGTTTGGATTGGTGGGTGGCCGTGGCTCAAGTGCTAGTGGACTGGCTTCAAAATCGTAAGGTTCGGTGTTCGAATCCCAGCCTCGCCTGAAAGACATATTCATTTTTTCAGTTAACGACAATCAAATAATATGAGTAGTTGACTATGTAGAAATCAACATCAAGCCAACTTCCACTAAGAATTTAGTCTCCCCATTAAATGTTGGATGCCACCCAAGGAGCGAAATAACCACTGAATCCAAACATCTTTCTTTCTCTCTCTATCCCATTTTCCAAAAAACTTAACACATGCTGAGGCATTATAAGTGTATTCATACCCACTTGAGTGTTAAGTTCTTTAAAACAAAAAAAAAAAAAATCAATAAGCAAACAGGAGATGATCTCGTTAACATGTCATGTGACATTGGTGGATCTAGGTAAACAGGTTAAAATCTTTTGAGAATCCGAAGACCTTGATAAGGCAGGCAAGGAGACCCAGACGGACAATCAAACTAGATGTGAGGAATTATTCAAGAAAACAGTAAACCGTAACAAGGAACGAGAATTGGAGAACAACCATTCAATGAAGAGAGCAATAGCGAGGTTACTACATATGGAAAAGGAAACATTGTAGTAGAGTCACAGTCGGTGCTGAGAATATTGATGAACTTTTTCTGCAGACTGTATAACGGCGAAAAAGAGCAATATCTTGCCGTCAGGCAGAATAGACCATTCAACTTAGACGATGATAGGCAAAACTTCCGTCCACCTGACCAAAACGAAGTAAGGACAGCAATATTTAAGCTAAAATCCAACAAATCAGCCGGACTTAACGGCTTATAGGCCGAAGTATTCAAAGTTCCTGGAAATGATTAAGTGGAGAGCATACACCAACTCATTTCTCAGATCTGTTCAGAAGAATGAATGCCTGATCAATGGTATCTCAGTATGATTTGCCGATCCACAAAAAAACAAAAAAGGAGACAATTCCCAACTATTGAGGTCTATGTATCCTCAAGATCGTATCTGCCATATTGTGGAAACGTCTGAAACACTTCATCAGCAACCTTATTGGCTCCTATCAGGGCGGTTCCAGGTCAGGAAACTCCACAATCGACCAAAACTTCACGCTCCTGCAGATCCTGAAAAAAACCCAATAAGTCCAAATCTATACGACCATTTTTCCATCAACTTTAAGGCCGCATATGACACCATTTATAGAGACGAGCTATAAAGAGCTATATCTAGTTAAGGCATCCCTCCCATACTCCTCCATTTGTGCAGAATGTCAAAGACGGTGCGACTTAACCGATACCTTTGATGTCAAAAAAGACTTTAAACAAGCTGACACGCTGTCATGTGACTTCTTTAATATCATACTTGAAAGAATTGTGTGGAACTCACAAGTGAACACTGGAGGCATAATCTTTCAAAAGTCTGTGCAACTTCTAGCGTACGCCTATGCTAGGGAGAACTCAGGGCTGTCACCGATGCGTTCGCTAGTATTGGAATGGAAATTGCCAAAATTGGTTTAGAAGGGACACACAACATCGATGAATTGGACAAAACGTCACAGTTGCCAGCTAAAATTTCGAGGTAGTAAGGAGCTTTGTCTTCCTTGGCTCTGCTATAATTTCTGAAAAACACCGCCTCAGCAGAAATAAAATGAAGAATAGCTTTTACCAATCGCTGCTTCTTTGGGCTAAGAAGGCAATTGAGTAGTAAGGCTCTAACCCGAAAAACTAAGGAGACTCTAACATATGTAAGACCTTGAACTTCCACACTCTACTTTATGGCACTGAAGTATGGACTCTATCGAAAGCGGATGAAGATATCCCCACTCATTTCGAGAGAAAAATCCTTCGAAAAATATTCGGTCCCGTTTGTGTCGACGGGCTTTGGAGGAAAAGATTCTGCCAAAGTTACCAATGACATCCAGCTGTCAAAATATTCAGTAAGGTTTGTCATTTCATCATTCATCATTTTATGGTTGACGAATGTGCCGAATTTAGTAAAAAATATTATCGAAATCCCGGCTCCGTTGTAAATACGCCGCAGCACAGTGGAAAAGTAGCGGCCAGTATCGAAGAAGACCCAGAAATGTCGATTCGACGGCGATCAGCTGAATTGGGCATCGCCAGAGAGTCAACCCGCCTTATTTTGTTATTTTGCGGTTGGAATTGAGCCTACAAGATTGTGCAGACGCAAGAATTGAAGCCGGATGACCATAGACAACGCTGTGAGTTCACTAACTGGGCGCTGGATATGTTGGCCGGAGATCCGGATTCTGGCCAAAAAATCATCATTTCGGGCGAGGCCCATTTTTGGCTAAGCGGCTATATCAACAACCAAATTGCCGTTATAGGAGCATAGGTACGCAATCCACAAGTGTTTGGCCAAGCATCAATGCATCCACAAAGATTGACTGTTTAGTACGGTTTATGGCATGGCGGCATCATTTCTTTCGAAATGAGGAAGGAGACACCGTTACCCTCAATGATCTCAGGTGTAGAGCGATGTTAACCGACTTCCTGTGGTCACAGCTCGAAAACATTGATATATCCATACGAGCTACGCGACGTTCGAAGTTGTGAAGGAGAAATTTGGCGACTGAGCCATCTCACGGCGAGCGTTCATCAATAGGCCGCCGCGATAATGCGATTTGACACTACTCGATTATTTTCTCTGGGTCTACGTCAAATCCTTAGTCTACACTAAGAAGCCAACCACTTTACAAGAGCTCGGGCCGAACATTCCACATGCCATTGGCGGAATAACGCCGCATATATTGGACCGAGTCATCAAAAACTGGACCGACCACTTGAAGCGCTGCCAGCGTTGAATGATGTGCTATTTCACACATAATGGCATGAACGTAGCTTCAAAATAAAGACAGAATCTATTTTATATCTCACACCGTTGTTGCTTTATCTAATTTTTTTTCCTATCGTTCTAGAGTAACGAGATACCCTGTACTTACTTGATGCTGTCGCGATGAACCGCCCTTTTGAACGGACTTCCTGAGGTCTTAGTCGCACGGAAAAAATATATTTCGTTTTACATAAATTATCCAAAACATAAACAGTTCTCATAAGAAGGTCAAATCCAACCCCTTGTCTCGTTTCGTACAATTTTCCTTCCGCCAGATATTAATATTCGAATTCAAACCATTCCCACCCAGCTGCGGCATGACTATGGCATAAAACTGTCTATCATGCAGTTTCTAGTTTCAACAAAACGCCATGCAAAATTCCTGACATCAGTTAAACAGAAACTTTAGACATGAGGTACAAAAACCCAAAGCGGAAAAAAAAGCTGGAAAAAGAGTTCAAAATCCAATCGATTAGCACTAGAAAATGGAAACGCTGACCTAAACATATTCGCGCAATACTAATGCATTCAAATAAATGAAGTAAAATCACTTCCTCACAACTACTGCCACAGCCACCTCCAACGTCTCATCGTTTTAACTGTACCATATTCGTAATAACGACCGCTGCGACGAACAGTGTAAAAGTCTAACAATCTCATTAAAATCTAGCACCAGCGACGGCTGATGAAGTGTGCAAAGGCATCAGACATCAATGTTAAGGTCGTGATATAATAATTAGATTAAAATAAGGCAAGGCGCACACTAACTGTAGTCTAACTGACTGTTTATTCACTTCATTTCGCTTTTTAACGACCAAAAACGGCTCATAAACGAGTGGGGAGGCTAGAGGACGAGCACGAGTACGAGTGTAATAAAACAAAGTCACACAACATCACGAACTCATTGCTGACTCCATGAAATTCACAGGTACAAATTGTAATGAACATTTTCAAAAACACGCTGACAGCGTTCTTCTTTTTTTTTTTTTTTAATTAAACTCACCAACAAAAGTCACGCATTTGTGTACTTAGACACGACAAAGTGAGAGCTTTTCCATTTGAAAAATCTTTTCAAATTTTAAGATAATGTTTTTGGAGCTCTGGTCTCTTGAAAAGCATTTCATACACCTGACAGCACGACCGACGAAGGGCGCTGACGGTGAGAAATCAACATGCGCTGAAGCTGATGACTCGTTCCCATACTCTCCGGACGCTACCACCCCAAACAAACGCGACCTCCAACTCCGACTCTCTCGAAAAATCGTGTCGTATACGCATTTCTCGTTTGCAATTACGAGTAGCTCTGCTCTCAGCTCCAAACTCGTGTGCTCATTCTCATTTGCTTTGGTACCACGTTGTGTCACATTACTCTCGAAATATGGTAGGTGCACTTGAAAACTTGTAGACATACCGTATTATGCTGCATTGCTGTAGCTGTGGGCCAACAGTCCACCAGTCCAACACATGTTTGGACGAAAAAAGCTCTGAGCCGGTTCTCTGTTTATGAGGAAGCGAATGGAACAAGCCTCCAAGTGTATCCACCTTTATTGCCAATGAGAAGGCCAAACGCAGCTCATCCAGTGCGATATGACTTGTGATGCTCTCAGTTATGCTTTGGAAGTGTAGGAAAACACTGTGTTTTACAAGAAAGGAAAAACTCAATTCTTTTTGGTGTTATGAAATATTGAATATTTTTTGCTAGTTTCGATGGTCAGGAATAGTCCGAATTGACTTTCAATTCAAAACTACCTCTGTTTTAAGAGCTTGGAAGAGGTTTACCTTCCAGTGCGTTACCATCATGTCCTGGTTCAAGCAACATAATGTGAAACTAATTAAACTATAATGAATCGTCAGACTGTCACAGACTGACCATTTTAGAATATATGTAACTTCAGCAGGATGAGATTAAGTTAACAACCTTAAATGGTTGGTGATTTCACCACTTATGTGATATTTTGAAGTTCAGGCCACACAAATTCCAAAACACCGTAGCTATGTCAGTGTTGTTTTTGAGATTAATAAATTGATCGCCATTTTGGAGACCATTTTTCAAACTGTTTTGCAATTTACTTAATTTACTATGTGGAGTGAAAAGTAACCTCCTTGACCGCCAGAAGGCGCTGCTACTGCAGAAAAGGTTATGGTGCCATATAGTTCGTTCATATTTAGGCAGACATGCCAAATTTCAGTGCGATACTGTCTTTAGTTTTGTTTTGACAGCTGATTGTTGTTGACGTGTTTGGCATCATGTTGAGTATGGACAAAAACGATTTTCGTTCTCTCATAAAACATTATTTTTTGAGAGGCAAAACGGCGAAGGAAACAAAAGAAAGTTGGATAAATATTATGGGGCTAATGCTCCGTCAGATTACACCGTCAAATATTGGTTTCGAGAGTTTCGTGGTGGCCGCAACCCTACTACCGATCAAGTCCGCAGCTGCAGGCTCTCCGATGCGGTAACAGAGAACAATGTCAAAAAATACATGAAATGGTGTTGGTTGACCGGAAAGTGAAGGTGTGCGAGCTAGCAGATACCACAAAGATGAGCGCACACGCCAAATTTTGGGCAATATTCTGCATATGAAAAAGTTATCCTGCCGCTGGGTGCCGCGAATGCTCACTTTTGACCAAAAACACGAACGCGAGAGCACTTCGAAAGAGTGTTTGGACTTGCTGATGCGGAATCGGGCGGACTTTTGGTGTCGATTGGTAACTGGATTTGGATCCCTCGGACTATTATCGCTTCTCAAACCTCAAAAGATGGCTCATCAATAAAAAATTCAGCTCACGCGAGGAAATCATCGACGCCACGGAGGAGTATTTTGCAGACCTTCCGGGAAATTACTTTTCGGACGGGATCAAGAAGTTGGAAAATCGCTGGAATAAGTGTATCAAATTAAAAGGGGACTATATTGAATAATATAAAAAAAAACATTAAAAAAAAAAATGTTTTAATCCCCAAGGAGGTTACTTTTCACTCCATCTAGTAAAGCCATCTACCACCGAAGGGATTGAAATACTATACAATATATGGGTGCATTTTGCTTTGAACTTTCTTGTAATGCTGGTTACTTTTTTTTTATTCTTCACAATAAATGCTGGCAAGGAAATGCAGCAAACCAAGAAAGCACCTACATATGTAACATATGTGACAAAGGGACGAGAGCAGAGAAGAAGGTAGAAAACTGACTATTCCCGAAGGAAAAGCAAACAAGAAGCGTTTGTCGAGGATATTAATAAGTGCCACATAAAGAATTCTTAAGGAAGTCTTGCCAGAATTAACAGAAAGTTCAAACAGAAGTCGGGCGAGAGAGCCGAGGAAACGCTGAAGTTAGCTCACATCCGAGACTAAGAATATGAAAGGAAGACTTCGCTAGACTGCTTAACGCCGAAAGCCAATAAAAAGTGAACCAACAGCAGGCGTGGACGTTGGCTGTCAATTACTGTCATTTACTGAATTCAATGCGGTTGATCTTTTTGACAGATGTCATACAATATTTGGCAATTTTAGTCAAGGAATCGTTTACCACGTGACAACGCATTTTTGTTATTCAGTCGTATCACGAAAATGGGCGAGCTGTAAAAGTAACAGTGAATTTTTCGGTCAACATAATCGCCCGAGTGAGTCCGGAATTCGTGCAATGGTGAAGCGTTTTGAAGAAACTGCTTCGGTATCGGGTTAAACTCGATGCACATACACGACAAAACATCACCGCTGTAAGCGGTTAAAACCAGCCAGGCACCTCAATTCGTTTTCGAAGTCAACAATTGGGCCTCACCTATGCCACTTTACGGAGAATTTTAAAAGTTGATCTCCATTTTCACGATATAAAATCCAAATTACACAACAATTGAAGCGACCAAATTCTGATGTTGATGAGACCAAAAAATTGGTACGCGTACCAGTCCGCAGACGATCAACATCAGCTAAAACTTGGTTTGTGCTTTAGAGTCGCCATCCCCGACGTAACATAATTAGTATACACAACTCCATGCTTTTCGACGGATTTTGTAAATAATTCTTTCATGGCATCTATGACCAATAAGAACCGCAACTCCATACAATGAAGTAAAACCACGTTTTCGCCACGTACCATATCTCCCGAAACGGTCAGTTTTGTTTATCAGCACTCGAATTTTTTTTTGTTATTTTCTGTTGTTTTTTTTACAGATTGTTTTAACACCAATGGAACAATACTTCAAGCAGCAGAATGAATGTTATTAATTATCATATCATACGTCATTTGTTGAAGCGGAGGCGGTAAATCCACGAGTCCACAAAATTTCATAGCTCCACGCAAACCAATCCATAATAAGCGCATAACACAAAACAATCGTGTATTTATTTCGTAAGCTGTGTTGATGTACGGGCACGAAGGAATGAAAGTCGGTTTGCACGATGAACATGAAACCACAATTTTAAAACCGAGTCCTTGAGTGCTTTCTATTGAGAATCGTATATCACTATCACACCTTTTACATTTTACACATCCCCATAAGACAGAAAACACAGTCAGAAAATTCAAAATTCGATATCCGATGTTTGGATCTTCTGGTGCGGATGTCTCATGTTCAGTGTTCAATTTTTTGGCACTGGAACTAATATTCTTGTCGGAAAGCTTTTCGGCAGTATGTCGATATTTGGGCGGTATTTTCTTCTTGCTCCTATCTTTGCGAAAAGATCCGGATCGATGAGCTTCTCGAGAACCTTTATTTCTGATATCCATTTTCTTCAGAATATTTATTCACAAACGTAAATTCACTGTAACGCACAATTACACGAACTGGAAGCTACTGACAAAACGCGTCTATTTCTGGCAAATAATAACATAACAGTCGTATGACCGAGCCGAGACAGCCCAAAATCATAATAGAATCATAAAATAGGACTAAGGACGCTCTGTTCGAAGAGTCTGACTCTCAGTTCGACGCCGCAAAACTCGTTTCACTCTCTCGGCTGTAGCTGGCTTATTTATCGAAATATTGACTTGGCGTTTTCACCAGATATTCTTGAGACCTCAAGCTTCAAGGAAATGCAAAAAAAAAAGGATTTTTTTTTCCGACCATGCTAGGTATATAATATATTTCCAATTAAGGCCTTTCCGAAACACTTTTGATCTCCGGCCTGGTCATTTATTTTTGCAATGTATACATTTTTTGCTCTAATACACTCATGTTTGTATTAGCTTTTTGCGATTTCATATTTATTCCAGTTCAATACTGGGTTCATATATGGCTCTATAATGTTAGCGCATATTTATTTTTGTAACCTAAGTTTTTTAAATCCTTGTTTACTATTCATGTCAAGGACTTTTTCAAAAATGTTTAATGTGTTATTTATTGCCCTTTCATAATCCATTGCGTAAATATTAATGATTGGAGGCGAATTCCCTAAAAAGTTATTACTAAATTCATTAACAAAGCGGCCCTTATCAAATTTAATACACCAATCTTATCTTAAGAGCCCATGATCTAGGTTCTTTAGTACATAACTTCGTGCACAGGGTTTCATGATCTAATATCTTCGAATCAAGTCGAACCAATAAGGGTTCTTGTTGCGCATGTGATTCTTGTAGGTTCATCTACTAACTACGAAGACCGAATTCACACAAAAATAAATTTGTTACTAAAGTCTATATAAGACTCCCCCACTATTATTCAATAATATTGTAAAGAAATTGCCTACTTTAACAGCCCATAATCTATGAATTACATATTTGGTTTGGACAAGCTAAACTATTTTGCTTTAACGACCTTATACCGTTCTTCACAAATATTGGCTCTCCGCCTGCATGAATAGGATCAGACAAGCAGTCACGTCTTTTACAGCCGGATTGAGATACTTCACAATTCATTATCTCACCAGTTAGATATGTTTCGGCCAGTAACATAAAGTCAACATTATTTTGGGAAACAAATTATTCTATCAATTCAAAATTATCAGCTAAACCTTGTATATTCCAGTTAAACGCGTGTAAGCATAGATTTGAAATGTAAACGAGCAGGTTTTGCTGATGACATAGCTCGCTCTTACTCTAATAGCTCTGCGTTAGATTTAATTGCTGACATAAACCATGACTTGGAGCAGGTAAGGCATTGGTTCTGTTTGCATAAATTAATATTAAGTGATGAAACTAAAATAATACTTCAGTTTGTCTGCTACCATTGTCAATTCGCCCCCTATGATTTTTCATAGTGCAAGCTGCAAACATTTATTACTTAGCCCTGCTACATGCAAAACAACATCATTGTCTACAACGGGGATAATGGGCAGTTTTTAAATATCTTGGTTTTGAAATTGACAGCAAATTGAATTGGAGTATTCATACTGCCAGTCTATGTTAAGATCTTATTTACGAGTATTAAAAAACTACGAATTTTGTTCAAAAAGACTGATGGAAACAATATAAAGGCTGTTTTTTTTGGGGGAATACAAATTCAATATGAAATAAAATACTTGAAGCTAACGTTAATGTCTATGATATTAGCTTTATTTAATAGATAATTTTATGCCATTAGTGTTTAAATTTAATATCAGGTGAAGTCTATTTTCCGACAACTTTATCGAGCAAGTGGGGCCGTATATCAGCACTACCGCGGCGAATGTTGACTTCCAAATCATCCAACGTCTCTGGTTTATCAGCATAGAGTAGTGACTTCACATACCCCCAAAGAAAATAATCTAAATGTGTGAGATCACAGGATCGTGGAGGCAAATGTTTCCCACAATAAATGGATAGTGTCGCGAGCCGTGTGGCATATAGCATATAGCGCCATTCAACTGAGGAACGAAGAAGTCAGAAATCATGTTTCTAAAGGGTGAATGACTCTAACTCCAACTTTTTAAAATGCTATAATTTTTTTATTTTTTGATCAATTTTATTGTGCCAAATCAAAAAATGTTGGAAAATACATCAATTTTCAAATTGTATCAGTAGTTTTCAATATGTCTACCTTCTGCGCGAATAATGGTCTTGAGGCGGCCGAAGAAAGCATCGCACGCTGCACGCAAGCGGCTCTGCGATATTTTGGCCTATTCCCGGCGAAGTGCTTGTTTGAGGTTTTCCAAACGGAGAAATTGCAATCCATTGTGTCGAAGAAATGAAGTGTGGAACATTGTTTTTTAACCAATCTTGGTTGACGCGCGCTTTGTGAGACGGTGCCGAGTCTTGTTGAAATGTCCACGGTCTCCGACCGAAATGATTGTTTGCCCAAGGCTTCAATACTGCCTCTAAGACAGTTTCACGGTATACGATCGCATTAATTTTGACGCCACGGTCTAAAAATACGAGCGGAGAGCGACCATCGGCGGTTATGGCGGCCCAAACCATCACCATCGGTGCTGTCTGCTTTCTGGTGGCCATCCGAAGGTGTAAATATTCGAAGGACCTCTCTGGCAAGTAAACTCGGTCATTTTGTTTGTTGACATATTGCTCGATAACAAATGGCGACTCATCGGAAAAAACCAAATTCGGCAACTAACCACTTTCGTCCAAGGGTAGCAACTCCTTCGCTCTTTCGACATTAACTTTTTTCTGTTGCGGTGTAAGATCGTGTGCTTTTTGGAACTTCAATGGCTTGAGCCCAAGCTCATTTTTCAGTATGTGTTGCATCCGTTCCAATGATATGTTGAGCTCACGAGCCATATTCACGTTGAGGTGCTGGGTGCTGGAGGGCTCTAACTATAGCTACTTGTGGTTTTCCTGCCAAATATAAAGTAATCACACTATCACGTTTGAATTCCATCGCGGATAAATATTTTTCAACACAACTGAGACGCAAATTGCTTAAAAGGTTTGTAAATAATAAAATTATCTGTCATGTGCCAAAATTTGAGCTCACTGTCATAAACGGTTTGGAAATTATAGCAGTCTGAAGTTGGTTGCAGTTCGAGTCATTCAGGGTGTAAATATGGGTCGGTGATTCCACCAGTTCATGACGCACACCAAACAGTGAGTTTGAATGGTTGTAAGGGTGTCTCGACAAAGGCTTCTGCCTTTTCTCCACTCCAAATTCGGGAATTTTGCTTGTTTACATATCCATTTAACCAAAAATGGACTTCATCGGAGAACAAAATTTTGCGTTGAAAATGAAGATCAAGCTGAATCAGGTTTTCGGCCCATTCACCGAACCTACTACGCGTATAATGGTCACGCGGTTTCAACTCTTGCACAAGCTGGATCTTATAAGCCTTTCAGCCAAGATCTTTCTGTAAAATCTCCAACAAAGTGGACTCTGCGTTCCAGATCGGCAATAACTTCATCTGGTCGCACTGTTTGTCGTCTTTGGGGATGCGTATTATGCACTAGAGTGTATGTGGTGCGAAAATGATTCATCGAGTACCGAAAAACTTGCTCAGATGGAAGATTATGTCGACCGTAAAATGGACATAGCGCACGATAAGTTTGGCAAACCGAACCATGTTTTTCAAAATAAGTTTGTACAATTTGCACGCGTTGTTCTGGCATTAATCTATTTATCGTAAAATGGCTAAACGTACTAACCACAAATCAACTTCCAACTGTCAAATTAATAATCTGTAGAAACAGTGTTGCCAGTTTAAAAAGTAAACCAAAAAAAAAACCCTTTACGATGGACTTGTGCAATCTAAGTTGCAGTATGGTTTAGTCTGTTGGGAATGAGTACCTCCGCAACAAGCTAAAATAATATCCATCCGTTACTCATTGTGCAAAAACATATAGTTACAATAATCTGGATAAAGAATCGACTAAAAAGTAGTTATTTGCTTTTTGTCAATTCAAAAATCCCCTCACTCAAGCATCTTTACTTTTACAAAGTCTTAGGGATATTTTTCGTAAGGAGTGGTTATTCCGTTGACAGAAGTCCATCCTGTTAGTCACTACGTAGTAGTAATAACCATCTTGCTTTGATTCTATCTTTCAATACACAGCACTATTTGAACTTTTACTCTTCTGTTGCTCCAAGATTATTCAATGCATTGCCGCTTGAGATAAGACGAAGCAGAAATGTTGTCTTTTGCCATAGGAAAATTAAGGAATGGTTTTTTCACTTTGATCTAAATGAAATAAATTTCCTAATTAGTCGCCTAGCCTAAATTTGTTGAAAGGTATGTATGTATTTGATGAACTTCAACATTTGTTTTCTTCACACTTTTAACGCCGTTTTATTTGAAAGGCTAGTTTAATTAGAGTTTTATAACTGGTGCATTCGACACTAGTTTAAAGGGGGAAAAGGGTCGGAAAATTGATTTCTTTTTCTGAAACTACACATTATAAGAAATATTGTCAAAAAATTTGAAGTCATTAGGAGCAAAACTTTCCGAGTTATATGTAGACAATTGAATCTCTGGGCGCTCGGCCTCCCTGGACCGTGGGTGGGCCCACTCTGAATTTTTTTTCTGAACTTTGTGGGTTGTTGGCAGGCGAGATCTTCCTCGATTACGATCAAAGTGTATTTTGAATTAACGTTTAATATATTTTCTACGAGTGTTATCAACTGCGAATTGACTACGAGCCGGACATCCATTGTCATCGCTGCGATTTCGTTATGTTTGCTTGCTTGCCCGTTGCCCATTTGTCATCGCCAGTGCAAGTCGAAAGTTCAATTTGCTGCCATTCGGGAATTAATTTAATGATATCTTTTCAATCCGATAATCATTTCGATTCGAGATAAATCAAATGGCGGGTCTATTAAAGCTAGCGAGAGTGAACAAACTCATAGCATCAACTGCAATAAGATCGTTTTCGGATGCAGTAAAGTTTTCACAAATTACCACCCATTACACGGTCCACCAGAGGGATAAGAATGAGCGATGTAGTGTTCCAGCTGGTATGTGATCTGCCATCAGAGCCAAACAGTTTGTGGCAGAACAAGAAAAATAAGTTCGAGTCTGTGTTGTGGAGAAAATTGCTGAAGTAGGCGGTCACATTCTTTCTGGAGCCGTCGTTGACCCCATTTCTTTGAACGAGCTCAACCCCGACTGGAAAGAGCAAGGCGCCCCACTTAATACTCAGATGACCGAGGGCACCTTGTCCTATCTTACACAATAGGGTCGTTTTTAATTGCCAATCTTCAAAGGTTGGCCAATGGATAACCACGGTAATTATGTTGTTCGTCTGGGGCACCTTGTCGAATGGCTTGGCGAACAAGCTGAAGCGTTGGGTGTCGAACTCTACCCAGGCTGCGATGTTACAGAAGTTCTGTACCATGAAGACGGTAGCGTAAAAAGCATTGCAACGAATGACGTGGATATTGCTAAGGATGGCTCATCAAAGGATACATTTGCTCGCGATATGGAATTGCACGCAAAGGCAACACATTTTCTGAAGGCTGCCGTGGTCACTTGACAAAGCAAAGCAAAGCGAGAATCAAACTTATGGCACTGGGCTGAAAGAGATTTGGGAAATTCAACCAGAGAAACATGTTCCTGGTTTGGTGGAACACACAATTGGTTGACCATTAGATAAATTCACCTACGGTGGGTCTTTTCTGTATCACTTGAATGAACCAACACCGATGGTGGCAGTAGGCTTTGTCGTCGGATTGGATTATTCGAATGCATGGCTCAGTCCATTCCAGGAATTCCAAAATTTAAAACACATCCCAAGGTGCGAATTGCTTATGGAGCACGCGCAATCAACGAATGTGGTCTACAGTGCCTACCCAAGAATCTTACATTCCCTGACGGTGTCCTAACTGGATACAATGCTGAATTCTTAAAGAATGGTATGTTAGCCGCTGAGAGTGCATTGGAGAACATATTCAGTGAAGCAGGTCAAGAAACAGGTCAAGAAACCCCCATGAAATTAAAAACTTCTTTATCTGGAAAGACCTCCACAAAGTGCGCAATATTCGTTCGTTGCACAACCCACTTGGCCTCTATGATGGTCTCGTACTTAGCATTTTCTCAATCTTCATGGGTGGCGGTGAACCATGGACTTTTTCGCATGGTGCCCCAGACAACACAAGAAACAAAAGAAATCAGCCAGTTAATGCCCCCAAATTGTTTCCCCAAAATCTGATGGAAAGATTACACTCGATTTGCTCTCATCGGTAGCTTTAATTGGAACCAACCAGCTCCTTTAACCTTAAAAGGTGATAGAATCTCCGTGGATCGGCGTAACTTCTGTCATAGGATACTACTCTGTCAAAGTCTTGGACGTTTTTTTGCAAAAGTTCTTACTGTAATCAATGCGAGTTTTGAAAAAAAAAATTTACCTCAGCAGGATTTGAAGAGCGGCATAACGAACATGCTGAGAGTAATGAATGCACCCCTAATCACGAAGGACCATCTGGAAATATGGAAGTGCAAGCAATACTGAAGTTGTTTAAACGCTCGCATGATAAATATGGAGTAAAATATAATAATTATATCGGAGACGGTAGTGCTAAAGTTTATAAAAAAGTTATTGAGGCGCAATCATATGGCCAAGATTACCAAAAAAAGGAAATGGAGTGTGTCGGTCATGTCGGTCAAGACGCAATTTGAGCCATTTTTCTGCATTACAGCTCCTCGGACAATAATCCCCAACATGAAAAGTGCCCAAGTGGTGAAGACTCATGGCATGATTGGCAACAAGCTGCGGCTGCTGACGAACATGAATCTTTCCAGAATGATTATAATTCACCGCCAGAGGGTGTTTTGGAAGCCATGAGGCCTGTGTACGAAGATTTGAGTAACTATGTTCTTTTGGAGAGTTGTGTTGGCGGATTTACGCAAAACAATAACGAAAGTTATAATCAACTCGCTTGGAAAATAAAGCCAAAAACTCTTCATGCTGGTGCTAAAGTACTGGAAGAAGCAACAAATGTTGTTGCTGGCATTTTTAACGAAGGGAATTTGGCTGTGTTGCTATTTTTAAATAGCTTAGATGTGAAGCCTGGCCAAATAGCCCATGAGTTTACACGGAGGCAAGACGAGAACCGCATATCGAAAGCAGATCACAAAACTCAGGCTGCTACTCAAGAGGAGAGAATTCGTCGTAGCATGAAGTAAAAGGATGCTTTGGATCATGCAACAGCTGCAGGTGAGTTGTTTTATGGAGCTGGAATCGACGATTCCATGCAAATTTGTTTTTCTCTATTTTATTCGTGTATCAAACTTTAACCGCGTTTTTTTGAAGACTTGTTTTTTAAGTCGTTAGTCAAAATTTCTCAAAAACCTTTGAACCGATTTCGTCTAAACTTTGCCCACTCCTTTTACATACTAAATACTCGGTTCCCAACGAAGGATCACCAATCATGAGTTATCATGGAAACTTTGTTTTTGATGTGACTCGGTTCTCACCGGCTTAATTTTCAATATTTTTTTAATGAAAATTTAACAGAACATTCCTAGAATAATGCTTAATAATGTACAAAAATTATAAAAATATTAATAAATAAGATACTCTGAAAAAATATCAATCACAAAAATATGCTTTTTTTTGTATCTCAGACACTTTTCCCACCGTCAAACTACAGAATGCATCGCTGTAATGAATCACATCTAAATAAAATCTTGAATTCAATAATTTGTATAATTGTATCTATATCAAGGGTGCCCTACCTTTCTGTTTTCCTGGGCCACATTGGAAGAAGACATGGTGTTTTGTGCCACAAGCATAATACCATAGCTGACGAGCGAAAAAATATATAAAATATAAATATAGTTTTCATATTTAGGTAATTTAAAATTTATTAGTTTATAAATTTTTTTATTATAAAAACAGAACATGGAATTCATTTAACATTATTTTATACATTTTATACATAAATCCTTATCATAAAATTAATGTGATACTTGGCATTGAAGTTGAGAAACTAATGCGTCAATATCTGGTTCGTCAATGGTTGCAATTCTCAGGCAGTCCTCAAGATGTGTTTCTAACATGTTGGTTCTAATTTTACACTTAGTATGTTTCATTCTTGAAAATAGTTTTTCACATATGTTCGTGCTTTCAGACAATGATGACATGAATAACGCATGACTATGCAGTGCGGGATATTTGTCTGTGGGCAGGTATGATTTATAAAAGTCCAACAAAGAGACGTGAACAAATTTCTCTTTAAGTTGGATGTCAGATTGCTACTTTATGCATTCCATTTGAAAATTTGCTGGCTCATAACTATATCGACTGCAAATGTAGTCGCAAAAATACGAAAATTTGTCCGAAAATCCTGAAATCTATTTTCGAAGTCTTGTATTAAATCGAAAAGTAAGCCTGCATATTTTTCCCCATTTTTAGAAATATTTTTGGACAACGTGCTGAAATGTAAAGAGTTGTTTGCATTTAATTGGGCCTGCTATAATTTTAGTTTTACCTAGAAAGCGTTTATTGTTTGAAACATCGTAGTGATCAGTTGGTTTTTGCCTTGAAGACGCGTGTTTCAGTCATATGAGCAGTCAAGTCTACCAAAAATGCTAAATCTGTAAGCCAGTCGGCATTGTCAAGTTCTGGCACTGATTTAGCTTTCGATGTCGTAAAAGGTTTGATTTCATTAAGTATGTCATAAAATCTTTTAAGCATTTGTCCTCGACTAAGCTACCTTACTTCTCTAAAGTATACGATATCGCCATACTCAGCATCAACATTTTTGAGAAATTCTTTGAATTGGTGATGATTCAATCCCCGGGCCCTTATAAAATTTACAATCTTGCCTACGATTTGCATAACATGTTCGATTTTTAAAGCTTTTCCGCATAAATTGTCTTGGTGTATTGTAATATATTGGGTCTATAACTTCGTGTGGTTTGCTAAGAGATGGCGTAACTTGTATTATTCCATTGTTATTATTCCATTGGAACATGCGTTGGAAAGCTACTGTCATTGTACGTCATTTCAGTATATGTCATTCATTTGAAGCGTAAACAACAATAATTTTTTTTCACTCAAATATGTCGAACTTTGTGCCTGAAAAAGTGTTTTTGCGGGGAGTTCTTCTTCATTACTTTAATATGAAGAAAACTGCTGCCTAGAGTCATCGTATTTTGGTGGAAGTTTATGGTGAACATGCGCTAGCTGAGCGAACGTGCCAAAAGTGGTGATTTTGGCTTGAAAGACGATGAACGTCCTGGGCAGCCAAAAAAGTTTGAAGATGAAGAACTGGAAGCATTACTCTATGAAGATTGTTGCCAAACATAAGAAGAGCTCGCAGAATCTTTGGGTGTCACTCAAACAGCAATTTCAAAACGTTTAAAAGCAGCTGGATATATTCAAAAGCAAATAAATTGGGTTCCACATGAACTCAAGCCGAGAGACGTCGAAAGGCGGTTTTGCATGTCCGAAATGCTGCTGGAACAAAAGGAAGTCATTTTTGCATCGGATTGTTACTGCTGATGAAAAATGGATCCATTACGACAACCCCAAGCGCAAAAAATCATATGTGAAACCCGGCCAACCAGCCAAATCAACGGCAAAGCCGAATATCCATGGCGCGAAGGTAATGCTCTGTATTTGGTGTGATCAGATGGATGTGCTGTATTATGAGTTGCTAAAACCGAGTGAAACCATCAATGGACAACGCTACCGAACACAATTAATCCGTTTGAAGTGAGCAGTGGCCGAAAAACGCCCGGAATATGCGACCAGACACGAGGCAATAATTTTCCATCATGACAACGCTCGGCCCCACGTTGCTATTCCGGTTAAGAACTATTTGGAAAACAGTGGACGGGAAGTCTTACCCCACCCGCCTTATAGCCCAGACCTTGCCCCTTCTGACTACCATTTGTTCCGGTCGATGCAGAACGCCCTCACTGAAATACGGTTCACATCAGAGCAGAATATCAAAAATTGGCTTGATTCATTCTTGGCTGCCAAGCCGGCGCAGTTCTTTTGGGATGGGATCCACAAATTGCCAGAAAGATGGGAATAATACTATTGTATATGTTTTTCTTAAATAAACGTTCAAATGCAATGGTACTTCATCAAATGAGAGTTTTTCGACAGCAATGGCATCGTCTTCTATTAATTTTACAAGCCCTCGTTTTTAGCGATCATAGCTGGGGCACCATCCGTAACTACCCCAGATATATAGGAAAGTGACAAATAAAAACGCTTTAATGTTTTTTTCATTGCTTCATATAAATCTATTGATGTTGTCATGTCTTTTAATGGCACGAAAGAGCCATTTCTTCTTCTAAATGGCATATTGAGCCGTATCAGTCCCATCAGTACTTTCATTCACGGCCAAAGAATAAAATTTAAAACCACAGGCTTTACTTTTCAAATCGTTTTCGATCGACTTCCCAAGATCGTCAATTCTTCTGGCAATTGTTTGATGAGACAAAATGATTTCCATGCATTCGCCATCAGAAAATGATTTTGATTTTTTGGCGATTAAATTTGCGACTACATAACATAACAAGCTTTCACAAATGATTCTGTCTGAGTTGTAATGTTGCTAAAAAAATTTGTTGAGACGTAAGATCTTTTTTTAGTACCATTAATTGGTCTTTGCGACACATTCCTTGATATACATCGGATTTGGAATCATGTTTTTGTCCATAATGTCTTTTTAAATTATACTCTTTGGAGACAGGTATTGAAACACGACAAATTAAGCAGAGTACCTCACCTTTCACCTCAAGAAAAAAGTAGAGAACCATTTTTCATTAAATAACCTTCTTTCATCGATATATTTCCTTTTCTTTTCTTTTTGTTGAGGCGTAGAGGACATGCTGACGGTAAAAATTTTTAAACCATTAATTTAGTACAGGTAAAGACTAGGATGATAACAGAAATAGATCATAATGTTTATTTTTATTAATGAACAGCAAGAACATAGAAAGCTGTATACTGAAGTAAACAAGAATACTACCTTGATCAAAAAGTTCCCGGAATGTATTCAGAAAATTGGAAGTACTATATAGTACAAGTTTATTCATCTAAATCTATATTGTCTCCTTTAGAGTAATCCCCATCGACTGCAACACAATTATGCCAGCGCTTCATCCAATCTTCGAAACATTTTTTATATTCGGTTTTCGGTATGTCCATCAGTGCTTCCTGCGATTTCTCCATTACTTCCGCTCGGCTGCTGAAATGCGTTCTCTGTAATATTTTTTTAACTCGATTGAACAGAAAGGAGTCACAGGGAGACAAATCAGGTGAATTCGGTGGCTGTTGGATGGTATTTGTTGCATTTTTCGTCAAAAAATTACGAATAATAATGGGACTGTGCGACGGTGCGTTATCATAGTGCAAGATCCACGAGTTGTCTTCCCACAATTCTGGTCTCTTTCGGCGAATAACTTCACGCAAACGTCTCATAACGCCCAAATAATACTCTTTGTTTATTGCCTGACCTTCTGGCAAAAATTCATGATGCACTACACCGTTGTAATCCATGAAAACCGTGGCCTTCTGGCAAAAATTCATGATGCACTACACCGTTGCCGTTGTAATCCATGAAAACCGTGAGCATTGCCTTCTTTTTTGACTGAAACTGGTCTCGGCTCATTCGGTGAACACCATTCACTTGCCTGATGTCTGGATTGCATGTTGTACTCATAAACCCCATCTCGTCTCCAGTAATGATCCTTTTGATGAATGTGGCATCGGATTCAGCCTCGCAAATCATCTCTTTTGCGACGTCAACACGGTCTCTTTTTTGCATGAAATTGAGGTCTTTTGGCACCAACTTTGCTGCTATACGACGGAAACCCAAATCATTAAGCAAAATGTCTTGGGCGGATCCATAGGCAATGTTCAAGTCCTCCGCTATCTCTCTGGTGGTTAATTTGCGGTTATTGACCAACATTTATTTTACTTCAATGTTTTCGTCGGTTTTCTATGTCGTTGGTCTGCCACTGCGTTCATCATCTTCGATTGACCACTTTTGCACCGCTCGTGCCACTGGTAAACGACCGTTTTCTTTAGAGAATCGTTGCCGAAACACTTTTCCAACATTTCCAACGTTCGTGCACCATTAAATCCGTTTTCACTCAAAATCTAATACAAGTTCGTTGTTGCAAATTTAAATCCATTTCTAAAATTGTAAAAAATCGCCAACACACACAAAAATAGTTGTACACTTGGCTACGTAACTTTTGCAAATATCAAGCTATGACGCTAAGATTTAGACAGAATGTCAACAACAGATTTACCAACTTAACAAAAAACAGAACTCAAATCGGAATAATGGGAGCGCCACATGGTTGTGTCCCCCGGGAACTTTTTGATCAAGGTGGTATGTACTTGTCTTAAAATGAAACACTTATTTTACAATGACCAATAAAACCCGATATACAGGGTGTTGCAGCTAAGGTTTTCATCCTGATAGCTGAAGATTCCTGAAGTTATGGCGAACAAAAAATTATCTTGCAGGGGGGATCTATTTTCACCCCCCCTCCAAGTTACAGACCGTTAAAGTGAGGGACCTCCAATTTCGATGTAAAACTTCTTAAAAGGCCGTAGCTTTATAACGGGTTCAGCTTAATAAATCGTTTGTACATTTTTGAAAAAAGAGGGAAAGTGTGCATAAAATACTAAAATTTCGTCGAGTTCGATGAACGCCAGCCAATATTATGGCATTCTAAAGTTAACATTTTGAAAAATCGTTAGACCAATTTAATCAGAAAAATGCGTTTACCTCGAAATTTTCAACTTTTAGGTGAACTTTTTTTATCAAAACTTTTGTCTTCTCTTCATTATCTACGATTTCTATGTAAGACTTTTCCACCTACGAACAACGGAAGTTATTGCAAATCACTATTTTATTCAGGCAAATGGGTCACAAAATAAATTTAATATCCCTTAAATAGTTTTTATGGTCCTAAAAACGCTTTTATAGTAAATTTTCGAAATGTTGCCCATGCCTTTAGATGCACGTTCTAGCGCGTTTGATGATTTCAGACGGCAAATTAATGTTTGGTAAAATGCCTATTAGCTCCTCTGTCACTGTTTTCATTCTCTCTTGGAGCTCTTCCCGACTTAAAATGTCACTCAAACAAACCCTTTCTTTTATGACTCCTCAGAAAAAAAAATCAATTGGCGTTTGGTCAGGAGATCTAGGTGGCCGCCCCATGCAATACAATTTTTTGTTTGTCATACTTCAGGAATCTTCAGCTACCAGGACGAAAACCTAAACTGGGGCACCCTGTATGTATCATTAACCGCTTCGTTTTATTCACTTAATCCACTTCCAAATTAACTGTTTTCCTGTAGCCGACATCCGTACGACCAACTGTACACAAAAAATAACGAAATGTACAACGCGATACCAAAAAAACCGGGGCTGGAAGAAAAATGTCACTTAAGCCGCAAAGAGACAAACAACAAAACAGTGTAGCTGAGCGAGCAACGCAAACAGAGAGAGAATTGACTACAGAACGAAGGAGCTTCCTTTTCTGTTTCTGTTGTTGGTTATTTCGCACCTGTAGCATAAAAGCGCATACAACATTCCTCAGAAAAATGGACATGCTTCAGTAACCTTAAAAATATTCTCGGGCCGCATTGATACATACCTTGGGCCGCGGATTGGCCGCCTTGATCTATATGTAAGAAGTCTTTTTGTTAATTAAAAGTGAATTGTAAATAAATAAATAAAATAAATAAATTACAATCTAATGTTACATATTTCTCTCACGCATCTGCATTACTACTGCACCGCTTTAGGTTTGGCTGAATTTGGGCTATAGAACCATTACACAGGCCACTCTATTTTCGATTACCACGTTATTAAGACAGTTTCAAATATTTTCGCATTTGAGTGACCCAATTATTTTTCTTTCAGCATCTTCTTTGAACCTCAGCTGAAATGTGAGCATCTATTACTTTTTGGACTGAATTTTCCTATGACTTTCATTGTACATGGCAAAGCCAGCTGGTTTGAAGTTTCTCTAGTATCGGTTTCTTGAGATTTCCGGGGATGCGCGTAGTTTGTCTTTTTCGCCCGCTGACATTCGTAACATTCGCATTTCCGTTGCCGCCATTTTCCCTTTATATACGTATTTTTCGTACATTGTCCTGGATGGGGATGCGTATGTTAAAGCGCGATCTCTTCTTAATATATGGTACGAGCATCTATGCCAGCGAAAAATAATAGGTACCTGTCAAGTGGAGTCCAGTACGCACAGTGTTGGCTCTTTTAACCGATTTTAATGGATAGCCAATAACAAAATATAGTAGTCAGTAGTCAGAGTCAAAATATTTAATCTTTTTTCTACAGAAACACACAAGTAAATTATCTAACTTGGATACAGAGATTGTATCACATGTTGTACAAATTAATTAATTACAAAAAAATTATTAGAATGTGTTTGACTTAATGGTCTACGTAATAAAGCTCATGATAGTAAAAATGTCTCATGTGTATTATTGATTACGGTATGACGCGAACCGATTTGATAAAGTTTGGCAATTGAACAACCATTAGTCTGTTTATTCCGGTTGAACTGACGTAAATATGCATGTAGGTATATCCACGGATGTTCTTGTAAAACATAAAAATCTATTGAAACCGTTTCAGGTATCATAAG
Source organism: Volucella zonaria (assembly GCA_963966105.1). NCBI lineage: Eukaryota > Metazoa > Arthropoda > Insecta > Diptera > Syrphidae > Volucella > Volucella zonaria. Next base: position 116,206,846 of record OZ014534.1, on the reverse strand, counting down.
TTATGGAAAAAGAGCTAATCGCTTTAGAACTTGAAATTAACTATGCGAAGTTGCACTGTCTTGCTGAAATATCGTTTTGTTGATGTACCTAGGAAACAGCTGCTGCTGTGGCAACAGAAACTCATCGATCATTCGGCAATACACGTCTAAACTAATTGATTCTCCCTGGTTAAGGCCATTTATCCTTCGCACAGATATCGCGCACACATTATACTGTTTTCGGATAATGTAAACGTTTTTAATCAGCTTTTTATTGTTTCGAAAACGTTGCATCATTGTACTTGCGTAGATTACTCGCCAAAGTTAGTCACGCATCTTGTATGGGTGGAACTTCGATTTGTTTTTCAAAATAGGGTGCGCTGTTGAATTTCTAATTCCATTACAGACCGCAAGTTTCCTTGGAGATTTACTTGGATTCCACGTGATTTCCTGTCGAATTTCAGCCACATATTCTGGCATCATTACTGACATTGATGATGCCAGAAGATTTGTGCTGACCATTATCGCTTCGGTCTGAGTCAATGCATCTATGACCAGTGGCCTATTTTACCAAACTACAGGTTACAAGTTTTATGTTTCACAAATTTGTGATAAGAATGCAAAAAAATTATAGAAAAAAAGTTGTTAATCACAAGTGATCAAAATTTCCGTTGCACCGGCACTTGCAATCTACAAGTGTTTTTTCACAAGTTTGTTAAGCGCCGTGGTGAAAAGTTTGTAATAAATGAATAAACAAAGCAAGATCTTTTTTGCTTCGCTCATTAGAGAAAAAAAAGACATTTTATTTGGGAAATTTTCAAATAATTTAACCCACGAAATGAAAATGAATGAGTGGAAATATATTTTAAACTCTGTAACGTCTCAAGGTATTTTAAGTAACAAAGGCTGGAGATACCTTCGAGATGGTAAGATTTGAAGCGGGGAACCGTGTATTATAACCTAAAACATGAAATCTTTACTATTACACATTTAAAGGTAAAAATTGATAATTCGAGGAAAACTGGTTCCACTGGTGGTACGAACTGCATATTAACTGATCTGGATAATATCATTATTGATATTATCGGTAAGGAATCGCCAATTTTAGGTGGGATTGTTGATGATTCCTCTTCAATACCACTAGAAGATGGCCGGTCACCTAAATCTACAAATAGCAAAAGAGTATAATAAAAGCGAAATAAGGTAAGAGAAAGTGTGCTCCAAACGGAAGGCGGCAACAACCTCCGACGAAGAAGATATTTTTTCCCTGAAGAACAAGCTACTTCAGTTGGAAATACCACCTTGATCAAAAAGTTCCCGGGGGACACAACCATGTGGCGCTCCCATTATTCCGATTTGAGTTCTGTTTTTTGTTAAGTTGGTAAATCTGTTGTTGACATTCCCTCTAAATCTTAGCGTCATAGCTTGATATTTGCAAAAGTTACGTAGCCAAGTGTACAACTATTTTTGTGTGTGTTGGCGATTTTTTACAATTTTAGAAATGGATTTAAATTTGCAACAACGAACTTGTATTAGATTTTGAGTGAAAACGGATTTAATGGTGCACGAACGTTGGAAATGTTGGAAAAGTGTTTCGGCAACGATTCTCTAAAGAAAACGGTCGTTTACCAGTGGCACGAGCGGTGCAAAAGTGGTCAATCGAAGATGATGAACGCAGTGGCAGACCATCGACATAGAAAACCGACGAAAACATTGAAGTAAAAGAAATGTTGGTCAATAACCGCAAATTAACCATCAAAGAGATAGCGGAGGACTTGAACATTGCCTATGGATCCGCCTAAGACATTTTGCTTAATGATTTGGGTTTCCGTCGTATAGCAGCAAAGTTGGTGCCAAAAGACCTCAATTTCATGCAAAAAAGAGACCGTGTTGACGTCGCAAAAGAGATGATTTGCGAGGCTGAATCCGATGCCACATTCATCAAAAGGATCATTACTGGAGACGAGATGTGGGTTTATGAGTACAACATGCAATCCAGACATCAGGCAAGTGAATGGTGTTCACCGAATGAGCCGAGACCAGTTTCAGTCAAAAAAGAAGGCAATGCTCACGGTTTTCATGGATTACAACGGCGACGGTGTAGTGCATCATGAATTTTTGCCAGAAGGCCAGACAGTAAACAATGACTAGGAGTACTATTTGGGCGTCATGAGACGTTTGCGTGAAGCAATTCGCCGAAAGAGACCAGAATTGTGGGCCGAAAACTCGTGGATTTTGCACCATGATAACGCACCGTCGCACAGTGACATCATTATTCGTAATTTTTTGACGAATTCACCTGATTTGGCTCCCTGTGACTTCTTTCTGTTCAATCGAGTTAAAAAACCACTACGGGGAACGCGTTTCAGCAGCCGAGGGGAAGTAATGGAAAAATCGCAGAACGCACTAATGGACATACCGAAAACCGAATATAAAAAATGTTTCGAGGATTGGATCAAGCGCTGGCATAAGTGTGTTGCAGTCGATGGCGATTACAATGGATGGGGGGACAATATAGATTTAGATGAATAAACTTGTATTTTAAATTTTCTACATCAATTCCGGGGTGGTATGTACGAGTATGTATATTTCTAAAATTCTAAAAAAAAAACATCTATTTACCGGCAATGTTGTAAAACCGTTCGCATATGTTTTCGGGTTCATTAGGCCAACATATGTTACAACACTTTCAAACAGTAAGTCAACAATTGTTGTACAAATTCTGTAAACACATCTGCATACGGTCGACTTTGATAATCCGTGCATGTCAGCAACTCCATGGTACAGTAAAACCCGATTAAGCGAAACGACAAAAAATAAAAAAAATAAAATTTCACTTGAGCGGGTTTTTTCAGTTAGGCGGGTCTCGGATAAGTGAAAAATAAATTTTACTTAAGCGGATCTCAAATACATAATTGAACCAAATTTCAGTTAAGCAAACTTCGGACAACAAAACAAATTTTATAAAATCGATCTTTAATAGCTGAAAAACAACGTGTTGTAAACTTTTGCTAAAAAAACAAGACGGAATTACATATTAGAAAATAAATAATTTATTATGAAGTGTGAAACGAAAAGGCAAAACTATTGCACATATGTACTCGTAGTTTCAAATTAACAAAAAACACTTCACATACTTAAGCCATTCGTTACAAGTTTTTGTAAAAAGGTCATAAATATGTTTTTGAGATAAAGACTTAAAATGATTGTTTGTAATTTTAGTTTCAAACTCATCGATGAGCATTTCAAGTTCGTTGTTCCCTTTAGAATATTTTTAGGACACCAAGAGATTTAAAAGACTCTTTTATCGTAGGTGTTTGTCTTTGCAAGTCCCCATCTGTAATTCCTATATCCGAATCGTCTTCTGTTCTATGAAGTGCAACCGTGCCTCATTTATTATCTCCTGGTTGGTCATGCCACCAAAGCAGAGTAGATCCTTATCCAAATCTACAAGAAAATTAATTTCTTGCCGTAAAATATCGTCATCAACATCTTGATCTTCTACTGGATTGTCATCATTAAAGGCAAAACCCGATTTCCGAAAAATTTTTTTTATTGTTGTAGGAGTCACCATCCACCAACTCCTTTTTATAATCTTATGACATGATGCATTGTCTACTAGAAGGAAAATCTTTTTCTTACTTGCTTTAAGTTTTGAGTCAAGTTCCAATATTATTTTGATCCAAATTGATCCAGTCATCCACGCTTTCGAATTGGAAAAATATCTAACCGGTACAGTTGATTTCTTGAAACATCTTGGGTTGCGAGACTCACCTAGTGGGACCAAAAATTATGTGTTTTAGAATGACCTTCGCTACTCTGTGTTCTGAAAAAAAAAATTCAAAGCTTTTGTTGTTCTATGTTAATGTTGCAAAATTGGATAGCTTACTCCTCTGAAGAACAATATTAGCTTTGAAACTAGGGGTTGTCGAAAAAAGCGCAGCAACAATTTTGAAAGAACCACTTACCAATGCAAAACATCATTTTGTCCATTTGTCCGTGCCTATCGAATTACAAACAAAAAGGATTGTAATGCGGTCTTTTGTGAGGTTTAAAGCTGAAGGATTTTCGGAACGATTCAAAAATTAACCCGTTGGTAGAGCTTTGTACATCAACCCGGACTCATCCATCCGCATTTTAAACGTCATCTGGATTATGTTCTTGAAGAATGACGGGCAGATCGTTTTCTAACCAATCATTGGCAGCACTTGTGTTGGCCGAATTCTTCTCTCCATAAAGTTTTTTTTAAAATGAATGTTTTCGCGTTTTTAGACCTGTCCAACCATCCATTTGTTGGGTCGAAATCCACGTCCACAATCACAGCAAAGGCTTTGGCTTTATCCATGAGCATCGGGCCAGTTATGATGGCGTTTTTGGTTCTCGTTTCCTTGAACCAAATGGACAAAGACTTCTCCAACCCTTTGTGTGCTCCACTGCGTAAACGCTTGGTGGATACATTTTTATTTGGTGCAGTGTTCGTCGCAATATCATTTTTTTGTTGAACAATTCGTGTAAGGGTGGCTGCACTACATTTGTAGTGAGCGCAAATATTCTTACGTTTCTCGCCTTCAGTTAAACGTTTAAAAATGTTAAGTTTGTCTTTTAGAGACAAATTTTTTGTTGTGTTCGATTTTAAATTTTTTCAGTTAAACGAGTTGTTTTCCAAAGTAAAATAGAAAGTTTGCAGACATTTTTTTCAGTTATCTGGGTTTTTCACTTAAGCGAGGTAGTTTGTATGTAAGTATACACGGGGATTTGTGAATCTTTGCACTTAAGCAGGTTTTTCGCTTTAGCGAGTTACATTTAAGCGGGTTTCACTGTACTGTCCTCCATTTCCAAGCCAGTGTAAAGCTGTAAGAAACTGCTGCCTAGGTGTTAATGCAAAGTTTTTTTCAGCCGTGTGGCTATCTGTGGTCCAATAATAGCAATTATTTCCTCTACCTTGCATCGACTTAGACAAAATTTTTCATTAAAATTGAATAACCCCGCAATGACAAAGTTTATTTGCGGTCGATAATTTTTTTTTTAATTAAAACACAACCATCACTTTCGCTATTGCTATGCCTTCGTCGCAAAAACATTTTTTCGATTATTTTTAATATAAAACAAAACTTGTAGGAGAAATTACACGTCAACTACCTATCACTTGTAAAATATTGCCACACAGTGAACAAAATTTGTAAATTCCTTTTCCTTTGTGAAACGTGAACATACAAATATGTAAAATTTTAACAAATTTGCAATTGTAAATTACAACTATAAACAGCTTTTGGTGAAACGAAAAGCGAAGCATTTCTACAAATTTTCCTTTGGAAAATATAGTACAAGTACAAATTTGTAATACCTAGAGTTTGGTGAAACAACATAACATAAATGGATTGTAATTTAACAAACTTTGTTAAAAAGTTCTTGTAAATACAAATTTGTAAGTTGTTGAAATAGGCCAGACCATCGTGAATGGGAGTGAGTGCAAAAAGCGCGATATGCGTGAACCAGTGATCTACTATTTTCCTAATATTATTGTACTTGCTTCCAAACAAATGTGGGACAAACAATACCTCTTCTGCTAACCTAAAAAGTTAAATTTGTAACTAAAGGGTGTTGTTTTTAGAGGTTTGGTTTTTAAACTGACAACACTGTTTCTACGGATTGTTAATTTGACAGTTGAAAGTTGATTTGTGGTTTATGCGAACAGAAGATGTTATTGCCGTTGCTGAAGGCAGTGTTGAGGAGAATCCGAATGAGTCGATTCAACAACATTTCTGCTTCGTCTTATCTCAAGCGGCAATGCATTGAATAATCTTGGAGCAACAGAAGAGTAAAAGTTCAAATAGTGCTGTGTATTGAAAGATAGAATCAAAGCAATATGGTTATTACTACTACGTAGTGACTAACAGGATGGACTTCTGTCAACGGAATAACCACTCCTTACGAAAAATATCCCTAAGACTTTGTAAAAGTAAAAATGCTTGGGAGGCAGGATTTTTGAGGTGACAAAAAGCAAATAACTACTTTCTAGTCGATTCTTTCTCCAGATTATTCTAACTATGTATATGTTTTTGCATAATGAGTAACGGATGGATATTGCGGAGGTACTCATCCCCAACAGGCTAAACCATACTTCAACTTAGATTGCACAAGTCCATAGTAAAGGGGTTTTTTTTAGGGTTTGCTTTTTAAACTGGCAACACTGTTTCTACAGATTATCAATTTGACAGTTGAAAGTTGTACGTTTTGGCACTTTACGATGAATAGATTAACGCCAGAACAACGCGTGCAAATTGTGCAAACTTATTTTGAAAACCATGGTTCGGTTCGCCAAACTTATCGTACTCTACGTCCATTTTACGGTCGACATAATCTTCCATCTGAGCAAGTTATTCGCACCACGTATACTCTAGTGCATAACACGCATCCCCAAAGACGACAAACAGTGCGAACAGAAGAAGTTATTGCCGATCTGGAGCGACTCGCCATCGTGAACAGCAATTCGAGTTATGCCCATTCACTTTGTGGAAGATTTTACGGAAAGATCTTGGCTTAAAAGCTTATAAGAACCAGCTTGTGCAATGGGCCGAAAACATGATTCAGCTTGATCCTTATTTGTTCTCCGATGAGGCTCATTTTTGGTTAAATGGATATGTAAACAAGCAAAATTGCTGAATTTGGAGTGGAGAAAACCCAGAAGCCTTTGCCGAGATACCCTTACAACCATTAAAACTCACTGTTTGACGTGCTTTATGGGCTGGTGGTATCATCGGCCCATATTTCTTTAAGGATGATGGCGGCCATAATGTTACCGTCAATGGAGAGCGCTATAGAAACATGATTTCTGGGGTCTTCGTTCCTCAGTTGAATGGCATTGACGTGACTGAGCTTTGGTTTCAACAAGATGACGCAACATGCTACATGGCACGCGACACCATCAATTTATTGCGGTAACAATTTGCTGAGCGCATAATTTCGCGGAATGGACCTGTGAACTAGCCTCCATGATGCTGTGATCTCACATATTTTGGATTACTTTCTTTGGAGGTATGTGAAGTCACTAGTCTATGCTGATAAACGAAAGACGTTGGACGATTTGGAAGTCAACATTCGCCGTTTTATTGCCGATATACGTCCCCAGTTGCTCGATAAATTTGTCGAAATTTGGACTTCACGATTGCGCTTCATTCGAGCTAGCCGTGGCACGCATATGCCCGATATCACATTTGAACACTAATGACAAAAAATTATCAATTACCTAATATCATAGACATTAACATTAGCTTCAAGTGTTTTATTTCATATTGAATTTGTATACCTCTAACAAAAACACCCTTTATTGCTTTATTGTTAAATTTACACTGAACGCCGTTTATTTCACCGCAGTATCCAATACATTTTGGCATGATTGTTCCGTATAAGAAATGTCTAAATCTTTTCAAAGATCGATATGAAGAATGTCCCGACAAGAGCGCAACATTCAAATCAAATCATTATATCAATTGGTTGACAGTCCGACGTTATTAAAAATGGACCAATTTTGGGTAATCAAAATGATCCAATGATCGAAAAACTCATGGAGACGGGATCAATTACTGATGGCACACTATCGACACGTATTCGGCCATGTCGTTCAGTTGATGTGGACAAGAGTTCGGGAAACCCCTACGCTGCCATGGTCGGGAATTGAATATTTAAAAAAACACTATGCACCGTATTCTTACGAAAGATTTACTCCTTCATGCCTATCAAATTCAACTGGCTCCCCAATCAGGCCTACATTATACCATACACAGTGAAGAGTGTTGGTCAATTAATGCAGTGAACAGCGAGTTTTCCTAGAAAATTATCTTCAGAAATTAGTCCATTTTCATGTTGATGTTTCACATTTGTTTCACGAGAAAGAAATTCCAAACATACGAGTATCACTCTTGTGGATTTCGAGCTAGAGGCATCAATGAACGGAGAACGGTATCAGCGAATGATAATTGAGTTCCTTATGCTTTATCTCGAATACATGTGATTTCAACAGGATGATGACAGATACTACGAGTACACATGACGTGAAATAATAACTTTATTGCCAAAGACATTCACTGTGCGTTTATTGAAATCCAAGGTTTTTGTCAATAGCCCGCGAAAACCCACGCTTTGAAGTGGAAGATTAGATGATTTAGCACATTTATACAAAATCGTGATTCAAAATTCCTTCAAGAATACTCATAAGAGGGTGTTTTGTTTAAAATTTATGGTCCAGTTGGGACGTTCTTCACAGCGCCATAAAATAGAAATCCCATTGATTACTATTTGCCATTAACCAATTTACTATTGGCCAAAAAAAAAAACCCAATTCTACTCATTGGCGTTAATAAAAGCTTTTACAATTCCAGATACTGGCAAAAGATAATACTCAAATAGTCAATGAAATGATTACCTTGATTGGTATGATAGTTATTACTGATTCATATTGTCAAACACTTAAAATTATTTCAAAATGTAACTATGTGGTTGAAATACTCGTATGTACGAGTATTTAACCAATATCAATGACATTTAGGTTATATCGCCGCCTGAGTGCAGCAACTAGATAACTCGACTTTTTTTTATTTTTGAGGTAACCGGGTTTTCAATGGCTGGCTAATTTATTTTTCTTATGTACTTGCAGCCATTTATCGTGTGGTTATTACGGAAATAGCTTGTGAAAAAAGTCTAATAAATTACAGGTCAAATTGTTTTTGCCGATTTCTCGAAAGTATAAATAGTCGAGTTACCAAGTTCTTGCACTCAGGTGACGATATGTCATCGGTGACAACGGCTTTAAAAGTTGGCCATAAGTTTGGCAGATTGTTATTATCTTACAATTATAATTACTTAACAATATAAATTTTAGCATGTTTTCATTAAGGCTCTCATTTGCTGTTCTGACCTGATAAATAAACTTGCCATTGATCTTGGACCCTCATTTTATTAGTGGCAATAGAATATTTATAGCAATAAAATAAAATAAATAGATGTCTGCCAATAAAACAAAACAATAATAAGTTCTACCAGTAATACCATAATGAGAGTTACAAAAGCGCGCTTGTTACTCATTCAATTCTGCTTTGCACTATATAAAAATAAATATATGTAAAACCAAATAAATTAATATTGCTTACCGAATTTGTAGAGTCTTATAAGACAAGAAAGAATTTGAAACAAGTCTTGTAACGTTCAGATGGTGACGGATCCATAGTGGAGGGCTTTTTGGCGTAAACCTTAGACTTCAAAAACCCCGAGCAAAAAAGTCCAATTGCATGAAATGGGCGGCCAATTCTGCTCATCAAAATGGGAAAATACAGGACCAGAAATGACTTATGGAGTAATTGAATTGTTTCTTGTACTGCATGGCATGCGGCACCATCTTGTTGATACTGCATGTCGTCCACATCCATATCTTGCCATTTAGGCACAAAAAATTGGATTATCATCCCACCCGCATTTCCCAAGAGAATGGTCCGATGATGCCTCCAGCCCCAAATCCGCACCAAAAACATGACACGCTGTTGTGGATGCATTTGTTTCGCAACAATCGCCCGTATTTATGCGCGCCTAAGGGGTTATGAATACCCTTATACTGTTACCTGGGTGCGGGCGGAAAGATAGAAGGAGGAGAAAGGAAAGCATTGTTGTGATGTAGTGGTTTGAAACTCAGGTGTGTTTGGTTTCGATATTGACTCTCCAGGGGTGGTAGTCCGAATAGGACGGAGAGATTTTTCTTCTCTCGGAAGGTGAGGTTGTGAATTTTAACGGTTGTTTTGTGCTTGAAAAACCCTACAACCGTCAAATCTACATGTCAGTGTTATGCCTTCACACGCAGATTTTTTTGACTGAGTTCCAATTACACAAATGAAAACTTGCTGTGGCTAGGATTCGAACCTTGACCTTCCGAGTGAGAAGCGATAGCTAGTACCACTACGTCATGGCCACCCCGTGAACCCCGAATTCGACAATTTTGACGACTAACACAGTCATCACGATGGGAATGAACCTTCATCCACTTGTTGTTGTTCCATAATTAATTCATCGAACTCTCTTCGCTGTGTGTGATTACCAGGCTTCAGTTCTTGAGTCAATTGCACTTTGTATGCATGAACATGCAAATCTTTCGTCAGAATATACTCTAGAGAACTTCTCGAAATGTCAAATTCTTGGACACGTTGTTCTTTCGTGTAACGCCCCATTTTTAATAAGTCTGAACTGTCAGCTGCCACACGATTTCGTTTTTGTTTCGTTGGCAACATTTTACCTCACAAATGTCGCAAAAATCTTGCATGAATTTTAGTATACCCTTTAGAACGGTCATATTCAGTGTACTTTGTAAATGTTTAGACCTTTTTATTGTCAATCTGCATACTGCGACAACAACGTTCTGATATGTGTATATAGCACAGCTACTGATCCTTCCCAAGCCAAAGTTGGAAAAGCAAAACAAAAGTCGCTGAGGAAATAACAACCACCAAATTTTATAGAATGCACAGCCTGACTATGCAAATGCAACTTAACCCTCGGTTAAGCACGGTTGGGTGAATTTTAGTGCATGATCAAGACACAGAACAAAATGGAGATTTTAGCGGAGGAACCCCAAGAACAGCGTCAGTGGCAATGTCAGATGTAACATAGACCAAATGATGACCCTATTATAATTATTTCAACATTTTCGGAGACAAGGATACTTGAGGTTGGCGAAATAGTGATATTACTGAGGGATTCCAAATGAACCAACGGTAGTGTTCACATCCTCGAAATGTGCTATTAGAACTATCCTCTAGGCCTTTGAGCTGTCTAAGCACACAGATCACTATACTACAGGGTGACTTACTCGAACTATAACTTTTTAAAATGCTATAATTTTTTTATTTTTTGATAAATTTTATTGTGCCAAAGCAAAAATGTTGGAAAATACATCAGTTTTCAAATTGTATCAGTAGTTTTCAATGTGTCCACCTTTGGCGCGAATAATGGTGTTGAGACGGCCGAAGAAAGCATCGCACGCTGCACGCAAGTGGCTCTGAGGTATTGTGGCTCATTCCCGTCGAAGTGCTTGTTTGAGGTGCTCCAAATTTTGGTATTTTTCAAAATTCCTTCAAAAAACCCCAGACAGGGAGATCCAACGGATTTGCATCCGGAGAATTTGCAATCCATTGTGTCGAAGAAATGAAGTGTGGAACATTGTTTTTTAACCAATCTTGGTTGACGCGCGCTTTGTGAGACGTTGCCGAGTCTTGTTGAAATGTCCACGGTCTCCGACCGAAATGATTGTTTGGCCAAAGCTTCAATACTGCCTCTAAGACAGTTTCACGGTATACGATCGCATTAATTTTGACGCCACGGCCACGGTCCAAAAATACGAGCGGAGAGCGACCATCAGCGGTTATGGTGGCCCAAATCATCACCATCGGTGCTGCCTGCTTTCAGGTGGCCGTCCGACGGTCTAAATTTTCGAAGGACCTCTCATTTTATTTATTGACATATTGCTCGATAACAAATGGTGACTCATCGGACAAAAACCAAATTCGGCAACTCACCACTTTCGTGTAAGCGTTGCAACTGCTTCGCTCTTTCGACTCTAACTTTTTTCTGTTGAGGTGTAAGATCGTGTGCTTTTTGGAACTTCAATCGCTTGAGCCCAAGCTCATTTTTCAGTATGTGTTGCATCCATTCCAACGATATGTTGAGCTCACGAGCCATTTTTCTTCCACTTCGAAGCGGATTTCGCTCAATTCGTGCCTTCACTTTCATTTCATTTCATTTAATTTATTTATTTCGTGTGTACAAGTATGACGTTGTCTTTTATAGTACATAAATAACAATATAAGTAACATTAACAATTCATAAATGTTTATATTTATATAAAAAGAAAAGAAAAAGAAGTAGAATAAGAAGTAGTTAGACAGTAAAAGGAAGAAGAGTCTAGTCAAAAGGGGGTGAGAAAGGAGGTTCGATCTATGAAAAAAGGAATGTATAGTTGTTGCAGTCAGGAAAAGTGTTCTAATGCGGCAGTTTTGAACTTGTTAGCTTCCATTATTTGCTTTGTCGCTGTTGGCAGAGAGTTCCAAAGTCTGGTGACGTGAATGAAGAAGAGGCGAGAGGAGTTTAAGTAGTTAAAACTAGGCATTATAAGATTCATTGTTCTGGTTAATTGCGCAAACTGAAGCTTATCAAATAGATATTTAGGCGATCTTTTATATATAAGTTTATGCATAAATTGGCAGCACCTTATCTTTAGAAATTGCTGAAACGTACACCCGAGAACCAATTTATGATACTGAGAAACATGATCATAACGATTCAGCCCATACACATACCTAATCATAGCATTGAACGCAACACGCAATTTGTGTTCTGAGTGGGACTCAAGCTTACAGTAAACAGTTATGGAGTAATCAATAATGGGTACAAACAGGGTTGTTACAAGTCTAAGCTTCGTGCATGTTGGGGTAAAACTGGAGGATATTCGAAGCTTACGCAGGCCAGCATAGATTCGACCAATGGCATAATTTACGTGGTCATTGGAAGAGAGTAATCGATTCAACTTGAAACCAAGATTTTTTACAACGTTTACGAACTTGAGTTGCCTGTTATTTATGAACACTGGTGGTAGTTCATTCGTATCGAACTGTTTTTTAGAAATCAGTATCATCTGAGCTTTGTCTGGATTCAAATTAAGCCCATTACGTAGTGACCAGTTGTATATTTTTGACAGATCTTCATTTATTCTAACTATTAGATCCTCAATCAGACCAATAGGCCGTGATAAACGAATTTGGGCATCATCAGCATAAAGATGAACTGTTACATTAGAGCATACTTTTGGAAGGTCATTGATAAACAAACAAAATAAGATTGGTCCTAGTATCGATTCTTGTGGCACTCCAGCAAGTAACGCAGCAAAACTGGAGGATCTGCCATCATGTACAATTCTCTGGTAGCTATTACCTAAGTAATTACCCATCAGGCACACTGACCTTTCGCTAAAACCAAAATACATTCCGAGCTTCTGACATAATATTTTATGACCCACTCTGTCAAAAGCCTTGGAGAAGTCCAGCAAACAGAGTACCGTTAGATAATCTCTATCAAAGTTAATTCTAATATCATCCAGAACTTTAATCATGGTCGTGGGGCAGCTATGATGAGCCCGGAAACCAGATTGAACTGGCGATAACAAACCATATTGATTGATGTGATTCGAGATTTGGTTTGCAAGAATTTTCTCCAAGACTTTTGATAGACGCGGTAAAATACTAATTGGGCGAAAGTCATTTACCGATAAGGGTCGAATGTGCGTGAGAGAACTCAAAATATGAGGTAAAACCATCTTCACAAACCGAATAGGTATCCCATCTTCACCTACAGCATTTGATTTAATTGAGCGAATGGTATTAACGATATCAATTTCGGAGACGACTTCAAAGTCAAAATCAAACTCAAACAACTGCTGAGTTTCAGGAATAAAATTCGAGTTGTTTGTGGCACCGGAAAGAAATGCGCCGTTGAGATTATCAACATTAAGTGTCATTGTATCGACGGTAGCATTTTTCCCGACCCCAGTTGAACGTAGATTGCTCCATAGTTTTTTTTGAGGATTGGCCAGCACTTAGTTTAGATAGAAAATATCTTTTCTTAGCTCTTCGCTAAGGTTGCATGATTGCGTGCCCGAGAAAATATTTCCCAGTTGACGATAGTTGGTCTTTGTTTCCACCTAGAGTATAGCTTTTTACGGGCTTTCATGACATTTTGAACCTCCTACGTGAACCAAGGGCAATTTCCGTTTTGAACGGCAACTGTCTTTACAGTTACAGTTATCCACAGAAGAAAAATATCTAAACTCAAACGACAGTGGTAGCCGAGGCCGAGAAAAGTGAACATTGTATATACAAAAAATTAAATCATGGCCAGAAATCCCTGCTAGAGACAACTGATCGTGAAGTAGAACATTGTGACCATTGGACACCATAAGGACATCAATAAGACTGGAGGGAACACCTGGGGCAAAACGTGTAGCATAGGAGTTAACTATCGACAAGCCACAAGCAGCAGCAGAAACTAAGAGTACGTAACTTTTGTAATCACATTTTAAAAGATCATAACTGAGATCACCACAGATTACAATGTGCTCATATAAAGCAGTAAACTCCTGAAGCGCAGAAAAGAATGTCTCCAAAGAATAACATCGTTTTGGGTTATAAGCAACGCCAAGAAAACATTTTGTATTGCCATCATTAACATCCAGCAAAAGATATTCTATTGAGTCTCCTTTAGATTTCTTAAGCTCAGTAGTACTGTAGTGTACCGCAACTCCTCCATCAGATGTAGTAGTAACTCTATCGTTGCGAAGAAGTTTATATCCCGGTATTTCATATAAAAGATCCACGGCATCATCATCTTCAGGGTCAGATCATAACCAGGTTTCAGTTATACAAATAATATCGACTGTAGAATTAACAAAAATATTCTTTATGTGGTCTAATTTGGTTAGATTTAGACTACGAGCATTTAGGTAGCAGATTTCAAACTCTTCGCATGCCCTAGACAAAATATTAATCATTGACCGCGTTGCGACCACATCCACATTAACACTAACAGACGTGGATAGATTATTTAGGTGTTCATTGTAGTATAAGCCAAAAACAAACAATGAACAAACATTCAACACAAAACAATCAACAAACATTCTTGGGATACAAAATAGTAACAACAACAACTAAAGGAAGTGAGTAGAGTACGAATAAAAGTATTGATCGAAAAGTAGAGAGGATAGAAGGAAAAGAAAAAAAGATATAATAAGAAAAAAGGAAAAAAGAACATTATGCAAATATTGTGATATAAAAAATAGTTTGGTGAATAATAAATACGTATGCGTGGTGAGAGTGTTCCCGATTAGTGATCAAGGCAGCGGACAAGCTGAGTGTGCAGGCAAGCAGAGTCCTCAAAAGAATTTTATTGTTAACAGAATCTTTATTTCGGTGTCATCTTTACTTTTCTTCACATAAATCAGTCCATTGCGCGTTCTTACAGAAAAGAGTAAACCCTCTCTGCTGAGTCGTAGAGCATGTCGCAATAATGAGAGAATACTCTAGCGTTAAACTCTCAGTGATGTAGATGCGTCTGTTAATGGTGGTGTTTTTGACATCAGTCGTCGTCTTAGAGCTGTTTATAAGTTCTGCAAGCATTAAATCTTTCTTTGCCCGAAATGCACCAAGAAATGAACTTTGCTCGGTGTGCGAAGAGAGAGCTGATCATCGGTGGACTTGGTTTTTAAGCGAAAAGCGTCGAAATGTGGTGAAATTTGGTGATTTAGACTTGCGGCAATATTTTTTCACCAAATTAATTGGATTTTCGTGTGGGTTACGTGGTATGCCGCGGACAATCACGTCACGAAGCCGTTCTTTACGTTGGAGGTCCGCTAATTCGTCTTTTAATCTCCGATTGTCATTCCGTAACTCTGATATGTCGCTCTCAAATTGCTGCACTTTTTCGTGAAGAGAGGCAATGGCGTCGCCGTTTCCGAACCATTTCTGCCGATGTTGCTGTTTTTTTATGACCACCTTCCATGACGTTTTGCAACGCTGCCAGTATCACGGTAACGAGCTATGGTTCGAGACTCAAATGATTTATTCACTTTGAGGTGCTGGAGGGCTCTAACGATAGCTACATGTGGTTTTCCAGCCAAATATAAAGCAATCACACTATCACGTTTGAATTTCATCGCGGATAAAAATTTTTCAACACAACTGAGACGCAAATCGTGTAAAAGGCTTGTAAATAATAAAATTATCTGTCATGTGTCAAAATTTGAGCTCACTGTCATGAACGATTTGGTTGCAGTTCGAGTCATTCAGAGTGTATTGAACGGCGTGCAATATTATTTTAAAAAGCTGTTACATAACCGATCAAATAATACCAACAAAATAACGGATCCTTTTTGTGGGTTGCCATCTTCATTTTATTGTAGTGGCAATTTTTTCTAATTTTTTTAGTCGTTCCTAATTAGTTCGCCACAACTGTACTCGTAGGTTCTTTCACCAAAGAAAAATGTTCGATAAAAATCCGGTATGTTTTGCACAACACTGTACATATACAGATACATTAAATTTTGATAAAATCAGCAGGAAATACAGACAAGAATTCATCAACAAAAGATAAAGACTTGAATTCTACTCCAAACGTTACAAGCTTTTTCTTGCCTACCCCACTGTTGGAGTTCAAATCACCAAAAAACACAAACGACAACGCAACAAAGCTTTCATCGGCTCTTTTCAAATAGAGCGTAGACGCTAGAGCATAAGCTAGAGCACAGAACAGAGCCCCCACCGATTAGCAGTAGTAGTGGTGTAGTGAAATAACCAAAATAAACTTCCCCTCAAAAGAACACAACTCGAGGCATTCGGATTCTTGTTCTCAGTTCATATTCATCGTGATTCCTGAAACGATACGCATTGGCACTTTTCTCCGTTTGGATTTCGGTTCAGTTTTTTCCTTCTTTCCATTCTAAAGGCTTTTATCGATTAAGTTTATGTAGAATAGAAAAAAAAAACAAAAAAAAAAAAACAAAAACAAAACAAAACAAAACAGAAGGGATTGTTATGGCATAATCCAAGGCGATATATTGTATTTCTACAGTGCAGTGCTAAGTCGGATATCCAAAAAAAAGAGTTCACCCAAAAAACCTTAGAATTTCCGCATAGAGATACGAGTAGATATGTAATTTCTGTTCTGTTTCTTTCGTTGTTGTGTTACGAGTATTAGTAGATACAAGTATCCTCGCAGATGCATTAAATGTATTTAAGGACAAAAACAAACAAACGAGAACTTTTCTCTTTTTCTGCAATAGTGTGATATAGCTATATTTCGTAAAGTGATTTACATTCTGTGATTTAAAAAAAAAAAAATCAATATCTCAAATATTAGTAATAAAAACAAAAATTTCATACATCACGTAGTATCTCCAAGTATTGCCGCATAGCAGGCTTTTGTTTTTCTCCCAGGTCATTGATAAGAACCTGCTCATTTGCATGCAATTACAAAAATATTGAATTTTTAGCAAAAAAAAAAAATCATCTTAAATAACATATGATACAATCACAATCACTTACGACAGAGATTGTTACGAAATCGGTCTTCCAAACATGGCTTTATAGTGTCAAGTAGAAACCAACGCGACTTTTTTCCTGTTTCAAAAAAAAAACAATTAAAAATACAAAAACAAAGAAAAAAAACTTGCGTTTGACCAAAACCGAAACTAAAAAAAAACAAAAGAAAAAAATTTGAAAATCAACAACAAGAAAAACAAAACAAAAATGCAAATTCACATGCAACAAACATTCTGAATAAATTCATCTATTTTTAAAATCGAGTTTTATTCGGTACGAATATACGGACTGACGCGACGGTCGTATCTGTAATTCGTGCGAATATTCTATGCATAGCGCAACGAATCAAATGGTTTTACTTTTATTTGCACCTCTCCTCGGCGTAATAGATACGACTACGAGTAGGAGTACGAAAATCTGAAAATCTAACGAAATCCGACAGAATTCAATTACGGGGTTGGTTTTCAACTGAGAGCATTTTTTTTTTTTTCGTAAATTTTTATTAAAGTGTAAAGTTTGGCAAATGCGTTGGTCGTCGGTTTTTTTGAAATTTGGCAGAGATTGAGTACTCATTTTGATTTTGTTTATATTTGAAAAAAAAAAGAAAAATACACAAGAAGATAGTTTGGACAATTGAGGCGTTCAGCAATGAAATTGCTGCGCTTCTATGAATTTTCGAAAATTAAATGAGATCGAGCAAGACATATTGGCGCGCCATAAGGCGATATTTTTTGTTCTTCACAGCGATTGCTTTGCTGCCATTGGCATTAGTTTACTTGATAACTAATGAGCAAATTTATAAGATCAAAGGATTTGAGGTGAGTTTTTTGTCTCTGCATCTACAAGATGTGATTTATCTGCTTAACAAAAAAAAAGAAAGAAAAGAACAACACTCATTAATTGCATTTGGCCACTTGTAAATATTTCACCTGATTTGAACTGATTTCGGCACAGCTAAGTACATATGGTATCTCGTGGTGGCTTGAAATGTACTCGTACATATGTCATGAGAGCAGTGTGAAAGGACAACATGATTGATAACATATTTCGTTTCATGCATTAATTAGTGAAAGTTCTTTCGTAGGCCTGTTTGACTCACAATTTGGCACGTTGACCAAGGTTTTTTTTTTATTTTTTTTTTTTTGATTTTTTTGTTCTGTAAGTGTGTCATTGCACTCTTAGATGTTGCTCTAAATTTTTTATTTCTTACATTTTCCGCTTATTCGGTTCCTTGTATCCAGGACATTTTCTATCTCCTCTAGACATCTCTTTCTGGGTCCGTTGGCAATTTCAGCATCAACGTGAAGAATGACTGTTTCTTTTTGTTTTTTACTTCTCATCCGAGATGGACGAAAGATAATGAGTCCTTAACTTCTGGGTCAGCAGTTGAATGTACTCATATTCGTACTACTTTTTTTGCGTCACATCCATGTGCGCTAGGTTATGAAGAGGCGTAAGGTGAAAACATTTTTTCACGTTTATTTACAGAATAACCGTGATTTGTTTGTTACTTTTTACTCTTCAAATTCTTTGAACTTCAAAGTGAACGGCTGATACGTTTTATGGGTAATTGTGCTTTCTATGGCGGAACTTGGTAAGACAATTAGAAATTCGGCTCAGATCGTCAAGGCCCAACCTGTGTAGAACTGACATTCATACCTTCTTTATTCTATTACGTCAGTTCAGAGATAATCGTTGAACGTGACAGCGCCTTATGTGTTATTGGGTTCAGTTTAATTATTGGAGTCATTGCGTAGTGAGTGATACAATAATGGCAAAGGCCGTCAGAAGGTATGACGGCGGAGAAGTTGGCGGAACATATTTGCACGTTTTTGCTTTTAGCAAACTGTTTTCTTTTGGCAAATGATTTCAATTCAACGGTATCTTATTAATGTGTAAGTATCCGATATGTTTTTATAATAAAAAGATTAAGTTTTGAGATTTACGAGTATAGAACTCTTGTTTTCTTTTTGCTGTTAAATTAACTAAACTCGAACTTTTATTAATAATTTGTTAATTGGTGGCCTATATTTGTACGTATAATAGCTTTAGATAATTTACACATAATATGATCAACTCTTTCCATATTGGTCTTCTTTTTGGCGTGACATTAATTTTAATTAGTTTCCAGTTCCATGTAGAGGCATGTAATATTGACATAAATCTGCTGCGTAAAAGCACATATCTGCATCATAATTTTATTCAGATACACTGTTCAAGGAGATAATAGTTTGGTGTAGATTCTGCATTTAAGCCAATACATTCTTTTACGGACATAGTTTTCCGATTAACCGGAACTACCTTGTTCCTCTTCTTCTTTTATAAAGCGACGCAATATACATACATCTTCCACGATGCATTGCAATCGCATCGCTTATGGGGCGAGCGGAGTAAAATTCGAATGGCCGCTCTATTTTGCATCAACTCGAGGCCAAGATGTTGTTGAGCGACCGAATTATTTTTCTTTCGGCCCCTTGGGAACTCAACTGAATCTTGCTTTTCGGACCGTATTTTTCGATGAAGTTCTTTGAACATTGCAAAACTGGATGGAGACTTTCGTGAATGCCCGTACTTCTTATTTGATCATGTTTGTCACACCCGTCGACATTCGTAATATAGGGTCCGCCATCTAACTTTTTTTTTCAACTAGTGGTATGGTAATGGTAACAATTAGCTCATGTCTGATTTGACAGATAATTAGTTTTATCCTTCCGCTGAACGAATATGGTTGTGTATACGCTTGAACAACGCTGGGAAATATTGCGACATTACTTTGAAAATTATGATGCCGATTTTGCCAAAAAAATCATCTTTTCAGATGAAGCTAATTTTGATCTTGGCGGGTATGTAAACAAGCAAAATTGTCGCATTTGGGGTACAGAAAACCCGCACGCATACATTGAAAAGCCGGTACACCCAAAACGAGTCACTGTTTGGTGCGGATTTTGGTCCAGAGGCATAATTGGGCCATTTTTCTTCGAAAATGAGCAAGGAATGGCCGTTACAGTCAATGGCGATTGTTATCGGGCCATATTGTTCAAAAATTGAAGAGGAGGATATTGGCAACATTTGGTTTCAACAGGACGGCGCTACGTGCCACACAGCCGAAGCTACACTCGATGTTTTGCGCCCTGTTGTTGAAAAAAAAAACGTTAGATGGCGGACCCTATATTTTTCACTTCCTTCTCGGTCATCGTCCTTTAACTTCTCGTAAATCAACCAATACTGCGATGGATATATTAAAGCCGGACGCAAGACTGTCGTGTATAGCGAAGTACAAGACGTGTTTTCCTGTCACAAAACAGTAAGCTTTCGCTCTATTTAACACATCGAAATGACCGAATATATAAAGGATGTTTTTTTTAGAGTTAAACAAATTCAACAAGAAACAAAAGACTTGAAGCTAATGTTAATGTCTTCGATATTAGCCTTATTTAATAGATAATTGTATGCCATTAGTTTCCAAATGTAATATCGGGCATATGCGCTCAACGGTTAGCTCAAATCGTGAAGTCCAATTTTCGACAACTTATCGAGTAACTGGAGCCGTATACAAGTAATACCACGGCGAATCTTGGCTTCCAAATCCAACGTCTTTGGTTTATCGACATAGACTAGTGACTTCATATACCCACGAAGAAAGTAATCCAAAGCTGTGAGATCACAGGATCGTGGAAAGGTCCATTACGCGAAATTATGGGCTCAGCAAATGTTTCCCGTCGTGTAGCATGTTGCGTCATCTTGTTGAAACCAAAGCTCTGTCACGTCAATTCCATTCAACTGAGGACCGAAGAAGCCAGAAATCATGTTTCTATAGCGCTTCCCATTGACGGTAACATTTTGGTTGGCATCTTTCTTAAAGAAGTCTGGGTCGACGATTCCACCAGCCCATAAAGCACACCAAACAGTGAGTTTTAATGGATGTAAGGCGTGTCGACAAAGGCTTCTGGATTTCTCCACTCCAAATTCGGCAATTTTACTGGTTTACTTATCCATTTAACCAAAAATGGGCCTCATCGGAGAACAAAATTTTGCGTTGAAAATGAGGATCAAGCTGAATCATGTTTTCGGCCCATTGCACAAGCTGGTTCTTATAAGCTTTTAAGCCAAGATCTTTCCGTAAAATCTTCCACAAAGTGGATGGGCCTAGCTTGAATTGCTGTGCTCGACGCCAAATCGACTCTACGCTCCAGATCGGCAATAACTTCTTCTTTTCAGACAGTGCTGTCCTTTTCGGAGATGACAATCTGTAGAAACAGTGTTGCCAGTTTGAAAATCAAACCTCTAAAAAAAAACACCTTTTACATATGTACATTCATAACCTGTTATCTTCCTGCGTCGAAAGGTTGTCCACTACTGCTTATCATACTAATATCATCGGCGAAAGAAAAATAAGTCTTTCTGAGCTCGTCAATGTGCTACTTTTAAAAGAAAATCTTATACGACGGTAGAAAGGAACAGACTTTGAACACTGTATTGGTGTGTATCAGGTTTACCTTCGAATTCTCCGGTTGTAGCAAAAGTGCATTTAATTTTTGTTTTTAGCTCATCTTAAATATTGTGCAAGATTCTTACATACGTCTAAGGCACATTTTGAGATCGTAACGGCTTCCATCTCTCTAGGAACTCAATCTGTGACTATGACTATGTCACACGAAAAAGTGAAACCAAGGCGTACATGACTCTGGTGAAAGCAAGATAGTTGCACTTGATATTTCTAAGGCATTTGACAGAGGTTTGCTCTTTTGTCGAAAATGCGTGAATTTGGGATCTTTCGGAAAGTTCAATTCAAGTTGTCTTGGATGATTTTAATTCTGATATTCACAAAATAAATGCTGGTGTACTCCAAGGCTCTGTTCTGTCTCCGACACTTTTTTTAATCTTCCTTAATTATCTTTTGCCTGCTATTTCCAATATAATATATTCTTTTGCTGACGACAGTACTATCTGCTTTTCATATTCGTTCCCGGACTCACGTCCCTGTCCTTTGACTGTTCTATCCATCAAAATTGCCAGTAGCAATCTGTTCCTTCAAACTTTCAACCACAACACCCGTCTCGCTATGAATGATCATCAATATATACCCTCAAGCCCACTTTCGGACGTACTCTGAAATATCGTGATTCGTTCCTAAGCCGTGCATGGCTTGTGGAATGCCTTGCCGAGATCTCTATTTCATAGTCATTATAACTTGCATACATTTCAGACCAGTGCACATGTTTTTTCTTCCTTCTAAGGTTCCTTCGCCCGCGCTGTGTGTAAACATTTTAAGGGTACATTGAGCGCGTGCCAATTATATAAAAAAAGATAATATTCATATCTTACGAAGGTTCATAATATTTGTGCCTCATTACTGGTGAACTTTAAATCTCGTCGTATTTCGATCTGCCTCCTACATTGCAAGCATTTACTGCAATAGATTTTAATAATGTTGTGGTATTGACTCACTAAATCTAGCTCAAAGATTTTCATAGTACCATATTTCAACCTAGCCTCACCGATTGGGAGATGTTGCAATTTCTCGTGTCGTTTTTGCCTTTATACCGTAGAACAAGAAAGCTTTCGCACTACTTCGATTGCTTCTTAGCATTTTATAAACCAAAATCGCATATATTAAAGTTCAAGATGATCGATTGTTGCTCGTACTTCGGATGGTATATGATCTGGGCCGACCGCACGGCCCTAACTCCATTATTGCCCGTAAGCAAGCTTCCTTGTTTGTCTTCAAATTATTTCGGCAAATGAATCTCCTCAGAGATTCTTTTGCTTCTTCTGTTTTACTTAATCCACGCTTAAAAGGCTAGCCTTTCGTTCTTTACTATGACAAGCGTCTCATCGTCGCACCACCCACGTTTCACTATTTTGAAACATTGAGAAGGTGTTTTTTCACTTTCCTTACATTTTTTATTGAAGTTATATACCCGTACATTGTACGCATGTTTCTTACTTTTGGCTTATGGCATTTTGGAGCCATTATCCGCCCAGAGCTGGCCTCTGGCCTCGACCGTTTTTTTCTGATTTCTCCTTGAACAATTTTGTCAGGTAAAGTTGGTGTTAATGGATCACCTAAGAGTACCCTTGAGTACATCCTATGGCTAAAGCGTGTAATTTGGAATGTCGGTTGTCCTTCCACAACTTTTTCCTTCGGTAGATATTGTTCAATCTCGATGACTTCCCTATTAATAAAAATCATTTCCCCCCTTGATATTCCACTTACGGAGTCAACAAAGTTGTGGCAAAATATTTATTTTTCTGATTGCTCACTGCATACTTGCGCTAACAGTATTCCAAGTTTCATGTTTGCTTGCGATTTTATGTATCAAGTTCAACTGTCAATAGGAAGGCGACTGTGTTTT
This sequence comes from Volucella zonaria, assembly GCA_963966105.1. Taxonomy (NCBI): domain Eukaryota; kingdom Metazoa; phylum Arthropoda; class Insecta; order Diptera; family Syrphidae; genus Volucella; species Volucella zonaria. The sequence continues at coordinate 116,183,388 of OZ014534.1, read as the reverse complement.
TGCTTTGTTCGGTTCGATAATAATGCGGCTTAGTTGCCGATTCAAGGAGCGGGCCCTATTGCCGATATAGTTTTTATTATGTCGCAATTATTCTCAATGTTTACTCGTCATCGTGCCGACCTTTCAACTAAACTTATTGAATCACTTACAAAATTTCTTTATTGAGTAACGATCGTAAAAATAAAAGCCCGCTTATTTGAGATTCCATGTTGCAAGTCTGTCTTTATTGACTATTAATCGATTTCGAGAAAATGTCTTTTAACTCTCTGTCCAACGCCTTTGTAGCCGTTACCGTCACTTCCATCGTTAATTTTTTTTAATATAGGACGCTGCTTATATTGTATGTATTCAATGCATCAAAGCCTATGTTTCGTTCTTAAGCAGTCTTCTAAATCTTCTTTAATGGGCAAGATAAGTAGGGCAGCTACTTCTCCAACATATGTAGATAAATGATAGATAGATAGATAAATTTTATTTCTTATGATTTCAGGATACAAAAGATTACTATTTACATAGTATATACAACAAGTCATAAGTTCTAGAAAGAATATAAGAAAACTAGAGTTGAGTGTCACTTCAATTGGTTTAAACAATAAAAATTATGTTGTGGGTGGGGTCCCCCTATAAGAAACACTTGCATAGTAGAACAAAAATGAATTCAAGAGTAACCAAAGTTACTGCTAAAAATGCAATAGTTATTATAAAAATAACAAAATCAAAGAAAAAATTAAAAATAAACCAAAATATCAGTAATAATCGATTCTAAACCAACATAGTCTAAGCAAAAGAGCCAATTTTTAACTAGTTTTATAAACGTTCCAGGTATTACTACTACCTTGATGGATTGCAGGGGTTTATTAAACAACCGATAAGACAAAACACAAAAAAAAATTACGATATGCTGTAGTACGAAAATTGGGTAGAGATAACATGTTTGAAAAGTTTACACGTAAATTAAAATTGAACCACCAGTTGGAAGAAGGGAATAAATCCATTTGATCTTACTTTTGGGAAAACGCAAAAAACTGAATAACTTCTTTATTTGACGGTTTTCAAATTTTGAACATATGGATAAAATAAGGTTTTCAATGTTTTGAGTCGCATGAGTTACATTTTTTGTTTCTATCGGTTCCTAGTAGCTAGATATGGTATATCGTGTGAAAAAGCTCGGATTTATTTCCTTCTTCCAGCTGAAAAAAATTTTTATTTTTCAAAGATAAAGCTTAAACTATTGTATAAAAAATAGATAAAGTTATTAAACGAATAGTATTTAGTCGCAATAGTTTTTGCGACTTTTCGACTATAAAAGAACAATGTCTTCCCGATTTGTCCGATGGTTTATATCAAGAAGAAAAACTACAACTGTTTCTTTACAAAAACGTTATAAAATCAAATTTTATAAGGCTGCTTCAACAAGCGCCTAGATGGGTTCACAGTCCAACTTCGAATCCTCAGCCGTATTTTCTCCTGACCAGCCGTGCCTCTGTTTCACTTCCAGCGTATCTTTCGCCGGAATCCACAGGGACTTAATTCTAGATTTTCAACAAATGTTTGTTTTAAAATTAATTATTCTAAGTATTTTATATACAAATATACAAAAGAAAATACTTCAATTATAAAAATTATAAATATGTTTGAAATAAAACAACAAATAACAAGTAGGGTTTTGAATAATACTCGTATATTAGTTTATGTCTGTATCTTTAGACCTTAACCAGATCGTATTATGTTCCAATAGAACTGAAAATAAAGGACAAAGAGAAAAAATCTATTGAAACGCCATTTATTGAAAATGTTCTTGTACCGTTCAGTAGCAGTAGCAGTAGTAGGCCAGGTCAATATGTTCATGTAAAGCTCCTATTTATCGTCCTCTATATACTGAACAATTTTACGAATATCTTCCATCTTCTTGTAGTTTCTTGATATCTTGTCCAAATATGCTTTTGTGGTAGGTAGTGCAGGTGTTACGCCATCCTTCTGGAGCAAGAAAGTACATATGTTCAACAAGTCCCTCAATATACTGCGACGCTTCCAAGTAGCCCTTAGATTCTGAACAGTATGTCAGATGTCTGTACTTTGAAATCATGTACTCGTACATGGAATCTTTAGAAACTGACTTGCAAGTTTTCTTGTAAAAATTTGGCCATGTACTTTTAAAATAAAGTATGTCAGCAGAAGTAATGCTTGTCACTTTAAATCCAGTCTTTTTAGCAGTGGATATCATGCTGTTATACTCCACTTACTTTACTTACTTACTTAACCGGCTCCTGACCCGTGGGGAGTCTCTGCCTGAGTTATCCAGACCAAGCGCACTGGCATCCGCGATAGCTTGGTCTTTGAAACGTAGGTTCGGTCTTCTTTGTCGTCTCGAACTTGAGGGCTGAGATTAGAAGATTCTCTTAACTGGAGTTTTGTTGTCCATTCGCTCGATGTGGCCGAGCCAATGTAGTCGACGTATTTTGGCTTTTTGGACTACATCCACATCTTGGTATAGCTTATAGAGTTCGCGGTTGTATCTTCTCCTCCATTCGCCCTCCTCGAACACAGGACCAAAAATTAGCTCTCCCTTCCTGCTTATCGTCCAGCACTCGGCGCCATACAGTATAACTGGCAGGATAAGGGTTTTGTAAAGCGTACATTTTGTCCTTCGAGTAAGGAGTTTTGAACCCAATTGCTTTGCCAAACCGAAGTAGCAGCGGTTTCCTATGGTAATTCTTCGTCGGATCTCCACTAGAGTGTCATTCGTGGAGTTCATGTTTATTCCGAGGTAGATGAACTCCTTAACTACCTCGAAATTTTTGCTATCAATAGTGACATTTTGTCCTAGGCGGTGGACAGGTGATTTTTTGTTTGTTGATAGCATGTCTTGTTCTCGTTTACTTACAGGCCAACGAATTTCTCCTGTTCTTCAACCGCAGTGAAAGCCTCTATCACGGAACGCTGAGAGCGCCCGATGATATCAATATCGTCCGCATATCCCAAGAGCTGGACGGACTTGTTGAAGATAGTGAAGAAATCACATGATAGCGCATCACCTTGCCAAAATCCAAACTGTTTTCCAGAGTTACGCGACACAACTGGATCAGTTTTTCAGGGATTCCGAATTCGGCCATCGCCATATAAAGCTCCTGACGATTAATGCTATCATATGCGGCCTTGAAGTCGATGGAAAGGTAGTGAGTCTTGACTTGAAATTCGTTGGTCTTTTCCACGATTTGTCTCTGTGTGAAAATTTGATCTATAGTCGATCTGCCGGGCCGGAAGCAACACTGGTACGTGCCGATTAGTGTGTTACAGATCTTATATGCGACATTAAGCAGGGATAGGGATACGATAGTTCTTGCAAGACATAGGATCGCCTTTTTTTGTAGATGGGGCATATGGAGCTGATAGTCCAGTCGTCGTGCATGCTTTCTTCCACCCATACTTGGATGATGATTTGGTGTATGCACCCTACCAAAACATCGCCACCGTATTTGAAGAGCTCGGCTGGTAAACGTAAACCATCAGAGCCTGCAGCCTTGTTGTTCTTAAGCTTTTTTATAGCTAAGCCAACTTCTTCTATACTGGGTGGTGGAACTGGTTCTTCATTGACAGGGCGTGGGTTCTCTTCTTGCCCTATCACTCTCTCTACATGATGCCCATTTAGCAGCTGCTGGAAATGCTGCTTAAACACATCTACTATTACCTGTGCTTCGGTGACTAGGTTTCCTTTGGTGTTTCGAAGAGCTTGTGTTCCGGTTTTGAAGCCAGCAGCCAGTTGCTTGGCATTCTTATAAAACCTCCGGATGTTGTTTCGATCACGAGACTCTTCGATCTCTTCGATGGTTTCGGCTACCTCCTTGATGATGTCGCGATACTGGCACCACTAATGGTTGGCGTCTGTGGTAGGTGAGTGCAGAGTGGAGAGTTTCTCACTCAGGCGCTCTCTGTAGTTTTTGGCTACTCCAGGTGTGCTAAGGCGTCCAACGTTGAATTTCTTTTTCTGGGCGGTTCGCAATTTCTTCACGTTGGACAGTCGAGCTCTGAATTTAGCCGCAACAAGAAAGTGGTCAGAGTCAATATTTGCCCCTCGGAATGTGCGCACGTCGAGGATGTTGGATGCGTGCCTCGCATCAATAAGCACATGGTCGATTTGGTTGGCAGTTCGACCGCCTGGAGAGAGCCAGGTTGCTGTGTGGATCCTTAACCTTGCAAACCTAGTGCTACTTATCACCGTGTTACGAGCTGCTGCAAAATCGATTAGTCGGTAGCCATTGCCTGTTGTCGGTTCGTGGATTCTGTGCTTATCAACTAACCCGCCAAAGATGTTTTCCTTTCCGACTTTAGCATTGAAGTCCCCGAGTACAACTTTGACATCATACTCCGGACAGGCTCCGTAGGCTCCATCCAGGAGCTCATAGAACTTCTCTTTGATGGGTTCTTCAGCCTCGTCGGTAGGGGCGTGTGCACATATTAGGCTTATGTTTTGGAAGGTAGCTTTGATGCGGATCACAGACAGGCGATCACTTATCGGCTTGAAGTCAATGACTTTTGACCTGTGCCGATTTGACACGACGAATCCGCACCCTAATACGTGCAATCTTTTATGGCAGCTGTAACAAATTTGCAATTTTTTCTTTTCATCATACCTGATCCTATCCATCGTATCTCTGGATGGCGTTATACTCCAATGGAGTGTAAATTCGATTCCTTTTTCTGATAAGCCGTTTAGCTGTCCCAAAATTTGGATCGCACTGTAAGAACGAGTGACCTCGTACAGATTTAGTACTATCATTCAGCGTTCCACTAGATGTAGAACAAACGTCAGCTTGTTCCCGTCCAAAACGATATGAGTAGTTTATATGGAAATGCTTTCAGTACAAATCATACAGCACGATGCTAGCATGCTTAGGGTACTTACTGCAAAATAGCTCATGCATTATTTTAATGTTGAGTGAAGCATCAATAGGTTTACTGCTATAGTGCGACTCTTTCAGTAGGAAGGATCAAATATGCTCATTCATTGCTACGGTTGCATTGGCAGGCAAAGAATTTCCACGCGTAAGATGTTTTCCACGCTGATCTACAGGCACTCTTCCTTCAGCAGCGAGTGATGATAGCCGGAAAATAACTTTACTTGACACAGTGTACAGAATGGAGAATGTTTACCTTCAGATCCTGGGTCAGTTGAATTTTGTACGGATGCAGGCCCAAGTCACGATGGAAAATTCGCCAAGTTGTGGTCTGTGAAAGGCCGAGTTCTTGTGAACGATGCGAAATCGACTGCCTCCTCTCCTGTAAACTCTCACGTTGCCCGAACAGAAAACCCATGTTGATAAAACAATTTTATCATTTGCACATGTTGTTGAATGCTATGTCCGTCCATGGTGATTTGGCGAAACAGACTAAATAAACGACAGCTAATTTGACAGATGTAGCTTCTACAATATGGCCGCTATTAACTGTATTAGTATACGAGTAGGTCGTTAATTCAACATTAAAATTAACTTCTAAAAATTCTAGGCAGAGAATTAAAAATGGTAGACCAGCGAGTAAAAGGATTTAACTAATATCATTTTTTAGATAATTTTAATCCGTTATTCTGATCCACCATCTTGGTCGTAGGTAGGTAGGTAGGTAAGAGTGGCTGTTGCAAACACCTACTTAGGCCTATTGGCCCATTGTGATGTTACGTGGATCTATGATCCTCTTACTAATAGAAAAAGTTTGAGCTTCCGATGAAGCGTAGTTTACGTCTATATTTTGTAGATCGCTTAAGTCATTGTAGAAGAAAGTTCCTAAGTGAAGTTTTATCCTCTGCGAGAGAACTGGACATGTACATAGAAGGTGGAGGATTGCCTCCTCTTCCTCTTCATCCATGCAGCTTCTACAAGAATCATTTGTAAAGGCGCCAGGCAGTCTTGTGTGCTTGTCTATGAGGCAGTGTCCAGTGATGATACCTATGATGGCGTTGCGATGCTTCCTATTTAGAAGGATCAGACTCTTAGAGCGATTCGGATCTAGATTTGGTCAGATCTGTTTAGTCGCTAGAGATGTTGGCCCAACAGTTCACCTAAGTTCTGTTCTTTTATTGGCATCCAGCTTTAGTATTAATTTGCATGTAGCAATTGGTATACCTATGCTACCCTTTTTCGGTAGAATAGGTAGAGTGGTTCCAATTTTGGCGAGTTCATCGGCCCTACAGTTTCCTGTAATGTTTCTGTGGCCCGGCACCCAGCAAAGGTGAAAGTTGAACTGCCCTGCCATCTCCAGAAAAGATGATCGTCATTCAAGGGCGGTTTTCGAATTTAGTAACTCGATAGCTGCCTGACTATCCGAAAAGATGCGGATATCCTTTGCAGATATCACGTTTTTCTTCAGCCGTCCACCAGACGACAAAACCGTAAGTGAGTATCGGTCTTATGACCGAGATGTTTAGCCAGTGGGTTATGCGGGCTTGAAGGCCCCATTTATTCCCAATGGTTTTTTGCAAAAGAATAAAGCTACTGTAGCTTTGTTGAACGTTAGGTTTCCAGTTTAGGTTCCTGTCAAAAATGAGACCCAAATATTTTGCTGTATCAGAAAAGACTAAACTTATACCGTTTATTGAGGGAGGGTCTATAATTGGAATTTTGTATTTCCTGGAAAAGAGGACAAGATCATTTTTATGGGGGTTTACTCCCAGCGATCTGCCCAACGGGTCACTCTGTTGAGATTTAGTTCAAGGAGTTCCTTAATGGTATTAAGATGCTTACCTGAGACGGCTATAGCAATGTCATCTGCATAGGCAATCACCCTGCTACCACCCTCTTCCAGGTATATCAGCAATTTATTAACCACTTAGTTCCAGAGAAGGGGAGAGAAGACACAGCCTTGTGGCGTTCCTCTGCTGACATATCATTTAGCAGAAGCCTCACCCAATTTGGAGTTGATTATCCTGCTGTTTAACATAAGACTGATCAACTCCCCAATTGAATCGTCAGAGTTGACAGCGCAGTCGTGATTGCGGATGTTTTGGCGTTGTTAAAGGCACTCTCTATGTCCAGGAAAGTAACCATTTTAGGGAAAGCAACTATATTGTAGGGGTCGTTCGTTCTTGGATCAATTTTAGCTCGTATATGGATATCAATCAGTCGTTTTAGAGTTTTCAGAAGGAAAGCTGATAGACTTATAGGTCTGAGGTCCTTTGGAACAACATGAGAGCATTTTCCGGCTTTGGGAATGAAAACTACATTGACTTCACTCCTTGAAAGTGGAATGTGAATCAGTTCTACACAGCTCCTCATAATATTTTTTAGTGAAAGCAGAATAATATCTGAGGACCTCTGTAGCTCGGCAGGTATTATACCATCAGTTGTTCCCGGTTGCAGTAGCCCTGTTTGGGTTGCTACTGGCCGCGAATTGGGAGCTGCTTTGGTCGTAACTTTACAAAAAAAAAATCGTGGGTGACCGTTTAGTATCGTATTTTGAAGAGTACGAGTAGTACCTATTTTTCAAGTACATAGCCTCATATGGTATATCTCAAAATCCGTACGTGATGGCCCAATTCTGACTTTGGACTCGAATTTTACGCACTAAATTCGAATGATCCCCAACTGCCCAAACAACGTAGATTTCGAGGGTTAGTGTAAAAGAAAATGGAATTGTAAAGAGATGAGCAATCGACGGAGCCTGAGAGGAGTCGGTGAATGAAGAGAATGTCTGCTGCGTTCCTTCGTTCCTCAAGGGTATTCGGTTAATAAGTTAAAGACGGTCTCGATAGGAAGGTAAGATTAGAAGATCGTTCCAAGGTAGCCTCGAAGAGCAAATCGAAGAAAACGACTCTGGATCCTCTCAATTCGGGATACAGGAACTCGTTCAAAGGGACACCACGATTATGCTAGCGTGCTCGAGAAGGGGGCGAACGTGTGTGATGTATAGTAATCTGGTCACGTACGGGTTGCAGAATTCTTTGGACCATTTTTAACGAAGCCAAGTGATGAGTTTGCTTTAGTAATTATTTCATCAATATGCGAGCGGAAATTGTCGCATAATATGCCAAGGTCGCGGATAGACTGAACAAGGTATATATGTAGGCTGGTCATGGAGAAGGTAAATTTGGGGAGCAGACTTGTTGTACTTATGTGAGAAGGTAATCGATTGACGTTTGCTGACATTGAGTTCTAAGCAGTTTTTGATGCGCCAGGAATCGTGTTGTGAAGAATAGGTTTAAAAAACTTGGTATCGTCAGCATAGAGAGAAAGTGTTGGGTAGTGAATGACCTTTTCAAGATCTTTAATGGTCGGGATGAACAGAAGTGGACCTAGGATAGCACAGACCTGAAAGGAACACTATAAAAACGATTATCCAGGTAAGAAGATATCCATTTTGGCAAAATGGGTTCAAAGTCCAGGACGGACAATTTGAACAGGATTAGTTTATGAGATATCTAGTCAAAAGACTTACCGAAATGAGTTGTTATAACGCCAACTTCTTTATCACTTTCTAAGGTTGAGAGAACAGAGGACACAAATTCGACGAGGTTAGTGGTAGTAGATCTATCTTTCAGAATTGATTAGGGGAAATAAGAGATTTGCACTGGAAGCTTAACGCTTCGTACAAAATGCTTTCGAGGGGTTTGGGTATATGTGAAAGTTTAGCTATGGGGCGGCAATTAGTGACTTCATTCTTTAATCACTTTTTGTGTATCGGTGTTATGAAAGAATACTCCCATATCTGTGGAAATTCACCTTGAGAGAGGGATAATCAGAAGAGATTTGTAAGGGGGTGGACAAATGTTGAGGAACACTTTTTAAGAAATGTGGATTGAAGGCCATCTGGGACGGGTAAGTATCCATCATTAAGTTGTTGTAATTTATTTTCTATTAGTACGAGTATATGATTAAAACTTTGAAAAATAGGTCAATGGGGAAGTTAAGTAGGTATTTGAAATAAGAGGGATCCGGTACGAAGGAATTATCGGCAAAAGTTTTCTTAAAAAAAGTTGCAAAAAAGTTGGCTATGGTATGTGGATCGGTTGATAATATGTTTTCGTATGAGAGGGATGGAGGAAATGTCGAAGTACTGCTGATGTTGGTCTGTGTCATCACAACTTATTCCTTTTCGTATGCTCCATAATCATCGCATATGTGTTGCGTTCAATTTTCCTTTTCCAGGACATTTCCAGAATTGGGCATACATTGAATATGTGGCCAATTATGTGCTTAACAGGGCTGGACTTAACAGAATAAATAGTGATAAAGTACAACCTTTTTGTTAACATTGCGCTTTAATTGTTGACATACATAATATGTTTGGCAGAAGCTTTATACGTGATATTTAGAAAGCTTATCGTAGTAGGTATTCGAAGCAGATTATGGATAACCAAACAGCATTTTCAATTCTACGTTTTGATGCTGGAACCTTGTTGTGATCAATGCCCAATTTTATTTGTGCAAATAAATTCCGGTACTAGAAAATTAGAATGTCCAAGTGCAAACCAGAGAATACTTCTGAACTGGGGAAAATATGATCAAGTATCACCCACTATGTATATTTCTAAGTGAAAGGTCATGCAATTTATATTGCAAAATTCATGTGGTTGGTATCATTTGGTATTTAATCACGTACGACGTGTGTTAGATGGTGATAATTGAATATGTCTTTAGTTCCAACATGACAATTGAACAACTATTATGGCAAAAGTGTGAAGTAATGATACGATCTACTTTTAATGTTATCAAATCTAATCAATGTCAGATACATAGATACATAGTAAGAGACTTAATGGAGGTATGTGTACCATATGTGAATGTAACCGCAAAAAAGTAGGATAAAAGTTGCTTTTTTTTAAAGGATATTCTGCTACAACTTCGTATCTGCCTGATAAACTCTGTTCTTATGAATCCATTATCGTCAAAAATATTGAAAAAGTTTTTGAACTCATAATATTGATAGAGCAGTTAATGGAAGGTGTTATATTTACGCAAGGCATTGTACTCTAGTTGAGCAAACGTTATGTATTGTTGCTGTTTGATTTGTTTAAATCCTAAATATTGACGCACTAAGAGTATTTTGTTGTTACAAATTTGTGTACATATTTCTTTAAAAGGCGGAGCGAGCGGCTTGTTGAGAAATATTAGTCTTATGGTTTATGAAATTTATTTATTTAATGTAGCAGAAAATAGTTTTACGGTGTTAGATCAGCAGTTTCGTGTTGTCCCATATGATTTTGGATCAATTAAACGTCAGTTATTGAAATATTGTAGTTGAGATATTTGACAGTAATACACATATCTGTATACGTACTCGTATGCTTGACAACAAGCGATAAATTGGTTTCATAACATACGTTTGTAAATACTGAATAAAGAGGTTATCATAGGTAAAACATTATACAATTTATGTACATAACATATAAAGAGGATTCTGCTTCGGGTGATTTATATGAGAACGTTTTCGTTGACCTGTTAGCTAATGTGGAGCATGAAAAGCTTGAAAGTAAATTTATCTTTTATTATAATCCATTTCTATCCATCTATTGAATGATTTTTATGAAGCTTCAGCTTCTGTTGCTAGGATCAAACAATCATGGAAAGGGCTTAAAAGACTATGATCATATATATGTATACTAATCCTGAGAAAATGTATACTTTCAATCATTAGAGTCATAATACAGATTTTTCCGCTTCCCCGGAAAAACAAAAAACGCTTTTGCTGACGTTCCATGCTAAATATTTGGAAGGTATTCATTCCATATAGAAAACTATGTAAAGTAGGCATATTAAGCGAATCATACTTACTTACTTGGATAGCGCTACAGTTGGAAGGGGATCAGAGCCTCAGCCAGTAAACCTTTCCAGTTAGCTTGGTTTTTGGCCTGCTGCCTCTAGTTGTGATGGCTGAGGCCTCTTCACACAGCGAAGTCTTTTCTACCTGGAGGAACAGGTAGAAGTCGAAAAATTTCCAAGCCGGAGCGATGATATAAATTTGTACATATGTATATTCGCTCTACGTCTCAACCGATTGATGAGTGATTTTTGGGTTAGCTTGATGTTGCTTTTCAGTCCGAGAAGTTCGGTATTCAAAACGACCACTGATATTTTCATCCACGTTCACTAAAGTCCATGCTTCTGTGCCATATGGCAAGACAGGGATGATGAGGATCTTGTATAGAGTATCTTTAGTAATTTAAGGCCTTGTCAACTCAATCTTCTTAATAGGCCAACGAAATAGCATTGGGAAGTTTGAGTCTTCGGTTGATTTGTGATGTGGTATCAGATCAGCGGAGTCGATGAAGAAAAATACCCTAACTACCTCATCAAGGTAATAGCTATCTTTTGTGACGTTCTTACCGATTTGTCGAGAATTAGCATCCCTCACTGTTAGAAACATATGCTTGGTTTGTTCTGTTTTTGCAGGTTCTGTTTCAATACTTGCGAACGCATCAGTCACAGGTCAATCACGTCAGTGGCATCAGTGTATGCAATTAAGAACTGAGAATTGTTTTATAAAGTAGACACATGGGAATTATTTGTGGGATGCAATACCATCCAAATGCACTCCTCGGCTCTGCTTGCAGACCCTCATCCTTTTCTTAAAATTTTCAATCACTCCTTCACATAATTGAGCCTCTATTTCGGCGATGGTGGTTTCAATTTTACTTTCATAGTTGGCGCAGACCTTGCTTTTATCATAGCCCCAAAGTAAGAAGTCTAACGCTGTACAATCGCATGATTTTGGCCAATGGGTGTCTCCGAAATGCGGAATTACGAGGCCAGGAAACTTCGTGCGTTATAACTCGATTGTTTTTCGACTTGTATGGCACCTAGCACCATCCTGTTAAAAGTAGAGGCCGTATCCATATATTGTACTCGAGCTCCGGTCACAAAAAAGGTTCTTTATCATGTCTTCATTGACCCTAGTGGCTTTTCCGGCTTCATCATCGTTTGCGCAATCGTTTTGCGCAATCTGAGAACTTTGGCGGGAATGTTATAAGTAGACATGGTTCTGTATAGCTCATCTCTTTCGACGTGGTCTTAAAATTGCGATTCTAAGCATCGATCTGGATCTCTTTTTATCGCTCGTTGGGTAGTAATTCTGAATTTCGATGAAACGAAAAAGCGACAGTGATTTCGAACTCGGATGAAACGAAAGAATGGAAATGAAGTGGTTCCGAACTCCGATGAAATCAATCCCTACTCCCTTTTGCACGCACTAGATGGCATTCAAAGCCGCGCAATAATATGTACTACTTGTAAATGACACTAATACTGTATTATCCAACAAGGATAAAGTGTTCATTGCTTCTCGATGTTATATCACTATTTCCACCAGTAGTACTCCTACATAGCCAATAAAGTTATTCCACTTCAAACTCTCCTAAACAACCTGTGGATGCTAAAAATTCGATAAAACGAAAAAGCTACAGGAAACGGGACGGAGTAGTGAGCGTGGTAAGGCTGCTCGGCCAGAATGAGATATAGGAGAGGAACGATAAGGCGTCCGGCTCTTAGTAGGGGACAAAAAGAGACGGGATAATGCGCGTGGTGGGGCACTAATTCGTACGGAATGAGCCATGAGTGGTGAAGGTGGCATCGTGGGTTAGTGCACAATGAACGAGTTGCGCGAGATGCTTAGCAACAACATCAGCATCGTCATCACCATTGTTACCATCGTCAAAGTACCTACCTACAAATTGTTTGGTACCAACGCCAAAAGCATCATCAACACTTAACCGAAAGCTTCAGTTTAACAAACCAATTTGGCTTAGTTTGGCTTGGCTTTTGTTTGTCAATGTCAAGAAGATAGGCACCATAGAACAGAAACAGCATTGCTCCAGCGACATCGGTTGACTTAGTTTGGGAATAGCGGCACTAGCAATGCAAGTAAAACACCGTGATTGTTAACTCTTCATTGTATGATGTAATGTTTTGTATTATTCTAGGTAGGTACGAGTATTATGCTAAGTTCATTTAAGATAACAAGCCAGTCATGTGAAAGGCCTTGAAGTAAAAAGACATTATTCAAATATTTAAGTTGTGTTTTATTTGTAAGGGCTGGACAATTATTGTACATAACTCGCGCTCAGGATACCGACCGACGGTCCATCTCATGTCGGTACTATAGATCCGAGTATAGGCGCATAGAGTCACGGCTATCTTCGTATGAGTATGGCGAGTTCTAAAGGGAATTTGCATGGAAATTAGCTATGTTATAGAGTATCCCTAACATTTATCGAGTTTATACAGTGTATCGAAGTTATAGAGGTTATAAGGCAGTAAGAAATACTCCCTAAAAAATTCCTCGATAATAAAAAAAGGTTTCTTCTACCAAAGAAAAGTTTTTTTTGTAAATATGTTACTCATAATCTAGGGTGGGCATCCTAATTTTAACTATTTATCTAGCTTCGTGACGTTTCTCTTCTATCGCCTAACTTTCTAGGCTAACATTTTTTGTTTTATAGGATCTTCTATAGGGTGCTACGAGTATATATTGTAGTTAATTGTGTTCCCCCAATACTTGAGGGTGACAAAAATATCGAATAGCAATCAATAGTGGCATCTTTTATAATGTCACGCACAGTGTTTCATGTTATTATTGGTTTGGTTGGATATTTTTTATTCTTCTTTTTTGACTCGTAGCCGGTGGCTAAATATTGAACATGTTCTTGGCTGGAGTTTTGTTGTTTAGTCGCTCTATATGGGCGACCCAATTAAGTCGGCTTTTTGATTTTTGGACTACATATATCATAGTTCGCGGTTCTATGATACCTCCTTTCAGTATTTCTTAATTCTTCCAGTTTATTGTTCAGCAGATCGCATTTTGATACAGCTACTGACATCCGTATCATTTAGATCTCTATCCTTCTTGGAATGGGTATGTAAAGCAAACCTTTAAGCATGCGCTTCATTTTTCTGTCACAAAATACTTCGACTTGCACAGAATCTGTTTCCTCCTTATACTACACGATAGAAGGAGCTTGTATACACTGGAACTCTTGCTTAAGTCGTTTCCTTGTACTTAGATGTACCACATTTTCTGAAGCCTATCGCCTGTTTATCGATTGCGAGGGAAAATCTTCCATGTCCAGATAAAAACTTCTATGTCCATTGCACGTGCTCTAGCTACCGCTTTCTTTGCCATTTTTTTTCATCGTTCCTATTCGAACTCGACACATGCAGTCTCCGCTATGTCTAATGCGAGCTTGAAAAGGTTCCTGCTTGCACAAAAGTCCGTTTTCGTTCCATAAACATTTTTGTTTTTTTTTATGTGATGCTGGCCTTTGAATATCCCCAGCAAGGTTCTTGCACATATTTTGCATTTTCCTCGAAATTCCGTGCGTTAGATTCATCTTCTTTGTTAATGGGAGTAAAGAGTCATTACAGCACATTTACAGCGCACAGCTGACCTTCTTTCTTAGTTGTCTAAATAGAGCACTTAGAGCACATTGTTCTTCTTGTATGTTCCTTTTATTGAAATGTCTCAGTCGTTTTTAGAAAGTGTTTTAGTGACAAAATACCTACTGCACCATAACTTACCCCATTACCGCGGAGTACCTGCAACCTGATGCGAGCGTTGGCTGGCCACTCGCAGATGTAGTCTCCGCTTTATCGTCATCACACTCTCAGTAAAGATTGCAGAATGTTGTGTCACTCATGCCCACCACACTTAGGATGCACAGTGCACCATCACCACGCTAGTAGGAACTCTGCAGTCTTTCATAGTATGAATGCCGCTAACATCTAAGAGACGGCGGGAAGTATTCGTTTGGACTGCAGGAAACCACGACAGTCATTTCCTTTATAATAATAGAAGTTCTAACCAAGTATGCAGACAGTCCTAATGCAGGATCGGGTCTTGAAAATCTTTCCCTCTGAGCCTTACTAGTAAGGTTATCTGTGATTTTATTCCATGTGATTCTACTGTGACCAGGGTCCCAAACAAGACTCAGTGAATTCAGCCTTTCGAATGCGTTCAGTAAAATCTTGCATGCTCGAGGATCTTAGAGAAGTCGTAAGAGATGCAGATGCTTCATTAAACTACGAGTATTCTTCACAATATACTAGATGGAGTGAAAAGTGACCTCCTTGACTGCCAGAATGCGCTGCTACTGCAAAAAAGATTATGGTGCCTTGAAGTTCGTTCGTATTTAGGCAGACATGCCAAACTTCAGTGCGATACTGTCAGCGGGTGCAGCGAATGCTCACTCCTGACCAAAAACACGAACGCGAAAGCACTTCGAAAGAGTGTTTGGACTTGCTGATGCGGAATCGGGCGGACTTTTGGCGTCGATTGGTAACTGGATTTGGATCCCTCGGACTATTATCTCTTCCCAAACTCCAAAAGATGGCTCATCAATAAAAAATTCAGCTCACGCGAGGAAATCATCGACGCCACGTAGGAGTATTTTGCAGACCTTCCGGAAAATTACTTTCCGGACGGGATCAAGAAGTTTGAAAATCGCTGGAATAAGTGTATCAAACTAAAAGGGGACTATACTGAATAAAATAAAAAAAACATTTAAAAGAATTTTTTTTCATTTCCAAGGAGGTCACTTTTCACTCCATCTAGTAGTTCATTGCAGTCAAGATTGCGTAAATTTCCGCTTGGAAGACAGAAGCAAGTTTTCCTAATGAGTAGCGAATTCTAACCTCGTCGTCCTCCCGAAGGAAACTAACGGTCTATCCTTAATCGGAGGAGCCATCCTAAAAGTAAAGTTAATGCAAGCAATGAAACATTATGCCAGTCTTACAGTGACATGGACCTGGTCAGAAGGCTTAGCTTACATTATACAGAGCATATGGGCATCAGAACCTTAGAGTTGAGAGAAGTCTTCCACCAACTCGGCGTGCGTAGGTGAGGGCATCTAGCTAGGGTGCCAGGGTAAAAGTATACCATACACTGTATCCCTTTGACCCATCAGTGATCTACAGAAGTGAAAACTCGATTACGCATAAACAATCCAAGTAATCTTATTAAATATTTTATCGCTGCAGGCTCGTCATTTTGATTGCCTGAAAATAATGGATCACTCTTTAGAACAATTGTGGGAACTGCGGCAATACTCTATTATCCGTTGCCTCTCAATGAAATTGTTTCATCTATAAATCAAAGTCTATGCCAAAAATTGCACAGCTCCTTACCATTTAAAGTCCGACATGGGGACTTCTGAAGGACCTCTTTTCATGAAGTAATGCAATTTTTACTTTCCAAGTTGCATTAATACTGTTTTAAAGAGACCTTAGTCAACCAGTCCACCAATGCGTCATGCCGTATTGGCCTTTCTTTGCCTATTAAAACTGAACCGATATTGCCATTGTGTGTTTTTTTTTCTGCATAAGTATTACAATCACTTTTTGTTTTTGTGAATTCCAAATGAAACTCTTTCTTAAAGTAACGTCTGCCTGCAGGCATCCAGACAATTATGTTTATTTTTTTTTAGTCCACATCGCTCGTGAAAAATCAATAAACATTGTATATTGGAATCTTTTATTGCAGTTTCAAATGCTATTTTCATCATTTCCTGTAAACACTTTTCAGCACGCACGAATTCTAAATGCGACAACTTTTGGATGTCGTTCTGCACCATCAGCAAATAGTTCTGTTACTGAAATGTCGTCATTGTCAGTTATACTGCAGTTGATGGTATTTGATGTTCTTCACAAATTTCTGGCACTTCTATCAAGTTTGTGGAATCAATTGCCATTGAAGTGGAACTACCGCAAACACTTTGATTTAATAGCTCTGGGCAACTAAAATCCAATAAATAGTCCTCTCCACCCTCATGATTTTGTTTAAAACTTTCGCTATAAAAAGTTACCATAAAACATGTCTACCTGTAGATACGGATACTTCTCATACTTGATTCCCGGTAAAACAATGATGAATGCAATAAAGCTCTCTACTTTATACATTTGTTCGTAATAACATTTCTATGCCTAGGTTTGAAATTTACGACTTGTAAACAAAAATAAATTTTACCACCTTGCTGCTGAGTATAGGGAAGGTCAAGAGGCCGAATATTGTTGACGGAAGCTACCAGCTACCAGCTACCAGCTACGTTCTATTATAATAATTTTAGGGGAAAACTATGTAAATAGCAATGCAAATAAAATTTGCGTTCCTCAAATAAGAAAGAAAGCCTAGAATTCTGAATCGTTGGAATTTTTGTGTAAACAGAAACCCAAGTGGATGTACACATCTTTTATGAAATAAATTATTTACGGTCGGTTATACATAGTATAGTATTAATAGGAGAACGCTGCAAAGTATTACACACGATTATGCTACAGACAATAGGCGAAAGAGATACTTTTTTCGTCAAGAGAAGTAAATTTGTTTTTGGGCAATTAAACAAATAAATTATACATAAACCACATGGCTCTAATATTCACTTCAAATAAACACAAACCACCTGTTTAACCACACGTGGATTTTGTTTACTATTTCTCAAATAGCGCTATGTTTCATAATTTACAATACATTTATTGTAAACACTTTAGTGCCTAATTTACAAATGATTGCACCTACACTTTTTTTAAATATGTTTCGAAGACTAGATTTTTTTTTCTTTTGTAAACTAAAAATACATCTTTTTGGGTAAGCGATCGTCTATTCTGTTTTTTAAAGGTCAATTTGTGAGATCTAAGACAAAAAAAAAACATTTCAACGCGTTTCACATGATAAAGAGCTTATAGTGAGATTTATGTTAAATAAATAATATTCTGGAGGACATTCGGATGACATCAATTTGTGCTTTTGAAAAGCGTGTTTTCGGATTTAAAAATAAAAATTATTTAAACTACTATCTCGGAAATAAAAATAAAATCTATCAAATTGTTGTACAACGTCCGACATGGAACATTATGTACAAACGTAGCTTGGCTACAGTCTACTTAGTTCTATTGTAATTTCAAAGAGTTTTGAAGTTGGTTGAGGGCTCATTCCACTTACGCGCGCCATCTGAGTCGCGGTCTTCCTCTACTGCGCTGGCCCTTGGAGGCGGATTCGAAGATTGTTCGGACCGGGGTATTAGTGTTAATCCGCTCTATGTTACATGACCCAGCCACCTCAGTCGTTGGACCTTCAGTCCTCTAGCTGAATCGATGTCGATGAATAGCCCGTAGAATTCGCCGTTGTATCTCCTCCTCCATTCACCATCTATGCAGACGGAACCGGAAATCATCCGAAGAATTTTGCTCGCAGAGCAGCCAAGAGCACCCTCATCCATTTTTGCGTCGTAGAGTATGGGGTCACTTTTGTTCTTTGTGAGCTGGCAAAATTTAGTATGTTGTACAAGAACTCTGGCTGTTGGGTCTGCAAAATCCCGTGAAAGAGGATAAGTGTTCGGAATCTTGACATTTTATTTGCGCCTAGTGCTCTGGTCAACATGGCAAAAAGCCTCACAACCATAAAATGAGATAAGTGATAATAGGGATTGGACAAGTAACATCTTAGTTTTAGTAGGTAAAGAACTTTGTGCGGACCACAGAAGTCGGATACCGTTATATGTATACCTTTCCGATTGTAGCTGCAACATGATCGGTCCAAGTTAGTGTGTCATTAAAGATTAAGCCCAAATTACTAGCCTCATGAACGTATTCAATTTTGCGAGCTCAAGGGATTTATGTACCCCTAAAATGTTTGCAAATAGCGCGGGCGAAGGAAAATCAGGGAGGATGGAAAGAGACGTACCGGTAAACGTTGGTTTTAAATGTTTGAAGGTTATAATGACTAGGAAATAAAGAGCTAGGCAGGGCATTCCATAAGCGAGTTGTACGGCTTAGGAACGAATCACGATATTTTAGAGTACGTCCGAAAGTGGGTTTGAGGGTATACTGTTGAGAATTCATAGCGAGACGGGTGTTATGGTTAAAAGTTTGAAGGGGCGGAATGCTACTGGCGATTTCTATGGTGGGACACGAGACATTACGTCGGTGTTCGAGGCTGTTCATTGTTTGAGTGATATTAGCATCACCAATGAGTTTTATCGCATGGTTTTGGATCCTATCTAGCAGGTGCAGAGATGTTTTGGGCGCACCCGACCAGATGTGGGCATTGTACTCCAATTTCGAGCAAATAAATGCCTTATACAATATATTGAGGTCAGATTAGAGGGGGAAAAATATTTCTTACATCCTTTGAGGAAACTTAGATATTTCGCAGTATTTTTGAAGACACCGTAAGTTGTCACTGACACACATATCGAGAAAGGAAAGTTTATCCGTTTCGACGATGCAAGTGCCATTCATGGGTGTTTAAATTTCGCTTTAACGACAGCAGACAGCAATGTGTTTTGGAAGTATTAAATTCTACTCTGGTAGTGGTTCCCCAATTAGTTATGTCGGTAATATCAGAATTTAATGAACTTAACATACGCTGCCGTTCCCGTTCTACAGCCGAAGAGCAGGCATACGAGTCCGGGAACGAATATGAAAAGCAGAGAGTCAGCAAAGGAGTATACATATTGGATTAGAGGTAGCAGACAAGAGATCGTTGATGAAAATTAAAAAGAGTGTCGGAGACAGAACGGAGCCCTGGGGCACATCAGCATTTATTTTGTGAATATCAGACTTGACACCGTCCAAGACAACTTGAATTGACCGTTCCCAAAGGTAATTTCTAATCCATTGAAGAAGAGAGTTGTCGATCTCAAAAGCACGCATTTTCGAGAAAAGAGCCCGTTGGCAAACTCTGTCAAATGCCTTAGAAATATCAGGTGCAACTATCTTGTTTCCCCAGATTAATGCACGCTTTGGTTCCACTTTTCGGTGAGACATGCCATCAGATTACTAGTGGACCTGTTGCTACGAAAACCGTACTGTCGGTCATTAAAAAGTTTTCGTGTTTCGAGATATTTCATGAGCTGACGGTTTATCAGCGTTTCCATGACCTTGGAAAGAAGGGACGTCCTAAAGAGTAGGATTGCTGAAAAAACTTACGCAGTGGTTTTGACAGCGAGGAAGAATACCTCTTCAGAAGGAGGGGAGTTATACCATGTGGACCAACGGATTTGTGAATGTTAAGATCTTTAAGAACTCTTTCTACTACACGAGTGCGAAGGGACAAGTGGATTTGCTCCATTGAAGATTCGACTCACTCCAGTGTAGGCAAAGACAAAGCACGATCTGGGAGTGTTAAGCAAAGTGTGCAGCAAGCAGACTGGCCTTGTCCAAAGAGCTGACAGCTGGAATGTCATTGTAACTGAGCGTTGGGATGTAGGATGAGGCAGAATTTCTAATATTTTTTACGAACTACAAACAATTTTTGCTACCTTTGGGACATTGTAGTATTTTTTGTCTTAGTTTTTGGTCATATTGGAATTTTACGCGCATAAGAAAAACGTTGCAGTCATATCTGACTCGTTTAAACTTTTGTCGGTTTTCCTCTGTCGCGTTGGTCTTGTAGGACCGAAAAAACATTTCTCTAACCCTGACAGCCTCTTTACAACTCGAGTACCACGCCTTTTTTTCTGGTTTGATACTCTTCGTCCGATGAGGGATGAGGTTTTTCATTCCAAAGAGAATGGTGTCTGTGATCGTGTCAGCGGCAGAATCCACGTCGTTATCGTGGATTACCACCAGTTAAAATTTTTAAAGTACGGCTTTCTCGTATTGCCATACGGTTCTTTTAGGAATCTTTTCTCTAAGTGTGTGGTGGATGTACAAGAAATAAGCTGATATGACACAATGGTGCGACAAGCCTAGAGAGCACATCAACGGAGTACTTATCAGAGTGAGAAGTTAAAAACAAGGGTGTTGGCGGTATGACTATCAACGTCTAGTATTCGTGTGGGCTCATTTACAAGCTGGGTTAAATTATTTTCCGCAGCGAAAATCTCAACACACCGTCCTTCGGGCGTTGTCTGTCCAGAATGTCGTAGCCAACCAGAATTGTGTATATTGAAATCGTCCGTAATCACGATTTCAGTATGTGGATATAGGGATACAATTCTTTGTATGGAGTCAGACAGTGCATCAAACTCGTTAAAGGTCGTTGCTATCCAATTCAGAGCTTCTGTTAATAATGGATAATTTGCTTACGGAGATAAAATTTTAACCACATGAAATTGAATTCCGGATTGGATATTGGCAATATCCACTCTAAATTCCCGAGTCATTACAAAGAAAGACAAAAACAAAAAACACAAACACCGACGTTACTAAGCGCAGATGTGAAGTACTAATTCAGAGTTGGTTTACCGAATCAAATTGTTGTAGGCATAAGGTTTCGGGAAATGGTAATGTGGCCAGGTGTCTTTCAGGTCGGTTTACTTGCCACACATGCTTTAGTGTGTTATATTCGTTGGTGGTCAAATACAATAGTATTTAAGTCGCTGGGTTCTCAGTGTGTGGATTTGAAAACAGTAGCATATGATTAAGTGGTATCTAAAAAATGCATCAAATTCGGGCTCTGGTGGATACCACGTTTCGAAGGCATTTAAGCCAACGACGTGGGTTATAAGCTAATAAGAAAGTAAAAGGTCCGCTTGAGTAAAAGGGGCATAGATGTCAAACCTTAAATGCTCATTTATCCTTTGAATAGAATATTAAAAATTGTTTGATATTAAACCAGGAATGATATCAGGAGTTTAACTAGCTTTCTCTCTGACTTGACTCCCGTGCCGACTCTGTTAAGACGATGGAACCAAAATACACAAGGTCTCCCATTTAAGGAGGCATGTTTGTCAAGAGTACTGTGACTCCTGTGGACATTATCAAAGCTTTCATAATGACTCCTTAGTTGAACCTTCCAAGTCTACTAAATTATAGAGGTTGCTCTTAATAAGAAAAAATAGAGAAAAGCGAAGCTGTAAGTTGCCGTACTCCACGCAGGGGCCAAAATCATTCCGGAACTGTCGGAATCATACCTAAAAATTGTTTTTGTTTTTATGAAATTATTGTCGAAGCCAGTTGGAATTTACGAAAGATCGATTTAACATTTTCGCAGCAACACGAGGTCTGGTACCATTGCGTCAGAAGACTTGTTAATAAGACCAAAGCGAAAAGACAGTCGACGATGTAAGTTCAGTGAAATCAACTGTTGTTCCAAAGACTACTCCCTTTTAACCACAAGTGGAAGGGATATTTTCCAGTACGCTTAAAAGGAAACCAGACATGCTAAAATAAATCAACAATTTTTAGGGCCAGTAGTGATATACAATACATACTACATGTATGTATTTATGTGAAAGTCTACTTCGCTTAGAGATGCCCAAGCTACACTTCTATGGCTCAGATTATCTTGAAAACGACCAGTTTCACAGTTTAAACCCTTTTCGAGCAAACGTAGCCATATTTAAACAGTGCGCTGCAGCAGCTTGAGATGATAATTCATCACAACATCCTGACGTCAGAGAAACAAAAGCTCAGACAAGTCAGTTTAATGCGTCGTTAGTCTTATCGATTACTTTTTCTAAAAAAAACAAAAAAAAAAAAAGAACTTAACACTTAAGAAGGTATGACTACTTGTCTAGTGTGTATTTTTCTTCGTTTAGATCTACATACATATGTAGTAATATCAATTATAAATGATGCTCATCCCTTTCAGAACAGTTGTATCGCATTATACCAATCAAATGTGCATGCGCTATTCTTTGAAATTTGAAATGTGCATGACCGCCTTTACCGCAAATGCACTAATTCACTTAAATTTCTGTTAGATGTTGCGATGTTCTCTTATTGGAATAATGGAGCAAGCTACACCCAATCTACATAATGCTTAAGTGAAGGTGATGTAACTGACATAGTACTTTGGTTAAAATATCAACTCGTACTCGTGCCCGACCGACAATGAGAATGACAACCGATTTTCATTGTGGATTTGATCGTCTCCGTTTGAATTTGAATATCCGTTGCGCAGTTTAGCATGATAAAAGATAGAAAAACGAGAGCAATTAACGAACAATTTCAATTGAAATTCTCTAGTTCAGTTATATTGTACTATACAGATTCGTTGCGCATAGATACAACTCCAATTTAACCTCCAAAAAATGAAATAAAAAAATCTAATTGCCTGCCAATCGACACGAATTATGTTAATTAACAATTTGTTGGCATTTTAGTATCTGTATTGGTGTATGTATGAGTATCATGTGTGGGGGATTGTCATCTGCGGAATAGCGCCCATAGCTATGGTATGTACTCGTAAAAGTATTCGTACTGTTCGATTTGAAATGAAATGAGCGGCATCATCTCATCAAAGTCATTCATTTCAATCCATTTCATTCGAGTTTGTTGTTCTTTGCGTAGCTAGATATTTGGAGGGTTGAGCTATTTGACATCAATTTTCAATAGTCATTCGATTGGAAGCTCATTACCATTTGCTCGTAGTCGTGTTGTACAATAATACTTTCTTGGGTTTTTGGAAGAGCTGTAATCATTTGGTAAATTACCTTTGTCACTTCCTTCCAAATCAAGAGTATGCATTGCTGGGATTATGCGGCGATATGAGAGGATTTCTATTTAAGATTCCGGAATTCCTGGTCTTAAACAATGACTGACTGTTTATTCGTTTGTTTTATTTTCATTGATTTTTTGAGGTTGGAATTATGATAAACTAAAATTGACTTTCCGATGAAGTAAATGTAGTGTGAGGTTGAGAGTGGTTGTCTCAGTTGTTAGCTTGCTGCTTTTCTCGGATAATGAAATATGGTAGATCCAATATTACATAGACTTTTAATTACAGGGATCCGGCAACGGATACCCGTAAATCGGCGAGATCAGGTGGATACAGATCCACCATGTTTCAAATTGAATATTTCTTACTGGTTATGTTTTCGTTATTTTAACTTTTCGTATTTTATTCGAACTTGTAATTTCCAACTTCGCCTCTGAAAAGCTGTTACTGATTTTTTACTTTTGATAGAATCAACTGATGAGATAGAAGAACCGCCCGTAGCAGCATCGCCATACTTCTCGGGAGAAAAGAAAATCAGAAGTAGCCATGTTGCCGTTATCTGTGTTTTAATACAAGAACATTGTTCTTCGTATTTGTATAGAGAGATGAGGAAACGCTTCAGCGATGAAGTGCCCACAGTACCAATTTCCACCACATCAGCGCCAAGTTTCTGATTCGAGCGTTGGACGGACATTCAATAAGAAAATGTTCTGCAGGATCGTGATCACACACACAACAAGTGTCCCTCGATGCATTGCCACTATTGCTACGCGCCAACGTGTCTGTTTCAATTTAACCCCAGCCACCCATATTATTCCTTCTCAACCTTCTACGCCACAAAACCCAGTTAGCAACTCATTTCTTAATTTCGACCTCAAAACTGGAACTAAGAACCCTAATTTTATTAACTCCCATACCCTAAACCACACATCTCATCCCTCGTCCAACTCCATATCCAACCATTTATCTCCAAACTCTCCTCCACTGCCCCTATTCTTGATCCCCTTTTTCCCCTTTTTCTTGATCCCCTTTTTTAAGGCAGCAAACACATGACACTACAGAAAGTCTGTAGCACTCTCTAGGCTTAGAGAAAGAAAAATATACGAAAACATTTGTGTCTTTCTTGCGTATCTACATGACAAATAGGATTCGGTCTGTAACGAGGGGAAGACCAAAACCAGCGTCATGATTTGCACCCAGCAGGAAGTCCTCCCTACCGACCCTATCAGTCTCAGGACCCTTTATGTCAGGTACCATGAGATTTTTAGCATGTGCCCTCAGAAAGTGGCAGATGCCCTCGCTGCATTCGGCCTCTACGTCCACTCTTAGCGAAGCCGAGCCGACCACGATAAATTTTTTCGTCCATAACTTTTTACTACCAGAAAGTAAGAGGACTTCGCTCTAAAACCAATGCTGTTCTACGCTAAACGCATGCTCTTCCCTTTGATATTTACGGCCTGACTGAAACCAACCTGATTCCCGACATAGAAACCAGCAATTGTTCCCCCCTACTTTTTATGTTTTTCGCCACGACGATCCTACATTCGAGGTATCCTACTGGCGATCCACAACAACCTTAACTCTTCTCCCATTACCATTTTGTCATCCTCTAGAGTCGACCTTGTCGCAATAAAAATATTACTCCCCTTCAGGTTATATGTTGCTACATCCTACCAGCTCAACCTATTGAATACTACCAACTTGCTATCGATGCGATAGACCAGTTAATTGACCTGTCTGACTCTATTGACGATATCTTTATTACAATGATCAATCGTTTTTCATCGCTTCAAATGCCAACTCAGCTAAGGAATGCCTCTTCTTAGATTGTTTAACAGACTCAAGTCTATGCCAAGTCAACGGTATATCCAACTACATGGACAGACAATTAGACTTTATTTTCACAACAGATTCAATTAACTCCTTAGTCTCACTTTGTCCCCTATCTCTCTCAACAATCGATAACTACCACCCTCCTCTTCTTCTCTCGTTTTTTTATTACTCTTCTGTCCAGTCCACTCCCCCCACAACTCTCTCAAACTTTCACAAAAACAGTGACTATCTCAGCAGACCGCCCTTTAACTTTCATGATGCCTTGTCCATTTTTTATAGAGAAATATTTAATTTTTTTCCCCTTTACGTTCCATTTTCCCGCCTTAAAACATTGTCTACTAGTCCTCCCTGGTATAATCGCAAGCTTTGTTCCTTACAAAATAAGAGAAATAAGTTAGGGCTGTTTTCGTTCGCACCAGATCCTTTTCGGATTATTCCAACTATCTTGGCGCTTATCTTCATTTCACCGCACTTTACAATTCCCTTTGCCAGCCCTACCTTAACAATGAGCAAGTCAATCTTATAAACGAATATATACCTACTGAATTTCTCCAATTGCCCACTACTCTCTCACACCCTGGACCCGTCTTATATCGAATATAAGTTACACCGACTTAATGACGAATTCACACCCGGCCCAGATGGCCTCCCTGCCATATTCCTTAAAAAATGTTCTTCCTCTCTTTCCCTTGCCCTTTCTAATCCCTTTCGTCTATCCCTTTCACAAGGAGAATTTCCTCAGGCTTTGAAAATCTCCTTCATAACCCCGATCCACAAAAAAGGGTCAACGAACGAAATAACAAACTATCGTCCAATCGCTAAACTCTCCCATATGCCCAAACTCTTCGAAAATATTTTGTATGAAGCTCTAAGCTTCCAATGCAAATCACTGGCTTCCTGAAAGGTTGGTCAACCACCACAAAACTCGTTAAATTCGTATATTTTTCCCTCTCTGCCGATTTTAACAAGGCCTTCCATTAAATCTCTCGTCGATTAATACTCTTCAAATTGTTTGCTCTTGGCGTTGAACCCATACTGTTAAAATGGATATCCCCTTACCTCGAAAACCGTTTTCAGATTGTTCGCTTTAGATCAACCCACTCGGCTCCATTTTTGGCCACCTCTGGAGTTCCACAAGGCAGCCATCTCGGTCCCTTTCTTTTTATATTAACCATATATGACTTCGAGGGACCATCAAACACTCGTGTGTCTCCTGTCTCCCTTTACGCCGACGCTACCAGATTTTTCAAAACCATTTCTCCTCCCCATGATTCCTTCCTCCTTCAGAAAGACCTTGATAGTTTTTCGATCTGGTGCCTCAAAAATTGTTTGGAACTTAATATGCCCAAATGCGGTACCAATCTCCTCCCCGACTCTACCTTCTCCACAACCAACCTATCTCCTTCTTCGCCACCTCGGCATTTTGTGTGATAGGGAGCTCAACTTCCCTTTACATATGGATTGGATAATCCTTAAAGCCAACTTTGCACTAGGTTTTGTAAAACGGTGGTCCAAAGAATTCACCAACACATACGTGACCAGGTCACTCTATATTACGTTTGTTCGCTCCCTGCTACGAAAAATCAATTCAACCCTACCGTCTTTGACGTCCACCGCACCACTCCCTACCTCAAACCCGTTCTCCTTCACCCCTGCAACCAACCATAGTTTTAAGTTTAAGTTTAATTTTAAGTTATAACTTATATTGAGCCGAAATATGGGCCTTCGCCTCCGCCAAAATTAAAATTAAAATTTATGTATTAAGCAAATGCGTAGTCCCAAGTTATGGTGTCAATAAGCATTGATTTAGGCCCAGGTCAACCCCGCACAGTTTATTTAGTGCATAGTGCATCCGGTTCTGATCAGGTTACTTGTCTATTGATCTGCAGTAGTTTTTTCTGGCTGAGAACAACCTCTAGGTTGAGAATAGCCTTTTCTACCTTCTGGTTTGTTATGAGTTTCGCAAGAGAGTCAACATTGTTCACAACCTGGTTAGAGATACTATGAAGTCCAGGAGATGATTGCCTTGTACTTATTGTCAGCATTAGTATGATGAGTCCAATCTTTATGGAATCAACGTATCTAATGAGTTCGGCTACCACTTTGGTGATGGTGGAAATACCGAATCATAGAGAAAATAAGCTGACGCAATGATGGAGTTATACCATTCTCTGAAAGCTGCAGCAATTAGGTCTTCATTACAGAAGCCCTTGAAACATCGAAACAGATGCGTTTTTTCCACACCCATGGTCGTCCCGTCGCCTGAATGCGAATATGCTCTGCCTTAGCTAAGTAGTTCGAACAACTATGAAGTAGAAAGACTGTCTTGGTGTTCAATCAAACTTAAAACTACCGACAAGGTAGGTAGGGAAGAGTAGCTGTTGGAAACACCAACCCACTTAGGCCTATTGGCCCATTGTGATGCCACGTGTATCTATGATCCTCTTACTAATGGAACCAGTTTGAGCTTACTATGCAACGTAGGAAACTGTTTACGTCTATATTTTTTAGATCGCTTAAGTCATTGTAGAAGAAAGTTCCTAAGTGAAGTTTTCCTCCCTGCTAGAGAGCTGGACATGTACATAGAAAGTGGAGGATTGTCTCCTCTTCCTCTTCGTCCATCCAGCCTACACAGAAATCATTTGTAAAGGCGCCAAGCCGTCTTGCGTGCTTGCCTATGAGGTAGTGTGCAGTGATGACACTGGGATGCTTCCTATTTTGAAGGATCAGGCTCTTAGAGCGATTCAGATCCAGTTTTGGCCAGATCTGTTTAGTCGCTAGACATGTTGGCCCAACAGTCCACCTAAGTTCTGTTCTTTTATTGGCATTCAGCTTTAACGTTAGTTTGCACTTAGCGATTAGTATACCTATGCTACCCTTTTCCGATAGAATAGGTAGAGTGGTTGCAATTTTGGCGAGTTCATCGGCCCTACAGTTCCCTGTAATGTTTCTGTGGCCCGGCACCCAGCAAACGTGAAGGTTGAACTGCTCTGCCATCTCCAGAAAAGATGATCGGCATTCAAGGGCGGTTTTCGAATTTAGTAACTCGATAGTTGCCTGACTATCCGAAAGGATGCGGATATCCTTTGCAGATATCACGTTTCAGCCAAGACAGAGCTTCTTTAATCGCCAAAATGTTCGCCTGGAACACGCTACAGTGATTTGGAAGACGGAAAGAGAGGCTTAGATTTAGCTTTTCTGAGAAAACACCGCCACCAACTTCGGTATCTATGTAGAGATGGATTGACTTGTCTTCCATGAAAGTAGGATCTAGAGGAAGCTTACATGGAAGTCTTTGTCAAACCAAAGTTCAGGTATGGTGTAATCGATGTTCTCTGCGAGGATTCCTAGTGTATTAAGAATGTTAGCGTGGCCAAATGAATTATTTGTTCACTGTGTATTTGCTTTAAGGCGAATAGCTGCAGTCGCTGCTGAAAATATCGAGGGGTGTCAAATGAAACAGAATGTCTAATGTCGCAGAGGGAGTAGACGGTAAGGCTCCGCTTTTGCATAGACACGCTGTTCTTTGGACTCTGCTTAGTTTACTGCAGTTGACTGCATTGTCTAAGGCCGTCCACCAGAAGACAACCCGATAAGTGAGTATCGGTCTTATGACCGAGATGTTTACCCAGTATATGCTGGGTTGAAAGCCCCATTTATTCCCAATGGCTTTTTTGCAAGAGAATGAAGCTACTGTAACTTTCTTGAACGTTGGGTTCCCAGTTTAGTTTCCTGTCAAAAATGAGACCCAAACTGGTACCGTTTATTGAGGGAGGGTCTATAATTGGAATTTTGTATTTCCTGGAAAAGAGGACAAGATTAGTCTTATGGTGGTTTATTCCCAATCCACAGCGATCTGCCCATCGATTTAGTTGAAGTAGTCCTTTAATGGTATTAAGACGCTTACCTGAGACGGCTATAGCAACGTCATCCGCATAGGCAGTCACCCTGCTACCACCCTCTTCCAGGTATATCAGCAGTTTATTAACCACTAAGCTCCAGAGAAGGGGAGAGAGGACACCGCCTTGTGGCGTTCCTCTGCTGACACGTCTTTTAGCAGGAGCTCCACCCAGTTTGGAGTTGATTATCCTGCTGTTTAGCATAAGACTTGACTTGCAGAGTTGACATCGCAATCGTGATTGTGGATGTGTTGACGTTGTTAAAGGCACCCTCTATGTCAAGGAAAGTAACCATTGTGTACTCTCTATATTATAGGGATCGTTCGATGTGGCTAGTCAGTGAATGCAGAGCCGTTTCCACGGACTTTCCTTTACTGTTGGCATGTTGAACCGTTGACAGAAGTCTTGGATCAAGTTTAGGTCGTATATGGATATCAATCAGTCGTTCTAGAGTTTTCCGAAAGAAAGTTGATAGACTTATAGGTCTGAGGTACTTTGGGACAACATGAGAGCATTTTCTGGCTTTGGGAATGAAAACTACATTGACTTCTCTCCTTGACAGTGGAATGTGGATCAAACCTATATAGCTCCTCATAATATTCTCTAGCGAAGGCAGAATAATATCTGAGGATCTCTGTAGCTCGGCAGATATTATATCGTTCGGACCAGCAAACTTGTATGGTTTGAAGCTATGCAGCACCCAGAGCAGTTTGCCTCTAGTAATCAGACCATGAATTTTGTTCGCGATGGCAGTAGGCCTGTTTGGGTTGCTACTGGCCGCGAATTGAGAGCTACCTGGAAAGTGGATGTCCAGTAGCAGGTTGAGTGATTCATTACTTGAGGTAGTCCAAGAGCCATTGGTTTTTTTTTCAAACAGCTAGTCATCATAGGATTTGTAGAGAGGATTTTTCTTAGCCGCGATGCCTCAGAAGTTTCCGTGATTTTGTTACAGAATGACCTCCAGGATTGTCGCTTTGCCGTCCTCAGTTCTTTTTTATTTAACTTGAGGGTATCTTTGTATGAGTCCCAGTAAGTCACTTGTGCTTTTTGCTAAGGTGAAAAGTTTTCTGGAAGTGTTTCTAAGCAGTCCCAGTGCTGATGTCCACCAGTGCGGTTTTTTCTTGCCTCTAAGTTGAATAAGAGTGCAGGACGCGGCCATGGCCTGATTGAGAACCAGGGTGAAAACTACCGACAAACTACTACTACACATATTTTTGCTAATTTTTATTAGAAACTCGTTCATTTGTAAATCTCATGATTTACTCGATAAATCACTTCATATCCATATGCATCGGTTTCAGCCGTTAAATTGTATTAAAATATGGATAAAGCTTGTTTCATTTATTCGCATAATACGCGTCATGAATAGACAAGTGCCTGCTTATCATGTTGCCAAAACATATCTCTGTAATAAAACAAAATCAAAATCAATTGATATCTGACATTATTTTGCTATCTTTCCATTAATGTATAATCCATAGATGATACCGAGTGCTTTCCTTATTTTTTTGAAACGACCTCGCTAATGAGCGGATATAGGATACACTCGTAGTCGTATGTATGTAGATACTTTTATGAGTACATCTATTGTTGATAATCGTTGATCTGGGTTAATGCATACAATCAATAGCTGCATTTTGTTCATTTAGTTAACGACCACATCGATTGAATAATGATTACGTCGAATACGTGAAAATAGCTAAATATTGCGTCAATTAGCCGGTGCTCCAGTACTCGTATTCATCGCTATGGAAAGGTCGATTCTAATGACAAACTGTACTACGCCTCCGCACTTCACCTGAAGACTAATGTACAATATTCTCTGGCAGGAAATGAAAAAAAAAAAAAAAAAAAACAAAAAAATCAATGAAGTCATAATTTGTCTGCGCTATAAAAATGTCCTTAATAAATTATTCAATGTTTGTTGATGACTCCGATAGGAATAGAGGCAGATACGTGGCTTTCCTTTGGAACGCTTGAGAGCATTTCCAAGAGTCTATGTCGTCGGCAGGAGACAAATTAATGGGACGTCATTGTCATGCATGAGAAATGCTAGTGATTAATGCTCGCTGAGCACATAGTGCAAAACCGATATACGTATCAGAATGTTTGTAAAGCATAATGATTTTTCGAAGCGATTCCCTATGAATCGGAGCTTTTGTTTATTTGCCCCCAAAGGATATATGGGGGTTGGTACTAGGCATTACGAACAGATACAGATAAGAAGGCAAGTGTGAGCAGGAAATGTTCACATGTTCTACGAGTAGATTGATATAAATTGAAAAAGATACGTACGTAAGTGATTTTTTTCTATCTCAACGCCATATAATTTGATTTCTATCAATGTGGAACTGAAAATAAACCGCTGGTTGACTGGTATGAGATTAAATGTTATGCCAAGGGATAATCCTTTGACTTTTTAAGTGGAGCACAATGTAAATTTATATAAAATATATATGTGTACGATACATGCACATTGTCTTTAAACTTTTTTTTTGAAATTTATGTCCTGGCTCTTCACTATTGAATGGCAAAATAGTTTGAAATCATAACGCTGCAAGGCTTTTGAAAAGTGACCTTGGTAAGGCTATAGGTTCTTTATATTTTTAAAGAAATGCAACTGCCTTTAGAATGAAAGAGAGGTTATCGATTTTTGTGCCAAAGGTAAATTAGTTTTCTCAATAGAAAATGCTTCTTAAACCGACAACTAGAAGACCTCTTTCACTTTCAAGATTGCAGTTTCCAGCAAAAAAAAGGAAGAAAAAAACAATAAATCAAAATACATTTATGTATGTGGATACACATATGTATTAAATTTTATAAATTATTGCTTTAATTCATTCTCTTATGTATAGTAAACGGCGATATAATGGAGAAAAATCATATTCAGCGATATTTAGATTAATATCTAATGAGACTGCCTGCAGGCGCGGTCTGGTTCCCACGTCTGGAGACTACCGGTGGCCTTCAGCATATCGGCTTTATCGACAAGAACCGTGTTCTGGATAAATATGATATGATCTGGGTAGTGGTGTTTATATCATTGGACGAATTTTATAAAGCTTATCAAAATTTGGGCTCCCCCTCAAAGGTTGTTGATTATCGTCGATTAGATGAATTCTCCCTAGAAGCCATATGTACTCGTACAGTAGTGTGCAAAAAATAAGCAACTGTTTTAATATCTATGCTTTAACACAAATTTCTATTAAAAGAAAGAAAGATTAGTTTTGGACATTTTGGAAAGATAATCTAGTAGTGCATACAAGTCTTAAATGTTTTGGGTACATCCGTGCAGCAACAACAAAATTATGAAAATTTCCTGTTCCAATGTTTTTAAAATTTTTTAATAAATTTTCAGAAATTTTATGAAATTTTTATCCTTGCAAAATTTTCTAAAAATTATGTTTAGAAAGTTTTTTACCTACGATCAATAGATTTTGTAGTAAAACCCATTTTTCGTCAAGGAAAAATGGTCAAACAAAATTAACTGAGAATAATAAACTAACGTACCTACCATATGAGCAATGCAGTTAACAGGTCAAATAGGAAAAAAAAATTGTAACAAAGAATAATTCTTTGTTAATCTTTTTTTTTTTCAATTTGACATTGTTTCAACTGATCTACAATAGACATTTTGCTCTGTAAGTGAACAGCCAATTGATAAATTGATCTCCACAAAATGTATTCAAAACGTGAATTCGCAGAAATAGTGTTTGTATACGGGTTCTGCAATGGAAACGGTTCGTTGGCAAGATTATACCCAAATCGTAGAACGCCGTGCTTCCGACTATTCACAGATACGTATCAGCGCCTCGTTGATACCGGGTCAACTGCACCAAAAAAAAGAGAAGGACGTTCAGACGCAGCGGTGACAGAAGTTGGGGATGGGATTTTGCGTGCTGTGGAAGTTCAGCCTTCAGTCAGCGTCCGTAGACTAGCTGTGCAGTTGGAACTTCCCAGAACCAGAATTTGCACCAGATTATAACCCTTTCCATTAGACGAGTGGAATTTTGCCAATGGCTACTGCGCAAACATGCAGAAGACGGGCAATTCCTTAAGAACATTCTCTGGACTGACGACGCGCGGTACACAAGAGACGGGGTTACAAACCACCATAATTTGCACCATTGGTCAGACTCCAATCCCCATTTAATACGCACAACATCTTTTCAAATGATTTAATTTAATTATTGTAAACAACTTCTTCAAAATGTGTTGTTTATTTTAAAGGAGGCTTAGCCGAAATGTTTAGGCTGGATTAATAGGCCCGTACGTTCTGCCACAAACAGTTAATTCCCATTACTACCTGGAATTTCTTAGAGAACGATTGCCGGAGCTACTTGAAGATATTCCTCTTGTTCAGAGAATGGCGATGTTCTTTCAACAAGATGGAGCAGCTTGTCACAGTAGCAGCGGGGTAACTTCGTTCCTCTACCATACTTCTAAAGAACGATGGATTGGTCGATTCCGCCCAAACCGTTGGCCACCCAGATCTCCTGACCTAGCACCCATGGATTTTTTTCTTCTGGGGTGCTATGAAAGAAAAGGTTTATTTTAGAGAAATGTCGAGTCTCGTAGAGCTCCAAGAAAATATTAGTGTCACTTCAGAAGAGATGAAAATCATTTTGATGACCGTTAATCTGCCATCCGAAATGGTTAAACGCGCCCGAAAGTGTATTCAAATGGAAGGAAGGCATTTCGAACAATTGCTATAAACGTTCCATAAACTGTTCCAAAAGGGTACTTCTCAGGACTACACGAAAATATTGTAGTAGAATAACAAAGTGGTAACACTGCAAAAGATATATTGTAATTGTAAGTGTAAGAGAACCTGCCGGTAGGTAGGGTTTAGTGCTAAGCAAACCATCGTGAGATACGGACGATAGAAAATAAAGCTAAATGCGAAAAGTAAATAAACGTTTTTTTATTATCAGTGCGCTCATAAAATATCTAAGCGATTATATGAGTAATTCAATAGGTACACTTCTTTTTGGCCATTTTTGTTTGGCGAAAAATCTGTTGATCGTAGGTAAAAAAACTTTCTAAACATAATTTTTAGGAAATTTTGCAAGGATAAAAACTTCATAAAATTTCAGGAAATTTATTAAGTAAAAATTTAAAAAAAGATGCATTTTAGCTAAAAAATGGAACAGCAAATTTTCATAATTTTGAGTTTAACGAGCCATAACTCTTTTGTTGCTGCACAGATGTACCCAAAGCATTTAATACTCGTATGCACTACTAAATTATCTTTCCAAAATGTCCAAAACTATTTTTGTACCTGCACTAGTTTAGAAATTATAGCGTTTAAAGTGGTTACACCTCCAAATTAGAGGTCACCCACTTTGATGGGCTGTAACTTGAAATGGAGTGAGAATAGTCGCCCCCCCCTGCCATACAATTCCTTGTTCGGCGGAACCTCGGGAAGATGCTCTTAAAAGATTATACTGCTAAACTAGGACACCCTGTATAACGAGCTGATGTGTGAAATTCGGTTTTTAAGTTATGTAGAGAATTTTTTTTCCACAAGGAAACCTGCTAGAAATTAAGGTCGTTGGAGTAATTTGACCAAGTGTTAGCGAAGACTTCGGCAATTTTGGAAGGGCAGGATAGGGTATCTGTGTTAGATTTCATAATTTTGATGGCTCGCCGCACGTAATTTCTTGTTAGCAATTTGACATCTGTCCAAAGTTTCTTGGAATTAGCGTTAGGATTAATGTTTGCGATAAACTTAGCAAAGGAGTCAAACTTAGCAGATCTCACCATCTTTCTAAACCCCTCATTTTTGTCGTTTGGATGTCTTTCAAATACCTTCCAGGCATTTTGTTTGTTAAAACGAAGCTGTGCCAGTTCTTTGCTCCACCGGATGACTATCGATTTCCTAGAGTTGTTGTGGGATTGAGGAATTGTCAGATTGGCTGCATTTCGAATAGACTTAATTAAGGTGTCAGCTTCTCTATTTATGTTTAGGCAGGGTTGTCTTTGTGCTAGAAAAACTGAGATTTCAGCCTGAAATGCGGACCAATTAGCTATATCTATTTGGTATTTAGGGGGCATTTTGGTTTGCGGATGGTGCGTCCCCATTGGGATAGAGATAGAAATTGGAAAGTGATCACTGCCATGCAAGTCATCTAGAACCTTCCATTTTACGTTTGTGTATAGTTGGGGGGGACATGAAAAACAGCAAACGTTTTGCATCAGTTTTTTTGATACAGCGCTGTAGAAACATCGCTTTGCTCCAATGGCTCGTGTTCAGTATCATAGTCCCTACAAACTAAAAATTATAGAAGATTTTTATAGTGGAGAATCACGAATTTTTTGGTCAAAAAAATATAAAATTAACAAGTCAGTTAATTCTCGGTTAATAAAAAAATATAAAGCTACCGGCATAGTCGACAGCCGGCATTTAAGTGGTCGCCACCGCAAAACTACATGCTGAACTGATAGCAAAATATGTTCCCTGATTAAATAACCTTTTATCAGTTCGAAGGAGATTGTAACGGCTCTCTATACAAATGTAGATGCAAGCACCGTGCACAGACGAGCCATTGAACATGGTTTCAAAAGTTACAGACCCTCCAAGAACGAGGAGGAAACGAGGAACATCTTCAAAAAAGGTTGTTTCGCTGATTTAAACTTTATTTCATTATTTTCACTTACAGGTTAAATTTTGCTAGACAACACCTTAGTTGGACCGCTAAAGAGTGGTACTGTTCAGTGATGAATCCAAACTTAATATTTTCCATTCAGATTGCTTTTTACTGTCCGGCGAAGCAAAGGAGAACGGCTAAATGCCGGTGACAGCTAAGCATGGAGGTGGCAGCGTAATGGTGTGGACTTGCTTTTCCGCTCAAGGAGTGGGTCCTTTCATTGAAATCGAAGGTATAATGGACCGCTTTGAGTACAGAGACATCCTTCGAAGGCATATGCTATCCTACGCGGAATGGGAAATGCCGCTTCGATGGGTGTTTCAACACGACAACGACCCGAAACACACATCGGAGCTGGTAAAAGAGTAGCTCCACGATGAAATAATTCAAGTTCTTGGTTGGCCAGCACAGTCTCCAGACTTGAATCCCATCGAAAACCTTTTTGGGATACTCAAGCGTAGGGTAGCTGGCCAGCGCTTTCGCAATAAAACCGACCTAAAGAATTCCTTAACAGAAATTTGGGAAAGTATACCTAATACTACTTTAACCAATTTAATTTCGTCTATGCCGAGAAGGTGTGCTGCTGTAATTAAAAATAATGGACACTATACAAAATATTGAAGAAGTTGCTTATATTTTGCACAGGCTTTTTGACTTATTCTTTTTATTTTTTATATTTATAAGCTTTTTTGCTGAGCAAATATTTCTAAAATACTATGAATTAAAAGATTTTACTATAAAGCAAAACTTCGCAAGTGTTTGGTTTTTCTTTTATGAAAAAATTGAAATAAAAGATCAGAATAAAACGGTTGCTTATATTTCGCACAGTACAGTATCTGTTTCTGCTTATCAAGGAGCACAAATATTGATCTCGTAATTCTGGCTCCGTTGACCAATAGTCACCATTAACTAGGTAGTTTTTCTTTACTCCTGTCATAAGATTTATGGCCATAGATACTTTGATCTCTTGACTGCTGGTAAGCAGTTTTGTATAGTAGGGAGTTGCGTATAAGTTGGTTTGAAACACATTCAAATCGATGACCTTTTATGGAAAGATGTGCAGAAATATGCCAGCTGGTGTCGGTTGGCTGAAAGTCTTTTCCGACTTCTTGAGTGACGCACAGTAGGCAGGCATGTCTTCATTCCTTTATAGTATTATTTTTATTATTCTCGCTGGCTTAAATACAAAACTAAGTAGCTAGACCCTTCTAGCAGACTATACGTGAATTACATGGTCTTCCAATAGCGATTTCCCAACTTTGATAGTTGGGCCATATTGTTGAAGCTACATCCCTCAAATTGGTTTTTATTTACTCAGTCTGTTTTGCCAAATGACCATGATTGTGCTTTGTCTCCGCCTACACTTGAGTGCGTCGAATCTTCGATGGCACAAATCCACTTTCGCACTCGTGTAGTAGCAAGAGTACTTACAGTTCTCAACATACATAAATCCGCTGGTCCAGATGGTACTCGTATATCTAGCCTTCTTCTGAAGAGGTGTTCTTTCTGGCTGGCAAAACCACTGCGAAAGCTTTTTCATCAATCCTACTGTTTAGGACTCTTTCCGGGAAGATGGAAAACAGCATTTATTTATCCCATCCCTAAGAAAGGCGAGTCTTCCTCTCTTTCCTCCCACAGACACATTGCACTTACCTCCCTTCTTTCCAAGGACATGGAAACGCTGATAAACCACCAGCTCATGAAATATCTCGAAACACGAAAACTTCTTAATGACCAGTAGTACGGTTTTCGTAGCAACAGGTCCACTGGTGATCTGATGGCATGTCTCACCGAAAAGTGGAACCAAAGCGTACATCAATCTGGCGAAAGCAAGATAGTTGCACGTGATATTTCTAAGGCATTTGACAGAGTTTGGCATCAGGCTCTTTTGTCGAAAATGCATGCTCTTGGGATCGATGACTCTCTTCTTCAATGGATAAGAAATTACCTTTCGGGACGTTCAATTCAGGTTGTCTTGGACGGTTTCAAGTCTGATATTCACAAAATAAATGCTGGTGTGCCCCAGGGCTCCGTTCTGTCTCCGACACTCTTTTTAATTTTCATTAATGATCTCTTGTCTGTCACTTCTAATCCAATATATTCCTTTGCTAACGACCGTACTCTCTGCTTTTCATATTCGTTTCCGGACTCACCTTCCTTCCTTCTCTTCGGCTGTAGAATGGGAACGGGAGTGTGTGTTAAACTCATTAAATTCTGATATTAACAGCATAACTACTTGGGGAACCACTAACAGAGTAGAATTTAATGCTTCCAAAACTCAAAGCTGTCAGCAGTCGTTAAAGCGAAATTTAAACACGCAGCCATTATCCATGAATGATACTTACATTGTCGAAACCGAAAAACTTTCCATTCTTGGTATGTGTGTCAATGACAACTTACGTTGTAATGACCACATATTGCATGTCGCCAAAAATGCTGCGAAATGTCTAGGTTTCCTCAAGCGATGTAAGAAATATTTCACACCCTCTGATCTGGCCTCAATATATAAGGAGTTCATCCGCCCCAAATTGGAGTACAATGCCCACATCTGATCAGGCGCTCCTAAAACCTTTTTGCACTTGCTCGTAGGTGATACTAATATCACTCAAACAATGGACACCCTCGAACACCGACGTAATGTCTCGTGTCCCACTCTGTTTTATCACTATTTTCACCACCAGTGCTCCACCGAAATTGCAGTAGCATTCCACCCCTTCTAACTTTTAACCGTAATACCCGTCTCGCTATGAATACTCATCAGTATACCCTAAAGCCCACTTTCGGACGTACTCTGAAATATCGTGATTCGTCCCTAAGCTGTACAACTCGCTTATGGAATACCCTGCAGAGCTCTTTATTTCCTAGTTACTATAGCCTGCAAACATTTAAAACCAACGCACATCGGTATCTCCCTTTTCTTCCTCCCTTTGTCCGCGCTGTGTACAAACATCTTAAGGGTACACAAAATTTCTTGTGCACTCGCCAATTATAAAAAAAAAATAAACATGGCTTACGATTGTGTTCAGCAAAATTAAAGGCAATCGGATGCCAAGCCAGCGGAGTTAGAGCTTTCTGGGTAAATTGTATAAGAGTCAAGGCTTCACAAAAAACTGCAACAACTATGGATCGGTGAAATTTATGTCGCACTCAAAGAAAATATACGACTGAGCTCTTGACGGTCGACAACTCAGTATTATTACACTTCCGTAGCCGCATATGTTAATAACGATCTTTAAATAACCTTTGTTCGGCCTCTTATTGAATACCCGCGTTTTGCGTTATAGGGACACTCCAGGATAAACAGCTTCGACGTTACACCCTCTATTGATCGCCTGAAATTGATGACTTACAATCCCTTATAACACGTCTTGAAGTTGACGACGTACTCGTACAAAGAGTGTCATCAGTTTTTTGCTGGCAACATTGATTCACCTGCTTTATTACAGTTGATCTCATTGAACTTTAGCTCACGAAATCTTGGATTTGTTCCCCTCCTCCGTATTAATCCTCGCCGAACAAATTATGGGTACCTACCATGTCCAGATTGTTATGCGAGGTCAACTATCAGATATTTAACTTATGTTTGACTATCACCTAAATAAACTCTCCCTCAAGATTGTTAGTTCATAAGTTTAGTACTTAAGTGTTTGTTTGTAAGTATTAAATGTAACAAATCTGTCTGTCTATCGTGATCTTGGCTTAGCCTGAGCAGAACAATTAGGCCGGGTAATTTCATAACATTCTCGTAGAAAACTTTGGAGAGCTCGGTATTTATTGACTACGTTCCAGGCCTTCATCTCACTTGGAATTTAAAAGAAAGCCAGATGTGTCATACGAGTATTTTAAGTAGTAGTGACAGTGATTGTCGTTTGTTATTCGTTTGTTATGCGGTAATTGCTATCGGAAGCAGGTCTTCTTTTATGCCGAGAAGTTTGTGACAAGGTCACTGCTCTTCTTAAGTTATATACTTGTCAAAAGATGTTTCGATATGGTAGTCTAATAAGCTACGCCGAAAATCTGATCCAAGTGACTTATTGTACTCTGTTGATATTTATATTTAAAATATGTTAAAAGTTTTGCATAATATTAGTAAATCATTGCCAAATGGAAATACCAAAGTTCACCTACAATATATGACTATGTTTGATATTTGTTTACCCATAAAAATATTCATAAAATTGTTGTCCATGAATATCTCAGGAATGTAAAATGCGTTACGATTATGTTTTTGTTTCATTCAGATACTTCATTTGTTGCTGCCAAGCTAAATTTTAAACACAACCGATTTTTGGTCTGCGGAGCAGTTTGATTCTAATACTAAAAATTGCACATAAATGGAATTAGAAATTTTCTCATCTTCTCACTCAGCTTTTCAGAAAAAAAAAAAAAAAACAAGTCATAACTGTAAATTGCACTAACAAATTACTCACTAAGAAAATAAATGCGCTTTTTTTTCGGATTAAAAGTAACAAATGCTACAAATTTTAGGGATATAAAAAGAAATCCTTCTCAGACAATTCATTTCGGTATCCTCTATTGCTGATTGGACCAATCAAGCAGCTGGGAGAGAAAACCATCGGGAACCCTAGGAAAAAGTTCCCCAAGAAGCAAGACGTAAATATTAAATAATTTAAAAAAAAAAAACAAAAAAAGAATACCTAATACCAAACTTGTTTCTTTGATTTAATTTTTGTTCCTCCTTTTTTTGTTATGATATTTTGCGGAATGAGTTTGAAGTTATTTTGGTCCCGTTTTTATTTTGTTGGATTCTCCTCTTTTTTTTTTTTTTTTAGGGCAGAGGACTACTTTTAGCTTTTGTTTGGATTAGTTTCGTTAGCTTATTTTATTTGTTTGTTTGGTTGAGTTCGCTTTCGTTTTGTCCCTTATACATATGCTATTGTAGTATAGAGCAGCTTGACTTTTATAGAAATAACTCAATATTTACGACGGCAATTAATTTTTATTTAATTTTTTCGTTTCCTTTGATCGAATGAGGATTGAAGAGGGTGCTACACCCTTTGGAATGTGTTACTTTATTAATATTCTTTTAAGTAATACATTTAAGGTGAATTTATTAATAGAAATAACTGATATAGATATAGATACACCCTAAAATGTTCAACCTTTTAAGGAAAAAAAATAAAAATCGAACGGAGAGCTAGGGGTACCGGTATCAGTATGCTGTAAGCCAAAACTTTGAGGTCGCCCGCACTCCACGAAGGAAAAGCAAAATCTAACATCGTAAAAAACTCTTTAGGAGAATAATACTCATACAAAATGAGCATAGTCGTAACGAAATTAAAATAAGAAGAAAAATGTTTTCATTTGATTCTAAAGATGAAGGAATTTATTAAAAAGAAGAAAAAAGTGACAAACTTACATTCGATTACCTTTTTTCTACAATTCTTGGCATTCTAGCTACCAGTTTTGGAATTGTTGCCAGTGGTATTCTATATTGTTCCATAAATCCAATAGTATATTCCACAACACAGATTCTGATAATGGGCATTGATCCCAGATCCTTCTATCCAACTCCTCCCACAACAGCCCTATAGGATTTGGATCTGGTGATTGCAGCGGTCACATCATGATTTGCAAGATTTCTTTATCATCCCTCTGTCCTTGTTCTGTTGAAATACGAATACTTGGCCAATTAATCTTAGTCCAAATGTCACAGCGTTTTCTACCAATCTACCACTCCACTTAAAGAAAAACATCCCCAGACCGTAACAGAACAGTCTTCATGCCTGACGGTAGGAACCACATAGTCTGGTAGCATCTTTTGCTCAGAGCTGTGTCGAATTATAACTCTGCGTTTTGTGAAATACGGGGTGTGTTCAGAAAATAACGGGAATTCTAGTTTTATTAAAAAAAATATTTAATTATTCAATTATCGGCTTCTACCACATGAAATGTCCAATCTGTGCTAGAACGTTACAATTTCTTTTTTTATAAAATAAAGTGGTACGTGGACTTGACGTGTCAGAATTTTAGGGTTCGTTAAAAGTGCCGTTATTTTTTTTCTAGGAGTTATTTACCATGCTGTCGGCAGTTCAAATTCGAACCCTCTTGCTTTCCGAAAAACATGAAAAACATTAATAACGCATTTGAGGATGTGATGAACGCACTATATGACGTTGGTTTTGGAAAGTTCCGTTCGGGAGATATCAGCGATTTTTAAGTGCAACGGCGGATGCAAACCCAATGAAATCGGTGCGGGAAATTGCACAAAGCATGGGAGTATCCCCAATGACAATAAGTCGACACCTTTCTCTCATATGAAAGGTAAAGGGTACCCCATGAACTGAACAAATCCCAAAAACTACTTCGCCTGGAAATCTGCGCATCGCTTACATTAAGAAACCAAACTAAACCGTTTTTGCACCGGATAGTTACTTGTTATGAAAAGTAGATACTCTATGATAATCCTAAAAGATATGAGCAGTGGTTGAATGCAGATGAGAAACCAAAACACACCCCGAAGCCTGATCTTCATCCAAACAAGGTTATTGTGACAATTTGGTGGATATCGAAAAGACCAATCCACTTTTCATTTCTTCAACCAGGAGAAACGATAAACGCTATCAAATATTGTGAGGAAATCGACATATTGCATGCCAAATTGGCTGACAAGCAACCTGCGTTGGTCAATAGGCACGGTCCAATCCTTTTGCATAGCAATGCTTAAACCCATACCTCATAAGTACCGGTGCAAAAACTGTTGCAGTTGGGATTTGAAATTCTTCCGCATCCACCGTACTCTCCTGATATTTTCCCAACGGATTACCATCTTTTCCGCAATCTGGATTTATTTTACCCGCAGAATGTCACCCGGAACCGAGCAGAGGTCATAAAAGCCTTTGAAGAACATTTTATGATCTTCAATACATTAATGTTGTCGACTTCAAAATAGTCCCCATTAGATATTATGCACTTGTGCCAGAGCTTCTTCCAATCCTCGAAACACTTCTCAAACTCGATCTTTGAGATAGCCTTTAGCTCTTTCAGCGATGCGCTTTTAATATCATCTATGCGAGCCAGAATGCCTCCGCTGAGCCTTAGTTTCAACGTCATATCCGTAAACTCATGTTTCAGTAATTCTGCATCGTCGTTGACTTCACTTAGTGACTCATGAGCAACTTCCATCCACCGCTGTTTTTGAACAAAGTTCAATAATTTCGGAACAAATTTTGCTTTCGTACCCAAAACATTCGAAGAAATTTCATGGCATAAGTCAATCGATATGCCAACATCATCAGCGAATTCTCTGATTGTGATTCGACGATCGTTCAAAACCATTTCCTCCACTTTTTCCACGTCTTCATCGGTTGTTGATGCGTCTGGGCATCCGGGGCGTTCGCCATCTTCAACGTCTTCACGCTTATACCACTCGTAAACTCATGTTGTACTCATCTTGGAAACGCTTATACCACTCGTAAGCTCATGTTGTACTCATAGCAGACTCACCAATTGTTAAGATTTCACATACTTTGTGATACAAATTTGATACAAATTGTTAGATCCATTTCTTTTAACAAACGAAAATCGCCGAGCTCATAAAAACACGGCTGCCACAGACAAAGTAAACAACGAATACAGATACTTCATGTGCAACACTACCAACATAATAAACAAAATTTTAACAATCGGACTCTCCAAACCCGCGAAATTTACAAATTCCCGTTATTTTCTGAACACCTCGTACACCATCGCTTCTTTCATCATTACTGAAATCTTCTTCCGTCCAGTCGTTATGCTTTTTATCCCATTCTAACCTATGTCCTAATCTTCGTTTGACCGTTGTCAAGGACAGCGGTTTATTCGATGATTGATTTATTTCGCCGCGTTTGGTTGTATCTCTAGGATATCCTGACCCTGATTTGTTCTCAGCACATCGCAGCACCTGCGAAGCAACTTTACAAATTTCTTTAAGAAGGGTGTTCATGGCAGATCGTTTCTCGATTGTGGATTCCACGACTTTTCCCATTTCTAACGAGTTATTTACTCAAGAAGTGAAAAACCTCAAATAAATTGACTTATGACTTTTATGTAAAAGTCTTGTAATCCAGGTTGACAAAACTTTTGATGTAAAGAATCATAAACAAGTGTTGAAATGTCATAAAATTTAATAACTATGAACAATCTAATCATTTCCCAATAAACCACAAAAACGGTTGTAAACAAAACGCCCACAGTTTAAAAACGTGTGTGTAAAATCCGACTTTTATTTGAAAAATTAAGAAAAAAAAAAAAATCGAAATTAATTCAGAAAACTCA
Organism: Volucella zonaria; assembly: GCA_963966105.1. Lineage (NCBI taxonomy): Eukaryota > Metazoa > Arthropoda > Insecta > Diptera > Syrphidae > Volucella > Volucella zonaria. The sequence goes on along the minus strand of OZ014534.1, from coordinate 116,139,368 downwards.
ATCTCCATGCATGACTTGTAGGACAGTAATAGGAATCCTGACAGGACACTGTCTCCTACAGAAACACGCAAAGAGACTCACATTGTCAGTGATCTATTTTTAGGGAAACGAACTTCAAAGGCCTTCTTGGCTTTTGCAGCGAAATTGTGTGTTTCACCAGGGATATTGTTTAGGTTTTTGCCATTTAAAGACAAATTCAACTGGTTCCACAGGGAACGCGATCGGCCCGGTTTGGTGCCTGGTGCCTGGTGTCTGTGTCAAGGCATATCCATCACACCTCTGTTTAACCTAACCTAACAAGTAACAATTTTTGGTCGTTCGTCAAAAACATTACAAATTTTGCTTCATCCTCCATCCCAACGCTCATTTACAATGACATTCCAACTGTCAGCTCTTTGGACAAGGCCAAACTGCTTGCTGCACACTTTGCGGCCTGCTCAACACTCCCAGATTGTGCTTTGTCTCCGCCTACACTTGAGTGCGTCGAATCTTCAATGGCAGGAATCCACTTTCGCACTCGTGTAGTACTTACAGATCTCAACATACATAAATCCGCTGGTCCAGATGGTATATCTTCAGAAGAGGTGTTCTTTCTGGCTGGCAAAACCACTGCGAAAGCTTTTTCATCAATCCTACTCTCTCCGAGAAGATGGAAAACAGCATTTATTTATCCCGTCCCAAAAAAAGGCGAATCTTCCCCGCTCTCTTCCCACAGACCCATTGTACTTACGTCGCTTCTCTCCAAGGTCATGGAAACGCTAATGAACCATCAGCTCATGAAATATCTCGAAACAAGAAAACTTCTCAATGACCGGCAATATGGTTTTCGTAGCAACAGGTCCACTGGTGATTTGATTGCATGTCTCACCGAAAAGTGGAACCAAAGCGTACATCAATCTGGCGAAAGCAAGATAGTTGCACTTGATATTTCTAAGGCATTTCACAGAGTTGGCATCAGGCTCTTTTGTCGAAAATGCGTGCTTTTGGGTTCGATGACTCTCTTCTTCAATGGATTAGAAATTACCTTCCGGAACGTTCAATTCAAGTTGTCTTGGATGGTTTCAATTCTGATGTTCACAAAATAAATGCTGGTGTGCCCCAGGGCTCCGTTCTGTCTCCGCCAGTCTTTTTAATCTTCATCAAGGATCTGTTGTCTGCTACTTCTAATCCAATATTTTCCTTTGCTGATGACAGTACTTTCTGCTTTTCATATTCGTTCCCGGACTGACGCCCCTGATCTTCGGCTGTAGAACGGGAACCGCAGCGTATGCCAAGCTTAATAAATTCCGATATCAACAGCATAACCAATTGGGGAACTATCAACAGAGCGAAATTTAATGCTGTCAGCTGCCGTCAAAGCATAATTGAAATACCCAGCTAATATCCATGGATGGCACTTGCACGATTGACGCTGAAAAACTTTCCATTCTCGGTATGTGTGTCAATAACAGCTTGCGTTGGAATGACCACATATTCGGTGTCTTCAAAAATGCTGTGAAATGTCTAAGTTTCCTCAAGCGATGTAAGAAATACTCTGATCCCCCCTCTGATCTGGCCTTATTATATAAGGCATTTATCCGCCCAAAATTGGAGTACAAAACCCACATCTGGTCGGGCGCGCCCAAAACATCTCTGTACCTACTAGATATGGTTCAAAACCGTGCGATAAAACTCATAGGTTATACTAATATCAGTTTGACACTGACACCCTCGAACACCGACGTAATGTCTCCTGTCTCACTCTGTTTTATCGCAATTTCCACCACCAGTCCTGCATAGAAATTGCCAGTAGCATTCCAACTTTTAGCCGTAACACCTGTGTCGCTGTGAATGATGATGTCAGTATTTGAGGGTATACGTCCACTTTCGGACGTACTCTAAAATATCGTGATTCGTTCCTAAGCCATACAACTCCCTTATGGAATTGCCTGCCTAGCTCTTTATTTCCTAGTCATTATAACCTTCAAACATTTAAAACCAACGTTCACCGGTACCATTCTTTCCATCCACCCTGATTTTCCTTTGCTCGCGCTGTGTGCAAACATTTTAAGGATACTTAAATCCCTTGAGCGCTCGCAAATTACAATAAAAAAAAAACGCCATCCGCTATACATCGTATTCGTTTTCTGACATATCTACTGGTAGGTATCGATACAGTCTACAGTGGACTTAAGTCCAAATCAAAAAGTCCCATCAACTGATTTCACAAGCCACCTGACTGCAGTTGAGTTATGCCAAATTGAAAATACATTTTCAAGACGTGCCCACCTTAGAAAGCTACGAGTACCTTGCCTGTTATTTAAAAACTTAGTCGCCAATTTTGAATTTTTTTAACTTTGCTCATGTCCATTTTTGAATCTCTTTTCTTCATTCACCCCAGGACTACATTGATTAGTGTTCTATAGCTCAATGGTTAGGATTAAAATCGAAGACATTTTGGCCGGAGCCTTAGCGCCATTCGCTCTAAATACCCAATCCTTATTTATTGTAGAACGAATGATTTGGAATGGCATGACAGATTTTCACCAGGTGTGCTCTCTTAAACCTAAATTTCTAAAGCCCGTCAACATAAACCCTACTAAAGATCACTCCAAAAATATTCCATTGAACGAGACCCAGCAAGACTAGGACCGGGCCTAAAACCGCACTGATGTTTTCTAATGAAATCGCTGAAAAAGGATTTTAGACATTCACAAGGCAGAAAAGATTGTCCTTGCGATGTTAAGGAGACCCTTGCCTCCCTCTTGGCGTCGAGGTCTCCAGTACTTGATGCAGGATGTATGGAACTTGTCAAGAGGTTGAGGCATATGCGATTCACCACGCCTTTGATAGTTTACTACGATTAGATCTGTTCAACGTCAAACCTCCATTGTTGTAGCGTACCTTGACTGCAACGAAATACTGGTCTGAGTCTACAAATATTGGGAACTCGGAATGTTCATTTATGGAAAGATGGTGTGGATGTTGGCTGTCAATTACTAGTAAGATCTTTTTGACAGATGTCATACTTACAAACTTTGGAAATCTTAGTCATCGAGTCGTCTACCACGCAACAACGCATTTTTGTTATTCAATCTTTTTATGAAAATGGGCGATCTGTAAAAGTAACATTTTGTAAAATTCGTGAATTTTTCGGTCAACATAATCGCCCTAGTGAGTCCGGAATTCGTGCAATGGTGAAGCGCTTTGAAGAAACTGATTCGGTATCGAGTCAACTCCATATCAGCATGCTCGGTCAGCACGTACACGACAAAACATCACCATTGTGAGCGAAGTTGTTCAAAACCAGCCAGGCACCTCAATCCGTAGCCGAAGTCAACAATTGGGCCTCACTTGTGCTACTTTACGGCGAATTTTAAAAGTCGATCTCCATTTGCACGCCTATAAAACCCAAATTACACAACAATTGAGGATCGCCAGGACAATTTGTCATCGAATTTGATCTTTTACGATGAAGCCCATTTTTGGATGGATGGGTACGTAAATAAACAAAATTGTCGTTTCTGCGGATCGGAAAACCCATACGAGATTCATGAAAAACCAATGCATCCCAAAAAAGTCACTTTATGGTGCGGATCATGGGTTAGTGGTATCATTGGACCGTATTTTTTCGAAGATGAGACTGGAGAGACAGTCACAGTGAATTTAGAACGTTACCGCAACATGTTGACCGGCTATTTTTCTCCAAAACTGAATGAATTGGCTCTGGAGGATCTCTGATTTCAACAGAAAGGTGCTACCGCCCACACAAGGTATCAATCAATCAATGTATTGCTCATGAAATTTGAAGATCGAATTATTTCGGTTGGAGGAGAAGTTGATTGGCCTCCAAGGTCATGCGATTTGATACCTTTAGACTCCTTCCTGTGGAGTTATTTGAGGAGTGAAGTATACGCTAATAATCCAGCTACAATTCAGGATCTCAAACATAACATCCAAACTGAAATTGTGTCCCTTGACCCAATTATTCTTCAAAAAGTAATCGATAATTTTAACCTTCGGATCTTTGATTGCAATAGAAGCCGTGGCGGTCACATGAATGATGTTGTGTTCTATTCATAATTGTCTTATTCAGAACTTTATTAATCAATAAAATTCTATAGTCTTTTCATAATAAATGTGTGCCTAATTTGTTCCACACTAGCTGTTGGCTCACCGTTTATAACATTCGCAGAATTATTGTCTGGGTTGACGGTTCTATGAGAAGGTGACTGCAAGGTTGCTGTATGGATATTGAGGTGATGGCATCGTATAAAAACTATGATCCTAGTCTCCCCCGCAGCAAAGTCAATTAAAATGATTTTGTTTTAAGGCATTACGCCATGTAGGCTATATTTTCCGACTCAACTATCAAATATGGCCCCCTTTCTACAATAATTTTGGTGTTAAAATCGTCTAAGACGATATCAGCGTCATCCTTAGGATACCTACATACTTCTGTACTTTCTGCAGAAGTATCCCTTACAGTCTTCATTGATTCCAAAGTGAGCTCAAATTTGAAAAAAGGATTAAATAACAACTTAATTGAGGAAAACCAATGCTTAAAAAATTTTACCTACAATTATACACCTATACATAGATCTATAGGCATAAGGTATTCATGTAATTATTGCCAACTCGTTTTCCTAAATTACATCACGTTGTTCGGATTGAACCAATTATTGCATCAGTTCATTTTTATCATAGATACATTTGACAAGGCACGCACATCGGTATATTAAGTTAATTACTTACCGACCACTGAGATATGAAATTCAATCTATCCGTTGTTGTTAGTACGTATTTGAAGCAACAGAATATTGATAAAAAAAAGCTCCCCAGATACCCATACCTTTGTCAAACACTGGTATTCGTATCAGTAACTTCTTTGCGTTAGACATGTAGGACATTACAACGATAAGCAATATACCTATGTCCTTTGATAGCTCCAAATAAAGTTAACCAATTTTAAGTCAATTATCAAGAGTATAAAAATGTTAACTTTTCTTTATTTCCATAGTTAGCTTAGAAACTCACTGTGATAGCATTTGGTTTAATGCACCCAAGAGACCTTATATCCAAGTTTTGACCCGGGTTTGGCCTTGCGTCATCCCCAATTGAATAGAGAGTCCTGATAATAGGCATTAGAAATGTACAATTTCTTGTCGTATAATGTGATACCATCACCCTTGTTCTTAGGGTACAAGCGCTTGTGACTAACCACTACAAAGTACTAGCGATAAAAGAAATTACCATATGTTTTTATGGAGGCAAACATAAAGAACGCTCGTCAGCGCTTATCAGCGAGCGTCGCTGGCCACTTCTTTTATGTCTTCTGAGTGCGCCTTGTTCAAGAGTATGATATGATTTGGCCTTTCAGTTTTCTATCCACCCCAGATGTTTACAATTGAAAAAGTGATACAATACCACCGATATCGTTTACTGCTCTACGAGAATCTCATCCTTATATGCGGTTCGGATGAAAGACTATTGAACTGACCGATAAAGAATTTTATGAGTAATGTCTGGAACTTGGGCAATATCGTCTGAGCAAATTTAGTCATTCAAATAATCGCGTTTGGATACCCATTCGTTCCATCTAATGACGAATACAGCCGACTTTAATCTCAAAGCACAGACTTGTCTTACTACATGCCATAAGTGGGTTATCGATTGCTCCATAGTTGTTTGTATTGTGAAAAGGAGATTGTAAGATTTAGAACACAAATACTAAATCAAAACGGAAACTTCAGCGTTTAGTCCACATATTTTAGTTCTTTTGTCAATTGCATAGGGCGTAAAGCCAGTCGGCGAAGGAGTCTTTCGCCCCAATGTAATACACTGTTGATTTAGACAGAAAGGTTTTGAGGCGTTTCGACAGACTTTAGATGAGATGCCTGGATTAGTTTTGTAACACTTCAGGATCATGCATAAATTTAAGTGCTGAGAGGGATGTTGATCGACCTGCCTTTATACGAGGCTGATAACATGTTGACGAAGTTTGGCTTTCAAAAACAACGTTGTTGAGTGTGGAGGAATTCCGTTTGGCTACATGTTGCTCCAGTGTTTGGAGATCAAATAGAAACACGCAAAAGTAGGGCGTATGACCCAAGATTAAAATGGGCATGAACAGTTTGGGATGCCTTAACACTCAAAACTATAAAGCCTATACAAATCTTTCTGCCCACTACACAGGAGTTGTAGAAAAGCTGTTCTGCATGCAACCATGAGATGCCTTATCCACCAGCAGTTATCTAAGATGACAATGATGTTTTACTTAGATTAGACAAAGCAACAATCTGGAGTGGACCTGGGCCTAAACCAATAAGTCTCTGCCTTCAGCTCGTTCGTAAGTTAGCCACCCCTACGTATGCATGTTGAGTAACTTGAGGTCTCTTTTCAATTTCTCGCACCAAATGAATCGCGGTCTTCATTTACTAGGTCTGGGTGAAGTTGAGGAGACTCATACCTCTATACGAGGAGTTGGCCTGGCCTGGTTAACGTCATTCTCAAAGAAATATGGACTGATGACGCCGCCAGCCCAAAATCCACACCAAACAGTGACTTTTTCGGGATGGATTGGACGCTCTTGGATCTCATGTGGATCTTGGATCTCATGTGGATTGGTACCTGTCCATTTAAAAATGGGCCTCATTGCTGAAGATGATTTTTCGATGAAAATTAGGATCAGTTTCCAACAGTTCTAGAGCCCATTCAGCGGACACACGTCGTTGTCTATGGTCATTTACCTTCAGCTCCTGGGACAGTTGAATTTTGTACGGATGCAGGCCTAAGTCACGACTCAAAATTCGCCAAGTTGTTGTCTGCGAAAGGCCGAGTTCTTGTGAGCTACGCGAAATCGACTGCTTCGGATTCTCCTGCACTCTCTCACGGACAGCGGCGACGTTTTCGGCAGGTCTTGCGTTGTCGGCGTACGGGTGGGCGCAAATTTATCCACCACGCTGCGAGTAGTCTTCTCGGTAAGACGATTATGGCGACCGCAAAATGGGCGAAGCGCGTGGAATGTTGCGCGAACAGAACAACAATTTTGTTAAAACAATTTTATCATTTGCACGTGTTGTTGAACATGGTGTCCATCCATGGTGATTTGGCAAAACAGACTGAATAAATGACAGCAAATTTGACAGATGTAGCTTCAACAATATGGCCGCTATCAACTATCAAAATTCGGAAGTCCCTATTGGAAGACTGTACGGTTTTGTTTCGTTGTTTCTTGACGGCAATCTTTGTTAAAGTAGGGATTTTATTGTGATGGCCACCAGAAGCCGAGCATATCATAGGCTACATATCTGATGGCCTTTGGAAAAGATTCCACTGATGTTTAGAACCAAAATTATGTAATTGTAGTTGTTTTACGACTAACTTCCCTCCGGCATTTTTTCGTATTTGAGATGTTCGGAGTATCCGCAACCACAACCTGCCTACAACAACGTAGTTGTCCAAATCAGTGTTCGCCCCTTGAAATATTCTCATTTAGATCATACTGAAAGAGCGGCCTCAAAAACAATTGGGATGACGGTTAATTAATTTTCGTACTGGTCACGACAATTTTTCACCCTCAGCAAATATTCTGGAGCCAGTAAACCACTTCAAAGATATGAGAGCTTCCGTTGACTTATTAAAGGTTCATCTGCTATCAGCGTAATTTCAGTAACATGGGTAGTCCTAAAAAATTCTTACTGATTTCACCTCCAAATATTCTGAAGTGCTGATACGAAGCATCTGATATGCTGACTGTTGTCGGCACCATTGATTTAATCCCGTGAATTGATACGCCACAAGCTTTCCTTTTAAAGCCCAGTCATTCCCGAAAGAATGTTATGTAAGGTTTTCCATACTCATACATATATTTTTTTCAATAAAAATTTTTCTTTTTTAATAAAACACAAACTAACTATTTGAGTTATCGAAAAAACTTTTATTTCACACTGAAGTACTATTGTGAATGGAACTCGACTTAAATCATATATCCACCACGAGCGTGATTGCAGCTATCGATTCGATGGAGCGAATTTTCGATCACCCTTCCACACATTTCGGCCGATATTCCGCGTCCAATATTGGCTCCGAGTACGTCTAACGTCTCTGTTTGTTGGCATAGATGTGTTATAATAACATTGCAACATGTCTCAAGAGCGATTTCCATTAACTGTAACGTGGCGGGCATCATTATCGAAGAAAAAAAATACGACCCAATGATGCCGCCGGAATGAAATCACACCGAAGATTCAATTTTTGTGCATGTAGTGGCGTCCCATGGAGCACATCTGGGTTTGTAGCCATCCAATAGCGCATATTTTGCTGGTTGCCAAAGCCCTTTAGCCTGAAAAGAGCTTCATCGCTGAGGATGATTTTGCGATGAAATTCCGAATCGGTTGTAACCATTTCCAGAGGCCAACTTGAGAAAGTTCAACGGCTCAAAGGGTCATCTGGCTTTAGTTCTTGAGTCAATTTGATCCTATACGTCGCTGTCAACAGATGCACTAACGTCCTCAAGATTTTCAGCACAAATTATAAATTGCGAGTCGGGTGAGGCGATTTTAACGACCGTGTTAGCGCTCTTTAAGTTGAGGCCACTGACTTCGAATTTTGGTAATAAATTTTAATAATTTGTAAACGTTCCTTGTACGAGTACTGAACTCTGACTAAATTGTAGACCTTGACAAACAAAATAGTAATGACAGTTCACAAAAAACATTAAGGGTGCGTTCACATTTAAAAAAAAAAAGAAGGAAAACCCTGTACGAGTACTATTAGTGTTGCTATTTTTACGGACACGTAGTTAGTTTCTTGTTCGTAGCTTAAATATAAATTTTTTCACGAGATTTTTGTTAGGAACAATTTTGATATTTCACAAACGTATGAATTTAAAGAAGTAGAAGCTAAAGAAGGCAGAGCAAAATTACTGCACGTCGTATTTCGCCCAACATATCGAGATGTAACTGTGCCTTAACCTAAAAGATAACAACTGATTTGATCTCTAAAAGCGCACTGCAATTAAGTTAAAGAGCTACCATATTTCAACTAGGCACGTCACGTTCGAGTGAGCATCCCTTTGCTATATCCCTCTGGAGCTGAATCGCGGCAAAATATTTATTTTTTCCTGATTCCTCACTAGGTACGTATTTACTCGTACGGCACGTAGATGTTAACAGTATTTTCAGTTTCATTCTACAATAAATTACCAGTTTTATAGTCATTAGTCGGTCGCTAAGAAATCAGTTGTCAAGATTATGGTAATTTTGCTCCCTTCCATAATAATACACTTTGTTGAGCGTCATTGTGCCCACGTAATTTATTTCCTGAACACATCATATTGCTCGTCGAGCTCTGACAGAAAGAAGTGCAGAAGAAGTTCCCGACGAGGTACGAGTTTATTTCCATAATATCGCCCTATTTTCCTTTCATCCGTTTGCCGAAGGTGGGTGTGAAAATGCATATTCGACTTTTCTTTTGCCCCACCGAGGCGTGGGTGTTCGACCTATACATACCTTCAGTAACGGTAATTTTCTGTAAGCAGTTATTTAGAGGTCAGAAGGAGGAGAGGACATATTTGAATTAAGCTTGGTAGAAAAGCTCGTTGATGGAGGTTGAGTCCACTCTGCAGCATAGTGCCATTGGAGAGGTATCTAATGGGAAATTTCAGAAGCATCTTTTTAATACGAGTAGTCAGCAGTTAGGTTAAAAACACAGATTGCTAAGTAAACACATAACCGTACTGTTCATTATACTCGTATGTGTACTCGTATTTTTAGTAAATTTGAAAGGTTGCCAAATCTGCACTTAAATCATCCTTAAAGCCGTATACCATATAAGAAAACACCCGATTCCCAGAATGAAACCTAAGTAAACCCAAAAGTATGACACATATGCTAATACAAATACGTAAATACAATAAATGTATCCCTGCATCGGCACTATTGTAGATCCTTTGAGAACATCCCCAAACTCCAAGTTATGAAACTTTTCACACTTACTATACTCCTACACACCGGTGTTTTTCTCAAAATAGTTTCTAATTGTTTTTGTTTTTGTTTTTCTTATTCCAATTTACAGTTTGTTAATGATACAAAAATTCCAATTATTCCGGATGATTCCATACAAACACTATCACAAAGCGATATGCTTATGGTGGAGCAGCGTATGGATAAGAGGCGAAAACACCTAATCGAAAAATGCTCCGAACATGGATTAGATGTGGCAGGTAAAATGCTCCCCCCCAAATAATTGTTTTTTTTTTTTTTTTTTTTTTGAAGATAAACTTTCTTCTTTCTTGATGTTTTCTAAATTATGAATAAATTTCCATTTGGTCTTTTTTTTTAGGAAATGACTCTTGGCATAAACCAAATCCGTGGGAGTTCTTAGTCAATCGTAAACATCATATTATTTGGTATGTAAACAATATTTTCAAATACAATTCCCGTTGGCGGTCATGATCTTGAAATGTGGAATCCTTAACAGGTGTAATGTTTTCAAGGCGGCATCATCTTCTTGGATGTACAATTTCAACATCTTAGCGGGATACACACCAGAATTTCTTAGAAAAACAAATGAAGTGCCATTGGTTTTGGCGAGGAAACGATACCCCAGGGTATCTCTGGAGGAGGTAGGAATACGTGGATGTTTAGTTTGCTTGCTACTTGTACGAATACTTGTACTTGTACTTGTGCTTGTAACATTGTTTATTGGGGGTGTGGTTGTGTGTTGTTCTACTTAAAGTTTATTTGCTTAAGAAGTTGGCATTTTTATGTGGTTTATGGTTTGTGTATGTTCTCAGTAAAAAGTATCTAAAATACGAGTACATACCAAAACCATTACTCCATGCTTAGAAAGTGGTGGAATGTATTGTTTTTTTAATTTATTGAATTGTTTCTTTCTTTCGTTGTTGTTTTTGCTTTTAGTTACAAGAGGCTCAAAATGATTCAATTACATTTATAATAGCAAGACATCCTTTCGAGAGGCTACTCAGTGCCTATAGAGACAAATTCATGTATGCTGTGCCGCATTCGTTCCATGACAAGCTGGGTAGTAAAATTGTCCGAACATATAGAAAGAAGAATGTAAGTACAAATAATTCTTTATAAACTAAAGACATATTCAAATCCTTAAATTAAAAAAAAAAAAAAATCCTTTTTCATAGAACGATTTAATAAAACTTGAATAATGCTTTAACGATACTTTAAACGAATATTTAATCAAAGAACTTCCAATTCCTTCCAAGTACAATTTCACAATGTTCCAATGTCTGGTTCTTATCTCTATTTTATCGAAAACTGTTGGCAGACCTGACAGATCGACAGCGCGTTCGGAACATAAAACTGTCGGTACTGCCAAATCTGCTCACATCAAATGATTTAATTTATTACACTTTCAAGCCGGAAGAATATGAAGGAGTTTTTAGTCATATGGCACAGAGACGGATGAATGAAAACGTTAGGACTTTTCTTCGGTCAACCTGTGACATGGTTTTCTTTGAGTGGTCACTTTTTTTCTGTTTTGGTTTCTTTTTTTAACATAGTGAGTGCGTTCGCCAAAAACTTACCCTTTAAACTTTTGACATACTAGCGAGGACGAAACCCCCCATAATGCGGAAGTGCCAGTAGAGTGTAAGGCGAAGAAATAGAGAAAACTCTGACTTCTTCGGGCAGAATTTCTAAGAGTAGTGGAAGCTGTAAAAGAACTAAAATAGAGCCTTCCAAGCACTGAGAGAACATCTGCAACATAACTCAAGTTGATGTGAATACAAAATCGTCATAAACAAACCGCAGAAGGACATAGGGATGGCCACACATGTTTCACACTAAAGTCCTGTGTGTTTGTCTGTTTCCTAGGAATGACCGTGTCAATCTTCCCCAATCTTCTAGTAGTAGCGTGATCAATAAAAATCAGCAAGGGCCCCAGAATCGACGGAAACCCTAGCTTCATTCTTTCGCAAAGGCGTTCGCAAAATCCTTATAAAGGGTGTTTTTTTTAGAGGTATACAAATTCAATATTATAGACAATAACATTAGCTTTATTTAATTGATAATTTTATGCCTAAAATCATATGGGGCATATGCGCGCCACGGCTAGCTCGAATGAAGCACAATCGTGAAGTTCAATTTTCGACAACTTTATCGATCAACTGGGGACGTTTATCAGCAATAACACGGCGAATGTCGATTTCCAAATCGTGCTACGTAACCGGTTTATCGGCATAGACTAGTGACTTCACATACTCCCAAAGCAAGTAATCTAAAGGTGTGAGATCACATGATCGTGGAGGCTGACTTACAGGTCCATTCCGCGAAATTATGCGCTCAGCAAATGTTTCCCGCAATAAATTAATGATGTCGCGCGCCGTGTGGTATGTTGCTTCAACTTGTTGAAACCAAAACTCTGTCACGTCCATGTCATTCCACTGAGGAACGAAAAAGTCAGAGATCATGTTTCTATAGCGCTTTCCATTGACGGTAACATTCTGGCCGGCATCGTCCTTAAAGAAATATGGGCCGATGATTCCATCAGCCCATAATGCACACCAAACAGTGAGTTTTAATGGTTGTAAGGGCGTCTCAACAAAGGCTTCTGGGTTTTCTCCACTCCAAATTCGGCAATTTTTCTTGTTTACATGTCCATTTAACCAAAAATGGGCTTCATCGGAGAACAAAATTTTGCGTTGAAAAGAGGATCAAGCTGAATCATGTTTTCGGCCCATCCACCGAACATACGACGCGTATAATTGTCACGCGGTCTCAACTCTTGCACGAGCTGGATCTTATAAGCCTTTAAACCTTTTCCGTAAAATCGTCCACAAAGTGCATGATGGCGAATCGGCTCATTCGGATCCTCCTCAGCACTGCGCTCCACAACAGCAATAACGTATTCTGTTCGCACTGTTTGTCGTCTTTGGGGATGCGTATTATGCTAGTGGATTACGTGGTGCGAAAACCATTCATCGTGTTCCGAATAACTTGCTCAGATGGACGATTATGTCGAGCGTAAAATGGACGTAGCGCACGATAAGTTGGGCGAACTGAACCATGGTTTTCAAAATAAGTTTGCAAAATTTACACGCGTTGTTCTCGCGTTAATCTATTCATCGTAAAATGGCAAATCGTACTAACCACAAATCAACTTTCAACCGTCAAATTGACAAACGGCGTATATTATGCGAAACTTATTGCAGCGTTTGAAAGATGAAATCAAGAAAAAACTGCCGCATTTGGCAAAGAAAAAAAGTTTTGTTTCATCAAGACAATCAATGAGTTAGCCCCCTCGCCTGATTTAGCCCCCTCGGATTATTTTTATTATTTTCTATTTCGAAAAAATGGCTCGGTGGTAAAACATTTGGCAACAGTAAAGAGGAGGAGTCTGCGGTTGATAGCTATTTTAAGGACCTTGACGATTCTCACTATAATTAGGGTATCGAAGTTATTGAACATCGCTGGGTTAAGTCAATTGAACTAAAAGGAGACTACGTAGAAACATAAACATATTTTTCCCCAATTTTTTTGTGTTTTCTTTGTTAGGTTGGGTACTTCTGGGACTACCCTCGTATAATATTTTGTGGTAGCTCTTAACCATAATATAAACTGGACAAAACTATTCTTCTTCTTCTTCTTCTTTGGGCTTATGGTATAAAGTGAAGATTTAAACTAAAAATTGTTCACTGAACTGAACTTACTAACTATCTTTAGCCCAATAATAGTCTAAGTCATGTGTATGTACGGTGGAAAAATAAAAATAAAGTTTACACACGATCTGCCTTTTAAGCATTCGAAGTACTCCTTATACTTCCACCGTTGCATATATGATAAATATTGTGAAGACTGCGAATGCATGTCACCAATGAAAACATCAAACTACGAGTAGATAGACATATGAATATCCTTGGAAAAAACGTTGATGGTTTCCTCTTCAGAAGAATGGATATCGGACTTCATGCCAAAAAAATGTATCTCAGTCACCCCTTTAGGGTTATCGTAAAGACAGTTTTGGATTGAACATTGGCGTGCAATGAAAAACCTCCGAAAGTGAAATTGCCTGCCTATGAAAAAGTCTCGAAAAATGTAGGCAAGAGGAGATGGGTAAAAAAATGGCAAGATTGAAAACAAAGTGATTCTAAGTCTAAGCTTGTTTGGTACTGTACAGCGCAGCTGGCTGCACGCAATATAATCACACAAATATGAATCCTGTGACATCTCGAGCATTAATATTTTGGACAGGAATCTCTTTGAACCCTAGCTACCAAACGGGTAAAGATTGACGGTCAACAGTGGGAACGTCAACAAATGGTGTATTACTGCAACGCATAAAGTGGCTTAAAACGAGCAAAAATACGAGTATGTTTACTAATTTCTTAAAAAAAAAAAACAGATTAAGGGACTAATACTAATCAAACAAAAATAAGACCAATATTGTAATTGATTTCTTAAGCGATCAAGCGATCAAAATCGGAGGAATTTTTCCCCTGTTTTGAAGCCATCGGAGCATCCAGCATGTGCTGTGTGAATCTTTTTCCACAATCTAGCTCAGGCCTAAGCATTCTCAAATATGATGAAACAAAACAAAAGAGAAATCTGCCATACAAAAGCTGTAGCGGCTGCGAATATATGTATGCAACACACATGCCTTCGAATAGCTGGCGTAATGCACGCATGGCCCAGAGCAGCTATATGCCTTCATTGGTTTAACGCCACTCCATCTCTTTATAAAAAATATGACAATTCGCAGCACGATCGGACTACTGCAAACAGGAGGGATCACGCGGATCAAATGAACCTTCTCTCTGAAATCTCCGAACTTGACATAATCCGTGCGGTAAATAACCACCTACCTATGACTCTATGCTTCAGCAGAAGCTTCAATATAGTGATTCCAACCCGAGAAGCATGGAATTATAAAAACCCAACCTCAAACCTTTAAGGTATTAAGTGGTTTACGAATGGTCAAGGATGGATGCGGGTATATTTGGACCAAACACCAGAATATCGCTGCCAGTGGGAAAAAAGTCCCAGGGCATTTCAAGCGGGAATATATGCCATTCAGTTGTGCGTCAATCTTATCCTCGATAAGAGAATGAAGGATGTCCCCATCCGTATATTGTACTTATGGACAATCAGTAGCCATTAAAGCATCAAGCTCTAACCTCATTGACTTCAAATCAGTCTTGCACTGTTTCAATGCACTAGAGGCCATCTCCTATAGGAACAAGGTATAACTTTGGTGTGTGCCTGGTCATTAAGGTGTTGTCGGAAATGGAATATATAGGCGACGAAATGGATAGAAACATCCTTAGCCGTTTTTTAGTATTCGCCTCTTAGCCGTTTTTTAGTATTCCGAATTCAGCAGTTAAATCAACAATAAAGAGTTGGGAGAACAAAATGTTGGGAAAACATCGCAGGGCTCGCCAGGCTAAAAGAGCCATTAAACTCTTCTACAACAAATCTAAAGAATCCCTATAATTCAAAAGATATTAAAAGACTGGTTGTATTTCTAACCGGGCACTGCCACCTTCGATATCACCTACGCAAAATAAGTTTTATTCAGGAAACTGAATGCCACCTTGTCATGGAAGACGACAAAACTGCGGAACTCATTATGACATTTCTTCGTGCCGCCTTAGTCTTTGTGCTTATAATTGTTTGTCATGCAATCCCATCCCATCTATTCTATTGAACGAAGATATTAGCCATAATCTTCCTTCCTTGTTTTATCTGCCACGCTTATATCAGCTTCCGTAAAACCTGAGGATTTGTTTTTTGCGCAATCCATTTTTTCAAGTATCAATAACCTACCCTTCTTCTTTAAATTTCAATGAGTGAGATTTCTTTTTGTTGAGCAACAATCTTCAAAATATTAGTGCGCCTGCTCGTATTTTCATGACGCATATGGTATATTTTCTAAATTTTGTCGCCTATTTACCAATTACGAGAGAGCTTTTTATAAGATCCCATGTGAGGCATATATGGTATGTGTGACTGCGGCCACTTCAGTTCTTTCTCGCGCGTTGGCATTTTGAATAACATTAGCATATATAAATCCGTTTGTCAGGATGGTATACTCGTATATCTGCTTCATATGAAGAGGTGTTCTTCTACGCTTACGAAATCACTCCGACGAATTTGTTATCGATTGTTATTGAACTATTTCCGAGAAGAATATGTCCAGCCGCTTCCTTTCAAAAGGTGAATCTTATTCTCCGCCCTCCTAAAGACTTCGCTTCGTATGCCACAGGGCTACGTTCTGTGTCCGACAATTTTTTTTAATCTTCGTATATGATCTCTTGTCTGAAACTTCTAATTGAGTTTATTCCTTTGCGGACTACTGTAGTCTCTGCTTTTCGTTTTCATGTTCAGGTTCCTGCCATTTGACTATGGAATGGAAACAACAGCGCATCTTAAGCTTATTGAATTCCGTCAACCGACTGCAATTGAAAGTTACTACAATGCAATGCTATCTGATGATGTTAAAGACGAAATTTAAAAACGCAACCACAGTCCAGGAATGGTCTCAATATACGTTTCATTTATTCGCCCAAAGTTGAAGTAAAATGCTTTTAACTGGTCAGGACCTCTTAAAGAGATAGATACTTTTACAAGATAGGACTCAATGCCTTTTGATACAGCTCATAGCTAACGAATATCTCCAATACCGGCTCATCCCTTCAAACTTTTAAGCATAACATCCGTCTCGCTATGAATGATCTCAGCTAATTCTTAAGCTCACCTTCGCTTTGGAGAGATTCTTTCATAAGCCTTAAAACTCGCCCGCAGGACTCTGTATGCGCTGTATGGAAACATTTTAAGGGTTTTCATGATCCCTAGAGTGTGAGCTTAATACAGTATATAAAAAAATGGGGATTTGATTAAAGTCCATGAAAGTTGTTACAGTGCATACGACCAGCCAGATGTTTGTCCTTATACAAGTTTGTTCTCTTCGTCAGTTCATCTGAATTCGCATCTTTTGTAACCGTAGCCTTACGCGTCTCAACAATGCTCGTAGCCCATGCCGTTTTATTTTTCTAAATCAACAATTAATTGCTGGTAAATCTGTTGACGGCATGGATCTACAGTGCTATGCAAAACATTTGCAACCGCAATTGCCATGTGATGTGGCAGCATTTCTAACTTAGTTCTTAGTAGTTATTTAAACTGAAATATTTCTATAACTTATCCTTATACATTTTACTTAATTGGAAACAAATCATATTTCTTGACAACAAAAATAAGCATGAAGTTTTTGTACTGAAACCTAAAAAATTGCCTGTGCAAAACATCTGCAACTAACAGTTCGCTATTACTATCCGGTGCAAAGATTTTTTTTTTTAACGGTAAATTTTATGTTTGCTTTCGGTTTTTTGTTTGCATTCATTCCTTGGTTTCGTCTGTCGATTTGCAGCGCATTAGTCAAATACAAGTAGTAGTTAACAGACTTGCAGTTAAAACAATTGTGTTCTTATTAATAAAATGGGTGGAAACAAATATTGCCAGGAGCTGAAGTCCAAAATTTTAACAGATTTTAATAATGAGCTTACCCAAAAAGAAATTGCGACCAAATATTCGTTCCACAAGTCAACAAATTGTCGTGTCGTTAATAGTGGAGTTGTGGTATCAGACCATAAAGGTGGCAGGCCCCGCAAAACAAGTGGAAAAAAGATAGCAAAATTATTAATTTTATAAGGAGAAACCCCAAGGCCTTCTTCAAAGAAATCGAGGTCGAACTACAGCTGGATATTGACTCATCAACAATGCGGGGCAGAGCTCTACAAGCTGGTCTTCGAAGCTACAAGCCAGCCAAAAAACCGTTTATTTCGAAGAAATATTTGAAGGCTCGTAAGAATTTTGCTGAGACACATTTAAATTGAATCCTTCAGAAATGGAAGACTGTCTTATTTTCTGATGAATCGAAATTCAATTTGTGTGGATCAGACGGAAAGCAACATGTAAGGAGACCGAAAGGCTTGAGGTTGAACCCCAAATTCACCAAAATAACTATCAAACACGGTGGTGGGAATGTTATGGTCTGGGGCTGCTTCTCTTCGCAGGGCATTGGTCCAATTCATCGTATTGAAGGGATTATGAGATCCGAAAATTACAAAAACATCCTACAAAATGGCATGGCCCCTTATGCAGAATGAGAAATGCCGCTGGTTTGGTGGTTTCAACACGATAATGACCCCAAACACACATCTAAACTGGTCAAAAATTGGATCGCGGAACAAAATATAAACATTCTGCAATGGCCACCGCAGTCCCCAGACCTTAACCCCATCGAGAACTTATGGGAGATCGTAAAGAGGAGAATAGGGAATCAAATACTCAAAAAAAAAGAAGAACTCTTTGCAGAAGTGGACAAGCAGTGAAAAGACATGCCCATATTATTTATTGACAAATTAATTGCTCCCATGCCCGGAAGATGTGCAGCTGTCATTAAAAATAAGGGGTACGCAATAAAATATTAGAATATTTTTGATACTTTATACAGTTTTTAACATTTAAATCGAAGAACATATCTTGGTTGCAAATGTTTTGCACAGCAAAAAATGTTACTTTTTAAATTCTCAGCTGTATATTTTTTTAATGGATTAAATTATGTATATTATATTTTCTTCGCAATAAATTATAATATATAAGGTTTATAAAACGATACATAGTATTTCATTCCTGCAAACTTTTACATCAAATTTACGTTTAATTCTTCGCTAAAACTAGTTGCAAATGTTTTGCACAGCACTGTATGTAAAGGTTAATTGCTAAAAGGGCTTGTTATAATAATTTATTGCTTTACATATTGTATGTATATTCATCCTTTCAAGTTTCATAAAAAGAATTCACTGCCATTGAAATACTTTTGATTTTTTTACTTTCAGAAAGTAGATCGACATACGCCAAGATACCCAACATTTTCAGAATTCGTCAACTGGCTGCTGGATGAGATTCATCGTAATAATTTTATTGACATGCATTTAGTGCCTGCTTCAAAATTTTGTACTCCTTGCTTAATTAATTTTGATATAATAATCAAATTCGAGACATTAGACCATGATCAGGTATATCTTATTGATAAGGCTGGATTACAACACACCATAGCGCCCGAATGGCGGAATTCCGGCAAGGGCAAAAATACATTAGATCTCCTGCAAACATTTTATTCACAACTCACTCGAAAGCAATTAGATGGCTTATACGAGTATTACAAGTAAGTTTATGGGTATATTAAAAGCTAGCAACTTTTAAATTTGATAATTTGATTTTTTATATTTTTAGATACGATTTTGAAGTTTTCAATTACAATGCAGCGCCTTACTTTAACATTGCAAAGAAAAATGACGAAGAAGAAAAGACACCAAACGCATCATAAGTGAGCTATTTTCTCCTCCCTTCCGCAACTATGGATCAATAATAAATAATAAAATATTTAAACTAATTAGTAATCGAATAAAACAGCGATATCGTTTAAGTTAGAAAATTATAAATTTACAAATAATTAAAATGTGAAAGGAAAATCAAATAATTATTATTGTTAATTTTCTGTTTGTAATAAAAAATAGAAAATGAATTAAAGTTAATCTTGTAGATTAATAGATTTGTAGGTGCAAATTAAAAGAAAGAAATGTTGATTAAATAAATTACTTGAAAGCAAAATAAGAAGAAAAAAAAGAAAAACAACATTTTAAGAGTAAGAGTAAAATATTTATTCTTGTTTTAAGATTTTTCTTTTTTGTTAAAGGAAAAATTTGTTACCAATATATCAAAGTACACATTATCATAGTGATAATTTTGTTATAAAAAATATAATAAAAAAAAAATGTAATAAAAAAAATTAACTAGAAGGAAAAAGGAAATGTTTGAAGTTTTTGAAAACTATTGTTGCTTTTGGTGGAAGGAGAATTACTATCTTGCACGGTTGTATCTAATTAACACCTATAATGGCTCAGCAATTAACAGAATTGCATTGAATCGTTCCTGATTCAATTTTCAATTTTAATTTTATTTAGCAAGGTACAAATAAGAGCAGAAGTCTTTTATATTATTCAAATTAGTTTACCACATTAAATTGGTCTATGCAAAAAATGAGCACAATTAAGTGAAAGAATAAACTAAATTTACAGGTTTTGTATCATATTTTAAACTAACTTAAAGAATATTCGTTATTAATACTGAGGAAAGGAAAGAGAAAATTGAGGAAGCATAGGGGGAAAAGAAGAGGGCAAAGCAGGAAGCTGAAAAGAAGGGTGAAAAAAAGAGAAGAAGAGAAGAATAGATTACAAAGATGAAAAGTGTGCAAATAGGGCACATTTAAATTGCTTAGCTCCTATTTCTTTTTTAATGGTGGTAGGCAGTGAATTCTACAGTCTGGAAACATGAACAAGGAAGATGCGAGACGAGTTAAGATATTTATAAGTGGGCGAGATAAGATTGAAAGTTCTAGGTGACTGAACAAATTTAAATTTTTCAAATAAATACGGTGGTGATTGTTTATGTATTAATTTACACAGCATCTTAATGTCCAAAAATCAGAAAATGAACACCCAAGGACATACTTATGGTAAAGGGTTATATGGTCGCATCGTCTTACTCCAAAGGCATATCGAACCATATCGTTAAAAGCAACAAGTAATTTGTGCTGGCAGAGAGAATCTAGTTTACGGTAGATAACTATAGCATAATTAAAAATCGGCAAAAGAATGGACTTTATCAACCTCAGTTTGGTGCTAACAGGTATAAAACTAGAAAACAGCCAGAGCTTTCGCAATCCTGCTTATACACGCGCTATAATTAGGTTTACATGATCAATGGCAGAAAGAGACCGATTTACTTTATATCCAGGGTTCACCACGGTGTCAAAGAAGATTAGCCTTGTGGAGTTGAGAAAAATTGGCGGTAACTCTTCGACATTGTACATTTTTTTTTGAAATTAAAATTATCTGACTCTTTTTTATATTTAGAATCAGACCATTGTCTTGAGACCATTTTGCAATGGAAGACAAGTCCGAATTAAATCTATCCACAAGATCTTCCACCAGGCCAAGTGGTCGAGAAAGGTATATCTGCACGTCATCGGCATACATATGTACATATGTATTTCGACACACTTGCGGTAAATCATTAATGAAAAGACAGAAAAGAATTGGGCCAAGAACTGAACCTTGGGGAACTCCAGAAACTATATTTTTTGGTTGAGAGCATTTTGAACACGGTTTGTAAGATAATTCTTAATCAAGCACACCGAGGAATCACTCATACCAAAGTAAAGTTTCAGTTTAGTGCAAAGAACCTCATGACTGATCGTGCCAAAGGCCTTCGAGGAATCAAGTAAGCAGAACAGTGAAAGATATTCCCTGTCATATTGAATTCTAATATCGTCTAGCACTTTGATCATAGCTGTAGAACAGCTATGGCCAGATCGGAAACCTGACTGCACTGACGATAATAGATTGAAACGATTGAGGTGGTTGGAAATCTGTTTCCCAAGAATTTTTTCGAAAATTTTGGACAAACAGGGTAAGATACTTATTGGACGGAAATCGGTTACTAAGAAGGGGTTGTTCTTTTTGGGCACAGGGGTGACTTTTGCTTTTTTCCAACAATCCGGGAAGGTTACCTCTTCAGAAATTATATAAATGAGTTAATGAGCTTATTAAATGGGGAAGTATTATTTTGATAAAAGTATTATTTTGATACAAAAAACGACAAATTAATTATCTTATTAAGTATGCTGAAAATTCGGAGTCTGTAATACGAGAATGCGGCATTAATTCGCGAATAGTTAACAATTTAGATAAAGATGCCAGATCGTGCAACAATTCAATATATGCGGTTCTATATTTTTTTATATGCTTTTAAATTCTGTCTTTGACAGAATATACCATATATGACCACATTTTTAGATTGAATCTATCTCGAACTTATCGCTTAGTTTACCAATGTATTGGCCAAAAGAAAGTCTAACATTCTCAATAAATTTATTTTGTAGTCTCATTTTATTTGATTTGACTCCAATAATTAATGCATAATGCATAAAATATAGGTCTAGAGTCCAATGTGACAAAAATGAAAACATAGTCAAATTAGTTTTGTCCATTGAAACAGAGTAATTGATATAAATGGGCAGTTGGAAACTTACCTGTACTTAGCTGAAATACTTGCTTACTTACTTAAATGACGTTAGTCCGAGATCTAGCAGTGCCTAAATAAATAATCCTCCCCGTTACTAGAATTCAAATGAAGTCCTCTTCGATTTATGGGCTCCATCTAAAGCGAGGTTTGCCTCCACTGCGTGGTTCTACCCATTTTGAATTGAAGACACTTCGCACTGGAGCATTCGCATCTATTTGCGCTACATTTTCTAGCCTTATTAATCAACTAATGCCCAATTAGTTGCTTCGCAGCTCTAATACGAGTATTATACTAGATGGAGTGAAAAGTGACCCCCTTGGGGATTAAAACATTTTTTTTTTTAAATGTTTTTTTTATATTATTCAATACAGTCCCCTTTTAGTTTGATACACTTATTCCAGCGATTTTCTAACTTCTTGATCCCGTCCGAAAAGTAATCTTCCGGAAGGTCTGCAAAATACTCCCCCGTAGATTCGATGATTTCCTCGCGTGAGCTGAATTTTTTATTGATGAGCCATCTTTTGAGGTTTGGGAAGAGATAAAAGTCCGAGGAATCCAAATTCAGTTACCAATCGACGCCAAAAGTTCGCCCGATTCTGCATCAGCAAGTCCAAACACTCTTTCGAAGTGCTCTCGCGTTCGTGTTTTTGGTCAGGAGTGAGCATGCGCGGCACCCAGCGGCAGGATAACTTTTTCATATGCAGAATATTGCCCAAAATATGGCGTGTGCGCTCAGTATTAATCTTTGTGGTATCTGCTAGCTCGCGCACCTTCACTTTGACATTGTCCTCTGCAACCGCATCGGAGGGCCTGCCGCTGCAGATTTGATCGATAGTGGAGTTGCGGCCACCACGAAACTCTCGAAACCAATATTTGATGGTGTAATCTGACGGAACATTAGCCCCATAATATTTAACCAACTTTTCTTTTATTTCCTTCGCCGTTTTGCCTCTCAAAAAATAATGTCTTATGAGAGAACGAAAATCGTTTTTGTCCATACTCAACATGATGCCAAACACGTCAACAGCAATCCGCTGTCAAAACAAAACTAAAGACAGTATCGCACTGAAATTTGGCATATCTGCCTAAATATGAACGGACTTCAAGGCACCATAACCTTTTTTGCAGTAGCAGCGCATTCTGACGGTCAACGAGGTCACTTTTCACTCCATCTAGTAATATGGTCCACGCGAGATTTTTGCATAATTTTTTTTTTTTTCAAATTAGCTTTTCCTATTCGTATTTCACGCACTGTTTCAATGGCAAAAAAACCTTTAGACTTTAAAAGTGCCAGCAGCAAATCGTAAGAAGTAAAAAAATTATCAAAAAATACCCGATGATTCGAAGGGGTTTCAACTACTTTTAGCAAATTTGTAACTACACACTCTGCTAATGGTATTCTTTTGTCATTGTCTATTCCTTTATCAGCTCCACCATAGGGTTCTCCCTGATATAAATATGCCTTCGAAGAGCAAAGGTACCACATTTTGAAGCCGAATCGGACTGGTTTCCTCCTAATGAACATTCTGGCAGAATGTCTGCCAAAGTAGGGGACCATCATCATCTATTGAAACGGTGTGGCTAAATAAACCAAATCGCAAAAATTTCTTGTTTGCATATTCAAAAAGCGGTTTCAGTTTAGCAAATTTATCTGTTTTGTCCAAATTTGAATTGTCTTATAGATGAAGATTTCTTTTTATTTCCCTAAACCTATTTCGGCTCATGGTAGTTTTTACAAAATCGATGCCCTTATACTCATCATTCGACCAATACATGTCTTGTTGAGATAGTGGATGATAACCGGAGAGGAAAAGACTACCGATGAACTTCTTGAGGTCAGAAACAAGGATTTGAAAATCGCGGGGGTTATTAGAATCAGCATTTAGTTTAGAAAAGTTTGCTATCATAGACAATAGATTATCATCAGCAAACAGTTGAAAAATTTCATATGGAGTTTTGCCGCTGTGTTGAGCAATAATTTCCTCAATAGAAGTTGACTCCACCAATGTAGGCTTAGAGGTGTAGACCGGGCGTTCGCTTTTCTTCCAAATCGCATTGAACTTTACTTTGTTTTTTGGTTTGCTAGGACTCGGTTTAATCAGTTCGTCTCCTATAATTTGTGTACAATTCGAAAGTGCCAGCAATGTCCCTATCTAAAGCCGGCTCTGGACTATTGTGGGCAGCAATATTATCGTCAATCGTCTCCCCATCCGTGATTTCGTTTACTTCAGGTGGAATGTATACCATCATATACATGTATACCATGTATATCAATCTCTTCGACTCTCTGATTGGGAACAATCAGAAAAATCAGATTCTTCCAAAATAGAATGCAGCTCCAACGAAGTCCAAGCTTTGCCAGTGTTGGGATTCTAAAAAAGTACAATAATTTGCATATTTCTACCAATATGAAACAATATTTTTTGTATATTTGCCATTGTTCATTACCTACGAATGGAACTCAAAATCAGTAGGAAAAAAACAACCAGAAGTAACCATTTCACCTAGATGCAAAGCAAAGAATAAACAGGACAGGAGTCCCTCACACAGCAGACAGTACACAAAAACCGAAGTCAAAATTGTTTCAGTATATTGCAAAAAACATGCACGCACGTGCACTCGTGGAAAAAGACTAGAAAGCAATAAAGGACAACAAAGCCACAACTCAATGCCGTTATAAGATGACTAGAAGGCCCGTCACTTTGTGCAGTGTGACTTAAAAACACTGCACATCTAGAACAAAATTATTTCACGCAGAGGCATCTGCTTATTCAATTGAACAGTTTTATGAAACTGACAATATCGCAAGGGTAAAGAGAAAAAGCCTTCCAGTAGAAATTCAAGAGTGGCGATAATTGAAATCGTATAACACCAACGTTGCAACACGAACTTGAAATATAAATTTTCATGATATAAAAGATAAAATTAACTGAAATTATTTATTTCTCGCAGAGATAGAATATGCTACGTTTTCCTCCAAAATTCTTCAAGAAAAACCTTCAAAATTGATGAAAACTGGCTTCACATAAATTAATTTATAAATATAAAAACGTAATATTTTTCCATGAATTAATTTATAGGGACAAACAACATGTCGAAGGATTATACAAACCAATAAGTTAATCATAATACCAAAAAATAACGGCTACAAAAATTCTCAAAGTTGGTGTTGCGCTTTCGCAACGTTGGCCGTAAATGAATTAATAGAAGGAAAACAAAAAAAACACCCTCAGTCAGATCGCAACTGCGATCTTGAAAGCAACTTTAGAATGTAGATCATTTTTGTTTATGGTTCCACCAATTTTCGTGTTTCTTAGGTCATATTTGCCAATTTAAGAGATGATAAAAGAAATTTGAAAAGACCTGCGCAGTAGAATGGCAAACTCAGTTGATACGGACTATACTTTCAAAACATATATACATTGAAGAAGGGACACAAAGCAAAAACAAAAGAAAAAAAATTGGACATACATACAGGGTGTCCCAAAAGTCAACAGAGTGCAATTTTGTCAAACGATGTTGCAGGTTCAGAGAAGATCCGAGATTCTTTGAAAAAATTCTATGGCCGAACGAATCAACTTGTCAAAGGGACGGTTACATGAACCTCTACAATTTGCACGAGTGGCACGTGGAAAATCCACATTTGATGCGGGAAGATAGATCACAATACCGTTTTAAAATAAACATGTGGACTGGAATTTTGAATGGTAGAATTATTGGCCCATTCGAGCTGCCGCAGAATTTGAATGCCGAGGTTTATTTAGATTTTTTGGAGAACCACTTACCAAATTTATTGGAAGACGTGCTACTAAATATTTATGCACGCATGTGGTATCAACAAGATGGCTGCCCAGTGCATTGTGTTCGCACAGTACGAGAGTTCCTCGATCGGGAATATTCCAACAGGTGGATAGGGCGGTCTGGTACAATTTAGTGGCCAGCCCGTTCACTTAATTTAAATCCTATCGATTTTTTTTACTGGGGACCAGTAAAAGAAAAAGTTTAATCTAAGCCGATAGAAAATTTAAACGAGCTGCGACAAAAAATTGCAGAAGCCATTGAAGACATCAACTCCAGAAGATATGTCCGTCTTATTACCAAATCATTTGTAAGAAGATGCAGAGCTTGCATTGCCGCTGAAGGCAAACAGTTTGAACATTTGTTGTACGATACAAGATCGGTAGATGGCGATCCTGAGAGTATACACCCAGAGAACATAGTGTTCTGTGTGCTGTGGGACGGGAAAAAAATAAAATGAAATGACAAGGGTGGCATCTCTATCTCTTTCACTCACATCTGTTTCAGTCTCAATCACAGCGTCACTGCCTGTCTCGCTCACACTTGGTACTCATTTTAACTTATTAAAAAGAATTAACTATGAATCGGGTTTTTGGGTACCATTTTAGAATCCAGACTAAATACGCCATCTTTTAAAGTTACTTGTCAAAATGGCACAGTACATTTTTTTGTCAGTACAGTCAATCCAAGTTAGGTGATAAAATGATTTTCAGTTACATGGGTGGACAAAAAAGCAATATTTTAGTTAAAACCCATATAATTATGTTTCAATTTTAGACCGTAATTTACAAAACAGTTACCCAGGGTTACGTGACAACAAAAAAATCGAAGAAAAGTAAAGATTTGCGGTCACGGTACTTGAAAGATCGTCACAGGATGTCAGATTTCTCGATTTTTTTTTGAGTGCCAATAATTTTAAAAATACATACTAGATGGAGTGAAAAGTAACCTCCTTGACTGCCAGAATGCGCTGCTACTGCAAAAAAGGTTGTGGTGGCTTGAAGTCCGTTCATATTTAGGCAGACATGCCAAATTTCAGTGCGATACTATCTTTAGTTTTGTTTTGACAGCTGATTGTTGTTGACGTGTTTGGCATCATGTTGAGTATGGACAAAAACGATTTTCGTTCTCTCATAAGACATTATTTTTTGAGAGGCAAAACGGCGAAGGAAATAAAAGAAAAGTTGGTTAAATATTATGGGGCTAATGTTCCGTCAGATTACACCGTCAAATATTGGTTTCGAGAGTTTCGTGGTGGCCGCAACTCCACTAAAGATCAAATCCACAGCGGCAGGCCTCCGATGCGGTTACAGAGGACAATGTCAAAAAAATACATGAAATGGTGTTGGCTGACCGGAAAGTGAAGGTGCGCCAGCTAGCAGATACCACAAAGATTAGTACTGAGCGCACACGCTATATTTTGGGCAATATTCTGCATATGAAAAAGTTATCCTGCCGCTGGGTGCCACAAATGCTCACTTTTGACCAAAAACACGAACGCGAGAGCACTTCGAAAGAGTGTTTGGACTTGCTGATGCAGAATCGGGCGAACTTTTGGCGTCGATTGGTAACTGAATTTGGATCCCTCGGACTTTTATCTCTTCCCAAACCTCAAAAGATGGCTCATCAATAAAAAATTCAGCTCACGCGAGGAAATCATCGACGCCAGGGAGGAGTATTTTGCATTTTTGCTGGAATAAGTGTATCAAACTAAAAGAGGACTAAATATAAAAAAAACATTTAAAAAAAAACTTTTTTAATTGCCAAGGAGGTCACTTTTCACTCCATCTAGTAACTTAGATATTTTTTTATAATTTTGTGATAACCGACACCACTTTACCTATCACACGTTTCCGGCTTGACGTTGATTTATGGGACACCCTGTATATGTTCGCTTACACTACGAACACTTTTTCTGGACAAAAGAAAAAGTGCATCTGCTATTCATTAAATTTCGCTGAGTGTATAACGACCTAATAACATCTGCATCAGCGTGTATTTTAAGACCTTTAAGAAAAATTACAGCCTAACCGAACAGTTCGGAAATAAAATTGTAAACTCAAATTTAGATTAATTTCTTCTTTGTTTTCTTTAATTTTTACCTAATATTTTTGAAATACAATTGTACATAACTTATAATTAAAACTTATGCAAACCACATTCGTTTCTGAATTGTATATATATATTTTTTTTTGTTTTTATTGTTTTTTGTTTTTGTTTTACCATTTACTTAATTAATATTTAGAGTTGTTTTGAATTTTCTTTTAATTTAACTTAATAAAAATTGGTTTTTAATTTTTGTTTGTTTGTTTGTTTTTTTTGTTTTTTTTTTTCATTTATATTTGCGATTAATTAGAAAACTTAGTTACTTAGTTACTTTGTTTATAATTGCATAGACTTATTATTAATATCTCCATATTCATACTTCGGTTGGTTTTAATTTTTTGATTTAATTAATTTCATATTACGATAGAAGGGTTTGTTTTAACGTTCTTGTGTGTGTTGTGTGTTTTTTTTTCTGTTTATTTTCACTTTTATTCTTAATTATAATTTCATTTAATTTTAATTTATTATTATTATTATCATTATTATTAATTGTTTGTTGGTTTTTTTTTTTTGTTTTCGACTATGGTGGTTTGATGAAATATCTTAAATATATTACATACTATTGTTCCATGTTAAGAATTTTTCACGGTTAATTTCTCTGCTTCTTATGATGGTCACTATTAAATAATAATTTCGTGATTTCTGTGTTTTTGTTTTTTTTTTTTTAACTTTCTGTTCTTTAGTTCCATTTGTCCATTGATTATATACTACATATTATATAGAAATTATTTTTGTTTCCGTTTTTTTTTTGTTTTTGTTTTTTTTTGTTTATGAAATTAGAAAATAACATTTGCTTTAATATATTTAATTTAATATTAATATTGTATGTATAAAGATTTCTGTTTTCTGTGGTTTAAAACCATTATAATTTAAAACATAATTTATTTCTATACATGTGTGTTATCAATTATTATTATATATATATAAAGAAAAAAGGGGGGAAAAAAATAATAAAAAGAAAAATAACACTAAAAGCAATTGTTTTGTTATTTCATTTGTTTAAATATTCAACAAAATCCCCACAAAAAGGAAAAATTAATTTAATTTAACGATTTTTTTTCCTCTGTCTCTTCGGACATTGCTTGTTTGTTCTCTTCCGTGTATCTACTAAAATAAGAATTAATTTAAATACTTTGTTATAAGGCCATACGAGTACATTACTGTTATATTTATATAAAGAAAAAAACAAAATCGTAACTATTCCAAACACATACATATATTTAAGGGCTAAGCGTGTGTTTAGAAAAACCACTGTGCACATGAAGAGACTACAGAGGAAATTAAATTTGATTGTTGAGCTTAAAAATTAACAACGCACTTCTTTTTCTACTCTCTTTTATTCAAACTGCAAACTGAGTCATTTCAATTTAAAATCTATTTGCACATCTGATTATTTGTTTGGTGTTTATTTTATTCGTTTTGTTTTTTTTTAATTAGTTAAAATTTTAATTTTTAGAATTTGAACGCAGAATATTCGCTGTAAGATAGCATGGTGTTGTGTTGTATTTTTGTTTGTTGTTGTTTTATTTTTTTTACTTTTTTTTGTTTTTGTTTATATGGGTGAAGGGGGAGAGGAGGGCGGGGCATGGAAATTCCAGTAGGAGAAAAACAGTAAATAGACAAACCGATAAGTGAACTACTAAAATCTTCTATGATGCTGAATTAATTGGTCGAATGGATAATCAATAAGAAAAATAATAAACCTTTGTACGTAAAAGTAAAAAAAATAATATTTAATATTGCGTGCGAATAACTAAGGTCCCTAAATGATTTGTTGTTTGGAAATGATGTAAATAAGAAAACTATAGATCACTTAAGGTATGCTTTGTAAAGCGTTTGACTTCTACACGTTTCACGTTCTTGTTCCATAAAGAATAGCATATCTCTTAGATTAACACGTTTGATTCGCGGTCTTAATGGTGCCGGTGATGCTCCAGTTGTACCAATTCCTGCATTTCCCGATTGCTATTAGATAAAAGTATAATTTTTTATATTTAGAAAAAGAAGAAAACACTATTGTAAACAAAAAAATACTTACTGCCCCTACTGTTGCCACATCGCCATCTAGTTTTAATTTTTTTCTTGGTCCGATAGCTTGCAACGCTGTCATATTTGCGTCCCTTTGCCGTAATTCTTCCATTTCAGCTCGTTGCATTTCTTTTGCCTGAAAAAAGGAATATATACACGTATAATTGTTTATTTATTAGTTCATTGTAAAGGTGAAATATTGTCGCAATAAAATTTAAGGCAATAAAAAAATATTATAAATCATTTAAGACCTTTTCGTATAATGATACACCTTGATTTAGTGGGCATTGGAGTTATAAATGGCGAATTTATTTGCAATATATACACTGTTTTATAATTACTATGTATCAGTGACAGTTTAAGTTGGAATGACCACATATTCGATGTCGTCAAAAATGCTGCGAAATGTCTAAGTTTCCTTCAGCAATGTAAGAAATATATAAGGCATTCATCCGCCCAAAATTGGAGTACAATGCCCACATCTGGTCAGGTGCTCCTAAAACCTCATAGGTGATACTACCTAGTCCTGCCATAAGTTCCGTTACACGATTTCCAGCGCTTATCATTCAAAACTTCTTGCGCGAATAGAACCGATAACTTTTTTTTCAGAACACATGCACTGATCAGTGAAGAATACTAGTCAGTTTGGTTTCAGTTCGCAAACTATTAAAATACAGTGGGGCGTTAAAGAGAATCGGGTTGCTATAATAGCGTTGCATAAGTGCGGAAAGAGTGCTGGCCAAATTTTCGAGCTGTTAAAAAGATGCTATCGGGCTATTGCTCGTTTCGGCGAATTGTTTGGAGTAGAGGACAGGCCAAGAAATGGTTCCCCGCGCGTCGTCCGTACGAATGCGGTAGTAAAGATAGTGTGTGAACAAATTCGGAAAAATTCCCTTACGAAGCAGAAGATCATGGCCAAGGAATTGGATAGATCAACCAGATCCTAGGCTGATTCGGGATGATCTGCATATGAAAGCCTATCGTCGGGCCACGGGTCATTTCCTAACTCCTCAACTAAAAAAAATTAGGCTGGAGAGATACAAGCGACTTTTGCAGTGGCACATGGACAATGGCAATGAAAACATTCTGTTTTCGGATGAGAAAATTTTTACCGTGGAAGAAGTTTTCAACAAACAAAATGACAAAATTTATGCCACTTCATCTAAGGAAGCGAAAAAGTTGTTCCAAGAGTTCAAAGTGGACATCATCCCGCTTCTGTAATGATTTGGTGGACACCATGGTATCACATCCCTCCATTTCTGTGAAAAAGGCATGAAAATTGGTGCAAGGTTTACCAAGAAGATATGCTAGAGGGTGTTGTGAAGGGTTTGACCAATACCCTTTTCAATGGATACAGTTTGATCTTCCAACAGGACCCTGCTCCAGCGAACAAAGGAAAAACTAAGCAGGAGTGGCTCAGTGTCAATATTCCTGGCAGAAGATTGGTCGTCGGGGAGTCCAGGTCTGAATCCACTGGATTATGTTCTGTGGTCAGAATTGGAGAACATGGCCTGCAAGACTCCCCACAGAAATTTGGAAAGCCTTAAAACAGCATTAACCAGAGCAGCATCTACGATCTCCATGGAAGCCGTACGTACCGCTATAGCCCAATGGCCACACCACAAAAGGCAGTCATTTCGATTGAATCCAATTTTTTTTAATATGTAATCAATATTGTGGTCTAATAAATGAAACAATTTTGAATACAATATGTTTACCCATTTTTTTATAGCGTTTTATATTTGTAACAGAACTTATGGCAGGAATGGGTAATATCAGTCAATCAATTGACACCCTCGAACACCGACGTAATGTGTCCTGTCTCACTCTGTTTTATCGCTATTTCCATTACCAGTGCTCCATTGAAATCGCCAGTAGCATTCCGCCCATTCAAATTTTCACCCGTAACACCATATGAATGCTCATCTGTATTGAGGGTATAGCCCATTTTCGGACGTACTCTAAAATATCGTAATTCGTTCCTAAGCCGCTTATGGAATGCCCTGCCGATTTCTGTATTTCCTGGTAGTTATAACTTACAAACATTTAAAAACAATGTACATCGGTACCTGTTTTTTCCCTTCTCCCCCGCTGTGTACAAACATTTTAAGGGTGATACACAAACTCTTCGAGCGCGCGCTCAAGGCATATTTCTGTTGAGAATCGTATATCGTGTAAACACGGAGCAATGTCCTCGACTAACAGATTGTGTCATGGGAAATGGTAAAGAAGAGTACATTGCCAAGGGTTCGTGCACGTCGAACTGGGAAATGCAGCCTCGATGCGTGAAATGGGGATGGAACCACAATGGACTAGTGCGATAGAAAAAAAAACACAAATGCGTTCTAGGTAGAGATGGATCACAAAGAAAAGCTAGTTTTGATGTGCTCTATGTAGAAGTTCGGAGTATACCGTAATTTTGTTTTTTTGTGAAAAAAAATATTTATTCGTCTACATTAATGTTGCACTTGTGCCACCGCTTCCAATCCTCGAGGCACTTCTCAAACTCGATCTTTGGGATAGCCTTTGCTCTTTCAGCGTTGCGCTTTTAATGTATGCTTGTAAAACGACGGCCCTTTGGGACGATTGAGTCTTAGTTTTGACGGCATATCTGTAAACCCATGTTTCGTTACCTGTCATACTTTATTTAGTGACTCCTGAGCAAATTCCATTCGCCGTTGTTTTTGTTCAAAGTTCAACAATTTTGGATCAAATTTTGCTACCACGCGTTTCATACCCAAAACATTTGAAAAAATTTCATGGCATGCGACTGGCCCATGCCAACATCATCAGCGACTTCTCTGATTGTGATCGTTCACAATCATTTCTTTCACTTTTTCCACGTTTTCATCGGTTGTTGATGTGCTGGGGCGTCCGGGGCGTTAGTCATCTTCACGGCCATCTTGGAAACGCTTATACCACTAGTTAACTCTTGTTTTACTCATAGCAGGCTCACCATAGGCCTTTGCTAACATTTCACACACTTTGTTACACTTTATTTCGTTTTTAACGCAAAAGTTGATACAAATTCTTTAATCCACTTCTTTTAACAAGCGAAAATCGCCGAGCTCATAAAAACAAGTCTAACCCTAGCGGCTGCCATAGACAAAGTAAACAATCAACACAGCTGAACATTTTATCAAACTTCAGGGGCATGTATACCAACATAATAAAAACAAATTCGACAATCGGGTTCTCCCAACGAAATTTACAAATTATTTTCTGAACATACCTCGTATAATAAATCTGGCTTGGTAGTAGAAGGTGAAGGTTAAATGTCAACTCGTACACAGTTAAATACCTGTACTCACTCTCCAATTGTCTATGCCCAAATTACAGCAAGTAGAGGAACCACGGCACAAGTGAAGTTTGCATTTTAGGCCCCAGCACCTAAAGCACTGAAAGCTTACACATCAAAGATCAAAATTAAAATGGAACGATATGGGAAAAAAAGTCCTACTGCGATGCACATAAATCTTCTTCTTCCCAATCAAAAGAAGCTTTTCCTCTCTTTCGAACAAGCTTCCTGCCCACGCCAATGTGAACAGGTACTATAAGTTGCTGTCATTGTGGGAAATTTAAACCCAAACAAGCAATCACGTGCGATGCACAGGCAGCGCAAGTACTAAGACTAGTGTGAGTGTTTTTACAGTGAGTTTGTGAGTAGTGATAAGGGTTGCAAAAGTATTAATAGAGTTTGCTATCTATGTTAGTTCATTTATAGTCGTACATTTCTCTCCGTAGTTAAAAACCATTGCATGACATATGTACAATGTTTTCGAAAAAATAGAGATATGAACTCACGGTTTTGTGTGCCAAGGTCATTTTATTATACAAAGTTACATGTCCTTCTAATTCTCAATCAGTGGTTTCCAACTCTTGGTCGGACTGGTAGCATACTCGCGCACACGTGGTTGAGCTATTCGAAATACATATTTGGTATTCCCACATCTAGTGTTATCGAATTTCGAGTGTCGTAATCTGCCATTTTCTCATCCGTGATCGAGTGCCAATAACATAGGACAGCTACGAAGCCCACGTACAAATGGACTTTGTGTCTTATGAAGAAAAAAAAGGATCAATACGAAAATGTAACTATACATCTTTCCAAGTTTTCTACTAACATTTTACAATCCTTTTAGTCAAAATTAAATAAAATAAAACAAATATAAAAATATTGGGAGTAACAATTTATTTTGAATTTGTCACAGGAATTTATTTTTTTTGTTAAAGGACTTTTACTATTACAATGCGAATTTTTCACTCGATACATTAGCTACCGTCTGCCATCATCCTAAATTCATTCGATCACGTGTGAAGTCTACTCACTCGATAACGTGTGCGGAAATTTGTTCCCTGAAACGCCAAACAGCTCACCTCTTTTGTTCAACTGCTGAATGTGCTGGCATCAGAAAGCTCTTTTAGAGAGGAAAAAGGTATTCGCTCCTTTAGCTTTGGGATTCATGCCTGCGCTATATGGTGCGAGAGGTAAAACTTCCCAACGTGTTTTTTTGGTATTCTATATACTACTAGACTAAAAACACCTCCTCCTTTGATCATACTTTCCATTTTTTTTATTCAAAAAAAAAAAAAAATAATAATAATAATAATCTTAAATATTTGTATTTGTTAGCTTTAAATTTATTTGTTCATTTATCGATAACAATCATATAGTTATTCAAATGAGTAATTCTATACACTTTTAGGTGTTTTTCACATGGACATCTTTTTCTAAGGCTATATTAGGGTGTCCCCTAATTCGTCAACGATAATTTGGGAAATGATTCCTGGGTATATTCTATGAAAAAATCGTTTTACAGTAAGGATCTATCTCCGATGTTGACACCATTTACCGATGATTTAAGAAAACGTTTAATTTGGTGTACCCTGACCAATGTTAACGGTACTCTGTTAGTACTAATGGTAAAAACTTTGTGTAGGACTTTATTTTTAAAAAAAATACCAGTCTTTGGAACTGCGTTTAAATAAAGTTGATGTCTTGTTTGAATCTTCAGATATCCAATTTCTAAGCCTGTTCCGTTTTCATTGCCCATGCTAATTTTTGATTTTGAGGTCACTTTTCTCCAGAAAATGCCTAATTAACATAACGTTTTACTATTTTTTTCTTATGAAAGTAGCAATAATAAAAAATAAATCATCAATGAGTTTGCAGAAAAGCCCACAGATTTTATGATACTTGGAAAAACCTGCAACAGGTAAAAAAAGGGATTTATGATTTTTTACCAACAGTTGACAATACTCGTAAGAGTGGTTTTCAAAGAATTACTAATTTTCCAATATTTTTTTTAATATTGCATAGCTATTAAAGAGTTTTAAAGCGTGCTCGTTTATTTGACTACCTGCCAAAACCCACATTTCCTTACCTTGTTTCTTAAAAGTTCTCAGAAAGAGTTAGATTTGGGATTTGAAGGCCTATTTCGAAAAATTACCGAACAAAAATGGTATAAAGGATTAGAAAAAATAATAATTCACCAGTTTATTTTTTACGCTGTGGTTACAGTTGTTTAGAAACGCTATTTGAAATTACAAACCAAAAATACGCAGACATAATTTACGTTTATGGGCTGTGCAATGGAAGTTCAAATAGTGCGCGACAAAGATACCATGAACTTTATCCTAACCGACGACTTTCTAGTAAAGGAAGATTTGGAAATACATAACGAAGGCTTCGAGAAACGCGATCAGTCTCAAATACACGACCGAATGCGGGAGCTCCACAAGTAAGAAGG
Organism: Volucella zonaria; assembly: GCA_963966105.1. Classification (NCBI taxonomy): domain Eukaryota; kingdom Metazoa; phylum Arthropoda; class Insecta; order Diptera; family Syrphidae; genus Volucella; species Volucella zonaria. The sequence goes on along the minus strand of OZ014534.1, from coordinate 116,103,583 downwards.
ATTTCGGCTGATGAAAGAGTACTGGAAACTGTTACCACTAATCCATCAATCAGCATCAAACGCTTAGCTTTGCAACTCAATGTTTCCAGACATAAAATTTCTAATCTACTGCATGGAGAAAACCTTTACCCATGCCACCATACACCCATACAAGAACTGCTTCCCAATGATTTGGAAAAGAGACTTGAGTTTTCTAACTGGTAGCTGGAGCGGAGCTTGGATGACAACCAGTTTATTAGCAGAATTCTTTGGACGGACGAATCTCAATTTACAAGAGATGGGATCACAAATTTTCATAATCCTTATACGTGGGCTGCGGACAATCCACATACAATGAGATATAAATCATTTCAACACAAATTCAGCGTCAATATGTGGGCAGGTGTACTTGGAAACAAATTAATCTGCCCCTTTAAACTACTACCTAGGCGGAATTCTACAAACTATCTGGAGTCTTTGTGAAATGACTTACCAGAACTATTGGACGACATTCCACTGATTCAACTAGCTTATCATATTTCCAAAAGGACGGTGCTCCAGCCGTCATGAAGTTAAGAATTGGCTAGATGAAGAGCACGGTAACCGCTGGATAGGAAGAAATGGACTAGTTCACTGGCCTGTAAGATCTCCTAACCCTACAGTATTGGATTTTTTTGTGTGGGGAAGAATAAAATAACTTTTTTATTCAACCGAAATAGTAACTATAATTGAACTGGAAGTGCGTATTCTCGAAGCCTTATCAAAAGTGAAGCAGCAGTTAGCATCAATAAATATTCGCATTGAAATCCAAAAACCACCAACCGCGCATACAAAACCAAGGGGGACACTTTTATAAAATAAATTTTTTTTAAATTTCATCTTCTGCAGGTTTTCCCAAGTATCATGAAATCTATGGGTTTTTGTGCAAACTTGATGATGATTTTTTTTTATTAGTGTTACTATCATATTGTAAGAAAAAAATTGTAAAACGTTATGTTAATTAGGCATTTGCTGGAGAAAAGTTACAAGATATCAACTTTATTTAAACGCCGTTACAAAGGCTATATTTCTTCTAAAAACAAAGTCCTACACAAAGTTTTTACCGTTAGCATGGGTCAGGGTACACCAAAGTAAGCCTTTTCTTAAATCATCGATAAACGGTGTCAACATTGGAGTTAGGCTGTTATCGTAGAACGATTTTTTTCTTAGAATATGCCCAGGAATTATTTCCCAAATTATATCTGACGAATTAGGGGACACCCTGTAGAATGCCAAAAAAAACACACCTAACTTATCGGTAATGAGTGCGAGCATTGCAATTTAAAATCAGTGGCTTATGAGTGATCAAATCAGGTCGTTTTTTGGGCGGTGTCCCGTTCAATTTATGCAATAAGATGCGGTAATATTTATACGCTGCTGTCACACTTGTTCCACATGAAAGTCAGTCTAATAAGATGATTTCATGGTGATCATAAATAAAAATCAACTTACTCGGCGAAATTTTTTTGGTTGTTTGACTGAGATTTCATCTCCCTTTCGAAATCTCATTCCACTTTTAATTAATTGCGACTACTCGAAAAAGTATTACATTACATTCAATGGCCAATATTTGTTCCAATAGCGTTGCGGTGTCCAGACGTTTTTTTTCATTTGTTCAGTAGTTAAACAGTGAGGGACACATTGGGCTCAACGTTTTCTGGTTTGCAAAACAATTTTTAGAATGCGCAAAACAGAGGTAGTTGAAACTCTGGGAGCACAGGCTAACATTCCATTTATTTCCATACACGTTTATGAAAATGCTGAATATGGGTAATCCCTTATATTTTCTTTCAGACCAACCTGTTATATTTCCAAGTTGTAATCAGGTGTTTTCGTATGTATTTTTTGCTAAAGATATAAATGTAAGATGTTCTTAAAACTTTGATTTGGTGGCTAAACCATCTATTTTCAATGTCACTTTGCCGCAAAATCCATCTTAAGTGTACCATTTTTGGATATACGAGTATCTAAGCTCATCACGGATATATGACGAGTTTTGATTTTTCGATGGTAGTAATTTAAGACTTGCTGTTTGTAAAATTGTTTTTCTGTTTATTTTTTGCCGTAAGTATACTTTAAGGATGGCGGAAGTTTTTCTACTCGTAAAAAAATTAAAGCCCCAAGCACATGGTTTATTATATTTTTTAACGACAGCAAACGCTGTCCAATTTTTTTATTGTAGTATCGGTAAATAGTAAAGGCCAGCCGAGATTTATATATTTTTCCAAGTGTTCTGAGAACATCCTTCGTAAGACATAATTGACAGTGCTGCTATCAGAAAATTTCCAGGGTGGATATACTTTCCTTTATAATTATCTCCAAGTCCGAGAATTGAAAATAAATATGAATCTAGTTTCATGACACTACAAAAACATCTAACTGAGAGTAGTATTTTTGTATCGACAACAATGGTCGGAAAAAATAAAAAGATTGTTTTTCGTCGAGCAGCTTGTTGACAAATGAATTTTAACTGCGTGCAACCTAGCCATCGGAAAAATTTGTACTTTGTGTTTGTATCGTACTCTAAACCAGGGAATAAAAAAAAAAACCATGTGTTGGCTGTATTATAAAAACTTGTCGTGCCGATTATGCGGTACGGAGCACTTCCATTTATAGTTCGAAATTGATTACTCACCTTTAGCATGTTAAATGTACTATTCAATTACTATTAATTACTTAGGTAGAGGCAAAAAACAACAAAATCAGAAGCTACACACTTATCGTTGCAATTTTGTGGACTGCAAGATTTCGTACCGTAAGCTTTACGACGGACTCCGGTAGAATACGAGTCTACTACTAGCAAATTTTTCAAACTACAAGTTACAGAATATTTATTATTATGATTATAACTTATTCAGAATACCACCTTGATCCAAATGTTTCCGGACCACACATTGTTAAGATTTACGTTCTGTTTTATTTTTTTGTTAAGTTGGTAAATCTGTTGTTGACATTCCCTCTAAATCTTAGCGTCATAGATTGACATTTGCAAAAGTTACGTAGCCGAGAGTACATCTATCTTTGTGTGTGTTGGCAATTTTTTACAATTTTAGAAATGGATTTAAATTTGCAATAACGAACTTGTATTAAATTTTGCGTAAAAAACGAATTTAATGGTGCGCGAACGCTGGAAATGTTGGAAAAGTGTTTCGGCAACGATTCTCTAAAGAAAACGGTCGTTTACCAGTTGCACGAGCGGTTCAAAAGTGATCGCGAGTCAATCGAAGGTGATGGACGCAGTGGTAGACCATCGACATCGAAAACCGACGAAAACATTGATGAAGTAAAAGAAATGTTGGTCAATAACCGCAAATTAACCATCAGAGAGATAGCGGAGGACTTGAACATTGCCTATGGATCCGTCCAAGACATTTTGGTTAATGATTTGGGTTTCCGTCGTGTAGCAGCAAAGTTGGTGCCAAAAGACCTCAATTTCATGCAAAAAAGAGACCGTGTTGACGTCGCAAAAGAGATGATTTGCGATCAAAAGGATCATTACTGGGGACGAGAAGTGGGTTTATGAGTACGACACGCAATCCAGACATCAGGCAAGTGAATGGCGTTCACCAAATGAACCGAGACCAAAAAAACCACCTCGTTTTCAGTCAAAAGAGAGCGCAATGCTCACGGTTTTCATGGATTACAACGGTGAATTTTTGCCAGAAGGCTAGACAGTAAACAAAGAGTATTATTTGGGCGTTATGAGACGTTTGCGTGAAGCAATTGTGGGCAGAAAACTCGTGGATTTTGCACCATGATAACGACCCGTAATCGTAATTTTTTGACGAAAAATGCAACAAATACCATCCAACAGCCACCGAATTCACCTGATTTGGCTCCCTGTGACTTGTTTCTGTTCCATCGAGTTAAAAAACCACTACGGGGAACGCGTTTCAGCAGCCGAGAGGAAGTAATGGAAAAATCGCAGGAAGCACTGATGGACATACCGAAAACCGAATATAAAAAAATGTTTCGAGGATTGGATCAAGCGCTGGCATAAGTGTGTTACAGTCGATGGGGATTACTTTGAAGGGGACAATATAGGTTTAGATGAATAAACTTGTATTTTTAATTTTCAATAAATTTGATCAATGTGGTAGTCTCCTTCCGACTCAGTGCAGACCTTTACACGGTCTAAAAGCAAATCGAATGAGTGTTTTAGATGAATAAACTTGTATTTTTAATTTTCAATAAATTTGATCAAGGTGGTAGTCTCCTTCCGACTCAGTGCAGACATTTACACGGTCTAAAAGCAAATCGAATGAGTGTTTTAGATAGTCGTAAAAGGTAAAAGTCGCACGGTGCCAAATTCGGCGACAGTTGGTTGACAGTTAAAAATCAAAAAATCAGTCACAAGTGTCGATCGATAAGGTGGCGCATTATTGTGCAACAAACGCTAACTTCCTTCAGCGCGATATTCTGGCTGAATATGGCGAATACGATCCACCAAACGCATCAAAACACCAAGATAGAATTGTGCATTAAGTGTTTGGCGCGGTGGAACGAACTCTTTGTGCACAATACCATTGGAATCGTAAAACCAAATCAACATTTTCTTCACTTTTAACTTCTCCAAACGAGATCTTTTGGGTTTTGGATCATCTGGCGATTTCCACTCGGCACTTGGTTTCTAGATCATATAGAAAACACCACGTTTCATCACCAGTCACAATGTTGGGAAGGAAGTTTTTGTTCTTTTTGGGCTCCTTGATGATGTTCAATTCTAAGTAACTTTTGGTCGATGATCATTTTTGTACCGATGACACAAACATATTGTCACTTCAGACGCAATAACTTCGCTTCTAAATATCCAAATGTCATGAAATTTTGATTGTAACATACCTTTCCGACGCATGTAATTGCAAACAGATGGCGTCACTAGAAATACCTATTTTTAAAAAGCTCTATTTACTTTGGAACGGACTTTGTATACATACATGAATAATATGATCGATATTGACATTTGAAAGGAGATGAGAAAGATTATGATCTGATATGTTTTTACAGGTTAAACTTTATTGCAAGAGGGTATGAGAGACATGGAAAGAATGGGTTTTTCTTCGCATGCCATATAAATGAAAATATGTTTGTGTGTGATGTATGAGCGGTCAAGTCTAATTCTGATGTAGATCTTAAGTTTCTTTGGTAGATTGGTTTACCGCTGCTAAGGTTAATATTTTTGTAAGTGTGGTTGTTATTTGTCCAATCATCTTTTTCATTTGTACTTCTAATTTTCTAGGAGAAGGTTTTTGATGCTTTTTTGTTAAAAGTTTAGAACAATAAATAAAAAGGTTATTTTATCGCTGACCGGGCTGCCTTATCAGCTGCTTCGTTGCCTCTGATTCCGTTGTGCCTAGGTATCCAAACAATTTTTAATGTTTTACTATTGGATATAAGGTGAACGCGTATTGTTTCAAGAATCGCAATGGAATTAGAGATGTACAGAATTTACTATAGATACACTGTCAGAAAATATAACAATTTTTTTTTTTTTTATTGGCATACTTTAGCAAATGCTTCTGGAGTGAACGTTTATGAAAAGCTTGGTAGTGGTCCTTTGGAGCAAACTAAACCATTTTCGTCAACAACTGCAAATGACGTGTAGTTATCAGTTTTAGAGGCGCCAATAGAAAGAAGACTTCAATCAAGAGAATTGTATTTGTTTGTGGTGCTAAAGAATAAAGCCTTGTAGATGGTATCATGGGTTGTAGATTTGGCATAGTCACAAAGTTGAGTATTTACCATAGAGCTTGGAAGGTTCCAGGGTCTTTTTTGATTTTGAAAACGATGGGAATATTTAAATCTTTTGCGGACGTTAGTGTGTTTCATAAAGTTGATTGAATTCTCTGGGTTCTTTTCCGGTTAAAAGCTTTCTTGACATTACTATGGATGGGTGATTGTGATTGATTTTTAATTATGTTTCAAGTTAGATTGCAGATTCTATGGGGAAGTCCTGATTCGATAAGAATGTTGTTGAATGGAGTTGAACGGAGAGCGTTCATACTTGTTCTCACGGCAGCGTGATAAGGCGTTGTGATGAGTTGTAAGGTAGAGCATTTCTCGTATGTTAGTAGACCGTAATCAATTTTTGGTAATATTGATTGACTTATTAGGTGCGCAACTAAATTCTCAATAGATGGCTCCTGCAATAAGTGCTGGTCGATTTCGACATATCCATAACGTTATGAATAAATCTTAGACATATGGTAAACAAACCGTTAGTGATTTTGTTTTGGCGTCATATACTTTTGGTTGTGCGAAGTGCTTCTTCTCTAAGTGAAATAACGTGCTGTGATTGGTTCCTCGCTTCAAAGACGGTGATTTCGATGTTGACGACCGTCCGCGTGAAGGAAGGCCAAAACCTTAGAAGACGCTGAATTCGAGGCATTGCTCGGTGAGGATCAGTGTGAAACGCAAGAAAAGCTTGTTTCAGCATTAGGAGTTACCCGCCAAGCCATTTTCAAGCGATTACATCCGTTGGGAATGATTCAATAACAAGGAACTTGGGTTCCTTATGAGTTGAAGCGAAGGGACGTTGAGCGTCGTTTCTTCGCCAGTGAACAATTGCTCTAGCGGCAAAAAATGAAGGGTTTTCTTCATCGCATCGTGATGGGCGATGAAAAAATGGATTCATTACAGCAACTCAAACAGAAGAAAGTCATGGGGACTGCCCGGTCATGCTTTTACGTCGTCGGCTCGGCCGAATATTCACGCTGCGAAGGTTATGCTGTGTATTTGGTGGGACCAGGTCGGTGTTATTTATTATGAACTATTAAAACCCAACGACACCATCACTGGGGAACGGTATCGACCTCAATTGATCCGATTACATATCGGATCCGGCCACAATATGAGCAGAGGCACGAAATAGTGATTTTACAGCATGACAACGCTCGACCTCGCGTTGCCAAACCCGTGAAAACCTAACTGGAAACGCTCAAATGGGAAGTCCTACCCCACCCGCCATATTCCTCAGATATTGCGCCGTCCGATTATTACTTGTTCCGTTCGGTGGCACATGGTCTGGCTGATCAGCAGTCCCGCTCATATGAAGACATCAAAAAATGCTTTGATTCGTGGATAGCCTCAAAAGTTAAACACTTTTGCCGTAACGATATTCGTGCTCTACCAGAAAGATGGGAAAAAGTTGTAGCTAGCGATGGGCAATACTTCGAATGATTCATTTGTAACCATTTTTTCACAAAAAAGTTGCATTTTCATCTTAACTTACAATAGTTCCGCACCTAATAATAAGAGTATTGACATTTGAACAATTGTTTTTTGAAGTTTAATTATGTTAACCCTGGCTGTGAGCTTTCTCTAATTAAAGTACAGTGATTTTAAAAGCAAACTTATGATCAAAAATAAGTCCAAGTTCACTACAACAGATTTATTACATTTGTGTTTCTTGCAAATATGAAATATTTCGGACTTTGGGCATGAAATAATAAAGCGGGAAACTGGTTCGCCAAATACATGAAGGTCTTTGCAATTAGAAAAAATAATAAAATCGTCGGCATCATCCTATCTTTTGGAAACTGTCTATTACTAAAAGCTATTCCATTACGGTAAATAAAACCACTGGTATTGTTGATCCTTGGGGGATACCATAATTTAATTTGTGAAGTTTGTATAAGATGCTATGGTGTTTAATACGAAAGCTCCTGTTGGATGAAGCCAAATATTTTTGGACCGATGTTATATTTTAAAAGTTGTTTGTAGACGTACCCCGATCCTGTCAAAGGCTTTGGCAAGGTCTAAACTAAGAATTGAAGCATGGTTTTTCTTAGACAATGTGGAAGAGATGAAATAGTCGAGATGAGGAGTGCATCTGGGGTAGATCTACCTTTTTTAAGCGCGACTTGCCAATTGTTCACTTGGTTTTTTTTCAAGAAACTAAAAAAAGCATTTGGCGAAGATTTTTTTTAGGGTCTTTCCTGTACAAGGAAGAAGTGAGATTGGTCGGCAACTACTGGTGGAGGCGAGATCTTGTTTGGTTTGGGTAATGGGATTATGTTCGCAACTTTACAGGAATGTGGAATGATTCCAGTGTTAAAGATGTTGTTGTACGGTGACAAAAGGCGATTTTTTAAAGAAGTAGGAGGGTTTCTTAATATTTCGTAAGGGACCCGGTCGAAGCCCGGTGTCTTACCTTTTACCCTATGTAAACAACAGACGAGCTCTGACATGCTTATACAAGATGGCGCAAAATTAATCACCCTATCGGAAGATTGTATAATTTTTGCAAATGGCGTCGTACGGCAATCGTATTTGACATTTGTAAACTAGATAGCTGCAGTATAAAAACAGACAAGCAATGGGGCGCTATACTCCGCAAGAGCGTGGAATAGTTGTGTCGATGTTTTTGACCAATAATCGGTCGGTGGTGTTAGCGCAGCGCGGATTTCGACGTCGATTTCCAAATCGTGTCGCGCCAACTGGGCAAACATTCCGACGCTTAGCTACTCGACTTGAATAGGAGACCATGCAGGGCGTGGCCGCCACTGAACTGGTCGTTCAGAAACATCAACCAGACGACGGCCCACGCAATTGGGCATCACCAGACGGACCATACTGCGAATTTTAGTGACAGATTTACATATATTCCCGAAAGTGTAAACAATACATCAGTTAATGCCTGCTGACCGTCAGTTGCGTGTGAATTACTATAAAGCCATCCTCAATTTCAACAACTAAGAGGAACGATTTTGTGTCGACAATCATCATGATCGACGAGGCGCATTTCCACTTAAGCGGAAAATCTTCGTTTCTGGGGCCCTGAAAATCCAAGTGTGATGCACGAAGAGCCATTACGAGCCATTATGTGGTGCGGCGTTCACGCGAGAGGAGTGATTAGGCTATTTCTTTATTGAGGGTCATTGTTTTGGTCTTTGTTTTTATTGTTTTGATTGTTTGGCGCGTATGTGCCTGTTAACATTTTGATGTCAGCCCAAAGTTTCTGGGACGTGAAGTATGAGGTAATGTTTGCAGCGATTTTTTCAAAACATTCCTTTTTTCGGCCTTTACTGTTTTCCGGAACATAGCGTTTAGCTTCCGGTAGAGGACAAGGTTGGAGTCAGTTGGTGATTTCTTAAAATTTTTTGTGTGTGCATGCGGAGGGAGCTAATTTTCTTAGTCCCCGAAGGAAAAGTTTTCGTATGTATTTTGTTGGTCGTTTGAGGGATGGTTAGATATGCTGCAGTGCGTATGGATTTATGCATTTGTGCAGATTCTTTGCTGATGTTGGCGGAGTGAGTGATACACTTGAGATGATGCTTCGGAAAAGATGCCCGTTTGCTCTGTTAAGTAAACATTTTTTGTGAAGTTTCTGGTTGATTGTACCCTTACAATAATAAGAATAGGAAAATGGTCGCTGCCAGAGAGATTAGCGGAAATATTCCAGGTAGATTTAGAGAGTGAAGATGAAATGAGGGACATGTCGACGTGAGTTAATGTCTGATAGGTGGAAAAGTGGGTGGGCCGACCGTCATTAAGAATCGCTAACCAAAACCCCAAGAAGGGCACCGTGAATTGAAGTCGCCTGTTATTAATATTGGAATGTTTATTCCATCTATAACACCTTCAAGGCCTTGTATTGCAAAAATTTTGATCAGAGGGGATGTAAAGAGACACATTGTAACTGTAAAATGTATGTTAAGATTGATTTCGAATCCTATTGCTGATATATTTGAATTTATTGTAATAGGGGTGTGGCACCATGGTTTGAGATTGAATGGTACACAATTTTTGGATTTATATCCTTTAGCAACTGCAGTTCGTGTAAGTTGTGAAAGTAGCAAATGGGTTTCATTTCTGAGAAATTGGTCTGTTGCCAGCGGGGAATACTTATGAACGTAGGCTTGGGTGATGTAGTAGTTTTTGTTTGTGAGAAGAGCATTAGTTATAAATGTGTGAGAGGAGGTGAAAGGTTGGATGGTGTTTCTGACTGCATGGTTTCAGATGCTGTTAAAGAAAATTGAAATTGATTTGAAAATGAGATGATAGGCGAGTCAGAGATTATATTGTTGATGTTATATTTTGTGTTATTAAGATTATTTTGAGTGAGAAAAGTGACTTATTGATTTGAACGACTTAAAAGGGCGTAGAGACAAACATTTCGTCGGTGAAACCAGAAAAGTGTGTAACTCCATATTAGCAAATTTTACAGGAGAACATTTTTGGCGTGATATGCCTGAAATTTTCAGATATGGTATTTTGTAATATTATTTATAATATGGTATTTCGAAATTATTCAAAATCAAAATGTTGCACAGTATTTAATTTTTTGGAGATACACACTTTTCACTAGAAATTGTTACAGGTGCTAAGGAGTTTCACATTTTTCTGGTTTGTGTGTGTGTGTTCGAAATGTCAGAACCTTGTGCAACTGCAGAGTATGTTGTAGAGAACAATGGTGTAGAGTTTTGTTCTTTAAATTATTTTTTTGCAACTGCCATGGTACGAGGGCTATTCCAAAATCAACCTCCGATGTGTTACAATCCATTAGATACATGCACTTCGGTGACGTGTTTCTGCATGTCGCAACCAGTGCATTATTCTCTAAAAATATGCCAAGTTTCGACCGTTTTCGTTCAGTATTTTTCCAATAGTTGTCATTTTAACATGGAGAATACAAATTTATCTCCCGCCGCCTGTGAGGTACGAAGTGTAATTCGTTTTTTGCAAGCCGAAGGAAATGGCGCAATACAATGATGAGTGATGGTTCGGTACGTGATTGGTGTAGACAATTTAAAAACGGACGCACAGATGTGCATAATAAAGGAGGCCAAGGGCGCAAATAGATCATGAATCAAGACATGGTTCACCAAGTTGACCAATTTGTTCGAGGAAACAGGCGTTTTACGATTTCAGATCTTGCGACAAGATTTTCCGAAATTTCTCGAACCACTCTATACAAAATCATGTCTGAGAACTTGGATTACCACAAGTTCTGTGCCCGTTGGGTCCCAAAACAGCTCACAACAACGTGACAAACAAGACCCAACGTGTCAATTCAGGAAAAGCATTTCTCGAACGTTTAGAAATGGAAGGTGAAGAATTTTTACCGCAAATTGTGACTGGAGATGAGACTTGGGTCCAGTATGTAAACTTAGAAAGCAAAGAACAGTCAAAGCAATGGATGTACACTCATTCCCCAAACAAGCCAAAAAAATTTAAACAAAAATGATGACGACCGTTTTTTGGGACAGTAAAGGCATAATTGTTGACCGAGTTTATGGAACCTGGAAACACAATAAATGCAGCGGTTTACCTTTTCCCAAAATTTAAATCATCCATTGCATCTTAACATTTTGGAAGTAATGAGCAACTTATGAACGGTGTGAATCAATGCCTCAACGCACTGGCGGTGCCATTTTTTAAGGAGGGTATACAAAAGCTCGTCCCACGTTACCAAAAATGTATAGTTTTAAGCGGAGACTATGTAGAAAAATAATTTAGATGTTAATAAAATTATTTTATGCAAAAAATTAATGTTTTTGGTTTTTTAAAAAAATGTTTTTCACTTCGGAGGTTGATTTTGGAATAGCCCTCGTATATTTATTTTTTTTTTTTATTTTGAGAATTTCCTTTGCAACGAGGTACCGTTTGCACGTCTCAGAAGATGATGAATGTTCTTCGAAGCAGTTGTCGCAACAAGCACGTGTGCAGTTATCGCATTGGTGGGATGGGAGGTTGCAGGTTTCACAAGAAGCTGACCCGGTACATCTCTAGGTTGGCAGGAGTTGGCATTTGCGAAAATTGGGCAGAGACTACCAAGGGTTTTTTTTAATAAATAAATAGATTGGCTAATATTATTTTCTCGGATTTCACGAGAAGGAAGCAACCGTCATGCAGATCTGTGATGTTTTCGTACGCTGTGCTTACGCCGTCGAGAGCTTTTTTTAAATAGGAATATGCTTATGGATGAGAAATGTCATTTTACTGGAAGAAATCACTATAAACTTAGGATCAGATAGGGCTGTATTTGTTTGGCGCGGTTTGTTAGGATCATTATGTGTATAAATTTTGTTTTTTTGAGGTTGGGCTCAGATTGTAACTCCATGTCGGCTATTCTAAATCTGTTACCTTATTTAAACACTTGAATTATTTTATTCATTTGCGATATCGGGATGAAGCAAAAAACAGATGGTGGTTAGTCAAGAAAAAAGTGGTAAACTCACTGCTGTTAACGAAAATATAGAGACCGAAATGACTAATGACGTTGGCGGCTTGAATGTCAGACGGTGACTGTACAGAGTATTTAATTGAAAAAAATCAACGTTGTGTAAATTCATCGTCATTTACTTTTCGATCTGTTTAAGCGATTTACTAAAATAATCAGATAAAGCGAATTAAGACATCATTTAGAATCTAACAAGAGGGAATGGAGACATTCCCTTATACTATTAATCAATACTGTTAAAATGTGGAAATATATTGAAAGAAAATTCTTTAGGACACGCCCGAATTAGAAAATGTGTAAATATGTTTAATGTCAATATGTTTAAATGCTCACAGAAAAATCTTGTTAAATTTTATTTCAAAGATGTAGTCACATGCATGTAGTACTCATGCTATGATATATTGTGCGAACCACATAAAGGGAAATTCATCCAAATTGCTTCCACTATAAAAGCATCAGTTACCTCAACATTTTGCATTTAATAGTGTGCTTTGTTAAATACATACACTTATGTATAGTATGTCATTTAACTCCCAATCAAACTTGTCAATCTATGCAGGATTGCAATGGAAAATATTTGCGGCTCTAAAGTGATATCGCCGACATTTTTCATGCCGACAAAAGGACATGCGATCGCTGACAGAAAAGTATATGATGTCGATAAAAAAGACCAGCATGCAGCAATAGGCGGCTATGGCTTTAAGGTAGTAAAGACGGGAAAGACTATTAGATACCACCTTGGGAATCAGAAGCATACGAGTACACTTAGTATTAATCGTTCCGCGGTGGATATTGATCAAACTTCTACTGAATGATTAACAGTAACAGCTTGCATTGCAAGATTCGTGCTCCTATTCAAGCTCACTTAACAACAGGATATTGTGCTTGTTCTCCCCACTGAAGTATGATGAAAGAATTTACTCTGACTATGATGATACTTTTATTAATAATAAATTAACCAAGTGACTCTTGAATGCAACCGTGATTGAGTATTTTGTATAAATAGTTATATGTATATAGATATGCAGAAATCTAAGTATTGTGAAAAGTTCATATCTGTGGAATCTTGAAAGCAAAAGGAATAGAAGAATTGATTGATACCTGTGTCGTTTGGTTTTTAAACAGCAATTATAAAATGGTTTACTCACCTTTGCTTTCAGTTTAGCTTGTTCCGGATCTTCAATTTTCGATCGAGACTTTGCTGCTCTTAATAACATTTCTCTTTCCTGTTCTTCGTGGCGTTTCTGTTCAGCCTTGTCTAGTTCCTCCAGGAATTTTATTTGACCACGCACATCTTTAGTTACTTCATACCTTGGATCCAGCTAAAAATTAATTCAACAATTTATTGCACAATAGAATGCTTTTGTCGCTGATTGTGATAAAATGATGATTGAGAAAAAAGAAAAATGTCCGTACCTTGATAATATCAATTCTGTGCTCCGCTATCACAGCTAACTTTTCAACGATGTTTTTCAGCCTTTCTTGACACGCATGCGAAATTAACACCGCCACGTCTTGATTGGGCTCATCGAGCCCTCGCTCCGCAACCATAGCACGAATTCGATTTTGTAACGAGGGCAAATGTAAGAATACCTCATCCTTACACGAGCGAATCTGTGTACCAATATTTTCGGTTGAACCTAAAATACGCTGTGATTCTTCAGCCAAATTAACTCCACCCATCGCAGCGACATCATTGATATCATCATCTCCATACATGGACGATGACATTGATATGGAGGGCTGTTGAAAAAACGACGAAGCTGTTGTGGCGGCTTTTTCTTCTTGCATTTGTTTCTTTTTACTTGATGCTTTGCTAGACGATTGAGAGACTTGCGCCTTCACGGTAACAATTTTATTCGTCGTCGCATTCGCTACAATTGTACTGGTTGAATTAACAGTTGGTGTAGCTAAATTACCACCAATGCTATTTGTGGTATTAATCGTAGTCGCATGAGTACCAAGGGGACCGCTCGAGCTACTATTTAAAGCAACGTTGGCACCGGTGGGAGCTGAGATAGACGCTGCGGTAAAATGGGAATTCGTTGAAGTTAAGAGTGATACGGCAGTGGTGGCAACGGATATTGATTGGTTGGCTAGGCTATTAGTTTGGGACATTGGTGTGGTAGTGATATTTGTTGCTGATAGACTTGGTGTTGATTGCTGCTGCTGTTGCTGCTGAATGGTTTGTGGTGTTCCGATTGCTTTGATTTGAGTTTGTCCCACTTTAACGTGTGTTACACCGCCGGCGTTTTTCGCTTTCGACACCGGCGTCGTTGTGCTGCGGATTTGAACAGTTGCTGGTGAACGATTTACATGAGTTGGTGTTCGAATCTGTACAATATTCTAACGAAACAAAAATGACTCATTTAAACAGGATGCGAAAATGATTTTAGGCTAAAAATATTACCGGCTGTGAGACAGGCTGCATATGAGGTGGATTCGTTTGCATGGTGTTACCCGCGTTGACCGCTCGAATTTGTGCATTCACTAATCGGGGTCCACTTGTTTGGATAGGGCCTTGAATTCTGATACCGCTGGGCTGTTGTTTTGTTATTGTTGTATGTCCAATGGGTCTCGCCGCAGCAGGTGATATCATTCTGACCTGAGTCTGCCCTATGGTTGTTGTTTGTTGGCTTATTGGACGGATCTGCGCTTGAATTTTCTACACGAACAAAAAAAAAACAACAACAATTTGTCAATAATAAAAAAAAAATAATGTACTAAAAGTAAATAAAATTTACCGGCAATTGCTGCGTTAGCGTTGTCGATCCAATCATACCAACGACATGTTGCGGTGGTGGTTTGATTCCTTCGATGACGAGTTCTTTTGTAAACAAAGACTGCCGCAGAAGCGGTAGACTTTTCTAAAATCACACAAATTAACAAATATTAAAATTTTGAACACAGAAAAAAAAAATACAGTAAGTAACAAATTTACTTTAAGAAATCCTATTAAACATGGTTGCGGACTTGCATTCAGTAAACGCTCTAGTCTATCACAAAACTCCTCCGGCTCCACATTGGCATCGACCAGCTCCTGTATAAGAGTTCGTACGTTCTTCTCCACTGGCTTGGGTTCTCGCGTTGATAATTCTATTAAATTTGCTAAAAATTTTCGACATTTCTCTTTGGTATTTCCCTGGTATAAATAAAGAAATAAATCAAAAACACAGAGAATAAGAGAACTCGAAAATAGCTCTTACCTGAGCAACTGTGTTTTGCGTTGCAGTTGTAGTCACCTGGTTATTTGACCCACTGTTGATGATTGTTGCCTGCTGTTGCTGTTGTTGTTGTTGCTGTTGCTGAACTATTTGTGTTATTTGTTGCTGCGTTGTTTGCTGCTGTTGCTGCTGCTGCTGTTGCTGTTGAATTTGGTGGTGTTGAATGGCAGTTATTGGAGCTACAGATGCAGTTGAAGTTTGATGTTGTTGTAATGAGATATTTGCTTGGCTGGTAAAACCCTGAGCAGAATTTGAGCCTGACACTGAATTAACAATAATATTGTTGGCCGATGTCGCCGCCATAGACTGAGAATTCACAAAAGTCGATTAATAAAGTGAAACTTGCGCTCAAGTCAAATAATAAACTACGCTACTACAGAACAACTTTACGCTAAAAATAAGTTGCAATATCATAAGCAAAAAAAAACTAAATAAATAAATAAAAGATAAAATAAGTAAAATTTTGATTTTACACTTTTTTTTCTTTTTCTTGTGGAAAGTGAGATAACTATTGCATAGCCTATGCGATGGAGAAAAGGTCATCGTTGATAACTGAGCGGAAGAAAACTGTGTGATTCTTTACTAGATATTTGTGTCTATTGACAATACGTTTTTTTTCTTCGAGTCGGGAATACAAAAGCGAAATATTGGTGATGGTAGTTTTGAAGAAGCAACAAACAGTAGAAGATCAACTTTTCTCTCATTTAAAGCGTACATGAGACTGAACAGAAAGTGAAACAATATCCAATTGTTGAAAGAAAGAAAGTAGCTGGGTCTGTCAACTTAAATTACAAATTGATGCAATACAAATTACCATTCAAATTCCATTAGGTTATACTATTTAGAGATACAATTAGTTGCAAATTTTAGATGTAATACACATTATTTGAAAATGTAGATCACTTCGTATTTCGCCGTTTCACAAAGGACAGTGTCTCCAGACCACACCTTCCTACACATTAAAGATATTGGTGATTCTCTTAAACGTCGACGAATAGAACCAAATTTCGAAAACAAAATTAGTTTCTTTCTTTGCGCCCAAGAATTTTTATGTAAACATAATTTTTAGCAATAAATGCGTCGCTAACTTTGCTTTATTTTTATAAAACTCCCAGGTGTATTCCAGGTCCCACTGATTTTCTGACTTTCTGAGTGGAAGAGAGAGAAAGTGCATACGTCATTCTAATTGTGTTACGAAGGTGTTGTTGCATTGAGAATAAATTAATAAACATTTCTAAACATATAGCACAGGGGAAATCGAAGATCTTATGCAAAACATCTTCATTGCGCCCTGTAGCAAGTTCAATTCAATGGCGTTGGCTTGCTTTAAAAATCAATCACAATTTTGGATTATTAAAAGAGGGTTTTATTTGCAAGCATAACAACAAATTTTATGAGCTTGTCCAAAAAACCAAAGAAACATTCCTCAATTCCTCACCAATCGCCAAACTATCCATCAATGGTCATTGATTTTCAAATATGTACATATGTGTACAATGTGGTTTTCTAGGTGGTAACAAACAATTTATCCGATTCTTAACACCAAGTTAATATGTGGTACGATGGAGAAAAGAAAGATGAAAAATTCTCTATGGTTACAAGGAATGAAAAATCTTATTTGGATGTGGGGTTCTCTTGAAGGCAGAAATTTGTTGTAGAAAGGGTACAAACGTTCTTTTTCAGAATCATATATCTTGTAGGGAAATGTGGAAACCTTAAATTGGCGAGCGGATATCATGTATCATATTTCCCTACAAAAGAGAGGAGCGATGTAGGTGTAGGAGTTCTTCAACAGGACTTGTGAATAATGTTAAAATTACGACAGTAATCAGAGGCAAATAGCTCATAAAATAAGAGTTGCGTATTTAGTAGTATTGTCGCGACATAACATGCTTAAATCAAATACGATGAATAGTTCGTCGTGAAACAAAACTTTTCCTAAAAAACAAGCAATCAGTCTAGTAAACATTTCAAATAATCATCTTAAGTTCTAAACAATTGCAGTAGATAGCACTGAAAGCGGCTCAATTATCAAGTAATAGATGGTTCGAAGAGCCCCACGACTGACGCACACGAGTATAACCCATACGATTTTTAGTTAGTACCAACCTTCAAAATGCGTGCCAAGATTTGATGACATTTCGACCATTAGTCATTGAGATATTGAAGTTTTAGTAACTCACCTTTTGATATTTTCAAAACCATGAAAAAAAACCGAGTTTCGTACCAACTGTTTTTTAATGGGGAAAAATTAGATTGAAAATCAAGAAGGGCTTGAAAATAATTTATTCATGCGGTGTGTGACAATGGATGAAACATGGGATCGAACAAGTAACAAGCCTCAAGAAACTGAAGCCTATTTAGAAGGGTTAAACAAATCATTCTATAAGAAAGGCATAGAAATGTTAGAGCAGCGCTGGAATGATTGTACCACTCTAGAAAGAGACTGTATTGATGAATAAAGTCGAATTTTGCAAAAAAAAAATGTGTTTTTGTGTTTTTACATATTGGTCTCGGGACTTTTTGAACTACCTGTTAGCTACGAAAGGTTTCAGAACCAGAAAGAATAATCTTGTAGGAAATTCGTTTCTGCCAACGTACCATGGTCACGATTGAAAATAAATAAAAGTCTCCATAACCATTTCTAGTAAGCGGGCTGTCCACATATTCGATGTAGTAATATATCAGAGTGGCTTTCACTGATTGCCAAAAGTCTGTCCACCAGCAAAGAAGTGATGGCGATGGGATTCAATACAAAATCAATTAAAAAGTCTGACATATGGCTCTAATTTTGTGATAGATAGCAGAAGTTGCAGGCCAATCAATTCGTTGTAAGTTTTTATGATACACTTGTTATTAATCACTAGAAATTCCAAGAAAACATGAAGTGTGCAGTTTAAGGACCAAAATGAAGATAAAAAACAGAAAGACTACTTGATGCTGGATTTAAATAAATGTTACAGAAAAATGGTCATCACTCGGAGATCTATTATCAACATTTTTAGGTGCAACATGTGATTTGTCAAAACAGAGATATCCCGATCAACGTGTCCTGCCAGTGTTCAGATGGAATTTACAAGCACAATTAAGTGGTGATAATGTTGATTGTCGTGCAACATGGCCTAGTCTTTCTACTAGTGCACTTTGATTTTTAACTGAATTCTAACAGCGAAACAAGGTAATCTATTAAAGGCATGCAATTAGATTTTTGGAGATTCGCTATTAACTGAATTTGACCAGAAACGTCTTCGTTCGTAACCAACTAGCGACTGCGTGAACTTATATCGCAGGTCTCAAGAATAGAAATTACCTTTTTGAAACAAAAATTCATAACGCCGTTTTACTACTCTTGGAAATGATTATCATTGCAGAAGAACTCATGCGACATATACAGCAGATGACCAAAATATGGAGAGCTTTTCAATCCAATCGTTAAAAGAGTGAAAAGGAACCACTCCCAATTTTACAGTTAAAAGCCAGGTTAAACAATATTTCTACCGAGTTTCAAAGAAAAACTCTGCGTCGTAACCATTTCTACTGACAGATTATATGACATATTTGGGAAAGAGCCATGAAAGTCTAGTTACGAAAGACTACAAGCGCAGATGTAGAGTGTATTAAAATCAGCGTCACAGACTAAAGTTTACAAATACAGTGTGTTTTGCAGAAGCGTGTGGCTCGTAAAAATGACGACAATTTTTGATTTCAGTTTGAATTATTCCTCCTCTAATGCTCACTAAAATTTTACTTTAGTTGCATACTACACTTTTGCAAACCATAAGACGTATTCTGTAATGAGTGCTGTATACTCGCTGAGCATCGGTTTGAAGATTTGTGTTCCTGTGTAGAGATGTAACACATTTTATTCACGAAGGCGAATAATATTTGTTACATCATTGAATAGCCATATCTTCCAACTTGATAGTGGAATCGAACGAAATGATATATTGAAAGTTGAATAGCTCAAGACGGAGATACGAGCGTTTTGCTTAGTACGGTAGACCTATAGTAAAGTATCTCCGAAAGTCAAAGTTATTTATCGAAAATAACTTACAAAAAAAAATTTATAAATTACTTAAAATAGAAAGCATCAGGGCAACAAGACCATGGATGCCGTTGAGAAGTAATTACCTATTTAGGGAAGGTTTGCAATGGGGAAAAGGTGTTTCATTTAAGTTAACATGGAAGTAAGAATTAGTTCAGATTTCTTTGTATTTATTATGGTTTGTTGTGGCTTCTTTGACTCGCTGTAAGGATCATATGTTGGATGGATCAAGCCTTTCGGCTATGCGTAAACGTTTGTTTTCTGAAGAAATGGGTTCGGGGCTTGAGACTTGGCGAGAAACTGGACATTCCGCAAGGATATGCCAAACGGATAAGACCTCTTTACAATATACACATTCATCGGCGGAGTCATGGGTGAAAAAATATCGACTCGAAAATACAGTTTTTCCTACTCTAATTCGGAAGAGAGTTATGCATTCTGCTCTGGAGAAGTTTTTACAGTAGGAAATCCTGAGATGTGTAGGATGATGCATCCGTAGAAAGTTGTCCTGCTTAAGCCACGAGCTTTTTCAATTTCATTGAAGATTTTTCAGATAAGGTGGGGAACGCCTGGTAGTTCTTTTACTAGAGGGAAGCGGATCGCTCTATAGCTGCTGCGTCTGCAACATCGTTTGCTTTTAAACTCACATGGCGAGGAAACCATGCCAGAGCAATGTTGACGTTGTTGTATAAAACTCTCCGAATGTAGTTAAGGGTTGAACAGTTAGTGTTGGCACTTTTGATTCCCGTCAAGATATTTAGGTTGTCTGTGAGGATAAGTGTCCTTACATTCCTGGATAGCGCTAAATCAAAATTTTACGAGGAAAAGTCTTTGAAAACAAAACTGTTGCGGCCCAATTTTCTTTAACAGGAAAAACATTAAAAAATAAAAAAACTTATATGGGCACCCCGCTACAAAGATGTGGAGTCGACGAAGCTTAATTTCTTTTTAAACAATCTCTTGTAATGGCTGTAGACTTCGCGTTATTGTGCACGTTTATATCTGTTAATGTGTGGCGGAATTCGGAATTAGTGATTCCCACCGGAAATCTTGACGCCCAGAAAATGATTCAATTGCAGAAAAAGGCATTGCTGGCATTCGCTGAAGTGACATTCAGACATGGAAACAGAAATTGTATGCCTGTATTCGTATCAGTAAAGGCTTCAAATTGGAAAAAGACATGAATGCGTTGCATTGGTCCTCTCAGTCTTCGGATGCCAATACGATGCACGACAGTAAGAGCATAAGCGTTTGAAAAGAATTTGGCGACTTTAACAACAGAACTATGCGGAAAAATTGGCTTTAAGTTATCGAAAACGATACAAGGCGATAATTGGGAATAGAGGAAACTGAACAACATATTAAGAATTGAAAGCCTTCAAAATAAATGCGTTTGCTTAAGTCATGTGGTTCTTTTCTTTTGAACCTTACGCTTTAAAGTCTTTAATTTATAATTAAAAGCAGACGTAGACCTATATGAGAATAAAAATAAAAAATAGATAAGCAAAACAAAGGCGGACATCCTTGAAATTTGTAGCCCTTCTTTGAGGAAGCTCAAACAATAGAAAAATAGTCCAAAGCAAAGGAAAGTATCTGATATTTGTTGCAGAAATCTTTTTTTTCAAATTCTCTTTCCACAAGAAAAAAAAAACAGTAAAATGTGTAAAACTAAATAAAAAAAAAAAAAACTAAATTTAAGTTGAAAATATCTACATGAGGCGTACAATAAGAAACAGGAAATCAAAATGTAACTGAAATATAAAAAATAGTTTTATTATTATTTTTTTTTTGTTGATAATTGAATTTAAACTACCTCCATCATTGAAAATACAGACAAGGATTGTTTTTTTTTTTTATTTTCTATTTGCATGCAAATTGCAGCCCCTACTTTAAGAAAGAAAAAGCCGCTTAACATTTTTTTAAACTAAAAGTACATTTTCTGAATATGAATAACAACATAAACAGTTCATACATAGTGCGGCGAAAAGTTCTGAAGCAAAATTACATAATGGGAAACAATTTTTGAAAGAAAAAAAAAAAAAAACAACAACAAGTTAAATTGAATACTCCAAGTTGCAATGCCACAATAACAAAAATAACTCTCTCTCTTTTAATAAAAAAAAAAATATATAAAAAATAATGGAAACATGAATACACTATTTGTTTCAGTTTTCTTTATAATCGTAGGGAAAAAAAATAAAATAGCATCAAACCATCTCGACCACTTGAAACGAATCAAATGCAAAAGTAATACGAATACATAATCTCATGTCAAAACTGTGGTTGCATTAGTCTTCATTCATAAAACGAAGAGCAAAAATAGGATAAAAACAATCGCAGATAATCACGGAAAAAACAAAATTAACAAAAGACAAAAAAAAAAAACAGGAGAATTAACAAAATCAAAAAAAAAGAGAGACAGAATATTGAAGATTATAATGGAATGCTTGATTTATCGAATTACATTTTGTTTCTGTTTCTGATGCTGTGCTGAGGACCTTACAATCGTTTTACGTAGTGCTAAAGGTGGCCCTGTAAATCTACTTACAGCAGCTGGAACTGTTTGCAAGCGAATTGTGGGATTTGTTGAATTAGTTCCCATTGTCTGTGTAACTGGATTCGATGATGCTGTACCAACGCGTAACAGTTGAAATCCATTTTCTGTTTTTAAAATTAAGGCTGGTCCAGTTTGGCCTGGTGTTAGAGTGCTTAACGTTATCTACAAAAACAAAACAAATGCATTATTAAACGTTTATGGTAAACGGAATGCTTTTTCTTTTAACTTACCGCAGGACTACTTGGTCTGGTTCCCACCATATGTTGACCGCCAATAACCATTCGACTGAGAGTACCGGTACCAACATTTTTGTGTTGATTTTGGGCAGGTGGACGCATTCCTACAACTACACTTGCTGGAATCATTGATGTTCCTAAAATATTCTGTTGATTACCCTGTTAAAATGTACAGAAAATTCTTTAGAACTTTTTTCCATTTATTAATTATACTTCTAAGACTTTAAATGAATATTTGAACAAAGATTGAGGACAAAATGTTTTTACTTAAAAAAAAAAAAATACGACATGCAGTCTGCAACCTCTACAGCGAAAGAGTCAAAAGTGCACACCTAGTGGATAACATTTATTTCTATTAAAATAATTTTCATATATTTCTTTTTAGAATAGAAGAAAATAGACATAGAGATAAGGAATAATTATAAATGTGTTTTCATCCATCTATGTAAATATATACATTTTTTATTTAAACTGCTGTTTGACATACCTAAAAAAGAATGAATGGAATTGAGATAGGGAGCGCCATGCGAAAAAATGCTGGACAAGCACATAATTTTCGTTGGAGCGTGCATCTTCATAAGTCTGCTTCAGCACGTTTTGCATGAGCAATATAAAAGATACAGCACGAATCAAAAGGGAGCAAGTTACAATTTAGATAAGAAACACAACCGATCGGGTTTACTATGACCAGGATCTTGTTGGACATGAGATTTGGATTAGATCAAATTAAATCCTATGAGTGAAGCGTCAAACTAAAAAAAACAGGGTTGCAGAATATAAAAACTATCTAAGCGTGAGTCAAAATCCGATGTGGGTAGGCTCCAAAACATGTTTGTTTTACTTATGCATTGAATCGTCGCAAAATTTATTTACATTCCAAGCTAATGCATGTTTTTTTTTGGAGCGTGAGAACTTTAAATTGCAACAAAACACATAAAAATCAAAAAAAAAGAATAAAATATTGTTGGCATTTAATGAATATGCTCAATTCAACTTCGTTTTACAAAAGCCATACTGTCTGTACAAATTTTGGCCACTTTTTCGAGTAGGTTGGCGCACTCAAGTAAAATAGAAAATGTTTACTTTGACCTACTCTGTTTCCTTTTGAACGGGAAAAACTTTTTCATTATCGAGTAATTAGCATTTTTAGCAGTCATTTTAGTCCGAGATTTCCTCATTTTCGAAGTTGCCCTGATTTTTAATAGTTTTTTGATTTACCTAGTCCTGCCATAAGTTCTGTGACACGATTTCCAGCGCTTATCGTTCGAAACTTCTTGCGGGAACAGAACTGATAACTTTTTTTCCAGAACATATGCACTGATCAGTGAAGAATACTAGTCAGTTTGGTTTCAGTTCGCAAACTATTAACATGGATTCGATTCACGGTAATAGCGCTGCATAAGTGCGAAAAGAGTGCTGGCCAAATTTTCGAGCTGTTAAAACCACTCGGAATATCAAGATAATTCGTTTATCGGGCTATTGCTCGCTTCGGCGAATTGTTTGGAGTAGAGGACAGCCCAAGAAGTGGTCCCCCGCCCGTCGGAATCGGAAAAGTCCCCTTATGAAGCAGAAGAAACATGTCCAAGAAATTGGATATACCAACCAGATCTATGTCTAGGCTGATTCGGGATGATCTGCATATGAAAGCCTATCGTCGGGCCACGGGTCATTTCCTAACTCCTCAACTAAAAAAAATTAGGCTGGAGAGATGCAAGCGACTTTTGCAGTAGCACGCGGACATTGGCCATGGGAACATTCTCTTTATGGATGAGAAAATTTTTACCGTGGAAGAAGTTTTCAACAAACAAAATGACAAAATTTATGCCACTTCATCGAAGGAAGCGAAAAAAGTTGTTCCAAGGGTTCAACGTGGACATCATCCCGCTTCCGTAATGGTTTGAAGCGAGGTATCTCAGCATGGTGTCACATCCCTGCATTTCTGTAAAAAAGGCCTAAAAACTGGTGCGAAGATTTACCAAGAAGATGTGCTAGAGGATGTTGTGAAGGGTTTGACCAATACCCTTTGCAATGGATACAGATGAATCTTCCAACAGGACTCTGCTCCAGCGCCCAAAGCCAAAACTATGCAGGAGTGGCTCCTGGCTTTATAGCAGCAGAAGATTGGCCGTTGGGGAGTCCAGATCTGAATCCACTGACATCCAAGACATTGCTATCATTATTTTTAGAGTTTTATGAAAAAACTGTAGCTTAACTCAATGTCATGCCTGTGAAAAAGTACCGTATTTTCTCTTTAACTTGCTGATAATGGTTTTGGCTGTCATTTGAATTGACTTATAGGCTTAACAAAACTTAAAAAGTCAGTTGTCTCCAATCTGTTTACTAATAAAATGGCTAAAAATAAATACAGTTGTGTGGTTAAAAATCAGGTGGTAGCGGATTTCAGGGCAGGGCTAAAACAAAAATGTATAGCCAAAAAGTATAAAATGCCATCATCGATAGTGTGTGACATCGTAAAAAAGTTTCGGAATGGAAAACCGGTCGAAATCATTCGCTGTGGAGGACGTCCCAGAAAAACTACATCGGCAAATCAAGAAAATGATTTTTTACGATACTTTCTTGCCTTCAAGAAAGATTGTTAGTGAGCTCAATCCTTCAATTGGAGCAAGCACCGCACGCTGGCGTTTAAGAGAAGCTGGGTTTTATTCTTTTCGACCAGCGAAAAAGCCTCTACTTACGGCTAAGCATAAACAAAAAAGGCATCATTTTATTCTTCTAGTAAGTCTTTGATTACTTTGCTAACGCTTGTGGACCATTTTAAAAAGACAGGTGGGGTCAAAGGCGCACACATTCAAAAACTCACTAATAACGTCACTGAAGAACGAATGGAAGAACATTCCAAAAGAAATTTGGAGAATCTAGTGGCGTCCATGCCTAAAAGATGTGAGGAGGTCCTAAAAAACAACGGTTACTGGACAAAATATTAAGTATGACAAAAATCCGAAATCCGGTATGTTTTGCACAGGCCGTTACCGATTTAAGTACAAAACCTTACGCATACAAACCAGCCTTTTCGCAGGTAGTACAAGTACTTCTGTAAACCGTTTTTGAAAGTGTAACGGGGAACGAATTGATAGAAGAAATACCCAAAACAATAAGAGTCTCTCGATCCCACGCATAATTGCTGTTCCAAAAATGTTGTTGAAATCGCATCCTGGATCGCTGCTTGCATTTTTAATTAATGTTGTCACACCTTATTGAAAATTTAAATTGGCAACCATGCATACACCTACGCAATGAGATGAGACGCGACCAGAAACGGATGCGTTTGGAAGAGAAAACAAATTAACAAGGGAGCGAAGAAGCTCAGATTGCCAGAAAAAAGCTCAGGAAGAACGGGAAGAGGCAATTAATAAGTGTTTAGTCCTGATGATGACTAACGAAATATAAGTTCAAAGCATTAACATACTAAACAAAATTAGGTTTTTCTCACGAAAAAAAAACTTCAAACGCGTTTTTTTCCAAAACGACTGTTTCTGAATCGGTAATCAAGATTTCTCAGAGGCTAATTTTCCGATTGTCCAAGATTGTGTGCATTATTGGATAGTTAGTGAAATAAGATGTTAAATCAGCACATAATACATGCTCCCTTCTTTTTTATACAAAAACACGCATTTTTTCAACTTTTTAGTAAAGGGTATTTTTTTTTTAGGGGTTTGGATTTTAAAGTGGCAACACTTACAGATTGTCAATTTGACAGTTGAAAGTTGATTTGTGGTTAGTACGTTTTGCCATTTTACGTTGAATAGATTAACGCCAGAACAACGCGTTCAAATTGTACAAACTTATTTTGAAAATCATGGTTCGGTTTTCAGCACTTATCGTGCGCTACGTCCATTTTACGGTCGACATGATCTGAGACATCTGAGCAAGTTATTCGGAGCACGGTGAATCGTTTTCGCACCACGCATACTGTAGTGCATAATATGCATCCCCAAAGACGGCAAACAGTGCGAACAGAAAAAGTTATTGCCGTTGTGGAGCGCAGTGTTGAGGAGAATCCGAATGAGTCGAAGCGCCATCGTGCACAGCAATTGGAGCTATGCCCATACTCTTTGTGAACGGTTTTGCAGAAAGATTTTGGCTTAAAGGCTTATAAGATAGAGCTTGTGCAAGAGTTGAAACCGCGGGAACATTATACGGGTCGTAGGTTCGGTGAATGGGACGAAAACATGATTCAGCCTGATCCTCATTTTCAATGCAAAATTTTGTTCTTCGATGGGGCCCATTTTTGGGTTAAATGGATATGTAAACCAGCAAAAATGCCGAATTTGGAGGGGAGAAATTCAGAATCCTTTGTCGACACGCATTACAACTATTAAAACTCACTGTTTGGTGTGCTTTATAGGCTGGTGGAATCATCGGCCCATATTTCTTTAAGGACGATGTCGGTTAGAATGTGATCGTCAATGGAGAGCGATATAGAAACATGATTTCTGACTTTTTCGTTCCTCAGTAGAATGGCATTGACGTGACAGAGCTTTGGTTTCAACAAGATGGCAAAACATGCCACACGGTGCGAGAAAACATTTGCTGAGCGCATAATTTCGCGTAACGGACAAGTGCACTGGCCTCCGCGATCCTGTGATCTCACACCTTTAGATTACTTTCTTTGGGGGTATTTGAAGTCACTAGTCTATGCCGATAAACCAGAGACGTTGGACATTCGCCGTGTTATTGCTGATGTACGGTCGCCAGTTGCTCGATAAAGTTGTCGAAAATAGGGCTTCACGATTGTGAGGAAAGTGGAAGCGATCGAGAAAGATGTACTACTCCAAGAATCGACCACCATATAAAGAGGACAACATTGAGGAACCGGTTCGTTGCTGCACCACAAGTAAGGAGAGATATTATGGAAACCACCAGCATAGATATCTCTGGGACAAGAGTTCAAAAATAACTTACGAAGCCGGTTTGTTTGTCTACCGGACGGCAAAAAAAGCCTCCCCTTACACCAAGAAATAATAAAAGCCTTCTGGAATGGGCGAGAGAAAGGCAGAATTGGACCCGAAGTGACTGACAAGAGGTCATCTTCTCTGAGTCCAAATTGAACCAGAAAATTTCAGATAGAAAGACCTGAAAAGCTGTGAGGGTGTCATCAAAATTGCCAGTGGAGTTGGGACTCTTTTGATAATGGATGGATCATAAATGCGTTGAATTAAAAATAGGTTACAGAAAATGGAGTGGTTTCCACTATAGAGGAAGTGAGCCAGTACCACACGAGTGCCCTGTTTCAGGACGATTCCGTCCCTTGGCATCGTGATAAGACCGTAAATAAACAATGTATTGCCCCCTGTTATTTTGGAAATTTTACCCAGGTTCAAAGTTATAAAGGAAAATTGGTGAGAAATTCATTCCATTTGCCCGGAAACAGTCCTTCCAGAATCCTATTAAGCGCTTTTGGCATCGAAGGGGTGTAAAACTCAGAAATTTGCAGGAACTCAGAAGAAACATCGAAAAAATTTAGTATGAATAAATTTACACCAGTTATATCACCATCCTTTACGATTCAATGGCAAGCAGGGTTGAGAGGGAAAACATATTTTTTTGGAATTTTAACAACTAAAGAATCCTCAAAACCAACAAAGTAGTGTTAAATCTATTTTGTAAGTTATGAAACAAAAAGATCAAATAAAATCAAAAGAAACTCATTTTTATTGGGTTATAATTATTAAAAAAAAAACTTTTTCTGGAATAACACTACCATTGCGTTGGTTGTTGTTGTTAAACCACTTAAGATTGACCTGGCTAGTACGAATAAAAACGAGATATTTCCACCCTTTCAACACCACAAAAAACAGAGCAGGTCAAAGTCTAAATTTTCTGTTTTACTTGAGTGCGGCTGTTGTTTTTTTTGCATCTTAGTGTACATCGCTATTTGTAACCACAATATTGTTGAGCCAAATAGAAAATATGTAGTCGGGATAAGATTTTTGTTTGAGTCCGGTAACGAATTTTATTTGAGCTCTGACATATTTTTGAAAAAATAAGGACACAACCATGTAAAGCCGAACCAAAATCTGCCTCGGCCTTCAACTCTTCCACAACCCAATTAGCGAACGAACGACGCATTTTATGTTTATTATACAGCGCCGTTCGAAGAATGTTGGTCAAACATTATATTACCCTTTTCGGGTGCAGTTCTTGGAATTTATGAGAGCTACGGGGTTTTTTGGCACTAGGTAGCAAAATGTCGTTCAAATAGTGTATAAAAGTCGATGTTGTTACGAATAAGAGGTGAATTTAGCTCGTGATAGCAGTCTGAAACGTACCAAGTAATTTCAATTTCAATTCAATTCAATTCAATTCAATTCAATTGACAACGCATGAAATTTCTAGGAGATTAAATGTTACTCAACAAACCGTGGCATGGAATTTAAAAGAATATCGTGAGACCAAAAAAAAGACGACCCCAGTGGAAGATCGTTTTTTGGTGCTGTACAGCCGTCGGCATCGGTTCATCGGTGGATCTTAAAAACGATCTGTGTCGAGCTACAGGAAAATTAATTTCGTCAAGCTCAGTGAGGAAAAGGCTCGTGAAAGATGGAATTAGAGCACTCAAGCCTGTATTGAAGCCGGATTTTCCAAAAAGAGCAAGAGAAAAACGATTGATATTATCTTTATATTTCCTAGGTTAAAAAGTACTTTGAACAAAATAATGTCAATGTATTAAGTTGGCCTCCCTACAGTCCAGATCTCAATCCAATTGAGAATATCTGGTCAATAATGAAACTTAAAGTTGCGATGAAGCGTCCAGAGTCAATTGAAAACCTAAAAAATTTACTTATCCGGACCTGGAACACTATACCTGCTTCCACATGGGAAAACCTATCTGAGTCAATGTCTCGCCGATTTCCAGCTGTAATAAAAGCAAGAGGAGGTCCAACAAATTACTCATTAGATAGAGAATGTTTCTGAGAAGCAATTAAAAAAAAAACAAAAACACTGCACCAATAAAACATTTTTCTTTAATCCCGATTTTTCGGTCTAACAACTTTTTGCTCCCGTGACCGCGTGTGAAAAATTTTAACACTCTAAAGAAAACAAGTCCTCATTAAAAAATATGTAGTTATTGCAACAAATTTGACAAAATTCGAAAAAAAAAACTTTGACCAAAATTTTTCGAATGGCACTGTATGTTTGTGACTTTGATACGTGCACCAACACAAAATGTTTCACATACGTAGGGGACGGGGAAGGATCAAGTTGTCGAAAACGATAGATAGTTGACAAATATTTTCTTCAGTTATACTATCGCTTACCGCGACTATTTTTTCTTCGGTACGCATAATACCGAATTGTTACGTAATACGTGAATGTTAACTTATTGGTGGCTCGACGAATATCTTCCTTAGATGGACGATTACGCTCACCAAAAAGTATACGAACGCTCTATGAATGTAGCGAACATAAAACAAAGTTTGGAAATAAATTTCCACGACACGCAAAATTTTTTGAGGATTTAACGTTATCAATATACGAATGAATTTGAATTTGACATTTAACCTTAACGAAATGAGCGTTTACTTATTTAACTGAATGCTAGTTTGAGAGCTAGTAAACATCATCTTTAGAATCGAATCTTTAAAGACGAGCTGTAATAAAGGCAATGCAAATGGAATATACTGCCTTCATGAATTGAGGCTTGCGGGAAATTAACAGCGTAAAGTCAACTCCATTGCAAGCGCTAATGACGGTTGAAATCGTTGCATACTAAATAGCAGGTAATATTAAGTTCTTATGAACAAATCGTCTCCTTTTCGGATTTAAAATTGAACAAAGGCTTGTTCTGAAATTTGGTGCATGCGACGCATGTTGCAGCTGCAAAGTATCCGATTTCATTCACGGACAACAGTTGAATACCCTATCCATAGGGAGTCTGGGAGAAATAAAAAACACTTCTAAACCTATTGTACATAGTTAATGTCAGGACTAGATACAAGACTCCTAATAGCAAGATCATTAATTACTCAGACAAGCAGACTCATATATAGTAGACCTACTAATTCTGTTCTTTTCCTAGCAAGCCAAGAAACACATTCTCGCAAAGAACCATGGACGTTACATACATCCTTGGACCGTCTTATTCTTCGAGTTTTCGGGCTTTTAAAAGGGAGATAAAACATGCTATAAGCTGTACAGCGAAATCAAAAAAGGGCGCATCAGTGGAAAGGGAAGTCAATTATTTTGAAGTACGCAATTGGAGATAGTTGGCCAAAGACCTGAGTAACTGGAATTTCAATAATCTTAGAACGACAACATACGACAACCGATCAATACTACAAATGACATGCTAACACTGTAAAGATATAATAAGCACTTACATATGTATTCATACAATTAACGAGGAAAATACCTCTCATAAACCTTTTCCAGATAAATACTCGGAGAAGGTAGCTTTATTAAAAAGTAAACTGTTTGCCAAATTCGGATTAAATTGGTTCTAATTCTAGCTTGCTTTTCCGTGACAGACTCTTCAGAGTACTTCCAACATAATGTAAATTGAAAACGCTAACAGCCCCCAAGTTAATGACCAAGTTCATTCCACTCTTGTTCAAACTTCTTCTTGAAGTGAATAGCAAGCGCCTTTTGAGACATTTACATATCACTTGGTTTCATATGGGTTTTTGCAGTTCAATTGGCTACACATCTCTGATGAATCTTTCAGAATAGCGAAGCTTTCTACTCTACTCATGTATTGTAGAGAACATAATAGATACAGAAATCTTTTGAAAATACCCCAAGTATTGTTGCATGCCTGCCTGTAAAATAGTGTTTTGTGTTGGGCGGAACACTGAGAGCTTTGACTAAATCTGTTCAGTGGGTAGGCTTGTTGAACCACTTGTCGACCTAAGATTTGCTCTTTTTATGACACCAAGTTTTGAAATGTAATTACAACAGGGCCCCGATAATCCGAACATTCGCTAATTCGAACGCCTCAGTAATCCGAGCGAACCCCCTGGATCCGGGAACGAGAGCGAAAATTCAAAGAACTGATTTAACTTAAGTCTACTGTCACTCGCAGTGCCACACACACCACGCAATACGGAGAACGATGACGAAGAATGGTATCACTTCACATCAGCAATCCCAACAATAATTAAATCGGGCTCACATTTTTTACAGTCGGTTTGCCGCGCAGTTTTGTTTTATTTAACACTGTTGCGCGATGTTTCTTCGACCATTTCGTGTGCTTTTTAAATTACGGCTTCAACATCGAAGAAAAGGAAACATATCACATTAACAATATCACAAAAGTGCGAGATTTTGGACAAGATTAAGCAAGGTATCTCGTTATCAGTTCTTGCAATGCAGTATTTTGGACATTGAAAGCAAGGAGGAAAAAATAAAATCATTTGTAATAAACACAGAAAACGGTCCAGCCATCAAAAAAACTTTAAAAACTCCTGAAAACTCCCAGCTTGAAGATGGTTTATTTACGTGGTTTTTAGAGCAGCGAAGAAAGAACGTGCCTTTGTCAGGTGAAGTATTGATGGGAAAGGCCAAATTTTTCCAACAAAGACTTGAAAATGGAAAGTTTGATGCCAGTAGAGGATGGTTAAATAATTTTAAGAAAAGGCATGGTATAAGCCAACTAAAACTAACCGGTGAGAAATCGTCGAATAATGAAGTAGCTGTGAAGCCATTCCAGGAAAAATTTATGGACGTTTATATAGAAAAAGATCTGATTGTAGATCAAATCTATAATGCTGACGAATCAGGCTTGTATTGGAAAATGATACCAGACAAACCGCTGGCGTCTGGGTTCCAAAATATCGAAGGAGAGGATCACATTTATGCCATTTTCAAACGCAACCGGAACGCACAAACTTCCTTTGCTGGTTGTTGGCAAAGCACAATGGCCACTTTCATTCGCAACAGCCAAAAAGTTACCAGTCCATTACACAGGTCAAAGAAATGCTTAAGTTACAATACCAATATTTTTAGAGTGGCTAAAAGGACATTCCATTCCCGAAGTAAAGAAATTTTTATTGAAAAAAAAAAAGCTACTGCTAAAAGCACTTTTATTTTTTGATAATGCACCAGCGCATCCACTTGAAGAAGATCTGCAATCGATCAACGAAAATTTCACTGTTTTGTACATGCCACCTAATTGCACAGCTCTTGGACCAAAATGTGATTCAAAACATTAAAGTGACATACAAGAAAAAACTCCTATTGCAAATTTTTGGCCAGCAAGACCACAATGAAAGATGCAGTGTTTTCATTGGCTCAAAGTTGGCAGCAATTTCGCATCAAAGGAAACGTCTAGCCAAGATGTAGATGATTTTGATCATGAAGATGATCTCCAATTAAGCATTTTTCGTAACAGAGGTTTTTCAGAGGTAGACACTAACAATTTCTTGTTAAGCAATGATGACATTGACTGTAAGACAAGTAATGAATCAGCAGGACATCAAAAGCGAAGAAGAATTGGAGTCATCGCAACCAGTTGCAAGGACTGCACATACTCAAGCTGTGTCTGCCTAATATGTATTACATATATAACATTTTTCACATTATTAAAATATATTTTAAATTACGAAAAACTGTGTTTTGTTTCGAGAAATGCCTTCAAAATGTATGCGTGCTAAAGGGTTTTCCAATAGGGACTTGACAACTTTGAATTTAATTTGTGAACGCACTCTTTCACTAATCATCAAACTGTCACTGTCAATTTATTCAGTAAACTAAACATTTTCATCATGGTAAAGTACACTAACGAGCAACGTCTGCAAATTATAAAAATTTTCTACAGATATTCCACTTTTCGGTCGTAATTCTCGCCTTAGTAGACAGGCAATAACAAGTTTAGTGCAAAAATTTGAGTCTACATATTCATTGTGTGATGTTGCCGTGTCAGTGAGACAACGGGTTGGTCGAAGTGTCGAAAATATCGCTGCCGTTCAGACGTCCGTAGCAAACGATCCAAATCAGTAAATTTCACGGCGTTCTCAAGAATTGGGCATCGCTCAGACCACATTATGGTGTATTTTGCGTAAGGATCTTGGTTTACTCCCATACAAGATCAAGCTGACTCAAGAATTAAAGCCGATAGACCATTTGAAGCGACGTACGTGCTCCGATTGGGTTCTGGAGAAGATGCGCCAAGATGATGAATTTCATCGGAAAATCATCTTCAGTGACGAAGCTCATTTTTGGCTCAATGGGTTCGTCAATAAGCAAAATATGCGTTATTGGCCGGGTGAAAACCCACATGTGCTTCATGAATCACCACTTCATCCACAAAAAATAACTGTTTGGTGCGGTTTGCATGCCGGCGGCGTTATTGGGCCATATTGTTTCGTCGACGATAACGATCGTCACGTTACTGTGAATGTCAGCGTTATCGCGCCATGATCACAGATTATTTTTGGCCCGAATTGGAAGATATGGACTTCGATGACATATGGTTTCAATAGGATGGTGCCACAAGCCACACAGCACACGCTACAATCGATTTATTGAAGAGTAAGTATGGTGAGCGTGTTATCTCAAGACATGGGCCAGTCGATTGGCCGCCGCGTTCGTTCGATTTAACGCCACTTGACTATTTTCTGTGGGGCTACGTTAAGTCATTGGTTTATGCCAACACGCCGACGATGTTGGAAGAGCTTAGAGCCAACATTGAACGCGAAATAGCGGCCGTTTCGGCCGAAATGTGTGGCCGAGTCGACGAATCGACCGCTGCAAACGTGCCCGCGGTGGCCATATGAACGAAGTCGAGTTCCATTCATAAATGTTTTGATTGTACTTCAAGCCAATAATAAAGTTTTTGAAATATCTCAAATGGTTTATTTAAAAAAAAAAAGTTGTCAAGTCGTTATTGGAAAACCCGATATAATCTGGACGATTCGCTAGTCTGAACAGGGTAGAAATTTTGGGTGTTCTGGTAAGATCGCTAGTGTAGTTCCAAGTTTTCCGAGTTTGCTGGTCTTGCAATACACTGCATTGTCTCTATGTTTGCCACATAACAAATACGAATATACATGGAACTGGGAGTCTAGGGCTACCTTAGAGTTTATAGAAAATATATGGATAATCGAGATAAAATCCATTTTATCGTAATTCTCTTCCCTGAAAAATGTAACAGTGACCAGGAAGGCATAAGGAGAGGCTGAGATTTAGCCTGACTGAGAAATCATTTCTACCCCGTCATTGATCTTTCTTCAATCTGTGTGCAACCACCGCTATGAGCAAAACAATATAGAAGTATAGAATACTCGTATTTTTAAAGTTGTGTTTAGTTCCTCACATTTACTCCAAATGCAATGATCATAGATGAACATTTCTTTAAAAAAGTGTTACTCAAATCCTAGAGAACACTTTTCTTGCCATTCATCTAGAAGAAATTGGATTGAGGATCTTTGACCTAATTCTAGGTGAAGAGTGATCTCTATATAAATGGAATTGAAACTGTGACCAACTAAGTTCATTTTCAACGTCATATGAGAGAGATGTTCAGAAAGTTATTTACATTTTGCCAATTAGATTAGAAATATAGCAAACCACTGCTATAAATAAATTTATTTCTCACATCATTTTCTTCACTCACTCATTAATTTTTCGCATATACTCGTATATATTTTTTTTTTTATAATTTGTGCATTCAGCTATCTTTAAATGCTTGCACACAGAGTGGCAACCGATGAATTAATAAACATAGAAGGTGAAATAGTGCCTGCTGTATAGAAAAAAAAAACAAGAAAAAGCATCAGAGAAAGAACGGAGCATTTATTTTGTGATGATTTCAAATCTTATAATACCATGTGAAGTGAATATTTTGAATAAGAGTTCATAAGAATACATGCATTTCCGCCTAATACCAAACTCTCAAATTGTGTTAAATAGTGTATATCTGTGACAGCTATGAATGAACGATGAGGACTTGAGTTCCCTTCTTCCAGTGAAATATGTATCAAAGCACTCGTGGCCCGTGGATCTGTTGCTACGAAATGCAGTAAAAAAAATTCGTGTCTCACAATGCTTCAAGAACTGGAAATTAACGGGCCTGCATCTGGAGTGAAAATAAAATTCGCCGTTTTTAGGGCATGTGCTGGACAGATGCTGTTTTTCATCTGACTGAAGTCCAGATGAGGAGGAATAACAATTCCCCAAAACAATTAAAAATATAGATTAGCGGATGTTAGGACATTCACTTTGAAAATTCGTCGAAGGATTTGGAGCTTTTCTGATCACAATGCAACCAAAATAATAAAACTCTTCAGAAATCATAAGTTGCTCATAGAAAGTACATCAATTGAGAAGAAAAAAGAAGTCCTTCACCGCCAATGCCAACCCTACATTCTTGTGAAATATCAATAATTTGCCAAAGACAAAGCAAGCCAGATGTAAAGAATTTCTGCAATTAAACACTCAAATAAGATTCAGACAATAAATTTTATATTTTCGCATCTTACCGCCTCATAGTGGGTTGATAAAAGGAGACAGACAAATAGTTTCCATGAGTCTAAGGCAGTTGGGGTTTCTGCTAGCCAGCCAGACCCAAAAAGACACCAAGTCTCCTTCAGAATACTCTCAAAAATTGATCTAAAATGATAGGAGTTAATAGAAAGTATATAAAAACTGGAAATGGGTGGATAAAAGGCCACCTTCAATGCTGTTTGCGAAATGGAGGTTTTCAAAATAAGACTTTACCAGAGTGAACGTTTTTTGGTTATTGTTGATTAAGACTTTAGCAATTAATACTTCAGATACTCATTTCAGAGCATAAATGGTTCTGCAGGATTAAAGAATTCGTGGTGTCAAGAGCTTCTCTGCTACAACTAAAAGTTGCAGAAATGATCAACTAAAATCCTCGCGTGCATTCCGCAGCCAACCTTTTTAACTACGCAAATTCGTGCATGACGAAATAATATCTCTGGACCTGTATGAGTATGAACATCATCGAATGAGAGCATGCTATAATAAATACTACACCAGACCACAGAATAATTTTGATAAGCAGTCACATCGTTAGTAGCATAGTATCATCTTTAATCAATGACTTCGTTAAGAAGCAAAGCTTAGCTTCATTGAAACCATTCGATTTTTGAACATTGCTTGAAATGGCTACTCTATCAGTAATAGTTGATAAAAGAAGGATAAACCCTATTTATTAGGATGTGGTGCTGAAAACCCTGAATAAGAGGTGAAGCTAAGGATAATGCGGCTTTTATTTGTAAAACTAATTGATGATTATAATTAAGAATACGTTTATCGTTCCCTCATAGGAATGTTGGAATTATGAAGATAAAAAAGTCGCAGTAACTTTCTGGATAACGCAGCAGAACAAAGCCTCAATTAACTGTGTATAGTTAGTCACTTTCGGCTTTTAAATTTATACATAAGGTACAGAGATTTTTGGAGCGCTTGCACTTGACTTTTAGTACTCAAATTTCTTATACATATAAGGCCATCAAATATGTGATTATTGCACCTTAACTTGAACAGCAAGTGAACAATGATCAGTTTCAGCAATATGAGTGTGAATAATCGACAGTTGCTGGATTTGCAAGATCCACTTTAACAATGGAAAACCACATTTGAATTATTAAATTTTATGGGTTAATAGAATTTAATATGCTTTCAACACACTGTCGTCTCCGCATGGTCTGAGTGCACGCAAAGAATTTTATTCAAAAGATGACAGTGCTCGTGATCATATCAGCAGCGGTCATCGTGATTATCGTGCTAAGCATTACAATTTGTTAGAATTTCTAAAGAAGGTAATAAATGCACTACAATTCGCTTTCTCGTATCGCCAGAAGATCTTTTTGAAATTTCCTATCTAAAGGTTTAGTCTGTCTAGAATCATCTTCTAAGGAGACTAGTTGAACATTCGAGAATGCTCGTAAGCACAAAAATACATTGAATGCATCAGTTTCAACTTGGCATATTGAAAGTCAGTCTAAGTTGGCGAAAATGCTCAGGCTGCTCCATAAACAACAGTAAATTGGAGCGTTAAAGCACCTTCTAGAACTGTGCGGCGAAGGCTCTTTTCCTGTATTTAAATCCATTTCTGACAAGTTCCATCTTGTCAACACAAATTTGATTCAAAGCACAAACAGGGATCGATAAAATGTCACAAGAAGATGATTTTAGCAGCAATAAGATGCTGTTTAACATGGCTAACAATTAGTGTAGCACTCAACTCTTGTATATGGTACTATCACAGAGTACCATGGATTCGTTGTTTATTTTCTGCGAATTGTAAAAAAAATACGTTGATACTAGTAAATTTTACGATTGGTAACCAACTGCAATCTGCAAAGCCCCAACACGCCTCGACAAGTCAACTGACAAAAAGATATTTAGTTCGAAAGTCTAGAACTCTTTGCCCCTTCTTGTCGCAAGCGTAACCAGAAGAAGCAGTTCATGCAGATCAGAAATAATGCTCATGATCATTACTTGTACATGATCATTACTTGTTCGACAACGTTGGCGAAAGTCCTCGGTAGGGCTATTTGGCCCTTTAACCTGTGCTCCCCAGAATCGCCTTATGTTTAGATTTTCCCCCAATTCCGGTTTTCTTAAAATATTCCTCATGCATTCTGGTGAGGAAATGGTTACGACATACTTATATAAAGTATTGGGAGCAACATATGCAACCAAACTGCAATCCTAAGTCAATAGACTACTACAAATAATTTACACCCTTGAATATATAAAAATTATATGCCTTATTTAAAAAATAAACGGCCAACTGACACTCTTAAATGCAAACCCACTGTAAGACCCCTGGTTGAAACATATGCAACTTCACACGGGATGTGTTTTTTGCACACGATTGTCAGCACTTCATGGTTTCTGATTGCTTGAAATGTCAAGAAACCGTTATAGTATTGACAGTTCGAGTATTTACAAAAAAAAGATTCGAAGTTCTTTCTAAAATTTTACAAAACTGAATAAGTTGCAATAATGGCTCAAGATAAGTTTGGTGCTGCGTTAAGTGATCGAATTACTGCCGACATTCGTGTTGGAATGTTCCAAAAAACCATTTCTACGAAGTACAAGGTGCATAAGTCGATGATTTCAAGAATTATTAAACGATTTAATTCAAGTGGATGTGTTGCAGTAGTTCACAAAAGTGTAAGAAAACGTAAAATGACAAAACCGGATACATTACTTCTAAGAACCATAAAAAAAGGAACCTTTTCTGTCTTCGAAGCAGCTTGTTGGAAAGCTCGAGCAATACCAATAGCATCTCGTACAGTGTGGCAGAGAGCAGTAGAAGCTGAATTCAGGGCCCGACGTCCCACTAAAAAATCATTCGTATCAAAAATAAATCACCTGAAACGACTTAAGTTCGCTAAACTGGAGTGTAGATAAGTGGAAAACAGTTTTATCTAGTGATGAGTCGAAATTTAATCTTTTTGGATCTGATGCAGAGTGAGAAGACCCCCTGGCAAAAGACTTAGTAGTCCCTATTGCAAGAAATCTGTAAAATTTGGAGGAGACAATATGTATTATGGTCTAGGGGTGTTTCTCAATAGCGAAGTCGGACCTATTCACCGCATATGGTAGATGTTACTATGGATAGTACAGTATATAGGACTATTTTAGCAAACGTCATGCTGCCGTATGCTGAGTGGGGAATGCCGTTAAGTTGGACTTTCCAACAAGACAATGACCCAAAACAAACTTCGAAGGCAGCAAAGCAATGGTTCAGAGACAGCAAAGTCAGGGTAATGGCGCGGCCGCCTCAATCTCCTGACCTGAACCCGATTGAGAACTTGTGGGAGATTATTAAGCAACATAACGATTGCAATTCTAATAATTCTAATTGTATCCGGAACAAAAATAATCTCTTCTAGCAAGTTCAGAAAGCCTGCCATTCCACCTACTATAATACAAAATTTAATTACATCAATCAGAAGGCGTTGTAGAGCAGTAATCGCAAATAAAGGTTTTGCAACAAAATATTGAAAAATATTACATAAAAACCAAGTGTTTTGAAAAAGTTGATTCTTTTAATGTGAAGTTGCATATGTTTCCGCCAGGAGTTTTCTAGTAAGTCTTCATTTAAGGCATACAAATTTTATACATTTTCAAATAACACATCCAATACAAACATTTAACATACAAAATTATATGATCATGGTGGAATTTATTTGTGGTACGCTATTCACTTAGGATTGCTGT
This sequence comes from Volucella zonaria, assembly GCA_963966105.1. NCBI lineage: Eukaryota > Metazoa > Arthropoda > Insecta > Diptera > Syrphidae > Volucella > Volucella zonaria. The sequence goes on along the minus strand of OZ014534.1, from coordinate 116,064,156 downwards.
TCGGTTGCATATGTTTCTGCCAATACTGTATATCCTTCTGCGCAAAGGTGTGCTTGCGCTGACTTAACATTTGCTGATTTGGAGCTCGAGTAATCTTTGTTCATACTGTAAAAATCTCTAAATCATTCGCTAGTATTTAGAACAAAAATTAGAGGTCATATATGCCCATATTTTGGAACACCACAGTTTGCATTGGTTGGGTCTCTACAAACGATCTAAAAGTGACGTTATACTATACACAGACTAGTTACGGCTTAAGATCTAAGCAAAAGGTGATAAGACAACTTGGAGAATTATGATTTGATAGAGAGTTTGTCAAACATTTTGCTGAAATCAGTGGTCAAACAAAGAAATATATGTTGCTTTATAGGGAAAGCTGACTTCAACGAAGATCTTATAGTATGATATATTAGAACCTTATATCAGACTAACAGGTCATCGTTGAAATCATATTTAAACGTTGATGGTTGGCGATGCTGTTAGACACTGAGAGGTGTCTGGGCGATGCCCAGTGTTATAACTGTTTATTTTACCTCCAAGTGGTAACGGTTGGTTACTGGTCGATGTCCATCGGCTAACCAGCAGACGAAAATATCAGCACTATAAACGGGACAGCGGATGGAATAAACGGTGAAGCCAAATCCCAGAATAAAGCAAATAAAACCTTACCCGGGCTACTCCGATATATTTGGAGCTCAGGCTGGTAAGCATTTCCGAAACTAAGTCAGGGTCTTGGAAAAGAGATCGTGGCGGATGAATCCTTAATGGACCAACGCCAGCACTCACATTCGCTCTAACCGACCCTTCGTCTTAGACGTATTAATAATGGAAATGGCCCTCTCCATGTTTGGGGTTGTGCTGTCGGGGAAATGGCCCAGCTATGGAAAAACAAAAAAATTAAGTTACGAAGCAAAAACAAGTCCCGGATATGGACGAATCTACTGTAAACGAAAAAAGGATAACGAACTTCGGATGTGTACATAGAATTTTAGGTCCATTAATTGGCAACGTGCAGCCGACCAACTAGCGGAGGCCCTCGACAGATGTTAACGCCACCCAAGGAATGTGATGGGATGGCCGGACAAAAAGAGGATGAAAAACTGCGACATCTACTACGGCGACTTTATCGACGGCGGATTTGTTGCTAGAGTCAGACTTTGGCTAGAAGTCTTGAGTTTCCGGCATGTTAACGAACGCCTCATAACAATCCACATTAATGCTAAATTTGCCAAAATTAGCCTTATTTGTACGCACGCCTCCATAGAAGAGAAAAATGACGACACCAAAGATAGCTTCTACGAGCTCTTGGAGAAAACTTACGAGCAGTGCCCAAGCTATGACATTAAAATTGTACTCGGCGATTTTGGCGCCAAGCTAAGAAGAGGGGACATCTTTGATAGTACTGTTGGGAAGAATAGCCTGCACGACACCACCTCCGATAATGGAGTCAGGCTAATCGACTTTGTTACGGAGCGACTCCTGATTAATCAACTGTCACCCAGATTGACCACATTGCGATCGACGCAATGCACTCCTCCAGTATTGTGGAAGTCCGAACGTTCCGAGAAGCCAACATCGACTCGGACCATTACCTTATTGTAGCCAAGGTACGGTTGCGGCTATCCCGAATACCACCAAGGCAAGCCAATACTGTGAATAAATTTGACGTCGGACGGCTACAATCACAAGAGATTCCCAAATCCTACTCCGATCGACTCGCCCTTGATCTCTTAAGAGGTACTATCCCACCAGCTTCATGTATCGAAGACCAGTGGCAAAATTGCCAAAAAGCCATCACAAACGCCGCTTTTGATGTGTTGGGTTTCATTCGGCCACGACAATGAAACCCCTGGTTTGACAAGTGCCGGCAATCAGAAGCAGCTAAGCAAGGTCCATACAAAGGATGCTGTATAGAAGGGCTTGAGCTGTTCACGAGCTCTACGAGCAGAAGAGAGACGAACACCAACTTCTCAGGAGGAAAAAGAAGGAGCATGAAGTGCGCGGTCGAGGAAATTGAGAGATGATAGCCCAGGAATGAGATTCGGTCCGAAAAATCTTCGAATCCGCCCCAGAGGGACAGCACAGTAGAGAAAGTCCGTTTGATTGTACGAGTATTTCAAATTAATTTTACTTCGATTTGATGAAAAAGTTATAGACACTCTACAACGTGAATTTGTGGCAGATAGATTGACGAACGTCACGATAGGAAGATTGTGGATAAGGATAGGACGCATCGAATTATTTGCTTATCGCACTCATCGATTTGAAAAAGCGTTGGATAGAGTGCCTAAAGATCTCATAAACGGCACCAAGACTTTAAAATGCACAGCGGAGGATTAAAAATTACACTTAGTCTAATGCAATGTAGTGTATGTCTCTTTTTTCGCCAAAGATAGCGCTGTCATAAGAAATGATGCGATAGCCTTCCGGGAAATGAAGAAATTGGTTTGAGAATGAGTCGTATAAAGGCCGTATATCTGCAGTGAAATTTTCCACTGCCGCAAACCAAACTCAAGGCATCTATTTAAAAGGAGTCATCGCGCCTGCTCTATCGTAAAACATAGAGATTGCGATGACAATGTCGCAAAGAGAGTTGTCGTGACTCGACAACTGTTCAGTACTCGTGACTGTTTGTTATCTATGATAATCGTTCGTCCAGCTGAATGATACGTATCGCAGTGCTGGACGATGCACAAAAAGATAAAGGAAGAGTGACATGAACGAAAAAGAAAATGTTACAAAACGTGATCTAAGAAGAAAAGACTTACGATTAAGAATCACTTCAATATTAGAATGTTGAAAACTATTCCGGTTATATTTGAAACATTAATCACTGAAAACCACCGCGCGTAACAACGTGTTCCGCCTGCACGGGTGGCTTGCACTCTACCCGAACGAGCTTTGGACGAAAAAAAGCGTTTAAGATATCACACATCTGGTGTCGCAGTAGGGGCGACAAGAATCTGAAAATGTCACAGCTACATTGTAACTTGAAAGAAGCCGAGGGTTTGGTAATCAGCTATACAGTTCAAAGTCACGAGTCCGCAGTGTTGAAAATTTAGTTACACAATACCCAACATACGTATTCTAGGTTTCTAAAGAACGAGACCTCAACGCAGTCTGATCTCAGATCAGAGATCAGAGATCAGTTCAAATTTGAAACAGAATATCAATTTGGCAAATCCATTGTTAAGATGTGATATGCCAAAGAAATGTGTCGTTTGTTTTGTAGTACAATTCTGTTAGTGCTCGACATACAAGTAATCTTCTAGAGGTGCTAAATATAACATACGTAGAAATGCGTAAACTGCGTCACAACAATACTATGACTCGCAGACCCTTAAATTGAAAACTCAATTTAGAACCAAACGTTCAGCAAACATACGTTGGCATTCTCATTTCAATTAAGTCAAATTTAAAATGCTCCAACAAGCCCACTCTTGCGGTCAAGCAAATCTACATATTTTGGGAGACTAGAGTAATCCCCATTTGAGTTGCACTTAGACCAGATAAGGCGGATGGATCTTTTCAGATTTATTGTCAAATTGACAACTTTGATCTCGGAGTCGGTAACTGCCTAGGAAAGGATTCCCCTTCCTCTTATGAGGAATACTCAGTCGTTGCGCGGATTATCCAGTGTTACAGTATGAGTGTACTGTCGTCTTATATGTGAGTTTGGAAATATCAGATATTTTTGACGAACGACGAACAATTTTTACTATCTTTGGGACATTGTAGCATCTTTTGTCTCTGTTTTTGGTCATATTGAAATTTCACACGCTTGAGAAAGACGTTGAAGTCGTTTCAAACTCGTTTGAACTCATTTTTCTGTCGGTTTGGTCTTGTAGGACCGAAAAAACATTTTTTTAACTCTGACAGCCTCTTTACAGTTTAAGTTGGTCCACGACATTTATTTTGGTTTGATACTCTTCATCCAATGAGGGATAAAGGATCTCAATCCTAAAGAAGCTGTTATGACCGCTCGAATTGGCTTTCTCGTATTGCCATATGGTTCTTTTATGAATCTTTTCTCTAGCTATATGATCAGTATACGAGCAGGGTTAGAAGTTAAAAAACAAGTCCAGGGACCATTTACAAGTTGAGTTAAGTTCTTTTCCGCAACACTTCATAGCTCCAACTCCCTTAGAAATCATTGTAAGGAACACTGATTCGTTGCGCGTGAGCTTCCAGTGACAAAGTATGCTGTGACTATATTTGTGAGTTTGAAGACATCAGCTCTCTTAATCATTCAGATGTCGCGACAGTTGGAAGCCCAAGGATTGCAGTCTGATCTGTGAGAAATCAGGGCAATCACGAAGAAAGTGCGCAACAGATGTCACTTCTACTTCAAGGGTGCAACTTATTGCGAAAACCTTTGTGGGTAACACTCAATCGTTGCACGCGTCCTATAATGTCTAGATGCCTCACAGTTGGCCCGTTGAGTCGATCCTATGGCTATCCTTAGGAAGCGCTTAGAGAGCGAAAGTGTGTCATGCGTTTGGCATAGAACCTTGGTATCTTAACGTTGGCGAGCACCTCTAGATCCAAGTGTGGCCAATTGATCAGCTGCCCAGTTTCCTAGGACGTTCGAGTGTCCCCCCGTGTGATTCCGTGCTTTTTTGCTTTACCGATGTCTTTAACCGCCCACGATTTTGTGATGTGTTGAAAGTGAGGGATCTGTATAAAAGGGACACATTAGATCTTTGGATACTTATAAATGATCATGTTCGTGCAATTTAAGCGTTTCTAAAAGCGGTCTTAACTTAATTTTCTTTTCTTTTTTTTTTGTTAACAAAAAAGTGAAAAAATAAAAGCAAAGCAGCATAGGCAAACGTAAAACTGAAGCTTGAAGCCATTGTAAGCAACCAACAAAACTTAAATCGTAAAGCTGCGGAGCGTGTGTAAAATTTCTTTCTTTCTTCACCAAATTCTATTTCAACTCGTTCGACATGGATTTTGACAAATTTTACACACTCGCAATCACTGGAGGACTCTACAAATTGTAGCAGAGACAAAACAAAACGAAAAAAATGCGGAGTAATAGGAAGTATAACTAAGAAACGAAAAAAATACACAACAAAACGAAATGGGCTACTACAGTATGAGAGAATAATAAAAAAAAAAAAAAAAAAAAAAAAAATGAGGAAACATCACACCATTTAGGAATTACCTTCCAACAATAAGGATCATAATAAACTAACGGTAGGCAATAAAGTAATGAAAATTTATAGGTAATGGACGAAAGGTGTGTGGGTGTTTGAGTGTACTAATGCACTACTAATTAAGTAACGAGTAAAACTACACAGCGAGTGAACAAAAAAAAAAAAAAAACAAAAAAAAAAGTGACACTGCTACAATATTGTGTCCTACATTAAAATAATAAACGGCGACAACGGCGATTAGGACGACGAACGCCGGAGCTACTATACAATGTACGAGTATGTAGGAGTAGTAATGTTGCGTCTAGCAATGTGATGGAATACCTGATTGATAGTTTTGGTCATAGTTACGATTCCTGGTGCACTAGAGACTAAGCCCGCCGGCAGGGAGACTGCGTGATTTTTAATTACCAAAGTTTGAGTGGTAGCACCTACTGTTTGGGCATTCTGCTGCTGTTGTTGCTGCTGATGTTGTTGTTGCTGTTGCTGCTGTTGTTGTTGTTGTTGATGATGATGTGACAGTCCGGCAGCCGATGTTATTGTTTTGATTGTTGTCGTATTTGGCAGCTGAGCAGTAGAGACAGCTTGTAGAATCGATGCTGCTTGACTTTGGGAGGCGATGTTTATGGTGCCGTTGGGTAGCGACTGACTGGTGAACGTGATACGATTACCGCCAGTCGCCTGATTACTGGAATTCATCGTAGTTGGGATTTTATTGATGGTCGAAACACCGCCTAGATTTTGCGTCCTTATGAAACTATTGTTCGTCAGTTGATACTGATGCGTGTTGGTGTGTTGCTGTTGCTGCTGATGGTGTTGTTGTGTTTGCTGCTGCTGCTGCTGTGATTGCTGCTGCTGCTGCTGCTGCTGATGTGATGCTGAAAAAGCTATCTTAATCGGTTCATTGCTTTTTGGCATATTCTGTTGCTGTTGCTGACTCGTATGAAATTCTCCAGGAATTAATTGATCACCAGCTGTGTGGTGTTGATTTTGCTGATGCTGATGCTGGTGCTGCTGTTTCAGATGGTCCACCTGTTGAAAGTGTACTAATCCTTTAGCACTAGTGAACTTTGAATCAATTGCACTTTTATTCTCGAAACTCTCAGCACTGGAGTTGTTATTTAGCTCACGAGTCGCGGAGGGGAACGCACTATTTTTGAGGTCACTACCGATGTTGCCTATTGTAGTTGAAGACGACGATGACAACGACAACGGCGACGACGACGACGACGACGTTTGTGGGTCGGTGGCGGTAATCACTTGTTCAATGCCAACAGAAATTTGTTGACCCTGTGCTGGTGGTTCGAGGACGTTTCTGCAATTATTTAAATACGCATTTGAATTGTTTTCGATTAAGGAATTCGCACAATTGCTGAAAGATTCACTTAAATTTTCCCCGCCATTAGAAATCGCTTTATTTTGATTTGGATCTATCAGAAAATTGGCAGTAGGAGACGCCATTTTACTTTTACTTCAACTCAAAACGATGGAGGGGAACATGCATACAATCAAAATTGTACTAGATTTGTTAAAATGGAACTACACATTTATGTAGTAAACTAAACGTCAGTCAGTGGATGGAGTAGAGAAATGAAAAAAAAAAAAAAAATAGATTCGCTGGCATGAGTGAACTCGGGTTGAGAAAAAAAAAGTGGGCATGACGTAAAATGGTAGCATTGCCAGGAGTTTGAGGAGAGCAATGTTTATTTATTTATAGCGAGAGACTATTCATAAGTTAAGGATTTTATTCAATTTTTACCGAAGGAGGTGGGAGCAAGTTCCCTAATGAGCGCCATTTACAGACAACATATGTTGATTTCAAAATCCTCCTGCGATGAACAAACAAATTTGTTTTGGACGCATTTAATTCAAAGTAATCAAGGAGTTTAAAGGAGCTACGAAATCAGAAATGTGGTGCTCTTGTGAATTGTAAGAATGTAGAACTTTAAATGAGGTTTTGCGTTCAAGTATGTCAAGGAACTTTGCTCAAAAAGTGGAATAAATGATTAAAATTAAGACTTTTATCTTCAGCAACAATTATGCATTACTTCACGGGATTTCGGTTTAAAACCCAAGAGCTAAGCTTGTTAATTTCATTTTCAGTAGATTATCGGTCTTGTGTGTCACGAAAAGAGCACAAAACGAAAAGTAGTGGCTGCTAAGACTGAAAAGTCTACTAAGATGTAAGGCTCCTCTGCCTTACTAAGCGCTGTGCCTAATTCCTGATTAAGAGACCAAATATTTTCTTACTAGAGTCAGTGTTGTGTAAATTGAAGCTCCTTGCTAGAGTGTAGATAAATCATTGATTGATTCATAATTTACAACGAATCAATGCTTTCTATGGTTAGGTTAGCATGCTTATCAGCTATAGAGTAGTTTGGGTTGCCAGAATGACCAGGAATCCATAAAGAAATGACGTTCGTGATAGGTATCAGTGATTCACTATCTCTGCGTTGGTTAAGGAAAGTCGCACAGCAGCACGGAATAAACTGAAAGATGTGCGCCAAGGTGATCCACCAACTAAACTATGCTTAGTCAATAAACCAAAGAAAAGAGCCGACTCTTCAAAAAATTCTAAGAGTTAGCCTTTCTTTAACCTCTCACACCTTTTGGCAATTCTAGACTAGATGGTCGTATTTCACTAATTCATATTGTCTATACCGACAGATAGCGAGCTACTAAATCTCTCATATCAAGGACAAAATCCAAGACATATACACTTTGCTGTATTACATTGCGACGTCTAGGAAATTACGAGTCTGACGAATAGGCTGGACTTGAATCTTTAGAGATAGCATAAGCAAAGCCGGAATTGAAGTCCAAAAGTTGTGTCCAAGCTGATGCGCTTAGACAAGGCATAAAAGGGACATATCACCTCCATAAAACAAATTATAACTGGACATGGCATCAAAACGGATAGAAGGACGTACTAAGAAAAGCACTTCTGACAACGGCTTCTGCTGAGTCTGTAGAGCCTAAAAAACAGGGAAGGCGACCTTGCACTTCCTATGCACGTGGAATGTGTTATCATCAAGAAAAGCAATTTGTTATAGAAAGAACAACATGATCTGATTGCTCCTTCTCATATGCTATGTCTATGACAAACTCAACGACGGCCCAATGCAGCCAGATACGACTTTCTAGCTGTGATGATCAACTCCAGCAACCCATTAATCTAAGGGTTATTAGGGATTTTGTCCTACCTAACTTCATAAACAACTGAAGCATGGACTTCAACGAAGAAATCAAAGAAGGGATGTGGTCACCTTATTTATGATTTACGGTGCCGAAGTGTTTTTTCGTTAGAAGATTTTTAGTTCAACAATTAAGACGACTAAGGCATGCAGAGAAAATATAATTACTCAACGCATTCTAAAGAAACGACGCAGAAGCAGGAAACAGCGTAGAAAAAGAAGGCCTTAAGTGGAAGTCGGGTAGCGGATGTACATATAAGACTTGCTGATGGTCGGAGAATTCTGGTTTTTGCTTGTTTGCCTCCGTTCAACCCAGTCATCCACAATGTGTATGAATCAAGCTTCTCTTTTTGTTTACAGCGGTGGCAATTCGCTTTATACTAACTAAGCAGCAGTCTAATTTAAATTATGTCTTTTGAGTTGTTAGCACAGTGCATCCTCGTAATAGGATGCCGTCAAGTTAGAATTGAGGTTTCTAATATATGCAAGACATGTAGTGTTGACGTGTTTTGCTTAGGCTGTTACAGTGGCAAATATAAGCTCTATCAACTTCACCGTTTCACATTCGGCATACATTGTCGTGAGGTATTCCCACAGGCGTAAGGTGTTTCTTGTCCCAGTTAACGCGACAGTCTGACTTACGGATAGTCATTGAAGTTGTTTTTAACTTCTAAGTGGAGTGGTTCGTAAAAGACTGTCAGCCTGTCTGTAGCCTTCAATTACGATGAACTAATGAAGGGCTTTAGCTTTTAACTTATATTGACACAGCCTTTATATAGAGCAAGTCAACAACTCGCAGAATGATCTTATAAACATTGAGAAAGATCTTTTCCTAGCTTCAACTGGTCTTTCATGGTCACTGCATCGTGGCCCCCCGGATTAAATGAACCAGCAATTCGATGTAGTGCCATATTGTATTTGAGGGTGTCTCAAAGGCGTCGGGAAGTGGTAGGGCTGCCTTACTGTCAGAGAGAATGTAAATGTAAGTAAATTTGCAAATAACAGCAGAGTTTTATTCGTATACCACAATAGGTACTCTTATCCTGTTTTCAGTTCGATTGCTCTATAAATACCACCTCAAAGCTGTGGTTGAAGTTGTACCCCTTCGAAGGGTTGCCTACAAAGGTTATTAATAGTAGTCCCTCACTTAGGAGTTCCTGTACAAAGTCCGGACAAGCGAGTTTAGAATTGCTCTCATTCACCGAGCCTTAGCCAGTGATTGTTACTGAATGTGTGTTTCAGTAGAACTATTCACACAGCGACGGGCGCCGTAACGATAGATATGGCAATTGCTGTGTACATTCACAGAGATGTTTTAGGGTTAAAGCCCAAGTTTTTGTTAACTAAGGGCGCTAGGAATGGCTTTTTCGTTCGGTTTTGATGAGACACCGATCTAACTTGAACGTGTTTTACTGGAGAGCAGATGAAACCACTTGTTTGTTCGCTTTCATCGTAACGAGGACGGGAATGAGGAAAAGGAGACAGCCCGTTCAGTTTATTTATACCTTGTATCGCGCTATGTCCATTTGACATTTAGTTAATAGGATGTGAAAATGCAAACCCGTAAGCCCATGAAGCAAGGTAGATTTCTGTCAAAAACCTATGGCCAAATGGTTAAAACTAAAATAGGAGTTGGGAAGGCTATTCCATATTCACTACGATGGGCTTATGAAATAAGAACCCACAGCAGTAGGAGAGTCAATTGTGTGGCTTTCGGCTTATATTCGATGAGCTGCGCAGAAACAGAGAAGACAAGTCCTCAGCAAAAATTCGAAGGAAAAGTGCAGGAAAAGGTACGGTAGGCCGTCTGCATTTATTTTGTAAATTTTCGGCTCCAGAACGTTTGAGCAAGGGTAACTGCTGACCTTTTGAAATTAATAAGCACTTTAAGCTTATCTGAACAAATATTCAAAAGTGTCTGTGATTATGCCAACATCCGACGTTAATGAGCTAAACTTGCCAACTTTAATGCAAGAATTTACAAAGTATGCTCATCAAATTCAATCAATCGCTTTAAATTGCCGCCAATCGTAGAAACTCAGTTCTGATAAAGAACATAATTTAACCCCCACACTGACAACTCTGGCAATACCGCTCAAATGAACACAAGGTACCAGACGCCCACCAAATGTCAAGTGCCAAACGAAAAGTCAACAAGATCAAAACTTTCACATTCCTCTCCAAAACACGGAAAAAACACTCCCAAAAATTTTCGAAAATTCCATTTGCACACGGCGCCTAATTAAAAAAAAAAAAAAAAAAAAAAATTATTTCCATTTTCCTCCAAAATTTCGGCAAAAAAAGTTCACGAGCGAACATTTTCTTGTCTCTCCGGCAATCTAGTACATCAACAACACCACTCCGGTGGGGTACAAACAAGGCAGTCAAAGCACAAACACAGCCACACACAACACCCAAATCCAACGAAGAGCGTAAGAAAAAGCAAAAATCGACGACAGCGACGACTACCGCGGCCATAGAAAAGGTGGAAAACGAAGAGAGACAAAAAAAGAAGAAAAAAAAACGACGAAAAAAAAGGAAAATCTCTCAGCATTTAGAAGCGACCTCTACCTTCGAATTGGCGAAAACTCTCTTTGATGGCATTATGGCAGACGGCGATTACCGCGTTACATACATCGCACCGAATTGATTTTACTGTAAAATGTGCAAAACTCTACGCAAAAATGATTTTCTCAACAAAATCACACGCCACACAATACAAATTAAATTGTAGCTGCGGCACAATGCACTTGGGGGAGATTTTTCGCTGGTTTTTCGCCCGAATTTCACTCGTTTCTCTGACACTTCAGAATTTCGCGAAAAAAAAAAAATTTCGACGAGGAAAAAACACTTTGGGTATTTGCAATTGCGATTGGTACACTCAGATGGCAATCGGGGGATTGAATTCCGTGTGAATTGATTAGAGGACACTTTCGCGTGTATTTTGATGGGCCATTTTAGTAATTTTGTGTGGAAATTTACGTTAAAATCGGCGAAAAACTTGTTTACTAATTAGAAACAGGGACCCGCACTTTGCATTGCAATCACACAAACTAAATTGTCGGTAAAGTGGATTTGGTGAGTGGCTGCCATCAAATCAAAATTGAGTGTCATTTCTGATGATGTGACTAGTGGTCGCTAGATGGTGTAGTGATTTGTGTAATTATTTGTCATATCTTTAAGTTGATAACACAAGGGAAATTCTAGTAAAAGAGATAAGATAAGAAGAGATACAATTCTTGGGATTCGATTTTGCATGTGCTGTGCAATTATACTTTTCCATGAATTGCGCGCGCAAAAATAATGAAAGTAAAATGAAAGATAAGAAGTCTCGCTTTCAGCATACACACTTCAATATAAGCGAGGTGAGTTGGGGCGATTGGAGTGGAAGTCCATTTACTCGTTTGAATCATGTTGGTGAGATAAAATATGTAGAGCTATTGCGTTTTAGACTTGAAACAAAAGTTTTATCGACAAAACGTGCTTATTGTTGAAAATTCTTTAAAATCTTATGAATTCTAATGGGCGGACTTAGAAGAAACTACCAAACTCTTAGACTGCTTTGGTTTTTTTTTATTGAGCAGACTTTCCGCGTGAAATACACGATACCACATTTCATTCAGAAACCATAGCTACGGAAAAGCTGTATCTGTGGGCATACACTAAGCTTGATGGAAGACCGTTGCAATACATTACATCGAGTCAAGTTTTTAACGTAAACACCTGTCGTGTATACTTAAGTTTACGGGATACCCATACATCCATGGGAGCAAGGATACGCCTTGCCATCGCTCTGCAGCCTTCCTGAGATACCAAAGCAGAACTTGTGTTCCACCCTTGGTATAGGTCGAGGCCCATCTAAAACCTTTTACTGTTCTTAGATTCACAGCACCCAATACTTATTGCAACTCTACTTTGGGTCAAACTAACAGGAAGACCCTTCCCGCGATTTGAGTTTAAACTACAGCCACCATGACGCTCCCACAAGGGGGCTTATCTCAACAAATCAGGCACGGACCGAGATCCGGGAGGCTCCTGACTCCCATGGTACTGTGATTTAAGTCCTGGTAGGGACTACTGGTGGTCCTGCCGCCAACAAGACCTATGACCGGCCGCTTGTAACTGGTCAAATCGTAGCAAATCGTTACGATAAGACCAGTGCCTTGCTCTGCCACCGCTTTTTATTAGACAACGCCATTCATGGGCGAAGCCTTGATAATTAGGGGGCGGCCCACGCTACATTGTAATTAAATATACAAAAAAAAACCTGATCATTCAATACTCTTGCTCAAGGACCAAGGAAAATAATACCTGTGCCCGTAATTCGTTCCGTCATTATTCACCACTTTTGCCGAATGTTTTTATTCTTTTATCAACCGTTGCATTGCTTGAGCAAGGCTTGTAGAGTTAGCTAAATATGCGGACTTTAGAACCATTCAACAGGCCGCACTAATTTGGATCACCTCCTGACCTAATTATTTTTCTTACGGCCTCTTCTTCGAACCTCGGTTGAACTTGGGAACCTGTGGCTTCTTGAAGCTTTCCGGCTTATTAATGTGGAGACTCTCGTGAGCTCACTTTTCCTTTCAATAGGCCCGGGCCAACCCCCTTTAAAACAAACTGATCTTAAACTAACGCTAAATGCGGGAAGTTCAGAGCGGTGAGAGGTGATTGTTGAGGGCGTTTATGAGAATACTTCTGCTGCACCAAAAATCGAGAGTAAGCCTCACGTAACATATGTGCGTAAGTCTTTCGGTGATTATTGGGTCGAAAAAGGCCCAACTTGCGTGGTTTTTCCAAAGAGAGAAGGCCGAGCAATTTGAGTTGGTCAGCATAGGAGTGCGTAAGGAATCTGCGGCGGACAACTTTGGTAGGTAAGATATAGTTGTCATAGTAAGGGAAACATACCTGGCTAGCATACTCCAGAAGTGGCTTAACAAATATTATGAAAGTGGATTTAGTGATGCAAGGATCAGAGAATTCCTTAGATCATCATCTAACAAATCCAAGTACAGAGTTAGCTTTACTAATTATGGAACCAATATGGTTGCGGAAACCGAGTTCTGTATTGTGATACAGTATAGCGCCCAAGTTCCGCCCTAATGTGATTGAAGCTACAGCTGAAGATGGGTTCAGTTAGCAGGTGTTAAACGCTTCCGGAAGTATGAGAAGAGCTAAAAGGAGTTTTTGTGGCACAATATTGAGAACTTAACAAGATCGTCTTGTACAGGTTTAGAATCAGAAAAAGTGGAAAGTTCTCTATAGATTTCCATGTTCCATGTGCTCAAGATGACATACTTTTCCTTGAAGCTGAAAAGAGGGTTCAAGATGACATACCTCTTAAAAATCGTCCTTGCAGAGTTCATATATGAACTGCTTAACTTTATGCTCAACACCGGCACATACTGCGTGGCGCCACTTTGCGCATGCCTGTCAGGCGAGCCAGTGCTCCCCAGGACGTGATCTACTGTAGAGCTCATTGCAGTAGATGTACCCCACATCATCATCATAGTCCGAAAAATCTTGTTGAACATCATCTTCGTTATCCAGTAATATGACACGTTTAGTTTGTTTGTGAGCTCTTTGTCTTTTGTGGTGCTCCTTTCCATTTTTTGCTTGGACTTGCGCCCGAATCTCATTAAGAAAAGGACTTTCAGTGAGAACCTGAGAGCCTGTTACTTTCCTTTTAGTGCTTCTTACTTTCCCTGTTACATACGCTTTTCAAAACGAAGCACTGATCTGATAAGGACCAACTGTTCTGCCAGGGTGGTTTTTAACGTGTTGTTAACTCTCGATTATAATAAGTGTCAAGGGGCACGAAGAATGAAACATTCAGAGGCTGAATACGGTGAGTACAGTGAGGAGGCAAGCATAACATTATCACACCATTTGCAAAATCTACTGCGTTCAGATTTTTGTGGCTTTCATGTCCATCAAGCACTTTGTTTTCCGGATTACAACCAGTGAACTGAACAAAATGTTTCATCCACTTGGAAAATAGTTCGCCCACCATATAACCGCTTTCATAGCACAATTCCAAGGATCCAACGGTGTCAAAATACTCACGCTTGTAATTTTTTCCTGGAAAAACTAGGGCCGGGGGAACAAGATTTCCAGTTGCACTGGCGCATACCACAACTGTTACGTGTTGGCCCTTTTCGGCGCTAGTTAAGGACCCAACCTATTTCTTTCCTTTGAGCGCAAATATTTTTGGAGGCTTCTGAGCAGTACTCAGCCCAGATTCATCCATATTATAAATACGATGCGGTGGTATATCAGTCAGTATTTCATCTAACATCGCGAAGAACTTCATAACTTGAGGCTTATTGAAAGCCACAGCTCTTGCGGCTGACGTTGGTTCAGGTGATCTTAATACCAATCTGGGGTTCCGGGCTCTAAAACCATGCAACCAATCCCAACCAGCCATTTGACTCTCTTTGTCGAATTTGTGGTTTATTCCTGCTTTTTCAGCGTATTCAAATGCCAATTTTCTTAAGTCCGTGGTTGTGAATCCAGCCAAAATGAAAATTAATGAACCAATGCGACTACCTTGTGGAATACTCGAAGTGGCTGTAATTAGCTCAGATAAATTAGAACGTAGATGGACTAGATAGTAGAATTCTTCCAAGTAGGAGTTATATTTCTCGTAACTTGTCTATACTACGAAATTTTCGCGTCATTTAAACCACCGCACAGTGATTCTATGTGCGTAACAGTCTTAGCAACTTTTTTGGTGATTTATGAAAAAGCCTTATGTTGGGAACAACTACATACAATGCAGGTATTTAGTTTCAGTATGACGGGTTGGTAGCATGCTACTTATATTTTACTGCCTTAAAGCAATTACAAAGTGTTGTCTTAAGGATTGACACGTCGTTGCTTATGATAACACTATCATCGGTGAAAGAAAGTGGAGTCTTTCATCATTGGCTGCTTTAAAAGAAAATCGTTCACGAAACCCAAAAGAAACGGGCTTCCTACACTGCCTTGGTGTACTCCAACTTTAACTTCAAATTCCCGGCTACTGCTACTTTCGACTGATGCCCGCGCTGAGTGCAAATATTTTAAGGTGACTAAAAATCGCTTGAGGGGTTACCAGTTTTATTGCCACTAGTTAGTCATACATCATACTGATCTAGGAACTTAGCTTCCGAGATTATGTAAACTCGTTTCAAATGTTTCTATTTGTCCCGGAGTCATTCCTCAGCTTTGGGGAAGAAGAGCCCGCCGAGGTAGTGTATTGATAGGCGTTCACTTCCATGATGCCGTCTTTCCGGTTTCATTCTTGGTTCATCCTTGTGGCGATGGTTTGAATGAATGAATTATAATCCGATTTTTATTTTGCTCCAGCAGTAGTAACTAGATGTGGGAAGCCCATCACGCATACAGAATATGGTTCCTGAATATGGCTTGTTTCCATTTAATCACGTTTAATGGCAGGGCAATGAACTGCGGCAATGTTTTAAAGGTTATGCCGCACGGCAGCTTAACAATTCTGATCAGCAATTTTATATTTTATTCCGAACTTTAGCTCAAAAAGCGTGGTACTGCGTTGCTAAGCCGAAACGATACAACTTTAGAGCTTATTGGGTGTATCGCTTTCGCGATTTTTCTGTTGATAACTTCACGAGAGCCGTAATTCGTATCCGATTAATACTCTTCCCTTTGCTGCTCCCCGTAAAATACCGGTTGCAATAAGATGCTCAATTTGCTCAGCAACTTTCCGATTCTATGATCCTCGCTGTGTATAGCTTCCATATGTCGCTTCCTGTATTTCTATTTTGGAGATTAGATCTACGTGAACTTCTGGAATGGATCCACTACGCATATGAGTATAATAAAACTATGCGGCTTTAGGGAGGGCTAAATTGGAATGTGCTAAGAGCAACACTTTCTTCGTCGATGGAACAGAGAAATCCGTTCTGTTTTTCAGCTTTTACCTTAATCACTAAAGAGACGATAGAATTTTGGCCTTTGTGGCATATGACAATCTCTTCTTACAACCTCCATCATCTTCTTTATAGCGAAATGTCCGTCATTGTAAAATTTGTCAAGTTCTTGATATTTCCTGGGTAGATATACTAGGTGGCGCAAAATTAATCACCCAATCGGAAGATGGTATAATTTTTGCAAATGGCGTCATACGATCATATTTGACATTTGTAAACTAGATAGCTACAGTATATAAACAGACAAGCAATGGAGCGCTATACTCCGCAAGAGCGTGGAATAGTTGTGTCGATGTTTTTGGCCAATAATCGGTCGGAGGTGTTAGCGCAGCGTGAATTTCGACGTCGATTTCCTAATCGTGTCGCATCAACTTGGCAAACATTCCGACGCTTAGCTACTCGACTCGAACAGAATGGAATCACAGGAGACCATGCAGGGCGTGGCCGCCACCGGATAGGTCGTTCAGAAAAATCAACCAGACGACGGGCCAAGCAATTGGTCATCACTACAGCGAATTTTAGTGAAAGACTTACACATGTTCCCGTAGAAAGTGCAAACAGTGCATCAGTTAATGCTTTGTGACCGTCAGTCGCGTGTGAATTACTGTAAAGCTATCCTCAATCTCAACAACGAAGAGGACGATTTTGTGTCGAAAATTATCATGAGCGACAACGCGCATTTCCACTTAAGCGGTTACGTCAATAAGCAAAATCTTCTGGGGCATAGAAAATCCGCGTGTGATGCACGAAGAGCCATTGCATCCACTCAAAGCCACTGTGTGGTGCGGCGTTCATGCCGAAGGATTGATTGGGCCGTATTTTTTTGAGGACGCCATCGGCAATACGGTCACTGTTACTGGCGAAGGCTACAGGGCCATGATAAACGACTTCTTACTGCCGGAATTGGGTGAGCGGGGCTAGGTGAATATGTGGTTTCAACAAGACGGTGCAACCGCACACACAGCACGATTCACAGTGGACATTGTGAAGAAAGCCTTTCCTAGTCGCGTAGTCTCCCGTTAAGGAGAATATTCGACAGGAATGCGAACAATTATAACCGGAAATCTTGCGGAAAGTCATAGAAAATGCTATAAAACGGGCACAAAAGTTTATCAACACTGGTGGCGGATATCATATTTTCCTTTTTACAGGAACAATTATAATTTTTAGTAAAGCTGATACATGGTACTCCTACATACAAAATACATTCCTAACTCAAGGGTGAAATTAGGAAAAAACAGGAGAGGAGGCGGATATATGCAATGTAAAACATGTCAACGTTTTGGGCAACCCGCTAAAAGCTGCTCCAAAAACCACAGATGTGTGAAATGACTTGCCGATCACCCGCCGGACAATGTGAGAATAAAGTGTCAGAAAGCTCAAAAGCGAGGTGGTGACCCACTAGCAAGTTGGGGATATGCCGAGGCCAGGAAAAAATGCTAATTTTTCTCAATTACACATCCACAGAATTTCTAAATAAAATTTTCAAAATTGAAGTAATCTGAAAACGACTTCATCAAATAAAATTAAGCCCAAAGGCCTGGTGTTCGTCCAAAGTGGTTGGATTGTTAGCGTGAACTAATCAGAGAAAATAATCGAGTGGTGTCAAATCGCAAGATCGCGGCGTCCAATTGATGAACGCTCGCAGTGAGATGGCCCAGTTGCCAAATTTCTCTTTCACAATTGTTACGTCTTGTTCTAATCACAGCTCGGATATATAGATTTTGTCGAGCTCTGACCACAAAAAGTCGGTTAACATCGCTGTATGCCTGAGACCATTGACGGTAACGGTGTCTCCTTCCTCAATTCGAAAGAAATAAGGTCCGATGATGCAGGCATGCCATAAACCGCACCAAACAGCAATATTTGTTGATTCATTGATGCTTGGCCGAACAGTTGTGGATTGTGTTCGCTCCAATAATCGGAATTTAGCTTGTTGACATAGCCGCTGACTCAAAAATTGGCCTCGTCTGAGAAGATGATTTTTTGGCCAAAATCCGGATCTCCGGCCAACATTTGCAGCGCCTAATTAGTGAACTCACGGCGTTGCCTATGGTCGTTGGGCTTCAATACTTATGCCAACACAATCTTGTACCGATGTAGGCCCAAATTCAACCGCAAAATAAGCCGGGTTGCTCTCTGGTGATGCCCAATTCAGCTGATTGGCGCCGAATTGATATTTCCGGGTCTTCTTAGATGCTGGACGCTACGGCGGCTATGTTTTCTTCGTTTCGCACCAATCTCTGACTGGTTGGTGGGTTAAGATCCATAAAAGTGTACTCACACTCAAACTTTTCCACGATGCGACGAATTTCCTGCACACTGACGACCGACCTCACGACGCAATTCACCTTGCGTATTTAAAACTGAGCCTCAATATAAAATAAAACTCTCGGGCACATGCGTGAGATGTCTAGCTCGAATAAAGCGCAATCGTGAAGTCCAATTTTCGACAAATTTTTCGAAAAATTTATATCATCAATAACACGGCGAATGTTGACTTCTAAATCGTCCAGCGTCTTTGGTTTATCGGCATAGACTAGTGACTTCACATACTCCCAAAGAAAGTAATCTAAAGGTGTGAGATCACAGGATCATGGAGGTCCATTACAGGAAATTATGCGTTCGGCAAATTGTAACCGCAATAAATTGATGGTGTTGCGCGCCGTGTGGCATGTTGCGTCATCTTGTTGAAACCAAAGCTCTGTCACGTCAATGCCATTCAACTGAGGAACGAAGACGCCAGAAATCATGTTTCTATAGCGCTCTCCATTGACGGTAACATTCTGGCCGGCATCGTCCTTAAAGAAATATGGGCCGACGATTCCACCAGCCCATAAAGCACAAGGCATGTCGACAGAGGCTTCTGGATTTCTGCACTTCAAATTCGGCAATTTTACTGGTTTAAATATCCATTTAACCAAAAATGGGCCTAATCGGAGAAAAAAATTTTGCGTTGAAAATGAAGAGCTTGATCCATGTTTTCGGCCTATTCACCGAACCTACGACGCTTATATTGGTCACGCGGTTTCAACTCTTGCACAAGCTGGATCTTATTAGCTTTCAAGCCAAGATCTTTCCGTAAAATCTTCCACAAAGTCGATGGGCATAGCTCCAATTGCTGAGCACGATGGCGAATCGACTCATTCGGATTCTCCTCAACACTGCGCTCCAGAACGGCAATAACTTCTTCTGTTCGCACTGTTTGTCGTCTTTGGGGATGCGTATTATCCACTAGAGTGTACATGGTGCGAAAACGTTCATCGCTTTCCGAAATACTTGCTGAGATGGACGATTATGTCCCCCGTAAAATGGACGTAGCACACGATAGGTTTGGCGAACCCAAACATGGTTTTCAAAGTAAGTTTACACAATTTGCACGCGTTGTTCTGGCGTTAATCTATTCATCGTAAAATGACAAGACGTATTAACAACAAATCAACTTTTAACTGTCAAATTGACAGTCTGTAAAGACAGTGTTTAAAAACCAAACTTCTAATAAACACGCTTTATATTTTTGTAATATCAAAATAGTTAAAAATAAATCACAATCTTGACTGGAAACATAAAAAGATGAGAAATTTGTACTCTCAAGTTTAACAGTCTTTGTTTGCTTCCTTTCAGCCTTTCAACTCTTCTGATATAGTGCACGCACATGTGGCAGAGTAGGGGAACCTTACAACCCTGAATGACCGAGTGCAGTGTGATGATTTGAACTCCATATATTTGGCGGTTGCGGATTGACTCTGAAACATAGATGAACTAACATATATATATGGAAAACCATCTAGATTTTGGCCATTCCAAAAACTGCTTTCCACTGTCTGTGAATACGTGCGAATTGTGAACAACGTCGATTCCCTCACATTTTACACAAAAACGTCATCCATATTACACACCCTTAGTGAACTTCCCGTGTAAATTGCTCTCATTCTAGCAAATTCTAACAGTTTGCAGCTTGGACAAGTATTGATAATTCACTTACAGTGTATTTGTGAGGAGTTTAAGAGATTGCAAAAGTATTGGTACAATTTGCCATCTACATATGTTAGTTCATCTATGCTCCAAGCAAACTGGAGCAAACTCTGAAGTCCTCCATGGCAAAATTATTTGCGAGCAAAAGCAATGCTTGGTTCCAGCAAAACGGGGTTAAAATGATGGAGTGATCCGCTCAGAGCCCTGATCTTAGCCCAATTGAGCATCTATGGGCTCATTTGAAGAAAAACACCCGTCGCCGCAAATCCATACCAGAGTTAGAACAGACCATCGACAGAGTATGGGATAGTGTATAGCTTACCCCGCCGAATTATAAAAAACAAGGGTGGACCGACGAAATAGTAGTGTAAACTAATTAAATAATAAAAAAATAAATAAAAACTAGAAACATTGCATTTTTTAATTTTTTTCTAAATAATTATAAGTGAAAATTCAGGGGTGCCACTTCTGTTTCAATGCTTCCAAACGCACTACTGACAGCTCGCGGTGTTAAGCCATTGATATCAATTTCATCAGCGCGTATGCAAGAAGTTGCACTGATTTTTGAAAAATGTTGCCCCTGGTATTGGCTAGCGAGATTTACGTTAAAGTATGATGCAAAATCTGACGAGATTGGCAGGGATGTCAAAACTAGACATGGCTTTGCTCGTCTCTGTAGATGTTGTTATACGCAGCTTTGAAACCGATAAAGAGGTGGTGTATATCCGACCTAAAACTGCACTAATAGGGCCCAAAGAGATTTCTGACAAATGGTTTCAAGTATTCGAGTAATATGAAGACCACTATCCATAGAACCCGTTGATACATTGCTCCGTCGTTTTTAACTGGCAGCTAGATAGAATACGCGCATTCTTATGGAAAGTATGAACTTCGACGGATAAAGTAGGTTTCCTTTCTCTATTTCAATCCGTTGACCCGTTGGCAGTTCACACATTCTCATATTGACGTCCACGCACTCACGAATTAAGAGTAAGCACGTTCATTGGTGGAAGCATTGAAAGGATGTAACGACACTGTCATCGTTTAAAGAGAAAACACTCTCAGCAATAATAAAGTGCCATCGGCTGATTGTAAACGACTGTTTCTCCCGGCAATACGTCAACATTGTGAACGAAGTGACGGAGCAACGGATCGACAGATTCTACGGAGCCTTGATACGCCAGATTTGATCATATACGCGTTGTTCAGCACCGATTCTATTATTTTTTGTAGTTTTGTCGCTCAGTATGCAGACCAGCACCAGGTTTACAGTGAAGATTCTCCTCAATGTTGACATCAGCTGATCGAAACTGGCTATATGCCACCATTGCGAAGAGACTTGAAGTCATTAAAGGACTCAGCATCGTATTTTATGCTATCATCGGTCACTACAACCGGTGTCGAATACCAATGCGGGTTAGCTCAATTGAAGTTGCAGCCATAAGAATTGGTTGTGAGCCGATTTTGATCGGGGTACCTGGGCAGTGCACCTCGAGCATAGACAGAGACCTTGCTTTGGATTCAAAGTAAAATGTCCAGTCTGGCTGAATTGAACAGCCTGATTGTTTCATCAAGTGTTCCCAAGTTTCCACAAAAGTTGTCAAAGGGCGAACTCCTAAGAGCCCTAATAAGCCCCATATGTTAATTCTGATCTCTCTGCTTTTTGGTCGGTAAAGATTGCAAGCTTCCTTTAAGTAATTCTAAAGCTCTATCCACTAAGTAGTCACTGGAGATCTGCATTGCTGCATGGACCTGGCGATCTTAAATAAAATTTAGAATCGAAGTACGTTTCGGAAGACGAAAAGAAGACTTTCCTTTACCCAATTAAAAATGTCAAAACAATGACAGTTGAAAAAAATGTTGATACTTAAAAATGAATGTTGCCCCAACCTTGTGCTGTGGCCTCTTCGGATGTAAGTCTACTTATAAAGCCATTCAAAGTTAGCTAGTTGGATAGATGGTGATAGATCTGCGCACAATTTTCACCGATCTGAAAAAAAGTGTTTAATAGGCTCCTTAGAGTCACTAAACGAAGACTTTAAAGTCATCGGAACCACCCATGATTGTCATCTTGATAATGGAAATGAAATATACATCTTTTTAATTTTATTTAATTAGTAGATAACAGGTATTCTTTTTCTTAAAAATAAAAAAAAAACAAATACAATCACATTATGTAGATTTCATCACAATTTTGTACAGAGAATGAAATGGTCAAATGTAAAATGCTAGTCTTAACATAGGGTGGACTTAGAAACTAGTTAGACCTATCATAGCTTGTGTGTCATTTTCGGTTTAGTTTATCTTAAAATCTACGGATAAATGGTTTTCTAATGCCATTTCTACTTGAGAACCTTTTCGTCTTCTGGCTTTTTTCGTAGGGAAATGTAGAATATAATTGAAACAACTGCGATCGTTATGCCCGCGCTTAGTACTGACCAATGGATGATGTTTAGATTGTGCAGTGATTTCAAGAGTTTTGACTTGAAGAGCTTTACTGACTCGTCGTTGAGTTGTATGCCCTGGGAAATAGAATGGTAAAAAAATATATTTACTTTCAAAAATACAAAAAAAAAAGATACTAAACCTCATCAACCCAAATGGCGGGCATTAGAACCGTTGTTAGGTTCTCTGTGATGGTTATTCGATTAATGCTCTTCAAGAACATATTAAACTGGACACGTTTACCACCTTGCAGCGGTGTTCCGGTTAGCTGAAAAGGATGAAAGTGAGTGTTACCAAAATGGAATTAGTGGATATTTCAGCTTACGTGTTGCACATCCACATAGGTTTGATGTTTCTTTATGTCCGGCTTTAGGCCTCGGATCATTTTGGTGTACTCATTTGAAGCGCCCAACATATGGGGGAGAGTCAATATTACCGGCGCATCTGAAAGAATAAGAAAAAGAAGATTGGTCAATATTGGTCAAGCCCTGAGCCTGGAGTATACGAGTATTTTGACAAATTAATTTTTATAGAGCAAATCTTCAATCTGCCGATAGCTCAGATGTCTCTTAGAAATTGCTGATAAAACATATACGAATTCATCTTCAGTAAATTCCCTAAGTTTTTAGGAAGGCCAAATTTGCCAACATTAACCGATGGTCCCCAAGATTGTTTTTATCAATCGACTTCGCTTCGGGAGAAATATCATCGAAGCAAGCCCGACGTTCCGGCATTTCGATATTCAAAAGGGAACCTGACGGTCTTATGATCAATCTACCATAAACCAGATTTATCACATTGGGATCGATGCAAGGCGCGCCTCTAATATTCTGGATGTCCGAAAGTTCCACGCGCCCAACATTGACTCGTAACATTAACTTGTTGTGACTAGATACGAATGCGGATATCCATAACGCCACCAAGAAGAGGAAATATTATAACGAAGTTTGACGTACCCAGAAATCGCTAGGTCGTTTGCCGATCAAATGTCTATTAGCCTCGTTTGATGCCCTACGCCTTCAGAATCCTGTTCTGAAAGCCAGGCTTGACAGCCTGGAGATGTTGCCCCTAATGTGCAACATCTATGGTTTGATAATGAATGACGGCTGGCGCATGCAAACTCTTAGTGCGGCTCTGCAATGCGTCTCGTGAGCTTTACAAAAAAAAGCTTCTTAGAAGGACGAAAAAACAGAAAAATCTAGTAAATTGATACGGCAATACGATGCCGTCAACTAGCACCCAGATTATCCGGGTCTAACTGCTCTATACGATTAGTTTTGCGGAGTTGTACACTTTAGTTAGAGCGGACCATAACACCAGAGGTCTGAAGTTAAAGATATACATGCGAGTACGAGCCACGGTAATGGGTGATGTTTTGCTGTTTGGTTTTTCAGTGGTCTATTTTTGACAGCTCACTCGTGATTCGTGACACGTGTCAAAGTCAAACATGCAAAGTTAGCATTGCGATTTCATCATGGAAAGACTTACTCCCGAACAATGCTTACAAATTACTGATTTCTATTACCAAATTTCGCGCACTTCGACCATTTTACGGTCGTCATAATCAAGCTACTGAGCAAGTAATTCAAGCTATTGTGACCAAATTTCGCACCAATTTCACGCTACTGAACAACAAGCCTATCCGTATGTATAGAGTGCGTACAGAGGAAAATGTTGCTGGTGTATCCGCCAGTGTTAATGGAGACCGTAATTTGTCCATTCGTCGCCGTTCGCATCAATCGAGCCCACACGTGAGAAAAAGTCGCGAAGTACAAGGTTTGGAGTTGACAGACCATAAAACGAAAGAATAACTAGCAGAACAAAAATAGGGGAAATCATCGAGTTGACTCGTATCTGGGAGTGTTGTTGGATATCGGGCTCAACTTTAAAGATCGTCTGAAATAGGAACGTAGGAGACCCTTTTGTCCACAGTATCGACCCCAATGTCTGAAGACACAAGCTTTCAATTAGGAATCTGCTGACTACGATTAACAAATGAAAGTTTCATGTACCCGTCCACAGTATGATTGGACGGGGATGGACCGGAAAATGTACATGAGACCGATAGAGTCGGTGGCACAGTGTGGTATCGCTGAGAGTATTAAGCGTTTTCAAAACGTTATCAAGGTAAGCGATTAATGTCGCTTTCGGAAATCATTAGTCTGTGGCAATAAGCGAAAACCTGCCGGATTGCTGGATAACCACTATCGAACTCCTACAAGCAAAATGACAACAAAGGTGGAATAGCAGACCAAAGGGAAGATGGACACATATGATGCTCCCTAAAATAGAGTAGTGGATAATGTGAAGATAAACTTCTTTCGGACACCATGTCGAAATAAGGATACTTATGGCGTGTCCCAATAAGGGCGAAAAGTTTTAATTTTTACTGCTGTGCAAACAAATCTGTCATTAACAAAATTATATCGCTTTTCCACGCAACTAGGAATTTTAATTCTTGATTGACTACCACTAATCGCAAATTGTCTTCAACTTTTGTTCCAACTGGTGTTCCAAGAGTATTAACTGTGAAATGAATAATCGAAAAATTCGATGAGATTGTCTCATGTTAGACAATCGACACGTGTACGTCCAGGTTGTTCAGTAGAAAGTCTGGCGACATACGGACCATTTTCTATTGTAGCTAACATTTCAACAGTTCCTAACAGCGTAATCGTACGAATAATTTCATGCCTATAAAATCCAACAAACTCAGAGTCCGAAAAACTGCATGTCTATGCATAAGCGGAGCCTTACGCTCTACTCCCTCTCCGGTATTAAACATTCTGTTTCACTGGACATCCCTCGATATCTTCAGCAGGCAAGTAGCTGCGACTGCAGCTATCCCTCTTAAAGGGACTACATAGTGGGCAAATAATTTATTTGGTCACGCTAATATTTTTAATATATTAGGAATCCTCACAGAGAACAAGGATTACACTATACCCGAAGATGCTTAGAAGACAAGTCAATCCACTTTTACACAGATGGACTTAAAACTGATAGCAGGGTTGGTGGCTGTGTTATCTCACTGTAGCGTGTTCCAGGCGGAAATTTTGGCGATTAAAGAAGCTCTGTGCTGGCTGAAGAAAAACGTGATATCTGCAAAGGATATCGGTATCTTTTCGGATAGTCAGGCCGCCGTCTCATTAAATTCAACCGCCCTTGAATGCTGATCAGCTCTTACACATTGCAGAGCAGTTCAAGCCTCACGTTTATTGGGTGCCGAGCCACAGAAACATTCCAGGGAATTGTAGGGCTGACGAATTCGCCAAAATTGGAAACACTCCACCTATTCTACCGGAAAAGGGTAACACAGACCTTAAGTGGACTGCTTGACAAATATGTCAAGCGACCAAACAGATCTGGTCAAAGCTGGATCTGAACCGCTCTAAGAGTCTAATCCTTCTGAATAGGAAACACCTCAGCGCCATCATAGGTGTCATCACTGGCAAGCATGCAAGAAGGCTTGGCGTCTTCACAAACGATTTCTGTAAAAGCTGCATGGACGGGGAGGAGGAAGAGACAATCCTCCACCTACTCTGTACATGTTCAGCTCTCTCCCAAGAAAGAAAACTTCACTTAGGAGCTTTCTTCTACAAAGATCTAAACGATCTAAAAAATATAGACGTAAACAGCCGCCTACGCTTTATCATAAGCTCAAACTGGTTCCATGGGTAGGAGGATCACAGTTCTACGTGGCATCACAATGGTCCAATAGGCCTAAGTGGGTTGGTCTTTCTAACAGCCACTCTTACCTAACCTAAGTTATATTAAATTTAGAATTGGAATTTTCCGCCCTTATTGTGACGCTCTTTGTAAGCGCGTGGATGACCCGTACTGCCCCCATTCTGATGGTAAAGCCTAGGGTGAAATGCCGGATGGACGACACAATCAGGGATTTTTTTGAAAAAAGTCTTCGACTAATATTCTTACTCATGGATGAGCGCTACCTAGAATACAACAAGCGAAGGTGTCCTAAGAATATTACAGAGGCTGTATTCGGAGGAGCGAGCAACGATTAACGAAAAGTCGATAAATTCCTGCATTTAAGAAGGCAAAAGAACTGAATTGTTAAATGCATGTAAACATCTACCAATAAACACACCCACGCAATACACAGATGAAACCATCAGCAAGCAGTGGACAGCCTAATAACAGAACAAGTATGACCAATTGGCAAACAAACCAGAAGCTATCATACAATGCTTTCCTGTCTCCTAAGCTGATAATTAACAGCGCCAACGTTAAGTGATTAAAAATCTAGGAATGGTATCTAAATTATTATTACACTATTTTACGAAATAATATTTACTATTTTGTTAGATAGATGAAGGGTTGTCATATACATACTCGTATAATGAAAAGCAACATCAGCCAAATGCCACGACCCTGATTGCACAACCAGGCTCTTTTAAAAAAGTGGTTCATAACATTTTCGTATATTTGTGAGTTCATTTCATCTAAAACAGCACGGATGTTGGCTTCACATACTTAAATTAATTGGCCGCAGAGAAAAAAGTCGCACGGCGTTAAATTAGATGATCTCGGTGCCAATTTCGATCACCATTCTGGGAAATGACTCGGCCAGCAATTTGCTTGCGAAAGAGCCATAGTTTCGCCACTTCTGTGGAAATAAACATGGCCACATACATAGCTTAAATTTCTGACTATAAAAATTCATTGGTCATAGTTTGATAGCGCAATATATTCACGGTAACAGCTACACGCGCTTCGTTTTTGAAATAATAAGGTACAATGATGACTCCTGCCCAAAAACAGCATCAAACAGTTGCATGTTGCAGATTGGGGGTGTTTTAGTTAATCGTTCTTGGGTTTTTCAAGGCCAAAATCGGGCAGTTCGGTTTATTAGAAAAGTCTTGAAGATGGGAAGTCAACCAGCTAGACATAAAACTACGAATGCCTGCAGTATGTAATTTTTCCAAAAGAATGGTGTTGTTAACCATATCGAACGCTTTAGTAATATCGACAAAAAGATAAGCGCAATATTTCTTTTCATCCAAACCTTTGTTAATAAAAGAAGAAAAAATTAAAAGAGCATCTTCTGTGGAAAGTCCCTTTCTGAAGCTGCAGTTGCAGTTGCTGCAGTTTAAAAAAAATTTATTTTGTTGAGAAAATTTAACATCCTTCTTTTAATAGCTTTTTCAAAAATCTTGGAAAAAGAAGAAGTATAGTTATTTTTGTCATTTCAGCTGCCCCTTTTGAATAAGGGCAACACAATAGCATATTTAAGTGAGTTAATAAAGTTTCCAATTTTAACGCTAAAATTAAATAAATGAGCTAAAACGTCAGTTATATTCAGAGCTATTTGTTTTTTAGAGTGATGTTGGAGACTTCATCATTTCCAGAAGAGGATTTATTTTTCAATGAATTAATAAGAACGTAAAGTTCATGTCCATTTATATCTTCAAAGTAAAAACTGGGGCTGGAAGTACGATTGTTTACAAGATAAATGTTCGAACAGTGGTTACAGATATTCTCATATGCACTAAAGGAAGAAAGTTGCGGCACTTTATTTAAACTCATACATATCTTTTCAAGACGTCTTCTTAAACTAAGATTAAGGGGATGTGTACAATACTTTTTTGCTAAACTATTTTTAAGACGTATTTTTTTTTAATAAGTGTCCACTAATCCAAGGTATTAATCTAAAAGTGGCAACACTGTTTCTACAGATTGTCAATTTGACAGTTGAAAGTTACTTTGTGGTTAATACGTTTTGCCATTTTATGATGAATAGATTAACGCCAGAACAACGCGTGCAAATTGTGAAAACTTATTTTGAAAATCATGGTTCGGTTCGCCAAAACAATCGTGTCCTACGTCCATTTTACGGTCGACATAATCGTGCATCTGAGCAAGTAATTCGGAACACGATGAATCGTTTTGGCACCACGTACACTCTAGTGGATAATACCTATCCCCAAAGACGACAAACAGTGCGAACAGAAGAAGTTATTGCCGTTGTGGAGTGCAGTGTTGAGGAGAATCCGAAAGAATCGATTCGCCATCTTGCACAGCAATTGGAGCTATGCCCATCCACTTTATGGAAGATTTTACGTAAAGATCTTAGCTTAAAAGCTTATAAGATCTAGCTTGTGCAAGAGTTGAAACCGCGTGAACATTATACACGTCGTAGGTTCGGCGAACGGGCCGAAAACATGATACAGCTTGATCCTCATTTTCAATGCAGAATTTTGTTTTCCGATGAGGCCCATTTCTGGTTAACTCGATATGTAAACAATCAAAATTTCCGAATTTGGAGTGGAGAAATCCAGAAGCCTTTGTCGAGACGCCCTTACAACCATAAAAACTCACTGTTCGGTGTGATTTATGGGCTGGTGGAATCATCGGCCCATATATCTTTAAGGACGATGCCGACCAGAATGTTACCGTCAATGGAGAGCGCTATAGAAACATGATTTCTAATTTCTTCGTTCCGCGGTTGAATGGCATTGACGTGACAGAGCTTTGGTTTCAACAATATGATGTAACATTCCACACGGCGCGCGACACCATCAATTTATTGTGGGAAACATTTACAGAGCGCATAATTTCATGTAATGGACTTGTTAACAGGCCTCCACGATCCTGTGATCTCACACCTTTAGATTACTTTCTTTGAGAGTATGTGAAGTCACTAGTCTATGCCGATAAACCAGAGACGTTGTACGATTTGGAAGTCAACATTCGCCGTGCTATCGGACTTCACGTTTACGCTTCATTCGAGCTAGCTATGATGCGGGATGTTATATTTAAACCATAATGGCATAAAATTATCTATTAAATACAACTAACATTGAAGACATTAACATTAGCTTCAAGTACTTTATTTCATATTGAATTTGTATAACTCTAAAAAAAACACCCTTTATATGTTAAAAGTTATGACGATGAAAGGATACCAAGGTTAACTCTTTCGAGTACGAGTATGCTAGTAACGAAACCAAACTGTGTACAACAGTGGGAAAACCTAATTCACCATACTTGTAACTGTGAATTCAACTTTGATTGAAGATTGAGAGACAAATTTTACAAACTAATAGAAACAACAGGACAACATTTATATGAAGCTTACGTCAACGAAACCCATTCCTCACAACACACAGCAGTCTATAGCAAATGCAAATACAACGCACTCATTAATACACCAATTCCATCGAAATTTTGCAAAAAAAAACCGAAGAACTATTGTACATATTTAGTATCCCTAAATTGTATACCACATCGTCCTTAACTCTCAATCCTATGCGACCTATGCAATCTCAACGAAAGAAAAGATGTATTGCACTTTATCGCAAAATGTCCTATTTTTAAAGCGATAAGGAGAACCTTCTTTGGCACAAACCTACTAGAAGGTATGCAATGCACATTCTGAATGGTGATCGAGTCTAGGATGTGCTCTATAAATACACAACGACAGCACTGAAATACAGGCGACAAATTTATTGAAAAACAGTTTTCTTTGTTACTTTTTTGTTTTTATCCATAATCTGCTCTTTTTACTTCACATAAATAATTTTATGAATATGTATGTTATAAATGTCAATCTGGTAGACGGCCCTCAGCCAAATCAAACAGACCTAGAAATTATACAACTGTAAAAAACTTTTTATTAATGAAATAAACAGTCTTATCTAACTAACTAACTAACTAACTAGTCTTTCATGGGGATGCCAGATGTCAATTTGTTCGAATCAATCACAAAATAGGCAACAGAACGAAAACGACCGTCAATCACGTCAATGTCGAACCCAAGATTAAGTCATTCATTGAGAATTATATCTTGAAGTTCAAATTCAAATCGTATTCCATCATAGCACATATTGGACTCTGTGAAACCTGGCATCTCTACGAGTATGCCACTTTTCAAACAGCTCGAGGCCTTTGAAGATTATTTGTCAGATACTTTTCGTCTTTTATCTGCCTAATTCGATATGCGTGTTTATATTTCCGAAACAATGGATCAAAAAATAAATTACCATATACAATATGCAGATACTCGTAGCTTCAGTTATTGCGGTGATGCCTTGATCGGAGGCAGCTTCAATTACGATGCTAATTTTATTTTTCTGCCTAAGTTCAGGGCATGCAAAAACACCCTTTTCCAAGTGCCGGAACAGAACGAATAATATTTTTGCTGTACCGATGGGGAGAAGGTGTTGGATTACACTTGTTAAGAGCCACTCGATGTGAAGATGATAGAACACTTTGCATGATTAATTGATTGATATATGTATCACAGGTATTTTTCAATTACGAATACTTAACCATTTTTCAAGGGTTAAGCAAGAGGCGGAAGAATAAACTCGAGAGTCTCGTGTCTAGTTTATTGTTTGAATATTTGAAAGAGATGTTTTTAGCTTGACTGGGTTATTAAGAATAATTGAGTCATGGCAGCTAAAGTGATTGTCATGGAGTTTGATGAAGAAGTAGGTATCTGCTCAAGAACTGACAGGATCAGGCTTCTGATGTACTCGTATGTACATTTTCTGATTTAAGTTAGATAACTTTCCTTTTCCTTCCAATAACTCGTGTCTCATTTAATTCGAACCGTGACCTTCTTCTAATGGATACCTGCGTTGAATAGTGGCAATGAAGCGACCCTGACTTATGTTTGAATTATCTCATCATCATGCTAGACGCGATTTACTTTGTGGTCACCTACGCTGGACGTGCCTTGCGTATTTATGCAGGTGAATGCAAAATCGTGATCTACAATAAAATAACTAAAATAAAAACCGCAGGCATATAGTATTCCTATATTGGAATGGCAAATTTGTTTTAATATATCGCTTTGGAGCCCTCCAAGTTATCCGAAGAGTGTGATTTCTATTTATATACCTCCAAAGATGAAAAGGCATATTAACTGTTGTGTGATTCCAGCTGCTTCAACCTTGTACTGTCCAAAACCAACAAGTGAAAGCCCCTTGGCATCTACAACACTATTTGTGTGTGGTAGTTATGTGCATTTAGGTTTACAAAATATGTACCCTTTAGCTGCCAACAACTGGAAAAACTAATGAACACTTCTTGTTAGTAGCGGCATAAATAGTATTGAAAATATCAGCGTTGATTCATCTTTGGAGTCCTAAAAACGAAAAAAGTTAAAACTTGCTTCCATGCCTTCGTTGTCATACCACTTTTGTTTGTTATCATTGCATCTTCTTCTCTTTGCTGGTCTTAATGAGGTAGCCTTTCTTATAATTTCTGTAAAGTTTCCATTTGTGGCGTAAGGTTCATTCTATACAGTTCTCTTCGAGTTCTCTGCATACTTAAATTGAACTGATAACACATTTTCACACTTTCGGCGGTTAAAGTGTATACGCCTTTCAATATAATTTCCAGAAGCATGTGATCCAAAAACATTCGCCTTCTAATTGGAAAGCTGTTATGCCAATTTCCAGTAGACTCGATTATTGAGCACGTTCATTGGAAAGTATACTCTCCTGTACACGATCACAACTCCCATTTCAGACCCGACAATCGTATTCATCCACTAATTTAAGAATTTTACTGCCCTTGCTACGGCAGACTTCATCTCTTGATCTTGATTTGCGGTTTGTACGTAGTGAAATGGACACTAAGTCCACTAACATAATTATTTTGGGTTGAATCAATGCTCGCATTAAAATTACCAATTAATAGTAAGTTCGGTGAATTTAAATTGATCCCTGTATTTTTCATAATTACGCTAACAGTGGTTAGAATTTAAATAAGTGGGCACTTAATGTAAAACGGAATTATTATACTTGAGAATCTCGACATAAAATTCTTTAATTCTTCTGAATTCCACAGCATCATTGAGTTTCTTACTGTAACCAAATATTGGAATTCACCACAACTTGCTCTTCCAAATGCATTTGTTTTCATTTTAATCCATAGTTTGCAAATAAATTCTTAAATCTAGTTACTTCGTTATCTAATACATGCGTTTCAAGCAATTGAATTATATCAAACGATTTTATGTAACTGAAAAGGTCAACTACTCGTATTTCCAATTAAGTCCATTGACGTTGTAGTTTAAAATTCTTAAATTAGATAGACTGACTTCATTCTGGTAGACGTTTACACCTGATATAGCAGAAGACAAGTGCAAACGATTATTTTAGTGGTTCAATACAGCGGCTGCTTTCTTTAATTGTGACAGCTGGGGGGCTGCAATAGCTGAACTTTCAACTGCATCTGATACTGACGCTTTACGAATACTATGTAATGCATTCATAAAATTTATTACACCGGTAGGAACTTCACCGAGTATACGATTTAAGACATTAACGCCATCCTCGCTCAGGTAAATACTTCAACTTCCACATAAAGCCAATCGTCTCTCAGAATAATGTTTTTCTAAGGGTTTTCTTCTTGCAGTGCTTTCATTACTTGAGCCAGCTTTGATCGCCTCCGCCATACACTATGACACCGGACATCCTTGTGAATGCGGATCTGTGTTCCTTTCAGCTTCCTTGCTGCACGTAAAATAGTCTCGTGTCTTCATCTTGACAATGATAGGTT
The DNA here is from genome assembly GCA_963966105.1 of Volucella zonaria. Lineage (NCBI taxonomy): Eukaryota > Metazoa > Arthropoda > Insecta > Diptera > Syrphidae > Volucella > Volucella zonaria. Next base: position 116,030,901 of record OZ014534.1, on the reverse strand, counting down.
GTTGCGGTAAAATTTACCACAGCAAGTCCTACTCTTTCGCTTTCCTGTCGGCCTCACTCACCCACATTCTCTTCCGTTGGTTCTTCAAAATCCTAGAAGGGTGGTGGGCAGCCATGGCTCCATCAGCGATTGGTGCACCTTCCTAGCATCTTGTAGGATCAACCGCAGCAGGTAGGACGGACGGTCCGTTGAAGTAACCATTTGGAGGAAGCCGCGTCAAACGTTTTAGTGAACAAGAGCCATTCACAAAGTCATCGGCTTCTGCCCTTATGTTGTGTTGTCTTTCCTATAGGGTAGATTTCTTAGCCTTAGAAGGCATCTCCGCTCCATCACGGTCTCTCCTGCCCGATCCGCTTTTTGCCCCACCCGTGCATTTTATGTCCGTTGTCTCCTTGGAGAAGTATATTAGCGGAAAGAATTGGTGGGTTCTTGAGCTCTGCCTTTCTGCTTTTATACTTGTCGGAGGGGACAACCAATACACCCTGAATGACTCAAACTGCAACCAACTTCAGACTGCTATAATTTCCAATCCGTTCATGACAGTGAGCTCAAATTTTGTCATACGACAGATAATTTTATTATTTACAAGCTTTTAAACGAGAAATTTTTATCCGCGATGGAATTCAAACGAGATAGTGTGATTGCTTTATATTTGGCTGGAAAACCACAAGTAGCTATCGTTAGAGCCCTCCAGCACCTCAACGTGAATAAATCATTTGTGTCTCGAACCATAGCTCGTTACCGTGATACTGGCAACGTTGCAAAACGCCATGGAGCTGGTCATAAAAAAACAGCAACATCGGCAGAAATGGTTCGGAAAGTGAAGGCTCGAATTGAGCGAAATCCGCGTCGAAGTGGAAGAAAAATGGCTCGTGAGCTTAACATATCGTTGGAACGGATGCAACACATACTGAAAAATGAGCTTGGGCTCAAGCCATTGAAGTTCCAAAACGCACACGATCTTACACCGCAACAGAAAAAAGTTAAAGTCGAAAGAGCGAAGGAGTTGCTACGCTTGCACGAAGAGTTGCCGAATTTGTTTTTTTCCGATGAGTCGCCATTTGTTATCGAGCAATATGTTATGTCAACAAACAAAATGATCGAGTTTACTTGTTAGAGAGGTAATTCGAAAATTTACACCTTCGGACGGCCACCAGAAGGCAGGCAGCACCGATGGTGCTCTCCGCTCGTATTTTTGGACCGTGGCGTCAAAATTAATGCGATCGTATACCGTGAAACTGTCTTAGAGGCAGTATTGAAGCCTTGGGCAAACAATCATTTCGGTCGGAGACCGTGGACATTTCAACAAGACTCGGCACCGTCTCACAAAGCGCGCGTCAACCAAGATTGGTTAAAAAACAATGTTCCACACTTCATTTCTTCGACACAATGGATTGCAAATTCTCCGGATGCAAATCCGTTGGATTTCTCTGTCTGGGGTATTATAAAGGCGAAGATTGACACTAAAAAATACCAAAGTTTGGACCACCTCAAACAATCACTTCACCGGGAATGGGCCAAAATACCGCAGATCCACTTGCGTGCAGCGTGCGATGCTTTCTTCGGCCGTCTCAACACCATTATTCGCGCCAAAGGTGGACATATTGAAAACAACTGATACAATTTGAAAATTGATGTATTTTCCAACATTTTTTGCTTTGGCACAATAAAATTTATCAAAAAATAAAAAAAGTTTAAAAGTTGGAGTTCGAGTCATTCACCCAGTAGATCCACGAGAAGAAGAGACAGGAGTTTCGGTGGAGTAACGGACGGTCACGTTAAGCCCAACTGTGCGTCTAGAGCCAGATGGACAGTCTGGAACTCTCTGCGTATAATAAGTACACAAAGCCACAGAACCAGGCGGACTTACACAGACGCTCTATTCGGTGACGGACGGTCACCGTCTTAAATATAAAAAAAAATAAAATAAAATTGTAACAAAAAAGTGTTGTAAAGAATGGACCCCCAATTGCGCGGCCTTCATTTAATTAATTCTTGACAAGAGGAATCGCCGGGATGTCTTTATTTAGTTTTTCATTGGGCAGCACTCCATAGGTAGAATTCCCTCTCCTGTGCCCGTCTCGTGATTAGCTCCTTGTTTCGCCCTCACTGTACGCCACCCGATCATTATCAGAAGCGGATAATGATTAGGATGTATAAATGCGAGTAGGCCATATATGTTGGCAAATTACATTTTTCCTTTTTTTTATCTTTTGGGAAGGACTGGTGTTGTATTCAGAGTGAATGCAACCCCAATGAATGATCGTAAAGGGAAATATTAGTTCGGGCCAAAAGAATATCCCAATCTTGGAGGAAATTTCCCTAGATTTGGAAAATAAGAAATAAGTATGAGAGAGTGGAAGCAGCGGAAATACAATGCACGGTGGCACACTTCAGCAAATTTATGGAGCGTTTCACACAACGACCAAAATTGGACCGTTCCATCCGTCTGAACGGATGTATGAAAGAGCGTATGTGTGAGACCTACGGTTCGAGCTAATATCATCGGAATAGCGTTAATCACTTCTTAAAGAAATTTTAAAACGAAAGAAAAGCAGGATAAAGGAAAGGAAAAATAAGGGAAAAAGAGAAAGGACTGAGAGATATACAAAAACGAGGAGGAAATACGGACGAAATCAGGACGGACACGACAGGAGTATAGCAGTTCTAAAGTAAAAGATAAATAACATTATTCACCTCGCCTTACCCCGGGCGAATTCTTTTTAATAAGAAAAAAAGATAAGATTTTGCACTTGTTCGCGTAGTCGGGTCCTCAACTAACGGTCCAATCTACTTAGTGGTACCTTCAGTATCACTATTTGAGTTAACGTTTTGTTGTTGCCGCCTAACGGCTTCTGCAATATATTGTTTCGCCACCACCTCGCAAATAAAGCGTCGTTTGTAAAGTAGCAGAAAAAAATACATATTGTCTTTTCTTTCCTCCGGGATATTGTGTGGTATTTCTTCCGATTTATTTATATCCTATGGTTTTGCACTTCCACTCGGGGCAAAAAGTGCATGGCGCCTAACACCCATTAGTTTATTGTTTTGGAGTTTATTTGAAAATATCGTTTTCCCTGAACCCAGCCCAGCTGAGCAGCCACTTGGTTCAGCAAACAATATTGCTGCTGGTGCAAATTTCCCCCCAGGGAATTTTCTGTTCCCCAGGAAATCCAAGTGACAGATCGTCACACGAATCTCAACCACCGACGACGTTGTGGCTCGGTTTTTTTGCAATTAAATTGGTTTTCGTTTTTGGTTTTTTTTTTTGTTTTGCCGGTAGCCCGGTAATCGAAGGATATTAGTTTTACTTAGATCGGAGAAAATTCTGCAACAAGGTGACTGTGGCTCAAGTGGTAGTGCATTGGTTTCCAAATCGGACGGTTCGGTGTTCAATCCCAAACGCGCCCGGAAGACTTTCGTTTTTTCATTCAACTAAAATTTTGTAAAATGAATGGCTGCCTAGAATTCAACAACAAGTCCAATTATACTAATAATTTAGTCTCAAATGTTGGAAGTCACCTATGGAGCGAAATATGCGGTGAGCTCAAACATTTTTCTTTCTCTTTCTGTCCCATTTTCCGAAAAACTTGACACTTGCTTTGGCATAATAAGGGTAGTTATATCCACGTGAGCGTTAAGTTCTTAAAAAAAAAGACAAAAAAAATCACAATCGCAGTGCGTGGATCATGACCAGGAACACAGAGTGGAGCCTCGATGCCAATGTTCGTGTCGTTTTTGTGAAAAAGTCCAGCGTCAACGGGCATTGTCTTCTCCGTCATGTCGGTGTTTTTTTTTCGGTAGGAAGGTGTACGACAACATTCATCGTCGTGTGCTTCTGCTCCAGTTTTTCTGGTTACATCTCTACTAGTCTGTTTCGGCGGACATTTCTTCACACCTGGCCTGCAAGCCATTTGTCTCGGTAGCAAGTGGTTGGAAGCCGGATTTTGATGCTAGATTTTTTACAAGGTCTCTACTTTCGTCATCGAATATTTGCTTGAAAGTTTCGACACTGATACCGGTTGTCGATTCCACTGTTTTATAACTTACGCTGGCAGAGCATAAGTGCCACGGCATACGCAGATGACGTGGTCATAATAGTGGCGGGAAAATACTTAAATATTTTAAGCGACATTATGGAGGTTGCCCTGAAGACGATCAGCACTTAAACAAAAACCTGTGGTCTCAATGCCAACCCTACTGAAACGAAACTGGTTCTTTTTACCAGAAAGTACAAGATACCGCAATTCAAACTCCCAAAAATCGACGGAATGGAATTGTCTCTTTCGGACAGCGGGAAGTATCTGGGTGTGATTCTGGATAAAAAACTGAATTTAAATCTTGATATAGCGGAAAGAATCAAAAGTAGCATAATTCTCTTTTTATCTGTAACAGAACAGTAGGAAAAATTTGGGGCTTAAAACCTGCTATGGTGTACTGGCTGTATACGGTGGTGGTGGACCCAAACTTACATACGGCGCACTAGTATGATGGAAAGCAACAAACAAGAAAACGGTTTACGGAAAATTAGCGGCGGTTCAAAGAATGGCTATTACAGGTGCGCTCCGTACCATCCCTATGGCAGCATTGGACAGCTTTTTGCACCTAACACCGCTTGATTTACAGATCAAAAAACTTTCTAGCAACAGTGCGATACTACTCACTAATCTGGGTTACTTCAAGAGCAGTAGTTTCGGACATGGCTGAAATTCCATCCTTGGTCGATTTCGACATCCCGTATGATATAATATATCCAAAGAGGGAGGACTGGAAAAAGATGCAAGTTCAAATAAAATTGTAATTTTCACAGATAGCTCAAAAACAGAGGATGGACAGGTTCTGGTATCTTCTCGGAAAACCCAGAATTAAGAGTGTCTATAAGACTACCGGACGCAAGCGGTGTCTTCCAATCAGAGGTTCTAGCTGTCCTCAGAGCGGCTGAGCTAATTAAGATGAGTTCGGTATCCGAAAGAGATATCGCTATTTACATCGATAGCCAGACCGGACTCAATGCAATGGAATCAACCAACGTCAAGTTTGATGCAGTCACGGGCTGTCGCACTGTGCTCAAAGCACTGAGACTGTGCTGGGTGCCAGGTCACCGGGGTATTAAAGGAAGTGAACAAGCGGATGAGCTTGCAAACAAATGAGGGCAATTCGACAATAGTGAGGTTGCAAACATCAAACCACCCCGTTGCATAGTGAGAGGCACTATCGAGGAAAATATCACAAAGACTGCTAACTTTAGGTGGTCAAGTCTGGAACGACACAGGGTATCCAACGCTCTCTGGCCGCCCTTTGACGGCAAAATATCTAGGAAATTAAACAGGAATGAGCTTAGGACAATAATAGGAAATCTGACAGGATATTGTCTCCTGCGGAAACACGCAAAGAGACTCGAATTGTCAGATGTAGAGGATATAACACACATACTGTGTGAATATCGCGTAGTCGAGGAAAATTTTTAGGGAAATACCTTTTCGAAAACCAAGAGGAAATAGACGGTTCGAACTTTAAAGGGCTTTTTGCTTTTGCAGGGAAATTGGGTGTTTCACCAGAGAGATTGTTTAGGTTTTTGCCATTCGAAGACAAATTCAACTGGTTCCACAGTGATCGCGATGGGGCCGTTTTGATGCCTGGTGTCTTTAACCGCACCTAACCTACGCTAGCAGAGGTATGATGCTTCTCAGTACTATTTTGTTCTGGTGATATTTCGGGAAGTGTACGCTTGCTTATTTAGTGAGGTTATCTATTGACTATGCTGGTGAGATATAGGGACATTATGATGCACTTGAGATTACAATTATAGCTGTTTATACACTTTTTATTTCCGCACCTGTTTTGACAGACCATATCAAGCAGTTAACTCATTTCAGAAAAATTGAACTGCTGGTTGCGATTAGTATATTTTCATCTTCTAGAAATTAATATTCGATCGATGCACGCATTATTATGAAAACTTGAGGTCGACGGAGATTGTTATTCAAAACTAATCGAGTGGATTTGCTTAGTGCTATAATTATGACTGAATCTGTTACTATGCTGAAGGATACACTCTTTGCAGACTGAGTTCGAATCGTTTTTTTGGACGACCTTCTTTATTAAATTCGTACCAGCTGATGGGCTCAATTCAAATCACTGGAAGAGATCGTGTATGTGTATCGTTTATTATATACATGCTTTTGATTTTTGTACATTTTCGATAAGTTTTCGGTACCTTTCACATTGGCCTGTTTTTTTTTTGTTTGGCTTCCTTATCGTGGCAGGAAGGCTTAAGAGTCAAAGAGGTCCTGACTAGACTTTAAATGGATAAACAGTATTGAGGTTATCTAACAGAGTTATACTTCAGGTGGTATTCGCAATAGCAATATTTCACCGGTTTAGGCACGAAATCTGAAGGCCCCAACCAACATATTCAGTAAGTACCCCAGCGAATATGGCACTGCCCCATGAGTTGGACGATTTTTTGATTCCGGGGACTCCTGCGACTGCTTTCTACGACAGGTTCAGTAGATTGGGGTGGACGGATGAACAGAGTACCGGAGAGGCTCAGCGTGATATGTGATTAGTTAGAATACTGTTTTTGAATTCAGAGGAGTCACACTCTGAATGACTATCGTCTGAGCACCAGTAGAAGAGGAAAAGGAGACGTAAGACAAACGTAAGAGGACGGCAAATGCTATCGAAGGCGCGAATGTTAAAAGTTTCGCTCCTCCAGTGGTGACAGGACAGAGAAAAAGATCGAAGGAAGTGACACCCACCGAAGCTCTCGGAGCTGACATTACATTATTTTCTTTCGTCTCGCAGAGGGCCAAGAGGAAAAAAGTAGCTGGAATTTCCTATCTCGATAAGTTTTCCCACACAGAAGCTCCGACTGAATCTTGTTGAAGAGGAAACCCATAGCAGAAGGCAGATTTCCAGGGACTACATAAGTAAAGTGATTAACTAGTCACTTAAAATTACTTTGGAGGAAAACTGAAATCTATACAGACCGTAGCAGAAGGAATATAAATTTTGCGAAAAGATCATCGAAGCTGCAAATGAGCGGATACGATATACCGTAGCTGACATCTATCGTAGATCTTGGTGACAGACAAGGGCATCATATACACTGTTGCTTCCGCAGGTGGTCTCAAGTTGTCTGGCATCGATGGAACGCATCCGGTTATGCTGCAAAAATTCGTAGACTATTTGCTGACAACTCTTTTTGATTGTTAAATACAACTTTGAAGGGAATCATTTCTGGTAGCATGGCACTGGCATGCATATTGCATACTTTGGCGAACAGTAAGAGTAGGCTGTATTCCAAAATAGGAAAAGATGACGATTGCTTGCAAAACGCATGTTAGGAGCTTCATACCAATCAGTCTGAAATTGATGTTGAAGAGCATGGATAGAATGGTCAGGCTATGCCAGCGATAAACTGCGAATGCGTCTTCTCTCCAAGACACCAAAGATTCTGTAGAATTTTGCTTCTAAACCTGATGCGGCAGAATAAATGGCAGGTAAAAACGAGTACTCGCTAGGCGTTTTTCATCGACATTCAGTTTACTTTCGAAAAGCCAACTTTTGAAGGCATGTTAGCTCCGCAGAACGTGGACATGTAAATTATTTTGGCGCATGTTGGTCGATGCAGATGATGTATGTTGCCTAGCGACTGTTTGGGTGTCATACAGGATGACAAACTTTTTTGCACTAAACATGTCATGTAAAGTCTCCAAGGCGCTGTCACTTTTTTGGCAGTGTAAACGAGTTTTCCGAAAGTTCCTTGCTACCGAGTAGGGTCCTTTTAATCAACATATGAATGGTGTGATAAGGCGAATTATATTTAATGAATCGATTATCTGTTGGGATAACCTTTCATGTAGATGCGTGGTGTTACCAGACTCCAAAGGAGGTTCTCTCTCTGTAGTCTTTTGTACAACATGCACTATAGTTCTGATGATCTTGTGCACAGACTGGGTTTTGATTTTCCTATTGTAGACCTGCGTAAACCAAATGAGTTTGGCAAAATTAAGCATTCCTCCCTAAGCCTCTATATAGACTACCATACGTTGCCTTAACATCTATAAAATTGTAGTGGCTGTCGATGTGGTTTTTCTCCAGAATCTTTCGTAGTGTAAATATTTCATCAATAATGTGCTTATAAGGCTTTAAACCCCACTGATAAAGATCACTCAGATGATAAATGGCATTCACACAATACGATAGCTAAGATCTAAAATAGGCTAATAATGCTGAGATTCTTTTATCAATATGCCGCAGCTTTCCGGCCGAGTCTAGATGGTGCGGCAGGCCGTCAGTTCAAGCTTTCAGGATGGTTTTTATTCAGTTTGTACAGGGCGGGTGGGCGAAATTATTGGTTATCATTTCCCAAATTGAATGGTCCAACGTGGAGAAATTCTTCTCCATTGTAGATTGCGCGTCTACTATTATGGTATGTTCCATTGTTCAACTTTGCAGGCTTCATGATTTTGTAGTTTTGACATGATCCTTTTCGCATCTAAGTATATATTTCTTCAACTGTGTGCTGTTCATGCTTCTTCGTTGTCCTTTTGAGAAGGCGTCCTTCATGCCGTCTCGTTTGCATTGTAGATTTGGCCCGTCTATGCCACAACGTTTTGTATGCTTCTTCTTCCATCGTGGTGGCAGAAAGATGGCCGAATCACTAGTGGGTCGACGTGTGGCACAAAATGTCATAATTGACTAATATAAATTCGGAGTAGTTAATGAGGCATCAACCGTTGACTAAATTATAATTCCATGCATAGACATTCGATGTCAACGGACTCTGTAGAAGCGCTACTATTTTGGTTTGACGAAACTGGTTCTCAATTAATAAAGCCCAATTTTGTAGAGCATAATTGTGCTCTCATTAGTTTTTTCTACGGGCCGAAGTGTTGGACAAATAAGTAAAATGGTGGCGTTGAATTTGGGATTCTTCCAATAAAGATACTCCGCCGATTTAAGATTCGGTGACATCAGTCCTAACGAGTTGTTCAACTGTAGAAACTAAAGGGTGACCAGAAAGAACAATTTTAAATAAAACAACACCGGTGTGAGATATAAAATTGATTCTGGCTTTACTTTGAAGCTGCGTTCATGCTATTATGCGTAGAATAGCACATAATTCAAATGGCCGCCTCGGTCGGTCCAATTTTTGATGATGGTCCAATATGTGACGCGTTATTCCGGCAATAGCGTGTCGAATGTTGGCCTCGAGCTCGTCCAAAGTGGTTGGCTTGTTAGCGCAGACTAAAGAATTGACGTAGCCCTATAGAAAATAATCGAGTGGTGTCAAATCGCATGATCGCGGCGGCCAATTGATGAACGCTCGCCGTGAGCTAGCCCAGTCACCAAATTTCTCCTTCACAACTTCGGGCGTTGAGTCGCTTATATGGCATGTAGCGCTGTCTTGTTGGAATCACAGCTCGAATATATCGATGTTGTCGAGCTCTGATCACAGAAAGTCGGTTAACATCGCTCTATTTCTGAAATCATTGACGGTTACTGTGTCTCCTTCCTCATTTCGAAAGAAATAAGGTCCCATGATGCCGCCATGCCATAAATCGCACCAAATAGTCAATTTTTTGTGGATGTATTGATGCTTGGCCGAACATTTGTGGGTTATGTTCGCTCCAGTAATGACAATTTTACTTGTTGACATAGCCGATTTTTTGGCCAAAATCCGGAACTACGGCCAACATTTCCAGCGCCCAATTAGCGAACACACGGCGCTGTGTATGGTCGTCTGGCTTCAATTCTTGCGTCAGTACAATTTCATACGGATGTAGGCCGAAATACAACGGCAAAATAAACCGGGTTGACTCTCTGGCGACTGGCGATGCCCAATTCAGCTGATCGGCGCCGAATCGACATTTCGGGGTCTTCTTCGATACTGGCCACTTCGCACCAATCTCTGTCTATCCGGTCACTCGTTAATTATTTCTCTTCTCTCCATTAACAATAATTTAAATGCACACCACAGATGGATTTAGCGACATAACTATGCCTATCGTAAAATTGATTTTGTTTTAAATACCCGCAACGGTTGATATGATTACTATCTGGCTGATTTGATGGTTTTATTTTATGCGTTTAAATTTCCCATGGCGACTGACATTTTAAAACTGCCTAATGGAAATGCTAATCGATAGTAATGCCAACTAATAGATGGTTTAATCTAAGGAACCGGCTAACTGATTAATCAAGTAGTTCTCAAAAAACGTGACGTTGTTTGAAGTTTGAAACTGATTTTAATATTTCTAGTTTTATTTTTCATTTTGCATAATTTATTCAAAAACATCAGAGTTGGACTCTGTCAAAATCTTAAACGTAAAAAAATCAACACAATTGGCAAGTTTGGGAATATGAGTGATGTTTTTCTTAAGAAATAGTGACATAGCATAGCCGTCAAATCCGCTATATTCACAATATCTGTCAAAATTTTATCAAATGGTTTTTTAAAACATGAAAAACAGTTAAATTCATGATCAGTTTCCTACACCTTTGTCATCGCTGAGTCATTAAATAATTCTCAGTTTATTTTCAATCTCATACATCACCTCTACTAGAAAAAAAAAATATATAAATTTAAAGACCACCCTGTACTTAAAATCATTTATAAACGAAAATACATATGTCGGCAGTTGATGAAGCTCAATTAAAATTGGCGGATGAGATATGTAGATTGATGGGTACACTTTTATATTTATTTTGTAATTTTTATGCCAACGATTCGGACGGAAAGATGTGGTTAGAGCAGAAGGAACGTAAATGACACATTTCCTTATCCAGAAAAGTATGCTTTTAGGCATTGGTTTCGATTTTAAATATTTATTTAATTACGTTCGCGGTGTCTTAGATGAATATATCTGATCATTAACTATTTCAGAATATTGTGGCTATCTATTAGTTTCCCAATCACTGACAAATCGTAACGAGTTCTTGGAATTTAAGTACATGTGCCTAAGATATGCTAATATCATAGATTAAGTCAATACTTTGGTTTGTTCTGGTTTCCCAGGTGTACATTACAATTTAGGAAATGCCTATCGGATATAATTTATTGCTTTGTTTTTGTCGAGTAGTCCGGATTTACTTTTGCTTCCCTTAGTGCTAACATTTTTGAAGAAACTAGTCATCAAATTGATTAGAATTATGGGCTAAATGAGCTCATCATAGACAACTCCTTTTCAGAAGTGTCGTCCTGTCTTTCTGTCTATATCTACCTTTAAAATTGAAGGAAGTATACCCAGGTCTAGTTTTATAAGAGTCTTAACAGGCTAATAAATCAAATATTTAATATTTTATTTCATAATCTCTTTATCTGTACCTAAAATGCTTAAAGTTGGACTAAAAATCACAATACCACTTGATAGGCAAAAGGAATAAAGAAAATCTAACAACTATACCATTCATGATTAAGAAGAGCTTTAAGAATTGTTGCTAGTTTCTGTAACAAGGATTTAAAGATTCCGACACGTCCATTTACTGCGACCATCTTTGTGATTCCACCTTATCGGAAGCCGATAATGTGATTTTTTTGCTGTTTGGGTTTTCAGAATTCTAGTTTTGACAGCTCACGCGTAACTCGTGACATGTGTCAAAGTCAAATGTGCTCAGTTAATATTGCCTTTCATCGTGGAAAGACTTACACCCGAACAACGCTTACAAATTATTGAATTTTATTATCAAAATTCACGCACTTCGACCATTTTACGGTCGTCATAATCGACCTACTGAGCAAGCAATTCAAGCCATAGTGACCAAATTTCGTACCAATTTAACGCTATTGGACACCAAGCCACACTTAGAGTGCGTATAGAGGAAAATATTACTGATGTATCCGCCAGTGTTAATGAAGACCGTGATTTGTCCATTCGCCGAAATTGGGATTGTGTTACACGACTACGTGGAAGATTTTACGCAAGGCTCTCGGTCTAAAATCTTACAAAATATAGCTCGTGCAAGAACTGAAGCCAAACGACCTGCCACAGTGTGGAATTTTCGATGAGTGGGCCGTAAAAAAGCTGGAGAAAGATTCGTTTTTTTATCGAAAAATTGTCTTCAGCGACGAAATTTATTTCTAGTCTCGAAAACTGCCGTATTCGGTTCGATGAGCAATCTCAGGCAATACAAGAGCTGCCAATCAGTCAGAAAAATGCACTATTTGGTGCGGTTTATGGTCCGGCGGAATCATTGGCCCGTACTTTTTCAAAGATGACCGTGAGAATAACGTTAAAGTCAATGGCGGCCGCTATCGTTCATTGAATTCGGGCTTTTTTTTTTGCCCAAAATGCACGAGGTGAACCTTGTCGACGTATGGTTCGAGCAAGACGGCGCTACATGCCACGTTCGCGTGCTTAATCGATGGACCAATTGAAAACTGAGTTCGGTGAGAAATTTATCTCTCGTTATGGACCAGTGAATTGGCCGGCTGGAACATGCGATCTGACGCCTATAGACTATTTTTTAATGCTAGACGTCAAATCACTCGTCTATGCCGATAAACCAGCGTCAATTGCAGCCTTGGAAGACAACATTACACGTGTTATTAGCGAGATATCAGCCAATATGCTCGCAAAAAGTGATTCAAAATTGAACTCTCGTATGGACCACTTAAAACAGAGTCGTGGTCAACATTTACATGAAATAATCTTAAAAGAAAAAGCCATCCATTCATTGATAATTAAAAACAAAACGGTTAAAAAATCGCCCATTATAAATAGAAACAACCGCTGATTGTGATAGCGCCTTTTTTTTTTTTTTTTGTAATCGGCGCGCGCTCAAGGGGTTTTGTACCCTTAAAATGTTCGTACACAGCGCGGGCGAAGGAAATTTAAGGAGGAAGAAAAGATAGGTACCGATGTACATTGTTTTTAAATGTTTGCAAGTTATAACGACCAGGAAACACAGAGATCTTAATTACGTTTGGGAAGTACTGAAAATGCAAGTGCGGACTCATTCTCCTTCTTGTTTCAATAATTTTATCAGATATTTCCACATCCTTTTTTTAGTCGTTAGCGTCCAGTTTAACCTGCAGTGGTCTGTAATTTTAAAGACTCAAGCCAAGCCAGCCCAACAAGGAGAGGTTTATTGGTTGAAGCTCACGTCAGCCCTGAACTATAGCGACATCTAAGTATGTAAGCAAGCTAATTAGATCAAAAATGATACACGCAACCCGATAATAGTCTGTGCTGAGAGAAAACTGCTGCATAGAAAATTGAAGTACATCAGAAAATGTCTGCTACTCTTAAGCTTTATCATCAGTGCGGCACTCAGGTATTTAAGGTGTCGGTGAGAGAAAAGTATTTTTTTAACAAATTATTTGATTCCGTTTGCGTCGACGGGCTATGCACTGGATTCAAGTGTGAATTGTACAAGTTGTACATGGAAATCGACCTGATTAAGAAAATGTCTATGACTGCGAACTAACTAAGGAGGCTTGACAGTACAGATCCAACTAAACTTAAGTGAGTTAGTACAATACGAAAACATATTCATCTTCTTATATACCATAAGTCATATTGCGAGTCTAGTTCTAAATGCCATCTTCTTGTTCAAAAGAAGTGGATTGTAATATGTCCTGAGAGTGACACATAGGTGGCGACTGTAATAATATCTCCATATGCATTGCACACGCTAGTACTACCCTTTAAACGATACGTGTCAAAATTTGTTGATATTTCGACCATTAGTTGTCGAGATATTGAAGTTTTGTGACGTACCTTTTGAGATTTTCAAAACCATAAAAAAAAACCGATTTCGTACGTTGATGGGAAAACATATCGTTAAAACTCAGAAATGGCTTGAAAAGTGTTATAAGTAGGGTATCTGCTTCGTCGAAAGCAACCATACCACCTTGATCAACAAGTTCCCGCACCACACCACCGTGTGGCGCTCCCATTGTTCCGATTTGAGTTCTGTTTTTTCTGTAAAGTTGGTAAATCTATTGTTGATATTTCCTCTAAATCTGAGCGTCATAGCTTCACATTTGCAATTTACGTAGTCAAAAGTACATCGATCTTTGTGTGTGTTGGCGATTTTTTACAATTTGAGAAATTGATTTAAATTTGCAACAACGAACTTGCATTAAATTTTCCGTAAAAACGGATTTAATGGTGCGCAAATTTTGGAAATGTTGAAAAAGTGTTTCGGCAACGATTCTCTAAAGAAAACAGTCGTTTACCAGTGGCAAGAGCGGTTCGAAATTGGTCGTGAGTCAATCGAAGATAATGAACGAAGTGGCAGACCATCGACATCGCAAACCGACGAAAACATTGATGAAGTACAAGAAATGTTGGTCAATAACCGCAAATTAACCATCAAAGATATAGCGGAGGACTTGAACATTGCCTATGGATCCGTCTATGATTTGGGCTTCCGTCGTGTAGCAGCAAAGTTGGTGCCAAAAGACCTCAATTTCATGCAAAAAAGAGAGCGTGTTGACGTCGCAAAAGAGATGATTTGCGACGCTAAATCCGATCCCACATTCATCAAAAGGATCATTACTGGAGACGAGACGTGGGTTTATGAGTAAGACTCGCAATCCAGACATCAGGCAAAGGCAAGTGAATGGCGTTCACCAAATGAGCCGAGACCAAAAAAACCACGTCGTTTTCAGTCAAAAAAGAAGGCAATGCTCACGATTTTCATGGATTACAACGGTGTAGTGCATCATGAATTTTTGCCAGAAGGCCAGACAGTAAACAAAGAGTACGAGTATTATTTGGGCGTTTTGAGACGTTTGCGTGAAGCAATTCGCCGAAAGAGACCAGAATTGTAGGCAGAAAACTCGTGGATTTTGCACCATGATAACGCACCGTCGCACAGTGCCATCATTATTCGTAATGCAACAAACACCATCCAACAGCCACCGAATTCACCTGATTTGGCTCCCTGTGACTTCTTTCTGTTCAATCGAGTTAAAAAATCACTACGAGGAACGCTTTTCAGCAGCCGAGAGGAAGTAATGGAAAAATCGCAGGAAGCACTCCGAAAACCGAATATAAAAAATGTTTTGAGGATTGGATCAAGCGCTGGCATAAGTGTTTTGCAGTCGATGGGGATTACTTTGAGGGGGACAATAGAGATTTATATGAATAAACTTGTATTTTTAATTTTCTGAATAAATTCGGAAAAATTTTTGATCAAGGTGGTATGTCGCTGGTTTGCTGAACTCAGACGCGATCGTACAGACACAAATGATGCTGAACATTCGGGGCGCTTAAATGAGGCTGTTAAGCTGGAATGCATCCACAAAATCGTTTGAACAACCGTAAAGCGAAAGTGCCAAGTGAAAGTGCTGACATTGTAAAAATGTCAATAGACCATGTACATTATATTCTGCACGAGTATTTGGGCATGGGAAAGCCCTGTTCGAAGTGGGTAACGGGTTTGAACCAAAAACAACAACGTGTTGATGATCCAGAGCGTTGTTTGGAGCTATCTAAGCGAAATAAGTGGAATAGAAATATGGCAATGGATGAAACATGGATGATATTAAATGTTCGAAAGCCTCAAAACGATCGCCGGAATTAGATGAGGCTCCAATAAAGAATCTTCCCCGAAACTGAAGCTTTTTTTTTAAGGGTTGGACAAATACAGTACTGTGCAAAACCTAAGCAACCATCTGGAGTCAGCACTTCATAGTAAATCTTTTCAACTTTCTACTCCACCAAATAAAAAGAAATTGATATGTAATGATGTGTAATAGAGTGTATTTGGAAATTCACTACTTTTTATAAAAGTAATAATACTTCAGATTAAAAAAAAACTCATAAACCAACAAAGTAGCCAAATTGAGCTGTGCAAAACCTAAGCAACTTTGTAACCCACTGCAAAAAAAAACAGGTAACAGAACTTTTCCAGTCACTACACTCAATTACACAACATTACATATCAATTTCTTTTTATTTGGTGGGGTAGAAAGTTGAAAAGATTTACTATGAAGTGCTGACTCCAGATGGTTGCTTTGGTTTTGCACAGTACTGTAGTTCTATAAGAAAGGCATAGAAATCTTAGAGCGGCACTGGAATGATTGCATCACTTTAGAAGGAAACTAAATTGATGAATAAAGTCGAGTTTTGCTAATAAATTGTGTCGGGATTCACCTGCTATCTTATGGATATGCCGTCTGACACAATAATATCAGCACCACGGATGCTGTGGAAGTGTGAAACCAATTTTCATTGTTTCTAGTACCGGCTGCAGCCAGAGATTGGGCCAAGAGAGGAATGTAGTTGAATCTTTGTGGAAGTTACCAAAATCAACTCACGATGAACTTGGTTTTTACTACCGTAAAGCAAGTTCTGTGTTCCAAGCAATGTAGGCAATACTAATGGCGGAGAACTATACATATGGTATATTAAAAAAAAAACTGATGGATGGGAGAATATTTCAGACAACGTCAATTTGGAGACCCATACCAGCTACAGAGCGCCACAAAGCCTATCGTGTTTCTCTAAACCTTGTCTAGCAAGTCCATCCGGAATATCTGACATGAAAAATTTAATGAACTATCTCAGGCATTGATAGAAAATTTGAGTCCTAAAAATGGTACCGGGACAAATAATGATTTACGTGCATCTTGTCTATTGCTACAAACACATGTGTTCCTTCTTATCCACTTATTCTTCACAATACAATGTAAAACAATTGTCTGACGAAAAATGAGTAGTATTGTATAATCTAACATGACACTAGCTGCAATTCCCTGACTGAATTGGCTCAGAGTTTATCCTAACGCTTTCCTGATCTACGAACATTTTAAGTTATCTTGAATGAGGGTTTCTAGAGTCATTGAGGACATGAAACAATGATAGCCAAGCCCGGACTGCATTGAGGAAGTTTACTACTTAGGATAGATACCCAATATTTGGCTTCACTTGACTGACGCAACTCAATAAACTCCAGGGTTACAGTATTACAAAGGAGATCTATGCCATTATCATGATAAGAAGTCAAAAAAAGTCAAAAAGCTATTGGGAGTAAGACTTTGATAGTTACTTAAAGAATACAGGAATATACATTTGTAAGGTATACAGGAATATACTGGCAACTCTACCTAATTAACAGGGGCGAGGTAACGATCGGTTAAGCATTGACTATCGCCGACTTAATCAACACATAATCATAGAGGTTTTTCCAATACCGAACATCGAAGAAGAACTACAAGACGTGGAACAGTTTACTTACTTCACCGTACTCGATATAAATAGCGGATACTACCAGGTACAAATTGAAGAAAATTCTCGAAAATATACAGCATTTGTAAGCCCAGATGGTCTCTATGAGCTCAAGGGCATACCGTTTGGCCTCAGAAATGCACCGGCTGTATTCCAACGACTTATGACGCTTATTCGGGAAAGGACGCGGGATGGAGATATGTTTCAACACATATACGACATAGTAGTAGGTAGCAACGACATTAACGAGATGTTTGAAAAATTACGACGAATCCTAGATGCACTGCGAGACCTCAATTTGACGATAAATTTAAAAAAAAATGTGAATTCCTGAAGCAAACCATCGAATTGCTTGCTCATAAACTACATCCTGCGGGTTTAAGTCCAGGTGATGTTAAAACAGCAGCAATCCACGAATTCCTAACTCCAACAAACACAACCGAAGTGCGACGGTTTCTGGGCCTAAGCAGCTATTTTCGAAAGTTCGAAACACACTCCAAAATGAAGCTTTCGAAAAGTTAAAAACGATTCTTACAACAAGTCCCGTACTAGTTGCCTACAAAACCAACAGCGAACATCAAAATTCACACGGACGCTAAAGAAGTCACTGTGGTAACTGACTGCAGCGCAAATACAACGACAATGCAGGACGACAAAAAGGAACTGATTCCGCGAATTGCGAGATGGTGGCTACATATCCAGGACTTCGACGTGAAGATTGAGCATCGAGCAGGACAACGTATGGAGTACGTGGACGCACTAAGTCGAGCACTATACGAAGCAGCACGGGAACTAGAAAAAGGTGACTGGTTGTGCTCTCTGCAGCTTCAAGACAAAAAAATCTACGAGATAATCGATAAAATGAATTCGAGTATTAAAACAACATGCGACGAATACTCGTACACAACCGAAAACGGCAGACTATTTCGTAAAATCAATCAATAAGTTGAGAAAACGCTCAACGGTTTGCAGAAGCATTTTTGGTTTTCCCGAATGAGAAATTTCGTAAAATCATATCTCAAATCGTGCACCGATTGCGCGTTTAAAAAAGCACCCGGCGGAAAGCGCGAAGGTGAATATCACTATGACGCTATTATACCAGTACCGTTCCATACTATTCTCATGGATCATTTCAGACCATTCCCGAAAAGTTCAAAAAACGAGCATATTTTGGTCATTGTGGACGCTTTTACAAAATTTACCGTTATCAAAGCAGTGAAGAGCATAGCGACAAAGCACGTCATCAATATCTCAAACGAAATTAGTGAATGCCGACGCGCATCATAACCGACCGTGGAACAGCATTCACGTCACACGAGTTTAAACGGTTTTGCAAATCTAATGGTGTGAAACACATACTAAATGTGGGCAGAACTCCACGAGCTCAACGGTCACGCAGAGCGAATGCTATGCTTCTACCGTCAACCAAAGAAGACAAAAGATGGGACGAGCAGTTCCCGCGAGTGCAGTGGTCTATTAATTCGATGCAGAATAAAACAACGGGCCGAACATCTCAAGAATTATTGTAGGGCTTCCGACCGAGAAACATAAATTAGTTCTAGCCCCACACAACAGTGAAACAACCGGCGACGAAAGTTTGCAATAGATCCGAAACGACACAGCTGATAAAACCAATACGCAACGCGAAATACCCAAACGACGCTACGACGAATAACATGCTTGACCTTCACGTTACAATATATGCAGGTGGCTTAGTGTTAGCCGAAAATGAAACATCAGCAATGGGTACTTCAAGAAAACTGGAACCATTGTTCAAAGTCCTACAAGACCAACCCTACAGAGCAAAACCGAAAAAAGTTTAAACGAGCCAGAAATGACTGCAACGTCTTTCTCAAGCATGTAAAGTTCCAATACGACCAAAAACTGAGGCAAAAAATACTGCAATGTCCCAAAGGCAGTAAAAATTGTTGGTCTTTCGTCAAAAACATTAGAAATTCTGATTTATCCTCCAACCCAACGCTTATTTACAATGACATTCCAGCTGTCAACTTTTTGGACAAGGCAATCTTGTTGCTGCACACTTTGCAGCCAGTTCAACACTTCTAGATTGTGCTTTGTCCCCGCCTACGCTTGAGTGCGTCGAATCTTCAATGGGACGAATCCACTTTCGCACTCGTGTAGTAGCAAGAGTACCTAAAGGTCCCAGCATGCATAAATCCGGATGGTATATCTCCCCTTCTTCTGAAGAGATGTTCTTCCACTCTGGCAAAACCACTGCGTAAGCTTTTTCATCAATCCTACTCTTTAGGACTCTTTCCGAGAAGATGGAAAACAGCATTTGTCCAGCCGGTGCCTAAAATAGGCGAATCTGCTTCCCTCTTCTCCTACAGACCCATTGCACTTACGTCCCTTCTTTTCCAGGGCCTTGGAAACGCTGATAAACCGCCAGCTAATGAAATATCTCGAAACAAGAAAACTTCTTAATGACCGGAAGCACGGTTTTCGTAGCAACAGGTTCACTGGTGATTTAATGGCATGTCTCACCGAAAAGTGGAACCAAAGCGTACATCAATCTGGCGAAAGCAATATAGTTGCACTTATTATTTCTAAGGCATTTGACAGAGTTTGGCATCAGGCTCTTTTTTGAAAATGCTTGCTTTTGGGATCGATGACTCTCTTCTTCAATGGATAAGAAATTACCTTTCGGGACGTTCAATTCAGGTTGTCTTGGACGGTTTCAAGTCTGATAATCACAAAATAAATGCTGGTGTGCCCCAGGGCTCCGTCCTGTCTCCGACATTCTTTTTAATTTTCACTAATGATCTTTTGTCTGCTACTAGACGTTCGTTTACTGATGACAGTACTCTCTGCTTTTCATATTCGTTCCCGAACTCACGCCCCTGCTCTTCGACTGTAGAATGGGGACGGCAGCGTATGTTAAGCTCATTAACATACAACATATCAACAGCATAACCAATTGGGGAACTATCAACAGAATGGAATTTAATGCTTTCAAAACTCAATGCTGTCTGCTGTCATTAAAGCGAAATTCAAATACCCAGCCATTATTCATGAATGGCACTTGCATCGTTGAAACCGATAAACTTTCCATTCTCGGTGTCAGTGACAACTTGGAATAACCACATATTCGATGTCGCCAAAATTGCTGCGAAATGTCTAGGTTTCCCCAAGCGATGTAAGAAATATTTTACCCCCTCTGATCTGACCACAATATATAAGGCATTCATCCGCCCAAAATTGGAGTACAATGCCCACATCTGGTCAGGTGCTCCTAAAACATCTCTGCACCTGCTAGATAGGATTCAAAACAGTGCGATAAAACTCATTGGTGATACTAATATCAGTCAATCAATTGACATCCTCGAACACTGACGTAATGCCTCCTGTCTCACTTTGTTTTATCGCTATTTCCACTACCAGTGCTCCATTGAAATCGCCAGTAGCATTCCGCCTATTCAAACTTTCAACCGTAAACCGGTCTCGCTGAAAATGATCATCAGACCATTTTCGGACATACTCTAAAATATCGTGATTTGTTCCTAAGCCGTACAACTCGGTTATAGAATGCCATGGCGATCTCTGTGTTTTCTGGTCGTTATAACTTACAAACATTTAAAAACAATGTACATCGGTACCTGTCTTTTCTTCCTCACTAAATTTCCTTCGCCCGCGCTGTGTACGAAGATTTTAAGGGTACAAAAACCCCTTGAGCGCGCGCTGATTATAAAAAAAAGGCCCCTCATTGGTAAGACAGGTTCTCGACAAAGATAGGTATGCATTGAGGATATGCATACCTGGTGCAAGCAGAAAGCAACGCCATTACATGTCAATTTACGCGTCAGAAAAAATGAAACTGTGGTGAACGTTACCGCCATTAGTCGACGGTACAACAAAGCAGCGACGAAAACGACGAAAGCAGCTATAATGAATATCGAGGTCGATTAGTTCGACATGACGGCCGACTGTAAAGTTACGAGATACTGGCAACACTGCCTAATTAACAGCGACGAGGAAATCGTCTAGAATGGCGCCAAAGACAGGATAACAACAGCTGTGGACGAGGAAAAAAAAGGGAAGATCAAGGTAGTTGTGGAACGAACGTGGACCGTTAATTACTGTTTTTTTTTGTTTGTAAAAGTGTTCTTGTAGAATGAAAATAGATTTAATAAATATTTAGTTGTTGTAAATTTGAAACGAGAAGTGTTTTACATTCTTTGAACATGGAAGTACACAGCACATCCAAATCGTTACAAAATTCCTCTTAGTTTAACAACAATAGGCAGCATTTCGAACACGTCAGTAAGGTACAGGCTTATGTTAGGACCCCGTTGTCACTAAGGTAACCTTGCTAGAATCTTATGAGGATCGTTTCGATTAATTACGGCCGTTTTCTTTGTGAAGCTGCATGTAAACTTCCATCCATCGATTTTTAAGGTACTGATTTCAAGGATACAATCAAGATACCCATAAGCCACAGTGATTAAAACAGTTATCCACGATAGGCAAGGAACATTATTTCTGTACAATAACGAGGAAGGAAATGTCGCAGCTCCGTAATAAAAATGCTATAAAGAAATTCTTAAACCCAATGCGATGCACTCCCGCCGATTTCAACAGTGTTGAAGTCATTTGCAAAATGTTGACCCGTCGTAACCACTCGTAACCGCTTTGCTAATTAAGTCTACACACCCTCGTCATCATTTTTTCAAAAGCCAACTCTTGTTACTAGTACGAGCATCACTTGTATTTACGTTCCCCGAGAAGTATCTTCGTGTCCAATACTCGTTTATGAGTACAGATCTTCCAAGATAGTGCATCAATATTGCATTGTATTCAGCCAATTACGGGTATATGGCAGTATCATCCTATGTCCGGTCAACAGCGCGGTGAGCACATGTACAGCGCTATAGAAACTTGATTTTATGCATATGGCTTGTAAATGAACTGTATCTACGAATCTATTGGCTCAATATTTGTTTACTTCATTAATAGACGAGTGGCGTATAACATTTTGGACTTCCATCGCTTGATGCAACGACACAAAGTGTTACGTCGGTGTCGCTCATGCGACTCATAACTGATTTACATATCTTAAGTCGATAAATAATCAAACGAACTCGACGGCTTTTTTCTATTAGTTTTTTTTTGTCTTAATAAAAATCCCATCAATCTGAGTTATTTCAAATATGTCTGCGGTCGAAGAAAGAAGCTTTTTTTTTTTTTTTTAGAACCGGCTCGATCAGTGATCATCCATCTGGTTAGAGGTGGCATGGCGGAGCGTTAGAAAAGCCACCATCACCATTGCCGCCATCTGGGCAGATGAGCAGTATCAGTGAGACTCAGTTACTATTTAATCGTGAACGCGAGCGCAGGTCCGGGAAAAAGTCTCCGCTTCATAATACATTCTGGCAAATACTCGTATTCGTATCTCACCGATTAATTTAAGATTGAAATTCAAATATACTCGCACTCGTATTTTGGAAATTGTTTGGTTTTGCGGTTTATTGTTTGCCTTTGAATAGAGAGTCGCACTCGGGAATACATAATCGTCGCGTTGGTCGTCATTGTCGGACGTGCATAATGAACCAGCCAAGCAGGTACATGGGTTTGGCAAACAACAGTGTCTTGGCGTTTTTTCGAGCTTTGATTGTCGCGTGTTTCGTGTTGATATGCCATCATGCCACATTGAGTGAGAGTAAAATTTTTGAACGCTGCGAATTGGCGCAACTGTTGAGGTATGGTCATGGCTTAGATGTGATCGATGTCGCTAATTGGGTTTGCATTGCACAACATTCAAGTTCGTTGAACACATCGGCGTTTGGTGGTAATGCACGAAGCGGTTCCCATGGACTGTTTCAGATTAGTGATCAATATTGGTGTTCCCCACCGGGAAAAGGGGTTGCTTGTGGCGTGTCGTGTGATAAACTTCGTGATGATGACATTGGTGACGATTTGAAGTGTGTTCAGATGATTCATGCAGAACATCAGATATTATCCGGTGATGGATATAATGCTTGGATTGCATACAAGTCATATTGTCAGGATAATCCTTATGAGTATGTCGAGGATTGTTTTGGCAATGAGGAGCGAGAGTATTTGCATTCAAAATCGGTAGCTGCCAACTCTATTGACGACGACGATGAGGAAGAGGATTTAAGTAAAAGAGGAAAAGTATATGGAAGATGTGAATTGGCACAGGAATTGCATTTTATACACAAAGTGCCGATCGAGGAAATTCCAACGTGGGTATGCATAGCCCAACATGAATCGAATTTTGACACCTCAGCGGTGGGACGTTTAAACGCTGATGGAAGTGCCGATCATGGCCTTTTCCAAATTAGTGATCTCTACTGGTGTTCACATAAAGGTTCACGCAGAAAGGCATGCAAGTTACCGTGCCATAAATTGCTAGATTCGGACATTACGGATGATTTGCAATGTGTTAGACAGATCTACAATGAGCACACGGGGATTTCTGGCGACGGGTTTACAGCATGGACTGTATATAATGCTTACTGTAAGAGAAATACTCTGAGCTATATTAGTGGATGTTTTGATGGCATTGATGTTGCTGATTCTAACGTGCAGGCGGAATTCGTACAGAAATCAATAAAGCCAGCTAAAAAAGGAAATCAAAAATCGAATGGCAAGGTTTATGATGCATGTGAGTTGGCAGACGAGCTGCGCAATAAGTACTCCCTGCCCGAGGATCAAATCGCCACTTGGGTGTGTATTGCGAAACATGAGTCAGGCTACAATACCTCAGCCATTGGGTATGGTGATCATGGACTGTTTCAAATTAGTGATATATACTGGTGCTCACCACCAGGTAAGGGTTGGGCATGTGGATTATCCTGTGCCGATCTCGAAGACAGTGATATCAGCGATGATGTGGAGTGTATAAAAAAGATCTACAAAGAACATGAGCATTTATCTGGGGATGGATTTAAGGCCTGGACTGTCTACCCGTTATTTTGCAGTGATGGACGAGCAGAGAAATACATTTCTGACTGTCCTAAAAGTGGAAGTAGATCGCGACCTGCTGCTACCGCGTCTACTAACATTGTTTCTAAGCAAAAAAGTGCCAACTTAATCGAAACGGAAGAACCAAAGAGTGGGAAGATTTACGGACGTTGTGAACTAGCACAGGAACTATTGAATAAGTACGAAATGTCAATGGATGAGATTCCAACATGGGTTTGCATTGCCCACCATGAGTCGAGCTATGATACATCGGCGGTTGGGCGGCTTAATACCGATGGCAGTGCAGATCATGGCCTCTTTCAAATTAGTGATTTATATTGGTGTTCTCATAAGAAAGGACATCGTAAGGCATGTGGACTTCCTTGCAGTAAATTGCTGGATAATGATATCACCGATGATATTCAGTGTGTAAAGCAGATATATGATGAACACACTAGAATATCTGGTAATGGATTCACTGCTTGGACGGTATATAATGCCTATTGTCAGGAGAGAACTGAACAATACATTCGTGGCTGTTTTGACGGAAGTGCCTTACCAGTAGACTATGATCCTGCACAGAGTAAAACAGACATCGGCTTTTTGCCGAAGAACAAGAAGAAGGGTAAAGTTTATCAAGACTGTGAACTAGCTGAGGATCTTAGAGACAAATTTCGAGTACCAAAGGATCAAATTTCAACATGGGTATGCATAGCACAACATCAATCCGGCTTGAATACATCATCCTCTGTCAAAGGCGCACATGGACTGTTCCACATTAGTGACGAATTTTGGTGTTCTCCACCAGGAAAAGGATCAGCTTGTGGATTGCACTGCTCTGATTTGGAGGATAGTGATATCAGTGATGACGTCGAGTGTATACAAAAGATCTACCTGGAACATCAAAAGCTATTTGGGAACGGTTTCAATGCGTGGGTTGTTTATTCACAATACTGCAGCGATGGGAAAGCTGATGATGCCGTTGGCCACTGTCCTGGTTTCGAGTCATCGAGGAAACATATTCAACAGTCCAAAGCAATTGATATCCGCACTATGCCTGTATTTGATCACTTATTTGGTCAAAATCCATTCCTTAAGCATTATGAAGTGACGGACAATGAAGCGGCCTCGAAATATTTTGAAGAAACTGGCCCTTCCGGTTCAGATGTTGGAAGTAACGAACTCAATGAAAATTTTTCATCGGATCATGAATATCACGCAAATCCGTTTTTAAAACTTGTTCCTTCGGATAAAGTCAAAGCAGAAGGGCCATTTATTATTCATGCAGTTCCTACCGGCAAAGGTGATAATATAAATCCTTTCTTAAAGCGTATACCATCCAAAGAAGAACCTTCAAAAGCTTCACACAAATTTTCCACGACTTTCTTTGGAATCTCAGTAACACCAACTCCAACAAGTTTCCGTCGTCCGCCAACTTATCCATTCCAAAATGTTATTCCAACTAGTCAACAGTTTGGCCTTTATCCAAAGACAACATATACGCCGAGGATAACTACGTCTTCACCACATGTCTTTGGAAAACCAAGCGTACTTACCCCAACACGACCAGGTCACTTTCAGGGCTATCAGCCGAAGAGCGAGGAAAAGGCCAAATATGATGCTTTCAAGGCTATGCAGTCTACTCCGATTCTTTTGCAATCAACGCAAACACCGAGAGCTGACCGACTAAAGCCCTATCAACTCAGCTTTTTGCCAACCCCAGAGGTTACAATACTAAGCACGTATATTCCAACTACGAACCGGCTTCAGCCCTATCAACTCCGGACATATAGACCTACTCAGACCTCGGTTAAACCAACAACACCAGCCCACATTACAAGTCCTTCTTATACTCGACCTTTCAGTTTTGCAACAACATCAATAGTTCAGCCAAAGCAATTTACATCAGCCATTCCAACTTCAAGATCCACGATATTAACGTCCACTACATCGACATTGAGAACTACTCTAAAGCCAGCACCAAAAGTTCAACATGTTCCTGGAAGGTATGATCCTGGTAGATATAACGCAGGAAAATATAACCCCGCCCAGTATGATACTGGGAGATATGATCCTCAGAAGCATAATCAAAAGAAAGGCCAACCAACAAGAAAATCACCCTTAAATTTACAGACAGGAGGCAGGTCAACAGTCGTAAGTCTTGGACAATATACATCGGCATCAGCATCGGCATCGGCATCGACATCGCCATTACCAACATCTACCCCACATACAAAGGCTGCTCTAAGTACTCGCATCACATCACTCTTCGAGCCATTTAAGCCCATCACTTTTACTTTTACCACAAAAGCCCCAGTGACATCGAGTATGACATCAGCGTATGTTTTAGGAAGTCCCACATCATCAGGTCAACCACCAATAAGTGAATATGAACGGACAACTACCACCATCCCGCCTAGTTTTGCACTAAGCTCAACTACAACAAGACCTACAAAAAAATACGATCCATTCAAGCCCTTCGGAGCCGTTGTAACGTCTTACAATCCTTTCGACGTATTCAATACTAGAAAGCCACAGAAATCCGCTCAAATCAAAGCAACACCTAGTTATGATCTCGCCTTTGCACAAAGTTTAGGCTCAAACAGAGAAACTTCGATTTCTGGCAATGAAAAAGCTTTGTTAGGAATCGATACTTATACAACAGATTCAAAGTTCACCTCAACAACAAAGAGAGAGACAAAATTAACAACATCAACTCGGTCATTGCCAACAACTACACCATCTGTCACGATTGTCAAAACAAAACCAACTCAAGTAGTGACCGCTAAACCAATATTTCCTGTTTCTGGTCAACCTAATGTAAAATCAAAAAGTAGTTCATTTGCGGCAGTAACCACACCATCGGCTTTTCAAGGATTCACAGGAACAAGATCAGCAGGTACGATTAGTACAACAAAACCCGTTCCGGGAGTTAGTGCTAAACCATCATTTTCTGTTTCTAGTCAGTTTGCTGTGACATCAAAATCTACAAAGATTACCCCCAAACCTGCAACAAAATCAATCCCAAAGCCTACATATGGCTCGATCCAACCAACAAAACCATCGACTTCTGTTCCTCAACAATTCACAACTACACGACCAGCGTCGACGACAAAGACGAGTCAGTTTACAGCAAAATCACAAAAACCCTCATTTGCAGTTACCCTAAAACCGACATTATCACGACCAACAGTCAGCACAGTAAAGCCGATGAAAATAACAACGACGCCCATTTCCAGGCCATCTACGACTACAAAATCAACGTCGACGAAAAGCGTTGGGACAACAAAGGCGAGTCAGCTTACAACAAAACCACGAAGCCCATTAGCTGCAGTTACCCCAGGACCATTACCGAAGCCAACAGTCAGCACGGTTAGGCCGACGAAATCAACATCGGCGTTAACATCCAGGCAATTCACTACCATAAGATCGCCGTCAACGAAACGTATTGAGACCACAAAGGCGACCACAGAAATACCAAGAACTTCACCTGTAGCTACGCCAAAAACCACAACCAGATCACTTTCAAAACCGACAATCACTACAGTAAGGCCGACGACACCAGCATCAGGAAAAGCAAAGCAGTTTACAGTGACACCAAAAACCACAACTGCAGCTACCACGAAACCGACAACAAGATCACTTCCAAGGCCAACTTCCACTACAACCAGATCAACTACGTCAACTTCAAGATCGACACCCGCCGTTTCCCGACAATCTACAACTATTAGATCGCCCTCGACAAGGTCTTCATCCACGAGACCATCATCGACAAGATCAACGTCGTCGACAAGAACAACCTCAACACGACGAGTAGAGACCACCAAGGCAAAATCAGTTACAAAATCAGGTCCAACGAGGACACCTGTATTCAGTTTTCCCAAAACAACAAAGCCATTCTCGACAACCACAACGAAACCGCCTTCGGCAAGATCGCCAACCCCTTCAACGACGAAAAGATCACCTCCTACACCCACCGCAGCAAGAACTACAAGCAAAACTACTGCAACTGTCAAGTCAGCACGACTATCTCTAGGCACCACAAGATCTACATCTCAAAGGCCATTGACCGCATCGGTCACCAGACCGACAACAACAACAAGATCAACCACAAAATCAATATCAGCTAAATCAGCGTCAAAGCCTATCACCACAAATCCTACAGCGAGCTCTACAAAAACGACATTCACCACAACTAAAATAAGCCCGACAAAGTCGCAGCAATCCTCCGAAACATCTACCAAAAGTTCAAGACTTAACATTTTCGATCTCTACTTGAAGCTGCACGGAGTCCATCCGCCTACCAAACAAGTATCTCAAGCCAGCCACACAAATGCCGTAACTTCGCGTACGTCACAACCAGAAACGTGAAACCAGCGGTGACACTAGTCCACGACTTATCTAAACAGCTCTAGTTAGTTTTCGAAACAAACAGGTTAAGATCTATTTATTCAGAAGTCAGGGGATGGGGTTTTCGCGCAGACAGTTTGTTAATTTATTTACAATAATTTAATTTTTTTTTTAATTTTTTGTTTTTAATTTCGATTTTCGATTTTCGATTTTCGATTTTCGATTTTCGAATTATCTCGCTAGACCGCATTTAAATGCCATAATCTTGCAAATGAGCGAATATTGTAAATTGGAAATACAATATGTTACTGTGTTCGCGTTCTTGGTGCCAATTGTTTTTAATTTTTTTTTTATTTTTTATTTTTTATTTTTTGTTAATCAATGTTTACGATGTACAATAATTAGTTATTTAAGCGAATGGTTTGTGTAAATATTTTTTTGAGAATTCCAGCTAGAGATACTCGACAGAGTGTAGCTGAAATTGCAGTAGAATGTGTTCAAGAATGTAAATATTTTAATATACTCGTACATACAATAATAAATAATTAAAATTAACGAAACGATAAAGTGCAGTTTTATATATATTAATAAATTTTGTTAATAGTTCTAGTAAACTTTTGTTTATGAAAGATAAAACATGTTTTCGTGTTTAGGTTTATGGCTGATTATTCGAAATTATTGAGAGGTTCGTATGCTAATTTGGCGATTTTATTCGAATTAAACTCTGTCAGATGTTTATATTTGGAATGTATGTCATGTATTCGTATGGCTTTTTGATATGCAGAGCATAGTTAATGAGGATTTATCTATTAGTTTATTGTCGCATTTCCTTGGTTTCTGTTTGCTTTTCGATTTGATTAAGTTTGGTTTTGGTTTTTTTGTGGGAAAAAAAAAAATAATTTAAAAGTCAAAACTACTCGCATAACATGTGCAAATGAAAGGCGGAACTTGTTTCATAATAATTTCTTCTTTAGTTTAAAATATTCATATTGTTGTGAATACTAGCCGGCCTTCCCAAAAATTTGTTCATTCTAATAAACTTTTGTTAAACAATGCCTATTTGTATGTTTCGGTCTTTTGTATTACAGCAAGTGGCTGTCTGGGCTTTTCTTTTCGTTTGGCTCTTGGAAACTATCTTTGTAATCTTAGTGTGCGGAATGTATTGGGTACTATGCGCACTTTGATAGAAGTGCTGTCTATTATGATACCCAAAAAGTGTTCTATATGCAGCAGAAAAGACCAGATTTTCTAGGAAAGGCTCGTCAAGAAAGTTGTTCCCTAGAAGTGCTGGCCAATAATCACTGTTGACGACCGCTGGAAACGATTAAATTACAACGACAACTAAGACAACTAAGTATGACGTTAAAATCGTCCGTGGTAATTTTAATGCCAAACTAGGCATGGAGGGCATCTTGGATAATACGGTAGGGAAGTACAGTCTCCTTGCCATCACTTCCGGAAACAGTCACAGGCTTATTGATTTTGCGGTGGGACATAATGTAACTATAACCAGCGCACGGTTTCCACACCTTGATACCCATAAAGGGACCTGGCCGACTCCTGATCAACAAACAAATTGCTCATAGTGCAATCGACGCATGACACTCCTCCAGTGTTTTGAATGCCCGAACGTTCCAAGCAACTACGATCGTCTCAGATCATTATCTTGTTGTGGCCAAGATACAGATGCAGATATCTGTAACAGCCCACCGCCACCGAATTATTGTGCGGCGGTTCAACGTCGAATGGCTACAATTGCAAGAGACCTACAGAGCCTTCTCCGATCGACTTTCCCTTAACCGCTTGAAAAATCCGATGCCGCCAGCCACCATCGAACATAAAAGACCAGTGCCATCGCTGCCAAAAAATAATTACAAGGGCAGCCTCTGATGTGCTGGGTTTCAACCCGTCCCAATCAATTCGCCAATCCTACTATTTAGGACTCTTTTCGAGCATTTGATCAGGCCGTCCTTGCACTTCCGCTCCTTCTTTCCAAGATCATGGAAGCGCTAATAAACCGTCAGCTCATGAAATATCTCGAAACACGAAAACTTCTCAGGGCCACTGGTGATTCAATGACATATCTCGCCGGAAAGTGGAACCAAAGCGTACCTTAATCTGGCGATTGACAGAGTTTGGCATCAGGCTCTTTTGTCGAAAATGCGTGCTTTTGGGATCGATGACTCTCTTCTTCAATGGATTAGAAATTACCTTTCTAAATATTTCAATTCAAATTGTCTTGGAAGCTAACAAGTCTGATAACCACGAAATAAATGCTGGTGTGCCCCAGGGCTCCGTTCTGTCTCCGACACTTTTTTTAATTTTCATTAATGATCTCTTTCTAACGACAGCACTCTCTGCTTATTATATTCATTCCCGGACTCACGTCCCTGCTCTTCGGCTGTAGAACGGGAACGGCAGTGCACGTTAAGCTCATTAATTTCCGAGATTAACAGCATAACTAACTGGGGAACCACCAACAGAGTGGAATTTAATGCTTCTAAAACTCAATCCTGTCTGCTGTCATTAAAGCGAAATTCAAATACCCAGCCATTATCCATGAATGGCACTTGCATCATCGAAACCGAAAAAAACTTTCCATTCTCGATGTGTGTATCGGTGACAACTTACATTGGAATGACCACATATTCGATGTCGTCAAAAATGCTGCGAAATGTCTAGGTTTCCTCAAACCATGTAAGAAATACTTTTCCCTTCTGATCTAGCCAAAAAAAATAAGGCATTCAGCACACAATTGATCAGGTTCGCCTAAGACATCTCTGCACCTGCTAGATAGGATTGAAAACCGTGCGATACAACTCGTAGGTGATGCTAATATCACCCAGTCAATGGACACCCTCGAACACCGATGAAACATCTCGTTTCTTACTTTGTTTTATCGCTATTTCCACGATCAGTGCTCCATAGAAATGTAGCATTCCGACCGTTCAAACCTTCAACCGTAATGCTCATCAGTATACCTTCATGCCCATTTTCGGAAGTACTCTGAAATATCGTGATTCGTTCCCAAGACGTACAACTCGTTTATGGAATTCCCTGCCGAGCTGTCTATCTCCGAGTCATGGTAACATTCAGACATTTAAAACCAACGTACATGGGTACCTTTATTTTTTTCCTCCCTAATTTTCCTTTGCGCTATGTGCAAACATTTTAAGGGTACTAATAACGCCTTGAACGCCTGCAAACTAAAGAAGTTCTCTGATCCGATGACGAATGCGGACAGGCAGACCTGGGAAAACAAGGGATGCACAGAGTGGCCTTGCAGAAAAGCACGAGAGAGGCTCGCGAGCAGAAGAGAAAAAAGAAAAAAGAAACAACACGAGGAGCGATCGATCGAGGCCTTAAATAGGTGCTACCGGAAAAATGCTCTTTGGAAAAAAAACTGAACGAAACTACGAATAGGAATCTGCAAGGCTGGAGAAGGAAACCTCATGTTACAATATAATATGAGGTGTCGGTGCTGAGAATCTGTAAGGATTATTTCTGCAGACTGTTAAACGGTGATGATGAACAACATTACACCGTCACGCTCATTCTGCAACTATTCAAATTAGACGAAGACAGCCAAGATTTCCGTTCATCCGACCAAGATGAAGTCAGGACAGCCAGTTCAAAGCTTAAGTCCAGCGAATTTGCTGAACCCCATGGCTAAACTACCGAGCTATTTAAAGCAGCCGGTTATACTAGGATATGGAGCCTACATTAACAAAGTGCACAAAGTGTACAAAGTATGAAAGTATGAATGTTTGACTGAGCCTAAAGAAGGGAGATCCCCTGAACTGCGACCACTCTAGGCGAATATGTCTCCTCAACATCGCATAAGAAACTCCATCTGCCGTATTATGTGAACGACTATGACCTTTCGTCAACAGTCTGACCGGCCCCTATTAGTGCGGTTTTAAGCCGGCAAAGTCCACCACAGATCAAATTTTCACATTTCGGCAGATCTTGGGAAAAAACAAGGATTCGGTACACGCTACTTCTTCATCGATTTCAAACCGCATATGACAGCATCTATGCACTATACACGTGATTGTGTATAGTTTATCTATGTACAGAGATAAACTATATACAATCACGTCTAGTTTTGGTACTCATGCCAAGCTTATTCGAACATGCACGTCAAGGTCGTTAATGACAAAACCGAGACCTTGTATGTCTGAAAAGGACCGAAACCTGTTCAGTTACTCGTATACGCAGACATAATAGAAAGAACTCAGCGAGCTGTCAATGAAGAGTTTGCGAATCTTTAAGGAGAAGCCGCGGTCAACGAAGGAAAAATAAAATATATGCTGTCAGCAAAGAGAGACACACATCATCGATGCCTTGGACTTTATCTAGCTCGGCTCCGCTATCATCCCCAATAATGACACAACCGCAAAAACATGCGCAGAATCACTTGCTAATCGCTGGTTATTTGAGCTTAGAAGGAAAGTGAGTAGTAAAGCCTTCTCTCAAGTAACCCAAAATCCCAGTTCTGCTTTAGGGTGGAGAAGCTTAGACACTGACGAAAGCGGATGAAAATGCTCTCGTGGGCTTTAACGGTCAAGTTCTTCGAACTATGGGTGGCCGTGGTGTAGTGGTACTAGCAATCGCTTCTCACTCGGAGGGTCAAGGTTCGAATCCTAGCCACGACAAGCTTTCATTTGTGTAATTGGAACTCAGTCAGAAAAATCTGCGTGTGAAGGCATAACACTGACATGTAGATTTGGCTGTTGTAGGGTTTTTGAAGCACAAAACAATCGTTAAAATTCACAACCTCACCATTCCGAGTGAAGAAAATCTCTCCGTCCTATTCGGACTCCCACCCCTGGAGAGTCAATATCGAAACCAAACACACCTGAGTTTCAAACCACTACATCACAAACTTTCCTTTCTCCTCCTTTACCTTTTCGCCCGCGTCCTGGCAACAGTGTAAGGGTATTCATAACCCCTTAGGCGCGCGTAAATTATATAAAAAAAAAAAAAAAATGTATACGGGATGCACAGTGAAGTTGAGTTCCTTAGAAAGCTCGTCAAAGCCAACCTTAGTTAGCTAGGTCACCCTAAGCGCACGGATACCATCTTCCCGACCCTGAAAGTTTTCGACTCCATCTCATAATGACAACGCAGTAGAGGATGACTTTATCTTAGAAGGCCTACACAACTGGAAGGAGACCTTAGTGAACTTCGTGTGCGTAATTCGGGGTAACTGGCAAAAGACTTCGCTAGCTGGAAAGACATGTTAGCTGAGGCCCTGGTCCACCCCGGACTGTAGTGCCATCTAAGTAAGTAAATAAGATCAGTATAATCTGAAAAGGAAATGTTGTTCGGGTAATACACTGTCCAATCCAAGAAGCAAAGGTAACCTTGAAAATATTGATGAACAGTACAGAAACAATGACAACACATCATCTGTGCATATTTTACCTCCTCATGGTAACCAGCGGAGGTGTTAAGCAAGAAGATAATAGCAGCCCTACTATACTTTGCCAAGAAAGTTCGAATCTTAAACGGTGGACGTATGTAGTCTGAACTTATTTCAATGAATCAACGTTGGCGTCAAAAGTCATTGTAGCAGACACCGTGTACTCGTATGAGCTACTTCAATTCATTTGGAATTGAGGTTAATGAGAATTCTTCAGGACAGAGATCACCTTCAATGGCAGCTCTCATATCGATTACTAGTTCTGGAGTATTCGTCTTTTGCTAAAATGCTACCAGAAAGTGGAGGCCTATAAGTATGGTTAACTACTCGTTCACTTAAGAATCCTACTGCTGCGAAGTAACTTATACAGATACAGATGGATTTATTGTTAAAAACCTTGTAAAACGAAAAAAGGATTGCGACGTTCTTGAACCAACAGAGAGATTAGACTACTATAAAGCATATATCACCAACATCCAGTGCTGAGCCGTACAAAGATGATGAAACATTGTGACAAACGAGAATACCACGGTGAATGCTACGGAGAATAGAGTCAGGGTTTATTTTGGTGCATTGTTTACAGCTCGTAACTCAGTCTCCGCGTCAAAGCTCAATTCGGTACCATCAGCCTGATATGCGCTCATGCCCCCACAGGAGTATTAAACGATGCACAAGTACGAGTATGTATGCTTCAACACGCTCCTGAAGAAAACCTACGACAAATATCCTTAGCGCGATGTTAAGGTGGTTTTAGATGATTATCGTTCAAAGTAAAAAAAGAAAGCTCTAGCAGGTAAATTGAAAAGCATACCTTGGATGACACCAGGTCTGAAATCGCACTTTGGCTAATTGCTTTTTCTGCGGTGCGCAACATTACTATAGCCAGCACACGGTGAGGTTTAAGGAAAGTAAAACGGTCGTGGCGGGGGGAAGATCTGGAAAACGTAGCAGAGTGCAAATACCTCGGAATCATTATAACACCGCGATTACTCTTTAAAAAACATCTACAAAAAAAAACTAAAAGAGGCAAAGAAGGCATGCATTTAGGAGGCATTAATGAGATCCATGTGGAGCATCTATCAGTATGAAGAAGTAGAAAATGCGTTAAGGTACTGCATTAAACAAATCTTTAGTGGGTGAACAATACCGCAAACTATATGATACACCTGGAAACCGGTGTAGCGCCACTGCATATTTACACACTAAGGCTGCACTTCTTAAACTCGTACATCCTAAAAATTAAAGCACTTCCAAACCAGCTCCTTCCTCACGTCATTGCAAGTCATCTTACATGCTACAACCTCCAATTATACAGAGAATGGTCTATGAAATCCTACAGAAATTGTGGAAAAAGATGGACATACGAGGGCGGGTCAATAAGTCTGTGACTTTTGGATTAAAACACAGATTTTTTGATAAAAAAATAATTTTATTTTTCAACGTAGTCTCCCTTGAGCTCTATACACTTTGTCCAACGCTTCTCCAATTTTTTTATCCCTTCCAAAAAAAATGATTTGTCGAGGTCCTCAAAATAGGCCTTTGTTTGCGAGATGACTTCATCATTGCAGTCAAATCTTTTTCCACCAAACCATTTCTTCAGGTTTGGGAACAAGAAGTAGTCGCTCGGAGCCAAATCTGGAGAATAGGGTGGATGAGGGAGCAATTCATAGCCCAATTCATGGATTTTTGCCATGGCAACTGCACATGTGTGCACCCTTGCATTGTCTTGGTGGAAAAGAACTTTTTTCTTGGCCAAATGAGGTCGTTTTTTTTTCAAATCGTCATTGAATCGGTCCAATAAGTTGGCATAATATTCCCCATTGATTGTTCTTCCCTTTTGAAGGTAGTCAATGTGGATTATCCCGCGTGCATCCCAAAAAACAGTCGCCATAACTTTATTGGCTGACAAACCCACCTTGGCCTTCTTTGGCGCCGATTCACCCTTAGAAACCCACTGTTTTGACTGTTGTTTGTTCTCTGGTGTGTTGTGATGGATCCATGTTTCGTCCACGGTTACAAAACGGCGCAAAAACTCCTCCATATTGCGATTAAACAACGCCAAACCTTCCTGTGAAGTTGTTACACGATTGCGTTTGTGGTCGACTGTGAGCAAATGCGGCACCCATCTTGCGGAAAGCTTTCTCATGCCCAAGTGATCATTCAAAATTGAAACCACTGAGCCATGCGAGATCCCTACGGCTTCCACAATCTCTCGCACTTTCAATCTTCGGTCGGCCAATACCATATCGTGAATTTTTTCGATTGTTTCGGGTGTAGAGACCTCAACTGGGCGTCCAGGACGTTCGGCATCTTCAGTGCTTGTACGGCCACAACGAAATTCAGTAAACCACTTTTTTACCATTGAAATCGATGGTGCAGAGTCCCCATAGTATTTATCAAGCTTAGCCTTGGTCTCGGTAATGGTTTTTTTTCGCAAGAAATAATGCTTAATAAGCACACGAAATTCACTTTTTTCCATTTTCTTCTCAAATTAGTGAGTAGTCTGATAAAAATAGCTGTCAAACACAAACTAACTGACGCAGCAAGTTTAAATTTTGACAGGAGTCAACTGACAGATGCCTGTCGACAGGAGCAGTGTTGCTGTTTCAGTAAAGAGGTCAGAAATTCAAAAAGTCACGCCCTCGTATCTTACCGAGCCAAAGCCTCACAAGAACCTCGTATAGGATGTACGATCTCGGAGAAAATAACTATTTTAAATATCAAAACCCATTGGATAAAATTACTTTGTTACTGAAGACTAGCAGAGAGCTCCTGCATACATATAACCAACCGAAACGACGACCCAGAGTGTACTCTGCGTAATCTACGAGTAATTGGAAATGTACGTCACCTTATCGGGAATTGTGAATTCTGAATTGTGCTCGGTATTTCAAATTATTTTAACTCATTTTGCAATCTTGAAACAATTATTTTTGAACTAATCTCTTGCCCGGCTGACAGCAAAGCCAAATCGATGTGTTTGTGAATTTTCTAAAATTTAGTAATGTGTATTTAATTCTTATCTTTCAAGAAAATCACTACTTCTACGGTTACCTTCAAAACTACCGTCGGCATCTTTATCCGTTTAAGTATTATTTTATTACTCAATTACCTTCTTTGGTAAAAGAAACAAGGATTCGCAAGTGTAACACTTCGTTTGATCTCTGACGATGTGTCATTATCAGAATAGATGGCGGAGACGAGGTTGACAAAATCGAATTCTCCGATTCTTAAATGTGGTGCGACCCTTCCTGTTGACAACATATTCCTACTTATTCCCTTATTCACAATTCGGACATACCTCACTTAATTTTGGAGATGAGCAGGTGCCAAGTTTTCTTCAGCTGCCTTAAATAGTTTGATGGCTATGCCATTACACTTTGATACTCATGCTGAGTTTGAGCCTTCTGTGACAATTACCACACTTGAACGGCGTTTTTTTTTTTCTTATCGTCATCACCGACTGTGACTCCATCTCTACATGTCTCTTCATCCCCATATTTTTTATTTGCAGAGGAAATGGAAGAGAGTTTCCTTCTCATTTTCGTTCCCGCAATTACGGGAATATGGGTTTTATGGAATACTTAATTTGGCCGCATGGTCTCCAACTGGCCAATGCCCAGTGATTATCGCCGTGATTCTGGCTATACCTGGTCGAGTTCTGTTTAGTAGGTCTTTTGTTCTGCTCTTATCGCAGATCGGCCATATCATCCTTGATATGGCGCAGTTAGTTAACGCCCTCCATTGGAGGTTGGCCTTCAGCGGAGCGTGAGTGGATTTGTCCTCTAACTGCTCTTAGCGGTATGCGGACACTTGCCGCGAGTGAGCCGTGCAGAGCGGAGTCTTGCCTGGTCAATTCATCTGCACGCTCGTTTTCTTTTAGGCACAGTGTGCTCTAGAACGCAGAGCAGTGTGACCCTAAGTGGGCAAGCTCATTCCAGTACTCCTGCACTAGTTTGGGAGATATGGTAGCCGAGTCAATGGCTTTGTTAGCGTTTTGTTAGATAAAATGTCTCGTTTGTGCACTGTAAGCCTCTCGGATATAAGTACTTCCGCCTGGAAATATGGCATGATTTCGAGTAGACACTGGCCTTCACACCACAATCTACCTCTAATCCATCAGTGTAGATGACCGTGTCGAAGTCCTTTGCTACTTCGTCGTTCTTCAACTGAGCTCTGATAAAAAATCCTACGTGTGAAAGTTTTTCTTGAAGTTTAGTTTGGGTGTGATGTTGGTAAAGAGTTGCTATGGCGTAAGGCTACGAAGTCCAGAACCCAGATTCTTTGAGTCTAACTGCACCGTAAAGTGCGGCTATTTTTGTGTGCAACTCGAGATGCAGAAGATGTAGGAGCACAGTAGGGGTAGTCGTTGGGCCCGACCTCAATGAGTACGTGGTACCTATATTGGCTGTCCTATGGAGCCTTTATAGTCTCCTGAGGTTGTAGACTTTGCTTAATGCGGGCCACTATACTAGTGACCCATAAGTGAGAATTGGACACACTACGGCTGTGGTTGATGTTCCCTCTTCTTTCCCGCAGGCATAGATGTATTCAATGTCTTGCTTCTAGTTAAATTTTGGGTCAAGCATGATACCCAGACACCTAGCGCTGGAGGATAGTGTGATTGATTGACCATTAAGACTAGGAAGGGTAATGTCAGGTATTTTGGTTTCGTAGTGGATAGGATTAGTTCAGTTTTGCTCGAGTTGAGGCCAAGGCCAGGTGTTTACCTTGTCTAGAGCAGCCTCCATGACTTCACTTATCACAGAGGGAAACTTCCCAGCACGTAATCCACATACGTGACTACTATGACCCCTTCTCTGCCTAGTCTTACAAGCGTTTTGTTCATTACCATTAGCCAGAGTAGAGGAGAGATAACGCCGCCCGATAGCGTTCCTCTATGGGCGAATTTGGTTAAGTGATTGTTATCCAGTGTTGCCTGAATTATTCTTGTTCTGAACATAGAGACTATCCATTGACTAATAAATTCCTCTATTCCGCTATAGCGGTATTAATCTCCTCTATATCGCTTAATCGTATCTGTTGTGAACAGTAGATGCCTGAAAGCCCACCACTGGTCAAATTTTCGATATTAAGATCGATACACATCGCTAACATTTATCAAGATGAAAAATCTTGTGCCTTGTATAGTTCTAGTGTTCCCGCCAAACTAATGCCATTGTAGAGGCTGACAATGCAGAGACCTATGCCCTGTTGAGTTTGGGAAAGACCTCAGAGAGATTTTCGATATCAAAAAAGTTTACGCAAGGCGACGCGCTATAGTTTTAAGAAAATTGCACAATGTCACACTTCAACACTTGAGGCATAATATTTCAAAAGTCGCATACACCGATGATATTGAAACAATAGCATGATTGGAACGTGAGTTTAGCGATCACCGGTGGTATAACGAGGTATGATATATGCTGCCTAAACTAAACTTCGGATAGAAATAACTTTATCTACTGACAACG
The DNA here is from genome assembly GCA_963966105.1 of Volucella zonaria. Lineage (NCBI taxonomy): Eukaryota > Metazoa > Arthropoda > Insecta > Diptera > Syrphidae > Volucella > Volucella zonaria. The sequence goes on along the minus strand of OZ014534.1, from coordinate 115,991,515 downwards.
ATACCAGCGCTCATATCAAACGAAGAATAAGTTTTGCCAATCGCTGTATCTTTGGGCTAAGAATAAGTAGCGAAGCCCTTTCTCGAACAACTTTAAAGGATACCGCAAGACTTTATGACTTTATGCACCCATCATGCAGGCACGACGCAATATAGACAGACCACGATTGAGGCGGCATGCGTAAGTGGAAGAGACACTAACAAATTAATCGAACGTATTTTTATAGAGCTAGCTTACGATCGAGCTTACTATGGAGGGCCTTGTGGATGGATTTCATTCTTCCGAATTTCGTTCTAATCAACATTGGTCCCATATTTGAGTATCAGAGTTCACATGGTATTCCAATCAATACTTAGTCAACAAACCACTCATTTGAATCCTTAAAATTTCTTTTAGGCAACTCGCAACTGAACAAATCCTTTAGTCAAGTGTCGCTGTATCGGATCGTAAGAAAGAACGCATTTTAAGATCGGCATGCCGCAGAGAACCACATCGAATTGTGTCACTTTTAATTTATGGAGCAAAGTGTCAAATACCGAATGTCATATCAAAAACCTGCCAATATTCATTCTACTACCCGTTATTCCAGTCTGTTGAATTGGTTTATCTATGCACCAAATATTTTTAAAATTTATGCGTAATACAGATTTTCTGCTTTAAGTTTTTAACAAATTCATCAAACCAGTGTTCATGCTGTTTTCTATAAAACTAGAAACAAATAAATAGTGGCCGGGGGGAGAAGAGTATTTAGCTTTCTTTTGTTAAAGGAAACCCTAATTCCACAACGTTTTTAACGACAACTATTCTGAGATTGAAGCCGCTAAAAGTTGTGCAAATATCAGAAGACTTTGGGGCGGTTATTTGTGAGAACATGCGTTGAGCTATGTAATATGTAACGCCTTTAAATACATCTATTGCTACACATTTCTGCATTGCTTCTTCGCGATTTGTGGGGTTGGGTAAATTTGCGGACTGCAGAACCATTCCACAAACTCTATTTTGGATCAGGTCGATAGTGAGGGCAAGAGTTTGGTGGTGTTTTCGCATTTGTATGATCCAATTATGCTTTTTCCGGCCTCTTCGAACCTTATCTGGAACTTGAACCTCTACTGCTCTTCGGACCGCCTTTTAAAAACGACCGTCATTAAGCGTGGCAAGACCAGTTGATTTTCTCCGCACTTTGACATGATGACACGAGACTAAAAAGCAATGGACAACTGCCTTGGTGTACTTCAACTTTAACTTCGAATTCTGCGGTTATTCCCGCTGAGCATTCAACTATTGCTGTAACGTCATCGTACACATCGCGTATCACTCTTATATACGTATCGGGTTCATTTTGAGATCGTAGTTCCTTCCAAATAAGATCTCTGGGAACCTTGTCGAAAGTTTCTTTCAAGTCGATGAAGACGTTATGCAGATCCCTCGATCATCGATCCCTTGATCATTATTCGTAAGTTTTGAATCGCGTCAGAATTGAAAAGATTCTGCCTTCGATTGTCTAACACTCTCTTGGTAGTTGTTGCAGTTTCTAGTGTCGCCTTTGCCTCTATACGGTGGAAGCCTCCATAATTTAAACTCAAGTTTTCCCGATTTTTGCCCTCACTTTGGAGGGTATACTGTCCATTCCAACTACGCGCCCCTGATTCATTCATTTTCGTTAACTTCGGCTGTCGCCTAATCGACCGTTTCCTCTTTTTTTCTATTGCAAATCTCGTTGTTCTCCGTTGGCATATTTCCCTGCTCACCTTCAATACTCGTATATTTTGGAGATTGAATCTCTTGCGAGTTTTTTCTTCATTGTGCCGCAATCTTAACCATCTAAGGTTGTTTACCCGTTCTTCGACCTTGCATTTCTGCGGAAGTACCTCTTCTACTCGTAACTCCCGGCCTTAGATTTTTCTTCAAAATTGTTCCACATACCTAATGCGTTTAGTTCTTCTTCTTGGGCTTCAGTATTTAGAAGTCAATCTCGGATGTTTAGCGCCCAGAGCTGGCATTTTTTTTAAATTTCGTCAGTCTACTTTTTCTACTTTGCGTCGTCGTAATACTTTTTCTAGTTAAAAATTATTGTCCATCTGTATGCCGACATTCCAGCTCGCGAGTCGCAGTTTATTCTGAAAAGCATCATATTACGGGGCGTAAGCCGTCGATCCCCGAAACGAATACTTCTATTCTTCACACAACACCCGCAGAGCGTTTCGTTGAGACCTTCGCCGCAGAAAACAACTTGACGCAGCTTGTAAATGAGCCCACGCGAATACCAGACGTCAACACCCTGGACTTGTTTTTAACCTCTCACTCTGATAAGTACACCATTGATATGCTCTCCCCTTTGGGCTCATCGGACCATTGTGTCATATCAGCTAATTGCTCGTACACCACCACACAGTTAAAGAAAAGATTGCTAGAAGAACCGTATGGCAGTACAAGGAGCGGACTTAACAGTTTTTTTTAGGAATTTTAACTGGTCGTAATGTTTCCTTGATAACGACGTGGATGCCGCGGCTGATATGATCACAGACACAATTCTCTTTGGAATGAGAAACTTTATCCCTCATCGGATGAAGGGTATCAAGCCAAAAGAAAAGGCATGGCACGGCTCGATCTGTAAAGAGGCTGTCAGGGTTAGAGAAATATTTTTTCGGTCCATCAAGACCAACCTAACAGAGGAAACCGAAAAAAGTTTAAACGAGAAAGAAGTCACTGCAATGTCTTTCTTAAGCGAGTGAAATTCCGATACGACCAAAAACTGAGGCAAAAAGTATTGCAATGTCCCAAAGGAAGTAAAAATTGTTGGTCTTTCGTCAAAAACATTAGAAATTTTGATTTATCCTCCAACCTAACGCTTATTGACAATGACATTCCAGCTGTCAACTTTTTGGGCAAGGCAATCTTGTTGCTGCACACTTTGCAGCCAGTTCAACACTTCTAGATTGTGCTTTGTTCCCACCTACATTTGAGTGCGCCGAATCATCAATGGGACGAATCCACTTTCGTACTCGTGTAGTAGCAAGAGTAATCAAAGATCTTAATATCCACAAATCCGCTGGTCCAGATAATATACATAACTCCCCTCCTTCTGAAGAGGTGTTCTTCCTCGCTGGCAAAACCACTGCGTAAGCTTTTTCATCAATCCTACTCTTTAAAACTCTTTCCGAGCAGATGGAAAACAGCATTTGTCCAGCCCGTTGTCTAGCATTTGTCGTCCCTGTCGTCCTACGGATCCATTGCACTTATGTCCCTTCTTTCCAAGGTCATGGAAACGCTGATAAGTCGCCAGCTAATGAAATATCTCGAAACATGAAAACTTCTTAATGACCGGCAGTCAGGTCCACTGGTGATTTGATGGCATGTCTCACCGAAAAGTGGAACCAAAGCGTACATCAATCTGACGAAAGCAAGATAGTTGCACTTGATATTTCTAAGGGATTTGACAGAGTTTGGCATCAGGCTTTTTTGTCGAAAATGCGTGCTTTTGGGATCGATGACTCTCTTCTTCAATGGATTAGAAATTACCTTTCGAAACGTTAAATTCAAGTTGTCTGGAATGGTTTCAAGTCTGATGTTCACAAAACAAATGCTGGTGTACCCCAGGGCTCCGTTCTGTCTCCGACACTCTTTTTAATTTTCATCAACGATCTCTTGTCTGCTACTTCTAATCCAATATATTCTTTTGCTGACGACAGCACTCTCCGCTTTTCATATTTTATTGCTATTGCTCTTCGGCAGTAGAACGGGAACGGCAGTGTACGTTAAGCTCATTGGGGAACTATCAACAGAATGGAATGTAATGCTTCCAAAATGCAATACTGTCTGCTGTCATTAAAGCGAGATTTAAATACCCAGCCATTATTCATGAATGACACTTGCGTCGTCGAAGCGGAAAAACTTTCCATTCTCTGTATGTGTGTCAGTGACAACTTACGTTGGAATGACCACATATTCGATGTCGTCAAAAATGCTAGGTTTCCTCAAGCGATATAAGAAATATTTTACCCCTCTGATCTGGCCACAATATATAAGGCACTCATCCCCAAATTTGGAGTACAATGCCCTTATCTGGTCAGGTGTTCCTAAAACATCTCTGCACCTGCTAGATAGGATTCAAAACCGCGCGATAAAACTCGTAGGTGATACTAATTGACACCCTCGAACACCGACGTGATGTCTCCGGTCTCACTTTGTTTTATCGCTATTTCCACCACCAGTGTTTCATAGAAATCGGCAGTAGCATTCCGCCCCTTCAAACCTTCAACCGTAATACCTGTCTCGGTACGAATGCTCACTAGTTTGCCTTTAAAGCTTATGGAATGCCCTGGAGAGCTCTCTATTTCCTGCTCGTTATAACTTACAAGCATTTAAAAACAATGTACATCGGTACCTCTCTTTTTTTCTTCCTTAGGTTGCCTTCGCCCGCGCTATGTACAAACATTTTAAAGGTACACAAATTCCTTGAGCGCGCGTTCATTATATAGTCTTCAGGAAGGAGACGGATAGTCTCATTAGATGGTAAAGTGGCTGAATATGATCTTTCTGCATTTAGTCGCTTTTTACAACAAGAACGGGAACGATCTGCGGCATGGTTTGTGTAAGCCATTGCTGCAGAGCAAAATTTTAGTGGCAAATATCTATTATACCGGGTTGGCCAATAAGTGAACTTTGTTTCTTCAGTTGCAATTAAAGCTTAGATATTTATTGTTAGGAAAAACGTTGTGCAACCTTTCGGGAAATTTCAAAATGCCCCTTTCGTAGAACGTTTGATTTTTTTCTGCGCGAAGAATTGCTCCAAGCTTCCAGTGAGATGAAATTTTTCTCATTATGTGAGTCCTGCAGGGGTCGGAATAAATGGCAATAGGGTACAAGATCAGGTGAATACGGCGAGTGAGGTAAAATATCCCATCCAAACTGCAACCACTTCGGCCGAATTTGCATAGAGATATGCGGTCTAGCGTTGTCTTGCTGGAGCACGACGCCCCTCCGATTAACCAGCTCCGCAAGTTTTTCGCTGATTGCATCCTTCAGTCTATCCAATTGAGAGCAGTATTTATCGGAATCAATGGTTTGGTTATGCGAAAGAATCTCATAATACGCAATTCCCTTTGGAGTCCGGCTTTTGGAATAGTTAAAGGTGGCTCACATCTTTTGCTCCATGATGTTTTCCATTCCTTGTTGCTGTAAAGAATGCACTTTTCATAGCCGGTTATCATCCGTTTGAGAGCATGTGAAATCACCATCGCAAAAACGTCGAAACCACTTACGAACAGTCCAGATACTGAAAGAGTTATTTTTGTGCAGAGTATTTTGCTTTTCGAAACTAAAAGAGCAGAGCAGACTCCTTGTTTGTCTCCACTTTCAAAAGTACCCCAAATGCGTAAAACCTCACCGATCGCGATGAACTTTCTTTCGCATGTTTACTTCGATTTTTATTTAAATAAAACAAAACTACAATCTCGAAACAACATTTACAAACTCCGTCATTCAAATTCAACTTTAATGCTAACGATAAACAGAGGGAACTTATTGGCCAACCCAATATTCAAATCAGGAGTGCCAATCAGTGTTTTACGTTTAGTGAAATTCAGTTTATAAAACTTGAATCAAGTAAATTACCATTATGGTCCGTCTGGATTCTGCTAATTGATTTCCATTTTACACTTGCTTAAATGCAGCGATCTTTTCATTGTTTTAAAGAATGACACTAGCATCAACAATAAAATCGAAGATTCGACAAATAAGCTATAAATTCAATATTTTATGAGAATATCATCTTGAAAATACTTTTTATTTTCGTATTCTAATCTCACTTTCACAAAATATATACGAGCATCTGTATTGCGATAAAACAAGATTCGAAAAAAACATCCTAAACCAATCCTGAAATACTCATGGATAGTCGCTTTCTATGTTGTTGAACAAGGTTACCGGAATTGATTAACTATTTTCGGAACTGGTCTTTTGAAATGCATCTTAGAAAATATATTAAAATAATTTATAAATCCATGAACTATAATATTTTCATAGAAAGTCGTTATAATAAAATAAAAAATCTTTTTAGAGCTATCTACATGTGTCAAACTAGTTTTTGACTTTACAAATTTGACTTTAAAAATAGCGTTCTTAAAAGTGACGCAATAAAGTCTTTTAATTTCTTTCATCTGGCAATATTCCAAATTCTGTAAGTTGTTAATCCATTCAAGGTTCTTAAGCAATGTCTTCCGTATTCGAAGTTAGATTTCCTTCAACCAATCAGTCAACACCCGAAAGTTTACGAAAACATACTCGTCCATTCGTTATGACAGATGGCAAGATTAATCATTTCTACACTTTTGAAAATAGTTGTGATTGGGAAGTTCACTAATTACCTACTTATCATGTTTCCGCCTAGTTTAAATTTATATAAAAAAAAAAAGAAATATATATGTAAGACGAAAGAATTCCTCTTAATGTGCCGCTCTAATCAATCAATCGGAGCATGTTGTCTTGTTAAGCCTGGCATTACACCTAGCTTAAGGCAATCAATATCTAGCGACTTAATGGATATTTAATTATAATTAAATGTTAGCACTACATTTAGCTGATGAATGAGATGATCTTGTCTTGAGAGTCTCCAAATAGCTCATAAAATTATAAGATATGCAAATTCCAAGATGACTGTACAAATGTATCTTTACGATAGACAATCTGAGCAGAAGTGTAGGCGTGATACGAATAGTGCTCTTCAGCTATTTCTTATCGGTTAAATCGATGTTGATGTTGGAAAATGGTATTTTGATTGGGGTTCGGATGTTTATTCAAAATTTATTAATTAGATGTCAAATAAATTTATTGAATTAAGCGATTGATACACGGTATGTGGCGAATAACAACGGGTTTAGCCTGTTGGTACTTTATTTATGTGGATGATGTTGCAATGGTATTCAACCTTGGGATGGAACCAGACAATTTTTTTGGTGTCGAATACTAAATTTTGGTCGAGAATTTATTTATAACTTTATTAAATAGGTAAACTGTTTAGCAAGCCTTAATGGCCTCAGGAAAAGATAAACACAAGTGAGCAGTTCACAGTTGCTTGAATAATCTTGAATTGTCCTATTTTGCTATGAAGCAGACGTCACTATTACCCACAAAGTACGATGGGATGGCATACGAATAAAAAGAGAATGGAAAGCTGTGACATACGAGTATACTGGTGGCTATTAGCGAGAACAGAGTAGATTTACGGTAAGCGGCAGCACAAGGCATGAAATTCTAAACTTTTGGAACATGAGCAAACGCCTTGTAACAATGCGCAGGTTAGATGGGCTAACATAAACCTGATATGTACCCCTTGTCCCACAGAGAAAAACATCGCAGACACCTGATCATACCATATAACCATCAACCGACTTGCTCATGTTGTGATCGACGTTAAACATTTCTCCAGTGTTACCGATTGCATAAATACTGAGGGACCAATATAGATTCGGATTAGTACCTAATTGCGGCCATGGTACGATATTTTAGATATCTCCGCACGGAGAAATTCTGTTGGACGGCTGCAATCGTAACAAACCGCCAAAACTTCCACTGGTCACGTGTTTCGCAACATCTTGTCTAGTACATTATATCAAGCGCTGAAGATCGGTGGCAATGATTCCGAGAAGCCGTCAGAAATGCCGCAACTGATGCTGAGTTTTACCAGAAATTCTGGTTTGATGAAGAATGCAGGCAAATACACATACCAAAGCAAGAAGGAAAAGAAAAAGTACAGGAAGCGCGCGATGGTTGTCTCACAGAAAACAACATTCAAACTTTGCGAATATGTCCATTCTACGAAAATGAAGTAAAGATAACAAAACATACACTCGTAAATTCCTTAAAAGAATTCGTAGAGCAAATCTCAGTTTAATTTGCAGGATCAAGGAAGTAAACCTTACAAACTGCGCCAACTATAGAGGAATCACTCTCCTTAATATTGTGTGCAAAATTTGGCCTGCCTATTGTGTGTACACTTGAAACCATTCGTCAGAGATCTTATTGGAAACTAGCAGTGAAGTCTCAGGTCTATTAAGTACCCAATTGACAAAATATGCACACTACGATAGATAGTCTAAAAATTTCAAGAATTCCAGATTGATACTCACTACCTCTTTGTGCATTTTAAGACCGCATATGGTATGACGCATCTACAGTACTGTGCAAAACCTAAGTAACCATCGGGAGTCCGCACTTCATAGTAAATTTTTCAACTTTCTACCCCACCAAATAAAAAGAAATGGATATGTAATGATGTGTAATAGAGTGTATTTGGAAATTCACTACTTTTTATAAAAGTAATAATACTTCAGATAAAAAAAAAACCGCAAATACCAACAAAGTAGCCAAATTGAGCTGTGCAAAATCTAAGAACTTTGTAACCCACTGTAAAAAAAAAAAAATAGCTAACAATACTTTTCCAGTCAGGTTACACATGAAATGTTGTGAGCTCTTTGCATTTGATCCTGAGTGATTGTCTTTGATCAGTTTTCTTTTAAGTTAGTCGCATAATTGATATTTTTTAATAATGTCGCGACAAAGTTACTCTTCTTCTCTTAAATTATTGATGAACTTAAGTCTGGAGATACTCAGGCAACATTAGCTAAACATTATAATACTCGTATTAATAAATCGATTATTTCACGTTTAATAAAAATATATCATGCAACAGGAGTCGTTGAAAGTCAAAATGTCAGTAGTAGGCCGCGTAAGACAACTTGTCGAACGGATAGAAACATTTGTGATGTAATTAAAAAACAACCGTGCATAAGTTCGAATGAAGTCGTAAAATTACTTGCTTTAAACATTGATGCTAGCACGGTGCGAAGACGTGCAATTGAAAATAAAAAGTGATGCCCACAAAAAGACATTTAAGGAACAGGTAGTGCAATTAAATTCTTTAAACATAATTCACACTAAAATTTTTTTTCATATTAGGCTAAATTTTGCAAGAACATATCAACACCTGTGTCCTGAAAAATGGAAAACAGTTCTTTTCAGCGACGAGTCAAAATTTAATATAATTAATTCTGACGGGATATGTTATGTGAGACGTCGTAAAGGGCAGCGACACAATTCTAGATTCTGCACTCCCACTGTAAAGCATGGTAGGGATAATGTGATGGTGTGGACCTGTTTTTTGGCAAGAGGTACGAAATAGACGGAATCATGGACCGGGTTAAATATAAATCCATTCTAAAATCGGTATCACTACCAAATGCGGAGTGGGAAATGCCACTTCGTTGGGTGTTTCAACAGGATAACCATCCGAAACACACATTGAAGTTGGTAAAGGAATGATTAGCGGATATTGGGATTCAAGCCATTGATTGGCCGGCCCAATCACCCGACTTGAATCCCATCGAAAACCTATTTGGTATCCTTAAAAGCCGTGTCGCTTGACAACACTTTTCTAACAGGTCTCATCTATTCAATGCTTTGAAAGTTGTGTAGGAAAATATACCAGGATACACTTTCAAAGTTAATTACTTCTACGCCTCGTCGTTGCGCCTCTGTTATTTAAAATAAAGGATATTATTTTGTGTAATTAAAAAAGTTGCTTAGGTTTTGCACAGCTCAATTTGGCTACTTTGTTGGTATTTGGGTTTTTTTTTTTATCTGAAGTATTATTACTTTTATAAAAAGTAGTGAATTTCCAAATACACTCTATTACACATCATTACATATCAATTTCTTTTTATTTGGTGGGGTAGAAAGTTGAAAAATTTACTATGAAGTGCGGACTCCCGATGGTTACTTAGGTTTTGCACAGTACTGTATATCATAGAAACGCGGTATACAGAACCATTTCTAGTTTTGGAATCCGTGAATGACAGATTGTGTAGAACACGATACAGAATGCTCTCTGCTCCGTAAAGGTTGGACACAATACCAGCAAGACCTTTAACCTCAAAAAGGGCTTAAACAAGTTTATGCTCTGTGGCCTCTTAAACATCGTAATTCAGTGTGAAACTCGCAATCCAACACCAGAGGCATATTTTCCAAGAATTTTCGAAGTAGTTAGACAAGTGGTCCATCCACGTTCCACTCTATTATCGACATTTTATTAAAAATTAAACTAAAAGATTCGTTAAAGAAGGTAATTGACTAATAAGGTCTTGTCAAGACACACGAAGGGAACGCTATATATAGTAAAACATAGTTCTTCGAGTGATTTTTGATTCTGTTTCCGTTATAGTGAACCTGGTCAGGAAAGTACGAATCAGTCTTCAACATGTGGAGTAGATGGATATTAATACTTCAGCCAGAAGAATCCACAATGGCGAAAACCTCGCCTTATGTGTCGCGCACAAGTTGAAGGAGACCTTAACTATTTATGGGTTCAGCCCCAGGTCCACTCCGGGATGTAGCACTATCTAATTATGTAGGTAAATAAATATATAACAAGTTAACAATACAGTTTAATGGAATTAGACATTGCTACTACTACTGATGCTACCAGTAACATATCAGAGAATTTAGAGAGGAAATGCTTTACGGCATCATTGTTATTTTCGGTGTTACTTAGGGCCAGAACTTAAGATGTTTCGAAAAATTGCAATGCCTCGTAGCAATACTAGAAGCAGTCTGCAGTATCTTCTGCTCAAAAAAATCAAGAGCACGGCCAGGTGTGTTATAATGGAACGAATTGCTTGATTACACGAAAGCTTATTCCACAAAACAACTCACACATAGAAAAGAATGGACCTCATTATACCCCCTTAGATCCAAAAACAATGGTCCTTGACGTAAAGCTAAATGCTTTAATAAAACTTCTTTGTGTTGCTAGAAAACAGTGCCTAGGTTATGTTTTCAAGTCAAAATTTTTAGTTCAAAGAAGCTTACTATCCACGATAAAGCCTAAAACCTTCTCGTAGTCTTCCCGGTGGAACATATTCTGATGTCCTTTAGTTCGAGCTGAGACAGACTTGTCACCTTCCTTTTTGTTATAAAGAGTACAACAAGAAGATTTCTTTTACTGAGAGTGAATTATTAATCCGCTTATTGTCGATTATGTCTAGGATTGCTTGAGCTTTAAAACAGATAAGTTGTAAGCATGTCCCGACAGACAGTACATAAATAATATATGAACGTAGAAGAACATGGAAAGCTAAGAGCGTGCACATGTAGTATGTATTCTCGTATTACAAAACCACATACGAAGGTGGTCAGATTTCAAAGTGAAGTACGTCACCTCCTTCACAACACTATTATCCCTGGCGGTCGTTACCTGTCCAACCTCGAGCTATAGTAAATGGTCTTTCACTAAGCGGTTCCTATCTTCAAATTTAAATAAAACAAAGTACTCGTATGTGTGAGATATCATCGAAATTTTTTATTCGTTTGAAAGTGGTGGCGCGCGTCCGAAATATCCAATTTTCCATGACTCTGACGCATAAATCAGGCTGAATTTGACCGATGGCATGGGTTATGTTGGCTTTGAGGACCGCTGTGGTTTGTGGCTTATTCGCATGGACCTGCGACTTCAGAAAATCCCACAAGAAAAAGTCTAACGGGTTCAAATCGTATAATCTCGGTGGCCAGTTCACATCACCTCCACGTGAGATGACCATGTCCTCGAATTGCCCGTGCAGAATTTCCAATGTAGCGAGAGCTGTGTGGCACCATGTCGTTGGTGTCCATATCATCTAATTCAGTCCAAAAAAAGTTGGTAATCATCCACCAATAGCGCTCGCCGTTGACGGTGATGGCCTGGCCAACGTCGTTCTCAAAGAAATATGGACCGATGGCGCCGCCAGCCCAAAATCCACACCAAATAGTGACTTTTTCGTAATGCATTGGACGCTCTTGAATCTCATGTGGCTTGGCATTGTCGCAAATTCGACAATTTTGTGTTGACGTACCCATTCATCCAGAAATGGGCCTCATCGCTGAAGATGATTTTTCGATGAAAATTAGAGCGAGTTTGCAACTACCCAAGAGCCCATCCAGTGAAGACAACGACGTGTCTATGGCCGTTTACCTTTGTACGGGTGTGAGTGGCCATGGCCGTGGCCGTGGCTCAAGTGATAGTGTATTGGCTTCCCAATCGGACGGTTCGTGGCCGAAAATCGTTTTTTCAGGTAACTAAAATCTTGTGAGATGAATGTAGTCTCCCCATTAAATGTTGGATGCCACCCATGGAGCGAAATAACCACTGAGCCCAAACATCACATGCTTTGGCATCATAAGTGTAGACCTACCCACTTGAGTGTTGAGTTCTTAAAAAAACAAAAAAAAGGCCCAAGTCACTGCGTAAAATTCGCCAAATTGTGGTCTGCGAAAGACCGAGTTCTTGTGACGACGCGAAATCGACTGCCTCGCATTCTCCTGCACACTATCGGCAGATCTTGCGTTTCGTCAAAGTACGAATAGTCCTCTCGGTAGGACCATTATGGACACCGTAAAATGGGCGAAGCACGCGGAACGCTGCCCGAACAGAGCACCGTTGTTGAACGCTATGTCCATCTATGGTGATTTTGCAAAACAGACTGAATAAATGACAGGCTATTTGACAACAATATGGCCGCTGTCAACTGTCAAAGTTCAAAAGTCCCTATTGTAAGACCCTGTAGTAAGTGACATCTTACCTAAAACAGATCGACTTTGCTGATCATATTTGTGTGCTTCTTTGGTAAATTATGAACCCCAAAGAATGTTGCAAAGTTTTCAAGCTGACAAATATAAAAGTGAACACTTCCCAAAATTACTAAGCATGAACTCAACTGATGATATCACTAAACTATATATTTTCAATCTATCAGTATTTTTGGTATAAAAACTAGATTAAGGCTATTCGCCTCAACCAACATTTACACTGATTCAAATCCTTCTGGTAAAACCACTGCACTCCGTTCACAGCTTAAATTTAAAATATTTCGCAGCCAATTTTACCATCTACAATACATACCATGTCGATCTATAACAATTTTATTTAATGTGTAAACTTACCTAAGCACGTTGTTAAATCCATTGCTCCTGAATGCAAACAGCCATTCTTCCGTTTCATCACATTGGCCAATTTATCCACACAGAAGCAATCATTTGAATATTCTGGCCCAATGTCATTCAGGAAATTATCACCAATTGAATACCGGAATCCAGGAATACCCTTGTACTGTATATCACCCTGATAGAACAACTCAACCGATCGACAAATATCCGCACTGAAAATATACATGGAATCGCCACGTTTCCTGAATGGCGGATAGGCGGAAGCGTCAGTTCCATTAATTAAATTACAAATCGATGTTTCACTGTCACTGCTATTTAGCCAGACTTGTAGTGTACTGGCCTCGTCGAGCTTTTGTATTTCCATTAATTTCATGGCATTACCTCGACCTGTGTGCACCTCGTACACATCTTCGCCGGTGCGATTTTTCTGCAAAGACACAAACACCTATAGTTATGACGATAATCAACTTTAACCAACAAATTTAACATACGTACATGGTGAAAGAATGAAAATGCTAAGCTTCCATCGTTCAGAGTGCGAATCGTTTTGGATCCTTGCTCTTTAATTTGCTGACATATTGCTCGTGCTAACCCGATGGGGTTAATGCAGAAGCGAACTCCATCGAAGAGATATTGTCGAACAGTTGTGGTAACAAACATTGACTTGGCATCATTGAAAACGCCTCGAAGATTTGCATTTAGATGCATTAGTAGCAGGGATAAGCCAGGGTCATTTTCGGCTATCTGAAGAATAGACTAATAGAATGGGAACATATTTAGATACACCAGATATCATGACATGGTTATGAATTAGTTAAGAGTTAAAACAAGCAATGCAGCTAAAACCATAATTTATTGCGTACCATAGATAATTACACAGTACCCCCCCAATTAGTTTTATGGTTTTGTGTATAATGGAAGGAGGCTCGTGATACCATCATTATTAATGAATTGAATGATAAATGTGAGTGGATGTATGTACGAGTATATGTTATGTACATAGACGGAGAGATCTAAAGATACGAAAATACCAAACTCCACATAAAGAAGTATCTTCGACATCAACAGTTCAGATGAGTGTCAATTTTTTTAATTAAATTAAGTACGTGGGACGGGGGTCATTAATATTGATTGCTTGATTTACGTATTCTATTTCAAATAATGCAATCGCTGATTGAAATCGAAACTGCTACGTACGTATACAGGTACTAGTAAAACTGACCTCTGGACTCTGCTCAATCGATTTGCTAAGAAACCTCTGAGGACAGCCATATGATATGATTAATAATCTGAGGTAGAAATATGTTGAAATTAAATTGATTATGCTTCAGCACTCGTATGAGTCTATGTATTGAAAAAATGGCCTGATGCTCAGTATGGAAACATGATTTTTGTAAGTTGTTGCTTTCACAAAATACCAAACCACATGAACATGCTTTGTATCTTCATTAAGTTAGTAAACTCATCAAATAAAACAAACTACTACCAGATCATGGAGTAAATATTTCGGGAATCTATAAAACTCAGCAAAACACCACTTTTTGTTGTAATAATAAAACCTTATCAGGCAAGAGCGATTCGTGATTTCGTACTGCAGCGTTGCACTATATAGGGTGTCCCAAAAATCAACGTCAAGCCGGAAACGGGTGATAGATCAAGTGGTGTCGGTTATCACAAAATTATAAAAAAAAATCTAAGTCATGTAACATATTGGGTATATTCGTGCGGTTTTTTTCTCAGTATTATTCAAAGTATTGCCCATCTGAAGCTATGACTTTTTCCCATCTTTCTGGCAATTTGTGGATCCCATCCCAAAAGAACTGCGCTGGCTTGGCAGCCAAGAATGAATAAAGCCAATTTTTGATATTCTGCTCTGATGTGAACCGTATTTCAGTGAGGGCGTTCTGCATCGACCGGAACAAATGGTAGTCAGAAGCGGCAAGGTCTGGGGTATAAGGCGAGTGGTGTAAGACTTCCCATCCATTGTTTTCCAAATAGTTCTTAACCGAAATACCAACGTGGGGCCGAGCGTTGTCATGATGGAAAATTATTGCCTCATGTCTGGTCGCATATTCCGGGCGTTTTTCGGCCACTGCTCTCTTCAAACGGATTAATTGTGTTCGGTAGCGTTGTCCGTTGATGGTTTCACCTGGTTTTAGCAGCTCATAATACAACACACCCATCTGATCCCACCAAATACAGAGCATTACCTTCGCGCCATGGATATTCAACTTTGCCGTTGATTTGGCTGGTTGGCCGGGTTTCATATATGATTTTTTGCGCTTGGGGTTGTCGTAATGGAACCATCACCAGTAACAATCCGATGCAAAAATGACTTCCTTTTGTGGCGTTCCAGCAGCATTTCGGACATGCAAAACCGACTTTCGACGTCTCTCGGCTTGAGTTCATGTGGAACCCAATTTCCTTACTTTTGAAAATATCCAGCTGCTTTTAAACGTTTTGAAATGGGTGCTTGAGTGACACCCAAAGATTCTGCGAGCTGTTCTTATGTTTGGCAACAATCTTCATAGAGTAATGCTTCCAGTTCTGCATCGTTTTTGGCTGCCCAGGACGTTCATCGTCTTCCAAGCCAAAATCACCACTTTTAAATCGTGCAAACCACTTTTGGCACGTTCGCTCAGCTAGCGCATGTTCACATAAACTTCCACCAAAATACGATGACTTTCGGCAGCAGTTTTCTTCATATTAAAGTAATGAAGAACTCCCCGCAAAAACACTTTTTCAGGCAAAAAGTTCGACATATTTGAGTGAAAAAAAATTATTGTTGTTTACGCTTCAAATGAATGACGTATACTGAAATGACGTACAATGACAGTAGCTTTCCAACGCATGTTCCAATGGAATAATATAAGTTACGCCATCTCTTAGCAAACCGCACGAAGTTATAGACCCAATACTTTTAAAATTATTGGCACTCAAAAAAGATCGAGAAATCTGACACCCTGTGACAATCTTTCAAGTACTGTGATCGCAAATCTTCGCTCTTCTTCGATTTTTTTTTTTTTGCCACGTAACCCTGAGTAACTCTTCTGTAAATTACGGTCCAAAATTGAAGCATAACTATATCGGTTTTAACTAAAATATTGCTTTTTTATCCATCCATGTATCTTAAAATCATTAATCACCTAACTTGGACTGACTGTACTGACAAAAAAATGTACTGTGCCATATTGGCAAGTAACTTTAAAAGATGGCGTATTTAGTCTGGATTCCAAAACAGTATGACACTTGCTAGACTAACGCTTAATTAAAGAAAAAAAAAATATTTTGTTAAGGAAACCCGATTCATAGTTAATTCTTTTTAATAAGTTAAAATGAGTTCCAATTGTGAGCGAGACAGACACTGACGCCGTGATTGAAACGGATAAACACGCCATTTCGACTAGTATGAGTGAAACAGATAGAAATGCCACCCTTGTCAAGTAGTGACGCATAGGCACGTCGTGCAATACTGCAGTACCTTACGCTCCTTCGCTTACAGCGCAGTATTCTGTTTTCGTGTTGATTTCGTGCCTACAACTTTGGCTTTCTTCATTGGACTTCATTGCATTGCGACTTTGGTTTGCTATCTGAACGTTTCCGTCGAACCTTCTGGACTAGTGTTGATGGTTGATCCCGTGATTGTGTAGTGTGAATGCCGTCATGCCATCTCGACACACTGCTCAGGAATATGCTAACTGTTGTATTGGCATCACTCACTCTTTTGTAAACTGTCAATTAGAAATGTCATTAATAAAATGATTCACTCTTTTCCTGTTCGTAAAACATGGTGGCAGCGGTGAGCAGAAAAGCCAAATAACGTATTTAGGACACACAATTGTGGAGGGGGAGACAAGACTCGACAAAGAAAAGACGAATGCCATTGTGAAAATGGAGCCGCCAAAAAATGCAACAGAAATCCAGCGTTTTCTTGGCATGGTGAACTTTGTTGGAAAATACATACCGAACAAGTCAAAAATACTTGAGCCCATAACAAATCTGTTGTGCAAAAGAAACGCATTTATATGGGGAGATGCACAGGAAAAGGCATTCCAGCAAATAAAAGAACTTCTTGCTTCACCGCCTAACCTCAAGATGTACGACCCAACAAAGGAAACAATTGTGATGCTTCCATGAAAGGTCTAGGTGCTGCACTGCTGCATAAACACGGAGAGAATGTACACCCTGTTTCATATATTTCCAGAACATTAACAGAAGCCGAAAAAAAAACTATGCAAACATAGAGAGAGAAGCTCTAGCCATAGCATGGGCTTGCGAAAAATTTAAAAATTACTTGATCGGGCTACATTTCATAATAGAAACGGACCACAAGCCTTCGCTTCAACTTCTTAAAACCAAGTGTTTAGATGATCTTTCGCCCTGTATGCAACGTATCCGTATGAGGATGATGAGATACGACTATACAATTACATATGTGCCAGGAAAAAACTTGGTCGTTGCCGATCACTTATCTAGGACAGCTATTGACAACAGCTCTACACCATGAGAACTGGTAGAAGAAATAGATGCATATTTACATCAAATATCGCTGCAAAGAATTCACAGAAACGACGAGCTCATTACTGAAACGATTAAGCGTCAGCTGATAGATCCGGAATGTAAAGAATTAAGAAAATACATACAGGAGGGATGGCCACGAAAAGAAAAACTGCGATCGAAGATGAAAGTCCATTATTCAGTTAAAGACGAGATGTCGATAGTTGACAATTTGCTGCTACGCGGAAACCGAATGATAATACCAAAGGGTCTCAGAGGTATAATGCTCGAAAAACTTCCTCAATATCATTTAGGCATTACGAAAACGAGAGCCTGTGCTCAAGGGACGATGTAGTGGCCAGGTATGTTATATCAAGGGAAATTGAGGTGAAAGTAAAATGTTGTCCCAGGTGCGTACAACAGGCAACCAATAAACACGAACCATTGGTACCTTCCGAATTTCCAGAATATGCTTGGCAGAAAGTCGGTATGGACTTTTTTTAAGTTGGAGGCCAAATGGTATCTTGTCATAATAGACTGTTTTTCGAGATATCCAGAGGTAGTGGAATTGAAACGAATGCGGATGAGCGACATAATTCAAGCCTGCAAATTCATTTTTAGTCGGGATACCTCAGTACATATATACGGATAGTGGAACTCAATTCCAAAATCTGTCCACATCCGAGTTTCGAAGGTTTTCAAAAGTCTGGTCATTTGAGATCATAACGAGTAGTCCACACCACCATCAAGCAAATGGAGCTGGGGAGGCCGGTGTAAAAATGGTAAAGAATATTTTGAAAAAAAATCCGGAGGAATTCCCGATGGCTTTACTAGCGTATAGAAATACATCGCTTTCAAATGGGTTCAGTCCAGCGGTACTTTGTTTTGGACGAAAACTTCGGGAGAATATACCCAACGTTAACTTACAAGCGAAACCAGATCTTCAAAGACTTAGACAGAGGGAAGCAGCATACAGGAATAGGTACAAGCAATACTATGACAAGAGACCTGGGGTTAAAGAATAAAGTGAGCTAAAACCAGGGGATTATGTATGAGTAACTGACCTTCGACGTCATGGGAAAATAATTCAGAAAGTTATTCGCCGAAATAGATTTCACATTATTAAAACACCATACTTAGACTCGTTACAGACAAATTCTTTCATATACTCGTACAACACTGCAGATGTAATTCAGGGTAGCCACAATGAAATTTTAGACGACAACTCAAGAGACAAGGTTCAACCTACGGAGAGAAGAGGAGACGGAATCGTATCGCACACATCAGATAATGAAGAGGGAGAAAGAAACAATCGACGTGATAGCAGTTACGCCTTAATTACCAGATCTGGAAAACGAATATATCGTGTGGAAAACTTTATCTTTTATTTCATCCTAACATTTGAAATTCTTGAAACTAAAGGAAACTTATACCGATTTTTTTAAATACATAGAACTAAATTAATTAGATTGTAAAACTTTTGAAATATTTAAACTCGAATATACGAGTATGGATCATTTGTTAAGTGAGTATTAATATCTTGAGGGGGATGTTGTATTAGCATCACTCAGTCTTTTGTAAACTGTCAATTAGAAATGTCATCAATAAAATGATTCACTCTTTTCCTGTTCGTAAAACACTAACATGCATCTCATTTATGGGGAATGCAGATGTAATGCTAGTGCTGCAGCCAGACTTTATCATGAGAGATATCCAAATGGTCAGCGTCATCCGGACCATCGAGTGTTTGTAAATGTGCACCGGTCATTCTCAGAGGGTCGATTTCCAAATCTAATGGTTAGTGAGGGAAGCCTCGTCATGCCCTACGAGGACGAAGTCTTACAAGCAGTCGCACAAGACCCTAGTACCTCAGTACGTGCAATTGAAGAAAGCATAGGAGTGCCCAAAATTACCGAATTCTAAGGAAAAACCAGCTTACCATGTACAACGAGTCCAAAGTCTGCTAGCCCGAGTTATCCACACAGAGTGCAATTTTGTCAAACGATGTTGCATAGATTCAGAGAAGATCCGAGATTCTTCGAACAAATTCTATGGTCGGATGAATCAACTTTTCAAAGGGACGGTTATTTGAACCTCCACAATTTGCACGAGTGGCACGTGGAAAATCCACATTTGATGCGGTAAGATAAATCACAGTACCGTTTTAAAGTAAACATGTGGACGGGAATTTTGAATGGTAGAATTATTGGCCCATTCGACAACCACTTACCAAATTTATTGGAAGACGTGCTACTAAATATTTATTCATGCATGTGGTATCAACAAGATGGCTGCACAGCGCATATGCTCGCACAGTACGAGATTTCCTCGATCGGAAATACTCCAACAGGTGGATAGGGCGGTCTGGTACAATTTCGTGGCCAGCCCGTTCACTTAATTTAAATCCTATCGATTTTTTTTACTGGGGACCAGTAAAAGAAAAAGTCTATTCTAAGCCGATAGAGAATTTAAACGAGCTACGACAAAAAATTGCAGAAGCCGTTGAAGACATCAACTCCAGAAGATATACCCGTCTTATTACCAAATCATTTGTAAGAAGATGTAGAGCTTGCATTGCCGCTGAAGGCGAACAGTTTGAACATTTGTTGTACGATACAAGATCGGTAGATGGCGATCCTGAGAGTATACACCCAGAGAACATAGTGTTCTGTGTGCTGTGGGACGGGAAAAAAATGAAATGAAATGACAAGGATGGCATCTCTATCTGTTTCACTCACACTAGTCGAAATGGCGTGTTTATCCGTCTCAATCACAGCGTCACTGTCTGTCTCGCTCACACTTGGTACTCATTTTAACTTATTAAAAAGAATTAACTATGAATCGGGTTTCCTTAACAAAATATTTTTTTTGTCCTTAATTAAGCGTTGGTCTAGCAAGTGTCATACTATTTTGGAATCCAGACTAAATATGCCATTTTTTAAAGTTACTTGCCAATATGGCATAGTACATTTTTTTGTCAGTACAGTCAGTTCAAGTTGGGTGATTAATGATTTTAAGATACATGGATGGATAAAAAAGCAATATTTTAGTTAAAACCGATATAGTTATGCTTCAAATTTGGACCGTAATTTACAGAAGAGTTACTCAGGGTTACGTGGCAAAAAAAAAAATCGAAGAAGAGCGAAGATTTGCGATCACAGTACTTGAAAGATTGTCACAGGGTATCAGATTTCTCGATTTTTTTGGAGTGCCAATAATTTTAAAAGTACATGACTTAGATTTTTTTTTATAATTTTGTGATACCGACACCACTTGACCTATCACCCGTTTCCGGCTTGACGTCGATTTTTGGGACATCCTGTATATAAAAGTTAGATTGCTTGCTACTCAAGAAATGGATTTTAAGGCGACCTTAGGTGAACCAGTGTAACCAATGTAACCGACATCAGTCGAGAAAAAAAACTTGCTCAACTTTAATTAGGAAAGACGGCAGCTTTGGGGGTTAAATTTGTGGAAATGGCTCCAAAATTCTCTAAACTAAGAGTAGGTACTGAGCACTGAAGGTATGTAGAACAGCTTTGTTGAAAAATGCAAGAGCGGTCCAAAAACTTGGCTTTGTATTTCAAAAGGCCAGATTTACAAAAAACAAGGGAAGAGCTCTTTAAATGGCATTTAAGTTCAAAAAGCAAGCGTCTTAAGTGTGAAATAAGTATAGAGAAAATGGAAAAACGGATACAGTATGTCTTGAGTTAAACTACGAACAGTGCACGAAAGAGGCACAGAAAGCTGTAGGTGGAGCATCTGAAATAACAGTGAAGGCATTGTACCAGGACTTAGATTCAACAACCAATGGAAGAAGTGCAATGTTGAACGACAGTCAAACGAGCAAATATTTTTTAAGATTGTGGTACGGCAAAGAAAAAATTCACAAGAGATTCAATCGCTGAAATATATTCAAGGCGAACTGAAATGTAGCGAACGGGAAGAAATGAGGTCTGCAATAAATGGAGAGAGAATATCAAAACGTTACTTCTCGAACAACTCCTAAGAAGTAAAATTCCGTCAGCTGTCTTGCATAAACAGGAAACGGAGGACATTATATGTAGAAGCCGAAGTAAGCGAAAAAGAAAAAAAAAAAACCGGGAACCATCTATCCAGATCATATGTATATGCTACTCTTCGTAGTGTGGTTCGCGGCATTGTTTAAACAAATGATCAGAGGCGATTTAAAGGCTAACAAATGGAGGCAGAGCTTCCTTGTTTCACCCTATAAAGGCAAAAATGACACGAAAAATTGTAACGACTACCGAGCGGTGAAATTACGTAGAATCGTTTTAGATAGTCGGCAGTGCATGGTTATTAAGCTCCATCGCAACGACAATGAGGCTTTACGGAAAAATATCTTTATTTTTCGAAAGATTTGAGAAAAGCATTCGATAGCGTTCTCGTAGGGTAGCCAGAGATCTTATATGGACGGGAAGAAGGTCTGAATATTATTTGTCCATGAGAAATTACGAGTATACGAGTGTAGCAGAATCAGAAACTTCGTGGGTGAAATATGTAGCATTAGGAGCAATTATACACCTTAACAGTTAATAAAAGAAGAAGAATAAAAAGATAAATAAATAGATATAAAAAGGAATCTTGAGATTTTGGCTTTATCGGGGAAAGTTAGGATTTCTTCCACATAAGGATATAAAATGTATGACGAAGTAAAATTTTCTGGAACTGTATGACGATTATCTTAAACTCTAAAACTTAAGACACTTTCTCTGGTTTACGAAAGATTAACTACCGACAAATAATCATCATTTCTCTTATATTCCTTCAGATACAATACATAAGACCAACGTGCATCGGTACCTATCCTTCTTTCCTCCCTAAATTTCCTTCTCTCGCGCTGTATGCAAGCATTTTAAGGCTACTTTAACCAATTGAGCGCGCGCTACTTTATAAAAACAAAAAAACAGATGTTGATAGATATTTTAACATTTTAGTGCGTAATCAATGTGACAGCTGATTTGACTATGAATAGACTTAGGCTGGAACGACCGCGACGCTTGCATATTTATTTTGAAAATTGTGGTTCAGTTTACAAAACTTACCATGCACTATGTCCATTTTACTTTGGACAAAATCATATATCTGAGCAAGTAATTCGAATAACCATGGATCTTTTTCGCAGCGAACATACTTACGTAGAGACATCATACAGTCTTCACATATCAGGCTATTACTGATGTGGAGTGTTGTATTGACAAGAAATCGAGTAAGCCAATTCATCACCGTGCACAACATCCATTTTATGGAATATTTTAAGGAAATGACATTGTTAACGAACTTACAAGATCTGGTTTGTGCAAGAGTTGAAGCCGGTTGAATATCATGTGCGACGTATGTTCGGTGAATGGGCCGAAAACGAGATTACTCTCGGTCTTTTACCACAAAATGTTGTTCCGCGATGAGGATCATTTTTTGTTTAATTGTTACGTCAAGAAGGAAAATTATCACATTGAGAGTGAAAAAATCCACAAGCCATTATTGAGATAAAAATACTGTTTCGTGTACTTTATGGAGTGACCCATATTACTTCAAAAATGGTGCCAGCAGGAAAGAACAGTCAACAGAGAACGCTATAGATCCTTGATTACAGACTCCATAGTGTGGTTTCAATAACACGGTACAAGATGCGAGCGCCACAATCCATTTATTAAAGGCAACATTCGATGAGCTCATAATTTCGGGTACTGGATCTTTGAATTGGCGCTAAGATCCTGTGATTTAACACCTTGCATTGTTTTCTGTAACGATGGACCACTTGGAAAGTAGCATTCGCCGCGTTATTGCGACAAGTGGTCAAAACTTTCAGATTGCGCTTTATTCGAGCCAGCCACGGCACCCATATGCCTGAAGTCATATGTAAATTAATTTCAGTACCATGGTCAATGCCACGGTTTCATGTATTTTATTTAAGGTCGATACTTTGTGTCTGCACTGAATTGGCGTCAATAGGGAATACAGTCAGCTCTTGATGGTTCGATTTCAAGTAAAATATCTAGAGCAAGATGGAAACCACTCCAGTACGAGGTGACGGTGAAGCTTTCAAAGTGATGTTTGTCGCCCAGTTCTTTTATTATACAGGGTGTCCCCTAATTCGTTGAAGATAATTTGGGAAATGATTCCTGGGCATATTCTAAGAAAAAATCGTTCTACAGTAAGGGTCTATCTCCAATGTTGACATCATTTATCGAGGATTTAAGGAAAGGCTTAAAATCACCATGCGTTCATAAAATGCATTCTCGTGTAGCCCGAGTTTCTACTGCCGCAGGGTTTTTGAAATTAAGCGTCATGCGAATGTGCCTCAGAAACGTAGCAGACACTCGTATATAGAAGAGCATAGGTCACTTTGCATATATCGTAAAAACCAACAAACAAGAAATGTCCTAATCTTGTATCAGTTTTCTTCACTTATGTATGTATATAAAGCGTGTTTCTTTAAGGGCTATACACATTTAATATGCAATAAAACACTATGTCTATGACATTAGCTTTATTTAATAGATAATTTTATGTCATTAGTTTCTAAATATGACATCGGGCATATGCGTGCTATGGGTAGCTCGAATGAACCGCAATCGTGAAGTCCGATTTTCAACAACTTTATCGAACAACTTGGGACGTATATCAGCAATAACACGGCGAATGTTGACTTCCAAATCGTCCAACGACTCTGGTTTATCGGCATAGACTAGTGACTTCACAAACTCCCAAAGAAAGTAATCTAAAGGTGTGAGATCACAGGATCGTGGAGGCAACTTCACAGGTCCATTACGCGAAATTATGCGCTCAGCAAATATTTCCCGCAACAAATTGATGGTGTGGCGCACCGTGTGGCATGTTGCGCCATCTTTTTGAAACCAAAGCTCTTTCACGTCCATGCCATTCAACTGAGGAACTGACTTCTTCAGAAATCGTGTTTCTATAGCGCTCCATTGACGGTTACATTCTGGCCGGCATCGTCCTCAAAGAAATTATGGCGATGATTCCACCAGCCAATAAAGCACATACAAACAGTGAGTTTTAATCGTTGTAAAGGCGTCCCAACAAAGACTTTTGGGATTTCTCTACTCCAAATTCATCAGAGAACAAAATTTTGCGTTGAAAATGAGGATCAAGCTGAATCATGTTTTCGGCCCGTTCACCGAACGTACGACGCGTATAATGGTCACGCGGTTTCAACTCTGTCACAAGCTGGATCTTATAAGCTTTTAAGCCAACCTCTTTCCGTTAAATCATGGGCATAATTCCAATTGCTGTGCACGATGGCGAATCGACACATTCGGATTCTCCTCAACACTGCGCTCCAGGCAATAACTTCTTCTGTTCACACTGTTTGTCGTCTTTAAGGATGCGTATTATCCACTAAAGTGTACGTAGTGCGAAAACAATTCATCGTGTTCCGAATAACTTGCTCAGATGGACGATTATGTCGATCGTAAAATGGACGTAGCGCACGATAAGTTTGGCGAACCGAAATGTGGTTTTCAAAATAAGTGTGCACAATTTGCAAGCATTCTTCTGGCGTTAATCTATTCATCATAAAATGACAAAACGTACTAACCACAAATCAACTTTCAACTGTTAAATTGATAATCTGTAGAAACAGTGTTGCCAGTTTAAAAACTAAAACTCTATAAAAAACACCCTTTACAAACTAATTGACCTTGCCAGCTTTATTTCAGGGTCAAGGCAGACAGAGTTACAGTGAAATTTTGTAGATGTTTGCTTTGGATTTTAAGGTGATCGTGTATGTACTTTGAAGCAGACCTAAACTTTCCATTACCAGTACTAGTCGAGTACCCAGTACCGTGTACTAGTACTTGTACTTGTACTTGAAAAAAAAAGGTACAATGTACTTGGTACTTGAAAATCACCAAGTACAAGTACTTTCCCAAGTACTTTCTTCGAAGTACATTTACTCTGTACTGCAGTACTGCACAGTACATTTTTAAGTACTTTTCAAGTACAATTCGTTGAGGGTTGTCATAGTACCACCACAAAAATTTGATTTGTGATTCAAATACGACTACCTAAAATGGACTGGTAATTGAGAAGTACTTGAAAATGTACTGGGCCGTATTGCAGTACCTATTAAATGTCCTTAGAAAAAGGTACTTGAAAGAGTACTTGTACGTCGTGGTTTGCAAGTACCAAGTACATTGTACTTTTTTTTCCAAGTACAAGGTACTGGGTACTTTCAGTACTTTACAACTCTGCTTTGAAGGTATAGCTGCGAAAATAATATATATCTTGGCGGTACCAAGACCAAGATAATGTGGGTAAAAACAAATCCAAATATACCAGCTGTGTGCGAAGACAAGTAAAAACTGTTTAACTTTTAAGAATCCGCATGATCCCTAAATACATCACCCACATTCAACAACCAAAAGACCGAGTTGAAACTGTTCTGATGACATCAATCAGTTGGCCTTTGCGAAAGAAGGCACTCTTTCAATATTTCAGAATATATAAACTAACTCAGACCATTATCTCCTTGAAGCCACTATTGATTAATGCAAAAGTTATGTTTTAGAAAAGAATTTAAAAAAAAAATCCTATAGATACGAGTAGGTAAAGCAAACATATCAAGTGGGAATAGACGCCCTGAGGGATGAACAATAAATAGGCGATGCTAGAAAATACAGTGCTGTGAAAAAATATAGACTCAAACCAAAATTTCAATTTTTTTTTATACTTTTTTTTAAATTTTTTTTTGACTATGTTTGTTTTTGTTCTAAAATAATGTCAAACAATACCAATTCAGGGAAAACCGTTTAATGGTATATTTCCCTTTTTGACGGGAATTTATAAAAAAAAAAAATCCAAAATTCACTTGTGATAAAGTATAAACTCAAGATTTTTATTTATTAGATTTCAGGTAAAAGTTTATTTAATAAGGAATAATTCACAACGCTTCAGCAATTCTTTGTTTGAGTTGTTCCACATTTTGAATTTCTGACTTTTCCTGATTTCTATAAACCGCCATTGCCAGGATGCCCCACAGGTTTTCAAAGGGGTTTAGGTCTGCATTTAAGGCTGGTTAATCTAGAAGTTTAATTCCATATTCTTGAAACCACGTTATTGTAGTCCGTACTTTATGTTATTCGTTATTAGTTATCGTTATTAGGGGAAGTAGGTGTTCCTCCAACACTTCTTGGTATTTCTTGGCGTCAATTCTTCCACAAATAGGAAAAATTTCTGTTTTTAGATTACCGATGAGAGCTGCCCAAACTATAACACTTTCTCCTCCGAAAGGCCTGCGTGACATGATTTTTCGTTCTTTCCTGAGATCATGCCAATAGTATTTGAAGCCGTCGGGGCCGTCGAGGTTGAATTTCTTCTCATCACTAAAGATTACATGCGACCACATTTCACCATGTTGGACATGTGTTTCAGCAAATTCAAGACGTGCTTGTTTATGCCGCTATTTAAGTAGTGGTTTAATCCAGCACTTTCGGTATTTAAAGTTGTCCAAAGCTGCTCTCCACTTTCTTGCGAGGCTAGAATCGCAGTCCAAATTAAAACGTCGAACAATTTGGGATGAAGAAGCTCCTCTGTGTGACATTTCACGTAAAACAGATCGTTTAATCGTTCCTGCATTTTTCATTGGTCATCCAGATCGCTTATTTGTTCCATAATTTTCAATTCCGGCTTGTAGAATATTCATTACTACACCTTGAGAGCAGTTTATTCCAGTGGCAATTTGTCCGTTGTCCGTTGTCCGTTGATTGCTTACCACGTGGCATATTTAACACGTTCACAGTCCATATTCGATTCCGATAAATTCGTGAATTTGAATGGTACGTCCAACAATTTTTTTGTAAAACTCGACTAGAATAAATTCTAAAGTTATATTTCTAATATAGGGTCCGCCATCTAACGTTTTTTTTTTCAACTAGTGCTTATTTCGTGAATGGTAACACTTAGCTCATGTCTGATAATTAGTTTTATCCTTCCGCTGAACGAATATGGTTGTGTATACGCTTGAACAACGCTTCGCTAAGTGGGCCTGCGATCGACTTAGAGAAGATGCCGATTTTGCCAAAAAAAATCATCTTTTCAGATGAAGCTCATTTTGATCTTGGCGGGTATGTAAACAAGCAAAATTGTCGCATTTGGGGCACAGAAAACCCGCACGCATACATTGAAAAGCCGATACACCAAAAACGAGTCACTGTTTGGTGCGGATTTTGGTCCAGAGGCATAATTGGGCCATTTTTCTTCGAAAATGAGCAAGGAATGGCCGTTACAGTCAATGGCGATCGTTATCGGACCATGTTGAACGAATTTTTGTTCACAAAAATTGAAGAGGAGGATATTGGCAACATTCGGTTTCAACACGACGGCGCTACGTGCCACACAGCCGAAGCTACACTCGATGTTTTGCGCCCTGTTTTTGAAGATCGCATTATCAGCCGCAGAGCTGATGTCGTTTGGCCACCCCGGAGCTGCGATTTGACACCGTTGGACTATTATTTGTGGGGTGCCGTAAAAGATAAGTGTTACGCCGACAAGCCAGAGACAATTGACGCTTTAAAGGACAATATTCGTGAAGCCATTGGTGAAATACAGCTGCTCACAATCGATAATGTGCTTAAAAATTGGACCGATCGTGTGGGCTACTGCATGGCCAGCCGAGGCAGCCATTTGAATGAAATTATTTTCCATTATTAACCGGAAGGATTGTACTTTCAAATAAAAAAAGGAATTTGAGAAAATATTCAGTAGTTTTTTTTTATAGCATTTTCAAAAAAAAAAAAACATTTTTGGCGGACCCTATATTACTTTGGTGAAAAACTAGGATTTTCCTTTTCATTTTCCAATTTTCTTTTTTGTGCATACATATGTGATACATGGGCGTAGGGATCGAGAAACTTACACGCACGCCCAATGCATCAAATATGAGCATGTGCATATATGACTCATGGGGCGCATGGCATCGATAGTACAACCATGCGCCCTTGTATCATCTCTTTTTTGTGGCTTATCATATTACTGCAATAAGTCGTTCAATAGTCAATGTGAAGTGTACCAAAGTCAAAGTGTAAAATCGCGTATTTTTCTTTTGGAATTGTACAAGGCAATCTTACAAGGAAACCAGCTAAACAAATGAGTCGTTCAAGAAAAATTGTATCGAGGGAGGAAACGCTGCAAATTCTTGAGATGGAAGATGAAGTTGTAGAAGGTGAAGAAGCTTCAGCCATACTGGAGGGAGCTGATTTTAGCGATGGCAGCAGGGAAGATTTCGTCCCACCAGAAGTAAAATCATCAACTGGTGACGAGAGTGGTAGGTGACGAATTATTGTACTTTACACAAACAAGTAACATAAAACGCCTTTCATTTTTCTTAGACAATTTGTCTGACTCTGCTTCGAGCTTTGATGAAGAAGCTGGGGAACCAACCAACCGATGAGAATTGGAATTCGGTTATACTACCGATTTCCAAGGAAAAATTTGTTGGACGATCGGGTGTGCAGGATCTGCAACGCATATGTGATGATGACGGCCAAGCAAACATCATAAAAATATTTGAATATTACATAAATGATGATATCATTGATATGATGGTGGATTGCACAAACAAATATGCGGAAAATTTGAAAGCGGCTTGTCAAAGTCAAAAGGCCAGCAGAATTCACCGGTGGAAAAATGTCGACAGAGCAGAAATCAGAAGATTTTTTGCAGTGTTCATGTTCACCGGGCTTGTTAAGCCTCCTACCCCTGAGCATTATTGGATAAAGGATCCGCTCTATTATCATTCTTTCCTTCATCACATAGGCATGTCTTACAATTGATTTGCAACCATTTTGAAGTGCTGGCATTTTGCTGAAACACAACCCAACAATCCAAACCGCTTGTACAAAATCGAACCACTGTGCCAAAAAGTATTCGAAAACATAAAAAAATTGTATTTACCTGGTGAAACGATTGTCATAGACCAATCCATGGTAAAATTTCGAGGATGGTTGAAATTCAGAACCTATAATCCGGCTAAATCCAGTCCGTATGGCATAAAAATATACAAGCTATGTACTGTCGAAAGCTACACTTGGTCGTACGAGATTTACAGTGGTTCTATTTTCGCGATTAAAGGATTGGACAAGCCCGGATCCGTTGTGGTAAAACTATGTGAAGGCTTGCTCGGCGAAGGAAAGATCGTAACCGCTGACAACTATTATAATAGTGTGCCTCTCGCGACTTACTTAAAGGATCATAACACTGACCGATGTGGCACGTTGCGCAAAAACAGGAACGATTTACCTAAGGAAGTTACAAAAGCCAAACTATTAAGAAAGGGAGAATATGTTGCAAGGCAGAAAGATAGCTATATAACCGTGTTTAAGTGGCACGACAAACATGATGTTCTTATGATTTCCACTAGCCACGGAGATGAGATGGAGGAGGTAGTTGGAAGGTTTGAATGCAAACAAAAACCACAAATTATAGTCGACTACAACAAAGCCAAAAAAGGTATAGACGTTGCTGATCAAATTAGTAGCTATCATTCGCCACTGCGAAAAACACTTGTTTGGTTTCGAAAAATTGCTGCTGACATCATATTTGCACCATCGTTGTAAACACGATGATTGTACATAACGAGGTGAATCAAAAACAAATTTCAATCCTCAAAGTACAAGAAGAAATTGTTCGTCGTTATCTGCAAATAACAAATATACAACTCCAAGGTCCTTCCCAACATCCACGGAATGTATCTACGCTACATTTGCTCACGGAAATCCCAAGAAAAGATCGGAAATTAATTAGAAAGCGATGCTTTTTGTGCTACAAGATGCTCAAAGACAGCAACAAGCCACCTTCAAAAGCCAAGCTGATAAATACTGAGTGCAAACTCTGTGACAAACCGTTTTGCCTTAACTGTTTCAATGTTTATCACAAAAGGTAAAATAAAATTAAATTATAACTCATTAAAAGTTTACGTTGAAGTAAATTACGCAAGTTTATATGAATTTTTGTACAATTTTTATTTCTATTAATTTTTCTGGTAATAAACCTTCAATCACTAAAGCTTATTTTTGTAATATGATTTACAGTCCCTTCTCTACACGCCCATATCAATTTCTTTGTTTTAGGGTAACTCGTTCGGTTTCATATTTTGAGGCAAAGTTATGTGCAATGTGTATCATATATGATACATGAGCGTCTCGGCACAGGGCATATTTGATACATGGACTGTGAACATGTTAAGATGAAAATCACTTTTGAAAAAAAAAAAACTATTTATTACCACTCTGGAGGTTTGTACTGTTTTTCAACAGTAGTGAGCACACCGACCTTCGCTTAACAACAATAAAATCTTGATTTTATACTTTTTCACAGGTGAATTTTGGTTTTTTTTTTAGAAATTCGCGTTAAAAGAGGAAATATACCATTAAACCATTAATTGGTATTGTTTGGCAATATTTTAGGGCAAAAAAAAATTAAAAAAAAAAGTGCAAAAAAACAATTGAAATTTTGAGTTTGAGTCTATATTTTTTCACAGCACTGTATTTCCATTCCGAAGATATGTGGATTAAAGTTGAAGTATTTATGGAGGTCTGATAGTTTTAAGAGTTGACTAAAAATATTGTGTCTTTCGGAAGTGGCATTGTTTTGAATCATCCAACTCTTTTAATATGGATAGTAAACTGCAGCAATTATAAGTACGGAAAAGGGCAGTGGGTATCAGCACTGCAGATACATATACGTATGTATTAATTTTCGACTTAAAAAATGTATCTAATAGTTGTTCTCTAGAGATGTATGTATGTAATATCCGCTGCTCCGTTTAGTGTTTTATACCAATATATTGTATATTTGGTCAAAAAAAAACTGGAAGTCTATTTTAGAGATACGGCCCACCAGACCCACCAAACCAAGCTCTTAAAGTTGAGCACTCAACCGTGTAACCGCGATAATCTGGTCCTAGACGGTAACTTAAAAGAGTAAGTTTGTATTAAAAGCGGACAAGACTAAATTCATATTTTTGCTTTAAACGCAAAGATGATGGTTTTGAAGATTAATTAAAGCGTTGACGGGAGTAGGCAAAAATAATATTTCCTACATTGGTATTGAATTCTTATAAATCATCATTAAGGTGAGGTGTTAATCCTAATAAATCTTGTTATCTCCGAATAATTTTCATGAAAGATTTATAGTGTATCTACATGTCTCCCCCATACAATAGAATTGTACAATAGAATCTATTGTCCAAGACTAATTAAGCTCAAGGCTTCATAAGATAATCTCTTTTAAAGCACCAAATTTATGAGAAAAAAATAAATGCATAAAAAATTTAATTAATAATTCATCAACCAGTAAACTACATACAAAGCCAGGCAGGAACATTTAAATTAATAAAACTCCAACAGTCTTACAATAGAACCCTAATTCATTTTTTTTATACCTTGTCAAAACTACAGTGGTAGTTTATTAATCAAGTTGAAAAATTTCGAATTAAAAATCAATTAAAACGCTTAATTTTCCAAATTAAGGTGGGAATTACAATAAAAATTTTACTTTTGAGTCTATTAGTATAAATAGATACAAATGAATTGGGATTAAACTATTTATCATGCAAATCTAAAAGCGAACCAATTTATTCGTAATAAAATTAAGCAATTCATTTTGCATTAGGTTAAAAAGTTTTTTTTTGTTTTTTGTTTTTTTTTTTTGAATAAGAAAAAACGTAAAATTTAGTCACCAGCATTCTAAGAAATTTGAAATGATAAAATTACTTTACGTTTCCCTCGGATTCGTTCCATCAGCCGTTTGAGTATTCGAACGCCAGGCGTTCTATTCAATGTTCGATTAAATCTATTTGCAACAATTTTCAAAATATCTGTTATTTCTCTTTCGAAAACTTGTAAAAATGCCTGAAATCAGCGTTGAAAATCATAGGATGCAGTTGTAATAGGCTATTGGCTGGATGAAAATAACTTACGTTCATGTGCATGTTTATGGCAACTATAGTATCTGATTGGGAATTGGGAGCAGATGCCTGCTCATCAAATTCGAAACGATAGTCCTGGACGTAGGTGACCCTAGATCCATCTCGAGAAAATTGTTTTATTCGTTTGCTCCGGTATTGTCTGTCGATGATATTGATTGTAAAAATTATAAAATTATTTAAATAGATCAATTGTTTACTTGTAAACATAGGGACCCACTTCCTGGACAATTGGTATTGCACCCTGTTGGACCTTGTTGACGTTTGTTACATTAAAGACGTATACTTTGAACGATATTGGCTGGGGGATCCTTACAAACCGTTCGTATTGCTCCGTACCATCTGTTAGCACAATTCCCTAGAAGAAGAAAAATTAGGTATTTCATTAGATACAACTTTTGAAATAAAAGTTCACAAGTGAGAATTAGTTACTTCCCAAATGCGTACGTTACAAAGCTAGATGCTCGTAAGTTCAAAGATCAGTTTCAAAAAATCGTGCACGAGAAAATAATTATAGATGCAGGTGAATGGATTTCTACCTATACATAGGTAATTATCGGATTATAAGACATAATTGACTAGGGAGTAGATACAAATTATAGGTTCTCGCGCTATGAGGAATGCGCTGTTCGTAGCAAGTAATTTAAGGTGTATGTTTATTTTTACTAGACTTTTACTTCTATTAGTTTTATTTTTTGTCAAGGTAAATATTGAAGATTAATTAAGATTTGAGAAAAGATATTTTAAGGTTTGCGTTGTTGTTCCAAGAGTTTTTATTTACTTATCCACTTGTATAAATAACTGGGTACTTGGTAGTCAAACATTATACATGATACATTCCCTACATCAATATTTTGAAACTATAACGTCCAAAGTGAAGATATAAATTTAGACCCGCGAGTCTTCTGACCATCATTGGACGTATGTATAACTGAAATTACTGATATTTCAACAGAGAAGGAGCTTTCAGTTTGCAGGAATGTCAAACAAATGACAATTGAAAATTTGTCGGTCTTACTAGGCATAGGTTATCAGTTGCTGTAATATATTACATATATGCGAGGGAAGTCAATCGTGAACATGTAGTTAAGGTACTTTTGGAGCTTAACTACCATGGGTTCAGATTTACATCTCTCTGCTAAAATGTGTATTCTCATCTAAATGGCTAATCCCTAGCAGAATTGGCCTCATGTGAACCAAAGAATAAGGTTTTAGTGCGTGGGCTAAAAAAATATTGGGCTTGGATATCAGTTAGACCCATTTTATGAATTAAAATAACTTTTTGAGGTTCTGAGGTAGGTAAGGTAATTAGAAGATTGCCAGATACGACCGTTTTTTCTTTCCGGAGATATGTCTACACATACACGGGACCTATTGTATAAATTTGTAGGTGTACTCGAGTTCAAGGTGGACGTAACCAATATACGCGGGGTAAAAAATAATCATTTTTCTGCGTACGTCTATGTCTGTAAATACAGACCAGCTGTTTTGGCACTTAGTGAAACACAGGTAGATCTCCGCCCACAACTCATAGATCACTCTGATCTGAAGCTACCTGACTACGAACGAGTGCCAATATTCTTTCCCCATCGCGGTCTCGCTATTTATGTGCATAGGGATGTAGCTTACCAAATTGCACCACAATGTAGTCCCTGTTCCAATCCGGAATTCAATTTGATGTCGTTAAAATTCCATCTCCGTAAGCAACTTATCCACTACTGCTTTATTTACAGAAGCCCCAAACTGGACAGCAATTCGAATTTTGTCTGACTCCATTCAAAGAATTGCATCCCTGTATCCTCATACTGAAATCGTCATTACGATTTCAATACACACAATTCTGGGTGGCTTCGACATTCTGGACAGACCACACCCTAAGGACGGTGTGTTGAGAGCTGCGCTGCGGAAAATAATTTGGCGTAGCTTGTAAATGAGCCCACGCGAATACTAGACGTTGATAGTAATACCGCCAACACACTGGACTTGTTTTTAACTTCTGATAAGTACTCGGTTGATGTGCTCTTCCCTCTAGGCTCGTCGGACCATTGTGTCATATCAGCTAATTTCTCCTACACCGACCACACAGTTAGAGAAAAGATTCCTAAAAGAACCGTATGGCAATACGAGAAAGCCAATTGGAGCGGTCTTAACAGCTTCTTTAGGAATCTTAACAGGTCGTTATATTTCCTCAATAACGACGTGGATGCCGCTGCTGATATGATCACAGACACCATTCTCTTTGGAATGAGATCCTTTATCTCTCATCGGATGAAGAGTATCAGACCAAAAAAAAAGGCGTGGTACGACTCGAGCTGTAAAGAGGCTGTCAGGGTTAGAGAAATGTTTTTTCGGACCTTCAAGACCAACCCAACAGAGGAAAACCGAAAAAAGTTTAAACGAACCAGAAATGACTGCAAGGTATCTCTCAAGCCTGTGAAATTCCAATACGATCAAAAACCGAGGCAAAAAGTACTAGAATGTCCCAATGGTAGTAACAATTTTCGGTCGTTCGTTAAAAACATTAGAAATTCTGACTCATCCTCCATCACAACGCCCATTTACAATAACATTCCAGCTGTCAGCTCATTGGACAAGGCCAATCTGCTTGCTGCACACTTTGCAGCCAATTCAACACTTCCAGATGGTGCTTTGTTCTCGTCTACATTTGAGTGCGTCGAATCTTCAATCTTTCATCAATCCTACTCTTTAGGACACTTTCCGCGAAGATGCAAAACAGCATTTGTCCAGCCTGTCCCTGAAAAAGGCGAATCTTCCTCTCTCTCCTCCTACAGACCCATGGCACTTACGTTCCTTCTTTCCAAGGTCATTGAAACGCTGATAAACCATCACCTCATGAAATATCTCGAAACACGAAAACTTCTTAATGACCAGTAGTACGGTTTTCGTAGCAACAGGTCCACTGGTGATCTGATGGCATGTCTCGCCGAAAAGTGGAACTGCCGAAAGCAAGATAGTTCCACTTGATATTTCTAAGGCAATTGACAGAGTTTGGCATCAGGCTCTTTTGTCGAAAATGCTTGCTTTTGGGGTGGACGACTCTTTTCTTCAGTTGATTAGAAATTACCTTTCGGAACGTTCAATTCAAGTTGTATCGAATGGTTTCTAGTCTGATATTCACAAAATAATGCTGGTGTGCCCCAGGGCACCGTTCTGCCTTCGACACTCTTTTTAATTTTCATCAACGAACTCTTGTCTGCTACTTCTAATCCAATATTTTCCTTTGCTGACGACAGCACTATCCGCTTTTCATATTCGTTCGCGGACTCACGTCCCTGCTCTCCGACTCATTAAATTCCGATATTAACAGTGTAAAATTTAATGCTTCCAATACTGTCTGCTGTCATTAAAGCGAAATTTAAACACCCAGCCGTTATCCATGAATGACACTTGCATTGTCGAAACCGATAAATTTTCCATTCTCGGTATGTGTGTCAATGACAACTTACGTTGGAATGACCACATATTCGGAGTCGTCAAAAATTCAAAAATGCTGCGAAATGTCTAGGTTTCCTCAAGCGATGTAAGAAATACTTATATGTGGTATAAGGCATTTTTCCGCCCGAAATTGGAGTACAATGCCCACATCCGGTCGGGTGCGCCCAAAACATTTTTGCACCTGCTAGATATGATTCAAAACCGTGCGATAAAACTCATTGGTGATACTAATATCAGTCAATCAATTGACACCAAACTTTCAACCGTAACACCTGTCTCGCTATGAATGCTCATCAAGTCCATTTTCGGACGCACTCTAAAATATCGTGTTTCTTTCCTAAGTCGTACAACTCGCTTATGGAATGCCCTGCCGATCTTTGTGTTTCCTGGTCGTTATAACTTACGAACATTTAAAAACAAAGTACATTGGTACCTGTCTTTTCTTCCTTTAAGGGTACAAAAACCCCTTGAGCGCGCGCTCATTATAAAAAAAAATAAAAAAATTAATGTACATGGTTTTAGGCTATGGGTAATACATGTAATGTAATACAAATAATACAAACATGGTCAACGCAATCGATGTTATTCGTGTACACGTGTATCCGTGTAATAATGAACTCTTGCTAATACTTACTCCAAGGAAGAAGGCTGCTAGCATAGACACATTGCAAACCTGTGAAACGCGTGGAAAAACCAGGGAAACAATTTCATCGTAAGCAAATAAATATCTTCAAACATTTAGTAGCACCACAGAGCTTTGTTGCGTTACTATGTGCATCCATTTTAAAATTTAACATAGACGAATCAACTGGTCTTCATGTTATATCACCCCCTTCATCTGGAGAGGTGTTCTTCAATGGTGGTGTTTTTCCAGGGATCCGTTCTATTTAATTTTCTTAATTTAAATTTAATTATTTCTAATTCTAATCTCTTTCTTTATAATCGCTTGAGCTCCAGATGGTTATAAGCTTTAGTAACGTTGAATTTAGTTTGCGGATTGATTGATTTTTTTAGTGATCAGGACTAGTAGTACTCGTAAGTAAAAAAGATGAACCAGGGACGTGGAGTCATACCAGATCGAATACCTTATGGATGATAATCAGAAAGCTTGGATTTACTCGTATATTGCTCCTGTTTAACAAAACGATGGGTTGCAATTGGATGCTTAATCAGTCAGAGGAGAGTGTTCTTGATACACTGTATAAATTGCAACTCTTACTGATCGGTGATGATATTGACATACTTGAGCCTCAACTCAATAAACGTCTCCAATTAGCGCGGTTTTTGGTTAACTGTCTCCATTTGCGCACTCCAAGTTGGTTGAGGTCCTCTTCCACATGCGAGCGCCACCACAGTGGTCGTCAGAGTCGAAGATTCTACAGGCTGGAGCGTTGGTGTTCATTCGTTCATACAGGTCCCAGCCATCTCAAACGCCGAATGCTCAGTTTTTTGACCAGGTCGATGCCGCTGTACAGCCCGTAGAGTTCATCATTGAATCATCTCCTCCGGAACCCATACGGGGCCAAATATCTTACGAAGAATTTTTCTCTCAAAACGACCAAGGACATCTTCATCCTGAAATCTCCTCATTGTATTTCTCCGTTGTTGTGGCGTCCTTGGCTGCAAGTTACGTAGTAGTACGAGTCTATGTTGGCAGCATTCAATGTAGAAGACCAGTCCCATCACTGCCAAAGAGTAATCAGAGAATCCGCCTCTGGTGTACAGGATTTCATATCGCCCGAAAAAATAATCTTCTGGTTCGATGCCGAACATGGAAAAACAACGTACAGAGCGGTCCTGCAGAAAAGAACGAGAGGGACTAGCTAGCTATACAAGCAGAAGAGAAGGGAAAAGCATAAGCTTCCTAGAAGAAAAAAAAAAGACGGGCTTTAAGGAGGTGCTACCGGAAGAATGAAGTTCAGAAGTTTTAGCAAAAAATAATACGAACATGTCAAGGCTGTAAAGTTCTAACGGAAATCTGAAAAGATGGAGAAGGAGAACTCATAGTAAAACCATAGACTGTGCTGAGAATCTGGAAAGATTATTTCCTCAGACGGTTAAACTGTTAAGACGAACAATATCCCACTAACAGGCAAGATGAGCCGTTAAACCTGGACGAAGACAGATAATATTTCCATCTACCAGACCTCGCTTCCTCGCTTAACTGCCGAGCTGTTTAAAGCAGCAGGTGATGACTGGATACGGAGCATACATCAACTCATTTCCAAGATCTGGATCCACGAAAGTATGCCCGACTGATGGAACCTCATAATTGTTTGTCCGATTCTAAAGAAGGGAGATCCCTTGAACTGCGCCAACTGCAGAAACCGAGACCTTCAATATCACAAAAGGTCTTAAACAGGGCGATGCCTTGTCATTTGATTTTTTCAATATCGTTTTTCAAAGAATTATACGAAATTTACAAGTCAACTCCAGCGGCACCAGCTTTCAAAAGTCTGTTCAGTTACTTCTATATGTACATAAGAACACAGCAGGCTGCAAATGGAACCTTTGCGAATATTGAAGCGGGAAAGATGGCTTTAGCGGTCTGCGAAGGAAAAACAAAATATATACGGTCAACACACAATATCGCCGCCTAGGACAAAACGTCACGATAGGCAGCTACGACTTTGAGGTAGTAAGGGATTTCATCTACCTCGGCTCCGCTATCAATTCCGATACTGACACCAGCGTGGAAATCATGCGAAGAATCATTATTGCTAGTCGCTGTTTATTTGGAGTAACGAAAAAGTCATTATACAAGACGCTGATCATTCCAGACCTGCTTTCTATGGTGCATAAACGTGGATACTGACGAAAGCGGATGAAAATGTTGTCAGGCGCTTCGAGAGGAAAGTTCACCGGGTACTTTTCGG
Organism: Volucella zonaria; assembly: GCA_963966105.1. Lineage (NCBI taxonomy): Eukaryota > Metazoa > Arthropoda > Insecta > Diptera > Syrphidae > Volucella > Volucella zonaria. The sequence goes on along the minus strand of OZ014534.1, from coordinate 115,952,746 downwards.
TTCCGTTTGCATCAATAGAGAATGGAGAAGACGTTTCAACAGCGAACTGAAAAACTCAGATAACCCGGGTTAGATGGTCGCCTTTGCAGCACGGATACATGTCCGGAAAGTTTTCCACTCCAAGCCAGAGAGACAACGCAGTAGACCTCAGCACACAAGTCGAAAGGGACCTCAGCCAATTTCGTGTGTGCATTCCGCCGGCTAGAGAGGCATGTTAGCTGAGGTTCTGGTACACCCCGGACTGTAGAGCAATCAATGCGACTTTGTGGAACCCAGATCGGCATATGCTATGACGTGATTCAAAGTTTATGGGTATTTTGGAGAAAGATCACGACGCTTTAAGGATTTCGCCTTCATCGATTTGGAAAAGACAGTCCATAGAGTTCGCAGAGACCGTATCTTATACTTATACATAATACATATATGGAATATACCAAGGCGGTGGTCATAGGCCGTTTATTTTAAATGTCGTGAAAGGACTTCTATTACACCAACAGGGTATGAACAAAGCCACCACCTCTCCTCTATTCGACTTTAAGACTTGACAGCCATACAGGCAACTCTGAATAATTTCATAAAGACCCTGAAAATCAGCCAGTGTGGAAACTTCAGGCTTAGAAAATCAGATATTATATAGCAAATCCACAAACTGAGAACCGTGTCTATAAAAGTTTAGGAAGTAAAGAATTTACCCGATGAGTCATGCAAACTCCAAACTCTAAACAAATTCAAGAAATCTCAAAGACGAAGAATAACAAATATTTCCATTCAATTGATTACCCGAAACAAAGTCTTAAAACCTAAACTGGAAAATCAGGAAACATATCCGTATCTGTAGTCAAAATTGAGTAACTGATTGCTGAAATATTTAGTTCAGCGGTTTACTATCTAATATAAGTTTAAGGTTGCACATACGTGTTTTATTGATGAATGATGTGAATGAAATGGGGATTAATTTAAGTACCAAGAAATATTCGCTTGTATTTCTTTAAAATGATACCTGATTCCTGTGAAACTTCACGCGCAATAACTGTCCCCTTTCTAAAGTATGAAACGGACATGGTTATACAATAACAATGATTCAATAAATTTCTTGATTTCTTGGGTTTCTTCTAATTCGAAATACCATCCGGTCATTGACTCTCTAACATTTCACTTAATGTCTAAATTTAAAAATTACCCAAGACGCTAATCAGTTTCTAATGCAATTCAAGAACTCTGATAAAAACGAGTTTTTATACTTCGAATTAATGATTTATACCTTGGAGGCGTAATTATATTACCGTGCTTTTATTTACATAAAACAAGAATTTTGTAGATGCCAGAGTGTGAAAATTCCTAATGCAAATATGCCAAGGACATGAACTTGTTTTGTATTGTACATACGTCAATATGCTAAATTTTGACATTTTGGTGCAGGACTATGATCATCTTGTTAAGCCTAAGTGTTAAATTTAACAAGTTTATACACTGAACGAAATCGAAATTTCGTTTGGAAGATGAGTAACGCAAATTCAAACATATGAGATAGAACAAATAGATATGCTTCCAGTGATACCGTCATTGTTTAAGAAAGAAATTAAAATAAACCGACCAAAAATCTTCACATCGAAACAATATTATCGACAACCATTGAGTCATTGAGTCTCGGAATAAAGTTTAGCTTTAAACACTAATAGCATGAAATAATAAAGAGTGATCAAAAGCCTATATGCAAAATCGTTTAAATACTACAAGATACTTCTACTGTTTTAGACACTGCGAGCCACCAATATTCTAGAAATTAATAAGTTCCAATTCCAATTTTGGGAAAGTGGTTATATTCAGTAAAGGCATCAGTTGAATTCGCTCTACTCGTATTCGAGAAGAAGTGTTCGCTATATAGTCCTTAAGAGTCTTAACGCTTTTACTATTCTTCGTCGTAGATTTCATATACTTATTAGCTGTCCAACTAAATTACCGCCTGTTTCATTTTCTGATCTAATCTAACTTTATTGTGAAAAAACGGTTACAAATGAATCATTTAAAGTATTGCCCATCGCTAGCTACAACTTTTCTAATCTTTTTGGCAGAGCTCGAATACCATCACCGTAAAAGTCTTCATCTTTTGAGGCTAACCACGCATCAAGCCATTTTTTGATGTCTTCATATGAGCGGAACTGCTGATCAGCCAGATCATGTGTCATTGAACGCAACAAGTAATAATTGGACAGCGCAATATCTGGAGAATATTGCGGGTGGGGTAGAACTTCCCAGTTGAGCGTTTCCACGGGTTTGGCAACGTGAGGTCGAACGTTGTCATGCTGTAGAATCACTTTTTCGTGCCTCTACTCGTATTGTGGCCATTTTTCGCACGCAATGGCTTTTAAATGGTTTGGCGGGTAACTCCTAAGGTTGAAGCAAGCTCTTCTTGCGTTTGACACGAATCCTCATCAAGAAATGCCTCCAATTCAGCGTCTTCAAAGGATTTTGGGCTTCCTTGATGCGGAAGGTAGTCAACATCGAAATCACCGCGTTTGAAGCTACGGAAACAATCACGGCACGTTGTTTCACTTAGATTAGCATCTCCGTAAATTTTTGGAGCTCTCGATGCGCTACAGCCGCCGTTTTCTTCGAGTAAAAGAAGAAAAATCAACACTTCTCGCAAATGACGATTATTTGACATAAAATCAGGCATTTTCACACAACCAAAAGTATATGACGCCAAAACAAAATTACTTATGTGTCAAAACGGTTTGTTTACCATATGTCTAAGCTTGGTTCATGACGTTTTGGATATGTCAAAATCGACCAGCACTGACATTGAGAACTTAGTTGCGCGCCTAATGTATTGTTTATTGTTATGCATGTGAAGGTACAAAAACACACAACAAGACACCGCAAAAATCCAACGTGGGAAAATGTACTGTGGGACTTACTGACCTAGCGTCTAGTTTTCATTTACCAAAATTTTGTTAGATCAGCTAGTTAAAAGTTATAAATAGAATGTCAATAAATAAAATGTGTTGAAGATGGAATCAGAACCCATTTAACATAATAGTGATCAATAATAAAGTAAATAATTTTGTTTAATAAATAAATTAAGTTGTTTTTTTAACAATCCTAAGAAGATAAAGGTGAGTTTCTAAAACTAAAAACTGCATTGGAACACCTAATATAAGTACATAGATCTTGATCTACATACACGATCAAGAATAAACCTCGATTACACCGGAATATAAGAGATCTTGGCCAACGCCCCCAAAGCTCTGACGGCAATACCAGTTCTCAACCCAGAGATCCAGTGGCCCGACGAGGCCACAAAGTGTAACTTCAGGCATAATAATATATAGGGGATTCATTCCACAAAGAGCTGCTATAAATTGTTCCTCTTCAAAGAAGATTGGAGCCTCGTTACCCATAGGCAATGAGTTGGCTTATTTTTCTTATGATTCGGTTCTACTGCCACCACCAAAGGTAGTAGCTGAGCTCATTCAATACTGTGATATACTATGTACTCTAAAGGGATTACCGGCTGGAAAGTACTGTCGAATGCTTCCATGTCAGACCATAAGTACAGTGTCAGAATCATATGAGAAACCTTAGCCCTGTTGAAGAAGAGAAATCTGCAGAAAACCAATTGGGCACGCTTTAAGGAGGAGCTCGACAAGGCCGTCAAGGTTCCGCCTGAGCTCAGAGCGAAACATAAAGTATGGAAAACTTTATAGATCCTGAACCGTGCCCTCACTAAATTTAGGGAGGAAGAAAAGAAAGGTACCGATGTACATTGTTCTTAAATGTTTGCAAGTTATAATGACCAAGAAATAGAGAGCTCGACAGGGCATTCCATAAGCGAATTGTACGGCTAAGGAACGTTTAACGATATTTTAGATTATATACGTCCGAAAGCATTCATAGCGAGACGGGTGTTAAAGTTGAAGGTTTGAAGGGGCGGAATGCTACCGGCAATTTCAATGGAGCCCTGGTGGTGGAAATAGCGATAAAAACCGACATTACGTCGATGTTCGAGGGTGTCAATTGAATCCTATCTAGCAGGTGCAGAGATGTTCTAGGAGCACCTGACCAGATATGGGCATTATACTCCAGTTTTGGGTGGCTGAATGCCTTATATATTGAGGCCTGGTCAGAGGGGGTGAAATATTTCTTACATCGCTTGAGGAAACCTAGACATTTCGCAACATTTTTGGCGACATTGAATATGTGGTCATTCCAATGTAAGTTGTAACTGTCACACACATACCGAGAATGGTAAATTTTTTGGTTTCGACGTTGCAGGTCTCATTCATGGATAATGGCTGGATATTTAAATTTTTCGCTTTAACGAGAGCAGATTGCATTGAGTTTTTTAAGCATTGAATCCCACTCTGTTGATTGTTCCCCAATGAGATATACCGTCAATATCGGAATTTAATAAGCTTAAAATACGCTGCCGTTCCCGTTCTACAGGCGAAGAGTAGGCACGCGAGTCCTGGAACGAATATGAAAAGCGGAGATGCTATCATCAGCAAAGGAATGTATTAAATTAGAAATAGCGGACAAGAGATCATTAATGCAAATTGAAAAGAGTGTCGGAGACAGAACGAAGCTCTGGCGCATACCAGCATTTATTTTGTAAATATCAGACTTGAAACTATCCAGGACAATTTGAATTGAACGTTCCGAAAAGAAATTTTTAAGTCGGAGGTAGACCGTATCTATACTGATCGAAGCAAAAATACTACAAGAAACTAATTCGGATTTCGAAAGGCGCCACTAATAAAGAAAAGATCGAGACATTCGGTGAAATCAGTAGGCCAGCTCCTTAAAAGGGAAAAAGCAATTGGAAGATCTAAAGGCATCTACACTGATCCAACTGAGAGTGAACTGAGTAAAACAGCACACAGATATCATCTGTCATCGGTTCTGGCGACGAATGAGGCTATAAAGTACACTGTTGCTTCCTTTGATGGATTCAGATCGTATGGCATATATCCAATCTTACGCTACAAAAAGGTATTTTTTTTTTATAATGAGCGCGCGCGCTAAAGGGTACACAGCGGTATAGGTATAGCTTTTGTATAGTAATTCAGAAAATATGACTGCACCCTCGACAAGAGGTTCATACCAACTTGTCTGACTTCACAGTGAAGAGCATGGAGCTTCATGTGCGCAAAATTGTTTTATCATCACCTGTTCATATTGCAACACATTGGCTGAAAAGTCCGTGCCGTTTCTAAGAGAGGGCACCACTTGAATTGAATTCATACCATTTTCAGTTAGTACCAACCTTCAAAAGATACGTGTATAAATTTGACAGCTGTCGGACGATTAGTTCTCGAGATATAGCATTGTGAGTGAAGCAACTTTTGTTGTGAAAAAAAAATGGATTCAAAGCAATTTCGCGTGTTGATTTATCATTGCTTTTTGATTGGAAAAAATGCAGCCGATGCAAAGAAATGGCTTGATAAGTGCTACCCGGACTCTGCACAAACCAAACGAACCATTCGCAAGTGGATAGAAAAATTTAAAAGTGGTCCTACACCGAAGATGATGCACGCAGTGGGCGTCCGAAAGTGGCTGTTTCAGATGAAAACATCAAAAAAGTCCACAAAATGATTACGAATGACCGTAAAGTGAAGTTGATCGAGATAGCTGAGGCTCTGAAGATATCAAAAGAGCGTGTTGGATATATCATACACGAATATTTGGGCATGCGATAGCTCTGTTCAAAGTGCGTGCCGCGTTTGCTCACAGTCGAACAAAAACAACAAGGTGTTGATGATTCAGAGGAGTGTTTAAAGCTGTTCAACCGCAATAAAGGGGAATTTTTGCGTCGGTATGTGACAATGGATGAAACTTGGCTCCATCACTTCACATCAGAGTCAAGTCGGCAGTCAGCTGAGTGGCGAGCAGGCGACGAACCTCGTCCTCGGCTGGCAAGGTTATGGCATCCGTATTTTGGGATGCACATAGAATAATTTTCATCGATTATCTCCAAAAGGGGCAGACTATTACATTGCGTTGTTGGAGCGTTTGAAGGACGAAATCGCAGAAAAACGGCCGCATTTGAAGAAAAAGAAAGTGCTGTTTCATCAAGACAATGCACCGTGTCACAAGTCGATGAAAACGATGGCAAAATTGAAAGAATTCGGCTACGAATTGCTTCCCCATCCACCGTATTCTCCAGATTTGGCCCCCAGCGACTATTTCCAGTTCGCAGACCTCAAAATAATGCTCGCCGGAAAGAGATTTAAGACCGAATCGCCGAAACAGCGGCCTATCGAAAGATTGAAAAATCATTTCAATCAGTGTATCGCCCTCGAAGGCAACTATATTGATAAATAAAGTTGAATTTTGCAAAAATTTTGTGTTTTACTATAAAACGGCACTGACTTTTCAGCCAATGTGTTAACATTCCTACCAACACGGAGGATCCTACGAAAGTGCACCTTGACATCTGATGGGTTGAATTCAAGGCGCACTCAAAAAAAAGGAGGGCGCTTTGACGTTTTTATCGGCATCGAGGGGGCTTTTGACAGTGCAACTTTAATGCGTAAACGAATCACTAGTTATATAGATAAGAGCAAGGTTGGTGATTGGGCCCCGATTCTGGATGCTTATTGCGGCCAATATCTTATATGAGGGTAGTCTCAGAAGTACCCGACCTAACAAAAAAAACACAAAACAAATTGGGGGAAAATATGTTTATTTCTCTACATAATCTCCGTTTAGTTCTACCATATACACGATGTTCAATATAGCTTCGATACCCTGTTAATAGTGAGAATTGTCGAACTCCAACGACCGCAGACTCCACCTCTTTACTCTTAGCAAATCTTTACCACTGAGCCATTTTTTTCAAATTCGGAAATAGAAAATAATCCGAGGGGGCTAAATCTGGCGAATATGGTACATGAGAAGCATTTAAGCTTTAACTCATTGATTTTTGCCACCGCGATGACGGATGAGGGAACTGGTGCATTGTCTTGATGAAACAAAACTTTTTTCTTCGCCAAATGGGGCCGTTTTTTCTTGATTTCATCTTTCAAACGCTGCAATAAGTTTGTATAATACACGCCGTTGATAGTTTTTCCTTTCTGAAGATAATCAATGAAAATTATCCCAAAAAACTGACACAATGACCTTGCCTACAGATGCAACTGTTTTCGCCTTCTTTGGAGCCGATTCTCCCTTTTGAGTTCATGGTTTCGACTGGTCCTTCGTCTCCTATGTGAAGTGATGGATCCATGTTTCATTCGTGGTTATGAATCGATGCAAAAACTCGGCTTTATAGCTGTGAAACTTCGCCAAACACTCGATTGAAACATCCTCACGACGCTGTTTTTGTGGAATTGTGAGTAATCGCGGCACCCATCTTGCGCAGACCTTTCTCATGTCTAATTTTTCAGTCAGCATGCAATGTACTTACAGCGCTTACTGAAATGCCTACCATATCTGCTAGTTCACGCACTTTCAATCGACGGTTATCCAATACCATTTTGTGGATTTTTCCAACATTTCTGGTGCACTCACCTCACTGCGATGTTCGTCTTGGCAAATCATACGGCCTCACGTAAACTCTACCACCCAACGAAGGAGCAGATTCCTCCAGAGTAGAATTCAGTTCCATTTTTATGTTGGTTGGATTGAGGCCTTTCAAATGAAAGTATTGTACCACATGACGATGAGCAATTTTTTCCATATTCAAAAATTCATTGAGAGCGTTCACTATTGATGGGTGCCTTACAAATACTAAACAACATAGCGTCGTGAAACTTCCAATTTAAGCTTTATAAGGTTCGTAATTTCTACAATTGTGATTCTTTTTAAACAACGACCGCCATCTATTGATCAATTCGGGTACTTCTGGGTCTACCCTCTTAGTGGGGTGTTGCCAATTAAGCGGAGTCCCGACTCCACTGCTATAGCGCATGTTGGTCGACTAACTGCTTAACACTCTCAGTGGTAACGCTCAGGCACATGCAAATAATATAGTGTATTATCCGCCAGATCATGACTAGCGATTGTCTGCTTTAAAGCTCAAGAAACCTTAAACGTAATCGACGATTGGTGCATTAAAATCAATCAACTCAAAACTGAAGTTCTTCTATTTACGAGAAGGTTTAACCTGGATGACAAACTTTTTTGAGCAGAATTGCCACATCGAAAACCTTCGGGAAGATATGGTGGTTGTCGCCGAGAGGATACTTTGGATCCGCACGGCTTTGATAACACCAATTATATTCTAAGCATCGGTTGTCTGGCGGAACAAGATTTCACAAAAATAGGTCACTGGTACATTTACCAGGCTCCAAAGAACAGTCTTCTCGGATGCATGGAGTCTTTAACCAGCACGCCTGGATCTGGTCAGAACGCAGTTGATGGTTCTCCCTCCCATTAGTATTCAAATCATATTTCACGTTCGCAAAATCGTAAAGAATCAGCGAAGAGAGAAAAGCAATTGCATTTGTAGCGACAGCCAAGCTCCGCTTAAGCTCTTTTTGATCCCTATCACTACTTCCAGATCGAGAATGCAGGGCTTGTCTAAGTGCAATCAGAAGTCAGTATTCACCGAGTCTGTTTTGGTTCATAGTTTACAATGGGATCACTGAAAATCCAGTTACTTGCTCAAAGGACAGTTTTCCAGCTTAGGTTAGGGCTTCCATTGACATTTGGGTTTCATGAGGGCATAATTACAGATGGTATGGCTCTTCAGGACGTCGGCACAGACTAAGAGAATGCTTCCCAACGTCTCTATGAAGTCAGGAAGGAAGACTGCAGACTACGCTTTTGCTAAGCATCTATGTATACTCGTACTAGGCATAGCACCTAAACACCACAAGCTGTTGCGATGCTTGTTGTGAGAATGATGACAACACCGCGAAGGACTATCTTTGTGGCTGTCCGGCTTACGATCTCATCCGTACTCGATATTGGTGTGGTAGTTGCCTGGACTGTAGGCAATTTGTCACTCATCTCTCTACGAAAGACTGAGGAATCGCAAAAAAAGGAATATACAAGGATTATAATGGAATAGTTCTTTGTCTGAGTGTTCTGTTCTCACAAACAAAAATATAGCCGTCTTGACACTGTAACTCACGTGATCTGATGGTTAAGGGGTGTAGGTGGTTGGTATCTAATTTTATCCTATGATTTTAAGAAAGGAATAAGCTCTTTTGTATCGTTTTCAGTGATCCCGTGAAGAGATTTGAGGAATGATTTACCTACTGCCCATTGTCTAACTGTATCAACTGTTGGATAACCACAAATAAAGTGGATCAGGGTTTCTGCGGCAATATTTATATAAGGAATGCTTAATGATGATGCATGACTTCATATCGGCTGGTTTAAATGACGGTTTTTATTTAATACAAGAAATATCTTCCTCATCACCATAACCAATTCCATCTGAATACTTGTCAAAATGAATATTGATTCATGTTTCCTGGAAGTTGCTTATAAGCTTTGTAGCGTAACAAATCAAATAATCTTGGATGACACACTAAATTTGCTAATTCCCTGAATCACAGTCTTGAAGTAACATACGTAACGTTGCCTACATAATTAGCAAAAGAGACCAAGAAATATTCATTCTGTTTAGTTTTGAAAGTTGTAATAACTTATGAGTATACCAGTGATATAATATCTAGCTCTTATAGGGGACAAGAAGTACAATAAAATGTTACACTTATAGAGATAAATTTTGTCAATTCTTACGAATACGCTTACAACGAAATTTGTTATTTATGTATTTGTATTGTTACACTGAAATTAATGGTGGATGTGTTTTGGATGATTACAGTTGGTACCTGGTGATATCCAATTCTGTAACTACATATAACTATAGTTACACTGGAAACTGGTCCTCAGAAGGAGAACATACAGCGGAAGAGTTCGCGTGAAAAGTCACATGACATTTCCACACATTTCGAGCTGATTTTCGGATGTTAAAATGGATATAATGGTGGATGAACCCACTGTAAATCCCATATCCGCGAAGCAGGCTATTGGTTCTAGAATTTCCAGCGACATTTGACAAGGGAATCAGAAAGGACTTGGCTTTCAGAGTGAGGAGTAGTGCGTGGGGATAACTGCTCGATCACATAAAAGACCTTACTGTTGTGAACTTGAGGAAAATATCAACGCCATTTTCAATGTATGACGGTATAAGTAGGACAAAAGGTGAACGAAGGACATATAATGCGGTGACTGCGACAGAGAACCGAAGCAACGTCTATTAGAGGTATGGTTTGTTGTGAGCGGCAGACTAAGGCAAAAAGTCTCAAATTTTGGGCGAATATACGAAAACCTCAGCCTGACATGCATTACAGAAAACACAATAGATACTTCAAAAGAACATACGAGCAATGTATCGCCTAAATAGGAAAGGATAAGATCTTTAGAAGTAAATTCAGAAAGCAAAACCTACTCGACATCATTTGCAAACGGTCTTAAGTGGAATATGACTACAGTTGTGGTACACGGTGTCTTCACCTCAATATACACAAAGGAACTTGGGGGTCAACAGATAGTAAAACAGTCAAGAGGAAACAAACTGTAAGGAGATTTAAAGTTGAATGATTGCATTCGCAACAACCCATTGACAATTGCGTATTCCTCAACCTCCCGTCAACTTCCTTTCAATCTGCATTCACCGAAGAATTTATTTATTACCTAGTTGCAGGTAAGCACTTGTAATAAAACAACTCACCTATGCAGCGGCGATGCATAGAAAAACGAAAACTACTCATGCATTCTATCAAAGGAGGACTAAACAATATCGGCTCCTCCGGAGAAAAAAGGAAGAGCATGAGAAGGAAATGGAGAGGTGCTATTTCAGAAACTAGTTCAGAAGTTTTTCCAAAAAATAAAATGAAGCTGCTAAAGTGCACTAACTAGAGACATTAGCTTCTTTAACATCGAGTACTGCATCTTGTCTGCCATATTATGTGAATGCCTGAAACCGGTTAAGTTCTCAATTGAATTACTACTACGACATACAATAGAGAGTATTCAAGAAGTTCAGATCGATGCTTGCCACCGATTTCCCAGACTGCTTACATCAGCATACAGTACTGTGCAAAACCTAAGCAACCATCTGGAGTTAGCATTTCATAGTAAATCTTTTCAACTTTCTACTCCACCAAATAAAAGGAAATGGATATATAATGATGTGCAATAGAGTGTATTTTGAAATTCACAACTTTTTATAAAAGTAATAATATTTCAAATTTATAAAAAAAAACGCAAAACCAACAAAGTAGCCAAATTGAGTTAGTAGAGATCCACCAGTTTACGGTCTAATCCCTTGACCTTTCATTTTGGTGTCTATCGTGATTTAAGTGACAATCCATGCCCCATCAACTCTTTATATTAAATACCTTTCACTAGCAAATTATCCACTACTGCTTTATTTACAGAAGCCCCAAACTGGACAGCAATTCGACCTTAAAAGAGTTTATTCCACTGTCTGACTCCATATAAAGAATTGTATCCCTGTGTCCTCATACTGAAATGGTCATTACGGGCAATTTCAATATAAATAATTCTGAATGGCTTCGACATTCTGGACAGACAACACCCGAAGGACGGTGTGTTGAGATCTTCGCCGCGGAAAATAACTTAACGCAATTTGTAAATGAGCCTACACGAATACCAGACGTTGATAGTCATACCGCCAGCACTCTGGATTTGTTTTTAACTTCTCAACCTGATAAGTACTCCGTTGATGTGCTCTTCCCTCTAGGCTCGTCGGATCATTGTGTCATATCAGTTAATTTCTCATACACCCACCACACAGTTAAAGAAAAGATTGCTAGAAGAACAGTATGGCCATACAAGAAAGCCAATTGGAGCGGATTTAACAGTTTTTTTTAAGAATTTTAACTGGTCATAATGTTTCCTTGATAACGGCGTGGATGTCGCTGCTGATATGATCACTGACACTATTCTCTCTGAAATGAGATCCTTTATCCCTCATCGGATGAAGATTATCAAACCAAAAGAAAAAGCATGGTACGACTCGAGCTGTAAAGAGCCTGTCAAGGTTAGAGAATTGTTTTTTCGGTCCTACAAGATCAACCCGACAGAGGAAAACCGAAAAAAGTTTAAACGAGCCAGGAATGACTGCAACATCTTTCTCAAGCGTGTGAAATTTTAATACGACCAAAAGTTGAGGCAAAAAATACTACAATGTCCCAAAGGTAGTAAAAGCTTTTGGTCATTCTTCAAAAACATTAGAAATTCTGCCTCATCCTCCATCCCAACGCTCATTTGCAATGACATTCCAGCTGTCAGCTCCTTGGACAAGGCCAATCTGCTTGCTGCACACTTTGCGGCCTGCTCAACACTCCCAGATTGTGCTTTGTCCGCGCCTATGGGAAGAATCCACTTTCGCACTCGTGTTGTAGCAAGAGTACTTAAAGATCTCAACATACATAAATCCGCTGGTCCAGATGGTATATCTTCCACGCTGGCAAAGCCACTGCATAAGCTTTTTCATCAATCCTACTCTTTAGGACTCTTTCCGAGCAGATGGAAAACAGCATTTGTTCAGCCCGTCCCTAAAAAAGGCGAATCTTCTTCTCTCTCCTCCTACATACCCATTGCACTTACGTCCCTTCTTTCCAAGGTCATGGAAACGCTGATAAACAGTCAGCTAATGAAATATCTCGAAACACGAAAACTTCTCAATGACCGGCAGTATGGTTTTCGTAGCAACATGATTTGATGGCATGTCTCAGCGAAAAGTGGAACCAAAGCGAAAGCAAGATAGTTGCACTTGATATTTCTAAGGCATTTGACAGAGTTTGGCATCAGGCTCTTTTGTTGAAAATGCGTGCTTTTGGGATCGATGACTCTCTGCTTCAATGGATTAGAAATTACCTTTCGGAACGTTCAATTCAATTTGTCGTGGACGGTCTCAAGTCTGATATTCACAAAATAAATGCTGGTGTGCCCCAGGGCTCCGTTCTGCCTCCGACACTCTTTTTAATTTTAATCAATGATCTCTTGTCTGCTACTTCCAATCCAATGTATTCCTTTGCTGACTACAGCACTCTCGGCTTTTCATATTCGTTCCCGGACTCACGCTCCTGCTCTTCGGCTGTACAACGGGAAAGGCAGCCAATGTTACATAAGCTCATTAAATTCCGATATTAACAGCATAACTAATTGGGGAACCACTAACAGAGTACAATTTAATGCTTCCAAAACATAATGCTGTCTACTGTCGTTAAAGCGAAATTTAAACACACAGCCATTATCCATGAATGGCACTTATATCGTCGAAACCGAAAAACTTTCCACTCTCGGAATGTGTGTCAGTGAAAACTTACGTTGAATGATCACATATTCGATGTCGCCAAAAATGCTGCGAAATGTGTAGGTTTCCTCAAGCGATGTAAGAAATATTTTACCCTCTCTGATCTGGGCTCAATATATCAGGCATTCATTCGCCCAAAATTGGAGTACAATGCTCACATCTAGTCAGGTGCTCCTAAATCATCTCTGCACCTGCTAAGTAGATAGGATTCAAGACCGTGTGATAAAACTCATAGGCGATACTAACATCAGTCAATCAATTGACACCCTCAAATACCGGCGTAATGTCTCCTGTCTCACCTTGTTTTATCGCTATTTCCACCACCAGTGCTCCATTGAAATCGCCATTAGCATTCCGCCCATTCAAACTTTCAACCGTAACACCCGTCTCGCTATGAATGCTCATCAGTATACTCTCAAGCCCACTTTCGGACGTGCTCTAAAATATCATGATTCGTTCCTAAGCCGTACAACTCGGTTGTGGAATGCCCTGCCGAGCTCTCTATATGTATCGGCTGTCACTTGTGCATTTGCAGATATTGAAATAGAATGGGCAAAAATTGGTATAGTCGTAAATGAGAGCAAAAATGAGTATTGTATATACTCGTATGTACATGCTGTCAAGAGGAAGGAACGCATAATTTTAACGATTCGCCCAAAAAGTAACAACAGATCCCTGTAACTTAGAAATAGTTAGCTATTAGCTCTAAAAATGAAACCTCATTAGAAATCAAAAGGTCTACCTTGGATCCTACCATTGTTTTTGAGCGAAATTTTTTTGTCGAATATTCGATCTAGTGCGAGAGAAGAGCTGAGATACACCTATTTTCGAATTTAAATGACTTACGAAACAAATAGGCAATAAGGCTTCATCAAATAGAATTTTTGAGTCCCAATACTAAAGTTTGATACATCAAGAAGCACCCACCTCTATAAGATCAGACTGCTTGAAACGGATAGCAGGAAACCGAAGAATTTAACAAGCCGCCTCCTCTGACTCAAACAGATGCTCTCGACGACTTGGCAATTCGCTAAGCAAATAAGATTTTAGATGAGATTATAAATATGTATTTGATTTTTATTTTTAAACTACTCGTATGATTACAATTTTACAATTTGGTTTAGAAAAATCAAAAAGCCTGCCAGAGTGACAACCATCATAAAAAGATTTCATTAATATACATTCTCGTATGTATATAACATTAGTGTGTATAATTGAATATGCTTATTTGTTTTAAGTTTAAGATTAAATAATAGGTTCTATTCGTAGCAACAAACAACTGGGGCATGGTGCTTAGAAACTGCCATTAATAATCTTTTCTTGATAAGCTAAAGCTATTTTGCAGTAGTGGAATAATGGCGATACTTCCAGTTCATTTAGTTTTGCTATGCATTTAGCGCCCGTTGAAAACTCGCTGCCGTCTTGTCTCTTTCATAATTGGGTACTTGCCTAAAAAATGGATAATATCTTCTCATTCCACCAAGTTGCATAACCCACAAAGGATAGGTTGGTATCTGATATCTAATGGCACAAAGGCAAGAACCAGTGCACTGGTGCCTGCCTGATTGACTTGGAGAAACCTTCGATACCGCATGGTTAGAGGGACTCTTCTTCAAGCTGAACAGGTTGTGCACTAGTAAGCCACTTCTGTATATTCGTTACAATATGTTAACAGATAGTCAGTTCATCGTGAAAAATGGTGCGGTAAATTCGCCGATCCTATTCAACATTTACACAAGTGATCTGATAGGTTCACTTCACTATGCCATAGCGTACGCAGACGACTTAATCGCGTACAGACCAGGTCCAAAGATTGAGGTCATTAATATACTTTTGCAACGTGACTTCGACAAAATTAAGCGATATTGCGACGACTGGAAATTGAATATCAACTGCCAGAAGTCGGAAACCATTCTGTTTAGGATGCCTTTTTTGAATTTTCTATCGTCGAAAGCCTTGGGATCTGGCTAGATCAGTTTCTGTATTTTGACAAAAATGTAGAGCTGAAGGCGCTTTTGCCCTTACAAAGAGACTGTTTTAGAGCCGCCAACTCGATGCGAGGGTGAAGGTGATCTGCTACATGACATTTATCCGGCCTGTGCTTATATTTGGGAGCCCAGTGTGGTTCAACGTGAGAGCAAGTTTATTGGAAAAGATTCGGGTGTTTGAGAGGGCTTACCTTAGGGCTTGTCTTCGCTTAGACAAAACACCAGAGTCTGAGTACATAAAATTCTATCCTCATGAGGTCTTGAACAATAGCGCGAACCTAATTAGAGTGGACAATTTTAAGCATTTTTTTGTCTAGAATGTATGAATTAATAAATTAACAGAAATAAAAATCCGTTTAAAATGAAAAAAATAAAAAAGGATAGGTAATTCACCCCGATGAGGAATGTATTGTAGTTTAGGGGTCGAAGTTCTCTGCGTAATCTAAGCATTGTTGATATTTCGTCTATATGTAATATGCACATTACGAAAGTTGCTTTTATGATGTAGATCATGACATACTCGTATGTATGTAGTCTTCTGCAGATTGTTCTGTACAATGAATCCGATGCCTAATGTAGAAAACGCTTTCTATATTGTGTACCCATAGTTTTTATAAACTGGTAAAGAATTATTTTCCAGTGACTGAAATTCTTGCTGATTTCAGTTTATTTCCACAACCGCGTGCTATTTTCATCCACTCAGCTTACCAGCTAGTCGTACTATATGTATACTGCTTTGAGAGCTGCATATATACTATATACTACTTGAAACATTCGTGTGCTTGAAAGTAGGTGAAATATTCTTTTATTGAAATACGAGTATCCTAGGCTTACAGCCACACACTTGAGTCGGATAAATCAAAATGCCTTCCGAAACTGCCTTGAAAACTTGATATTACATATTGCACTCATTGCGCTTTTAGCCTTCACAAGTTTCTCCTTTAAATGCCTCTCTTATTTGAAGTTAAACCAAGTTCTTGGTGAAATACACGCCAATATATTTATATTCTTTAACAACCTCTATACTCTCCACATTAAAATACCACTTTTGATTAAAAGAATTTCTTCCGCTACCCTTTTTGAATATTACTATCTTATCTTATCTTAGTGCAATATCAATATACGGTTGAACATTAGTTCCGGGGACTCAGCAGAGCCACATCATCCGCAAAGAGCAAGCCCTTGAATACTCAATACCCCCAGCAATGAAGTCAATTAGATCCTGCGTTCATCCTTATCTCACTCCCGATTTAGTCTCAAATCATTCCGATACTTCCTCCCCAATCCAATCAACTACTTGTGTATTCCTGTATAGGCTTTGAACATAAGTGCATGTGACAAGCTTATACCACTTAGTTTGCAGATTATAGCACCTCGGTTTATTGTATCAAATGCTACCTCGAAATCAATAAAAAATATATACAGTTTTTTATTCTACCTTAGTAATAGCTCCGCTATGCTCCTTAGAACGAAAATATGGTCATTGGTTGAATATGTTTGTAGCAATCCTTGAGTTTGGTGGTTTCTGTCAAATAGAAGTGGTGATTTTATAGAAAGAATTCACAAACGAAATTCTGCGATAATTAGATGAGCCGTATGTAGATTTCTTTTAATAAATTGCTGAGGGATTACCCCATCTTCCACAATGCTGTTAAAAACAACATATGTAGAATTTTTTCATAAGTTCGTTTGTGCCATAATTATAGAACTCGACGGGAGGTCGATCGGAACCTGGAGCTTTTCCATCTTCAAGTCGGTTTAGAGCTTCAAATATTTCGTTCTCAGTAATTCGTGCATCTAAGATTTCGTTGTTGTAGAAAGGTGCGCCATAATTGAAGGGACATATATCAGATGTTGGACTCAAAAACTGCCTGAAGTACGTTGCGAAATCGTCAGAAGTGGGCCTGTATTTTTTTCCATTTAGCCTCGCTATTAATTTCTAAAATTCCTGAGCATTGGATACATCACACCACTCATCTAGCTTCCGCTTCAAACCAGGTTTCTCCGTACGTTTACATTGCACTTTATAATTTGAATTTGCTTTCAAATAAAAATTGCTGAAGGAACTATCGTTGGAGTCACGGAACGCTCATAGCCAAGCAAAAGATAATCACCTCGCCATTTTACAATCACCATCAAAAAGAGGCGCAGGGCGTTGCTGTGCAAAACTTTTGCCGCGGCTGGTGATAGGATGATCTACTATATTCGATCGAGATCTATTACATGTTGCCCATGTAGTCGCATATTAAACTGTCTTCGATAGCTTGTCGCTTTTGTATTCCTCATTGTAGCTTTCGAAGTAGCGTCATGGTTCTATTCGCTTCCGATTCGTTAAGCTTCAGTCCGAATGTAACAAATACGGGGAGGTGATCAGAATAAGGTACTTGACCTATCTCGAAGTCAGTTATGTAACGATGGGTGAAGCATCTTCCTGACCCACAAACATAAAACCACCAGCCCGATTGGACAAACTCGTTCTCTTCAGGGTTCGCTGTCCGTACGAATCACATCACTCCAGTAATATAATACTTCTGCGATTGCAGACCTCATCCTTAGATAAGCATTCTACTCCTGATAGATAATTCTTGTTCCCTTGTTCCATACCCACTCTCGCATTGAAATCACCTAACACAAGTACATTTGGGTTAATATTGCACAGCATAACGTCCGTCAACCTCCCAAATCCGTTTCCCAATAGCTACAATTCACATATATCGGCAGTACTCGAAGTTTCAAGTTATGATGGTTTAAATTCACGTACGACGCATCATTCTCCATTCTAATTTCGAGACTGATGTTCAAAGTGACATCGTCTACTGGCTCTACCCCTAGCACGAATTACAAAGTACTCGAAATATATACCGAGATTTCTATTTGACTCCATATATATGTATTTTATATATTTTCTTATCTGGAGAACCGTTATTATAGGGTTCGTTTTATGTCAGCATTTTCAAACCTGTTCTTAGCTACTTCTGGTGTCCCACAAGGCAGCCATCTAGGTCCCCTCTTTTTCATGTTAACTATAAAAGATCTTGAGAGGATCATTAAACACTGGCCCCTATCAATTTACGCCGACGCGACGACCCTAAATTTTCCAAAACTATTTCTTCATCCCAGGACTCTATTCTCATTTAAGAAGACCTCGATTGGTTTTCCACTTGGTGTCTAAAAAATTGCTTTGAGCTTAATGTCTACAAATGTCAATCTATGACTTCCTCACGTAAGCCCAATCAATCTCCTCCTCAACTTTATTTTCTGCATATCCAGCTTGTACCCCTTGTTCAATTCCTTCCCGGCCTTGGAACATTATGTGATACAGAGTAAAACTTCTGTTTGCCTATTGATAAGATAATTCTTAAAGCTAATTCATCACTTCGTTTTATTAAACGACGGTCTAAAGAATTTTGTGACAAATGTGACATTACCCTTGTCCGGCCCCTTCTCAAATATGACAGCCACATCTAGTCCCCTTTTCAGGGATATGCACTCCCGCATCGAGAACATTTAACGTCGTTTCCTTCGATTTGCCTTTCGAGGACTATCTTAGGATGACCCTTTTTAACCTACCTCTCTATCGTGATCACCTCCAACTTCTTAACCTGAATATCCTCGAAAAACACAGAGATGTAGCTGACGGTGACAGTGAAATAAGGCCCAACGAAATAAAGCCAAAAATAAAAAATTTGGCCTTATTTCCAAATCAAATTTGGCCTTATTTCGTTGAGCTTTATTTCACGACACCGTAGCTGACATTCTCTTCATTCGCCGATAGCTCTCGGGGGTGCTGTAGATTGCGCTTTCCTTTAAAATCCTATTTCCTTAAGCACCAACCCTATTAATTTACGCTGTCCTCGTCTCTTCTACAGGGTCTTCCAATAAGGACTTCCGAAATTTGATAGTTGATGGCAGCCATATTGTTGAAGTTGCATCTACCAAATTGGCTGTCATTTCTTCAGTCTGTATTGCCAAATCACCATGGACGGACATAGCGTTCAACAACACTTGCAAATGATAAAAGTGTTCTGTTCGGGCAACGTTCCGCGCGCTTCACTCATTTTACGGTCGCCATAATCGTCATACCAAGAGGGCTATTCATAATGTGGTGGATAAATTTCAGTCCACTGGTTCAGTCAACGATAAACTAACACCCGTACGTCGACGAAACGTAGATCGAAACGATCTGCCCAAAAACATCGCCGCTGTCCAGAGAATCCGAGGCAGTCGATTTCACGTCGCTCACAAGAACTTCGCCTTTCGCAGACCACAACTGACCCAGGAGCTGAAGGTAAACGACCATAGACGACGACGTGCATTCGCTGAATGGGCTCTGGAGCAGTTGGAAACTGACCCTAATTTTCATCGAAAAATCATCTTCAGCGATGAGGTCTATTTCTGGATGAATGGGTATGTGAACCAACAAAATTGTCGAATTTGGGAAGATACCAATGCACATGAGATCCAAGACCGTTCAATGCATCCCGAAAAAGTCACTGTTTGGTGTGGATTTTGGGCTGGCGGCGTCATCGGTCCATATTTCTATGAGAACGACGTTAGCCAGGCCATCACCGTCAACGGCGAGCGCTATTAGTGATTGATTACCAACTACTTTTGGCCTCAATTGGATGATATGGACACCAACGACATGTGGTTTCAGCAGGACGGCGCCACATGCCACACAGCTCACGCCACATTGGAAATTCTGCACGGGCAATTCGAGGAGATGGTGATATCACGTGGAGGTGATGTGAACTGGCCACCGAAATCGTGCGATTTGACTCCGTTAGACGTATTCTTGTGGGGTTTTCTGAAGTCGCAGGTCTACCATATGCGAATAAGCCACAAACTACAGCGGCCCTCAAAGCCAACATAAGCCATGCCATCGGTCAAATTCAGCCTGATTTATGCGCCAGAGTCATGGAAAATTGGACATTTGGAATGCGCGCCACACAGAGAAGCCGCTACGGACATTTAAACGATGTTATATTCCACACATAATGGCATCAATAGGCCTTTCTAACGAATAAAAAATTTCGATGATACCTCACTCACACTTTGTTTTATTTAAATTTAAAGATAGGGAGCGTTTATTATAGTTGTAGTTCCAACGAACCAATCTCCCGGATGCTCCGTGAAGTCAACTCAAACCTCCCCGTTTTTGATTTTAATTCTCCTCCACCATTCCCTTATCTCCTAACCGTTTTCCGTCCTAGGTTTCAAGTTAGATTAAGCTTGTATTAAGCCAAGTACAACAAATCAAAAACTAAAATCACATTAAAAATTGACCATGATGCACATTCTTATGACAACTTTACCGCCCGAGGGGAGAAATATTTTTTTAAAAAAGCAAAATCTGCCATCATGTCCATCTAGATGGTTCGATAGATATTTACTTAACATATATCCCAAATGCCAACGGGTTAATAAGTGTTTGGAAATTTTCCAACTCCAAACTGGTATGCATTGCGCATTCCTTGCCTCACTCATGACCTCTAATGGACAAATAAAGCGCGGGTGAATAAGCACAAGAAACTCGAAAACTCTTCAACGAATACGAATACGAATTACTTGCAATCAGAATATAAATTCTCATTTCAATTCATCATCGAACTAACTTTACGAATACTAAGGTCAAAGCTAAGACTTCGAATAAACAGATAATAAAAAAAAATGTTTAAATCGTCGGCACGCAATGACACTGGCCGACATTTATCGTGGTCTTATAAGCCAACAGACTATACGAGCATACGAGTATTCGCTATTGCGAAAGATACAATTTTTCTGTGACCCATTCAGTGTCTTCTTTTTATTATTTTTTTTATTCCATCGACGTGATCAAAATGTTTCGGTCTTACTTGTACGCCCTGTCAATTAGATTTCATTAAAGACAACAACGCCCGAAGCTAGGCCAGTTTTTATCCGGCTCATAGACACCTTGTCGGCCGGCTTCTTCGTCTACGCTCTTGGCTTGCGAATTCATTGGTGTGTTTATTGCTTAACAATTATAGTATTATTATTGCGGCTGCATTAGATAATGGTTAACTGATTTTAGAGCTCAAGTTCAAGCCATGAAATGCTCTTGCGGTCGTGGATCGCTGAGTTTAGTAAGTCTTTGCGAATAGAATCTTTGGTAAAACCATTTTCCTTCACCGAAGGTTACCACATAACATATTCAAAAACACTTAATGACATTGACAATTTTCGTGGTGGAGTGTTTAAGAGGCCGTACGACACGACTGAAAGTGCCTAGTTCCAATGGAATGCTATGTTACTCGCAACATAACCAAGTGGCAAACATCTTCTGTTTTTGGTCTCTCACTTTCGATTGTTGTTTTGGTAGAAGGCTTTTGTGTGGTGATGAAAATTGCCACAAAACTCTGTGATGGATTTTATACTCGTAACACCTATAGATACAATTTAAAGAAAGAAATCTCACAGTCATGCTATCAAGGCGGAGAAATGAAATAAAGAGAAAATTGGATGATGTTGCAATGCAATTCAGTACACGGTTGAAGTAACATAGGCCAGATATCTGTAAACGAAAATTATCTATTGGATTTTTGAGGTAATCATTCGGTAGATTCGTACGTAGTGCGGTGAAGTCATGGCGCATTCCGTATAAATTGTTACAGGCGCAGCTGACCATTGTTACCCAAAACTGGTTTGGCTTTGATATTTTTTCGGAGATTTTCTTCAAATTTCAACATTGTGGGAACCAAAACTCTCGAAATGTTCAGTGCGTAAGCACATATGTTGGATTATTGGGTTGTCCATGAAATGTCACATTTTGAAGTAAAAATTTAAAAGCCAACATACATAAATTTTTATTCAATCAAAATAGAATCCGTTGGCATCTACGACATTCTTTCAGCGTGACACAAGGTCAAATATTCCTTTTTCGCAGAAGTTCTGACTTTTTGAGGCAATGAAATCTTCAAAGGCTTTTATGACCTCTGCTCGGTTCCGGAAGACTTTCTGCCGGCAAAATGAATCCAGACTGCGAAAAAGATGGTAATCCATAAGGGAAATATCAGGAGAGTACGGTGGATGTGGAAGAATTTCAAATCCCAACTGCAACAGTTTTTGCACTGTTACTTGTAAGGTATGGGGTCTAACATTGTCATGCAAAAGGATCGGACCGTGCCTATTGACCAAAACAGGTTGCTTTTCAGCTAATTTGGCATGCAATATCTCGATTTCATCACAATATTTGAAAGCGTCAATCGTTTCTCCTGGTTGAAGAAATGAAAAGTGGATTGGTCCTTTCGATGTCCACCAAATTGTCACCACAACCTTTTTTGGGTGAAGATCGGGCATGGGGGTTTGTTTTAGTTTTTCATCTGCATGCATTCACTGCCCCGATCTTTTACGATTATCATACAGTGTCCACTTTTCATCACAGGTGACTATCCGGTGCAAAAACAGTTAAGTTTGGTTTCTTAATGTAAGCAATGTGCAGATTTCAAGGCGCCGTAGTTTTTGGGATTTGTTCAGTTCATGGGGTACCCACCTATCTTTGCCTTTCCTATGAGAGAAAGATGTCGACTTATTGCCATTGGGGATACTCCCATGCTTTGTGCAATCTCCCGCACCGATTTCGTTGGGTTCGCATCCGCCGTTGCTCTTAAAACATCGTCGTCAACTAACGTTTCCGGGTTCCCACGTGGTTCATATTCGAGGCTGAAATCTCCCGAACGGAACTTGACAAACCAACGTCGTATACGTAGTGCGTTCGTTTACTGCATCCTCAAATGCGTCATTAATGTTTTTCATGTTTTTCGTAAAGGAAGAGGGTTCGAATTTGAACTGCCGACAGTATGGTAAATAATTCCTAGAAAAAAAAATAACGGTACTTGTAACGAACCCTAAAATTCTCACACGTCAAGCACACGTACCACTCTATTTTATAAAAAGTGAAAATTTAACGTTCTGGTACAGATGTTCACTCACGAATTTCTTATTTCCAACTGAGCGAGAATCGGATATTTCATGTGGTACAACCCAATATGTATTTGAAAAACCATTTACGACTACATACATGAAAACCCTTTATGGAAGCGCACCTTTGGTAGCCATGCACAACCGGTAAAACCTAACGTGGTCATAATAGTGCAGGGAAAATACTTAAATATTTTAAGCAGCATTATGGAGGTTGCACTGAAGACAATCAGCACTTGGGCAAAAGCCGTGGTCTCAATGCCAGCCCTTCCAAAATAGAACTGGTTCTTTTTACCAGAAAGTTCAAGATACCGCAATTCAAACTCCCAAAACTAAACGGAGTGGAACTGTCCATTTCGGACAGCGCGAAGTATCACGGTGTGATTCTTGACCAAAAAAGTGATCTTAATGTTGCGAAAAGAATCAAAAAGGCGCATAATTTTCTTTTTATCTGCAACAGAAAGTAGGAAATATTTGGGGCTTACAACCAGCTATGGTGAACTGGCTGTATACGGTGGTGGTAAGACCCATACTTACAATGCATGGTGGAAAGGAACAAACAAGAAAACTGTTTACGGAAAATTAGCGGCGGTTCAAAGAACGGCTTTCATAGCCATTACAGGGCGCTCCGTACCACCCCTACGGCAGCATTGGACACCTTTTTGCACCTAACACCGCTTGATTTACAGATCGGAAAACTTTCTGGCCACAGTGCGAAACAATTCACTAATCTGGGTTACTTCAAGAGTAATATTTTCGGACATGGCACAGTCTTAGCAGAGCTTCCTTGGTCGACTTCGACCGGAGAGGGAGGATTGGGAAAAAAATTCAATAATCAGGCCAAATAAAATTGCAATTTTCACAGATGGCTCAAAAAGAGAGAAAGGAAGAGACTCCGGTATCTTTTCAGAAAACGTAGAACTAAGAGTGTCTATAAGACTACCGTACGCAAGCAGTGCCTTCCAGTCAGAGGTTCTAGCTATTCTTAGGGCGGCTGAACTAATGGAGATGAAATCAGTATCCAAAAGAGACATCGCTGTCTACATCGAAAGCCATCCCACACTCAAGGCAATGGAATCAACCAACGTCAACTCTGAAACAGTCAGCGGCTGTCGCACAGTGCTTAAGGCACTATGCAGTCAGAACCGGATAAGACTGTGCTGGGTGCCAGGACACTGCGGTATTAAAGGAAATGAACAAGCGGTTGTGCTTGCAAGAAAAGGAGGGCTACTCGACAAGAGTGAGATTGCCAACATAAAACCACCCCTTTGTATAGTGAGGGGTCAACCTAAGGTGGTCAAGTTTTGAAGGACGCAGGGTATCCAATGTTCTCTGGCCGCCTTTGACGGCAAAAGATCTAGGAAGTTAATAAAATTAAACAGGGATAAGCTTAGGACAGTAATAGGAATCCTGACAGGACACTGCCTCCTGCTGCAATACGCAAACGGACTCAAATTGTCAGATACGGATATTTGCAGAGGACATAACATACACACTTTGTGAATGCGAGGCAATATCGCGTAGACGAAGAAAACTTTTAAGGAAATACTTTTCCAAAAACCTACCGCGGACTACTTTTAGTATGCTTAAAGGGCGCGGCTTCAGAAAATAAAAATCGCCTCGCCTCGCCTCTTATTCCTTATACTGCACCACGTTTAAAAATTGACTTTGTGGTGCGAAAAGTAAGGAATATAACTGCAGATGGTTTCATTTTTCCAATAAAAATTCCCAAAGGGATGTGGCGGATCAACAAACGGTTAAAAAATTAAATCTATGCAAGGTATTCACCTTTCGCAGCAGAAAACGTTACTAATCCTTATGGCAGTGAAAATTTAAATGTACGGAGTGATTAAAAAAAAGAAAAATAAATAATATCGAAAGGTTGCAAGCGCACATCTGAAGGTTCCTGACCCAACTCTATGGAACCTACAATGATCGTAAAGAACCATAAAGAAAATTTTCAAAAAGACATCAAGCATTCGCCACTTGATGTGCTGGGATTCATTACGAAGCTAATTGACTTATCAGTGAAGAAATATAAAATGCATGACAAAAATAAATTAAGAGCTGTAGTGAAGCTCTATGAGCAACAAATAAGTAAAAAATGCTTCAAACGACAAATAGTCGCAGTACCGAAGAAAAATATTACGAGGAAGAATACCACATCCTCCACTTTTGATACTAAATGTCTCGGCGGGATTGTTGCCGAATGTTGCAGAGCTGTAAGCGTTCTCAATCGTAATCGCACAAAGATGTTAACTTATGTAACGTAACTGCGGCTAACTTGGTCCATTCTGAAGCTCGATGATGCGTTCGAGCATTACGGGTAATGTTGGCCTCCAATTCCTCAAATCGTAACCGGCTTACCCATGTACTACTTTACATAGCTCCAAAGGAAAAAGTCTACAGATGTGATATCACATGATCTAGCGGCCAATTAACGTGAAATTAACTGTTTACCGAATGGTTCTCCCAATAAAGTCATGATTTGACGGGCTGTGTTTGGAAGTGGCGTCGCTTGTTGGACCCAACCCGTCATCGAGACCACGGGCTTCAATTTCAGGCAGCAAATAGTCCTTTATCATGACGCGATAACGGGTGTCATTTACAGTTACGTTCCGCCTGTCGTCAGTTTTAAAGCCACCAGCCCATAAACATCACCAAACCGTTTTTTTATCTACATATTATAGATATAATGCCAGCTCTTGAACATCTTCAGGTCGGCCCGCACCCCAAATATGGGGTGATCCCTGAAAACAGTGAATCTTCATGAGGCTGTTCAAGAGCCTAACGTCTGAAACGGTGACGATTCGGAAAGCTCGCCGGTTTCGGTTACCGCATGAATTGAATTTTGTATGCTTTTAAACCAAGATCCTCCCGAAAAATATACCAAGCTGTTGCATATGACAAACCAAGCTGTTGAGAATGGCGCATCACGACTGTCGATTGTCGCATACTTTCTCCGCTGCAGTCGCTTATTTTCTTCACTACTTGCTTAATGTGGTCTATTTGGTCGAGTATTGTGCAATAATGAACATTTTAAAATTGGGTTTCTTAGCGAAATGTGCCTTCGGTAGGCCGATTATGTGGATCATAAGCTGCTCTAACCGAACGAAACACATTCCTCATAGAACACTGATTTTCGTAATGCAGTTGAATAATTTGTAGACGCTGTTCCGGGCAAAGTTTTTACATAACGAAATGTCAAACATTACTGAACACAAATACTGGGTGGTGCAAAATGAATCACCCTCTCGGAAGATGGTATAATTTGTCGTACGTCAATCATATTTGACATTTATGAACTAGACAGCTGCAGTATACAAATAGATAAGTAATGGAGCGCTATTCTCTGCAAGAGCGTGGAATAATTGTGTCGACGTTTTTGACCAATAATCGGTCGGTGGTGTTAGCGCAGCGTGAATTTCGACGTCGATTTCCTAATCGTGTCGCGCCAACTGGGCAAACATTCCGACGCTTAGCTACTCGACTCGAATAGAATGGAACCAAAGGAGACCATGCAGGGCGTGGCCGCCATCGGACTGGTCGTTCAGAAAAATCAATCAGACGACGGGCCACGCAATTGGGCATCCCCAGGCGGATACTACACCGAAGGCGACCGTCAGTCGCCTGTGAATTACTATAGAGCCAATCTCAACAACGAAGAGGACGATTTTGTGTCGAAAATCATCATGAGCGACGAGGCGCATTTCCACTTAAGCGGTTACGTCAATAAGTGAAATCTTCATTTCTGGGCAATGAAAATCCGCGTGTGATACAAGAAGACCCATTACATCTACTCAAAGCCACTGTGCGGCGTTTGGGCGGGATGAGTGATTGGGCCGTATTTTTTTGACGACGCCATCGGCAATACACTCACTGTTACTGATGAACGGTACAGGGCCATGATAAACGACTTCTTACTACCGTAATGGATGAGCGGGGCTTGGTGATCACATGGTTTCAACAAGACGGTGCAACCGCACACACAGCACGAGCCACAATGGATATTGTGAAGAAAGCGTAAACTCCCGCTTTGGCGATTTGGCATGCCAGCAAGATCGCCCGATTTAACCATCCCAGACTTCTTTCTTTGGGTTTACTTGAAGTTGCGGGTTTATGCCAACAAGCCTCAGATAATCGCAATCCTTAAAGAGAATATTCGACAGGAATGCGAACAGTTATCACTGGAAATCTTTCGGCACGCCATGGAAAGTGCGATAAAACGGCCATAAATGGGTATCAACACTGGCGGCAGCCACCTTGGCGGATATCATTTCTTCCTTTTTACAGGAACAATTATAAAGGTTCAAATTTCCATCACTCATAATAATTTCTTTCTATTTAGTAAAAAAGTAATTCAAAAACAAATTGGATGATTAATTTTGCGCCACCTTGTACATATCAGTGTGACACGTGATCTCTCATGGAATCCCCACTGAAAAAAGTACCTTTAAGATAATCACCCTTTAGTTAGTCAAATTCCCAATATGATATCTTCAACATAAAACATGAAGATGAATCGTAAACACAAAACCACCGGAGCTCTCCTCAAACACTTTAAGACTACTCGAAAAAATAAATAAGAAACACGTATTTCCATGCACGTGTCCACTTCACACTTATGTGTGTAAATCAACAATTCGTGGTGCTGTTTACACCTGCAATATCCATAAACTCAAAAACTTAATATTATCGTTGAACTTTAGTTGAATGTGTTTGACTTGTGACAAATACTGTTTACATATCCATCGCTTGAATATATTAAAAAAAAAATTATTTTCACTATTCATCTATTAGATGCAGTTTTATGTAATAGTACTTATTAAGTAGGGACAGAGTGCAGTGCACTGTACACCGTTTTAATTAATCATATTATCGGAGATATGAGTAGTAAGTATGAATCGGATTTGGAAACCAATGACGCAGGCATTCTTGCATACACAATGTTCAACTAGAATATTTGCTCTACGATTTCGAAAGCAATTTACATATGGTAATTCTACGAATCGCTAGGGAACAATGTTTGTAGTATTCGAAACCCGAACATTCGTATCTTATTGGGTGGGTTCATCTATAATACCAATAGGGAGATCTCTTGTTTTGATAGAACAACTGGGCCATAAATAACCCTACGCAGCGCCACATTTATTGGAAATTTCCACTTTCAGTTTCTGACTCTGAAAACCCACTTTGGAGACACCTATTTTGTTGTGGAGTTTCAGGCCATCTTTAATAGTATACATCGTATGGGTGGTTTCAGGATCTTGAAGTTGTGGATATGGTACAGAAAAATAGGATATGAATAATGATTACACAAAAAAGGTCCAGCTACGACACTCATTTCAATTTTCGTTCTCGTTCAATAACGTTTCTCGTTAAGAAAAGCGGGGATTTGATTCAAGGCGCCTAATGTGTTTTTGCTTACTTTGGCCGTTAGCCGATTGCAGTTTTTATGAACGAGTATTTAATTTTGTATTGTAATTATTGCAAACTAGCTACGATCGAGTTCTGCAGTTTAGTGTCATTTAGGTAATTAATAAAATGTTAGTATACTAAGAACCTTAGGCCAAACCAAACCAATAGCGTATGCTATATCTCGCGGTATATTTGACCTATCTGAGTTTGAGAAAGCCCGTTTTGAGGAAGCATTTAACTTTTTCATTGACTTGATTAGCTTTGTTTTTAAGAAGCTGAAAACAGAATTTCCACAATCCGAACATTTTGAAACAAATTCCATCGATGCATGTACAATCCAAAGAAGGTAAATACTCCGATACACTTAAACTTAAGATCTTGGTAGCGCCGATCAGTGAAAGGACTTATTAGAGTTTCATTTCGAATTGAATAATGTTCTGTTATGATGTTTGAAATGATGTCTACAAGACTATGCTTTTATGGACGATCTTATCGACGAACTCAGCAACTCTGGATATAAAGTAATTGGATACCTAGAATCAAAGTTACTGGTATACATGGACATAAAGTGTGTAAACGTTTTCAAAATAACGGTTGTTTTTTTAAGAGGTTCCGACATTTTTGTTTAAATAAAACACAAAGAAGTGAACTCGATGGCGATTTCCATATTAAATTTATTCGAAAGATTATTTTATGCCATTTTTAATTTGAAAAAAGCTTCTGGTAAATGTCCACCCCGTGGTGCCATGTACAAAAAAACCTTCTAGGGGTTGATTTTCCGCCACTTTTTCGAGCAATTGAAGGCGTGTATGTATTGGGTGTATAAATAAATTCGTGCGGTTTTTTTTCAAAATTTGAACGTTTATTTAAGAAAAACATGTACAATAGTATTGTTCAAAGTATTACCCATCTGAAGCTATGACTTTTTCCCATCTTTCTGGCAATTTGTGGATCTCATCCCAAAAGAACTGCGCTGGCTTGGCAGCCAAGAATGAATAAAGCCAATTTTTGATATTCTGCTCTGATGTGAACTGTATTTCAGTGAGGGCGTTCTGCATCGACCGGAACAAATGGTAGTCAGAAGGGGCAAGGTCTGGGCTATAAGGCGGGTGGGGTAAGACTTTCCATCCACTGTTTTCCAAATAGTTCTTAACCGGAATAGCAACGTGGGGCCGAGCGTTGTCCTGATGGAAAATTATTGCCTCCTGTCTGGTCGCATATTCCGGGCGTTTTTCGGCCACTGTTCTCTTGAAACGGATTAATTGTGTTCGGTAGCGTTATCCATTGATGGTTTCACCCGGTTTTAGCAACTCATAATACAGCACACCCATCTGATCCCACCAAATACAGAGCATTACCTTCGCGCCATGGATATTCGGCTTTAACCTTGATTTGGCTGGTTGGCCGGGTTTCACATATGATGTTTTGCTCTTGGGGTTGTCGTAGTGGATCCATTTTTCATCACCAGTAACAATCCGATGCAAAAATGACTTCCTTTTGTGGCGTTCCAGCAGCATTTCAGACATGCAAAACCGCCTTTCGACGTCTCTCGGTTTGAGTTCATGTGGAACCCAATTTCCTTGCTTTTGAATATATCCAGCTGCTTTTAAACGTTTTAAAATGGTTGCTTGAGTGACACCCAAAGATTCTGCGAGCTCTTCTTGTGTTTGACAACAATCTTCATAGAGTAATGCTTCCAGTTCTTCATCTTGAAACTTTTTTGGCTGCCCAGGACGTTCATCGTCTTCCAAGCCAAAATCACCACTTTTAAATCGTGCAAACCACTTTTGGCACGTTCGCTCAGTTATCGCATGTTCACCATAAACATCCACCAAAATACGATGACTTTCGGCAGCAGTTTTCTTCATATTAAAGTAATGAAGAAGAACTCCCCGCAAAAACACTTTTTCAGGCAAAAAGTTCGACATATTTGAGTGAAAAAAAATTATTGTTATTTACACTTCAAATGAATGATATATACTGAAATGACGTACAATGACAGTAGCTTTCCAACGCATGTTCCAATGGATTAATAACAATGAAATAATACAAGTTACGCCATCTC
Organism: Volucella zonaria; assembly: GCA_963966105.1. Taxonomy (NCBI): domain Eukaryota; kingdom Metazoa; phylum Arthropoda; class Insecta; order Diptera; family Syrphidae; genus Volucella; species Volucella zonaria. The sequence continues at coordinate 115,922,034 of OZ014534.1, read as the reverse complement.
TTAGCAAACCGCACGAATAAGTTATAGACCCAATATATATCTCGAACAATCGTCAATCTTTCCTGTTTTATCGGCACAAACTAGTGGCTTAACATAGCTCCACAGAAATGAATCCAATTTCCAATGACTATACCGCCAAATCGTGTTTTCACGATCTAAAGCGATCTTTTCGTTGGTAGTATGTGGTGCTGCACCAACCTCTTGGAAACATAGTTCTTCCAAATTGATGTTAGGCAAATTTGGGAACGAATAATCGTTGATCATCGCATTATGCCGGTGTCTATTAACAGTAATTTGTGCTAAGGGCTCATTTTTGAAGAAATAAAGACCGGTGATGCGTATAATCTGTATCATATGCTAAATTTCTCTGCACTGGGATTTGGTGAACTCCTTGCATATTGACCTCGCTCCAAATACGGGAATTTTGCTTGTTTACGTAGGCATTTTTAACCCGAAATGAGTCGCATCACTTAACAAACTTATAAACGATAAAAAACTGGGTTAACCACCAGTTGACCCCTTAGGCCGCTCCAGAATTTTCAAAAAATCGCTTCTTTTTTATTGCTTTCAATGGTGTCTTAGGGCCTCAAAAATGGTATCCCAAAAGATTATGGCCGGAAAATATGGTATCTCGAAGTATTTGTTTTTTAAAATATCGTACAAGGCCGCCAGGTAGGCAGCCGGCGTGTTATGAATTTTAAACGCGTTTATCTCAAAACTACATTTTTCAAGTTGGCCGCACCCATAACTTGAACAACTTTTATCCAATTCACTTCAAATTTTAACTAGATCTTTAAAAATAGTTCATTCGTTAATAACGACTTTCTTGCGATTTTTCTGCGAATTTTGCAAGTTTGACTTTGGAAATGTGCCATCATCATAATTCAAAATTTACAGGAGCTGTTGGTACGGCCGTAGACCCTTCCAAAAAGGAGAGGTCATCTGAGAAACGCTGCATAGCCGCCATTTTTAAATAAATTATTCTATACAAATTACGTTTTATAGTCAATCATATGTACAATAAACTTCTGCCTTTAAAAACTTGTTTTATTCTATATTTTCCTGAAAAAAAAATCACAAAAAAGCCAATTTTTACGGCTTCTAGAGTAGCCCCTTAAATAATTCTTATTAGAAATTTCATATTTTCGAATTTCAATTTTCAATTTCTGCCATAAATTTTCAACAATATTTAAATCGGGCGATCGCGACGGTCTCTCTATTACCCTTTGACAATTATGGGACACCCATTCTCTAACAATTCCAGCCGAGTGCTTGGGATCATTGTCTTGATAGAAATGAAAAGTGTCTCTAATTCCAAGTTTTTCAACGCTTTTGTTTAGATTATTTTTCAAAATATCTAAATATTGAAATTTGTCCATATTCCTTTCAATAGAATGCAAAATACCAACCCAAGATGCTGTGCACACACCCCAGACTATCACATGATCACCACAGTGGTTTTACTGTGGCACGCAAATGATTTGGATTCCTCTTCCTCATTTGGCTTTCTCCAAACGTTGACCCGCTGGTCTGATCCAAAAAGGTGGTTGTTTTGTACGTACTTCCATCCGTAAATAAAACGTTTTTCCAGAACGAAGAATCCTTCATTGCGTAGTTGTGGGCGAACTGCAATCGAGCCTTTTTGTTCTCTACCCAGCTCTGCGTAGAACTCTCCGAACTGTTTCAGCTTTGCAAGTAATGTTCAGATGTTTCTCCACCATGTCTTTTAATTTTGGTGCACTCAGTCTGGGATTGTGCTTGGATTGGTGGACGATCGAATGTTCATCACGCTCAGAAAACATCTTCTTGGGGCTGATTTTTAGCTTGTTTGTAATTCTGCTCTCCTGCTGGAACCTGTTAATGATATTCCTCATTGTTTCACGAACTATTTTAAGAATTTTAAATATTCCTCTTTGACTTTTTCCTCTTTTAAAGTGTTCGATAATTAATATTCGTAAGTCGACTATGATGTAACGTCCCATCTTGATAAATTTTAATTGTACGACTAAATTACACGAGCGTCAACGAATAATGCAGTTGCATTCAAATGGAGCAAATTAAAAGAGAAGAAACAACAGAATAACAAAACAAACAATTAAAAAAAAAACCGTTATTTGAGAAGCTTTTGTTGTTTGGGCCATTTTCATTGTGAGATTTGTTCTCCTTTCTATTTTGTTGTTTTTTTAATGTAAATATGTAATTTTTAATTTTTGTTGAAATAATATTGTACAGGGTCTTCCAATAGGTACTTCCGAACTTTGACAGTTGATAGTGGCCATATAGTTGGAGCTACATCTGTGAAATTAAGTTTGCCATGGCTCAAGTGGTCGTGAATTGCTTTCCAATCGGACGGTTCGAGGTTCAATACCAGCCGGTAACTAAAATCTAGGAGTTCTGTTGTAGGAAATGGTCCTTGAGCAGCTTGGCAACCCCGAGAGTGATCTTATCGGTCTCAGACAATTAAGCTTTACCGACGAGTTGTACCATTTCCGAAAGATCTTCTTCCTCTTGTAGGATTTCCTTGACCTTGGTCCTAAATGGCACGAGTTCGACGAAGTTCCTGTCGTAGAAATCATCTAGGGCGCGCATGTATTTACTGTATGAAATGAGCCAGTTGATGGAGGGGAAATGTTTGCGTCGGGTCAGTTTTTTATCCAAACCCCAGAACACCTGTACAATACCAAGTGTACCAGAAGTGACAGGATCTGAGAAATCACCACCAGGAGGTGATACAGCACCGACAATGGAAACGGAACCCTCACGTTCTGGGTTACTCAAACACTTGACATGACCGGCACGTTCGTAGAAAGAGGCCAAACGGGCACCCAAGTAGGCTGGGTAACCAGAATCGGCAGACATTTCAGCGAGACGACCTGCTATTTCACGAAGAAGCTTCACGAGCAGCGACATGCATATTGGATGTGTTGGCAACAAGAGCGTTGCGATGACACCATCGATTTCAACTGACAACTTGGGGAAATCACGCAATACTTCAGACATTTCGTTACCACGTTCTCCGCAACCGACGCAGACGATGACATCCGAATTAGAGTACTTGGACAAGGCTTGTGAGATGACAGTTTTACCACAACCGAATTCTCCGAGAATGGCTGTGGTACCACCTTGGACACAAGGGAACAACGAATCTAATACACGTTGACCGGTCAGAAGTGGATGATTAGCTGGCAACTTCTTAGTAACTGGACGTGGTTGACGCACAGGCCATACTTGTAACATACTGTGTTTGCTGATCTCTCCATCGAATTCGGTTTCCAAGACAACATCCTCGACATAGTAGTTGCCAGCTGGTGCAATATAACAAACTGTACCCTTTCGCGAGGTCCAACGATCATCTTGTGCTTGATAAGAGTGTTTTCATGTACCAAACCGTACAGGTCACCTCTGGTAATGTGTGATCCAGCTTTTACGTTGAGTGGATTGAATTCCCATGCAATCGTACGGGATAGAGCGGGCACGTTAACACCCTTTGGAATGTAAATGGAGTTGGTCAGCTGGTTGATGTCTTTCAATGGACGTTGGATACCGTCGAAAATGCTGCCCATAATACCCGGTCCTAATTCAACTGAAAGTGGCTTGCCAGTACGCAACACCGGATCCCCGACAGTGGCGCCAGTATGCCTGAATCGTGGCCATGTCACCTTCGAGACGAACGATTTCGCCCACTAGCTCGAAGTGGCCAACGCGCACCAACCCGTAAATAGCTGATCCAGACAACCATTCTGCTATTACGACGGGACCAGATACGGCAAAGACACGTAAATAGATGGACATCCGCTAGGTTCAATTGAAAATTTTCAGTTTTTTCTTGTGATTTGGCGAAAAAGAGTTTTTTTCTTTTTTTTTGGAGTCTACACTTGAAAGGACAAAACGTTGCGTTTCACCAACAGAGCAAATACCTGTAGTCATACCCACTTGAGTGTTAAGTTCTTTAAGAAAAAAAAACAGAAAAAAATAGCTGCCATTTATTCAGTATTTTTTGCCAAACCACCATGGACGGACATAGCGTTCAACAACACGTCGCCATCTGCGAAAAACATCGCAGATTTGAACTGGCCACCGAGATCGTGCGATTTGACCCCGTTTTTCTTGTAGGGTTTAAAAAGTCGCAGGTCTATGCGAATAATCCACAAACCACAGCGGCGCTTAAAGCCAACATAACCCATGCCATCGGTCAAAGTCAGCCTGATTTATGCGCTAGAGTCATGGAAAATTGGACATTTCGGATGCGCGCCACACAGATAAGCCGCGGTGGATATTAGAACGATGTCATGTTCCATACATAATAGCATCGATAGGCCTTTCAAACGAATAAAAAATTTCGATGATATCTCACACACACTTTGTTTTATTTAAATTCAAAGATAGGAAGCGCTTAATGGAAGACCCTTTATAGTAATCTGTCAAAAATTAACATTTTGGTTTTTAATTTTACTTTATTTCCCTGAATTTTTGCACGAGAAGGGATTTGGATTATTGTGTCCCATTTTCACTGTGAGCCACCTTAGATAAGCAGTATGCATAGACATGATTTTCGGTTGAAAGCATAATTTTATGGACATATGATGGACAACATAAAAGGTCGGAATCCCATTTCGGTTTTTTATACAGGAGCATTTTCAAATATTTGACTATCATACATCTGAGACGCATATGTATAATCTTGCCATTGAAAGCCTCTAAGTATCCTTTATTGTACATAACAAGAGTTCGAGAAGTACGTGGGATAATTTTGATATATTGATTTTTAGCCAAATGGCGCACTTCCAAAGTCAAACTATGGCCTACTTTGAGATATTTCCCGGCCATAATCTTTTGGTATATCATTTTTGAGGTCATAAGGGACCATTGAAAACAATAAAAAAGAAATAGATTTATATATTATATTATATTATATATTGGACGAATGGTATAAAATTACTCCCGACTATACCAAAAAACTGGATTCTTCATTACGAATCGTCTTAATTTAGTTGCAAAGCAAAAAGGATTCCCAACAAAGTATTAAAGTATTTTAAACACGCATTTATTACGCTTTTGGCAGTTTATGTATTACTGGGCCATTTTCACTGTGAGTGGGTGACAGTGGCTGAAGTGGTAGAGGACTGGCTTCCAAATCGGGAGGTTCGGTGTTCAAATCCCAACATCTCCCGAAAGACATTCATTTGTTCTGTATCAAGTAAGATGAGTAGTTGACCAGAAATCAACAACAAGCCAACTTCCACCAAGAATGTAGTCTCATTAAATGTGGGATGCCACCCATGGAGCGAAATAACCACTGAGCCCAGAAATCTTTTTTTCTCTCTCTATCTCATTTTCCAAAAAACTTAACACAGCGTTATAAGTGTATTCATACCCATTTGAGAGTTAAGTTCTTTTTTTTAAATAAGATGAATTTGTTTTTCTTTTCTGTTATTTGCTTATATTTCGTTCTTTTTGTAATGGAATTATTTAATTTTTTATTGTTGTTGAAATAATAATGTAATAATCTGAAAAAATAAACATTTTCGTATTTCATTTTTCTTGATTTCCTGCAATTTAACTAAGAAAAAAACTTTGGGTTGGCGTGAGCCATTTTCACTGTGAGCCACTGTATGTTGATATACCATAATGGAGGAAAGTTAGTCATGTAATAATAATTATGAAATGAAACTGAGACGTTTTCAAAAAAAAACAAAGCATGTCCCAACGTCACAGCAGCTATGTTAACTTACCCCACGGTGGCATTAGAAGTTCTAGTCGCACTCACTCTGTTGCGCAGTAAGGTGCACTCGCTTAATGGAAAAACTGTCCAGAAAACACTAAATCATTTGGTAATTTTCTCAAGTTCTCTTCCTGAGCTAGACATGATCAACACGATGTTCGACCTCATGCCATCAAAAGGGTTGTCAAATCCCAAAATTTATTGGCCTGAATTGCAAGGTTTCCTTTACATAAAAGCCACACTTAGAAGTCATATGAATTTATTTGAGATTCTTCACTCGTTAAAAATGGGAAAAGTCGCAGAAATGCGGAAGCCACAACCGAGAAACGATTTACAATCATCACCCTTCTTAAAGATGGCTAGTCGCATTGTACCATTGAACGACACGATCAAACCGGAAGTCTTGGGGATGAATCATGGTCAGGACGGCCTTACGCTACAACTAAACACGAAGATCGGCTAATAGTCACAACGAGCAATCGAAGTAGACGAAAAATAACACCCGAAATAGTTATGCGTCGAAATAAATCAAACACGCAATAAACCGCTGTCCTTGACAACGATCAAACGAAGATTAAGACGTACTGGACTATCTATTTGGGCGAGTTGACATTCGAAGACCCCTGCTGCGACCACAAGACAAGCAGAAAATGGTAGGAATGCGCCAAAAGGTATAAATACTGGACTGAAGAAATTTCAACAGAGTTGTATGGAGCAATAAATCCAAATTCGAGGTATTTGCTACCAGACTACGTGGTTCCCACTGTCAAGCATAGAGGAGGTTCTGTTATGATCTGGGGATGTTTTTCTTCAAGTGGAGTGGGAGATCTGATTCGAGTGATTAAAAAAATCAATAACAAGGCATACAAAACAATATTGGAAGAAAACGTTGTGACCTCTAGACTAAGATTAATTGGCTAAGGCTTCGTATTTCACTTGGACAACGACCCTAAGCACACGTCAAGGCTTTGCCAATACTACCTGAGACAGAGGAAAAATGACGAAATCTTACAAATCATGATATGGCAAGGACAATCAAAAGATTAAAACTCTATAAAGCTTTTGTGGGAGGAACTGGATAGATGAGTCCATCATCAGAATCTGCGTTGTGGAATATGCTATTGGATTGCTTGAGCAATATACCGCAGCCTACAATTCAAAAACTGATAGCTAGAATGCGAAGATTTGTAAAAAAAATAATCGAATGCAAAGGTGGCTCTTTCATCAAAAAATCAGGTTAAGTAATTTTTTCATCTTTTTAAAGGAAGTTACTTTATGTTTAGAACAGAATGAACATATTTTTGTTCTTATTTTGGTGTCATATACATATGTTTTCCTTTCATTTTACATGACTCTTATTCTACCAAACAGTTTGTTTCGATGTTCGATTTTGGTTTTCCTTCGGGCGCTGAGGGCTGCCTCAAACTTTTGATTTCCAGAGTATACCACCTTGATCAAAAAGTTTCCGCCCACACCCACCTTGTACCGCTCCCATTGTTCCGATTTGAGTTCTGTTTTTTTGTTAAGTTGGTAAATCTGTTGTTGACATTTCCTCATCTTAGCGTCATAGCTTGACATTTGCAAAAGTTACGTAGCCAAGAGTACATTTATCTCCGTGTGTGTTGGCGATTTTAGTAACGGATTTAAATTTGCAACAACGAACTTGTATTCTCTAAAGAAAACGGTCGTTTACCAATGGCACGAGCGGTTCAAAAGTGGTCGTGAGTCAATCGAAGATGAACGCAGTGGCAGACCATCGACATCGAAAACCGGCGAAAACATTGATGAAGTAAAAGAAATGTTGGAAAATAACCGCAAATTAACCATCAGAGAGATAGCGGAGGACTTGAACATTGCCTATGGATCGGTCCAAGACATTTTGGTTAATGATTTGGGTTTCCGTCGTGTAGCAGCAAAGTTGGTGCCAAAAGACCTCAATTTCGTGCAAAAAAGAGACCATGTTGACGTCGCAAAAGAGATGATTTTCGAGGCTGAATCTGATCCCACATTCATCAAAAGGATCATTACCTGAGACGAGACGTGGGTTTATGAGTACGACACGCAATCTAGACATCAGGCAAGTGAATGGCATTCACCAAATGCGCCGAGACCAAAAAAAAAACACGTCGTTTTCAGTCAAAAAAGAAGCCAATGCTCACGGTTTTCATGGATTACAACGGTGTAGTGCATCATGAATTTTTGCCAGAAGGCCAGACAGTAAACAAAGGGTATTACGAGTATTTGGGCGTTATGAGACGTTTGCGTGAAGCAATTGTGGGCAGAAAACTCGTGGATTTTGCACCACGATAACGACCCGTAATCGTAATTTTTTGACGAAAAATGCAACAAATACCATCCAACAGCCACCGAATTCACCTGATTTGGCTCCCTGTGATTTGTTTTTGTTCCATCGAGTTAAAAAACCACTACGGGGAACGCGTTTCAGCAGCCGAGAGGAAGTAATGGAAAAATCGCATTAAGCACTGATGGACATACCGAAAACCGAATATAAAAAATGTTTCGAGGATTGGATCAAGCGCTGGCATAAGTGTGTTGCAGTCGATGGGGATTACTCTGAAGGGGACAATATAAAGTGAACTGAATAAACTTGAATTTCCAATTATCTGAATACATTCCGGGAACTTTTCGATCAAGGTAGTGTACGTGGGTCACTAACATTCAACCATCATTTGATCACATCACACAAAAAATGTAGCAAATTACTTTAATACCATTCATAAGCTAGATTTTAGATTAGACCCATCAGATTCCAAATCACAGGGGTATTGAAGGTATCGGAAGCGCTGATGAGTGATCAGGACTCTACCAGAAAGTACATATATAAGAGCCGAACCCTTCTGCGGTTTTCCAAACTCTTAAGCTGGATGGTATACTAAACACATGGAGCGATGTTCAAGAACAGACTGTGGTTTAAGATAGATTTCATATACTCGTACATGAAGCTTGTCTCTTGAGACTGAGTGCTGACTTTTTTTTTAAGAGTGCGCAAAAGAGACTTGTATGCTTGCGCACACTGTTCGGAAAATTATGATAGGAAGAAAAGAAAGAGGGATACCGATACACGTTGGTTTTAAATGTTTAGAGGTTGTAATGAGAAGCAAATTAAGAGCCCGGTAGGGTACCTCATTAGCATACATATGGGAAGGAGTAACGATATCTCGGAGTATATGAAAGATGGGATTATGGCATTGTGAAAATACTGTAACAAAATGGGGCAGAAGACATTTCGTCGGTATGTCGATAGTACCACCTCTAGGTTTTGAACACTATCTAATAACTGCAGAGAGGTTGTAGAAGCATTTGACCTGATGTGGAAATTGCACTTTAATTTAGGGCTATATACAGGCCCCAATGACAGGGATATGGATCCGAGAATAAATATTAGGAGTAAACAGTATTTGTATTAATCAAAATTTAAAACAATGTTGGAAACGGAGCAGAGCCCTGGGACATACTAGCATTTATTTTGTGCGTATCAGTCTTGAAACGTTCCAAAACAACCCGAATTTACAAAATTACACGGCGAGTACTTTCTAATAGGTTGAAGAAGAAATTTATCAATCTTGAAGGCAGGCATTCTCGACATACATTTTTAAACCCATTTTAAGTATTAGGTGCAACCATTTTGCTTTCACCTGATTGATGTAGACATTAGTAAAACTTTTGCGTGCGACATGCCATCAAACCACTTTCCAATCAGATTAAAAAGAAGCTCAATGGGATTGAAGGGGGAGCAAGAAGTAAATTCGTCCTTTTTAGGGGCGGGCTGGACAAATGCCGTTCCCTATAAGAGTCTTAAGGTATCGGAATTTGGTTTTACTGCTAAGGAATTTGGGCAAAACGTTGCTGTTTCAGAACTTTGTAATTTGTGCTCTAGGATGATTAAAAATCAATGTACCACTGCTTTTTGGTATTGCCAAAATTTGACACATTTGCGTCATTAAATCAGAAATGAAGTTCTGTCGAAGGGTTCAAAATATCAACATTCTGGGAAGAATCATCAGCGAGTTTCACCTCTGAGAGTCCTTTGGAGTAATGAAATAAAAATCAATTGGTAATCCTCGGATTCTGGCCGTAAAATGTAGGGTATTTTGCTCCTATATGCGGAAGAAAACTTGCGCATCGAATGACGCTACCAGCAGGAAAGTGACTTAAGATTCACACCAAGCCCTGTAAAAGATCGGTTTCGAGATCATGGAGTATCTCTTGTTCCGTGGTCATTTGATTTGAATTCAAAGCTATTGGAGCTGATTAATTCCTGCTCTTCTGAGAAGGTCAATGTCGCTCTACAACCCGAATATCTTCTTCTCTAAATTCCGTTTTCAAATGCATTTTCATACGTTTTAGATAATGTCCATACTTATGCGCTATAGAGGAGGACGATAAGCGTCTTGAAGAATGCTTTTTTTGTTGTTCGTAAGAGGAACTTATTCCTCACTCGCCTTCTTAGGGCAAACAGACAGAAACTGCCAAGGCTGATTCTCCGCTTGATCTTTACGTTGCTCAAGCCGTTGGTATTGGCGGTCCTTTCTTGTCTACGAGATAAATAGTATATCACGTATAAAAGGACGAGTTTGCCAAGGATGTTTAAACTTAGCATAGCTCTATATAGCTCGTTTCTATAAATGCTGTCATATGGGGTCTTTAAATTAGTAAACGTAGTAGTTAGTGAAATTAAAAAGGTAGTCTTTCTTGAGGATTTGGCAAACGATGCTGGGACTCGAAACTTTCGATACTCAAATTTCTTCATACTCCTAATACTTCGTCGGTTCTTTATCCGGCATATTCGCTTTGCGCCTCTGTTATAACAAGATAGTCGTCTGGATTGATGTTAATCATTGAAACGTTCGGGAATTCAGAATACTTGGGCTGTGTCTTACATCGATTCTGATGCTATCAATTTGATTGAAGATTTTTGATCAGGTGGCTGATTTGTGAACGTTGAGGTGCGGAAAGTGTGTGCTAGTTATGATAACATTTCGTCGCGACGCAAAGTCAATTACTTAATCTGAATCCATTTCCAGAGAATGTATTGTGTCCGCTATATTTTCCACACTAAGCCGTCAGAAGTGCTCTCCTTTCCTAATTTGGTATTGAAATCACCGAAGATGAACTTAATTCAGAGCTTCTGACATTGCATAAAAGAGTGACACATAGCGGACCTAGTAGAACTAGTAAAGGGCGAGCCAACAGATGGTGTGGATGTTGGCTGTTAATTACTGTCATTTACTGAACTCAATATGGTTGATCTTTTTGACAGATGTCATACAATCTTCGGCAATTTTAGTCATGGAGTCGTTTACTAGACAACAACACATTTTTGTTGTTACGAAAATGGAAGAAATGTAGAAGTAACATTTCGTAAAATTCGTGAATTTTCCGGCCAACAAACTCGCTCTATTGAGCCCGGAATTGGTGCAATGGTGAAGCGTTTTGAAAAAACTAGTCCGGTATCGGGTCAAATTCTATATCAGCATGCACGACCAGCACGTACACGCCAAAACTTCACCACTGTGAGCGAAAGTGTTTAAGACCAGCCAGGCACCTCAATTCGTTGCCGAAATGAACAATTGGGCCCAACTTATGGCACTTTACGGCGAATTTTAAAAGTTGATCTTCATTTTCCCACCCATAAAATCCAAATTACACAACAATTGAAGCCTATAGACCATTTACGACGTCGTTGATTTGCTAATTGGATGTTGGATCGCCAGAACAATTTGTCATCGAATTTGAACTTTTCCGATGAAGCCTATTTTTGTATGGATGGGTTTGTAAATAAACAAAATTGTACAGTTTGGGGACCAGAAAACCCATACGAGATTTACGAAAAACCAATGCATCCCAAAAAAATCACTGTATGGTGCGGATTATGAGTTGGCGGCATCATTGACCCGTACTGTTTCGAAGATTAGCTGGAGAGACGGTTACATTGAATACAGCACGTTACCGCAATATGTTAACCGGCTATTTTTTTTCCCCAAAATTTAATGAATTGAGTCTGGACGATCTCTGGTTTCAACAGGATGGGGCTACCACCCACACCAGCTATCAATCATCAATTTATTGCGTACGAAATATGAAGATCGCGTTATTTTGGTTCGAAGAGATGTTGGTTGGCCTCCAAGATCATGCGATTTGATACCTTTACAACTCTTCCTTCGGGGTAATTTGAAGAGTAATATCTATGCCAATAACCCAGCGACAATTCAGGATCTCAAACATAACATCCAAACTGAAATTTCGGCCACTGACCCACTTATTTTTCAAAAATTCATCGATAATTTTGATCTTCGGATCTTCGCTTGCAACAGAAGCCATGGTGGTCACTTGAACGATGTTGTATTCCATTTATAATTGCCATAGACCAAACTTCTACACTCGCGCTTGGCTCACCCTTTAGGTATTTTTCTCTATGGATGCGTTATATCCCCTCAAGCTTTTGTTACCGAATTGAACCTTGATATCGATTATAATAAGACTTTCGCGCAGATGCCTAAATCTCAAGACTTCTTGACTACGACTCCCTCTGATGACGAATCAACATCCGAATTCGCGCTGCTTCTGCCCTCTGTAACAATCAGCATAATACGAGTAGTCTTCCACCATTCTGTTGCGCGGCCTATCCCATCGCACTTTTTGGATGGCAGTAACATTCAATTTGCACTTTCTATAAATAGTTAGTATTGTGTATGGTCAAGCAGTAAACCCGATGGCACAACTCCAAACCTAGAGAGCCAGATCCTTCAGAGGATAGTGCCGGTTGCCCACTATAGCCAATTGAATGCTGCCGTTCGTATGCTTGAAACTCCTTCATCACTTTTTCTGTTTCGACAATTTGACATCATGTTGAAGAATTCTCATATGAACTGAGCTCCGCTATGTCAAAGATGTTCAAACGAGGCCACCGATGGATCTGCCTTTGACATCTTGGAAGTCGTCCGTATTTTGCTTTTAATGGAACATCCCTTGCACCCAGCTGTGCTTGCATGGTCTTAGGTTTCAGTTACATTTCCCCAGTCAAACTCAGCATATTGCAGAATGTTGGTGGTGATTACCCTCACCGACTTTCGCATTTTACATTTTCGAAAACCATATTGTGCATATGAAGGGAGTGAAAGAAGTCGCCTTTGACTTAGCTGGCTTGATAAAGTCTAATTTCCTTGAACTACCTGAAAATGCTGGTGATGTTATTTAGTGTTATTGTGTGAGTGGGTCACAGGTTGTGAATCAGATTACTATTTTTTAGGGATTCGCTTCCGAATGATTTGTAATCTCTTGGTTTTCAAACTGATAGTAGTCAATGCCAAAATATGGTTACAAAAATTAATTCGAACACCGCCTAAATGTGCATAAACAAACCAGTTTCCATGTTTACATCACAAACAAATTAATTTTCGCACACTTAACTCAAGATGACAGCGGCAAAAACAAAAGCAAAATAGGGGAACAGTGTAAAAAAAAAAAAGAAACCATTACTTCACTAGTTTACTGAGTCAGTGTTGTTTGGGTTGCTACAAGAAACATAGATACGTATGTAGACAGCAGACAATTGGCCTTGTATCGTAACACATTCGCCAAACAATTATCCTCAATAGATCTACATACATATGTATGTATCTCCACCGACGTCTAACAGCACGCAAAAAAAAAACCAAAACACACCTAAACGAATTCGAACATCATCATCATTCCGTGGTTGGATGGAATTCGAAAGAACCACACTTCAACTACGTTTACGTTTACCTACGTACATAGGCTCTTAACTTACCTCTTCAACTTTTTTGTGGACCACTGCTGGAAAAAGATACCACCCAAGGACGGCACCACCAGTTGCCACAAGCACTCCAATAGTGGCGACCACTATCGTCCAATGAAACATTTTCTTTTTTCTCTCTGTCGAATCGATTAATTTTTCCACTCAATCTATCAGATGAAATTTTGTATGTTACACATCAAATCACCAAAAACAACTGCACCTACACGTACTTTGAGAATTAATTTATTTTTCTTTCTTAATTTGGGCGAAAAAAAATCACGATTATGGCCATCACAATTGGGTAAGAGGCCGCTTATCCTCAAAGCTATGGAACTTCCACTTGTAGCACTGTGCGAATATTTTCGACAATTTTTTTTGTTGATCTTTATTTTTTGGTTATCTTACATGAAATTGTTGCAAAATTTAAGGTTACCCGTTAACACACAATAAAAAGATACAAAATTTCGTTCGCGGCGTTTTTACGTGGTTTTTTTGGTTTTTTGGTTTCTGTTTCGGTTTCTGTTTTGGGAGCAAAGGCAAATGAAACACTAAAAAACCAGTTCCGATTGACTAGAGTACACAACGTAAAGTGAAAGTGAATTGCTAACAATAAATTAGCTCAAAGCTTCAAATTTTCCCTACACACAGATACATCAAAATTCAAAACAAACACACGCGCCACCGGTATGACTATATTCACTGATCCGATCTCATCCCAAGAGAGTTTACATCCAAATGAACTCATACTACTTGGACTTGGCCTCTATAGGATTACTTATTGTAACTGGTAATCGTCTATCAAATTGTAATTATCTTCACGGAAACGGGTCCAACAGATTACACATTTGTATGCACTCGTATGTATCCCTATTTATTGTAGGTAGTATCTAGATGTCCGGCCAAAGGTGGTTTCAATTGATGGGAGACAATTTACACTATCAGATGGGGAATACTCGGACCCGTAATTGTAATCGTAATCGTGCTTGTACTTGCACTTGGACTCCTGTATCTGTTGTAATTTGGGTGGACATTAGAATGATTGCATGTCAAAGATTTGGATCAAGATATATATGCAGATAGTCGGTGGATTTAATTTGTACAATATTTAATTCAAAATAAAAACACTGTAATCGTATAGCCGAGTCCGTGGGGGTAATTAAGTGGATCGCTAACGCTTCGAGCAATAAAACAAACTGCGCCAACAACAGTAACGACTTTTGCACTTCACTTCGTGAGCATGAATTCGACACTAGCACAGGCCCTAGTGGCAGACTGGCGTATATTTTGTTGGCAAGGTTCACCAAAATGACGTGTGAATAGTGAGTAGATACAAATACGAGCATGATGTATTTTTCGGTCTTTTTCGATTGTGTTTCGTTTTTTGTTTTTTTTTTTTGGGTTTTCATTCGATCGACATCGATGTGACGATCTTTTGCGGGCTTGCCGCTAACGGGGGGATAAAGCTTTACGAGGCGAATGAGTAACCTTTTAACGAAATCAGCTGTTGAGGGTGGCGTCGCGTCGGTTTGTAGATCTTTTAAATTGCTACTTTGTTGTACAAGGCACTACATATTCACTCATCACATGAGCTCGAATTCGATTTCAGATTTCGATTCGAATTTGAGTATTTTTTTCTATTCGTATCTAAGTGATTAGTCGTTGACTATAAATAGAAGGCAACAGGGTATGTTGATTTAATTAGTCGTGCATTTATGTGGATGTCACGTTTTTATCTGAAATTTGACATTTGTTCGATGGTGATGTTGCACAATTTTTGTATAAAAAATAAAACAACACCGGCTCTGTCGAAAATTCTTGACAAAATAGTCAACTTCTACCTTGGCATACAACTGTTTTTGGTGGTATTTGCAAGATGTCTATGGGGCTGAGTGGAAATTTTTGAGGAGGATGTTGAAAGTGGGCCTGTAAAAATTAACTGCGAGGTCTTTCGCTTCCTTTTATATGAAGACAAACATTTTGTGAGTGTACTTTTCGAATACTAACGCGTTAACGATGCCTTGTACAGCTGTACATATCTTAAAAATTTGTACTTTGGTAGAATATGGAACCAGGGTGAAATTTATCTGTGTATTCTCGGACATACTCGTATGAGAACATTTTGTCACTGTTTCTTGAACTTTCTTCCAAATCCTTGGCCACCAGTACACTTGGATGCTTTTTAGACTTTCTTTTAGAGCAATTTAGTAAATCTAGAGAAATATGGCTCAAGTTCAAGTTGATCGCAGTTGGATGGGTATAACAGTCAAAAGACAAAAGTCTACTAAAGTGGTCTTGCCGTTTACGTCCGTGCTGGTGTAGCTTGATGAATGAAAAAATGTCAGCAATATTCCTACGTTCTTCTAACGTATTCATATTTAGATATTTGAGGCGGCCCTGATAGGGAGGTAAGATTAAAGGGTTGTTCCAAGGCAGACCATGGAGAGCAAATCGAAGGAATCGGCCTTGAATACCTTCGGGAAACATGAACTCGGTGAAATGGGGAACCAAGCTTGACTGGTATACTCAAGCAGGGGACGAACAAAGGTAGCATAGTGCGATCTGTTTACATACGGGTTGAAAAATTACTAGGACCACCGTTTAATAAAGCCAAGTGATGAGTTGGCTTTGAGGATCATCTTATCGATATGCGAACGTAAATTAAGCTCACAGTCGAATAATATGACAAGGTCTCGAAAAGACTGAACCAGGGGAATTGGTTGACCATGGAGAAAATAAAGTCGAGGAGTAGATGGGTTACATGTACGTGAGAAGGTTATAGATTGACATTTGGCTATATTAAGTTCTAGGAAGTTTTTGAAGCACCAGATTGAAAACTGATCGCCGTCTTCTTGAAGAAGCGCAGAGTCAAGGGGAGAAGAAATAGTTTTAAAAAATTTTGTGTCGTCAGCGTAAAGGGAGATGGAGGAGTGTTTAATGACCCTCTCAACATCGTTAATAGTAAGAATGAAGGGAAGAGGGCCAAGATGACTGCCTTGTGGAACTCCAGATGAGGCCAGGAGTCGAACAGAAAGGGCGGATCTAAATCGAACACCATAATATCGGTTTACCAGGTAAGAAGAAATCCACTTTAATAAAAGAGGCTCAAAGCCGAGAGCAGACAATTTGAAGAGGATCAATTGATGAGATATCTTATCAAACGCTTTAGTGAAATCAGTTGCGATAACATCGATTTCCTTGCCATTTTCTAAGGCTGAGAGAGCAAAAGACCCGAATTCAACTAGATTTGTGGTAGTTGATCTACCTTTTAGAAAACCATGTTGTCGGGGTGAAATAAAAGGCTGCATTTGAAGCTTAAGGCTTCATACAAAATTCTTTCAAAGAGTTTGGGTGTATGAGAGAGTTTAGCAACGGGACGATATTTGGTAACTTCATGCTTAGGTCCCTTTTTGTGTATCGGGATTATAAGGGATGGACGAAAAAGATAAGAAAGGGGTAGAGACAGGTTCATTCTGTCTGACAGAAGTATTTGGTTCATCATCGCTGTTTTATGTACAGTCAACAAAACTGCTCTTTCCAAATCC
Source organism: Volucella zonaria (assembly GCA_963966105.1). Classification (NCBI taxonomy): domain Eukaryota; kingdom Metazoa; phylum Arthropoda; class Insecta; order Diptera; family Syrphidae; genus Volucella; species Volucella zonaria. The sequence continues at coordinate 115,904,990 of OZ014534.1, read as the reverse complement.
TCAGCATAAACTACGACTCTACTACGATGTTCCCTTGTTCGTCTTTACAGATTTCGGTTCAGTGTTTGTATCCTTCTGGGAGGAAGATGCTTTCATGGAGGACAAGTCAATCATTTCTACACAGATTGACCTAAAACCGATAGCGGAGTTGGTGGCGGTGTTTTCTCAGATGAGCTAAATCTAAGCCTCTCTCTCCGTCTTCCAAATCACTATAGCGCGTTCCAGGCGGAAATTTTGGCCATTAAAGAAGCTCTGTCCTGGCTGAAGAAAAAACGTGATATCTGCAAAGGATATCCGCATCAAGTCCCTGGGCTCGGTCTCACTAAATTCTACAACCGCCCTTGAATGCCGATCATCTCTTATGGAGATTGCAGATCAGTTCAACCTTCACCTTTGTTAGGTGACGGGCCACAGAGACATACCAGAGAACTGTAGAGCCGATGAACTAGCCACTCTACCTATTTTACCGGAAAAGGGTACCATTGGTATACCAATCGCTACGTGCAAATTAATATTAAAGCTAGATGCCAATAAAAAACGCAGACCTTAGGTGGACTGTTGGACCAACATGTCTAGCGACCAAACAGATCTAGCCAAAACTGGATCTGAATCGCTCTAACCGTCTTATCCTTCTAAATAAGAAACACCTCAGCACCATGATAGGTGTCGTCACTGGACACGCAAGAAGGCTTGGCGTCTTTACAAACGATTTCCGCAGAAGCTGCATGAACGAGGAAGAGGAGGAGACAATCCTCCACTTACTCTGTACATGCCCAGCTCTCTTCCAGAGAAGAAAACTTCACTTAGGAGCTTTCTTCTACAACGACCTAAACGATCTAAAAAAATATAGACGTAACAGTCTTCTGCGCGTCATCAGAAGCTCAAACTGGTTCCATTAGTAAGAGGATCATAGATCCACGTGGCATCAAATGGGCCAATAGGCCTAAGCGGGTTGGTATCTCCAACAGCCACTCTTACCTACCTACTTACCTTGTATCTGAGGCATGTTTTTTTTACCTTTTGGTAAAATTTCCGAATTTCCTTCCTAGCATCTCTCAATTTCCTCCACCGCACGTTTCTCATGCTCCTTCTTTTTCCTCCTAAGAAGCCGGTATTTGTCTATCCCCTTCTGCTCGTAGAGCTTGTGAGCAGCTCTTGTCCTTCTATGCGGCGCCGCTTTGTATACACCTTGCTTAGCTGCATGTACTTTCCGGGACTCGTCGGTAAACCAGAGTTTTCGTTTGGGGGCCGAGTGAAATCCGACACTCTGATGGCTTTTGATAATGTTGCAACTGGTCTTCGATACTTAATGCTGGCGGCATATGACCTCTGAACAGATTAAGGGAGACTCGATCGGAAAAGTGTTTGACGATCTTAACAACTGAAATTTTGCTGAGGAAAATTTCTTTTGAAGAGGTGTTATTCCACATTGGCAAAACCACACCATAAGCTGATTCCGAGTTATTAGAAAAGAGCATTCTTTCAGCTCGTCTTCACTTCCCTCTTAAGGACCATAACGCTACCGTCCATTCGTTCTAACGTCATGGAAATGCTGATTAAGTGTTAGCTCTTTATATATCACCGTTGATTTGCTGGCATATCTCACCCACACATGCATCTATAGTTTATACCAATCTGACGAAAGCAAAATAAAATAGAAAATGCATTCTTGATTGACGACTTTCGTTTCAACGGACTAAAAATTTCCTATCGAAACATTCCATTCAGATTCGTTTCTGCTTCCGACACTATTTTTAATTTTCAAGGCTCCAAATCTCAGAATTTTCGGACTTCTACGAGTATAATATTACAGGAGTGCCTTGTATTTATGATTAAGTGAACAAAAAGCCAACCAAACTGCCGCCGTGCCTCTTTATGAATATTTGGGAACATAAATCTTATTGAGCAGTGACTTCATGCCACTAAAATTGTGACAAGCAACTTCCTTTGAAAAAATCTTTCGAAATTCGGGAACAATATGATGTTTAGCTTTCCTGGATCACAGAGTTGATTGTAAATCGACTTTACATTACCTATGGGTTAATGTTTCTGGATATATTCAGGCTGAAGTATACAGATTTTGCGGCGTTATAGGCTTACCACAAGCTAAAAATAAAAAATGAAGGCGTTTTCTTTCCTTTAGTATGCCACTCCAATTTCTGCTATGCCGAGCAACATCCCTCATATTAGGCTTCCAGTGACACTCCGCAATGCAGTGAGCAACGTGTAAATCGCAATTGAATTCAAACGACGTGGAGGGTAAGGTAGACAAACGCTTCCGTGTGAACAAAGGCGTTAAAGTACTCGTACATGCTCTCCTGTTACATATAATAAAGTAATAAAGCAAATAAGATCCGGAAATCCGATTATTCATCGAGGTCATTGCTCGAAATTATTCATTTTCATTAGGTTCATCCTATTTTATTAGACCTCATTAAGATAAAGTTTTATATTCTCGCTTGGTGTTCTGTACAAGCAAAGACAAGTCGTAATACAAACACTATTAAACATCCGAATCTTTTCCAATTATGTAGCTTGCTCTTATGCTTTTAAGGGCAAAATAACTACCTGCCCTGGCCAGGTCATGTCGATATCAACTTGCTATATCCAAATCCGAAGGTGTCTGACTACATTTCCATAAGCAAATGGCTTAAAATTGTTAAACGACGATCGAAAATGTCCCTTATTCTGTCATAGAAAACCCAGGCAAAGGCATCCTAAAAAGAATGGTAAATCCTCAACTCCCAGTCATGGCAATATTGCTTCTCTTTATCGAAGTCACGTTGTAAGACTATGTTATGGACCTCGTTCTCTACATCTGATCTATACGATTAACTCGTTTACTTGAGTTCTGGTGATTCTCTAATATTCAGTGAATTAATCGCACTTCGTTGTCGACAGTTTTTAATTTCAAATACTCCAGAAAAATTCACACCACCATGCCTTACGATAAATTATCAACTAGAGGATTTATTAAAAAGGCTATTCAGTTCCCCTAGCCATGTAATGTCGATGGTTTCCTGTTACCATTTAAGAACAATAGGAAAGTCTAAGAATAAGTTCATTGAGAAAAAAATTAAGAACACAGAAATCCACAGTAAAATAAGAGCTTCCAAAAATAAACAAAAAAAAAAGCAATTTATGAATAGATGTCAATGTCCTAGCCGAAAGTTGTATGCCATTTGTTGTTAAGAAAATATGAAAGGAAGTGGTAAATGTTATTACCCCGAGCAGCACGCTAGAATTTGAATATCTGTGCGTGTCAAATTAACAGTGTTCAAAACAAAACACAAATCTACTCCTTCAACAGCCGGATAATTATTGTTCGTTCCCAACATTTTTAATTTCCCAAGACATAATTCACTCCCCCCTATTTTATGACAAGTGTCAAAAACGGTCTATTTATGTCATTCAACCACAAACTTGCCACACGAATGAATGCGAGTAGTATAACCAAAAGCTCCAAACTTCTTTTTCCTTCACTGGTACCAGTGGCAGTTCGCGCTCGTGTCATAAATTTTTTTTTGGCAATAATCAGACGAAAGCTATCGCATAAAAATCTAATTAATATTCATTTGGATTTCATAATGAGTTACTCAATCACCTTTGCTAGGAACCCTACCAATTTGCAATGCTATACTACATTTTTAAGACTACACAATCTTTTATTTCAAAGTTGATTAGTCATCGTAGTTATACAGCGGTGGATGGTTTTAGATATTCCTTTTTTTTTTTTAATAAATAAATTCGACTTGATTATAGGGTGTCAGATACAAATAATTGTAGAAATGAAATATTCTACATCAGCTCATTTGCATTCTGAGAAGAATGATTTCTTCACTATGAAGACAAAACCTGAAGTTGGCACTGTAAACTTATTGGCTAAACCGCCTTTGAAATGAAAAGTAGTAATTGCTAAGAATACAGTTTTTAAATTCATTAATCTTTAAAAAAAAAACAAAACAATAATTGTTGTTATAGTAAATAAATCTTACGGATAAACGAGAAGGTCGTTATAATAAGTTAACGCATGGTTATGCCAGGTAAGGTTTGCAAGTTGTGTGAAATAAATATTGCAAATACTTTTGAAGTACAAAATGTTATGATACCAAATTCGTTACACCAAATTGTCCCAAAAACTAGAAGCGATTTACTTGCATTAAGGTTGATTCAATAAAAGAAAATAATTGCTTGTACTGGGGTGGGGTGAAAAGTGACCTCTTGGGAGTTAAATTTTTTTTTTTTTAATGTTTTTTTATATTATTTAATATAGTCCTCTTTTAATTTGATGCACTTATTCCAGCGATTTTCCAACTTCTTGATCCCGTCCGAAAAGTAATTTTCCGGAAGGTTTGCAAAATACTCCTCCGTGGCGTCGATGATTTCCTCGCGTGAGCTGAATTTTTTATTGATGAGCCATCTTTTGAGGTTTGGGAAGAGATAATAGTCCGAGAGATCCAAATCTAGTTACCAATCGACGCCAAAAGTCCTCCCGATTCGGCGTAAGCAAGTCTAAACACTCTTTCGAAGTGCTCTTGCGTTCGTGTTTTTGGTCAAAAGTGAGCATTCGCGGCACCCAGCGTCAGGATAACTTTTTCATATGCAGAATATTGCCCAAAATATGGCGTGTGTGCTCAGTACTAATCTTTGTGGTATCTGCTAGCTGGCGCACCTTCACTTTCCGGTCAGCCAACACCATTTCATGTATTTTTTTTGACATTGTCCTCTGTAACCGCATCGGAGGGCCTGCCGCTGCGAACTTGATCGAAACTCTCGAAACCAATATTTTACGGTGTTTTCTAATGGAGCATTAGCCCCATAATATTTATCCAACTTTTCTTTTGTTTCCTTCGCCGTTTTGCCTCTCAAAAAATAATGTTTTATGGGAGAACGAAAATCGTTTTTGCCCATACTCAACATGATGCCAAACACGTCAACAACAATCAGCTGTCAAAACAAAACTAAAGACAGTATCGCACTGAAATTTGGCATGTCTGCCTAAATATGAACGGACTTCAAGGCCCCATAACCTTTTTTGCAGTAGCAGCGCATTCTGGCGGTCACCACACCTAGTATACGATTTTCAGAAAAAGATTTTCGAACTGCGACTTAAGTCATTTTCGTGGACCGATCTTTCTACTCCTTCGGAAATATATTTTTTTGTTTTCTAAATATTTTGATTAGAATGGCAGAATTTATATGACACCTTGTTGCATTAGATCCGCACTTGGGGTCTTGAAATGATTAAATGATTTTACCATAAAATGTCCGAGAAATTTCTTAAATTTTGCAATCCTCCTTGGCAAGTTGATTTAAGTTTTCCTGCAGACATCCATTTAAGTTAATTGTCTGCCCATGCGGCGAGAGCTTATAGGATATTCCCATAGTTCTTTCTTCTGCTTGTTGTGAAGGACGATTAATTGGAAAAAATCATAAGCAGTCACTTTAATATCTAAGACGAGCCTGAAGGTTCTCACGTCTCTCGGGCTAAAAAAAACTCGAATATAATTCATTTATAGGTATTCACGGATACCAGCGCCACATGGATGAATCAAGAATAGTACGAAAGTACGGTATCATGAAAAGTGAACACTACCTCACCGCGCATTACTTCTGCACACCGGAAGAATGATTCCGCGGCGAATAGAAATATATTTGTCACAACCCGACGGTTTCTGAGAGCGAGCAACATAATACTTTTCGAAAATAAATAATGTGTCGCAATCTGAGTCATCGACAGAATGACTGCAAAAGAACCAGAAAACATATTAAGCCACCAAGGAGCTAAGTGGCGAAATCTCGGAAACAATTTCCACTACTTTAGATTGCAAAAAACAAAACGAGTTACAATCAGAATATCCATATTGCCATTTTTCTGAACGTCCTCATCGCGGCATGTCCTGAAAGTAGAAGGAGTTGTTGTGAGTGCGAACAATTTTAATATTTGACCGCTGTCGATATAGCACATAGAGTCAGTGTGGAAACTCTGCAGCGATTTGTGGCAGAAAAATTGGCCCTTCTTAGAATATAGTAAGGCAACTAGCCCAACGATCGTCAGAATAGCCTCTTTGTGTAGCTATTTTGCCAACTCTATTGCGTTCAACTCTATCAGGATACTTTATGTTGGCAAATATCCATTTAGATGGCGGTAGGTTGGATTCTTTGGCAGATAAAATGATGAAATCATCAATTTTAGCGTCGAATTTTTACCAGGTTACTGGTTAACTGTTACATACATACTCGTATATCTGATCTCAATTCACTGAATTGAGTTACGAAGGAAGAAATACTCGTAAACAACAAAGCAATCCTTGAAATGTGGTTATTCCATTGAAGCCACGCTTGTTTCCATGGAAGTTATCGTTCCAAACTTCTTGTAGCTTTATATCGTAAAGAAATTTCAAATTTACTGACTAAACCAAAGAGAAGAACTTCCTCGCAAAATTCGAGACCGAGGAGTGAAACGTGGGTTAGAGGAACTACCTTGCTCTTTACGGCGATGATGGTATAAGTAACATTTCGGGTGTTACGTCACATGAGCTATATTAACTTAACAATCCAGATGACTGCCATTGGTTGGAAAGATTCCGTGACATGACGCCTTCGCAGGCATGTTTTTTGCGCGACAGTTTCTGGAATAGGACTGTTATATTTATGACAACGGGAGTAAGGAATCCGAGTGAGTCAAATGCTTTCGATGGCTCTGATAGACATTTAGTAACTGATGAGCTTTAATTTAGTTAATCTTGTACGAAAGAGAATCAATTGCAAGTGGCCACTGCAAAGCGAGCAATATTATTTATTTTGGAAATAGCTCATGTTGTTCTTCTGACCAGCTCAGAAGCAAAGGCCAAAAACTGGGCAGGCATTTTCGTAGACTAAATATGCTTCTGAAGAGGAGGTATACAAGCTATAAATTAAGGCATACTTTCTTCTCCACGGAAACTGACCCAGTCATCATCAAGCTGTTCCATACGTAACAGTTAATAATCAATACACCACACTCTCGTTTAGAAAACGATAAGAAAAACGAGAAAACGATCTTAGAGTTGTAACTCCATTTGTAACACCAGCCAACGTTGATTCAACATATATTGTACCACAAGTACAATATACGAGTCGGCTTCCGGCGCAGTAATAAACGAAACCAGTAGCAACCCAACGTTTGGGGTATCATTTGGAGAGATCGTGATCAGCTACAATTGATAAGCAAAGCGAGATTGAAGATGTTGCTACGAATATTCGGAAATATTTGCTAAATTAGACGACGAGAGTTGAGGATGTACAAGCGAATGATGGCGAGAGTAACAAATTCTAACCAAATATTTGAACCACTTTCAAAGGACATAGACAGCTAGAAAGTTGTTGACATCTTACACACGTTGAGAAGCATTCGCTTGATCCACCGGCAACCTGGAAAGCCATGCCATCTGCAGTTATTCTCATATTAAACCCAACTATCAATGGAAACTTTCACCGAGGACGCAGATTCGGTTCCTGTAAAACTCTTCTCTGAGCCTCGTTGGCAATTTAATTTCTTGTGATCTCATTGTGATCTGGGACTCAAACAAAACTCAGCAAATTCAGACTTCCGAATTTATTCAGTGAACCATTGCATTCTTGAACTGGCTTGGAATTCGTGAGAGGGTTCAGCAAGGCTTTAAGCGCCACAGATGCACATGCTTCGCCCCTCCACCGACTCATTCTACAAAATATATAGTTTGTTATCAACAGGACTGCATAAATCTCCGCTTGAAAGACTGCCCGAAGCTATACCTGGGCGCAAAAGTCATTGCATTCGACGGCAAGACCATATGACCGGAGCCAAAACACCGTCGGCGTGCAACGTCATCAAAGCGCAAGTGCGTGTTGTACCGAAGACAAATTTTCTTTAGACGGAAGATGGCTTTGCTGGGGAAAGCACCCATGCAGCCGAGACACAGCGTTCTTTGGAGTCTGGTAAAAGTAGCAGTGAAGTATTTTCGTGAAGGCTCTACAACCGGGGCATAGAATATAATTGGCCATATCATTGCCGTGTGCATCCAAAGGACCTTCTAGAAACTCAATGTAGTCCTAAACAAAAGAGGCCAATTTAAGGGCCATTTGTGGAGGTAAGAGAGCCACCGTACTTTCTCGATTGTGGCATAATGATGCGAACAAGTGACTCCGTCATCTTGAAACCACATATTCTTCAAACCCTCCAGTCCTTATTTACTCAAAAAAAAAAAAGATTAATATGGAGAGACAGCGATCTCAATTGACAGTAATCGACTAACTAAAAAATAAGGCCCAATGACACCTTCGGCAAGAAACTACACCAAGCAGTAAATTTTTTCGTGTACCATGGCTGGTGTTCCTACTACCTCCGGCTGCTCGCTTGACTAAATGTGGCAGTTTTGCTTACTAGCAAAACCATTTATTCAGAAATCACGTCATTGAACGTGATTTTTCGGTGAAAATCCGGATCTTCTTCCTTCTTCCATCATTTGGCTTTAGCACTTGCGTCAATACAATTTTATGTGGAGCGACTCGAGTACAGCCGCAATATTCACTTTACTTCTAACGTTTCGATGTCTCGGTTTTTTTCACTAAACACTCAACTGTTCGCACGCGTCGATTGTATCGAGAACTGGAGTTAACTTAACTAACGTAATCCTTACTGATCGCGAAATTTGAAAAAAAAATTGTTGTTGAAGCATATACCTTTCTATGATTAAGGAAGGCAATCTGGCAAACAAATATGACATCTGTCCAAAAAGTTCAAAGAACCCCTATTGGAAAAAGGCCCGCATTTAATCGAAAACCCTTTATATGGCACATCCGCTCACAAGCCAAAAAAAAAATCCTTCCTGGTTGGTTTAATCCCATAAAACATAATACCGCTTTTTTTTTTTATTTCTCCCACCTTGGGAAAAGTCAGCAATTTTGCCATCGAATATCATAGGTGAATGGCCACTTCCACACACCCAATATCGCTGCCAATTTTTTCCCTATCAAGATGACACCAAAACCTACTCGTACTGTGCCTGATTCCAGGAAACATCAGTGGAATCCAATTTTGTCCTGGGTGAATATTAAAAATAAAAATCAATAAACGTGCAGCAAACCCATAACTTATGAAATTTCCATAAGCCTGACGGCCATAACCCCCTCATCCATTAAAAAAGGACAATGGGCAACAAAGGAACAAATGGATTATGGTGGCTCCAATTTTTGCGGCAACCGATTTCTATCGCAATACATAAATGGGAACTGACTGCCGTTTTGTTTGCATTTCTAGCCGGTAATGGTTGTTAGTTACAGTAATCAATTTCTGTAATTGCATGCCAACAAGGAAAATGTCCTGTAGATCCCAAAGTTCAATTTTTGGGGTCAAATGACTGCTAGGAAATAATTTATTTATTACCGTGGACGAGCATTTTCATCCGCCAGGGATTTGCATTGCTACCAATGCTGGGGATTTTATTTTTTCTTCTTTTAGAAATTTTTGTTTTGTTTGATATTTATATTCGTACGACTTTGGCAGTGATACGAATATGGTATATGTACTAACTTGTGAAATATCTTGTTACTTTTAGCGGTTCTTCAAATAAGCAAGAGCAAGTGAGCTCCTGCCAACTAGAACTGAACAAAGATCTTAAAGTAATACTAAGCAGTATCCAAAAGTTTTGGATACCACACATTTTATTGAGGCTTGACTGTTGATATACGAGGGCTATTCCAAAATCAACCTCCGAAGTGAAAAATATTTTTGAAAAAAACCAAAAACATTAATTTTTTGCACAAAATAGTTTTATTAACATCTAAATTGTTTTTCTACATAGTCTCCGTTTAAATCTATACATTTTTGGTAACGTAGGACGAGCTTTTGTATACCCTCCTTAAAGAATGGCACCGCTAGTGCGCTGGGAAAAGGTGATAATCACTTGGTGCCACATCAGGACTGTAGGGAGGGTGATCAAAAATATCCCAATTGAACTCCTCCACTAAAGTTTTTGTGCATGCAGCAGTCTGTGGTCGTGCGTTGTCATGCAGAAGCACCAAAACTTTGGTACGCATTCCCCGTCTTTTGTTCTGGATTGCTCTTCTCAACTTACGTAGAGTTTCACAATAAACCGCTGCAGTTATTGTGTTTCCAGGTTCCATAAACTCGGTCAACAATATGCCTTTACTGTCCCAAAATAATGTGGCCATCATTTTTCGATAGGAAAAAGTTTGTTTGAATTTTTTTTGGCTTGTTTGGGTAATGAGTGTGCATCCAGTCACAATTTGCTGTAAAAATTCTAAACGTTCGAGAAATGCTTTTCCTGAATTGACACGTTGGGTCTTGTGGACATCTGTGAGCTGTTTTGGGACCCAACGGGCATAGAACTTGTGGTAACCCAAGTTTTCAGACACGATTCTGTATACAGTGGTTCGAGAAATTTCGGAAAATCTTGTCGCAAGATCTGAAATCGTAAAACGCCTGTTTTCTTGAACAAATTGGTCAACTTGGTGAACCACGTCTTGATTCATGATCGATTTGCGCCCTTGGCCTCCTTCATTATGCACATCTGTGCGTCCGTTTTTAAATTATCTACACCAATCACGTACCGAACCATCACTAATCACTGTATTGCCGTAAACAGCACAAACATGGTAACCGACGATGAATTTGAGCTGCGCCATTTCCTTCGGCTTGCAAAAAACGAATTACACTTCGTACCTCACATGCGGTGGGAGATAAAATTGTATTCTCCATGTTAAAACGGCAACTATTGGAAAAAAAAACTGAACGAAAACGATCGAAACTTGGCATATTTTTAGAGAATAATGTACCGGTTGCGACACGCAGAAACACGTCACCGAAGTGCACGTATGTAATGAAATGTAACATATCGGAGGTTGATTTTGGGATAGCACTCGTACATCAAAAAACCTTCGCATGATGCTGGACCAAACCTAAAGATCCAGCACACTTCAAGCGAAGTGAAATTCCTAGAGATTACCTTTGATCAAAAACTCACTTGGAACACACATGTCAAAAAAAAACCAAAAAAAAAAAGCCAGGATCTCACTATGGACCAGCGAAAGTCTAATTGGTAAAAACTGAGGCCTTAACCCATGAATTATACTGTGTATCTACACAGCTATTGCTAGACCTAATGTCACTTATGCATTTTTGATATGGTGGTATAAAACTAAATAAAAGTCGACCCGGGCTGGAAAGCTAGGGAGGAAAGAAAGAGAGATACCGATGTACGTTAGTTTTGAATGTTTGAAGGTTATAATGGTCAGGGGGTATACCATAAGCGAGTTGCACAGCGAAAGAATGAGTACAGTTCAGTTTATATGCATTCTTATTTATACCTATTATTTGTTATATTACTTTTTTTTTCTTAAATCTAAATTACTCCTACTTAAACTATGTAAGCCGGCCATAGCTAAAAAAATTATGCTACTCACTTTCCTTCACAGGAAGCTACCAAGTATTGGAGGAATTCGACGACGACGAATCCTTTCTTTTAAAATCGTTGGTGCTGCTGAGCAACATCCCTCATGTCGCGACTCCCTACCGCCTTACTGAACCGGAGACGCTCCGCAGTGCCGTGTGCGACGTCTCTGTCGTAGTAGAGTCGCCTTTATACAGCTGTTCGAGCAACGTGAAAGATTAGCGTTACCACCAATCTGTCCTGGATCAGACCTTTACTATCTAGGTAGAGGAACGCTTCTGGAGGAATAAAGCCGTCAAAGCGAACTCTCTCGTGATACATACGAGTATAATTAGGGTAGTAAGCTCCGGAGATCATTTTGTCGTATAACCGTGAAATTCTTATTTTCTCCGTCACACGAGTTACAAAAAATTGTAGCTTCCTCATTTCCTCTGGTAAAACGTGACGAAAAAAGTGGTGCATCATGGAACAAATCTCATCAGCTCCTATTTTAGCTACTGATTCATCGTAGATATAGAATATGGAACGTTTATAATAAACATCATTTTTAGTGATGTTCGGTGTGGGTAGGTTTTTTTGGTAGTCCATTGTGATGGCCTCCATGGTCTTGGATTTCAAAGAGCGTTTGCGATAACATTTTGTTGAGCTGATAAAACTGCTCACTCTTCTTGGGATGAAACTCTTTTTTTTTTGCATTTTAATGTGCACTTGTTCTAGTGTTTTCTTTCTGACATCATCATCCAAACATGATTTTGACATCTCGACTAAAGATGACTGTTCAATCTTAAAACTATCACAGGTGCAGCAAGTGTCTTTCCGTGGATATCCAAAGGATATGTGGAAATTATTTTCCAAGATGCAATAGAAGCCATTTCATGTTCGGGATTCTGTTCAATGTACATTTTATGTAATTTAGAAATATTTAATGAGTCAGGTAGGTACAGTTTCCTTGAGTCTTTTAACGAATAGTGTGATTTGCGACCGTTTAGACTTTTTATAAAATTTATCGCCTTCTGCTTTGTCTCACCTGCGAGTTTATAAGGTCGAGCACCATCTTTTCCACGAACTTCGCTGACGCCTACGCATGACTGGGAGAACAGTAATAAGACCAGCAAGGTAAGCATTTTGGGCATTGGTTTCTCCTAGCTCATTGAATTTACGTATTATTCGACGACGTTCTGGCTCTTCTATTAAAGTAAAACATTGAAATCGTTTACATAAACAATCAGGTTCAAGTTCATGGGTCGTAGCTCGCATCATTTTCATAACATCTCTAACCCTACCTGTGATTTTCCTTTTTTTTTTGTCTCTCTGCTCGACGGGCCCGATTCTTCTTACTAGACTGCAAACATTCACTGTTCATTCTCAACGAACGAAACTACAATAATTAAAATAAATACCAAAAACAATAATAGAAGAATGCAGCACGAGGGGGTATGGTGACAATTGGTAAGAATCAGTGTTATCAGTGATAATGTTGCGTGATGTCATGGTGGTGAACGCTGTGACTATTATAGGCGGACACCATTCTACTTCAAAACCATTTGACAGGCGAGGTTTTTCCCCAGTGTAGTGAATCTTCTTTCAACGGATTCAAGGCATTATTACCATTTTGTCGATTCGGTATCTTAAAGTACTCCTAAACTGCTATTAGATGGCAACCCAAGCTCATTTTCAGTAAAAAGTAGACAGAAGCCGTTTTTCCCCTGTACCCTTCAATTGCAAAGACCTTCTTCTCATATTGAGCTTTTAAACATCAGGAGGCGTTGCAAATTCACTTCCAACATTTAGTTGGTCAACGAAAGTGAGTTGTGAATAGCTTAGGAGTATATGTACTGTGCTAGTTTATCAGTCAGGCTTTTACAGCTTTACTCCTTTCAATCAAAATTCGTGATTTAGCCTGACTCCAAAAGGCTTTAAGGATATTTCATACGAGTATATCTGAACTCTGGCCGTACAGTAGAAATAAAAAAAAACTGTTGATTGCACGATAGTTCAACATCAAATCTACAAACATAATTCGGGTAGATGGGATGTGAGCCTAATTCCTTTTCTAAACTCTGTTCTTAAACCAAGCCCCGATATGCCACAACTGCTTGTACAAATTTCTTACTGGACTAATTATAAATGTCACATTAAATCCATTTAAAAATTTCGCTTTTGATAAGCCCACCCAATAAGTCAGGCTAACGCAACCAGTCTGACTTAAAGTGCCGCTGGTGCCGAGATAGATCCTACATTAATTACTAGTTGCGGTTTTCTATCGTAAACAGCATGTACGTCACCGGTATTTTTGCTCCTACAGTACACCTACCCTCATAATCTTCCTGCCAACTTCATATTTATCACATTCCAGAAGCACTTGATTTCAGGATGAGGCATCTGCTAAGTTGAATTTGTGGAGGTACTCGCGGAAGTATTAATATTCAGAAACTAATTGTGTATGATTAATGTTTTTCTTGCCTTGCCTATTATTTCGTTTAAGGACTGTCAAGGGTTCGTGTTGTTATATTTGTGCATAGGGGACCTACGATTTTTTTCCGACTCCGAACGACGGTAGTATGAGTGACCTTATCATAGATTAAATATTTATAAATGTTGAATAGTGAATGCCTTGCTGGTCCGCAATACCTATTAAAGCTTGACATCCATCGAACTCGTCCGAAACTCTTAGCTCTTCGTTGTCTATGGCCGCTTAAGGTTGACCATAAGGCTTTTTTTCAAGTTCATAAAAGCAATGTTCGATGAGGTCATTGCTCTTGCAATGTGCCTTCGAGTCAACTTAATGACGAAATTGTCCACTCTTATTAGGTTCGCCCTACCATATTCTACAAGACCTCATTAGGAAAGAATTTAAAGCCGGAGTTGGCTGCTATAAAACAGTCTCTTTGTAAGTGCAAAAGCATCTTTGGCTCTGGCCAGAGCAACATCTATATGTTTGTTAAAATATAAATTAATCTAGGCAGACCCCAAGGAATCTGGCTAAATTTCGACAAGCAAGTGGCTGTCCACGTTGTCCGACGATAGAGAACTTTCACCAATTCTTTCTGGTATCACTAGGGGTCCCAGACAAAGGCGTCCTAAGCAAAATGGTTTCCGATTGATTTTCAACTTCCAGTCATCGCAATATCGCTTAATTTTATCGAAGTCACGTTGCAAAAGTATATTGATATTGATATTGGACCTGACCTGCACGCGATGAAGTCGTCTGCATACGCTATGGCATGGTGAAGTGAACCTATCAGATCACTTGTGTAAATGTTGAATAGGATCGGCGAATTTACCGCACCTTGTTGCAGACCGTTTTTAATGTTAAATGTTCCAGCAGAGGTCACATCGCCATTCTTCACGATGAACTGTCTACTGGAGAGCATATCGAAAAGAATATACAGCAGTGGTTTACTAATGCCCAACCTGTCAAGCTTGAAGAAGAGTCCCTCTAACTATACGGTATCGAAGGCCTTTTCCAATTCAATCGGGCAGACACCAGTGCACTGTTCCTTGCTTTTGTTAAATTGGATATCAGAAACCAGTTTAGACGCAGCATGAATGATATCATGCCCCGCCTTGAAACCGAATTGATTATCCAGAACTATAAGTTTGTCCTCAACCCACTTAGTTAGGACTGTATTGATCACCTTCTCGAAAGCCTTGCTGATGTTTGGAAGAAGACTGATTGAGCGGAGATTCGCCGGATTGGAAGTATCTTTGTCCCTTTTAGGGATGGGATGTACCACCGTAGTTTTCCAATGCGCTGGATAATGTGCATTATTCATTGCATTATTAAACAGGGTGGTATAAATGTCCACCGCTTCTAGTGGGAGATGTCGAAGCACAATGTTCGGTATTTCATCGGTTCCCACTGATTCCTTACTCCTAAGTGATTCGAAAATCGTTTGGAGGTCTTCCTTCGAAATGAACGGTGGTAGTACCATTTTATTGGTGATGACATTATATGCCATATTCTCGTCACTGAACTGGGTGAAACCCGAGCTCTGAAATCGCCATTTCACTATTTCATTTCGAAGGTAGAAATTGTGCACAAGGACAGGGACAGTAAACTGTCTCTACAAGGTTTTTAGTCTTGACAGCAATCTACTTTTATGACGGTGCAGTGCGTCAATAGTTGCGTTGAGGAATAAGTCTTCGTCGTCAGTGTGTTGATACCGAGGTTTTAGATACCTGTCAATCTCCTCGTTTGAGAGATTTCTGTTGGACGGTGGGTAGAGCGAATTCGAGGATAGTGCTCTCGTCAGTATTCTTGAGAAGTGTGTCTAACGCACCCTACTATAATATTCAATCCCGCAATTTCGTTGGGAACAGTTATTTCGGTGCTGAGACCGCAATGATCACTGTCATTTCAGTATATGTCATTCATTTGAAGCGTCAACAACAATAATTTTTTTTCACTCAAATATGTCGAACTTTGTGCCTGCAAAAGTGTTTTTGCGGGGAATTCTTCTTCCTTACTATAATATGAAGAGAACTGCTGCCGAAAGTTATAGTATTTTGGTGGAAGTTTATGGCGAATATGCGCTAGCTGAGCGAACGTGCCAAAAGTGGTTTGCACGATTTAAAAGTGGTGCTTTTGGCTTGGAAGACGATGAACGTCCTGGGCAGCCAAAAAAGTTTGAAGTTGAAGAACTGGAAGCATTACTCTATGCAGATTGTTGCCAAAGACAAGAAGAGCTCGCAGAATCTTTGGGTGTCACTCAAGCAGCCATTTCAAAACGTTTAAAAGCAGCTGGATATATTGTATTCAAAAGCAAGGAAATTGGGTTCCACATGAACTCAAGCCGAGAGACGTCGAAAGGCGGTTTTGCATGTCCGAAATGCCGCTGGAACGCCATAAAAGGAAGTCATATTTGCATCGGATTGTTACTGGTGATGAAAAATGGATCCATTACGACAACCCCAAGCGCAAAAAATCATATGTGAAACCCGGCCAACCAGCCAAATCAACGGCAAAGCCGAATATCCATGGCGCGAAGGTAATGCTCTGTATTTGGTGGGATCAGATGGGTGTGCTGTATTATGAGCTGCTAAAACCGGATGAAACCATCAATGGACAACGCTACCGAACACAATTAATCTGTTTGAAGAGAGCAGTGGCCGAAAAACGCCCGAAATATGGGACCAGACACGAGGCAATAATTTTCCATCATGAAAACGCTCGGCCCCACGTTGCTATTCCGGTTAGGAACTATTTGGAAAACAATGGATGGGAAGTCTTACACCACTCGCCTTATAGCCCAGACCTTGCCCCTTCTGACTACCATTTGTTCCGGTCGATGCAGAACGCCCTCACTGAAATACGGTTCACATAAGAGCAGAATATCAAAAATTGGCTTGATTAATTCTTGGGTGCCAAGCCTGCGCAGTTCTTTTGGGATGGGATCCACAAATTGCCAGAAAGATGGGAAAAAGTAATAGCTTCAGATGGGCAATACTTTGAATAATACTATTGTACATGTTTTTCTCAAATAAACGTTCAAATTTTGAAAATAACCGCACGAATTAATATATATTCCCAATATATAAAAAAAAACTCAACTTAACTCAGTAACGGCCTGTGCAAAACATAACAGATTTTCGTTGTACTTAATACTCGTATTTTGTCCAGTAACAGTTGTTTTTTAAGACCTCCTCGCATCTTTTAGGCATGGATGACACTAGATTCTCAAAAATTTCTTTTGGAATGTTTACTTATTCATTCTTTAGTGACGGCATAAGTGCGTTTTTGGATGTGTGCGTCTTTGACCCTATCCGTCTTTTTAAAATGGCCCACAAGTTCTCGATAGGGTTTAGATCGGGCAATTGAGAGGACCATTCCAACACATCAACATTTTTCTGCGCAAACCATTCTTTAACAAACTTTAATGAATGTTTTAGGCCATTATCGTGTTGATAAACCCAACGCAGTGACATTTCCTCCTCAGCGTGTGGTAGCATTACGGATTCGAGTATATCCTTATACTGCAAACGATCCATAATAATACTAATCTCATGCATTGGTTAACATCCCGCACCAGAAAAACATCCCCACACCATAATTGAGCCTTCTCCATGCCCCACGGATGGACGACAACGTCGTGGCTGAAGACGTGCCCCCTTCTTTCGTCTAACATGAATACTTCCATCGAAAGCAATCAAGTTGAACTTACTCTCGTCGCTAAAGAGTACAGTTTTCCACTTCGTTGCTGACCAATTCAAATGGTTTCTTGCGAATTTCAGTCTAGGAAACGATTAGCTTTAGCAAAGTAATCAAAAATTTACTAGAGGAATGAAATTGTATTTTTTTGTCTAGGCTTAGCAGTAAGTAGAGGCTTTTTCGCTGGTCGAAAAAAACAAAAACCAGCTTCTCTTAAACACCGCCGTACGGTGCTTGCTCCAATTGAAAGATTGAGCTCACTAACTATCTTTCTTGAAGGCAAGAAAGAATCGTTAAGAATCATTTTCTTAATTTGCCGATCGGTTTGGAGTGTAGTTTTTCTGGGACGTCCTCCACAGTGAATAGTTTCGGCGGGTTTTGCATTCAAAACTTTTTTACAATGTCACACACTGTCGATGATGGCATTTTATACTTTTTGGCTATACATTTCTGTTTTAGCCCTGCCCTGAAATCCGCTACCACCTGATTTTTAACCACACCACTGTATTTATTTTTATTAGTGAACAAATTGGAAACACCATAGTCAATATCTAACTTCAAATGACAGCCAAAACCACTATCAGCAAGTTAAAGACCAAGAAAACACGGTATGTTTTCTAAAACTAAAAAAATAATGGTAGCAATGCCTTGTTTTTTTTCTACTTGTAAACTTATTTAATAGGTTTTCTTAAATTGTCAAATAAGAGTACCTGTCCATTAGAATTCTTCAACGAAAAATGTTTATTAAAAATCCGGTATGTTTTGCACAACACTGTATATAGGATATAATTCAGGATATAATTTAAGGGCCAGTATAGCTCCAAATTTAGCGGGGTCAATAGAAAAATTGCTGCAGATAGTGTCCAAAATTACACTGAATTGTTATTTTATTAATCTTAAATCTACGAGTATTTTGGTAATATTTGTCGTTATAGTGGGGTTCCCAAAAATTCATCAAAAATTACTTTTAGTTTTAAATGAACTTTTCTTCTTCTTCCTTAATAGTACGACTAAATTTTGTTGTTCACATATTGTAACTTAAAAGTAATAAATATTCCATTAAACGAATTCGAACATGCAATGGAGACATTCCTAATTGTAGAGCTTCTTCATTAGATGGCTTTGCACGAAGTGCCGATAAGTTGTTTATGTCCGTCGGCTTGGCGCCACAAATAAAACAATTGCTAGAGGAAAATGTGTTCGTCACAGCCCGTGCTACCTTTCCATTTATCATAGTGAAATATAATTGATGTTTAACCCTAATAACATGCTACCTATTCAAAATTTATAATAGCTTCGTGCAAATTTTTAATTTCATTTTCAAGCCGTTTCTTTGTTGTGAAGGGGCGAGGATTTTTCCAAATTTCACTATTCGAATCAATTACGTTTAGCTGCAGTGGTGCAATGGATGGTTTGACCAAATTTGAGTCTATTGATTCCGAATCACCATCTGAAAATTTGGGCATAAACTCACTCTGACGAATTTATCCCAACCTCATTTCAGTAAAAATGTAAGAAGAAACATTTATTTGCGTCCAAGCGATGTTTCAATAAGAGGTGTGGGATTTATTTTTTGAATAAAACGAACAATTATTGAGATATCTCCGAAACCTTTATTGATTTACTCGTATAAAGTAGACATACTCGTATGTGGATTATTTATGGAACACAATATCTCTCAAATGACTGCGTCGGCTCTACTTGCAGACCTTCATTTTCTCGAAGTTTTCAATCACTCTTCCACATAATTGGGGCTCTATCTTGGCCATGGAGGGTTCAATGTTCGCTTTCAAAGTTGAAAATGCCTGCGGATGGTTAGCGTAGACCGTGTTGAAATCCTAAGCATAATCGGTATTTTTCTTCCAAAATACAACGGAGTTTTCACACTATTTAGCCCATCTCACAAACCCAACGTAATTCATAAAATTCAATCGTCATGAACGAATGAAGTCAGTTTGCTAGGTCAGCCTTAAACTTTTGGTTTGCAGTGTACATAGTTACTCCTTTTTTGAAATGCACCAGCCTTGCAGTCTTTTAGACCAAATTTAATCTATCTCACACCAAGTTATGCTACTCGCAGAAGTATGAAAGGGTCTTTAACTAATTCAGAATCGATTTGCACAAGAAAGTATGCAACAGTAGTAATAAAGTAACACGAAATTGTACCTAAAAGTAGTCTAAAGAAATAGATGTATGGATACACAGATCTGATCTTTTGTAAATGGAACACATGAGGTCTTCCCTTATCCTCTAATCCTCTTGATGGCAATTTTACCAAAATGTCTAATCGAAGGTCTTTCGGGAGATCCTTTGGGGGAAGTGCCTAGAGTCATTTGAAACTTTAAAGTTTCAAACGCGTTCCTAGCCATGTCTCCAACACCTAAGGTATTTATTCAACTTAAGCGAAAGTGTACATAAAATAACAGGCATTGGAAACATTTGGACAGCGACTAAATTCCCGTTCCAAAACCTAATGTGAATATTACCAGACTTCAAAATAACTAAATTCAGAAATTATTACCTAGTTGAAGCAAAATGCTGGAACCACTCCGAGAATACAGTATTGGCAGAAACATATGCAACCAAACTGCAATCCTAAGTCAATAGACTACCACAAATAATTTCCACTCATAATTAAATAATTCTGCATGTCAAACGTTTGTATTGGATGTGTTCTTCTAAAATATGTAAAAATGATATGCCTTATTTGATAAATAAAGGCCAACTGACACTCTTAAATGCAAACCCACTGTAAGACCTCTGGCTGAAACATATGCAACTTCACACGGGATGTGCTTTTGACACACGATTGTCAGCACTTCATGGTTTCTGATTGCTTGAAATATCAAGAAACCGTTATGGTATTGACAGTTCGAGTATTTGCAAAACAAAATTCGAAGTTCTTTCTAAAATTTGACAAAACTGAATAAGTTGCAATAATGGCTCAATATAAATTTGGTGCTGCGTTAAGGGATCCAATTATTGCCGACTTTTGCGGTGGAATGTTGCATAAGTCGACGATTTCAAGAATTATTAAACGATTTAACTCAAGTGGATGTATTGCAGTAGTTTACAAAGGTGTAGGAAAACGTAAAATGACAGCAAGGCAGGATACATTACTTCTAGGAACCATAAAAAAGGAACCTTTTCTATCTTCGAAGCAGCTTGTTGGAAAGCTCGAGCTACCAATAGAATCTCGTACAATGAGTGAGAGAGCAGTAGAAGCTGGATTCAGGGCCCGACGTTCCGCTAAAAAAAACCATTCATATCAAAAATAAACGACTTAAGTTCGCTATAGAGCATTTAAACTGGAGTGTAGATGAGTGGAAAACAGTTTTATTTAGTGATGAGTCGAAATTTAACCTTCTTGGATCTGATGGAGAGTGAGAAAACCCCCTGGCAAAAGGCTTAGTAGCCCCTATTGCAAGAAATCTGTAAAATTTGGAGGAGGCAATATTATGGTCTGGGGGGTGTTTCTCACATAGCGGAGTCGGACCTATTCACCGCATAGATGTTACTATGGATAGTACAGTATATAGAACTATTTTAGTAAACATCATGCTGCCGTATGCTGAGTGGAAAATGCCGTAAAGTTGTATTTTCCAACAAGACAATGATCCAAAACGCACATCGAAGGCAGCAAAGCAATGGTTCAGAGACAACAAAGTCAAAGTAATGGAGTGGCCGCCTCAATTTTCTGACCTGAACCCGATTGAGAACTTGTGGGAGATCGTTAAGCAATGGATCGATCGAAATTGTATCCGGAACAAAAATGATCTCTTCGAGCAAGTTCAAAAAGCCTTAAATGCCATTCCACCTACTATAATACAAAATTTAATTTCGTCAATACCAAGATGTGATAGAGCAGTAATCGCAAATAAAAGGTTTTGCAACAAAATACTGAAAAATATAACAAAAAAAAAGAGGGTTTTGAACAAGTTGTTTCTTTTAATGTCAAGTTGCATATGTTTCAGCCAGGGGTTTCCAATTAAGTGTTCATTTAAGCCTGTTTGTTGGCTATTTTTTTTTAAATGAGGCATACAACTTTTATATACGAGGGCGGGTCAACTTTTTGAATTTCTGACCTCTTTACTGAAACAGCAACACTGCTCCTGTCAACAGGCATCTGTCAGTTGACTCCTGTCAAAATTTAAACTTGCTGCGTCAGTTAGTTTGTGTTTGACAGCTATTTTTATCAGACTACTCACTAATTTGAGGAGAAAATGGAAAAAAGTGAATTTCGTGTGCTTATTAAGCATTATTTCTTGCGAAAAAAAAACCATTACCGAGACCAAGGCTAAGCTTGATAAATACTATGGGGACTCTGCACCATCGATTTCAATGGTAAAAAAGTGGTTTACTGAATTTCGTTGTGGCCGTACAAGCACTGAAGATGCCGAACGTCCTGGACGCCCAGTTGAGGTCTCTACACCCGAAACAATCGAAAAAATTCACGATATGGTGTTGGCCGACCGAAGATTGAAAGTGCGAGAGATTGTGGAAGCCGTAGGGATCTCGCATGGCTCAGTGGTTTCAATTTTGAATGATCACTTGGGCATGAGAAAGCTTTCCGCAAGATGGGTGCCGCGTTTGCTCACAGTCGACCACAAACGCAATCGTGTAACAACTTCACAGGAAGGTTTGGCGTTGTTTAATCGCAATATGGAGGAGTTTTTGCGCCGTTTTGTAACCGTGGACGAAACATGGATCCATCACAACACACCAGAGAACAAACAACAGTCAAAACAGTGGGTTTCTAAGGGTGAATCGGCGCCAAAGAAGGCCAAGGTGGGTTTGTCAGCCAATAAAGTTATGGCGACTGTTTTTTGGCATGCACGCGGGATAATCCACATTGACTACCTTCAAAAGGGAAGAACAATCAATGGGGAATATTATGCCAACTTATTGGACCGATTCAATGACGATTTGAAAAAAAAAAACGACCTCATTTGGCCAAGAAAAAAGTTCTTTTCCACCAAGACAATGCAAGGGTGCACACATGTGCAGTTGCCATGGCAAAAATCCATGAATTGGGCTATGAATTGCTCCCTCATTCACCCTATTCTCCAGATTTGGCTCCGAGCGACTACTTCTTGTTCCCAAACCTGAAGAAATGGCTTGGTGGAAAAAGATTTGACTCCAATGATGAAGTCATCTCGCAAACAAAGGCCTATTTTGAGGACCTCGACAAATCATTTTTTTTGGAAGGGATAAAAAAATTGAAGAAGCGTTATACAAAGTGTATAGAGCTCAAGGGAGTCTACGTTGAAAAATAAAATTATTTTTTTATCAAAAAATCTGTGTTTTAATCCAAAAGTCACGGACTTATTGACCCGGACAATACAAACATTTGACACACAAAATTATATAATCATGGGTGGAACTTATTTGTGGCACGTTATTCACTTAGGATTACAGTTGGGTTGCATATGTTTCTGCCAATGCTGTATGTTGGCTCCTAAACCGCGTTGAAAGCTGAGGCTCTCTGTGTTACTTTTGGAAGTCACATCCCAAGCCAACTGGCTCACAACCAACTCCTGTCACTGTAACTGCAAGTGAATCAATCCGTCGCTGGTGTCTTTTATTGGTTGTGCTGACAGGACATCAAATATGCTTACACTTGTGACTTCGCGTCGGCTGGCACTGATCTCATACTCGTATATCCAGTTGTATTACGAAAAGGTATCGACCAGTTGTGGCATCTCCGAATAGCTTCAGTGCTAGGCTGCCACTGGCGATCACATTAATTCCTGACTTACGATGGTGTAGCCTCTGTACCGAAAATCGTAAAAGATTATTGCACTGTCGCCAAGACCTTCGGGTCAATTAGTCTGATTTCCTTCATGTTAAACCGCATGAGGAAAGCAGCTGAGCTTACTCTGTCCAAGATATCTACTAACACGAGAGATGCCGTGAGATTGCATTTGAAAATCTGGTGGACTTAATCGAAGGCGTACTCTAGAACTGGGAGAACGAGGTGGATATTTTCATTGACATTGAGGGTGCTTTCGAGAACGCAACTTTTGACGGCAAGTCTACTCTGCTAGACAACACGGCGGAGATGAATCGGTAGTTTTGCAGATAAGAGCAGATGCTGACGACGGCAAATATGTGATAGGGAAGGGTTAACCGCAAGGCAGCGGCTTATCTAGACAGCTATGGCGAATGTCAGTTGATTTACTACTTAACGATGTCAATAGTTCGGACGTCAATGCTCAATCATATGCAGATAATGTATATATGTAGGTATACGGGATGTTGCATCATGCCAGACCACTGTCTGCTGTAAGAAGCATACACGTGATCGACGATTGGTGCAATAATCCCAAAGCAGAGATTGTTGTCTTTACAAGAAAGAGGAAGCGGCCCAGTCTGACGCATTTAGTGCTTAAAAGTATCACCATCCCATGTTGCTCTGGTTAACAAACTTTTTTCGACTAAAAGTCTAGCGTCGCAAACCTCTAAAATGCTTGGGTTGGGGCTTGTCATCGAATGATAAGACCAATTACATCATATGGTTCGGTTGGCAAGACTTCGCTTTTTAAAAAAATAAACCTTTCTTAGCCGCCTGACATTGCTCCAGACGCACTGATGAATCTCCCTCCCCTCGATATTCACCTCATAGGTTGCTCTGAAATGTTCGGTACGAGATGCACTGAAGTTTTTATGACTTTGCGCTTTGACTATCTTTTGACTGTGGTAGTTTGGACATGGCATCTGATGCAATGACATCAGAACTTGCTTTAACTCCCAGTAGTTGCCACCGATAATTGCATGAGTAACCCCTTGCTAATGCAGGTTAAAATGGGGGGGGGGGCATGCTCCTCCAGTACCATAATACTGTCCTACGCCGTCATTCGGCTCGGAACCCTATACGGAAGAGATTAAAAAGGTGTGCCAGGTGTAGTGGTACTAGCTATCGCTTCTCACTCGGAAGGTCAAGGTTCGAATCCTAGCCACAGCAAGTTTTCATTTGTGTAATTTGGAACTCAGTCAGAAAAATCTGCGTGTGAAGGCATAACACTGACATGTAGATTTGGCTGTTGTAGGGTTTTTCAAGCACAAAACAACCGTTAAAATTCACAACCTCACATTCCGAGAGAAGAAAAATCTCTCCGTCCTATTCGGACTCCCACTCCTGGAGAGTCAACATCGAAACCAAACACACCTGAGTTTCAAACCACTACATCACAAACTTTCCTTTCTTCTCCTTCTATCTTTCCGCCCGCGCCATCGGCAACAGTATAAGGGTATTCATAACCCCTTAGGCGCGCGTAAATTATAAAAAAAAAAAAAAAAAAAGACCAACTAATGGCCTCGGATTAAAACGGATTCACCATTGACGACTCTTGGAAACGTTTAAAGGACATTAGTCTCTGGTTTTTAACGTAAACCACCTGTCATGTAGACTTATGTTTACGAGATGCCCATACATCCATGGGAGCAAGGATACGCCTTGCCATCGCTCTCCGCCAATACTTTGATACCAATTCGGAACTGTGTTGGAGGCATAAGTTCCACCTTTGGCATGAGGCGAGGCCGATCTAAAACCTATTACTGCTCTTAGGGTCACAGCACCCAGTACTTATTTTCTACTCTACAATGGGTCAAACCAAGGAAGACCCTTCCCGCGATTTGGGTTTAAACCATAGCCACCATGACGCTCCCACAAGGGGGCCTACCTCAACAAGTCAGGCCCGGACCGAAATCAGGGGCCTCCTGACTCCAATGGTACCGTGATTTAAGTCCTGGTAGGGACTACCGGTGATCTTGCCGCCAACAAGACCTATGACCGGCAACTTGTAACTGGTCAAATCGTAGCAACCTTTAGAGGTGTCATCTGAAGATGTTTACGATAAGACCAGTAATATGCTCTGCCCCCGCTTTTTATTAGACACCGTCATTGATGGGCGAAGCTTTGGTAATTGGGCGGAGGCCCTACGTTTAAAGAATAACGACCTTTGGATTTGCACATGGAATGTTTTGACCCTTAACAGGCCACGTGCTGCTGAACAATTAGCAGAGCCCTTAGGATGGGCCGGATAAAAGGAAAATGAAAAACTGTGATATATACTCGTGCTATGGTGATTGCTATAAGCAAAAGGATCAACGCTTATTCGGATGCATATCTATCATATGCGGCAGACGAAGTGAAAAAGTTTTGAGCTTCTGACGTAAGCGAGCTCTCATAACAATCCAGAGTTTCTACTTCAGGAATAACGTACGGAAGTTTTATCAACAGGTAAAAAGAACGTGTCAAGGCACGAAGATTCGTACAGAAGCCTGTGGCGATGAAAAAGAATCCTTGTAGTAGAGTCGGTTGCGGTCGATGATGAGAATATGGGAAAATTTTTCCTGCAGAGTGTATAACTGCGACGAAGCCCAGCATCCCGCCGTCAGACAGAACAGACCATTGAACCCAGAGGAAGATAGCCAAAACTTCCGTCCACCTGACCAAAATGAAGTAAGGGTAGCAATATCCAAGTTGAAATCCAATAAAGCAGCTAGACCTGGCGGCTGGAAATGACTTTGTGAAGATCGTACACCAAATCACTTCTCAGATCCGACCTAATGAACAGAATCTCAGCATCGTTTGCCCGATCCACAGAAAGGAGACTCCTCAACTGCGCCAACTATAGACACATAAGTCTCCTCAACATCACGTACAAGATCTTATCTGCAATATTGAGTGAACGTCTGCAACCGTTCATGAACGACCTTATTGGCATCTATCAATGCGGTTTCAGGCCACGAAGCTCCACAATCGACCAAATCTTCACACTCCGGTAGGTCCTGGAATCTCAAGAAGTTCAAATCGATGCCCACCGTCTTTTCATCGATTTTGTCTAGTTTTGGCATCCCTGCCAAAATCGTCCGTTTGTGCGACGACTTACCCAAGACCTTTGATGTCAAAAAGGTTTTAGACAAGGCGACGCGAAATTGAAATTTTTTGATAAATTTTATTGTGCCAAAGCAAAAAATGTTGGAAAATACAGCAATTTTCAAATTGTATCAGTAGTTTTCAATATGTTGAGACGGCCGAAGAAAGCATCGCACGCTGCACGCAAGTGGCTCTGTGGTATTTTGGCCCATTCCCGGCGAAGTGCTTGTTTGAGGTGGTCCAAATTTTGGTAATTTTTAGTGCCAACCTTCGCCTTCAAAGTACCCCAGATAGAGAAATCCAATGGATTTGCATCCGGAGAATTTGCAATTCATTGCGTTGAAGAAATGAAGTGTGGAACATTGTTTTTTAACCAATCTTGGTTGACGCGCGCTTTGTGAGACGGTGCCTAGACTTGTTGAAATGCCCACGGTCTCCGACCGAAATGATTGTTTGCCCAAGGCTTCAATACTGCCTCTAAGAGAGTTTCACGGTATACGATCGCATTAATTTTGACGATACGGTCGAAAAATACGAGCGGAGAGCGACCATCTTCGGTTATGGCGGCCCAAACCATCACCATCGGTGCTGCTTGCTTTCTGGTGGCCGTCCGAAGGTGTAAATTTTCGAAGGACCTCTCTGGCAAGTAAACTCGGTCATTTTGTTTGTTGACATATTGCTCGATAACAAATGGCGACTCATCGGAAAAAACCAAATTCGGCAACTCACCACTTTCGTGCAAGCGTAGCAACTCCTTCGCTCTTTCGACTCTAACTTTTTTCTTTTGCGGTCTGTTAAGATCGTGTGCTTTTTGGAACTTCAATGGCTTGAGCCCAAGCTCATTTTTCAGTATGTGTTGCATCCGTTCCAATGATATGTTGAGCTCACGAGCCATTTTTCTTCCACTTCGTCGCGGATTTCGCTTAATTCGAGCCTTCACTTTCCGAACCATTTCTGCCGATGTTGCTGTTTTTTTATGACCACCTCCATGGCGTTTTGCAGCGTTGCCAGTATCACGGTAACGAGCTATGGCTCCAGACATAAATGATTTATTCACGTTGAGGTGCTGGAGGGCTCTAACGATAGCTACTTGTGGTTTTCCAGCCAAATATAAAGCAATCCCACTATCACGTTTGTATTCCATCGCGGATAAAATTTTTTCAACACAACTGAGACGAAAATCGTTTAAAAGGCTTGTGTGAAAATTTGAGCTCACTGTCATGAACGGTTTGGAAATTATAGCAGTCTGAAGTTGGTTGCAGTTCGAGTCATTTAGGGTGTACAATATTTCAAAAATCTGTGTCACTAGTAGCATACGCCGATGATAATTTGATAATTGGCAGAACACAGCGGGCTGTCACAGGTGCTTTCATTAGTCTCGACACGGAAGCTGCCAAAGTGGGTGTCGCTGTAAATGAGGGCAAAACCAAGTAAACGCTGTCAATAAGAAGGAACACGCAACATCGACGAATTGGATAGAATGCCACAGTCGACAGCTATAATTTCGAGATAGTAAGGGACTTTTTTTACCTTGGCTCTGCTATAAATTCTGCAAGCTCTGGCAATCGCTATTTCTTTAGGCTAAGAAGCCAATTGAGTAACTAGGCCCAACCGGAAAAACTAAGGAGACTTTACATAAGACCTCGATCATCCCAGTCC
Source organism: Volucella zonaria (assembly GCA_963966105.1). Lineage (NCBI taxonomy): Eukaryota > Metazoa > Arthropoda > Insecta > Diptera > Syrphidae > Volucella > Volucella zonaria. Next base: position 115,876,867 of record OZ014534.1, on the reverse strand, counting down.
TACTTTATCGCGCTGAAGCATGTACTCTCTCGAAACGGCTGGCAATATCTTCATCCTTTGGAAAATACTCGTTCCCATTTGCATTAATGTGCTTCGGAGGAGAAGGTTCAACGATGAATTATACAGCGACATGGCTAGGATATGTAGAGCTAATTGACATCAATGCACCGGCCCGCAGAGTCTTCGAATCAAAGACGAGGGGATAACGCAGTAGAGGGAGACCTCACCTTAGGTGGCATAAGTAGAATGGGACCTCAACCGGCTTCCTGTGCGCAATGGGAGACAGTTACCTAACACCGGGCTAACTAGAAAGGTTTGTTGGTTGAGGCACAGGCCAACTCCGAACTGTAGCGCCACCCAAGTAAGTAAATAAGTCAAGGAAACTGAGGCAGAGGTCTGCATTTACAATACTAAGCACGTAATAAACAAGTAAAGCCCTCATTCGACGAACCCAGGATTAAACAATAATGCTGATCGCATTACGAGTACACGTAGGGCACATAAGTATTAGTATCCACGCTTTGCGGGCCTTCGAATCCACCTCGCATGGACAACAAGCTTGACACAAAACTATGGATCGAGGTGACTGAAGAAGCTTGTTATTTGGGGTACCACTCTGTATCCGACATTCTAAGGTAAGGTAAAGTAAGCGCGGTTTTATTACTGTGTTAAAGTACACTGACTGAGCACGACAACCTTTTCGAAGTTCCATTGTAACCTCACTACTTACAATAAATAGATTTCTGCCGACCCCTGGGTGTAAGCCTAATGACAACCCTTCCAAAAAAGAGCGGATAAACTCTCTCTAAAATAACAACCATGCCTATGGGTGAACACAAAATTGTGTCAATTTATAACATTGCCAATAACAACATCTAAATGCGAGCCTGCAGCCTAGTGTATCCCGCAAGGCTATCGCAAAGCTAGCAATCCACATAATGAAGCTACTACATGTCAAGCAAGTAAACAATTTCCCGTCCAAGGTCCACTATACCTCACAGGCTCGTTCCTTTATACTAAGAAGGACGAAAACACTCTGGCACAGCTCACAGCAAAACATCTGTCTACCTAATTGCCCCATCTCATCTTTCTACCAGAACATTGCCAGAAACCTTGACATTAATTGTTCGTGAAAAATAAATCCAGGGTGGCGAATATACGAGTAGGTATGAGGTATGTACAGTTTTAGTTATTTTTTTGTTATTATTATTTATAAAGAAATGAAAAGTCCAGTTAAGGACACTCAGGACAGTAGGCTACCGCCACTTTGGTCCATGTCACACTAACGAAATGTAAACATTTGAATCAGATCCACTTTGTGACACGTCCAATTGAGATTCGCCCTCAAGGGTATCTACTTGTCTCATTTAGATTTCACATCTACGAATACTATGTACATTTGCCACTGTAACCACAAGTTATAGTGCGCCTATCACTCAAATAGTTAAACAGAGAGAATAGTTAAGGAGAGAAAGGAAGGATGCCTGACAAAATCCAGCCTCATAACACAAGACCACTTAACCAACAAAAGTGAAGGCAATGAATGGCGGAAAATGTGTCAAGCCAATGTACTTTGGTTTTTATTTTTTCATAATTCCTCTTCATTCCAAGGCAAAATGAGGCCGGACCGATTATTGCCCTCACTTGCCACCCCATCCAAGGAACTTTGATGGACACTCATGACTGCATAATAATCCAACTCACCCTCATAGTCACTGTCATAGTCTTCATTCAACTCACCCTACTCTTAAGGCAGATTCATAAGTTTGACTTTTTGAACTCAAATAAGGACTTGTATCCGTATCCTGTGTCTTCGTCATGTCTCTCGTGTATAACTAAATATGAGTACGAGTATGTATGCCGTTGCTTGTCCTAGAACACACACATACAAAGATAATGCAAAGTACCAACATCCAATATGCTTAAGTCATGCTCTACGAGCATACGAGTATGAGTACGAGTACACTCTGACTTCCTCGAACTAGAAATGAGTCGAATGGGGTGGCCGGAATGGGGTTGCGAAGTGTTTTCCACAACGGAGCACGCAATCTCCTCAAACCATTTCAGACACTGGCACACACGGCCATTGTGTCCTTTTTGTGGGAAAAAAGTTCTCAGTCAGCTGTCACTTATAACACGAGTATAAAAGAGACACATGCTCGCACATACAACACAACACAACACAACGCAACATACTTGTACAATGTACGTGCCTCTCTCTGTAGTCTCTCTGTTCGAAACTACTGCTCTCCAATGGTATGTGTATGGTATTTCCAACTTAAAATGCAGCGCAGGTTTTACCCATAGGTCCTTTTCGGAGGGTGGGTGCTACCTAGTTGGGTGGTAAGGGAAGTTTATGTTATTTTGGGTGAAAATGCAGCACAGCACATACAAACTTGTATATTGCACCGCGCTCCTTTTCTCCGTAGTGCAAGGAGTTTAAGTTGGGTGCACTGGAAATGAGAAAGCTTTCTCCTTGTCGATGGGAAAACTATACAGCACTACGGAGTTTCCCATTTTCAGTCATTCGAAGCCGTTCAAACCGACAAGTTGCATTATAGTGTCTCTCCGCGCGCGACCGGTATATCTCGTTTCATCGAATTTCTGATGAAATACTTTCAGATCTAAATCAAAGTACTCAGTTACAAAGAGTTCTAAGTTTACTTACACCAACAACAAAAAAAAAAAAAAAAGAAAGGATAATAATGTCCACTCTGCCATTTCTATTGAGTGTAGCCGATGAGCTGGACAATTTAAATTCTCAAACCTACATGGATGACTTTGGGTTGGGTTTTCATCCACATCGTCACTACTATCGTAATCCAAATCATTCAATTCAGCTGTCGTTACCAGCCAGCACCGATTGGATTGAAGAGAAGCAACGTTGTCGGAGTCATAAATTTGTCGATGAATCGCAAAACAACTGTGACGACGATGGAAATAATGATAATACCTCAGATGGCCTCAGCACCAATCGTCAATCGAATTCAAATCGACCTGCCGCTGAGGATCAAGACAACATTGACAACACCGTCAACTTGTATAATCTCTCGAAAAAATGTGGCAAATACAACCATCATGGAGCAGTAGCATCTACTTCGCAAACCGCAAAGAAATCAAACAAATTATCGCCTTGTCCATCGTCATCGTCCGATGAGAGTCTCCAGAAAACATCGTCGACATTGTCGTCCCTCGCGTCTATTGAATTTTTGACTTGTTTTCCAGTTAAGAAGAACAAAACGCCTAAGAGTAGTAGCGGCAGCAAGAACAGCAGTGGTGGGAGCAGCAGCAGCAGCAGCGCCCACAAGAAGTCATCATCATAGGGATTTTCCAGTTGTTCATTTTCGACATTGCTCGCGAGGTTGCATGCAACCTTGTTCCACTTGTGCTAGTGGTGGGTGTCGCACAAATACCCCCCCCTCCTCCCCTTTCCCCTCCTCGAAACACATTATCATTTTATCGACGATTATTATTATTGACTTGAGTTATGATGATTGCGAGTACACAACACTCATGCACTTGTACGAGTATCTGCAAATATCCTCGTGTACTATTTGCTAAAAAACAATAATTTGTGTATATTTACAAACTAATCCCAATCTCTTAAACGCCCCGAAGTCCTTGCACCAAATTCTAAACTCAAAATGCACAAAACAAAAAATAATAAGAAAACACGCACCATGGGCATGACAAGAAGAAAATAAGAAGAATAGGACCAAGTGAGTGTTGACGTTTGGTAGAGATTCAATTGCTTTCACCGTTAGATGCAAGAGTGTAGATGAATTAATTGCTAAATATGTAAACGACGGTTACGGACACGGTTACGGATATGGATACCGAGACGGATGCCGTTAAATTATAGTAAAAAACTCCTCAAGGAATTGTACATTTTTAATAAGAACAACAGAACCAAAATACAAGTGGTCCCATCCCAGCTCTCTGTGTGTTTCTCACTCTCTCTCTCTCTCTATCTATATATATACATATATTTCTATATCTGTCTCTCTGTGTATAGTTTTGTCGTTACGACAGTGTGCGGCATGCTTTAAAATTCAGGGCAACAAAATAATGGACACTGTGAACACAAGTATGTGCATATTTACATTGTTATCCTTTTATGCATGCTTGTACCCTCTTTCTTAACTCTCGCGTTTCTTCTCGTACTCGCATTTGTATGAAAGGATTTTGTACATCAGTGTTTGTATGAAAATGTGTATCGTATATGCGCTGCATAACGCCAAGCAATGGGTGTGAAGGAGGAGCGAATAATAAGACACACAACGAAATTGAATAAACATAATCTCGTCTGCATTGCAGAATGGGGGCAAGGATATTATACATGATGAAGTAGAAGAATTTTTGATTGTTGTTTGTATACAAAAATAAAAGACGAAAAACAAAAAACATTAGAATTACGAAAACAAAAAAAAAAAAAAAACAAAAAAATCAAAACAAAAACCGAAAACAAAGTGAAAACGAATTCAATAAAAAGGTTCTTTTGCATCAAAAATTAAAAAAAAAAACAAGTGTCGTGGTTTTATTTTGAAATTTGAGTCATCCGCCGCTGAAAAGGACTATTTTTGTTACAAATCTAGTCCTATTCGAAAGTATGTACTCGTATGTATGTACGTTCGAAATGTGCTCTACAATCTTAACGGCTGAATGGGTTTTTAGGTGAATGTGACGAAAGGATATTGTTGTGGGGATTGTGTTTTGTAATAATGAGAACAAGGTTCTCGAATTGAGGCTTTAAAGAGATTTTTCTTTTCCCTCTTTAATCTGAAAAAGCTGGAGGCAGTTCATATTTGAATGGTTTTACTCCAAATTTTTGTTAAAACAATTTCAATCAAAAATACAGCTTAATCCTTGAATAAATATTATAAATTAAAAGCTCGGCAGAAGCTGTTGATAAACTTAGTTATTTACTTAGATGGCGCCATATTCCGGACTGAAGCCGGGCATCTAATAGCAAGTGTTTGGCCAACTACAATACATCCGGTTGCAAACTCTAAGTGGAGGTCCATCTCCACTCATGCGAGGTTTTATTTGCCCCTTTGGAATAGAATCAAACACTCTTCGCACTCTATGGCCTAGCCATTTTTCCGACTGATGCGGCCCTTTCTGGCCAGGTTTGAGTCGTCTTACAGCTGCCCTTTACGAGGGTTGTCTGAAAAGTTTTAGACCGAACAATGTTACAAGACATTTTTTCTCAATTTTTTTTTTATTTTTCTACATAGTCTCATTGTAAGTCTATACACTTCTCCCAGCGATGCTCCCATCTCTCTAACCTGTCCAAATAGTACTTGGCGTTTTCTCTGCAAAATAATTGTTCACGAAGGTGATTGCCTCCTCATTTGGCGAAAATCTCTGTCCTCGGAGCGCAGTTTTTAGATGAGGGAACAAAAAGAAGTCGCTTGGGGCTAGATCTGGTGAATAAGGCGGATGGTCAAGCAGTTCAAATCGTAATTCATGGATTTTCGCAATGGCAACCGCTGAGGTGTGAGACGGCGCGTTGCCTTGGAAACAGGATTTTCTTTTTCTGCAAATGTGGCCGTTTTCGGCCGTGCTCCTGTAATGGTTTTTCCTTTTTGAAGATAATCGATTAAGATAACTCCTTTACTATCAAAAAAAAACAGCCGCTATCACTTTCCCAGCCGAAAAAACAGTTTTTCCTTTTTTGGAGCCGGCTCGCCCTTTGCAGTCCACTGTTTTGGCTGAATTTTTGTTTCGGGCGTATAATGGTGTATCCAAGTTTCATCTACAGTAATTAATGGGCGCCAAAACTCGGATTTATTGCGCCTAAACTGCGCCAACAGAACGTTGGAAATGTTCATTCGAACACGTTTTTGGGCTAACGTAAGCAAAGGCGGCACTAAACGGCCAACGCGCTGGCAGCTTTCTCATGCCTAAATCTTGATTTAATATGTAACAAAAACGTTCTTTGGACATTTTCCAACCTCTACTATCTCCCTTACTTTAATTCGGCGGTCGTCTAACACCATTTGGTGAACTTTAGCAATGTTATCGTCAGTGGATGCAGTTTTTGGGCGTCCCGAACGTTCATCATTTCACAAGCTCTTACGGCCACGTTTAAATTCAGCTGCTCAAAATTTCACTGTAGTAAATAATGGTGCAGAGTCCAACTCATTTTTGATTTGCGTGGGCGTATTGCCTTTCAAAAACAAGAATTTAATAACAGCTCTATACTCAATTTTTTTCATTTTCACAAAAAACACTCACATCGGCTCACTCAAACGACTGTCAACTAAAAACTGCGCTTCCAAAATGACTGAAACTTCGGTAAGTAACTGTCAAAAGATGCACAACTGGCATTCACTAGCTTTTATTGACGAGTGCCGCTATCTTTACTTTTCAGACAACCCTCGTATATCTGCTAATCCAAAGCTCATCGACGTAGACTACAAATCATTCGCAGGGTCTTGCGTTTAAAATAGATAGATAGATAGTTTGATTTATTTAAAAATAAAAATAATAATATAAAATCAGTTAGCATGGCATTTCCGTCTTCCAGATTGACAATAAGTTTTGCATTTATTTATATTTACATTTACAAACATTTTAGAAGATCCTTGTTGGTACATTTGCCTAGAAAATGCATGGTATCCTCTCTTTCTTCCAAATTGCACATACTACAGAATATAAGAAGATCTTCTCTATGGGGGATATAATTGTTGATATTTCGGGAATGGTATGGATGTCTTTGTAGTAGTTTTTATCTTCAAGATTTTAATTTAGTCGGCTATACGTCCTACGATATAGTGATCCCATCGCTTCTTCTACAAACTTTATTCCGGTTTGTTCGTCAACTCTCGTTATGACCTGAGTTCTCCCAATTCATGGCTTCCGCATTCAGCTCTACACCACACCCGCGAGCCATTCTTCGAACCATGCTATTTTGTTCCGAATCGCGTGTAAGGCCACTATCATTGGAAGTCGGCTGTCTGACATGTTTATAGCCCTTAGTATGTAGTTTACCTGAAATTTCAGTGTTTTAAGGAAGAGCGGAGATAGGCCTGTTTCCAGCATGAGCTAATAGTCTTTCCAGGGAGGTGGCTTATAACCCCATACTTGCGCCGCGTAGAGCATTACTGCCTCCGATGTAGCTTCAAATACTTTGAATTTACTGCAGTGCGTAGTCTGCGGGTTGCTGAAACAGTTTTTCCGCATTACGATGACGGTTTTAGATTTCGTGAGTTGCTCCTTCAGATGTCTTTTCATACTAAGGCTACTTGTTAAAAGGATTCCAGTATACCTGTATGCATTTACAACTTCTATACTTTCTCCGTTAAAGTGCCGTTTTTCGTTGTAAGGAAGTCTACCACCACCAACATATCATTATGTTGGATTTATCCAAATTCACGACCAGGCTTCATAGGCTGCAGTACTCATACAATTTATTAATCATTAATTGCAAGGATTCCGGTGAGCTTGCCGACAGTACAGTACATTCCTGCAATTTTTATTCCTCCCGGGAGAAAGCCCACTATATCGTCTATAAAGAGGGCGAATAGATTAGGGCTCAGCGAACATCCCTGTTTTACTCCTGCCTCCGTCTGAAATCATTCTGAAAGCGTCTCGCCATTCCAAACAGCTGCTTTGGTATGTTCATAAAGGTTTTGTATAATCCTTCCGAATTTTGATGACATTCCCATACTATATAACTTATAAAATAAGGCGTTTCGGGTCACAGAATCGAAGGCCGCTCTAAAGTGCACAAAGAAGGCGTAGAGTTTTTTTATTTCGGCTTATAAATGCATCTGCTAAGCTTTTCAATACGAAAATGTGGTCGACAGTTGGGTAGCCAGACCTAAAATCCGCCTGGAATTCCTTTATCAGATGATTGGCCTCTATTCATGTGACTAGCAGCCTCTGCAATATTGCTGCAAAGCTTTTGCAGGACGCATTTAGGAACGATATTCCTAACGAACGAACGAGGTATCGCCTTTTTTGTGGATGGGAAATATCAGACCTTCTTTAAATCGTTGGGGCACTATCCCATGATATAATATGCTGTTGTATAAGCCAATGAGGTTGTTTTTCAGCCGCCAATTATAGTAATAAATTCAGTTGGTATACCATCCGACCCTGCAGCATTTCTATCTTTCAGACCAAGCAGCGCACCCGTGAGCTCTTGATGAGATATAGGGTCATCTAAAATATTGTTTCGTATATCTGGCACAGCATATTGAAAACTAGGACCACCCACCGATATGTTCAGTAACCTCTTGAAATGATCTAGGAGGATATAAGGGCTAAGACCTCTGTTGATCACATATCTTCCTCCATTAAGTGACTTTGCTACTTTCCAAAACTCGGATGCGTTATTACAACACCCTAGTCTGCGTGCCTCTCTTTCAAAGTTGTTTCGCCTACTGTGTCTGCAAACATCTTTATACTCCTGATTCGTTCTTAGGTAAGCCTTTTTCAGAATATCAGTGTTGAAGGCGCGAAATAATTTAAACAAACGACACCCGTCTTGCTTTCTGACAATTTTTTTCCGAACCACGGCTCTTTATTCTGTTTGCGGGGGTTTGGGTTTACGGTAGGATAGGACAGGACTCCTTAATAATTTGCTCCATATCCGCTATGGTCATAATATTTCTTCTTGCAATTTTTCATCAATTTTCGTTCTATATTGGGCGGCTTAATTCTCGTTCCATATCATTTTTGGGAGCACCCTCATATCCCTTATTTGGTCGTTTGTCGGCGTGGAGTGAGTAACCGTAACAATGACAGGTAAATGATCAGCGTATATGACTTCTAAATCAGTAACAAACTAGTTCCAGTCTCCCCTTGCCAAATAGTAGTCGATAACTGATGTCCCAGTAGTTCCAATGTACGTCAACTCACCCCATTCATCACTCGCGCTAATACCATTCTGGATACGAAAACCAAAAGAATCACGGAACTCTATCGGCTTCCTTCCTCTCTCGTTACACAATGAATCCTTGGACAGTCGTTCCACGCCGGCTTCATAATTTTCCACACCACAGTTCTCTCCTACTCTCGCATTCAAATCTCCAATTACTAGATGGAGTGGAAAGTGGCCTCTTTGACCGCCAGAATGCGCTGCTACTGCAAAAAAGGTTATGGTGCCTTGAAGTCCGTTCATATTTAGGCAGACATGCCAAATTTTAGTGCGATACTGTCTTTAGTTTTGTTTTGACAGCTGATTGTTGTTGACGTGTCTGGCATCATGTTGAGTATGGACAAAAACGATTTTCGTTCTCTCATAAAACATTATTTTTTGAGAGGCAAAACGGCGAAGGAAACAAAAGAAAAGTTGGATAAATATTATGGGGCTAATGCTCCATTAGAAAACACCGTCAAATATTGGTTTCGAGAGTTTCGATCAAGTCCGCAGCGGCGGGCCCTCCCATGCGGTTACAGAGGACAATGTCAAAAAAATACATGAAATGGTGTTGGCTGACCGGAAAGTGAAGGTGCGCCAGCTAGCAGATACCACAAAGATTAGTACTGAGCACACACGCCATATTTTGGGCAATATTCTGCATATGAAAAAGTTATCCTGACGCTGGGTGCCGCGAATGCTCACTTTTGACCAAAAACACGAACGCAAGAGCACTTCGAAAGAGTGTTTAGACTTGCTTACGCCGAATCGGGAGGACTTTTGGCGTCGATTGGTAACTGGATTTGGATCCCTTGGACTATTAGCTCTTCCCAAACCTCAAAGGATGGGTCATCAATAAAAAATTCAGCTCACGCGAGGAAATCATCGACGCCACGGAGGAGTATTTTAGAGACCTTCCGGAAAATTACTTTTCGGACGGGATCAAGAAGTTGGAAAATCGCTGGAATAAGTGTATCAAACTAAAAGAGGACTATATTGAATAATATAAAAAAACATTTAAAAAAAATTTTTTTTTAATTCCCAAGGAGATCACTTTTCACTCCATCTAGTATATCTTCATTTCATTGAAGTTTGTAATTCTCTCTATCAACGCTACCTGCTTAGTGCGCAAATTAATCTCATAAATGACCCCAAGTCCTTTTTTCAATTTGTCAATTGCAACAGTAAGACTGATGGTTATCTTCCCCCCTCGCTTTCGAAACCAAATCTTCAAGTGATCCTCCATCATCGCCATCGCCAAATTTTTTGCTACATTTTTCAAACAATCATTTACCAACAACTCCTTCGTACCAGATTCCTCTTACACCAATGATCTACCAAATTTCTCCATTTGTCCCTTTCTCACTCAAAATTTCGATCCTGCCGTTATTGAAGAAAAGTTACTAAATCTTAAAGAAGAATTTGTACCTGGCCTAGACGGACTCCCCGCCGTGTTTCTTAAAAAATGCTCTTCCAACCTGTCTCTACCCCTTTCCTACCTTGTTCGTCTATCCCTTACACAGGGAGAATTTCCCCAGATTTGGAAGACCTCTTTTATAATCCCGATACACAAAAAGGGATCTAAGCATGAAGTTACCAATTATCGTCCCATTGCTAAACTCTCTCATATACCCAAACTCTTTGAAGGCATTTTATACGAAGCTTTAAATTTGAAATGCAAGCCTTTTATTTCACACCGACAACATGGTTTTCTGAAAGGGAGGTTAATTACCACAAATCTAGTTGAATTCGTGTCTTTTGCTCTCGCAGCCTTAGAAAATGGCAAAGAAATCGATGTTATCGCAACTGATTTCACTAAAGCGTTGGATAAGATATCTCATCAATTGATCCTCTTCAAATTGTCTGCTCTTTACCTTTGAGGTTCTTTTATTAAAATGGATTTTTTCTTACATGGTAAACCGATATTAAACTGTTCGGTTTAGATCTGCCTTTTTTGCTGCATTCCTGGCCTCATCTGGAGTTCCACAAGGCAGTCATCTTGGCCCTCTTCTCTTCATTCTTACTATTAACGATGTTGAGAGGGTCATTAAACACTCCTCCCGACACAAAATTGTTTAAAACTATTTCCTCTCTCCATGACTCTGCCCTTCTTCAAGAAGACCTTGATCGGTTTTCAATCTGGTGCCTCAAAAACTGCCTAGAACTTAATATAGCGAAATGTCAATCTATAACCTTCTCACGTAAATGCAACTCGTCTCCTCCCCGACTTTATTTTCCCTATGGCCCACCAATTCATCTGGTTCAGTCTTTTCATGACCTTGGCGTATTATTCGACTGTGAGCTTAATTTCCGTTCGCATATCGATAAGATGATCCTCAAAGCTAACTCATCACTTGGCTTTATTAAACGGTGGTCCTAGGAATTTTTCAACCCGTATGTAACCAGATATCTCTATGTTACCTTTGTTCGCCCCCTGCTTGAGTATGCCAGTCAAGCTTGGTCCCCTTTCACCGGGTTCATGTTTCCCGAATCGAGGGTATTCAACGTCGATTCCTCCAATTTGCTCTCCGTGGTCTGCAATTAAAATTATGCCCTATGAGTAGTCGGGAAAGAAATATCACAAGCAGTAGAGCTTAAAATACCGCAGAAAGCTAGGAATCAAATTGGAGGTCGTTTGGCATCTAACATTGTCGGGAGTAAAAATTACGAATTGAGAAATGTTCATTCAACTTAACATGCTTCGTAATTACTTCGCTCCTAATTAAATTAATCTCCTCTCCATACACAATGTACTCTCAATTATCCATTATATTTGCTGAGGAACCCATTTTGACCTTAATATTTAAGCTGGAATATTTCTCACTTTCAATTTCAATTGCCATTTTTTCATACTGCAGCAGAATCCTTTCCAAGAGGTAAGTATACATTTTTGTGTGCGCATAGATCTTTTAATATCATTACCTGCTTAAAAACCACCCTGTCGCCACTAAATACGGCTGTATGTCGCCATAATTTAACAAATTATTTTCAACAATTAAACTGAAGTGGGACAATCATTTTCACCAGAAATTCTCATTTTAAATCTACCTTGCTCGGATGAGGACGAAGGCTCGGCCCGGAAATTTCGCCAGAAAATGTTTTTGTTTTCAAATTTGGAAAAAATAGCAGAATTTTGTTTGGAAGATATGCCAGACAGATGTTTTCGGGTGTTTTTCCATTATCAGGAAAGAAAAATATATCAGAAATATGGTTTCTGGTATTTTTTCCAAACATGTTCTCTCTGCCGTTTTTTGGAAAAAAGATCTGAAATTTCGGAAAGATAGCCAGAAAATTCTGGCTTTTCTTCCTGGGAAAAAAGGCCAGACTTGTATTTTCGCTATAAAAAAAATCTGGCGTAATTTCTGGGAGCCGAGGACGAAGACTAAGTCTCTCCTTTCTACTAAAGTTTTTCTTCATATTTTTAAAATCCCTTTCGTCGTTTCTTTCTTGTTAAACTTTACAAAGAGGAAAAGGTCCGTTTAGTTCAAAAGATAGACAGCAAGTGCGTATTCGTTATTAATAACAACAGTTGCTTTAAGAAGTAGGTGTACATCATACGACATTTTAAACTAGCGAAGCAATCTATCAACGTAATTCGACTGACTAACGAAGAATCCTCCATCTTCCTTATGATAAATTTAGAGTCCAAGGTTGAGTTAAAAACTTCTTGAAGTACTCCATATCAAGAGCATTTCGGACAGCGAGCAAACCATCATCAATATAACATACACTGCAAGATAAATCAATCTTTGGTTGTGCTTTAGCACGAAGACGCATGGATCAGCTTTAGAGATGATAAACCCAAATTCGACCAGTATGCTTGTGAATCTCGTTTTCCAACATCTTGAGGCTTGCTTCAGGCCGTATATGCTTTTAATAAGTTTACAAACTCGACCAGAACCATCGTTGTACCCCTGAGGCTGGTATATATAGATTTATTCATTTAGCTGACCGTTGAGAATGGCAGTCTTAACGTCAAACTGGTAAAGTGTTAGACATTGACTGGCTGCAATAGCGCAAAATTGTGCGAATGGATGTAAATTTCGCAACGGGGCTAAAGGTTTCAGCATAATCGATTCCTTCTTATTGATTAAATCCTTTAGTAACAAGACGTGCTTTGTATCTTTCGACAGTATTTATTGATGATAACTTTGCTTTATAAACCAATTTATTCTTGATAATTTTCCGGTCCGGGGGTAAGTCAACCAATTCCCATGTTTTGTTAATTCGATGACATTCCATCTCCTCATCCATAGCCTTTTGCCACTCAGTTGCTTCATCTGATTTTTGAGCATCATCAAAAGCCTCTGGCTCAAAAGATCTACAAATAAAGCCATATCCTTCTAAGTCATTAGTGTAAAATCCAGAACTTGGTTTTGAGCTACTTTGAGAATGACTACTAAGTTTTTCCCGGTAGTTTCTAGTTGTTTGATTTGAAAGAACATCTTCAAGCGTTGAATCGTTTTCAGAATGGCTTTGAAGTTTTTCTTGATATTTATTGGGTTCGGCACCGACATGTGTTGTTTTCACAATATTTGAATTTACTGTTTCAAAAATTACCTCATGTTTCAGACCTTCAACATCGTTCTCCTTCATTGTCAACTACCGAAAATTCTTTGAACAAAACATCCCTTGGAATTACTACTTTGTTAGTTTTTCGAAACCATACACGAAAACCTTTTACATTTTCAGCATACCCAACAAAAATTCCTGGTTCTGACTTTTTATCCAATTCCTGCCTTCTTTCCTTTGGAATGTGTACAAAAAGCTCACTTCCAAATATTTTTAAATTATGTAAAGTCATTCTTTTATTACAACATATGGTCATTCAAAAGGAATTTTTGATTTTTCAGGGCTTGGCCCAAATCTGGTAGTTGCTTTAAGTAGTAGGTGTACATCATACGATCACTACATATATGTGTAGGTATATAAAGAAACTTGAATATAACATATGCACCAACAAGAAGTGTAGAGTACAGTAATGATAAAAAATCTACTTTGCATAATGGTAATGCTTTTTAATCTTTCAGATCCTCGAACCGCGTTGCTTTATAAAGGAAGAATAAACCTTCTGATATCTATCTGTTTCAGCTCCTATTCTATCGTATGTTATTGACAACATGATTATGAAAATTCGGCATTCCCCATTACGACATTACTCCAACATTTAAACGACTTAAAACTACTTTTTTCAGAAAACCCTACTATTGGCAGGATTTGTTATTTCTCAATAACAACAAGGATGTCGTGCTTAAGTTCAATTATTCATTTATTCACAGTGTACTAACTCAACATGTCCAAGGACATTGCAAAATATCGACTTCGGGTTTACCCATGTCATCGGAAAGCCGCATTTTATAAAAAAGTAATACAAGTAACTGCTACCTTCGAGAGGGCCAACCTGTGAACTTTGTTTCCTCGGGATGATTGAATCACCTTTGGTATTATCGTCATGTTGATAGATGAAAGCCACAATATTCTGGAGAAGCAGTCCACTAAGGTGCCGCCAATTTTAGTATTCTTTAAACATGGAGTTCAAATGTAGTTCGAAGTATGAGTAGCATACACTCGTAGCGATTGTTCTTAGTTGGCAATACTTTTTGAGTAAGAAAAGGATCAATTCAATTTCAATTTATTTATTTTAGCCAACGTACGAGGAAGACTTAATCTTTCAGAGTACTATATAATAATTATAAGTTAATGTTAACAATTTTTAAAAATAAATGGAAAACGAGGGAAAAAAAAGGAGTAAAGATGAAGTAAAACAGAATTTGAAAAGGTGGTGGAAAATAGTAACGTGCAAAGAAACAGAAAAAGTATAACAAAAACAAAAAAGATTATGATTTAACCAACTCTAGTTGTGAAAGTACGCCATGACTGCACTTTTAAATTTATTGGTTCCCATTAATTGTTTTGTCGCCGTTGGTAAAGATTTCCAAAGTCCGATGTCGTGGACGAAGAAAAGACGCGAAGAGCTTACGTAATTGAAAAGAGGTGTTGTGAGATTAAGTGTTCTGGGTGACAGCACAAATTAAAGCTTATCGAAAAGATACGTGGGAGATTTGTTGTAGAAACACACAGCACGTTATACTCTAAAACTGTTGGAGCATGCAACGACGGTTACTATTTTGGTAGTCCGAGACATGATCATATCTGCAAAGCCCATGAACGTGCCTGACCATACCGTTGAAAGCGATTTTTAGTTTATTCTATGACACAGAGTCCAACTTAGGATAAACTACCATACCATACTCAATCACTGGCATCACTAAGGTTTTAATGAGTCTCAGCCATGTGTCTTTTGGTGTAAAACTAGAAAATAACCAGAGTTTGCGAAGTTTAGCATAAATTCGACCAACAGTGTAATTTATATGGTTGTAGACCATATGAGCGGTTAATTTTAAAGCCTAGATTTACCACAGTTTCCACAATTTGAAGGTGAGTACTGTTTAGATAAATTGGACGTAGTTCTTCAATATTAAAGTGTTTTTTGGAT
This sequence comes from Volucella zonaria, assembly GCA_963966105.1. Lineage (NCBI taxonomy): Eukaryota > Metazoa > Arthropoda > Insecta > Diptera > Syrphidae > Volucella > Volucella zonaria. The sequence continues at coordinate 115,861,499 of OZ014534.1, read as the reverse complement.
ATTGCAATTATTTGGGATTGATAATAAGCCCATTGTTCTGTGATCAGGTGTATATCATAGATATATCTTCATTAAGCCTGCAAACGAAATATGCAACCAAGCCAATCAGTCCATCATCAGCGTAAAGGTGAGCAGAAGCATTTGAGCATACTCAATCGAAGTCACTGTGGAGTATGCTTTAAAGAGCTGATTAATGAGCAAAGTAGAGAATTCGCTAAATACAGCATTGAGGTTTTTTATATTGTAAGTTGTGCCACCTTTCAGAGGGCTGTTTAGGCACTGACAGAATTTAGCTACTGAAAAAAAGAAAATAGTTCTACGGATCTTAAAACATCAAAGACTTGTGTTATCTGACACAAAGAAGCAGTTTCTAAAGTGACAGTCAAAATACACGTTACTTCTACTTCAAATTTTTAATATCTTGTAAGATAGTTTGAATATAATAACCGGTGACCAGATAGCAATGATAGTTTTTTCAATTGTTATGTTTCAGCAGCTGTCACAGTTACCAATGACATCCAGCTGTCGAAATATTCAGTAAGGTCAGCAATTTTGGATCATTTTACACTTGCCGAACGTCCGGAAATTATTAAAAAAATATTATCGAAATTCCGGCTCAGTTGTAAATATGTAACGCGAATTTCGTCGTGAGGTCGGTGGTCATCATGGCTTCAGTGTGCAGGCAATTCATCCCACCGTGGGAAAATTTTGGGTTTGAGTACATTCTTTGGGATCTTAAGCCACCGACCAGATAGAGAGTGAAGCGAAAGGAAGAAAATACGAGGGCGGGTCAATAAGTCCGTGAGCTTTTGAATTTCTGACCTCTTTACTGAAACAGCAACACTGCTCCTGTCAACAGGCATCTGTCAGTTGACTCCTGTCAAAATTTAAACTTGCTGCGTCAGTTAGTTTGTGTTTGACAGCTATTTTTATCAGACTACTCACTAATTTGAGGAGAAAATGGAAAAAAGTGAATTTCGTGTGCTTATTAAGCATTATTTCTTGCGAAAAAAAACCATTACCGAGACCAAGGCTAAGCTTGATAAATACTATAGGGACTCTGCACCATCGATTTCAATGGTAAAAAAGTGGTTTACTGAATTTCGTTGTGGCCGTACAAACACTGAAGATGCCGAACGTCCTGGACGCCCAGTTGAGGTCTCTACACCCGAAACAATCGAAAAAATTCACGATATGGTGTTGGCCGACCGAAGATTAAAAGTGCGAGAGATTGTGGAAGCCGTAGGGATCTCGCATGGCTCAGTGGTTTCAATTTTGAATGATCACTTGGGCATGAGAAAGCTTTCCGCAAGATGGGTGCCGCGTTTGCTCACAGTCGACCACAAACGCAATCGTGTAACAACTTCACAGGAAGGTTTGGCGTTGTTTAATCGCAATATGGAGGAGTTTTTGCGCCGTTTTGTAACCGTGGACGAAACATGCATCCATCACAACACACCAGAGAACAAACAACAGTCAAAACAGTGGGTTTCTAAGGGTGAATCGGCGCCAAAGAAGGCCAAGGTGGGTTTGTCAGCCAATAAAGTTATGGCGACTGTTTTTTGGGATGCACGCGGGATAATCCACATTGACTACCTTCAAAAGGGAAGAACAATCAATGGGGAATATTATGCCAACTTATTGGACCGATTCAATGACGATTTGAAAAAAAAACGACCTCATTTGGCCAAGAAAAAATTTCTTTTCCACCAAGACAATGCAATCATTGACTAAAATTAAAAAGTGTGTCGGAGACAGAACGGAGCCCTGGGGGACACCAGCACTTATTTTGTGAATATCAGACATGAAACCATTGAGGAAGAGAGTCGTCGATCGAAAATGCACTCATTTTCGACAAAAGAGCCTGATGCCAAACTCTGTCAAATGTCTTAGAGATACAAAGCTCAACTATATTGCTTTCGCCAGATTGATTTACGCTTTGGTTTCATTGTTGCTACGAAAACCCTACTGCCGGGCATTAAGAAGTTTTCGTGTTTCAAAATATTTCATGAGCTGGTGGTTTGTCAGCGTTTCCATGACCCTGAAGAGAAGGGACGTAAGTACAATGGGTCTGTAGGAGGAGAGAGAAGAAGATTTGCCTTTTTTAGAAACGGTTTGGACAAATGCTGTTTTCTATCTTCTCGGAAAGAGTCTTAAAGAGTAGTTTGCTAGCGTGAAAGAACACTTCTTCAGAAGACGGGGAGATATAGTATCTGGACCAGTGGATTTGCAAATTGTAAGATCTTTAAGATCTTGCTAATACACGAGTGACAAAGTGGATTCGTTCCATTCAAGACAGAGCAGAATCTGGAAGTGTTGAGCTGGCCACAAAGTGTACAACAAAAAGATTTGCCCTGTCCAAAGAGGTGACAGCTGGAACGTCATTACAAATGAGCGTTGAGATGGAGGATGAGGCAGAATTTCCAATATTTTTTTACGAACGATCAAAAATGTTTCGGTTTTCCTCTGTAGGTTCGGTCTTATAGGACCGAAAAAAACATATTTAACCTTGACAGCCCCTTTATAGCTCGAGTCATACTTTTCCTTTTTTTTTTCTTTCTTTCGATCATATCAGCAGTGGCATCCACGTGGTTATTGAGGAAACATAACGACCAGTTAAAATTCAAAAATTGACGCGATATCGGCTCTTCTTCATGTATTCTAGAGTGTATGTGATACGCAATAGCTAGTTCTGTCGGTCGATTAAGAGGGCAAAAAAATCACGTAAACTTCGATGATATACCTTCCGCGGATTGAAGACCGATTTTCAAAATAAGTGTGAGTGATACAAAAGCTTTCTTCTAGTGTTTACTTAATTATGATAATTTCTTAAACGATTTTAAACATTCAAGTCAAAGAACTTTACCCCAACATTCACAGCAATCACTGGATAAAAAAAAAACATAAACCAGATTAACTAAATTGTCATCGCCACAAAAAGCTACTTTTATACTCTGAACGTAACATAGACTCGGAGCAAGGCAATTGGAAGACACTGTCTGTAGTCGTTTATGTCTGTATCAATAGAAAAAGACCAGTGATGACATTGTCAGCAAGCTGTCAGAGTGCAGAAGTGTCAGAGCACATGCAACGAATAAGAAGCGAAACCAGAAAAGCGCTTCAATCGAGGACGAGTACTGCTGTAGATGTCACATGTCTTATCAGAAGATAGAAAAAAACATGTCGAAGACGGAATATTTAAACTTAAGACCAATAATGTTGCTGAGGCCTGAGAAACTATTTGATATAGCAGGCGAAAGCTGGCTCGGTGAATGGAATCTCAGGATGATTTTTGGGAGTCTTAAGATGAGAAACCCTCTGCACTGCGCAGTAATCAGTATCCATAATAATGCGTACTTTGTGCAGTGGGGTATTTTCCTTGCTAGGTAAAAACCTGGAACTAGGAATCGATAACCACCGCCAGTTCATTAAGTATTGGGTCTATAACTTAATTCGTGTGGTTTGCTAAAAGATGGCGTAATTTTTATTATTCCATTGGAACATGCGTTGGAAGGCTACTGTCATTGTACGTCATTTCAATATATGTCATTCATTTAAAGCGTAAGCAACAATAATTTTTTCTCACTCAAATATGTCGAGCTTTGTGCCTGAAAAATTGTTTTTGCGGGGAGTTCTTCTTCATTACTTTAATATGAAGAAAACTGCTGCCGAAAGTCATCGTATTTTGGTGGAAGTTTATGGTGAACATACGCTAGCTGAGCGAACGTGCCAAAAGTGGTTTGCACGATTTAAAAGTGGTGATTTTGGCTTGGAAGACGATGAACGTCCTGGGCAGCCAAAAACGATGCAGAACTGGAAGCATTACTCTATGAAGATTGTTGCCAAACACATGAACAGCTCGCAGAATCTTTGGGTGTCACTCAAGCAGCCATTTCAAAACGTTTAAAAGCAGCTGGATATATTCAAAAGCAAGGAAATTGGGTTCCACAAGAATTCAAGCCGAGAGACGTCGAAAGGCGGTTTTGTATGTCCGAAATGCTGCTGGAACGCCACAAAAGGAAGTCATTTTTGCATCGGATTGTTACTGGTGATGAAAAATGGATCCATTACGACAACCCCAAGCGCAAAAAATCATATGTGAAACCCGGCCAACCAGCCAAATCAACGGCAAAGCCGAATATCCATGGCGCGAAGGTAATGCTCTGTATTTGGTGGGATCAGATGGGTGTGTTGTATTATGAGCTGCTAAAACCGGGAGAAACCATCAATGGACAATGCTACCGAACACAATTAATCCATTTGAAGAGAGCAGTGGCTGAAAAACGCCCGGAATATGCGACCAGACACGAGGCAATAATTTTCCATCATGACAACGCTCGGCCCCACGTTGCTATTCCGGTTAAAAACTATTTGGAAAACAGTGGATGGGAAGTCTTACCCCACCCGCCTTATAGCCCAGATCTTGCCCCTTCTGACTACCATTTGTTCCGGTCGATGCAGAACGCCCTCACTGAAATACGGTTCACATAAGAGCAGAATATCAAAAATTGGCTTGATTCATTCTTGGCTGCCAAGCCGGCGCAGTTCTTTTGGGATGAGATCCACAAATTGCCAGAAAGATGGGAAAAAGTAATAGCTTAAGATGGGCAATACTTTGAATAATACTATTGTACATGTTTCTCTTAAATAAACGTTCAAATTTTGAAAAAAAAACCGCACGAATTAAATTATATACCCAATAGCATTTATGGTATGTTATAAGGACGAGCTAACATCCCTCTCTAATCCGTCATAATACCATATATGTGCAGTATGACCATAGAGAACGCTTGGCGTTCTGGCGGTCAAGGAGGTCACTTTTCACTCCATCTAGTAAGTGGTGAATGAGAGTCCCTCTTACGAACAATAAAGGAAGCACTACATAAGACCGGTAGGACTGAAAGGATTAGTAATGGACCTTATCAAAATGGATGGAAATGCACTTGGTTGTTTCGAATGAAAAGTTATTCAAATATATTCAGAACCCAGTTAAGCAATTATCAATCGACCTGGAACATCTTCGAATTCATACCGAAGGGATAATACAAAGGAAGGAATGGCATAAGGTACCGTGCACAAGTGGAAAGGGAACTCAACCAACTTGCCGTATATTACTGCAGGCAATTAAGGAAAATCCCGCTACATAGGTGAAGCTTGATTTAGGCCCAGATCCTGTCACCATCTAAAATTGGGAACTAAGCTACCAACCCTTGTTGTTCTAAAAACATTCATGGCACTGCACAGCTGGACGAGTTGTTCTGTGAACCGTCAACCGAACTGGGGGCTATGTTAAGCAGTTGATATATTGCAGATACTTTTCTATCTTTCTTCAATTAAACGAAAAGCCTGCCTTGCGGACGCTATCAGTTTTGAACAAAGGCATTAGTCTTTCCTGCAAAACTTGTGAAGAAGCACTGAGATTCCTTTTAAAGTTATTCACAAACCTTTAACCATATCTGAATTAAGTAGGTGTACCAAAACAAAACACAACAACAATTATAAAAACAAACAACTGGCGTCTATTTCCTTAGCAATCCATAAACGTTTAAGGCAATCGATCATGAAATTAACAACAAAACGATATTACATAAAATACCCTCCTACGTTCTGTCATTCCATTAGAACATTTCTCTGGCCAGTGTTTATTATGGTTGGAATCCAACAACAAATGAACGTAAATCCGCGGGGGATGTATTCGATTTGCTCGCCTTTTAAGATGACCTTTTAAGGAAATCTTAAGCCACTGGAACGAGTAGAACGCCACATTTTCGATGATAATCTGGGCAATTAAATAATTGAATATTCTACTGTTCGATTGGAAATGTATCGGTGACAAATCAACAAAAATAAACACAGAGCATACTATACAGTCGTATGTAAGGCACACCCCCATTTGGAAAATTATAGAAATTTCCAGAAGACCATTGCACCGCTGACTGACCACTAAAAGTCACAAACTTTGAATCCACCATCACGTACAAATATAACAAATGAAACTTCACTTTTCAAATAGAATTTATTAACATTATATAACGGTGTTAAGAATTAGCGTAAACTTATGATTAAACAATAAACGTCGGTTTTTTTTTTTTTGTTTTTTTGTTTTTAAATGAGAAACATTTTGCAACAACACTATCAATGTGATATTAGTCCTTGAAATGTTTTTTTCCTCCTCCATACATCAACTGATTTGGTTGGACTCGTAATTATGTAGAAGAGCCATCAATTTTTTATGCTCAGATACGAGGGTCCAGTTTGTCGAACATAAACAATCCTTTCATGAGCGGCTGGTGGTGGTGCTTTAACAGTTAATATTCCGTCTGATGACAGTGACGATGACACATCGTTTGGGTAAAAACCTCTCGGAAGGACGAATCTCTTGACAAGGTGACGACCAACAAAGCTATCACCATCACGACGCTTTTCGTGTTTAGCCTCAACTACCACCGTATCGCCGACAGTCTTAACACTCACCTCGTACGGCTTAAACTGATGAACATCCACATTGGCCTCGAAGCCATCCTTGCCGACAGTGACACGACTTAAGTCCGGCATTGATCGCATCCTAGATATGCGTGACCAGGAGGGTGAATCCCAATCGACTAGGTCCCAATCTCGCCACAACCGACGACGGTAATCCCATAAATCGTAGTCGGTTTTGTATGCAGGAACTACAGCCATCCTTGAAGTATGTATCTACTCGTATTTGTAAATTACGAAAGCTTAGTTTAATTTTTTTTTATTAAATGAGTGTTTATGCGGTTACGAGAGTGTGTGCCTCTTTCACGCGCGATAGTACGTTCGAATCACAAATAAACTTGAGAAAGGTCGCTACATGCTTTTATAGCACACTTAAGCCTCCAGAATGTACCGCGCGAACTACGTAGTACCCCGTAAGTCTGTGCATGTACATTGTACACCTATGTAAGTATAAATACTCGTATGTGCGCTTGATTGTTTCTTATGCCAAACGTGACACAATGACTGGAAGAGGATTTCCTTCAGTAAATGGGTGTGTTTATGTTTTTCAAATGCCACATACAGCAAAGAATAGACCTTGCCGTCGGTCGTTACGACTAATCCACACGAGTATATTGGATGTCCATTTGAGACAAAACAAAGCTACAGATACTTGGACTAATTTTTGGGCAATTTACTGTCGGGTTTTTCGCATAAAAGTGGCGAATGGAATTGATCCGCCTACGGAAGTTATGACGACATTATACAAGCAACCAACAGATCCGAATACAGCAATCACTTGTGAGAGTTCGATTTACGAATATAAATCGCAACACGACGACGCCATTCAGTGATGAGTTCACGAATTATTGCGTGAATCGTCAGATTTGTCCCCCCCCATATGACCGACAGACGAAGACGATAACGACGGCGGCGTGGTGTTGTTGACAAACAAATACTGGAAACCTGTGCGAACGATGTCTACTCAAATTTATTCGTACATACTCGTAGTTGGCATTATAGTCGTATTCCAGTTCTTAGATAGAATGGCCATAAAAAGAAAACTCGGCACAGGTTAATTAATTAATTAATTGTGCTCCGTGATTAAGGAAATCTAGTAAATTTTATTTTTCGGGCGGTGTTTTACGATACCGTCGCGTCGTGTTCGTCTTCAGTTGAGAGTATGAATACTCGTATTTGGGTGAGGTTTGTTTTGTGGAAGCAGGAGATTCTGGAGTTTATTTTGGGAATCGCTCATATTTCCACTAAAGTCGTGTTGGTAGGTATTTTGAATTTTATGACGTACCCTGGATGTCGTTTATTTTTGAAGGGATTTTGATTTACAGCCTAGCTGACAGATGAGTATGGTATGTAGTGGCATGTTGACATTTATGGGAATTTAGACATATTTGTAATTACAGTCCAAGACATACGGATTCATGTAAATATGACAGCGCGTCTCCTTGCTGAAATGTGGTTCATGTTTCTGGAAAATTGTCATTCAGATTTTTTGGAGTCTCAGTGTTTGCCAGGAGTTCATGGGACTTTGAATGATTTTGTTGAATGCGACTTTTTGCAAGTTTTTCTGAGATGTTCCCTATTCCCTATTGGCTGTGATTATAAGTCCTTCGGTCAAGCAAGTGTACTCGGTTTCCTATTAGACAAATGAGCAATATTGCTAAAAAACTTTGTCCAGAATACAGCAAGAAGAGATCGCAGACGTTGAGTCACCTCTGGTATCATCACAGGGCAGAGTGCCATCGGCATCTATGCTAAACACCTGCGTGTGCACCAAAACAACTTCTACAGAAACAAGGAACACATTGAGTCTGTTTATCACTTGCTGTAAGACTGTCCTGCTCTCTGACACCTCTGCGTAGTTTTTCTTCACAGGGCTAATTGAGCTATTGAGCTAAGCAACCTACTGAGATTTACATGACTCCATTCCATTCTAATTCACCAATATTTTGTCATAGGGAACAAATCTGCAGTCGGATGGGCACAATAGACAGTGCGCTTATCGAAGTAAATTTTTTTAAAAGACACTCCTCGAATGTCTATTGTCCATAAATTGAGACCCTTATTGCTTATTTCGATATTAACCAAGAGACTCTTCGTGACTAATAAAAAGCCATCTGTGGCTCCAATTAACGCGAAAGGCGTATGGAAACACCTAAATTACACAAAATTTGATCAAACATTACCTGATGACACTATTTCTTAATTAATAAGACTAGACAACATAAATAGGCAACTGAACCTCGAGATGCACTTTTCTTGAACTTGAACTTGAACTGAAGTAATTGCACTGGTCAACTGAAAGCAACATATCTGAAAACTTCAGATGTGAAAGGATGCTTTGTTGAAATTGGTTTATGAGGCAGAAGAATCTAAACTTTTGATCTGCCGTAGACGATCCGAAGCCAGTTAACGAAAAGAGAAGGTTTCGAGACGGTTTTCTAATTCTTAGTGAAACCACAAAACTGCAGGACAAATTCAAAGCATATGAATAGAGCTCGGGCCACTGATGTCCAATTTAACCAATCAACAAAAATGCCACATCGAATTTTATTTTTAAAGTTCATGCCATTGCAAGGGTAAGTTTCCGACCGCAACGTAAAGGTAGCGGCACTCGTCAATAAAAGCTAGTGAATGCTAGTTGTGCATATTTTGACAGTTACTTACCGAAGTTTCAGTCATTTTGGAAGCGCAGTTTTTAGTTGACAGTCGTTTGAGTGAGCCGATGTGAGTGTTTTTTGTGAAAATGAAAAAAATTGAGTATCGAGCTGTTATTAAATTCTTGTTTTTGAAAGGCAATACGCCTACGAAAATCAAAAATGAGTTGGACTCTGTTGATCGGGGCTCTGCAGCATCATTTATCACAGTGAAATTTTGGGCAGCTGATTTTAAACGTGGCCTCAAGAGCTTGGGAGATGATGAACGTTCGGGACGCCCAAAAACTGCAACCACTGACGATAACATTGCTAAAGTTCCCCAAATGGTGTTAGACGACCGCCGAATTAAAGTGAAAGAGATAGTAGAGGTTATTAAAATGTCCAAAGAACGTTTGTTACATATCAAATCAAGATTTAGGCATGAGAAAGCTGCCCGCGTGTTGGGTGCCGAGTTTGCTTAGGTTAGACCAAAAACGTGTTCGAATGAACATTTCCAACGCTCTGTTGGCGCAGTTTAAGCGCAGTAAATCCGAGTTTTGGCGCCGATTAATTACTGTTGATGAAACTTGGATACACCATTACACGCCCGAAACAAAAATTCAGCCAAAACAGTGGACTGCAAAGGGCGAGCCGGCTCCAAAAAAGGAAAAACTGTTTTTTCGGCTGGGAAAGTGATGGCGACTGTTTTTTGGGATAGTAAAGGAGTTATCTTAATCGATTTTCCTCAAAAAGGAAAAACCATTACAAGAGCATACTACGCACCATTTGCAGAAAAAGAAAATTCTGTTTCATCAAGAAAACGCGCCGTCTCACACCTCAGCGGTTGTCATGGCGAAAATCCATGAATTGCGATTTGAACTGCTTGTCCATCCGCCTTATTCACCAGATCTAGCCCCAAGCGACTTCTTTTTGTTCCCTCATCTAAAAACTGCGCTCGGACGACAGAGATTTTCTTCAAATGAGGAGGCAATCACCTTCGTGAACAATTATTTTGCAGAGAAAAACGCCAAGTAATATTTGGACGGGTTAGAGAGATGGGAGCATCGCTGGGAGAAGTGTGTAGAGTTACAAGGAGACTATGTAGAAAAATAAAAAAAAAATTTTGGAAAAAATGTCTTGTATCATTGTTCGGAAACCTTTCAGACAACCCTCGTAAGTCAGTAACTGCAACTAAAAAAGATTGGTTGATGGCAGAATGGAAGGTGATAACATCTAGAAAGAAGGAAACATATTTATTGGGTATATAACTTAATTCGTGCGTTTTTTTTTTCAAAATTTGAACGTTTATTTAAGAAAAACGTGTACAATAGTATTATTCAAAGTATTGCCCATCTGAAGCTATGACTTTTTCCCATCTTTCTGGCAATTTGTGGATCCCATCCCAAAAGAACTGTGCCGGCTTGGCAGCCAAGAATGAATCAAGCCAATTTTTGATATTCAGCTCTTATGTGAACCGTATTTCAGTGAGGGCGTTCTGCATCGACCGGAACAAATGGTTGTCAGAAGGGGCAAGGTCTGGGCTATAAGGCGGGTGGGGTAAGACTTCCCATCCACTGTTTTCCAAATAGCTCTTAATCGGAATAGCAACAAGGGGCCGAGCGTTGTCATGATGGAAAATTATTGCCTCGTGTCTGGTCGCATATTCCGGGCGTTTTTCGGCCACTCTCTTCAAACGGATTAATTATGTTCGGTAGCGTTGTCCGTTGATGGTTTCACCCGGTTTTAGCAGCTCATAATACAGCACACCCATCTGATCCCACCAAATACAGAGCATTACCTTCGCGCCATGGATATTCGGCTTTGCCCTTTGATTTGGCTGGTTGGCCGGGTTTCACATATGATTTTTTGCGCTTGGGGTTGTCGTAATAGATCCATTTTTCATCACCAGTAACAATCCGATGCAAAAATGACTTCCTTTTGTGGCGTTCCAGCAGCATTTCGGACATGCAAAACCGCCTTTCGACGTCTCTCGACTTGAGTTCATGTGGAACCCAATTTCCTTACTTTTGAAAATATCCAGCTGCTTTTAAACGTTTTGAAATGGCTGCTTGAGTGACACTCAAAGATTCTGCGAGCTCTTCTTATGTTTGGCAACAATCTTCATAGAGTAATGCTTCCAGTTCTTCATCTTCAAACTTTTTTGGCTGCCCAGGACGTTCATCGTCTTCCAAGCCAAAATCACCACTTTTAAATCGTGCAAACCACTTTTGGCACGTTCGCTCAGCTAGCGCATATTCACCATAAACTTCCACCAAAATACGATGACTTTCGGCAGCAGTTCTCTTCATATTAAAGTAATGAAGAAGAACTCCCCGCAAAAACACTTTTTCAGGCACAAAGTTCGACATATTTGAGTGAAAAAAAATTATTGTTGTTTACGCTTCAAATGAATGACATATACTATATACTGAAATGACGTACAATGACAGTAGCTTTCCAACGCATGTTCCAATGGAATAATAACAATTTAATAATACAAGTTACGCCATCTCTTAGCAAGCCGCACGAATAGACCCAATAGGTAGAAGTGTTTCATAATGAATGTCATGGTGAAGAGCTCTTTGAAGCTTATCTCAAAATGAGTTAGCATAATACCACCAAATATTGCCCAGTGATGGCTCCTAATTTTCAGGTCTTCCAAACAAAAAAAAAACAGTTTTGACCCACCGCATCTGACTGCAGTTCAAATGTGTTTCTGAACACTTTCAATACTTGATAGAAACGCTTTAGCTCTTAAAATCTACAAGTCGAGTAAGTTCCGTGATAAAGGTTGTAAACTGGATGTAGACTTGGACAAAGTTTCTGATGACGTTATCAGGACTAAATACTAAATTTGATTTTTACTTGCCACTTGGTAGGATTCACTTTTGCTATCATGCCAACCGTTGCATGATATACTTAAATTTAGGACATTTATAAAAAAAAGTTACTGCACTTCGAATAGGTACTGTCAATTTAATTAGATGGTTTAGACGAATGTAATAAATCCTCATATAACAGGAGTGTAAAATAATGTTTTCTACCGGTCTTGTTACTGTCCAATATTTGGACAGTTTGCTACGCTAACTACGTATTTCAGAATTTTTTTCTTTAATTCTTTTGCTCTAGAAACTGGTTTATGATCTAACATATTGTTGATGTGTCAATTGTGTTGCATTCTGGAATTGGTGTACAGTGTTTTTGTCTCGTGCTCGGAAAAAAACTATCAAAAATAAGGTGAATTTGTTATTTATTGTTGTGATTGTTTTATTTGATGCTCTTAGACATCTTTGAGATATATTTGATAAATAATGTGTATATTTTTGTGTTTATAATGTACTTTCACACTGATAGAAGGTGGTTAGCATAGTGGTTAGCACAACTACCTCCCATGCTGTTGGGGAAGGTCCGCAAACTTACAGTTCTGATGAGGAAGATAATGAACCTTTGTCAATTTTTCGTTCTATGCAACCTCCGGGGACTACTACTTCTGCAGCAGGAACGAGCACCTCTAGCAGTCCTCATACCGGAGTTCCAAAATGGAAGAAGAACTACACACTGTCCCTACCAGGTGAGTTTACTGGAAATGCGGGAGTACCAGCACATATACTGGACTTAGAAAATATTACGCCCCTCGCATTGTTTCGCGTGTTTTGGTCAGACGATCTAAAAGAAATTTTATGCTTTCAAACTACTCTTTATGCCACTCAATCTGGGAGGGCTTTTACACCATGTACGACTGAAGAGATTGATGTGTTTATTGCTTTGAATTTGACTATGGGCATCAAAAAACTGCTAATCTACAGGGATTATTGGTGTGCAGCTCCGGACCTGAACGATTCTTATATTTCAAAGTTCATGCCGTTGAAAAGATTTAGTTGGCTTTTACACTATCTGCACATTAATGACAATAACCTCATGCCTGCAAGAAATAGCCCAGATTACGATAAACTTTACAAAATTCGGCCATTGTTAGACATTATGCAACCCAATTTTGGTGTTTCCAACAGCCACTCTTACCTACCTACCTTTCATCCACAAAAATTTACAGTTTAGTGTGGTTTATTGGCTGGTGGAATCATTGGTCTATTTTTCTTCGAAGATGCAAATGAAAGAGCTGTTACTGTCGTAATAGTTGCGTTGACGTTTTCTTCCCTCAAACTTTGCACGTTTAGAATGGTGGATCCGGGTCCCGCATTATTAGCACTAGTTGAAAGTCGTCATCTGTTGTCATGTCATGAAAGCTCTGCGTCTTACAGAATTTGGCATTGAAGGCCCCGATTACGATTTTGACATCATTCTCCGGATAAGGTCCAGGGGCTCAGAGAACTTCTCCTTAATGGAGTCTTCATGTTCGTCGACATGGGTGCGTTCACCATGCTGATGTTTTGGAATGTTGCATATTCAGAACACAAATAACTCTATTTCAGTTCATTCTACAACTGCTACTGTCCATTTCCGGTTTTTGGACAAAACTTTCCTCGAACTATCCTTGTCTGTACGCTCATTTGATCTTCTATGACTTCACGATGAAAATGTCAGTGCAATAACTTACAGATAGTTTTCTTGTACCTAGAAATCCACAAATCACTGCAATCTCCATTTCATATACACAAATCAAATTGTCATTAATTACTGCCTATTCTCTCAAAAGCACACCTAATACTCGTATCTTACTAAACGATTCATCAAAAGGCACAATGAAAAATCACCACAAATCTATCTTCCAATCTTTTGCCATTGCCGACAATTTGTTGTAATAAATCAAGTTGCCTTCAAATCCAAATCGATTTCCAAACACCAAAAAAACCAACGTTGTTCCATTTATAACACTGCAACACCGATCGAACGCTAAAAATACCTCAAAACTAGGCAATTTCCAGTTCGTTCTATTTTTACCAATTAAAATCATTTATTCAATTTCAGAAAATTCTATAGGAGCTCTCTACACACATTTATGTAGATTGTAAACCTTTTACGATTGCCTTTACCTAAAGTCATACAAATGGACTGCGCCCGTACAATGGTCGTGTTTTGAAACTCACTAACGGTGAGTACGAGTATTTTACTCAAAAAATAAAAGCTATTCGCAGAGATACGGGTAATCCGATTGGGAATACTCGTAGATTTCAGAATTATTTCACTGGACTAAACAATGCATTGAGGTATGTCAAAAGATTCAATTAATCGTTGGCCATTTAGCCGCAAAACGCACAATTTGTGTTTGGGCCCTTTAAAGAGGCGAGTTTTTGACAGTTCCCATTGTAATTGGAAAATTAGGTGTGTTCGCTTTTACAAATCGCATTGAAAGGTTACCTAATCATAATTATGCGAAAACGTGCGACTTGTACTCGTATCTAGTTAATTATCACGACAATAACAACAGCCAACAATTTGTTGAGTAATACTACAGATTTGCATGTGCAAAGGCTAAACGGCTAATGACTTTGGCTTTGGCTATAGCTCTAACTATGATGGGGAGATCTAAAGTGAACACCGAACAGCTGTAGTTCTCATTCGAGCTATTCTCGATATTCTCGGTTGTGTTCGAGTGCAAATTGAATTGAATGGAACTGGAATCGAGAACAGCGCAATTAATCCGTCACTCAACCATAAATGTTCATTCGTAATCGAACATTCTTCTTCCTAAAATGGGGGCGCACACCGACTTCGTAACCCCACCCACGTGGCTATTTAGTTTTTCATTTTTGGATTTACTTAAACGACTACGAATGCGAGTTCTGCTTCTGTCATGATACGCTCCATGTTCCAAAGGCATACCGCTGTGTGCAAATGTATCTGAAGATACTTGTATCATACATTTTTTATAAACATTGCAATTTTGTTGTACGAGTACATACGAGTACGAGTACTCGTGTTTCAGTGTCAATGTCAATTTTGTAGCTTTGTTGGCGGACCATCTTAGGATCTGTTGTTGCTCGTAATTGTTGTGGGATCAATTAAATTTTGACAGAAGTGTTTTAGATTGAATTCCAGTTCATTTAGTATTCGATGTCGACTTGCGGAAGCTTTTGGAAAATTCAAAGTCATTGTCACGACGTAAAAGTGTAGATCCACAGATTGTCGTCTGTTTTGAGATTGGAGTCAAAACAATGACCGATGAACCTTGAGGAAACATAATGAGGATTTTGAACTTCTCAGTTGGAGCAAGTTCTGATTGAGTTTTCTCCAAATATGGTATTCGTATTTGGACTTAAAATGTAGTTTTGTTTAATTAAGTTTGGATTTTTCCTAGACCCTCACACTACAAAGGTTTTTATGAATAAATTTTAGCTGAAGATTTTTTCCACATAAATCTTTTAGTTTTTAGTTTTTGCCACGATATTTCGAAAGCTGATTAGAGGTTTGGTATGATGTAGAAGACGTTGGCACAGCTATTAAAAAGTTAATTCAATTTATTGTTATTGGCATATTTGAAGTGTACATTAAGAACATTTTAATTTAGAGTGCTCAGATTCGGTAAACCAACTCTGAATTTTTACTTCACAGCTATGCTTAGTAACGTCGGTATTTGGGTTTTTTTATGTTTTTCTTTCTTTATGATGACTCGGGAATTCATCATTTTCTGCGTACGTCCATATCTATAAATATAGACCAGCTGTTTCACTAACACAGGTAGATCCCCGTCCACACCTCTCAGATCACTCTGATCTGAAGCTACCTGGCTACGAACTAGTGCCATTATTCTTTTCTCACCGCGGTCTAGCCATTTACGTGCATAGTGATGGAGCTTAACAAATTCAACCACAATGTAGTCCCTGTTCCAATCCGGAATTCAATTTCATGTGGTTAAGATTCCATCTCCGTAAGCAAATTATCCACTACAGCTTTATTTACAGAAGCCCCAACCTGGACAGCAATTCGACTTTTAACGAATTCGATGCGCTGTCCGACTCCATTCAAAGAATTGTATCCCTGGATCCTCATACTGAAATCGTCATTACGGGCGATTTAGATATACACAATTCTGGGTGTCTACGACATTCTGGACAGACAACACCTGAAGGACGGTGTGTTGTGATCTTCGTTGTGGAAAATAATTTGACGCAGCTTGTAAATGAGCCGACGCGAATACTAGACGTTGACAGTTATACCGCCAACACCCTGAACTTGTTTTTAACCTCTCACTCTGATAAGTACGCCATTGATATGCTCTCCTCTCTAGGCCCGTCAAACCATTGTGTCATATCACCCAATTTCTCCTACAACCACCATACATTTAAAGAAAAGATTGCTCGAAGAACCGTATGGCAATACGAGAAAGCCAATTGGAGCGGACTTAACAACTCTTTAGGAATTTTAACTGGTCGTTATGTTTCCTCGATAACGACGTGGATACCGCTGCTGACATGATCACAGAAACTATTCCCTTTGGAATGAGAGGCTTTATCCCTCATCGGATGAAGAGTATCAAACCAAAAGAAAAGGAATGGTACGACTCGAGCTGTAAAGTGGCTGTCAGGGTTAGAGAAATGTTTTTCGGTCCCACAAGACCAACCCGAGAGAGGAAAACAGAAAAAAGTTTAAACGAGCCAGAAATGACTGCAACGTCTTTCTTAAGTGTGTGAAATTCCAATACGACGAAAAAGTGAGACAAAAAATACTGCAATGTCCCAAAGGCAGCAACAATTTTTGGTCATTCGTCAAAAACATTAGAAATTCTGCCTCATCCTCCATCCTAACGCTCATTTACAATGTCATTCCAGCTGTCAGCTCTTTGGACAAGGCCAATCTGCTTGCGGCACACTTTGTGGCTAGCTCAACACTCCCAGATTGTTTTTTGTCCCCGCCTACACTTGAGCGCATCGAATCTACAATGGGATGAATCCACTTTCGCACTCGTGTAGTAGCAAGAGTACTCAAAGATCTCAACGTGCATAAATCCGCTGGTCCAGATGGTATATCTCCCCTTCTTCTGAAGAGGTGTTCTTCCTCGCTGGCAAAACTACTGCGTAAGCTTTTTCATCAATCCTACTCTTTAGGAGTCTTTCTGAGAAGATGGAAAACAGCATCTCTCCAGCCTGTCCCTAAAAAAGGCGAATATTTCTCTCTCTCATCCTACAGGCCCATTGGACTTACGTCTCTACTTTCCATGGTCATGGAAACGCTGATAAACCGTCAGCTAATGAAATATCTCGAAACACGAAAATTTCTCAATAACCGGCAGTACGGTTTTCGTAGCAACAGGTCCACTGGGGATCTGATGGCATGTCTCACCGAAAAGTGGAACCAAAGCGTACATCAATCTAGCGAAAGCAAGTTAGTTGCACTTGATATTTCTAAGGCATTTTACAGAGTTTGGCATCAGGCTCTTTTGTCGAAAATGCGTGCTTTTGGGATCGACGACTCTCTTTTTCAATGGATTAGAAATTACTCGTACCTTTCGGAACGTTTAATTCAAGTTGTCGTGGACGGTTTCAAGTCTGATATTCACAAAATAGATGCTGGTGTGCCCCAAGGCTCCGTTCTGTCTCCGATACTCTTTTTAATTTTCATCAACGATCTCTTGTCTGCCACTTCCAATCCAATATGTTCCTTTGCTGATGACAGTACTCTCTGCTTCTCATATTCGTTCCCGGACTCACGTCCCTGCTCTTCGGCTGTAGAACGAGAACGCCAGCGTATGTTCAGCTCATTAAATTCTGATATTAACATGATAACTAATAGGGGAACCACTAGCAGAGCAGAATTTAATTCTTCCAAAACACAATGCTATCTCCTGTCGTTAAAGCGAAATTTAAACACCCAGCCATCATCCACGAATCGCACTTCATGGTCGAAAAACTTTCCCTTCTCGGAATGTGTGTCCATGAAAACTTACTCGTACGTTGGAATGACCATATATTCGGTGTCATCAAAACCGTTGCGAAATGTCTAGGTTTCCTCAAGCGATGTAAGAAATATTTCACCTCCTCTGATCTGGCCTCAATATATGCCCACATCTGGTCAGGTGCTTTTTGAATATAGAAGCCGTCCGCATGAATGCAAACATTCTCTACTTTGGCTAGCTCCTAGAGTTGATCAACACAGTGTTTATACTCAACCTCCTCGATACTGTTATCATTGCCAGTTTTTCCAATTCGAAGCGTCGTTGAGGAGATAGCAGCACATCTCTAGCTCAGCCCGACTCATCACCTTTGGCGTTTTCTTGAAAATGAATTCTACAGCAACATACAAATCCTGTCCGTTCAAATTGCAATCAACCGGATCTTGTGCGTATCACCATTAAAATTGTTCCTTAAGGCGGATTTGGTGGTGTCAGCCGATACCGCCACCAGAACTTTATCAACAAAGAGAGTGCCAGAAGTAGTAAACGTGCTGCACTAAGAGTTGCAGGAGCCATCGGAACCTAAAATCTAGAATCTCTAAAGTCTGTCGGCGGGCGGCTTTTTAATATGATGATTGTTGCCACTAGAAAAGGTGGTCCGACAATGGTAAAAAAGACTACGAATTAATTGTCGGTATTACAGATATAACCTAGAGTATATATGTAGATGTTTGGTGTAAACCTCATACTGTTATACAATTTAACGTCTAGTCTAAAGTTAGTTAGTTTTAGTTTTCATTCAAATTATAACTAACTAACTAACGTCTAGTCTAGATGTCTTCAACTATTAGATCCAGTCTTTCTACCATGGTAAGGAAGCTAAAGAAACTAAGGATTACTCATGTTACTCGTAGTTCCATTGTACAATTGCACGGTTAATCATCTTGTTTTTTTAAATACAATATCTACTATTTTGTTAGTTTCTGTAGATAACAAATTTCTCATTGCGACTTACTTGACTATCAACCACAGTCTAATTATGTTGAAATCGGCTAGCGATTTGAAAAAAATTAAAAAAAATTATTTTTCCTTTATAAGGGATGCCCCAAAATTAACGCACGATTTGAATTTTGCGCCTTTTATGCTGTGAAGTGTTACAAATGAAAACAAAAATAGCTGAAATGGGTGCGACCGATGGGTCACGCCAAGAACTTCCTGATAAAGAGAACTTGTAGTATTCTCCAATGGTTTTTGATAATTCATATCCTATTAGAATTTAAGACAATTTAGATGACTCTAGCTGTAACGAGGCTATCAGGGTTAGAGAAATATTTTATCGGTCCTAGAACACCAACCCGACAGAGGAAAACCGAAAAAAGTTCGAACGAGCCAGAAATCATTGCAACGCCTTTCTTAATCGTGTGAAATTCCAATACGACCAAAAACTGAGGCAAAAAATACTGCAATATCCCAAAGGCAGTAAACATTTGTGATCGTTCTTCAAAAACATTAGAAATTCTGACTCATCGTCCATCCCAAAGCTCTTTTGCAATGACATTCCAGCTGTCAGCTCTTCGGACAAGGCCAATCTGCTTGCTGCACACTTTGCGGCCAGCTCAACACTTCCAGATTGTTTTGTCTCCGCCAACACTTGAATGCGACGAATTTTCAATGGAACGAATCTACTTTCCCACTCGTGTAGTAGCAAGATTACTTAAAGGTCTCTTCTTCAATGGATTAGAAATTACCTTTCGGAACGTTCAATTCAAGTTGTCGTGGACGGTTTCAAGCCCAATATTCACAAAATAAATGCTGGTGTGCCCAAGGGCTCCCTTCTGTTCCGACACTCTTTTTAATTTTAGTCAATGATCTCTGGTCTGCCACTTCTAATGCAATATGTTCCTTTGCTGTAGAACGGGAACGGCAGCGTATGTCAAGCTCATTAACTTCGGAATCAACAGCTTAACCACTTGGGGAACTACCAGCAAAGTGGAATTTAATGCTTCCAAAACACTATGCTGTCTGCTGTCGTTAAAGCGCAACTTAAACACCCAGCCATTATCCATGAATAGCACTTATATCGTCGAAACCGAAAAACTTTCCATTCTCGGTATGCGTGTCAGTGACAGCTTACGTTGGAATGACTATATATTCGATGTCACCAAAAATGCTGCGAAATGTCTAGGCTTTCTCAAGCGATGTAAGAAATATTTCACCCCCTCTGATCTAGCCTCAATATATAAGGCATTCATCCGCCCGAAATTGGAGTACAATGCCCACATCTGGTCGGGGGCGCCCAAAACATCTCTGCACCTGCTAAATAGGATTCAAAGGCTCATAGGTGATACTAATATCAGTCAATAAATTGAAACCCTCGAACACCGACGTAATGTCTCCTGCCTCACTTTGATTTATCGTAAACTTGCAACCGTAACAGACGACTCGCTTTGAATGCTCATGAGTATACCCTTAAGCATATTTTCGGACGTACTTTAATATATCGTGATTCGTTCCTAAGCCGTACAACTCGCTTATGGAATGCCCTGCCGATCTCTGTATTTCCTAGTCGTTATAACTTACAAACATTTAAAAACAATGTACATCGGTACCTGTCTTTTCTTCCTTCCTAAATTTCCTTCACTCGCGCTGTGTACACACATTTTAAAGATACACAAATCCTTTGAGCGCGCGCTCATTATAAAAAAAAAAACAAAAAAGTCCAAAAGTGGTCTAAGAACAAGTTGAAACATGAGCTTGAAAGGTTTTGGTAAAGCCAAAAAAGTGAGAAACTACCCAACAACATCAATAGCTGGTCTGCATTTGAAGGAATAATGCCGTGCTACTGGTGGAACCACAAGACTCTTATATACTATGAGTCCTTTAAACAATAAAACCGTGAATGCTAATCGTTATTGTACTCAGCTTGTTTTTTTAAACAAAGAGTTTCCTCCTCTATTTTTTAAAAAAAAAATAATCGTATTTTTTTGGACATGTCTTTTTTAAATATCTTAAAAAGTCATCGGTGGATTTTGGTCAAAATCGAACGGCCGTAATTTTGCATGAAGACGCATCGATGACACCATTCGTTCGCGAGTATCGTAAGTACACACAGACACAGACCTGTCTAAAAACACTATAAACACCTTAAAATGGAAAGATATTACAAAATTTTCATTTTCGATTTTCGAGGTGAATGCAAGATCTTCCCTATCAGGAAGTTAAAAAAACGCAGTGGGACAGAGCTTTTAAAAATGAAGAGCTACACGAAGGAACGACTAGTTTTCATCGTTGAGCAATATTTTAAAAATAATGGCAGCAACAGTTTGCAATTTTCGTACAAAATATGGCCGGAATAGTGATTGAACTTCATCAACTGTGGAGAGATTACTCGTATTTCGAAAGATCAATGAGACTGGATCAATTAGTGATCTAAAAATCTCTGGCCATCCTTCAACAAGTCGTTCAGGACAAAACATCGAAGAAGTTCGTGAGAATGGTGCTGAGGCTTCAGGAACATCAATTTGGTACCGGTGTCAAGAATTGGACATTTCGAGAAACTCTCTACAGCCTATTCTCATGTAAGATTTGCATTTTCATGCATACAAAATGCAACTCTCTTCAGAACTGAAGCTTACTGACCACGCACACCGAAGAGAGTTCGTGGAATGGATTATGGAACAACAAGAAGTGGATGCTAATTTTTCAAATAAAATCATCTTAAGCAATGAGGCCAATTTTTGTCTTGATGACTTTGTTAATCATCAAAATTGTCGAATTTGGGGTTCAGAAAATCCACGAGTGATTGTTGAGAAACTAATGCATCCACAACGTGTCACGGATTTTGGGCTGGCGGTATCATCGGACCGTTCTTCTTTGAAAATGCAGCTTGACAGGCAAAAACAGATAATGGCGTTCGACACGATAATTCAGTTTTGCGTTCCTAAATTACAAGATATAGATATGAATGAGTGGTTTCAACAAGGCGGTGCTACATCCCATACAGCCAAGAAGCAATGCCATGTTACTGAATGAGTCATTTTCTGGTCGTGTAATTTCCCATTTCCGTGATCAGAATTGGGTGCACAGATCATGCGATTTAACATCATTGGTCTTTTTTTTTGGCACATCTTGAAGTCTAAGGTTTATACCAACAAGCTCATGAACCACCCACGTCTTAAAGGAGCAAGCAGCTGCTGTATAAATGAAATGCAACCACATTTATTCGAAACTGTCATGAAAAACTTCGACAAAGGAGCGCGTATGTGCCAGCAAAGTTGTCGAGACCATTCACCCGATATGCTATTCCACACATAACTGTATACTTCTTGAGTAAATAAAAAAATTACAATTCGTTTTCTATCAAAATTTTGAGACACCCTTTATAATCTGATCTTTATCTATTGTATTTTGCATATAAAGATTAAATTTATGATTTTAATTGGATCCATTTAACCTCAATTAGCTCAGAATGTTTTCTCCTCTGTGATGTACTCGGAAAAACAAGGCATTACCAGGAATCTGTCAACACCACAGAGTATAACATGGAATTTATGTGTAATATTTTCGAAAATTTACCTAACATTGTCATATCTCGAAATTTCCTCCGATTTCACTCTACTCTAATGGTTTACAATAAAATCTAAAGAATTTCATGGATTTACGTACAACAAGGCTATTAAAAATTTAATACCTGTCTCAAGCTTTTCCCTTTTTTTTTTGAAATTTTTAAAAATAAAAAAAAAATTAGATATCTCCAGAGAAATAGTAGCGTCAATTTGTGACATCGACATTTTTCATCATAATTCATGGAAATATCGAATAGTTACGAGTATCTCAGCTCGACATGGAATCTGGTACGTGTGCCAAGCTTTCGAAGGCTATCCCATTGTGAACGCCCTAATCCAATAGGCATTTGACATTTTACGGTGATAAAAACACTTTATGGCGATATGAATCACCAAGATAAAGAATCCCTTATACCCGTCGATCGGTCCAAGTGTAACTCATAAGCGCTTCGCTCCGAAAACTAACGTCAACGGGGAAAATGTGATGAGAGAACTCTTTTAATCTATATTTACACTTTTGTTCCGTTCTCTCATGACTCTCACAGGAAAGATACATTCATGCAGCGGAGGCGGACATTTAATAGAAAAAAAATAAAATAAAAATTGTGAATATGTATAATGAAACGCTTCTTTCATCCAAGCCATGGATCGTGATGTTGCTGATGATCGTCAGCACTAACTTTACCAAAGAACAACAGCTAAAATACATGGATCGGTGTGAACTTATGCCATAAAGTACGGGTATATGTTACATCGCTTGGGAACTGGCGACCGTCTTCCGCTTTGATAGTGTATAGCACCTTTGTGTATCTTTGCGATGGTGTCGCCTTTGCGCTTCTTATCGTTCAGATGTGCGAGAATCAGAAAAGACGGTCTACTTTTCTATTCTTCCCTCGGATTTTCAAGATTTCTGTTTTTTTTTTTTTTGAGGAGACAATTTTTTTCAAAAAAAAAACTGAGAAAGTTTTCAAGTGACATAGCTATCTAGTCTTTGGTTGTCCGTTGAATGGATAAGTCCAGGTAGCTTATCCTTTAAGATCTCGAGATAGAATTTCTTCTTGTATCAGTCAGGCGTAATTAGCTAAGAATTTTAAGATTTATTAACCGCAAAGGGAAATTTCTGTAAAATTTCCTAAGAAAAGAAAAAGAAAATTCTAGTGATCTGTGACACAAATGTGGTGATGAAGTTTTGACAAAAAAAATAAAAACGGAAAATAAAAAGTGTGTTGTGCTATTAATAATATCTTCGGATACATAATTGGCAATTTTTGGAAAATGTTCTTCAAACAATATTCCTAAATAAATTTAGAGTTTTTTTTTTTACGAGTGTGGCATAATTTATTCGAATATACTAAAACAATTTTTTTTTTTTGTTTAAACTTAAGAAGAAATGTCGTAGTTTTTTTTTTTAGTTCTGTGGGTGTTTTGCTAAATTTTAATTAACAAATCTATTTTTTCTCTGAAATTTTTCCAAAAAGGATACAATGACACACCGAATTTTCTGGATATTAGCATTGACGTTGCTAAGTGGTAAGCATGTGTTAGCGATTCTTCAAAAAAATTATTTTAAAATTGTCTGCAGTCGATTTTTTTTTTTAATGTAGAATATTTAGGTTGGAGAATAAGGTAGTTTGATTCCATTTTTCCTATTGGATACAAAAATTTGAAGGGCTTCAGAAAGAAAAGTATTGGGAGAGTGCGATTAACGGTTTATTCTATGCAATAAGTGACCGGCATTGTAATTTTGCGGCGAAAACCGGTTTTTAGGTAGCTCCAGCGAAAACATCGGAGTAAACCTTTCAATCATATTCTTAACCACCTGCTTCGTCTTATCTGACTTAATCTACCACTACTTTGGAAGTTTTCACCTCCCATAGAAAATATCATCCTTTTTTATCTCTACTCGGAAATTTGTTGAGAATTGGTTCGAAATTTCAAGGAGAGCTATTTTCATTGAAGATTTTTTTTTGCTTCTACATATTTAGAGGTATCTAGGGATAGTTGTTGACATTTATTGGAGCAACTGAGCACATCTACGAGTAGTTTCGAACTACTGGGTTTCAAATCTTTTTCAATCATTTGTGAGCTTTCCTTAAACCTATGACTTGACTACTTTCGTCTGGACATTTTATAGTAAAACACAAAATTTTTGCAAAATTCAACTTTATTTATCAACATAGTTGCCTTCGAGGGTGATACACTGATTGAAATGATTTTTCAATCTTTCGATACCAGTTTTGCAGTATGATTTCGGTTTAGCCTCAAAATAGGCCTCTGTTTTGGCGATTACTTCTTCATCGGTCTTAAATCTCTTTCTGGCGAGCATTCTTTTGAGGTCTGCCAACAGGAAATAGTCGCTGGGGGCCAAATCTGGAGAATACGGTGGATGGGGAAGCAATTCGTAGCCGAATTCTTTAAATTTTGCCATCGTTTTCATCGACTTGTGACACGGTGCATTGTCTTGATGAAACAGCACTTTCTTTTTCTTCAAATGCGGCCGTTTTTCTGCGATTTCGTCCTTCAAACGCTCCAACAACGCAATGTAATAGTCGCTGTTGATAGTCCGCCCCTTTTGGAGATAGTCGATGAAAATTATTCCATGTGCATCCCAAAATACGGATGCCATAATCTTGCCAGTCGACTGTTGAGTTTTTTGTCGTTTTGGACGAGGTACGTCCCCTGCTCGCCACTCAGCTGACTGCCGACTTGACTCTGGTGTGAAGTGATGGAGCCAAGTTTCATCCATTGTCATATACCGACGCAAAAATTCGACTTTATTGCTGTTGAACAGTTTTAAACACTCCTCTGAATCACCAAAACGTTGTTGCTTTTGGTCGACTGTGAGCAAACGCGGCACCCACTTTGAACACAGCTTTCGCATGTCCAAATATTCGAGTATGATATATCCAACACACTCTTTTGATATCTTCAGAGCCTCAGCTATCTCGATCAACTTCACTTTATGGTCATTCGTAATCATTTTGTGGACTTTTTTGATGTTTTCATCTGAAACATCGTCTTTTGGACGTCCACTGCGTGCATCATCCTCGGTGCTTGTATGACCACTTTTAAATTTTTCAATCCACTTGCGAATGGTTCGTTCGCAAGGTGCAGAGTCCGGGTAACACTTATCAAGCCATTTCTTTGCATCGGCTGCATTTTTTCCCATCAAAAAGCAATGATAAATCAACACACGAAATTGCTTTGAATCCATTTTTTTTCACAATAACAAAAGTTGCTTCACTCACAACGGTATATCTCGAGAACTAATCGTCCGACAGTTGTCAAATTTATACACGTATCTTTTGAAGGTTGGTACTAACTGAAAATGGTATGGACTTAATTCATGTGGTGCCCTCTCTCAGAAACGGCACGGAGCCCATGTGTTACAAGACATTTTTTCTTAAATTTTTTTTTTATTTTTCTACATAGTCTCCTTGTAACTCTACACACTTCTCCCAGCGATGCTCCCATCTCTCTAACCCCTCCAAATAGTACTTGGCGTTTTTCTCTGCAAAATAATTGTTCACGAAGGTGATTGCCTCCTCATTTGACGAAAATCTCTGTCCTCCGAGCGCAGTTTTTAGATGAGGGAACAAAAAGAAGTCGCTTGGGGCTAGATCTGGTGAATAAGGCGGATGGTCAAGCAGTTCAAACCGTAATTCATGGATTTTCGCCATGGCAATCGTTGAGGTGTGAGACGGCGCGTTGTCTTGGTGAACCAGGATTTTCTTTTTCTGCAAATGTGGCCGTTTTTCCTCAACGTCTGCCTTCAGCTTGGCAAGTAATGATGCGTAGTATGCTCCTGTAATGGTTTTTCCTTTTTGAAGATAATCGATTAAGGTAACTCCTTTACTATCCCAAAAAACTGTCGCCATCACTTTCGGAGCCGAAAAAACAGTTTTTGCTTTTGTTTGGAGCCGGCTCGCCCTTTGCATTCCACTGTTTTGACAGAATTTTGGTTCCGGGCGTATAATGGTGTATCCAAATGTCATCTACAGTAATCAATTGGCCCCAAAACTCGGATTTATTGCGCCTAAGCTGCGCCAACAGAGCGTTGGAAATGTTCATTCGAACACGTTTTTGGTCTAACGTAAGCGAACGCGGCACCCAACGCGCGGACAGCTTTCTCATGCCTAAATCTTGATTTAATATGTAACAAACACGTTCTTTGGACATTTTCATAACCTCTACTATCTCTCTCACTTTAATTCGGCGGTCGTCTAACTTGTGAACTTTAGCAATGTTATCTCAGTGGTTGCAGTTTTTGGGCGTCCCGAACGTTCATCATCTCCCCAGCTCTTATGGGCACGTTTAAATTCAGCTGCCCAAAATTTCACTGTGGTAAATAATGGTGCAGAGTCCCCATGCACAGAGTCCAACTCATTTTTGATTTGCATAGGCGCATTGCCTTTCAAAAACAAGAATTTAATAACAGCTCGATACTCTATTTTTTCCATTTTCACAAAAAACACTCAAATCGACTCACTCAAACGACTGCCAACCAAAAACTAATTCGGTAAGTAACTGTCAAAAGATGCACAACTAGCATTCACTAGCTTTTATTGAGGAATGCCGTTATCTTTACGTTGCCGTCGGAAGAGACAACCCTCTTACTACGTCAGCTCACGGACCGAGTGAAATATTGTCCTGGTTAGTACGCATTTCCATCATCTAAATATTTACCAATGGACTTGGAAGATTTCCAATCAATCAATTACCATGAAAGGCACTCCTTCCATATGAAGGATGCCCGAAGACAGGATAATATTGTGAAAAGGCTTAACGTGGGGTGTTTCACAAATACCAGAGATCAGCAGCGCTTTTACCAACAGAGTGTCCGTTAAGTCCTCAACTGGTCATATGCCACTAGCATCAAGTACTGAATAATAGTGATAACGACAATGAAACCGAAACCAGGATTCCATAAAGTATGTCAAGCATATGTGGCGAAACAAGAATTTTACAGAGCTACACAGCTCAGATGTACTCTGGCTTTTTAAAGCGAGAAGCGTGGTTTCGGTGAAATTGAAAGAGCCTTTTTGAAGAATATTTATTGAAAATTTTACCAAAATGTAGAACGCATAATTCCAGTCGAAAAAAGGAACAAGGAAACATTTTGATAAAATTACGGTCGATGCTGAGGATATGGAAGAGCTATTTCTGCTGTACTGCACCCAAATTTAAAACAATTCCATCTTGCCGACCATTTCTAAACTTAAGTTGAAAGAAGCTGCTAAAGCTGATGAACTATCCACTTGCCTGCTCCGATCTGCTTTTAAATCTGACGAATCTTTGGGCACTATCTCAAATAAATAAAATGATTTCTTACCATCTCAATTTTCTTCTATGTCGTATAGACTTTGTCAAGAACAGATAAGATCGAAAAGAATATACAACGGCGAATTGTATGGGGTTTACAGAGACATCGACCCTGTCAGAAGAATTTGAAAACCACCGTATGAACACCAGCGCTCCGGCTCAGAAGATATTTGATTCCCTCCACATAGACCGCGCTGTAGAGATAGGCAAAGAATCAGATAGCAAGGACGATTAGAAAACGACTTCAACCAATTCGCTGTATCTGGAAGCATCTACCTTATCATGACGCTGAATGGTGGGACTTGTTTTGTTTGTTTTTTTCTGTCATAATAGAACACTGATGCAAAGAACTCCTTGTATGTTCCTTTTACTGAAATTTCCTAGTCTTTCGAAAAAGAGAAGTAATCTGTTTAGTGATAAAGTGCCGAGTACCTGTAGCCTGATGTGAGTTTAGCCCGGACTTTGACAGAGGCAGTGTTCCACGTTGTCGCCATCACTTTCACAGCAAGCGTCGCAGAATGATGAATTACTTATGCCCAGCACGCTGAAGTTCCCCGATAAGGAGCTTGTAAGATGAGACCCATATCCATCCCATACAGTAAGCGGATACTTCTGGTACGAAAACTTTACAAAACATTGGTCTTAAGGATAAAGGCAATGCTTATAAACAGAACTGTAGGAGTTGAAGCGAATTGTGTCCAATATATTATGACAGGGGTAAACAGTGTTGACCCCTTGCGCACCACTTTTAAGGTTTCTATGTCTAAGAAGATGTGTGATTTTCTATCGACTCACACCTAGCGTTTGTTTGTTCCAAGGCAATAGGAATTAATAAGCCCAAAACCGAGGTTGTGATCCTTACAACTCTTCTTTTTAGATTAATAATAAATGATCTCGATAGGAACATCAAACATTCGTCTGTCTCCCTTTACGTCGACAACACAAAATTTTTCAAAACCATTTCTTCTCCCCATGACTCCTTCCTCCTTCAACAAGTCCTTGACAGTTTTCGATCTGGTGCCTCAAAAATGGTTTGGAACTTAATATACCCAAATGTCAATCCATCACCTTTTCACATAAGCGGCACCAACCTTCTCCCCGAATCTACTTTCTGCACAATTAACCTATCTCTTCCATTCAATCTCTTCGCGACCTCCTCATTTTGTATGATAGGGAGCTCATCTTCCATTTACATATGAATGGGATAATCCTTAAAGGCAACTCTGCACTAGGTTTTGTAAAACGGCGGTCGAAAGAATTTACCAACCCATACGTGACCAGGTCCCTCTA
The DNA here is from genome assembly GCA_963966105.1 of Volucella zonaria. Classification (NCBI taxonomy): domain Eukaryota; kingdom Metazoa; phylum Arthropoda; class Insecta; order Diptera; family Syrphidae; genus Volucella; species Volucella zonaria. The sequence goes on along the minus strand of OZ014534.1, from coordinate 115,832,421 downwards.
TATTAACTTTGTTCGCCCCCTGCTAGAGTAGGTCAGTCAAGTGTGGTCCCCATATCATCGTATTCATATCTTAGGAATCGAAAGCATCCTTCGATTTGCTCTTCTAGGTATACCCTGGAACGATTCTTTTATTCTGCCCCCCTAACAAAACCGTGTCAACCTTATCAACTTAAACACTCTTGAGGAACGCAGAGATGCAGCGGATTTTCTTTTCATTCATCGATTCATTTTAAGTTACGTTGAATGCGTGTACCCTCACAACTCTATTTACCTACACACTAACCCTCGAAATCTACGTATCCCTCGTCTCTTCTATCTACTAACCCACCACACTTCCTTTGGCGCGAACAGACCAATCTCCCGTATGCTACGAAAAATCAATTCAAACTCTATCGTGTTTGGCTTCCACCACACCACTGCCTACCAACCACCACCAACCAACCTTAGTTATAAATTTAAATTTAAATTTAATTTTAAGATAAAGCTTGAATTACGCCGAATAAATGGGGCCTTCGCCTCCACCAAAATTAAAAATTAAATTAAATTACAAGAAGGATGAAGCGTTACGATTTCATTTTCTGTAAATTTGTCTGAGTAAAATACGTTGGGTTGGATGCCTTCCGGGAGACATTTCTGCAAATTTGAGTTCATTACCGATAAGAGCTTGTCTGGGCTAAGACTTTCTCCAGGGTCTACTTTACCATACCTGGTTTTATTAACCTGTAACCCTTGATAGTCTCATAGTATGGAGTATCATGGAAAGTCATATCATCGTAGAGGGTCATAGATCCCTAAGAAAAACGGTGGTCTTGGGTACTATATATTTGAGCGAATAGTATTACATAATCTCTGTTTTGTGGGTAAATTCGACGAAAGAAAAAGTTTTCTGCACTGAAAGCAATCTATCTGAGACCTCACTAGTACATTGCTTGCAATTTATAATCATAGGGTAGTTTCCTCTCCGGAATGTCTAACTTCGCCCCAAACAATTTGAATTTGAGTTCATCAGTCTTTGCAGTTCTCAACATCCTTAAGAAGCCTTTTTAAGCAGCCTTTTCACTTGGTTGGGTTTTTTTTCTGAACATCCGATTCTCACTTTAGAGCCACTTTTTCCAATATCATTAAATCGTTAAATGTTGTGATGAACCTTGGATTTCTAGAAAATATTTGTATAATTTATCTATTTCATAGAAAAGGAAATCACATCCCTTTCATGTCTACTGAATGGCTATATTTGACTACATCAAACTGATTAAGCCCTTGCAACTGAACACTGGGAACTGCTCTCTCTGAACCTCAACTTTGGGCTAACAAATAGTGTGGTGTATTACGAGTAAAATCAGCCCATCAGAGTGCTCAAGTGGGTCTCCGGTTGTAAACATAAACAACAATTTGTGACAATTCGTGGATATAACCAGAAGCCACGGGAAAAAGAATAGGGCAATTAATGTCGCTATTGAGCCACCATTGCAGCACCTATGTGGTAGGAAATGTTCTTAATATCAAAATGGGATAGGATAACTTTTGTAGTGCCAAGAACGCATTCTCTGCATCTTGAAATGGACAAAAGTCACGATTCTTCTTGATAAATGCACGGCAAGCTATAATATATAGATTTATCGTACTGCGATATAGGGAAGGTGGGCCGAGGAGCCAACATTGACTCGGATTACAACATATCTGGTAGTAGTCGAAGGGAGAAGAAAAGTGCTGGCAGAAGACTTTACCATATATCGAAGGCCTATGATGGCAAGAGATTACTGCGCCCTTTTGGACAATGTCTCCCTCAACATCACCCATAAACCTGCATTAGGTATCGAAGTGATCAAATATTTTTAGTGTATCAATGCGCTTCTGAGATTTTACCAAAAATGTAAAAAGGCCGTGTCAAGACAACAAAACCCCAACCGAAACTTGAAAATACGACCACGGGAGTATGGTTGTAGAAACGCAGTTAGTGCTGCGAATTTCGAGGAAACACAGAAGACTTTTAACCGGCGAAGATTGAAAACATACTCTAAAACTCAAACCTAAGAAATTCACAGAAGCTGACTCGCTGAGATCATTAGAACTGGAGAAAATTATCTGATAAGGGACAGCATCAGCTCATCTGTAAAATTTCTGCACCCACCAGAGGGCATAAGTCTTCAAAGGCCCAGATTTTCAAAATCTGTAAAACTTCTACCATATGAAGATGGCATAATCGATAAAACTAGCGGTATGCCAGTCAAGTATTTGTGAGTGTTGAGTCAGAATGGGTCTGGCTGTCATCAAAACGGCAACCAACACAATGCCATGGGCAGAATGTAACAAAAGACAGCTGAATTTTTAGGGTAGCAAACGATTCCGGTCAAGCGGAATATAACATAACTCTTTCCAATCGCTATTTTTACTAACTAAAAAAGTATTTGAGCAACAGTCGAGTCTCAACATCCCTGGCATGTTATACGGTGTAAAGACGTGGACACTTTGCAGAGTAGATAACTTTGTTGTTCGTAGTGACCAAAAGATGCTCCGTGTGATCTTCGGTGCCGCATGTGTTGACGCAGTGTAAGGCAAACGGCACCACAACTAATACCAGTTGTTAACATTGATCTGATCAGAAGACTGCACTCAAGGCAAATAATAGCTAGGCCATATAGGCCACATGGACTCCAAAAGAAGATTTGAATCAATTCCAGAGGGATGGTGGCGTTAGCAGTTGGAAGGCGGTGTTAACAAACACAGCGTGCGTTACTTGCGCAAGTTAGCTAAGAATCCACTAATGTTTAGTTTGAAGGCCCGCAATCAAAATGATTTTCAGACTAGTTTCATATAGGTTGCCACAAAGTTCGTGGCGCAGTTCTGCACAGGGTAACTTCCTCCAGTTGGGCGCATGGCAATGGTTGATACTAATTTTTACATGTGGGAACCATCCTCAACCAACTTTCTCAACTGTGTCGACTTATTGCTTGGAAATCAAATACTCTTTCGGCCGACTTAGTTGTCCGGTTGTAAATGTTTTGGCAACGGCAACATTAGGCGCGCAACTATTGTAATTTCTCAATAGATGGCTCCAGGAGTAAGTGCTGATCGATTTGGACATATCCAAAATGTCATGAACCAAGCTTAGACATATGGTAAACAAACCGTTTTGACACATTGACGTTTTGACAAATTTTGTTTTGGCGTCATATACTTTTGATTGCGTGAAAATGTCTAATTTTGTGCCACATAATCGTCATTTGCGAGAAGTGTTGATTTTCTCCTTTCATTCGAAGAAGACGGCGGCTGAAGCACATCGAGATCTTCTAAAAGTTTACCGAGATGCTGGTCTTAGTAAAGCAACGTACCGTGATTGGTTCCGTCGCTTCAAAGACGTTGATTTCGATGTTGACGACAGTCCGCGTAAAGAAAGGCCAAAATCCTTCGAAGACGCTGAATTGGAGGCATTGCTCGATGAGGATCCGTGCCAAACGCAAGAAAAGCTTGCTTCAGCATTAGGAGTTAGCCGCCATGCCATTTTCAAGCGATTGCATGCGTTGGGAATGATTCAAAAACAAGTAACTTGGGTTCCTTATGATTTGAAGCCAAGGGACGTTGACAGTGTGTGAACAACTGCTCCAGTGGCAAAAAAGGAAGCGTTTCCATCAGCGCATATTGACGGGTGATGAAAAATGGATTCATTACAGCAACTCAAAGAGAAGAAAGCCATGGAGACTGCCCGGTCATGTTTCTACATCGTTGGCTCGGCCGAATATTCACGCTGCGAAGGTTATGCTGTACTTTTGTGGAGACCAGATCGGTGTTATTTATTAAGAACTATTGAAACCCAACGAAACCATCACTGGGGAACGGTATCGACTTCAATTGATGCGATTGAAGCCAGCACTTCGCGAAAAACGGCCACAATACGAGCAGATGCACGAAAAAGTGATTCTACAGCATGACAATGCTCGACCTCACGTTTCCAAAGCCGTTAGAACCTACCTAGAAACGCTCAAACGGGAAGTCCTACCCCACCCGCAATATTCTCCAGATATTGTGCTGTCCGATTATTACTTGTTCCGTTCGATGGCACATGGTCTGGCTGATTAGCAATTCCGCTCATATGAAGACATCAAAAAATGGCTTGGTTCGTGGATATCCTCAAAAGATGAAGACTTTTACGGTAATGGTATTCGAGCTCTGCCAGAAAGATGGAAAGAAGTTGTAGCTAACGATGGACAATACTTTGAATAATTCATTTGTAACTATTTTTTCACAATAAATTTGCATTTTCATAAAAAAAAACAGCGATAACTTAGTTGCGCACCTAATGTATTGGGTCTACAAGTAAGTTTCCAGCGTTTTTTTTCCAAAATTTGAAGTTTTATTATGAAAACATAGTTACAATGCTTTATTCAAAGTATCGTCCATCGGAAGCTACAACTTTCCCCCATCTTTCTGGCGATTTATGAAAACCGGACCAAAAAAATTTCTCGTCTTTCGAGCCCAAGAACGTATCGAGCCAATTTTTGATTTGCTCTACTGAGCTGAAGCGTATTCCCGTAAGAGCGTTCTGCATCGAACGAAACAAGTGGTAGTCAGATGGTGCCAAGTCTGGACTGTAAGGCGGGTGAGGCAGAATTTCCCATCCACTATTTTGAAAATAGTTTTTCACCGAAACCGCAACATGTGGCCAAGCGTTGTCGTGATGAAAAATGACGGTCTCATGCCTGGTCTCATATTCTGGCCGTTTTCCTTTTAATGCCCGCTTCAAACGAATTAGTTGGGTTCGATATAATGGTCGTTTGATGGTTTCACCGCTCGGAAGCAGTTCGTAGTATACGACACCCATTTGATCCCACCATATGCAGAGTATGACCTTATTCACGTGAATATTTCGTTTCGGCGTCGATTGGGCGGGCTCGCCGGGTTTTGTATACGATTTTCTGCGTTTAGGATTATCATAATAAATCCATTTCTCATCGCCAGTGACAATACGATGCAAAAATGATTTATTTTTATACCGCTGCAGTAACATTTCGGACATGGAAAATCGCCGTTCGACGTCTCTTGGCTTCAATTCGTACGGCACCCAGTTTCCAACCTTTTGAATGAATCCCAGTGCTTTTAGGCGCAGGGAAACGGCTTGATGCGTGACGTCCAATGATGCAGCAAGTTCTTCTTGAATCTGACATGGATCCTCATCCAGTAAAGCGTCCAATTCCTCGTCTTCAAAACTTTTCGGCTTTCCGGGGCGATCTTTATCTTCAACTCCAAAATCACCACTTTTGAACCGTTTGAACCACTCGCGGCACGTCGATTCACCAATACATTCCGCCCCATAAGTTTTCGAAAGCAAACGATAGGCCTCAGCCGCACTTTTTTTCATATTAAAGAATAAAAGCAGCGCTTCCCGCAAATGACGTTTATTTGGCTGGAAACTTGCCATGATTTTGCTCGATAAAATGTACGACACCGATAGAACTGCTCAAATATAACGCTGCAAAGTTGTTGACAGATACAAAACCTACAAATAAAACACATGGGGTCTGAGATTTCTGCCCGGGATCTACTGGTGGCGCCATCTCTGACAAACGCTGGAAACTTACTTGTAGACCCAATATTTTTTAGCTATTCGTAGCTCATATGAATTTTGCACAGACCACTTTAAACGCGAAACGGCATGGCGAGATTAGATTGAGACATCTAGAGTCTTGCAGGATTCAAGTGAACATGAGGATCGAATGAAAGGCTAATCAAGTCTTTTAAAAACGGTTCGGTATTACAAAAGTAGATAGGATCGTATTTTCAAGGGCTTGGCTTTTACCGGAACTTAATCAAATCAAATCGAGCAGCCTTTGATAAGTTTGGGGAATAGGGTCATATTGGATTTGAGCATTAAAATTCTTAGTTCGTTATGCTCGACAAACGAAAGTTAGATTCATCGTATGCAGAAGTGATTTTTCACTATTCTCAGCACCGACTGTGACTGAACTCCAAGTGATTTTTTCACTCAACGACGTCAATCTGCACAGTCACATTGTTCACTGAGAGCTGTGTTTCTGGGTCAGCAGGCCCGCTCTTTTTAATATTTACTGGGAAAAAAAAGTTATAAATTAAATGCTTACTGCACAACGCCTAAATATTTAAATGAAATGGAAACTCTTGTTTTTATTATCGATATACCGCGATCTACAATATTTGTTTAATAGTAAAAGAATTGAATCCGGCTTTTCGCAATTTTATTATTTCCCCGAACTATTTTCATTATTTTATTTTTTTTTTTATCTGAGATGAAAAAATTGTGTAAAAATACTTTTAATTGCATTGGCGAGTTAATTTCTTCATCTTGCTACTAATGATGACGTTTTATTCCCAGAATATCTCAAAAATCACCTTTTTTTCTGCGTCAACTCGTTGGATTCCTACGTGCCTCCATTAGAGTATGCTTTAATATTATAAATTAATTTCTAAAATTAAAGCAAAGGGAACTTTTCATTTTCGAAAGCAGAAAAAGCAAAAAAAAACTATGATAAATAAAAAATAGTATAAATCAGAAAACATCTTTTCGAATTAAGTGGCCATTCATTTTTAATAATAATTCTTCACCTATAAAGATGTTCCATAGAAGCGAATACAATTCTTCGTCAGATGATGGAAATAAATTTCGAATTTTAGACAGACTGCCGGGTATATTGACTTCGGCTCTGGAACATTTTGAAGACAGGAATGATGTTTTTTTTTTTTTCTAAGAGGTGGTGGGCGTTTTGGGTGACAAATAATTAGGTTTTAATGAAGATATTTCCTTTTTTTTTTGTGGATTTTTTGGAATAGGGAATAAAATGATATTTATGGTGTTTTATGAAATGAACGCAAATAACCTCAAAGGAACACTATATTAGATAGTGATTTTCGTTTTTTTTTTTATTTGTGGGTACATATATTTTGGAAATTCATTCAGTATTTCCGTGTGTCGTTGAAGTTATTTATCGAGTTAATCCGTTGGGACAGGTGGATGCTTTAAATTATCCGCTTAAGTATGACACCTAATTCCTCGAAAATCCAATAAGGGTTTTCCAAAACTTTGAGGACATAGGATTTATGATGGCCTTATTAAACTGATTTAAGGTTTAAATTAAATTGATTGGGCTAGTACCCGGTAATATATGTCAAGGAAAAAAGGAGTAAAGCAAGGTATCAGCACCGAAACCGGAAGAGTAAAAATAGAAATACCATAACAGGCATCCAATCGGTGTTTAGAATTTAGCGAAATTATTTTTGTGAACCGTTGAAAAGTGTATTTTTAAACCAACGTTAACCAAACCTAACCAGCATTAGCAGCACTATAATCAAATAAAGTCGGCTATTGAAGATCGATCTTTGAGTTTTCTGATCTTATTTAACGGGCCACCGATCAGCTGAAATATGTGGCATCCCAGAGTTTTCTATTCCAGGGATGTTACATCAAATTTGTACCTGCAATCATTTGGTGATTTGAGGTCTATTTAATATGGAGCATAATGGTCTATTCTCTATCTAAAGGAAGTCCAATTTTGTTTTTGAATTACTTTCTTACTAAATAAAAAAAAAAAGATTTTGAGTCATGGAAATCTTTATTAAAAGGAAAAGATGATATCCGCCAAGTGGCTGCCGCCAGTGTTGATAAACTTTTGTGCCCGTTTTATCGCATTTTCCATGACTTTCTACAAGATTTCCGGTGATAACTGTTCGCATTCCTGTTGAATATTCTCCTTAAGGGCTGCGATTGTCCGAGGCTTGTTGGCATAAGCCCGCGACTTCAAGTAGCCCCAAAGAAAGAAGTCTGGGATGGTTAAATCGGGCGATCTTGCTGGTCATGCCAAATCGCCAAAACGGGGGATAACGCGACCAGGAAACGCTTCCTTCCCAATATCTATTGTGTCCCGTGCTGTATGTGCGGTTCCACCATCTTGCTGAAACCACATATTCACCAAGCCCCGCGCATCCAATTACGGCCGTAAGAAGTCGTTTATCATGGCCCTGTAGCGTTCGCCAGTAACAGTGACCGTATTGCCGATGGCGTTCTCAAAAACATACGCCCCAATCACCCCTCTCGCGTAAACGCCTCACAGTGGCTTTGAGTAGATGTAATGGATCTTCGTGCATCACACGCGGATTTTTATTGCCCCAGAAACGAAGATTTTGCTTATTGACGTAACCGCTTAAGTGGAGATGCGCCTTGTCGCACTTGATGATTTTCGCCACAAAATCGTCATCTTCGTTGTTGAGATTGAGGATGGCTTTACAGTAATTCTGTAAACTGATGCACTGTTTGCACTTTGTACGGGAACATGTGTAAGTCTTTTACTAAAATTCGCTGTAGGGTCCGTCTGGTGATGCTCAATTGCTTGATCCATCGTCTGGTTAATGTTTTTTCGTTCTCAGTGACATCGGCAGCCACAGCCGCGATATTCTCGGCCGAACTACCAGTCCGGTGGCGGCCACGCCCTGCATGGCCTCCTGTGGTTCCACTCTGTTCGAGTCGAGTAGCTAAGCACCCGAATGTTTGCCCAGTTGGCGCGACACGATTAGGAAATCGACGACGAAATTCACTCTGCACTAACACCACCGACATACAACGCCATTTGCAAAAATTATACCATCTTCCGATAGGGTGATTAATTTTGCCCCACCTTCTATAACTTTTATATCCCTAACTTGGTAAAGCTAATGGAGGTCACGCATATGGCTATTCATTCATTCGTTCTCCAGCACAACCCTTTAACCGAAAATAGATAACAAAATAATTAGCCCCATAGTCCGTGGTGGGCCAAGGTCTAGTGCCTTCACAAATTGTTCGTCATGTACGAGTAAGTTTTTTGCATAGTGAGAGGGACTCTATAATTTTTTTTGGTCTCAGGATGGCATGTGCTATTGCGGAGTGAAAAGGTGACGTCAGAAACGCGTAAATTACTTTTCCTATTTTTTTGGCACGGGAACTACGGTACTTGTCTACAGACATATAACAGTGTGAATTAGTAAAGTCAGGACGCGACAAAAAACTTTATTCTTTCACATCGGTTTCGTTTAGGTTAACTTATTCAAATGTGCTTTAGTAGAACAGCGACGAGTTGCATGTGAAAGATGATTACGTGGACAGATTACTGAATTGTTAGAGTAATTCAACCAAAACTAGGGCTTTAGTTATGGTTTTTTAGCCTCTTAATCGTCTGGGTTGGGCCTAAGTGCTAAATGCTTTTATACCATAAAGTTATCCTACGGATCTTCTTGCACTCTTCCTTCACTGCTCTCGTTTTTCAATGCAACACTTATCTTGATTTTATCAGCTAGTTTTGTGGTAATTAAAAGACGTCGTCGGAAAATTCGGCCCAGAAAGCATTGAAGACTCAGGTCTTCAGAGGTTTGAGAAAGGACCTACAGAAAACTAATTGGAAAAACTTCAGCAATCTCTAGGGTTTACCAACGGATGAAAATAGAGCGGCCCTTAAGATAGTACTAAGGTCCGCATAGTAGGATAGTACTCTAGGCCGACGAACCGATTAGTTGATAACAAGGCCGTTTCAAGACTTAAAATCTAAAATATTGTAGAATCAAATAAGTTATACAGAGATATGCGGGTAGTTCCTTGAGTGAGCTGGCCTCAACCTGGCAGCTAATCGTACGAGTAGCTAGGTAACGATGTCGTGTGTCGGTGAGATAGCTGCAGTCGCACAGTTTGTAGACCGCTTTTTGCATGTGAAGTTCGGAGATATTGCCAAATTTTCGGCATGCCAGTAATCTAACAGAAAGGCTAAAACTAGACAAGTCGGAAATAAGTGGTGCGTGTAGATTTGAAATTCAAAGGTTGAACCCCCACTAATAAGCACAAACCAATTGGTTGACAAAAAGTTTAAGGCGATTAGAGAATATATTATAGGTGATATTAATTAATACCGCAGAATAGAGAATCTCGTTTGTTCAAAAGTGTTGAAGTTCCATTCGTTTGGCATGCTTTCGTCCGACCATATTTTAGAAACAATTTGATGCATGCCCTTTGCAAAGTCATCTCCTGTCCCTTGAATAGCTCGACAGCTAGGCAGTGAGTATCGACAGTCTTGTGGAATTTAAGCTTGGATATGGCTACTCTTACTTCGCCGAGGATGAGTGGACGGAATTATTGCCCATCATCGTCCAGATTGAATGGTTCGTCCTGCCTTTCAGCAGAATGTTAATGTCATCACTGCGTTCCTTTTTTTTTTTTTAAGAACTTATTACTACTTTTAAAATACCAGACCATGTGTTAAGGTTTTCGGAAATCTGAATAGAGAGATAGAGAAAAAAGTTTGGACTCAGCGGTTATTTCGCTCCATGGGTGGCATCCAACTTTTAATGGGGACACTAAATTATTTGTGTAAATTGACTTGATGTTGTATTTAGGCAACCATTCATCTTACGAGATTTTAGTTGTCTGGTATTGAACCCCGAACCGTCATTAATTAACAATTGACTTCCTTGCTTTAAGTCATTGGGCTTTGTTTTTTTCTTTTTTTTATAATCGGCACGCGCTCAAGGGATTTTTCATACCCTTAAAGTGCGGGTGAAGGAAAATTAGGGAGTAAAGAAAGACAGCTACGAAAGGGGAGGGACATGAGTCCGGATACAAATATGAAAAGCAGAAGGCACTGTTGTCTCAGCGAAAGAATATATTAGAATATGTTAGAAGTAGCAGACACGTGATCATTGATGAAGATTAAAAAGAGTGTCAGAGACAAAACGAAGCCTTGTGGCACACCAGCATTTATTTTGTGGATATCAGACTTGAAACCTTCCAAGAAAACTTGAATTGAGCTTTCCCAAAGATGTCAGGTTGTAAAATATGTTAAGTGTTGCACATTTTTTTTTGGGTTATTTTCCAATTGTAATAAAAATGCCCAAAGCCAATTTGATGCCGGAACCGTTACAGTGGCTCAACATTATAATGGGACACTTACAAAAATGAAAAATATCAATTATTTTGTAGGAACTTATAAATGTTATAGATGAAATAGATATCGAATTTGAATGTTCATACTATCAGTTTATTAAGAAACAAAAATCATATGAATTCATCAACACAAAGGGAAAAAAACAACCAAAAATTAAAAAAGGTCAAATTCTGTAGCTCAAAGAAATAATGGGACACACAACATAAATACACAAAAAAAAACTTGATTCAGTCTCAGAATTTAAGATTTAATATTTTGTTGGAAAGGCGTTTTGCCGTATTACTGCTTCTATGTGATTAGGCATCGATTTCACTATTTTCTGGCAATAATCTGGTGAAATTTTATACCATTCATCCTTTAAAGCTGAAATCAGGTCATTTTTATTGCTAATTTGGTGGTTTTTTAGTTTTTCTTCTAAATAGCTCCACACATGCTGTATGGGGTTCAGATCCGGCGACTGTGGTGGCGTTTCGAGCGCATGGGGGCAGTTAAAGAGAAGCCAACTTCTGATATTATAAGCCTTGTGTTTGGGATCGCTATCCTGGTAGAAGTAGTAGTCGTCCGCAAATTTTCCGTGGTTTCCGACAGATTTGATCTTAAAACGTTTAGATACTCGTAATATTTGTGGTTATGCCTTCTATAATATGAAGATTTCCAGGCCCTGCTGCCGATATTGCACCTCATACATAACTGATCCCTAACCGTGCTTTACTGCTGGCTTCAAATTTTTTTCCCGTAGCTCTCTATTTGCTTTGCTTTTCTCCATAGATATGAACGCCCATCTGATCGAAAAACATTATATTTACTTTCATCACTAAAAATTACTTTACTCCAAAACGTGAAATCTTTATTTTTATATTTGTTGGCGAAGGTTAGGCGTTTTTTCTAATTTGCCTTGCTTATAAAAATGTTTTTGCTAGCAACTCGGCCATTGAAGTTACATATGTAAGCTTCCTTAAAGGGAGGGATGTCGCAAAGAGATTCAACGGAGGAGATAGGTTGGTTGTGGAGAAGGTAAAGTCGGGGAGGAGATTGGTGCCGCTTATGTGAAAAGGTGATGGATTGGCATTTGGCGATATTAAGTTCCAAACAGATCGAAAAACTATCAAGGTCTTGTTGAAGGAGGAAGGAGTCATGGGGAGAGAAAATGGTTTTGAAAAATTTGGTATCGTCGGCGTAAAGGGAGACGGACGAGTGTTGGATGATCCTATCGTGATCATTTATGGTTAATATAAAAAGAAGGGGACCGAGATGACTGCCTTGAGGAACTCCAGAGGTGGCCAAAAATGGAGCGGAGTGGGCTGACCTAAAACGAACACTGTAAAAACGGTTTTCGAGGTAAGAGGATATCCATTTTAACAGTATGGGTTCAAAGCCGAGGGCAGACAATTTGAAGAATATTAATCGATGAGAGATTTTATCGAAGGCTTTGCTAAAATCGGTTGCAACTGCATCGACTTCGTTGCCGTTCTCTAGGCCAGAGGTGGATACGAATTTAACGAGATTTGTGGTGTACCCTTTAGGAAGCCATGTTGCATTGAAAGCTTAGAGCTTCATACAAAATACTTTCGAGGAGTTTGGGTATATGGGAGAGTTTACCGATTGGACGATAGTATGTTATTTCGTTCTTTGATACTTTTTTGTGGATCGGGGTTATGAAGGAGGTTTTTCAAACCTGAGGAAATTCTCCTTGTGAAAGGGATAGACGAAAGAGATGAGAAAGGGCAAGGGAAAGAGACGAAGAACATTTTTTAAGAAGAAAAAGAAAATTCGTCATTGAGTTGGTGTAATTTACATATATTCGATATAAGAGGCGTCCAAGATGTGAGAGAGAAGTGGGCCATTGGAGAAGTTCAGATAGGATGGATCTGGTACAAAGGAGTCGTTGGTGAAGGATTGTTTACAAAAGGTGGCAGTCTCAGCGAGTCCAAGCGTCGGCGTTGGTTTGCAAAGTTTGGAAATGACAATTTTGACCAAATGGATGAGCCTTATTCGGGTATGACAGAAGAGCTAGACGATGAACTCCTGAATTCTACCGACGAAAGAAATCTCACTACTACGGTAAGGGAACTACGATAAGGAAAGTCATATCCATCCATAATCTTCAGCAAAGAATCGAAGTTTACACTGCGCTTCTGTAGCATTACAATCACGAGCCGTATCGAATCCTTACCGCAGATGAAAAATGGATTCTTTAGAATAATATTAAACATCGCCACTAATGGTTTAGTCTAGAAGACAAACCAGCACAACATCATCCGCTCGGCTGTTACTCTCTGTATGGTGGTATGCTGACGGAATAATCTCTTGCCTCGTAACCAGACTACTTATCACCGCAGAAGTCTACTGTAAGCAACTGTGCAGATTAAAGCCGACAGAAACGGCCAAGTCTGTTTAATTGAAGGGGTTTTCTACTCCATCAGGATAACGCTCACCCACATACAGCTAGGACCACCTGCACACAGCTACAGGAGTTTGGTTGAGAACAGATTGTGCATCCGCCTTATTCTAGAGATATCCACTTATACCGAAATCTACAAATCTCCTTGATAGAAAAAATGTTAGATCTCGGGATGATGTCCAAGGTGTTCTTGGGGTATTTTTATCGTCAAAGTCAAACAATTTTTTACTTACAGCGTTAAGTTGCTTTCACCAGATTAATGTACACTTTGGTTCTACTTTTCGGTGAGGTATGCCAACCACTCACCAGTGGACGTGTTGCTACGAAAATCGTACTGCCGGGCATTGAGAAGTTTTCGTGTTTCGAGATATTAAATGTTCTGACGGTTTATCAGCGTTTCCATAACCTTGGAAAGAAGGAACCTAAGTGCAATGAGTCTGTAGAAGAAGAGAGAAGAAGATTCGCCTTCAACTCTTCTTGGAAATAGCCCCAAAAAGTAGGATCGATTGAAAAGCTTACACCTCTTCAGAAGAATGGGAGATATACAATCTGGACCAGTGGATTTGTGTACATTCGGATCTTTAAGTACTCTTGCTACTACAATACATGAGTCCGAAAGTGGATTCATCCCATTGAAGATTCAGCGCACTCAAGTGCTGGCGGAGACGAAGTACAATCTGGGAGTGTAGAGCTGTCTGCAAATTGTGCAGCAAGCAGACTGGCCTTGTCCAAAGAGCTGACAGCTGGAATGTCATTATAAATGGACGTTGGGATCCAGGATAATGTTTTTGACGAACGTCCAGAAATTGTTACTACCATTGGGACATTGTAGTATTTCAACTTCAGTTTTTAGCCGTACTGAAATTTCACGTGCTTAAGAAAGAGCGTCCTCTTCTCTCGGGTGGATCTTGTAGGACCGAAAACACATTTCTCTAACCCAGCCTCTTTACAGCTCGAGTCTTATGGTTTGATTCTCATCATCCGATGAGAGATAAAGGATCTCTGGAGTTGGAATAAACCACTAACTAATGCATTGCCCAAATATTTTGTGTAGTTGTCGCTTGAATTTCTCGCTTATCTCATTGTTCTCCCTCCTTATTGCCTCCGTTCTCCTTGAAATAAAAGGAAAAGGCAGAAATGTTGTCTAAGCCAATTCCATGCCACCTAGTATATTTTTATATAGAAAGGTTAAAGCGACAGAGCACCGTAAAATTCATTAACCAAACAAACAAACTATGTCCCCAAAATCCCCCGCAACCAAAGGTTTTTTTTTTTAGATGTCAACATTTCTATGCCTCAGTTCTGTATCTCCTCTTATCTCTTTCATCTAATGCTATTTCCTGTTTGATTTAAAAAGTTGTAAAGGTCGAATGTTTTGTTAGCCTCCTCACACTTTTTTTTTGAAACATCTTACATGACAAAAAGCACGCAGAGAGCGTCGTCTTTATAAGTACCTGCGTGGGTGGAGTAGAGTTATTTTTCGCCGTCTTCTCAGCTGCAACTTCGAAACAATGAAACCATTCATCTAGATACACATATGTTAAAAAAAAAAGTGCATCTCTAGATAATTAGTTGAGCAAACCACACAGTCACCAACGAGCAGCATTCGGTTTTTGTAAAGACAACACCGCATCAGCTTTGGGATGTATCCGCACGAATAGTTTGTGCCAACTTGACATTTGACTTCGAAGGGATACCAAGAGGAGTTATGGGAAAGTTTGACATATGCATCTAAAATTTCTTGTTCCATTTATGTCACATAAAATGAATTCCAAAAGATTTTAAAAAAAATAATTAAATTAGTAATAAAAGCTATAGCTAACACAAGATATCGTTAAGTGATTTTTTTTTTAAGTTGAAATCTATTTACGATGTCACACGACGTTATGGTGGAACGACATAAATATTTTATGGTTAGCTACTAAGTTTTCTTAAGAAAGTCCCAAGCATCCGCGAGTATCTTAGTATCTAACACGTAAAATTAGTTGTGCCGTGACGTGACAAAGCTATTAACTTATGATATAATTTATTATCGTTTTATATTTACTTACTTGACTTTTGGTTTATTTATGTTTGTTGGTTGTTTTCGCAGGCACACTAGCGGTACAAGAGGATTGTGAGGTGCCACCTACGGTTGATTTTGCAACAGTTCGAATAGAAGATGAGGAGGATAGTGTGAGGGCGATCTATGCCTGCAACAGTGGATATACCCTTGAGGGTGAAACGGAGCTGATTTGCGATCTGGATTCAGATGAATGGAATGGTGATCCACCTACATGTGTTAAAAGTGAGTTTAACATTATTTTAAAGTTGTTAATCTTATTGAAGTTGTATAAAATATAGATCTTGCGAGCAGTTCGTTAATAATATATTATCCTTAAGAAATCATTCTAATCGTATACATTTATTTTAAATCTAAGATTCTTCAATATTGATGCGTCAGGGCGCTGCAATGCACTAGAAAATAATTGTGAAAGTTATATAATGTTGCCAAAAACTATAAAACCTGCTCTGATTATGATACATACAAAGTCGGACAATTAAAAGAAAATCATGGAGAACTGAGAGTTCTGGATAAAGGAAGTTATATCTAGACCTTCAGTAGCAGGATATCCCAGACACGCTAATGGTAGTTGTACGAGGTACAGCACTAAAACTGAAACTTTTACCCAAATACACTCCAATTAGGGCATAATTAGTTAATCTCCTTAACGTAGGATCGTTAAATCGAAAAATACTCTGAAACCGTTTGATACTCATATTCACAGAAAGCTCCACCGAGATTAAGAATCCAATCATATTGAAATGGCCATTCATGAAGTTTTCAGCACGATTAAAAAAGTCTTTGAGATAAAAGGCGGACCTTTAACAATGTTCAACCACATCACCATAACACTATGTAACACACTGCTAAAGGTTAATGCCCCGAAAGGTACTCTCCAAGGAAAAGTGGTTTCATCCCTTTGTGGAAGTTAGTTTTTGATGAAATACTTTCGGGCTTGAGTCGGGGAGGAATAAGAGCTAGAGCTTATGCCGATTGTATGGTTCTCATGGCCACTGGCCAGCTTCTTCCTACAATTTGTATAATTCTGAACCAAGCTCGTAGGACTCTCCTAGTTTCACGTGAGCGTAAACAGCAGAACTGGAGACCTTCCCTATCTAAGTAAAGGGTCTTTCATTAGGTGCTTCCTATTTTTAAATTTAAATAAAACAAAGTGTATGTGAGATATCATCAAAATTTTTTATTTGTGGCCTATCGATGCCATTATGTGTGATATGTAACATCCTTCAATTGACCGCCGAAATGTTCAGTTTTCCATGACTCTGGGACATAAATCAGGCCGAACTTGACCGATGGCATGGGTTAAGTTGGCTTTGAGGGTCGCTGTGGTTTAAGGGTTATTCGCATGGACCTGCGACTTCAGAAAACCCCACAAGAAAAAGTCCAATGGGGTCAAATCGCACGATCTCGGTGGCGAGTTCCACCACGTCCTCTTGAGATGCCCCTGAATCGCTAGAAACTATGATGGACTGGCCAACGTCGTTCTCAAAGAAATATGGACTGATGGCGCCGCCAGTCCAAGATCCACACCAAACAATGACATTTTTGGGATACATTGGATGCTCTTGGATCTCATGTGGATTGGTATCGTCCCAAATTCGACAACTTTTTTTTTTACAATTAGCGCGCGCTCAATGGGTTATTGTACCCTTAAAATGTTTGTGCACAGCGCGGGCGAAGGGAATTTAGGAAGGAAGAAAGGACAGGTACCGATGTACATTGTTTTTAAATGTTTGTAAGTTATAACGACCAGGAAACACAGAGATCGGCAGGGCATTCCATAAGCGAGTTGTACGGCTTAGGAAAGAATCACGATATTTTAGATTACGTCCGAAAATGGGCTTGAGGGTATACTGATGAGCATTCATAGCCAGATGGGTGTTACGGTTGAAAGTTTGAATGGGCGGAATGATACTGGCGATTTCAATGGAGCACTGGTGGTGGAAATAACATAGCGATAAAACAAGGTGAGACAGGAGACATTACACCGGTATTTGAGGGTGTCAATTGATTGACTGATATTAGTATCACCTATGAGTTTTTGAATCCAATCTAGCAAGTGGGCATTGTACTCCAATTTTGGCCGGATGAATGCCTTATATACTGAGGCCAGATCAGAGGGGATAAAATATTTCTTACATCGCTGGAGGAAACCTAGACATTTCGCAGCATTTTTGACGGCATCGAATGTGTGGTCATTCCAACGTAGCTGTCACTGACACACATATCGAGAGTGGAAAGTTTTTCGGTTTCGACGATTTAAGTGCCATTCATGGATAATGGCTGGGTGTTTAAATTTCGCTTTAACGACAGGAGACAGCATTGTGTTTTGGAAGCATTAAATTTCACTCTGTTGATAGTTCCCCAATTAGTTAGGCTTCTAATATCGGAATTTAATGAGCTAAGCAGACTGTCATTCTCGTTCTACAGCCGAAGAGCAGGGACTGAGTCCGGGAACGAATATGAAAAGCAGAGAGTACTGTCATCAGCAAAGGAAAATATTGGATTGGAAGTGGCAGACAAGAGATCATTGATGAAAATTAAAAAGAGTGTCGGAGGCAGAGGGCACCAGCATTTATTTTGTGAATACCATATCAGACTTGAAACCGTCCACGACAACTTGAATTGAACGTTCCGAAAGGTAATTTCTAATCCATTGAAGAAGAGAGTCATCAATCCCAAAAGCACACATTTTCGACAAAAGAGACTGATGCTAAACTCTGTCAAATGCCTTAGAAATATCAAGTGCAACTATTTTGCTTTCGTCAGATTGATGTACGCTTTGGTTTCAGCATGCCATCAAATCACCAGTGGCCTGTTGCTACAAAACTTACAGGAATTTTACATTCGATTATAAGTTTTTGAATTGCTGCCTGTGGTATATTGCTCCAGCAATCCAATAGTGCAGGCTCTTTCAATAGGGACTTTCGAACTTTGACATTTGATAGCGGCCATATTGTTGAAGCTACATTGGCTGTTTTATTCAGTCGGTTTTGCTAAATCACCATGGATGAACATAGCGTTCAACAGCAGGTTCAAATGATAATATTGTTTTATCAAAATGGGTGTTCTGCTCCGCGGGCTTCGCCATTTTACGGTTGCCACAATCATCCTACCCAGATGAATATTCTCAGTGTGGTGCATAAATTTAGGTCCACTGGTTGAGTAAACGATAAACCAACATTCGTACGTTGACGGAATGCAAGATCTGCCGAAAATATCCCGGCGAGCGCTATTGATGGATGATTACCAATTTCTTTTGGCCTGAATTGGATGATATGGACACCAACGACATGTGATTTCAACAGGACGGCGCTACGTGCCAAACAGCTCACGCCACACTGGAAATTCTACACGAGCGATTCGAGGGCATGGTCATCTCACTTGGAGGTGATGTGAACTGGCTACCGAGATTGTGCGATTTGACCCCGTTAGACTTTTTCTTGTGGGGTTTTTTGAAGTCACAGGTCTATGCGAATAAGCTACAAACCGCGTGGCCTACAACCCATACCATCGGTCAAATTCAGCCTGATTTATGCGCCAGAGTCATGGAAAATTGGACATTTCGTATGCGCGCCACCCAGAGAAGCCGTACATAGTGGCCTCGATAGGTCTTTTAAACGAATAAAAAATTTCGATTATAGCTCACACACACTTTGTTTTATTTAAATTTAAAAATAGGAAGCGCTTAATGAAAGACCCTTTATATTCCACAACGTAGATTCTGATGATGGACATTCTATCCAGTTCTATCAGCTCTATAGGGTTTAAATCTAGTGATTGCTGCAGCCATATCATGATTTGCAAGAGTTTTTAATTTTGGATCTCTTGCAGGTAGTCCTGACAAAATTTTGATACTAAGATCCGAATCCTTCGCCAATTAACCTTAGTCCAGAGGTTATAGGGTTTCCTTCCAATAATATTTCGTACGAATCCTTATTCATTTTTTCAATCACTCGAACCAGATCTTCCACTTCCCTTGAAGAAGATCATAACCAGACCATAACTGAACCGCCTCCATACTTTTTTTTTTTTTTTTTTAAAGAACTTAACACTCAAGAGGGTATTATTGCTCTTAAAACGCCGGAACACAACGTTTTTCGGAAAATTGGATAGAGAGGGAGAGAGAAAGATGCTTGGATTCAGTGGGTATTTCGCTCCATGGGTGGCATCCAACATCTAATGGGGAGACTAAATTATGAGTGTAAATTGGACTTGATGTTGTATTTAGGCAAACATTCATCTCACAAGATTTTAATTGCCTGAAAGAAAGTCTTTCACTCACGACTGGTATTGAACCCCAAACCGTTCGATTGAGCCACGGCCACCCACGGCCACATACGAGTACTTGACAGTAGGAATTACACAGTTTGGTTGCATCTTTTGTTCAGCGCTGCGTCGAACGAAAACTCTCCTATTTGCCATAAATACCTCGAACTTGGATTCAGCGCTCCATAAAATTCGTTTGCAACTTTCTTCCGCCCAGTCTTTATGCTTTCTGTCACTCACTCTAAACTTTTCTGCTTGTTTGTGGTCGCAGCGGAATATTCGAACAGCAACTCGCCCAAGTACACAGTCCAGCATGTCTTAATCTTCGTTTGACCCTAGTCTAGGTTTATTCCGTGTTTAATGTATTTCAGAACGTATCTTAGGTGTTGTTTTTCATCTTCTTCGTTTGTTTGTTGTGATTATCAGCCAGTGCTTAGTTGTAGCTCGAGGCCGTCCTGATCGTGATTTACCCTCTAGACTTCCGGTTTGAGCGTGTCGTATAATGGACGCAGCACCTTGATAGCTTCAATTGCGAAAGAATTTCCCTCTGCGATTTGCTTTCTTCAAGAAGGGGGACGATTGCAGATCATTTCTAGATTGTAGTTTCCGCGTTTCCGCGACTTTTCCCATTTCTAACGAGTTATTTACTTAAGAAGTGAAAATTCTCAAATAAATTCTTATGACATGAAAGTGTGACAAAAGTAAGGCCTTTGAAATCCAATTGGACAAATTTTAGGATTTGACAACCGTTTTGATGTAAAGAGTGCTGAATCAACAACCAAAAGTTATAAAATTTGATAATTATGAAAAACCTAAACACTTCTCAATAAAATACAAAAGCGGTTTTCCCAAATTTTCAAACAAAACGCAGAGTGTTCATGTTCAAAAACGTGTGTGTAAAATCCGACTTTTTATTGAATGTGTTGGGTATTGCTCAGGCAGAAAATTTATGTAATAAAACCCAAAGCCCAATCTTATTCTCAAATTCAATCTCGATGCATGAATGAAGTCCTTTATCCAGGTTGGCTTCAAACTTTCGGCTGGCAGTGTATGGCATTGGGCGGTAAAGTGTTACCAAAAAAAGAACGTGATAGCTGACAGTTCAGGTTTATTTAAAATGGAGCGCTATACGAATGAACAACATTGTTGAACATTATTTTCAAAATAATGAAGGTTTGGCAGATACAGTTGGTCAGAATAGTGGAGAGATTAACTCAAAAATTCAGCAAATCGTTCAACGCAAAACTTCGAAGCAGTTCGTCAGAGCCCAGGAATATCAATTCGACATCGTTGTCAAGAATTTGACATTTCGAGAAGCTCTCTACAGCATATTCTCGCGTAGGGTTTGCACCTTCATGCGTAAAAAGTGCAATTGTTTCAAGAACTGAGGCCTACTGACCACGAGCACTGAAGATAGTTCGTTGAATGGATTATAAAACAACAACAAGTGGATACTGATTTTTCAAACAAAATCATCTTCAGGCTTGATGGCTTTGTTAATCGTCGAAATTGTCGAATTTGGGGTTTAGAAAGTCCATGAGTGATTATTGAGGCAATATACCTCACAACGTGTCACTGTTTGATACGGATTTTGGTCTGGAGGAATCATTGGACGGACTTTTCTTCTTTAAAAATGCAGCAGTTAATGGCGATCGCTATCGCGACACGATAATCCAGTCTGTTGTTGCTAAATTGGATGTGGACGACATGTGGTTTCAATAAGACGTACCATACAGCCCAAGAAATAATTCAATTACTAAGTAGTCCTACAATTTTCCGCGTTGGTGATCACAATCGGCCGCACAGATCACCCGATTTAATGCCTCGAGTCCTATTTCTTTGGGGTTTTTTGAAGTCTAAATTTTATGCCAACATGACCATGACCACCCACGCCTTAAATGAGCAAATTAAGCCCTATATCAACGAAATTCAGCCACATTTATGCAAATCTGTCATGGAAAATTTCTTCAAAAGCGAGCGTATAAGTTAACACCAACAATTTGCAATTGCAAATATCAACACGCGCATCACTTGTTCCCACAGAGTCATTCGATATCCAACATACGCATCATTTAAACAACAGCAGTCAATGTTCCCAGAGTGTCATCAAACACCTTCTCAGAAACACTCAGAGTTATGCACCGGACATGCTCCACCATCATGTTGCTGACACAACACCTGAAACATCATTCGACACCAGGTTCATGCCATACTTAGAAATTCCATAGGTTTCATTAGAACTATAAGTTAGATTTAAGTTCAGTTGTAATTTCGACTTTAATAAGGAAAGAGGTTCTAACCTCGCAACGCCCTCAAATAGTGCCGCGTAAAGTACAGTCGCGAACCGTAGAAAAGTGTCGCGAGCCGCAAACGCCCTTAAGTAGTGCCGCGGTAGTGCTGTGTTAAGAAACTGTGGTCCGAACATAATGACGGAAATAAAAGACCGTTTAGAACCCAAGTGCAGTGTTGAAATTGTAAGATGATCGTAAGAAAATCGCTTACAATCCCCGAAAAGAGGAGAAAATCCGAAAAAGTGTACACCGAGGATCCTAAGTAGCAGCCGCAAAAAGGAGGAAATCCAAGTTAGCGTCGGGGGACACGATGAAACTATTATTATTAGCGTAAGAAATTTTACTTGTAACCAATTTCAAAATAGTTTTAAATATTTTATAAAATAAGTTTTAGTTTAAGAAAGAAACTTTTTCCATACAAAAATCATATACTTATATTATATTATAAATATAAGCCTAGTAGAGTTTTATAAAAGTGAAACACATTAAAGTTATAGTTTAAGAGTTACGTTTAAATAACATTAAGTTCTTATCAGTACATATTTCCATTTGAAAACAAGAAGTGTTCAAATTAAATATTTTAAAAATGGCAAACGAAAATCCAATTCAACCATCCATCCTTAATTCCCAACAAAACTTTAATCAACAAGAGCCAAATGCCACACCAGCACTTCATACATTAATCACATCTATCGTAACTGAGGTATTAAATAGTCAAGGACCAAGATTAATACAAAACATTCTAAATCCGTACGCAGACCTTCCCCATGGCATTGATCAAACAATCGATGCCCATCACCGAGGCAATTTATCAGACCTCGATAAAATACCGAATGTTGTCCGCTGTCTAAGAGAATTCTCTGGACAGCCCGGTGAATTTAGCTCTTGGAAGAAGAGCGTTGAAAGGATTTTACGCTTATATGAAAATTCGAAAGGGACTCCGAAATATTTCGGAATCCTTAGTGTTATACGAAACAAAATTGTCGGCAACGCGACAACGTCGCACTCGAATCATATAATACTCCTCTAAGCTGGGAGAGCATATCGCGCTGCCTAGAATTACACTATGCAGACAAGCGCGATATGGGCACACTGGAATACCAGTTAACTTCCCTTATACAAGGCAACAATTCCATTCAAGAGTTTTACCAGCAAGTATACTCTCACTTATCCTTAATCCTGAACAAAATATCGTGCATGAACGTTGGTCCCGAAGCGCTTTCACTCTTGAGGCAGACCTACAGGGATAAAGCCCTGGATACGTTCATACGAGGATTAAAAGGGGATCTGCCCAGATTGCTCGGCATACGTGAACCAGCCGACCTACCCCAAGCACTTTATCTATGCCTTAGGCTAGAGAATCAAAATTACCGAACCAATTACGCGAACAACCAATGTAAAAAAATAAATCCGAATTACTCTCCACCTCTTCCTTCTCGTAAGGATAACCGATATCCTTCGATGCCCAGACAGCAAATGCCGTTTTACCCTCAAATCGCGTTCATTCTGCAACCCACCAGAAACTCAGGTTTTAATCAACAACCCAAGAATTATAACCAACAACCACCTAATTTTAATGTCCAACGTCCAAATTATAACCCGAACCAACCCAGACACCAAGTAAATCAGAATCATGGAAATTTTCCTCAACCACCACCAAGACCACCGCATAAAGGAGAGCCTATGGAAACATCTACCATGGGGGTAAACTACATGAACAGACCTCAAGGAAATTTGCCAGTAGCACAAAAAAGGCCACTCATACCATCTCAACAAAATATCCCACAAAAAATACAAAGGAACTTCCATTTAGATACGTATCCCCAAAATCCGGCTGATCAATACAGTATTGAGTTTGCGAATAATCCTCAACAAAACTTTAACCCATATGAGATGCCAGGAAATTTTAACGTAGACACGTCTTTTCAAAATGAACTTACCCAATACAATACTGAGATTGCAAGAAATGGCATATCTTATGAACAAAACCTAATGGATTACATAAATTCACAAGCTCAAGAAAGTACACAAAACCCTCAAGTCCCAACCGAAGTTATACCACAATTAAGTGATATTCATTTTTTAGGTTAGCCGACTCGTCGCTTCCCTATTTCGAAGTCATAAAGGGCGACGAAGTTTTAAAGATTCTTATAGACAACGGTTCTAATAAGAACTACTCGTATATACAACCCTCACTGGTAAAAAATCCAATAACAAACCAAAAATCTTTTTATGCAAATTCAATAGGTGGAAACGTAAGAGTTTCACACCACACATTCGTCAATCTATTTGGTCTGAACGACACAAAAACTAAATTTTTCCTTTTGCCTTCTCTCACTTCTTTTCATGGAATTCTAGGGAACGATAGCCTTAAGGAGCTATCGGCTATAATCCACACGAAGGAAAATTTTATGTTAATCCAAAACAAAGTTAAAGTCCATATAAAACAACGAACCTCTCAAAGTGTCAACTCAATATCCATAAGAACTAATCACCTAAATCAAGAACAACAATTTGCCCTGAAATCAATAATAATAATAATGACCCCGATACAAAATTGACATACGCCACAAATGTCAGGGGCGAAATACGAACTACAACCGATAGTCCGGTTTATTCAAAATATTACCCTTACCCGATGTCGTTAAAAGAAGAGGTTGATAGACAAATAAAAGAAATGCTCGATAACGGAATAATCAGACCATCAAGATCACCTTACAACTCACCGATCTGGATAGTGCCAAAAAAATTAGATGCATCAGGCGAGAAAAAGTACAGAGTTGTCATTGATTACAGGAAGTTAAACCAGGTTACCATACCTGACCGTTATCCTATACCAGAGATTAGCGAGGTGCTTTCTCAACTAGCAAAGTGGTTTACTGTGTTAGACCTTAAAAGCGGATTCCATCAGATTCTTCTAAAAGAATCTGATACAGAAAAGACAGCCTTTTCCGTCAACAACGGAAAATATGAATTTACACGACTCCCGTTTGGGCTGAAAAATTCACCATCGATCTTTCAAAGAACATTAGATGATATACGAGTACTTAGGGAGCATATTGGGAAAATATGCTATGTATACATCGATGATATTGTAATATTTAGCGAAGACGAACAGACGCACCTCGAAAACATCCAAAAAGTTTTTCATATGCTTGAAAAAGCGAATATGAAGGTACAAATAGATAAATGTGAATTCTTACGGAATGAAGTTGAATTCCTTGGATTTGTCATATCGTCGGAAGGCATAAAAACGAATCCAGAAAAAGTTCGAGCAATTGCTAATTTTCCACCTCCGAAAACCCTCAAAGATTTAAGATCTTTCCTTGGATTGTCCGGTTATTACCGACGATTTATAAAGGAATACGCAAAAATAGCGAAGCCACTAACATCTCTGTTAAGAGGGGAGGACGGGAGAATTTCGAAGAATCTATCAAGCAAGAAAATCATCACTCTAGATGACGAAGCCAGCGAGGCATTCTCGAAAATTAAGAATTCACTAGTATCGAACGATATAATTCTTATGTACCCTAATTTCTACAAGGAGTTTCACCTTAATACAGACGCTTCCAATTATGCGATTGGCGCTGTATTGGAACAGGATGGAAAACCTATAGCTTTTATCTCAAGGACGTTAAATAAAACCGAAGAAGAATATGCAGCAAATGAAAAAGAAATGCTTGCGATAATTTGGTCATTCACTTCCTTGAGAAATTGCCTTTACGGTTCCGCAAATGTTACAATATTTACCGATCACCAACCGCTTACCTTCGCTCTTAGTCACAAAAACCACAACGGTAAAATGAAACGGTGGAAATCAATACTTGAGGAGTACAACTACGAACTCAAGTATAAGCCCGGCAAAACGAATGTTGTCGCCGACGCGCTCTCAAGAATCCCACAAATAAACTCTATTTCAGCCTCTCAACACAGTGACGATAGCTCATCCCATGGACTAATCCAATCCGTAGAAGGAATTTAGGAATCAACTTATTCTTCTAGTTGGAGAAGAAATTCCCCATAGAATTGACTACCCCTTTCCCAATATTCGCCGAATTTGTTTCCGTCAGCCCTACTATAGTAAAGAGAACATAATTTCTATATTCAAGCGTTTCCTTAACCCTTCAGTTATAAACGGGCTTTTGACTAATAAAGAAACTCTAGGAAAAATTCAGATATTGTATAAGCTTTACTTTTCAATCTACAGAGTTCGCCATACTCAAACTAAAATAGAACCTTACTGACATATCAAAACAGGAAGAGGTTATTTTAGATACCCATGCAAGAGCACATAGAAACCCCATGGAAAACAAAGCCCAAATAGTACAAACATTTTACTTCCCTCAAATGAGTTCTAAGATTAACAAACTTGTCAAACAATGTCGTGTATGTAAAGAGCACAAATATGATCGCCACCCAAATAAACCAGTGCTTAACGCTACACCTATTCCACAATTCCCCGGACATATAATTCACCTGGACATATATTCCACTGAGAAGCATCTTGTTCTTATAGCCTTAGACAAGTTCTCTAAATATGCTCAGACAAAACTTTTAAAATCTAAAGCTACTGAAGATGTCAAAGAACTACTAAGACAAATATTATTCTCTTTCGGTGTCCCAAAAATTGTTGTCTTTGACAATGAGAAATCATTCAACTCATCATCCATATGTTTCATGCTTCAAGACCAGTTAGGAATAGAAATATTCAAAACACCCCCATATTCCAGTAGTGTGAATGGACAAGTAGAAAGGTTCCATTTTACACTATCAGAAATAATGCGTTGTCTAAAAACGAATCGCACCCATAATTCCTTCCTAGAGCTCTTGGATCGATCTGTATACGAGTACAACTACTCTATACACTCGATGACTGGAAAAAGACCTACTGAGGTATTTTTCGGTAGAAATGTTAGTACCAATCCCGAACAGTTTGAAAAAGCACGACAGGACAACATTAACAGATTACAGGAAAAGCAAAATAATGACCTAAAGTACCACAATCAAAAGAGGCATCCAATAAAAGATTATTCTCCCGGTGAAATTATTTATGTAAAAATAAATAAAAGATTAGGCACAAAATTATCTCCTCGCTTTAAACAGGAAACAGTAAAAGAAAATAAAAATAAAGTCGTTCTCACTGAATCCTTGCCGGTGCATAAAAGTTTAATTAAAAACTAAAATGATTTTCTTCCCAACAGGTTTATTGTGCCTTTGTGCATCGCAAATATCCAAATACTAGATTACTCAAAATCCCAACTAATTAAAATCAAAACTGGCCAAGCCAAACTGCAAGATGGATCATTCAAAATAGTCCACATAGTCGATCTTGAATCCTATGACAAAATCCTCAGGAAGTTAGAAGCAGCATCAAACGATATCCCATCCGACAATCCTATTCAACCCATTATATCCTTCGAAATACTCCGCATAAAAAATTACCTACATAAATTTCAAATTATTAAACGACCGAAACGCTCTCTTGATTTCATAGGTAGTGCGTGGAAGTGGATCGCGGGAAATCCCGGTCACCACGACTACGAAATATTAACAAATAAAATAAACAATGTGTTATCCAATAATAATAATCAGTTAATCATAAATAAATTAAGTTTAGATAAGATAAGATAAGTGAAATAAATAATAATGTTACTAATAAAATTTTAAAGTCAGTAAAAGAAAATACAAATTTAGAAAGTGAACTTATTATGAAAATTAAATATAAACTAGAAATTCTAAAAGAAGAAATTGTGAATTTGTCAAACGCTATACATTGGGTCAAGGCCAATATAATTAATTCATTCATACTTTCAAGTAATGAAATTAATGAAACTGAAAAAATATTAAAAAATGAAAATATACCATATGTTAACCTAGATGAGGCATTAGAGTTTGCAAATGTCAGAATTGCAGCCGATGCAAAGAATCTAATTTACATTATAGATTTACCTACAACTAAAAGAGATATATGTAATGTTTATTTATTAAGGGCTGTTAAAATAAATGATAAGATTAATAAAATCCCATTTGATTCAATTTTGAATTGTAACGAAAAAATATTTGGTATTTCTAAGCCGTGTGAAACCTATAATAAATTTTCTGTATGTAGACTTAAGAATGTCATAGATATTAGCAACACCACCTGTATCCCGAAGCTTCTAAAAAGCCGTGAACCTAAGTGTACGATCGCAAACAATCAACACATCCAGCCTATAGAAGAGATCACAACAGACATATTACTGCTCAATCAATTCGAGGGACCAGTCACAATTGATAATGAAACAGTAGTCCTTAAAGGCACTTATATCATCAGACATTCGAACATAACAATTGAAATTGGTGACAGGAAAATCACAACAAATCAGATAACAGATCACCAGCTGATGCCTGCAATCCTACAACCATCATCCGTAATGAGCAGAACAGAAGAAGTACTATCTCTCGAAATGTTAAAACAATTAAACACTAATAGTACTACAAAAATAGACCTTTTAGAAACAAAAAACAAAGTTAACTCCATTATTAACATATGCCTATCTTTTTCGATAATTAGCGTATTCATAACATTCATAGCCAGAACTGCAATAAATAATATGAAAAATAGAAAAACTAATACAGAAACAGTCAAAACTTCCACATCATTTCCTGCGCAAAGGACTCGAAATCAAGCTATAATTGGCATTGAAGATATTGCAAAACTGCTTTCTAACAAAACTGCAAACGAGGACGTCTGCACTTAAGGGGGGAGAAGTTAACACCAACAATCTGCAATTGCAAGTATCAACACGCGCATCACTTGTTCCCACAGAGTCATTCGATATCCAACATACGCATCATTTAAACAACAGCAGTCAATGTTCCCAGAATGTCATCAAACACCTTCTCAGAAACACTCAGAGTTATGCACCGGACATGCTCCACCATCATGTTGGTGACACAACACCTGAAACATCATTCGACACCAGGTTCATGCCATACTTAGAAATTCCATAGGTTTCATTACAACTATAAGTTAGATTTAAGTTCAGTTGTAATTTCGACTTTAATAAAGAAAGAGGTTCTAACCTCGGAAAAAAATTATTTTTTTAAAAAAAACATTATTCTAATGTTTTACTACTACTACTACTTTCTGTAACAATAAAAAATTTAATTAAAAACCTGTGTTCTCTATCAAAATTATTTCTTGCGTGGATTTTGGGACACCCTTTATTTCGTCATTTCCTACTTTCAACCTTTCTACATCTGTTTTTATTTCTATTTTCAGTTAAAGCAGAAGACGATGATGGTGACAATGAAGAAGACAACGACATTGAAGAAACCAATTCGCAACAACAACAAAAGAAAAAGAAGACCCAGGACATTCCTGAAGACCCATATGTCACAGCTGAATACGCTGCAAGCTTAGATATGACCTGTGTTAGTGCCAGAGTTAAAGCTCCAGAAATTCAAAATGGTTTTGTGCAAAAATACGACAGGTTAGTCCAATAATTTTCATTTTCATGCCTTCCATCAGAGCGCCAGACTTAACTGACATTACTTTGTAGGAGGCGCATTGGCGAAAGTATTTTCCTTGTCGCATTCTATTCGTGTAATGATAATTTTGAACTGGAGGATTCCGAACGTGCTGTCGTCTATTGTAGTCAAAAGAAATGGATTGGCCAGCTGCCAGGTTGTATATCTTTAGGCGACTACAACGAGGAAGGTAGGCAAATTGAAATTAGCTTTATAGGAATGTCATTCAAATGAAGTCCTTAGATTACGATGGTTACGATGAAGCTGGTGAGGATGAAGATATAGAGGAGGAAGAGGAGAAACCACCAGTGGTGTTGCAACCTTCACCTGAAACTGAAACGTCTACTGAAGTTCAGTATAATATTAAAGTGAGTGAAGAGGACCGAAGTGAGGTAACCACAACACCAGAACCAGTAACCGATATCAACATTGTTGTTCAGCCGACTAAAGACCCTTATACACCGAGAGTATTAAATCAAAGCTGTGGTCCAGAGAAGGGCGGTTGTGACCATAACTGTGAGATGGTATTGTATCCTGGGGAGAACGAACCGAGAGTTGTATGCAGTTGTTATTCTGGATTCACCCTGGACCCATACGACTACCGAAGATGTCATGGTAAGTTTGTGAGAAACTTGTTTTATCTATGGTTTCCATAATGAGTCCACTTGAAGACATCAATGAATGTGACATCAACAACGGTGGCTGTGAACAGATCTGTAATAACATACCTGGATCTTATGAATGCACATGTCAGGAGGGCTTACAGATTAACACAGTCACTGGCAATACCTGCGTTGGTAAGTTGTTTATTCCACTTTCATAAGTCGAATATCGGATTATGGGTTTACACATTAATCTGGTGATGGTATGAAGTAGCAATTGAACTAATCATCTCCCCCTTTTGTACAAAATCATTTCCAAAACTCTTTTATTATTCTGCTGTGCAAAGTTTCTCTTTCTGCATGTCCTGGTTTTTTTTTTTTTTTTTTTTTTTTGTGGTATGTAGTCCTGGGTAGTCCTGGGTATTTGACTCTTAAATGTGTAAACCTATGTAAATCTCTATTAGATTTATTTTCCAATTACACATCAACCAATATACATATAGATGTGAACGAATGTTTACTTCGTAACGGACATGGTCCATGCCAGGATACTTGCCATAATACCTGGGGTACATACACTTGCTCCTGCGATGGTCTACCTGGAACTAAATTAAGTGCTGATAGGATCTCTTGTGAGGACGATGGGGAATGTGCCATAAATAATGGTGGATGCTCGCACATTTGCCTTACAACATTGGGACGAGTATTTTGCTTGTGTCCGAGTGGTTTTATTCTATCGAAAGATTGGAAAAATTGTCAAGGTTTGTAATTTACTCGTATCTACAATAGAATAATACATTTTTCTGCATAGTAAGTACACGTTTTCAAATTGTACATAAGGGGAGTCCCTTGAACATCTTTTGACTACAACTGTTAGGTGCATTCGTGGGCTTACATGTAAGCTACGTATACTTGTAGATTCATTTCGAAATCAATCTAATAAGCGACTATTTTACTATTCGATACGAAAATGTAAAACACTGACCCCTGATCAATTAATCACTCATGTGTATCCATATAGATTTGGTGTGTAAATTTGTGAGACGTGACATGGATACAAATCTAAATCACTATGAAGCTGTGCAAAGCGCAGGGAGCTAAAGTAGTAGAATTATGGGTGAAGCAGTAACATGAATCCTTAACAAAACAATGAAATAAATCTAACCTGAAGCGCTCAGGATGCCAATGGCGAAAATAAAAGCACATACGAGTACTACCAGAAATTGCAGCAGTAAGGTGCTGGCATATAACATGCAAAATGAGATGGTGCTTTCAAATCAGTAACATGAAATCATCACTAAACTTCTAAGGTTTTTCACAAATCTAATAATATATAACTGACAAAGGAATACGAGAACACTCACGGAAATATTTCAACTTTTGAAGCATGCTTGTGATGTTACAAATGGTTTACCCGGTTACAATTCCATCCAGACAATAAAGGAGTAAACTGCGTGCCAATCGTAGTCGTCTCACTGTAAGAAAACCTAGAAATAGCTGGAACGTCAAATAGATTATGAAAGATTTGAAAGAAAAGTTAAACGCGCATGGAGATGCAGTAAAGTTTACTCCAAGTTTGAAGAACAAAGCACAGAAGGAACATTGGGACTCCCTAAAAAATCCAATGGTGGTGAATCATTCATCATCAAAATCTTCACAGGAGACGTATGTGTAGGTAAAGGATCTCCACGCCAAAACAAGCACCACAGCCTCGATCCTCCGTCAAGTTTATACTCCCAATTTTGTTTTTTTTTTTCTTGTGATATCTATGGAGTTTTGTGTGATAATATTTTGCCCCAAGCTATATAAGACTGCCATTTCAAATGTGTTTAAAAAGTTGTGTGAAGAAATTCATAAAAAGTGACCTGAGACAATGCACTCGCCTACTTAGGCTTTTCAGTTCATTATTTTCCTTCAAAAATCAAATGACTGGCGTTCTACTGCCGCAACTGTGTTACTGAAATTGAAAGACATCTCAAAAGGGCACCATGGGAAAAGGGGAAAGTCAATAAGTGAAAATATGGACAAGCCTATAAATAGTGGAGGGAGAATTTTATAGGTCTCAAAGACTAATTGTCTGTTCCCATTCGCAAGTTGGCTAGTACGAGGGTTGTCTGAAAAGTTGCCGACCGCAATATAAAGATAGCGACACTCGTCAATAAAAGTTAGTGAATACTAGTTGTGCATCTTTTGACAGTTACTTACCGAACTTTCAGTCATTTTGGACGCGCAGTTTTTAGTTGACAGTCGTTTGAGTGAGTCGATGTGAGTGTTTTTTTGTGAAAATGGAAAAATTTGAGTATCGAGCTGTTATTAAATTCTTGTTTTTGAAAGGCAATACGCCTACGCAAATCAAAAATGAGTTGGACTCTGTGTATGGGAACTCTGCACCATCATTTACCACAGTGAAATTTTGGGTAGCTGAATTTAAACGTGGCAGTAAGAGCTTGGGAGATGATGATAACATTGCTAAAGTTCACCAAATGGTGTTAGACGACCGCCGCATTAAAGTGAGAGAGATAGTAGAGGTTATAAAAATGCCCAAAGAACGTGTTTGTTACATATTAAATCAAGATTTAGGTATGAGAAAGCAGCCCGCGCGCTGGGTGCCGCGTTGGGTTACGTTAGACCAAAAACGTGTTCGAATGAACATTTCCAACGCTCTGTTGGCGCAGTTTAGGCGCAATAAATCCGAGTTTCGGCGCCGATTAATTACTGTAGATGAAACTTGGATACTCCATTATACGCCCGAAACAAAAATTCAGTCAAAACAGTGGACTGCAAAGGGCGAGCCGGCTCCAAAAAAGCAAAAAATGTTTTTTCGGCTGGAAAAGTGATCGCGACTGTTTTTTGGGATAGTAAAGGAGTTATCTTAATCGATTATCTTCAAAAAGGAAAAACCATTACAGGAGCACGGCCGAAAACGGCCACATTTGCAGAAAAAGAAAATCCTGTTTCCAAGGCAACGCGCCGTCTCACACCTCCTTCGCGGTTGCCATTGCGAAAATCCATGAATTACGATTTGAACTGCTTGACCATCCGCCTTATTCACCAGATCTAGCCCCAAGCGACTTCTTTTTGTTCCCTCATCTAAAAACTGCGCTCGGAGGACAGAGATTTTCGTCAAATGAGAAGGCAATCACCTTCGTGAACAATTATTTTGCAGAGAAAAACCCCAGGTACTATTTGGATGTGTTAGAGAGATGGGAGCATCGCTAGGAGAAGTGTGTAGAGTTACAAGGAGACTATGTAGAAAAATAAAAAAAAAATTTGAAAAAAAATGTCTAGTGTCACTGTTCGATCGGAAACTTTTCAGACAACCCTCGTATACGGGTATCTTAACTACTTGTATGCCTCAAAAATGTAAAGCTGTGCGTGTAAGCGCTTATACTTAATCAACAGGTAAAATTTTTAAACCACAAACACCTATTTTGTTAGTCTATAAATCAATAAGCCATCACAGATGGCTAAGTATGAAACATTGTTGAGTAATAACACCAAATATAAAAGACGGCCTCAATACAGCAAATTGTTGTGAACAGAAATATAAATGCCTCTGTACTCGTATGTGCCTACATATATCCTAAGAATTGTTGGCAACCATATGTTCACACAATTCGATCCCTGCAACTCCCAATGCAGCCCAGCGATGTAAAAATATTATCAACGACATCGAGAATTTGTAGCAGATATCATACGATACAGGAATCTGAATCCTCTTCTGAAATGAGTGGAAGAAGCACAACGATGTATGATTACCAAGTAACCAGCTGATATAGCCTCGGGAAAATACAGGAACCAAATGTTCGGATTCGATCAGGAAATTAAAGAATACATCAACAAGGGATATGAAATAAAAATAAATTCAAACGAGGCTTCTAAAATGATCGGCATTATACGACTATCAATCCATTTTCTCGGTTTTGAAGCCAAGTATACAAAAGAAATAAAAGGACCGTTTGGGATTCGGCAGACAAGGCGCAAGGGATTTCAACACTCCAGGCAATGTCTGAGATTTTCTCAGTGTCCTCTGACAAGATGTTCTACGATGTAGGACTGATCATGAGCTCAAAATTTGGAGCCACCTAATCACAGTATTGTGTACAATTCAGGAAAACTGCAAAGGACGCCTCAAACCCTCATTAAGAACCAATACAGCCTTGACGTAATTATGCTATCCAAGTAGATAATATACAAGACATCCACGAGGAGGATTTTGAATTTGGCACATCCAATCTAGTTTGCCATTTCCTCCGGATGGTTTCGAAGTTAAAGCTGCTACTTTTCTCAAATATTTTGATGCATCAAATGAGGTGAAGGATGAAGAAAAGTTATTGTGGATGTTGTGATTGAGAGCGCTGCTCTCACAAGACCAGAAACGCTGAGAGTGGTCCTAGGCAGACTCAAGATTTGTCCGCTCCTGCATAAATTATGGATATTCTGAAAGTCTCGGGCGAATAGAACTTAAGATGGATTACCATTCAAGAGAAAGTGGTAGATGATGCGACAAATCACAAAGAGGGCGATTCGTTTATTTGTAGATCGCAAAAGATTAGTCCCAAAACAGTGTGATAACGTGATATCCACCGCCGGAAGTTCACAAAATGTATGCACCACGTGAATCTACTTAACTGATAATCGATTACAACCGCCTTTCCAGATTGAACAATATTCTACATGTCACTCCGTATATAGTATGTTGTAAATACTGTCAAAAGGAGCGTGTTAGTGCACCAATGCCACTACAAATTGGTCAACGTCGCATATGCCAGCGTTTTCATACACATGTATGTAGTTATTTCAGCCAACTCATGTAGAAGGCACTTAGAGTGTATCAAGCGACTAATGTTTATTAGGTATATGAGATTATAAAAGGACATGTCATTGGTGATATTCTCTGATAATTTCAGGACAAGAAAGAATAGTGGCACACGAATGAATCGAGAGACAAATGTTCGTTAGTTGACAGCCATTTTATTTGTTTGTACTTTGAAACGACGACCCCGTCTATATAAATGTTAGGACTTGAGGTTTCTTCTTCGGAGAGACAGCAATGCAGATATTCGGTCTTAGTGTGAATGATTTGTATCTTCTAGCGCATTTCTCCACTTATAAAGCGTTGCTTGAAGGGCTGTCACATTATTGCCTGTGATAGCGTTATTATTTGTGGAAAGCAGATAAGTTGTTTGTATTCTGCTTCAGTAAAAAATGTTGCATGACGTTAAAAAAGCAACGGACTTTGTACACTGCCTTGATGTACTCGATTTTAAACTTTGAATTATCCGGTTATTCTCGCTGTGCATTTAACTGTCGTTTTGACGTCATCGTACATATCGCGGATCATTCTAATATGCTCCTCGGGTACATTTTGAGATCTTAGTGCCGTCTATCCATGAAGAGGATATGCAGATCCTTCGAAGCTCTCCGTTGTTTTCCCATTATTATTCGAAAGCTTTGAATAGCGTCGTATGTCGAACGATTGGATTCAGTTGTCAATTGACTGGAACTCGCTCGTAAATTTTTATATTATGCGACATCAGTTTCAATGATCGATAGTTGTTTCAAATTCTGGTGTCGCTTTTGCCTTTATACGAGTATAGTGGAACCAAAAAGTTCTCCCTCCACTGGTTAGGCATTCGATCGCCTGTCATCATTTTATTAAATAAAATCGCAAGCCATTAAAACCCAGGATTTCCGATTGTTACCGACACTTCGGAGGGTATATTATCGGGTCCAACCACATGACCCCGATTCATTTTTCTTGCAGCTGTACCCTGTGCGCTTCGTTCTTCTACTTGGTGTATGGATCTTTGGAGCTATTCTCAAAAATTTAGCGCCAGTTTATTTTTGCTACTGACGCCGGTTTTCGTTGGATGTCCTTTGGTTTTTTCATGAAAAATTTCATCAGCAAAAGTCAGTACTAGCTTGCTAGTGGTTCACCTATGATCACTTTAGAATTTTGTGTTCGCCGTTTCGCGTAATTCCAGCATAGTTGCTAATCTATCTGCGTTTGGTGCCCATCTCTGCAGTGCAGTTCTTGTTTACTAAATAGCTATTCAGTATAGTAAGGCGGTGTGATTTACACGGGCTTAGTATATCTTCTCCCACTGCGTTTCTTGTTCCAAAACCATTTCCTTCATGGCAGTCTACGTATTCGTAGTTCGATATTTCGATGCGCCCGTTTATATCTGCCCCGATGAAAAGCATTTCTTTCCTTGATATTCCATTTACTGGCTCATCAAAATCGCGCCAAAATATAAGTTTTTCTGATTTCGTACAGCCAAATTGCGAGGCGTACGGGCTAGCAATATTCCAAGTTTCGTGTTCAATTATCAGTTTCAATATTACTTTTGATTAGCTTGCGATTTTATCTAATAGCTCTGCTATTAAGATGATTGCCACCCCGGTCCGTTTCATTCGTGTGGCTCTGGCATTCGTGAATGTACATATCACGAGTATCTTCTGTAGGTATTATCCAGTTTCGTGGTTGGAAAGTTCTAGGATCTATTTTAGCGGTTTCATAAATCTCTCGGAACTAATAGATGGGAAGAAATTTGGACACCTGTGGCTTTTCAAAGCCAACTTATTCTAAATTTAGGCATGTCATCACCCTATTTAGATCCAACAGATTCTGACTATTATGTATATTATATTATTGACAATTTTCTGTTATAATTTGACAACTGTTGCCTGATAAAAATTCAAATATGTAGATAAGGGATTTAAGGGAAAACCTGTATTGACCTTTTAGCAGAAGATCCGCCAATAGCCGGCAAGTTGGCTGAGATATCCAATCACCCATTCGGCCAGCAACAAATTGAAGATATATTCAAGTGATTAGGTCAACTACATAGATAACTTTTTATTTCCTTTTTATTTCACTTTAATTAACTCCTTGTTTAACCTTTCCATAGATATCAACGAATGTGAGTCCCCAGAAATGGCTGAAAGATGTCCTGCCGGATGCGAGAACACAGCTGGATCCTACATCTGTCATCAGCATCAAACAGAAGAGACCCGAAATCATGAAGAGGAATCCAAAACTGAATCTGAACCTCAAACCACACCTGCATCTCCCCAACACACTCTTGTATGTGAAGAAGGATTCCGTCTCAGCTCTGATGGAAACTGTGTGGATATTGATGAATGTGCTGAGGGAATAGCTCGTTGTGAAAACTGTCGCAATACCCATGGCAGCTACGACTGCACATGTCCCTCTGGCTATGAGCTCTCCGAAGATGAGACAACTTGTGTAGATATTAATGAATGTGAGGCTTATTCAACTGAAGATGAAGAGGAAGAAGGCCAAACTCCTTATAGACTATGCTCACATGAGTGTGAAAATACCCAGGGTTCCTTTATTTGTAAATGCGCTGAAAACTTCCATCTCGATGATGACAAAAGGACCTGCGTCCAAGACACCTGCCAAGATCGGAACAATCCAGAACTCAACAAAATCCGATGTTCCTACACTTGCGAGGACAGTGCAGATGGACCAGTTTGCAAATGTCCAGATCAATATCAGTTGGCGGAAGATAAATTTACATGTGTGCCAACACCAAGTGGTCCTGATGCCTGCGAAGAGTTGGGCGGCAAGGAACGCTGTTTGCCTGGAAGTTGCCTCAACTCAGACGACGGCAGATACAAATGCGTTTGTCCAGCTGGTTTCAACGACGAAGTCTACTTCTGTAAGGATATCGATGAGTGTGCTGTAGGAACCCACAACTGCTCCCATACTTGCTTCAACACTGATGGATCATTTGTATGCTCGTGCCCTATTGGATTTAGGAAGGTGAATGGAGATGTCAGCAGGTGTGAGGATATTGATGAATGTGTAGAAAAAGAAGATGCTTGCGGGGATAAAGTCTGTCGTAACACAGAAGGTGGATTCAGTTGCATCTGCGAAGATGGTCGAGAACCAAATGAAAATGGCGAATGTGAAAGTTCTGATCTTTGCTCTAACAACAACGGAGGATGTTCTCATGATTGTTTAACATATGAAGGAAGGGTCCTGTGTAGATGTCCACCCGACCTTACACTATCTTCGGATGGTTACACCTGCATACATCAAGATGTTTGTGCAAACAATAACAACGGATGCTCCCAAATCTGTAACAGTCAACTGCAAGGATCTTGTTCTTGTGAACTAGGATATGAACTTCAAGAAGATGGTAGATCATGTCGCGACTACGACGAATGCATCGACAACAATGGTGGCTGTGAACACATCTGTGTTAACAAGCCTGGTGGGTATGAATGCTTATGCAAGCGCGGCTTTATGCTCTTCAATGGGTCATGCTTGGACATCGATGAATGTGCTTTAGATTCGCATAATTGTGCTGCAGGCTTATTGTGTCAAAATTTAAATGGTTCATATGCTTGCCAATGTCCGCAAGGCTTTGCTTTTCTAGAAGGATCGTCCACAGAGTGCACTGATTTTAATGAGTGCTCCTACAACAATGGCAACTGCTCTGATATTTGTATAAATTTACGCGGAAACTTTCAGTGTTCCTGTCCAGTTGGCCAAGTGTTGACGGATGATGAGAAGACGTGCGATTATGTTAATGGATGTCTCATAGACAATGGCGGTTGTTCTCATTCGTGTGTCTTCTCCAAACCGCTTACTACTTGTACTTGTCCGTATGGCTATGCTTTAGATGTCGATCAAAAGAACTGCATAGATGTGGATGAGTGTAGCTTGGGCATTGCTAAGTGCTCGCATTTATGTGTCAACAATGTTGGTAGCTTTTCATGCGCTTGTCCTGAGGGCCATGCGCTCGGGGAAAATCAACGTGACTGCGTTGATGTCGACGAGTGTGTCTATAATAATGGCAACTGTTCTACTATTTGCATTAATCTTCTAGGTTCGTTCTCATGTGCTTGCGAGTCTGGATTCGAGTTAAAGGAGGATCTAAGGACGTGTACGGATGTAGATGAGTGTACTCAGTCTCTTCATGATTGCTCACATTATTGTGTGAATGTAGTGGGAGGTTATGAGTGCTCTTGTCCGGCTGGCTTTGTTTTGGGACCCAATAAGTTGACTTGTAGCGACGTAGATGAATGTGCTGGCTATTCCAGCTGCAGTCATACCTGTCGAAATTCTCTAGGATCTTTTGAATGCGAATGCCCAGCTGGATTGGTTCTCGATGTCGATAAGAGGACCTGCATCGATGGAGACTTTTGTAAACGGTTACAACCACAATGTTCGCATTTCTGTGAAAACGTCGGCGAGGGATTCCAGTGCGGTTGTCCAGCTGGACTCACTCTAGGAAGTGACTCACTTACTTGTGTCGATATCAATGAATGTGTAATTGATAATGGTGGATGCTCACATACTTGCACCAACACAGAAGGATCATTTAGTTGCGTATGTCCTTATGGCTCCAGGCTGGAAGAAGATGGAAAAACTTGTCAAGATGTCAACGAGTGTGATGTCGATAATGGCGGTTGTGCACACTATTGCATCAACACCAAAGGAGGTCATACCTGTGAGTGCAGTGAAGGCTATGCTTTACAGGACGATGGATTCGGTTGTATTGAAAGTGATCCATGCCGTCGCAACAACGGAGGCTGTGAACATATTTGTGTTGCTGCTGGACTTGGTGCCAAGTGTGCCTGTCGGCTTGGATATATATTGAATCCTTCAGATAATTCCAGCTGCGTTGATATTGACGAGTGTCAATTTCAAGATACTTGTCCCTCTCAGAGCTGCCGAAATACTCCGGGATCATTTGTGTGCACTTGCGGTCAAGGATACGCAAAGAATAGTTATGGTCAATGTGTCGACATTAACGAGTGTGACTACCAGAATGGAGGTTGCACTGGTGAGTGTGTCAATCTTCCTGGTAGCTTTGAATGCAAATGCGCACGTGGTCTGCGTCTGAGTAATGACAGGAAGTCATGTGTCCAACCTCGTGATCAGTGTCAACCATTCCGACCACCGAAGCATGGTGAAATCCATTGTACAAGGTCACGTCATAAGACTCAACTCTACTATAAGACCAAATGTTCAGTTTGGTGTGTACAAGGATACAAGCTTGAAGGTCCTTCAGTAAGGCATTGCAACCCCTCTGGACAATGGGATAACTTTGAAAATAAGTGCGTCCGTAAGTATACAAATCAAAACACCAAACTGCTTTATGGATTCAACTAAATTTTGTTTATTTTTTAATAACTAGCTCAACTATGTCCAGCTTTGCCCAGAGCAGAATATGGAACAATTTTACCGGCCAACTGTTTGCTTGGCAAAACTCAAGTTGGCGAACGTTGCTTGTTGCATTGTCAGCATGGCTATGTGCCAGCTGGAAAGAAAGTCGCTGTTTGCCTTCCCGACCAAAGGTGGTCATATAATTCAACATTTGATTGCATTCCCTATGGCGCACCTATTCTAAATAGTTCCCCTCTTGAGGGCGTCCACCATCGATTTAGCTCAGTGCTTCAAACAGCAGATGTTAGGGGGCCGTATATCAAGTGTCCTCGCAACACAACTGTTCTTCTACCGTCAGGACAAAAGACCGTACACATTGTTTTGCAGAAACCAAAAACAAACTTGGACTATCGGTATGTGGAATCTTTTCCGGCATGGACAAGAAACCTGCAAGCTCATTTGGGTGCTGGTATACATGTCATCAGATTCCGTGGCAGAGACCCGATTACTCGACGTGGAGCTGGTTGTCGCACTGTTATCACAGTGAAGAGCAACGAACCACCGAAGGTGGCATTCTGTCCACCGTCATTTGAGGTTAGTTTATCAACAAATCAAGAGAGACGTTCAATCGTTTGGAAGGAGCCACAGTTCCAGAGTGAAAGTGAAATAAAGAGTATTTACAAATCAAATGTAGGTATACAGGGTGTTTTCTTGTGGAGTAAAGATTGAGGTGGAACTTTATTTTTAGATCCCTGGACAGTTATTCGGAGAAGGAGTTCATAGAATATCGTACGAAGCCACTGATGTCGATGGCCTGACAGCAAGATGCGAGTTCAATGTTGTTGTTAAAGGTGAAAACCTAGAGAATTAAGTCCTGACAAATGTTGCTAACAATAGTTTTTCTTAGCTTCTCCACCTCCATTACTGCCATCACTGCCATACACCTATAACTATCCTTCATCCCAGGATAGGAGTGCTAAACTTCTTGCAAACCATGATTCGTACATCATTTGCAATGGGCAGGCGCCAGTTAAACTTTTTGGCAATCAACCTGTAAGTATCCCCTACTGGGTCTTCAAAATGTTTGCTTATACTCGTACTCGTTCACTAAACATGTAATGTGTGTGTATTTTCTTTTTTATTTAACACTTAATAAATGTTTGTAATTTTTTTGTCTTGTATTGTTTTAATACTTTGTTATTTTAAAATTTAAAAATTATATAAGTGAGGGCTAATAACAAAATAGAGTAAGTATTGAGGCACTAACAGATGGATTTGTCTTATGCTAATAATAAATATTCGTATAACCGCTTTTAGCGATTATTTAATTAACATAAAGTAAAATAGTGTAGACATAATTAAATTGCATTCGGCTTTATATTGCAGGTCCACCGAAATTTTGCTTTCGATAATGGTCCGAATTTTCGTTCGAATTTGGCTACAATTTTGCAAATGATCGAGTCACTTTCTTTACCCGTGATCTGTTCTCCTATAGGACTGCCATATGAAAATGATTTGGCCAGAAAACTCACCGAAACAACGCGGCCTGGTTTTTATTCTGAAGGCGCTGCATTTCTAGAGCCGATCGATGATTTAGCTTTTCTGTTTAGGCATCATTTTGTTAGGAGTCGCTATCAATCAACTGTCAACTTTCTTTACCTTCTGTCCAGGAATGTAAAGGTCCGTAAATGAATTTGATGTTTTATGTCAGATTCGTTCCTATGCCTCCTTATTACAGCTTTCATTCCTGCTCAACGAATTTTACATTTCGATATACTGCAATACAATACCTTTCTTCTCACATCGTATTATGCTTAAAATTCAATTCTCTTTACAACTGAGGCCTCTGCGTCTTAAGTATTGAGTAAAATATTGTGAAATGTTTGTGTGGTAAATGGTAAAACTTATTTTTTTCAATACAATTGGTTTATTCAATACAATTCACAACCCAATCGATTATCTAAACCACTTTTACGTTTAATTTTTTGACATCAAAGGTCTCGGTGAGTTCTTTACCGGGCTTGACGGAGGAGCGTGCATTCAGCATCGTCATCCGTAGACGCCAAATCTAAACATTGCTCTGTATACCTCGTCTCTATTGATGCTGTCATACGCCGCCTTAAATTCGATGAATATGCAGTGGGTACCTATTTGGAGCTCCTGGGTTTTTTTCCAATATCTGGCCTAAAGCCATACTCATATGAATCAATTCAGTTGTTGACGAAGGGCTTCAAGTATTCACACAATTCGGCAGAGAGGATGTTGTAGGCGATGTGAGGAAGGCTGATGCCTCTGTAGGCGGAACAGTTCAGACGGTCTCCTTTCTTGAGGATCGGACAAACAATTTTACAGATGAGTTAATGTATGCTTATTATTAAGTCATCGCCTCGGCAGCCAGGCAGCTTAGATATGGGTGGACGGAATTATTGATTAACATCGTACAGGTTGAAGGGTTCATTCAATCTACAGAAATGCTCTATCAAAATCCTCAGCATCAACTGCGACTCTACTATTACTTTCCCTTGTTCGTCTCTACTCGCTTCGGTTCGTGGTTTGTACAATATCCGTGGCATGTCTTTTTTACCTTTTGGTAAAACTTTCGAATCTCATTCCTGGAGTAGCATCTCTCAATTTCCTCGACCGTGCGTTTCGCATGCTCCTCCCTCTTTCTTACTTTACTTAATTTTAAATTCATTTTTATTGATTCATTCGTTATTACATAATTCGTGCGGTTTGCTAAGAAATGGCGTAACTTATATTATTCTATTGTTATTATTCCATTGGAACATGCGTTGGAAAGCTACTGTCATTGTACGTCATTTCAGTATATGTCATTCATTTGAAGCGTAAACAACAATAATTTTTTTTCACTCAAATATGTCGAACTTTGTGCCTGAAAAAGTGTTTTTGCGGGGAGTTCTTCTTCATTACTTTAATATGAAGAGAACTGCTGCCGAAAGTCATCGTATTTTGGTGGAAGTTTATGGTGAACATGCGCTAGCTGAGCGAACGTGCCAAAAGTGGTTTGCACGATTTAAAAGTGGTGATTTTGGCTTGGAAGACGATGAACGTCCTGGGCAGCCAAAAAAGTTTCAAGATGAAGAATTGGAAGCATTACTCTATGAAGATTGTTGCCAAAAACAAGAAGAGCTCGCAGAATCTTTGGGTGCCACTCAAACAGCCATTTCAAAACGTTTAAAAGCAGCTGGATATATTCAAAAGCAAGGAAATTGGGTTCCACATGAACTCAAGCCGAGAGACGTCGAAAGGCGGTTTTGCATGTCTGAAATGCTGCTGGAACGCCACAAAAGGAAGTCATTTTTGCATCGGATTGTTACTGGTGATGAAAAATGGATCCATTACGACAACCCCAAGCGCAAAAAATCATATGTGAAACCCGGCCAACCAGCCAAATCAACGGCAAAGCCGAATATCCATGGCGCGAAGGTAATGCTCTGTATTTGGTGGGATCAGATGGGTGTGCTGTATTATGAGCTGCTAAAACCGGGTGAAACCATCAATGGACAACACTACCGAACACAATTAATCCGTTTGAAGAGAGCAGTGGCCGAAAAACGCCCGGAATATGCGACCAGACACGAGGCAATAATTTTCCATCATGACAACGCTCGGCCCCACGTTGCTATTCCGGTTAAGAACTATTTGGAGAACAGTGGATGGGAAGTCTTACCCCACCCGCCTTATAGCCCAGACCTTGCCCCTTCTGACTACCATTTGTTCCGGTCGATGCAGAACGCCCTCACTGAAATACAGTTCACATCAGAGCAGAATATCAAAAATTAGCTTGATTCATTCTTGTCTGCCAAGCCGGCACAGTTCTTTTGGGATGGGATCCACAAATTGCCAGAAAGATGGGAAAAAGTCATAGCTTCAGATGGGCAATACTTTGAATAATACTATTGTACACGTTTTTCTTAAATAAACGTTCAAATTTTGGA
Source organism: Volucella zonaria (assembly GCA_963966105.1). Taxonomy (NCBI): domain Eukaryota; kingdom Metazoa; phylum Arthropoda; class Insecta; order Diptera; family Syrphidae; genus Volucella; species Volucella zonaria. Next base: position 115,788,247 of record OZ014534.1, on the reverse strand, counting down.
AAAAAAACCGCACGATTTAAGTTACATACCCAATAGATAAAAATGATTATATCTAATTTAACAATGTTACTCATTCTAGCTTACTGACTCTTACCGAGCGCTCTAAACTTAACAATTTCATTCAAAGCTTACCTTTCGGCCTTAAGGACTATCTTACAATTAATCTTATCTATCAGTATTACAATATATGAAATTTCTAAGAAAAAGTTTTCGAAAAACTTAGATACCGTATCTTTTAAATTTTTTTTAAAACTTAAAACCATGTCCCTATTCTGCTTGACCTACCTAAGCTACTTAACCTAACTTAACTATAATCGGGGTGGTGAGCACTCGTAGCCTCTCGCACCGATGCCATAAAGCATCTGTCACTTCTCCGCGGCGCTGCCTTATGTTAACGAACTTAGCCTTTCCACGAGATCCCCCTAACTATCCTAAATCTAACTTACAATTAAGAGGAGTGTGTTACCTTAGTAACGTACAGACCTAGGAAAGCGAGTGCACGCCCTCCCCGTCTAGAAGCCATCAGAATTCGGTGTACTGTTTCTCGGCATCGATTCGATCCCTGTCCGCAATCGCGGGACTAAAACGGAAGAGCTCCTGAGCATTGGCGACATACTCGTCGAAGATGAGCCGCTTGTACCTCGAGCCGCGGTGGCGGTACAAGCCATCCCTGCTTTGCATTAATCCTTTAGCATCAATATGGAAAAATGCCTCTGGCGGGATAAAACCCAGAGAAGCGTACTCTCGTAGTCCATTTCATTGGGGTAATAAGCCCCAAAGATCAGGCTATTATCGTTGGTTATTGCCTTTGCATCGTGTCTTCGAATCACCTTATTCAGGAAATTGTCAATCCTATTCAGATTAGCCCCATCGTAAAGGGCTTTGTTGGGATAATATTTTTATCAATTTCCAATCGTCGCAATACGCCGTAATATGATCGAAATCACGTAGCAGAAGAGTATTGATGACTTCGATTTTTGGACCTGATCTGTACGCCACTAAATCGTTTGCGTACGCTATGGAATGACTGAGGGAACCTACTAGATCACTTGTGTAAATTTTAAACAGTATCGGATAAATCACAGCCCCCTGTTGTAAGCCGTTTTTAATGTCAAAGATCTTGCTCGAAATGACGTTGTTACATTTAACAACGAACTTCTTTCCCATAAGCATGTCATAAATCATATATAGCAGGGGTTTCGGCATGCCCATCCTGGTCAACTTATAGAAAAGCCCGAAAGCCTGCTCAAAGTCAACGAGGTAGGCACCCGTACACTAGTTCTTGCCTTTATTCCATTGTATGTCGGAGACCAGTTTTGACGCAGCATAAATAGTGTCATGCCTCGCCTTTCCTCAACCCACTTTAACAGCGCTCTATTTACCACTTTCTCGAATACCTTGCTAATATTCGGAAGCAAACAAATTGACCGAAGATTAGCAGGGTTAGTTCTAACTTTGTCCCTTTTCGGGATTGGATGTACCACTGCTGTTTTCCAATGCGTCGGATTATATGCATTATTCAGCGCATTGTTGAATAGCGTAGTAAATGTATCCACTGCTTCCAAGGGCAGGTGTCTTAATACGACGTTTGGAATACCGTCTACTCCCGACGACTTTTTGTTTTTTAGAGACTCAAAGATGCGCAGGAGTTCATCTTTTCGCACGAACAAATGAGAGGAAGCTCGTTCATCGTCGACGATGACGTTTGCCGCGTTTTCTTCATTGAATACGGTGAAACCGTGATTCTCGGATCGCCAGTTTTGAAGTTCGTTGCGCAGATAATAGTGACTTACGTAGGCCCTGTTGTCAATGTCGTGATTACAGTGAACAGGATTATTCACCGTATACACGGCCTCGAAAAAAGCTCCCAGCAAATTCATTTTCTCCTGTGGGTCTTCGACCACGAAATGACCGTCGCCTGAGTTGGCATTCTCTGGACTTATGCCGACGGTCAGTAGTGTCTGTCTGTTTTCAAATGTTTGTGGAATTCGGACACACTGAATGTCATTGTGATCTTTCCTCCTGAACAATTTATTTATCTGCGGGAACATATTCGGACTACTGGATTTTATAGCCCGAAACTTATTGCCCCAGTACAGACTTACAGACTTACAGTAATTTTCTTTAATTAATTGTTTTAGGTTTTTGATCAGTGACTTTAGTGCTCTTATTTCCGGTTCGTTTCTGTCAGTGAACTGTCTGTACAGCTGCTTAAGCCTCGAGAGTAGTCTACTTTTGTGTGCGTACAATGCGTTGATTGTTGGAATTCTGTACTTTTCATCCTGGCTTTCATCGAAGTATTCTATCCGAGGGATAGTCTGTTCCATAATCCGTTTGACAAAGTCTTGCATCGTCAGTAAATTACGGTCGATTTCTTCGTTTGACAAGTTTCTGTTAGTCGAGGGATCAATTCCACTCAAACGTAAATTACGCTGTAAGATTCTGGAGAAGCACGTCCACCATACTCTAAGGTAGTCGTATGAGTACACTTGATCATACTGCTCCAGCTGCGTTTGCTCGTTTGAGATCCGTATTGTGGTGGCAAGTCCGTAGTGATCACTATCGTACTCGAACGCTCGCAAACAGTTCCTTGTATTTCGGTCCGTGTTAGACAGTTCTAGTCTACTGTCTGTTAATGCCAAGTGCAGGAAGGAACCGGAAATCCTCCCTTTTTCTTCTAAGAAGCCGGTGTTCGTCTCTCCTCTCCTCCTCGTAGAGCTCGTAACCAGCACTAGTTCTTCTATGCAGCGCTGCTCTGTATGCATTTTACTTAGCTGCATTTGCTCGGCATTAAACCAGGGGTTTCATTGTTGTGGCCGAAACCGAAATCCAGCATATCAGAGGTGGGAGGTAGGGAGGGAGGTAGGTGAGAGTGGCTGTTGGAAACACCAACCCACTTAGGTCTGTTGGCCCATTGTGATGCCACGTGGATCTATGATCCTCTTACTAATGGAACCAGTTAGATCATACGATGAAGCGTAGGATACTGTTTACGTCTATATTTTTTAGGTCGTCTAGGTCATTGTGGAAGAAAGCTCATAAGTGAAGTTTTCTTCTCTGGGAGAGAGCTGGACATATACAGGGAAAGTGAAGGATTGTCTCCTCTTCCTCCTCGTCCATGCAGCTTCTACAGAAACCGTTTGTAAAAAGCGCCAAGCCGTCTTGCGTGCTTGCCCATGAGGCAGTGTCCAGTGATGACACATATTATGGTGCTGAGATGCTTCCTATTTAGAAGTATCAGACTCTTAGAGCGATTCGGATCTAGCTTTGGTCAGATCTGTTTAGTCGCTAGACATGTTGGTCCAACAATCTACCTAAGATCTGTTCTTTTATTGGCATCCAACTTTAATATTAATTTGCACGTAGCGACTGGTATATCTATCCTACCCTTTTCGGGTAGAATAGGTAGAGTGGTTCCAATTTTGACGAGCTCATCGGCCCTATAGTTCTCTAGAATGTCTCTGTGGTCCGGCACCCAGCAAAGATGAAGGTTGAACTGCTCTGCCATCTCCACAAGAGATGATCATTATTCAAGGGCGGTTTTCGAATTTAGTGAGACTGACTCCAGTGACTTGACCAGGACAGAGCTTCTTTAATCGCCAAAATTTTCGCCTGGAACGCGCTATAGTGATTTGGAAGACGGAAGATGAGGCTTAGATTTAGCTTATCTGAGAAAATCCCCTGCAGTCGCAGCCACTTGCCTGCTGAAAATATCAAGGGGTGTTAAATGAAACAGAATGTCTAATGCCGCAGAGGGACTAGACCGTAAAGCTCCGCTTATGCATATACATGCTGTTCTTTGCACTCTGCTTAGTTTACTGCAGTTGACTGCCTTGTCTAAGGCCGTCCACCAAACGACAACCCGGTAAGTGAGTATCGGTCTTATGACCGAGATGTATAGCCAGTGGGTTATGCGGGGTTGAAGGCCCCATTTATTCCCAATGGCTTTTTTGCAAGGAATAAAGCTGCTGTAGCTCTATTGACTCTTTCTTGAATGTTAGGTTTCCAGCTTTGCTGTATCGGAGAAGACTAAGCTGGTACCGTTTATTGAGGGAGGGTCTATAATTGGAATTTTGTATTTCCTGGAAAAGAGGACAAGATCAGTTTTATGGGGATTTACTCCCAATCGATCTGCCCAACGAGTAAATCTATTGAGATTTAATTGAAGGAGTTCTTTAATGGTATTAAGATGCTTACCTGAGACGGCAATAGCAACGTCGTCTGCATAGGCAATCACCATGCTACCACCCGCTTACAGGTATATGAGCAGTTCATTAACCACTAAGTTCCTGAGAAGGGGAGAGAGGACACCGCCTTGCCACGCACCTCTGCTGATACATCTTTTAGCAAAAGCCTTACCCAGTTTGGAGTTGATTATCCTGCTGTTTAGCATAAGACAGATCAACTCCTCAAGTAAGTCGTCTATTGCGGATGTTTTGACGGTATTAAAGGGACGCTCTATGCCCAGGAAAGAAACCATTGTATACTCTCTACATTGTAGGGATCGTTCGATGTGGCTGGTCAGTGAATGCAGAGCCGTTTCCACCGACTTTCCTTTACAGTAGGCATGTTGAGCCGTTGACAGAAGTCTTGGATCAATTTTAGCCCGTCGTCCTATAGTTTTCAGAAGGAAAGATGATAGACTTATAGGTCTGAGGTCCTTTGGGAAAACATGAGAACATTTTTCGGCTTTGGGAATGAAAAGTACATTAACTTCTTTCAATGACAGTGGAATGTGGATCAGTTCTACACAGCTCCTCATAATATTTTCTGGCGAAGGCAGGAGGACCTCTGTAGCTGGGCATGTATTATACCGTCCGGGCCAGCAGATTTGTATGGTTTGAAGCTATGCAGCGCCCAGAGCTTGTAATCAGACCATGAATTTTGGTCCCGGTTGCAGTAAGCCTGTTTGGGTTGCTACTGGCTGCAAATCGGGAACGACCTGGAAAGTGGGCGTCCAGTAGCAGGTGATATCTCTGCTCACTTTTTAGCGATGTTGCCATTGGTCTGCGATATACGATGCTGGTGGCATAAGACCATTCGATCGGAAAAGGGTTTGGCGATCTATTGCGATCGTAGCCGTGCCACGTCAAAATTCCTCACAGTATGTACACGCTTGTTTTTTGCAATGTTCGGGATATCCGCAACCATTACAGGGTAATGGTCCGAGTCGATGTTGGCCTTTGAAGCGTTTGGACATCCATAATACTGTAGAAATGCCTTGCGTCGATTGCAATGTGGCCAATCTGGTTGACGGTTAATTGATAAGGAGATCTCCAAGTCCCCTTGTGAACATCGAAATGTGGGAACCGCGTGCTCGCTACGGTAATGTTTTGCCCCGCTGTGAAATGGATTAGAATCCGTTATCGCAGGTGGTGTTGTACCGGTTCTGGCTTCCGACAGTACTACCAGAGATGCCCTCTCTTCCTAGCTTTGCATTAAAATCGCCGAGGACAATTTTAATATTATAACATCATCATCGTCATCTTTCTCCTCTATGAGGACGTAAGCGCATATAAGGTTTATGTTGGCAAATTTATCCTTAATACGAGTTTTTATGAGGCGCTCGTCCACATGCCGGAAACTCAAACTTCTTGCCAAGGGCTGCCTCTACCAACAAATCCGCATCTAAATAGGCGGTGCTTTAGCAGTGTACCGGTTTTCCGTCTTCTTTATATCCGGCCTATCCCATTGGATTTCTTGGATGGCGGCAACATTTGTTTTGCAGCAGTCCAGGGCCTCCGTTATTTGTTCGGCTGCACGTGGCCCAATAAGGGACCTAACATTTTACGTGCAGACAACGAAGTTTTCCTTCTTTCGTCTATAGGGGTTGTCAACCCCTAACGAGGCTCCCAAACCCCCTTCCAACTAAAAAGCACGCTAACAAAAAACGAAGCTCTAATCCCGATCCCAACTGGAGCTTCAAAACGAACTTGTTCCCCGATTTTAGTCCCCCCTCCTCACTTATCCGACACAAAGCCCTTACACACTAATCCTCTAATCCGCTAATTTCCAAAGTTCCACCCAAGTCCCCGCGCCAACGCGTCTCTTTCAACTTAACCCCAATCACCCACATTATCCCTTCTCAATCTTCTACGCCACCGATCCCAGCAAACAACTCATTTCCTAACTTCGACCTACAAACTGGAGCTAAGTACCCTAATTTTATTAACTTCCGTACCCTAAACCCAACATCTCATCCGGCGCCCAACTCCATATCCAACCACGAATCTCCATCTCCCTCCTCCACTGCCCCTATTCTTGATCCTCTTTTTCCCCCCACAGTTAAACTAACCCAGCAAACAATGGAACTACAGAAAGTCGATATGCACTCTCTAGGCTTAGAGAGAGAAAGATATATGAAAACATTCGTCTCTTTCTCGCCTATCTACACGACAAATCGGACTCGGTCTGCTACGAAGGGAAGACCAAAACCAGCGTCATGGTATCCATCCAGCAGGAAGGCCTCCCTACCGACCCTATCAGTCTCAGGAACCTTTATGTCAGGTACCACGATATTTTTAGCATGTCCCCTCAGAAAGTAGCAGACGACCTTGCTGCATTCGGCCACTACGTTCACTCTAAACGAGTCTCACACCTACAGCGAAGCCGAACTGACCACGATAAATTTTTTCGTCCATAACGTGCCTTCCTCGTCAGCACTTAAACCATCCCGCCATACATCTCCACCCCACAACATCCCTCTTACATTTTACTACCAGAATGTAAGAGGACTTCGCTCTAAAACCAATGCTGTCCTACGTCAATCGCATTATCTTCCCTTTGATATTTATGCCTTGACTGAAACCAATTTGTTTCCCGACATAAAGAACCAGGAATTGTTCCCCCCTACTTTTAATGTTTTTCGCGACGACGATCCTACCCGCCCACATGATGATTCCCCCTGTCGAGGCGTCCTACTGGCGATCCACAACAGCCTTAACTCTTCTCCCATTACCATCTCTTCATCCTCTAAAGTCGACTTTGTCGCTATAAAAATATCACTCCCCTTCAAGTCCCTTTACGTTTTATGTTGCTACATCCTGCCAGCTCAACCTACCGAATCTTACCAATTTGTTGTCGATGCGATAGACTATTTAATTGACCTGTCTGACTCTACTGACGATATCTTTGTTTTCGGCGACTTTAATCTTCCTCAGCTACAGTGGATTCCATCAGACGATCAATCGTTCTTCATCGCTTCAAATGCCAACTCAGCTAAGGAATGTCTCTTCTTAGATCGCTTAACAGACTCAAGTCTATGCCAAGTCAGTGGTGTATCCAACTATATGGGCAGGCAATTGGACCTTATTTTCACAACAGATTCAATTAACTCCTCAGTCTCACTTTGTCCCCTATCTCTCTCTACAATCGACAACTACTTTCACAAAATCAGTGACTATCTTAGCAGATCCCCCTTTAACTTTCACAACCTAAGCGTAAATGATGCCTTATCCATTTTTATAAAGAAATATTTAATTCTTTCAGCCTTTACGTTCCGTTTTCCCGCCTTAAAACATCATCTACTAGTCCTCCCTGGTATAATCGCAAGCTTCGTTCCTTACGAAACAAGAGAAACAAGTTATGGGCTGTTTTCCTGCGTACCAGATCCTTGTCCGACTATTCCAACTATCTTGGTGCTTATCTTCATTTCACCGAACTTTACGATTCCCTTTACCAGCGTTACCTTAACAATGCGCAAGTCAACCTTATAAATGACCCTAAGTCCTTTTACCAATTTGTTAACTACAAAAGAAAGTCCGATGGTTACCCTCCTTCCCTCTCTTTCAACAACAAGTCATCAACCGATCCACTCACCATTGCCAATCTATTTGCCAGCTTCTTTAAACAATCCTTCACCAACGACTCCTTTGTACCAGATCCATCCTATTTTCGTTACCTACTGAACTTCTCCAACGGCCCACTTCTCTCTCACATCTTGGACCCCTCCTATATCGAATATAAATTACACCAACTCAATGACGAATTTACACCCGGTCCAGATGGCCTCCCTGCCATATTTCTTAAAAAATGTTCTTCGTCTCTTTCCCTTGCCCTTTCTGATCACTTTCGTCTATCCCTTTCAAAAGGAGAATTTCCTCAGGTTTGGAAAACCTCCTTTATAACCCCGATCCACAAAAAGTGATCAAAGAACGAAATTACAAACTATCGTCCAATCGCTAAACTCTCCCATATACCCAAACTCCTCGAAAGTATTTTGTATGCAGCTCTAAGTTTCCAATGCAAATCACTTATTTCCCTAGACAACATGGCTTCCTAAAGGGTAGGTCAACCACCACAAATCTCGTTGAATTCGTATCCTTTGCCATCTCTGCCCTAGAGAACGGCAACGAAGTCGATGTAGTTGCAACCGATTTCAGCAAAGCCTTCGATAAAATCTCTCATCGATTAATATTCTTCAAATTGTCTGCCCTCGGCTTTGAACCCATACTGTTAAAATGGATATCCTCTTACCTCGAAAACCGTTTTTACAGTGTTCGTTTTAGGTCAGCCCACTCCGCTCCATTTTTGGCCACCTCTGAAGTTCCTCAAGGTAGCCATCTCGGTCCCCTTCTCTTTATATTAACCATAAATGATCTCGATAGGATCATCAAATACTCGTCCGTCTCCCTTTACGCCGACGATACCAAATTTTTCAAAACCATTTCCTCTCCCCATGACTCCTTCCTTCTTCAACAAGACCTTGATAGTTTTTTGATCTGGTGCCTCAAAAATTGTTTGGAACTTAATATCACCAAATGCGAATCCATCACCTTTTCACATAAGCGGCTCAAATCTCCTCCCCGACTCTACCTTCTCCACAACCAACCTATCTCCTCCGTTGAATCTCTTCGCGACCTCGGCATTTTGTGTGATAGGGAGCTCAACTTCCGTTTGCATATGGATGGGATAATCCTTAAAGCCAACTCTGCACTAGGTTTTGTAAAACGATGGTCCAAAGAATTCACCAACCCATACGTGACCAGGTCCCTCTATATTACCTTTGTTCGTCCCCTCCTAGAGTACGCCAGTCAAGTATGGTCCCCATATCATCGCGTTCATATCTCGAGAATCGAAAGCATCCAGCGCCGTTTTCTTCGATTCGCTCTTCGAGGTTTGCCCTGGGATGATTCTTTTACTCTGTCCCCCTATCAAAACCGTCTCAAGCTTATTAACCTAAACACCCTTGAGGAACGCAGAGATGCAGCCGACTTTCTCTTCATTCATCGACTTCTTTCAGGTCAGGTTGAATGCACGTCCCTTCACAATTCTATTTTCCTCAACACTAACCCTCGTCTCTTCTATCTCCCAACCCACCACACCACCTATGGCGCGAACGAACCAATCTCCCGCATACTACGAAAAATTAATTCAAACCCTAGCGTCTTTGACTTCCACCGCACCACTTCCTACCTCAAATCGGTTCTCCTTCACCAGAATAACCAACCTTAGTTTAAGTTTAATTTTAAGTTATAGCTTGGCAATCGCATATAAGTTCCCTTTCCAAAAATCGCCAACGATTGTCTGATATACCGGTCAACAGGCTCTTAAGTTTGCTTGAAGTACCAAAAGTTCCACCTACTCGTATGTTATCATACTACTGACATTTAACATTTAATAACTGACCTACACAACCAATTTGAATATGTCTTGCGGAATTGCCAATTGTGTAATCGATGACAGTAATGCTGACTGGGTAGCTTGCAAGGGCATTTGTGGGAACGCCTTTCATGCCGTTTGTGTCGGGTTAAATAAAAGAAACACGGTGTTTATTAAAGAATTTTCCGATAACCTACTTTTCTTCTGTGATGAGTGTAAGAGTATCTCACTTTCACACGTACTTTTGGCAATAAAATGCCTAAGTGATTCAAATGACTCCTACCAGGACGCACTCGCCAAAAAGATTACGGATAAAATTTCGGTAATAGAAAACAGTGTTAAAAGTGTTGAAGAGTTACGTAACTCAGTGCAGAACTCAGCAGATGTAATAAAATCAAAAGTAAAGCACATGGACAAACAAATTGCTGGTCTTATCGAGTTAGACTCCGGGAGATCCAGGAATGAAGAAACTCCCTAACATCACCTCGATAAAGTGTTGATTGACATTAAAGCTATGTGTTCTGCGCAGGTTATCTCCAACCAAAAAACCTGCGAGATGATAAACTCCCTGCGTGACGACATAGACATTAATTTTCAGTCCTCGTCACACAAACAACTCTCTCCCAAACACTGTGATCCCATGCTCGAAGTTATCTTCGATAAAGTGAACGATGTCGGCGACGAACTTACCGCGACTCGATCCCTCGTATGCGATATTGAACATCACATCGCAGCAATAAACAGCAAAATCGTTGATACACAAAACTTGCCGCAGCCTTACCAGAATGTTCCCTACAATACATCACTCATGGCTGAATTAATGGAACCTGAAGTGGATTCACGCTCACCCCCACATATAAGTCATCTGTGGACGGTTCAACCCACTGATTCCTGCGAAGTTTCTTCCAACTTAACAGCAGAAAATATTTCTATGTCAGCTCCTCCAATCGCTGCCCCACGGAAGCTTATCAGTCATTTTAATTCAACTTGGACACCTTCCGAATGGCAACGTAGACTTGATAAGCTTGCTTCGAAGAATCAATTGGTCACTACGCTTCTTATCAAAGGCGCCCCCCCAAACGCTGATGTTGATTGGATCTCAAATTTCTTCGAAAAGAAATATGGCATTACCATTAGCCACTGCAATTTGCTTCCTACATCTCACCACAGAAGCAAGCGCAGCTTCAAGCTCAATCTTCCAACCAAGTACGAATGGTTGTTCCATAATCCTGCCAATCAATCCATCAATCTTGGAAAGATGCGTGTCTGCAAATGGTTGGAAAATACGCCCAAGAAGCAGGATAAAGCCAAGCAGTCCGTTATACCTAAACCAAGAAATAAGTTAGTAAATAAATCCAATTTGCCAAAACCCACCTCCTCTTCCCACAACAAACCCAGCTCCAATTGGAGTTTTAAAACAACAATTTTTCCTAATTTTAAGCCGCCCACCCAAACTCCAACTCCCCCTATTCCACCTCAAGTCAAGCCCCAACGTCAACGTGTCTCTTTCGACTTAACCCCTACAACCCAAACTCCTGCCACTCAAACTCCCACCATTCAACCCCTAACACACACGCCTTTCCCTAATTTCGACCTCAGAACTGGAGCTAAGTATCCCAATTTCATCAGTTCTCACATTTTAAACCCTATTTCAGAAAAACCAGCCGTTGCGACACCAAACTCATTAACCACTCCCTCTTCTATTGACCCCCTTTCGCCACCCACTGTTAAATTAACGCAGCAAACTAGCGATACCACCGAATGTCGCTATGCGCTCTCTAGGCTTAGAGATAAAAAGATATATGAGAATATACGTCTATATCTCGCCTATCTGCACGATAAATCCGACTCGGTGTGCTACGAGGGTAAAACAAAAACAAGCGTCATGGTTTCTATCCAGCAGGAAGGCCTCCCTACAGACGTTACCAGTCTCAGGAAACTTTATATAAAGTATCACGAGATTTTCAATACGCCCCCCCAAAAAGTTACAGACCATCTTGCCGCTCTTCGCCACTATGTACACTCTAAAAGAGTCTCACACCTCCAACGCAGTCGCCTTGACCATGATAAATTTTTTCGACCCTAAAAAGTCATGCAAAAACCTCCCTCTCACCTTCTATTACCAGAACGTAAGAGGACTCCGTTCTAAAACCCACGCTGTTTTCCACCAATCTCATGCTCTCCCATTTGATATCTATGCTCTGAACGAAACTAATCTTATCCCCAACATAAAAAACCAGGAGTTATTCCCTCCTTCTTTAAATGTTTTTCGGGATGATGATCGCGCACCCCCCTTGATTGAATCCCCTTGTCGAGGTGTCCTACTGGCTATTCACAACAGCTTGGACTCCTCTCTCGTTGCAACATCATCCTCTCCTAAGCTCGACTTTGTGTCGGTTAAAATAACCCTCACTCGTAGATGCTTGTATGTTATGTGTTGTTACATTCTTCCGGCGCAACCTATCGAATCCTACCAACTTGCCATTGCAGCAATTGACAATTTGATCGACTTATCAGACTCGCTTGATGATATCATTATCTTCGGCGATTTTAATCTGCCTCAGCTGAAGTGGACTCCATCTGAAGACCTATCTTTTTTCATCGCTTCCAATCCCATTTCTACTAAGGAATGCCTATTCTTAGATCGGCTAACAGACTCTAGTCTATGCCAAGTCAGTGACGTTTCCAACTATATGGAAAGGCAATTAGAACTTATCTTCACAACTGATCCCATCAACTCCTCAGTATCGTGTTGTCCCCTATCTCTTTCAACTATTGATAACTTTCATCCTCCACTTCTTCTCTCATTTTTCCACAACTCTCCCCTTCAGTCGCCTCCCCCCTCAATTCTATTTTCTTACAATTTTCACAAAGCTAATTTCCGTAAAATTAATACTTATCTAAGCAGTGCTTCTTTTGAGTTTACCAATCTATCTCCGGTTGATGCCCTCTCCATTTTTTACAGAGAAATATTCAAATCCATCTGCCTTTATGTGCCTTACTCCCGCCATAAAACTTCTTCTACATCCCCTCCTTGGTATAATCGTAGACTTCGCTCTCTACGAAACAAAAGAAACAAGTTATGGGCGGTATTCCTTCGCACCCACTCTTCTTCAGACTTTTCAAATTATCTAGGTACATATCTCCATTTCATTGAACTCTATAACTCTCTCTATCAGCGCTACCTGAATAGTGCGCAAACCAATCTCATAAATGACCCCAAGTCCTTTTTTCAATTTGTCAATTGCAAAAGTAAGACTGATGGTTATCCTTCCTCCCTCGCTTTCGAAACCAAAACTTCATGTGATCCTCCTACCATCGCCAACTTTTTTGCTACATTTTTCAAGCAATCATTTGCCAACAACTCCTTCGTACCAGATCCCTCTTACTTCAATGATCTACCAAATTTCTCTATTGGTCCCTTTCTCACTCAAAATTTCGATCCTGCAGTTATTGAAGAAAAGTTACAAAATCTTAAGGATGAATTTGTACCTGGCCCAGACGGACTCCCCGCCATGTTCCTTAAGAAATGCTCTTCCAACCTGTCTCTGCCCCTTTCCTACCTTTTTCGTCTATCGCTCACACAGGGTGAATTTCCCCAGATTTGGAAGACCTCTTTTATAATCCCAATACACAAAAAGGGATCTAAGAATGAAGTTACCAATTATCGTCCGATTGCTAAATTCTCTCATATACCCAAACTCTTTGAAAGCATTTTATACAAAGTGTTAAGCTTCAAATGCAAGCCTTTTATTTCACCCCGACAACATGGTTTTCTAAAAGGTAGATCAACTACCACAAATCTAGTTGAATTCGTGTCTTTTGCACTCTCAGCCTTAGAAAATGGCAAAGAAATCGATGTTATCGCAACAGATTTCACTAAAGCATTTGATAAGATATCTCATAAATTGATCCTTTTCAAATTGTCTGCTCTCGGCTTTGAGCCGCTCTTTTTAAAATGGATTTCTTCTTACCTGGTAAACCGATATTATAGTGTTCGTTTTAGATCCGCCCTTTCAGTTCCATTCCTGGCCTCATCTGGAGTTCCACAAGGCAGTCATCTTGGCCCTCTTCTCTTCATTCTTACTATCAACGATGTTGAGAGTGTCATTAAGCACTCTCCCCAGGACTCTGCCCTTCTTCAAGAAGACCTTGATCGGTTTTCAATCTGGTGCCTCAAAAACTGCCTAGAACTTAATATAGCGAAATGTCAATCTATAACCTTCTCACGTAAATGCAACTCGTCTCCTCCCCGATTTTATTTTCCCTATGGCCCACCAATTCATGTGGTTCAGTCTTTTCATGACCTTGGCGTATTATTCGACTGTGAGCTTAATTTCCGTTCGCATATCGATAAGATGATCCTCAAAGCTAACTCATCACTTGGCTTTATTAAACGGTGGTCCTAGGAATTTTTCAACCCGTATGTAACCAGATATCTCTATGTTACCTTTGTTCGCCCCCTGCTTGAGTATGCCAGTCAAGCTTGGTCCCCTTTCACCGGGTTCATGTTTCCCGAATCGAGGGTATTCAACGTCGATTCCTCCGATTTGCCCTCCGTGGCCTACCATGGAACGACCCTTTAATCTTACCTCCCTATCAAGACCGCCTCAAACTTCTAAATATAAATTCGTTAGAAGAACGTAGGAATATTGCTGACGTTCTTTTCATTCATCGTCTTCTCTCAGGTTCCATCGACTGTGCATCCATTTTGAACTCCATTTCCTTCAATACCAACCCCCGCAATCTACGTTGTCCTCGTCTCTTCTATCTACCGGTCCACCGCACCTCTTATGGCTCCAACGAACCTACTCGTATCTCCCGAATGCTCCGAAAGGTCAACTCGAACCTCTCCCTTTTTCATTTCCACCTGAGCACTCCTCGTCTCAAACAAGATCTCCTCCATCACTTCCTTGGTCACTAGCTCTTAAGTCTTTCTGTTAGTTTTTAAGTTAGATTAAGCTTGTATTAAGCCAATAAATGGGGGAATCAGCCCCCACCAAAATAAAATAAAAATAATCTGCTTTAAAATATCTTTGCGTGACATTTGTTCGCCATTTATGCAAAGTGTGCAGACATTGTATCACAATGGCGCTTCTTAGATCCTGCTCAATTTAGGCTGCCCCTTCTATTCATCCGCCGGCGGCGCTGTCTACACACACTTGCAGGATACGCAAAATCCTTGAGCAAATGCGGAAACCAATCAATCCCTGGTTCAATGTTCAGATCAACAATTTTAATAAAAGCACAATTTGACCTTAAGAGAGGAAAGCACCAGCACCTATTTCTAGAACATGGAACATTTCACATTTCCAAATGATAACAAACGAAAACAATTTTTTTGTGTGTTATGAACCGACAAATCTCTGCGGGAGGGTGTGTCATTCATAGAACACACGTTTTTCAAATATTTTCTGGGAGCTTACTTGCACCTTAACCTTTTCTAATATAAATTGCTTTGATTCGATAAGAATTATATGTACGAGTATGTAGTTTTGAATCATCGATAACACAATATTCCTACTAAAATATTGTGCTTGTATGCAATGATTTTGAATGCACATAAAACGCGAAATACAATAATTCTTTCCATTTACAGATAAATCTACCACCTGGGTGTGTCATTAAAAACGTTCGAGTTAATCCAGTCCGACAATATCTGAGGAGAAGATTAATTACCCACCGATGGATGCCATTTAGAAGTTTTTAATCAATTTCGTATGCTTTGATGTATCTCTTATACTTGTACGAGTATCTCAGTAAAAATAAAAAAATAAAAATTGTAAAAAAAAATTTAAATAACGCAATGAAAGCAGAGTGTAACTTGGAGTTGAATCAATTTTAATTGTACGATTAAAGATTTTATTTTGTTTTTGTGTAACGTAATTGATTAATTAGTGATGTAAACAATGTTGATGATTAATAATTATTTTATATTGAAAAAAAAAAAAACAAAAAGAAAAACAAATATATGTATGCTATGTAGAATGGAAGTAGATTTTGCGTTTTATTCAAAAAATAACTTAATACCTACAATTTGCAATAATATTTTTCTTAAACTATGTAGTCGGACATTAGCACTAACAACTGGTAATACGTCATTCCAAAATGTAGCTTTGGGCCTTATCACTATCTCCGTCATTCCAGTTGCCTGTCAGCTTGCATGCGGAATAATATCATGCCCATCACAAACAACTTGGTTAAAAAACACTACCCTAAATGGAGCTCCCTGCCTACATCATAGCTTCTATATTTTGTTGTCGAGGTATAAAGCATCGAAACAGAATAGTCGGATTCAAAACGAAGCGTAATTGAATTACTTTGTTTGAAGTGAGCCTCTACCAACACATCTGCTTATTTAACGCGATCTGCGTACGGTGGTAATCCGTTTTCACATCACTCAAAGTGAAGTATCTCTTTACAATGTTTAAAAATTAGAAGGCGCTCGCAGTGGCTCTGACTTAGCCAAGGGTATGGTTATTGCCTATGGGAATTCTGTAGAACTGTGACCTTGACGAATTCGTTAGAAAAAAACATGTATGACATCATTGATGTATGCGTTTGCACCACAATATGGCCCTCTTCGAAAACGTCATGTGATTGTCATTTTGATTGTCAATTTGATCGTCATTGCAGCACATAAGGGTTGCAAACGTCAAACTGCAAAGGTTTTTTGCTACCATTGATTTGTGTCGACTGCATGATTTCTTTTTTTGCAATTGCATTTGACGTTTTCGAACAAAGCAGATGGAGTCCTTAAGAATATTTATTGTGAAAATTGTTTTGTGAAATCTTAGTGAGAATGCAAGAAATAATAATAATTATAATTTACGTGGACGAAACGCACTAAAGACAAATAAGGTTTTACTGAAACTGATAAATAAAGAATGAACAATCCCAAAAGCTCGGAATTATCTAAATACAATTCAACAATTTTCCGAAGAGAGTTTCTACAGCCACTTCAGGATGTCCAAAAGCATTTTTCCTGTAAGTTATCTGTGATTCCATGACCCTACAAGTAACACACATATTTTTAATCAGTAGTCTTATAACTGCCATTTTTATATTGGGTCTATAACTTCGTGCGGTTTGCTAAGAGATGGCGTAATTTGTATTATTCCATTGGAACATGCGTTGGAAGGCTACTGTCATTGTACGTCATTTCAATATATGTCATTCATTTAAAGCGTAAGCAACAATAATTTTTTTTCACTCAAATATGGCGAGCTTTGTGCCTGAAAAAGTGTTTTTGCGGGGAGTTCTTCTTCATTACTTTAATATGAAAAAAACCGCTGCCGAAAGTCATCGTATTTTGGTGGAAGTTTATGGTGAACATGCGCTAGCTGAGCGAACGTGCCAAAAGTGGTTTGCACGATTTAAAAGTGGTGATATTGGCTTGGAAAACGATGAACGTCCTGGGCAGCCAAAAAAGTTTGACGATGAAGAACTGGAAGCATTACTCTGTGAAAATTGTTGCCAAACACAAGAAGAGCTCGCAGAATCTTTGGGTGTCACTCAAGCAGCCATTTCAAAACTTTAAAAAGCAGCTGGATATATTCAAAAGCAAAGAAATTGGGTTCCACATGCACTCAAGCCGAGAGACCTCGAAAAGCGGTTTTGCATGTCCGAAATGCTGCTGGAACGCCACAAAACGAAGTCATTTTTGCATCGGATTGTTACTGGTGATGAAAAATTATGAAAAATGGATTACGACAACCCCAAGCGCAAAAAATCATATGTGAAACTCGGCCAACCAGCCAAATCAACGGCAAAGCCGAATATCCATGGCGCGAAGGTAATGCTCTGTATTTGGTGGGATCAGATGAGTGTGCTATATTATGAGCTGCTAAAACCGGGTGAACCCATCAATGGACAACGTTACCGAACACAATTAATCCGTTTGAAGAGAGCAGTGACCGAAAAACGCCCGGAATATGCGACCAGACACGAGGCAATAATTTTCCATCATGACAACGCTCGGCCCCACGTTGCTATTCCGGTTAAGAACTATTTGGAAAACAGCGGATGGGAAGCCTTACCCAACCCGCCTTATAGCCCAGACCTTGCCCCGTCTGACTACCATTTATTTCCAACGTTCAAATTTTGAAAAAAAAAACCGCACGAATTAAGTTATATACCCAATATTTTAGGCGACATGAGATAGTGATGGAGTTCTCACAAATGTGTTTTTTGGATGGCCCGGTAGATCACACGATGCAAGCGTGTTTAAGGAAAGTGAGCTAGGGAAAATCTGGAAAACGGGACATTGAAACGATCCACATATTTGATGGTGCCTTATAGGGGTAATGGCCTCTCTGAAACCCAAAAACGATTTAAATATCTCTTAAGCTCATCAAGGGTTATAATTGAGCAAGCTTTTGGTATTCTCAAAGCCAAATTCAGAATACTCGACAATTTGAATTCCAAAAAAATAGAAAATATTAAATTTATCGTTATGTCATGTGTTGTGTTGCATAATTTCGTTATACTGCAAGGTGAAATAACCTCACAAAATATTTGCCATAATACTGCCTCATCAATCATCCAAAACTTAAGAAATATTCGCTGTGCAGCAGGACGTTGTAAACGAGGTCTAATCGCAGATTTATTATACGCATAAAATTTGTAATGACTTAATTATTTAATATTTATTGATGTAATAAAAACTAAACTAGAAATACAATCATTGCACGCCGGACTTAAAAAAAAAAAAATTTGAATTCTGTGCATTTCACGTTAAATCCAACAAATATCGTAAATTATACATTTTTTTGTAAGAGCAATTGCAACTCTTTAAGAGCAATTTGACCTTTATCCCTTTCAAGGGGCATGTTACACGTATTCTTCATTACGCTTTGCCTCAACTTTCTATTGTTCTTTCAGGTACTCCAACACTTCATTTTTCTTCTCTTTGCGCCCTGTGCTTGCAGACTCTTTCGACGTAGAAGCAGCAATATTTTCATCGTTTCCAAATATTTCACAGACCAATATGGAATCTCCCAGATTGGAATGGGCTGCATTTACGAAATGCCTTGTCCCGTATACTGCATCGAATTCTTCGAAATATTCCCAATTGGATGCCCCTCTTCCGGGCTTCTTGTTTTTATTCGCTTGTAAGAAGTAAACAAATTCGTATATTTTTTTATTATTTCGTTGCAGCCAAAACGGAAGCTACTGTCTTGTAACAACATTTCCCGTCGAACCCCACTCCACGCGGGAAGAAATTACCGAGACCAGTCTCACAGAGAGAAGTAGTTTGACCCTACTCCGGGTCCAGCGCTCCGTAATCTCCTCCTGAATTTGGTTCGGGGTCCTACGGTTTAATGTATAAGATTCATAAATTATTATTTATGAATAAACAGAAAAACTTACCGTTCAGGTGATCGAAAGCAAACTCGTATGAGGAATCGCTATCCATTTTTTTTTTTTTGCAGAAACAAAATTCTTCCTTACTGCGCGGCAAATTTGGTTTACCCATCTGATATTGCGCTGCACAAATTTTTGGCTGCCTTTCTGCAGTGCAAATGACACTCAAATGACGTTTTCGAAAATATGACAGAAGCAAACTGCGTTATTGATCACCATGCTAATGCAGTTTGACTCTGAAGATGTTTTCGAACAAATGACTTTTGCAACTTGCGCTTATGAACAAACTGCAAATGCAGCTTTGATGCAAGACGTTTTCGAAAAGGGCCTATATTAAAAACAAAGTTTTTAATTCTGATTGTCATATACTCGTGCAATTTCTATACAAATAGTTTTATGACTTTGGGAAAATCAGGCCTCTGACGTTGCTTTTTTGACATCGAAGTTCCCGATGAAATTGGTTCCGACCTGTACGGAGCAGCGACCGTGTTCAGTGCTATTTTGCACTAGTTGACGAGTTTAGCAGATATGCTAAAAGAAACAAGACAATGGCCATATAGCTCAGTATAGTTTGTCACTATAGATACTATTATATGCAGACTCCAAATCCGTAAACAGGTGGTATCTAGTTCTGAATCTGGACTTCTTGGATTTTCTCTAAAATAGGGAAATAGGAAAATGGGGCTAAATAGGAAGAATTTGGCGGATGAGGGAGCAATTCGCAGCCCAATTCATTAAATTTAGCAAGTTTTGCGCATTTGAACCCGAGCACTGTCCTGCTGGTGAAAGAGCACTTTCTTCTTGGCCAAATGTTGTCGTTTATCCCTCAATTCGTCGTTGAACCGGTCGAGTACATTAACATAATATCTATATTCACCGTTGATTGTTTTTCCTTTTTGAATATAATGATCGGGATGACCTTTATGTCCTTCTTCGGCACCGATTTTCCCGGAGAATATCACTGATTGGATCTCTGCTTGGTCTCCGGTGTGTTGTGATGGATCCATGTTTCGTTCACGGTTATGAAACTTTTTCTGTTTTTTTGATATTGAACGAATTTTGAACCCAGAACCTATTGCACAGTATTCTCGAACGATTGAGCACTTTTCATTCTCTTTTTTGTCTAAAAGGGCCGCTGTTCTTTATTCCACATTTGCTTGCAGCGCACACGAGTCGCTCTCTTCTTTCCATGATTTGGAGACAAGTTGTTTTCTACATATACCTACCCCTCGGTACATTTTATCAGACTAGGAGTCTCATGTGAAACTAAGTATGTTACATCAGTTTCGGCATTTCGCACAGTTCCGTTCCTATGGATGCCACTAGGCATATTCGGACATCTATAGTAACAATGTCAATTGGCCTATGTTTGTTGCCAGACGTAATGTGGTGCAGCCTATGCTTTCCGACTTGGCAGTACAGAGTTCTATAGGCAGAGTTTCCTTTTCATTTTTTGGCATTCAAATCAGCTAAAATGATTGTAACGTCATCCTACGGCTTGTTGAAAGCATCGGCCTTCTGGCAGTGCAGAGGAGCTATCGGCAAGACATGGGGCCGGCCACCGAGAAGAGTCCTTTGGAACTACACGGCTATGATAAGGTCAATTGTCTGGTGAAATAAGCTCTCGCGAAAATACATGATTGGTTTGTCTCGGAAGCATGGAGGCTTTCCTCAGAACTCCTGGCTCTGCTCTAGATGCATTGATGAATCTCCCTGCTCTTGATATTGATATCATGGGGTGCACTCTCAAAGCCATCTTCCGTCTAAAAAGAAGTAGTCTTTGGTAGAACACGCACTGGAGCTTTGATGACCTTGCGCGTCGGCTGGCTTATGACTCTGATCTTATGTGCATGTCAACCGAAGCAATGACACCAGAATTCCAGTTGCGAAAAAGATGTGAAAACGACTTTCGCTGTGCCCAGGACTGGTTTTAGCCAGAATCTGAGCCAAGAAAGGAATACAGTCGGGTCTTTACGGGCGGCTCCAAAACCAATGTAGGATGTGGCGCTGGTGTCTTTCTAGAGGACCACAACGTTAGATTTCACTTCACGTTAAAAGACATATTCAAGCTTTCATATGTCTTTCAACGGAGATTTACGCAATCCTGATGGCAGCGAACTATACCATATTGCGGAGAACCGGGAGAGGGGGCGAAGCATTTGCATCTGTAGCCACAGCCAAGCTGCGCTTAGAGCCTTGCTGAAGCCTCTTACGACTTCCAAGCTAGTTCAAGAATGCAAGAGATCACTGAACGCAGTCGGACGGCTAAATTCAGCGACCCTTGCCTGGGTCACAATGGGATCACGGGAAATGAAATCGCCGATGAACTTGCCAGGCAAGGATCAGAGGAGACCCATTGGCAATTGAGTCTCGTATGAGCACAACTGCACATGGCACGGCTCCCCGGGATGCAGGCAGACCAAACGAATGCTTTCCGACGTCTCTAGGAGGTCAGTGGCTTTCTGCTGTCCCTCAGCAGGAAAGACTTCAGTTTGCTTATTGGCGTCATGGCAGGGCATTGCGCTTTTTCAAAGTACACAACATCCTCCAATGTTTGCTGTGAAACTGATGACGACACCGTGGAGCACTGCGGCTTACGCTCGCGTCAGGCTGAAGGTACTCGGCGCTGACGTGGTAGGTGTTGGTACTATAGGTAGCTTATCACTGGAGCGCTTACTCATCTTTCTCGGTAAGACTGAAAGATTGCATTAAAAGGTACTCGTACTATTTGTACAATGGACTAGTTCTTTGTCTGAGTTCTCTGTTCTGATAAAAAAAAGGACATTGGCCGTTGATTTTATCGGAAGCTCGCAAACACATTCTGCGGTAGAATTTTCAGTTTCCTCCATTCGCTCACTACGGGAAGATCAAATATTCTTGCCTTAGCCAACTATAAATCCTCACCCAAATAGGCGCTGCTTCTTCATTCTGTAGCAGTCGCCATAGCATACGAGTATATAACTCCTCCTTTTGTCCTTAATGTACCTTAAAATGTTTGTACATAGTGCGGGCAAAGGAAAGTTAGGGAGGAAAAAAAGAGAGATACTGATATACATTGGTCTTAAATGTTAGCAAGTTACAATAACTAGGAAATATAGAGCTCGGCAGATGATTCGAAAAGCGAGTTGCAGGGCTTAGAAACGAATCATGATATTTCAGAATACGTCCGAAAGTGGGCTTGGGGGTATACTGATGAACATTCATAACGAAACGGGTGTTACGATTAAAGTTAAAAGGGGTGGAATATTACTGGCAATTTCAGTGGAGCACTAATGGTGAAAATAGCAATACAACAAGGTGAGGCAAGAGGCATTACGTCTTCGTTCGAGGGTGTTGAATGACTGTGTGATATTGTTTTTAAGTTTTATCGCACGGTTTTGAACCCTATCTAGCTGGTGCGGAGATGTTTTGGGAGTACCTGACCAGATGTGGGCATTGTACTCCAATTTTGCATATATAAATGCCTTATACATTGAGGCCAGGTCAGAAGGGGAAAAGTATTTATTACAGAGATTGAGAAAACCTAGACATCGCTCGCTTTAACGACAGCAGATAGCCTTGTGTTTTGGAAGCATTAAATTCCACTCTGTTGATAGCTCCCCAATGGGTTATGCTGTTGATACCGGAATTTAATGATCTTAACTACGCTGCCGTTCCATTTCTATGGCCGAAGAGCAGGGACGTGAGTACGGGAACAAATATGAAAAGCTGAGAGCATTGTCGTCAGCAAAGGAATATATTGGATTAGAAGTGGCAGACCAGAGATCATCGAACAAAATTAAAAAGAGTGTCGGAGACAGAACGGACCCCTGGGGCACACCAGCATTTATTTTATGAATATCAGACTTGAAACCATCCAAGGAAACTTGAATGAAACGTAGTTTCTAATCCATTGAAGATGAGAGCCATCGATCCCAAAAGCACGCATTTTCGACAAAAGAGCCTGATCTGTCAAATGCCTTAGAAATATCAAGTGCAACTATCTTGCTTTCGCCAGATAGATGTACGCTTTGGTTCCACTTTTCGGTGAGACATGCCATCAGATCACCAGTGGACTTGTTGCTACGAAAACCATACTGCCGGTTATTAAGAAGTTTTCGTGTTTCAAGATATTTCATGAGCTGACGGCTTATCAGCGTTTCTTTCCTTGGAAAGAAGGGACGTAAGTGCAATGGGTCTATAGCAGGAGAGAGAGAGGAAGATTCGCCTTTTTTAGGGGCGGGCTGGACAAATGCGTTTTTTCTTCTGCTCGGTAAATGTCCCAAAGGGTAGGATAGATGAAAATGCTAACGCAGTGGTTTTGCCAGCGTGGAAGAACACCTCTTCAGAAGGAGGGGAGATATACCATCTGGACCAGCGGATTTATGCACGTTGACATCTTTGAGTACTCTTGCTACTACACGAGTGCGAAAATGGATTCATCCCATTGTAGATTCGACGCGCTCAAGTATAGGCGGGGACAAAGAACAATTTGGGAGTGTTGAGCTAGCCACAAAGTGTGCAGCAAGCAGATTGGCCTTGTCCAAAGAGCTGACAGCTGGAATGATATTGTAAATGACAATTTTTACTAACTTTGGGACGTTTTAGCTGTTTCAACGTTTAAGAAAGGCGTTGCAGTCATTTATAGCCCGTTTAAACTTTTTTCGGTTTTCCTGACAGCTCATACTATGCCTTTCCTTTTGGTTTGATACTCTTCATCCGATGAAGAAGAAAGGATCTCATTCCACAGGGAATAGTTTCTGTCATCATATCAGCAGCGGTATTCACAACGTTATTGAGGAAACATGACGACCAGTTAAAATTCCTAAAGAAACTGTTAAGACCGCTCTAATCGGCTTTCTCGTATTGCCATACGGTTCTTTTAGGAATCTTTTCTCTTGGACCTCCTGGATGTGCAAGGTTCCTGTTCAGGGTTCAACTTCCTAACGTTCAGATAAATGCACAGCTTGGTGGAATCATTGCTCAGAGGCCAGAGCTCGCGTTACTCATAGCATACCCATAGAGCATGGGTTTATTGAAATCACTACTTGGCAAGAGGGTAATTTCGAAAATGAACTTGTTGATTCCGAGGTTATGCCTCTCGACTACTTGTTGGGGTCACCTTAAGGCATCGATTTATACTGATAAAACTAGAAACTACTGACACAAACCAATTCTATGCCTGCGAATAACAGGTCGATTGCAGGTCGAAGGTGGTGGAAAATTAGATAGACAGGATGGCCTTTGTAAAACGTTGTCAAGATGGCTATAACTTCGAATTTATATTCAATCATTAAGGATCATTTTTCAATAAAATATAAAACAAGAACATGGTACTCGTAATTTAATTCGTGAGGGTTTCATTTTAATTTAAAGTTTACACGCTCCAAAAAAGAATTCTCTCTTAACTATTTTGGAAAAGTCTATGTTTCCTTATAAAACAGAATGGAATCATCGAAATCCCCTTAGGGAGACCTCTTAATTGTTCATGTAGGTTACGCCTTAAATCGAAAGACAAAGTGTTTAGAAAAGTAATTCCTTGCTTTATTTCTACATTGGAATCACTTTCGAGTTTGCAGCAAAGCCCGAGTGGAGGAAATCCTTTATTAGCTTAATGTTATAGCTGTCAATTGTGGGATATTCCCAGAGCAGCTAAAGTGAAGCTCTAATTCTTTGCCGACTTTAGATTATCCTCTTTTACAGTTTGTCCCACGAGCATGCTTGGCGCTTTTGCCTCGATGGCTGCAAACGCTCAAGTGACTTTACAGCCCACTGGTTTCTTGTCATGATGTCATCACCATGCACGTTGGAGTTTTTATTGGATTTTGAGATACTGTGCTACTGTGGAATTTCAGTATCATTTTCCGATCCACAAAAAAGAAGAACACCGCATACCAACTACAGAGGTATTAGTCTCCTTAACATCGGATACTAGATCTTATCTACCATATTGTGTGAACGTCTGAAAACCCTCATGAACAATCTGTTTGGTCCCTATCAGGCCGGTTTCAGACCAGAAAAATCCACAATCAACAAAATCTTCACACTTCGCCAGATCCTGGAAAAAACTCAAGAAGTCTAAATCGATATGACGATAGTATTTATAGAGAAGAGCTATGTAGAGCCCTGCCAAACTCGCCCATTTCTGCAGAATGATATTGGAGAACGCTCCATCAAAGCGGGTAATAACTTTGACGTCAAAAAGGTTTTAGATAAGGCGACGCGCCATCTTATGACTTCTTTAACATTATATTTGAAAGAATTGTGCGGAAATCACAAGCGCACACTAGAGGAGGTACAATATTTCAAAAGTGTGTTCCAGTGAGAGCGTACGCCAATGATACTTGACAGAACTCAGCGGGTGTCACTGGTGCTTTCGCTATAATTTAAACGGAAGCTGCCACAATGGGTTTAGCGGTAAATGAGGGTAAAGATAAGTATATGCTGTCAACAAAAAGGGACGCAAAACATAGGCGAATTGGACAGAACATCATTGTCGACAGATATAATTTCAATGAGGGATCGAAGAATCACTCTTGCCAATGGCTGTTTCTTTTTGAGGCCCTATTCTGAAAAACTAAGGAGACTCTACCTTGATAATTCCAGTCCTACTTTATGGCGATGAACCATGGACTCTATCGAAAGTAGATGCAGATATCCTCAGTCGTTTCGAAAGAAAAATTCTTCGATAAATATTCGGTTCCGTTTGCATTCATGGGCTTTGGAGAAGAAGATTCAACGGCGAACTATGCAAGCTGTACAGCGACATCGATTCAGTCAGAAAACTGCGCATTAATCAATCGCCTGAAATGGCCAGGGCATGTTGGACGAACGGACACCAATGCTCCGGTCCACGGAGTACTCAAACCTAACCCAGAAGGACAACGCTGTAAAGGAAAACTTCATCTTAGCTGGGGCGCACAAGTAGAAGGAAACCTCAACTGACTTAGAGTGCGCAACTGGGGCTAACTGGGGAGCTTTTTTGGTTGAGGCCCAGCGTTCTTAAGTAAGTAAGTATTTTGTGGCAGAAAAAGCCGCTTGAGCTTAAAGGTTTGTTATAAATGACAGTCGTTCGTCCAACCTTAATACACGCATCGCAATGCTATACGAGAAGTATAAAGGAAAAATGGCAGTGGCGGAAATAAATTGCACAATGGTCAGCGGACTTGACAAAATGTGAAAAGAAGTCCGCGCATTCTCGGGGCTCACATTAAAAAAAAAAACCAATCATGGGCAAACGTGAGGCTGAGTAAATAAACTGGTTTTGCCATGTTCTTCGATAGTCGTCGAAAAATCTAGTTCCAACCGGTGCTCGAAAAGAGTCTGTAAGAAATATACAGATCACTCAAATGCAAAAACATCAGCAAAGTTTTGGCTCAGTAACGAGGTGTTCTAAACCAATAAGCCTGTCATCATTTGTGCTTAAAACCCAGTAATGGCTTTTTGACTGAGTCACAGCATGCATATATACCTATAAGAAAGATTTGTAAAAACCGCCCTGCACGAGGTGGTGGGGGAAAGTCTAAGGAGTCTACACTTCCGTAAGTGTGCGATGGCGACCTTCCTCGATATTGAAGGAGCCTTCAATAAGGTGGAGTGCAACGCTATTAAAAATGCTCTAGTAGACGCTAACATTGAACAGGGCATTACAAACTGGGATTGCAACATACTTGCAAGCAGGAAAATAAACTGTTCCATTGGGCAAAGCTCGGTTAGATTGTCCGTAACCCAGGGAACCCCTCAGACGGGAGTCATATTGCCACACCTGTGGGTGCTGGTTATCAATTACATCCTCAAAAAGCTTACTAAAATGGGTATAAGTGCCATGACATACGCAGATGACGTGGTCATAATAGTGCAGTACAAGATACCGCAATTCAAACTCCCAAAACTCAACAGAGTTTAATTGTCCCTTTCGGACAGTGCGAAGTATCTGGGTGTGATTCTGGAAAAAAAACTGAATTGGAATCATAATGTAGCAGGAAGAACCAGAAAGGCATATAATGCTCTTTTTATCGGATATGGTGTACTAGCTGTATACGGTGGTGGTAAGATCCATACTTACATACGGCGCACTAGTATGGAGGAAAGCAACAAACAAGAGAACGATCAACGGAAAATTAGCGGCGGTTCAAAGAACGATTTCCATAGCCATTATAGGTGCGCTCCGTACCACCCCTATGGCACCATTGGACACCTTTGTGCACCTAACACCGCTTGATTTAGAGATACACAGCTGGCAACAGTGCGATAAGACTCACTAATCTGGGTTACTTCAAGAACAGTAGTTTCGGACATGGCACGGTCCTATCGGAGCTACTGCCAGGCAATCCAATTCTTACGGATGAAATTCCTTCCTTGGTCGACTTCGACATCCCGTAATGCAATAATCAGGTCAAATGAAATTGCAATTTTCACAAATGGCTCAAAAACAGAGGAAGGAACTGGTTCTGGCACCTTCTCGGAAGACCCAGAGCTAAGAGTGTCTATAAGACTACCGGACGCAAGTAGTGTTTTCCAATCAGAGGTTCTGGCTGTCCTCAGGCGGCTGAGCTAATGAAGATGACATCGGCATCCGATAGCGATATCGCTATCTACATCGATAGCCATGCCGCACTCAAGGCAATAGAATCAATCAACCTCAACTCTTATACAGCTACGCCGGAACTACACCGGAACCGGGTAATACTATGCTGCGTGCCAGGACACTTCTCTATTAAAGTAAATGAACAAGCTGATGAGCTTGCAAGAAAAGGAGGGCTACTCAGTACTCAACAATAATGACGTTGCCAACATCAAACCACACCTTTGCATAGTTAGGGGCACTATCGAGGAAAAAATCACAAAGACTGCCAACCTAATCTGGTAAAGTCTTGAAGGACACAGGCTACCCTAGGCTCTCTGCCCGCTTTTTGATGGCAAAAAGTCCAGGAAGTTAAACAGGGATTAGCTTAGGACAGTAATAGGAGTCCTGACAGGTCACTGCGTCCCGCGGGAACACGCAAAGAGACTCAAACTATCAGATACGAATATCTGCAGACCCTGCGATGGTCTACAAGCTGTTGAGGACATAGCACACATACTCTGTGAGTGCGAGGCAATATCGCGTAGTCGAAGAAAATTTTTAGAAAATTCTTTTTCGAAAACCAAAAGGAAATAGACAGCACGAACTTCGAAGGCCCTCTTGGCTTTTACAGGGAAATTGGGTATTCCACCAGGGAGATTGTTTAGGTTTTTGCCTTTTGAAGGCAAACTCAACTAGGGTCTGTGCGATGGCATTTCCATTATACCCCTGTTTAATCTAACCTAACCTAACGAGGTGTTCCAAAATAGGGTGGCCTGTTACAAGGCTCGTAAATTTAGCCAACTTCGTTGATGGTTAATGAACATACCTAGAAAAAGAAGAAGTCTGTTCATTCTTTCGACAAAGGCACACTCAGTGAATCTTCAAAGCTATTACAGGCTGTACAAATAATTTGTTTTTTAAAAAAAAACCTGTTGCACCATCTACACATTATGCTGTCTCAATGCAGATATCGTTATGCGTTGCGTACCTTTCTCAAACTAATTCCATTCACAAGTCGGAAGTACGAGTATATCTTCATGTTGCAATAACTTGCATCACCAATTTGTAAAGGTCATCCGGTTTTCCAATTATATTTAACAGCTACGTAGCACATATACATACACATACTTGTTGTAGATGCCTAAAAATTCAACAAATAGGGTTTATAATTAAAAATTAGGTCATTCTTGAAATGTTTACTACACTCGTACTTTGGTTATGAAAGCATTTGCAAAAGTGATCTATCTTTGCATCATTCATTTTATTTTTGTTTGTTTTAAGTCGGAAGAGATTTACTTCAATTCTACATAAACAATATGAAGTAGACTGCTTAACTTGCTTGCCTGGTTTTTCCCGAAGGAATTTAATCAATTCTTTATAATGCAATTAAAGTGTACATTGTCTGTAGAGATAAACTAGTTGGAGTGATTGTATTAGTGTAGATACTTTTTCAAATAATTGAGAGAAAAGCACTCGAAGTACAAAAAGATCATAAGCGGCATGAATTGTTGTAAGCGGTAGACTTAAGTAGCTTTCGAGACATCATGAAAATCCGTATATATAGCATTTATTAAAGCTCACGCCCTCCATAAAGAAATAGACCGTAAAATTGTTTCTAGAGCTCCTCGACAAAGTATGCGCGACACGAGTATTCGTAAGATCGGAAAGTCGTGATTATCGATAGTAGCATGTGCAAAACTTCAAACGGACTTATTCTCGATAAGGGAATGAAGAGCTACCCCATCTATGGATAATAAACAGTAAAAGCAGCCATTAAAACATTAGGCTCCTTGGCTCCAAATCAGTCATGCACTGCTTCAATACACTACAGGATCTCCCTCATAAGAACAAAGTAAAACCTTGGTGGGTACCTTGTCATATCGGTAATGACGAAAATAAAGTAGCTAACGAACTGTCTAAAAACGGTTCGGTTGATTCTTTCATCACCCCTGACCCGTTCTGTAATATATCGAATTCAGCAATTAACTGAGCTATAAAGAGTTGGGGGAACAAAATGTATACAACCCTTTCACGAAGAATCAAAAGAATCCCTACAACTCAACAGGGAAGACCAGTTGGATTTCTAACCGGGCACTGCCACCTTCGATATCACTTTCACCAAATAGGTCTTATGAAAGAAACTGAATGTCATCTTTGGATGGAAGACGACAAAACTGCGGAATACGTTTTATCTGAATGCAGAACTCTAAGTGCCTTAAAGAGACGACATTTTCTCAGAGAAATGTTGATACCTGGGGAATTTCTCAAAATCTTCACCAGAGAGATTCTAAATTTCATCAAAAGAGTGGATCAGACACCTTTAAAACAAATATATCTTGTCAGAGGTAGGTATATCAAATTTAGAATCGCATGTGTCTCGGCCTTATTGAAGAAGAGGAATCCGCGGAAAACCAACTACACATGCTTTAAGGAGGACGTAGGCAAGTCTATCAATGCCCACCTAAACTCAGGACGATACATGAGATAGTTCAGTCTATGAATACCTTTCTCTCCTTCATTTCAAACTGCCTATATTTTCTAAAGAAGTCAGTTAAAATCAGACTGGCTGATAACAAGTATATAAAAACCAGCGGGCTGGTTAAATTCCTTAAAATGACAAACCAACAGACTAGAGACACTTAGAGGATCCGATGGCGCCAGCACTGAGTCGTAATCAGAGACTCTCGTATCATGCTTGGGACTCATTTCCCAGGTAACCTAATCAGACCCAGCTCTTATCACTGGAACTTCAAGTGAGCCAAGTCACACAACTCGACATAACTCGTATCTGTTGTCGGTTTTTATGGCGGATGAGACTATCAAATACCAAGTTGCCACCTTTTATGTCTTTAAGTCGCGTAGGGCCGATCGCATATATCCAGTTATGCTTCAAAATATTTAGATCGGCTGCTGGTGACTTTGAAGGAAATCATCACTGCTAATCTGCCATTCGCACATATGGTATGTATACGCGGAACACCTAGCCAACACTAAGAGTATCCTTCATACTAAAAATCGGAAAAGATGACTACACTTTCGCCAAGAGCTTCAGATCAATCAGACGGACTTACTACAAACACGCCCACAAAGCGCCGATGATCCTTTTAACTCAAGAGGATACGACTACGCTTAAAATGTTCGAGCACGTGTTAAGTTTTTTTTGAAAAATGAGGTAGAAGGCGAATGAAACATGGGCTAACTGGCTATTTCTCTCCACAGGTGGCATCCAACATTTAATAGTGAGACTAAATTATTAGTGTAATTGGACTTGTTGTTGTATTTAGGCAACCAACCTGAACCTGAAAACCTGGGATTGAAAGCTGAGCCATCCGAATTGAAAGCCAAGACACCTCCACTTAATCCATGGCCACCTGCAAGACTGCGCCGCAAAACGGATTAACAAAATTAAGGCGCATTCGACAACAAGTAGTGCGCTTTGTAGATTTTCATCGTCATTAAGTGGCTTTTGACAAACACAACTTTTGGCGGCATGTGTAATTCGGCCTGAAAACGTAGCACTGACGAATCATTAGTTTGGCAGGTTAAAGCGATGCAATGTGAACAGAATCCTGATTGCGGGTGCTGACTGCGGCGGGAGTTGCCCGCATAGTGACGTCCCTCCCTACCACGTTAAAAGCAGTTTGATTCTCTGTTAAACTCTTCAGCAGCTCTAAGGTCTGAAATTCACTAGAAATAAGCTTTCAGCCAATCTTTATAAAACTGAGGACGTATCTGACTGCTCTGACTCATTTTGTGCTATAAAGTCTGACCACAGCAAAGTATTTGGGTATCATCTTGGATAGCAAAGTAACTTAAACTGCACGTGTTGCGTCGAAAGCCTTTTAGACGCTATCAACTCTTTGGCAGTGCAAAGGAACGGCAAGATATGGTTTTTGTCACCAAGGAGGGTCCCCCAGATTTATGTGGCTATTATAAGACCTATTATGTCCTATGTGTCGGTTGACTGGGCTGCACTTGAAAGAAGTGGTCTTTGGTACAACACGAACTGAAGTTTTGTTGATCATGCGCGCCGACTGTAGTTTGACTCCGATCTTATGGGTAGTCCCAATGATACCAGAACTCATATTGCTGCGAAAGTACGAAATCGACTTTTCCTGCCCTGAGGAATGGTTTCGCCTGAATCTGAGACAGAAAAGGAATGTTGTCGGATCTCCGGATGGTCTATCTTCCAAGCAGCTAATTATATGCGTTTATTGTGAAGAATCGATGGAGCGATGTATCTGGGACTGTTGCGACAGCAGGCTGCGCTCGGAAGTGGTGAGAGGGTTCAACAAAGCTTTAAGCATAGCTGAATTCACAGAGTCTTGTTTGGGTCCTAGGACACAATGGGATCGCGGGGAATGAGCTCGACAAGGAACAGCGAAATGTTCCTCAAGACCTGAACCTGTGTTAGGACTTCCAGCTTTCCCGGTATGAGCTTCCACGGACTGTTGGGTTTCGTGAGAGTACTTAAGTTTCAAAGGGTAAAGGTACCCTTAAAATGTTTGGTCACAGCGCGGGCGAAGGAAAATTAGGGAGGAGAGAAAGATAGGTACCGATGTACGTTGGTTTTAAATGTCTGAATGTTATAATGACTAGGAAATAGAGAGCTCGGCAGAGTATTCCACATGCGAGTTGTTGGGCTTTGGAACGAATCACGATATTTCAGAGTACGTCCGAAAGTGGACTTGAGGGTATACTAATGAGCATTCATAGCGAGACGGGTGTTACGGTTGAAGCTTTGATGGTGAAAATAGCGATAAAACAGAGTGAGACACGAGGCATTTCGTCGGTGTTCGAGGGTGTCCAATGTAGGCGCAGAGATGTCTTAGGCACACCTGACCAATTGTGTGCATTGTACACCAATTTTGGGCAGATAAATGCCTTATATATTGAGGCTAGATCAGAAGGGATAAAATATTTCTTACATCGCTTGAGGAAACCTAGACATTTCGCAGCATTTTTGATGACATCGAATATGTGGTCATTCCAATGTAAATTGTCACTGACACGCATACCGAGAATGGAAAGTTTTTCGGTTTCGACGATATAAGTGCTATTCATGGAAATGGGCTTGAGGGTATACTGATGAGCATTCATAGCGAGACGGGTGTTACGGTTGAAAGTTTGAATGGGCGGAATGCTACTGGCGATTTCAATGGAGCACTGGTGGTGGAAATAGCGATAAAACAAGGTGAGACAGGAGACATTTCGTCGGTGTTCGAGGGTGTCAATTGATTGACAGCAGACAGCATTGTGTTTTGGAAGCATTAAATTCCACTTTTCTGATAGTTCCCCAAGTGGTTAAGCTGTTAATTCCGAAATTAATAAGCTTTACATACGCTGCCGTGCCCGTTCTACAGCCGAAGAGCAGGGACGTGAGTCAAGAAACGAATATGAAAAGCAGAGAGTACTGTCGTCAGCAAACGAATATATCAAATTAGAAGTGGCAGACAAGAGGTCATTATCATCATTTTCATCATCATGAAAATTAAAAAGAGTGTCGGAGACAGCACGGAGCCCTATGGCACACCAGCATTTATTTTGTGAATATCAGACTTGAAACCGCCCAAGACAACTTGAATTGAGCATTCCGAAAGGTAGTTTCTAATCTATTGAAGAAGAGGGTCTTCGATCCCAAATGCACGCATTTTCGACAAAAGAGCCTGATGCCTTAGAAACTATCTTGCTTTCGCCAGATTGATGTATGCTTAGGTTGCTCTTTCGATGAGGCATGCCATCAGATCACCAGTGGACCTGTTCCTATGGAAACCATATTGCCGGTCATTAGGAAGTTTTCGTGTTTCAAGATATTTCATGAGCTGGCGGTTTATCAGCGTTTATTTCATTGGAAAGAAGGGATGTAAGTGCAATGGGTCTCTAGCAGGAGAGAGAAGAAGATTCGCCTTTTTAGGGACGGGCTGGACAAATGCGTTTTTTCTTCTGCTCGGAAAGAGTCCTAAAGAGTAGGATTGATGAAAATGCGCAGTGGTTTTGCCACCGTGGAAGAACACCTCTTCAGAAGAAGGGGAGATATACCATCTGGATCAGTGAATTTATGTATCTATGTTCAGACCTTTAAGTACTCTTGCTTCTACACGAGTTCGAAAGTGACACAACATCCTGTGACGCTTGCTGTGAGAGTGATTCAAGTGATCACGCCAGTTAGAACACCTGTTTTAACGACCGGGAAGTGGTCATACCATATGGACACCTACACGAATCTCGTACAGAGTAGTAGAAGGAGTCCAGATCGAAAGATAAACACCGATTAGCATTTCAGATTCATATTATAAAAAAGTGATTTTTAGTAGAATCGTTAAGGGCGGCTATAAAACGAACCGGTCTCCACAAGATTAATATGCAATTTGTTTACTATCAAGTAAAGTGAGTTATCATTTAGTTTCTGGAATTACCTGGTCCGAGGCGATGTATTCCAATTTTCTCCCCCTCAAAAACCCGATGAAAACTCCGTAGTCTATTGTATATTTCAGAATAATTTGAAAATTTTTACATTTGGGATTTCCATGTTTCCAAACGTCTGCCAACATTCACTGCCATTGTCATTCATCGACTTGTCTATTATGTAAGTGGTTAGAGTAGAAACGTTTTGGAATGTTGAAATATTTCCTAAGCCCGCCCATAGGAAATTGCTTTTCAAATTTCGACAGCTTACAAATGAACTGAAAACAAGTTCAGAGGTTCATCTGGTCATGTCGTTAAACTCGTTAACCAATTAAAAATCGTTCGCGATTTCAGATTCTCAATACAAATTACCAATGCACTCTACCTGCATACCATTGCACTTTTGGTATCTGTGTAATTGTAATTGCAATTCAAATTACGGACTCCCTTTCCAATCTGGGAAACACGTGAATATGCACAATAAAAATATTATTGTGGTCAAGACTTGTTACAACAAACTTGTTTTATTGTGGCTTTTGTTGCTGGTAATTTTCTATTTTTTTTTTTTTTTTTTTATTCATCGACTTTGAATAACAACTCTGAAGAAAAAGCCTTTATGCTTGAAACTCTGGAAGTAGAGCTATGACTGGGGCTTGGTACTGGTGCTGGTGTTCGCTACTGCTACTTGCTTGTGGTATGGTACAGTAACTGATAACCTTTGGTGGAACGATCACTCGTATCTGAGAGAATTTTGAGTTTGGATTTTTGTGGAATCTATTTAAGTACCAACAGTCTCATTTGATTCTGTTAGTGCTTGGTTATATGTCCCTAGTGTTACACTTTACTAAGACTTACGTGCCTGATCGCCGACTTACAGAAACGTACTTGACGAAAAAATAATAAAAATTACCTGTTTAGTTTTTTAGTGAAATAAAAGTCGAATAAATAAATTTGGAGAAGGAAAGAAAGAAAGAAAGTATCAAGATGATGTACGACAGGCAAACATCCTTCGAGAAGGTAAGTTGAAAGTGTGATCGGTGTCCTTGAATAATTCCTTTTCGGTAGAACGGGTACAGATAGCGGTCTTTCATTTCTTCGCAGCACAATTGGAATTATTGCAATTTCGAAAAACTATAAAGTGCGATTTCGACAAAAGACCATAGGTCTAAGACTTTTGCTTATTCAATCAAAATAACCTATTGCGTGTACTTTTGAGCCTTTCTTGTAATTTTTTTTCCCAACTTCCCTGTTTTGATTCGCTGACGAAATAAATTTCAAAATATAAAAGCCAGACCTCCTAGAAGCAGAAATTAATAAAGTGGTCGCTCATTCTAATTTCGCTGTGATAGATCAGATCTGATGATAACCTTGGAGATATTTCTTTCGCGTGTCAGATTTTTGTCAATGAATTGAATCAATTGCGAAAATTATACTTGAGACGAGTAGAATCCTTGAGAAGTGAGATTAAAGCCCAATCGCTGAACACCCGATGCAATACATAATCATGCGGCTTGAATCGTATAAGCCTTGGGACCAAGATCTCTACGCAGAGTTTTCTAGATAGTGAATGAACAAAGGCCAAGTTGCTGCGAACCACGATGAATCGAGAAATTGCGGTCGTCTTCAACACAAACTTCCACAGCCGCAAACTCATTGTTCTCGTTCTTGTTGGTATGTGAATATCCAATAGTGTGGGTTAGGTGCGAAATTTTTTAAAAATTTGATAGATAAGACGTTCAGATGGCTAATGATCTCTTCTAAGTTTCGCGAACAGAGCCTAGATTTTGGAAGTAAATTTCAACAATTTAAACTCGGTGTTTTGGCGCCAATCTTCCCATGATAAAATTGGAAACTTTACTAAAAATAAACGAAGCTTAGTAGCTCAATGAAACAGCTGATTTGAGATTTAGTTCCTACTGAAAAGTCTAGCTCTGCAAGAAAAAACACTCTTTACTTGTTTGGCAATAGTTATTCTTGGTTTGATCTCTAAACAAAATCTTTAACGAGACGTGTCCGTTGGGTCTCTTTTCTTAAAGGAAAAAAATCACAAGACTTATCTTCACCACTTATGTCGCTATGTCGTTAACGTAGACAATAATTGCGCGAACCTTACGTGCCAGTAACTGAAGGCTTCTTGTTTAAGAAGGCTCTAAATAGAGAAGCCTTTTTAGCGGACATGTACCTCAAAGAAACGGTAGAAGAACAACAAGCATGCAGACCATACCGGCCTATGGTATTTCGATTGCTTGCCGTACTTTGTATCAAAACACGCAGTGTCTGGAATCCTTTTCCTTCAGGTTGAAGTTGCTTGTAAAATCGTGTCTGATTTCGGCATACGCTTTGCATTCACAACTCCCAGAAGCCACAGACATGGTGGTTACAGGCAATTAAGTACTATAGATCGGATGTACATTGGGCTCACAGACAAGCCAATAATTTATATATCGATGTTCCTGAAAGAAATTCCTCTTCAAGCTGTATTATAATTTCAAGCAGTTCATACTGTAAATGTTTATCTTATTTACTGGCTTGCCTATGTTAGGCAGGTAGGTAGGTAAAAAGTGACTGTTGGAAAGACGAACCTACT
The DNA here is from genome assembly GCA_963966105.1 of Volucella zonaria. Classification (NCBI taxonomy): domain Eukaryota; kingdom Metazoa; phylum Arthropoda; class Insecta; order Diptera; family Syrphidae; genus Volucella; species Volucella zonaria. The sequence goes on along the minus strand of OZ014534.1, from coordinate 115,751,744 downwards.
TAGGCCTATTGGACTGTTGTGATGTCACGTGGATCTGTGATTCTCTTACTCATGGAACCAATTTGAGCTTATGATGAAGCGTAGGAGACTGTTAACGTCTATATTCTTTAGGCCGTTTAAGTCATTGTAGAAGAAAGCTCCTAAGTGGAGTTTTTTTTCTTTGGAAGAGAGCTGGACATGTAGGTGGAGGATTGTCTCCTGCTATAAAGTAATGTTCAGTGATGACATCTATGACGGCGCTGAAATGTTTCCTATTTAGAAGGAACAGACTCTTAGAGCGATTCAGATCCAGCTTTGACCAGATCTGTTTGGTCGCTAGGCATGTTGGTCCAACAGTCCATCTCAGGTCTGCTCTTTTATTAGCATCCGGCTTTAATATTGATTTGCACCTTGGGTATACCTATGCTATCCTTTTCCGGTAGAGTGGTTCCAATTTTTGCGAGTTCGTCGGCCCTACAAATTCCTGGAATATCTCTGTGGCCCGACATCCAGCAATGGTGAAGCTTGAACTGCTCTGCCATCTTCGTAAGAATGATCGGCATTCAAGGGCGGTTGTAGAATTTAATGAGACAGAGTCCAGGGACTTTATAGTGGCCTGACTATCCGAAAAGACGCGGATATCCTTTGTAGATATCACGTTTTTCTTCAGCCAGGACACAGCTTCTCTAACCGCCAAAATTTTCGCCTGGAACACGCTATAGTGATTTGGAAGACGGAAGGTGATTCTTAGATTTAGCTTATCTGAGAAAACACCGCCACCAACCCCGCTATCGGTTTTAGATCCATCTGTGTAAAAGTGGATTGACTTGTCGTCCAAGAAAGCATCTTCCTCCCAGAAGGGTCTAGAGGGGGAGCTTACATAGAAGTCTTTGTCAAACCAAAGTTCAGGTATGGTGTAATCGATGTTCTCTGTGTGGATTCCTAATATATTAAGAACATTAGCGTGGTCAAATGAATCATTTTTCCACTGTGTAGTCCTGCAGTCGCAGCTACTTGCGTGCTGAAAATATCGAGCGGTGTCAGGTGAAATAGAATATCTCATGCCGCGGAGGGAGTAGAACCGTCTACCAGCCGTAGGTGAGTATCGGTCTGTATCGGTCTTGCCTACATTGATGAACCTACTTTAGTGCAGAGCGCATTCCTGGTCATATCTCTACCTCGTTGGTCTGCAACTAGTTCAATGGGTACACACATTTTGTAAATTTTTTTAGCCAGATATCTTAAAAATGTATCGTTAACTGTGTGTGATGTTCCCAATTAGGGGATCAAGAAGTTTTGCAAAACCATTTCCTTTTGGATGCAGCCCTGCAATACCACCAGTCCAAGTATTGCACCACATAAAAACTCTTCGAGATCGTTGGTGCATAAGTTGACGATCTTCCCATATAAATGGTCTTTCATTAAGCGCTTCCTATCTTTAAATTTAAATAAAACAAAGTGTGTGTGAGATATCATCGAAGTTTTTTATATGTTTGAAAATCCTATCGATGCCCTTATGTATGAAATGTAACATCGGTCAAATATTCTCCGCGGCTTCTCTGGGTGGCGCCCATCCGAAATGTCTAATTTTCCATGAAACTGGCGCATAAATCAGGCTGAATTTGACCCATGGTAAGGGTTTGACTTGTGGCTTATTTTCATAGACTTGCAACTTCACAAAACCCCACAAGAAAAAGTGTAACGGGGTCAAATCGCACGATCTCGGTGGCCATCATCTCACATCACTTCCACGTGAGATGACATTGCCCTCGAATCGCTCGTGCAGAATTTCCAATGTGGCGTAAGTTGTGTGGCACATAGCGTCGTCCTGTTGAAACCACATGTCGTTGGTGTCCATATCATCTAATTCAGGCCAAAAGAAGTTGGTAATCATCGACCTATAGCGCTCGCCGTTGACGGTGATAGCCTGGTCCACGTCGTTCTCAAAGAAATATAAACCGATGACGCCACCAGCCCAAAATCCACACCAAGCCGTGACTTTTTTGGGATGCATTGGACGCTCTTAGATCTCATGTGGATTGCTATCGTCCCAAATTCGACAATTTTGTTTGTTGAAGTACCTATTCATCCAGAAGTGGGCCTCATCGCTGAAGATGATTTTTCGATGAAAATTTGGGTCAGTTTCCAACTGCTCCAGAGCCCATTCAGCGAACACACGTCGTACTCTATGGTCGTTTACCTTCAGCTCCTGGATCAATTGAATTTTGTACGGGTGCACGCCCAAGTCACGCCGCAAAATTCGCCAAGTTCTTGTCGGCGAAAGGCCGAGTTCTTATGAGCGACGCGAAATCGACTGCCTCGGATTCTCCTCCACACTCTCACGGCAGCGGCGATGTTTTCGGCAGATCCTGCGTTCCGTCGTTGTACGGGTGTTGGCTTGTCATTTACTGAACCAGAGGACTCAAATTTATCCACCACACTGCGAATAGCCCTCTCCGTGAGACGATTATGGCGACCGTAAAATGGGCGAAGCGTGCGGAACGTTGCCCGAACAGAACACCCATTTTGATAAAACAATTTCATCATTCGCACACGTTGTTGAACGCTATGTCCGTCATGGTAATTTGGTAAAAAAAGCTGAGTAAATGACTGCCAATTTGGCAGATGTAGCTTTAACAATATGGCCGCTATCAACTGTCAAATTTCGGAAGTCCTTAGTTGGAAGACCTTGTATTTCCTTCCAAAACGTTTACTAAACATTTAACGAGAGTTATATGTGGATTTTCAAAAATCCAAATGGAATCAGGGTTCCCACCCTGCAAGTCTGCAAAACAATTATTACTATCAGATGATTGTCCAATCCTCCCAAACTGTCCAACCTTTTGCTCAGTCATATCTGCCGTGGCAACAGTGATGATGTACCTCTGTTATTGTTTTACAAAGCTCATTCATCAATGGGCTTCAAATTTTCAAACTGCCCTAAAGCGCAGGCGGGCCTAATGGTCATCGGCGGTTGGTGCTATATAATTATTCTTTCAGTCAATCATCTCAAAACCATGGTGGTTCTTTCAACAAAACTAAGAATTTGGGTGACATCCTGGATAACGAACTTATTTGGACTAAACATCTCGCATTGGAAACCTTAAAGTTAGTTGTTATCGGCTTCATACAGCAATTGGAGTTGCCATCAAGGAAGGTCTTTTGGATCTACAATACGGCTATGACAAGGCCAATTATATCCTATGCGATCTTTAGTACTTCACGCATTGGAGTTTTGATCACTATGCCCGTCGTCTTTCCCTTTCCATAGGAATGGTTTCGGAAAGAAATGTAGTGGCTTCAGAGCAATGCAGGATGTACAATAGTTCTGGTGTCTTTACAGAGAACGATGACATAAAACTGCAGGTCTCATATGGCAAAGGTTTGTCTGTTTTCCAAGCGGAATAAATATCGTGAGGTATAAGTAAAGAGGGTGGAATATCCGCAGGTGTAGCGACAGTCAAGATGCGCTAAAACGCCTGCACGCTGTTGAAAGGCTGAATTCTCGGACTCTGCTTTGGATATCAGATCACGATGGAATCGCGGGAAATAACATCACTGTTAAACTTATAGGAGAATTTCTCACGACACGAAATCTTTCCATTGAGCATACATTCAAATATTATGCGTATAAGTGACAAAACATCCTGCGACACCTGATCTGAAAGCGATGACAACACAATGGAGCACTCCCCGTGTAAATGTCCGGTTCTATTTTTAATATCTACGAGGGCTGTTTGAGGAGTACCCGGACTGGAAGGTAGTTGGCGCTACTGTGCCAAAATGAGTATATAGTATAACTAATATAGTATAACCTCTTTTAGCTCGCCTGTCAAAATTTGATGACAACCAGACGCTTAGTTTTGTTTTAACAACCATTTCAAAACATCGTGTTAGTATTTTTTGCGACCCTGGAAAAAGAGCAGTATCGCTCCGTGATCCGATTCTTGTTTTTGAGTGGCAAAACTTGCGAATAAATCAAGCCCATTCTCGATGGTGTGTATGGGACCCATTCACCTTCCCGTACAATCGTTTACCACTGGTTCGCAGAGTTTCGCCGTGGCCGCACGTCGGTTTTTGATGAACCGCGCACAGGTGGCCTAAAAACGGTTACCACAGAGGAAACCGTGGACAAAATTCATGATCTCGTATAGGCGGACCGCCGGATGAAAACTTGCGAGTTGGCTGAGATAGCAGGCATCTCAACTGAACGCGTTAGCCATATCCTGCACGAGATTTTGGGCAGGAGAAAGCTGTCCGCGCGGTGGGTAACGTATCTGCTCACACCGGAGAACAAGCGCAATTATGAGACCACATCAAAGACGTGCTTGGCCCTGTTTAATCGATACCCGGAGGATTCATTGGTACACACCAGAGTCCAAAGAGCAATCGAAACAATGCGTTTTACTCTGTAAACGTACTCCGAGGAAGGCGAAGACCGTGTCGGCGTCACAAAATTTTGACAGGCGGGCTAAAAAAGGTTTTGGTACACTCATTTTGGCTCAGTAGCGCCACCTATCTTTCAATCCGGTTACTCATCAAACAGCCCTCAAAATGGAAGTTCTGGATACTTTCGAAAACGAGAAATTCGCAGAGATTCCTTCAACTTCACGAATTTGCTATCGAAACTGTACTTAAACCGACGAAATAATTTGGTTAGCGCAGCAGACCTTTAGCCCCATAGAAAAGCTGACCAAACAAAAAATCTGCGACTATAACACAAGGGCGTAAAATGGGGCTTTCTGCTTCCGTCAGATGATAGCGTTTCATTATATCTGTACAAGTACAAATTTCATTTCTGACAGCCGTTTCAAAGTGACGGATAGTTTCAATTTAAAATGCGCAAATGTTGTGCTTGCACCCTAATCTCTTTTAATTTGTTTCATTTTTATTTAAAAAAGTCCGGAACTTTAATCTTTGAAACATCTTTGTTTTATTTTGTTTGGAATTAATCTAGTAGCCCAGTTTTCACCAGATATGCCAGAGCAGTATATCAATTCCCGTCAATTTATTAGACACAATCGTATCTTTTCGATTTTTTTTTCTACTAATTTATAATAAATTGTTATAATTAATTATTTTTGCAAATGAAAATGTAATTGGAATTTTTTAGTCTATAATCATTTGAATGTAAAAAAAAAAAAAGAATGGTAATGAATAAAGGTTATAGCAGGGCTTATATAAAAATAAATCTGGAAATTGATAACAACAATTTATTTTAATCGGAAACTTAATAAAAATTGAAAAAAAAAAATGCTGGGTCATGAAAATGCAATCTTATTGAAAAAAAATATTTGATACCGATGCAAGTTCATTGACAGGAGGAACCTTGAAAGGCTACGGCTGTTGATATGAAGCAAGATTACAATGAAGAGATTACGTAAGAAACGTGCAGCAGATTGTGCACTGTGACAAGTATAAATAAAAAGAAATGACATCATTGATAGTTTCTTTTTTAAAACCAGAAATAACCTAGATGCCTTCAGTTTCACTGATATCACGAAAGTTTCTAACCTTTGCTCCATACACTTTGATCTGAGATATTTCCTACTCAAATTGAAGATTCACTCCGAAAACTAAGTGTCGACTCTGTTTAGAGGCGGAAGAAACTTGGTTCGGTGGCAGGCGTCATTATTTTGCTTGATAGAAAGCATTGCGAAATATGGAAATTTATTTCACTAACTTTGGTCTTTACTCGTATAAACGGTTTTGAATTAGTTGCGCCCAATTTTTCCAATAGGGATTCTCTAAACTCCACATATTTCTATTTTACATTGTCTACCATTTAATAGTGGAAAGGTATAGAGTGGTGGACACTTAAATAGCACACATGCACTTCTATCAATAAAAAGACAGTTTTTCAGAATATAATCAAAACAAACTCTTTCTACTTATATTATTTATAAGCGTTCAAAAAGTTCATTTAATTCACGAAAAGATGAGATTATTTTCCTGGAAATAAAAAAGGTAAACACAGATTTGTAAAACTATGCCTGGCCACATAAATAGGGCATTATATTGAATTGCATTCAAAATATGAGATACCTTTTAGACACAACGTAGAAGTTAGTATTTTGTCGGAAACCCATTATTCTTTAGTACAGGTGAACATCTTTTTGAAAGACTTTGCACTAAAGCCTGACAACGTTGTTTAGGAATAGATGTCCTTGTGATTTGAATCTGGTTCCACAGCTCCAGATGCATTCCGCGGTTTTATTGTTCTTGATCGGATTCAGATCGGCCATTTCAAGACGCTGACATTTTGATCGCTAAGATAACCCTTCACAAGGCGAGAAGTGTGCTTAGGATCGTTGTCATGCATAAAACGCCATATTAGTGGAATATTTTCTTCGCCAAATGGGATCGTATGTTCTTCAATAATACGTTTATAGACGTGTTGATCCAATTGTAAAGGTCCCTCGCCATGCCAAGAAAAATCAGCCCACACCATCACACTTTATCCACCGTGTTTGACTGTTTTTAGTGTGTATCTCGGATTGTGTTGTTGGTTAGGTTAGGTGGACGCCATACATACCTTTTTGCATCCGATCCGACCCTGCAGAACTTAGATTCATCACTCCACAGTACAGTTTTCCAAAAAGTCACCGATTTGTGAATGTGTTCTTTTGCAAACGACTTCCTTAGTTTTAAATTTTTGTCGGTTACGAGTGACTTTCTTTGTGCGATGCATCCTCTTAAGTATTTTTTGCTGCAGACGCCTTTTTAAAGTTCTATCCGACGCAGAAATGGAATGATTTGCAAAAACACTATTCTTTATTGCTTTAGAGCTCAAAAATGATTTGGTCTCACTAGCTCTGTCCTCTTTCATTGTGGTTTCCCTTGGCTTCAGATCTCTTGCAACATTTTTGGCATTCCCATAAAGCTCCACATGACGTAAGGCATTATAAATAACCTTTCGGGATCATTTTAACTGTTTGGCTATCTCTGTAATCGATGAACCGTTGTCTTTCATTGTGCAGATGATTTCACGTCTTTCTTCTGAGCAATGTGGTCCTCTCCCCATATCAAGGTACATCTCCTGATATTAACTGTTACTATAAACTAATGACAAACGTATCTACTTTCAAATGAATTTATTATTAATAATCCAATCACAACAAAATTTAACTTGAATCACCAAAGAAAAATGTGTGCTATTTATGTGGCCAGAAAAAAACAAGTCCGTTCACGCTGCAATCGATGATGTCAGTGATTGCTATCACGATAACGCTGTGAATTTATCGTTAACCTTATATGCATGCGATACTGAGCGTATGCTTTTAATTTTTTGCCATATTTCTGTCATACCTAACGGGAAATGCAATTTGAACTATGTGCGAAGATAGTGTTCTATTTATGTGACCACCACTGTATGTTTGAATCATCCAAATTTTTATTAAAATTCTGACTTTATAGTTGTCCCGAAAAGCAAACAATTGGGCGTTAAAAATTGCCAGTGAAACAGCGAAACGCTGTGAAGAAAATATTCCGACTGTACCGAGTCGGTAAGTCAAGACCACAATCAATTGATTCCGCGTGACGTATTTTGCGAAAAAAGAAACTTGGCTGTACAACCGTATAAGATTGTATGATCCAAGGACTAAAGTCAAATGGCCATCGTTTCGCTGATTGAAGTCGATTGAAAATGAGAGAAGATCCGGATTTTCACCAAAAAAACATCCTCAGTGGCTAAGCACATTTTCGTGGATTAGTTAGTAAGCAAAATTGTTGCGTTTGTTCGAGCAATCATCCGGAGGTGTTTCAAGAGCATCCATTGTAATTGGATAACTTGGAACTGGACACCTTGGAAGATTTGTGGTTTTAATAGAACGGCGGTGGACTGTGCGTACCACAATCGACTTTTTGAAGACAAAGTTTGGTGATCGTTTTTTCGCCAGAAGTGGACCCCATTCGAGCGCACTAACACCTTTAGAGTCTTCAATTTTGTTCTGAAGAGAACCGGAGACTAAAGTCTATGTCAAGACTACATAGAGGCGAACATTCAACGAGAAACTGCTGATTTTGGCCAAGTTATGCGAAAAGTCATGGATGTCCTCTCATGCAAGAAGTTACGTGGAAGGCATTGGAACGATGACATATTTTATAACTAAGTTTCAATTATATTTCGTTGCAAAAGAAAATTTCGTTGATAACTTGAATATATGTTTAAAAAACAAATTGAGGCGTATCTTAAAAGAAGCCGGTTTATAAATGGAAGTAATTACAAAGTCAACTTCTACATGATGTCATTGTGTACCAAAGACCCGATGTAGACAATATACATTTATCTTACTGCCTAGAAGTTGCCACTTTTGAAGTTTTCTTGACATTACAGCTTGTTGCTTTCTCCCAATAGTGGAAATAGTTCGTCACATATGTAGTGACTCAATTCGAAGAAATACAGTAGCAGATAGATTAAGATCGCAACTTTTGTGAGTCGGAAATTTCACCGCCATTAGTATAGGCCAAGATTTGTAATTCCCAATTCCACTCGCAGCAATAAGGTATTTCATACATTTTCACAAGGACTTGTATTTGCATTCAACCGAGGTAGGAAAAGCACATCAACTCAAACCTAGATAGCTTGTAATTGGCAGAATCTGTGCGTATAGTCGGCTGCAATAGATTGGATCCTTGAGAAGTAGGCAGTTGATACTAGTTTTCCGAAGAGACTTTTCGTTAGAAATAAGGCAAATATGAAAATACCTCTCCGCCGTATGTGGACACACGAAAATACTGCAATGACTCAAAAAGATCAGTACACGGGTCCTTGCTTTTTGACTCTCTACGAGTATGTGTCGATAATCCTTTGACATTGAAGCCATTGAAAGTCCATTATAGCCAAGCCAGTACGAAATTTGCGAAAAAGTCATCTAAATCCACAAAATAGAAATCGAGTGCTGCGCATGAATTGAGCGAAACTACGATGTAACTCCTCTTTATAAATGCTATCACATTCGCCTTAAAAGTCAGTGGACAGATTTTAAATTTTTTACAATTGAAATTCTTATTATCTTCTCTTCACACTACACAGTTCTTCAATTTTTGTGCAGAAAACTAAAAGAAAAAGAAAACTAAAATTTATGTACAACTAAACTTAAGGACAACGAATCAGTGATGGAATCTAAAGGGTATTTCATTAAGCGCTTCCTTCCTTCCTTCCGTTTGAAAAGCCTATCGATGCCATTCTGTATGCAATATAATATCATTGCAGCGGCTTCTCTGGGTGGTGAAATGTCCAATTTTCCATGACTCTGGCGTATAAATCAGGCTGACTTTGACCGATGACATGGGTTGGCTTTGAGGGCTGCTATGGGTTGTGGCTTATTTGCATAGACCTGCGACTTTAGAAAATCCTACAAGAAAAAGTCTAACGGGGTCAAATCACTTCACCTCCACGTGAAATGACCACGCCCTCGAGTCGCTTGTGCAGAATTTCCAATGTGGCGTGAGCTGTGTGGCACGTAGCGCCGCCCTTTTGAAATCACATGTCCTTGGTGTCCATATTATCCAATTCAGGACAAAAGAAGTTTGTAATTATCGACGGTGATGGTCTGGCCAACGTTGTTCTAAAGAAATATGGACCGATGACACCGCCAGCCCAAAATCCACACCAATCAGTGACTTTTCCGGGATGTATTGGACGCTCTTGGATGTCATGTGGATTGGTATTGTCCCAAATTCGACAATTTTGTTTGTTGACATACCCATTCACCCAGAAATGGCCTCATCCCTGAAGATGATTTTTCGATGAAAATTAGGGTCAGTCTCCAACTGCTCCGGAGTCCATTCAGCGAACACACGTCGTTGTCTATGCTCGTTTACCTTCAGCTCCTAGATCAGTGGAATCTTGTACGGGTACAGGCGCCCAAGTTAAGACGCAAAATTCGCCAAGTGGTGGTCTGCGCAAGGTCGAGTTCTTGTGAGCGACGCGAAATCAACTGCCTCGGATATGGGTGTTGGTTTATCGTTTACTGAACCAGTGGACTCAAATTTATCCACCACACTGCGAATTGTCTTGTCGGTAGGATGATTATGGCGACCGCAAAATGGGTGAAGTTCGCGGAACGTTGCCCGAACAAAACACCCATTTTGATTAAAAAATTCACGTTTTGCTGAACGCTATGTCCATCCATGGTGATTTGGCAAAACAAACTGAATAAATTACAGCTAATTTGACAGATTGAACATCAACAATATGGCTGCTATCAACCGTTAAAGCTGGGAAGTCCGCATTGGAAGACCCTATACAAGAAAAATTCTGAAGCACGCTATCATTAGCCCACGGGCTCTGCTGCACAACCCTTTGCGTCAGTGTAAAGTGACGTTACAATCTTAGCTTTGAAATTCATAAAAACATGTAAAACTATATTATCGCCCCTCTAGACTCTACATATATTACGCTTGGAACTTAGTGTTGAAAGTCGAAAGTACTTGTTTTGTTTTGCTAACTATTGTACAAGCTACCATATACCGATCCAGAGAATAGCTAAGCTACAGAAGGAGTGACAATGGCGAATACGCACGAGCGAATATCCGGAAATTTTGGCATTTCATCCACAGATATTTTCCATTAGTCGCAGCGACTTGTGAACGAAACAAAAGAGGAGAATCTTGAGGTTAAATTCGCGTAAATATTTTGGTGTTGTAAATGTAGATTGGGTTCCACATTTGTGGAATGCCAGCAAAATTTGACAGTTCGCAAAGATGATTCGTTTATTTGCGGAGAAATAGGCGAATCGTTGATTTCTTCGCAAGAACTAATTGAATTTGAGTTTTTTTTTTAATAATCCATAGCTAAATTAAACGCTGTGCTTTTGGCAAATCCATACTTACATACGGCGCATTAATATGGTGGAAAGCAACAAACAAGAAAACGATTTGCGGAAAATTAGCGGCGGTTCAAAGAACGGCTTTCATAACCATTACTATTGTGCTCCATACCACCCCTACGGCAGCATTGAACACCTTTGTGCACCTAATACGGCTTGATTTATAGATCTAAAAACTTGCCGCAACAGTGCGATACGATTCACTAATCTGGGTCATTTCAAGAGCAGTATTTTCGGACATGACACGGTCCCAGCGGAGCTACTGCCATGCAATACAATTCTAACGGATGAAATTCTTTACTTGATCGATGCCGACATTTCGTATGATATCATATATCCAGAGAGGGAGGACTGGGGAAAAAATGGTCAAATAATCAGGTCAAATGAAATTGCAATTTTCGCAGATGGCTCAAAAACTTCTGGTATCTTCTCGGAAGACCCTGAACTAAGAGTGTCTATAAGACTACCGGATGAAAGCAGTGTCTTCCAATCAGAGGTTCTAGCTGTCCTCAGGGTGGCTGCGCTAATGCAGATGAGATCGGTATCCGAAAGAGATATCGCTATCAACATCGATAGCCAGGCCGCACTCAAGGCAATGGAATCAACCGACGTCAACCCTGATACAGTCGGGGGCTGTCGCACAGTGCTCAAGGCACTATGCAGTCATTTCCTTTCAAGCGGACGAGCTTGCAAGAAAAGGAGGGCTACTCGACAATAGTGAGGTTGCCAATATCAAACCACCCCTTTGTATAGTGATTGGCACTATCGAGGAAAAAATTACAAAGACTGCCAACCTAATGTTGTTAAGTCTTGAAGGACGCGGGGTATCCAAGACTCTTTGGCCGGTTATTAACGGCAAAAGATCTAGGAAGTTAATAAAATTAAACTTATCCCTAAGTTTAGGACAGAAATATGAATCCTGACAGGAAACTGCCTACTACGGCAACACGCAAAGACTCAAATTGTCAGATATGTATATTTGCAGATTCTGCGATGATCTGCAAGCTGTTGCGGACATAACACACATACTATGTGAATGCGAGGAAATATTGCATAGTCGCGAATACTTTTTCGAAAACCTAGAGGAAATAAACGGTACGAACTTCAAAGGCCTTCTTGGCTTTTGCAGGGAAATTGCGTGTTTCACCAGGGAGATTGTTTAGGTTTTTGCCATTTGAAGACAAATTCAACTGGTTGCACAGGGATCGTGATGGGCCCGTTTTGGTGCCTTGTGTCTGTGTGCTGGCATATCCATCATACCATTGTTTAACCTAACCTAGCCTAATCTAAGTATTGGTTGAGTTGTAGTGGAAACATGTGAAATTGAAACAACCACGTGGACAACAGAACGTAGTTGTCCTTCGTTTTCTTGCTGAAGTCATCAATATTCCAATCATCCATGTGTAGGTACAAGGATTTTCGACGTTTTGCAATACTTGATATTTTATTAGATTGGACACTTAACATGACGCGACATCCCTAAAGAGCTTATTTGAATCATAGGACGGGTTGCATATTATGCGATATAAAGGCTATGGCTACATGCGAACGATCATCAAGCCACCTAAGCTCTGAATATATCGAAGTACTTAAAATGTTACAGTTTATATGTAGAATTCTTCCTCCGAAACGTCCTCGCCGTACGCTATATGAATGAATCCTTTTCATCGTCCAGCTATGCCTGAACAGGTTTGAGTATTCTATGATGTTTGTCTACATAGAGGTACCATTGCGTTCATTGGGGACTTCTCCGCCACCATCTGTATTTCGATATCCTGATTCAATGCTGAAGAGCTGAAAACTCGAAATATGAATATTTCGAAATATTTTAAATGTCGCCATTGACTCCATTCATCGATTCCTTCCTCCTAAAAGTCCTCGTTGTACCCTATCTGATTGGAACACTTATATCGTTAGTAATGGCGTGCTTGCTTCCTTTTTCCCTTCAAGGACTTGGAACCGGCTATAGAAATTCTTACAGTGACGTTTTTGATATTTTTTCGGGTATTTAGCCAGAAATTGTGATGCGATTAACGATAAATGAGCGTATGTTTGCGACAAACGCTTCGACAATTCACCACAAGTCATGCTATCGGTACCAAGGTATGGATTTCTACCAAAAGTGGATGAAACTGCTCTTAGTTGCTTCGAGGCAATTTCTTCAAGCGACGAAATTTAGATTAGCTGTACCCATTATACAAGTTCGTAGACTTGTTAAGCAGTTAAGCCGACCCGGAGTTTAAGAATTACTAGTCCAACTGAAGGCAGTGAGTGGAATTCGCGAAGAATGAAGGCTAGGTTTAGGGCCAGATCTACGTTAAGCTGCTCTAAACGATATTCGTTAACACCATTCCACGAATTTTAAGATTTGCACTCGGCAATGATCCGAGTCTCCTTAAAAGATCGTAACCTTTAGAAACAGCTTTTAACTCTTTTTCTTAAAACTAATACAGTTAGATAAAGTCTTCTGCCTTCTTAATCCCTTCATTTGTTCTATCTCCTATTTTCATTGAATCTTTTATATTTTACTGACCACTTCATTTGTTTATTCATTTTTAGCCGACTCGAGTTGACGGTTCGTCTTACATTGCCGAAGGCGTCGATGGTCAGGAAGCTCGCAATACCTGCCTGCTTTTCTCGCCAAAAATCGAAGCCAGTGGCTCATTGGCCAAAATCTTAAAGATCTTTAAGATCCATAATGTGAATTTGTTGCACATCGAATCGCGATCATCGACCCGTGTTCCTGGTTATGAGTTCTTTGTCGAATGTGATGGTCGTGTTGGTTCTTTGGGAAAAGCCATCGAAGATCTGCGTCATCACTGTCAATATTTCAACGTAATCTCTAGGGATTACAAGGATAACACATCGGCTGTGCCATGGTTCCCGAGACGTATCCGTGATTTAGATCGTTTTGCTAATCAAATTTTGTCTTATGGATCTGAGTTGGATGCTGATCATCCAGGATTCACTGACCCTGTCTACCGTAACCGAAGGTAAGCTAAAATTAGTTAAATTTTATTGATTTTTAAGGAAATTTAAATATTTTTAGAAAGTACTTTGCGGATATTGCTTACAATTACAAACATGGAGAGATATTACCCAGAGTTGACTACACGAAAGAAGAAATTGAAACTTGGGGAGTAATATTCAGGAATCTCACTAAGCTATACAAAACACATGCATGCAGGGAATATAATCACGTGTTTCCACTACTAGTGGACAATTGTGGGTATAGGGATGATAACATCCCCCAGTTGGAGGATGTCTCCAATTTTCTCAGAGGTGATTCAATATTTTCCTAATAAGTATTTGAAAAAATAATAATAATAAAAATTTTCTTTTAACAGATTGCACAGGATTCACTCTCCGGCCAGTGGCTGGTCTACTTTCATCTCGTGATTTCCTAGCTGGTCTAGCATTCCGTGTATTCCATTCAACTCAGTACATTCGTCATCCAAGTAAACCAATGTACACTCCAGAGCCAGATGTTTGCCACGAGTTACTAGGACATGCACCACTCTTTGCCGATCCGGCGTTTGCTCAATTCAGTCAGGAAATCGGTTTAGCTTCACTGGGCGCCCCTGATGATTATATTGAAAAGCTGGCAACAGTAAGGAGGAAATGCATTTCTAGGTTTTTCATTTCAAAAATATTTACCTTCCTTAGATATTCTGGTTTACAGTGGAATACGGCTTATGTCGGCAAGATAATGAATTGAAAGCCTATGGAGCTGGTCTACTCTCATCCTACGCTGAATTGGAATATTGTCTAACCGATAAACCTCAGTTAAAGGATTTTGATCCTGCCGTCACAGGAGTAAGTAAATATCCAATCACAAAATTCCAAGACATGTACTATGTGGCGGACAGTTTTGAAAGTGCCAAGGAGAAGACTATGTAAGTTCTAGTTATACGGACCTCAATATCGAAATCTAACGAGAGATTTTCTTGACTTTCAGTAAATTTGCCAACTCAATTCCACGTCCATTCGGTGTTCGTTATAATCCCTATACCCAGAGTGTGGAAGTTCTAGATTCAAGACCACAGATTAGGAACCTGATGAGTATAATCAGCTCCGAGTTCCAAGTCCTGCAGAATGCTGTCAATAAACTGAAACTGTAGACTGTTTGTTCTTATTTTTTTTTTTTGGTTTTATTGTAGTTTTTGAATTAAGTTGAGAAGATTTGTTTTTTTTTTTTTTTTTAAACAAGAGAAATTATACTTAAACTATTTTTTACACATGGGTTAAGTGTCGGAGTATTTATTTTAAAAGTAAGAGTTAGATTCGTATTCCTTTACATATCAAACAAGACAGGGAACAGAAAAGGATTTTCAGTGAATTGGAGATCTTCAAGACCTGTTCTGGCATATGTAGTATGTATACTTTTTCCAGCAGTTAGCAGACAATCAATCATAGTTAGCTGGAAGAGCCTTTTAAGTTAATTTCAACGCAGATCGTAAAATTCATTGTTCGACTTCTTACGTACCTAACTTGGGGCGGAATTAGGTACCTCAACTAACATGGTTCTGCAGTTAGCCCGATCCCTGGCTCACTGCCTTCAGATGCGGACTCTAAGTCGTTTGAAGCATGATACAAATATAACGGTAGTATGCATGCGCATGTGTCAACAAAAGAAAGCAAGAAAAAAATCCAAGATGGCTGACCGTTGTGACATCAATTTTTGTTTACGTTTATTAGTGCTTTGAGAAATACGAGTACATTAGTTTGAATTCTTTATGAAAATGATTCTTTATTTATAGTTAGAAATAGTGGGCGTTGCCCTGCGTCATTTCAAATTGCAGAAAATCTGTGATCAATTGTCCATTGCAATTGATGCTTTGGTTGAAATATTTGCTGGATGGGTTGGGTCGATTTTGAATTATATTTCTCCTCATTGAAGCACTCTGCGATAAACGATATTTTTCATTTTGTTGTCAGGTGCGAAAACGATCAAAGCGGATGGTTTTTCGACACGGGAACATACGACATACAGTTGAACATTCATTTTCCAGATTGAGGCCACAAACACTCAATGATTGGCCTTGTCATTTATTGATTGTCATGGCGAATGCGAGACGAATTGGAAATTGGATTTGCTTAAACTCGAATGGCATATCAGGATCATTGGAATTCTCGGAGTGAGAACTTCCTCACCGTTGAACTTTCCTTTTAGTACTCTCGCGTGAATCACATTGCTCATGAGTTTTGTGACCGCTAAACGCGTTCCGTTGCATAATTTTGGTTGATTGAGATTGCGAAGCATGATGAAGCCAGGCACATCCAATGAATTCAAAAACTCAGTTGGATAGTTGGTTGCTTCGTCTTCGTTTGTTACACAGTCGATTGATTTGAAAGAATGCAGGGAACCAATGATTTGATTTTGAATTGTACAGTTTAAGTGATCCACATCCTTGTTCTTTGCCGCTAAAATTGCTCTTTTACTCAACCAATCGTAGTTTTTGTGGTTAACAATGATGTTCGGAAACACTTTGTTGATTAGCTCCTCTTTCGTTGAGACGAAATTGCAAAAATTCGACGGGAACGAAATCAATCCGTTCGATGCGTCGACGGCACAAAAAAACCCACTGCTTGCAGATTTTGTTTTGTTTTATTTTTATTGTTATTGTTGTTCACAGAACACCCAAAAACTGCACAGTGCATTTTACCACTTTTAATCTTCTGTATTCACTTTAAATAAAAATATAACCAATGTAAACAAAGTTTCTTTCGTCTAACTATGTCACAGACGGCGGCCATATGGAGAGAATTTGACAGATGCGCAGAACGAAACCAAAATATTTGTACGGGGTATATTTTCTATACATGTACCTTGGGTTGAAGTGCCATTTTACTTCTGCGCGCCATCTAAGGTGGGTGGTGGCTCAAGTGGTAGTGGACTGGCTTCCAAATTGGAAGGTTTGGTGTTCGAATCCCAGCCTCGCCCGAAAGACACATTAATTTTTTCAGTTAACGAATATCAAATACTCGTAAGATGAGTAGTTGACTAGAAATCAACATCAAGCCAACTTCCACTAAGAATGTAGTCTCATTAAATGTGGGATGCCACCCATGGAGCGAAATATCCACTGAACCCAAACATCTTTCTTCTCTGTCTATCCCATTTTCCAAAAAAAACTTAACAAATGCTGAGGCATTATAAGTGTATTCATATCCACGTGAGCGTTAAGTTCTTTAAAAAAATAAAAAAAATAAAAGGTGAGGTATTCCTCTGCGGCGTTGAACACAGCGAACGCACCGCTGACAGTCCGCAGAGTTCTCCGACTGTTATACAAACTTTTGGGAGATTGTGCCTCCAGTGCCAAATATGATATTAAAAAAGTTACATGACAGCGCCTCGCCTTGTCTTAAGTCCTTTTTGACATCAAAGGTCTAGGTTATGTCTTTTCGACAGACCTTGATGGAGAAGGGAGCGTTCTCCATCGCCATTGCATAGACGGACGAGTTTGTCAGGGATGCCAAAACGGCTCTATATAGCTCGTCTCTGTAACTGCTGTCATATGCGGCGTTCAAGTCGATAAAAAGATAGTGGGTTTCGATTTGGACTTCTAGAGTTTTTCCCAGGATCTGCCGGGGTGTGAAGATTTAGTCGATTGTCTGGACTTACCGCGTCTGAAACCGCATTGATGGGAGCCAATCCGGTTGTTGACGAAGTGTTTCAGACGTTCATACAACATGGCAGATAAGATCTTATGTGCGGTATTGAGCAGACTTATATCTCTATAGTTATCGCAGTTGTGGGGGTTTCCCTTTTTGTCGATCACGCAAACGATGCTGAGACTCCATTCGACTTCGAAGTGTACTAAAAGTACTAAAGGAAACTGTCATCATTGCTAGGAAATGAAAACATTTTCCTGGCATACATAGTACCTTACGCCGGCAGTGAAATAGTTGACATCAATCTTGAGGAAAGATATTGTAAACATTGCGTAAGAAGACAGTCCCCTGGGGACAGGGTTAAAATATAGACAGTCCAGGATGGATCTGGGCCTCAAACAATAAATCTCTTCATCCAACTCGATCGTACCACTTGAGTCGAGTTCTTGGTGTACTCTGTTGTACCTCCGGGGTGGATTTGAAAATTCTACTCGCCGGAGCGTACATCTGTACATCTACTCTATATGTTATGTCCTAGTCATCACTGTCGTTATTTTGAACTCTTTTAACCAGGTTTATGTTGCTGTACAGACGACCAACTTAGAGTGGCCTAATCCATCTTTGAGTCCATGATCTAGCATCATAAAGTTAGACTGTATATTACTTGTAAATAGAGTCACTTTAGTTGCTAGAACAGGGACTTTACTACTGTAACTGGCAAGAGTTGTCGGTGTCGTGTACAGATAAATATCAACACTTAGATACACAAAGTCCCCCATTCCCTCAAAGTATTGCTTTACTCGTATTCGTCTGAAGTGTCGTTTTGTCACGCCTGTGTTGGATGGCCTTTTTTATAGGTAGTATAGTATATAATCCGTTTTGCAATCCCTTGCAGATAGACTCATCTTCGAATGCTCACGAAGACGTTATTAACATCAAGCTGCAGTCTTCCGATTTTGACGATATCGTTAGCGTATATGGCATGAGTAGTTCAATGATTTTTTGGAGGATTATTTGCATCTGAGCCTTGTAGATCTTATTCAAGATCTGTAGCAAGACAACGTTTCGTATTTTCTCAAAACCAAAGATCTGGGTCAGGTTTTGAATGACGCTAATAAATCACCGTGCTAAATAGTTTGAAATGGTTACCAAAGTATTGCTCTTATATATCCTATCATACACGACCTAAAAGTCCATAACATGGTGGTGCGTATTGATATGAAATTCATGGGTTTTCTGCAAGACCTGCTGTAATGTGAAAATTTAATTTATAGTGCGTTTTCCTGGCCGAAAACTGCCCTGATATGGACCAACCAGTTGAAAAATATCAAACAAAACAATAATGGGATACCTTTTATCGGGCATGCTTTCATTTTACCATACTTTGGGTTGGTGTATTTTACCAAGTCATAGCAGGTGGCCGAGTGGATGTCCAAGCCAAATGGTCACAGCGGAATGTTGATCATCGTTGCCGTCGAACATTCTGTAGAAATGGTCCTCCCTTACCCATACATTCAATGTCAATCTACTATTACATTATGCTCCCTTGTTCGTCCTTCCAGGCCCCGTCTTGGGCTTTATAACCTTCACAAATTCTTCGAAATGGTTAAATTTTCGAATTTCATTGGACCAGTAGCACCTTTCTATTTCTTCGAACTCAAGCTTTTCACGTTCCTCGTTTTTGCATTTGATAAGCCAGCGTTCATTATGGATCGCCCGTAGAGCTGACGAGCAACTCTGGTTCTTCTAAACAGCTGATTGGAGGAGGTACTTACAGTTTTTCACCAACTTTTAACGGCGAAAGAGAAGAGTTTTTTTCTGAGGACTATCATTATCTGCCAAAAGTGTGATGCACCACTAAATGCCAAAGTCATTTAAAGTAGACGTAAAACGTTTAAAAGTATGGAGATGACCCCAAAGGGTTCTTCAGGTGATACTTGCAATAGTGACAACCCACCCGTGGTTTTTTCGATAGCGGCCAGGACACATACTCCGAAGCATTTGCTTCTGTAACGACTGACATGCTGCGCTTAGAGCCTCGCTGAACCCTCTTGCAACTTCCAAGCTAGTTCGAGAATGTAAAACTTCACTGAACGCAGTCGGAAGGCTAAATTCACTGAGTCTTATCTGGGTCCTAGGTCACAATGGGATCACGGGAAATGAAATCGCCGATGAACTTGATAGGCAAAGCTCAGAGGACTGTGTTTCAGGACCCGAACCTACGTTAGGCCTGCCTGCGTGCATTCACAGTTAAGTTTCATATGAGTACAGCTGCAGATGGCACGAATCTCCAAATTGCCGGCAGACCAAACGCCTTTCTGCTGTCGCTCAGTAGGAAAGACTGCAGGCTGCTTATTGGCGTCGTGACGGGACATTAGATTTTGCTGGGCATAAGTGATACAACATCCTATAACACTTGCTGTGAAAGTGATGACAACACTGCGGAGCACTACCTGTGAATGTCCGGTTTAAGCTTGCATCAGGCTGCAAGTATTCGGCGTTAACGTGTTGGTGCTGGTACTGTCGTCTCTTTACCACTGAAGCTCTTACGTATCTTTCTTCAAAAGTCAGAAAAATTCCACTAAAGGAACTTACTAGGAGTACAATGGACTAGACCATGTCTGAGTGCTCTGTTCCGACAGAAAAATAAAAACGGTTTTGCGTTAAGCTGATCACTTCGTCCGTCATTGTCGTTAAGTTGAACACTTGTTCTTTTAATTTAAACATACGCGTTAACTGAAGGCATACTCATCTCCGAAATGTTCTATTCCCAATTCTCGTTGAGGTAACTCTTTAGACAATACTTAATGTTGAGCATCTTTGTCATTAGTGGACTCTGAAGGCCACATTTGCCCCTTTCCCTTTGCATCAAAGACCCTTTAAATTGTGATTATTAAAATGTTCAAATAAACTCAGATTTAATAACATTGAATAATTACACGTACAGTTAGACTCTATGATACAGTTACTTTTTAAAACTAAAAATAATAAAAAGTCAAGGCAACAAGCCTAGAAACTTTATGTTAAGAAACCACTTGACCAGCCTTTTGGTTGCAAAGATTATAGAAACGATCAGTTGGGTCCCTGATTGGGTCCCATGGGGTAGCCCTGTGGTGGTGG
The DNA here is from genome assembly GCA_963966105.1 of Volucella zonaria. Classification (NCBI taxonomy): domain Eukaryota; kingdom Metazoa; phylum Arthropoda; class Insecta; order Diptera; family Syrphidae; genus Volucella; species Volucella zonaria. The sequence continues at coordinate 115,731,198 of OZ014534.1, read as the reverse complement.
GCCTACTTGCCCCATTTGCTGCATGGGCGAGTGCATCATTGGACCCGGACTTGAACCAACTTGCACCGGTGAAGGTACAATATTTTGAGCGCCTGGCATCTGTGTATTAGGCGGAGGCACGTCACTTTGTAGTGTCAAGTTGGTCAGTAAATCTCTGACAGCTGGAAAGAGTGAACATTCGCCTGGTTGTGTGCCATATTCGGCGAAGCGTCTTAGTAGTGCGCCGGCTGTGTTAGCCGCTTGTGATGGTACTTGTTCCCTTCGTTCAGCTAATTGCGTGATATTCGAGTTTAAGTCATAGATCATGGGAAGAACCAATGATGGGCTGCTGCCACGATCCATTCCTGGATAGGCGATCCTTGTTATTTGGAGCTGAAAAGAAAAATGATAGAGTGAGAGGACGACAGACACGGAAATTGATTAAACTTACGAAAAATAGAATCTTGAGCCGACAAATGAGAACACCGGGGCTTCCGATGGGCACTATTGGCGGAGCTGATGGAGGAACACGCATACAAAGCTGCACCGTCCATTTGAGACTGCCCTGTGCAAGCTCTGGCATCATCTCCAGTCTCATTATTTGAATGAAATCTTTCAGCACTTGAATAGGGCAATTCAATGCACGACAGAAGCCATGTAGAGCATTCGGTCTGTACGGCGGTACAGCAATGCGTGAATCGAAGAACTGCTCGATTACTTGCAGATCATCTGGACTCCATTGGAAGGTAGGTTTTCCGTCCGGTGGTACTGGAACTTGTGACACTTTCAGATGCAGCGACTGCATATGAATTTGATTTAGAACAACCTGACACTGGAGACCGCCCACTTTGAATAGAACAACACCCGGTTCATTCGAATCTAAGGCGGTCAGTGACTCCTCTGCTTGGATGTTGCGTTGCAGCTGTCTTCGCATGTAAACACAGCCCAAGAATCGTTCCAGGGGACAAACTTCTGGTCCACCTATCTCTTTGTTTGGATGTGGACAAGACCGGCATAAAGTTTCAAGAGCTTCGTGCGTTAGCAGAGTTGGAACTGCTCCAGCCCATGATCGGTTCGGTAGTACTCTGGACAGGTGGGTTGTAGACACAGTGGACTGTGATTTGTGTTCTGGGCTTTGACCGGGCCTTGGTGATGGTCTCGGCATGCTTGGGGATCCTGGCCAGTTGGATGTAGCTGGCGACATGGCAGTGAAGGGACTGCTGTCTGTGTGACTCTGCATGTACATGTTGGGACCTGGTGAATGTGCCATTGGACTTGGTTGAGGATTCAAAGGCGACGAAGGCATAAGGCCACTTGGTGATGGATGCGGCATATGTGGGGCCGGTGGCGATGTCATACTAAAGTTGGGATGATTCTGGCCTCCGATTGGATGTGGACTAGCCGGTGTGTGAGGATTTGAGCTCGTCGGTGGTGTTATTGGTGGTGCAAATCGGAGTCCACCATCGCGGGGACTTTGTGGCCCACGCATTCCACTGCTTAAGAATGGTGAAGAACCACCTGCTCCAGCCGTATGAGTATCCTCCATTGCAATAGGCGATGGTGGGTTGTCGTCTTCACTTTGAGATCGACGACGGTAGACGGCATTTTCGTCGACATATTTCGAAAGGAAGCCCTAAACAAAAGTGGAGTTTCAGAAACTAAATCCGGCAGTCAAGAGGGTCTTACCTTCAAGCCTTGTGTGGGTGTAAACTCATCGATGACATTACTACGGTCAAAACGACTATATGCACCATCTCGAATGGACACTAGACCACCCGCTCTGAAGCGAATTTCCAGACAGTACATTGCTTGATATGCGAGGCGGAGTAGTGTTGGCGATTGCGGAAGTATGCAGAACGACAGGACTGGCACTAGAGGCCGCTATAAAATGAGAAACGGATATTAGTTTTTCTGGTACAAACACAAGTCTGGATAACTTACAGGGATGCCCAACTGTGGGATGATTGGGAGTTTCGAAATCGAACTGAGTGGCTGGTAAGTCTCATGAAGGATGTGAACAATATGAGTCAAATCCTGATGACGATTGAGATGTGATTGTAATTGTTCTCGCATCATAGAGTGGGCGTTGATTGCAGAGAAACCTCCAACGAAAACCATACGGAAGCTCTTCATTTGCGTTGACCAGTATACATTGCAGGTGACCTCCTTGTTGGGGCCATAGCCAAGCAACAGCTTCAGATAACTGTACGACTTGACACTCACCATGGTATGGAGGTTGTACTTCTCTGAAATCGAACAGTGATTATGAATTGATCGCGTATGGGACTGTCTATGTCTTACCTGACTTGACATACTCGGAGAAATTGTATACCAAAGTGTAGAGGTAAACAATCTTGGACCAATCCTTCAGCAGGTCATCAACTGTCTTACTGAAGTCGTTGTGTGTCTGTTCATAAGTCAAATACACCGTCCGGCGGTTACCTTGCTCCTTCTGGTGCGTGCTTTGCAGTGGAGTGCTATAGAAAACGAATTCCACCACCCACGCACGACTCTGATTGTTTTTGTTCATCTGGGAGCGAATCGACACAGAAAGCAACCTCTTCAGCAGATCATTCCAGACGTGCTTCTCGATTGTTGGTAAAGCTGTTGTAGACTGCAGAGAACAACAGTTAGATTTGGACCAAACACGGGTGTAGGAAAAATTACCTTTTGATTTGGATCTGTCGTAGAAGTCGGCATTGGAAGAGTCAATAGTTTAAGAACCAACGAAGTAGCATTCGACTCGACTTGCAGACCACTGTGCGGTATATTGTGCTTGGCAAACTCTTGTGCCAAATTAAGGAACGGAATCTTCTCGTCGCACATCGCCACTACGTGAGCCAGCTCAGGTATGAAATAAGCTGGGAAGATGGTCTTTTGTTGTTTAGATGGTGGACCGCTCATTTCCAACGACGACTTCCGCTTGTGCGGTGGTATATCTAGAAATAGAGTGCAATCAGCGTGCACGTTATGGCGGACAACATCGGGTTTACCATCAACATGAGTTCCGGGACCGTGGGTGGCCACAAATGTGTCGAATTCTATAAGTCTTAGAAGTTTGGTGTACATTTTGGGTACATCCGAAGCTGGTTGATCCTCTGGGTTCTCACTTTCAGTGACAAGATGACTAACAAAGCCTAAATGAAAGGTATACTCCATTTCGCTTGGAGCAGAGGCCTTCTCTTTCAATTGCACCACCTGAAAGACTTTGTGAATGAGTCTCTGGGGTCCGTGGATCTCGCTAAATTAGATACAACTCACCAAAATGACATTCGGATGTCGGTTTAGTTTGACATAAATTTTATGACGTCCACTCAGGAGCAGCGGGTTGTCGGGGACACTAAGGAAGGGTAGAGTTTCTGCAGCAGTAGCCGGTAGATGCTGCAAGGTTTTCTCACAACGACGGTGTGTTATCCAAAACCGTAATTCCGAGATCAACTGCTGTAGCTTGCTTCGATCGCCGTTCAGCGTTGTCTGAAGATCAGCTATGATGGGGCAATCCAAGTGCTTTGGAACGTGGCATTTCAGCATGCCAGTGTGTGTGTCAATTGTGATGTGCACCTGTTCGGCTCGTAGACACGGATTGAGGACAGGCACGGTCAAAATCGCCGGAGTTCCCTGAAGATTGACTAGGGAAGCATAGAAATTGTAAAACAAAGTTTGCACAGACCAAACTATACTTACAGTCCACATCTTTGAGGAACGATTGGAACTCCAATTTGAGGTCACCCAGGCGCGACACCGATCGTATGTACACTGTGTGAACAATCAAACGTTCCATCGACAAATGATCGGTTCGCACAGCACGATCGGCAACTTCTGTAGATTCTTTTGCGCCCAGCGACGGCACATGCACGACAGCCAAAGGACGGCCAATCTCATTTGGGTCACTCTGTACAGTTAGACGATATCCTAGTTCGGACTTGGGATCCATTTTGGTTAATTCACGCCAGTAGGAGACGGTCACTTTCACTCCCGGAACATATTCCTCAACACAGATATTGTCGTCCAAGCGTTCATAGCTCAGGCGTAGGGTCTGGGTGTAGAGAACCTCCAATTGCAGTGACTGGCAGAAGTAATGCAGACAATTGTACACTTCGTCCAACGCGTTATCGTTTTCCACGAGGCGTGCTTGGATGAGTTGGTGAATGTAGTTCACCTGCAGTGGGTGCACCAATGATTTTCCATCTAAAAACAAGAGATCGCTGATGCCTTTGAATCATGGACGACTTTCAAACTTACCTCCGGTTTCTTTGTCTTCCACGAGGATGTCAATGTCGAGGAGTCGCCAAGGAATTGTCGGTCCATCGCCCATTACCGTCAGGGACACGTTGAACTCGTGTTTTACTTCAAACGTTACGCGTCCATGTTTTATCTAAGAAAAAATGAAAATTCCCCAGTGACATTGAAAGATATTGTTCATGCATACCCCGCTGCTCACCTTAAAGTCCCTCATTTGCGGCAGCAGCTTGCCGGTAACGAGGCGATGCTGGATGACCTGGTTCAATCGAAGAAGCGTCTGCTCTTTCTCCGCCGGTGTTATCGGGTCTGGAGGTACAATTCTCTCCCTTATGCAAGCAGGCAAACGGTTATACGTTCCCGTGGTCAAGATCTCCACAGCAGCTGGGATGTGAAAGTTGGGAAGTCTCGCCCTAATCAGAGTCTCTCGGGACATCCTGGCCAACATGTCTGCTGTTTCAATAAACAGCATATTCTGCTTGTCCAAAATTCTCATTATTTGCTAAAAATAGAAAACACTGTCAAGGACTTTCATGGGTAATCTCCCCTCCAACCACTACTCACAGATGACTTCTCCACTTTCGATACGGAATTCGCCCATTTTACGAGTGCAATCAGCCGAATAAAGAGCTGCCTGGTTCTAGCAGAGAAATTATAAATCTCAATCTTCCGTTCCATGTCGGTTTTGCGAGGAAGCCTGAAAAGAACACCAAACACCACCTGGTTACGAGGGCAAATCCAAATGCCAATGATTAATTTACTTACAGCTCAGCTAAAACTGTCAAATCGTGATATGTTCGCTGGATTATAAAGTCAATGAGGACTGCTAGTGAGATAGTGTTCCTGCAGGAGCCGCCTTCTTGGCCTGGTGGCATGAATCCAGCCATTGGGCCTTGCATACCCTCCAGTGGCTGAGGTGCCATTTTTTCAGAAATTTTCCAACTTTCTCAGCACTTCACTGTACTTTGGGCAGAATTTCTTTAGTATTTTGATTTAACAAGGATTGTATGACAACTTTTTTAAAGATTTTTTTAAGAGTTTTGCATTTCTTTGTAGAAATTGCGATTTATTTTGAAATTGAAAATTGACTTTGCTGCATCGTAGTTTCACAGCGGCATCGATTCGACGTGACGGGTTGAGTGACAGTAGCATGATTTTCATCAGAGGCTGTTCAGTATAGTAATTGAAAAACTCGTCGGTAAGGTAGGTTTGTATAGTGTGAATGCGCAGTATATTTTAATCTATACAATAAATTGTTCATTTTAAATTTTGCAATCCTCTTAACTAGTGTAAAATTAATTAAAGTCAACTCATGTAACATTTTATGAGAACATAAGCATAACCATCGAGGAAGTTAACAATGACTGCAGAAGGGCAATTCGCTTGTACGAATTGTATAAGTGGCTAAGTGGCTAAGTGGCTAAGTGGCTAAGTGTACTTGGTCTACAAATATATGTCAAGCAAATAACAGTCGTAGTTCTTTCGCGAACAATATGGCAACCACATGTTAAATGACAATGGTAAAATCCGTACAAGCAACATATGCAACATAGAGAGAGGATGCTCTCAGCTTTTGCATCCACCTTCTTGTAGTGGAGTTTGCTGAAAGCTTTTTGACACCGCTCTTGCGCGGAAACGTTTGACTTTTGAAAGATAAAGATCATCAAAATCGAAAAAGAGGAAATATTTGGTAGTATAGTCGAAAAGTCGAGTCTACCCGACACCAGGTTGCTGGACTGCAGGGCGTAGCTATCGATGACTTGGTAGAGGGGTACGAGTAACACCATATTCCGGATTTGATCTTTGGGATGAAGAAGAAAAAATACAAACCTTAGCATCATTTGCCCAATCCGCAAGGAAGTAGACCTCTAGTGCGTGGCATCAGTCTTCCCAACATTGCGTACATGATCTTGTCTGCCGCATAGAGTTAACAGTTTGATTGACCGCTTTGTGCTCGATAAGTACACCATCTGTTTATCCATAGTGAGTTATATCCATTTCTAGTATCATTGCCAATCAAGTTAGATTGCGCAGAATGACATGCGAATGAAAATGCTCGCTGATTCATAAAATCAGAAAGCAATCTAACCGAGACATATGGTGTCAAAAAAAGATTAGGACAAGGCGATGCGCTGTTACGTGAGGAAATTAGGACACAACTCGTAAGCCAACAGTAGATGCCCAAACTCTATACAACTACTTGCGTACGCTAGTGACATTGGTATCATTGTCAGATTTCAGCAGTCGCTGCAGAGCAGAACATTATGATACGGTTATTTGCAAATGAGAGCACAACCAAGTATATGCTGCCAATTCTTTTAACTCAAGTACAGTAACCTCATCAGGAGTCAAACGAAGAGTAACATATGAAAGTTAGTGAAGGCGGATGAAGATATCTTTAGCAGTTTTGAATGCAAGATTCTTCATGTGATTTATAGTACCATTTGCGTTGGCCGGATTGTTAGCTAGCTCTACGAGATAGGTGCGTGCCATTGGCTTAAGAAGGCTTGGATATGTTGAGCGAATAGATATTAACGGTCCGGCTCGAAGAAACTTCGATTCCTGCCAGAGGGAACAAGGCAATACTGGAAGGCCATTCTTTGGGTGGAGCGCACAAATAGAGGGATAAATTCACCATCTTGGAAAGCAGTTTGTTCCACAATAACACTGTCTGCAGTTTGGTCCAATTTATTCCCAATACTAGTCTACAAGAAAAAATTAACCCGTAGAGGTACACCCCAAAGATATATGCTCTATCAGATCTTATAGAAGCCAGTCTCTAACTAGAGAACGCGGGATATGGTATGGAATCTTACGCAGATGGCGAGAATTTCTACATATCGGGCAAAAAAAACAAAAAAAAAACAAATACTCTGTAACAATATCCAATAAGCTTTTAGCATATTCTTTTCTTAAATCGGCAGCTGAGGCTCTAAGATCAATTCGTCAAAAACACGGTCTTCTTAATAGGAAAATTTAAAAGATTTAGAACGAATCAAAAAAGCTCTAATTGCCTTTTATTAGCGCAGAAAACTGTAGCCTCAAAGTGATTATTTACAACCTAGAGCCGTGCATTGCGCTGTGGTCATAGCCGCATGGTACCCTGCATTGGAAAAGAGGACTCTCATTCACTTGTAAAAAAAACGGACTTGTATAAACATTTATGTAACATTTTTTCGGAACGGTAGCACTCACACACGAAACCGGTCCATTGCACTCCATGTGTTTCGACTGTCAACAGGACTGATATTGATACTGAGGTTCCATGCGATATGTCAGGCCGTTGACTATGCATAAATATATGGATTAGTAGCGCGTTTAAATTCAAAAGAACGGCTGCCCTCCATATTCCACCTATAGATATTTTCGGTATGCGCTCGTCACTTATTCTTCCTTCATTGAGAGTCACACTAGCTCACGTTAGAGGGCGGTTTTTTTCATCAACCGATCTTCAATTTACTCAAATTAACTTCAGCACAAACTGCAGTCGCCTGGTTCCAGATCGGGTTAAATGCTGGCAACTAGAAGTCGTTCTCCATAAGTTTATATGTATTTTCACAGCTGGCTCTGAGACAACTCTAACAATTGGCGAGAAGATCTTCTATCTTCTAACACACTTCAACGCTTTCCAAGCCGAAGTCTTCGCTATTCAACAGGGCGCTGCTTATCTTAGCCTAAGTCACCAGCTATCAGCTCCCTAATTTCGAACATCATAAAATCAAATGTAGTTGAGGACTACTGCGAATTGCGTAACGACATAGAAGAACCAGACCCTGTTGGAATCCAGGGCGGGCAGAAGTTCGAGGGATTTAAGCTCCTGATGCATTAGATGTCTGGGAACGAACAACGAAGCCGCCACCAATGTCCTACTCCAAAAATGACATACTATAAGGCATCTATACTCGTACTTACATTCAAGGACAAACTTGATCCCAAACAAATCTGCTACGCATTCCCTTTGCACCTGCCCTATTTTCTTACGCGTCCGTATTCCTAGAGTTATCATTTGCTTACTTACTTAGATGGTGTTACATTCCGGGATAAACGTGGTTCTCAACCAAGAGCTTAGCCTAGTTAGCTCGGATTTTACCCAACTGTTTGCAGGTGCACACTCAAAGATTGTTAAGGTTCCTTTCGACTTGTGAGCGACAGGAATTGAACACCTTTCGGATCACGTCAACGTAAATGAGGCTGAAATCAATCCAGAATATTGAGTTCAAAACGAGCGAGGATGTCTTCATCCAATCTGTCAAGCTTAGCAGGTATGCCAAATAAATAAGGCTCTCTAAAGCTTGGCGGGCTTCAAATCGGCAAACACAAAGATTGACAGTTTCGATATCTTCGGTTTCCTCAGGATCTGCTCTTGTGTGAATACATGGTCAATTGTGGACTTACCGAGCATAAAATCTACACTGGTAGTTGCCAATCAGATCACTAGAAAAGGTTCTCAAACGTACTCGTACACTCATTATGGAACACAAGATCTTGTACGCTATATGAAAGAGAATGATGCATTTACACGTGCCTCACGCCAAAGATTCATTCGTACTACCGCTCCACCTTATCGAACAACCATAACTATTTCGCCCCACAGATCAAATCTTGAAAATGCGTTGATGTATGCAGCCTACTAAGTCATCTCTTGCTGCTTTAAATAGATCGGCAAGATAGCCATCTGGTGCGGTAGCCATATTTTACTTAAGTTTAAATATTGCAATCTCCATTTTGGTCGGATGGACGCTGGTGTGCGCTAAGTCACAATTTTTCATTGTCCTTTTGTCGAGACCTATCTGCTTCATAGGCGGTCCAGAGTCTTTGCTTGTTCGACTGTCAATGGCCTGCTCAAGGTTGTTTGCTTTTACGTGGCCACGCAACGATCGCATAACGTCCGGATATTCCGATACAAGATTCTTTGGGGATACAAGAGCTGGCATCATACTGACTCTTGACTGTTAACGCCACTGTTGATTCAATCGCGCGAGCATATCCGCCGTACGTTCTGTTTCTGAAGTAAAGCCAGTTCTGGCAATAGGAGCTTGAAGTGACAATGAGATCGAACCCATATCATCAGAAGTAGTATCCAGATCTAACCAACTCATCCTTGCTATGGCTTCTCTTATACCAAAAAGCTCTACGTAAACAAACATAGACAGATGACTCTGTTGTTCTTCCTTAATATTCAGTTCCTTACGTCTATGATATTATGCCATACTCTCCCTGGGTTGGCCAATTTAACAATTCAATGAAAGGAACTCGTTTGATAACATAACCTAACTTTGACAGCAACTAAGACCTTTCTGATACAAGAATCTGTCAAGCTGACTCAAAATTGATCGTACTTGACCAAATCTAGGATAACGTACTCGTAGCACTGCTTCCTTTACTTTTCGTCTTGGCATTCCTACACTTTGGACAGCAGTTTGACTTGGATATACATACTCGTAGTTCTGACTCGAATATACTCGTGCAAATATACAAATCTTAAATAATTGCGAACGTTTACCTCTACGACGGAGACTATGAACATTTTTTTGCGGTTCCCTATAGAGCAAACACGCTTGTCGATCCCATGTGCAAAGCCGCCATTTGAAGCAGATCCAGTCGTTCTATTTCATGGATCAGCCCGTTATTTCACTCCACCTTTACCCAACACCTTATGAAAACATTCGCTAAATATAAACTCGAAAATGTAAATAAAAAAAAAAATGGAAAAGAACCAAGACATCATCTTATATCCCAATGTCAATTCAACCACCACCGGGAGCGTGCACGGTTGCAACCACCAGCACTGGGCGAGCAAACAAGTCGTCAGCAGGAGGGATACCCGGCACCGACCGATCGACGCACGGCCACCAGAGCATAAGCATCAGCATCAGCATCAGCATCAACCTAGCATTGCTGCGCTACGTAGGCATTTCTCGTATCTTGCTGATGCGTTGATCGGTCCGTCGTAGTTGCTTCTTCTCCACCGTCGTCGTCTTCGTCGTCGACATCGCGGAATGTACGTGTACGTCAGTCGTCAGCAATGAACCGGAGCCAAAAATAATTTTATTTAGCCTCTCTCCTTGTTGGGCTTACTGGTAGGTATTTGCTCGTAGTACTTCATTTTGTAAGTCTGCCTCTTGCCAGCGGATACCATAGATTCTATCTTTTTATAGACTTTAGAACGCAGCGAGTTCATTACCTCCAGGAGATGATGCGGCTGCCGCGCAGACAAACGAATAATCGTAGATGTCCTCTTGGCGCGATTTTCCGAATTTATTTGTTTTTCCTATTCGGTGGCGTTGTCGTCTCGTGTGACAGATTTATCGCTCCGTGTAATTTGCAAATTCGATCCAACATCGGAGATTTATTTTGCCTACAAAATCTCACTCTGTCACTAGGCGTAAAAGAGAGCAATGTGCCAAAAATGTGTATTTTATTGGAAACTCCAAATGGAATTTTCAGAAAATGGAAATGCAGTCGATTTCATCCAATAAATCCTAACTGCAACCGGATCTTAAAGCAGCTAAACTGAATAACACAATCTTGAGAAAGGACATTTGGTAATGATCAACCGCATGGTTCGGTCTTGGCACCAGTTCTTTTTGATTTGAATATACCAATAGAGTTGATACCTACTAACGCGACGCGGTGTTTTCGATAAAGTTTATACGGAATTCTTAGCTTGATCTCTGTTCCGATGTCACTGCTTGAATTTTCTAAGTTGTGCCAAGATATATAGGGCCACTTCTTCCTACTCGTTCATCAAAGCTTGACATTGGTTTTACAAGACCTAGATGTTCTTCCAATAACTTAGGTGTCTTTCGCAAAGCTAGATAGATGATAAACAATTACATGGATGGACAATTGTTGCCTGATTGCCTGAATAATTGTTGGTCCACTTGGTCTACTTGTTGGATAAAGGGCAACACAACGAAAAATCTTGGGGCATCAATACGTAATAAGTCAAGTAAACTTCTTATCTTTTTCTGCAAGAAACTTGTCAAGGTGTTGTTTGATAAGGTCTTCAAAAGCAAACGTTCTACCATTCAAGGTGTTTTGCAAGGAGCGAAATAAGTGGAAGCCTAACGGCGCTATATCTGGGCTGTGTGGCAAGATATCCCAACTAAGCTGCAACAACAGTGACCGTACTTGTGTGTGGACTCATATTGTCATGGTGAAACAGCACACCCTTACGATTGATCAGCTCGGGACGTTTCTGTATCACTTAGCTTCTCGCAATACACATCGGAAGTAATCGTTGGAAGCAGCTCATAGAAGACTAAGTAGTCCCTTCCAATCCTGTCAGATTGACAGCATCACAATCTTTTGTTGGATGTCCGTCTGTGCTTGCCTTTCCGATGCTTCATTTCGCCTACTCCAACTTTTTGTTTCGCCTGACATTGTTGTAGGCCATCCATTTTTCGTCGTCTGTGGTCATACGCTTCAAAAATGGTTCGTTTTCTTCCAGTTTATCGATCTTCCTTACGTAGCCAAGCCATTTGTAATGGTCATGGACACGTTTAGAGCGATAGCAAGCTACCGAACCGGTGGATGCTTATTTGCTCGCATGAATGCTTTGATTTTATCGTCGCCGGCTTACCAGAGCGATGAAAGCCTACAGCTGAAAAATAACAATCACGGAATTAGGCAAACCAGTTCTTCGATGACATTTCTGCCGTAAACATTACCCAACTTTTCCTTTGCCTCATTTGCTTTATTCCCTTTTTTGAAGTAATAAAGCGAAATATGGCGAATAGGGTCTTCAAAGTTCTCCATGTTCGACCCACAATTGCAAGCACAAAACTCGACCTAATTGCGCCATTTTTTTTCTGTTTTAGGTTAAGTCACGCTCAGATACAAATAAACTACTGCAAACGCAATGACTTTTTGAACAACCAATAAGTCCTGCTTCACAAATTTGCTGCCGCTGTTCGAGAATTTGATCTTGTAACCTTCAAATAATGTATTATTCTGAAATGGAAGCAAAACTCCTGGACACAGACGGACAGTTAAGGATTCTGTAGCATACAAATTCTGCCATACTTAAGAGCTGAGCCTGCAACGATTTTTTTAAGCTTGAAAGAGATATAATAGGGATGATTCCGCCAGCCACAAAGGCTTTTAATGGTTGTAAGGGCGTCTACAAAGGCTTCTGGGTTTTCTCCACTACAAATTCGGCAATTTTGCTTGTTTACATCTCCATTTAACCAAAAATGGGCCTCATAGGAGGAGAAAATTTTGCGTTGAAAATAAGGATCAAGCTGAATCACGTTTTCGGCCCATTCACCGAACCTACGACGTGTGTAATGGTCACGCGGTTTCAGTTCTTGCACAAGCTGGTTCTTATAAGCTTTTAAGCCAAGATCTTTCCGTAAAATCTTCCACAAAGTGGATAGGCATAGCTCCAATTGCTGTGCACGATGGCGAATCGACTCATTCGGATTCTCTTCAACACTGCGCTCCACAACGGCAATAACTTCTTCTGTTCGCACTGTTCGTCATCTTTGGGGATGCGAATTATCCACTAGAGTGTACGTGGTGCGAAAACGAGTCATCGTGTTCCGAAGCACTTGCTCAGATGGACGATTATGTCGACCGTAAAATGGAAGTAGCGCACGATAAGCTAGGCGAACCGAACCATGGTTTTCAAAATAAATTTGCACAATTTGCACAAGTTGTTCTGGCGATAATCTATTCATTGTAAAATGGAAAAAAGTACTAAACACAAACCAACTTTCAACTGTCAAATTGACAGTCTGTAGAAACAGTGCTGCCAGTTTAAAAACTAAACCTATAAAAGAACACCCTTTATATTGTATTCCTTTTAACGAAACTGATTAGTCTTTCGAGGAAGTCACGTATGCCAAGTACAATTTAAGCTCTTGCAAAAATAATTGTATTCCGTTAAGACAAGGTCTGTCCTGCGATGGACAGTAGAAAGGTGGTTGACTTGTAAGAGACTTACGGAAACCTTCGTTTGGTTTGCCAGCAACGTGGAGAGTTATCCCACCTACGATTGAGCTCGTAAAAGACCAAAATTGTTAGTGAAAGCTGTAAACGAAGACACAGGCAATTTTAACTCGGATTTAGAAGTCTTTTCAGAGACTTGCCTAACAAGTTCAACAGCGATTTCGTTGTGATCTAGAACCCGAACAAGGTCTCAGTGATTTCAATCTTTCAACTGAAGCCTCGCTTTTTCAAATTAGCCAACTGGAAGTAAGGGGCTTCAGTAAGTAAGCGCAGCTTGACTGACGATACAGACACAAATACTTCGCACTGTTAACCTATTTCTGAGAATACTCGTATTTTTGGTTAGAAAACAAAGACAAGTTTGACTAAAGAGTAGTGAAATCTAGGGTTTTCTCTCCTGGCTCAGATTGTGGCCGAAAAAATCGACTTCGCAAAAATAAGTTACAATATGCTGTCCATAAGATTGGAGTCAAAAGAGAGTCAAGATAAACAAAACTCCCGCGCAATTTGTAACAAAGTTCATTTCTTTTTAAATGCGACTGCACTACCTTAACAGTGCAGTCTATGATATGAAAAGGGAGACTTATTAGTGGGCCAATAGCAGAGTTAGGCGAACAAGCCTCGATATCCATTTTCACGGATAGGTCAAAGAACCGGCGCGGCGCCGGGATCTCCTCTGATCAATTGAAATTGCGATGTTCATGACGGCTGCGGGACTCAGCAGTGTCTTCCAGTCTGAGATATTGATTGTAGTCGAAGCAGCCAAGCTTCCAGCAATAAAGGCAATATCCCACGAAGTGGTATTATATTTATTAACAGCCAGGCTGTCATTAAGGCCATCGTTTCAGTCGAAATCAAATCAAGGCTTGTGAAGCGCTGTCGGAAAGACCTTAAGGCTCCTTGCGTTCAGCAAAAGGTTACGCTATGATGAGTCCCTGGCCACAAAGGAGTGGCAGGCAATGAGCATGGAGATGAGCTAGCTCGAAAAGTATTCTCCCTGGAACGGGAACTGGGTGATCAAAGTATCAAACCTTCACCTCGCACTCTGGGAATATAAGCCAATGAAAGGTGGAAAAACCATCAAACCTACGAGACCTCAAGACAATTATGTCCGAAACTTAGCAAATCCAGAAGAAGTAAGATTCTCTTGAAAAGCAATGCTACGCTTGTTGGACCATAATCTTCTGGGGGCGCACGCTTCACCGACGACGACCTCTGTAGAGGCTGTGGGGGTATATGCTGACGGAGGAATTCCTGCACTTTTTGTGCCACTCTTTCAGCTTCAGTAATTTGAGAATAAGAACTTTAGAAATTATTATTATATTTCCACTATCTGCTGCTTCACGTACATCTCATTTCAGATTCATAGATGCAACAAAATGGGTTAGACTCATGCAGAGACCAATCGACAACCAAAGCGAGACGGAAAGCGGAAAACAGAACTATGAACCGCAATCAAATTTCGATCCTCTTCCAATTCTCCAAACCGGGCATCACAAATGGTCTACACGGACCTAAGTGTGATGAAGTATAGAATGGACTCGACTCCAGATACCTCATCAACCCGCTAAGCCTACTTTACCTAACCTAACCTAGGCGAACACGAAAATGCTCCCAAGCAATCGAGACAAACCGTTCTTTGAAATCTGGGGAAAGCAGCGGTAATGGTTTTCGTGAAATCTTATTCCCTCAAACAACTGACTCATTAGATAGACGAGGAAGCGACAAATTTCAAGCCCAGCCGGAAGCTCCTTTACATTGCCGGAAAACCGACAGAGCCAAGAAAGTTTGTGACGCGAAATTTGTCACCAAAATTCAACAACACAGCTTCCATGGAGAAACGAATAGATGAGTTAAGCAAAGCAGACAGACATAACAACTATATCACTTGCATACGGATGGTGGTAAACGTTACAACCATTGCCAACGTTTGACAAAGGATTGACCAAAGTCAGCATCAAAGTTCTTTTAAAAGGATAAATTGAATTTACAAAAGTAGTGATTCATCTACGCTGGGCATTGACACCGACTTATCGGTTAGTTGAAAACTGGAAAACGTGCCGTACTTACGCGTATGTGTTTACCTCGCCATGCAGGCATACCTGGAAAAATTGTTAATAACATCTTGCATATCATCCCTTATAGTGGACGACATTATGATGACTAGATTCCAGAGCACAATAGGGAGAATCATCATTTTGCAGACAACTTGTACACCAAACAAGGCCCTCCCAAACAAATTTCAATAAAACAAAGTGTGTCAGATGTCATCGAAATTTTTTATTCGTTTGAAAGGCCTATCGATGCCAGTACGTATTGAATACCATATAACATCGTTCAAATGTCCGCCGCGGCTTTTCTGGGTGGCGCCCATCCGAAATGTCCAACTTTCCATGACTCCGGCGCATAAATCCGGGTGAATTTGATCGATGTCATGGGTTATGTTGGCTTTGAGGGCCGCTGTGATTTGTGGCTTATTCGCATACATCTGCGACTTCAGAAAACCCCGCAAGAAAAGTCTAACGAGGTCAAATCGCACAATCTCGGTGGCCAGTCCACATCACCGGCACATGAGATGACCATGCCCTCGAACTGCTCGTGCAGAATTTCCAATGTGGCACGTAGCGCCGTCCTGTTGAAACCACATGCCGTTGGTGTCCATATCATCCAATTCAGGCCAAAAGAAGTTGGTAATCATCGACCTATAGCGCTCGCCGTTGACGGTGATGGCCTGGCCAACGTCGTTCTCAAAGAAATATGGACCGATGACGACACCAGCCCAAAATCAACACCAAACAGTGACTTTTTTGGGATGCATTGGACGCTCTTGGATGCCATGTGGATTGGTATCGTCCCAAATTCGACAATTTTGTTTGTTGACGTACCCATTCACCCAGAAATGGGCTTCATCCCTGAAGATGATTTTTCGATGAAAATTAGGGTGAGTTTCCAACTGCTCCAGAACCCATTCAGCAAACACATGTCGTTGTCTATGGTCGTTTACCTTCAGATCCTGGGTCAGTTGAATTTTGCCCAAGTCACGATGCAAAATTCCCCAAGTTGTGATCTGCGGAATGCCGAGTTCTTGTGAGCGACGCGAAATCGACTGCCTCGGATTCTCCTGCACACTCTCACGGACAGCGGCGATGTTTTCTGCAGATCTTGCGATTCGTCTACGTATGGGTGTTGGTTTATCGTTTACTGAACCAGTGGACTCAAATCCACCACACTGCGAATAGTCCTCTCGGTAGGACTATTATGACGTTGCCCGAATAGAACACCCATTTTGATAAAACAATTTTATCGTTTGCACGTGTTGTTGAACGCTATGCCCGTCCATGGTGATTTGGAAAACAGACTGAATAAATGGCAGCCAATTCGACAGATGTAGCTTCAACAATATGGCCGCTATCAACTGTCAAAGTTGGGAAGCCCCTATTGGAAGACCCTGCATTACAAATGCCTGTCGAGGATATTGCCAAAGCGATGAACGATTTTAATGCCAGGACTAGCGTCGAAAATACGAGAGTCAGATCAAATATTATGCTACGCTCTGGTATTGACCTAGCGAATAAGTGTATAAGATATCGTTCAAATGATGTGGAAAAGGTTTTTGTAGACGGGGCAGATATATACAGGGTGTTTCGGAGGATATCGACCCAAGTTATTGAAACAGGTAAAACATTAAATTAAAAATTGTGTTGAAGATTTTAGGAGAAACAATACAAATACTGGTTGCACATTTCTATTTTTATTTTTCTCATCATATCATATCAATTGTTCAAGGTGCAAACCATTGCTCGTCATTGCGAGGCTTTGACAATGCCCATTCTTTCCAATTCTTCTCGGACTTTCGTAGCTGCTTCGTCAATTCTGGTTCACATCATCCAATGTTGTTATTTCTGATGAGTAAACAATGTCCTTCATCGGTATCCATATATAAAAGTCAAGTCCGGAGACCTTCGAGGCGGAAAGACTATCCTCAATATTTTTACTGAATTCCTAAATAATACCATTGTGGTGGTTTCTCTTTCTGATTGTATCTAAAGGGTGAGCCAACAGCTAGTGTGGAAGTTTTTATTAAATGAAATACACATTTATTATGAAATCGTTATAAAGTTTTATTGATTAATAAATTTCGGTCTATGGCAATTATGAATGGAATACAACATTGTTAAAGTGGCCACCACGGCTTCTGTTGCAAGCGACCATCAGAAGGTCAAAACTAGCGATGACTTTTTGAAGAAAAAGTGAGTCAATGGCCGCAATTTCAGTTTGTATGTTATTTTTGACATCCTGAATTGTTGCTGGGTTATTAGCATAGACCTTACTCTTCAAATAACCCCACAGTTAAAGGTGTCAAATTGCATGATCTTGGAGGCCAACCAACATCTCTTCTAACCAAAATATCGCGATCTTCATATTTCGTACGCAATAAATTGATGATTGTATCAGAGACCGTCCAGACCCAATTCATTCAATTTTGGAAAAAAAATAGCCGGTCAACATGTTGCGATAACGTTCTCCATTCACTGTATCTATCTCCAATGATGCCGCCACCCAATAATTCGCACCATACATTGACTTTTTTGGGATGCATTGGTTTTTCGTGGATCTCGTATGGGCTTTCCGGTCCCCAGAACAACAATTTTGTCTATTTACGTACCCATCCATTCAAAAATGTTCTTCATCGGAAAAGATCAAATTCGATGACAAATTATCCTGGCGGGCCATCCACCATCCAGTTAACAAATCGGCAAGGTTGTAGATGGGCCAACGGCTTCACTTATTGTGTAATTTGGATTGTATAGACGTGCAAATGAAGATCGACTTTTAAAATTCGCCGTAAAGTGGTATAAGTGAGGCCCGATTGTTGATTTCGGCGACGAATTGAGGTGCCTGGCGGTGCCTTTTGAATACTTTCGCTCACAGTGGTGATGTTTTGGCGTATACGTGCGATGCTGATATGGAGTTTACGCACTTTTACGGTTGGCTTGGTTGCAGATTTCGTTTGCAGGTTTAATGAAGATCTACCTGTGGTATGCAACTGATCACAGATTACTAGGTAGGTAGGTAGGTAAGAGTGGCTGTTAGAAATACCAACTCACTTAGGCCATCAATACCACTAAATCCCAACTGACACTTTAATATTGAAGAACTACATCCAATTTATCTAAACAGTCCAATTATTTGTGGATACTGTGGTAAATCTAGGCTTTAAAATTAACCGTTCACTTTGCCGTGTAGACCATATAAATTACACTGTTGGTCGAATTTATGCTAAACTTCACAAACTCAGGTTATTTACCAGTTTTACACTACCAAGCACAAGGCTGAGAAGCATTAAAACCTTACTGGTACCTATGATTGAGTACGGTATGGTAGTTTATCCTAAGTTGGACTTAGTGTCATAGAATAAGAACAGTGGCTTTCAACGGTATGGTCAGGTACGTTCATGGGCGTTGCACTTAAAACAGAACTAACATAATATGTAAGTTTCATTATAGACTACTACTACGAATACGTCCGAGCACTTTATACAAGTATGTATGTAAGTATAAAGCGTATGCCAACCTTTAACCGGATCTGTGGCTCATTCCTACTTTGGCTTGTTGACTATAAGAAAGAAAAAAAGCTTGAGATCTATAGTAGTCAAATAAGACTCCTCATCGCTTTACATCTAACCACATGATGAATTTTTCAATACGACAATTTCTTTACAGAAACCTGTCCCTAGCAGTGAATCCGTGAGTGACCTTGAGACATTTATTAATGATTAATTTGTACTGGGAAACCAAAGATTATTTTTTTATAACGTTCCATCTAATCGGAACTACAGTTCTATGTCTGCTCCGCAAGCCACAACTTTAAATCAAAAAGCTGCTTCTTAGTTGTCCATACTTTATTTTTGATGGCATCTTACAGTCCGGCATAGTCGTGGCCCGCTACAAACATGCCTCCCCAACCATCTCGATCCCTAGCTAGCTGTCTCGAGTTACGCACACCGAGTTAGAAAATGCTCCCTTCCAACTACCTTAGGTAAGGTATCCCTATACTACGTTGCTGAGGTGGATTCATAAGTCTTTCGGATTGGAGTACTGGCGTCCATGCGCTCTACATTTCTTAGCCATCTTTATCATTGTAGGCGAAACCTAGTTCGCGGAATTTTTTTTTGGTCAAAACAGGTAAACGAGCTTTCATCCACTCTTGCATCCAATGCGTCTTCGCCGTATAACATGGATGATGAGGGTCGTGTTTTAGCACCTTATTCGTTCCTTGAGATAGTGCTTTACAGCTCAGCGGTTGCCCACAATTATTTTTCGCTTGCCCTTATGTCATAGCTGGAACCACAAGGAATAAATTCTTTTGTCTTGTCGCCCTATCTACGGCCATTTTCAGTCATATTTCTTCCGAATTGTCATCAGGGACTGGGCTTCGATTACGACTTTTCCATGTTTGTCTTTGAAGGTTTTTGGTTGCCTTAACACATCATTTTTACTTTCTAAAGAGTTTTTTTTAGAGATTTGGATTTTAAACTGGCAGCACTGTTTCTACAGACTGTCCATTTGACAGTTGAAAGTTGATTTGTGTTTAGTACGTTTTGTCATTTTACGATGGATAGATTATCGTCCGAACAACACGTGCAAATTTATTTTGAAAACCGTGGTTCAGTTCGACAAAGTTATCGTGTGCTACGTCCATTTTACGGTCGACGTAATCGTCCATCTGAGCAAGTTATTCGAAAAACGATGAATCGTTTTCGCACCACGTACATTCTAGTGGATAATACGCACTCTAGTGGATAAGATGACAAACAGTGCGAACAGAAGAAGTTATATCCGTTGTGGAGCGCAGTGTTGAGGAGAATCCGAATGAGTCGATTCGCCATAGTGCACAGCAATTGGAGCTATGCCCATCCACTTTCTGGAAGATTTTACAGAAAGATCTTGGCTTAAAAGCTTATAAGATCCAGCTGGTGCAAGAGTTGAAACCGCGCGACCATTATACGCGTCGTAGATTCGGTGAATGGGCCGAAAACATAATTCATCTTGATTCTCATTTTCAACGCAAAATTTTGTTCTCCGTGGAGGCCCATTTTTTGGTTAAATTTATATGTAAACAAGCAAAATTGGCGAATTTGGAGTGAAGAAAACCCAGAAACCTTTATCGGGACGCCCTTACAACCTTTTGGTGTGCTTTATGAGCTGGTGGAATCATCGGTCAGAATGTAACCGTCAATGGAGAGCGCTATAGAAACAGGATTTCTGACTTCTTCGTTCCTCAGTTGAATGCCATTGACGTGACAGAGCTTTGGTTTCAACAAGATGGCGCAACATGCCACACGGCGCGCGACACCATCAATCCATCAATTTATTGCGAAAAACATTTGCTGAGCGCATAATTTCGCGTAATGGACCTGAGAACTGGCCTCCACGATCCTGTGATCTGACGTGTATATGCCCGATGTCATATTTAAGCACTAATGGCATAAAATTATCTATTAAATAAAGCTAATATCCTACACATTAACATTAGGTTCAACTGTTTTATTTCATATTGAATTTGTATACCTCTAAAAAAAAAAACCCCTTCACTAAAATGAAAAAGACTTCATTCCAACAAGCAAAGATGGTATTTCGATCTCCTGGCTTTAACGTTTTTTGAATTCCTCCTCCTTCATTTGGACATGTTTGTGCTCGATGTTTTTCTTCTGCTAGAGAGCAACAATAGGACTCAATATGACTCTTCTTCGGCTGAGAGTGCCCACCAACATTCATCATTAAATTATTCATTTCTTATTTGTGGTCGTCTTGCCAAATCTAGCACATCAGAGGCGACATTTCTTATGGCCATCTTATAGTATTGCCACTGGTCCTCCGCGCTTGATGCGGAATCATGAGGGAGGTGCTCTGGTGACCTTCTGCGATTGCAGCAATCTGACATAGGCGCTGTATTGCCTTTGATATTCGCATTCGCATCCTGGCTATCGCAATATGATCTATCTGGGCTATCTTGTTTTGACGCCATATTGCATCGATGTAGTTCCGTCCATTTGCAAAGTATAATACTCGTGTATCAGCCTATGTCTATTTCCGAACGTTAGGTCTTATAAGCTGTGGATGGCTACCAAAGATACGGTTATATAAAGGGTTTTCAAGTATGCAGTCGTAAATAAGCACATACCACCTTGATCAGAAAGTTCCAGCACCACACCACCTTGTGGCGCTCCCATAGTTCTGTTTTTTTTTTGTTAAGTTGGCAAATCTGTTGTTGACAGTCCCTCTAAATCTTTGCGTCATAGCTTGACAGTTGCAAAAGTTACGTAGCCAAGAGTACATCTATCTCTGCGTGTGTTGGTGATTTTTTAAAATTTTATAAATGGGTTTAAATTTGCAACAACGAACTTGTTCTAAATTTTTCGTTAAAAACAGATTTAATGGTGCGCGAATGTTGGAAATGTTGGAAAAGCGTTTCGGCAACGATTCTCTAAAGAAAACGGTCGTTTATCAGTGGCACGAGCTGTTCAAAAGTGGTCGTGAGTCAATCGGAGATGGTGAACGCACAGGCAGACCATCGACATCGAAAACCGTGGAAAACATTGATGAAGTAACAGAAATGTTGGTCAATAACCGCAAATTAACCATCAGAGAGATAGCGGAGGACTTGAACATTGCCTACGGATCCGTCCAAGACATTTTGGTTAATGATTTGGGTTTCCGTCGTGTAGCAGCAAAGTTGGTGCCAAAAGACCTCAATTCCATGCAAAAAAGAGACCGTGTTGACGTCGCAAAAGAGATGATTTGCGAGGCTGAATCCGATCCCACATTCATCAAAAGGATCATTACTGGAGACGAGACTTTCTCGTTTATGAGTACGGAACGCAATCCAGACATCAGGCAAGTGAATGGCGTTCACCAAATGAGCCGAGACCAAAAAAGCCACGTCGTTTTCAATTAAAAAAGAAGGCAATGCACACGGTTTTCATGGATTACAACGGTGTAGTGCGTCATGAATTTTTGCCAGAAGACCAGACAGTAAACAAAGAGTATTTGGTATTATTTGGGCGTTATGAGACGTTTGCGTGAAGCAATTCGCCGAAAGAGACCAGAATTGTGGGCAGAAAACTCGTGGATTTTGCACCATGCTAACGCACCGTCGCACAGTGCCATCATTATTCGTAGTTTCTTGACGAAAAATGCAACAAATACCATCCAACAGCTACCGATTTCACCTGATTTGGCTCCCTGTGACTTCTTTCTGTCCAATCGAGTTAAAAAACCACAACAGGGAATGCGTTTCAGCAGCCGAGAGGAAGTAATGGAAAAATCACAGGAAGCACTGATGGACATACCGAAAAGCGAATATAAAAAATGTTTCGAGGGTTGGATCAAGCGCTGGCATAAGTGTGTTGCAGTCGATGGGTATTACTCTGAAGGAGAAAATATAGATTTAGATGAATAAACTTGTATTTCCAATTTTCTGAATACTTTTTGATCAAGGCAGTATGTACATGTGCCAATGCACTGATTAGCCCATAAACAACTTCAGAAATCCTGGATAATAATCCCCACAATGTTGAATTTGATGAAAATTTCCGAAAAAATATCAAAGTCAAGCCAGCTGAACCTGAAATAATTTATATGGCATGTGTCATGGCTTCACAGCACTACATACACCTAATGGTTTCTCCAAAAATCCAATAGATAATTTTCGTTTACAGATATCTGGCCTATGTTCCTTCAACCTTGTACTGAATTGCATTGCAACATCAAACAGTTTTCCCTTTATTTCATTTCTCTGACTGTGAGATTTCTTTTTTTAAATTATATAGGTGTTATGAAATCCATCACAGAAATTTGTGGCAATTTTCTTCACCACATAAAAGCCTCCTACCAAAACAACAATCGAAAGTGAGAGACCAAAAACAGATGTTTTCCACTGGGTTATGTTACGAGTAACATGGCCTGCATTGGAACTTGGCACTTTCAGTTTTACGGCCTTTTAAACATTCCACCACGAAAATTGCCATTAATGACCTCTGGCCTCTTTGGATCTCTGAGGTTCACCACTATTCAGGAGACCTGTAGGGTTCTATTTTTTTTTTTTTAGCTGGACACGCCAGTTCGAAATTTTTGGCAAGCACGACTATTTTATGTATCATACCCCCTATATATTTCCCCGCATCTAAAAGATAATCTGAATACAACAGGTGGACATTTTTCAACATCATTTCAACAACAAATCAAAGGCAAGTAAGCTTTGTCTCGTTCTATGAATAATTGAACCACCACTTGACCTTTCATTTTACACAAATTCTGGCGACCGGGCATCACAAGGTCGTTGCATTCATTATACGAATAAATGGCGGCGCACCAATAATATGCAATGACTTCCTTCTTAGCCAATTTCCACACAAAAAAACAACACAGATCATCGGTCCCGATTGTTTGCGTGCGATCTTGAGGCCAACAACAGGTGATCATCACTTGTCGGCGTTTTATTGTATCTCGAGCTATGAATTCGAAAATCTGAATTCTCTTGATTATTTTTTCATTTTCGGTTTTCGTTTTTTTTTTTTTTTTTTGGCAACTCATAATTGTGTCGTCATTTACCCCCTCAAATGATGCTCTAAATTTAGAGCCAACAGCCTCAAGCAATCACGATCGCGCCCACTTGTAAGAGTGCGGGACCAACTTGCGGAGGCGATACCACCGACTACATAACATATGTACGAGCATGTCCGAATAAAATAGTCTCTGTTGAGTGATTACGTAGCATCGCAGATACATACTTGCCAGTTGTCACCCGGAAACCCGTGGAAAAAACAAATTGGGGTCACTTTTGCTCATCACCTTTCTTATGTATCGAAAGCTCTTAAACGTTGCATCTGGACGGACTGAATGAACTGTGACAATCTCGACACAAAGGAACTCGCGTTTTCGAATGGGCATTTTACGGATTTTTCCGCGCGATCTTTGTCATTGGGTAGGCGGAAATTTTGGAGAGCATATTTTACGAACTTTTATAGAGTGATGGTGGTGGTGGCTGATTCAAAAAAATTCCAACACCAGCGGTCGGAAAAACCAGGCAGAGTTCCGAAGACAACGGCTGAGAGGATGATGATCAGATTTTTATTTGTTTTCGAATGGATCAGCAGAATGGCACGCGCTGAATGGATTTCTGTAGGCCGTGCTTCGTTTCGAGCGTAAAAACATCTGTCGCGGCCACGGAGACATCATTTGATTTTTATTTTTTGAAATCGTTTCGCGTCTGCAAATTTTTCTTAGTGACAATGACAGAAGAAATGTTTGAGAGGAAGCTCATTGTTGAGGAGATGAACGCATCACTATATGAGGTTGGCACTTTCCTGTGGGTGTTGTGTGGTTGTATGGCATACATTCTACACCTGCATGCGAAAAGGGTGGCTGATAATAATTTTCTTCATTATGTAAGAAGATGGGAATGATACAATTCACTTCAAACCATCGTCTTGCAAATCGCACTTTTAAAATCTGTTTAGGATATCTATGTTGCATGATCGGATTCTTTCGAACTTTAAACCTCAAAGCGCACCTCAATTTCAATTGTGTCTAACTCACCTGAGGAAGTGTTGCTAATCACGCCCCACATGACTATGGCATGCCGTTTGCCTTTGCAACTTACGGTTTCTTTTAGTCACATCCATAGGTTCTTGAAGACTTCTCTGATAGTGTCAGTCATACTACACCATCCTTAGCGGATGGATACATACATAATTCCTTTGTCGCGCCTACATGCAGCTTCTTCATTAAGAACAGTAAGAACATACTCTCATACTACGAGTATAATATAAGTCTTCTTTCCCAAGGCATTGTAGCTGGAGGTCTCCTAATCCCTCGCCAGGGGTGAACTATCCGCGATGCACAAATGTAGACAGATTTGGTGGTGATATCGAGGCTTGTAATGGCTTCCAATATATCGTATATGCATTTTCATATCGATTCGAAGTTCTTGTGTTTGCTCCATGATATGCCATAAACTGAACATCTGGATGGTGGTGGACTTACGACTCCTAAAACGAGCTTCTAATTGGGTGTTGTACGAATAAGGCAGACACTAACCGGCGTCAACCTTGTGATCTACAGCGCCGCGCTATGGAAATCAATTGTGCTCTTCGTTGTAGCTGCCATCCCATTTATCTAGAATTGTCTAAGTTTGGCAAATAGCAACACTAAAATACTCCGCCGAGAATGACTGAACCTCAAAAAGAGTCCATACAGCGGATGAATTCATGCGACTGGATGCACTGGCATCTGCAGTGCGAGTGGCAGATTGTCGACATGAGCTCCTTCAATGTATTTGGGGCTGAGGTCAAAAAGGATTTTTTGGACCAGCCAGGGTACTGAAATGGATACAATATGACCATCTCTGAACACTAAATGGACCTAGGGTAACTTTCATATCACTCCTTCAACTACTGTCTCCAGATTATCCGGCTTCCTTAGGCCAAGAGGTTCCAGACACTACTAGGCCATCCAGGTTGTGGGGCTAACTACCCAACCATGTGATATCCCACAATTGTGAAAGAATCAAAAGTCTAGGAGAAGCGTCGATACACTGTCAACGAAAATTTTGGTGGAATGATCCGAACCATTTGGATGATTACTTCAGATAATAGGGTCACCGTCTATTTGCCTGTGCATTTGTTGCAAGCTGAAGACTCAGACAAAAAGTTTTAAGCAATTTGAAGCAATGCGTATCACAAGATAATCCAACATCAGCTTGATATGCGCTCACGCGCCCACAGATGGAAAATATGATGCTAAAGGAGAACATCATCTAGTGCTATTAAATATTTTGGCGAATAAAATAAAAACGAGTGAATATTTTTCAAAACTTTCTTTTTCCCATTATTTAGTCACTCAATAGCTACAAATTGTAGAACAACTTATTTGGCATTTGGCGAAATGGGTCTGGCCACTCATCCGTTGCAGTAAATGCTCGGTCAAAACTTGTATGTCGAGTAGTAACTAAAACGGACCATAGTTTGTTTGTTCAATGGATTGAGGTCTGGGCTATCATCCGTCGAAATAAAGTTCGGAACGTGTTTTTGAGCCATGTTTTAGTGGTTTTTGCCTCTGGTTATTTGCGAATAGTGTTTTATTGAGGGGCTCCACAATGTTCTGTAAAACGTCCGTTTGATATGCTTTCGCTGAGGCTTTGACACTTTTCTTACAGAAATGAAGCTCGGTGACCCCATCGTAGGCGACTCTCCACCAAACCATAACAGAAGCTGGATGGTCACGTCGAACTCAAGGAATGAGTTCAGACGCATGTCGTGATGATAGAGCATGCACTCTATCGTTCTGTTGGTTGAACGATTCTTCAATGGTGGAAATTTTCTCGTTCGTAAAATGAAATCGTCTGTGACCGTTTTTCGGGTACTGGGGAAGCGAGGCTTTCGATTTTGAGTTACGATTCTGTGGTGGCCGGTGTGTGTTTTGTATGCGCTGGGTTCCAAATCAGGTTTCAAGATGCACAACATGCCTAGGATTTCCACCAATTCGATTCTCTATGGCTTTGATGATGACTTGTGGCATTCGTAAAGTGCGTGGACGGCCCGATTTTACACGGCCCACTTTCCACCAGATCATCAAGTTTCTTCACGGCACTATGTACACACAAAGTTTCGTGTGATTTTTAGTGGCCGCAACATCCGAAAGATTTCGCCTTTCTCGTAGACGCATTTTCGCAGGCCAATTGCGACAACACGATTTTCGAGCGAGGCCCATTCCATGATTGCAAACAACTGACGTTAAAAACTTTTTTGCGAGGGAACTTTGCATAAATGTCACTTGCCAAATAGCCGTCACGTTGGAGTGGATGCGTTCTCTGGCTGAGAATGAATGTGTACATTTCGTGTATCAAGACATTTGCTACTACTAGGTACAATCGGAAAGCATAGCCTACAAGATAGCACTTTTGGAATCAGACTTTGAGTAATCGATTTTGCTGCGTAGCTTTGTGGGTGGTGTCAAATCGTCAAGCAAATTGATCAGGTTGCTGTCGATTCAAAGCACTCCAACGATGATGTA
This sequence comes from Volucella zonaria, assembly GCA_963966105.1. Lineage (NCBI taxonomy): Eukaryota > Metazoa > Arthropoda > Insecta > Diptera > Syrphidae > Volucella > Volucella zonaria. The sequence goes on along the minus strand of OZ014534.1, from coordinate 115,703,950 downwards.
GCAAACTTCAAACTCACATCTAGACTCCAAACACCATAGTTTACGAAAAAATACTGTGAAAAGGTTTAACTTTACACGGTTTGAATCAGAAAGAATCTTTGCCGATCGCGTATACCTAAACTCCCAAAGCCCTATGCAATCTTCATCAAGCACAGAAGATCAGTGGCATCGATAACAAGAAATGACAAAACTGTTGCGCTGATGAAAATTGCAACCCAAATCAAGTTGGCTATGGAGAAGCGCATTGCAGAAGGACGATGCCTCTAAGGCTTCGTAAGGACGAAAAAGTAAAAGGTCGAGAAGTGCAAGATCGAAGAAATGGAGGGGTGTTACGTAAACGAATGTGTTAATCCAAAAAGGCTTGAATAGAAACTTGTAAAAATGTGTGAGGAAATTTAACTGTTGCTGGTATGAGAAAAGAACCATCCTATATGGTGAGGATGACCCAAATTGCCAAGGGATTGTTTAAAATAAAAAAATAAATGAAGCTTCGTCAGAGGAAATAATTTTGGACTGGCCCTAATCGTTGTAAAGGCAAGCCCATTGAAATCTTTTTCGGTTAACAAAGACTTGGCCGCAAAGGCTTTGTAATTACAATCGTTTTCCCTGATAATTTTGCTAATACTAAAGATTGAATCCTCATGACCTTCTTCTAATGTTTAGTTTTATCACTTCGTTTTTAACGGCTTTTGAAATGGTTTCTGTTTTTCCCCGTTCTGGCATATCATCAACGTTTCCATGTTCGTTACATCGTTTCACCCACTTCCTCACAAAACTCTCTGGCTTTCTTAGACAATCTGTTGCAGCTGTAACGGATAATTTTGGTCCCGTGGATGAGCAACAAGAAACCGAACCTTATATACCGCACTCATTATGGAATACGTCTTGTAACTTTCCAAAAACAAGATGTAACTTAAGTAAAATTTGACTGCGGATTAGAGGAGGAATAATTCTAACGGAAACCAAGCATTTTTATCGTCTGCGAGTAACTGGTTAATTTTTACGAACAACACGCTTTTGCCAAACACACTGTAAAAGTGATATTTCACAATCTGATTTATCCAAAAAGTAGTCAATCCCGAAATCATTGATAAGCCGAGGTGGTAGGCCAAGAGTTATCTCATACCGGGAAGTCAAAATGATCATTAGGAGGATAAAGAGTAATCCCTTTATGTCATCAAGGGAATTACAAAACGACCTTAGTACAAACGTAAGCGCCAAGACAGTAGCCCCAAACTGTACAGCAATTCGACTTTTAATGAATTTGATGCGCTGTCTGACTCCATTCAAAGAATTGTATCCCTGTAGCCTCATACTAAAATCGTTATTACGGGCGATTTCAATATACACAATTCTGGGGGGCTTCGACATTCTGGACAGACAACACCCGAAGGACGGTGTGTTGAGATCTTCGCTGCGGAAAATAACTTAACCCAGCTTGTAAATGAGCCCACACGAATACCAGACGTTGACAGTCATACCGCCAATACCCTGGACTTGTTTCTAACTTCTCACTCTGATAAGTACACCGTTGATGTGCTCTCTCCTCTAGGCTCGTCGGACCATTGTGTCATATGAGCTAATTTCTCGTACACCGACCACATAGTTAGAGAAAAGATTCCTAAAAGAACCGTATGGCAATACGAGAAAGCCAACTGGAGCAGTCTTAACAGCTTCTTTAGGAATTTTAACTGGTCGTTATATTTCCTCGATAACGACGTGGATGCCGCTACTGATATGATCACAGACACCATTCTCTTTGGAATGAGACACTTTGTCCCTCATCGGATGAAGAGTATCAAACCAAAAGAAAAGGCATGGTACGACTCGGGCTGTAAAGTGGCTGTCAGGGTTAGAGAAATGTTTTTTCGGTCCTTCAAAACCAGCCCAACTGAGGAAAATCAAAAAAAGTTCAAACGAGCCAGGAATGACTGCAACGTCTTTCTCAAGCGCGTGAAATTTCTTTACGACCAAAAACTGAGGCAAAAAATACTACAATGTCCCAAAGGTAGTAAAAGTTTTGGTCGTTCGTCAAAAATATTAGAAATTCTGCCTCATCCTCCATCCCAACGCTCATTTACAATGACATTCCAGCTGTCAGCTCTTTGGACAAGGCCAATCTGCTTGCTGCACACTTTGCGGCCAGATCAACACTCGCAGATTGTGCTTTGTCTCCGCCTACACTCGAGTGCATTGAATCTTCAATGGGACAAATCCACTTTCGCACTCGTGTAGTAGCAAGAGTACTTAAAGATCTCAACATGCATAAATCCGCTGGTCCAGACGGTATATCTCCCCTTCTTCTGAAGAGGTGTTCTTCTTCGCTGGCAAAACCACTGCGTAAGCTTTTTCATCGATCCTACTCCTTAGGACTCTTTCCGGGAAGATTGGAAACATCATTTATCCAGCCCGTTCCTAAAAAAGGCGAGTCTTCTTCGCTCTCCTCCTACAGACTCATTGAACTTACGTCCCTTCTTTCTAAGGTCATGGAAACGCTGTTGAACGATCAGCTCATGAAATATCTCGAAACACGAAAACTTCTTAATGACAGGCAGTATGGTTTTCGTGGCAACAGGTCCACTGGTGATTTGATGGCATGTCTCACCGAAAAGTGGAACAAAAGCGTACATCAATCTAGCGAAAGCAATATAGATGCACTTGATATTTCTAAAGCATTTGACAGAGTTTGGCATCAGACTCTTTTGTCGAAAATGCGTGCTTTTGGGATCGATGACTCTCTTCTTCAATGAATTAGAAATTACCTTTCGGAACATTCAATTCAAGTTGTCGTGGACAGTTTCAAGTCTGATATTCACAAAATAAATGCTGGTGTGCCCCAGGGCTCCGTTCTGTCTCCGACACTCTTTTTAATTTTCATCAACGATCTCTTGTCTGCTACCTCTAATCCTATATATGTATTTGGTGACGACAGTACTCTCTGCTTTTCATATTCGTTCCCGGACTCACGTCCTTGCTTTTCGGCTGTAGAACGGGAACGGCAGCGTATGCTAAGCTTATTAAATTCCGATATCAACAGTATAACCAATTGCGGAACTATCAGCAGAGTGGCATTTAATGCTTCCAAAACACAATGCTGTCTTCTGTCGAAATTTAAATACCCAGCCATTATGAATGGCACTTACTTCGTCGAAACCGAATAACTTTCCATTCTTTGTATGTGTGTCAATGACAACTTTCGCTGGAGTGACCACATAATCGGTGCCGTCAAAAATGCTGCGAAATGTCTAGGTTTCCTCAAGCGATGTAAGAAATACTTCACTCCCTCTGATCGGCCTCAATATACAAAGCATTCAGCCACCCGAAATTGGAGTACAGTGCCCACATCTGGTCGGGTGTGTGCGTGCGATAAGACTCATAGGTGATACTAATATCAGTCAGTCAATTGACAACCTCGAACACCGACGTAATGTGTCCTGTCTCACTTTGTGCTATTTCCACCACCAGTGCTCCATTGAAATTCTCATTAGCATTCCACCCTCATACCCTCAAGCCCACTTCCGGACGTACTCTCAAATATGGTGATTCGTTCCTAAGCCGTACAACTCGCTTATGGAATGCCCTGCCGAGCTCTTTATTTCGTAGTCATTATAACCTTCAAACATTTAAAACCAACGTTCACCGGTACCTCTCTTGATTTTCCTTCGCTCGCTCCGTGTGCAAGCATTTTAAGGGTACTAAAAAATAATCCCTTAAGCGCGCGTAGATTATAAAAAAAAAAAAAATTTCGTCGAGGAATTGTTGATGGCGGTCTTTCATCATTCAGGATCGCAAAGAAACCATTTATTTCAGCCCAAAACAAAACAGAAAGACTGAAATTTGCAAATATTTTCAAGTGGAAAACGGTACTATTTTCCGTCGAATCCAAGCGGTCAGATAGCTTTCGCCGGCCAATCAATGAAGCATGGAATCCTCGATATTTAAAGGGAATTGTGAAGCATGGAGGAGATAACATTATGGCTTGAGTATGATTCTCTGGACATGAAATTGGTCCTTTATTATAAAATAGATGGTAATATGTACCGTCTTATTTACAAAAAGTATACTTGAAAACACTATACTGTCACATGCTGGGGAGGAATTGCCACTGAAATATATATTTCAGAAGAATAATGATCCGAAGCATGCTTCAAAAATAGTTCAATAGTGATCTCAAGATCAGAAAATCAATGTTATGGAATGGCCAGCCCAGTAATCCGATCTCAACCCGGTAGAAGATCTATGGGAGATTATAAATCGGTGAATAGTTCGCGAGAGGTGCAGGAATATGGACGAGCTTTATGTTTAAGTCCAGGCTTGAAAAAGGCATCCGAAGATTTATAATTTCCAATCTGATCGAGAGTATGCCAAGAAGGTTTAGTGAAGTAATCAAAAACAAAGGTTTCGTCGATGATTATTATTAAATGTGAAAATTTTCACTTATTTCCTGCTCACGAACAATTAGTTTTGTTTCTTTTATTTTGTTTTCGAATATATTTACTTGTCTTGTAAAGAAAAACATACAAAAAAATATATTGAAATTTAATCAATTTACCGCAGAATCTTGTGCTTATGTAAAAGTTGTTTTAGTTTTGGCCAACACTGTATGTATAAGTCTTACAGCTTTTTTTTTAGGAAATATTGTCATTCTTAAAGACATAGATCTAAAAACAACTCACCTGCTTAAATTTATTTCACATTTGAGTTTATTTTCTAACCATTTGAAATTTAGTAATTTCAAGAATGGCATGTTCTCTGTTTGCAACCCGAAAAAAGTTCAAAATATTTCAAATATTCTAATGAGACACTCGATTTCTGATCTGCAAGGCATTTAGGAAAATATCTTATTTTTATATTGAACCACTTCGAGCATACTCATTTAAATTGCCCACCTTTTACCAATAATGAAAAAGAGAAATTCGAAATCAAACAAATTATTACATAAACCACTTATACCCAGTATATCCGATTTGGACAGGTGAAAATAAAATTAATTAACACACGAAACTTCAAGATAATTTAACACTCAATCTCGTATACGATTTGACGTAACACAAATCGCTAATGATGACAGCCAACATAAAAAGGGCAAACAACTCGAGCTCATTGCCAAAATGTCATCGCTGAAAGTATGAAGAATACAAAAAAAAAAAGTGTTTTCGAACGCGTGTTATAGAAAAGACAGATGCCAAGGGTCGTCCTCGTTATTTTTCTGACAGAACAAGCAGTGGTTTCAAGTGAAACAAGTCGCCATTGTCTTAACCTTGTCGCAATGGAAGTGCCAGGAAATTGTATTCAGATCCTTTGTACAGAATGAGTGATTCAAATATTCCAACTGCTGGTGTAAAGAGTCACTCTATTAATAGACCACGACACTGTTTCGCAATTTTCAACGTACTCGTATTAGTTGGAGCCTCAATTGTGGATATGATGGAGACGTTTCATCATATAGAAGACGGACCCTCCACCAGTTTACCCGTACTTGCACATTTGCATCGTTAAATGAAACCACATGTACGAGTATCGCTATCCGTAAGAAAGCAGGTGATGACTATTTCTGTCGCTAGGTAAACATCCTGTTTGCAAATGTTGCAGTTGCACTTGAGACGAACGTGAATTCGACGGCAATCTGCCGATCGTTTAAGATATCGATCTTTAATATTTTGTAAGGCAAATAATCAAAACTCGGACGACTTTTAACTGAATTTTTGAGAGAAAAGTAATCACTGGCAAAAATGTTGATTTTTGAATTTTTATATTATTCTTGACGCCAAGGGGGCCGACTTTAGGCCGGGATCTATACTGTCCAGCCTACCTTAAAGTGGTGATGAAAAGAACGAATTGAAGAGGAAATTTAAGATAGTAATAAAATGTAAACCGATGACCCGATGTGAAACAACTTCTAGTCATTCCGCACGCTGTTTTACTCGTGTTATTACAAAGATGAGAAGATTTCCTACAGACTTCCAACAGGCGGAAGTGACAGATGTGGGCATCTCTAGAGAACTTTTGCAAAAACAAAGTTCAAAAATGGGGGCATTTCCTATTGATGTGTTTGGTTGAAAGATGCATTTTAGAAGTCTAGACTGAAAAGCTCAGAAATAGATCGACAGAATAAATATCTCGGTAATATCAACGTGAGACTTACTACTGGAACATACTGGATCCATAAAGATTTTTGGGACAATGTTAGGAGTTCGAAAAGGGAGATGGTGACAGAATAGTTTTTATTACCGAAAGGAGGGGAATAGTTCTTGGGATGATGTTTGTGTTTCCACCATGTGAACACACGATCAGTATGCAAGGCTCCTCAAGATGTCCCTACGGGTGAGGAAAACTTTCTCGTTAAACGACCCCCATACAAGATATTCGAACATTAATTCAAGCAGGATGTGCCATATTTTTCAGCTAAGGTACTGCAAAAGTGGAGAGGGACCCAGAGGGTCGAAATACTGCCAGTACCAGGACACCCTCTAGTCGAGTCATCAGAATGTTATCGGCACTCTTTTAGAATTTTACAAGCTCGTTATTTTCGATGAGTCATTGCCTTGTACAGGGTCTTCCAATAGGGACTTCCGAACTTTAACGTTGATAACGACCATATTGTTGAAGGTACATCTGTCAAATTGGCTGTAATTTATTCAATCTCTTTTGCCAAATCACCATGGACGGGCATAGCGTTCACCAACACGTGCAAATGATAAAATTGTTATATTAAAATGGGTGTTCTATTCGGACAAAATTCCGCGAGCTTCGCCCATTTTACGGTCGCCATAATCGTCCTACCGAGAGGGCTATTCGTAGTGTTGTGGATAAATTTGAGTCCACTGGCTCAGTAAACGATAAGCCAACACCAGTATGTCGACGAAACGCAAGATCTGCCGAAAACATCGCCGCTATCAGTGAGAGTATGCAGGAGAATTCAAGGGAGCCGATTTCGCGTCGCTCACAAGAACTCGGCCTTTCGCAGACCACAACTCGGCTGACTTGGGTCTGATCCCGTACAAAATTCAACTGACATAGGAGCTAAAGGTAAACGATCATAGACAACGACCTGTGTTCGTGAATGGGCTCTGGAGCAGTTGGAAACTAACCCTAATTTTCATCGAAAAATCATCTTCAGCGATGAAGCCCATTTCTGGATGAATGGGTACGTCAACAAACAAAACGAATTTGGGACGACAGTCATCCAAGAGCGTCCATGGGTGGCATCCAACATTTAATGGGGAGACTAAGTTCTTAGTGGAAGTTGGCTTAATGTTGATTTCTAGACAACTACTCGTCTTACTTGATTTTCGGTAACTGAAAAAATGAATGATATGTCTTTCGGGCGAGGCTGGGATTCGAACACCGAGCCTTCCGATTTGGAAGCCAGTCCACTACCACTTAAGCCACTGCCACCCACTGCGATAACCAAGCATGGCATACGGACTAATTTTTTTTAAGCTTGCGGGACAGGAAGGAAAGAATTAAAAGGAGATTTAATCACTGAAATAAAGGGTGTTCTATTTGCAGTGTCAGACTTATCAATAGAGATTAAATATCGAATCAGCTGTCACATTTAGCTGGCAAGCTTCATTTATTTTCAGTAAAGTTTGCCAACATCATAAAAAGACAGACGCCACAACAACGATTCAATTTGTTGAAATTTATTTACAAAATCGAAGCCCTGTTAGCGGAAAATATAGTGCGCTTTGTAAAATTTACGGTAGACATCATCGGCCATCTGATCGTGCTATTTATACAATTGTCGAAAAATCGCGTGCCAAATGCACGCTATTGGATATTTACACACCAACAGGGATGAGTTGTGTGCGTTCGGAAGAAAATATAGCGGCTGTGAAAGCTTCTGTTTAAGAGGACCCCAATTTACCAATTCGTCGTCGTCCATCCACTATCTGGAAATTTCTGAAATGGGATCTTGACCTCAGGCCTTATAAGATCCAATTGGTGCAAGAACTAAAGCATTTATTACGTCATGTGTTCAGTAATGATGCTGGTCATATTTTGAGCGATGACAATCCTCAAGAAGTTCATCAGATGCCATTGCATCCAAAAAAAATGTAGCGTATGATGTGGAGTGTACGCTGGTGGCATCATTGGTCCTTATTTTTTTCAAAAATGAGGCCGGAACACAAGTTACTGTCAATAGACGCCGGTACAATGCGATGATCAACGATTATTTGTTCCCAAATTTGCGTGACATCATTGTGGAAGAACTGTTCTAACATTCCAACAGGATGTTACTCTACCTCATACTCGCAAAGAAAACATCTTAAAACGCGATTTGTCCATAGCATCATTTAAAGAAATTAACCCGTCAAATGGTCAGAAATTGGATACGTTAAGTCACTAGTTCGTGTCGATAAATCAGCAACGATTGACGCTTTGGAGCAATACATTGGTCGATAAATACCCTTTAAACGCCCCCAACTGCTCGAAGAATTGATCTAAAATTGGAAGGTCTTTTGTATGAGACAGTCGTGGTGGACACATACGTGTACTTCATCTTTCGAATAAAGTTAATAAATCGCCATCAGATTAATTTCTCTGTGTTTTATTTAAATTCTAAATCTCTTAAAAACAACTCCCTTTATACTGCAAACGAACATAGACTCCTGTTAACCAGGAACAGGGAAATTTGCAGATGGGGAGACTATTTTAATGCATTACCTAAGGAAGAATTCATACGAATTAACATTTCCTCTACTGTCATGTGCGAAGAGAAATGACTGGTCGACCTATGACTCCAATCGAAGTTTACGAATGATGATGTAAAAGCCTAGTGACGCTGCGAAGGACCTGCACTTAAATAAACAATACTCCCATTGAACATCGCAAGTCTAGCTAATTGGCTCATCCTTAATTTTTTCCACTAGACTTCATTTATTTTCCGTCAATTTTAGGGCGTTAAAATTTTGACGCGAATTCTGGACTAGAGTATCATACAACTTGCAACGATTATATGTACAGTGTTATTCCCCGAGTCAGTACTCAATTATTGGCGAGAAGATGAAAGACTTTATCAGGAAGTATGGACTTTGTGCAGTAGTAACAGTGGAAACGCTCTGTTGATTTCTGCAATTCTAATCATCTTGTCATAAGTAACAACATGTTCAGGCCTACGGGTCGTCACAAGGTTAGTTGCGTGTCAACTGACGGGCTAGCAACCTTTTACGCATTGACCATCTTGCATTGGTCGCTATTTTAGAAGCAGATTCCTCAATGCCAAGAGCAGGCGAAAAATCGATATGTAAATGGTACAGGAACACCATCCTGGGATAACTTTAATTTGAATGCGTATGGCTGCAGTTCAAATATTTAATGAAAACGTCAGAATACCTAAGTACTAGGTGGCGCAAAAGTCATCGCCCACCGGAAGATGCTATAATTTTTGCAAATTGCGCCAAATGTCAATTTTACTTTGACAAGTAAATTGATACAAAATACACGTCAATAAGATATAAATCTCCATACTCCTAAAGAATAATTGTTACGATTTTTTGCGGAATAATTCGCCGGTGGTGTTGGCGCAGCGTGAATTTCGGCGCAGATTTCCCGATTATTTCGCACCAACTGGGCAATACTACGACGTTTAGCCGGTCGTAGCCGGGTCTAGCCGGCCCTGGAGCAGCCGTTCTTTTCAGAATATCGCAGCTGTAGTTGAAGATCTCGCAGAGGATCCCGGTGTATCGACCAGACGACGTTCCACCCAATTGGGCATCAATCGGCGGTCTTTACAGAGAATTTTGGTGAAAGACTGTAAGATGTTCCCTTGCAAAGGGCAGACAGAGCAAAGGCGCATATTGCACTCGCAGCAACCGAGATTTTGACGGCTGCATTTCCGGGTTGCCGAATCTCTCGCCTGATTTAATCGTTCCAGACTTCTTTTTGTGGGTTTTTTGAAGTCATGAATCTATGTCAACAAACCTCAGACTCTTGAAGCCGTCAAAGAGAATATCCGCCAAGAATGCAAGGACTTATCGCAGGAAGTTCTGGCTAGACTGATGGAAAATGCCACAAATCGGGTCCGAATGGTCATCAATTCTGGCGGCGGCCACTTACCCGATTTTCAGACATCAAATAAACTTAATCCAAAAGCAGTACCAACGTTTTTCATTCATAAAAAAAAGCCAAACGGTGACAACTTTTGTACCACCTTGTATGAGTAACATCGACAAGATCGTTCAGTGAGCCAACAGTTAAGGGATGATCCTTCACAATCTTGTACAAGGAATTGAAATGATAAAAATCATTAGAGTGCGTGGAAAGTGATTTAAGATCTGGTGGGATATCTGCAGAAGGTTCGACTTACGTAAACGATTAAAGGCTTGCGGTGCAGTTGCAACAGCAGCAGGTTTTAGTAAGTTTAAGTCCCTATGTTGCTTTAGATTAGAGGAGTAGAAATCAGCGTGTTGTCATGATGAACGCCGCCACATTAAGGCTCTGGATGCTGATTCGCCGAAAGTCTCGACCAGGGATGATAGCAGAATTATTGAGAGGATCACCAAAATGTTGACAGGTGAGTAAAAGCCTTAAACTGCGCTCTGCTCGTTACGGATGAGGAACAAATCAAATATTGAAAGGAAACTTCCGCTACCGGTCTTAATCGGGTCAGCGAATACCCTGATTAATTTGTTTGGAAAAAGAAATCCCAAAATTTGCACCACAACTCTCAGTAAAGGAAAGATTATACAGGCAGTAAGACCAAATGACAGTAACGTGGACGTAATACGAGCCGCACAAACAACTCCGGCCAAACCTTCTTCATTTACTTATGGAGGATGCTTGTCGCATAGAGAAATTTCGCAAGGACTTATGGAATACAAAAAAACTGGAAAGGTATTTGCTTACCTACTCCAGTGGCTAAGGTCAGAGCTAAAGTATTTTTAGATTGAATAAAATAACACATAGAAGACACACTCGATGTAGAACAAAATCATTTACGAGCCGAATCCACCTGTGTCCGTGCAAATCATGATTTAACGTTGCGCTAAATATCGAACCCGATTTCACGTGTTGTTCGTAGACTTCGAAAAGCATTTGACAGTATATTCCGTGACTGAGGTCACTTATGATAAGTTAAATTGTCACTTGTCACACGGAGAAAGGCTAACTGGGGAATTCGAAATCAAACCTGGTGGAAAGCAAGTCTATACACTGCTGCCTATAATATTCTAGTTGGCAATAAAAAATGTGCCGCATGCTGTCTTTCATGATGAATTGTGGAACTCCATGAAATGACAACAAATTTAAGATAGCAAAGTAGAACTTTTCATTTGGGTATAGCTACTTCAACAGAATGGATTGCTGGACAACAAGTGCAGAGCTTTCAATACCTTCGAAGTACAGTCTTGTCTCAAGGCGAAAACGAACAACTACTGTCTCTCATATGGGTAAAGCAAAATTTGAAATATTGTCCAAAGTATCGAAATTTGGACGAATTTTGGACGACAACTTCCGACTGTTCCGCTCGATTGTTCGAATCCGTGGTATTTTATGGGTGCAGTACGTGCAAGTGGCTTGCTACCATAAAGAAGCGGCAAACCGGTACGAGTGAACGCCTGAGAAACAGATAAAGGATTTTCCGGTTTCAAACAGAGAGCAGTCTAAGTTCCTATAGTATATGCGCTTCTATTCAAGGACGTAGTAAATTGGCCACTTACTTCGATAGTTCTAGAGTAGAGTAGAGTATAGTGATAAATAAATGACACAGAATAGTTGAGGAGGAATACCGATAACTAAAAACAAGGTTGAGTCCGTGAAGATCTGACTACTTCCTTTTCCTGGTACGATTCTGGCTAAAGCCAATTCTAAACACAGAGAATGCATTTTTGCAGCAACTGGAGTTCTGGTCCGACCTCATCCACGATATATCCATATGGGCAGAATCAGAAACAGTCGTTGGTTACTTTCATTCTTTTGGTGACCATTACATCAATGTATCTGCAGCGCTAATTTTGATAGCTTCTTCGATTTGTTAACATTAATCATCTATGTATAGTTGAACTTTATAAGATGGGTATTTGCGACAAGTCCAGAAATATTCGTATACGGTCACTATGAGCTATTGCGTTTCCTTGTGATTTTATTGTATTTTTTACGATATTCTGTTAGGTAATGTAGAATGTGTCTGCATCTCCGTACTGTAACTAAAGGGTCTTTCATTAAGCGCTTCCTATCTTTAAGTTTAAATATAACAAAGTGTGCGTGAGATATCATCGAAATTTTTTATTCGTTTGAAAGGCCTATCAATGCCATTATAGTTCAAATATTTGCAGCGGATTCTCTGCGTAGCGCGCATCGGAAATGTCCGATTTTCTATGACTCTGGCGCATAAATCAGGCTGAATTTGACCGATGGTATGGGTTATGTTGGCTTTGAGGGCCGCTGTGGTTTGTAGCTTATTCGCATAGACCTGCGACTTCAGAAAACCCCACAAGAAAAGTCAAATTGCACTATCTCGGTGGCTAGTTCACATCACCTCCACGTGAAATGACCATACCCTCGAATCGCTTGTGCAGAGTTTCCAATGTGCCATGTAGTGAAATAACCACTGAGCCCAAAAATTTTTCTTTCCCTTTGGCATTATAAGTCTATTCATACCCACTTGAGTGTTAAGTTCTTTAAAAAAAAAAAAAAAAAAATCACACGTCTTATTTTCATTGTGCTGACTTGCTTTCACATTGGATGATTATATGTCCACCACAGGGTATGTAATTAAGGGCAGCACTTGCTTGATAAATGAGTTGAGCATGGTTAGAGCATGTGATATGCACGGCTTTTGTATACCTTCCTCCACTAAGTTCTGTGTTCCGAAACTGTTTTCGCCATGGAAGTCTCTATATGATATTCGTGGTTATATTCAAATGATCATCGAGATCACGATAAAAAATGAATTTCCAATTGCTCAACCAGATTCCAAGATTCATCTTCAGTTGTTAGAATACGATTTCTAGTCGGAAACTTTTGTGCGTCACGCCCCGAATACGGTTGAGCTTTAACACGAATATTTCTATTCGCACCGAAACCAGTTTTGAGCTGTGCAATTGTATACAATACATTCGCATACATAAATATGGAGGTAGTCCTTACACATGGATTCACGATCACGCATGGAGACTTTAGTTAGTTGCTTCGGGTGACACGTCTACCACTAGGTGAAACTAAAAGATCATTACACCGGAGGCCGTTTTTCTTACTGAGCTTTTAAACTTGACGGCGAGACTTCAAACCGCTGCGTGACCGGCACTGCATATCTCTCCCCCTAGTCACACCAGTGAGGGCGATAATCAAGGTGTAAAATGTACCTTTTAAGCCAAAGTCTTATTTTATTTTTAATTTTAATTCTGAAATCGTTACCAGCGCTTAGTTGGGAGTCCAAACCATCTCCCTAATAAACTAAAGTAACTTATCAGAAGTATGGATATTTTCGAAAATGGAAAAAGTCCTCTTGGGTTGTTTTGAGCGGGTGATAGAATCATGCAAAGTTTTCTCACATACCTAAAATGTTCGAAAGTTTTTTATATGAAGTTCTGAGCTTTCAGTGCAAGTCACTTATATCACCCAGTCAACATGGATTTCTGAAAGGTATGCTTTGCGCTTTCAGCCCTAGAAAATGGCAACGAGATCGATGTTATTGCTACAGTGGCCGTGGTGTAGTGGTACTAGCAATCGCTTCTCACTCGGAGGGTCAAGGTTCGAATCCTAGCCACGACAAGCTTTCATTTATGTAATTGGAACTCAGTCAGAAAAATCTGCGTGTGAAGGCATAACACTGACATGTAGATTTGGCTGTTGTAGGGTTTTCAAACACAAAAACAACCGTTAAAATTCACAACCTCACCATTCCGAGTGAAGAAAATCTCTCCGTCCTATTCGGACTCTCACCCCTGGAGAGTCAATATCGAAACCAAACACACCTGAGTTTCATACCACTACATCACAAACTTTCCTTTCTCCTCCTTCTACCTTTCCGCCCGCGCCCTGGCAACAGTGTAAGGGTATTCATAACCCCTTTGGCGCGCGTAAATTATAAAAAAAAAAAAAAAAAAGACTTCGCTAAGGCCTTCGATAAAATATCACACCAATTGATCCTTTTTAAATTGTCTTCCCTCGGTTTTGACCCCATATTGTTAAAATGGATATGTTTTTATCTGGAGAACCGTTATTATAGCGTTCGCTGTAGGTTGGGCTTCTCAAACCCGTTTTTAGCCACTTCTGGTGTTCCACAAGGCAGCCATCTAGGTCCCCTGTTTTTAATTTTTACTGTAAACGATCTTGACAGGATTATTAAACACTGCTCCCTATCCATTTACGCCGACGACACTAAGTTCTCCAAGACCGTTTTTCTTCAGCCCAAGACTCTATTCCCCTTCAAGAATTCCTCGATAGGTTTTCCACTTGGTGTATAAAAAATTGCTTTGTGCAATATGACTTTGTTCCGTAAGTGCAATCAATCTCCCCCTCGACTTTATTGTCTGCATGACCAACCTGTACCCCAGGTTCAATCCCTTCCCAACCTTGGAATATTATACGATAGAGAGTTACACTTGCATTCGCATATTGATGACATAATCCTTAAAGCCAACTCATCGCTCAGTTTTATCAAGCATAGGTCTAAACTCTTATGTGACAAGATCACTTTACATCACCCTTGTCCGGCCCCTTGTCCGGCCCCTTCTCGAATATGCCAGCTAAGTGAGGTCCCCCTTCAGCGAGTTCATATATCCCGAATCGAGAACACTCAGCGTCGTTTTCTTCGATTTGCCCTTCGTAGACTACCCTGGGACAACACCTTTATCTTACCTCCCTATCGTGACCACATCGAACTTTTTAACCCGAATACCCTCGAAAAACTCAGAGTCATTTAAATGAAGAGAAATTCATCGACTGCTCTCCGGTTCTGTAGATTGCGCTGCCCTTTACAATTCTATTTTGTTCAACACTAATCCTCCTAATTTAGGCTGTCCTCGTCTCTTCTATATTCTAACCCACCGCACCTCTTATGGTTCTAGCGAACCAATTTCCCTCATGCTCCGTAAGATCAACTCAAATCTCCTCTATTTTCATTTTAACCTGAGCACTTCTCGTCTTTTACTTCCTAACCTTAAACTGTTGTCAGTTTTTAAGTCCTAGTTTTTAAGTTAGTCTAAGCTTGTATTAAAGGAAATAAATTGGGGGCGTTAGTCCCCCCCCAATTCAACCAAATTCAAATCATAGATCCCTTTTTTACAGACGGTGAATGGAGGAGAAAGTACGAGTACAACGACAAACTTTTTGGGTTGTTGAGGGGAATTGACCTAATCAGAAAAGTCCGACTATGATAGCTGGGACGTAGAGAGTGGACTAGTACTAGCGCTCTGGGTCGAACCCACCCCAGAAAAACAGCGAAGTAGAGGTAGACCTCGATTCAGAAGGGGCATAGAGGTGTAAAGGAACCTTAATCAACCTAGGACTATCGGACTGTATTGCCATCTACAAAACGAGTAAGTAAGTTTTAGTTTACTGAAATTCTAATATAAGTCTTTATCACAGCCTCGTTTCTTTGTTTGATTTGAGATATTTAAACAAGAATTGTAAAGTACACAAAAACCCCATTCACTTACTGAATTGGAAACACCCTGTACTCACAACAAAAGTCCGATTGTCAGGCAATTCAAAGTTATAATACTAGAAGTACATTATATTGTAGAAGCGGACACATCGCTATTTTCTATAACTCAAAAACCAAGAAACACTTTCGCCCACCACAAATGAGTGCATTTTAAATCATTTTCAAAAACCAAAAAAAAAATCAGAAACATTTTCCAAAATAATACGCAGAAAGCCAACAACAATTTAAGATCGGACACATGTTGAACACACTCGAAACTGAACAACGTGTCGGGAAACTTTCCACGAAATGCAGATTTACACCGTTTTTAAGGCTTTCAAGGCATAAATAGAACACGTTTAATGTGATTCGGTTTCCTTCGTTTAATTGCCACTACAGCTGTCTCCCCTTAGTAAGGTGGGTGGCTTGACGAATCCCTCCACCGCCGATCCAGTACAGAAATACACTCGTGCTCAGACACATACTCGTATATGTTCTCCTATGTACATTCGAAACACTCTTAACTTATTCTCGAATTTTTTAAATTGATGGTACTTCACGTAACATACTACAATATAACTGGTTCGCTTTGGAGGAATTATGAATTTGGAGGAGACAACCCCCAATGAGAATTCCAAAAGTGGATATTAAATACTTAATTGCTGACAGGAAGGAAATCATGTAGAGCACGTGCCACTTGTGGCTGTACTCGGATTGAGTGATTTTGTATTTAATTCGGATATAAGCCGCACCTAGCCATGTGGGAAACACATGGTGGCAGCAAGTACTGCGGTAATCCAAAATAACGCAAAATTCCCAATTTACTATACAGCCTGGCATGATGTACAATACATACCTACTCGTAGAAGCTGCAAGTCGTTGTCTAAATAAATGCTACTCTGAGCGGTCAATATTAACAACAGATGAAGTATTTCTTTTCGATTGAAAAGAAGCTGCCAACCATCAGGATGAACAAAGGAATCATTGCCTAAAGCTCTACCCCCAGAAAAGATTTCCGCCTAGATACTGCGCTTGTTTATGTCAATAAGCTTACGACCACCCGATCCTTGATAGAGGAGATAACAAGCTATATCACTATAACATACAGTGATCACCACCAAGATAGCACTTTCTATAAACGAGGATTTACAAAATCCACTGAAAGATGGGAACATTTATCGAACAAAAGGGAGGCAAAGCAAGGCCTTACAACGACCTGCTTTGATTCCTATTGCAAATTGGATTTATGCGTGTATGGTAACAAATGGGGTATCGTTGAACTTGTAATTATGCACACCTTAATACTTTCAAAGTAAATTGATGCCCTAAAATTAATGTGTCAAAAGTTAATGAAGGTCAAGTTCTTTTTTTAAACTTAAAATTTTGATTTTGTCAGTATTTTTTCGGAAAGTATCTTGCAACTTGCAACTTGCAACCTTGAAACGTGTGCCTAGTACAGGGTCTTCCAATAGGCACTTCGCAAATTTGACAGTTGATAGCGGCCATATTGTTGAAGCTACATCTGTCAAATTGGCTGTCATTTATTCAGTCTGTTTTGCCAAATCACCATGGACGGACATAGCGTTCAACAACACGTGCAAGTGATAAAATTGTTTTGTTAAAATGGGTGTTCTGTTCGGGCAACGTTATAATAGTCCCACCGAGAGGACTATTCGCAGTGTGGTGGATTTGAATCCAATGGGTCAGTAAATGATAAACCAACACCCGTACGCAGACGAAACGCAAGATCTGCCGAAAACATGGCGATGTTTGTTCGCGAGATTGTGCAGGAGAATCCGAGGCAGTCGATTTCGCGTCACTCACTAGAACTCGGCTTTTCGCAGAGCACAACTTGCCGAATTTTGCGTCGTGACTTGGGTCTGCACCCGTACAAAATTCAACTGATCCAGGAGCTGAAGGTAAACGACCATAGACAAGGACGTGTGTTCGCTGAATGGGCTCTGGAGTAGTTGGAAACTGACCACAATTTTCATCGAAAAATCATCCACTTCTGGATGAATGGGTACGCCAACAAACAATATTGTCGAATTTGGGACGATATCAACCACATGAGATCCAAGAGCGTCCAATGCATCCCGAAAAAGTCGCTGTTTGCTGTAGACTTTTCCTTGGCGGCGTCCATATTTCTTTGAGAACGACGTTTCATCTCGGTAGTTTTCAAGATACTACCCAACTTATGGAAATAGGTAAAACATTAAAATAAAAAATTTTAAAAATTTAAAAAAAATAAAATACAAATATTGATTGCACATTTTTATTTTTATCCATCAAACGTTATAGTTTGTTCAAAGTACAAACTATTGCTTTGTATGCACGCCAGACGTTGTCTAACAATATCCATCCTTTCCAATTCTTGTCGGACTTTCGCAGTTGCCTCGTCAATCCTATTCTTCAAGTCATCCAATTTTGTTATTTTGGATGAGCAAACAATGTCCTTCATTCATCCCCATAATTAAAAAAGGATGGAATGGGTCCATCGCACGAATTTTCATACACGCGATCTTACCATACCGGGGAACTATTCTTCGGGAATACATTGGCTGTTTTTTGTTGCAGGGGAATATCGCCTAATAGTTCTGATAATTTGCCTCTGATAAATTGTAGAAATTAATAATTCCATCCCTGGTGAATTGGTACTCCTCCGGTCAATAAAGTTGTCTTCCGCAAACTGCCTTACCAGAATGTAATTGCAGAATTCCAAACGCTTTTCTGAATTCCCGGGTTGTAGCTCCTTAACTGGTATACGATTGATTGCGTGCATGCCTTGTAAATGTAGAACTCTTCGGCTGTATGTATAGCTTTGATTAAAATACCTGCTTAGCTGCATAAGATTATCAATCTTGGATGGAATGTTTCTGACGTGTTGTAAAACGTCTTTGTAACGCCTTGAGTATCTAGTCCAAACGAATTACTCAAATCAATCAGACGAGTTTTTCTTGTTCTCCCTATCCACCTGTTTAATTAATAATAACCCCCAGTGCTCGAATTCATTAATTTTTTTGCAAATGGTTGGAAAATACGACCAAGAAGCAGGATAAAGTCAAGCATTCCGTCTTACCTAAACCAGCTAATAAATTAGCAAGAAAATCCAATTTGCCAAGACCCACCTCCTCTTCCCACAGCAAACCCAACTCCAATTGGAGCGTTAACACAATTTTTTTTCCTAAATTTAAGCTTCCCACCTATATTACAACTCCCTCTATTCCACCACAAACCGAGTACCAAAGTCAACGTGTCTCTTTCGACTTAACCCCTACAACTCAATTTCCCAAATTTCGATCTCAAGACCGAAACTAAATATCCTAATTTCATTAGTTCCCATATTATAAATCCCTCATTATTCCAGCAATCTCGGGTCATACCTTCAATCAAGGCTTATAAACGATCCTAAGTCGTCAACTGGAAAAAAAAATCTGACGGTTTTCCTCCATCCCTCTCATACGAAAACATATCATGAACCGATCCGCATACCATAGCCAACTTTTTTGCTACTTTTTTTAAGTAATCTTTTGCCGATAATTCCTTCGTACCTGATCCCTTTTATTTCAAATACCTACTTAACTTCCCCATTGGCCCCTTTATTTATCGAAGTAGAAAATAAATTACCACAACTTAAAGATAAATACTTACCCGGCCCAGATGTCCTTCCATCTATACTTCTTAAAACGCGTTACTCCACACTTTCCCACACCCTTTCAAATCTCTTCCAATTATCGCTCTCTCAAGGTGAATTTCCACAGATATGGAAGTCTTTCATAACACCGATACACCAAAAGGGATTAAAGAGCGAAGTCATCAATTACCGCCCCATAGCTATACTTTCACATACACAAATTCCTCGAAAGCATTTTGTACGAAGCCTTAAGCTTCCAGTGCAAATCTCTTATATCCCCGAATCAACATGGCTTTCTGAAAGGTAGATCAACTACCACAAACCTCGTCGAACTCGTGTCCTCTGTTCTCTTAGAAAGTGGTAAAGAAGTTGACGTTATTACAACTGATTTCAGTTAGGCTTTTGACAAGATATCTCATAAACTAATCCTGTTCAAATTGTACGTCCTGAGCTTTGAACCCATTTTGTTAGAAAGGGATATCTTCTTACCCGGATCAGGTCTGTCCTATCGGCACCTTTTTGGCCACTTCAATTGTTCCTCAAGATAGTCACATAGGTCCACTTCTCTTTATCCTAACTAGTAACGATCTTGAAAGCATCATTCAACACTCAACATTTTCTCTCTGTGCTGACGATACACAACATGACTCCAGCCTCCACTTTTAAAATAGCACTAAATAGCTTTTCCACCTGGTGCATCAAGAACTGCTTAGAACTCAATGTCACCAAATGTCAATCGATTACCTTCTCACGTAAGTATAACAAGTATCCTCCCCGAGTTCACAATTCCTTCTCCAAGGCCAACCTATATCCCTTGTTGAGTCTATCCGCGACCTTGCCATATTATACGACAGGGAGCTTTAAATTCCGCTCGCATATTGATGAGATAATTACTAAAGTAAACTCATCACTTGTTGCGTATGGTAAACTCGCAGCACTTTCTCCCTCAAATTCGATCTCCTTCATCATCCCCAGCTTTAAGACCTAGTAATAAGTTCTAGATATTGCTAAACTTTAATTTTTATTAGTTTTTAAGTCCTAGTTTTTAAGCTCGTATTAAGCCAAATAAATGTGGGAGCTAGCCACCACCAACATTGAAATTGAGTCTATGAGTCCTGTCTCCCTCATCCTGGAAAATGTTCTAATATCCTGCCATTTGGGCAGCCTTATTAAGGTACCGTCTTGATATTCCAATCTCGCTCGTTGACCGTTACCGTTGCAGAAACCATAGACATAAACCATGTCTGTATATTCTTGCGTTGAAAGGTCAATCATCGAGGATATTATGAACTAAACATCAATTTATCGGCTAAAAACTACAAACTGGTTATACAAATTATTTTGCATTCTTTTCATATTATTTCGTAAGAGATCTGCTTAGTTTTTTGTTTCAGGCAAAGGACTTGTAATTTTTTTTTCTGACCTGTAAAAATGGGCACTACCTACCCGAGGTGGTTGGAAACCACCTGACCAACAGCTGTTAACTATGATAGTTAAGTTTATGATGCTCTTGTAAAAGAATGAACAATGAACAAGTTGGGTCGTATCTTCAAAGCTACTAGCTTGAGATGAAATGACCTGAAACTTTTTGTTGTCTGTAAGTTTTAGGTACACGATTCAAAGTTGCGAAAAGTGGGGTTAATTACATATTTCTCCGAAAAAATTAAAAGAAAATCAAAATTTTAAGTTTAAAAAACAAAATCATTTTTGATCTTCAATAATTTTTGACACATTAATTTTACGGGAACATTTACTTCGTAACAATTGAAGTGTTCATAATTACACGTTTAACGATATTCCATTTGTTACCATATATTGTACAAATAAATTTAAAAGACATTGTTATATTGTTTTCAATAGGAGTCAAAAGAGCGCAACGTGAGGCTTTTCTTAAAACCTCCATATCTCCACAAGCAGACTTAGTTGTATTTTTTTTTCTGTTTGATGATAGCTTCATTGCTAACATTGCTGGTTTCACGGAGCCTTAACCTAGTCGAAGACCAAACAGATTAAAAATGAATAATAATAGTGCATTAGACAGTCAACCACTTGGCCTACCAAATGCTTACTTATTCACTCAGCACCGCGCCTTATTTCAATGTTATATCGAGGAAAAATCTATAAAATTACTAAAGGTATTCAAGATCATATGTGGAGTGTTAAGAGAGTAGAATGAACAAAAGTCCATGGTGCAATACTCCATAATTGAAACGAGTTTCCGAAGGTTTCATGTGAACATTGTTCTAAACACCAAATGCCTAGGTAGACCAAACTGGTGGTGTTGTGTAGAATACGGTTAAGTTTGTCGACTACCACTAAAAACAATGATGGTTCAAGTCTCGGCTAAAACCCAGCAAACAGATAAACCAATTTGTTTTCTAACACCCACCCTTTATGCGGGCAGTGGCGTTTGAAAGCGAATTTTTATTGCTTATGAATTAGTCTCTCATACTATAGCCGAGTCATCAACAATTCATGGATTCCTCTCTCTCTGAACACAAAGCAAAAAGCACCATAAAAGAGAGATCTTCTGGGACTGCCCGGGACTCTGGGCTGTTGCTTCATTAATTTAGTTCATATAGAAAAGTGCGTTATAGGCAACTTAGAGATAAGGAGCAACTTAGAGGCAGGAGCCAGGACATAGTTTCGATTGTACTCATAACCTTGATGTTCCAGTTACAAGTCCTTTTTCAGTTTCTCTCTTGAGATCAACGTCGATAGGCCGACGCACGACTTACGGTTTTCAGATCACTGAAAACCTACGGATACTCGGGCTGATTTTTATTTCTTTGCTCAACTCTGTAGTCCCCGATCAGCCATCTTAATTTTTAAAAAATTGCAAACTGGTTGCTGTAATGGTTTCCACTACGAGAAAATGGAACGTTATTAGAGTCGTGGCGTACAATTTTAATAAAGGGTGTTTTTTTAGAGGTTTGGTTTTTAAACTGGCAGCACTGTTTCTATAGATTGTCAATTTGACAGTTGAATGTTGATTTGTAGTTAGCACCATTTACGATAGCCATTTTACGATGAATAGATCAACGCCAGAACAACGCGTGTCAGTTGTGCGATCTTATTTTGAAAACCATGGTTCGGTTCGCCGAATCGTCCATCGGAGGAAGTTATTCGGAACACGATGAATCGTTTTCGCACCACGTACACTCTAATGGATAATACGCACTCTAGTAGATAAGATGACAAACAGTGCGAACAGAAGAAGTTATTTCCGTTGTGGAGCGCAGTGTTGAGGGGAATCCGAATGAGTCGATTCGCCATCGTGCACAGCAATTGGAGCTATGCCCATCCGCTTTGTGGAAGATTTTACGGAAAGATCTTGGCTTAAGAGCTTATAACATCCAGTTTGTGTATGAGTTGAAACCGCGTGGGCATTATACGCGTCGTTGGTTCGGTGAAGGTGCCGTGAAATAACGCAGAGCGCAATAACGTCGAATCGGCATTATTTCACTTTCACGAAGCGAAATGAGATGTAAACAAGCAAAATTGCCGAATTTGGAGTGGAGAAAACCGATAAGGTTTTGTCCAGATGCCCTTACAACCACTAAAACTCACTGTTTGGTGTGCTTTATGGGCTGGTGGAATCATCGGCGCATATTTCTTTAGCGAAGCTGCCGGCCAGAATGTTATCGTCAATGGAGAGCACTATAGAATTATGATTTCTGGCTTCTTCGTTCCTCAGTTGAATGGCATTGACGTGACAGAGTCTTGGTTTCAACAAGATGGTGCAACATGACACACGGAGCGCGACACGATCAATTTATTGCGGGGACCATTTGCTGAGCGCATAATTTCGCGTGATTGATCTGTGGACTAGCCTCCACGATCCTGTGATCTCACACCTTTAGATTAAACCAGAGATGTTGGACCATTTGGGAGTGAACATTCGCTGTGTTATTGCTGATATACGGCCCCAGTTGCCCGATAAAGTTGTCGAAAATTAGAATTCACGATTGAGCTTCATTCGAGTCAGCCATGGCGCGCATATGCCCGATATCATATTTAAGGACTAATGGCATAAAATAATCTATTAAATAAAGTTAATATTATAGTCATTTACATTAGCTTCAAGTATTTTATTTGATATTGAATTTGTATACCTCTAAAAAAATACCCTTTAAAATGACTTACGTACTTGGTTATCATAGGATGTCACTGACTTAGTGTCACTAACTATATCGGTTGGTTAGCAAAAGATATGTTCTCCTATCTTTTCGTTTGATATCTCTGCAACGCAATTGAAGAGGATTTCTTTTAATAGCTGCCTAATCATTTTCATTAGGGTGGGACATCGTCACAAAAAAAGGATTAGAGGCTGTTTCTAGACCAACGACAGAACGTATTATAGGAGATATCTAGCCTGACTGCATGTTCTCCTATTGGGCAATGACCTCGGTAGCATAATTAGTTAGTCTTTCCATCCGATATTAGCTAAATTGCGGAAGCGATGGGGTATGATGGTAACCATTTATAGCGGAACGTTGACTGCATTAGCCGACGAACTGTTAAAGGTAGATCCATCTGGATAGTTCATCTGCTCTTTTGCTTTTCTCAAAGTTACAGACCCTGGCAATACTAGACTAGAGGAGAGAAGGTTAATAGTTTATTTCTATCGTTTTAGAATTTGGAGGATATACATATTATATCATAGAAGATGAACAACTACGAGTATATGCAATAGTATGACAAGTAAGAATTGGGTGAATAATAGTCGTCGTGTACATGAGTGTTTTCGGCCGAATTTCTGGTTTTTGCTGGATGTTTTCATTGTAGCTTTAGAAAGCTGATCCCCCAACAGTTATAGGTTCCAAATTAAGTTTTGAGTCAAGGATTATGACTATACTCTTATAGACACCATCTTGTGAGAGAATTGTTTCTAGAGCCCCTCTGTGAGTTGGCTAGTAACCGAAAGGAACATTTTTGAGGACAGCCGTCTATGAAACTATTTTCTTTGTCTAGTCACACTAACATGCTTCATATTCATAAATATGTACCGAAATAGAAGAGCGATCACCTTGCGGAGTTCTTCTTCTTCTTCTAGGTTGCGCTGCTCTTAACAAGGGTCGTCTGGATTTTTTTTAGTACTTAGCACAGATATCTTTTCCTGACTGATGAGTCTTCCCACTCCTAAGTTAGTGACAGAATGCGTAATAAATCCAATGTGAATATTTCTGAAAGCAACCTTCTATCCGTAACCAAAATTTTATATCCTAGTCCTGCTATGGGTTCTGTTAAAAATATAAGACGTTATAAAAAAAAACCAGTAAACATATTGTCTTCGAAATTATTTCATTTATTAGACCACAATATTGATTATTAAAAAAATTGGATTCACTCGGAATGACTGCCTTTTGCCTTAACACAAGCTTCCAAAGGGTGTGGCCATTGGGCTATAGCGGCACGTACGGTTTCCAAGGAGATCGTGGACGCTGCTGTGGTTAATGCTGTTTTAAGGCTTTCCAAATTCCTGTGGGGAGTCTTGCAGGCCATGTTTTCGAATTCTGACCACACACCATAATCCAGTGGATTCAGACATGGACTCACCAATCTTCTGCTGCTATAAAGCCAGGAATATTGACTCTGACCCACTTCCGCGTAGTTTTGGCTTTGTGCGCTGGAGCAGAGTCCTGTTGGAACATCCATCTATATCCATTGAAAAGGGTATTGGTCAAACCCTTCACAACACCCTTTAGCACATTTTCTTAGTATACCTTTGCACCAGTTTTTACGCCTTTTCATACAGAAATGAAGGGATGTGACACCATGGTGAGAGACCATCTTGAGAGACCCACCCACCAAATTATTACGGAAGCGGGATGATGTACACGTTGAACCCTTAGATGAAGTGGCATCAATTTTGTCATTTTGTTTGTTGAATTTCCACGGTAACAATTTTCTCTTCGGTATAGAGAATGTTGTCTGGCCATTGTCCGCGTGCAGGCTAATTTTTTTTAGTTGAGGAGTTAGAAGATGACCCGTGGACCGACGATGAGCTTTCATGTGCAGATCATCCCGAATCAGCCTAGACACGGATCTGGTTGATATATCCAATTCCTTGGCCATGATCTTCTGCTTCCTAAGGGGATTTCTCCGAGTTCGTTCACGCACTGCCTTTACTATCGCATTCCAGGCCAAGATAAATGAATATTCTCGATATTCTGAGTGGTTTTAGTAACTCGAAAATTTGGTCAGCACTCTTTCCGCACTTATGCAACGCTATTACCGCGACACGATACTCTTTAACGCCCCACTCCATGTTAATAGTTTGTAAACTGAAACCAAACTGACTAGTATTCTTAACTGATCAACTGATCTGAAAAAAAGGCTAACGGCTCTATTCCCGCAAGAAGTTTTGAAGGATAAGCGCTACTACTACGGGTGATGAAAACTGAATTCATTACAGCAACTCAAACAGAAGAAAGTCATGGGGACTGCCCGGTCATGTTTCTACATCGTTGGCTCGGCCGAATATTCACGCTGCGAAGGTTATACTGTGCTTTTGTTGAGACCAGATCGGTGTTATTTATTAAGAACTATTGAAACCCAACGAAACCATCACTGGGGAACGGTATCGACTTCAATTGATGCGATTGAAGCCAGCACTTCGCGAAAAACGGCCACAATACGAGCAGATGCACGAAAAAGTGATTCTACATCATGACAATGCTCGACCTCACGTTTCCAAAGCCGTTAGAACCTACCTAGAAACGCTCAAACTGGAAGTCCTACCCCACCCGCAATATTCTCCAGATATTGTGCTGTCCGATTATTACTTGTTCCGTTCGATGGCACATGGTCTGGCTGATTAGCAATTCCGCTCATATGAAGACATCAAAAAATGGCTTGGTTCGTGGATATCCTCAAAAGATGAAGACTTTTACGGCATTCGAGCTCTGCCAGAAAGGTGGGAAAAAGTTGTAGCTAGCAGTGAGCAATACTTTGAATGATTCATTTGTAACCATTTTTTCACACTAAAGTTGCATTTTCATCAAAGTGCGCACCTAATACCTCGTGGAGAACCGTCGCTGGGGATTGCGCTACAACCCGAAGTAAACCAACAGCTTTCACCATTAGCGCGGTCATACCTTATCGCCTCCAGTTGCGCACACAAAGTTGGCAGAGGTTTCTTTTCTCTTGAGTATGCATTGTCCCTTTAATGTGGATTCGAATAACTCCGACTCCTAATCAAAGCCTATTGTTTATACGATCAAAATGTTCCAGCCATGAGGGTTTATGTCGCTGTACAGTTTGTTATTAGCTATATCTCTTTTAAAAAATTCCATTCATGCAGGTGAAACCGAAAATCAATCAAGGGACATTTCTACAGAAGACATCAAGTCGATTAAGCGGTAATCGAACGCACTATACGACGTTGGTTTGTAAAGTTCCGTTCGGGAAGTCGGAAACGTTAGTTGACGACGATGTCTTAAGTGCAACGGTGGATGCGGACCCAATGGAATCGGTGCGGGAGATTGCACAAAGCATGGTTGTATCCTCCATGACAATAAGTCGACACCCTTCTCTCATAGGAAAGATAGGAAAGGTAAAGAAACTCGATAAGTGGGTACCCCATCAACTGAACGAATCCCAAAAACTACGGCGCCTGGAAATCTGCGCATCGCTTACATTAACAAACCAAACTGAACCGTTTTTGCACCGTATAGTCACCTGTGATGAAAAGTGGATAATGTATGATAATCATAAAAGATCTTTGCCGTGGTCGGATGCAAATGAAAAACCAAAACTCACCCCCAAGCCCGATGGTAATGGTGACAATTTGGTGCACATCGAAAGGACCAATCCACTTTTCATTTTTTCAACCAGGAGAAACGATAAACGCTATCAAATATTGTGAGGACATATTGCATGCCAAATTGGCTGAGAAGCAACCTGCGTTGATCAATAGGCACGGTCCGATCCTTTTGCATGACAATGCTAGACCCCATACCTCACAAGTAACGGTGCGAAAACTGTTGCAGTTGGGATTTGAAATTCTTTCGCATCCGCCGTACTCTCCTGATATTTCTCCAACGGACTACCATCTTTTCCGCAATCTGGATTCATTTTGCCGGCAGAAGGTCTTCCGGAATCGAGCAGAGGTCATAAAAGCCTTTGAAGATTTCATTGCTTCAAAAAGTCAACACTTCTACGAAAAAGGAATATCACGTTGGAAGAATGTCATAGATGCCAACGGATCCTGTTTTGATTGAATAAAAAATTACGGAAAAATAATATTGGCTTTCAAATTTTAAAAAAATCGGACATTTCAATACAGTAGCACTGCAATGATATTGATCTCATAACATAGAATTGTTTCGTCGTTGTTCGTGAGACGGAATTATCGCGCAGATGACTCTTTAGTCCATCATTTATAGTTTTGTACAGTGGAGTTTGGTGCTCTTTCTTGTTTACAGAGTATAGTTTGTTTTATTTTCATTTCCGGCTTAACTTAATCGCTTGTGCAGTTTAAATGTCCCCATATGGTCCAGTCACAACTCAAAGTTCTCTTCCCATCATATTTACTAAATGTCATCAGCATATGCCAGCAGTTATACAGATGTTTGGAATCCTTTGTCTTTGATATTGTCTGGTAAATTGGCACAACTCTTTCAAATATGATGTTGATTACACTCTTTTTTGACATTATACAATATGCCTTGGTGGTAGCATTACGGACTTTTATGTAGCTAAAATCGTTCTGCGTTGTTATCCTCTTAGAGCTTGGCAGGGATGTAAAATCTTCACATGGCTCCCTATATACACATCCCTCTTCTATAAATACCGTCTGGTGAATAGTGAACTTACCCGTCCTAAAATCACACCGAAAGATCTATCAGATAGTTGATATAGACTTTCAAGTGTCGCATAGAATGGTAGATAAAATGTTGATGCGATGTTAAGGACTCATTCCTCCGTCGTACACACTTTAGAGGATCGGACAAACGATGATGATATTTTATCCACAGAGTATGCTTTCATTCGATCATATTTCTCAGATGAGTTGGTGTATAGTCTTTACCAATTCAATTCGTGCTGTTTTAAATAATTCGCCAGGTAGTCCGTCAGTTTCGTTTTTTTTTTGTCGGGCGAACGAAGTTGATGTCTATCAACTGATGTCCACTTTGAATGGTACATTCATTAAAAAATCTGCGAAAGTAATCCTTCCGAATTTTCAGCAAATCTACTATTATGTCATCAGCCTTATCTCTGCAGGAGTTTTTTCCGCTCTTTGTGTCCTTGGCAAGTTCGGTTCACTTTTTGGAAAGATTCCCGAACATAGTTTTTGTAATGGCTGCTTGGCTTTATCGGGCGTTTTTTTTTTTTTTTGAAAGCAGGTGCTCCTGCCATCTACTTTGCTTAAAAATTCGTCATGTGGTTGCCTAGAATACACCAACGAGTCCAATTCCACTAATAATTTAGTCTCAACATTAAATGTTGGATGCCACCCATGGAGCGAAATAACCACTGATCCACTCTTTCTGTATGTTCCGAAAAGCTTAACACATGTTTTGGCATCATAAGTGTAGTCATATCCACTTGAGTGCTAGGTTTAAAAAAATCAGACACGGCGCAGTGGACCGTTTCATACATGCTAGACGTAAAAAATTCTTAAGTTTGAGTGAACGCTTTTATTTTCGATTATTTTACATACAATTCACATAAAACAACATTTTTGGCTGAAAACATTAAATTTTGCGATCCGAAGTTAAAATAAAAATGAAAAACACTTTTGCTTATGACAGAATTACCAAAAAGTTAAACCAGCGACTTTTCCTTTTATTTTTTAATTTTTTTTTTTTTTTGATAATACAGTTTACGGATTTAATCTGATGAATCCAAATCGGTACTGAATGCATCTGAAGTTATGGTATCTGAGTCCTCATCTTCTTGATTTGTTTGTTGTCTTGTGTTTCCAACCAGTTTAGGTCCAGCTAAAAATTCTGTGATGTCTGATGGTATTGAACTTATATTTTTAAAAGGTTTTTCTCGAAAAGAATCTATTATCGGATCAGAGGTTATCAAAAGCATATTTAAAAGGTCTCGGTTAGTATTTAGTCTTGAAGTTTTTCTGGTATGATACATTCGAAAACGTCTGCAGTCTTTGTTCCGAGCCTCTTGGCTTTCTTCGGATAATTGTCCTATCGGAAGTATGCATTGTTTAATTACTTCGACAGAATGACAAAGCAATTTATGTATGCTGATGGGCATTGAATACCAGTTATACATTCCTAAATATGCTAGTTTTGCTTCCTCCAAATATGATATACAACTTAAAATGATATAAAACCGTTTTAATATATTCGCATCAATTCCACTTTTTACATGTTTTTTGAAAAACCTCCTGGCAGTATTGCCATCATTTGTGTTTCCGAAACCCGGTTTCGGTTTGTCTACAATAAGACCCATTTCAGTTTTGAAACGAAATTGAATATTTTTTTTTTTTTGCGTCACTACTGAAGCCTTGTCTTTTTCATTTCTTATAGCCCATTTTTTTACGTCAAGTCTATATGCTATATGTAAAAAACACTCAAGTGCTTTAATCCAAGCATGCAAACTTGACAAAACATATTCATAAAATTCTGTTTTTGGAACTCTATTAATCATTCCTTGATTCATCTCAGTTGGTTTGGCTCCACAAATATAACACGATTGAGTTGACCGGTTGGATGTAAGGAAGTTACCAACTTTACCGTCTATCATCGTAAAAACAAATTTAAAAATAATTTTGACATTTTTGCCGCCAACCGAGATTCCGAACTGCGTTAAATTCTCTAAGCGTCATATTTTCTGTTTCTTTAGCAAACATAAATTTAATTGGACGGCATAAACGTGTGGGTGAAGGATGGGGATTTTGCCATATAATCATTGTCGGATCCGAAACCAATCTAAGCTGAATAGGAACAAATGAAATAAGGAAAAAACATTCGTCTGAATTGGCTTGGTTTTCAAAAGCTTGCTTGTAATTGCTATGAGCTGAGCTACCATCACCTCCCCATTTACAAATAAAAAGAATTGACGATCCGTCTGCTATGTTTTGGGATACAACTCTCTCTTGCACTAATAAATAAAGGTTAGCTGTGTGATAAACTATGTCTTTTAAATTTATGTAGGCACTCGATTCATCGACACATATTGCATTTTCGGAAGGAAAACGATCCTTTTTAGCTTTGGCTAAACTGTAAACTGATGGATATAATGCATGACCTCTTTCGATCGATTGTTTTCTTAAAATTTTGTATGTATGACGCGTAAGTTTTGTGTCTATATACAAAGCAAGGGCCTCGTCATTACTGTAGCATCGAACTTTATCTAACTTCCTTTGACTAGTTTTAAAATCTTTTGCAGCTAGGGGATGCTCTGTTACTTCTTTTATACTCGTAACATCCGCAACTATACGCTTTTCACTTGCACGTGAAGCCGTTTGAGCAACATATAATAGTTCTGAAGGAGATCTTGATTCGAGGAGATCGCGAACCTTGGCGCGTTTAGAGTGATTAACACAATCCTCTTGGCCTTCCACGCATACTTCTAAGCGCAAATCCTTCATTTTAACTTTCAAATCTATTTGCTTTACGCGCTAGAATAAAATCATTGCCATTCAACCAATCTTCATATTTCAAAAGAAACCTTTCTTTTCTCAAGCCGGCTGCTTTCCATTTCTTATCAGAATTTACTGACAACAGTCGAATTTTATTTTTTATTTGCTTGGAAAGCTCGCAATTTTCTTCAGAAATATTTATTTTGTTTGAAACATTTTCAAAAATTTTATTAATACGGTTTTTCTTTTCATTGGAACACCAAATTTCAAAATACTCCATTCGTGGAATCCCATACTCTATCAATTAAAAGGAAGAAAATCAAGTTTTGCAAATTCGTGCGGAGTAAAAATAACACATATTCTTTAACTAGAAACGATACACTTTATAAAAATATATAACTCATCTGGACACATTGGTACACTCATATTTGGATTATCTAAAAAAAAAAACAAAATCTTTCAATTTTACACCACAAAATACGACTTGCTTTTGAGGCTTATTAACAAGACAATTAAACGAGGCACAAGAAATCAATAATGGATAAATAAAATAGAACATACCGACTAATAAGCCTGTCATTTCTTGTAAATTGTTTCCTTTTTAATTTAGAGTTATAATAAAATATATGAGAAGCTCACAATGCAATTAATACACGCAATCACTGAGAAAAACTAAAAATTGGCCTTTGATTAGCCAGAATTTGTAGCTAAATCAATTAAACAGAATTTGGATTACAATTATATGATCAGTGGGGAATTGTTTTTGTTCGGAGCTACATCAAAAACAATGAGTCGCAGTTGAATTTTTTTAACGTCTAGCATGTATGAAACGGTCCACTGTGCGGCGTCTCGAATGGTTTGCTGACAATGTTGCCAGAGACTCGAACAAAAATGCCTCTAGTAGTATCTTGCGAATGTAAATCGTGGAGGTCAGATTTCTTTATTCGCATTCGCACCTTAGCTACAATAAAAAACCTCTGCCTTTCATCGATGACGATGTGATCAAACTGTCAGATGGTGTTTTGGTCAGGTGACTGTCAGGTTACTTTATGGAAACGTGTGCTAGCTATGACTATATTTCGGCGAATGCGGTGTGGATTATCCTGTGTCCATCTTCAGACAGAGGCATTCACGATGATAGAGCTGATGACGTATAGGCTATGTATTCCAACTGTGCCGCCGAAGATACCCCCTTTTACTAACTTGGCTTCCAAATCAACATGGACGATCTTGACGTCTTAAATTTATCATACGTCTGGTCGAGGAGCCTGTAGAAGCAAAGTCGTCCTTTTTCTTTGTAGGAGCATGAGTGCACGTCAAATAAATGACAGAGAATTTTTCGGTTGATGCGAATTGTAATCACTCGTTCACTAGGATGTGCTGCCTCGCAGATGGCACAATTTTTCATTCGCCAATTGTTTGGCTGCATATATGTTAGACTGTTAAGGAAAGCGTTCCATATGCCCAGCTGAAAGTCATTGCTGTTAGATAATCCTGAATGTAATTGCTACTTCCTGGTAGCTTTCTTTCTCTTTTCTGGTATAATACATGTCAAAACTGCATCTTTAACAGGATTGGATACAATTCGAAGAAGTCCGAAAGCAAGTTCAGCTCATATTTTTGGAAAATTTTCAAAAAGATATCCGGTAGTCGTAAATAAGTTTTTGGAAATTTCAAATAAGAAAAAGCAACATTTCTTATTAGTCAACAAAGACGCATCACTTTTCTCGGCAACAACAGTTTATTTTTTCACTCTACTTTCGAAATGTCGCCTTAGAAAAATACGGAATTCCAGAAACTCGAATAACAAAACAATTTTCGTAATTTTCTTCAATAATACTTCCAAGAAGTCTGCTGTTTATTTATAACAAAAACCCACTGAGTCACTAAAAGCGCAGTCACCCTAACTCAACTTTACATTTCCATTTTCCATTTTCCATTTAAATATTATTGCTGCCAGGTTTTTGTGTGTGCGAGTGAAATGTGCTTTCGAAAATTGGTCGAAAATAATTCCGTCCTAAGTGGCACCTGTACATAGTGGAATCCTAAAAGTGGTTGAGTTCAACGACCACTTCCAAATTTCCCTATGTATTGGAGGGATTGACTTTTTGGTAAGCCAATATTTCGACTAATGGGAGCAATTTAAAGGAGATATTTATTGACAAAATCACATAGTTTTGAAACTCAAAAGCCACCGGAACAATTACGAGTATTTACAATATGTGATCATTCCCCACCTGTGCGGAGGACATCGGTGTATCTGAAAAAGTCGGCCGAGTTCAATGGCCGACTGGTGTTGGTAACCAATAGATGAGTTTTGGAATAGGAACGAGGCCCCACCCATCAATCTCGTTTCCGGACAGTTTCAGTTCGGTACTGTTTTCGAAATATGCTTTTTTTTGTGTGTTTTTTTTTTTCTTTTTTGAAATGTCAAAGCTAAGGCAGGCGGTCGCCTTATGACAAACGCGTGCGTCAAAATCCATCAATTACGAGCATCGTTTACTCGTATTAAGGACGAAAATAGATCAATAGCCCTCTGGTGGCTATTGCGCGCTCATCTTTCTAGTGAGATCACTCTCTAGCAGAGGCAAGGACTTTTACACTCACTTGTTGGGTGAATTGTGAATTGCCACAGCAGTGATGCCACCACCACCATCACCACCATCACCACCGCCGCTCAGTAGCAACTTTTTAGGATTCTATTAATAGCGTTCGATGGGGTTGTATGTGTTAGAATCTCTGAATTCCGACTGTGACTCGCTGTCGACAGGAGAAGAGTACCATGAAGCAAAGCGATCTTGCGCACGATCAACGTGTTTTAAATTTAGAGATACACTCGTACTCGTACAATACATGACAATGGCTCTTTTCCACCCGAAGGGATATTATGGATGCTTGGTGTTTTCTTTTGCTTTTTTTTTTTTTTTAAATTGAAAGTACTTGGTAGTACCACCGATCGTAAAGATCGGCATGGGGCTATAGTGTGGTGCTCAGTGTGAGGGAATAACAAATTCTTGATTCTTGAGTACAAAATATCGGCTGCTGCCAATGCTAAGTCAGAGCGGTGGTACCGTACCGTGCGTACACAGGAGCGCTCTTTTTGTGTTTTTGAAAATCAGAAAAACAAAAAAAGAGACGAAGAACTGATTCTCTGAGGTGGTAGTGACTTATTTTTAAGTACACTTGCGCGGTGGGACATTGGAGCATAGCGCACATTAAAATCTGAATCTTATTTCCAAAAAACGGATCAGTCCTTAACTAGATCTTCAAGTGGTGAAACGTGCGCGGTTTCTTCCCCCCGAATCAGGAGAAATCATATGATTTCGGTTAATAAGTCTTGTTAAACCAAAAAAAATGTTTTAAATATAAAAATTAAACAAGTGACTAAAAACACAAAGTGACACAAAAAGGATTTAAAAAAAGCAACCAAAAACACAAGTTTAGTGCGATTGTGAAATATCGGAAATTAGTCGTAAAGTGAAAATTCAAAAGATTGCTGAATCAGCAGGCTATTGTTGTTAAGGCCCATACTGGTGAGTCAATTTTGAAAATGTTCACATTCACGGTTCGAAAACGTGTAAAAGCACTCAAAAAGCACAATGCAAGCAAGTGTTGTTCGCTTAATTTCCTGTCAGAAGTGTCGTTGTTCTGTTGGTCTCTGTTTCGTGTTTTTTTGACGTAAAAAAAAGAATTGACAATCCTAATTAATTTATTAAGCTGTCAGGTGTTTTTAAAAAATTAATAAGAAAATTGTTTTGACTTTCTAAATTGAAATGATCTTCCACAGTCAGACTGTGAAAATAGGCCTTTTTTTTCGAGAAAAGTAAAAACTATCTTATAATTGATCAGCTGGTTCTTTTCGGATTTTTATTTTTTATTTTCTATTTATTATGGGAGAAATACGCTGTCTGATTTGAAATGTTTTATAGGGATGCCGGAATTTTTTAAAGAACTTTTATTAGGTTTGTTATATCGTTTGCTATTTTTTTTTAGCAAGTTACAGAATTTGATTTTAAATTTTACGATCTTACGTTCATGCCAAGGTCTCGTGGTTTCATAGAAATATGAAAATATTATGATCCCTCAATCTTGTGACGCATATTATTGTAGTTTCGTTTCAAAATGTTTAAAAAAAATAATTTAGTTTGTAAATTTAGTAACAATTTTGGTAACAATTTGTTTTTAAATATTGACATTTGCGGGCACTTAGTTTTCTCTAAATAACTTGAACTATTAATGTTTTTTTCAGCTGCGGGTATTATAAAGAGTGATTTTATTAGGGGATCAGGAAATTTAATTTGGTTTAAAAATGTTTTTATTATTTTTTGTTTTATCATTAAATTTATAGTTAAGACGATTTCGAGCATATAAGCATCGCGACTGGCGGATTGGGTCGGTCTAATTTTGATTACTTTTTCGAGCATCTGAGACGGTATACATATCTGTAATAACTCGCCGTATCTTGTTTTCCAAAACCTCAATTGCTGATGGTTTATCAAATTCAAATTAAACTTATTAGGTCATTTTAAATTGTATATAAAAAAAATTATTTTATACTACTTAGAGCAATATTTAGCATTAAATGTGTAAATTATTGTATAAAGACAACAAAGTAGAAAGATAGGGGATAGAAAGCGATAGAGGAA
The DNA here is from genome assembly GCA_963966105.1 of Volucella zonaria. Classification (NCBI taxonomy): domain Eukaryota; kingdom Metazoa; phylum Arthropoda; class Insecta; order Diptera; family Syrphidae; genus Volucella; species Volucella zonaria. Next base: position 115,668,524 of record OZ014534.1, on the reverse strand, counting down.
TGGTCAACGTAAAAGAGACATGTGTGAACGGACTGCATTTTTGAAGCTTGTGGCATTTGATATCGCCCTGATGTACTGGAGTAGTAAATTCCAAAGTCTAATAGAGTGAACGAAATATAAACTTGAATTCAAGTTTCTATACAGTTTATAAAATGTTCTTTGATGGCAGCGCAAATTGTATTTTTTTGAACAAATACGGTGGGAATTTAAGGTTAATAACTCGATGCAAATAAATGCAATCTCGGGCAGTTAGATACTGCCTCAGAATGCATTTTAGTAGGCTTTTTAAGTGAGCGCAAATATGATCGTATCTGTTACTGTTACACACTTCTCCCAGCGATGCTGTCATCTCTCTAACCCGTTCAAATAGTACTTGGCGTTTTTCTCTGCAAAATAATTGTTCACGACGGTGATTGCCTCCTCATTTGACAAAAATCTTTGTCCTCCGAGCGCAGTTTTTAGATGAGGGAACAAAAAGAAGTCGCTTGGGGCTAGATCTGGTGAATAAGGTGGATGGTCAAGCAGTTCAAACCGTAATTCATGAATTTTCGCCATGGCAACCGCTGAGGTGTGAGACGGCGTGTTGTCTTGGTGAAACAGGATTTTCTTTTTCTGCAAATGTGGCCGTTTTTCCGCAATTTCTGCCTTCAGCTTGGCAAGTAATGATGCGTAGCGTGCTTCTGTAATGGTTTTTCCTTTTTGTAGATAATCCATTAAGATAACTCTTTTACTATCCCAAAAAACACTCGCCATCACTTTCGCAGCCGAAAAAACAGATTTTGATTTTTTTGGAGCAGGCTCGCCCTTTGCAGTCCACTGTTTTGACTGAATTTTTGTTTCGGGCGTATAATGGTGTATCCAAGTTTCATCTACAGTAATTAATTTGTTGTGCCTAAACTGAGCCAACAGAGCGTTAGAAATGTTCATTCGAACACGTTTTTGGTCTAACGTAAGCAAACGCGGCACCCAACGGCCAACGCGCGGACAGCTTTCTCATGTCTAAATCTTAATGTAATATGTAACAAACACGTTCTTTGGACATTTTCATAACCTCTACTATCTCTCTCACTTTATTCGGCGGTCGTCTAACACGATTTGGTGAACTTTAGCAATGTTATCGTAAGTGGTTGCAGTTTTTGGACGTACTGAATGTTCATCACCTCCCAAGCTCTTACGGCCACCTTTAAATTCAGCTGCCCTAAATTTCACTGTGGTAAATGATGGTGGAGAGTCCCCATACACAGAGTCCAAGTCATTTTTGATTTGCGTAGGCGTATTGCCTTTCAAAAACAAGAATTTAATAACAGCTCGATACTCAATTTTTTCCATTTTCACAAGAAACACTCACATCGACTCACTCAAACGACTGTCAACTAAAAACTGCGCGTCCAAAATGACTGAAACTTCGGTAAGTAACTGTCAAAAGTTACACAACTAGCATTCACTAGCTTCTATTGACGAGTGCCGCTATCTTTACGTTGCGGTCGGAAACTTTTCGGACTACCCTCGTACTTCTCAATTACAAGTCCATTTTAAGTACTCGTATTTGAGGCACAAATCAAATTTTTACGAAGTGGTATTGCTATGACAACATGGAACACTCAGCGAATTGTACTTAAAAATGTACTGGACAGTATTGCAGTACAGAGTAAATGTACTTTGAAGACAGTACTTGGGAAAGTACTTGTACTTGGTGATTTTCAAGTACGAGTACCAAGTACATTATACTTTTTTTTTTCAAATACAAGTAGAAGTACACGGTACTGGGTACTTGACTAGTACTGGTAGTTGAAAGTTTACAGGTCTGTTTCAGAGTATTTTCTTAAAAATCGCTAAAGAACCTCTTATCGAAGTCAATAAAAGAGCTTTTCTAGAAGATTTACGAGTGCTTCGTCGTCTAGAGGCACAGCATAAGCGAAGACATTTAGGATTCAGATTAGTTAATATTGCAGTGGTGGGAAGAGTCATTGTTTCCTTGCTCCATTGATTAACAAATAATCAATTATATTATTACATACCATTGCGATGCAAGACATATTCATACAGCAGTCTGGGTGGCAGAACCTTAATGGAGGAACATTGGTACGGATCACTATGTTGTTGCAGCTAGTGCATATACATATTCTTACATTTTGGATGGATGTTTTGTAAGTAAGTTGAGTCTTTTCGAGTTCCGCAATACCTCTTAGATACTGCTATACGAGTCCTGCCTACCTAAGGGGCAAAACCATTTCCAGCAAAGAGTTATATGCACAGATACCACAACAACTAAACCTATGGTTTTGTTGGACCATACAATGAAAGAAGTTTCACAAGGAGGTAATGCAGATAACAATAAAAGTATCATAGCTTGAGAGCTCTAAGGGCAGAGGAGAAAGAAAAAATATCGGCTGCACCGGGGCGATAAGATCCAATGTAGAGTCTCCCTAGTAGTTTTTGGCAAAGCATTATTACTCGATTACCTTCTTTACCCAATGAAACAGTGATTAATAATTGTAAAAAAATTCTTTCCTACTTCAAAGTTATACATACTCGTATTTACGAGTATACCTTTTAACGTTTCAATGAATTTGTCGATGTTTTGCATGCCTTCTGATAAGAGTGTATCAACTTCCTCAAGCTCATTCTGCAATTTGACGAACCTGGCAGGCATGCCAAAACCAGATACCACCTTGATCAAAAAGTTCCCGTACCACACCACCGTGTGGCGCTCCTATTATTCCGATTTGAGTTCTGTTTTTTTGTTAAGTTGGTAAATCTGTTGTTGACATTGCCTCTAAATCTTAGCGTCATAGCTTGAGATTTATAAAAGTTATGTAACCAAGAGTACATCTATCTCTGTGTGTGTTGGCGATTTTTTACAATTTTAGAAACGGATTTAAATTTGCAACGACGAACTTTGTATTAAATTTTGCGTAAAAAACGGAAATGTTGGAAAAGCGTTTCGGCAACGATTCTCTAAAAAACCGCACGAGCGAGCGGCTCAAAAGTGGTCGTGAGTCAATCGAAGATGATGAACGCAGTGGCAGACCATCGACATCGAAAACTGACGAAAACATTGATGAAGTCAATAACAGCAAATTAATCATCAAAGAGATAGCGGAGGACTTGAGCATCACCTATGGATCTATCCAAGACATTTTGGTTAATGATTTGGGTGTAGCAGCAAAGTTGGTGCCGAAAGACCTCAATTTCATGCAAAAAAGAGACCGTGTTGACGTCGCAAAAGAGATGATTTGCGAGGCTGAATCCGATCCGACATTCATCAAAAGGATCATTATTGGAGACGAAACGTGGGTTTATGAGTACGAAACGCAATCCAGACACCAGGCAAGTGAATGGCGTTCACCAAATGAGCCGAGATCAAAAAAACCACGTCGTTTTCAGTCCAAAAAGAAGGCAATGCTCACGGTTTTCATGGATTACAACGGTGTAGTGCATCATGAATTTTTGCCAGAAGGCCAGACATTAAACAAAGAGTATTGTTTGGGCGTTATGAGACGTTTGCGTGAAGCAATTCGCCGAAGGGGACCAGAATTGTGGGCAGAAAACTCGTGATAATGCACCGTCGCACAGTGCCATCATTATTCGTAATTGTTTGACGAAAAATGCAACAAATACCATCTAACAGCCACCGAATTCACCTGATTTGGCTCCCTGTGACTTCTTTCTGTTTAATCGAGTTAAAAAACGACTACGGGGAACGCGTTTCAGCAGCGGAGAGGAGAGGAGAGTAATGGAAAAATCGCAGGAAGCACTGATGGACATACCGAAAACCGAATATAAAAAATGTTTCGAGGATTGGATCCTTTGCTGGCATAATTGTGTTGCAGTCGATGGGGATTATTTTGAAGGGGACAATATAGATTTAGATGAATAAACTTGTATTTTAAATTTTTGATCGAGGTGGTATGACTGTATATGTGCTCATTTGAAATCGATAATATGTTGATTATTATCGATATGGGCTTGATCTTCCTTTATGATCTGCTGTAGTATGAACACTTAATCAAATGCTGTCTTACGCGACCACCTCAGCATTGATAAGAGCCAAAGAGATCATTGGAAAAAGGTTTCAGGCACTTAAACAATACGAGTTCTTCAGAGAGTTTAAGAGGGTTTTTCTTCTTGTCAATCGGCCAAATGGTGCTTCGGTTCCATTCATCCGGCTTGCTATCCTCCAAGTGAATATTGAAAATGAGTTAATATACCATAAGTTCCTTGGTGGAAAGGTGACATATCTCTTGCTGGCATAGGCCAAAAGGTAGCCAGTCCAGTACCTTTATTGCAATTGAGTCTAGAGTTCTTACTTTTTTCTCTCAGGTTAACAAAAACCTTGGATTCCTGTAAGCAGAATTGGGGTCATTCGCGCTATTTAAAAGTCTGCAGAAGTGGTTTTTCCACATGTTCATCATTGGCTGCGACTCTACTAGCAAGTTCCTTGTTTCAGTTTTTCGAGTTTTTTTGCCTTGACGCGTTCTTTTCTCTTTTGGTAAAATTTTCAAACATTGCTTCTGGAATAACATCTCCCTATTCCCACCACTGCAGTCTTCTCATGCGCTTTTTATCTCCTACAGTGAAGCCGATGTTCTGCCCTCCACTTTTGCTCGTAGAAGCCATGAGTTACTCTTATCTTTCTATCGGGTACTATTTGCTTGCTGGGAGTTGGCACAACGTTGGCGGTCTTTCTGACAGCATCCTGGGATCGATGCCACTCATCTTTACCACTTAATTTTGGTTGTCGGGATGTTGAGTAATACGCGTAATCGTCCTAAAAGTTTGTTACGATTGCGGCTGTTCAACGTTAAGAGGCTGCTTGAATGCATTTGGGTGTAGATGCGAACGAATTGGCTGCTAAGCATATTCGGAGTCCTCTCACACCGAAGAAGTTCGTTTTGTTGTTTACAACATAATCGATTTGGGAGACGGTCAGATGGTCAAGTAATCGCCATATTGCTCTGTGAAAGTTGAGTTGGGCTACAGCTAAGCCAATTATCCTAAGTCCGTTTGCATACGTAGTGTAGGCTAGGGCTTTCCGACCGAACATGTCCTTTTCTTCTATTTTGTCGCTAAAATCACTGAAAACGATTTCAACATCTTACTTGCTACATTGCTGGCATAATCACTGTTTGTAGCATCGTCTTTTTATTTGTGTAGCGCGAACAGGTATCAGGCTAGGGTTGACGAATTTAGCGAGTGTTGGTGACCAAAAAGGTGGCCAAAGTTTAAACTTTTATATTCCAAACTTTTTATATTCCAAATAACCAGGGTAGACAGTAAATACAACAAATAGCCAAGAAACGAATCACCAATATGGAATCGGACTTAAAATTTTGAGCAACACTCCAACATATTTTGAACTAAGGGTTTTTCTGAATTTGCTCTCTTCGAGAATAGTGGATTTGCTAACGAAACCATAGAACCCTACAATTTTTTTCCTTTCAATCTATTCCTTTCAACTCAATTTGAAGTAATTTTTCTAGTTACAAGCGTGGCTTTCAATTTTGTCTTCACTTGACTTTTATCGATTTGAAATGAAAAATTCTTCTTTTCTAAAGGAAGGTCATTCTCGGAACAAATTTATTGTGTGCCGCCGGGGTAATTTATATACAACCACCTAACTACAGGCGTATCCGTTCACTTACATCAAAATTTGCTGCCGATTGAAAAAAGTCGATTTTTTCTGTTCCAAAAAAAGAAAAATGTTTTTTTTTGTTGAGAAAAAAAAACTTGTGAGTAGGTATTTCAAATATATCACACTTTGTGTAAGAAACATTTAAAATAAACCGAAGCAAGTGTCTGCCGGCAACATTTGAGTGGTGAAATCATTAGAGAAATATGCAATGTATCTACATACGAGTATATGTGTGTGCATGTATCTTCTCCCTTGGAAAATAATTTCAAAAAAAAAAAAACACACATGTATGCCAATTAAAAGAACACAAAATTGAAAAAAAAAAAAGACATTTTTAGGGGGAAAGTCCACCCACTTGTTGTTAGAAGCTGTTCGTCCGTCCACTCGAATGTGTGTTTCATTTAAAAACAAACAACCGCTCCCCGATCGAACATAAACATTAGCCCAATCGCTTTTGAACAACGCACAAAATCCGCTGAAAGGAATTTCCTTTCGTTTTTTTTATTTTTTTTTTTATTTTTGAGAAACACTTGCAGATAGATACATGAAGATAGGTTTTTTTATTTTTTAATTTTCCTTCTAATTATCCGGCACAAAGAAAATCTCAAAAAACAACCTGCTGGTACATGCAACAACTATAATGCTAACGAGTGCGTCATTACTCATGTCGTTTCTTGAATTGGGGCCAATCGATTCTCGTTGAATAAACTAAACAGATCTACGCTAAACCGCTAAACTGAAGTAAATTTAGAATCGCATTTGCATTCGTTTTCAAAGTGTATTGTAAGAAGACGTTGCAAGTCGACAATGGGTGATTGGTGGTGGGGCATTAATTTGCCAAACACATGACGGCAGGAAACTTGTTTGCAATAATTCTTTTCGCAATACACCCCGCAAGGCGCAGGCCGCAGCCCGCAGACCGCAGACCGCAGCCCTTGAAACCGATCGTTTTCGTATTCGAATTTGTATTCGGATTCCTATTCAAAAGACCCAATTATTTTTGATTTGCACTTTTATCTTTTGCATCTATTAGATAGATTATGAAATGCCAACACTCAACAAAGTACTGATGGTAGGTTGTGGATAAATCATGTCAGCTTTACATAACTTAATTACAGATACGTGGGATCTATACGTATCTATAGTCACCTATGACCTTTACAAGTGTATAAGTTACATCGATAGGTACTTAACTTCATCCAAAATCTCAACTGTTAAAGGATTTATAAGTTTCTAAACAAAATCGTTGCATTCAAAGATCTCTCGTTGATCTCACGCAACATAAAAACGCATTTCATTTAACTGAGACTAAACTATGTATAAATATTTACAACTTTAATCTCTGCATTCGGGTAAAGGATAATGAAACACTCGTATCCTGGTTCCTTTACCGGAGTTTACGACTGTCTTTTAGAACGCCTGTTGCTCTTTCAGAAGAAACTATTTTTACCGCAGCGCTTCTGTAAACAACTGACGATCGAAAACGATCGTGAAACCGATTGATGTTTTCAATATCCGATCGTTTGTTTGGACGAAACGGTGTAAATATAAACGTACGTACTGTGCGCGGCCGGCCAGAGTACCATAAACACTTTCAATTTCAATTCCAATTCCAATTTTTTTTATTTTTTCAATTTTTTCTTTTTCCTTCTTTTTGAAATGGGATTTTTATTTTTACTTTGACATGGAGTGTCTGTATTTTCTCAAAAGTACACTCTTCGGTTCGTATCTATCGCCATGAAGACATAGATATTCTTATGTACGGGTATAATAGATTGCCATTAGTCAGGATTGAATTGAAAAACATCAATGACGGCACGCTTCCGCTAAGCATGCGTATGATATTGGAAGGAATTATTTTTAGAAAAAATCTTTCAACCGAGCGAGGTGTGTTTTTATGCAAAGAGTTCCGGTGAAGAAAATTTATTGAAACATAGAAAATAAACGAAACGACCACCTTGTGCAGATTTTCCAAATCAAAAACAAAAAAAAAAAAACAATTCGAAGAAAAAAGAAAACAATTATTGGTTTCGGAAAAATTCTAGTCAGACTAGTGTGTTTGTGCGGTTTTCTTGGGGTTTTTGAGTTTTCGTTTTTCTTAGAAATTAATTTTTTGCACAAACAACAGAATTGCCAATTAAGTTTTCAACAGTATGTATATTAATTGAATTTTATTTCAGCAGCAAATTGCTGCGTTGTAGTCTTGATTCTTTCATGCCACGTGCTGCGAAAAGAAAGATGTTCCTTTCTCGATTTGAAAAACAGCATTTCTAAGATTTTTTTTAAAACTAATTGCGAGCGCTTATCAATGTGGTAATTTTGGGGAATTAACACTTACAAAAATGTACGCCCAAAAAGGAAATTTCTTTTATTCGGCAAGTCTAAAACATAAAGAAGGCTATCGCAAAGTGCGACTGAAAATGTTGTTGATAAAGGGTGTTTTTTTAGAGGTATACAAATTCAATATGAAATAGAGCACTTGAAGCTAATGTAAATGTCTATGATATTAGCTTTATTTAATAGATTTTATGCCATGAGTGCTTAAATATGATATCGGGCATATGCGTGCCACGGCTAGCTTGAATGAATCGCAATCCCACAAATTTGCAACTGGGGCGGTATAGCAGCAATAACATGGCAAATGTTGACTTCCAAATCAAGCAACGTCTCTGATTTACCTGCGTACCTCCACAGAAAGTAATTTATAGATGTGAGATCACATGATCGTGGAGGCCAGATGACAGGTCCATTACGAGAAATTATGCACTCAGCAAATGTTTCCCACAATAAATTGATGGTGTCTCGCGCCATGTGGCATGTTGCGCCATCTTGTTGAAACCAAAGCTCTGTCACGTCAATGTCATTCAACTGAGGAACGAAGAAGCCAGAAATCATTTTTCTATAGCGCTCTTCATTGACGGTAACCTTCTGACCGGCATCGTCAGATAGCACACCAAACAATGAGTTTAGATGGTTGTAAGGGCATCTCGACAAAGGCTTCTGGGTTTTCTCTACTTCAATTAGCCTCATCGGGGAACAAAATTTTGCGTTGAAAATGAGGATCAAGCTGAACCATGTTTTCGGTCCATTCACCGAATCTACGACGCGTATAATGGTCACGCGGTTTCAACTCTTGCGCAAGCTGGATCTTATAAGCTTTTAAGCCAAGATCTTTCCGTAAAATCTTTCGCAAAGTGGATGGGCATAGCTCAATTGCTATGCACGATGGCGAATCGACTCATTTGGATTCTCCTCAACACGGCAATAACTTCTTCTGTTCGCACTGTTTGTCATCTTTGTGGATGCGAATTATCCACTAAAGTGTACATGGTGCGAAAACGATTCATCGTTTTTCGAATAACTTGCTCAGATGGACGATTGTATCGACCGTAAGATGGACGTAGCGCACGATAACTTTGTCGAACTGAACCATGGTTTTCAAAATAAGTTTGCATAATTTGCACGCGTTGTTCTGGCGTTAAATGGCAAAACGTACTAACCACAAATCAGTTTTCAACTGTCAAATTGACAATCGGTAGAAACAGCATTGCCAGTTTAAAAAAAAGACAAGGCAATTGCGTGGTCAAAAATTGTAATTGTAATCCTTCGAATTTATTGCTGCCGTGAAGAGACTATGTAGGTTAACTACAAAGTTCGTCAGTAGAGCGTAAAGCACGTGCTGAAGGTATCAATGAAATTTTTATTTTGGATTGACATATTAACCAATTCCATTAGTTTTGAAATATGTCAATATTCCTATATTATTATTTCACGTCGAACATTCGCATCCCAATCATCAAAAGAAGAGCAAACAAAAAAGTCTTAAGATAGCGCGTAAATAAGGCCATTTCTGGTGATAAAACGATCATTGAACTTTCTCTTCAATCAGTCAGAAAGTGGTACTGTCCTGTTGAAAACAAATATGCTCGAAGCCTTTTAGTTCCAATTTATCCCAGTAAAATTGGCTAACATATAGCGATAGCTGTCTCGCACAAGAGAGTCGCCGCTATCATACGAGGGTTTTCTGAAATGTTTCCGACCGAACAATGATACAAGACTTTTTTCTCAAATTTTTTTTTATTTTTCTACATAGTCTCCTTGTAACTCTACACACTTCTCCCGTCCAAATCGTACTTGGCGTTTTTCTCTGCAAAATAATTGTTCACGAAGGTGATTGCCTCCTCATTTGACAAAAATCTCTGTCCTCTGATCGCAGTTTTTAGATGAGGGAACAAAAAGAAGTCGCTTGGGGCTAGATCTGGTTAATAAGGCGGATGGGTAAGCAGTTCAAACCGTAATTCATGGATTTCGCTATGGCAACCACTGACTTGTGAGAGCGCATTGTCTTGGTGAAACAGGATTTTCTTTTTCTGCAAATGTGGCCGTTTTTGCGCAATTTCTGCCTTCAGCTTGGCAAGTAATGATGCGTAGTATGCTCCTGTAATGGTTTTCCCTTTTTGAAGATTACTCGTAAGATAACTCCTTTACTATCCCAAAAAACACTCGCCATCACTTTCCCAGCCGAAAAAACAGATTTTGATTTTTTTGGAGCAGACTCGCCCTTTGCAGTCCACTATTTTCACTGAATTTTTGTTTCGAGCGTATAATGGTGTATCTTAGTTTCATCTACAGTAATTGATCGGCGCCAAAACTCGGATTTTTTACGCCTAAACTGCGCGAACTCGCCAAAAATTGGAACCATTCTACCTATTCTACCAGAAAAGGGTAGCATAGGTATACCTATCACTATGTGCAAATCAATATTGAAGGTGGATTTCTGCAGAAGCTGCATGGACGAGGAGGAGGAGGAGACGATCCTCCACCTACTCTGCACATGTCCAGCTCCCTCCCAGAGAAGAAAACTTCACTTAGGAGCTTTCTTGTACAATGATTTAAACGATCTAAAGAATATAGACGTAAACAGTCTCCTACGCTTCATCATAAGCTCAAATTGATTTCATGAGTAAGAGGATCACAGATTCACGTGGCACCACGAACCTCTTCTACCTACCTACCAAACTACCTTCTTGTTTACAAACAACAATTGTATATTCGCGTTTTTCATCGTATCTAGACCTATCATAGTCTGGACTGAATTCTGAAAAGTCAGTACAGCTCTGGTAGTCAGTATTGAAATATTGACTTTTTTATAAAAGTCAGACCAGGTACTATTTCATTTCTAAAAAAAAAGGCAAAGTTTGTGGCTTACATAGGAACTTCCTTAGATGCAACGTCTCACAATTTGATCAATTCGCAAGGCCTATACGTGCAACGAAGCTATCGGACAAGTAAAACCCGAACAACCTAGGCGAAATACTCGTAGCTCGTATAAACATTATCGTAGCATCGCCTTTCTCTTCCATTGATGCTGAAATTGGTGAATTTGCACACTGACAAGTGACTTTCAGCCTTAGTCTGACTTTTCTAGATACCCGCAGTACGAGTATTTGCTCTATAGAAGTGGGTGGGTGTAATTCAGTTGCAACCGCACCTCAGAGACATTCGTTTTCAGGGAACTAAAATTACGTAAGATGAGTGGTTGCCTAGATCACAACAAGTCCAATTACAATAATAATTTAGTCTCCCCATTAATTGTTGGATGCTATCCATGGAGCAAAATAGCTACTGATCCCAAAAAAAAAACTTAACACGAGCTCACACATTTTAGGAGTAGTCGTATCTTCCTTCGGCAGAGCATGACTTTTCTAAACTCTGATGCTCTTTTCGTTTTGCAGGATCATTTTCAGCACTCTTTAAGCGAGGCCATAAATTGCTTTGAAACAGTAGGGTTTCTGTATAATTATGGCTGTATAATTAACCCGCAGCATAACCCCGGAGTAACCTCTTTCAGGTAAGTATATGAGAGATGCCGTTGGCACATTTATGGTTTCACCGACGTATTTTGACAGTCTGACTTGTGAAAACTTTCATTTGCCTCAGCTCCATATACGTTGAATACCATATATGGAATCTGTCATATTGACTCCAGGTGATTAAATCACTCGAATTCATTCGATTTTTCGAATTTTCACTTCTCAACTTTTTTTAGTGTCGTCGGTGTTTGTGTTTTCTGTGTTTGTTTGTTATTATGACTAGGGAATTCAGGGTAGAAATATTATCCACTATTGGCTTAAAGGTCGAATTGCTGTCCCCAAATTGGATAGCACGAGTTTGATACGCTGTTTGACTCCATACAAAGAATTGTATCCCTGTAGCCTCATACTGAAATCGTGATTACGTGCGATTTCAATATACATGATTCTGGATGGCTTCGACATTCTGGACAGACAATACCCGAAGGACAGTGTGTTGAGATCTTCGCTGCGGAAAGTAAATTAACACAGCTTGTAAATGAGCCCACACGAATACCAAACGTTGACAGTCATACCGCCAACACCATGGACTTGTTTCTAACTTCTCACCCAGATAAGTACACCGTTGATGTGCTCTCCCCTCTACGCTCGTCGGATCATTGTGTCATATCAGCTAATTTCTCGTACACCCACCACACAGTTAGAGAAAAGATTCCTAAGAGAACCGTATGGCAATACGAGAAAGCCAATTGGAGCGGGCTTAACACCTTCTTTAGGAATTTCAACTGGTCATTATGTTTCCTCGATAACGACGTGGATGCCGTTGCTGATATGATCACAGACACCATACTCTTTGGAATGAGAAACTTTATCCCCTATCGGATAAAGAGTATCAAACCAAAAGAAAAGGCGTGGTACGACTCAAGCTGCAAAGAGGCTGTCAGGGTTAGAGAAATGTTTTTTCGGTCTTTCAAGACCAACCCAACAGAGAAAAAACGAAAAAAATTTAAACGAGCCAGGAATGACTGCAACGTCTTTCTCAAGCGTGTGAAATTCCAATACGACCAAAAACTGAGGCAAAAAATACTACAATGTCCCAAAGGTAGTAAATATTTTTGGTCGATTGTCAAAAATATTAGAAATTCTGCCTCATCCTCCATCCCAACCATTTTCAATGATATTCCAGCTGTCAGCTCTTTGGACAAGGCCAATCTGCTTGCTGCACACTTTGCGGCTAGCTCAATACTTCCAGAGTGCGTCGAATCTGCAATGGGACAAATCCACTTTCGCACTCGTGTAGTTGCAAGACCACTTAAAGATCTTAACATTCACAAATCCGCTGGTCCAGATGGTATATCTTCCCTCCTTCTGAAGAGGTGTTCTTTCTCGCTAGCAAAACCACTTCATAAGCTTTTTCATCAATCCTACTCTCGAGGACCCTTGCCGAGCAGATGGCAAACAGCATTTGTCCAGTCCGTCCTTAAAAAAGGCGAATTTACTTCCCTCTCCTCCTACAGACCCATTGCATTTACTTTCATTCATTCATTCATTCTTCCAACCCCTTGTTTCCAAGGTCATGGAAACGCTGGTAAACCGTCAGTAAATGAAATATCACGAAGCACGAAAACTTCTTCATGACCGGCAGTACGGTTTTCGTAGCAACAGGTCCACTGGTGATCTGATGGCGTGTCTCACCGAAAATTGAAACGAAAGCGTACATCAATCTGACGAAAGCAAGATAGTTGCACTGGATATTTCTAATGCATTTGACAGAGTTTGGCATCAGGCTCTTTTGCCGGAAATGCGTGCTTTTGGAATCGACGACTCTCTTCTTCAATAGATTTGAAACTACGTTTCGGAATGCTTAATTCAAGTAGTCTTGGACGGTTTTAAGTCTGATATTCACAAAATAAATGCTGGTGTGCCCCAGGGCTCCGTTCTGTTTTCGACACCCTTTTTAATTTTTATCAACGATCTCTTGTCTGCCACTTCTAATCCGATATATTCCTTTGCTGACGACAGTACTCTCTGCTTTCATATTCGTTCCCGGACTCACTTCCCTGCTCTTCGGCTATAGAACGAGAACGGCAGCGTATGTTAAGCTTATTAAATTCCGATATTAACAGCATAACCAATTGGGGAACTATCAACCGAGTAGAATTGAATGTTTCCAAAACTCAATGTTGTCTGCTGTCATTAAATCGAAACGGCACTTACATCGTCAAAACCGAAAAACTTTCCATTCCCGGTATGTGTGTCAGTGATAACTTACGTTCGTCAAAAATGCTGCGAAATGTGTAGGTTTCCTCAAGCGATGTCAGAAATATTTTACCCCTCTGATCTGACCTCAATATATAAGGCATTCATCCGCTCAAAATTAGAGTACAATGCCCAAATCTGGTCAGGTGCTCCTAAAACATCTCTGCACCTGCTAGATAGGATTCAAAGCCGTGGGATAAAACTCATAGGTGATACTAATATCAGTCAATAATTGACACCCTCGAACATCGACCTAATGTCTCCTTTCTCTCCTTGTTATATCACTATTTCCACCACCAGTGCTCCATTGAAATCGCCAGTTCATACTTTCAACCCTAACATCCGTCTCGCTATGAATGTTCATCAGTTTCGGACGTATTCTAAAATATCGTGATTCGTTCCTAAGCCGTACAACGCGCTTATGGAATGCCGTGCCGATCTCTGTATTTCCTGGTCGTTATAACTTACAAATATTTAAAAATAATGTACAGCGGTAGTTGTCTTTTCTTCCTTCCTAAATTTCCTTCGCCCGCGTAGCGTTGATTAATTATTGATCCTGGTCCACACTGTTGCTTATAAATTGGGAGGTCAATCACGGTTGGATGAAACCAGTACCCTGTAGTTATTATGAGGACTTCACCATCTTGACGGCGCTCAACTCGAACAAGAAAACTGCAGCAAGGTAATAGAAACAAGATAAATGTTTTGTTGGAAATGTTATCAATAGTTAGTTAGTTAACTAAGAGTTATTTGGAAGATGGAAGCCCAAATACTCAAAAATAACTGTCACTCACTACCAGGCAATTCACAGAGATACAGATTAGATAGGTTTGAAATCATTCTAGATGGGATTCTATGCAAATCCGCATCAGCACAGTGTATCGACGAAAGATGAAGATTGTGAAGTCATAATTAGACAGAATCAAACTTCATTAGATGGTAAAAACAAATCACATCATCCTGCAGTGAGACTACTCAATAGACTGACTATCTTCTGTATGTCTATTCCAGAAAACCTATCCTAGACCTACTTTGACATGCTTAACATTAATAAATTTCACTGCAAATATATTTGGAAACAGCACCACTTGCTCCAAAACAACTAGAAGGCACTCATTTCATTAAAATTAGCGTAATGAGGATCCTCACTGATTAAATATATTTTAATAAAAGTACACTCGTATATTTATAAAAAAAGAACCTTTTTCCGGCCTTAAACTCTGTACTAGAATTTATTTAATTTAATTACCCAGACCTGCTGCTTCATCAACAAAATCGACCTTCTAATCGATGAATAGTTTAACTCTCCGAAACCGAAAATATGCTTTAAAAACAAATCGGCTACAATTGATGGAATGCCATTTACATTTTGCAATTGGAACAGCTTAATTAAGTATTTCTGACCCCAGGCGAAACATACATTCATCTATAAATAAATTATATCCACGTATTTCTTCGCCGTCAATCAAGGTTTGCTATGTTTTGTTTATATTATGCTTCGTCGATTACATAAAATTTAGAAATTCAAAGTTTCCTTCTAGTTAAGTGGAACAGTTAATGTTTTAATTTTGATTCTGGGGTGATTTTCAGGCTCGACATTGAACTGCGATTAATTAGACTACCCAATTAACCGCCTATTTGCACTTCAACCAAGTCGATTTGAACCACTGCCAACTGTTAGGAATTCTCCAATCAAACCAATCGAACCATTTTGAACTGCAATTATCAATGTCCGTTTTGTATTTTTATTTAATTTTTAGATTAAATCGACGACGAATAGAAATGACAAAAGAACAAGCAACAGCCCCCTCGGGCACTATACCAGAGGAATTATACAACCTCACTCAATTAGCAGAGGTGACACTTGCTGCTGGACGCTTAAGTACAACTAACATAACAGAAATTACGGATTACATTAACAAGGGACGTCATAAGGGCGAAGGTAGTTACATAGAAGATGTATCCACTACATACCAGGACATGATGCACAAACCACGATTGTCATTATCATCATCTCATTCGCAACAGCAACAGAATAACATTTTCTTTTCATCATCCGACGATGACTCGAACTATTATAGTCATAAGATTTTTGATCGGAAAAAATCTCGACGTTCCACAATTTCGGAACAGTCTCGCTATGATGAACTTTCATGTAGCAGTCTGCCTAGTAGTGGAGACGAACATTATTCCGCATTGGGACATTCCAGTAAAATTTCCGAGAACTCAATGAGCGGAGATGATGACCATGTATGTCCAGAATGTGGCAAAAAATACTCAACTTCATCGAATTTAGCCCGCCATCGTCAAACACATAGGTAAGGACTTCTAAATAGAAAAAATAACGAAAACAACGCCCTATAGATACTTATAAAGTTTCTCATCTTCCAGATCGATTTTGGATAAGAAAGCCCGACGGTGTCCACATTGTGAAAAAGTCTACGTATCTATGCCAGCGTTTTCTATGCATGTACGCACTCACAATCAGGGATGTGAATGCCAATATTGTGGCAAGTGTTTCTCCAGACCCTGGCTGCTACAAGGTCATATTCGAACACACACAGGTACAGTACTCTTTTAACATTCCATATAAATCCAACTTTTAAGACTCTCCTTTCTGTTTAGGTGAAAAACCCTTCAAGTGCACAGTTTGCACTAAAGCCTTCGCAGACAAATCAAATCTACGTGCTCACATTCAAACCCATTCAAATACGAAACCACATTCTTGTGCCCGTTGTGGCAAATCCTTCGCTCTCAAATCCTATCTCTACAAACACGAGGAGTCCTCCTGCATGAAGAACCATAACCAGAAGCCCGAAAAAGAAAGACTTGGTAAATCGTCAAAATTTGATTCCACAAAATCTACTCTGGCCTCCAAAATTCTTCAAAAAGAAGCAGTGGCAAACAACTGCTTAAATTTCTCTGCCATCGAGATATCAGTTGAAGATAAATCAGAAAAATCCTACACAACTTTAACAAATTCCATGACTCAAGAGGATTACGATCGTTTCAAAAGGATAAGTGTCATTCGTCCACCTCCCACAACAAATTCAAATTTCGAAGCCGCAGTGACGACACCGATGCAGATGAATTTCTACCAGGAGACACCTGTCGATTTCTCACCCAAGAACAATTTCACACATTCGACAAAGACCAGCCCTTTTGAGTTGACTGGAAACTATGCGATTGTTGCATGATTTTATAGAAACGAGTAAATATTTTATTCTTTTATTGAAATTCGAGCATTTTTTGAAGATAGCAATTTTGGCTCAATTATTGTGGAAATTGTTTAAATCCCAATCCAACAGAACCTTGTATTAATATGACGAAAGCCTTATTTTTAAACTTTGTGAGCATTGAAATTTGAACAGAGTTTTCCAATGCTTTTTTCGAGAATTGTCTTTTTAAGAAGAAAAACCAATTTGAAATGAAATTTATTTTAAAATATGACAACAAATTTGGAACGCTTGGTATCTACAAAACATCTAACCTCGTATTTGACCACTTGTTACAAATTGATGTTTTACTTTAATCCCACCTTAATTTAAACAATCCTATAACAAAAGTTCTGATATGCCACAAGGTTCCAGTATATGTCTTATACTCTTCGCTAAAAAGCAAAACAAGTTGGTGAATTGTGGAAATTGTAAATAAATGAGTTGCTATTTGTAAATGAGAAATATTTCTTGGAATACTAGTACTTAATACGTAACAAACTTCAACACTTGCAAGTTTATAAGATCAATAATGGTCTTGGGAATCTAATTTTATCTATCAGATAAGACGAGAAAATAAATATCATCTTCTGAAAGTATTCAAATAGCCAGTTTGAATCCTGAAATAAGCTTAGACACTTTTCATTGCCCTGTATATAAGGAACTATCAAAGTAAGTTAACTGTTTAAATATATCTTATATTTCTTCAAGTTAACAGCTACCACGTTTGTCCTCACCGATTGTATTGTACTCGTAGATACCTTTCTGTTGTAGCTGACAACATGAATGGATTTCGTTGCGTGACATTTTTCGTCATTTTATTTTCATTTCATTGTGGCCGATGTACATATGATCAGCAGCGATTGTGATTGTTTTTAATGTTTCACATATTTCAATCAACTACTCACCTCAAAACACACGAGCAGGGCCGAAGTACTCTGCTGACATCGATGTGAGGCCGATAGTTTGGTAATGCTTTTGCATTTGGGTGATCTAATGGTTTGTCTTTCATACTCTTGTTCACACCACGTCTTGACCACTGGCTTTAATTGTTCTTCGAATCGGATTTATAAACGAACGTTTTAGTGTGTGGCAATATCAGCAGATACGCATAGTTTAATCTAGGGACTTTCCCGAATGTACTTAATCGCAATGCGGTCGCGTTTTGATGTACCTCCAAATCGCATGAACTTGGAGGCCAATCAACCTTTTCTCTAACCGAAATAATGCGTTCATAAAATTTCGTACGAAATAAATTGATTGACTGATGGCTTGTGTGGGCAGACCAGAGAACCAGAGTCCTGACCCAATTCAATCAATTTTCAAAAAAAAACCACCAGTCAACATGTTGCGGTGATGTTCTATATTCACTGTAACTGTCTTTCCAGCCTGATGCCACCACCCAATAATCCTCACCATACAGTGACTTTTTTGGGATGCTTTGGTTTTTCGTGAATCTCATATGGGTTTTCCGGTCGGAAACGGCAATTTTGTTTATTGAATACCCATCCATTCAGAAATGGGCTTCATCGGAAAGATCACGAATTTTACGAAATGTTACTTTTATAGATCGCCCATTTTCGTAATAAGATTGAATAACAAGAATGCATTGCTGCCTGGTAAGGGACTCCATGACTAAAATTGCCAAAGATTGTATAACATCTGTCAGAAAGATCAACTACAGAGAACTTGGTAAATGACATTAATTGATGGGCAACATCCACACCTTCTGTTGGCTCACCCTTTGCTACATCTCTTACATTTTTCTTCAAAGTTGTTCTGCATGTTTTGTGCGTTTAGTTCTTCTGTTTAGTTTATAGTATTTTGGAATGATTCTCGAAAATTTACCGGTCGCTTCGTTATATAAGTTATTTTCTCGACCGATCCCAGTTGGTTGGGCACCGATTCAGCTAAGACTCTTTGCTTGTAGGCTTGAACCTTTTTCGGCTCCGTGTATATTGCTGCCATGAAGAACACTTTAGCATCCGCGATAGCTACAATAATAATGTTGCTTATTTCGACCCTGAAGTTCTTGATTCCAAGGCTCCATTAACTAAAACGTTGCTGTCTACTTGAGGTTTCTTAACCAAATCTCCGAAGAAATATTCTAGTTTTTTCTCGCAAATATCCCTTGCGTTTTTTAAAGGGTATAAAATAGATATAATAAGACTGCGTCCAAAGCTAAATTGTTTTTCCAAAGTAGCAGTAATTGGTTAGACGCACATACAGTAATCACAGTCTTACCTAACAGTTAAATAAAAATCGGGCCTTTCGTATTCGTAGTTTACCTGTGTGAAACTAATGACAATTTGAAATAATTTTGAAACAAAGTTGTCAAACTGCTTCTATAATATTCAGAGCAGATACTACCACTACGATCCTAAACAGCACAACATATTTCCTGCCGACTTCTTCAAGTTCTTGTTTTTTTTTGCCATCACGACCTTCCAACGTACCAAATCTCAAAATCAGTTAGTCGGAAGCCTTTTTGGTTTCAACTAGCCTGCCAGAGAAGTTTTGCCTTCCAATTTTTAATTTACTCGTATATAGGGTAACTTGAAGCAATATATTTCTTAACAGGCTCTATTGGCTTTATACAGCAGGTCAAAAGATTCCTTCTTCAGTTTTGTTGCTATAGATCACATCTATACAATCACCAATCGACTTAAAGTGCACCACTCTTTCTAACCGATTTTCAGCGCCTATTCCTATTACACCCAGTTGTAATGTACAAAATAACACAAGGACATCTTTCCAGAACTCAGATCATATCCATCGGATTTCCTGAATCCAAGCAATATCTGCATTAAAGTGCAAAACGACATACACATATTCCATTTGTCAGTCCTGGAATGTACAAATAATATTCGAATATTCCACACTCCCGGTTCATTGTCCGTTGTTAAGTAGGATCATCTTGCCACATCTCGTACATTTAATATTGCACATTTCTGCCTCGCATCTGCATTGCTACTGTGCCGCTTGTGTATTCAAGAATGTTCGTCTTAATTTCATTGCTATCGTTTTCATAGACGAACAATTACCCATGCTTTGGATAAAAGAAGCCGAAATTGACGGCTGTTGTAGACCTATTTTCAAATCTAAATTGAGTGCCTTGCTTCGATGACAATTTTTAATTGGCCCAATACACTCTCTACCGCAGGTGTATAAACACGTCCGTCATTGATGTTACATCTACTATATTGTCAATGTCCTCCACAAGATCTAACCTGACATCGTTATAGAGATCTTTCTGCGGTAGGTTACACGAATGTTTCATCATATCCGACGCAATGATTATATTCAACTTGCAGCGATACGCATGTTAGGAATGTCATCTAAAACACATTGTTAATTTGATAGCGCATTGGCAAAGTGTGATCTTAATATCGAGTTAATATTGTAGCTTTCGGGTTTCTATCGTGCTTGTAGTTTCATTCTCCACCAACACCAGTCACTGTGGCTGCTGCTTGATTGAGCCCAGTGTTTCGCAACTGATCCCAAATTTTGACAAGTCTGACTCTCCTTGATATGCATCAATAACTCGTCTCACCGTTGCCCAAATTCATCAGTTTCTATTGTTTTCCATACGCCAGCAACTGCAGCAATCGCTTTTCAGTTAGAATAGTAGTATGATTAATAACATATGTACGAGTACGCGAATAAGAGCTTGTGTGGACTGACCTTCGTTATACAATGTCATGAAATGTTCAATCCTCTCTCTAACCTTTTCTTTCTTAAAGTGAGCAGGATGATCGAGGCGCAATCTGTCGAACACATTCGAACTACCCATATCTGGGGTTCACATACGAGTACCTTATGAAAGGTATGGCACCCCTGGAAGACACAGTCCTTTTGAAGTTGTATCTACGCTAACATCATCTCGGTAGAATTCACTGACATAGCCACAGAAACATGTTAATTAAGTCGCTTAACTTCTGGTCCTGCAACTGTATGCTGTTTACCCAATCCTTTTTAGAAAGACCGTTCCCGGAATTCATCTACATAAATCTACGAGTATATTGTCCCTTTCAAAATAATCCCCATCGAATGCAACATACTTATGCCAGCGCTTGATCCAATCCTCGCAACATTTTTTATATTTCGGTATGTCCATCAGTGCCTCCTGCGATTTTTCCATTACTTCCTCTCGGATGC
Source organism: Volucella zonaria (assembly GCA_963966105.1). Classification (NCBI taxonomy): domain Eukaryota; kingdom Metazoa; phylum Arthropoda; class Insecta; order Diptera; family Syrphidae; genus Volucella; species Volucella zonaria. Next base: position 115,647,444 of record OZ014534.1, on the reverse strand, counting down.
TGAAACGCGTTCCCCGTAGTGGTTTTTTAACTCGATTGAACAGAAAGAAGTTACAGGGAGACAAATCAGGTGAATCCGGTGGCTGTTGGATGGTATTTGTTGCATTTTTCGTAAAAAAATTACGAATAATGATGGCACTATGCGACGCGACGGTGCGTTATCATGGTGCAAAATCCACGAGTTTTATGCCCACAATTCTGGTCCCCTTCGGCGAATTGCTTCACGCAAACGTCTCATAATGCCCAAACAATACTCTTTGTTTACTGCCTGGCCTTCTGGCAAAAATTCATGATGCACTACACCGTTGTAATCCATGAAAACCGTGAGCATTGCCTTCTTTTTTGACTGAAAACGACGTGGTTTTTTTGGTCTCCGCTCATTTGGTGAACCCCATTCACTTGCCTGATGTATGGATTGCGTGTCGTACTCATAAACCCACGTCTCGTCTCCAGTAATGATCCTTTTGATGAATGTGGGATCAGATTCAGCCTCGAAAATCATCTCTTTTGCGACGTCAACATGGTCTCATTTTTGCATAAAATTGAGGTCTTTTGGCACCAACTTTGCTGCCACACGACGGAAACCCAAATCATTAACCAAAATGTCTTGGACCGATCCATAGGCAATGTTCAAGTCCTCCGCTATCTCTCTGATGGTTAATTTGCGGTTATTGACAAACATTTCTTTTACTCGTACTTCATCAATGTTTTCGTCGGTTTTCGATGTCGATGGTCTGCCACTGCGTTCATCATCTTCGATTGACTCACGACCACTTTTGAACCGCTCGTGCCACTGGTAAACGACCGTTTTCTTCAGAGAATCGTTGCAGAAACACTTTTCCAACATTTCCAACGTTTGCGCACCATTTAATCCGTTTTTTACGCAAAATTTAATACTCGTACAAGTTCGTTGTTGCAAATTTAAATCCATTTCTAAAATTGTAAAAAATCGCCAACACACACATGGATAGATGTACTCTTGGCTACGTAACTTTTGCAAATGTCAACAACAGATTTGCTAACTTAATAAAAAAAAAAACAGAACTCAAATCGGAACAATGGGAGCGCGACACGCTGGTGTCCCCCGGGAACTTTTTGATCAAGGTGGTATGTACGAGTACGTAAGAGCAGAGCCTACCTTCATTTGTCGTTCATCTTCCACTGGCTGGCGCGTCATGCCCAGACTGGTGCATTGTTTCGTAGTCAGTCTTTGGCCCTACTGCAATGATAATCCGAACGAACCTGCCGCTGAGATAGTGTTATATCTGACCGAAATCGTCATTGAACCAGACTATTTAATGCATGAGTCGTATAGATTACGAGTAGCAGCAATTAAGTATCTAACTCAAGCGATCTTTTATTTTGCTTTATTCTTTGGTGTGCTACTGTTTCACATTGGGTAGTTTCGTCGATAGGCCACACAAGACTTAAGAATCACCCCTTGTTACAGTATTTTGAAGCGCTAAGACAGTTAAGGCATTAGAATGCGAATTGCCAGATAAAAGTTGTGTGTCTGGTGCTTCTAGTACATGGATTGCTAAAAAGATTTTGATTTTTAATTTGATCTTTTCATCTAAACAAAATTAAACAACTTAACTCAATTGGATATTAAGCCTATACAAATGTAAACGACCGTTTTTAGGCATTCTACTTTCATTTGTTCTATTAATTACCCAGGTACGTCAATTCTTGGGTGAAATGTATAAAGTCTTAACTTAAAAAAAGGCAGAAATCCTTGTAAAGCAAAGCAATAGAGTGTCAAAAAAAAAATTAAGATACAAAGTGTAACATAAAACTCAAATATATTCAAATACAATCATTCAAGGGTAATATTCTCATAATATTGTTATACTATTTAAAAAAAAACAAAAAAACAAATACACAAACATATTAAAAAAAAAATATTGTGATAAAAAAAAATTAGAAATTAGTTGTTTTTATTAAAAATAAACAAAATGCACTGCTTAGATAGTAGGTTTCCTTGTTTTTTTCTTCTTTTTTTTTTCAAATGAAATCATATGCAAAACATTCATGAACAAATATTTTGAAGAGACTTTTTTAATTAAAAAAAAAAAAAATCATTCAGTATTGTATAAATCCGTTATTTACTCTATAATCTTAATCATATTTAACTGTTAATTTATAAGCACAAAAAATAAATATTAATTATAAACAAATAAAAAAAAATTTATTTAAAAAAAAAATCATTTGTAAGAGGAGCTCTTCAATTGCGAATTCTCCTCACAATGGACGAGATTGTCTAGTCTTAAAAGTTATTATATTATAATTTTCTGTTACAGAAATATTTTTGGAAATTCTAGTATTAGCCAGAAATCGATTAAAACCAAAATTGTATTTTCTTTGTGCATTGAACAGATTGTAGATACAATGTGTATGAGTATTTATTAAATATGATATTCGTACGTTCAACATCTGGCTAATTAGAAAAAATGTGGCCGAATTTGGTGCAATAATTTTTATAATTTAAGTCTTAATAATAATAATAAAAAAAAAATACTATATATGGTATATGTACTTTCTACTTTTAAATGTATAGATGCAGAAAAAAAAATTAGTTGGTATATAGTAAACATAGTTTTAGAATGTAAAGTTATTTTCAGTGAGAATCACAGCATTTTGTATATTCGCTTTTGTTTCTTTTCATTTTTTTTCTAAGTACAGCTAATAAACCAAAGATTAGAATAGAAATGAAGAATTATAGTTTGTTTCATTTAAAAATTGGAATTTTTATTTTTAGATACTTGTGTCATAAAGGCGATAACATGGGAGCATTGATTCCATGAATTGAATGCTTACTCTAGTTTTGGGCTGATTATTTATTGCGAATTTCTTTCATACATTTATTTTACAAATACGAATTTCGTAATCGATGTCGGATGGATGAATAGGTTATATAGTTCGTAGCGAATTTTCGGAAGCAGAAAACAACGTGCTAATCTTAACCTTTCGACTCTTGCATGAGATATACTCGTAGGGTGAATATTTAGTTCCCTATCGTTTCGTATTTATTTTGTTACTGTTTCTTTTTCCGAGGAAAAATCTTCTCTGCTTTGGTGGGAAATGTTGTTTTTGTTATTGAATCTTTCGAATTGTGTAATTGCAATTAGCGTGCCATATGCAGAAATGATTATGCGGGGGCCTACTTAGATAAAAGTCGATCATTAATATGTGTCTCTCTGGTGATGATGTGTTTCCATTAACAAATGCGAGGCAAATTATTCGAAAGGGGGTAGTGAGTGATCCAATTTGAGATCCCTAAAAATGATAGCGTTTAGTGTTAATTGGTTTTGGGATGAATACGATCAAAGCACTTGTTGCAGCAGCAATGAGAATGTATGATTGCATGGGCAATGTTTAATTTGGCTATCTATAAATCGATCAGAACACTTATATTTATCAGAGTGTTATGTACGCATGTATAGGTATCCACCATATGGCATTGCGTCTTTGAATTTGGCCTCAAACGGTTTATATTTAGGTTCATCTGACGTAAGAACGTCTATAGAAAAATAAAGTCTTTTAATTGAATATCAAAGCATGTTTTTTTTGCATAAAGATCTGTATGATCTTAAAGTGTAATAATAAATAATAAACAGAAATAGATCAATATTTGGTCTGTACATTTGTGCGCATTCGGATGCTGCAGTATATTTCAAAAGCACCAAAGTACGAGTTGTGTGTCAGATAAAAGAGGATTATCATCACTTCATGTGGCGGTTGATGGATACCTACATATATAATAATAAACAAATGATGAATGTATATCGAAACTGACTGTGAATGTAAAGCCTAATACTTGGAGGTGCGAAAACACATTCGAGTGAGTTCAGCATACATGCATGGTAGCAGCACAGTAAAGCAAAAGTTCCTCAGAAGGAGGACAAGTGCGTTCACTGGTATAAATGAGTTATCAAAGGTATTCAACTTTGCAATCGGGATAACTTTCAAACCGTGATATACGCTACACTAGAAGAATGCTTAAGTATCACTCAAATTTATTTTGAATATCGGTGTCCAATTCGTGAAACCTATAGAAAATGACTTAACTTTTTTGGTTGTGTTGTGGACAATTTTTTTTCAACATACGCTGTACGTGACGTAAGGCCAACAACGCTGCACGTTATGTGCGTGAGGCAGAAGACCCGGAATTATTAACTTGTCGTCGCAAAAATTTGGTCTTTGTCTGTCTAGTATGCGGGAATTTTTGTAAAAATATTTCAGCCTATATCCGAACAGGATCAAGCTGGTACAAGAACTAAAACCACGGGAGCACGGCTTACAACGAGAGTTTGTGGATCGAGGTCTTCAGGAGTATGAAGCCGATCCTCGTTTTTATTGAAAAATCGTTCTTAGTGACGAAGATTACTTTTGTTTCATGAGTTTGCGAACAAGCAAAATTGGCATTTCTGAAGTGAGGTAAATCCAGGCAACTAAAGCACTATGCCAAGCGTCAACATCATTTAGTGATAAAACGCCGAACTCGGAGACAGAACTCAGTGATGTCGTTGTCATCCTTTAGAGCTAGCATCAAAGGAAGTAGTACGAGGGCGGGTCAATAAGTCCGACTTTTTGAATTTCTGACCTCTTTACTGAAACAGCAACACTGCTCCTGTCAACAGGCATCTGTCAGTTGACTCCTGTCAAAATTTAAACTTGCTGCGTCAGTTAGTTTGTGTTTGACAGCTATTTTTATCAGACTACTCACTAATTTGAGGAGAAAATGGAAAAAAGTGAATTTCGTGTGCTTATTAAGCATTATTTCTTGCGAAAAAAAACCATTACCGAGACCAAGGCTAAGCTTGATAAATACTATGGGGACTCTGCACCATCGATTTCAATGGTAAAAAAAGTGGTTTACTGAATTTCGTTGTGGCCGTACAAGCACTGAAGATGCCGAACGTCCTGGACGCCCAGTTGAGGTCTCTACACCCGAAACAATCGAAAAAATTCACGATATGGTGTTGGCCGACCGAAGATTGAAAGTGCGAGAGATTGTGGAAGCCGTAGGGATCTCGCATGGCTCAGTGGTTTCAATTTTGAATGATCACTTGGGCATGAGAAAGCTTTCCGCAAGATGGGTGCCGCGTTTGCTCACAGTCGACCACAAACGCAATCGTGTAACAACTTCACAGGAAGGTTTGGCGTTGTTTAATCGCAATATGGAGGAGTTTTTGCGCCGTTTTGTAACCGTGGACGAAACATGGATCCATCACAACACACCAGAGAACAAACAACAGTCAAAACAGTGGGTTTCTAAGGGTGAATCGGCGTCAAAGAAGGCCAAGGTGGGTTTGTCAGCCAATAAAGTTATGGCGACTGTTTTTTGGGATGCACGCGGGATAATCCACATTGACTACCTTCAAAAGGGAAGAACAATCAATGGGGAATATTATGCCAACTTATTGGACCGATTCAATGACGATTTGAAAAAAAACGACCTCATTTGGCCAAGAAAAAAGTTCTTTTCCACCAAGACAATGCAAGGGTGCACACATGTGCAGTTGCCATGGCAAACATCCATGAATTGGGCTATGAATTGCTCCCTCATCCACCCTATTCTCCAGATTTGGCTCCGAGCGACTACTTCTTGTTCCCAAACCTGAAGAAATGGCTTGGTGGAAAAAGATTTGACTCCAATGATGAAGTCATCTCGTCATTTTGAGGACCTCGACAAATCATTTTTTTTGGAAGGGATAAAAAAATTGCAGAAGCGTTGGACAAAGTGTATAGAGCTCAACTGAGACTACGTTGAAAAATAAAATTATTTTTTTATCAAAAAATATGTTTTAATCCAAAAGTCACGGACTTATTGACCCGCCCGTATTAACCGTTACAATCCGTTGACAAGTTTTACAGTTATAGTTAATTTCGTAAAAAGATGTACATCTATTTAAGAAAAAAATATATTCAAATGTCCTTTTCGTCCTTTCCAGTGGTTTGCGCCAAAAATCGTTTTGGATTTAACCTTCCTGAGTGGTAGACTATGTATATAAAAAAATTCAAGCCAATCGGAGGTGAGTACTTTTCGGAACTCCAGCCAGGATGTATAAACGCGAGGAGGCCATATATGTTATTGTTGGCAAATTACCTTTTTCCTTTTTTTTTTATCTTTTGGGAAGGACTGGTGTTCTGAATGCAATCCCAATGAGTGATCGTAAAGGGAAATATTAGCTTGGGCCAAAGGGAAATCCCAAACTTGGAGGAAATTTCCCCAGATTTGGGAAATAAGAAAGAAGCACGAATGTGTGTGCGTATGAGAGAGTGAAAGCAACGCAAATCCAATGCACGGTGGCACACTTCAGCAAATTTGCGGAGCGTTACACACAAAGACCAAAATTGGACCGTTGCATCCGTCAGAACGGATGTATGAAGGAGCGTATGTGTAAGACCTATGGTTCGAGCTAATATCATCGGAATAGGGTTAATCACTTCTTGGTTGACCATCAAAAGTTTAAGAATGGAGAGCGAAAAAAAGAACAAGAATTTAAAACAACAAAAAAAAAAGTAAAGAGAAAAATTAATTACTTAAAACAGAAAAACGGGAGCAAGATAAAGGAAAGGAAAAAGAACAAAGACTGGGAGATATACAAAAACGAGGAGGAAATACGAACGAAATCAGGACGGGCAGGACAGGAGTATAACAGTACTAAAGAAAAAGATAAGTAACATCCTTTTAGTAGAAAGAAAAAGATAAGATTTTGCAGTCAGTATCGGGTTCCCAACTAGCGGTTCAATCTATTTAGTGGTACCTTCAGTACCGCCATTTGATTTAACGTTTTGTTGTTGCTGCTTAACAGCTTCCGCAATACATTGTTTTGCCATCACTCTGCAAATGAAGCGTTCGCTTATAAAGAGACAAAAAAAAATCTATAGTCTCCCGGGATATTGGGTAGCATTTCTTCCGACTTATTTGTAGCATACGGTTTTGTACTTCCGCCCGGAGCAAAAAGTGAAATCAAATAAGCTACTAAACAAAAGCAAGAAGAAGTTTCTCACGACACACTCGCTGCTACAATTCCGATGCCACAATAAAAAATCAAAATCAAACCACGGAAGCGAACCCGAATTCAGTAAAAAAACAAAAGAAATCAAAAAAAAATCCACAATGAAAATCACGAAATGATTCAAAAAAATTGTAAAAAAAAAATTGTAGTATTCATCAAAATATTGTAAGAATCAAAATAATATTGGGCCTACAAGTAAGTTTTCAGCGTTTGTCAGAGATGGCGCCACCAGTGGATCCCGGGCAGAAATGTCAGACCCCATGTGTTTTATTTGTAGGTTTTGTATCTGTCAACAACTTTGCAGCGTTATATTTGAGCAGTTCTATCGGTGTCGTACATTTTATCGAGCAAAATCATGGCAAGTTTCCAGCCAAATAAACGTCATTTGCGGGAAGTGCTGCTTTTATTCTTTAATATGAAGAAAAGTGCGGCTGAGGCCTATCGTTTGCTTTCGGAAACTTATGGGGCGGAATGTATTGGTGAATCGACGTGCCGCGAGTGGTTCAAATGGTTCAAAAGTGGTGATTTTGGAGTTGAAGACAAAGATCGCCCCGGAAAGCCGAAAAGTTTTGAAGACGAGGAATTGGACGCTTTACTGGATGAGGATCCGTGTCAGATTCAAGAAGAACTTGCTGCATCATTGGGCGTCACGCAACAAGCCGTTTCCCTGCGCCTAAAAGCACTGGGATTCATTCAAAAGGTTGGAAACTGGGTGCCGTACGAATTGAAGCCAAGAGACGTCGAACGGCGATTTTGCATGTCCGAAATGTTACTGCAGCGGTATAAAAATAAATCATTTTTGCATCGTATTGTCACTGGTGATGAGAAATGGATTTATTATGATAATCCTAAACGCAGAAAATCGTATACAAAGCCCGGCGAGCCCGCCCAATCGACGCCGAAACGAAATATTCCCGTGAATAAGGTCATGGTGGGATCAAAAGGGTGTCGTATACTACGAAATGCTTCCGAGTGGTGAAACCATCAAAGGACCATTATATCGAACCCAACTAATTCGTTTGAAGCGGGCATTAAAAGAAAAACGCCCAGAATATGAGACCAGGCATGAGTCCGTCATTTTTCATCACGACAACGCTCGGCCACATGTTGCGGTTTCGGTGAAAAACTATTTGGAAAATAGTAGATGGGAAATTCTGCCTCACCCGCCTTACAGTCCAGACTTGGCACCAGCTGACTACCACTTGTTTCGTTAGATGCAGAACGCTCTTACGGGAATACGCTTCAGCTCAGTAGAGGAAATCAAAAATTGGCTCGATACGTTCTTGGGCTCGAAAGACCAGAAATTTTTTTGGTCCGGAATTCATAAATTGCCAGAAAGATGGGGGAAAGTTGTAGCTTCTGATGGACGATACTTTGAATAAAGCATTGTAACTATGTTTTCATAATAAAACTTCAAATTTTGGAAAAAAACGCTGGAAACTTACTTGTAGACCCAATATAATTCAATATAATACACAAAAAAAATATGTGGTATATGTCAATGTAAAAAGGTGACTATCCAGTTTCCAGCATTATCATATAATTTGGCATATTTGGTGGTAGTCGAAAAATTCGCTTTATGTAGTAGCGGAGGAGCTTGTCTACATTTCCATATTGTTTCACTCCCCATATTTGTGCTGCGTAAAATAAAATTCCGATACCGCCTCAAAAACCCGGAATTTGCTACTGTGTGCAACACTTTTATTACAAAAGTATCTACTGCACGATGCACTGATTGCGCTTTTAGCCTGAGCTCATAGTGCAACCTTGTCTGACGCCTGATTCAGTTTTAAACAGACCTCTCTTCACCGTTTCAAACTACCGCCATTGTGTCAATATATAAGTTTTGCATGACTCTGACAAATTTTATTGACATACCAATATTATAGAGCTTGTAGAATAGAGCCTGTCTATCAACCGCATCAAATGCTGACTTGAAGTCCCCGAAAAACGCATATACGAGTAGCTTCTTCTTTTTACTGAGAAATGAATCCGCAATACTTTGGAAAACAAAGATATGGTCAATCGTTGAATAGCCTGGTCTAAAACCTGCCTGGTACTCTTGCAACAGCTTATTGTCGTTGATACATGTGTTGAGACGTCTCCGTAGAAATAGCGTGAAGATTTTGTAGTATTCATTTAGGAAGGATACGAGGGTATACGAGGGTTGTCTGAGGGCACTCGTCAATAAAAGCAAGTGAATGCTAGTTGTGCATCTTTTGACAGTTACTTACGGAAGTTTCAGTCAGTTTTTAGTTGACAGTCGTTTGAGTGAGTCGATGTGAGTGTTTTTTGTGAAAATGGAAAAAATTGAGTATCGAGCTGTTATTAAATTCTTGTTTTTGAAAGGCAATACGCCTACGAAAATCAAAAATGAGTTGGACTCTGCACCATCATTTACCACAGTGAAATTTTGGGCAGCTGAATTTAAACGTGGCCGTAAGAGGTTGGGAGATGATGAACGTTCGGGACGTCCAAAAACTGCAACCACTGACGATAACATTGCAAAAGTTCACCAAATGGTATTAGACGACCCCCGAATTAAAGTGAGAGAGATAATAGAGGTTATGAAAATGTCCAAAGAACGTGTTTGTTACGTATTACAATAAATCAAGGTTTAAGCATGAGAAAGCTGTCCGCGCATTGGGTCCCGCGTTTGCTTACGTTAGACCAAAAACGTGTTCGAATGAACATTTCCAACGCTCTTTTGGCGCAGTTTAGGCGCAATAAATCCGAATTTTGGCACCGATTAATTACTGTAGATGAAACTGGGATACACCATTATACGCCCGCCCGGGGTGGCCGTGGTGTAGTGGTACTAGCAATCGCTTCTCACTCGGAAGGTCAAGGTTCGAATCCTAGCCACGGCAAGTTTTCATTTGTGCAATTGGAACTCAGTCAGAAAAATCTGCGTGTGAAGGCATAACACTGACATGTAGATTTGGCTGTTGTAGGGTTTTCAAGCACAAAACAACCGTTAAAATTCACAACCTCACCATTCCGTGTGAAGAAAATCTCTCCGTCCTATTCGGACTCCCACCCCTGGAGAGTCAATATCGAAACCAAACACACCTGAGTTTCAAACCACTACATCACAAACTTTCCTTTCTCCTCCTTCTACCTTTCCGCCCGCGCCCTGGCAACAGTGTAAGGGTATTCATAACCCCTTTGGCGCGCGTACATTATAAAAAAAAAAAAAAAAAAAAAAAATTCTGTCAAAACAGTGGACTGCAAAGGGCTAGCCGGCTCCAAAAAGAGCAAAAACTGTTTTTTCGGCTGGGAAAGTGATGGCGACTGTTTTTTGGAATAATAAAGGAGTTCTCGTATTTTAATCGATTATGTTCAAAAAGGAAAAAGCATTACAGGAGCATTCTACGCATCATTACTTGCCAAACTGAAGGCAGAAATTGCGGAAAAACGGCCACATTTGAAGAAAAAGAAAATTCTGTTTCACCAAGACAACGCGCCGTCTCACACCTCAGCGGTTGCCATGGCGAAAATCCATGAATTACGGTTTGAACTGCTTGACCATCCGCCTTATTCATCAGATCTAGCCCCAAGCGACTTCTTTTTGTTCCCTCATCCAAAAACTGCGCTCGGAGGACAGAGATTTTTGTCAAATGAAGATGCAATCACCTTCGTGAACATTTATTTTGCAGAGAAAAACGCCAAGTACTATTTGGACGGGTTAGAGAGATGGTAGCATCGCTGGGAGAAGTGTGTAGAATTACAAGGAGACTATGTAGAAAAACTGTTCAGTCGGAAACTTTTCAGACAACCCTCGTAATTAGATAGCTCAGTTAAACTTCCTTTTTTATGTATTGGGAAAATTATGGATTCTTTGAATTCTGCTGCATCGATCCTGTTTCCAACACATTATTGTATATAAACGTAAATCTCTCGATGAACTCTGTGGTGCTATATTTATAAAATTCGGCTGGAATCCCATTAGATCCTTAAACTTCATCAATGCTTCAGTAACCTCTTGCTGTGTTATGGCCGCATCCATTAGCGGAGCCAGGGGGTTCCTTGTACTGGATTTAATAAATTCTGTTGTTGATATGTAGCCTTATGACCTGAACAGAATTTCGAAAACAAAAACAATTTTAGTAATACGTTGGTCTGTATCCTGTCCGATTAGTCGGCTAGACACAAAGGGTCTTACATCCAACGATCGCATTAAGCCGAATAACATCATCCATCATTTGCACTTAATCAACGTCAATACAAAATTGATCAATACGACTAGTGTATTGCACAATACTCGTACAAAGCTACAAATTCAATTGGATGACCTGCATTTCTCATTTCAATTAAAAAAAAATAAAAAACGAAAGTGGGTAAAAGTAAAAACCGCCTTATTGTCTCACAAAGCAATTAGCCCCGCCACACTCCCATGTGACATGGAAACCCTAAGTGACTTTTAAAATAGCGACTTCCAAAAACAAAACACTGGGTGTTCGATCAATAAAATTCAAAACAAACACCAATAGTCCGAAGTGGATAGATACGCGTAAAGCGCGCAAATTGTGTAACGTTAATTCGTACTTGTAATTCTGAATCCGAAGGGGTGGTGGACGATATGATAATTATACTCCATACCACCCTAGTCGAGGATGATACTCGTAGTCGTACACTATGCATATGGAGGGATCCAGTGATTGTTGCTCTTTTCATGTTTCAACACAAAGACATGATTGCGACGTGTGTCGTCGTGATGAACGCATGTAATTGCTCGTATACGTACATATGTTCGTATGGTGCCCTGGGTATAAGCGATGCCAAATAAAAATTGAAGTCATTACAACAATCGGCTGTCTATAGAGTACGAGTACACATCCCTATTAAATCGTCAGTCGTATTGTTGTCGTACTCATATATAAAGATCGAGATACTATCAATGTATGCTGTGGTTCCATACGCTTCGAGTGTCAGAGTGGTGTCGTGTCGGCCCCAGCAATACTTCAAAATGGGTCAAAAGTCTTCTGCTTCGTTTTATAAATAAGAGGGTTTGAATTTCTTGTCATTCTTGCGCGGACAACGGCCCGTTCAGTTCTTCCGAGTCACACACTAAGCAAACGGATTATTCGCAAACTAGCAGTTGTCGCGATCGGAAGCAGGAACGTTCGCCTTATTCCTGGACTCGATTCAAAACAAAATAAATTAACAAAATAGATAGATTCTATTATTTTTTTTTGTTGTTTTTCGAACACAGTGAACAACTGTCGAAAGTGGTGGATCTTCATCTCGGGGATGCCGATTTGAATCTTCTTATCAACTTTTCGAGCAGACAACGACATTCATTATTGCTTCACTTTGCAGCTGTGTGCGCGGTTAATGATACACGAATGTGAGACGCGCTATAATGTGAAACTCTTATTACGATGAAGATGTGATAGCAATGAAAAAATTCTAATAAAAATAATAAGTGGTAAATTAAAGTTTAGTGCGCACGCAATCGAAGTTGAAAGAGTCAGTGATCGAGTTCCACGAATAAATTGTTCATAATTAGTGCGGGATAACGACGAGATATACGAGTATTAGTTCTATTAAATCCATTCGAGAAAAGAGGATAATTTCAACCAAAAAATATTGAGAGATTTCTTAGAAAAAAGAAAAAGAAAAAGTTGAGGCCCAATCCTTGATTACTATTATTGTTTGTGCTGTGATAACAAAGTAAATATGTTGCCCTTGCGTTGGGCAACAACTTTGGCGTTCGTGTTGGTTTTTGCTGCCACCAATGGAGCTAAAATCCCGGTAATGGTTTGATTTTTATTCAACTTAAATAGAAAAGGACTGAACTTTTCAAAAGATCTAAAAACGAATAAAGATATTCCTATTCGATGTAATTAGGTGTTATTTTTTCTCCTTTTAATCACTTACATAGGTACTTAGCGCTACATCTCTTATAGATTATATAAAACCAGATTTTCGACTCACTCGGAATGCGGAACTTATTTATTTAGTTGAGGTTCTTACTATATACAGCCATGGAAATATAATTAAGGCCCACTTCACCTTCCACTTTCTATGATGTATTTCCCAAAGAAAACATTTGTTATTCATAATTTAAAAAAACGGCAAAATACCATATATTATTTTACTCGTATAAATAAAGTGAAAATATTGTAATAAATTAATTTTAACATACGTATTTCAAAGAAATAAATGAGATTCAGTAGATCAATTTTAAAAAATTCCATTGAGACGGAGAAAAATGTTAAGTTCAATGAAGTTACACTATACGTTTAATATTTTGTAGCAAATCTTTTTTTTTTTAATTAGATGTTCCATATAAGGCTTTTACAGTTTTACAAGTTGCTTATGTTTGGCAGACCATCGGCATCCTTAGCATCCTTCAACAGATGTTCTATGGGATTAAGGTCTGGACTTGATGAGGGCCATATAATCGATTTCATGAAGCATCCTAACACCTCCCCATATTTTTTAGACTTCTCGGCATGGTTAACTGCAGTCGAGACATATTTGAGTCCCAATGCAATATTTTTTGGCCTCCTTATTATTTTCTACCGTCAGGATCCATGGCATGACGAAACATCCCATATAATGAATTTCCATTGAATTGTTGACCAAGTCACATGAGATCAACTGAACGAAGCTCCATGTTTTAATGTCATAAGTGGCTTGTTCCTTGCGAATCGGCCATGATTCCATTTTGAGTTCTGGGAACCAGTTTATGCAGAAAGAAATCCTTCGGTGGCATATGTTATTTTTCTTGATATCCTACAAAAACATATTTCCATTTTACTCAATCGTCGACTTCAGGCAATTGTAAGTTAAAGCGTTTAAGGCCTTGGATCAGCAGAAATCTTTTAGAAAAAATAACGAAAAAAAATACTATAAGGAAAAGATGTCTACGTCAGCCTCATAACAAAATTTTAAAAGAATATTACCTAAAACTGAATGAAGAGGTAAAAGAACAAGTGCAAATAGTAAAGGCAATTATTACGCAAATAAATTCCAAAACTGTAGAGGAAGGGTTAAGGAAGAGTGGAAAGTTATAAATAATATTCTTAGTAAATCAGAAGCTAAGGATGAAATTTACAAAATAGAAGTTGAAGGTGAAATGGTAGCTGATCAGTTGATTGATTGCCAACCATTTCAGTCAAAACCTGTTCCATCTCCATATGATTGTAGCTGCAATCCATATGCAGACGTAGTTGACAATAAATTCGAAAATAGAACTTTTGCTTTCACGCCATTCACAGGTATGGAAATACATAAACAAATTATGCAACTGAACAACAAAAACTCCAGTACTTCTGACAATATTACTAACTGTCTTTTAAAGCGTATATCGCTATATAGTATGTCGTTGATGTAGTATGTCATCTGTTTAATATGAGTATAAATTGTGGTGTATTTGCATCTTTGAAATCTGCTAAAGTAATTCCTTTATTCAAAAAAGGTAACAGAAACTTAGTTTCTCAATATAGGCCAATATCGATACTGCCTACATTTTCTAAAGTATTCGAAAAATTAATGAAAGTTCGTCTAGTATCTTTTCTTAATAAAAACAACTATTTCTGCAATGATCAGTTTTGATTTCGAGAAGGCAAGTCAACAGAAGATGCGATCCTTAGACTATGTAATGAGATCAGTGAATGCTTCAACAAAAATGTTAATCCCTCAGTCCTTGACAAAGGCCATGTCAAAACATGGTTAACCATAAGATACTCTTGGATAAATTATACAAGGCTGGACTGAGAGGAGTAATTCACGATTGGTTTACTTCCTATTTAGCTGGTCGAACTCAACGAGTTAAATTGAAAAACGTGTACAGTACAGAATTAGAAACATGTATTGGAGTGCCTCAAGGATCAGTCCTTGGCCCCATACTATTTCTAATTTATATCAATTCCTTATTTTTCCAAAATCTTAACAGTCATATCACAGCATTTGCTGGTGATTTTGCATTGTCCTATACAAATGACAGCTCAACTAACTTATCAATAAAGATCCTTAATGATACACATACATACTACGACAATAGTTTGCCAAGCATGAACTGTTAATTAGTGAAAAAACGAAATTAATGTCTTTCAACTTAAATTGTCCGCTGCATGTAAGAAGATGTGTTTATCTCTTCATACTTGTAGAAGACCTAATTTTTCACAAGAATATGCTTGTAGTTCTAGTTGTTTTGAAATTGAAGTTTTAAATACTTGGGAGTACTAATTGACAGGAATTTAAATTGGAAAAAACATGTCAAGGAATTAAAAAAATATATGTTAGCTGTTACACGTAAAACGTACGTACTCAAACACATTGCTCAAAAAGGATTTTGCTGATGATATATTGTACTATGGACTTGCACATTCCAAACTATGTACAATATGGGATTACAAGTTGGGGAGGTGCCTACAACTCAACAACAAAAATCCTGCACGCAGCTTAAAAACACTTAATGAGAATTATTTGTAGGGTAAACAGATTTACAGCAAGTTGGCCTCTTTTTTGCAATCTTAGAGTATTTCCACTAAAAAATCTTTATATCTTTAAGGTAATTAAAGTATTCTTCTTGCGAAGTGGTTACAGCCCAACTCTTAGAAGCTCAAATATTTACGGATTGAGAGATAATAATTTGGCGCTTGTAAAAATACCGGCAGCTAAAAAAACTCATTTTTAGAGATCTTTTATTGTGACAGCACCCAGACTTTTTAATAAGCCACCGCTTGAAATTAGAACAACTATTCCACCAACTATATTTCTAAAAACAGTATAGATATGGCTTTTTAATATGGATAGTTCAATTGATTGGGTCTACAGATTGGTTGGCTGGTAAGTTTCCAGCGTTTTTTTTTCCAAAATTTGAAGTTTTATTATGAAAACATAGTTACAATGCTTTATTCAAAGTATCGTCTATCGGAAGCTACAACTTTCCCCCATCTTTCTGGCAATTTATGAATTCCGGACCAAAAAAATTTCTCGTCTTTCGAGCCGAAGAACGTATCGAGCCAATTTTTGATTTCCTCTACTGAGCTGAAGCGTATTCCCGTAAGAGCGTTCTGCATCGAACGAAACAAGTGGTAGTCAGATGGTGCCAAGTCTGGACTGTAAGGCGGGTGAGGCAGAATTTCCCATCCACTATTCTCCAAATAGTTTTTCACCGAAACCGCAACATGTGGCCGAGCGTTGTCGTGATGAAAAATGACGGACTCATTCTGGCCGTTTTTCTTTTAATGCCCGCTTCAAACGAATTAGTTGGGTTCGACATAATGGTCCTTTGATGGTTTCACCTCTCGGAAGCAGTTCGTAATATACGACATCCTTTTGATCCCACCATATGCAGGGCATGACCTTATTTACGTGAATATTTCGTTTCGGCGTCGATTGGGCGGGCTCGCCGGGCTTTGTATACGATTTTCTGCGTTTAGGATTATCATAATAAATCCATTTCTCATCCCCAGTGACAATACGATGCAAAAATGATTTATTTTTAT
Source organism: Volucella zonaria (assembly GCA_963966105.1). Classification (NCBI taxonomy): domain Eukaryota; kingdom Metazoa; phylum Arthropoda; class Insecta; order Diptera; family Syrphidae; genus Volucella; species Volucella zonaria. The sequence goes on along the minus strand of OZ014534.1, from coordinate 115,630,956 downwards.
ACCGATGCAGTAACATTTCGGACATGCAAAATCGCCGTTCGACGTCTCTTGGCTTCAATTCGTACGGCACCCAGTTTCCAACCTTTTGAATGAGTCCCAGTGCTTTTAAGCGCAGGGAAACGGCTTGTTGCGTGACGCCCAATGATGCAGCAAGTTCTTCTTGAATCTGACACGGATCCTCATCCAGTAAAGCGTCCAATTCCTCGTCTTCAAAACTTTTCGGCTTTCCGGGGCGATCTTTGTCTTCAACTCCAAAATCACCACTTTTCAACCGTTTGAACCACTCGCGGCACGTCGATTCACCAATACATTCCGCCCCATAAGTTTCCGAAAGCAAACGATAGGCCTCAGCCGCACTTTTCTTCATATTAAAGAATAAAAGCAGCACTTCCCGCAAATGACGTTTATTTGGCTGGAAACTTGCCATGATTTTGCTCGATAAAATGTACGACACCGATAGAACTGCTCAAATATAACGCTGCAAAGTTGTTGAGAGATACAAAACCTACAAATAAAACACATGGGGTCTGACATTTCTGCCCGGGATCCACTGGTGGCGCCATCTCTGACAAACGCTGGGAACTTACTTGTAGACCCAATATTAATTAACCAAAATTATCAAATATTATTAAATATATTTTTTTTCTTTTTTCTTTTTGTACTAAATAATTTTGAATTGAATTTGGAATACATTTTTATCTTTTGTATCTACCCCACAAATACACAAATATATTGGTAAACTGAATTTATGGATCATTCGCAATAGCCACGTAAAGTGCTATTCAAGTCATTAAAATTGTTACAACACAATGTAAGAAATATAAAATGTAAATGTAACAATTTTAAGAAAATAATAATAAAACAAAAATAAAACAAAATAAACAAGAAGTCCAGCTTCATTCAAGCTGTTTCTAATCGTCTCGAATGTTAGTTGGACATCCTGGCTTTTTCTAAGGCCTCCTTAGAAAGAAGTGCTATTTTCACATCCATGTATACGATGTTATTTTTCGTTGTCGTTTTGTTAGCACTAAAATACTTGAAAACACTCATCATTTTCGATATTTAAAATTGACTAGCGATATCTGTACAAGACGTGCCAGTCCCTGTAAAAGCTATAATCCTTGTAATTTTAGTGGGTGTACAACTTTTTCTTTTCACATTACGCTACTATTCTTTTTTTTATTGAAAAAAAAAAGAAAATCACTGTAAGTAGCATTTAAAGTCATTAAACTTACGAGACAACTCAATTAAAAAACTAACAACTAACAATTGCCATCTTAGTTAATTTTCAAATTCAATTTTTAATTTTTGACAAAAAATCGCCACCGATATCATAAACTATTGCGGTTTGCTGAACGTAGTGTTAATTTGTTTTACCAAAGATTATACAAATTAAAAGAAATGGTTAACAAATCTATAAGTGGTGTTATTTTATTTCCATGGCATTTATACATAAACACACAAATATAAATCTAAAAGAGCTCTTTTGAGTAATCAAACAATAGAATCCAGATTAGTATATTTTTAAATTATTGGTGCAGAAATAGTATCTTGGCCAGACTGACTTGTAACCTCTTAATCCTTGAAATGAGGTGTTCCCTGTTATAACTGTATTCTTATCATGTTTTTTACTCATTTTCACGCTTGACTTTTTCTTCAGATAATGAAATCATAGAAAGCTTGATTTGCTAAATAACCTTGTGAAAGGTATACGACGATTGAGTTTTTGGGCGCTACAAATGAGATGATCACGTTAAATATGACCAAATTGACGACTAATTCAGTAGATTTTTTGTAATCTCAAGTATTTGTTGTTAAAAAAAATACATAGAGATATAGATCCACTATTTTTAAGAATTTAATTCTTTTTTTATAAAATTTTCTTTTCTCACATAGAAATTTGAAATAAAAGTGCTTCCATTTCTTCCGCGGTGAGTAAAGGAACGCTATATCTTACAGACAATCATTTTAGTGAACAGTATATCTTATTTATTGGGTATATAAATATATTCGTGCGGTTTTTTTTTCAAAATTTGAACGTTTATTTAAGAAAAACATGTACAATAGTATTATTCAAAGTATTGCCCATCTGAAGCTATGACTTTTTCCCATCTTTTTGGAAATTTGTGGATCTCATCCCAAAAGAACTGCGCCGGCTTGGCAGCCAAGAATGAATCAAGCCCTGATGTGAACCGCATTTCAGTGAGGGCGTTCTGCATCGACCGGAACAAATGGTAGTCAGAAGGGGCAAGGTCTGGTCTATAAGGCGGGTGGGGTAAGACTTCTCATCCACTGTTTTCCAAATAGTTCTTAACCGGAATAGCAACGTGGGGCCGAGCGTTGTCATGATGGAAAATTACTGCCTCGTGTCTGGTCGCATATTCCGGGCGTTTTTCGGCCACTGCTCTCTTCAAACGGATTAATTGTGTTCGATAGCGTTGATAGCGTCCATTGATGGTTTCACCCGGTTTTACTAGCTCATAATACATCACACCCATCTGATCCCACCAAATACAGAGCATTACCTTCGCGCCATGGATATTCGGCTTTGCCCTTTGATTTGGCTGGTTGGCCGGGTTTCACATATGATTTTTTGCGCTTGGGGTTGTCGTAATAGATCCATTTTTCATCACCAGTAACAATCCGATGCAAAAATGACTTCCTTTTGTGGCGTTCCAGCAGCATTTCGGACACGCAAAACCGCCTTTCGACGTCTCTCGGCTTGAGTTCATGTGGAACCCAATTTCCTTGCTTTTGAATATATCCAGCTGCTTTTAAACGTTTTGAAATGGCTGCTTGAGTGACATCCAACGATTCTGCGAGCTCTTCTTGTGTTTGGCAACAATCTTCATAGAGTAATGCTTCCAGTTCTTCATCTTCAAACTTTTTTGGCTGCCCAAGACGTTCATCATCTTCCAAGCCAAAATTACCACTTTTAAATCGTGCAAACCACTTTTGGCACGTTTGCTCAGCTAGCGCATGTTCACCATAAACTTCCACCAAAATATGATGACTTTCGGCAGCAGTTTTCTTCATATTAAAGTAATGGAGAAGAACTCGCCGCAAAAACACTTTTTCAGGCACAAAGTTCGACATATTTGAGTGAAAAAAAATTATTGTTGTTTACACTTCAAATGAATGATATATACTGAAATAACGTACAATGACAGTAGCTTTCCAACGCATATTCCAATGGAATAATAATAATAATAAAATAATACAAGTTACGCCATCTCTTAGCGAACCGCACGAATTAAGTTATAGACCCAAAAACCGCTTTTTTTTTTCAACTCGTCAATTGTGAAATCCTGGGAGTAGCAATTTCATGACCCTAATGGTATGGTCAGCTAAAAAAAATTAAATGAAACTGCCCAGTGCATTACCCTGCTGGAAAATCAGGTTATGCCGACGAATAGTCGATGACATGGCAAAGGATGCTTTCGGATTATAGTCACGTGCTTTCATTAGTGTTGAGGAAAAATATAAGGGCGAGTTTTCCATGGTACAAAATGTATGATACTACAATAGATTATCAAACCAATGCTGAAGTTTCGTAAAACACAAGTTTTCATTTCGCAAATCATGCAAAATATACTCGTACATTAAAACCGTCTGGAAGACCTAAGTTATATCAATTTTTAGTCAATTTGAACGAGCTAGTAAAATTAGTATTCGAATCTTCTATCAAATTACTTATACCTGCTTTCAGTCGGTGTTCATGTCATCCTCAGCTAATTGTGGGGTGTACATTTACAGAGCTACGCTTTTAAGTAACCCAGACGGCGTAATCGTCTCGCACAAAGGTTCAGTGCACTTTTAACTTATGCACAGGTATTAATAGTGTTAAATGTTGCTACAACTATTTTTCGTTCCCTCTGCTAGGGGCGTAAAGATTGGGGGTCATGGAGGGTGTGGCACCCCCCATCACGCTTTTCAGAAGTCGGCAAATCAAGGAAGCTACATTTATTAATTTGAGCAATTAACAAAAAATCGGTTGTCATGAATAAAACGAGCAATTTTCAAAAATTAGCTCGGAACAAAATATTAAAAAATAAGAAGTGAATTTGGATTTTCATTAGGTAAAGGTTGTCAAAGGTTTCACTTTTCGGAAATGCCGATTAATTAAAAGTTATTGGATTGAAAAAAAAAGAAAATAAATGGCTAACTCGGTGAAATTTGAGGAGTTCAGTCGGCGAATTAACCGATGCCGACCGTCCTTTTAAAATCGAAACTCGGAGAATTTACCAATAATAATAAACAAGTATAAATTGGATCCTTTATGTAGTTATTCGTGTCTTGCTAAACAAAATAAACGTGTTAACAATTTAAAATATGAAATTAACCTGTTACAATTAAAAATTCTGCACCAACCCCATGGATACTTCACGTATATTGCTTATCAGTTCGCAAGCAAGAAAAGAACGTCCAAATCAATTCATAAATAAGAGGTTCATTTTCATTAGCTGAGAAATTAAAGATCAGCCCAGAGAATGATTTTCTTTCTGAAACATCACAGAACTCGCTGTGTACCAAGAAGAATCGTTGGAAATCCAGAAACCGCTTTCGATTTCCATTTCCAAAGGTCTCAAATACAAAATGTTAAACTTAAACTTTCCTACTTTCGTTCGTTCAAAGTTTCATGTCGAATAGGTGTTTTAAGGTGCATGTTAATTGTGGTGTGTCCGACTTGGTTAACTTTTCCGCTGATGTACCCCAAGGCCCTGTTCTTGGACTAGTGCTATACAATTTATACACTGCAGATTTCCCATTCCTTCCAGAATGCAATGCAGCAATATACGCTGATGATACGGCAATATTTTCGTCACATGAAGTTGGTCTCAGTATTGAAACAAATCTTAAAAATGCGGCTAAAATATTAAAAAATTACAACACTAAGTGGAAAATTAAACTTAACTAATAATGCATTAATTTGTTTTATTATTAAAAATTATTTATTATTTAGACAAATTCCTACAAAAATAATGCCGTTTGTTAGAGTTCTTGCCGGGAAATTTCGCTATTCCGGGATTCTGCGAAACATTAGGTTGAACCTACTGCAATCTCCCCATTTTTCGACTAATGGCACGAATTAATTTCCCATCTTTATGAAAGGCCTTTAATTAGAATTTTTGCTTTTATGTACTTAATTGTTTCCGTGATGACTTAAAACTAAATATTGTATTTAAGTTATTTGAATATTTTTCTTCTAATTAAATGTTCCCATACAACAGTTAATTTCGCCTTTCTTCTTTTAAGCCCTTAAATAGATACTCGTACGGGCCTTAACTTTTGCTTTTGGATTAACTATGACTTCGTCTGCATTGTAAGCCCATTTAGATGCTTCATATAGCTGACAATTATGTGACTCTTGCCGTAAAATCACATGAACTCGCATTGTCTACTTCGCTTAACATCAAGATATCTCCGAAATGGAAGCGCTAAATATTTTTCATAAGAACCTAGCGTTTAGCTCCAATCCTGTCGCTCACAAGTACTACTAAATCTATTCTATATTTTTATTAACAGTGTAAAGAGCGAATAATTTTATTTCACACAAGTGTTTTGAAGTTGTTTGCAAGATTGAATTTAGTAACATATGTGCAAGGGCCTTTAGGCAATTTAAAACAATTATGTGCGTGATGAATTATTTAAAATTGCTTTTGTCTCTTTTTAATTAATTGTCGTTGCACAGTGCGCCAATGGCCCATGATTCACAGTGACCCGACAATTAATCAAAGAATACCAGCCTGCATAAAGTCAGTAGCGATGAAAAAGACACTTTTGTCACTGCAAGTTGTACAATATGTGCTTTTGGAAGTTCTTTTCCATCAGAAATTGTTTTTCCTAACCGAAAATTTAAAACTCACGAGATAAATAGAGCTCTTGCCGGTAGTCTTGTGGCCTAGTAGTGTGAGCACTATAATAATGTAATTTTTTTTATTTCCAAATATACGAGGGTGGATCGATAAGCTTGCGGAATGAAACAGTCAACATAATTTTTTTTAAGTAAAATTAGCCTTATTTTTCAGCAAAGTCTCCTTTTAGCTTAACGTACTTATTCCTACGTTTTTTTCAATTTCCTTAAACCTTTAAAATGTGGTTTATCAAACTCCTCAAAATAAGTGTCCGTTTCACTTGGCTCAAGCCTCTGTCCACCTAGCCACTTCTTCATGTTTGAAAATAGGAAAAAGTCACAAGGGAGTAGATCAAGAGAATATGGAGGATGGGGAAGCAATTCGAAACCCAATTCATCCGATTTTTGCTGTATTTTCCATGATGAATGTGATGGTGCATTGTCATGCGGAAGGGACACTTTTTTCTTCTTAAAATGTTGCCGTTTTCCCTTAATTTCATTCAAAGTGCTCAATAATGATGCATAATATTCACCTGTGATAATTTTACTTTTCTGAGGATAGTCGATGAATATTATGCCTTGTGCATCCTAAAAGACAGTGGCCATAACCTTACCAGCTGATGCAATAACTTTTGCTTCCTTGAAGCACTTGAACCAGCCGTTGTTTTGACTGTTGTTTTAATTCTGGCATATAGTGATGTATCCATGTTTAATTAACCGTTTTGAATCGATGTAAAAATTCTGTTGGATTTCACTGAAACATCTCCAAATATTACTTAGAAATGGTCATTCGATTCATTTTTATTCGTTTAACCTTATAACACAAATAAACCAAAACTGGTTCAGACTGAAAATATTTTTGGTTTACTGTGGAACCTCTCCTGTTGCACAATGAAACATTGGACTCTTTTATAGTTGTATTCATAATTTGGCAACACTTTTATTCAGGATGATAACTTAACCAATTTGCTGTGGCTTGCAATGTGAAATAGCTATTTCAATCCAAAACTCTCGGGATACGAAAAGAAAAATAAGTGGTTCATACTCATATACATTATTTGAAAATATTGAGCAATTCAATTGAAACAAAGTGTACGAGGATTGCTTCTTTATTTGTTCAAAGTTCTCATGAAATTGATGTTGCCGAACCGACCTACAGTTGACAGCTGCTTAAAAGCTCTGATCAAAGGGTTGCGGTCAATCAACGCTAGGATATGTGTGTAAAGTCTGTTTTTTTTTTAAAGTTTCACCATTTCTTACGCAATGAGATAAAATTAACAAATTGCATTCGTTATGAAAAATAGTTCATGGCAGTATTTTCTATTTTTGACGAGGCACATCCTGTCGATGCAGTTCTGGGCAGCTCTTTCGAGCATGTAGGGTTCTTTCTCAAGAATTATGCGCTGAATGTTGGCCAAGGTCTGAGTAGTTTGTAGTTTATCAGCATACACCTAATGCTATTCAAATAGCCCCACAAGTCTCTTTCGCCATATAATCTTGTCATTGACTCAATTTCATCCTGCTGGAACCATATATCATCCCGATCAATGTCGTCCGCATTTTCACCGATCATTGTAACGCGAGCTCCTTTAAAAAATAAAGGACCACTGACGTGAAAATCACACCAAACAGGGCACTTTTATGGGTGTAATTGAGTCTCATGAATCGCTTCTGGACTTTTTTCACCCCAGAAATGGCAATTTTGTTTGGTTACAAGCATATTGAGCCAAAAGTGAACCTTGTCACTAAACATGGGTTTTCGATAAAAAAAAAAGGGTTAACTTGAAGCTATGGTCGCAAACTATGGTCTTGTGCTTTAGTTCCTGCCCTCAGCTGAGTCTTTTATGGGTGAAGGCCGAGATCTTTTCGGAAAATTTCAAACATAGTTGGCGGAAATAGAACAGCCAAATTGTTGTTATCGACGCCGAATTGACAATTTCAAATCTCCCGTCACTATCTATCGCAGTGGCTATATTTTGCTGTATATTTTAAGTTGACGTGTAGAGTGTATGAGTATGTGGTTCGAAATTTATCAGCTGTTTGTCGGTAATGAGGATCGAAACTAAATAATGTAATCTTCTATACGTTTCGGGAATTGAAGGCCGACTTTCAAAATAAGTTTGAATGATATGAAGATTCATGACAATTTGTTAACAGAAATGTGAAAGGACTGTGAAAATTGGAAGATCTATTAATCTTTATCTATAGACTTTTTCTTTTCGTTCTGAGCTGTGAAAGTTTGGATAAAACTGTATCATATAAGGGATTTTTCCCAAATCTGGATGTACAATTAATAAAAAAAACGAAATTTGGACTGTTTTTAGATTAGAGATGCTGAAGAATACGAATTACGTTGCCAAATAACGCTTAGTTTTGAAAGCTGCGAATAAATAAAAAAATCTCGAAAGCGTGTGCTTAAAAATATAGATTTCAATTTAAGCCCACTGCTATTAAAAAAAAACATTTTTCTATTTATTGTAGTTTTTAACCATTTGTTACAGATAAATTATTTCCCCTTCGCCAGAAATGTTTTCCCTTATCCCTTATCGGTTTCCTAATAGCTGTAATTAAAATTTAAACGGCTGATTTCTTAAATTAAAAGAGGAACATTTTCTTACTTTGAATTCAAATACGAATTACAGTCGACTCCGCTTAACTGAGATGGAAACTTGTCACGCATTTTCTTTCACTTAAGCGGTATTTTCACTTATGCGAACTTCGGATAACTGAAAAAATGTTAAACTTAACCGGAGTTTAAGCTGAAAAAGATTTCACTTATCCAATCTGAAAATCCAAGAACTGATAATAATTTGTAACAGTATTTTAATCAACGTTAAATAATATTTTATTTAACATAACTCAAAGCTAAAATAACTTCAGAAAAACATAACATATTCAGAAACATAACAATTAAAACTAATAAGTCTTGTATTAATTCACAGGCAACATTATAAAATTAAATTACGTTTGTATGCACATACATAATATGTATGTATATATATTGCATCAAGTGTTTAGTTGCATGGGTTATAGAAGTCGTCGATCTTCGTTTGTTTGCGATCCTGCAGATTGTGCAAAGACATTTTGTCTTCAAGACCTTCAATCGTATCAGAGACTTCAAAATTTTTCCCAAAAAATTCTTTGAAAATACCAAGAGCATTATATGCCTCCTTCACTGTTGGTATTTTAGGAACTCCGATTAATACTTCGCTGTCAGAATCGGCTTCATCTGACATGTTCCCGAAACAAGGTAAATCTGCATCAAAATCCGCAAGAGAATCAATTTCCTGTCTGAGTGTCATCAAAAAATTATTTTCCTCTTCTTCGTTAGCTTCTGAAATAATTTCTTCATCGAAAATGTTTTTAACAAAACCTAACTTGCGAAAGCAATTTTTAATGGTCTCCGGCTTCAAGTTTCGAGCATTTTTAAGACTGCTATCAAGTCAATTTTTTTTTGGACAAATCCAATCTAGATGTACTATGCACATTCGACAGTGTGACTTAAAACAACGGATTATCACTTGATCCAAGGGTTGGATAAGGAAAATTGTATTTGGAGGCAGAAATTCTATTTTTATGTTCTCTAATACAGTATCGTTATCTAATTTGTGACATGTCGCATTATCAACCAAAAGTAATACCTTTTTACGGTTCGCCCAAAATTTTGCATTTAGTTCTTTCATGATCTCACTCCAGATTGACCGAGTCATCCAACCCCTTATGTTGGCAAAATATTTTACAGGGACTATAGAGTTACGGAAGCACCTAGGGTTGGGAGATTTTCCTATACAGAAAATCATTTTGTCGCTACCGGTTGAATTTGTAACAAAAAGAATCGTAATTCGGTCTGTTCGCCAATGTACTAGTAGATAAAGCTTTAAACGTGCGGAAGAGTCCGCATTGTAAATATCGTCCTCACCATATTCTTCAAGATATGTTGGCAAAATGTCAGCCAAACATTTGTTAGTACCGTGCACATCGACAGAATCTTTCTCCCCATGAACGTTCTTAAAATGAATATTTTCCCTATGTTTCGAGCACTCCAGCCAACATTGGATGGTACAAAATCCACATTTAGCATAACAGCAAACGCCCTTGTTTTTCCATTAAAAATGGGCCACTGATTGTTGCATGTTTCGATCACATTTCCTAGAACCAAACCAATAGCGCCTTTTCCACATCTTTATAAGCATCGGTTCGCACTTTTTTCCTCAATAAATTTTGGTTTTGTGTGGCCATGTTGCGAATGGAATCTCTACTATTCACGATTCTTGTTAAAGTTGGTGCACTGCAGCCGAACTCTGTACAAATAGCTTTCTTTGGCTCTCTCGCTTCAATTTTCTTTAAAATTTCAAGCTTTTTTTGAAGTGACAAACTTGTGCATTTCTCTTTTATTAAAATACAATTTCAAATTCTTCTTTTTCTGAACTTTACCATGTGTGCTGACATTTCTGCAGATTTCGTCACAATATAATGGAATCCAATTAAACATTGGAGCACTAAAGCCGAAAGAGAAAACGTAAGCGCACAGAATATTGTGCTGTCAAAATTGATAGACTATGCAAGGTGCACGTTGATTGTCAGGTCCAGTGGACGTGTTCAGTTGAAGAAATTAACAAATAATACCAATCGGTGTATTCAGTGATTTTTTTTTCAGTTGTGCGGTGCTGAAGTAGTATGTATGAGTATTATTTATTTTTGACATACAATTTCTTTCAATTAACCGGGTTTTTCAGTTAACCGGGTTTCAGCTAAGCGGAGTAATTTATATGAGAATTATGATAATTTTTGTGTTTTTGTGTTGCCAGATTAACCGAATTTTTTAGGCAACTTGATACTTTATTTATCATTTAAACAATTTTTACATATTCGATTGGGAAGATTTTTTAAGTTATGCTTCACTCAATATGCCATCACAGGCGATGTAAAAAATACACGAGTATTCTTAAAAATTATTAAAATCAATTTCAGTCTATTAAATGTTATTTACATAAGATGCATCTCAGAGGCTCGTGCAAACATTTTTAATTTTTCAAACTCTTCTTCGTTTATAAATACTTTCGATTGAGCTCAAGGATAAAAACTATCAACTATCTTGTGCTTGTGTTCTCTTCATGACGAATTCCATCCGATTAGTGCGTTTCGTGTCATCATTTAAAATTGGAACAGAGTTCAATTCTAAAGTCAGCATTATCAATAATCGCAAACTGCTTTCGGATTTCTTTGCTATGATGCCTCGGTGTGATCACTTTAGTTTCTTCTAAGGCTGTCATTGTTGAGATAGTTACTCAAATGTTCTTATGTTGAGCATGCTTACATATATTTGTCGATGTATGAGTTCTATTTCCGGCGAGTTATATTGACCTTGTTACTGTGGCATGGTTTTTTTTTTTTTTTTTGTATGCTGAGTTGCTTTAATCCAACAGCTTATCAAAGTCCGGAAAATAAATCTTTTTAATCGTTGATTAAGAATGAAATTCTCCATATACCACATACATACATGGAAATTTATGTGATATTATGCAAAAGGCATACAAATTTTATTAAACCTAGGTTACATCAAAACGAATTTGTGATAGGAAGTTTTAATTTAAAAAGAAAAAAAAAGCAGACTACTGGGGTTATCAATTTGTTACATGCGTGGCTAGTATAAATAAAAATGCCTGACCTGGGATATTTTCCGATAAGAGTTGGTTGGTGGTTTAAATACTGAATCGCGAATACATAGAGCTTAATGCTATTCCATCAACTTAAAAGGTTTTTTCGTGACCTTAAAAAAATTATTGTTCTTAGAACTTGACTTACTTTTAAAGCACACCTTTCCATCTTTTTAAGTTGTAAATGCAGTGTTATGGTAAAGATAGATTTCGACACCATACGAGACGTTACTTAAAACAGATTGACAACAGCAACGGCAGCAGGAATATTTAACATTTACAAACGATTTCATACAAAGGTTTCGGTCTTAGTGGAGTTTTTGATTATTTGTGTGTCTTACGCCTTTTCCTATTTTACAGATAGGTAAAATGGTATAAAGGGTATTCTACCGAGATATCCCGCAGGAAACAGGAAGTTTTTAATTAAAAATTGTTAATCTTTTATTGGTTCGTAAAATTTACAGTATAGGGTTATGTCTGGAAGACCAGAGCGTCTAAGATCTCTAATTGATTAAGGGTCTCTTCTTCTTTCTTCACAATTGATGAACTTAAATCACTTTTTCGACCATTTTTTGTACGAAAATTGCGAACTGTAGCTGGCAAACCTTCATTATTTTTTAAATATTGCTCTATAATGAAAACGCGTTATTCTTTCGTGCACCCTGACCTGTCAGCTATCAAGTTGTCTTTTTTTTCGTTGACAACACTTTATCGGACAAATGGCGCAAAATTGAAATGTTGTGTGAATTTTGTGGCACCCTTTATGTCGGCAGAAGGTTGGCTGCATTTGAACAGCAATAAGTTAAGAACTTTGATCTAACGTCGTAGTTTCTGTAGTTAATGCCTTCTGATCTGTTAAAAACTCCTGTTGTTGACGATGTCCCAACTCTTCTCAATCATAAGAATTTTTTTTTTTTTTTTTTTTTCAAATTCGACAACGATAAGGCTTTGTACAAATGTAGAAAAAATTACCACAAGTTATTTTTTTGTATCACACAGGGACATTTTAATGAAATTTCTCAGTGTTTCGAAGAAAGATGAGTAATCGCACCAGAACTTATCGTTCCTAACCTTCAGCATAATGCGAGCATAAGTCTGATATTTACGGAAAAAGTAAGTGTCGGAGTAGGCATTGTCACTTTTGCTTCGCACATTTTGGTTTTTATCATATGCATAATACTCTGTTAAGATGCTAGTAAGTAGTCTATAATTTTTCTTGCCGACTAACAGAAGAAACCCGCTTATTTCTAAGAGTATTCATTTGGTCCAGGAGTATTCATTTGGTCCGCATGCAATCGCCATAGTGATGCCACCTAAGGTTATGCTCATGCAAGACCCTACAAGGATGTGAAGTCCTCTTCTTGGGACTTGTCATTGTACCTTCGGACTCAGACAAGACAAGCCCTTCTTACTGCTTCCAAAAATGCCTTGCATTCTCGAACGAGCTTAGAGACTATGACAACATTCAATAAGACCTTTAGCGCAGCTGTTGTCTCCTGTACTTTTTGCCGACAATATACAGAATTTTCAAATAAAATTTATATTTGGCCATAAAAGTCCGTTGTTTTGTCCCCTGCCAATACTCGTAAGCACTTGTGTCTTAAAAAATGCAAAACATGATTACTGAAAAGCCTCTCTATCCTGTCACTGTTGTATGCACTTTTTAAGATGGCTTCATTGGACATAAAATCTTCGAAAATAAAGCGTGAGTTGACTTTACCGCGAATGGATTAAACCACGAGTTATTTTTATGACGAAAACTTGAACACGCTACGTGCAATATAAGTGCGTAAACCATAGCTCCTTTGCGAGTTTCCTGGCCTAGTCATTTCTCGAAGAGATGATCAAAATTGGCTTCCGGGATCGCGCGACTTTTTTCTTTGGGGTCATATAAAAGTGGAGATTTATGGCAGATCGATTTCTCAGTTGATCGAAGCACTCAAGTCAACATCTGTGCTGTTATCAATGGAATTGAGTCCTAAATTTGATGAACATTTTTATCAAACAAGTAAAATTGGAAGTGTGACAGGAGTTATGGATACCATTTGACTGATATTGTTTTTCATTATTAATGTCAACCCTTCTTCTACCGATTAAAATATAAATAAAATCTTAAAAATGTATCAGACTATCGTCCTTACGACTTATTTAGATGGAGCACACCGGGTCTGTAAATATGAAACCGGAATGTTCCCCTAGATGGCCGTAGCTGTCAAGGGAGCTCCTTTCAAAATGCGTCAGTGGCGCCATTTCCTTGTTGACATATGAAAAATATTTTCAACTCACAACAATACAAGGCTCATAGTTTCCAATAGCGTTGAACATGTTGAATTTTGTGCCTGGAAATTACGATTTGCAAACCATTGTTACCATTTGGAGAAAACAGAATCGCATCGAATGCTTGTCGAAGCTTACTGTGAGCATGCTGTTGGTAAATCACAGCGCTTTGAGTAGTTTAAAAAATTCAAAAGTTGCGATTTTAACGTGATAAACGAAGACCATGGAAGACCACCGTTTGGAGGAATCAGAAAGGTGTGATCTATTATGAGCTGCTAAAACCTGACGAAACTGTTAATACTGAACACTACCGGCAATAAATGATCGATTTGAATCAAACTTCGCGTGAAAAAGGACCAGAAAATCAAGAACGGCAGCACAAAGTGATTTTTCTTCATGATAATTCATCACACAGAACAAAACTGGTCAAGGAAACGATTGAGCCGTTTAGTCGGGAAATAGTTTCGCATGTGGCTTAGTTATCAGACTTGGCTCCGTCCGATTACTACTTACTTGCATCGATGGGACACCCACTTGCTGAGCAGCGTTTCACTTCTTATGAAAATGTACGAAAATGACTCGATGACTGGTTTGCCTCAAAGGAGCACCTTGTGGAGTGGCATCCACAAGTTATCAAACAGATGGGAAAAACACCTCGCATAAAATATTTTTCATCATTTTCATACACTAGACGTGTATTTTCTATACAAAAATTCCGATTCCACATTTTCATATGTGGTAAAGTGCGGGATGAACCTAACAAAATAAAGCTTTCGTCGTCTTTGGTTAAGTTATCCAGTCCAGTTACGAACTTCAAGATGGTTAAAGTCCTCATGAACTTGTGCACAAATTTCGTATAGTTCGTTGTCCCGGCAATAACGAACTGAAAACTTTTTGAGCCGAGGCGTTAATCTCCATTAGCTCTACATTTCAGGCGACTGATGCTCAATTTTCTGTCCAAGTCGACTTCGCTGTGAGGTCGTAGATTTCGTTATTGTACTCGTATATCTTCCTTCAAAGTGCATCCAAGCAAACCGATCAATAATCACTCGATGAATTTTGCATTCAATAAGCGGGTGGATATTTTCATCCAACTTCTCTTACGTCCATGCTTCGGCGCAGGGTCTTCCAAAAATCAACGTCAAGCCGGAAACGGGTGATGGGTCAAGTGCTGTCGGTTATCACAAAATTGTAAAAAAAAATCGAAGTCGTGTACTTTTAAAATTACTGGCACTCAAAAAAAATCGAGAAATCTGACACCCTGTGACGATCTTTCAAATACTGTGACCGCAAATTTTTACTTTTCTTCGATTTTTTTGTTGTCATGTAACACCTGAAAATCATTGATTACCTAATTTGCACTGACTGTACTGACAAAAAAATTTACTATGCCATTTTGGCAACTAACTTTAAAAGATGGCGTATTTAGTCTGAATTCCAAAATGGTATGACACTTTCTGACTAACGCTTAATTAAGGACAAAAAAAAATATTTTGTTAAAGAAACCCGATTCACAGTTAATTCTTTTTAATAAGTTAAAATGAGTGCCAAGTGTGTGCGAGACAGACAGTGACGGCGTGATTGAGACGGTTAAACACGCCATTTCGACTAGTGTGAGTGAAACAGATAGACATGCCACCCTTGCCATTTCATTTCATTTTTTCCCGTCACAGAGCACACAAAACACTACGTTCTTTTGGTGTATACTCTCAGGATCGCCATCTATCGATCTTGTATCTTACAACAAATGTTCAAACTGTTTGCCTTCAGCGGCAATACTCTGCATCTTCTTACAAATGATCTGGTAATAAGACGGGCATATCTTCTGGAGTTGATGTCTTCAAAGGCTTCTGCAATTTTTTGTCGCAGCTCGTTTAAATTTTCTATCGGCTTAGAATAAACTTTTTCTTGTACTGCTCCCCAATTGAAAAAATCAAGTGGATTTAAATCAGATGAACGGGCTGACCTCGAAATTTTACCAGACCGCCCTATCCACCTGTTGTATTCCCGATTGATGAACTCTCGTGCTGCGAGCATAATGCGCTGGGTAGCCATCTTGTTGATACCACATGCATGCATAAATACTACTTGACCTATCACCCGTTTCTGGCTTGACGTTGCTTTTTGGGACACCCTGTATAGTCTCCTTAGTGTTCCCTGGCGTGCCTTTCTAGGCCAAAAAAAACAACGATTGGCAACATTTGATTTCTGACAAGATTTGACGATAAAATCCCTAAGTAAAGGGTGACTAGATAAGAGCGATAGGAACAAAAATTAAATAAAACAACAACTGAGTGAGATACAAAATTGATTCAGGCTTTATTTTGAAGCTACTTTCATGCCATTATTCAAATGGCCGCATCGGCTTCGCTGGCAATATGTGCGGCGTTATTGTGGCAATGGCGTGTCGAATGTTGACCTCGATCTCGTCCAAAGTGGTTGGCCTGTTAGCGTAGACTAAGGACTTGGCGTAGCCTCAGCGAAAATAATCGAGTGGTGTCAAATCGCATGATTGATGAACGCTCGCCGTGAGATGACCCAGTCGCCAAATGTCTCCTTCACAACTTAGACCGTTACGTCGCTTGTATGGCATGTAGTGCTGTCTTTTTGGAACCACAACTCGGATATATCGATGTTGTCGAGCTCTGAGCACAGAAAGTTGGTTAATATCGCTCTATACCTGAGACAATTGACAGTAACGATGTCTGCTTCCTCATTTCGAAAGAAATAAGGTCCGATGATGCCGCCATGATATAAACCGCAACACGCAATATTTATGGATGCTCCAATAATGGCAATTTTGCCTGTTAACATAGCCGCTGAGCCAAAAATGGACTTCGCCCGAGAAGATGATTTTTGGCCAAAATCCGAACCTCCGGCCAATATTTTCAGCCCTCAATTAGCGAACTCACGGCGTTGTCTATAGTTGTACGGCTTTAATTCTTGCGTCAGCACAAATCCAAATCCAACCGCAAAACAAGCGGAATCGGCTCTCTGGCTGTTCAGCTGATCGGCGTCGAATCGACATTTTTGTGTCTTCTTCGATACTGGCCACTACGGCGGCTATGTTTTGTTCATTTCCCACCAATCTCTGACTGGTTGGTGGATTAAGATCAAAAAGAGTGTACACACGTTCAAACTGTTCCACAATGCGACGAATTGCCTGCACACTGATGACGACCGACCTCACAACGAAATTCACGTTGCGTGTTTACAACTGAGCCGGAATTTTGTTAATACTTTTAATAATTTCCGCACGTTCAGCAAGCGTGAAACGATGCATGATGGAATGGCAAATCCTACTGAATACTTTGACAGCTGGATGTCATTGGTGACTTTGACAGCTGCTGAAACAAAACAATTGAAAAAACTATCATTGCTATCTGGTCGTCACCCGTTATCTAGAAGTTTTAGATTTCGCATTGACAGCTAAATCCATTTTTTCCTCTTCTTTACTTCAGCTGACTGCGTTCTATCAATCATGTCCATTTCATCAGAGTGTGCAAGTTGTTGCATGGACTTTGCGCCTTTTCTTGTCTCGATAATTTCGGGCATTTTTCAAATATTGTGTCAATGAATTCGTATGACAGCGTACCACCTTTTTAACTTCAAGGTTTGCGTGATATTGCTTCCAAACTTTACGAAACAGCTGGCGTTTGTGAACTGCCATTACAACGAGCAACGTTTACAAATTACTAAAATTTATTACCAAAATAAAAATGTATAGCTCTTAATGGAGAATCCGATATATCGTCAATCAGATCGCCGACAGACAATACGCCAGACAAAATCTTGTACTCGGTGTTAAGGAGACTGATGTTTCTATAGTTAGGGCAATTTAGAGGGCTTCCTTCGTTGTGGATCTGACAGACGATTCTGAGCTTTTATGACATTTATCGAGCATAATTTTCAAATTAGGTAGGCTATCTTTACTTTATTTTGGTCAAATAGATGGAAGCGCTGGCTATCGTTGCTCAAGTTTCAGAAAAAATTGGGTCGTCCTCCACGTTCAATACTCTTCAAAAATTATTTTCCATCTCTTCAGCTCCGACTGTGGGCTCTACTGCCATATTAAATTTTCCCTCAACAGGTTGCCGTAGAGTTCTGACGGCTTCTTGGGATCGATGCTACTGATCGAGCACTAAACAGGCGTGGACAAATTGCAGTTTACTGCAATTACAACCATCAACATCTGAAATATTTATAGCATAGATGTATTGGCCACGCGGAATGCGCAAACATCGATCATCCTGAAGGATTGCTTGACGTCGATCACAGTATGATCTATGATATTTAGTTGACTGTTTAATGATCAGACTAATCGATAACTATTTATTGAATAGTGATTATTGATTATTTAAGTGTTTATTGCCAGAAAAACATCTATGTACGTATCTACATCTTTCTTGACTGTTTAATGATCCTCTCATTCTTCTTCTTAAATCGCCATTGCCAATTAGGTGTCGCGTTAACCTCAGGATATTCATTTTTTCAGTGAATTCGGTCCCGGCTCTGTTTTCTCATCTCTGCCAAGGTGTTGGCCCTCATCCTTCCCGTATCTTGGATGCGATTTCCTGATGCAGTACTTTCCGCTCACATTTCTATTACCTACTTGGCTTTCCTTCACTCGTCCATCCGCTGCAGATGTCCGGTCCATTCTCCTGTCTCCGATTTTTTGCAGAATCCATTTCTTCTGCCCTGCTTCTGGGCGTATTATTGCGTGTCTATCACAGCTTTTCTGGTTTTTCCTGCCACGTATTCACAGACAGGGTCACACGTTTAGAGGCGATCAGTAGAAAATCGGTTTTGATTTTCCAATACATATCTGATGCACTTTATTTCTTTTCACACGATATTGGACTTCAAGTTACTTTTTGCTGCTGAAGCTGCTGCAATTTGAACTTTGTATGAAGTACGCTCTACTATCCCTTTCGTTTCTTTACCTCTGTTCATCGATTGCGAAGACATTTCCATACGTTTCTGTGGTCGCCGACAATCCTGTACCCAGAGTATCTGTTTGTTTTCCGTTCTAGGATTTAGTAATTAAGGATTCTATCCATTTACCCAGTGGAAATCTATGAAATTGAATCATGGACTCGTAGTTCTGTTCTTTTCATTTCAACAAAAAAAAATATCGTAAAATACGAGTACTCTGCTTAGTTCGCGTCTCAAATATGCAAATTGACAGAAACTAGTTATGTTCAGTGAGGCTATTCCGGACGGTTTCGAACAGAAAAGTAAAATCTTTCCTGTTCCAATCTGTTCGGAACAGAAAATCTTGCACCTACTTTCGAAGTAGAACACAATTTTGAAAAGTGTCAAATTCAGCTGTGCTGTACTTCTCTCTTCTCATTTGATTTGACGTTTTCCACAAATCTGTGCTGTTCTGTTCTAGTTTTTCCTCATTGAACAAAGCTATTGTCACTCCACGTATGGGTACGTTTTGAATTGGAACAAATATGCCCTACGATGCCTCATTTTCCAGTCCTTTTGTCATTTTAACAATTTTTATGTTGACATTTCATCGCGGTTTTGACACAATGCGAAACCTTTAATTCTGAGCTGTTATACGAGTAAGAGTTAGGTTATGTGGAAAAGTGTATTGTATTCATAAGTGTTATATGTTTTACTTGATTAAATCAATTTCCAATTTTTCAGGAACGAGAAATAATTGATGAGAATGCCGTGGTGGGCAGTACTGAATATATTGAAGCAGTGAACCGGCTCCATAGACGATCCAAGAGAAGTAATAGAGGCTAGTAAGTTAAAAAAAATGTGAGTGGTTTGACAATTTAAAGACAAATGTCACTTATTCTAGTGCCCGAGGTCAAACACAATCTCAATATCTTAATTTTGGAAAACCGGAACAGGATGGAAAAGCTGAGGCAGAAGCATCAGAGACCGGATCGAGATCAACAGTGGGTAAGGACATAGTGACAATGCATTAGTAAAGGTCATTAAGTTGAATCCGTTTTCAGCTGGATCGCATGGAATGGGTCAGGCTCAAAGCCAGTTTTCATTCGGTGATTGCGGAGATTGCACTCCCTCTGGGACTTACGGTAACGCTAATGTCAAGTGCAAAGTTATACGAACAATCCGCTGATTTGATTTTGTTTAGAATACTCCCCAGATCCGTATAGAGTTCCTGGAGATGGGATTGGCAAACTAATAAGACCAGGTAGTGCTGACGGTAGACCTGGAATTGGGATCGGTGATCAAAGTTTGCCAGGCGGTCGCCCAGGTGGTGTGGCTGATCGTACTGGTACTGGCGGAATTGGACAGCTACCGGGTTATGGACCAGGAGGTGTTGGACCTGCTGGTTCTCGTCCAGGCATTGCTATCCCTGGTGGTGCAAGGCCAGGTGGTATTGGGCCAGCTGGTCTTCGGCCTGGCATTGCTGGACCAGGTGCTGCTATACCAGGAGGTGGTTTTGGACCTGGCGCTTATGGACCAGGTGGTGGTGGGCCAGGCGGTTTCGGACCTGGTGGTGTTGGACCAGGTGGTGTTGGACCAGGTGGTGTTGGACCAGGTGGTTTTGGACCAGGTGGTGTTGGGCCAGGCGGTTTCGGACCTGGTGGTGTTGGACCAGGTGGTGTTGGACCAGGTGGTGTTGGACCAGGTGGTTTTGGACCAGGTGGTGTTGGACCAGGCGGTGTTGGACCAGGTGGTGTGAGACCAGGTGGTGCTGGACCTGGTGGTTTTGGACCAGGTGGTGTTGGACCAGGCGGTCTTGGACCAGGTGGTGTGAGACCAGGTGGTGTTGGCCCAGGTGGTGTTGGACCAGGTGGTGTTGGACCAGGTGGTGTTGGACCAGGTGGTGTTGGACCGGGTGGATTTGGACCAGGAGGTGTTGGACCAGGTGGTGTTGGACCAGGTGGTGTGAGACCAGGCGGTATTGGACCAGGTGGTATTGGACCAGGCGGTGTTGGACCTGGTGGTATTGGACCAGGAGGTGTTGGACCTGGTGGTGTTGGACCAGGTGGTGTTGGACCAGGTGGTATTGGACCAGGTGGTATTAGACCAGGTGGTGTTGGACCAGGTGGTGTTGGACCAGGTGGTGTTGGACCAGGTGGTATTGGACCAGGTGGTATTAGACCAGGTGGCGTTGGACCAGGTGGCGTTGGACCAGGTGGTGTTGGACCAGGTGGTGTTGGACCAGGTGGCGTTCGACCAGGTGGTGTTGGACCAGGTGGTATTGGACCAAGTGGTGTTGGACCAGGTGGTTTTGGACCAGGTGGTGTTGGACCAGGTGGTGTTGGACCAGGTGGTGTCGGACCAGGTGGCGTTCGACCAGGTGGTTATGGACCTGGTGGTGTTGGACCAGGTGGTGTTGGACCTGGTGGTGTTGGACCTGGTGGTGTTGGACCCGGTGGTGTTGGACCAGGAGGTGTTGGACCAGGAGGTGTTGGACCAGGAGGTGTTGGACCCGGTGGTGTTGGACCAGGTGGCTATAGGCCAGGAAGTGTTCGGCCTAGTGGTGGCGGCATTGGAGCCGATGGAACAAGACCAGGCACTGTTGGACCAGACGGGGTCATTTACGGCCCAAGTGGAGATGGAACAGGTGGTTTTGGACCCGGTGGAATCCGGCCAGGTGGTTTCAGACCGGGGGGTGTACTTCCAGGTGGTGTTGGACCAGGTGGAACTAGGCCAGGCGCAGTCGGTCCCGACGGAGTTATCTACGGGCCAGGTGGTGTCGGACCGGGTGGTGTCGGACCAGGTGGTGTTGGACCAGGTGGAACTAGGCCAGGCGTAGTCGGTCCCGATGGAGTTATCTACGGGCCAGGTGGTGTCGGACCAGGTGGTGTTGGACCAGGTGGAACTAGGCCAGGCGCAGTCGGTCCCGACGGAGTTATCTACGGGCCAGGTGGAGTCGGACCGGGTGGTGTTGGACCAGGTGGCTTTAGACCGGGAGGTGTACGTCCAGTTGGACCTGGTGGAACTAGGCCAGGTGTAGTTGGACCTGACGGAGTTATCTACGGACCAGGTGGTGTTGGACCTGGTGGAACTAGGCCAGGCGTGGTTGGGCCTGACGGAGTTATATACGGGCCAGGTGGTGTTGGGCCAGGTGGTATTGGAGCAGGTGGTGTTGGTCCTGGTGCTTTTGGACCAGGTAGTGTTGGGCCAGGTGGAGTTGGACCAGGTGGATTTGGACCAGGCGGTGTTGGGCCAGGCGGTGTTGGGCCAGGCGGCGTTGGACCAGGTGGCGTTGGACCAGGTGGTTTTGGACCAGGTGACTTTGGGTCTGGTGGTGTTGGACCAGGAGGCTTTGGGCCTGGTAGTGCTGGACCAGGTGGTTTTAGACCAGGTGGTGTTGGACAAGGTAGTTTTGGACCAGGCGGTGTTGGACCAGGTGGTGTTGGACCAGGTGGTGTTGGACCAGGTGGTGTTGGACAAGGTGCTGTTGGCCCAGGTGGTGTTGGACCAGCTGGCTTTGGACCTGACGGAAGTAGACCAGGCGGTGTTGGACCAGGTGGAGTTATTTACAGACCAGGTGGTGTTGGACCAGATGGCGGAGTAGCTTACACACCCGGTGGTTTAGGACCTGGAGCTGTTGGTCCTGGTACCTATGGTCCTGGTGCTTATAGTCCAGGCGCTTATGTTCCTGGTGGTGTTGGTCAAGATGGTCTAAGACCAGGTATTGCCAGTAGACCAGGTGGAATCGATGTAGCTGGTCGCCAACCAGGTACTGCTGGTACAGGTTTTGCTTATGATGGAGCAGAAGGTACAACTGGTTACGGCCCAACAGATGGTTATGGTACTCGACCCGGTATAAGTGGCACTGGAATACCTGGAGGAGATCGATACTATGAATACGGTCGCCCTGGTGCTATTGGCATCCCAGGTGGACTTCAACCAGGTACATTAAAAAAAAACATTTATTCACATTTTAAACTAATATCGGAAATGATGACATAAACCATCCACTTATTTCTTGATAGATACTTTTAAATCCTGTAAACTAGTTTTTCTTTTTATGGTGTAATGGTATTTTATAGGTAGTCAGCATGGTGTTCAGCGTCCAGGTTATGCGCCCGATGGAACAATCAGTACTGAAAATCAAATAGCGGGACAAGAGGGTCAGCAAATATTAACTGATGGCAGCATTCCATATGGTCCTGGATATAGACCTGGAACTGTTCCAGGAAGAACGGATGGAGTTGCTGGTGGTGAAGGATATATCGCCGGTGGTTTTACTCCAGGTTTGAGGCCTGGAGATAGAGTTGTTGGTCCATCAACTGGATATGACAGCACTGGAACAAGACCTGGTACAAGTGGTGCCATATACGGACCATCTGGAGAATTATATGGCCCTGGAGGAGTACCAGGAGGCGTTGCAGCAAGACCTGGAACCGGTTATGATCCAAGTACTGGTCTCGTATATGGTCCTGATGGAACAATCAGTGGAGGCACACCCGGATATGGTCCTGGTACAGTAATAACTGATGGTGGTGTGTATCGCCCAGGTGTATATCGGCCAGGTGCTGGTCTTGACGGATCGGGACTACCAGCGGGTGCAGGTGATGGTGGATTATATGGACCGGGCCAAACTGGTCTATATGGCCCAGGAGCTGATGGTCAAGGTGGAGTAAGACCAGATTCGGGCGGAATATATAGCCCCGGAACTTATTTGCCAAGCGGTACGATTACTTTTTATTCAAATTGACTAAAATTTATTGCTAAATAAATTGTTTATTATTTTCAAAATTCAAGGTCCTACAGGTTTAGCTACTGGACCTGGTGTTGCTGGTGGTGTTGGTGGTGTTGGTGGTGTTGGTGGTGTTGGTGGTGTTGGTGGTGTTGGTGGGGTTGGTGGAGTTGATGGAATTGGTGGAGTTAGTGGGTCTGGCGGTGTTGGCGGTGTTGGAGTTGTTGGCGCTGATGGAACTATTTCTGGAGCTGACGACGCTTTTTCACAAGCCGAATCAACGGTTAAAGACGGCCAAGCTGCGGCCAGTGCTATGGGCAAGAAAAACGGAGGCACTGCCAAGACACAAGTTTCTGGAACATACACCTCCTCAGGCACTTTCAGTGCAAATGCTATGACATCTGATATCGACAGGTCAGCAAACGCTCAAGTAAGTGGCAGCGATGAAGGCACAATGACTCAAGCGCAAGGTCAAGGTGGTGTAGCACAATCCCAGACCCAAGTTCAAGTCAATTCAAAGACCGGCGGCACAAAGGCTTCTTCACAGAGTGGCGGATTTGTTCACCAGAGTCAGAGCGAGGTACGACTTAAATTAATAATTTATACATATGAGAACAAGTGAGCCTCTTTTAGGTACAAGCTAACGATAAAGGTGGCCTAGCTGATGCACAATCCAGTGGTCCAGGTCAGACATCATCCCAAGCTCAAATCGGCTTCAGACCAAAACAAGAAAATGAAGATGTTTCCGCATCTACAGGAGGTGGACAAGCTTCTGCCCAGTCGTCGGGTTATTCCGGGCAATCCCAATCACAAATTCAAGGGAAATCTAGGTAACAGCTATATGAACAGTTCATTTTTATCTTAAAGTATAATTTATCAACTACTTTCTCTAGTTTTGGAATCTCGTACCACGGCGCTGCACAATCGGCATCTGGAACAAAGGAACAAGTCGCAACTTATAGGGAACAAAATCGACAACTATTTCAGAGCATAAGCAACTTTGGCAATTCTGACAGGTCTGTCTACTACAGAAAGATGTCCAGACTTTAGACTTTTATCAACAAATTCTTCCTCTTTATAGTATTATCGACAAAGTAGACAGTGCATATGGCCCTTCAGATAATGTTCCCACCAACGATTTACAACTTCGCGCTTCCAAATCCAGCGATGGTAGGCTTCTAATATTACAGATCACAACTTTTTAATGATTTTATTTTTCTTTTAAATTTGTTTTGTAGTCAAACCTCTTCCACATCCAGCAAGTAAAGATTCAGATGATCCTGTAGATGAAGAAGAAGAAGAATATGCTGAATATGAAGATGATGATGACTATTACAATGAGAATCCCGTTAAAATGGAGCAAAAATCAAGCAAAACACCTTCTAGTTTAACAACAACTGTCAAACCTGATTCACTTCCAAAAACCTTCTCACAAAACTCACCTTCCCAAAGTCAGCAGGCTGCTGTAGCTGATCCCAAACATAAATACTCTCTTGTTCAGAAGCAAAACGGACGCACTGTCAACTACACTCCCAAAACCACAACAGAGTCCATTCCGAGCGGATTCCGGGGCACAGTAAATGTAGAAAAGAAATTCCATACCAAGTCCTTGCCTTCCAGCAAAGACGATTCGGATAGTGCTGAAAATTCGGCTGGTAAACTACCCGGTCCGGATAGCTATGTGACTGTTACAAAATCCATAACGGGCAGTTTGGATAACACGAAAAATCCTCCCGTAGAAAATAAGAACTTCCAATCAACGTATTACACGAAATCCTCAACATGTGGATACTTTACATTCTCTTGCAACATTGTCTATGGAGCAAATGGCCGAAGCAAAATCTGTAGACCTAAAGCGCCGACGAATGGCAAATGCTAGAGCAATGCACTTTTTTGTACTACTACTTAAGAATCAACAATTTAAGTTATCATAATATTTTTAATATGTTTACTAACTAATCAATATTGTTGCACACACTGTCATTTACAGCTCATGTAATGCACTCAGAGAATAGTTTCTTTTTTTTTTTTGTTTTGAATTTTTTCTCTTATTAAACATTGTAAGGTAGTCTATTTAAATTCCCAACGCCATATGCAAACTGTTACTGCCATAGATTTTAAACAAAATGAAAACATTGTATTTAAGCGGATGTAATTGTACAAATAAAACAACAAAATAGAAATTATTTCACAATATTTTCTCTTGCTATTGATTGGCAAAATTAAAATTCCAGCTAGCATAGCATAGGTCTTAAGGCAACAGATCTCTATCTGATACTTATTTACCGATTTAAGGAACATTTCGGACTGGAACTGGGCCTTAACCAATAAATATCTCCAGTAGTCAGGGTCTGTTGCCAACTGTCTCCAGATGGACACTCCAAGAGCGTTCTGGTCCGAAAGGTTTTCTCTAGGATCTGCCATCCATAGTGTAAATATTTGGTAAATTGTGAATCTACCAAACCTATAACTGCATTGAAAGGAACCGATCAAGTTGTTTACAAAGGCTTCCGTGCGTTCACACAACGCTGCAGACAAAATCATGTACGCGATGTCAAAGATTCTTTTAAATGGGGCAAATGATGCTAGGATTTCATTCAGCAGCAATTCTTTCATCTTTCCTAAGATTAAATTGTGGAATATAGTTGGTGCACGTACTCTACCTACCAAGGAATTTCCTGCTTCCGAAATGATGCCGCTTTCATCGCCGTAATTTCTATCGTGTGGTATGTCGGACAGCGGAAATTGGATCGTCTCGGTCATTTCACTACCTGCAGAAGTGTTTAAGTTGTAAAGTTGTTTACCTGGAAGAGAATACCACAAGAAACGCTAGAGGAAATTGAAGGATGTTGTATGAAGAAAGAAATTCAAAAATATTACTATAAGGTAAAAGTAAGAGCAGAGCCTGTAGGGATGGAAAAGCGAACCAAGTGGTAGATTCGCAACCAATGCTGATAATTTGGATGCACTGATGATATTGAGCGAATTATTGTCCACTTGACATTGATGAAATGATAAAAGCCATATCCAACTTGCCAATTGCCAACTGCCAACTGCAGCCGCCGAACTGCAAGATTATCGTCTAGGTGACCTTCTGTACTATACAATCGCCCAAACCAAGTGATCGATTCATTTTAGTGTGGTTTCGGGCCTGCAAAGTCTACTGTCATCTCGATTTTTACATTACCGGAGACCTCGGAAATACCCTCGAATTGCAAATTGACACCAAATTCCAAATAATGGCTCAGGGAAAATGGGACACAGAGATAAAGAAAAATGTTTGGGCTCAGTGGTTACTTCGCTCCATGGGTGGCATCCATAGGGAGAGTAAATTCTTAGTGGAAGTTGGCTTGATGTTGATTTCTAGTCAACTACTCGTCTTACTTGATTTTCGTTAACTGAAAAAATGGATGATATGTCTTTCGGGCGAGGCTGGGATTCGAACACCGAACCTTCCGATTTGGAAGCCAGTCCACTACCACTTGAGCCACGGCCACCAGCAATGCGGGCCATGACTACAAGTACATACGTACATACCACCTTGATCAAAATTCCTGGAATTTATTCAGAAAATTAAAAATACAAGTTTATTCATCTAAATCTATATTGTCCCCTTCAGAGTAATCCCCATCGACTGCAACACACTTATGCCAGCGCTTGATCCAATCCTCGCTGTATGTCCATTAGTGCTTCCTGCGATTTTTCCATTCCTCTCGGATGCTGAAACGCGTTCCCCGTAGTGGTTTTTTAACTCGATTGAACAGAAAGAAGTTACAGGGAGACAAATCAGGTGAATTCGGTGGCTGTTGGATGGTATTTGTTGCATTTTTCGTCAAAAAATTACGAATAATGATGGCACTGTGCGACGCGACGATGCGTTATCATGGTGCAAAATCCACGAGTTTTCTGCCCACAATTCTGGTCTCTTTCGGCGAATTGCTTCTCGCAAACGTCGCATAACGCCCAAATAATACTCTTTGTTTACTGTCTGGCCTTCTGGCAAAAATTCATGATGCACTACACCGTTGTAATCCATGAAAACCGTGAGCATTGCCTTCTTTTTTGACTGAAAACGACGTGGTTTTTTTGGTCTCGGCTCATTTGGTGAACGCCATTCACTTGCCTGATGTCTGCATTGCATGTAGTACTCATTACTCTCCAGTAATGACCCTTTTGATGAATGTGGGATCGGATTCAGCCTCGCAAATCATCTCTTTTGAGACGTCAACACGGTCTCTTTTTTGGATGAAATTGAGGTCTTTTGGCACCAACTTTGCTGCTACACGACGGAAACCCAAATCATTAACCAAAATGTCTTGGATGGATCCATAGGCAATGTTCAAGTCCTCCACTATCTCTCTGATGGTTAATTTGCGGTTATTTTCCAACATTTCTTTTACTTCATCAATGTTTTCGCCGGTTTTCGATGTCGATGGTCTGCCACTGCGTTCATCTTCGATTGACTCACGACCACTTTCGAACCGCTCGTGCCACTGGTAAACGACCGTTTTCTTTAGAGAATCGTTGCCGAAACACTTTTCCAACATTTGCGCGCCATTAGATCCGTTTTTTATGCAAAATTTAATACAAGTTCGTTGTTGCAAATTTAAATCCGTTTCTAAAATTGTAAAAAATCTCCAACACACACAGAGATAGATGTACTCTTGGCTACGTAACTTTTGCAAATGTCAAGCTATGACGCTAAGATTTAGAGTCAATGTCAACAACAGATTTACCAACTTAACAAAAAAAAAACAGAACTCAAATCGGAGCAATGGGAGCGCCACACGGGTGGTGTCCCCCAGGAACTTTTTGATCAAGGTGGTATGTAAAATCATACATAGCTGCATGTGTTCACCTCTGCTACAACAAACGATCGCCAGGAGCATCAGAAGGGCAGTTGCACATATACGATGTCAGCCCGATCCCTTTCCGTACCATCCGACCATCTTCGTCCATTTCCAAAAAGTCGTCGAGGAAGAACTCATGTTTTGGGGATCGCTAATGCTTTAGTAAATACGAGTATGTGGTTATCAAAGCAATGAGGAGCACGAAGGCAAGACCGGTAATTGAGACTTTAAATGAATTAACTTGTTATTTTGGTTTACCAGATGTTCTGATAAGCGACCGTGGAACAGCTTTCACGTCGAAAGAGTTCGAGGATTTCTGCGAAAGGAACAGCAAACGGACAAATCGAGTGGATTAACCAGGCGATTCTCCGGTTTCTTCGGACTTCGAACAAAAGCGATTACGACTGGAACTTAGAGATAAGAAATCTACAATGGGTTATTAACACGCAGTGCAACACAACAACGGAATTTTATCCAGCTGCGCTCGTATTCGGCTTCAAGTTGAAAGACATCATTATCAACCAGTTCGTTCAAGCTGTGCATGATGTCGATGACGAAGTACCTATAGGTGCGAAACGAGAGATTCCAGCAAATTTATAGGGAACGGGAGAAGTGTGCGATTCGACAGTAATCATAAGTGGCCTACAACATATCGATAGGGTCAATTAGTGCTCGTGGAGGCGGTTCCAAAGCCGAGTGATGAGTCTCACAAGTTGGAACCACGGTACAAAGGACCATACATAGTGAAATGATGTCTGAGGTATAATCGCTACGTTTTGGAGGAGGTCAATTCTCTAGGTAAACGTCGCAAATTCACAACAGTCATGAGCAGCGACAAAATTAAGCCTTGGTGTATTCTGGGACCAGAGATAGAAAGCGAAGACGATGATGAAGAAAACGACCCTGAGGAGCCGACGACGTCTCCAGTGTCAGGTTTCGCCGAGCAGTCACTAACTGAACAGAACCCTGCATCTAGGGCAGCCAACTTCAACAACATTGAAGTGTCATTTTCAAATAAATACAACTTAACGGACGTTTGTGAATTAAAAGAGAGCGGCTGCATTTTATTTCTGATCAGTATTAAAAAGAGCAATATTCTGACACATGTCTTGTTGTAAGAATGACTGGTCTTCGTCGTCCAAATTGAGAGCATCTTCAGTAGTGACACTGAAACTCCTGCACTTCACTTTTCAGTCAAATGAAATATTCTACGTCCTTTACGGGCCTAAAACAATGAGAATCAGTGTATAGTATAATCATGAAACACATTATGCGAAATGTTTATAAGGCTGACTTTTCACGCATATTGGGACACCCGTGTCCCTTACAAAATATCTCGTATTTTAGTCACTTCAAAATTATTAATAACAATAAACTAACAATTATTACTTACCATTTTAATAAAATCAATTACAAAAGAGCTTTGAAAGCTGCAAACATTTATTATAATTCACCTGAAAAAAATGTTGCAGAAGCGTAGCAAATTACCAAAAAGGTATATGCAATTTTGTTTTTTTTTTTGCGCTGAGCTACCAACCTTAAGCAAACACAAAAGTAGTTGTCAAAACAATTGATACTTGTTGCATGTAATGTCAAAATACTGCGTTCTTTGGGAAAAAGTCCGTACAGTAGAAGCTCTTTATTCGCGCTTCCTTCATTCGCGTTTTCACTATTCGCGGATTTAAAAAATTCGACCCAATTCCTATATTCGCTGCTAAACATTCCTCGTATTCGCGGATCTAATCGGTACATTGGTACATGCATATTAATAAAAAGGATTCAAATGGACTAATAAAAAAGTAAAATAGACATTATTACAATTATACCTAAAGTATATACGAGGGGCGTTCAACATATTCTCGGTATCGGGGTGAAGCTGTGGTTGTATATATAAATTGACTTATTTATCAAGTAATACTATTATTTTAGTGCATTCATGTAAAATTTCATATAAATATGATTATTAATTCGCGTTTTATCTCTAGTTAAACAGAATCATAATGGCAACTGAGACGATGATGGTGAAAATTGAGCATCGCGCTGTAATTAAATTTCTCACTAAGCAAGGACAAAGTCAAAAAACTATTCATGAAGAGATGGTGGCTGTTTACCAGGGTTCCGCACCTTCATTATCAACTGTGCAAAAGTGGTCAAGTGAGTTCAAGAGAAGCAGAGAGAGCATTGAAGACGACCCCCGCTCCGGCGCCCCGGCTACTGCTTGTACGGGAGAAAGCATCAAAGAAGTCGAAAAACTTGTTCTTGAGGATGCCCGAATAAAGGTGAAAATGATGGCAGAGATCACCAAGCTTTTAATTGGTACCATTCACACCATTCTTCATGACCATCTTAACCTTTCAAAGGTCAGTGCAAGGTGGGTGCCACGAATGCTCACAGCGCCTCAGAAAAAAGTGAGAATCGCATGCTGGAGATGTGTAGTGAGAACGCGGACGGTGTTATGGATCGAATTGTTACCGGGGATGAAACATGGGTCCACCACTATGACCCTGAAAGCAAACAAGAGTCCATGCAGTGGCATAAAAAAGGAACAGACCCCCCGAAGAAGTTCAAAGTCACTCCGTCTGCCGGGAAGCTCATGGCCACAGTTTTTTGGGACTCAAAAGGAATCTTGCTCATTGAGTACAAAAAAAAGGTGAAACCATCAACGCCACATCCTACGCTTCCACTTTGCATAATTTGCGGGAAGAAATTAAAAAGAAAAGACGGGGTAAACTCGCAGCGGATGTGTTGCTTCTTCATGACAACGCTCCTGTTCAGACGGCGAGAGTTTCCAAGGCTGCTGCGCGAGAAGAAATCCAACACCCACCCTATAGTCCAGACCTTGCCCCTAGTGATTATTTCCTGTTTCCGGATTTGAAAAAATGTCTTCGTGGAAAAAGATTTTCGGATGATGAAGAACTCAAGTCGGTATTTTGCAGAGAAAGAGGAAATTTATTTTTTTGAGGGTTTAAAAAAGCTTATCTCAAGATGTAACAAATGCATTGATGTTAGGGGAGATTATGTTGTTAAATAAAAATTTAAATTGAATTCGCACTTTCCTTCATATCGATACCGAGAATATATTGAACGCCCCTCGTATGTTGTTAAGTGATATCGCCGCTGTATTGGTTCAGCCTTTGACACAAGCCGTTTCGCCGCGGTCGGCGTTTGTGAAAATGTACAGAGGTTGGCCAAGTCATAAGAACGGTTTAAAAAAAACGGTTTTTATGTTAAGTATCCTTAAATACCAATCAACATAGCGAAGAAGTATTTTGTCTAATTAATTCCGGGAATTTCAAAAAATCTTTTAAGGATAGGTCAAAGCAATAAAATTTGGAAAAAACCCCTTTCGGATGTAATTAAGCGGAAATTCCGGAAATTTAAACAAGTATGCTAATGACTTGGCCACCCTCTGTAAACAAACAGTAAGAGCCGCTTTGCGTGTTTTATTGTTTCATCTTTCCATTCGTTACAAAAATTGTGATCGAGTAACACGTCTTTACCGCTGTCTTCCTAATTTATTGGGTATATAATTTAATTCGTGCGGTTTTTTTTTTTTCAAAATTTGAACGTTTATTTAAGAAAAACATGTACAATAGTATTATTCAAAGTATGGCCCATCTGAAGCTATGACTTTTTCCCATCTTTCTGGAAATTTGTGGATCACATCCCAAAAGAACTGCGCCGGCTTGGCAGCCAAGAATGAATCAAGCCAATTTTTGATATTCTGCTCTGATGTGAACCATATTTCAGTGAGGGCGTTTTGCATCGACCGGAACAAATGGTAGTCAGAAGGGGCAAGGTCTGGGCTATAAGGCGGGTGAGGTAAGACTTCCCATCCACTGTTTTCCAAATAGTTCTTAACCGGAATAGCAACGTGGGGCCGAGCGTTGTCATGATGGAAAATTATTGCCTCGTGTCTGGTCGTATATTCCGGGCGTTTTTCGGCCATTGCTCTCTTCAAATGGATTAATTGTGTTCGGTAGCGTTGTCTATTGATGGTTTCACCCGGTTTTAGCAACTCGTAATACAGCACACCCATCTGATCCCACCAAATACAGAGCATTACCTTCGCGCCATGGATATTCGGCTTTGCCGTTGATTGGCCGGGTTTCACATATGATTTTTTGCGCTTGGGGTTGTCGTAATGGATCCATTTTTCATCACCAGTAACAATCCGATGCAAAAATGACTTCCTTTTGTGGCGTTCCAGCAGCATTTCGGACATGCAAAACTGCCTTTCGACGTCTCTCGGCTTGAGTTCATGTGGAACCCAATTTCCTTGCTTTTGAATATATCCAGCTGCTTTTAAACGTTTTGAAATGGCTGCTTGAGTGACACCCAACGATTCTGCGAGCTCTTCTTGTGTTTGGCAACAATCTTCATAGAGTAATGCTTCCAGTTCTTCATCTTCAAACTTTTTTGGCTGCCCAGAACGTTCATCGTCTTCCAAGCCAAAATCACCACTTTTAAATCGTGCAAACAACTTCTGGCACGTTCGCTCAGTTAGCGCATGTTCACCATAAACTTCCACCAAAATACGATGACTTTCGGCAGCAGTTTTTTTCATATTAAAGTAATGAAGAAGGACTTCCCGCAAAAACACTTTTTCAGGCACAAAGTTCGACATATTTGAGTGCAAAAAAAATAATTGTTGTTTACGCTTCAAATGAATGACATATATTGAAATGACGTACAATGACAGTAGCTTTCCAACGCATGTTCCAATGGAATAATAACAATAGAATAATACAAGTTACGCCATCTCTTAGCAAACCGCACGAATTAAGTTATAGGCCCAATACTATATATATAATGTCGACTAAAAAAAATTAAAAAACGAGTTTCAACTCGAAAAAAATCTGTGTTACCGCTTAAAGTGAAAATAGAAATGCTTGATCGTTTACGCCTTGGAGAGTCGTTTGCATCCAAATCACGCTCAATTGTACGATCGATAAAAAAATCCTAAGATAAAAAAGGTCGTCTGTAGCTTCAACTTCACTGTCAGCGAAAATTGTTCGTGATCCAGCAATAAAAAAAATGGAAGACCGCAAACCAAAAAAGGGTGCCCCTGAGTGATCCCATGGTGCGGGAGAAGGCAAAGCGTTTTTACTCACATTTTATAGAACCTGATGACAGTTGTGGTGGTGAATGTACAGATGGAGGATTTCAAGCATCGGAAGGTTGGTTCAATAAACTTAAGGTGAAACAATCATTGCATAGGATTAAAATCGTTGGAGATGCTGCATCTGCAGACATTGCTGCAGCAGAAAGATGTCCAGAAGAATTTGCAAACCTAGTAGCTGATGGATGATACAAACCTGAGCAAATATTTAATGCAGACGAAACTTCACTGTTTTGGAAGAGAATGTCAAACAAAATATTCATTTCTAAAAGCAAAAAGTCTGCCTCTGGATTTAAGGCAGCAAAGGATAGGATTACACTGTTGCTATGTTCTAATGCATCTGGAGATTGTGTCATTAAACCACTGATTCTTTACAGATCGTTAAATCCTCGTGCTTTAAAAAATCAAAACAAGGACGACCTGCCAGTGTTATGGCGTGCTAATAAGAAATGGTGGGTTACAAGCGCTATTTTTTGTGACTGGTTCCGGAATTGTTTTGTGTCTGAAGTTGAAACTTATTTAAAAAAAAAAGGAATTAGAAATTAGACTTTAAAGCAGTTCTAGTTTTGGACAATGCACCAGGTCATCCTCGCGAACTTAAAACTATGCATCTAAATATAAAAGTGACATTTCTACATCCCAACACAGCGGCTTTGCTTCAACCTATGGACCAAGGAAGCTCTATTACATTACACGGACCTTCAAAATCATATTGGATAATATGGATCCTGATATGAATGTTATGGAATGCTGGAAGAAATTTAACATAGCAAAATGCATCGTAAACATAAAAGAATCATTGGAAGAACTGAAGCCATACACATTGAAATCATGCTAGAAAAAACTGTGGCCTGCTCTGACTGCGGAAAATAACGAAGAATCTGTGCAAATTCAAACTTTGACTGCAAACATAGCCGGAATTGCAAATGGAACAGGACGAGATGGATTCGAACAGATAGAATCAATTGACATTCAGGAGTTCGCAAGTTCGCTTGAATCGCAAGACGATGATTTGACTGAAACCGACTTGGAGGAAATGTTAAATTCACAGCCCATTGAAGAAGAGGCTTCAACACGCACTGGAAACGTAACATTTAATTTGAAAAATCTTAGTGAAGGTTTAAGAATGACAAATGAGTTTTGTGATTTCTTTATGCAAATTGATCCGTCTACGGAACGAAGTCTTATTTTTAAGAGGCGAATTGCTAATGCTAATATCGGTTTCAATTGAAGGAGCTTTTAAGAACTGCCAAGCAATAAAAAATTACAAAATTCTTTAAACCATTGCCTAAGTCTGAAGATAATAATTAATTAATATGGTCAAAAACTTCAACAAAATTCACTTTTTTATATACGACAAGTTTCCGACCGCAACGTCAAAATAGCGGCACTCGTCAATAAAAGCTAGTGAATGCTAGTTGTGCATCTTTTGACAGTTACTTACCGAAGTTTCAGTCATTTTGGTCATGCAGTTTTTAATTGACAGTCGTTTGAGTGAGTCGATGTGAGTGTTTTTTGTGACAATGGAAAAAATTGAGTGTCGAGCTATTATTAAATTCTTGTTTTTGAAAGGCAAATCAAAAATGACTTAGACTCTGTGTATGGGGACTCTGCACCATCATTTACCACAGTGAAATTTTGGGCAGCTGAATTTAAACGTGGCCGTAAGAGCTTGGGAGGTGATGAACATTCGGGACGTCCAAAAACTGCAACCACTGACGATAACATTGCTAAAGTTCACCAAATCGTGTTAGACGACCGCCGAATTAAAGTGAGAGAGATAGTAAAGGTTATGAAAATGTCCAAAGAACGTGTTTGCTACATATTAAATCAAGATTTAAGCATAAGAAAGCTGTGTTCGAATGAACATTTCCAACGCTCATTTCCGGCGCAGTTTAGGCGCAATAAATCCAAGTTTTGGCGCCGATTAATTACTGTAGATGAAACTTGGATACACCATTATATGCCCGAAATAAAAATTCAAGTCAAAACAGTGGACTGCAAAGGGCGAGCCGGCTCCAAAAAACGCAAAAACTGTTTTTTTCGGCTGGGAAAGTGATGGCGACTGTTTTTTGGGATAGTAAAGGAGTTATCTTAATCGATTATCTTCAAAAAGGAAAAACAATTACAACAGCATACTACGCACCATTACTTGCCAAGCTGAAGGCAGAAATTGAGGAAAAACGGCCACATTTGCAGAAAAAGAAAATCCTGTTTCGCCAAGTCAACGCGCCGTCTCACACCTCAGTGCTTGCCATGGCGAAAATCCATGAATTACGCTTTGAACTGGTTGACCATCCGCTTTATTCACAAGATCTAGCCCCAAGCGACTTCTTTTTGTTCCCTCATCTAAAAACTGCGCTCGGCGGACAGAGATTTTTGTCAAATGAAGAGGCAATCACCTTCGTGAACATTTAGTTTGCAGAGAAAAACGCCAAGTACTATTTGGTCGGGTTAGAGAGATGGTAGCATCGCTGGGAGAAGTGTGTAGAGACTATGTAGAAAAATAAAAAAAAATTTGAGAAAAAATGTCTTGTATAATTTTTTGGTCAGAAACTTTTCAGACAACCCTCGTATGTACTTGTTTTTTATTTTATATCCTCTATAATCCCATATAAATTAACATTCCATATTCACACTTTCGTTTCTGTATTCGCGGCATTTTTACGGAATATATACCCCGCGAATAAAGAGCTTTTACTTTAAATTATGGGGACACCGGTGTCCCATACGCGTCAAAGGGTTGGTAGAATCTGGTAAAAAAGAAAAACAACTCAGAAGATAATCGTCGGGCGCTCAAGGGGTTTTTGTACCCCAGCGCGGACGAAGGAAATTTAGGGAGGAAAAAAGGACAGGTACCGATGTACATTGTTTTTAAATGTTTGTAAGTTATAACGACCAGGAAACACAGAGGTCGACAGGGTCAGCAGGGCATTCCATAAGCGAGTTGTACGGCTTATTAAAGAGTCACGATATTTTAAAGTACGATACGGGTGTTACGGTTGAAAGTTTGAATGTGCGGAATGCTACTGGCGATTTCAATAGAGCACTGGTGGTGGAAATAGCGATAAAACAAAGTCAGACAGGAGACATTACGTCGGTGTTCGAGGGTGTCAATTGATTGACTGATATTAGTATCACCAATTAGTTTTATCGCACGGTTTTGAATCCTATCTAGCAGGTTCAGGGATGTTTAAGGCGCACCCGACCAGATGTGGGCGTTGTACTCCAATTTCGGGAGGAAAAACGCCTTATACAATACATATATTAAGGCCAATCAGAGGGGGTGAAGTATTTCTTACATCGCTTAAGCAAACCTAGACATTTCGCAGCATTTTTGGCGACATCGAATATGTGTTCATTCCAACGTAAGTTGTCACTGACACGCATACCGAGGATGGAAAGTTTATCGGTTTCGATGATTTCGCCTATTTCCTCCAATTCCGCTTTGATTTTCTTTGTGAATAAAAAACAAATTCCACTCATCTATAATATTTTGTTATTTTATTTATTTTTTGTTTTTGTTTTTGTTTTTTTTTGTTTTTTTGGACACAGCATTAAATTTCTATTTTTCTTTAAAATTTTATTTGTTCTTATTTTCATTTTTTTTTTTCAATTTATAGCATTGTTGATTCATTATTAGCTTTGTGTTGTATTTCTATTACAAGTTTCGGTTTTATTATTTTTCTTACATACGAGTATGTTGTCGTTTTCCCATATTTTCTCTATTGTATTTAATATTTAATTTAGGTTGGTTTTTTTTTGTTTTTTTTTTAATGTAACTTATGTATTTGTGTTTTTTTTTTACAAATTCAGAATTATTTTCATAAATGTCACTTTTGGGTTATAATTATAATTTTAATTATTATTGTAGTACACTAAACATTTTTTTTTAAACAGCCATAAGTTAAATATATTTTTTTTTTAATAATTATAATTTAATATTAATTTGTTGTTATATGTTTTTTTTTTTGTTTTTGTTAAAATCTAAAAACACACATTACATTTAAAGGTACGGAAATATTTGTTGTTGGTGATTTGTTAATTTTTTATTTTTTTTGTTTGAATTTATATCTTTTTCAGAATTTAAAGTAAAAAAGAGAACGTGTGGTAATATAAAATTTCGTTTTGTTCTTCTTCTTATTTCGTATCAATATATCATCTACTTTTATTCATTTTTGTCTACTTATCAAATCTTTATCATTTTATTGGTAAGAAGAAAATGTCGAAATTAAATAAAATGAAAATGAAAATCGAGGGCAGTAAATGGGGGTCTGTGATATTAAATTGATCTTTGATTACTGAGCTTTGCGATAGTTAATTTTGGTTTTTTTTTTTTTATTTTATATTTAATTAAACTTTACAATTAATTATATGGCAAATATTTAGACACATGTAGACAATGCAATATTTGATATTTTTTTTAAAAAAAAAAAACAAAAAATTCTAAACACAATTAGTACATAGTTGATTAGTAAGATATTTATCTTTTCATAAATTACACGAAGAGAATGTTATTTTTCTTTAAGTTTTGAAACATGTATAGTTTTTTTTTTTTTTTGGTTTGATGACATTAGACACAAATTTATTAACATTGTCTTTTATATAGAAAGTTTGTTTTTTTAAAAATTTGATTAATCATTTTACGTAAACAAATAGAATATTCCACCCGTACATATAGATGATAGATTGTTTTTGGTTTTTCATTTAATAAATATGCAATGTTAAATGTTTAATTTATTATTAATATTTGTTTTTTTTTTTGTATATGTATGTATGTAGGTACAAATAATTTTTCCTTTTAACAATTCAAATTTTTTCTTTTTGTCTTGTGTTTTTTTTTTTTTATTGAAAGTTTAATGAAATTGTAATTTGTTTTGTTTTGTGTGTAGTATACTAAATTTTAATTATTTTTTGTATATAATATATTTGCAATATAAAAATATTTATCAATTTACAATTTTTTATTTTTGTTTTTTTACTTATTTCACTACATAAAAAATATTATTTATTGTGTAATACATTTTTTTTTAAATTTAAATTTTTCATTTTCACATTTACAAACAAAAGCTATAAGTTTCAACTATATACAGGGTTTTTTTTTTTGGTTTAAATTTTATTTTGTTTTTAGAGATTATTTTTAATTTTGCACTACATCGACTTTTGCAAGATTTTTTTTTGTATATTGTATGTAACACATTAATATTTAAAAACCAAAGAAAGAAGTGGTTAAGTTTTTCCACTGTCTTGTATCGATTTGAGGGGGAAAAATTGCACATATAAAATCTCAGTACATTTATTATATTCATATTTATGTATATGTATATATAATTTATTCGTTAATTTTTGTTTTTTTGTTTTTTGTTAAGAAATTGTACATTTTCTCTGTTGTTGTCCAAACACACTAACTATTAGTAAAAGGCTATATATTTACACTAGAAAGTTAGTTAATTTTAATTTATAGGTGGCAATAATAGATGTATAAATACTGTGGTGATAAACGTTAGTTTTAAACTATTTTCTTCTTTTTTGTATTATTAAAATCTGTGAAATTATTTTTTATTTTTGGTTTTATTTTCTATCGATTCAGCCTATGTTGCGTTTCACTATTTCTAAGTGTGTAATTCTATCGGGGAAAATGCAAACAACTAATTTTGTTTTGTTTTTAATCGGTTTTCAGAGTTTGGACTTTTGTTTTTGTAATTTTATTTATTCCTTTATTATTACTATTATTTCACATTTAACGCATAATCGTACGTCTTGGTTTTTTCTTTTGTTTTTTTTTTTTTCATTTCATATCTTCTAGTACTTATTGGACGGGTTTTCAATCTTGTTTATGTTGCTTTAGATATTTAATTTAATTTTTTTTTTGTTTTGTTATTTATGTGGTTGTTGTATTTTATTTAAAACTTAAGTGTTGGTAGAGTAGAAGTATAAAATAATATAATAAAGTATATAAATATATTTATTCATTTTTGTTTTTGTTTTTTTTTTTGCAAAATATTTCGCATAGAACTTATTAATGCAGTTAATATATTTGAAGCTCTTAATTGCATTGTTGGTCTTTTTTTTCTAAATTTTCTTTTAATAATATATATTTCGATGGCTTGTTTTTTGTTTTTTGGGAAAAATACACTTTTAGTTTTTTAAGGTCGGCCGAAAGTTTAATTGGACAGTGGGTGTATATTTGTTAAGCAAGCGATGAAGCTGCATTTTCTTTACATGACGATATATAAAATATTAAAAATAAAAATAGAAATTAAGTTATATGTTATTTTATTTTGTTTATTTGGTTTCTTGTAATTTTCCACAGTGACTTCGACAGCATAAGTTTGGCAGGTAAAAAATAAGCATATACTGTTGTGGCGAACTAATTAAGAACGATCGTAAGTACTGGCAACATCATCGCTCCAATAATAAGACAGGTGGCAACCAAAATTAAAAGCACCGATATCTATTCAGTCATGTCTCTTTTCATGTTAAACTGTAACTATCAATGTTATTGCACATTATTTAACAACTTAACCCTCTACTGCATGAATTAAATCCTGACCAGGAAAAAAATTAAAAACTCTTAAATTTTTTTTGTTTAAGAGTTTTGGACCAACTTTTATTAAAATAAATTAAAAATTGTTATTTAGTTTAAAAAATAAAAAATCAAGCTATAAATGGCTTCGTATGCATTAAGAGTTACGAGAACAGTGCAATGTTTATGTTATACAATACATTTATCAGATCTGCTTGCAATTGGCTTTCTGCAACGCCAACCACCTTTTCAAAAGTGATTTGTTTGTTTTGCGTATATTCTCAAAAAACGGCCAGTTTTGAAATCATATAATGGCAGGCGGAAGTCATTCTGACTGAGCCACACGTTTACTGAGCATAAATCGTCATGTGAAAATACATTTTCCTTTAGCACTTTTTTTGACCGTAAAGGGACTCTGTGTAAACCAATCGTGGAATCGAACAAATTAACGTCACCCATATATTTGTTATAAGCCTCGACAGCTTGAGGAGTAGGAATATCTCTACAAAATTTTTTTCTTTCCCTGTTGGCTTGCTTTCAACACACTGTGACAGCATGTTTGCAGCCTTGTTATCAAACTAGGATAGCAGTCCCAATTTCACTCCACCACCACCTTGTTTTTCCAGTTCCTTCTCTATTGACATTTTAGAGTTGGGGACTCCGTTTAGTCTGACTGCCCAAAAATGGTAATCCATTTTCGTACAGGTGAACTTGCAATTTGGGACTGTGATATCAATTATATCGTGAAAAAAATTAGTGGTTGACATGTTTAACCACCAATCGGTGTTACCTTTTTATTAT
The DNA here is from genome assembly GCA_963966105.1 of Volucella zonaria. Lineage (NCBI taxonomy): Eukaryota > Metazoa > Arthropoda > Insecta > Diptera > Syrphidae > Volucella > Volucella zonaria. The sequence continues at coordinate 115,590,223 of OZ014534.1, read as the reverse complement.
TTCCGACTGACCAACAGATTTAGTCCAATAAATGGCAGTTGAACACAAAACATGTAAATCACCATGTCAATGAACTGTTTCATTTCAGTTGTTATTACTCGTTTTCTGGCTTAGTTATGTTGTTTTAAAGAGCTTTTAAGTTTGACTGATCGAAGGCAAATTGAAGTAATTCCTCCGTAAAAAGGACGAAAAATAATCCCCTGTGTTTTCAGCCCAATCACCGATCCTGGCTATTCAATAGCGACCATTAATTGAAAATTCTATTCATCATGCGGATCCAAATGTTCTCTTCTCCAATACAAAATATTTTCAAGCTTGTCTTTTTTTGTTTTGAAGCCGATGCAACTACAATAGTTCGATTACAGACTCAGATTCGGTGTCAGTTTCGGGCACTATAAGGCAGTCGCTGTTTCTTAGTGCGGTCTCAAATGCCACATCAGAGTCTGCTACTTCTTCATTATCACTTTTAGATCAAAGTTTAAATTTAGATAAAAGTATAAATTATTCATCTTTGAAGAAAATTGAAATGAAATAAGCAAAAATATGAGAAAATTTTTTTCGAAAACGCAACTGTTAATGCATACGAAGCCAGATATGGCACCGCGAAGAAAATCACTCGTAAGGATGAACTAATACCACTTTTGCAATCAAAATTGATTCATAATATTTTAAACAATGTATTTTTTCTCAAAATAATTTTTTTGTTACCTATAGCGATTTTAAGTGCTAATTATTAAAATCGCTACTTATTTGTTACTTCCGTTTTTAGTGCGCGCTCGTGTTGGTATTCCACGTATAAATTAATATCATTAACTATAATTATCAGGCAGAAAGAAAAGTACCGTTTGTTTTGTAAAAGGATTGACAAACTAATGTTTCCATTAGTTCAGTTCATTTGGAAAAGGTTTTCTTGGAAAAATATGCGTCATAAAATGCAGAGCCATATTTGGCTTCGTATGCGGTAGAGGGTTAAATCGGTTTTTAAGCATATTGGTCCAGTATTCGCTTGGCGATATAATTACGTTAAGAACGTATCACTAAAACAGGTTTGTTTGTAGAATTTCGCTGCCCATGGAAAAACTATTTGGTAAACATACTAATTCATTTGAACTTAGTTTTCTGTTGGGTTTAGAAATATTTTGAGCGTGAAATGGTGAAAAACATGAGCTGCACAGCAGGCATGTGGGAAGCCATACTAAAACTTCGCAATATTGAAAGATTGTCTTATAATGATATCGGAAAAAAAACTTGATTACTCGAAAACAATGATTTTTAACGCCGTAACATATGTCAAGAAACATCGAACCACCGAAAGCGTAGAAAGACGTAAAAGACCTCCCAAAACGAATGAAGCTCAAGACAGGTTGATACTTCGCCCGGCAAAAAAAATCCTTTTTTGAGCTCGAACGGTATTCGGAAGGTAGTTTTTGGCGAGGACCCAAATACACTTTCTGCACGCTCCATTAGAGAGCGATTAAATGAAAGTCAGCTTTTTAGGAGATCAGCCGAAAAAAAAATTTCTCTCGCTAAAAAAACCGAAAGGCTAGGTTAGCTTTTGCAAAGGACCACAAACTACTCTGGAGTGATCTAAATCAATAGAATGAGTTCCGATGATAAACAGTATGTTAGACGGCCAGAAAATGGAGCATTCAATCCTAAGTCTACCGCACCACACCTCAAACATTGAGAAGGGAGTATTATGCTATGTGGTTGCATGTCTTTTAAAGGTACCGTACCGTTACACCGAGTGGAAGGTATAATGAATGCTCAAAGCTACATAGGATTACTTTAAAATGTAATGCTGCCCTATACAGAGGCATAATTGAAAGTAAATTGGAAATGTATGAAGGACAACGACCAGAAACATACTGCGAGGTCAACCAAACCATGGTTTCAGAATAATTCTGTGGATGTCATCGATTGGCCGTCATGCAGTACGTGTCTAAATCCAATCGAAAACCCCTGATACGAGTTAAAAAAAAAAAAGATAAAAAGCATAAAATTAGCAATAACAATGAATTCTATGAAATAGCAAGGACATTCCAAGAATGCAATAACACCGAAAAAAAAAGTCTGAACTTAATTTTGTCAATGCCAAAGCGATGTATGGCTGCAAATGCAAACAAAGGATTCGCGACAAAATATTGAGGAAAAACCGCGAAATAAAATGAAAAGTTTACATATTCTCTTATCGTTCTTAATTAGATCGCTATTTTGATTTAAATTTTATGTTTCTGTTATCTTTTACTACTACTCTTTTTGCAGCATATTGTCTGTTATTAAGTGATACATGGTACAAGAAAAAAATTTAACAACCCAAGATGAATAAAAATTTAAATAAAAATGTTAGAAAAACATGATTCCAGTGTACCGTTCTTAAGTAGTTCGCCACAACAGCTGTACCTATAAGTTTTCGATATATTGTATTTCAACGTTTTGTAAGCTCAGAAAAAGTTTTTGTCCTCCATGCCTAAATATAGTCAATTTATTATAATATATCTAGTCACATTTATCTGGCAGTGCTAAGAGGTGCTTGTTATTCCGGGTACGTGCTTTAGTATATCTTGAAGTGGAGATCAATTATTCACCTGTTTTATTCAGATCTCTGTTGAAAAATGTGCATTTTACTATAGACCACTTCAAATCCGCAAAACAGAATTCAGATTTAATAATAAATCCAATGATATACATATTTACGAGTGTAGTATGCATCAAAATGCCAGATTTAATTTGTAGATACTTTGATTAGATTGCTAGCTGTACACTAGGTATCTTATGTATGACAAAAAATAATATGAAACATATTAGGCCAACCACCATTCAGGAGCTATATGTACTCAATCTTCAAAAAAAAAAAATTATATAATACCGTTAGGAACAGAGTAGGTCCCTCTGAACTACAACACAATCTAAGAACGAAAGAAAATCGGGCAAAGCGTTTAATTTGTCAAGTATGTTATATTTAGCTTGTACGTTGTACGGCCGACTCATCGCGGAGACAATAGAGAATGTCATCACTAAAAATCCACGATAATCAATCGAAATCCCCTAGAATTTTATAGGTCTCGACTCTTGAGTACCAGCAAGAGATTCCTGTGTTTTTAGAGTTACCCAAATCTGAGATGGGAAATCTTTTCTCACAAACTTATAACAGAGAACGCTTGTCAATATATATTATTCTGCTAATAAATGTAGAGCTTGACATTGTTATTCTAAAGCGAGATTTCTGTTATTGTCCTGACATGAAACCTCGTATCTTTGTAACTGCTTCCGGCTTGTAGAATATATGTATAATATGGACTACGAAGTACCGTGCTAATTAGCTGAAAAATCTGCCAAAAATTTATCCATTTAGCAATCCGGCTTACATATAGCTTCCACATTGAAAACATGGCTTCAATATATGAGTACAGTTCAGTTGCAAATAAATAGTATTAATGCGCCCAAAAGAGAGGCACAGCGAACTAGTAGTAGTACCTACCGCCTGTCGGGAAGATGCTGGTAGAGTAACTTACAAACTGGAGAATGAAAAGTTCGCTCGCTTGAATGGAATACCAAGCTGGAGCTGTTATTTTGGAAAAGGACGCACGAAATCATCGCAAGGACATGGGAAGAAAAATACAGGTCTAATGTGAATTTAAAACTTACTGTGTCGACGACCGTGCCCACATATTGTATTTACAAATTTATACTATCGTCTTGAAAAATTTCGGGGACGACCAGTAAATTTGTTGTCTGCTGTCAGGTTAACTGCCTTACCCACGTTAAAGGATATACGACTATGTCTGTAAAGGAACAAAGAGCCTTGGATGTGAATAGAGAAAGTAATTATGCTATGCACGTGAAATTTAGCAGACCCTCAGTGACTTACATGTAGCTGAACAATTAGCGAAGGAATATTCCACTGAATGTCATCACAGCTGCCACACGTTTCCCACACTTCATCATCCACAAAGAGACCTGGCAGTCACCAAAATCAGTCATCGGAATACTGTCAATCAAATTGATCACCTAGCAATGCACGAATGACATGAGAAACCGACATTGACTGAGCTCGAATTTTGACGTCAAACGGCTGCGATCGCAAGAGACTGCCAGTATCATTTTGATCGAGTCTTCAAAAACCTTTTGAGAAGTCCTATGTTGCTATCATTAAGCACAAAAAACCAGTCTCGATATTGTAAGCGAGTCATTAGAGACCCCGCATCTAATGTGCTAGGTTTCTTTTAACCACTGCAACTTGGTTTGACGGAAAGGTTTGACAAGTGCATGAAGCGAAACAAGAGACATACGAGTACATGCAAAACTACGCTGCAAAGAAAGCTAAAAACTCTTCACGAAGTCTTTGAGTAAAGATGTTTCCCTTCTTTTCAGCTTTTCAGAAAAAAAAAAGAAACTGAGAAGTGCTCAATCAAGTCCATGGGGAGATGAGATTTACAGAAATAACATTCGGGAGATACTACCAAAATATAATACGAATTTCCTAGGATACCAATACCGAACGGAAGCATATAACGTTAAGGATCGGAATAAGCCATATTCGGTGATTCAAATTCGTAAGGACTTCTTCTGCTCTCGGGTAGAAACGATGATCGACAACAGCTTCATCCATGCGACCAAGAAGAAGCAGGGATACCAATATCGAAAGCAAAGGTCAATAACAGACGAACCTACTGCCGAATTATCTAAAGCAGCAGGAATTGATTTTGTAAGAACCACACACTAAATCACCTGTAAAATTTATTGGGATGAATGAGAATATTCCAAGTAAACGGAATCTTAGCATCATCTTTCGAAATGCTTAAAATCCAATATCAACAATCTGTTAGAACCTTATGAGAGTGGTTTAAGATCTGGTAAATTCACCATGGAACAAATTTTCAGCTTACGCCGGATCTTGGAAATATCCCAGGAACTACAAATCGATACCCACCACCTGTTATTAATTTAAAAACCGCACATGGCCGCATATTATAGATATGACGCCATGTCAAGTTTTTCCATTCTTACCGAATTCGTTCATCAGTGTGTAGGATAACAGCGCAGCCATTTGATGTCAACAAGGATTTCAGTAAAGTAACGCACTGTCACGTAATTGAAAAAATTGTGCGTGACTCTTAGGCCAGTACCAGGCCACACAATATTTCAGAAGTCGGTGTAACTATTGTACAAGGTGCCGCAAAAGTCATCACCCTACCGGAAGGTGGTATAACTTTTGCAAATGTCAATTCTACTTTGACATTTGTTAACTAAACAGATACAAAATACATGTCAACAAGACATGAATCGCTATACTCCTAAAGAACGCGGAATAGCCGTTACGATTTTTTTGCGGAATAATTCGTCAGTGGTGTTGTCTCAGCGTGAATTTCGACGCAGATTTCCCGCTCGTCCGACACCAACTGGGCAAACGTCGTAGTGTAGCCGCTCTCCTAAAAGAGTATGCAACAAGACGAGATGTTGTAAGGTCTGGTCGACCCCGGAGCAGCCGTTCTGCTAAGAATATCACAGCTGTGGTCGAAGATATCGCGGGGCACCTCGGAGTATCGACCAGACGACGTGCCACGCAATTGGACATCAATCGGCGGTCTTTACAGAGTATACTGATGAAAGACTGTAAGATTTTCCCTTACAAAGTTCAGACAGTGAATCAGTGTTGACCGCCAAGCGCGTGTAACCTACGCCCAAGCCGTTCTGGATCTCGACCACTAGGGAGACAACTTTTCATCGAAAATCATCATTAGCAACGAGCCCCATTTCCATCTCTGTGGACATGTGAATAAGCAAAATTATCGCTTCCGGGGTACCGAAAATCCGAGTGTAACCCTTGAAGAGCTATTAGACCCACTCACTGCATGGTGTGCTGTTTACGCTGGAAGCGTCATCGGGCCTTATTTTTTCGAAAACCCCGCGGGTCAAATGACTACTGTGGATGGCAAGCGCTACAGAGCCGTGATCAACGGCTTTCTTCTTCCTCAATTGGATGAATTGGGACTGAAAAACATGTGGTTCCAAGAAGATGGAGCAACGCCGCATACTGCGCGAGCCACAATCGAAATTCTGTGGGCTGTATTTCCGGGTCGCCTAATCTCTAATCTAATTTTGGCGATTTGTACTGTCCGCCAAAATTGCCTGATTTAGCTGTTGCAGACTTATTTTTGTGGGGTTTTTTGAAGTCACGAGTCTATGTCAACAAACCTCAGACTCTTGAAGCTCTCAAAGAGAATATCCGTCAAGAATGCGAGGACCTATCGCCCGAAGTTCTAGCAAGAGTAATGGAAAATGCCAAAAATCGGGACTGAATGGTCATCATTTCGAGCGGCGCACAGTGCGGCCAAAATTAAAAAAAAAAAGTTTCTAGATAGAGTTTTTTCATCGTTGAGTTGGCTGAAGTAATCCTCTATGAAGTAAAACCGTTCTTAGTAACGTCCTATAGCCTGAGTTACCTGTTTTGTTTCAGTCGCAACGTGGCCTTCGCCCAAACACCATATTACTGTAGAAGCACAGGGAAAGTTATTCACGTGTGAAAGTTCTTGGAGTAAAGGGAATCTAACAAAACCAAATGGAATCTACGTCTAAATATCAATACCTGTAGCAGTCCTAGGAGAGAAACTGATAAGAATGTAAGAAATATAAAGTGGCAACAATAACTAGAATGTAAAGTGGCCACACTAGGAAAAGAGTCTGCCGGTAGGTAAAAGATTAGTCGTAAGTCAAACACTGTAGAATACAGACGCCTATAAGCAACCAAATAAAGAGCGTAAATTATTTTTTTTTAAAGGATTGTGTTTGTTTTATTCGCGATAAGACTAACGGCTAAAGAACTGAAACAAGATAACCAGAAGAAGAAAAAAAATAATAAAGAGTCAAATGAAAAACAAAATGATGGAAAAAATTCCAATGCAGGTCGGCGAGAACGCAGTTTCTCAGAATCCTCTGAACGAAGTAAGCGCAGGAAAACAGAAGAACTACTAGCGAATGTATCAACTGAAGCTCTCCTATACTCAGAGCAACAAGTAAATTGCGATCTGAAGGTAATACTGATTTTGCAAAAGTGCCTAAGAGAGTCCTACAAAATCTTCGAAATACAGAAAATCGTTGGAGTCAGCGAATAAAAATATACCTTTCACTAATGATGAAGCTTTAACATTGTTTATTGATCTTGGATTGTCTCAAAGTAAATATCAGCAGCTGCGAAATGCTCATGTGCCGAAAAAATCAAAGATGATTCCATCATAGAAAAAGCTACAGAAAGCTAAATTACAATGTTATCCAGCCGCAGGTTTTTCTTTCACTGAAAATGAAGCAGTTGCAATCTCTACTAAATCATATGATTGACCGCATTATTCTTCATCAAATGGAAGTTATAAAATTTTTATCTGAAAAACAACTAGAAAATTTAACCTTAATCGTTAAATGGGGCTGTTGTGGCAGTTCGGGACACAGTGAATATAAGCACAAGCTCGATGAAAACGATGTTAGTGACGAAAGTATTTTTTTCACCTCTCTTGTCCCATTGCCACTTGTACACAGAGGCTCCACGACGAAGAAAACTACAATAGTCTGGCCAATTCAAACTCAGCGTGCAAAAGAATCAGTTGGCTTGAAGAAAAAAACAACTAATGATACATATATGTAGAAAACCAGATAAATGATCTGAATCCATTTGCAACTACAGTTGACGGGAATATCGTGTGTGTTAAATATCAAGTTTTCGAATTATGGACACAAAATTGACGCCATATTGGATCCGCCATTTTATTTTCGTAATTTTGACGATGGATTCGTAATCAGCATCCCCGAAAACCCCCGAATACAAGGTTTCAGACCGATCCTACAAGTTTTCGAATTATGGACCCAAAATTGACGCCATATTGGATTCTGACGACGGATTCGTGATCAGAGACCCCGAAAACCCCCGAATACAAGGTTTCAGATCGATCCATTAAGTTTTCGAATTATGGCCGCACTGTGCGGCGGCCACTTAACCGACATCATTTTCTCGACTTAATGGAAAAAAAATTTAGACATCATCATCAATTACGAGAGTTGTCTGAAAAGTTTCGGTAAACATAGCGTCACTCGTCAATAAAAGCTAGTGAATGCTAGTTGTGCATCTTTTGACAGTTACTTACCGAAGTTCCAGTCATTTTGGACGCGCAGTTTTTAGTTGACAGTCGTTTGAGTGAGTCGATGTGAGTGTTTTTTTGTGAAAATGGAAAAAATTGAGTATCGAGCTGTTATTAAATTCTTGTTTTTGAAAGGCAATAGGCCTACGCAAATCAAAAATGAGTTGGACTCTGTGTATGGGGACTCTGCACCATCATTTACCACAGTGAAATTTTGGGCAGCTAAATTTAAACGTGGCCGTAAGAGCTTGGGAGATGATGAACGTTCGGGACGTCCAAAAACTGCAACCACTGACGATAACATTGCTAAAGTTCACCAAATGGTGTTAAACGACCGCCGAATTAAAGTGTGAGAGATAGTAGAGGTTATGAAAATGTCCAAAGAACGTGCTTATCACATATTAAATCAAGATTTAGGCATGAGAAAGTTGTGTGCGCGTTGGGTGTCACGTTTGCCTACGTTAGACCAAAAACGTTTTCGAATGAACATTTCCAACGCTCTGTTGGCGCAATAAATTCGAGTTTTGGCGCCGATTAATTACTGTAAATGAAACTTGGATACACGCCCGATTATACGCCCGAAACGAAAATTCAGTCAAAACAGTGGACTGCAAAGGGCTAGCCGGTTCCAAAAAAAAGCAAAGAGGTGTTTTTTCAGCTGGGAAAGTGATGGCGACAATTTTTTGGGATAGCAAAGGAGCTATCTTAATCGATTATCTTCAAAAAGGAAAAACCATTACAGGAGCATACTACGCATCATTACTAGATGGAATGAAAAGTGACATCCTTGACCACCAGAATACGCTGCTACTGTTTTTGTTTTGACAGCTGATTGTTGTTGACGTGTTTGGCATCATGTTGAGCATGGACAAAAACGGAAACAAAAGAAAAGTTGGATAAATATTATGGGGCTAATGCTCCGTCAGACTACACCGTCAAATATTGCTTTCGAGAGTTTCGTGGTGGCCGCAACTCCACTACTGATCAAGTCCGCAGCGGCAGGCCCTCCGATGCGGTTACAGAGGACAGTGTCAAAAACATACATGAAATGGTGTTTGCAGACCGCAAAGTGAAGGTGCGCGAGCTAGCAGATGCCACAAAGATTAGTATTGAGCGCACACGCCATGTTTTGGGCAATATTCTGCATATGAAAAGTTATCCTGCCGCTGGATGTCGCGAATGACCAAAAACACGAACGCGAGAGCACTTCGAAAGAGTGTTTGGACTAGCTGATGCGGAATCGGGCGAACTTTTGCCGTCGATTGGTAACTGGATTTGGATCCCTCGGATTATTATCTCTTCCCAAATATCAAAAGATGGCTCATCAATAAAAAATTCAGCTTACGCGAGGAAATCACCGACACCACGGAGGAGTATTTTGCAGACCTTCCTGAAAATTACTTTTCGGACGGGATCAAGAAGTTGGAAAATCGCTGGAATAAGTGTATCAAACTAAAAGAGGGACTATATTGAATAATATAAAAAAAAAAACATTTAAAAAAAAATGATTTTTTAATTCCCAAGGAGGTCACTTTCCACTTCATCTAGTACTTGCCAAGCTGAAGACAGAAATTGGTGAAAAACGGCCACATTTGCAGAAAAAGAAAATCCTGTTTCATCAAGACAACACGCCGTCTCACACCTCAGCGGTTGCCATGGCGAAAATTCATGAATTACGGTTTGAACTGCTTGACCATCCACCTTATTCACCAGATCTAGCCCCAAGCGACTTCTTTTTGTTCCCTCATCTAAAAACTGCGCTCGGAGGACAAAGATTTTCGTCAAATGAGGAGGCAATCACCTTCGTGAACAATTATTTTGCAGAGAAAAACGCCAAGTACTATTTGGACGGGTTACAGAGATGGTAGCATCGCTGGGAGAAGTGTGTAGAGTTACAAGGAGACTATGTAGAAAAATAAAAAAAAAAATTGAGTAAAAATGTCTGGTATCATTGTTTGGTCGGAAATGTAATCCGAAAGCAGAACCAAAGTTATCATACTCAAAAAACATTACAGCTAGAGAACATCGGGTGGCAACTTCTGCGTCACTAATGGAGGAATTTGTAAGCTGTCACTGGAGCGTTAGCGGCGATTCAAGCAGCGACGAAAAGAAGTGGTAAAGAGTATAAAACGAAATGTAACGTAATTACACTTAGACTTTGTTTCGCTGTAATATCAAACAATGCCGCTATTTCTTTGGACTACGAAAGCGACTGAGATATAAGTTGCTCTTAGCAACAACGAAGAATAAATATAAAACCTTACTGTATGGCACTGAAGCAGGATCTTTATCTAACGCGGATGAAAATGTGCCTTAGTGCTTCGAGTAATTATCGGCCCCATCTACTTAAATGGAATTTGGAGAGGAAAATATGACTGCAGAGCAATATTGACGTGATCAGAAAACGTGTCCTTAATTTACTCCGATAGCTAGGACATGATAAGTAAATAGAAACTACTAAATGTTGGAGGTAGAACGCGATCAAGGAATTCCTCACTTTAAGTTAAAAGTGGAACTTGTGGGCAAATTAACGCCAGCCTTAGGTACACAGACAATGTGGCGCTGCTGAAAATTAAACAAGTAATACAGAAATAAATCAGAGTTCGTTCTTATTGATTCTCAATCTTTGAAGTACTGCATATTGTTTAATACGTTTCGCACTTTTAGAACAAAAACTATTCGACTGTGTTGTATAGATGTTTTGAAAAATCATAGTCACTGTGGATATCTATTTCATAATTTAAATATTTTTTTTTATAAATTGTTCTTTTTTTCTGAAAAAACTCTATAAGCTTGATTTATTCATAAATGTTTGCAGAATTTAATTGAATTATTATTTTCTTATTAAATCATCTAAGATCTACTTATTTAATGTAATTCGTAGGTGGGAAAATATTCTTTTTTTAAAAACTACACTTTTGGTTTATTTATTATTATTATAATTATTATTATTTGGTTTCTTTGTTATTGATTCACATACAAACTATCGTAAGGTACATTATTTATGGAAATTGATATACGAAATTCTACATATAAACTTCTATCGTGCTTATAAAGTTTTCTTTCTTTTTTTTGTTTTCTTTTTTTTTTGTAAACATATATTTTAAATATGTAATTTAAATATAACTTATGCTTAGATATCCTGAAGCAATGATAACCAGTGTATTTGTTTTTTTTATCATTTATCAATTTTATCAATTACTATCTGTGTATAATATTATATAATGTATATTATTTGACAATTCTACAGCATATATTATTTGGTTTTCTGGTGAATATGTTGATCATTAAAGCGAGACGATTTAAATTGTATAATTTTGTTGTTTCTAATATATATATATATGTATGTATATATATATAAATATAAAAGAATTAGTTTTAAAATATATTTTAAAAATTAGTTTTTGTTTTTGTTTTTCTTTTAATTTGTATTAAATTCGTGCAAAAAGTAATTCCTAATTTTATTTTGGTTTTATTTCATTTTTTTTTTGATTTGTTTCTGTGAGATAGAAGTAGACTTTTCCTTTTTGTCTAAATAAATGTTGATTGATTTATTTTTTTTTAAATTTTTTTTTATATTTAAGTTTCTAAATTTAGTTTTTATTAAATAGAAGTCATTCGATCACCATCGTTAACTACTAAAATATATCATCAAACATGACTCTACTTTAGATAAATTAAACGAATTTATGTTTGTTTTTTTTAAATATACAATATTTACAAATACATACAATACAATTACAATATAGAGAAGGAGTACGTACAATCTTGAGTGATGGGCTTCTGTAATATTTAACTGCATATTCTCGAAGATATATGATTTGATCTAAGTAGGCCGTTGTTTTTTTTTTTTTTTTTTTTTTTGAAGTCATGATGAAATGCTTTCCAAAATAATGTTCAGCTGTTAAGATGCTCCTAAAAATTATCCGTTCACTTAATTTGGACCTACATACTTGATTTTATCCCTAGATTTATTGTACATAGAATAATTATGTATTATTACGAGTACATAAAAGTACAAATAAAAACATTTTGAGTAAAAAATTCTAACATTAAAGTTGGATTCTAATTCTCCTGACTTATGGCCATAACATAGCGCAATAATACCATATATTATGTATCCCTTAAGTCTACACGAATAAGTCTCCAATGGCATGAATTGTAATATTTTCTACATAATATACATTTCTATAAATTTTTTATTTTTTTTTTTCGAAATAACAGTTGAAACATGAAAGATATTTTCTTTGAATTTCAATTTTTTAAATGTTAAGTGTGGACAAAATAGAGAGGAACAATAACCCACGTATGTACGAGTATGTATCAAGTTTAAATTGTTGCTTTGTCAGTGGAGAAAAAATTTAATTGCCATCAAAAACATATTTTAACACCAATATTATTTAAACTTATTTTTCTTTTACATTGTTTTAATTAATTTCTTTTTTATAATTTACTGTATATATGCAGTTTATGAATGAATCTTTTACCAACTGTTTGTGGTTATTTTCAATGGCATTAAATCTACTTTGTAGTTTTTTGTTTTTTTTTTTGTTTTATTTTCATTTCCATAAGTAAGATTATACATATTTTATATAATAATTTTAAATCACATATATTTCTTAAACGAACCACATAAAAATGGAACATTCTAATAATTATATTTGTTTAAATATGTTTTATGCAATTTTCTTAGTAAGGTAATAAAATTTTTGAACTTGTTTTGGTTTTTCTTTTCTTTTGTTTTTTGTGTTAATAAGTTACTTTGGTTAAGGCATTTGTAAATCTATTTCTATTTAAATTTTTTAATTACTTCTCTTTTTTTATTTTAATAATAAATATTTTTATTGAACTTTTAAATACATTTTTTTTTTCATTTAATTTGTTCATATGTATGTATGTGTTGTTTTTTTTTTTTTTTTTTTTTTTTGATAAGAAAACTTTGAGTATAAATTATAAAGAGAAAATCTGGAAATTATAATGATGGATATATTTTTTGTGTATTTATGGAATATATTTTAAGTTTATTGTATTTTGTACATGAGTATGTAAAAAGATTGTAAAGGTTTTTTTTTTATATTAGTAACGATATGTAAAAGAGCTTGTTCTATGTGTTTTTTTTTTATAAGGAAATAAATATTATTAGTAATAGAACTATTGATTTATTGCACATATTCCTGATCATGACATTGCAAAAAAATTGATTTTCAAAATACAGATACAGTATTTATTCGTTTCTTGTGTTTTTGGAAAGAAAAATTTTAAAAAGAGAGTTGCTCTGATTGTAGACGTAAATTAGAAAAGTTACGCGTTTCCAAAAGGAGCTATAAAGCTATCTTCAAATAAGTATTTAACGTCTTCACCCTTTCTATTACATTTTTCAGCTAAATAAAAGGAGTTGATCTGGTGAATAATATTCAATTTTATGAATGCAGATTTTGTAACATACTTGGAAGAGATGGGATGCATCAAATCAAGAAATATCAAAATATCTTCTTCTTAATGTGATCAACTAAAGCTAATTGGACTTAATTCTTGCATTAGAGTTGTTATAACAAACTAGTTGAAGTGAAAAATAACCTCCTTAACCGCCATAATGCGCTGCTACTGCAAAAAAAAGTTATGGCGCCTTGAAGTCCGTTCATATTTAGGCAGAGATGCCAAATTTCAGTACGATACTGTCTTTAGTTTTGTTTTGACAGCTGATTGTTGTTGACGTGTTTGGCATCACGTTGAGTATGGACAAAAACGATTCTCGTTCTCTTATAAAACATTATTTTTTGAGAGGCAAAAAGGCGAAGGAAACAAAAGAAAAGTTGAATAAATATTATGGGGCTAATGCTCCGTCAGATTACACCGTCAAATATTGGTTTCGAGAGTTTCGTGGTGGCCGCAGCTCCACTACCGATCAAGTCCGCAGCAGCAGGCCCTCCGATGCGGTTACAGAGGACAATGTTAAAAAAATACATGAAATGGTGTTGGCTGACCGGAAAGTAGATACCACAAAGATTAGTACTGAGCTCACACGCCATATTTTGGCAATATTCTGCATAAGAAAAAGTTGTCCTGCAACTGAGTGCCGCGAATGCACACTTTTGACCAAAAACAAGAACGCGAGAGCACTTCGAAAGAGTGTTTGGACTTGCTGATGCGAAATCGGGCGGACTTTTGGCGTCGATTGGTAACTTGGATCCACTATTACACCAGAGAATAGAATGAGTGCCCGGCAATGGACTGAAGCCGGCACGAGTTCTCCAAAGTGGCCAAGGGAGGCTCGATGGGTCGGAAAGGTTATGGCGTCGGTTTTCTGGGATTGTCATGGCATACTCTTCGTGGACGACCTCGAAAAAGGAAAAACCATCAACAGCGAGTATTACTGTGCATTATTGGAGCGATTGAAGGCCGAAATCGCTGCAAAACGGCTTCGCATGAAGCGAAAAAAAACATTTGTTTTTGCAAGACAATGCGCCGGCGCACAAGAACATCGCAACCACGGCTAAAATCAATGACTTGACGGCTCCAATTGCTGTCGCATCCACCGTATTCGATTTGGCTCCCTTGGACTATTATATCTCCCCAGACCTCAAAAGATGGCTCATCAATAAAAAATACAGCTCACGCAAGGAAATCATCGACGCCACGGAGGAGTATTTTGCAGACCTTCCGGAAAGTTACTTTTCGGACGGGATCAAGAAGTTGGAAAATCGTTGGAGTAAGTGTATCAAACTAAAAGAGGACTATATTGAATAATATAAAAAAACATTTAAAAAAAAAAAAAATTTTAATTTCCAAGGAGGTCACTTTTCTCTCATCTAGTATACAGTGAGCGACAAAAGTCTACGTACGACCACCATTCTTGTAACTTAACTAGTTCAAAAGCATTATGAAAAAATCGAATTATGCAATTTGTTTCAAATCTCTTTTTATTAATAATACATTATAAAATAAATAAATTTAACAAAACTTAACAAGTGATTCATAAAAAACGAAAAATAAATAATGACAAAAGTCTACATACGCCCGGCATTCCATGTTTTTTTTTTGTTACACGCTGATGGAGGATACCGGAAAAGTACCATATTTGAATTTTTCCATTTGTGAAAAGGATTTGTGCCTCTCAGTTAAAGTTTCGTCAGCTTCAATAAATTTAAATTTAAAATAAATTTGAAGTGCGAAATTTAGTAATAAAATATAAAAAAGGAAAGAAATCGTTTGGTGAAATTGCAAATTTACTAAATTTAAGCAAGTCAACAGTCCAAAGAATATACAATAACTTCGAAAACACCGGTACCGTCGAAAAGAAACCGCGTTGTGGCCGCCCAAAAGGAGCTGAATCGCCGAGATGTCAGCTTTATCATGAAAGAAGTAGGCAATAATCCAAGAGTGAATGCCACAATAATGTCTACAGGGTTGGCAGAAATATCAAATACAATTGTGCATCCACGCATAGTTCAAAGGGCTCTGAATAATAACGGTTTCCACAGCAGAACTGCACGCAGAAAACCCCTAATAAGTGAAAAAAAAAAAACGAAAACTGCGCTTAGAATTTGCCCAAAAACATATTGAAAAAGGAATGGATTTCTGGAAACGAGTTTTATTTACTGACGAATCAAAATATAATATATTCGGAAGTGACGGGAGAGCTAAAGTTTGAATCCAATGAATCCAGAAAATTTGGTTTCTACGGTAAAGCATGGTGGTGGCAGCGTGAGGGTCCGCTTCTGGCGTAGGAAATCTAGCCTTTATTGAAGGTAATATGGATCGCTATCAATACAAGTCTATTTTAGAACTAAACCTGAAAGCATCCGTCAACAGCTTAAATCTTGGCACGACTTGGATCTTCCAACAGGACAATAACCCCAAGCACACTGCTCAAATTGTCAAAGATTGACTAATTTACTACGCTCCAAGACAACTACACACACCCCTCCAAGGCCCGGACTTGAACGTCATAGAACATGTATGGGAGATTCTGGAACGCAAGATACTCGTAAGAAGATATGCCATAAGTACAGCCGCAATGCTAAAACAGAAGCTCCAAGAAGAGTGGCAAGTCATAACAGCTAATGAATTAAATAATTTAGTTGCTTCAATGCCCAGATGCTTGCAGGCAGTGGCAGATGCACATGGTGGACCTACAAAATATTAAGTTTATCATTTGTCATAGTATTACTTAATGGATTAAAGATGTTTATATGCCGTATGTAGACTTTTGTCATTATTTATTTTTCGTTTTTTGTGGATCACTTGTTAAGTTTTTTTTAAATTCATTTATTTTATAGTGCATTATTAATAAAACGAGATTTGAAACAAAACTGCATCATTAGATTTTTTCATAATGCTTTTGAACTCGTTAGGTTGCAAGAATGGTGGCCGTACGTAGACTTTTTTTGCTCACTGTATTTAGACGGTTCGTCCAATAATAATACATACCATATACGAATTTTTGAAAGCCACAACCAAATATTTGGTTAGAAACCTTAAAAGCCCTCTAATCACTCCATCAGTAATGATGTTGAATAGAAAGGGAAAAATTAAAACAGCCCCAGTTCAAATATACGCAGTCCCAATCCTTATGTTTTCCGCGCTTATCGTACCCGAGGAGTTCTCGGAGGCCATTTGGGATAAGAGTTTTTTGTAATACAGATCTAGACGATTTAAAAAGTTTTTTTACATGTGTTCCGAAAATATTATCAAAATCGGTGCCTCCTAGATAGCGACCCAACTATGAGCGAGTATCAAGCCTGATTAAGCGCCTGTACCTGAGCACTTGAAACTTCAAAGTTGGAGTAACAAAACGGATGAGATATTATCATGGTACCCACTTATCATGGTGTCAAAGTGCGTCTGTGGTTGTAACCATACACAAAAATTTACGGGAAGGTCCTGTTGACTTAATTGCCTGTAATCAAAATTCAAAAGTCTTAACAAGAAGCTTACAAAAAAATAAATTCCTGCATTGATCCACAAAGCATACATTGCATTAGATCTCGCGAGAATGCGAGTACCTATGATGAAGACATAGAGGGATAAACTTGATTTTACTATTGACGAGAGTAGATGGACGACGTTACCAAGGAATGTTTCTACGAACACTTAGGGAGAACCTATGAGAAGTCAGTGCCTCAAGTATGAAGTAAAAATTGTTACTGGTTACCTCAATACAAAAAACAGGAAAGCGGAGCGTATTTAGCAGTGTCGAACGCATACACATCGTGCACGATTATACGTCCAGGAGCGAATTAACCTCACAAGTGGATGGAATATTGTAGTAGAAAGTACGCGTTTCCAGTAGCTTAAAATTCGAAAGGCCTAAGAATTGTAAATCGATTCCCATCAACCCCCTAATTAGTTTTAAGGTTGCTTATAAAAAGTCTACTGAGTTTTGATATCAATGCAAAACGGATTCTTTTGTGCAGGATGGCAATGTAGAACTCCCGTAGAAGTTTATACCCAAGGGCGTAGAGGTGTTGTTGTCTCCTATGCCCCTCGAAAAATGACTAGATATAAGATAAAAGCTATCGTCTGGTTGACAATTTGAGCATTTTTCCTTTTATTAGTTAGCTAGACAAGAATTATATTCAATTGAAAACTATGAAAGTGGTAACCGACTAAGAATCGCAGAAAAAAAGACATGAGGTACTCGTAGGTGTTCGCCGTAAAAAACTGGAGCCGAAGTACCGAGATCATCCTCGCTCAGCAGCGAGGTAAAGGCAAATAAGTCGACTGACGCTGAATCAGGTGAAGCCGATCGATCTCGGATAGGTTTATCTACCTCCTTCTTTAGACTTTGAATAGGCCACAGTGGAGCGAGAATTTTGCCACTTCTTGTGCTGATGCCATTTCAGTGGATGAATAAATAAACCAGGACCCCAAGCCTCAAAAATCCTAATTTTGTTTAAGCCACTTGCAAAAACACCTAAGGTAGCGGCTTATACCGCGCTTCAATTCTGCATAAAAGAAATGCTGATGCCAACAAGATCTGCAGTGTGGGTGAGTGGAGATTGGATTTCGCTCAATACACAAAAATTCTCACTTAGGAAAAAAGTAAAGAACATTAAAAAAACTTGCGACAGCTTAAAAATGTTTGTATTTTCCTATTCACAAAATATTACTCTTTGATTTATAGTTACTCACTTTACGTTAAATCTTATCCAATTTTTAATAAAATAAAATAATTAAAAATCCAATGAAAAATAAGTGGACAAAACTAAAGCACATGCACCCTGTTATTGCCTTCTGTCAGCTAATTTTACCGTTTACTTATAATATGCATCAAAGATTACTGTTTTTCTTTTCAAAAACTTTCTAAACAATGGAAAAAAAAATTTTTGTGTGTGATCGGTGGCGTTTTAAATCGGAAGCTTAAATTGTGTTTAATTGTGACTAAAAGGTGATAAAATGGCTCGTAATAAGTATTCTGACGAAATAAAAGAAGAAATAGTTTCTGATTTTGAAAGCGGTAAATCAGTAACATTTATTGTAAAAAAATTTGGTATAATCCATTCGGTGATTTCGCAAGTAATAGCTCAATTTCGTGCTCGGGGAAATGTCCAAACGGTGCACAGTGGCGGTAGACCCCGTCGCGAGAATAAAAGAACTATAAAGCTTATTAAAAAGGGGTCCTTTTTATTATATCCTCAAAATGTGTACAAAAAGAACTGGGACTTGAGATCTCAAGTAGGACAATCCGGCGAAGAGCGCTTAATAGTGGCTTAAAATCATATCGTCCTATAAAAAAGCTATTTATTTCTCTAAAAAATTGACGCGCGAGAATTTACCGCACACCTTAACTGCACCGTAGCAAAATGGAAAACTGTACCTTTTTCTGACGAATTCAAATTCAATTTAAAGGGATCTGATGGTTTTCATTCGGTACGGAGGCCGAAAGGCGAAGGCCTAAATCCGCGATTCACCAAGGGTACAGTGAAACACGGTGGTGGCAGTATTATTGTGTGCGGATGTTTTTCCAGTCATGGAGTCGGGCGAATTCATAGGATTAGTGGTATAATGGATCGTTTCGTGTACCGGGATATCCTTCAAAACATCGTGCTTCCTTATGCTGAGGAGAATATGCCGTTGCGATGGATTTTCCAACATGATAACGATCCTAAACATACCGCTAAACTTGTGAAGGATTGGCTTAACGAAAGCGAAATAACTGCAATGAAGTAGCCAGCGCAATCCCCTGATCACAGCGCAATTGTAGATCAAAAGATTGATCGCACGAAATGCAATAATTTGGACTCACTGCTACGACAAGCACAAATTGCCTGGAATTACATCCCAATGCACACTATTGACAATCTATGTAATTGTATTAATATTAGTTTCAAAAACTTTTTTTGTGTTATTTGTTTATAAATTCGAAAATGTGCTTTAGTTGTCCACTTATTTTTCAATTGATTTTTAATTATTTTATTTTATTAAAAATTAGATAAGATCTAACGTAAAATGAATAATTGTAAATCAAATAGTAATATTTTGTGAAAACGAAAATATAAAATTTTTTTAAACTTTCATAAGCTTTTTTAATATTCTTTACTTTTTTTTGTATATGACCATTTTTCGTACTATAGTTTTGGCCAACACTGTACTATATGTGCAGATATACTTTGGATCTACACGGCAAATGAAAGGCTAACTTTATCCCATCCGTTGATTGTTAGGTGGAATGATTGTTCAAATTAATACGTCACTACTGCTTTGTCTGATGAATTCAATAGAATGGTTTATCTCCTCTGCATAGGGGCTTCGCTACCTCTGGTGGATTTGCTTTACGTGCACTGATTAATATCCCTTCTCTGACATTCCTTTAGTAGGAAGTGCGCGTAGGAAAGTAAACAAACACCTCAAATCGACTTTGACAAATTTATTACCACTCTTGTTCTGTCTTACATATGTCACATCTTTTATACCCTGACAGCTAGAGGTTTTCGGAACAATCACTCAGTTAGATCGACGACCTCACACAGATGATATGAATTGGCGGTAATGACAACAGTTTATTATGACAAACGTTAAGCGTACAGTGTTGAGCAGAAGAATTCGTACTCAACGACTACACTTTCATGGACTGTTTTGGTGCTTTTATGTCAACGTTGACTTTGATACAACTTTGAAATTTACGCGCCGACTCACAGTGTGACGAATCGCTGATTTAGCTTGATTTAATTAAGAAAATGACATTCAGAAAATTAAACAAAAACCGGTTTCCCTCAGAGAGTAAATCTGCTAAGTAATTTCTCAATAAGTAAACTGTCAATTGATATAAAAGTAAGTTTTTCTTAAATAATTAGAGACTTTGTTTAATATAAATGAAAGTAAAATTTAAAGATAAAATATGTGTTTTTTGTATTCATTAGACGAAAAGTATAGTTGTTCAGTGTTGTTCAAGTTGGAGACCGTGTTTGTTCTAAAGCCTTGCTAAATTGTGTTTCAATTTTTCGCTTTTTAAGATGCCAATAGAAAACATGAAAAAGCAAATTTTTTATGTTTGAATTTCTAAAGTCAAAATTAAGCGCTTAGATGATGTTTTTGCTTTTGTTATGGGTTACTTTAGACATATACTATTTTCCGAGGCTGCAACAAAGTCAATCAAATTAACTTTAAAAAATTTATGTTTAAGATTTGAGAGAGATGGGCCAGAAGTGGTCGGCATAAAGAGCGCTTCGAGAAGTCAAATTCTCTGTGGCTAAATAAAAATCTAGCATTACCACAACATATCTTAGATGAAATACCTTCTTCTTCTAGAGTAGGAAGACCGAGAAAAAGCTTTGATGAGTGCTGTGAGAAAAGCAAGAAGATTATTATTATTATTATTATCAAGGAAACGATACAAATTAATTTGTAGGGTCCGGGATTTAACGCCGGGGTACTATGCTCATGTGGAGCGTTTTTGTCAACAGCACGCGGAGTACTGAGTTGCCATGTGGTCACCCACCTACGTACTTACCGCGCCCAACAAGAAGAGAAAAGTTAATAGCATTTTAGATTCTTTTAGCGCTGAAGAAATTGCAATGGGTCATGGAAAAAGGCTTAGACAAGACGGAAAAAGAAATACTCGGACTGCTATTGCAGTGAAAAAATTATCTGAAAGTTCTTCGAACCCAGGTTTGATTGTTTGGTTTTTTTTTTTCTTTTAATATTTTTGTAGGTTACATTTTGTTATTAAGATTCCATTGCGAGGAAAACGCTAAAAAAACACCTGCTCCTGGATTTTTACCAATAACTGCAAATGATGCACTAGCATTAATCACGGACATTCAGCTTTCAACTCAACAGTACGAAATACTACGCCTAAAAATTAACAACAAAGTTCCCAATTTATTACCTTCATACTACAAAATTAAAGAAGCTAAGACGAAATGCTACCCAAATGATAAAACTGTGAGCGAAACTTCTGCAGAACGTGGATTGCAAAGTTTAGTAAATCACAGCGTTGAGCATTTATGTTTAGCTCAAAAAGACGTTTTAAGTTCAGTTGTTGACCTAAAAGAACTATCCTTGGTAATAAAATGGGGCTGTGATGGTGCTCAACCGAAATCATACAAACAAAAATTTTCTGCTGGTGATAATTCGGATGAAAATCTTTTTTGTATCTCCAGATGTATTTCTTTAAGAATGAAATTAAGCAAGTACTTTGGCAAAACCCTGCCCTATCATCAACCCGATATTGTCGACCAATAAAATTAAATTTTGCTAAGGAAACCACAGAACTGATCAAGTCAGAGGTAGAATCAATTCAAGATCAAATTAAAACCCTACTTCCTATAGAATTTAACATTGACAGTTTGCATTTCATAATTAAACCGGTCTTTTTGTTCACTATGATTGACGGAAAAATTTGTACTGCTTTATCATCTACAACATCTTCATCTCAAACGTGTAACATTTGCGGTGCCAAACCCTCCGAAATTAGCAATTTAACTAATCTTTCAACTAGGTACGTGAACCAAGAAGCAATGTCCTTTGGATTAAGCCCCCTTCACTCATGGATACGATTTATGGAATGCATCCTTCACATAGCGTATAGATTAGAGGTCAAGTTGTGGCAGGTAAGAGACCAAGGCAGTAAAGAAAAAACTAATCCAAGAAAAATTTAGAAAAGAAACAGGGTTATTGGTAGATATGCCAACTCAACTGTCTGGTAATACTAATGCGGAAACACGGCTAGAAGATTTTTAGAGATGAGGAAAAGACTGCCCGAATTACAGGGATAGACAAAGAAATTATCAAAAAGTTTCATATCATCTTAGAAGCTCTTGGATCTGGGTTCCCAATAGATGCAGATGCTTTTGAGAAGTATACAAAGGAAACAAGGGAACTATATCTTAAAAATTATGCCTGGTATTTTATGCCAGTAAGTGTGCATAAGGTCTTGTTTCATGGAAAACAAATAATTTTTACTTGTATACTTCCAATCGGACAACTTACAGAAGAAGCGCAAGCGACAAGAAACAAGGAAAATACTCGTAGAAGTTTTAGGGAACTGTTTACTAGAAAAATATCACGTGTATATACAAATACTGACCTCTTAAATCGATTGCTTATAACCTCAGATCCATTCTTAGTAAGTCTAAGATTTTAATTCTGTGAACAATCAACAAATTCAACTAAAAAAAAAAACGAAAAACCTGAACAAAAACATTTATTTGTGAGCGCTATTAATTTAATTCCGCTAAATCAGCGATTCGTCACACTATGGGACTGTTGCGTGTTCAATTAACCTGGAGGTTTTTATAAAATTACGCTGGAAGCTTAACTTCTTCAGCACCGTTAACCGTGTACTCGTAAGAAAGCATTTTAGCGGAAAGAGTTATGCACATTTCTTATGAAATCCTTTGTTTGTTAGATTTTTCAGTGAATCCAGCTAAGCGACAGCCAATTATAAGGGATCACTATGAGTTATATTTTGACTGCAACCAGAAATATTTCAAATAAAATCGATAAAGTTAACCGTTGTGAACTCCTCACAAAAACATGCGCGTTACTTACGAGCCATTTTGTATTTTAGAAGAAATAAACCCCCAAGGGCAATCGGATTAGGTTGTCGATGCCGAATTCTTTGCTTTGCTGCGAATGTTATATAAGTGATATTGGATAATAATGTCATGGTATCAACGCTGATAAGCCGAAGAGGTGAGCAAACGAAAATGTAGGAAAGGACACTATTGATTTAGGTTTAGGGATATGCATGCATACTATATAACACATGCATCAGAATTATTCCTCCTATAATGTGCAGTACAATTTTCTTTCAGTGGTATCTTGTTTTTGCAATAAGGTTCAGTTTTTCTTATTGCTTGTCTTTGAGGACCTAAATTGCCGGTTGTAGCAGGATTCGAAAAATTGGTGACGTACATACTCAAAGAGCGATCCAATTGTACAAAGAAAAGTTATTGGCCTCCGCTGAAGTGGTATTTGAAAATGGAAACTGGGACTGGATCCTTCAAGATAACGACTCAAAACATCATAGTCATATCTGCCAGGTTTTCAAAGAAGAAAATAATATCAATGCGCTGCCTGAATTGGCAACCTCAGTCTCTAGATTCCAGTCTGATTAAAAATGTCTTTTGACTGATGAACCAAAACATCAAAGGAAGAGATATAAGGAAAATAAAATAGTTTATGGTAACCAGCTTTTTAAAGGAATTTAGCGATAATTACTGCAGGATTATAACGAAAACGTCGTCAAAGGTGAAGTGAGGTGATAATTGGGATTGGAAGAGACTGAACAACGCATTCAAGATTTGTTAAAAACCTTCAAGATAAATAATTTCGTTTCGCTAAATCAACTGCAGTTTATTACATGGACTTTTTGGTGATGAAGGCGAAGACAATAATAAATAAATCTTCTCAAATATTTTTCCTTTCTTAAGTAAACAAAGGACATCATCCATTTTTGTCCAAAAGTGAAAGTGCCGGCCAATTATCCACGAATTATCCATAAATCATTTTTCTGCTCCTGTAACTCAGTCAGGTGTTCGTCTGACAAATCATTACTGATCTCAATTGTAAAGGATCCGTTGTCAAGAATGTGTTCCCTGTAATAGCTCTTTGCCTGATTTAATTGATATACGTCAATAGAGTACGAAATCTGAGAATTCTGAGAACTCTTCCATATCAGCTGTCATCACCCTAAATTGAGCACGTCTGCGGTTATAGTTATGCCGCTCTACGAGTTCTGCTAATCTGTTTTAATTCGAAAATGTATGAAGAAATAGACTTTTTTAACTCAAATAAAATGAAGTACAATGCTGATACAGCTTTGCTGCCATAATAAGAAATGATTAGGCGGACAATTTCTATCAGAATTGCCCACTTTTTTATTTTTGGCCAAAAATGTATGAAACCCGGATGATGTCCTTTGCATAGTTCAATGCACTTGTTATTTTCTGTCCTTGGCTGGATTTTTAAAACCAACGAAAAACGTAGGTAATAAATGAAATAACTCTAACGCAAAAGCCGAAATGTATTGGGAACTTAGGGTGTTTTCGAAAAGGTCTTACTAAGTGCCTGTTCACATTGGAGCGGGCAGGAAGATTGTCCGAAATCGAGGGAATGCATTTTATTGAAGTGGGAAGAAGAAGGGTTACTTGCACCGAAAATCCATTTCTAAAGTGAATTCTCGGGTGAAGCACATCCTTTTTTTTGCATATCGTTCCATTTGTGACATATTTTTCATTTGGTTTTGATCGTTGATGAGCAAGGAAGTGTAAAAAAGAGGAAAAAAGGTATGTTTCAGGCAAACTGCTCAAATTTAAAAATTAAAAATGTCCCGATTCAAGTGTTCCGCTTGTCAAAAAGTCTTTCAACACCATGAAAATGTGAACACGACGTTCATGGTGAAGACTTTCATCCCCTCGCCAATGTGAACAGACACTAACAAAGAACACCAAAGTGAATGCGTTCAAAAACACACAAAAAAAAAAACATCTGCGATTGTACTAACTTAGGATTGCTGAAATGCTTAATTCACTGAAACATCTGAAGCACCCCAATCAAATCGCTAGCTAATATCTTTCCGTGCAATCGAAGAGAAAGTGAATTTTCCTACACAAGATTCGCATTCAAGATATTGTAAAATAACAAAATTTTACATTCTGATATGCGCTTGCCATAAAATAAGGAAAAGCTCAAGCTGAACTAAATCAAAAGAAAAAAAATATAAACAAAAACAAACTGATAACAAATCAATGAACAAAAATAAAACCAACAAAAATATAATTTTTTCAATAATCATGCTTATTTTTTATTAATTTGTTTTTTTTTTTCGTTTTTAGTATTTTTGTTTTTTTTTTTTGTTGTAAACAATAATCCGTAAAATCCAAAGAAAAAAATAAAAATAAAAAGAGCAAATTGATAAAATAATTATTATAGTAATTTTGTTTATGTATAATATGTGTACTCACATAGAGTTTATATTTAAAAATTAGAGCGTAAAGCAACTAACCAAAAAAGTATGTATTTATATTAAAAAAAAAAAAAAAACAACAAAAAAATCATTTAAGAAATAATTGTAATTTGTTGATTAAGATAAAAATTATTTAAAACTGTATATTTTAAAATTAATAATTATATATATTTGTATATGTATATATATTTGTTTGCCTTTTTTCTTTAGTTAATTTGTATTCTTCTTAAGTTCTTATAAATGTTTCAGTACATGCAAATTAATTATAATATAATATATATGGTATAATTTTTTAAAGTTTTAGTTTCTTGGCGGTAATAATAATTTTAATAATAATAATAAGTTTAAAACAGTATACAAATCCCTTTGATAGCTTTTTTCTTTTGTTTTCTAAATAATAATTGATTTTCTAACACATAAATGACATACAATAAAAGTTAGCGATATAGTAGAATCAAAATTAAACAAGAAATAAAACGAATATATCATAAAGTCGAAATATATATTATATTAAAATGTATTTTTTTTGTTTTTTTGTTGTTTTTAGTGTGTGTTATTTAGCAGTATCTAATAAGATAGATTTTTTGTTTTTGTTTTTTGTTTGTTTAAACCTCTACTAAAGCCTATGAAAAGTCACAAAATAGTTTTTGTTTTTTGTTTAATAATTATTTAATATAGATTTATTTGTTTTGTTTTGGTTTTTCTAATCTAACTAATAAGAAACAAATATTGTAGTATATCTTTTTGCATTCTTTAATTAATTAATATAAATTTAAAATAATAATAAATCTCGGTGTACCTTTATGTATTAAGCGGATATTTTTATATTTTTTTATATGTATAATAAAGTTTTATTAAAAATTACATTTTCTTTAAAGCAATAATCCATTTAATTGTATTTTTTTTTTTCTTTCAATTTTTCAAAAAAAGGAAAAACCTATAATTGTACAATTACAACAATATTAATAATATGTAAAATTGTTTTTGATTAAAGAATCTTTTTAGTAGATTGTTATATTAGTTTATAATTTAAAAATAAAAATAAGAAATAAGGAAATTTATAAGCCAATTGCCAGTTTGATTCCTCTCCAACGAATTAAAGCCACATATTTTGGATTCTTCACATCTATTAAATTGGTAATTGAAAATTTAATCTAAGAAATGCCACTGATGAATAAATTTCTAGAGCGGCAAATTATACTTAAAAATAAGAAAATCCAAAAATGAGTTGATTCTCAATAGATTTTCGAAACAGAACAAGGATATTAGACCCCTGTATCGTTCGCAAAGTTCATTCAAATGACTAAACCCACATAAACCACTTTACTTTTCTAGCAAATCAAACATTTATAAAGAACAATTGCTGCTTTTATTCGTCAGAGTCAGATGTTGGCTTTTTAATAAAAAAAAAAAAAAAACAAAAACCAAAAAACATATATGCATGTGTATACTCAAATATATCCATAAATGAAAAAAATGTAAAATTTATTTAATTTGCTGTAGCTTAAGCTACAAATGTTAATCAAAAATCCCTTTATACTTATAGCTACATAAATATTTCATTTTTAAAATTTTCCTTTTTTAAAACAAAATTAAGAGAATTTACTTAATCAAAATAAAATATCGACCCTACAATTATAGTATATATATGCTTTTATATGTGGTCCATGAAACCCTCTAATGTTCTGTTTTAAAGATACACAGTTTATTAATTTTTTTTTTCCAAAGAATTTCTTTATATTTTATATATTGGTGGTTCAGTGAGCTGGTGCTTGTAGGAGATTCTTAAATGCTTACAATGCTATAAACTCTAATAAATATAAAAAAAAAAAACAAAGACAAAGTTGTTTGTTGTTTGGAGTTCGAAACAGACAATGACGCCGTTGAATTTGATAAAACTATGGCAGTTATACAATATTATTTATGCCTCGAATGTTAAATATAAGCCAATTTAGTTATAAAAAAGTAATATCCAGATGTGTGCGATAGGAAAACAAATAACAAGGAAATTCGGAGCCAAAAGAAACCAAGATAGACGTGGTTGTAAGTGTTTTATTGTCTGCTTTTTAATCATTCATAAAAGATAGGACATAAAAAGACCATCTTGCCCATATGACCACCATATTAAACACAAAAAGTTAAGCTTGTTAAGAGTGGTATTTGAACTCCAAAGGAGAGGATGTTCCTCATACATATATTGCAATCTGGATAAACTGCCCTTTTTACGGGTTACTGATGAACCTATGGACATAATTATTCTCACATCAGCATATGCCATACTAATGTATGCGGAATGAAATGTGAACTAATTTCCAGCAAGCATAGCCGATGCAAAACAGGTTCCAATGGGGGAAAAAAATGAGACCAGTACTAATTCAACAATTATTCAGCTAAAGATCATTTTGGTTTGTAGCAGTGATTAGTTACGAAAATGTCATTGAAGGAGTAAGACCGCCGTAAATTGATTTTTGAATTTTGTGAAAACAATCCATCAAAGACCAAACATGAAATATTTATTCATTTTCCCGAAATGCAATTTAAAAAAACTTTTATTTATAATACAATTAAAGCTTTTGAGAATGGGAAATCCTTCGAAAGAAAACGCGGCTCCGGAAAGAAGTGTGCTTTGCAAAGCAGTATTGTTCGGGCAAAATTAAAGGCTGAAATTGCGGGTCATACGGCAAAATTCTTTTCGGTCGTTGGCGAAAAAATACAATTTTAGTAACAAAACTGTTAAGAAGTATATGTCAGACATGGGGGCTATGAAAAAAGCAAAAAAAAAACTGTGCCAGAAGTGTCTAAAAAACAGTTAACTGTTATTAAACATCGACTACGTGCTCAATCCCAAAACTTGTTTGCTGCCCATTCACCGTACATCTGCGTAATGGATGATGAGAGCTATTTTACTTTAGAGGGCCATGAGTGGACTCCAAAATATTATTTCAAGCTTCCTAACACTAAACCACCTGACAATGTAACTCAAATAACAAAAACAAAATTTCCAAAAAAAGGTTTTACTGTGGTTGGCGATAAGTGAGTGAGCCTGTATTTGTTAAATCTGGCTTAGCTGTAAATGCGAATTTCTGTCAACAGAAATATCTTCCTGTACTTGCGAAATTCATCAGTAAGTATCATAAGAATGACAAAATAATATTTTGGCCGGACTTGGCCTCAGCCCCCTATGCTAAAACCACGCAGGCTGCTTTGGCTCGTTTAAATATTGAATTTGTGCCCAAAGAGATGAACCCTCCAAACGTTCCACAGCTACGGCCAATCGAAACTTTTTGCGCAAATTTAAAAAGACAAGTTTATGGAAATGTCGAAAATCTGAAACTTAAAATAAAAAGAGAACTCAACAAAATTAAAACAAATGGAATCCAGGAGGCTATGCGGAAAGTTCCACTCAATATAAGGAAGGCCAATCGCTATGGCTATGAATATTTTTTATAAAAATTGTTTAAGTATTATTGTTGAACCCCTATTTTTCCCAATTTCATTAAACATGAATAATTTTTTTTTTGTATCACGAACAACAGTTCATATTTCATTCCGCATACGTTAAAATCGCCAATAAACCAAAACTAAATCGTATATTATTTTTTTTATTTGCTTTTGTAATTTATTATTATAGTAAAAACTCTTTTAACCGCAACTCCAATAACCGGCAACCTCTAATATCCGGAATTTTTTCAAGAAAATATTTGTGAAATTTACACTCTAATATCCGGAGAAACCTCTAATATCCGCCATGCTGTGTACAGATGATTTTACATAAGCATGTAAATGTTCAAACATGTTGCGATTTGCACAAGAATGCATACCTGAAAACGAAAACAAATTTGCCGTCTGCGTTTTAGTCTGAAAAATAAGTTTGCCGTTTGTCGTCTAGACTTAATGGCAGACTTTAAGTTTTGTTTTCCTTCACCAAATAGCACATCTCGTGTTTGATTGTATGTTGCAGTAAGCATTTGTATCGCTATGTCGACAAAACAAGCACGTAAAGTTCTTCAAATTAAAGAAAAGGCTGAAATTATAAACGATTTGGAGAAAGGCACAAGTGTCCGATTAATTTGTAGCAAATATGGGATAGGAGAGCCAACAGTTTACGACATAAAAAGAAATAAGGATGCCATTAAAAAGAAGTCGTAAGACTATGCGAAAAGCTGAGAATCCCAAATTAGACGAGACACTTTATGAATGGTTTTGACAACGGCGCAGCCCACTGTCTGGGCCAATCCTGATAGAAAAAGCTAAAAGGTTCCATGAGCATATCAAAATTGAAACTGAGGGCAATTATTCTCAGGGTTGGCTTCAAAAATTTAAGAACCGACATGGAATCCACGGCTTGAAAGCATCGGGTGAAAGTGTATCAGCTGACCATGAAGCTGCTGTTCTATTCGTGGATGATTTGGCTCAATTTCTACAAGCCGAGAATTTGACAGAAGACCAAGTTTATAACGCCGATGAAACTGGGGTCTTTTGGAAAGTCTTGCCGAGGAAAACTTTAGCTTTAAGCTCGGAGGTTTCTCTAAGTGGCGCAAAGGAATCGAAAGATAGGCTTACGGCTCTTGTGTGCTCAAATGCAGCTGGCACTCGATAAGTGCAAATTACTTGTGATAGGAAAAAGCGTCCGTCTGCGGGCTTTAAAAAATATAACTGAACCTGCAGTGTTGCACAAAGTAAGTCCTAAACATGGTTGAGTCATAAAATATTTTTTAAATACTGTTTATTTTTATATAGGCCAGCAAACGGGCATGGATTACCCAAGCAATATTTTTGGATTGCTACGATAACAACTTCATTCCTGAAGCGAGAAGACATTGCACAAAAGTGGGACTTCCGGTCGATTGCAAAATCATTCTTTTATTGGATAATTGTGCAGCACATCCTGATGAAGAGCTTTGCGAGAGAAATCACGTATCGGTCAAATATTTTCCTCCCAACTGTACTTCTCTTATTCAGCCGATGGACCAGGGAGTAATAAGAAGTCTAAAGGCTCATTACCGCAAAGAAATTGTGCGCCACATTCTGAACCATGAGGAGAAGCAAAGCTATGAACATTTTTACAAAAGGTTCAACATAAAAAATGCGACTTGGAGCCTTTCTCGCGCTTGGAACAGTGTTACATCTTCGGTTTGAAAAAAACATGGCACAATCTTATCCCACCGAATGATGAAAATGAGACTGATGAATCGATTGCTTTGGAAAGAACAAATTTTGGTGACGAAATCCTGACCTATACTACTGCATTGGGTGGACATCAACCAACAATTGAAGGAATTGAGTATGTACGTGAATAACTCTTCTCTATAGCATGGACAAAATTATTCACACAGTTGCATCTTTTAATGCTTATATTACGGTTTTTTTTTTACGGCGACACCAAATGTCATGGGTTTGGCGTTGATTGGAAAGCTACCATTATAAATTCAATGTTTCGTTGGTTTCTATAAGTGGAACACAGACATGCGTCATTAAGCACTCGCAATGGGTCGAAAACAAAAGGAAACAACAGAAGCTGAGCGAAAAGTGATTTTGGAGTTGCGTAAACAAAACAAATCGTACGCAGAAATTGGCAAGATCGTTAAAAAAAGCCGATACACGATCTGCAGCATCATAAAACGTTTTGTGGAATCATCGAATCTTACAGGCCGACCTCATAGTGGACGTCCACGAAAACTGACTGCAAGAAGAGAAAGCTTAAGAAAAATAAGAAATAATCCAAAAATTACATCATCTGGGATAGCTGCGGAAATAAGAGACGAAATAGGTAAAGAAATCCATGCGAAAACCGTGCGTAGGACGCTGCATCGTACTGGTTACAAGTCCAGAGTGGCTAGGAAAAAACCTTTAATAAGTAAAGCAAATAAAAAGATGAGGTTAGAATTTGCAAAATCTTACAAAGGCAGGCCTACAGATTTCTGGAACAGTGTGGTTTTCTCAGATGAAAGTAAGTTCAATATACAGTGGTGGCCACGAATTAAGCACACATTGCACTAGTAGAGTTACTTCTGAATTTTCTCTTTGTTTTCTCTCCAACCAACGGTAAATTTCCATGAAGTTGTGATTTTTTTCAAAAGGAACGGATTAAATTTCGAGGTAATTAAACATTTTCTAGAATTCAATACATAAATAAATAAAAAGAAACTTAAATAGCCATGGCAAAAGGACAATGGTGCTCAGAGGTGAAAAGAGGTCACATTTTAAAGATGAAATCAAAAGGCCGGACAGTGTCTGAAATTTCAAAGCTGTTAGAGTGTTTCAGGAAGATGGTGTATAATGCACTTCGGCATTTTGAAACTTTTGGAGTGACGAAAAATATCAAACAAGCTCCTCGTGCACGGAAGACAACTCCAAGACAAGACCAAATCATTTACCGCACTTCAGCCAAAGACCCATTTAAAAGCTCGAGCGCCATTCGAAGCGAGCTTATATCGGAATACGATATAACTGTGTCTTCAAGAACTGTCAGACGCAGGCTAAATGAAAAGGAATTGCGTGGATGCATTGCGCAGCATAAACCACTCGTGTCAAAAAAAAAAAACTTGAGGGCCAGGATAGAGTTTGCCAAAGACCATCTGGATAAACCTATCAATTTTTGAAAAAATGTGCTTTGGAGCGATGAATCCAAGTTTCGTCGATTCGGATCTGATGGAAAAAAATATGTCTGGCGTCCGCAAAACATGCAGCACGACCTCAAGCACTGTGGTGCATGCGTAATGGTCTGGGTGCTTTTTCTTGGCATGGTATTGGTCCCATAACAAAATAGACCAGCACATTTATAAAGGCATTATTGTGGACCACATGATACCTTATGCGGAGGAGAAATTGCCAACTGAGTGGCGCTTCATGCATGACAATAACCCTAAGCACACTTCAAAACTAGTGAAGAGTTGCTTAGAAACGAATCAAATTAATGTTTTGAAGTGGCCCGCGCAATCACCCGATCTTAACCCGATCGAAAACCTGTGGAATGATGTTGAACGCTACATTGAAATCAAAAAGCCTAAAAATTTACCTGAATTGTGGCAGGAAATTCAGAACGCTTGGTATGCGATTCCGAAGCAACGATGCGAGTCTTTGGTGGAAAGTTTACCAAGAAGAATCGCTGCTGTTATTAAAAATAAAGGATTTCTCACCAAATACTAACATATATTGTAGTATTGGTAACGGTAAGTAGCATAAATCAACCGTTTAACTCTGAAACTTATGTTATAAATTCGTGTCCACAACTGTACATACATATTCCAATCAGACGGAAGAATAAGAGTATGGAGAAAACCAAATACCGAGCTTGGAAAAAATAATATCGTTAAGACGGTCAAACATGATGGCTGGGGGGGGGGGGGGGGGGGGGGGTTATGGTATGGGGCTGCATGGCGGCAAGTGGTGTAGGTAACATGGTATTTATTGATGGAACAATGAATAAGTACGATTATCTCAATATTTTGAAAGAGAACCTTCACCAAAGTATGCAGAAACTAAATTTTGGGACCCATTTCTACTTTCAACGGGATAATGATCCCAAGAATACTGCTCACATAGTGCGTATTTAGATCATTCACCACGTCCCCCATATTCTTCCGACTCCCCCTCAATCACAAGATATGAATCCGATAGAACATCTGTGAGATGAACTTGGTAGACGGTTGCAAAAACATACAATTTCGGGGAAACCACTCAAAAACTTGTCCATCCAATGCCAAAAAGGTTGAATGAGGTTTTGAAAAAAACTGTTTGATGTGTGAATAATTTTGTCCGTCTCTGTATGCTTCTATATCTGCAGATCCCTGTAATCCAATATAATTCGACTATCTACTATTGAGCAAGTTTTGTATAAGAACTTCGATTTTTTAATCTTAATTTGTTATTGCACTGGCGCAAATCAGAACTACTTGGGTTTGGTTAAAATCCTGAAGGGAGTTAAAGTTATCATCGTAATCAACATGCGGAAATTTGATGTCCAATATGACTTCACAAGTGTGATAGCTGTTTTTGCAAAAGAAGATCAATAGAAATCAAACAGTACACAGAAATTTTCATAACTTATTACGAATTTAATTTGATTTTCTACACCTGCCACTTTATATCCTTTTCGAGCTAAAATTAACAAGCAATACTTTGATGCCATTAACATTAGTGTGGACATAATTTGGGTTCAGTAGCATTTGCTTTATTTAGTGAATACCTATCAGATCTTAAAATTCTTTCTTAAACTGGAAACATGCCATTGTTCGGGCAAGAATACTTTCATACTGTTACGCACTGATTTCGGGTAAGGTGAAGATTTGTAGAAATGCTGGTGATTAATATAGTAGAACTGTGAACCACACTTAACACCGCGTCTCGGTGAGACACAAATAGGTCAGACTAAATTTCAGAGACTTTTTCTTTTGACTTAGGTGGGCAAATTAATGACTTTGGTAATTCCAAAGACATACAGTAGGAACTCGATTCATGCAACACCCTATAGTTGCAACTACTCAGTAAGTGCAACAGCCAAAAAGTTCTCATGAGCTATCTTATAATTGCAACATTCACAAAATTTTATGTTCGATTCTTGCAATACCAGAAAAGGATTTGATAAATTCCTTGGCAAACTCAAACAATATCCCGTCAAATTTGCTCTCTTTGTTTTGTTCTTGCTGTGGTTGATCCTTACTTGAACTAACAGATAAATTCATGTATGTACTCGTACATGTACAACGGATACGCTTCTGGATAGAAGTTTAGATTGTGTTTACTTCTGCGAAATAAGTTTTCTGCGGATTGTTTTTTGTTTTTCGGTCCAAAAATGAGTGAAAAAAAAATAGTGTTGACGATTAAACAAAAAATGGAAACAATAGAATTGCTTAACAAAGGATACTCTTTGAATAATCTAGCAAAAATGTTCGATGTTAATAAATCTACAATATCTCGCATAAGTAAAAACAAAGCAAAATTAAAAACCTTTCTCATGAACACCGAGTCTGGTCCTGGCAAAAGAAAAACTTTAAAGGAATCGGAGTACCCTCAAAAAGAAAAAGTTCTATTCAGGGGGTTTGCTCAATAGAGATCGCGGAATATACCTAGAACGTCTGCTCTTTTAGGGGAAAAGGCAAGGCAACTGCAAGCGCAAATTCAGGAGAAGCCGGATGGTTTTCTTGCTAGTAGCGGCTGGATAGATACATTTCGAAAAAGACACGGTATTCGGAAACTTAAAATATGCGGTGTCAAGCAGAGTAGAGTTGGTGGATACTTTTATAAAAGCATTTCAGCAAAAAATTAAAGATCTGGATCTGCAAACATCACAGATCTATAATGCAGATGAATCTGGATTATTTTGGAAGCTTCTACCGGAGAAAATTTTTGTACAGTCGAAAGAAAAATCTGTCCCCAGGGCCAAGTCTAGCAAGGAAAGATTGACCTTTATGGCAGGTTCAAATGCAAATGGCACGCACAAGGTAACACTATTTGTCATAGGAAAAGCAGACAATCCAAGAGCCTTAAGAAGCTTTGCGGATAAGCCAGTTGTATATAAAGACAATAAATCTGTATGGATGGTCCTTGTTTTGTTTGAGGAATGGTTTCGCAAGACATTTGTTCCTGAAGTTAGTTTATACGTGATAAGTGAAGATTTAACTTTATTTACAGGTGAGAACATTTCTCAAATCAGAAGGCTATCCACCAAAGGCACAACTTTTGATTGATAATGCGCCCTGTCATCCTAAAGATGGCGAATTGTCGAGCTCAATTATGGCTTAATTACAATAATATGCTTTCCCCCGAATTGTACGGTAGTTATCCAACCAATGGACCAGAACACGATCAGATTGACTAAACTCTTCTATAAAAAAGCTTTCTTGAGTCACATCCTATCATCTGGTCTTCATTTGTGTGAAACTATAAAAGCTATGACTGTGAAGCATGCGATTTGTTTTCTGATGTCGGCTTGGAATAGAGTTGAAAATTCGTCAATTGAAAAGTGTTTCACGAAACTTGTTGCAAAGGATTGAGAATCTGAAGACGATGACGATATTCATTAGCAATGCTTGCACCGAGCCTAAATGAGATGCCGTCACAAATTCACGAAGTTTCAGCGTTACTCCAACAGATTGAATATTCAGAATCAATTACAAATAATGGGATTGAAAATTGGATAATTGAGGACCACATTTCTCGGATCGTGGAAGAGGTTGAAGCAGAACCAATAGAAGAAATTACTTTTTACCAGCAATGAACACCAGAGCAGATGACGTAATAACGTGTTAGATATTTAGTAGAAGCAACAAATCTAGTGAATGCAACAGGGTCGGTTTTAATTAGTTGCAAGAGTCGAGTTCCTACTGTACAGTACATTGTCCTTAAAGTTATTAATTAAATTCAGAACTTTGTTCTGCGACATACCCCACACAGTCAGCTTTCTTTCTTTGTTTTTTTTCTACATTCCGAAGGCAAACTGCCAAGCGCTGTCGAAAAAAATTTCAAGGTTGATGTCTTGAGAGATGTCTTGAATAAAAGTCAGACATTTATTTCTTGAAATATAGCATTTGCTCATTTATTTAGCCTCATCGAATGCGATGAGGATGATTTTGATGGAGAAATTCCTATTTTGCCGCCACAAAGAAGAAGAAGATTTAACAGGCGAAGATTCTGGAGTTACTTGCACACTATGCCAAAGTACAGCCATTGTTTGATATGCTATTGGAAAAGTTATTGCTGTTTGCGCCAGTCATTGAGACTATGATGCCCAACTTCGGATGTTATCTTACAAAACAGTTCATAAGAGGAAAGCCAATTAGATGGGGCTATGAGTTTTGGATTGGCACAACTCCGAGCAGTTATATTGTTTGGTTTGATCCATATGCAGGATCGAAAGACTACTCTCGCGCAATAAAAAAAAAAGAGCTTCCTCTTGGAAAGAAAGTTGTTTTGGACTTCAGCCAAGCGCTAATTTCGACAAGATTAAACTATGAGTTACCATTTATTTTTTGACAATTTCATTTCATCGCTTCAATTGTTTGAAGAATCGAATATTTCGAATTTGAGAGGAACTGGAACTGTCAGGGAAAATGGTCTGAAAAATTGTTCTGTGCGTGGATCAGATAAGGTTCTCAAGAAAACAGGTCGAGGCGCATACAGCTTTGAACTATGTTCAGAACTAAATTTAATTGTTTGTAAATGGCACGATAACAGCATTGTAAATATGATTTCAAACTGCATACCAGTACACCCAACGACTGCTGTGAAGCGATATTCTCGTACAGAAAGAAAGGATGTGACTATTCCACAGCCAAAACTTGTGAAAATATATAACAAAAACATGGGAGGTGTCGATAGGTCAGACCAAAATATTGGTCTTTATCGATCAGAGGAAAAAAGTGGTATTTTTCGACAGAATCCATGACACAAGTAGCTCAGGACTCTCCCATGCTTAACCCCATTGAAAAATCTTTTTCAAAAATGAAGCCACACGCACGAAGTTTCAAGTGAGCCAGGACCATAACTTGGTCGCAGTTATTGAAGATAGTTTGCAACAAATTACACAAACCAATTCCGCTAATTATGTATTGGATATAGTTTTACTCATTCCAAAGGCAGAAATGGACTGGATTTTATTTTAGGGGTCTTTTAAGTTTTTATACAATTTAAAGTTGAAATAAATTTGTGGTTTGATGAAAATGATTTGCTCCTGGTTTAACTATATTTGTTTCTTGATTAAACTTATTTGCTTTTGGGTTAAAGTTAATTGTTAAAGGGCTTAATATATTTGTATTTGGGTTCAATTTATTTGCTCTTAGGCTAAATAAATGTACAAATGCTATATTTCTCGTCTGCAAACTACCCGTCATCACTGGACATTTTGATTTCATGAAGATTTTCTTAACATCAGAGATGTTTCGTGGAGACGCGGCGTAAAGATGAATGGTGAAGATATACTTCAAATATTTCGTCGTGAGTTATCTTACCCCTGCAAAAGCAAATACTACCTTATATACTCTAAGTCAGATAGCATCTGTCTCAGATTTTAAAGATAGCATTTTAAAACTAATAGCGATTTAGTAGCTTCATTCTTTTGAAAAAAACATAGAACGTAAGCTATTCAAAAATGGTTTGAAATAAATCCCCGTGACAACCTGACAAGGTTAAGACTCGAGTTAAGACATACTTATGCCTGCCAATAGTCAAAGTAAACAAAGCACTAATACTATTTGTAAATCTATAACTATTATCCAGATGATAGGACACTATCTTTTGTTTTTGTATAACCAATTTTGTAGGTAGAAGCGTGTTAATTTCTTACAAGTTGGCATTCCATGTATTGTTGGTTAAATTATCAGATTCTGTTGAAACGTAAAAGCGTCACATTCCACTTATTCTATTTTTTACCAACATGTTTGGACTTGCATAGTGATAGGTGAACCAGTAAGGATAGATTTGATGAAAACGAAAGGAAATAAAATTCTCAAAGAATAAACATAAAAATAGCGCAAGAAACGTGTTGAATGTCGCGACTTTACGATGTATGGCTCGCTTCATAAGCAGGAAATGTTTTAAACTCTGGGGTATGCCAATCTTGAAGTACGTTACGTTTTAAGTTTTTTTTTGTTTTGAAGAGTTTTTAGACAGTTTTTGCCAAATTTTGTTGGCCCACGATAACTCGCGAACGAATAGTGCAATCGATTTGAATTTGTCAGATGATGCGTCTTCATGCAGACTCGCGGCCATTAGATTTTGACCAAAATCCGCCGATGACTTCTTAAGTTTTTAAACGATTTGTGTAATTTATTTTTGAGTGGTTTGAGCTAATTTACAAGAAGATTTGTGTAAATGGAAATTAATGTAGTAACCTGCAGGAATGTAGAATCAGGTTGAAGTGTTTAAACTGTGGATCGAGTGGAGAAGTTGAAGGAACGTTTTGTCAGAAATGAAATACTTAAAATAAAAATGAAGGGCGAATAACGTTCTTTAATATTTAAAAAATATTTCACTTGAATCTACAATTACCTTTTTACGGGCTGCCTAAAGTAGAGTGCAATACTATGTTTATAGAATTAAGATTTCACGTTTTTCTTCGAATTGTTTCTTCTGATAATTTACAGTGTGTGACAAAACTAAAGCAACTTTTAATATTCTACTCCCTACCATTGCTTACTAAAAGAAATACGATGAAAAGTTATTTCTATACACAACTTTTCGTCTTTATAACACTTCAAATATTATTTATTAAAAAAATATCAAATTTATATTTTTTTTAATATGTTTTACATATCAAAAATAATAAAAAAAAACCAATACATTCGTAAAATGCGACATTGACAAAACTAAAGCAACTCCCACTGAACCTGAGCATCTGGTCTAGGTCACATTCCGTTAAACAATACTTTCTGTTGTCTGTTTACATCTATTGTTCATTGCCCATTGTTAAGTGTTAGGAAAACAAAGTAAATTTTATATTTAGAGACTTTTTTAAGGATAATGGCCAGAAACAAATTTGGAAATGAACTTAAAAATAAGATTATTGAAGATTTCCTTAGTGGAACGAAACAAAAACAATAGTCAGATGAATCCAAAACGCTTAGACCGAAAATATTGCTACGGCACAGTTAAACACACGGTGGGGGCAACCTCATGGTGTGGGATTGTTTCTCCGACCAGAGAATAGGGTCTATCCACCAAGTTACGGACATTTTAAATGGTCAAGGGTACAAAAATATAATGGAGGACATTATGTATCCATACGCGTATGACAACATGCCCTTGCGCTGGTTATTCCAACATGACAATGATCTGGAATGGCCAGCGCAATCATCTGATCTCAATTCCATAGAGAATCTATGGAATTCGGACTCAAGATTACTCCTCCACGGCCTCTCTTTTTGTAGCTATATAAGAAGAATGGTGGAAAATCTCCATGGGTACAATAAACAATTTAATTGAATCCATGCCCCGTCGGTGCCATGTAGTCCTTCAAAATAACGGATATCCAACGAAATATTAATTACCAGTCAATATTTAATCCGAATTAAGGTTAGTTGTTAAGTGGCTTTAGTTTTGACAACGCCTTACGAAAATATGGTTTTGTTCTCCATTGAATTTCATGTTATATGTTACTTTAAAATAAATAAAAAATAATGTTTTTG
Organism: Volucella zonaria; assembly: GCA_963966105.1. Classification (NCBI taxonomy): domain Eukaryota; kingdom Metazoa; phylum Arthropoda; class Insecta; order Diptera; family Syrphidae; genus Volucella; species Volucella zonaria. Next base: position 115,550,558 of record OZ014534.1, on the reverse strand, counting down.
AAGAAAGAATATTTGAAGTATCTTTATGTTTTAAAGTTTTAACTTACATCGTTTTTACATATCCTTTTGTTCTCGTGCCAAGTAGAAAAACAGGTAGATTTTTAAAAGTTGTTTTAGTTTTTCCACACACTGTATATACAGTGCCGTTCGAAAAATTTTGGTCAAAAATTGTATTAGCCTTTTTGGACGCAGTTCTTGGAATTTATGAGAGCTACAGGTTTTTTTTTGCACTAGGTAGCAAAATGTCGTTCAAATAGTGCATAAAAGACAATGTTATTATGAATAAGAGGTGCATTTAACTCGTGATAGCAGTCCGAAACGAACCGAAATGGGGAAAATCAGTTCGGAGCTAATATTTTGTCTGTCACGTCTCAATTTGAAAACACGTGAAATTTCTAAAAGATTAAATGTTGTTCAACAAAATATCGTGAGGCCGGGATTATCAGCAGAAAAAAAGGCACAGGGAGGCCAAAAAAGACGACGCCAGTGGAAGGCCGTTTTTTGGTGCTGTACAGCCATCGGCATCGGTTCAAGACTTCGGTGGATCTTAAAAACAATCTGCGTCGAGCTACAGGAAAAATAATTTCGTAAACCTCGTAAAAGCTGGACTTAGAGTACTCAAGCCAGTACTGAAGCCGGATTTTCCAAAAAGAGTCAGAGAAAAACGATTGCTCTGGGCTCAAGAACATCTTAATTGGACTCAAGACATGTGAAACGATGTTATCTTTTCCGACAAATCAAAGCTTAAGCTGCATGTTGGAGATGGGAGGATTCTTGCGCGAAGAGGACCAAAGCAAAGACTGAAGAGAACCCCAAAAGTAAAGGTGTGATGGTCTGGAAATGATGAAAAACGTAGAATGGTCTTCCTCGAATCAAAAGTCATGGCAGAAGCTTACCTACGGGTTCTGGAAAATGTATTAGAGCCCTCTGCGCTGGAGCTTTTTGGTGACACTTGCAGATTCATTTTGCAACAGGACAATGCTCCTTGCCATACAGCCAAAATTGTAAGTATAAACTTGTTTTTTTTTTGTTTTATATGAAGGACTAATATCAAGCTTTTAAATAAGCTAGAACTCTTATGACTAAAAATAATATTTGCATTTTTTTTTTATTTCTTAGGTTAAAAAGTACTTCGAAGAAAATCTCAATCCAATTGAGAATATGAAACTTAAGGTTGCGAAGAAGCGTCCAGAGTCAATTTAAAATCTAAACAATTTACTTATCCCTACCTGGAACACCATACCCGCTTCCACATGGAAAAACTTATCTGAGTCAATGTCTCGCTGATGTGCAGCTGTAATAAAACCAAGAGGAGGTCCAACAAAGTACTAATTAGATAGAGAATGTTTCTGAGAAGCAATAAAAAAAAAAAAAAAAAAAACACTGCACCAATAAAGCATTTTTCATTAATCCATAAAAATGAGGCAGAAAGAACTCATTTTTCGGTCTATCAACTTTTTGCTCCCGTGACCGAGTGCGGACAATTTGAACACTCTAAATGTATGATGAAACGATTGAAACTGCATAAGAAAACAAATCCTCATTAAAAAATATGTGGTTGTTGCAACAAATTTGACAAAATTCGAAAAAAAAGTTTGACCAACACTTTTCAAACGGCACTGTACAAATACCATTTGTAGACGCATGAAGCTATTTAGAGAGCATTCTCATAATTTTTTCTTTTAAGATTTTCTATTTTAATTATTATTTAATTTTCTACTCAAATTTTGCTTTTTCGTAAAACAAAGTTAAGCAAATTTTTCAATTTGAAATAACAAAAAAAAAAGAAACCGATGATAGCTCTAAATATATAAAAAAGAATAGTCTTGGCAAATTTCTCTTAACAATTTACTTAGACTGAAATCGACAAAAAGCGGGCAAAATGAATTGCTCCCTCATTTCGTTCTTTTCTGCGAAAAACTACGAAAAATGCGAGAACGAGAATAGTACGCGAACAGAGCTTGTGTATGCACATCCCATGGGGGTATCCATAATTCAAATTTCTCGTTCTTTGTAGAAAGATTTGAGTTTATTGTATTGTATGACACGGATCATGATATAAAAAAGGAAAATAATAAAATAGATTTTATAGTATTTGATCAATAATTCATATTTTATCAGCGTACACGAGAGAACACTTAATCCTACTAGAACAAAATAATTGTACATAAACGCAGCCCATCTTTGTGTATAAAATCTTGATGAAGACTGCTTTCTCCAAAGAGAATAAAAATAATATTAAGCATTTCTTTTTCTTTTCGATTTTTAACTGTTTTAGAATATGTACATTTCTGTGCTACTTTTTAAAACACTTTCTTTCCATTAGAAAAAAAAAACATTAAATTCAAAATGAAAGCTGGATAAATATTTTATTTCTTCTAAAGACTTAAGGCTACAAATGTGGATCAACAATTTCATTGATATAATCGAAAACTATTAAACTATTCGGACATTAAAGTAAATTTATTATTTTGTTTGAAATAGGGCAACTTAATAATTTTCACATTTAACAATTTCGCCAATACACACGTTCAGTATGTCAAAAATGAGCTTATACATCGAAAAAAAAATCAATTTTTCAACTTATTTAGCAAAAACATGTTTTATTTATTAATACGAATAATTTTGGTTTTGTAGTTTTTATTAGTTTTAATAAGAAAAATGAAAAACACAACAAAAAATAATTGCACTCAATTTTTTGAGTGTCAAACAACTCTTTACACAAGGGTTGTTTTTATTTCTTGTTATCAATTTGCATCGCTGCTTTGCGTTGATGGTTTTTTTTGATTTTGTGGTCAAAGGCTAAATACTGCTATTCAAAAATATCAGGCAAAAGGTTAATATACTACAATCGCCAATTGGGAAAAAGTATACTGGAGTTAGAAAAAATGTTTTCCGTATAACGAAAGACAATCTACAACATCTTAAGCCTAAAATTGATGAAAGAACAGAGCGCTTAATAATGAGAAAACTGTACGCAAACTCACAAATTTCGACAAGGGCGATTGCTAGCAACTCAAGGAAGAATGTGGTGTTGTTGTTTCGTACCAAACGGTTCGAAAGACGATAACGAAGAATAAATACTCATCAAGAGCTGCACGATTAAAGCCACTGCTTTCTAAGGAAAATATCGAAAAACGTTTCTCCTTCGCTACAAAGTTAGTTTCTGAGCCTGTTGATTATTTTGGCCGACGTCATGTTCTGTGACGAAACAACAATTATGCTACATTACAACGATGGACCAACTAGAGTGTGGCGCAAGGCATTGACTTCGTTGGAAAATCGGAACATCATTCCGACCCTCAAATTTGGAAAACTGTCTGTAATGGTTTGGTGTTGTATCTCTAGCAGAGGAGTAGGAGGCTTAGCATTTATAGGAACGACGATGAACGATGAACGCTGAACAATATTTAAATATATTGAAAAGTCATTTAAGAAGCAGTGCAGACAAATTCGGGTTAATAACGGGCAACAAACCGCACTTTAAATTTTATCAGGATAATGATCCTAAGCACAAGGCATCAAATGTGCGTTTGTGGCTGTTGTATAACTGCGGCAAAGTGTTAGATACTCCAGCCCAAAGTCCGGACTTAAACCCCATCGAAAATTTGTGGGCACTTTTAAAGAAAAAAGTCGCACTTAAAACTGCTATAATGGAAGAGTGGGAAAGCTTACCGACGTTTTATGATATGAAAAAGTTGATTTATTCAATGCAAAAACGTCAACAATACACTATAGACGCCAAAGGTGGCCACACCAAATATTAAAGTTTAAGTTTTTTATAATTTAATTTTATAAATTTTATATAAAAGTGATACACAAATATAGTGTATATTCCTTTTGTAAAGAGTTGTTTGACACTTAAAAAATTGAGTTAAATTATTTTTTGATCTATTTTTCATTATTCTTGAGTTGAACTAGCTATTTCTTTTTATTTATTCTTTGCAAATACTCTAGCCTAATAAAAACTACAAAACCAAAATTATTCGTATTAATAAATAAAACATGTTTTTGCTAAATAAGTGGAAAAATTGATTTTTTTTCCCCGATGTATAAGCTCATTCTTGACATACTGTATATGCAGAAGCATTTTCTACAATTCCATTTAAATCCGGAACGAGTGAATTCAGTAGAGAAATTAATAAAAAACGCCATGAATATTGCAAATGTTATGAAGATCTAAAAGCAAGCAATGATGATCTCAAAATCGCAAAAGAGACATAAAATTCAAGTTTTTTAGTTGGCCAAAATAAAAAACAGTGGCCGCTAGCTTCAATAAAATTTGAATGTCCCTGATTAGTGAGACAACTGGATTTTTATTGACTTAAAAATTGTTTTGACTTTTTAATGTCGAATGATAAAAGAGGAAATACGAGAAACATATTCATGGAGGTATAAAATCGGTCGCCATATCTTCCTTTCTACTTGACAATTTCCAATGAAAATTGCATTGAATATTCCCTTAAAATCAATGAACATCGTATAAAAACGACAACGTTATTATGTTAATGATTCTACATATATAAAGAAAGAAAAACATATATAACTTGTTCAACGTTTTGAAGAATAAAACCCTCTCAAATGTAAGTAGAAGAAACTCCTAACATATTATTTTGGCGTTGCACAACTTTTGTCTTTAAACAATTTAATATCGATCATATAGAAAAGACTGTGGCTTAAAAGGGAGGTTGCATATTAAATCGGTCAGTTAAAAATCAACACTCGGGCAGTAATGAAAAACAATGAGCGGTTTTCATGCGCAGAAGCATATATTTCTTAAACAAAAAAAAAATTCTTAAGGGACTGCTTCGCATATTAGAAAGGATTTCATCCTTCTTTCTACAGAGTAGACAACTATTGTCAGGCGTGCGCCTATGTGCATTTGACAATTGCTGTCCAAGAGTTGATTTTTAACAGAACGATGGTGCCGCTCCGATGTTAATCATTATTTTCCTATGGAAAGCCTTTTCTTTTCTGACTACATTAAAAATTGAAGGTCTATAGTGTCACTACAAACTATCGATTGTTAAATATAAGATCCCCTAAGCAACAGCTTCAACTTTTTTTACCACATTTCACATTTTCTAAAACTGAACATTCTTTTTTTTTAAGTTGTAATTATTCACAATTTTCTCACAATGTTAATTTATTGTTTTCGTTCACTGTTTTTCTTTTCTTTTCTTTTGTTTTTTTGTTTTTTTAAATTAAATTGTCTTCTTATTTTGTAATTTGCAATTCTAAAAGAGCTCGAATTATTGATTAGTGTTTTTGTTTTTTGTTTTTTTTTTTTGTCTTCTACTAAATAGATTAAGTTTAATCATGCACAAACATATGCACACATACAAATGTACATAATGTTTATTCACAATTTTATTTTCGTTTAATTTGATGTCTTGTATTTGTTTTTTACTCTTAGTGTCTAACTTCGGTTTTTTGTTTTGCTTGTTTTACTGTTTTTTTTTTGTTTTGTTTTGTATTGTTTTTGTTTTATTTTTACCTATGTTCTAGTGTTAAATATATATATATATATATATATGTATATATATTTGTATTTGTTGTTTGTATATATAATAATAAGTATTATTTAGACGATCATTATAAAACTACATCACATTAATATATTTCAATAATAGTTATTTAATTTATATTTATTTCGCTTAATATTTGTATATAAATTGATTTTGTTTTTCTTTTTTTTTCTTTTGTTTTGTATCTTTGCATAATAAAGTTGTATTTTTCTACACTTTTGTTTTTGTTTTGTTCTTATAATAAAATTCTAGATTTGTTCAAAGACAAAATACAATGCTTAAGTGTTAAAATCAGAAGAGAAAAAAAATTTTTTATATTAGAGACAAGAAAGAAAAAAAAAGGAAAAAATGTTTAAATTCCTAACTCTCCTACTATATACCTAAGTTGGTTAAGTGTTTTGTTTTGTTTTGTTTGATTTTAGTTTCTTAGAAAAAATAGGTAAAAGCAATTTGTGTTTTTCTTTTCTTTCATGTTTTTCTGTTTCTTTTCATTTTACAATAAAAAAGAAAATAATAATAATAATAATAAATTGGATAATTCATATCGGCTATCGGCTATCGGCTATCGTTTATCGTACCATTATACATAATAAAAAGCTAACTATTCATATTTCAAAAATTGTTATCCAAACCATTTTTCACGTCTTTTGCTTAGCTACCCACCTTTCCCAATTTTTTTCATTTTTTTCTGATTTTTCCCCCCTTTAATAATAATTCTTTTAAAGTTTTTTTCTTTTTTGTTTTGTTTTGTTTTCTTAACTTCGTTCTCACTATGTGCTTCAGTGAATTTTTTTTTAGGTGTGCTGGTCTTTAATTTTAATTCACAAAGTTTTGTGTTTTTGTTTTGTTTTTTGTTTTTTGTTTTTTTTTTTTGTTTACCATACAACTAAGTTTGTTTTGTATTTTGTTTTAGTGTTATATATCTTTTGTTACATAATATAATTGCTAAAAATAATAATAATCATAAACATTTATAGCCCATTAACCCGTTGTGCTCTACGAAATGTGTATCGTATTTTAATTACAAATATTTTTCTTTTGTTTAGTTTCTTTCTATATAGAAAAATTATACATATGTGTATATTTAAAAAAAAAAAAAAAAAAAAAAAAAAGAAGAGAAAATTAATATTTTATTATACTGTTATACTGCTATATGGTTCATCTTTCAGTAGTAGTAGTAGTAGTAGTAATAATTTCTTGTTTTGTTAACATTTACATTTTTTTTTTTCTTTTTAAACTTATCGATTAGAAGTATGAGTACGAGAAATTAAAAAAAAAAAACAAAAAAACTCGAAGAAGAAAAGTACTATATTTTACAATATTGTGATAATAATAAAAAAAAAAAAAAACTCACTACTGCCTACTGCCTATGCATTTTAATATGTAAGTTTGTGTTAATTGTTTGTAATTTTAATAATAACCATTTAAAAAGATTTTTTATTTTTTTTTGTATATTATATTCATGAATAATATATGTATAATTATATGCCTGTATGTATATATGTATACTGTATGTTGGCTTCAAAATATAGAAAAAAAATAAAAATAGAAATAAAATAAAAAAATTAACTGAATTAGGTTCCTCAATATGGTATGTTGAGGAAGAGAGAAACGCAGATGCAGTACATAAGATTTGTACATGCATACACTAAACACACGTATAAAATATATTTATATATATTTTTTTATATATATAAAAAAAAAGAAGAAATTAGAATGGCCTTTCAAGTGCCGCTCTCTAAACAAATAATTCTCATAATCCCTTTTCCATTGCCGTTGCATTTGCCTGCCTATGCCTATTCCTATGCCTTGGTCATTTCCATTTTAATTTTAATTTTTTTTTTGTTTTCACTTTGTTCACTTGAAACGTTTCTTTTCGGTAAATTTAAATCTTTTTCTTCTCGTTGTTGCGCTGGGTGTCATCATTCGTGTAGGCGGCTCTGCATTTTGTCGTTGACTTTTGAAATTGATCGTTTGTTGCAGTAGGGTAAACCACCATTGCGTTATTTGCAAATTGGTTTGATATTGTTCTTGTTCCCGTTCCTGTAGTTGCTGTTGCTGTTGCTGTTGTAATTCTAATTCTTGTTGATGACGGCGATTGAAAATTTCACCAAAAACTGTTGAATCATTCAGAAACGATCTAAATTTTCAAAACAAAAGTAGAAAAATTGAAAAAGGAAACATGAAGATTAGAACATATAGTCATGGCGGGGACTAAGAAACGCATTTTATAGACTGTAAAATGCCCTTTGTAACTCACTCGATTGTGTGTCAATTTATTCTCCATACCATATGTTTGCGGGTGCGTAATGACCATGTTTGCCGGCAACTTGAGCTGGACTCAATGGACCAAATTGACTGTATTGAGTTGGAAATTGAATGTGAGCGGGCAGGGGATGTGCTGGAAGGACCTGTAAAAATAGTTAACAATTTTATTCAAACAAATATAATACACTATACTTCCACGAAATACGCCCTAGATGATTTGATTTATTTTTTTTACTTAATACCTTAGGCAATTCTTAATTGAAAATGTTATAATTGACATACCACCTTGTTCAAAAAGTTGCCGGGGGACACAACCGTGTGAAGCTCCCATTGTTCCGATTTGAGTTCTGTTTTTTTTTTGTTAAGTTGGTATATCTGTTGTTGACATTCCTTCTAAATCTTAACGTCATAGTTTGACATTTGCAAAAGTTACGTAGCCAAGAGTACATCTATCTCTGTGTGTGTTGGCGATTTTTTCCAATTTTAAGACTGGATTTAAATTTGCAACAACGAACTTGTACGAGTATTCAATTTTGCGTAAAAAGCGGATTTAATGGTCCGCGAACGTTGGAAATATTGGAAAAGTGTTTCGGCAACGATTCTTTAAAGAAAACGGTCGTTTACCAGTGGCACGAGCGATTCAAAAGTGCTCGTGAGTCAATCGAAGATGATGAACGCAGTGGCAGACCATCGACATCGAAAACCGACGAAAACATTAATGAAGTACGAGTAAAAGAAATGTTGGTCAATAACCGCAAATTAACCATCAGAGAGATAACGGAGGACTTGAACATTGCCTATGGATCCATCCAAGACATTTTGGTTAATGATTTGGGTTTCCGTCGTGTAGCAGCAAAGTTGGTGCCAAAAGACCTCAATTTCATTCAAAAAAGAGACTGTGTTGACGTCTCAAAAGAGATGATTTGCGAGGCTGAATCCGATCCCACATTCATCAAAAGGGTCATTACTGTAGACGAGACGTGGGTATATGAGTACGACACGCCGCGCAATCCAGACATCAGGTAAGTGAATGGCGTCCACAAAATGAGCCGAGACCAAAAAAAACCACGTCGTTTTCAGTCAAAAAAGAAGGCAATGCTCACGGTTTTTACGGATTACAACGATGTAGTGTATCATGAATTTTTGCCAGAAGGCCAGACAGTAAACAAAGAGTATTATTTGGGCGTTATGAGACGTTTGTGTGAAGCAATTCGCCGAAGGAGACCAGAATTGTGGGCAGAAAACTCGTGGATTTTGCACCATCGCACAGTGCCATCATTATTCGTAATTTTTTAACGAAAAATGCAACAAATACCATCCAATAAGTATCGAATTCACCTGATTTGGCTCCCTGTGAGTTCTTTCTGTTCAATCGAGTTAAAATCCCACTACGGGGAACGCGTTTCAGCAGCCGAGAGGAAGTAATGGAAAAATCGCAGGAAGCACTGATGTACATACCGAAAATCGAATATAAAAAATGTTTCGAGGATTGGATCCATCGCTGGCATAAGTGTGTTGCAGTCGATGGGGATTACTTTAAAGGGGACAATATAGATTTAGATGAATAAACTTTTATTTTTAATTTTCTGAATAAATTCCGGAATCAGGTGGTGATCAAGCTGGTTAATTGTGATATGGCCTATCGTTAACTTCAGTTTTTTAACATAACTTTTCGTAACACTTCTCTTTAAATTGTGAGCGAGCCTTTCCGAGCCTAAGCAACAGTGTTAAAACTCACAGAACCGAGGCTTTCTCTTACGGCTACAATCAAGCTAGACGAATTTCGTACTCTAGATATGAATTAATTTCACGTTAACAACTCAGACCTGATGAAAGATTTAGCGACCAAATAATATTGAGAGAAAACTCGAACTTAGCATACTTAGTTCCTTTTACCTGATGGGAATTCAGACACATCTACGTAAAATTCATATTATTGCGACGATATCTATTGTACCACATATATGATAGACGGATTACTGCTGCCGAACCTTCAAAATGAAGAAAGGACGACGACGTTCGGGTCTGCGCATAGAATGTCCCAATTTTGAACACGCCACGTGAAGCTGAACAACTAGCGACGGCCTTAGACTACTATTCAGGGTGTCGCCTAATTCGTTGACGATAATTTGGGAAATGATTCCTGGGCATATTCTAAGAAAAAAATCGTTCTACAGTAAGGGTCTATCTCCAATGTTGACATCGTTTATAGAGGATTTAAGAAAAGGCTTACTTTGGTGTACCCTGACCCATGTTAACGGAAATTGCTCTGTTAGTACTAATGGTAAAAAACTAAGACGACGGCCTTAGACTACTATAAAGCAGATATCATTGTCATCCAGATGAATTGGGCAAAAAAGAGTTTAAAAAAATCGTTACATATACAGGGTGACTTACTCGAACTGTAACTTTTTAAAATGCTATAATTTTTTTTATTTTTTGATAAATTTTATTGTGCCAAAGCAAAAAATGTTGGAAAATACATCAATTTTCAAATTGTATCAGTAGTTTTCAATATATCCACCTTTGGCGCGCATAATGCCCTTGAGACCGCAAGTGGCTCTGCGGTATTTTGGCCCCGTCCCGGCGAACTGCTTGTTTAAGGTGGTCCAAACTTTGGTAGTTTTTAGTGCCAACCTTCGCCTTTAAAATACCCCAGACAGAGAAATCCAACGGATTTGCATCCAGAGAATTTGCAATCCATTATGTCGAAGAAATGAAGTGTGGAACATTGTTTTTTAACAATCTTAGTTGACGCGCGCTTTGTGAGACGGTGCCGAGTCTTGTTGAAATGTCCACGGTCTCCTACCGAAATGATTGTTTGCCCAAGGCTTCAATACTGCCTCTAAGATAGTTTCACGAGCAAAGAGCGACCATCGGCGGTTATGGCGGCCCAAACCATCACTATCGGTGCTGCCTGCTTTCTGGTGGCCGTCCGAAGGTGTAAATTTTCGAAAGACCTCTCTGGCAAGTAAACTCGGTCATTTTGTTTGTTGACATATTTCTCGATAACAAATGGCAACTCATCGGAAAAAACCAAATTCGGCAACTTTCGTGCAAGCGTAGCAACTACTTCGCTCTTTCGACTCTAACTTTTTTCTGTTGCGGTGTAAGATCGTGTGCTTTTTGGAACTTCAATGACTTGAGCCCAAGCTCATTTTTCAGTATGTGTTGCATCCGGTTTTCGCTCAATTCGAGCCTTCACTTTCCGAACCATTTCTGCCGATGTTGCTGTTTTTTTTATGACCACCTCCATGGCGTTTTGCAACGCTGCCAGTATCACGGTAACGAGCTATGGTTCGAGACACAAATGATTTATTCACGTTGAGGTGCTGGGTGCTGGAGGGCTCTGACGATGGCTACTTGTCATTTTCCAGCCAAATATAAAGCAATTACACTATTATGTTTGAATTCCATCGCGGATAAAAATTTTTCAACACAACTGACACGCAAATCGTTTAAAAGGCTTGTAAATAATAAAATTATCTGTCATGTGTCAAAATTTGAGCTCACTGTCATGAACGGTTTGGAAATTATAGCAGTCTGAAGTTGGTTGCAGTTCGAGTCATTCAGGGTGTACATTCATGCCATTAGGTGTGTAATAGCGCATCATTCAAATGGCCGCCTCGGCTACGTTGGCAGTAGTTCAAGCGGTCGGTTCAATATTTAATGACTCGATCCAATATGTGCGGCGTTATTTCGGCAATAGCGTATTGAATGTTGGCCTCGAGCTCGTGCAAAGTGGTTGGCTTGTTAGCTACATTAGCATAAGTACTTGACGCAGCCCAAGAGAAAATAATCGAGTGGTGTCAAACCGCATGATTCATGAACGCTCGCCGTGAAATGACCCAGTCGCCAAATTTCTCCGTCACAACTTCGAGCGTTGCGTCGCTTTTTGGGCATGCAGTGCTGCCTTCTTGGAAGCACAACTCGGATATACCGATGTTGTAGAGCTCTGACCACAGAAAGTTGGTTAACATCGCTCTATACCCGTGACCATTCACGGTAACGGTAACGGTGTCTCCTGCCTCATTTCGAAAGAAATAAGGCCAGATGATGCCGCCATACCATAAACCGCCCTAAACAGTCAAACTTTGTGGACTCATCGATTCTTGGCCGAACTCTTGTGGATTGTGTTCGCTTGATGACATAGCTGCTGATCCAAAAATGGACCTCATCCGAGAAGATGATTTTTTAGCCAAAATCCGGATCTCCGGCCAACATTTCCAGCGCCCAATGAACGAACTCACGACGTTGTCTATGGTCGTCTGGCTTCAATTCCTACGTCAGCACAATCTTATACGGATCTACACCAAATCCAACCGCAGAATAAGCCGGGTTGACTTTGGCGATGCCCAATTAAACTGTTCGGCGCCGAATCAACATTTCTGGGTCTTATCCGATACTGGCCGCTACGGCGGCTACTTCATTTCGCACCAATCTCTGTCTGGTTGGTGGCTTAAGACCCAAAAGAGTGTACTCACGCTAAAACTTTTCCACGGTGCGACGAATTGCCTGAACACTGAAGCCATGATGACGACCGACCCCACGACAAAATTCACGTTGCGTATTTACAACTGAGCTGGAGTTTCGATAATATTTTTTAATAATTTCAGCACGTTGGGCAAGCGTAAAATTATGCATGATGAAACTTTACTGAATATTTTGGCAGCTAGATGTCATTGGTAACTTTGATAGCTGCTGAAACATAACAATTGGAAAAACTATCATCGCTATCTGGTCTCCGTTTATAAAGGATGCACTTTACAGCGCCTGGTATTCCATTAGTTTTGCCTTTTTTTTGTTTGTACTTAGCGTTGTTATGACCCCTCCTATAACGAATGTTACGAAGTATATCACTGACCGCTATATATGACAAAAGTCACGTCACTAAGTTTTCTTATTTTTTTTTAAATGATTCTCTTGCCAAGGTTAGGTTAAGTAAAGCGGCTCTCGTCAACGTTAATGACAACCCGTATAGACCTAATTGGCGACTTCGTATAAAGAAAGACGCTGCAAAAGTGCTGCTTTCCCATAGATATTGAAAGTAAGTTATTGCTGGAGTATGGGTCTACACCTACATATTTTTCATTGTTGAGCCATCGGTATTGAAGGCTATTGCTTGGTGTACAGGTCAATTGGAAAGGTGTACCTCATTACCTAAAGACTAGCTGTGGTATTAAACCTGAGTGCACTTGTAACAAGTAGAGATTCTGATCGGTGCATCATGATTAATAAGTTAAGTTTGTGATTTGTTCGAAGTTGTCCACAAAATAGCGCTACCATATGTTAGTATGATTCATACAATAGTTTGCATGATTTATGGAGATGATCCACATTTCTTACCACAAATCCGTGGACAAGTGTACAAGTCTGTGGATATTTTTCTGACCCTCTTCAATGTTCAAGCTCAAGTTAAGTATTGTAACAATTCGCAAGATATTTGACACTTTTTGAGAGCTTTAGTGATATTCTGACATGCCGTCAGTAGTACTTACAATTATGGGTATAACTCGGTCCCAAAATTGCACGCGAAATCTCCAATGACCTATTGGTTATAGGTGTCTATAGTGACATTCCGTCAGATGCATTGATGCCATGCTATACTCATTCACAGTTAAAATTAATTTTTGTCACTTCTGTTTCAATGCTCACAAATACACTAGTGAGAGCTCACAGCTTTCTGTCAATGATGTCACTATTATCAGCGTATGCTCTAAGATGTCGATGAGATTGCTTTTGAGCTTTAGGTTGCAGAGAGTGTTCTCTATCGACATTCTGCACAATATGATGAGTTTAGGAGAGATGGCAAAACTAGGAAATGCTTTGTACAGCTCGTCTCTAGATGCTGTAGATAGGTGGTGAGTATCATTCTGGAGTTCTTGAGTGTCATTCTAATCAGATAGTTGATAAATGATTATAGGTGTTCACAGACAAGATGTTGTGCGTGATGTTAACGAGACTGATGGCGCCATAGCTAACGCAATTTTGAGAGTCTCCTTTTGTGAATCGGGCAAAAGGTGGGGCAAAAGGTGCTAAGATTTCATTCATCAGGCATACTTTCGCTTAAATCCGGCAAATAGTTTGATTTAAGCCGGCAGCGTTGTTCTTTTTTTTCTAAAGGACTTAACATTCAAGAGGGTATGACTACTTTTTAAATGCCGGAGCACCGGTTAAGTTTTTCTGAGTAGTGGATAGAGGGAGAGAGAAAGAGCTTTGAGCTCAGTGTTTATTGCGCTCTGTAAATTGACCTGTTGTTGTACAATAAATGAAAGAAAAAGAATGTCTTCATGGAGCGGATTGAACGCCGAGCCGTCTGATTGGGAAGCCAATACTTAAAATTATATGTTGATATCTCTACTTTATATCAAGTGGACGGAATGCTTGACTTTCTCGCCGCCCAAGTTGAACGAGTTTATTTGCCTGTCGTCGGAGTATCCTCCGTCTGTAAAAGAAGTTTTTCCATATCTTGGCTACCAACTTTAAATGTTGTACAAAATTTCCAAACTCATTTTGACAGTATTTTATTTGGGCCTTACTCGCTTGACACATTGTTTTTAAAAATAGTGCTTAGTAAACCAAGGTTTGGTTCGTCTTGATGTTTTATGTACAGTGAGAGGGGGCCTAGAAATTTTTTCCGACTTCGAACGGTGGGAGAGTGAGGTACTTTTTCATGGAAAGACACTACCATTTGAGTTTTTCCGTAGCCGTAAGGGTGGTAAGTACAATAGGCTACTTTCCCCGCTTTTTTGCAATGAACTAGTTTTGAGCCCAGACTTTACTGCGTGGTAGTCGGCGAGTGCACGCACTGTGTCAGGTCGACTTTTGCTTAAACATCCGAATGTTGTTTCAGGAGTAGCATTCCCCAATTTTCTCGATCGCTCTCTTCTTTTCTTTCTAGTGATCCGGGTCTAGATCTATAATATTGTAGGAAAACCTTGCTTCTTACGTAACATGCACAATTTGGTGACTGTCTCCTGTGAATATTGAGGTGAGGAAACCATGTGCTAGCTATATAGATGTTCCGCCGCGCGGTAAATCCATTTCTAGAGGTGGTATACTGCAGATTATGCTTTTCGACTGTATAGTATTATCTGTTCCTATTTTGGGAACATACGAGGGCCGGTCAATAAGTCCGTGACTTTTGGATTAAAACACAGATTTTTTGATAAAAAAATAATTTTATTTTTCAACGTAGTCTCCCTTAAGCTCTATACACTTTGTCCAATGCTTCTCCAATTTTTTTATCCCTTCCAAAAAAAATGATTTGTCGAGGTCCTCAAAATAGGCCTTTGTTTGCGAGATGACTTCATCACTGGAGTCAAATCTTTTTCCACCAAGCCATTTCTTCAGGTTTGGGAACAAGAAGTAGTCGCTCGGAGCCAAATCTGGAGAATAGGGTGGATGAGGGAGCAATTCATAGCCCAATTCATGGATTTTTGCCATGGCAACTGCACATGTGTGCACCCTTGCATTGTCTTGGTGGAAAAGAACTTTTTTCTTGGCCAAATGAGGTCGTTTTTTTTTCAAATCGTCATTGAATCGGTCCAATAAGTTGGCATAATATTCCCCATTGATTGTTCTTCCCTTTTGAAGGTAGTCAATGTGGATTATAACGCGTGCATCCCAAAAAACAGTCGCCATAACTTTATTGGCTGACAAACCCACCTTGGCCTTCTTTGGCGCCGATTCACCCTTAGAAACCCACTGTTTTGACTGTTGTTTGTTCTCTGGTGTGTTGTGATGGATCCATGTTTCGTCCACGGTTACAAAACGGCGCAAAAACTTCTCCATATTGCGATTAAACAACGCCAAACCTTCCTGCGAAGTTGTTACACGATTGCGTTTGTGGTCGACTGTGAGCAAACGCGGCACCCATCTTGCGGAAAGCTTTCTCATGCCCAAGTGATCATTCAAAATTGAAACCACTGAGCCATGCGAGATCCCTACGGCTTCCACAATCTCTCGCACTTTCAATCTTCGGTCGGCCAACACCATATCGTGAATTTTTTCGATTGTTTCGGGTGTAGAGACCTCAACTGGGCGTCCAGGACGTTCGGCATCTTCAGTGCTTGTACGGCCACAACGAAATTCAGTAAACCACTTTTTTACCATTGAAATCGATGGTGCAGAGTCCCCATAGTATTTATCAAGCTTAGCCTTGGTCTCGGTAATGGTTTTTTTTCGCAAGAAATAATGCTTAATAAGCACACGAAATTCACTTTTTTCCATTTTCTCCTCAAATTAGTGAGTAGTCTGATAAAAATAGCTGTCAAACACAAACTAACTGACGCAGCAAGTTTAAATTTTGACAGGAGTCAACTGACAGATGCCTGTTGACAGGAGCAGTGTTGCTGTTTCAGTAAAGAGGTCAGAAATTCAAATTCAAGAAATTCACGGACTTATTGACCCGCCCTCGTACGTCATACTTAGGGCATATCTTGTAGATTTCGCACTCACGCTATTGTTGACGAAATTAAGCTTGATGAAGCTTGATTACATTCACCTCGCTTATGTGCCGCAACTCTAATCTTTTTGTCTTAGTCTGCGGCTTATCCGCGTCCAAAGGTGCTGCTTTGATTTTATATAGCACTGGTTATAGTATAATATACTATACCCTGAATTACTCGAACTGCAACTAACTTCAGACTGCTATAATTTCCAAACCGTTCATGACAGTGAGCTCAAATTTTGACACATGACAGATAATTTTGTTATTTACAAGCCTTTTAAACGATATGCGTAGCAGTTGTGTTGAAAAATTTTTATCCGCGATGGAATTCAAACGTGATAGTGTGATTGCTTTATATTTGGCTGGAAAACCACAAGTAGCCATCGCTAGAGCCCTCCAGCATCTCAACGTGAATAAATCATTTGTGTCTCGAACCATAGCTCGTTACCGTGATACTGGCAGCGTTGCAAAACGCCATGGAGGTGGTCATAAAAAAAACAGCAACATCGGCAGAAATGGTTCGGAAAACGAAGGCTCGAATTGAGCGAAATCCGCGACGAAGTGGAAGAAAAATGGCTCGTGAGCTCAACATATCGTTGGAACGGATGCAACACATACTGAAAAATGAGCTTGGGCTCAAGCCATTGAAGTTCCAAAAAGCACACGATCTTACACCGCAACAGAAAAAAGTTCGAGTCGAAAGAGCGAAGCAGTTGCTACGCTTGCACTAAAGTGGTGAGTTGCCGAATTTGGTTTTCTCCGATGAGTCGCCATTTGTTATCGAGCAATATGTCAACAAACAAAATGACCGAGTTTACTTACCAGATAGGTCCTTCAAAAATTTACACTTTCGAAAGGCCACCAAAAAGCCGGCAGAACCGATAGTGATGGGTGATGGGCCGACATAACCGTCGATGGTCGCTCTCCGCTCGTATTTTTGGACCGTGGCATCAAAATAAATGCGATCGTATACCATGAAACTATCCTAGAGGCAGTATTGAATCCTTGGGCAAACAATCATTTCGGTAGGAGACCGTGGACATTTCAACAAGACTCGGCACAGTCTCACAAAGCGCGAGTTATGTACATCAAATTGTGTACATCAATAAGTTATATGTTACATACATACTAATAATACTCTTTTGTCAAAGTTATGTTATACATACATATGTTACTCTTAATACTTTTTTGTAAAATAATTAAAGTGCTTGCTTTTCAAAATTCATTTATTGTAACACTAAACCTTTTCTTGATAACATGCTTGCTTTTCACAACTTGTAAAATTAAACCATAAGAAAAACCGTGTGAGAACCAAATTCAAGCTTCCGTTCCCACAGTTTTTCATACTTTGTTGACTTATTATAAATTGCGAATAAAATCAAAGATTCATTGTCATTTGTTGGTTGTAAAGAATGGAATAAAGTTGTTTTTTTTTGAAACTCCGGAGGAACGTTATATTAATTGGCGCAGTCGGTAGGATACAAGTGTATCCATTTTAAAATTAATCGGAATACGGGAGTGCGATATATTAAATGAACATTCAATACCAATAACGACGGTTTATCGTTATTCTTGCGGTTAGTGTGTGGACATTTAAAGACTGTACAAAGACTCTTGGTGATTGCAAGTGCATTTGTAACGACGGCAATCGTTATTTGAGAAAGTGATTCTCGTTAATGCAAGTGTTATTATAACGAAGGTTTATCGTGTCCAAGAAGTGTGCAGATCCTGACTCCTGGTGGTTTTCAAATCTTTAATTCCTGGAACCTACGGCTAGAGAATGATAATGACTATAATCATTTGCATGTAAGTCTGTTAATTGGTTAACATTCGTTCCTTTCTTCATCCTTTATAATCCTTATGCCCAAAAATAGAATAAGTAGAAATAAGATTCAAGAACCTTATTGTTCATCCTTAGATAGATTTGACGAATTTCAAAACAATTTTACAACTTTAGAATCGAATCGGTGCGAGTTCCTAGAGACAAATAATCTTTCAAAACTTAGTGCAATAGTAAAAACCAGTTTTCCAAATCTTTCCGAAATGAATTTAGATAGTTCAAGCTCAAGCGTAAACGCTAACGTTGTTACAAACGTTGGTAATAGGAACACAAGTAGTAGTCAATTAAGTAGTTTAGATATTAACAATATATTTAATGGCTTACGTATACCAGATGCCGTTAAAGATCTGCCACATTTCGACGGTAACCCCCGTTCTCTGTATGATTTTATAAATAACGTAGAGGAAATTTTGAAGCTTATACCTCAGTTAGACGGCACATCATATGCTATCATTATATTACGAGCTATTAGAAACAAAATCATTGGCCAGGCCAATGAAGTGTTAAATATGTACGGGACTCCGACGGAATGGGAGCAAATACGAGCTAATTTAATTTTGCACTATTCAGATAAGCGGAATGAATCATCTTTGATTCGAGATTTGCATGGATTGAGACAAGACAATGATACTGTTGAGAGATTTTACTCAAAGATCATTGAGTTGTTGTCAACAATGACAAACCATATCCGTATACATGAAAAACATATAGCTGTAATAGATGCAAAAAAGTCGCTGTATTCAGAAATGTGTTTAAATACATTTCTTATAGGATTAAAAGAACCATTGGGCTCAACAATCAGAGCCATGAGACCTGAAACCTTGGTGGAGGCATTAAATTATTGTATCAAGGAACAAAACGCATACTATTTAAAAAATACAAACCCGAAACCTCCTGTTTTACCAAACCCACTACCATTCCCCAAACTGACACAACGACCCCCACAAAATCAACGGCTCCAACCACACCAACCAGTTACACAGCCATATAGTTCCTTTCCTCAATACTTACCTCAGTTTAAACCATCTCAACCTTATCAACCCCAAATAAGGCCCTTACAGCAAATACCCCATCTTCAGTCTCCCAATCAGCAAGAAAAGAGATTCAATAACCCTATAGTAAACATTTCTGCATCCAAACCACATTTCAATTACCAACAGCAACGTCCAATTCCAATGGAAATATCTAGCGGTAATGCTAAAACTCTTCCGAAACCAGTACAATCCCAACAACCCTATCAAAGAAACAATTTAATGCAAAATCCCAGATACATTATAAGAGAAGTACATAGTTTTTCACAAAATCAGGAAAATTATGGGGAAGAATATCCCACATATGTGTTACCTGATGGATACTACGACCACCAACCTAATTTGGACCATTATACAATTGAAGAAATTCAAAATGATGAAGTTCCACAGGTCACTGGAAATGAAACAATACATGAGAATGAAATTGATGACAAAAATTTTCGTTCCAATGCCTCGGAAAACAATACGGGTTCCTAGAAATTAATCAACACGGTAGCAATCTTCTCCCTTACATAAATGTGACTTCACCTTTTGGTCGACAACTAAAGTTTCTCATAGATACAGGAGCCTCTGCTAATTTTATTGACCCCGAACTTACTAATCCCCAATATCATGAAAATATTAACACTGTTAAAATCACCACTGTTTTGAGTACACATGAACTCAATAAACAAATCACATTTCCGGCATTCTCTGAATTCAATTCTAACGAACAGTTTACATTTCTTTTATTTAAATTTCACAATTATTTTGACGGCCTGATAGGATTAGAAACATTAGCGAAATTAAATGCTTCAATAGATCTTAAGAATAAACTATTAAAAACTCAAAGTGCAGCTATTCCCTTATTGCTTAAACCCAATTTAATGTCAAAAATCTATATGATACCAGCAAGATCCAAAATGTTGGTTACATTACCGGTCGATATCCAAAATGGCGAAATATACATCAAGCCAACAAAAATAAATGATTTTCTAGAAATACCTGAAGGAATATATACATCTGAAGAATGGTACAGTCAATTGGAGGTAATAAACAACTCTAATATGGAACAAAAATTATTTGTAGAACAACCGATAAAGGTAGAAAAATTTAAAAATTTCGAAGAATTTAATAATATAAATATTTGTCAAACTGACAATCAAATTGAGCTTCTATCTGGAACCGACATAACTAAATTACTTCGGGTCGATCACCTTAATAATGAAGAAAAGAAATTGATTCTTAGACTGTGCAAAAATTTTGATGATATTTTCTTCATAGAAGGGCAGAAGTTATCATTTTCCAACGTAATTAAACATCGTATACAAACAAAAGACGACGTTCCAATATATACGAAGTCCTATCGATATCCAGAGATACATAAAACAGAGGTACAGTCTCAAATTCAAAACCTATTGCAGCAAGGTATAATAAGGCCTAGCTATTCCCCATGGAGTAGTCCCATATGGATCGTACCCAAAAAGCGAGACGCATCAGGTATTCAGAAATGGAGACTTGTTGTCGACTATCGTAAGGTTAACGAAAAAACGATAGACGATCGATATCCTTTACCTAATATAACGGAGATTCTCGATAAATTAGGGAAATGCATGTATTTCACTACGTTAGATCTGGCCTCCGGCTTTCACCAGATCGAGGTAGATCCCAGAGACATTCAAAAAACCGCATTCTCGGTTGATCATGGACACTATGAGTACATTCGAATGCCGTTTGGACTCAAAAATGCCCCATCAACCTTCCAGAGAATAATGGACAATATCTTACGTGATTTACAAGGCAAAATTTGCCTAGTATACATGGACGATATTATAGTTTTCTCAACCTCGCTGCAAGAGCATATCGAAAATTTGGCAAAGGTCTTCTCAAAATTACGTGCAGCCAATCTAAAAATTCAATTAGATAAGTCAGAATTTTTACGTAAAGAAGTAGAGTTTCTTGGTCATGTAGTTACACCAGATGGTGTTAAGCCCAATCCCAGTAAAATTCATGCAATAAAAAATTATCCGATACCCACTACTCAAAAGGAGATTAAGTCCTTCCTTGGCCTGCTAGGTTACTACAGAAAATTTATTAAAGATTTTTCAAATATAACAAAACCATTGACTGAATGCTTAAAGAAAGGAAGAAGCATAACCCTCAACGACCGTTATGTTAAATGTTTTGAACATTGTAAGGATATATTAAGTAACGATCCACTATTACAATACCCTGATTTTAGTAAGAGTTTTAATTTGACGACCGATGCTAGTAACGTTGCAATTGGTGCTGTTCTTAGTCAAGGCCCAATAGGATCTGACAAGCCAATTTGCTACGCCTCAAGAACTTTATCTCAAACAGAACAGAATTACAGCACAATAGAAAAGGAACTTTTGGCCATAATTTGGTCTACTAAATATTTCCGCCCGTATCTGTTTGGTCGAAAATTTAAGATTATAACTGACCATAAACCCCTCAACTGGTTATTTTCACTAAAAGAACCGAATTCAAAATTAGTCAGATGGCGGTTAAGGTTAGAGGAATTCGATTATGAAATAGTATATAAAAAGGGCACGGCCAATACAAATGCCGACGCACTCAGTCGTATCGAACTTAATCTTAATGAATCATCTACTGATACAAATTCTCTTGCAAATTCCAATATATCCTTACACAATAACGCTAATGATTTAGAAAACAGTTTAAGCTTGTCTACCATTCACTCTGCACATGAAAATCTCGACGACGGAATATATATTTCAGAAAGACCCCTCAACGAGTTTACGGAACAGTTGGTTTTGATTAAAACAAACTGCATTGTTAAGCCTTCCATGATTTATAATATCCTTTTCGAAACAAAACGTAGACGTATATTTAGGCAACCTGATCTCCATAACGAAAAAATAATTGTATCAATCCTCAAAGAATATCTAAACCCCCATAAATTAACAGCCATTTACACAGACGATGATACTTTCAGAATAGTTCAAGAAGTATACTCCAAATACTTCGCCAATAGTAAAGTGTTTAAATTAATACGATGTATGGAAAAACTAAACGATATTACTAATACAGATCAACAGGACGCCCTTATAAATAAGTATCACATAGATAGCAACCACCGCGGCATTAATGAAACCTGTAATCACCTCCGCAGAACATCTTATTTCCCGAAAATGAAAGAGAAAATAACTAAAGTCATTAACAACTGTGAGAAATGCAAATTATATAAGTACGATAGACATCCCCCGAAAATAAAATATGAACTTTCTGAAATTCCAAATAAGCCTCTCGATATTCTGCACATAGATGTTTACAGTATTCACAATATACAAATACTTACAATAATCGACAAATTTTCAAAGTTCGCTTCTGCTTTTATCTTAACTGCCCGTAATAGTATCAATATAATCAGTTCTTTAAGGCAATTCTTTTCCCAACACGGTACACCCAAAAAAATTGTATGCGATTCAGCCGCTGAATTCACTTCAAACTTATTTAAAGAGTTTTGTGATCAATACCAGATTCAGTTACATATAACCTCTCCTCAAAACTCTACAGGCAATTCTCCTGTCGAGAGATTTCATTCAACATTGACTGAAATTTATAGAATAATTTACGACAAAAATAATAGACAAATACCGGCAGACATACTGAACGAAGCATTGACTACATATAACAATTCAATACATTCGGTTACAAATTTGACACCTTTCGAACTCATAACAGGAAGAACATATAAATTTAGGAAATCAATACAGCATGTCTCTGAGCACGATTATATAAATAAATTAAGATCTTATCAAGACAAACTATATAGCGAAATAACAACCAAGCTTGAAAAGCATAATAGATCAATCATTGATAGACTAAATAGGAATCGTGAAGAACCACCCAACTTTAGTATAGATGATATAGTATATGAATATAATAATAGAAGAAATAAAATAGCTCCTAAAGCAAAGAAGTTACAGGTAGTCACTAACAATAAAGTCACTGTACTAACTAAAAATAATAGGAAAGCTCATAAAAATAAATTACTAAAAAAACGCAAATTTCAGGTTAGCACAGGCCATGAGTCAACGAATCGAAATTCAAGACCTCTCGAAGAGTCAAGGTCTTCTTCCCATGAAATTAGGCCCGGTACGGTTAATTGATACACATACAAAATTCATACACATTATAAATTTGACAGCTTATGAAGAAAATGTTAGCAATATCAAAAGATCTGTAGAACTTATTAATAAAAATAAAAACATTGGTCCAATGAAAGAAGTCACAAATATGAAATTTAGGGAATTAGAAAATAAATTTCTAACACTTCTTCCTCGATATCGAAATAAAAGAGGGTTTATCAACGGAATAGGATCGCTAATTAAGAGTATCACAGGGAACATGGACGACAATGACGCTGTACAAATAAATAATGACATTAAACTATTACAATCTAATCAACAGGACATGAACAAAGAAATGACAAAACAGGTCCAGATTAATAACAAAATGATAGAAAGGTTTAGTAACATAACCGAACATATAAATTCACAACAGAAGGATTTGGAAGATTATTTAACAAAGTACCAATTAGCATTGTCCCAGAGAATTCGTACCGATCAAGAAAACTTTCAATATATGCAATATGTTTATCAAACTAACTACAACATTGAAATACTAACGAACCATTTACAAGAAATCGCTGAATCTATAACTCTTGCAAAACTTAATATAGTCCCTAAACAAATTTTAAATCCGAATGAATTAGAATTTATACATAAACATATCGCAAATCAGAAAATAAAGTTCTCTTCGGATGAACAAATATACGAATTCTTGAGTCTACAGGCCTACTATAACCATACAAATATCATATTTAATATTAAATTACCAATCCTGTTCGAAGAATCCTTCACCTTGTACCATTTAATCAAATTACCTATAAACAAAACCCTTACAATTAATATAACCAAACCCTATGTCCTAATAAACGACCGTTATATCCAATTGATTGACGAACCATGTTTAATGATTGAACAAGTTTTCTACTGCACAAAAGGAAACCTAAAGAATATCACAACGGAGAAGTGCATTTCAAACATAATCAAAAACAAAAGAGCCACCTGTTTCTTAACGGAAGACCTGAACCAAGCCAACATCATGCAACCAGAAGAAAATTATATACTTTTAGTAAACTCTCCCAATATAGAAATGTCCTCCACGTGTGGAATCGAAACCAAGTTAATATCAGGAACACTTTTACTGCACTACGAAGAATGTGATGTAACCCTAAACAACGTGGTATATAAGGGCAACACAAACTTATTTTGGGATAGAATACAAATTATATCCTCAATATTCACTAATATAAGTTCATATTATCCTATAGATCGATTAAACACCAGTAGACTAACCCCGGACAACTTTACTAACACAGAAGTTATTACCCTGGCAGAAACCACTAAACAACAACAAAATCATTCACTTTCAATGTGTGTTGTAGTAACTATGATCCTGCTAATTTTGTACCTGATCAACTATACAAAGAAATGTCGCCAGAATCATGCAGCCTCCAGTCAACAAACAGATGATATAAATTTAGAAGCTCCAGCTCATGATAAGTCTTCAAGTAACAGCCTTTCATGGCCATCGCTTCATCTTAAGCGGGAGGAGTTATGTACATCAAATTGTGTACATCAATAAGTTATATGTTACATACATACTAATAATACTCTTTTGTCAAAGTTATGTTATACATACATATGTTACTCTTAATACTTTTTTGTAAAATAATTAAAGTGCTTGCTTTTCAAAATTCATTTATTGTAACACTAAACCTTTTCTTGATAACATGCTTGCTTTTCACAACTTGTAAAATTAAACCATAAGAAAAACCGTGTGAGAACCAAATTCAAGCTTCCGTTCCCACAGTTTTTCATACTTTGTTGACTTATTATAAATTGCGAATAAAATCAAAGATTCATTGTCATTTGTTGGTTGTAAAGAATGGAATAAAGTTGTTTTTTTTTGAAACTCCGGAGGAACGTTATATTAATTCGCGCGTCAACCAAGATTGGTTAAAAAACAATGTTCCACATTGCAAATTCTCTGGATGCAAATCCGTTGGATTTCTCTGTCTGGGGTATTTTAAAGGCGAATGTTGGCACTAAAAAATACCAAAGTTTGGACCACCTGAAACAAGCATTTCGCCGGGAATGGGCCACAATACCGCAGAACCACTTGCGTGCAGCGTGCTATGCTTTCTTCAGCCGCCTCAAGGCCACTATTCGCGCCAAAGGTGGACATATTGAAAACTACTGATACAATTTGAAAATTGATGTATTTTCCAACGTTTTTTACTTTTTCACAATAAAATTTATCAAAAAATAAAAAAATTATAGCATTTTAAAAAGTTGGAGTTCGAGTCATTCACCCTTTAGTTTCAAAATAAAGCCAGAATCGTTTATCTAAATATTTTTTCCTGTCGTTCTTATCTGGTCAGCCTTAAGATTAACTACGAAATAAGAGAAACTAAATACATACTTCGATCTTTTCGATAACATTTTATGTGTAAACTTCACTTATAGGCGCAAAATGCCACGATGCCAATGCTCAGTGCATACAAGTATATCGCTCACCATTTAATGGAGAGACCAAATTGTTAGTGGAAGCTGACTTCTTGTTGTTTTCTAGTAAACTATTCGTCTTACTTGATTTTAGTTGACTTAAAAAATGAATGTATTTTGGGCGCGGTTCGGATTCGGACACCGGACCTTCCGATTTGGAAACCAGCTCACAACCACTTGAGCCACGGTCACCCCCTAAGAGATTTATTAAACCTCATCTTCCAATGCATGAGCAACTGATAGTATACCGAGGGAACTGTGTACTCCAATGAACGTCTTTAATAAATAGTGAATGCAGAACCGATTAGCTAAACCGGTAGTCAACCAAAACACGATCGGTCATACAATCTAAAAGCGCGATATTTCGAATGGAACTAGAGCCACTAATTAAAGTTTGCAGAAAGGACGAGCGAATCTTGAAGAAGGAACACAATACAACAACCGAAGAGCCAGTATTATCGGAAAACAATATTGCACTAGTGATTGATGAGAATTAAATTTTAAATTGGAAAAAGCAAATTCCTTTTTCACAAAAGCAATTATTGGAATCAGGCGTTGCTATCGTTCATAACAACCGCGTACAATTTATGATCTAACTCTGTGGGCGGAAGTACAATAGCAATTAAGTTGTTAATTTGTACCAAAAAAAAACTTCCACAAATTGAAAACAAAGTGATCTAATTGGTGAAATGCTTCCAAGAAATTATGTTTCACGCTTTATACGAAAATATTCAAATGGCACGTTGCAGAAAGAGACAAGCTTCCCGGAAATAAAACATTGATTTTATTAAGAGCAAAATTTAATTCGCATTGACGTCCTCTGTCTACAGTTCAAAGAAGCACCTTTAACTAGCATTCTTCATTTAATGAACAGAACCATCTGAAAGCACCACTCGATGTTCGACACAAGTATTTGTATTAGAAAATGCAATTAACTTCCGCTCGATGGTTTTTATTCAGTTTTGTATTGCACATGTACGAGTAGTGGTTTTCTAGGAAGTCTATGCCCATTTCTGTCTCGATAATGAGTTCTTCCGCGAGTTTCTCAATCGATTTGCTTTGAGACTTTTTTATTTTGTATTTTTATTTCAAAATCATTAATCAACTTACCTGTCGATTGGATGCGTTGTGTGCTGGTGGCGGAACCACTCGATTGTAGTTTTGATATGGAGCCTGTGACACAAACACTGTTGGTCTTCGATACATGTCTCCTTGGGCGTAGATCTCTTGCTGTAAAATAGCCGCTGGCGAACCACCAATTGGCGTGTTTGACTGATGTTGTTGGCGATAGATAGGAGCACCCCAAGATTGTGGTGGTGCAGCGGCGGCTGTATTAGCCGCTGTCACAACTGCTGTTGCTGCTGAATTCTTTGAGTGCGCCATTGGTGGTGGTGCCGCCTGCTGTGCTACCATATAAGATGACGACGTCTCACGCTTATGATGTGTATTATGATGGGCTGGTGGTGCCCATGATGATCGCTTATCTACTTGTGGATATTCGTAAAACTCAACTGGTTCCTGCTTCGGTATGTGAAGTTGTTGTTGCTGTTGGAGTGGCTGTTGCATTTGTTGTTGTTGTTGTTGTTGTTGTTGTTGATGCTGCTGCTGTTGTTGCTGTTGGTGTTGTTGTTGCTGCTGCTGTTGGTGGTTAGATGAAGTGCTGGGTGCCACTGCGGCTACTACTGAATTTGACGATGAAGGCGCTGGCCCATTGGCCGATGAAAGGAAACATTCATTTTGTGCCATCGCGAGGATGCGTTTCTTCTGCGACTGTCCTGGTTCGTACTTGATGTTGGCATGCGGATACTTGGGGCTGCTTCCGGCACCGCGTCTATGATCCTCATTGTCACTGTCACCTACGGTTACGCATGATATTACATTTTTACGATGCTTACTTGATGGAACTGTTGATGATGATGAAGATGAAGAATTGTGATGTGGAATACTACCTGGATTCGTGGCATTCACGTGATGCGTGATGCCAACGCCTCCAGATGAAGAGCAATGAGTACTTAAACTACTGCTACTATTATTGCCAGAACTATGCGGATGCTGTTGAAGCATCTGCTGTTGTTGTTGTTGTGAGCTCGCAACATGAGATATATGATTTAGATTTTGATTATTACCGTTGTGGTAACTTGTGCTACTGGCTACATGGTGTTGCTGCTGCTGCTGCTGTTGTTGCTGCTGCTGTTGCTGCTGCTGTTGCTGCTGCTGTTGTTGCGGCTGTGGTTGTGGCTGTTGGTGGTGGGATTGTTGCTGCTGTTGCTGGTGGTGATGATGTTGTACTTGTTGCTGCACTTGTTGCTGTACTTGCTGCTGTACTTGTTGCTGTACTTGTTGTTGCTGTACTTGTTGTTGCTGTACTTGTTGTTGTTGGACTTGTTGCTGTTGTTGGTGCGATTGGTGTTGCTGGTGCTGTTGGTGCTGCTGATGCTGCGGGTGCTGTTGCTGATGCTGCTGATGTTGCTGATGTTGTTGGTGCGATTGCTGTTGATGTTGCTGTTGTTGCTGCTGCTGCTGATGCTGCTGCTGTTGGTGTTGTTGTTGTGGATGAATTTGCTGATGCTGCGAATGATGCTGAACTATGTTCGATGCAGACGAAGAGCCCTGGTGAGCGGGCTGATTGTTAGTTGACATTCCAGCACCGTTATTGTTGCGGCATGACAGCGACGATGATGAAGCCGATGTTTGCAACATTGACGAAGTCGTTTGCGATTGTGCATGAGCACGCTGGGTGGTCGGTTTGTGATGTCCACCATGCGTCGTTGCCGGTACGTCCGGTGATTCATCCTCGCTGTCAGAAATGGTTATAACTGCAGTCGGTGACGGTGTATCGTGGATTGTTATCGTCTGTTGCTTCACTATCGCACTATGACCCATAGGGTTACCACCACCATTGCCACATGAAACCACATGATGTCCACCACCATTAGTCGGTCCATACGATGAAGCTGATGAGTGACCACCTGCTATGAGCTGAACATTACCACCATTGCTACTGCTGCTACCATGATGATGATGTCCACTGATGATATCTGGAAGGCAAATTATCAGAGTTTTAATGTGGAAATATAATTTTTATCATCAGCTTACTGTTAGATGATGAACCAGCGACAATTGCAGCACCACTGCCACTATAGTAGTTACAATTGTGCGAACCGTGATTGTGATATTGTGGCGAAACGTGTGCACGATTATAACGCTGCTGATGCGGAGGAGAACTTTCCTTCACCCGCTTCTTAACCGGCGATAGCTGATTGGCTTCCTTCTTTTCGTGTCGCGGAACTCTGTAAGAATTTCCTTTACTTTAGAAAGGATTTACAAAAAATTGAAATACGAATTACTGCCTGGCTGATAAACCACTTGGAAACTAGCTACCAAAATCAACAAACTAATAGGCAAATCTTCACTTACACTAAATGGTGAACTGGAGACTCCTTTTTGAGTTCATTACGCGGTATGTTTAGGTGATGTTTGGGATAGATCTCCTCTACATTCAGGAATGAACCAGAATCAACGATCAACGAGTGAGGTGGGGCTTGCTGCGGCCAAGACGGTACCAATGCCATTTGACGGCCTGTATTTGGCCAGGCTACACCGCTGGCCTGTACACGATTTGTAAGAAGCATTCGCTGTCCAGATGTTGGTTCAACCATTGACACCGGTACAGGCACATTTACGTACTGCTGGGGAGGAACCTGTAAATTACGAGATAATCAAACAACAAACGAGATAAAGGTGAGTACAACTTACTTGTAAAGGAGGCTGCATTGCTGCACTACCAACAACAACATGCTTGGTGGGACTTGGCATTGCTTGATAGGAGGGCGGGCATAAAATATTTGAAACCAATTGATGTTGGAAGGTATCCGTTCGCGCTTGGGCGTATTGTCGGCCAACATTTCGTCCGCCATAAATTTGATAGAGACCTTCATATGTAATGGGTCGATCGCGAACCAAACGTTGTACCTGACTTGTCAGTTGATTGTTTATCGTGAACGTCATGTTCTCTGTGGTGTTGGGTACGAAATTCGTTACCAGTGTCGACGTTGGTTGAACCCTAGAGTTTTAGAAATTATTAGACATAGTTCATACAACGAGTTTTAGGGATAACTTACGTATGGAAATCACCACGTCGACAAACTTCCATCATCTGAACAGATGCTTTAACATTGTTACAATAAACATAATCGACGAGATGAGTTAATCTAACAAACGAATGATTTAGCGCTTCAGCTGGTGTTAATCTTCTTTCCTGATCAATTGTTAACATTCGTTTTAGCAAATCAATGAATTCTCGACGATCGGTTTTTTCTGCAAGTAGCTGGCCACCTTCTAAATCTGTGGGCACATTTACCTGGCCAATGTCGTCCAAACAATTAAAAATATATTTACGAGCCTCTTTGCTCTTTGTATTCGTTTCAGCCTCGTGCTCTTCAGTGGTTTTCAGTCTCCAAAATGGGTATGTCGAATCGACGTCACGATAGAAAAATTTCGAGGTCTTCGATGCGCTATTCAGCATGTGCTCGGTGGGGAGACCTTGTGTCTGTGATATGTACCTGATTATATATAAAATAAATAATAAAATTCGTTCAGGTGTTAATTTAACAATTTGAATTAACCTTATTTGATCAAATTCAGACGATCCCGGATACAAGGGCCAACCCAAAAACAGCTCAGCCACCACACATCCCAATGACCACATGTCGATTGCTTCACAAAATGGTAGACCCAATATAATCTCAGGTGCACGATAGTAGCGCGATTGTAAGTATGTATTGCATACGGTCTTGCTCACGTGCGATGCACTTCCAAAATCAATCACTTTGACTCTATAAGAAGGGATAACATTGAAATTTAAACGTTGTTAGAAAGGAAAGAATTGTAACAAACCTGTAGGGTTGGCGGACTGGATCAACCAACATAATGTTTTCTGGTTTCAAGTCAGCATGAATTAATCCAAGTTGTTTTAACTTCAACAACGCCGTTAAAACCTTTCAAATACAAAAACAAAGTACATTATCAAACTTGTATGAAAAAGTGCCAGCAAAGGGTTATTAAAAGGCAGCCGAGTAAATAGCCGGCTTCCTAAAGCATATCTTGCGTCGTGTGATTGCGTCTAATGAAACGGAAAGATGATTTCTGAACGAATGTAAAGAAACAAACTGGACCTTTGAATTTTAAATATTTCTTCTTTCTATAATAAGCGCACGCTAAAGGAAACGTACATCCTTTTAAGGTTTGTAAACAGCGGGGACACTTTGACCATACAAACTCAGATCGATCACGCCTTGTACCGCATAACGTATTCCAATGAAGCAGCTTTGCAGATCTAAGAGAAATAAAATGTGCAGTCTTAGTCATTATTCCGGGACTACAGTCTAATTTGACACTATATGATGTGATTTACGCTGTTGCCGAGTCGCTCACTTGTTTGAACTATGAGAAAGCAGTTGGAACAATTTTCGGACAACTCGTTATTGGTTTATATCCCACCTACATACCAGGGGAACCCCTCAGGGTCAAGTCATATCTCCGCTCCTGTGGGTACTGGTTATCAATGACATCCTCGAAAAGCTTAGTACAATGGGTATAAGTGCCACAGCATACGCAGATGACGTGGTCATAATAGTACAGCGAAAATACTTAAATGTTATGGAGGTTGCCCTGAAGACGATCAGCAACTGGACAAAAAGCCCAAAACGGAACTGGTTCCTTTTACCAGAAAGTACAAGATACCGCAATTCAAGCTCCCAAGACTCAACGGAGTGGAAGTGTCCCTTTCGGACAACGCGAAGTATCTGGGTGTGATTCTGGACAAAAAACTGAACTGAAATCTTAACGCACTGGAAAGAATCAAAAAGACGTATAATGCTCTTTTTATCTGCCAAAGAACAGTAGGAAAAATTTGGGGCTTAAAACCTGTTATGGTGTACTGGCTGTATACGGTGGTGGTAAGACCCATGCTTACATACGGCGCACTTGTATGGTAGAAAGCAACAAACAAGAAAATGATTTACGTAAAATTAGGGGCGGTTCAAAGAACGGCTTCCATAGCCATGCGCTCCATGCCACCCCTACGGCAGCATAGGACACCTTTTTGCACCTAACACCGCTTGATTTACAGATCAAAAAACTTGCTGCCAACAGTGCGATAAGACTCACTAATCTGGGTTACTTCAAGAGCAATAGTTTCGGACATGTCACGATTCTAATGGAGCTACTGCCAGGTAATCCAATTCTAACGGATGAAATTCCTTCCCTGGTCGACTTCGACATCCCGTACGATATAATTTATCCGGAGAGAGAGGACTGGGAAAAAAATGCAATAATCAGGTCGAATGAAATTGCAATTTTCACAGAGGAAGGACCAGGTTCTGGTATCTTCTCAGAAGAAGAGTGTCCATAAAACTACCGGACGCAAGCAGTGTCTTCCAATCAGAGGTTCTGGCTGTCCTCGGGCGGCTGAGCTAATGCAGATGAGATCGGTATCCGAAAGAGATATCGCTATCTACATCGATAGCCAGGCCGCACTCAAGGCAATGAAATCAACCAACATCAACTCCGATACAGTCAGGGGATGTCGCACAGTGCTTAAGGCACTGGGTGCAAGGGCATAAGGAAATGAACAAGCGGACGAGCTTGCATGAAAAGAAGGGCTACTCGACAATAGTGAGGTTGCCAACATCAAACCACCCCTTTGCATAGTGAGGGGCACTATCAAAGAAAAAATTACAAAGACTGCCAACAGGACACAGGGTATCTAAGGCTCTTTGGCTGCTCTATGACGGCAAAAGATCTAGAGGAAGTTAATAAAATTAAACAGAGATAAGCTTAGGACAGTAATAGGAGCCCTGACAGGACACTGTCTACTGCTGCAACACGCAAAGGGACTTAAATTGTTAGATACGGATATCTGCTGATTCTGCAAGCTGTTGAGGACATAACACACAT
Source organism: Volucella zonaria (assembly GCA_963966105.1). Taxonomy (NCBI): domain Eukaryota; kingdom Metazoa; phylum Arthropoda; class Insecta; order Diptera; family Syrphidae; genus Volucella; species Volucella zonaria. The sequence continues at coordinate 115,517,883 of OZ014534.1, read as the reverse complement.
ACTGTGTGAATGCGAAGCAATATCGCGTAGTGGAAGAAAATATTTAGGGAAATACTTTTTCGAAAACCTAGAAGAAATAGAAGACACGAACTTTAAAGGCCTTCTTGGCTTTTGCAAGAAAATTGGGTGTTTCCCCAGGGCGATTGTTTAGGTTTTTGCCATTTGAAGACAAATTCAACTGGTTCCACAGGGATCGCGATGGACCCGTTTTGGTAGCATATCAATCACACCTAACATAACCTACCACCTACGACCTACCCATCAAAAATAAGGTGAGCTACTGGTTTCAATAGTTGTTCCTACAGAAATGTATTTGCTGTTCAATTCAAATGGGAAAATCATCTGTTCCTGCTGGTCTAACTACTGTGCTATACTATTTATACTAGGTCAGGCTTATATTATCAATAGTGTCAGCAAAATACCTAGCGAGCTGCTGGTTCTTATTCCGAAGAGAGAAACGCGTCCAGAATAACCGTCGTCGCAGCAGACACTTTTTATGCTGGACACTTTAGCGAAAATACTTGAGGAAGTTGTATATGAGACAGTACGGCTTTAGAAGAAAATGATCCAAGCAGAATGCGATACGTATTATGCCGTCCTGATACGCGTCGTCAAGATTATGTTCAACTCAGCAACAGGAGAGACATAATAAGAGTATTGTGTGAAAGGCAAGTGAACATCAGGACCATAGCTGTAAAATCATAAAATGAAAACTATGATCGGCAAAAATTTGAGATTATTGAAGTCTGATAATACGGTACTTTGAAAAGTTTCTGATTCCTTTTTTTCATAATTTGTGCGCGCTCAAGGGATTGGATACCCTTAAAATGTATGCACACAGCGCGGGCGAAGGAAAATCGGGGAGGATGGAAAGAGAGGTACCGGTGAACGTTGGTTTTAAATGTTTGAAGGTTATAATGACTAGGTAATAAAGAGCTAGGCAGGGCATTCCATAAGCGAGCTGTAAGCCGTACAGCGGACAGGAACGAATCACGATATTTTAGAGTACGTCCGAAAGTGGGCTTGAGGGTATACTGATGAGCATTTATAGCGAGGCGGGTGTTACGGTTAAAAGTTTGAATGGGCGGAATGTTACTGGATATTTCTGTGGAGCACTGGTGGTGGAAATAGCGATAAAACAGAGTGAGACACGAGACACTAGGTCGGTGGTTCGAGGGTGTCCATTGTTTGAGTGATATTAGTATCACCTATGAGTTTTATCGCGCGGTTTTGAATCCTATCTAGCAGGTGCAGATCAGAGGGGGTAAAATATTTCTTACATCGCTTGAGGAAACCTAGACATTTCGCAGCATTTTTGGCGACATCGAATATGTGGTCATTCCAACGTAAGTTGTTATTGATACACATACCGAGAATGGAAAGTTTATCGGTTTCGACGATGCAAGTGCCGAAATGGCTGGGTATTTGAATTTCGCTTTAATGACAGCAGACAGCATTGAGTTTTGGAAGCATTAAATTCCACTCGGTTGATAGTTCCCCAATTGGTTATGCTGTTAATGTCGGAATTTAATGAGCTTAGCATACGCTGGCGTTCCCGTTCTCCACCCGAAGAGCAGGGACGTGAGTCCGGGAACGAATATGGAAAGCAGAGAGTACTGTCGTCAGCAAAGGAATATATTGGATTAGAAGCAGCAGACAAAAGATCGTTGATGAATATTAGAAAGAGTGTCGAAGACAGAACAGAGCCCTGGGGCACACCAACATTTATTGTGTGAATAACAGACTTGAAACCATCCAAGACAACTTGAATTGAACGTTCCGAAAGGTAATTTCTAATCCATTTAAGAAGAGAGTTGTCGATCCCAAAAGAACGCATTTTCGACAAAAGAGCCGGATGCCAAGCTCTGTCAAATGCCTTAGAAATATCAAGTGCAACTATCTTGCTTTCGCTAGATTGATGTACGCTTTGGTTCCACTTTTCAGTGAGACATGCCATCAGATCACCGACGCACCTGTTGCTACGAAAACCGTACTGCCGTTCATTAAGAAGTTTTCGTGCTTCGAGATATTTCATTAGCTGGCGGTTTATCAGTGTTTCCATGACCTTGGAAAAAATGGACGTAAGCACAATGGGTCTGTAGGAGGAGAGAGAGGAAGATTCACCTTTTTCAGGACACAAAGCTCATGCAGCTAAAAAATTCTCCAGAGCATTGACGACAATATTACAATAGTTTCAGTATCATAGGATAACCAAAATAGCGGACACGTAAACTTTTCTCCAACCAGTGGTTAAGTTCATCGACGACTAGGCAAGAGTGTTCGAGTTCAATCTCAGGGAAGACCGAACAGCAGAAAAGGTAATTTATTTCATTGTTGCACATAAAATTGCCGTTTTTGTAGATCGGTAACATTGGTGATTTATCATTTGTCAAAATAAGCTCAAAACCGATATTTCACTGCTTTTATGAACACGACAACAAGCTTTGTGTCCAATCAACTTGAATTATGAGCCCAGTGTCAAATACGGCTAATTTTGCTTATAGTTTGCACTTGGAAAGAAGGCAGCAGGATCAACTGAAAACATCAACGCTTTGAATGAAAATGTAAGTCTTGAAAATAGAACCTCATGGTCAACCTTAAGCGGCTATAGACAACGAAGAGCTAAGAGTTTCGGACGAGTTCGATGGATGTCAAGTTTTAACAGATATTGCGGACCAGCAAGGCATTCACTATTCAACAGTTACTGAGTATTCGTGTTTGAAAGCAATTAGTAAAGTTCAGTAGCTGGATAAATAAAATGAAGAAGAAAGTGGATGTTTGCTCTTCTCTGTTTGCTTGAAACATTGCTATTTTATATGAATTGTATTTTTCTGACATCACCAGGATTTCGGCGAGCAGTAACAAACCTCAAAAAGTGAAATATTTAATCTATGATAAGGTCACTCATACTACCGTCGTTCGGAGTCGGAAAAAAATCGTAGGTCCCCTATGCACAAATATAACAACACGAACCCTTGACAGTCCTTAAACGAAATAATAGGCAAGGCAAGAAAAACATTAATCATACACAATTAGTTTCTGAATATTAATACTTCCGCGAGTACCTCCACAAATTCAACTTAGCAGATGCCTCATCCTGAAGTCAAGTGCTTCTGAAATGTGCTTCTGAAATATGAAGTTGGCAGGAAGATTATGAGGGTAGGTGTACTGTAGGAGCAAAAATACCGGTGACGTACATGCTGTTTACGAGTAGAAAACCGCTACTAGTAATTAATGTAGGATCTATCTCGGCACCAGCGGCACTTTAAGTCAGACTGGTTGCGTTAGCCTGACTTATTGGGTGGGCTTGTGAAAAGCGAAATTCTTAAATGGATTTAATGTGACATTTATAATTAGTCCAGTAAGAAATTTGTATAAGCAGTTGTGGCATATCGGGGCTTGGTTTAAGAACAGAGTTTAGAAAAGAAATTAGACCCACATCCCATCTACCCGAATTATGTTTGTAGATTTGATGTTGAACTATCGTGCAATCAACAGTTTTTTTTTATTTCTACTGTACGGCCAGAGTTCAGATATACTCGTATGAAATATCCTTAAAGCCTTTTGGAGTCAGGCTAAACCACGAATTTTGATTGAAAGCTGTAAAAGCCTGACTGATAAACTAGCACAGTACATATACTCCTAAGCTATTCACAACTTACTTTCGTTGACCAACTAAATGTTGAAAGTGAATTTTCAACGCCTCCTGATGTTTAAAAGGTCAATATGAGAAGAAGGTCTTTGCAATTGAAGGGCACAGGGGAAAAACGGCTTCTGTTCACTTTTTACTGAAAATGAGCTTGGGTTGCCATCTAGTAGCAGTTTAGGAGTACTTTAAGATATCGACAAAATGGTAATAATGCCTTGAATCCATTGAAAGAAGATTCACTACACTGGGGAAAAACCTCTCCTGTCCAATGGTTTTGAAGTAGAATGGCGTCCGCCTATAATAGTCACAGCGTTCACCACCATGGCATCACGCAACATTATCACTGATAACAATGATTCTTACCAATTGTCACCATACCCCCTCGTGCTGCATTCTTCTATTATTGTTTTTGGTATTTATTTTAATTATTGTAGTTTCGTTCGTTGAGAATGAATAGTGAGTGTTCGCAGTCTAGTAAGAAGAATCGGGCCCGTCGAGCAGAGAGACAAAAAAAAAGTAAAATCACAGGTAGGCTTAGAGAGGTTATGAAAGTGATGCGAGCTACGACCCATGAACTTGGACCTGATTGTTTATGTAAACGATTTTACTTTAATAGAAGAGCCAGAACGTCGTCGAATAATACGTAAATTCAATGAGCTGGGAGAAACCAATGCCCAAAATGCTTACCTTGCTGGTCTTATTACTGTTCTCCCAGTCATGCGTAGGCGTCAGCGGGAAAAATGACGACGAGGCGCGATAACACTCAGCTTCGTTCAGCTATCGAGTCCGGATTAGAGAGAATAATCAAAGTCGTGATGTACGAGTTTACATGCCCTTGCACGGGATTACTTTCCGGCGAGTCAATCCCGTAAAGGAGTCTCTCGCTAAAGGAGCGAAATCTCCTATCGAAGTTCGTGGAAAAGATGGTGCTCGACCTTATAAACTCACAGGTGAGACAAAGCAGAAGGCGATAAATTTTATAAAAAATCTAAACGGTCGCGAATCACACTATTCGTTAAAAGACTCAAGGAAACTGTACCTACCTGACTCATTAAAAATTTCTAAATTACATAAAATGTACATTGAACAGAATTCCGAACATAAAATGGCTTCTATTGCATATTGGAAAATAATTTCCACATATCCTTTGGATATCCACGGAAAGACACTTGCTGCACCTGTGATAATTTTAAGACTGAACAGTCATCTTTAGTCGAGATGTCAAAATCATGTTTGGATGATGATGTCAGAAAGAAAACACTGGAACAAGTGCACATTAAAATGCAACAAAAAGAGTTTCATCCCAAGAAGAGTGAGCAGTTTTATCAGCTCAACAGATGTTATCGCAAACGCTCTTTGAAATCCAAGACCATGGAGGCCATCACAATAGACTACCAAAAAAACCTACCCACACCGAACATCACTACAAATGGTGTTTATTATAAACGTTCCATATTCTATATCTACGATGAATCAGTAGCTAAAATAGGAGCTGATGAGGTTTGTTCCATGATGCACCACTTTTTTCGTCACGTTTTACCAGAGAAAATGAGGGAGCTACAATTTTTTGTGACTCGTGTGCCGGAGAAAATAAGAATTTCACGGTTATACGATTTCTACATTACATGGTTGAGGAAGAAAAACAATTTGATTTGGTGAAAGTGATATATCCGATCCGGGGGCATTCCTATCTCGAATGCGATCGGAACATGAGTTTGATTACCCAAAAGGCATATACGAGGGTTGTCTGTAAAGTATCCGACCGCAACGTAAAGATAGCGGCACTCGTCAATAAAAACTAGTGAATGCGTCTTTTGACAGTTGCTTATCGAAGTTTAAGTCATTTTGGACGCGCAGTTTTTAGTTGACAGTCGTTTGAGTGAGTCGATGTGAGTGTTTTTTGTGAAAATGGAAAAAATCGAGTATCGAGCTGTTATTCAATTCTTGTTTTTGAAATGCAATACGCCTACGCAAATCAAAAATGACTTGGACTCTGTGTCCGGGGACTCTGCACCATCATTTACCACAGTGAAATTTTGGGCAACTGAATTTAAACGTGGCCGTAAGAGCTTGGAGATGAACGTTCGGGACGTCCAAAAACTGCAACCACTGACGATAACATTGCTAAAGTTCACCAAATGGTGTTAGACGACCGCCGAATTAAAGTGAGAGAGAGATTGGACATGAAAATGTCCAAAGAACGTGTTTGTTACATATCGAATCAAGATTTAGGCATGAGAGAGCTGTCCGCGCGTTGGGCGCCGCGTTTGCTTACGTTAGACCAAAAACGTGTTCGAATGAACATTTCCAACGCTCTGTTGGCGCAGTTTAGGCGCAATAAATCCGAGTTTTGGCGCCGATTAATTACTGTAGATGAAACTGGGATACACCATTATACGCCCGAAACAAAAATTCTGTCAAAACAGTGGACTGCAAAGGGCGAGCCCCAAAAAAAGCAGAAACTGTTTTTTCCTCTGGGAAAGTGATGGCGACTGTTTTTTGGGATAGTAAAGGAGTTATCTTAATCGATTATCTTCAAAAAGGGAAAACCATTACAGGAGCATAATACGCATCATTACTTGCCAAGCTGAAGGCAGAAATTGCGGAAAAACGGCCACATTTGCAGAAAAAGAAAATCCTGTTTCACCAAGACAATGCGCTCTCACAAGTCAGTGGTTGCCATGGCGAAATCCATGAATTACGGTTTGAACTGCTTGACCATCCGCCTTATTCACCAGATTTAGCCCCAAGCGACTTCTTTTTGTTCCCTCATCTAAAAACTGCGCTCGCAGGACAGAGATTCTCGTCAAATGAGGAGGCAATCACCTTCGTGAACAGTTATTTTGCAGAGAAAAACGCCAAGTACTATTTGGACGGGTTAGAGAGATGGGAGTGTGTAGGGTTACAAAGAGACTATGCAGAAAAATAAAAAAAAAAATTTCAGACAACCCTCGCACACAGGATGATTGGAGGGAAGAATTTAAAAACTGAAAAATAAAACTCCTTCCATTCCAAGTATTTGACTGTGGGCATGATTTTGATTTTCAAAATTGGACTGCCTTAGTCCAACCTAAGATTGCATTTTGGGGGATTTACCAACAGCTTAAGAAGCAAAAGCTCGATGCTACATTACAAGAGTTGTACACCAAACAATTACGCATCAAAAAGGCCAAATTTGAAGATCTGAAAGCGCTGCCAACATTCCTTGGAATACCAGAGGCCAAACAATTTTACAAAAGGGTGAACAACATCAACCAACCTGAAGAAATTAATGATGATGAATACTTGGATGGATGCTTTACCAATTGACGCCTGATTACCGGGGAAAAGTGACTACAGTCCTTGTTTTTTTTTTTTTTACAAAAGTTGAAATGATAATTTTTTTTTTTTATAATTTACGCGCGCCTAAGGGGTTATGAATACCCTTATACTGTTGTCAGGACGCGGGCGGAAAGATAGAAGGAGGAGAAAGGAAAGTTTGTGATGTAGTGGTTTGAAACTCAGGTGTGTTTGGTTTAGATAATGACTCTCCAGGGGTGGGAGTCCGAATAGGACGAAGAGATTTTTCTTCTCTCGGAATGTGAGGTTGTGAATTTTAACGGTTGTTTTGTGCTTGAAAAACCCTACATCAGCCAAATCTACATGTCAGTGTTATGCCTTTACACGCAGATTTTTCTGACTGAGTTCCAATTACACACATGAAAACTTGCTGTGGCTAGGATTCGAACCTTGACCTTCCGAGTGAGAAGCGATAGCTAGTACCACTATACCATGGCCACCCCTAATGTAATTTTTTTAAAACGTATCTTCACTTTTCTAAGTTTTAATACATACATAGCCCAATCGCATAATGGTTTTTGAGTATTTCTATCTGATACCTGAAACATGTTGGAGTAGGCAAAAACTGGTTGGAATGGACTAAAGCCGTTCTTCCCCTGTACTCCTCAATTGTAAACAAGTAATGAGACATAATGTACTGTGCCATTTATAAGCGAGGGAAATATTTAGAGAATGTTAAGACACACAGATACAGCATCAAAGTGGTAAAGAAAATTAAAACTCAAATGCTAAATCAATTGCTCAAACAAAACCAATAGACAATCCCACTTCCAGCCCACACTAGTGGAAAGAAATGCCAGCCACTCTTGCTTGCATTGGCCGAAGTAATTAAGAGATGACTCGTGCTTTATTAAGCCAAAAACAAGAAAAATAAAACTAACAAATAGCCTTGACAACGTACACGATGCTTTTTCTCCTTTCTTTAAAACATAACTTGAAGGGTAGAAAAACCGACGGAAGATAAACGCTAGAACCGCAATAATTCTCAACCTTGGAGTTATTTCATCAACAAAATTGAGAAAGTGAAGCGCTTGTGATAGCTTAATAATGCTGTGAAGGTGGAACCAAGCGAGAAGTCATTGAAAATGCCAATTCAAAATAAAAATTTGGTGCGAAGAAATGAGGAAAACAACTCGAAAATTCTTCAAGTGAAGGTTGCTTCGTTCTAACCATGCGAATAGGGAATATTTTGATTGAAAATCGGCAAAACAAGCATAGACATGCACATATTTGCAAAATAGAGTTAATATGGAGAATCCTTGCCGGAATCACTTGGGCTGATTTTGGGAGCATATGCTATACTTCTTCCTTTTAGTTTCTTAGCAATCCTTCCTTTGGCTTTGCTGAATGAATACTGTAAGTTATGTTTAACTACTCATGTGACTTACCTGCTCTAGAATCGGTCGAATATACTTCAACGGAAGAGGTGAGAATTTATTCTGTTTAAGGAAATCGTAGAGATTCTGCTCGAGCATTTCGAAAACCAAACATGTATGGTTCTTGTGCTGAAAGCATTCGAAAGCTCGAACAAAATTAAATTCATCTGCATTCTCCTGGCTAAGGCGAGACAGAATGGACACCTCGATTTGGCCTTGACGTGCATACGATGGATGATTTTTGAGAATTTTTATAGCGACAATTTCCGATGTGCCGCGTTTCCAACATTTCACCACTTGTCCAAATGTGCCACGTCCCAAAAACTCCAAAACCTATATAAGCATATCAAAAAAAAAAACAAAGATTTCGGATCAATATAAATTCGTTTGCACGACTTCTATTTAAGGACACATTACCTCATATTCAGCTGAAAGTGAGTATAAAACTTCATGTTGTACCAATTGATAGTCACCATCAGCGCCACTACTTGACCTTTTACTGGGGGGCTGCGTATTCGCATGCCCCCCAGAGGTCGCAACTTTCGTATGCGCCGTCTTGGAGCTGTTGCTGGTGTTTGTCGTGTTTGCCGTTGAGGGTGCCGTCGTGCTGATTACACCAACAGATGAGGAGTCAACACAACCACAATCACAGTCTGAAAATAAACGACAAAAAAAAAAAAAAATAAAATAATGAGTAAAAGGAAAAACCCAAATTAAGAATGTCACCGTTAATTAAAAAAGCTTAAATCGATTCTGAATCTATCTATTTGCAGAGAAACACACGCAAAGTCAAAAACAGAACCTACAACAACGAAACACAGATAGGAGTACAACAAAAGGCATTTCATTGTTAGTATCGCCGTAAGTCACCATCATTACGTGAAAGTCATTACGTCGTTAATTGTAATAAGACGTATAAATAGAAAACACAGTCTCTCTCTCTGCGTTAAGGTAGTCACATGCATGAACACATGTTTGCTTTGCTTTGAAGGATAATCCTACACCTCTACATTGTAAAGAGATAGAGAAGTGGGTGGCAGGCATGGCAAAGCATTAGATTTCACATTGCCAAGTCATTCGAATTTTGTTAATATACATGCCCACAAAGATTCACCCTGGTTACGGAGCCTGGACAGAGAAATGTAGGAACACTGCTTAATCACATTATGATTAATGCGTTGTTGATCTAATTATTGTGAAACAATGTTAGAGAGACGGCACATTATTAAGTCGTAATTACCGTTATTAGATGGCCAATTAAAACTTGAATTATTATAAATTGCAAATGATTTGAATGCGATTCGGAATTTGATTTTTAAATCAGTATTTAGGAATGGACTTGAAAAAAAGGGTTACACGGTGGTGAGTAAGATTTACTGATGTGTAAGAGTGGGAGTCAGTCTTTCTAAGTAACTAATAGGCCGCTATGCGATATTTCGCTGTCAAGGTACTCAACGAGGCATTTTTTTCTAGCTGATTAGCCTCTTGGAAATTTCTTAACAGTCTGACTGTAGGCGGTATTTGACAATAATGCTGTGGCATGTGTACCAAGGCTGAGAGAAGATTACCGATTCCGTTTCTGTTGACACTAACTTTCAGAAGAAAAGCTACTTTTGGAAAAAAAAAACAGCCAATTGCATTTAAATATAATTAAATAAATTAACTGGAGCCAGTGATGGAATTAAAAACAGAAACTACCCACATACTATATAATTTAGCGAATTCAAAGGCTCTTATTGCACAAAAATAAAAACGTTGAAGTTATGTTCTTAAGGCAGTGACGTAGTAAAACTGATAGACAATTTCAAAAACGAAGATGTATAATACGTAATACATGCAACACTTATGGTCGTCAGCGTCTTTTCATTGTTTGAACTGTAATGAGTGATGCATCTTTAATCTAACTTGGCTAGCTTATCTTTAGCCAAATTTTAATCTACCCAATCAACATTTCAGGGAATTTCTTTGCCGCAGAGAACACTAAATTCTACTTCCATTACAACTTCTTGTCAGAAACTGATACAAACGCAGATGAATGGATGCCTTAAATTTACATAATATGAATCTGCTGTTCGGGATAGACGTGGGCCTCAGTTAACGAGACTCTCTATCCAGGTAGTTTACAATCCGAATCGAAGATTATTCATCCACTCTACGTGCCTCCATCGTAGTCGATTACCTACAGCTAAGCGTCACTGAAAAGGCCTGGAGACATTTGTAAAACTTAGTAGAGGAGATTAAAGAAGATGTTCACGTATTGGATTGAAACTTTTTTTTGCTGGCACAGAAGAAACACTAATTCCAAATCGGCACTCATTGACTTTAAGGGACCTATTTCAAGTGGTGGAAAAGAACAAGGTCTACCTTAAAAAGGCTGCTTGCAAAAGAACATACGATTTTTTTCCAGTCTGAACAGCCTGCACAGACAAAGAACTAGAACGTTGTACATCTTTCAATGAAATTTGTTAGTATTTCTAAGAGTGAAAGTGTGCCTACAATAACTAGTACCACATCACAACATCAGCACCTAGTACTTGGAAAATTGCGAGCGTAAGCCGAAGATTCACGTAGGAGGTTCAGTATAGCCGCTGATTTCTTACAAACGTCTGGAAACATTCGGTTAGTCTGCTTGCAAGATAGAGCCATAGATTGTTGTGCGCCTTAGAAATTTAGCTGTTAATAGAATCCATAATAAAGAACCCAGGCAGTCCCAAAGTAGTAACAGATGCTGAAAAATTCCACTTTAAACGTTGCCTAGTAAGTTCATCAGGGATCTTATTTCCTACGATCCCATATATAGCCCACTTCCTTCAGGATTGCGAATGTCTCAGCTTGGAATACAGACGCAAGCTTGCCTAGTGAAGTTAAAGATTATCGTTTCCTGCATCAAGGAGGTAGCCGAAATCATCTTAGGGTACCAGCCACCTCAGAGAAAGAGCCCGTGGTATGATGATGAATGCGATTACAGAAAAAACGTCACTGCTGCAGCGCAAAACAAGGGCAGCAAGGGAAGAGTATCGGGCCCGGTGGAGGGAAGAGAAGAAGATCGTGCGTAAAAAAAAGAGGGCCTACGCAGCATCCCAGCTCAGGGAGATCAAAGAGTCTCGTGATCGAGGTTTTATAAGAAAGCCAAGCAACTGGCTGCTGGTTTCAAAACCGGAGCACAAGCTCTTCGAAACACCGAAGGAAACCTAGTCACCGAAGCACAGGGAATATTTCCAGCAGCTGCTAAATGGGCATCATGTAGAGAGAGTAATGAAGAACCAGTTCCACCACCCAGTATAGAAGAAGTTGGCTTAGCTATAAAAAGGCTTAATAACAACAAGGCTGCAGGCTCTGATGGTCTACCAGCCGAGCTCTTCTACGGTGGCGATGTTTTGGTAGGGCGCATACACCACATCATCATCCAAGCATGGGTGGAAGAAAGCATGCCCGACGACTGGACTATCAGCTCCATATGCCCCACCTACAAAAAAGGCGATCCTATGCCTTGCAAGAACTATCGTAGCATAGCATATCCCTGCTTAATGTCGCATATAAAATCCTATCCAACGTACTGTGTGAACGTCTCAAACCGTTCTGCAAAACACTAATCGGCACGTACCAGTGTGGCTTCCGGCCCAGCAGATCAACTATAGACCAAATTTTCACACTGCGACAAATCCTGGAAAAGACCAACGAATTTCAAGTCGAGACTCACCACCTTTTCATCGACTTCAAGGCCGCATATGATAGCATTAATCGTCAGGAGCTTTATATGGCGATGGCCGAATTGCGGATCCCGGCAAAACTGATCCAGTTGTGTCGCGTGACACTGGAAAACACGCACTGCAACGTGCAGTTTGAAACTAGCTCCTCCGAATTATTTCAAACATACACCGGATTTCGGCAAGGTGATGCGCTATCATGTGATTTCTTCAATCTCATCCTAGAGCAGATAGTGCGCAGGGTAGGTGTCAACACGGAAGGCACTATCTTCAACAAGTCCGTCCATATCCTGGGATATGCGGACGAAATTGATATCATCGGGCGATCGCAACGTTCCGTGATAGAGGCGTTCACGGCGATTGCAGAACAGGCGAAATTCGTTGGCCTGGAAGTAAACGAGGACAAGACCAAGTACGTGCTATCAACAAACAAAGCATCTGTCCACCGCCTAGGACAAAACGTCACTATTGATAGCAACAGTTAAGGAGTTTATCTACCTCGGAGTAAACATGAACTCCACGAATGACACTCTAGTGGAGATCCGACGAAGAATTACCATAGGAAACCGCTGCTACTTCGGTTTGGCAAAGCAATTGGGTTCAAAACTCATTACTCGAAGGACGAAATGTACGATAAGCAGGAAGGTAGAGCTAATTCTGGGCTCCTTCGAAAGAAAAATTATTCGATGCATTTTTGGCCCTGTGTGCGAGGAGGGCGAATGGAGGAGATGATACAACCGCGAACTTTATGAGCTATACCAAGATGTGGATGTAGTCCAAAAACCAAAATACGTCGACTACATTGGCTCGGCCACATCGAGCGAATGGACAACAATGCTCCAGCTAAGAGAATCTTCGAATCTCAGCCCTCAGGTTCGAGACGACAAGGAAGACCGAACCTACGTTTCAAAGACCAAGCTATCGCGGATGCCAGAGCGATTGGCCTAGATAACTGGAAGCAGCGTGTTCGGGATCGTAGAGGATGGAAGGCTGAAGTGTCTCAGGCAAAGACTTTCCACGGGTCGGGAGCCCTTTAAGTAAAATAAGTAAGCAAAGACGCAAGTAACACATCTTACACATCGGTTTTGAAGCCATCGGTGAAGATTACATTCCTTTCCGGAGTAAGAAGATAGTTGACTTCGTATTCTCGCTGGAACTGGATTACCTATCTCATTGGGTCTGAAGTCCATAAAATAAGATTCAAATGCATGCAGCATATTGGTACACAAAACTCCAGTGCGAATTGTACCAAAAACCATTTCCTTTTAAGCGGAATATGGGATAAACGCTATGATATGATATCAATGGGCGGAATACTTATATAGAGCAGAGCACGCGTGCTAGGAAAATTTACCAAGCAGCCGAGAGAAGCAGTGGTAGCGTAGTTTGTGGTGACAGTTTTTTCTAGTAAATACATAAGTGACGCATATAATGAATTGATTTTATCACAAATGTGTAGATCCAGAGGACCCAACTCGGTGACAAGCCCTATGTCTTTCTAAAAGCTCATTAAATATAGATTCTGGCAGCCTACAGCTCAACGCAACACGTTTGGTACAAAAAAGTTTGCTATTCTAACATATGTGTGCAGGGTCTTCTAATAGGAACTTCCCAACTTTGACAGTTGGTAGCGGCCATATTGTTGAACCTAAATCTGTCAAATCGGCTGTCATTTATTCAGTCTGTTTTGCCAAATCACCATGGACGGACATAGCGTTCAACAACACGTTCAAATGATAAAATTGTTTAATTAAAACGGGTGTGCTCTCCGGGCAACTTTCCGCGCGCTTCGCCCATTTTACGGTCGCAATAATCGCCATAATTGTCCTACCGAGAGGACTATTCACAGTGTGGTGGATAAATTTGAGTCCAGTGATTCAGTAAACGATAAACCAACACTCGTACGTCGACGAAACACAAGATCTGGCGAAAACATCGCTGTCCGTGAGAGTGTGCAGGAGAATCCGAGGCAGTCGATTTCCCCTTGCTTACAAGAACTCGGCCATTCGCAGACTACAACTGGGCGAATTTTGCGTGGCCTGCAACTGTAAAAAAAATTCAACTGACCCAAGAGCTGAAGATAAACGACCATAGACCTGGAGCAGTTGGGAACTAATTTTCATCGAAAAATCATCTTCAGCGATGAGGCCTATTTCTGAATGAATGGGTACGTCAACAGACAAAATTGTCGAATTTGGGACGATACCAATCCACATGAGATCCAAGAGCGTCCAATTCATCCCGAAAAAGTCACGGTTTGGTATGGACATTGGGATGGTGGCGTCATCGGTTCATATTTCTTTGAGAACAACGTTGGCCAGGCCATTACCGTCAACGGCGAGCGCTATAGGTCGATGATTACCAACTTTTTTTGGCCTGATGGACACCAACGACATGTGGTTTCAATAGGACGACGCTACGTGCCACACAACTCACGCCACATTGGAAAATCTGCACGAGCGATTCGAGAGCATGGCCATCTCACGTGGAGGTGATGTGAACTGGCCACCGAGATCGTGCGATTTGACCCCTTTAGACTTTTTCTTGTGGGGTTTTCTGAAGTCGCTGGTCTATGCGAATAAGCCACAAACCACAACGGCCCTCAAAGCCAACATAACCCATGCCATCGGTGAAATTCAGCCTGATTTATGCGCCAGAGTCATGGAAAATTGGACATTTCGGATGCGCGCCACCCAGAGAAGCCGCTGCGGACATTTGAACAATGTTATATTCCATACAATCTGGCATCGATAGGCCTTTCAAACGAATAAAAAATGATGATATCTAACACACTCTTTGTTTTACTTCAATTTAAATAGGAAGCGCTTAATGAAAGACCCTTTACTAAGCTTCATGGTACTACAATAGATGAGACAAAATTTTTAGTTTTTTCTTTCTCATGAACAGAACAACCTCAGTTTTGAAAAGATTGATTTGAAGCCTATTTCTGGTGCACCAATCGTCGGTTACAAATAGTGCCCCCAGTAGACGGTCGATAGACGTGATACGACAAACCGTACAGTTACACCATCTGCATTAAGAACGAAACAGGCCTTATAGCGGTGAAGATAGTACGCTGCCATAGGGCCAACTTGACGCAGTCAACATCGGCAACCAAGGTCCCGTTGACTAGTACATATTTCTACTACTGATTCATCTACGCCATTTTGTCTGGTCGAATTCATTTTCGCTCACTAGATTTTGAACCGCAACCTCACGTTGCTTATAGCTTGCATCTCAGGCGGATTATTTATTCGTAAAACAGTTTTATGCACAATCCTTCTCTCTACGTTCTCGAACAGAAAGGGAGTCAGACTGTCAGATTTCGAAATTTACGGTATAAAAGCTACTCTCACTGCTTGCCAGAGATTTCAATCTTTTCTGAAGTAGTAAATACCTTCGTGAGTATCCTTTTCGTATTATGTATGTCTTCGGATAAACCATTGTCAATTTGGCTCATCGAGCCATCCCAAACAGCTCTTAGATTTTGATAGACATTTTGCTCTAGTATGTGATCAGCTGAAAAATAGGAGCATAAATGCCAATAGTTTGAGGTACGGTTTCTTGTAAATCTGTCTTCGTACATTACCTGCAACAAAGTTGTGATCCAAAGTTTCGAAGATCTCTAAATTCAACGAAACGACAGCCAAAGATATATGAATTGGTGACTTCAATTGAAAAGAGCCCATCCTAAGTAGTCATTTTAGGGCTTTCAAGTTATAGTCTTCATTTATGCATTCCAGTTGAGGTCTGGAATCTTATCTAGCCAGAATTAGTTTCCCCTATAAGTAATTGAAGGGCATCGTAGACATTTGTATATGACTTTAAAGACATTTTCTAAATGAGGCATGACTTTCGATGAAGTCAATTATCCACGTATCACTATTATATATTTAAGATACAGAAGAATATGATAGAATTAAAATTGCCGCTACTTGGCATAAAAAACCTAACCTTGCCAGCATTTCGAAACGCATTTTACGTAACCTGCTACCCGCCTTCAATCATTCAACCACGGTCAATAAAAACGCGAAAAGCCTAACCAGACATGACAACAAGCCATTGATTTTGTCCCAGATAAAGTATCTTTCCATCGATCTGCTACTAATTTCGAATTGTCACTATGTCGTGCGTAAACGTGCGTATACCCCCATGCAACTTAAGCTTGAAGAGAAAGTTAAAAAAAAAAATAAAAAAATGGAAAATGAAAAAATCCCAAGGTAGATGGTGTGTGTCTTGCCATAGGAGAGCTCCACATTGCTTTTGTCTATCGCCATGCCTCCTCCATGTGTGCAATGCACAATACCACTAATTAATTCTGAGCGATGACTGGCTCCATGAGGCGTTCACAAAAATTTTTTTATCCACTATACGTATCATAAAAATGATTTAAAAAAAAAAATAACCCGCCCAATATGGTATAAATTTTTTTTTTTGCTTATGACTTAAGCCCCGAGACAATTAGCTGTGCGTTGAGTTTTGTTATTTTATTTTTTCTGGTAAAACTAGTTTTGTTGTTTATAGAAAGTTGAAGGCCAGTTTGATGACACATTATTGTTTACAAGCGCACGATATAAGTCTGTTCGAATATGTAAAGCAATCGGATTAAAAATCGTCATAAGCAAATTACAGTTGGTTTGAAATCAAATCCCAATTTAGTCAGTTGCAAGACCGTTTAATTTAAAAAAATATATAACAGGCTTAGCATAATTGACAATAGTTTTATCGGTTATAAGGGGCTTTTATAAAATTATATGGCAAGAGAGCATTTTAGAAATGTCGGAAAGTAATATTCATGTCTACCTACGAGTATATTTACATTCTGGAAAGCCATGTCATCTGAGGTCGATTATTGGAATAGCCAGTAAGTGGCAAAAGCCATCACGAGAAACTGTAACACCTGTATTAGGTAAAGCTAATGTTGCGCGAATTGAAAAATTATCAGACGAATTGTAAACAGTCGACATCGCGAAATATTTAAACCTGATGGGAGGCAAGTAAATCTATGAAGCAACTCAAACCTATTAGACAACGCTGGAAAAATAAGCAGAATCCAAGAAAGGTTTGCACACCAACTTTATTCTTTGGGTTAAAGCGTATACTGATCTTTTATGAACGGGATCTCAAAAAGAACCGAAGACAAGGAATGAATGATGTCAAAACGGAAGGAAAACGGTCAGTAACTTAAGCCCGCGCGTATTCCACCAGTGCAGTGTAGCCTTTCGTTTTTATGTCGGATAATAAATGTACAAGTCAACTCCAGAGACAGCATTTTTCAAAACTCTGTTCAGTTATTCGTACGCGAGTATGCAGAAAACATTGACATAATGGGAAGAACACAGCAAGGTCTCAACGGAATGTTTATGACTATTGAAACTTAAGCGGAAAAATTGAGTTTAGCGGTCAATGGAAAAAAAAAAAACAAAGAATATGCTATTAACCAAGAGGGACACACGACATCAACACCTAACACCACAATAGGGAGGTGCAGCGTGGAAATCATGGGAAGAATCACTCTTGCCAATTGCTGCTTCTTTGGCAATTGAGTAGCAAAACACTCCCTCGAGAAACCAAAACACATTAGCATACCCAAGTGGAAGGGAATCTGAGTCAACTTCGTGTGTGCAACTGGAGGCAGCTGACAAAAGACCACGCTGACAACACCATCTAAGTACTCATAAGCAAGTGATATATATAAGTACTATTTTAGGTAGTGACGTTTCAGAATCAGTCTACGAAAATAAAACTGGGGGCGTGCCGTTGGACCGGATATCATGCCCTCCGAAATATGGATGACAATCCAAAATCTTGGATTGGATGAATACGGCGGGATTATCTTCAATAAAATGATGAGAAACAATCGCATATGCACCAGTGGAGGGCAATCTTTCTTGTCCTGAATAAAGGCAAAGGCGACACGAGAAATTGAAACAACTACCGATCGATGAAACTTCGTACGAGTATAACATAAAAATTAACGACATAGCTCTAGGCATTCGACAATGCAACATTTTTAAACTCCATGGCAGTCAACGATGTTTTGTAAGAGGCAAGTGGACAAACGACACGCTTCAAAGTTTACGGATAATGATGGAGGAACCACGCGAAACATCGAAAGATCTGCATATCATCTTCATCGATTTGGAAACGCCGATCGATAGAGTTCTCAGAGTTCTTCCATGAACCTCCTAAACAAAATAAGGAGGCATACAACGTCAGGATTATCGAAATGTTGGTATAGGCCGTTAAGGTTTAAACAGACGCATCATAGCGTCGATAATCAAAAATTATAAAAAGACAAACGCCGACGTAACTTCATTGAAGGCACGCGTATTCTGGACATTCTATGTTTAGACTCGATGACAGGAATCTTCAGACTAAACGGATTAGCCAGTATTCATATAAGTTCGTACGAAAATGAAAAGTAGATTTGACTCGGGTTTCAGCATGGAATCAGAGAACAGGCCAGAGGCAAAGTAATTAGATCACTTAAATGCGAAAAGGTAAGAAATTGTTGGTACTTTGAACTATACCTAGTCGTGCCATAAGTTCTTTTATACAATTTCCAGCGCTTATCGTTCAAAACTTCAACAGTGAAGAATGCTAGTCAGTTTGCAAACTATTAATATGGAGTGGGGCGTCAAAGAGAATCGAGTCGCGGTAATAGCGTAGCATAAGTGTGGAAAAGAGTGCTGACCATATTTTCGAGTTGCTAAAAGCACTCGGGATATCGAGAATATTCGTTTATCAGGTTATCGCTCGCTCGAATTGACTGGAGTGGAGGATAGGCCAAGAAGTGGTCCCCCGCGCGTCGCCGTACGAATCCGATAGTAAAGGTAGTGCGTGAACAAATTCGGAGAAATCCCCTTAGGAAGCAGAAGATCATGTCCAAGGGATTGGATATATCAATCAGATCCATCTCTAGGCTGATTCAGGATGATCTGCATATGAAAGCCTATCGTCGGTCCACGGGTCATCTTCTAACTCCTCAACTAAAAAAAATTAGGCTAGAAAGATGCAAACGAATTTTGCGGTGGCACGCGGACAATGGCCATGAAAATATTCTGTATACGGATGAAAAAATTTTTACCGTGGAAGAAGTTTCCAACAAACAAAATGACAAAAGTTATACCACCTTCATCTAAGGAAGCGAAAAAAGTTGTTCCAAGGGTTCAACGTGGACATCATTCCGTTTCCGTAATAGTTTGGTGGGGGGTCTGTCTCTCACCATGGTGTCACATCCCTCCATTTCTGTGAAAAAGGCGTAAAAACTGAAGATGCGCTAGAGGGTGTTGTGAAGGGTTTGACCAATACCCTTTTCAATGGATACAGATGGATTTTCCAACAGGACTCTGATCCAACGCACAAAGCCAAAACCACGCAGGAGTGGCTCATAATCAATATTCCTGGCTTTATAGTAACAAAAGATTGGCCGTCGGGGAGTCCAGATCTGAATCCACTGGATTATGGTTTGTGGTCAGAATTGGAGAACATAGCCTGCAAGACTCCCCACAGAAATTTCAAAAGCTTTAAAACAGCATTAACCAGAGCAGCGTCCACGATCTCCATGGAAACCGTACGTGCCGCTATTGCCCAATGGCCACACCGTGTTAAAGCAAAAAACAGTCATTTCAAGTTAATTCAATTTTTTTTAATAATCAATATTGTGGTCTAATAAATGAAACAATTTTGAACACAGTATGTTTACTGGTTTTTTTTTTATAGCGTTTTATATTGGGTCTACAAGTAAGTTTCCAGCGTTTGTCAGAGATGGCGCCACCAGTGGATCCCGGGCAGAAATGTCAGACCCCATGGGTTTTATTTGTAGGTTTTGTATCTGTCAACAACTTTGCAGCGTTATATTTGAGCACTTCTATCGGTGTCGTACATTTTATCGAGCAAAATCATGGCAAGTTTCCAGCCAAATAAACGTCATTTGCGGGAAGCGCTGCTTTTATTCTGTAATATGAAGAAAAGTGCGGCTGAGGCCTATCGTTTGCTTTCGGGAACTTATGGGGCGGAATGTATTGGTGAATCGACGTGCCGCAAGTGGTTCAAATGGTTCAAAAGTGGTGATTTTGGAGTTGAAGACAAAGATCGCCCCGGAAAGCCGAAAAGTTTTGAAGACGAGGAATTGGACGCTTTACCGGATGAGGATCCGTGTCAGATTCAAGAAGAACTTGCTGCATCATTGGGCGTCACACAACAAGCCATTTCCCTGCGCCTAAAAGCACTGGGATTCATTCAAAAGGTTGGAAACTGGGTGCCATACGAATTGAAGCCAAGAGACGTCGAACCGGCGATTTTGCATGTCCGAAATGTTACTGCAGCGGTATAAAAATAAATGATTTTTGCATCGTATTGTCACTGGTGATGAGAAATGGATTTATTATGATAATCCTAAACGCAGAAAATCGTATACAAAGCCCGGCGAGCCCGCCCAATCGACGCCGAAACGAAATATTCCCGTGAATAATGTCATGCTCTGCATATGGTGGGATCAAAAGGGTGTCGTATACTACGAAATGCTTCCGAGTGGTGAAACCATCAAAGGACCATTATATCGAACCCAACTAATTCGTTTGAAGCGGGCATTAAAAGAAGATGAGCGGGCCCAGAATATGAGACCAGGCATGAGTCCGTCATTTTTCATCACGACAACGCTCGGCCACATGTTGCGGTTTCGGTGAAAAACTATTTGGAAAATAGTGGATGGGAAATTCTGCCTCACCCGCCTTACAGTCCAGACTTGGCACTATCTGACTACCACTTGTTTCGTTCGATACAGAACGCTCTTACGGGAATACGCTTCAGCTCAGTAGAGGAAATCAAAAATTGGCTCGATACGTTCTTGGGCTCGAAAGACGAGAAATTTTTTTGGTCCGGAATTCATAAATTGCCAGAAAGATGGGGGAAAGTTGTAGCTTCCGATGGACGATACTTTGAATAAAGCATTGTAACTATGTTTTCATAATAAAACTCCAAATTTTGGAAAAAAAAACGCTGGAAACTTACTTGTAGACCCAATATTTGTAAGAGAACATATGGCAGGACTGGGTATATAGAATCCACAATAGGTAGCAAGTGTTTCTTCCAAAGCCAAAGTTCCAAGTACAATCGGTCCAATGTTTTATAGTTTAAATAGCTTTGGTAGTTATGTCATGTTGGGCTATCGTGATGACGACTTTTAGCTATTTCCCTTTAGAGAGAATCTCTACTGATAACGAGTAATGTGACTCGTCACCGTCTCACAAAGCGCGCGTCAACCAAGATTGGTTAAAAAACAATGTTCCACACTTCATTTCTTCGACACAATGGATTGCAAATTCTCCGGATGCATCAAGAAAGAATTCTAAATGGAAACATCTAATACGTAAATAAATTCACTTTAATTTATTTTGTATTTGGTTTTTAAATAATTTGTCTATATGAGTTTAAGGTTAGTTGTCAACACTTTTCACTCCATCTAGTATACAAGGTGGCGCAAAATTAATCACCCTATCGTAAGATGGTGTAATTTTTACAAATATCGTCGTACGTCAATCATATTTGACATTTGTGAACTAGACAGCTGCAGTATACAAACAGACAAGTAGTGGAGCGCTATACTCCGCAAGAGAGTGGAAAAATTGTGTGGGCAAACATTCCGGCGCTTAGTTACTCGACTTGAACAGAGTGGAACCACAGGAGACCATGCAGGGGGTGGCCGCCACCGGACTGGTCGTTCGGCCGAAAATATCGCGGCTGTGGCTGACAATGTCGCTGAGAACGAAGAAACATCAACTAGACCACGGGCCACGCAATTGGGCCTACAGCGAATTTTAGTGAAAGACTTACACATGTTCCCGTACAAAGTGCAAACAGTGCATCAGATAATGCCTCATGACCGTCAGTCTCGTGTGAATTATTGTAACACCATCCTCAATCTCAACAACGAAGAGGACGCGTGTGATGCACGAAGAGCCATTACATTTACTCAAAGTTACTGTGTGGTGCGGCGTTTACGCCGGAGGACTGATTGGGCCGTATTATTTTGAGGACGCCATCGGCAATATGGTCACTGTTACTGGCGAACGGTACAGGGCCATGGTAATCGACTTTTTACTGCCGGAATTGGATGAGCGGGGCTTGGTGAACATGTGGTTTCAACAAGACGGTGCAACCGCACACACAGCACGAGCCACAAAGGATATTGTGAAGGTTTATGCCAACAAGCCTCAGACAATCGCAGGCTTTAAGGAGAATATTCGAAAGATATGCGAACGAACAGTTATCACCGGAAATCTTGGAAAAAGCCATGGAAAATGCGATAAAACGGGCAAGACCCAAATAAAGATTTCCATCACTCAAAATAATTTTTTTTTATTTAGTAAAAAAGTAATTCAAAAACAAAATTGCATGATTAATTATGCGCCACCTTATACATCATTGCAACAATTATTTTAGCTAATCTACGTATTATATTTGAGGACAACGCCTCATACAAAAAATGAAAACACTAAATATCATTAGATTATCAGTTTAGCACCAACAGCACCAACAATATTCTGTACATCAGAACATTGAGATGTTTTCAGCATTTTCGGAGGATGAGCATGTGGCTTCCTGAAGGCACCCTGTTAATTAAGAGAAGGGCTATTTGCTTTCAAGTTGCTGCGAGCTGACCATTAGGGGGGAACGAGCTCATGTCCCTTTATCAGAATACAAATTAAGAAAGTGCGGCAAAAGCAAATAACAGATTATTGCATAGTCGTCCGAAAATAAACCAACGAAATAAAATTTGGTCACAGTTATAGACAACCCCTGGACCAGGCGTAACAAGGCTCACTGGACATTTCTGATTAGAAACAACTATGGAGGTGGAAGAGGCTATCTTCATGATTAATATATACAACATGGTAGGACTTAATGACATCCTCGGACGTGAGCAACATTTGCTGGGTTAAACTCCTACATCCACTAATAAAAGAAACTGTCAGAGTATTCAAAAATTACCTATCCTTATCGTAAAACCACGAAAGAAGGAAATCTCGAGAGAAATGTTCGTGCTACCTGTAGATGTAAAAATTATAATAAAATTCATTCTCGAACAAACAAAACATTATATGTATACATTGAAGACACTCTCGGCATGGGGCAAGCCAGCTTTCTCATCTGTCAATCACATCAACACCCTGCGAATCATCATTAAACAGTGCGTCGGGTATCAACATCGAGTATATCAAACCGGGTAGCGATAGTGGACTGGACATACGATTCGAAAAGGTGATACTTCTGTCATGCAATGGTGCTGGGCTGGCTCAGTAAGTAAAAACCTCGGCCACAAAAAATTAAAATTTCGGATTGAAAGGAAAATCATCGATGCACTCTGCTCAAACCTCGGTATATGAATACTTAAAACTTAATGAAAAGGAATTATGTCGAAATTGTAACCCCGTACTTGACGGGAATAAATCGTTACACCAATTCAAAAGAGATTTTAATTAAAATAAATTGTAGACATTGCAACTGGCGCCACAACTACACCAATCATTGATTTATGTGTTTGTACGGATCCGCCTGTCCTTATGGTCTACTCTCCAATATTCATATTCCCTTTACTATGCAAACTTTTGGATTGAAATTAATATCCACCATATGTTGGAGTCACAATACAGTCCGGAGTCGGAGTCGGAGTCGGAGTCGGAGTCAGAGTCAGTCTTCGAATCCCCCTCTGTCCAAAAATGAAAGCCATCTGCATTTTTTCCCGCGCGCTGATACCCTCAAATCAATAAAATAAAAATAAAAATTAACAACCTCCCCCTTCTACGAGTGTAAACACCAAATACGTCTATGTCATCGATGGTGGCGATGGTCGTGACGGTGGTCGTGCCGGTTGTCGCCCCGTGCATAGCTCCATAGCAGAGCAATCAAAGTGGAACAATAATATTAGAGTGATTTTTCCACTCGAATTTTGCCCCCCCCTCCAAATGCAGTTCGTTGCCATTGTTGGCATTAAATTACTCGTTCATCGAATGAAATGTGCATTACGAACGATGTGCACTCTAGCTAGTTAATGGTGTATGCACATCGCTTCATGTCAGTCTGGTCTATGTGTGGATTACAATTGTACAAACAGCCCACCAACCGACCGACCGACATATGTACAATCATTCCATGGAGTACTAGTATCGTTGTCGTTGCACTTTCCTATCGATCCCATATCTCTCCTTGTATACTTGTACTCGTACACAAACCACCGCCGCTAGGCTTAAAAGCTACAAATAGATACGAATACTCGTCGTCCATGCATATGTTCATACAAAAATTTTCGCTTTTCGTTTACTCGTTTACATGGAGGCAAGCGGTCTTGTCGCCCTCACTCTTGTTACACGAGTATCTAGAGTATCTAGAAGGCAATAAACTTGGTTTACTTTGTAATTAATTGATTCTATTTCGCTGCTATTTTGTTGTGTGTTTTGATGAAGAGTGCGCAATCGAGAGCAGAGCTCTAAGCAACCAGCCATCAGCCACCAGCAACATGTATTCATAGAACCAGATACAAGCTACGAGGAGTAGTAGCGTCATACACATGTCGGGTATCTCAGCACATACAATAAATAGTAGTACATAGAGGCGGTAATATCAGAGTAATCTTTGTTGTCGTTATCGTTGTCGTTGTCGTTGTTATTGCTTTTGATGTTACTGTTCTCGACGTAGGCCTATCGCATTTAACTACAATAGTTTTTAAGTGCGACAATGAAGAAGCCTAATTAAATAGAATAGAGAACGGGACTTTGTAATTTGCACTTTCTCACATTAGGAATCGAATTACGAGTTAGTTAAGCAAGAGCAATGTTTTTTCTTCGTATAGTATGTACATATTCAACTATCTAGGGAGTAGAATTGTGCTACGAGTATCGTACCGTGGTCTTCCTTTTTCATATTTCAAAAAAAAAAAAACAACTTTTGTACACCACTCCTAATCAACGTGGTATTCATCTTGCATTCTCGGGCTCAATCTTGACAAAAATTTGTTCTTTCGTTTAGTTTTTGTGTTGCGATGAAGAAATATTGCTTTCTGCTGCAGTCTTAAGTTGAGAACTGAGGCCCGATGCTGTTTTGTCCAATGGTCACATCAAAACTGGCTAATAGTCAGCTTCTACAGGGTCCTCCAAACTTTGACAGTTGATAGCGGCCATATTGTTGAAGCTACATCTGTCAAATTGGCTGTCGGACATAGCGTTCAACAACACGTGCAAATGATAAAATTGTTTAATCAAAACGGGTGTACTCTTCGGGGAACGTTCCGCGCGCATCGCCCATTTTACGGTCGCCATAATCATCCTACCGAGAGGGCTATCCGCGGTGTTATAAATTTGAGTCCACTGGCTCAGTAAACGATAAGCCAACACCCGTAAGTCGGCGAAACGCAAGATCTGCTGATTTGAGGCAGTCGATTTCGCATCCCTCACAAGAAATAACCTTTCGCAGACCACATATTGGCGAATTTTGCGTCGTGACTTGGGCCTGCACCCGTACAAAATTCAACTGGCCCAGGAGCTGAAGGTAAACGATGTTCGCTGAATGGGCTCTGGAGCAGTGTAATTTTCATCGAAAAATCATCTTCAGCGATGAGGCCCATTTCTGGATGAATGGGTACGTCAACAAACAAAATTATCAAATTTGGGATGATACCAATCCACATGAGATCCAAGAGCGTCCAATGCATCTCGAAAAAGGCACTGTTTGGTGTGGATTTTCCGCTGGACCGATGACGCGGTCCATATTTCTTTGAGAACGACGTTGGTCATGCCATCACCGTCAAGGGTGAGCGCTATAGGTCGACGATTACCAACTTCTTTTGGCCTGAATTGGATGATATTGACACCAACGACATGTGGTTTCAACAGGTCGGCGCTACGTACCACACAACTCACGCCACATTGGAAATTCTGCACGAGCGATTCGAGGGCATGATCATCTCACGTGGAGGCGATGTGAACTTGCCACAGAGATCGTGCGATTTGACTTCGTATGACTTTTTCTTGTGCGGTTTTCTAAAGTCGCAGGTCTATGCGAATAAGCTACAAACCACAGCGGTCCTCAAAGCCAATATAACCCATGCCATCAGTCAAACTCAGCCTGATTTATGCGTCAGAGTCATGGTAAATTGGACATTTCGGATGCACGCCACCCAGAGAAGCTTTGGTGGACATTTGAACGATATTATATTCCATACACAGTGGCATCGATAGGCCTTTCAAACGAATAAAAAATTTCGATGATATCTCACACGGATAGGAAGTGCTTAATGAAAGACCCTTTATTACGGGTGTATCCTGCTATGCTCCAGAAAGATGTAGACCAACTGCTACTAAATCCAAAAATGACCTTTTCTACCAGCCAACCACTGGCCTATAACACCATACCAAACCTCTGGTGAAAGTAAAAGTAGCTTATACCAACAATCGATAAATGTGAAAATAAAGGCCTTCAGACATATGGTATGTACACACAGTACTGTAGTTTTATTTGAGAAGAAGTCAGTGTGGCTAAATCGCCGAAATTCCCTCAAAACTGGCTTTTAATATTCCAGATTTTCGTTGATAATTTGATAAAGAAATGGCCGCTAATATTTTCTCTGCTGCTGCACAAGAAGGAATGGATAACATATAATCGTACCTTCGAAGTATGGATGACAATCATAAATCCTGGTTTCAAATGGCATTTGACTTTATTTAGTAAAATGGAATGACTGATAAATACGGTAGAGAATACGTTTCTTTACCCCTTTGCATAACGACAAAAGCGTCACGAGAAACTGTAACAACTACTGACCGGTGAAACTTATGTCGTGTGACATGTGACTTTGTTTACCAAAATGAAGTAACTGAGAAATTCGGTGGAGAAAACGCCTCTTTGCTCCTTTGCATAAAGGCACTGCCGTCACGAGAAACTGTAACAACTACTGACCGGTGAAGCTTATGTCGTGTGACATGTGACTTTGTTTACCAAAATGAAGTAACTGATAAATTCGGTGGAGAAAATGCCTCTTTGCTCCTTTGCATAAAGGCAATGGCGTCACGAGAAACTGTAACAGCGACAGATCGCCGAAATTTAGGTTGTATACAATAAAAATGTAGGAACGGGTCTTAGACAGTCGATAGCGCTATGTAAAGTTAGTGCCTAGCAAACACTTCTGACATTTTCGATGATATTGAAGCCGGCTTTGATGTTATATGCAACGCTTCTCTCCCCGCGGTCTCGACATTTACGTGCGTAGTAATGTAGCTTACCAAATTCCACCACAATGTAGTCCCTGTTCCAATCCGGAATTCAATTTCATGTGGTTAAAATTCCATCTCCGTAAGCAAATTATCCACTACTGCTTTATTTACAAAAGCCCCAAAGTGGACAGCAATTCGACTTTTCATGAGTTTGATGCGCTGTCTGGCCCCATTCAAAGAATTGTATCCCTGTATCCTTATACTGAAATCGTTATTACGAGCGATTTCAATATACACAATTCTGGTTGGCTTCGACATTCTGGACAGACAACACATGAAGGACGGTGGATTTAGATCTTCGCTGCGGAAACTATTCTCTTTGGAACGAGATGCTATATCCCTCATCGGATGAAGCGTATCAAACCAAAAGAAAAGGCATGATACGACTCGAGCTGTAAAGAGGCTGTCAGGGTTAGAGAATTGTTTTTTCGGTCCTACAAGACCAACTCGACAGAGGAAAACCGAAAAAAGTTTAAACGAGCCAGAAATGACTGCAACGTCTTTCTCAAGCGTGTGAAATTCCAATACGACCAAAAACTGAGGCAAAAATTACTACAATGTCCCTAAGATAGTAAAAGCTTTTGGTCATTTGTCAAGAACATCAGAAATGCTGCCTCATCCTTCATCCCAACGCTCATTTACAATGACATTCCAGCTGTCAGCTCTTTGGACAAGGCCAATCTGCTTGTTGCACACTTTGCGGCGGCTCAACACTCCCAGATTGTGCTTTGTCCGCGCCTACAGTTAAGTGCGTCGAATCTACAATGGGACGAATCCACTTTCGCACTCGTGTAGCAGAGAGAGTACTTAAAGATCTTAACATACATAAATCCGCAGTTCCAAGATGGTATATCTCTCCTTCTTCTGAAGAAGTGTTCTTCCACGCCGGCAAAACCACTGCGTAAGCTTTTTCATCAATCCTACTCCTTAGGACTCTTTCCGAGAAGACGGAAAACATTTGTCCAGCCCGTCCATAAAAAAGGCGAATCTTCCTCTCTCTCCTCTTACAGGCCCATTACACTTACATCCCTTTTTTCCAAGTTCATGGAAACGCTGATAAAGCGCCAGATCATGAAATCTCTCGAAACACGAAAACTTCTCAATGACCGGCAATATGGTTTTCGTAGCAACAGGTCCACTGGAGTCTCACCGAAAAGTGAAATCAAAGCGTACACGAATCTGGCAAAAGCAGGATAGTTGCACTTAATATTTCTAAGGCATTTGACAGAGTTTGGCATCAGGCTCTTTTGTCAAAAAAGCGTGCTTTTGGGATCGATGACTCTCTTCTTCAACAGATTAGAAATTACCTTTCGGAACGTTCAATCCAAGTTGTCTTGGATGGTTTCAAGTCTGATATTCACAAAATAAATGCTGGTGTGCCCCAGGGCTACGTTCTGTCTTCTCTTTTAATTTTTATCAATGATCTCTTGTCTGCTACTTCTAATCCAATATATTCCTTTCTGACGACATTACTCTTTGCTTTTCATATTCGTTCC
Source organism: Volucella zonaria (assembly GCA_963966105.1). Lineage (NCBI taxonomy): Eukaryota > Metazoa > Arthropoda > Insecta > Diptera > Syrphidae > Volucella > Volucella zonaria. The sequence continues at coordinate 115,489,047 of OZ014534.1, read as the reverse complement.
CGAACTCACGTCCCTGCTCTTCGGCTGTAGAACGGGAACGCCACCGTATGTTAAGCTCATTAAATTCAGATATTAACAGCATTGGGGGACTATCAACAGAGTGGAATTTAATGCTTCCAAAACACAATACTGTCTGCTGTCATTAAAGCGAAATTTAAACACCCATGAATGGCACTTGCATCGTCAAAACCGAAAAATCTTTGATCCTCGGTATGTGTGTCAGTGACAATTTACGTTAGAATGACCACATATTCGATGTCGCCTAAAATGCTGCGAAGTGTCTAGGTTTCCTCAAGCGATATAAGAAATATTTTACCCCCTCTGATCTGGCCACAATATACGAGGGGCGTTCAACACATTCTCGGTATCGGGGTGAAGCCGTGGTTGTATATATAAATTGACTTATTTATCAAGTAATACTATTATTTTAGTGCATTCATGTAAAATTTCATATAAATATGATTATTAATTCGCGTTTTATCTCTAGTTAAACAGAATCATAATGGCAACTGAGACGATGATGGTGAAAATTGAGCATCGCGCTGTAATTAAATTTCTCACTAAGCAAGGAAAAAGTCAAAAAACTATTCATGAAGAGATGGTGGCTGTTTACCAGGGTTCCGCACCTTCATTATCAACTGTGCAAAAGTGGTCAAGTGAGTTCAAGAGAGGCAGAGAGAGCATTGAAGACGACCCCCGCTCCGGCGCCCCGGCTACTGCTTGTACGGGAGAAAGCATCAAAGAAGTCGAAAAACTTGTTCTTGAGGATGCCCGAATAAAGGTGAAAATGATGGCAGAGATCACCAAGCTTTCAATTGGTACCATTCACACCATTCTTCATGACCATCTTAACCTTTCAAAGGTCAGTGCAAAGTGGGTGCCACGAATGCTCACAGCGCCTCAGAAAAATGTGAGAATCGCATGCTCTAGAGAGCTTTTGGAGATGTGTACTGAGAACGCGGACGGTGTTATGGATCGAATTGTTACTGGGGACGAAACATGGGTCCACCACTATGACCCTGAAAGCAAACAAGAGTCCATGCAGTGGCATAAAAAAGGAACAGACCCCCCGAAGAAGTTCAAAGTCACTCCGTCTGCCCGAAAGCTCATGGCCACAGTTTTTTGGGACTCAAAGGGAATCTTACTCATTGAGTACAAAAAAAAAGGTGAAACCATCAACGCCACATCCTACGCTTCCACTTTGCATAATTTGCGGGAGGAAATTAAAAAGAAAAGACGGGGTAAACTCGCAGCGGGTGTGTTGCTTCTTCATGACAACGCTCCTGTTCAGACGGCGCGAGTTTCCAAGGCTGCTGCGCGAGATTGTGGTTTCGAAGAAATCCAACACCCACCCTATAGTCCAGACCTTGCCCCTAGTGATTATTTCCTGTTTCCGGATTTGAAAAAATGTCTTCGTGGAAGAAGATTTTCGGATGATGAAGAACTAAAGTCGGCAATAAATGGGTATTTAGGAAATTTATTATTTTGAGGGTTTAAAAAAGCTTATCTCAAGATGTAACAAATACATTGATGTTAGGGGAGATTATATTGAAAAATAAAAACAATTTAAATTGAATTCGCATTTTCCTTCATATCAATACCGAGAATATATTGAACGCCCCTCGCATAGGGCATTCATTCGCCCAAAATTGGAGTACAATTCCCACATCTGTTCAGGGGCTCCTAAAACATCTCTGCACCTGCCAGATAGGATTAAAAACCCTGCGATAAAACTCATAGGTGATACTAATATCAGTCAATCAATTGACACCCTCGAACGCCGACGTAATGTCTCCTGTATCACAGTGCTCCATTGAAATCGCCAGTAGCATTCCGCCCATTCACACCGTAACACCCGTCTCGCTATGAATGCTCATCAGTATACCCTCAAGCCCGCTTTTGGACGTACTCTAAAATATCGTGATTCTTTCCTAAGCCGTACAGCTCGCTTATGGAATGCCCTGCCCTCTGTGTTTCCTGGTCGTTATAATTTACAAACATTTAAAAACAATGTACATCGGTACCTGTTTTTTCTTCCTCCCTAAATTTCCTTCGCCTGCGCTGTTTACGAAAACATTTTAAGGGTACAAAAACCCCTTGAGCGCGTGCTAAAAAAAAGGACACTTTACGAACGAAGAGGAAAAAACTTATCAAAGTCAGAGCCGGTTTCATGTGAAATACCTTCAGAAACTAGAAAACCATTTAAAGGCCAAATGCCTTCTTAATAAGTCAGATGAAGACACCTTTTATATTGAAGCAAAATTAGGCTCCAACCACAGTGACGAAAATTGTAACCCTGCCGAATGAACACCTAAGACCTAACCAATTTTGAATTCCCGACATGATGTGAGAGTCTATACAAAAAAAATCCTCCAACGGACAGGAATGTTGTTACGCTTCCTACACTTTCAAACTGAAATAAATTTCATTAGACAGCCTCGCGTAAATGTTCCAAAAATGCCTTTTTACTCTTCCGTACCACAAAATTCTTTCACTTTTACACAAAGTAAGAAGTTATATATATAGATACATATTATTTATATATTTTACTTTTTTTTGTTTTTTTTTTAAACAACGTAAAATTCCGCAGCGCGCGTTCACGTCAGTAAAGTATCTAAATTATCCGTGTAATTTTAATAATTTTCGTGAATCTGTAAGAGTACACCAATTATTTTTGTCTTTACCCGAAAATTCCTTGCGAGAAAGCGATCAACCGCCAGCAACGGACACGAAAGCACCATCAACCCTCGACGACAGTCAGGCGCGCATCCCCTTCGTTACTCCTTCCACGAGTAGTAACCAAAAGTGTGCTCTCGAAATAGAAACTTGCAAGAGTAGCATAGCACTGAGCTGGCAGCGTATAAATTTTCCTTTAGCGAATCTTCCTCATTGCGAACAGGAACAAAGTCCACATTCTTTCCATTCGAAAAGAAATACTCGCATCTCTTCCTTTTTTTTTTTTTCTGTTCACACTGTTCACTTGAAGAGTTTCTGAACGTTAGTTCCATCACCTTGGTGAATCGTGCTCATAATTGCGATTTAGAAAATAAGGCTTTTAAAGGATTCCCTCATCTAATAACTCACTGTGTTTACTGCGAATCAATAAACTTTATAGCAGCTCATTTTATTATACTCGTACTTTTTCTTTTAGATGTTAGTACTCTACTCAAAGGCTGCGATAAAATGTCGCAGCAGATATTCGCATTGTAACTGAGGGCAGAGCAGAGAGCGTATCCGTAATTTGCTTTTGCTTTTGTTTTTGTGAAAAATGAAGAAAGCCACGCAAGCAATTTCCGCAGTTACGAGTAGTACGCCGGAAAAAGGAAATAAAAAAAAGAAAAGTCGGCCTTGCTGGTTATGGCTATCCTTCGGAATTTTATTTTTATTTTTATTTTTATTTTTTTTTCTATTGTATGACCGCAAATGAATTTTCTTTGACCGACAGACATGTCGTCAATATTAGGAGGTAGAAACAGAAAGAGCCACTGTCATAGATGAAGCGGTAGGAAGACATTGCGATGGTTGGAGTGGAGTAATCAACAACTTCCTGGTATTAACTATCATGGCGACTATTAACATCATTCAGCCAACAGTAACAAGAGTGGTGCGCCCCAAGTGTTATTCTGGTCTCAATTGTGTGTGCACTCTGATTGATTATTTCCAGAATCGACACCGAACCGGACAGTAGTTGGATGGGTGATTATTACTTGTAGATGAGCTGCTGTCAAGCTCGTCTAACGTACGCTCATCATATGATCAAGACTCAAGAGCACCAAACATATGAACACATACTGCATACATATGCCAAAGTCAGGAAACGTTGGAGCTGTACTCGTACTTGGACATGAAGCTGGTGTTGAAGCTGATACTGAAGCCGTTGTTAGATCTGGTACTGGAGTTGGGAAGATAGACCTGAAGCATCTGGAGCCAATGTAATTGACGTATTTTCCCATTAAAATATAAATTGTGTTAAATGCAGTGATTATCGTTCGTGTGGAACAATGATTGAGTTTCTGTTTATCTGTGCGGGCTGTTATAATAGATGACAGAGGGGAGGGATGGATATAGATGCGAATGTTGTTGTTTTTTTTTTTTAATTTCATGTTGGCATACGTACGTATGATACTACTAGATACTAGGGAAATCACGATTGGTAATGTAAGTGGTTGTTAATGTCTGTAATAGGTCAATTACCGAGCTTCAGGGGGAGTATCTGGTCTAGTGGGTGAACCGTTACGACAGGCGCCAACCAGGAGAATTTTTTTAAGTCCACCTTTATTGCACACATTTCGACTTTCTCTTGTGGTTCGATTTCTGTCAACTCTTCCGGTTTTTTTTTGTTTAATGATTAGCGTGGTACCGACAACGACTGATACTACATGGCATTACACGACAAATTTGATGGGAAGGCTGTTATTCCATAAAATACTTCAACGTTTGTTATTATTCACGTCATTCCGCCCGGGGAAAAAGACACAAACAAAATTTTCCAGATAAATCCGACGTATTTAGGTTCATATGCAAAGTATCTTTGTAACTAATTTACTTCGTATTATCTGAAGATGTCCAGTTTTGTCCTTGAGTAATGGGAACAGTGTTCGGTCGATCGATTGCCGTTTAGGGTCTTAAACCGTTCTATGGCTGCAAACCTCAAAAAAAAAAAAAGCAAAAGAAGCTTGAGTATCAAAGTAGCAGCCCACTTAGTAGGAACACATGTACGTATAAAATAAAACGTAGACTCTAAAATAAAGAAGGCAGAGCTTACTTTTTGGGAAAAGAAAATCTTCTATTCCATTGATTTAGGTAATTATATAGATACTATTTATTCCTTTAAGCTACCAGTAATAAGAGAAGGGTGAGCATACAGCCTTGTAGCAGCCCACTCTGTATATTAAAGCATTCAGAGAACTTACGACATGAAGTTGAGGAGATACAGGTGTAAGCATTGAATGTTTAAGGCAGAAAGATTGTGGATATCAACTATACGATACAAGAAGAGTATCCTTAAAAATCCTGGATGTCTCCAGTTATTATTATTGTTATTCAAAAACCTAAACGTCAATATTGGCGAAGGAAATAACATTGGTGTCGCGGCCATATACAATATCCTTGCTGTCGATTCACCGATTCTGCTCTAGCTGGCAATGCATAGCGCAATCTTGTTCCATCAGACGATTCAACGACCAACTACATATTCGAATGTATACGAGTATACACACTAAATGACTCGAACTGCGACCAATTTCAGACTGCTACAATTTCCAAACCGTTCATGACAGTGAGCTGAAATTTTGAAACATGATAGATAATTTTATTATTTACAAGCCCTTTAAACGATTTGTGTCTCAGTTGTGTTGAACAATTTTTATCCGCGATGGAATTCAATCGTGATTGCTTAATATTCGGCTGGAAAACCACAAGTAGCCATCGTTAGAGCGCTCCAGCATCTCAACGTGAATAAATCATTTGTGTCTCGAATCATAGCTCGTTACCGTGATACTGGCAGCGTTGCAAAACGCCATGAAGGTGGTCATAAAAAAACAGCAACATCGGCAGAAATGGTTCGGAAAGTGAAGGCTCGAATTGAGCCAAATCCGCGTCGAAGTGGAAGAAAAATGGCTCGTGAACTCAACATATCGTAGGAGCGGATGCAACACATACTGAAAAATTAGCTTGGGCTCAAGCCATTGAAGTTACAAAAAGCGCACGATCTTATACCGCAACAGAAAAAAGTTAGAGTCGAAAGAGCGAAGGAGTTGCTACGCTTGCACGAAAGTGGTGAGTTGCCGAATTTGGTTTTTCCCGATTAGTCGCCATTTGTTATCGAGCAATATGTCAACAAACAAAATGACCGAGTTTACTTGCCAGAGAGGTCCTTCGAAAATTTACATCTTCGGATGGCCACCGATGGTGATGGTTTGGGCCGCCATAACCGCCGATGGTCGCTCTCTGCTCGTGAAACTAACTTAGAGGCAGTATTGAAGCCTTGGGCAAACAATCATTTCGGTAGGAGACCGTGGACATTTCAACAAGACTCGGCACCGTCTCACAAAGCGCGCGTCAACCAAGATTGGTTAAAAAACAATGTTCCACACTTCATTTCTTCGACACAATGCATTGCAAATTCTCCGGATGCAAATCCGTTGGATTTCTCTGTCTGGGGTATTTTGAAGGCGAAGGTTGGCACTAAAAAATACCAAAGTATGGACCACCTCAAACAAGCACTGCGCCGGGAATGGGCTAAAATACCGCAGAGCCACTTACGTGCAACGTGCGATGCTTTCTTCGGCCGTCTCAAGGCCACTATTCGCGCCAAAGGTGGACATATTGAAAACTACTGATACAATTTGAAAATTGATGTACTAGGTGGAGTGAAAAGTAATCTCCTTGACTGCCAGAATGCGCTGCTACTGCAAACAAGTTATGATGCCTTGAAGTCCGTTCATAATTAGGCAGAAGTGCCGAATTTCAGTGCGATACTGTCTTTAGTTTTGTTTTGACAGCTGATTGTTGTTGACGTGTTTGGCATCATGTTGAGTATGGACAAAAACGATTTTCGTTCTCTCATAAAACATTATTTTTTGAGAGGCAAAACGGCGAAGGAAACAAAAGAAAAGTTGGATAAATATTATGGGGCTAATGCTCCGTCAGATTACACCGTTTCGGTTTGGCCGCAACTCCACTACCGATCAAGTCCGATGCGGTTACAGAGGACAATGTCAAAAAAATACATGAAATGGTGTTGGCTGACCGGAAAGTGAAGGTGCGCGAGCTAGCAGATGCCACAAAGATTAGTACTGAGCGTACACGCCATATTTTGGGCAATATTCTGCATATGAAAAAGCTATCCTGCTCTGGGTGCCGCGAATGACCAAAACCACGAACACGAGAGCACTTCGAAAGAGTGTTTGGACTTGCTGATGCGGAATCGGGGGGACTTTTAGTGTCGATTGGTAACTGGATTTGGATCCCTCGGACTATTATCTCTTCCCAAACCTCAAAAGATGGCTCATCAATAGAAAATTCAGATCACGCGAGGAAATCATCGACGCCACGGAGACGTATTTTGCAGACCTTCCGGAAAATTACTTTTCGGACGGGATCAAGAAGTTGCAAAATCGCTGGAATAAGTGTATCAAACTAAAAGAGGACTATATTGAATAATATAAAAAAAACATTTAAGAAAAAATTTTTTTTAATTCCCAAGGAGGTCACTTTTCACTCCATCTAGTATTTGTGTGCCCCAGTTCCCAACATGGTGAATGTTGAACTGCTTTGCCATCTCCCTGAAAGATGATCGATAGTCAAGGGCTGTGAGACTGAGTCCAGTGATTTTATAGCGGCCTGACTATTCGAAAAGATGCGGATATCTCTTACAGATATCACGTTTTTCTCTCAGCCAGGACAGGACTTCTTCAATCGCTAAAATGTCCGCCTGGAACACGCTACAGTAATTTGGAAGGCAGAAGGAGAGGCTTAGGTTAGACTTATCTGAGGAAACACTATCAACCGACCCCGCTATCAGTCTTATATCCATCCGTATAAAAGTAGGTTGACTTGCCCTCCATGAAAGCATCTTTCTTCCAGAAAGATCTAGATGGGATGCTTACATGAGTCTTTGCGAATCCAATGTTGGGGCATCTAGAAGGATTTCTTGTGTGTTAAAAATATTAGCGTGGCCAAATAGTTTAGCGACTGTGTAGTCGCTTTAAGGTGGATAGCTGCATTAGCAGCCACTTGCCTGTGGAAAATATCAAGGTTGTTAGGGGAAACAGAATATCCCGTGCCGCGGAGGGAGTTACACGTAAGGCTATGCATATGCACCGGCATGGTATCCCTTGAATGTTGCTTAATTTGCTGCAGTTGACTGCATTGTCCGAGGCCGTTCCCCAGATAACCACCCTTTAGGTGAGTATCGGTCTTATAAGACATAGACATATAGCGAGGTTAAAGTCCCCATCTATTCAAAATGGTAGAAAATAGAGCTACTGTAGCTTTCTTTACTCTTTCTTGAATATTAGGTTTCTAGTTAACTGTCAAAAATAAGACCCAGATATTTTGCTGAACCTGGTACAGTTGATTGAGGGAGGGTTCATTATTGGAATTTTATATTTCCTGGAGAAGAGAACAAGATCAGTTTTATGGGGGTATACTCACAATCCACAACGATCCACCCAACAGACCTCAGAAGATGATAAAACATTTCAAAATTGTAATTTCATTAACGTAGTGAGCGCACATTTATGTTTACGCACTATCTCCAAATTTCAAAGAGTGGGTTCTGGAATGCAAAAACTGTGGAACAGAAGCTCCTCACAATACCAGATTAAAACTGGATAGTTTAAAAAATTTTCAGCGCACTCTATTTACTTACAGGTCGAACAGTCTGAGTCAACTAAAGAAAAGTGTAAGATGACGGTAAGTTTACGCCAAGGCCTCATATTCCGTAAAGCTTTCAGTGAAAGTTATTCAATGTCACTTTCCTACGAACCTAGCGCCTGCGGAAGATAAAGATATCTTCTAGACCCAGCTGCGAGATTCTCGTATTACAACAAATCTTTATGGAGTACCTCAACGCAAAAGTGGACGAGAATGATACAACCTCTGCCACGTTACCCGAACTCATGGTTTCGGTGTTCACAATAACAACTGCGAAAGGTTCTATAACACCATTCGCTTTATCATATCGAACATAGGACTTTCTATAAAATCGGCATAAAAAAAAAACGACATCGAATAAAATCGACTTTGGCACCGCATTGACATATGACCGGTAGTCATGACCACCAACTTCATACAACGATCCAAAGGATCAGTGGATGGATTGATGATCCCGATTGATCATCTGTCGTACTATACGTAATATATGCTATTTGATTGTTCACATACAATTTGGCATCGCATTCGCTCAATATGTTGCGCATATCCAAGTATTATACCCAAAATTTATGCTTCTTGAGTAGAATCTTTAACTAAGCCATTACGAGTTTTCTAATGAAATTGTCAGTAGCATTCCGCCTCTTAAAACCCGTCACGCTATGAACGCTTATCATTTTATCTTCAAGCCTTTATTTCCTAGTCATTACAACCTGCAAACATTCAAAACCAACGTACATCGATATATAGCATATTTTTTTACTCGTTAATTTAGCTTAGTCCGCGTGTGTGCAAACACTTTAAGGGTGCACAAAATCCTATTGTATGACGATTTGACATTACAGAAGGGAAAATTGAGAAGAGAAGAGCTTGAATACCAGTTTGCAGAAACAAGAAAATAACGGTTTTAGAGCTGAGAATAGAAACCTCATGATAGTGCGTTCATACTTGCATGAGTGGTGGGGTCGATAGTTTACTTATTGTAGCAAAAACTGTTTTGGAAAGGATTCGAGAACGCCCAGATACTACACTTGTCCAGGAACGTGCGGGCTTTCGATTTGTGTCCACTGATTATATTGACACCGTACGTACCATTATAAAGCAATGAGGTCACCGCACACGTCCATTTCATTTATTCGTTATCGATTTTGGACAAGCTTTCGGTTGTAAGAATCGCAATGTGGTTTTGCTACCATCATGTAGTCTGAATGCCTTGAAGACTGGTCTACCGTTTGTAATGCTATCTAGAATGCAAATCGCATTGCTTCAATCATTTGCATTTGCAATCAGTATTAGTTCACGAGGGTAGTACTTGGAAAGTGACAACCACATTCAGGCTACACATCAATAAGTGTTCTCGTAGTTTTTTAGGAATCTGTCGGTCGAATCGCCGCTGGTGGGACCATGCTAAACTGAGTGGTTGGGTATTGTACGACTAGGGTAGACACTGAGACTTCTCAAACTTGTAAGGGCGAGTATTAAGTGGAAGAAAATAGCAGCAAGATGTATGGCCTGGAAGTGGAACCAAAGATTTCTGGCAATAGTGGTCGCAGTACATACGAGTATATAGGTGAACAAATGCCAGTAGTTTGGTTCTTTTGTTTCCTATTAATAGACCTTGAAAAATACGCATATAGAGGGCCAGCTACCATGGGCAAGTGAAGTCAGTGTGTGGACATTCTACTAATTACCCAGGAGGAGCTGCTCGAGCCATGCAACAAGATAAGCGACAACAAATTCCCCGGACCCGACGGCATCGCGAACAAGACAATTAAAGCGACTATAAAAAAGAGATCAGACCTGTTTATGATGGCGACGCAGAAGTGCCTCGAACAAGAAACGTTTCTCGAAAAGTGTAAAATGCAACATTTAGTCCTGCTACTAAACGGAAAGAAGTCTCCAGGAGATCTATAATTCTATCGTCCAATATCCCTATCAATCACAAGGGAAAGATCTCCGAGAACATAATCTAAAATAGATTACTCGTAGTGGTGGACGAAAAAGGAGTCCTCTCATACTACCAATTTGGCTTTACAAAAATGCGATCTACTGTTGATGCCATAAGAGAAGTATTTGGTATTGCAAAAGACCCCCATCGAAGCAGAAAGATGGCTCTAACGAGTACTGTGTAGTAGTAGTGCTGGACATTAAAAATGATTTTAATTTGGCGAACTTGGCCGTTCATCAGAATATCACTCACCAGGATGGTACACCATATTACTTGCTGCGTATAGTGAACGAGCTATTTCAACAACAGGAAGTTGATTTATAATATGAATATGAAAAATACTACAACGTCACTGTTGGAGTTCCACAGGGATCGGTGTTAGGGCCTTTATTGTGGAACAACTTGTACAACGGAGTCCTACGATTTGCGTGGGGGTGACGGTAATTGGATTCGACGGTGACATTGCCGTCGTGACAGTAGGTAAACAGATTCGTACAGTTGAATCCGCCACAAACGAGCAATGGTTCAGATAAAGGATTGGCTACCAGCCGCCAGGCTACAACTAGCCGACCGTAAAACAGAAGCTGTCCTCATAACCAGTCGAAAAACTGTAGAGTTCGCCAACTTTCAAGTTGGTAGCCAAATAATCAGGTCCAAGGAAGCAGTTAAATATCTTCGAGTAATCCTGGACAACAGATTACGATTCAAAACAGACGTGGACTATTTAACCCAGAAAGCATCACAATCGCAGGGAGCTCTCTAGCGCACACTACCTAACATTGGTGAGCCTGGATACACAAAAAGGATACTACTTTCCAGAGATGTCGCATCAGTTCTGTTGTATGACGCCCCAGTCTGGGCGCAAGGACTGAGGACAACGGAGACCAAAAGAAGACTATTGTCAACATACAGCCTCTGCGCGCTTTGGATAATCAGCGGCTTTCGAAGTATATCAGACGAGGCCGCCCTTATTATAGCGAATGGTTTCCGTCGATATTCTTGCAGATGAAATGTTGAGGATATATAACAAAAGAGCCTTAAGCCAACACTATGACAATGGAATCAAGAAGATTAAAATTGAAGGAAAAGCAGTGACAAGCTCATTAGGATGATACAACGAAAGGCAGATGGGCATATAAACTTATACCGACAATCCATGACTGGGTAGAACGAAAACATGGAGACTGCAACTACAACCTTACGCAGTTGTCACAATCCACTATTTTGAACACGACAGCTCACCATTTTGCCCTGAATGCCCAAATAAAGATGTAGATACGGAGAGCGCGCAGTATTTTATTGCCCATGCTTCATTGCGTGGAGAACTACTCTGCCCAGTCCGTCGCTAATCTTCGATCACATGTTGCAATCGGAGGAGAATTGGACGGAAATATGTATTTTTATAACAACTCTACAAAATGAGCTACGGAGAATAGAAAGATAGATAGAAGACTAAGAAAAGCAACAGCAAAAGCCTCAGAAGCTACAGTAACCCCAGAAACAGGGGACGCAACACGAATAGCTTCAATTGCTTATCAGCCCCGTGAAGTAATACCTAACGGCACTCCCGCGGAGAGAATGGTTGAAGTATGTAGGGTGTGGTTTAGCTACGTATGCGTATTCCTGGAGTCGAATAATCGGGCTAGCGAATCGTGCATGCTGGTAGCCCGGGCCACTGGTATCTATGTAGATTACACATCCTTTGGTGCCAAAAACAAATAAAAAGAAGGATGCCATTAATAAGAAAGAAGTCCAGCATAGTAACAACAGGCTGATAAGCACCGTCCCCACGTGAACTAAGTTTCTCAATGAAATAATTAGGACCACACCTTCTATAATAAAGCTCCTCTCAATCGACGGCATTCCAAATACTATCTTCCTGACAAAGATAGCAGCGTACAATGATTACACATCACCAGGCCATATTGTAAACTCAGAGAAAAGTAACACTATCTTCCAGTCAGAAATTACTGCGGCTCTAAAGGAGGAAGACGATGCTGAAATTGGAAGACTGAATCAATAGTCTACAGGGTGAATGACTCGAACTCTAACTTTTTAAAATGCTTTAATTTTTTTATTTGTTGATAAATTTTATTGTGCCAAAGCAAAAAATGTTGGAAAATACATCAATTTTCAAATTGTATCAGTAGTTTCCAATATGTCCACCTTTGGCGCGAATAATGGCCTTGAGACGGTCGAAGAAAACATCGCAGGCTGCACGCAAGTGGCTCTGCGGTATTTAGGCCCATTCCCGGCCAAGTGCTTATTTGAAGTGGTCCAAACTTTGGTATTTTTTAGTGCCAACCTTCGCCTTCAAAATACCCCAGACAGAGAAATCCGTCTGGAGAATTTGCAATCCATTGTGAGGAAGAAATTAAGTGTGGAACATTGTTTTTTAACCAATCTTGGTTGACGCGCGCTTTGTGAGATGGTGCCGAGTCTTGTTGAAATGTCCACGGTCTCCGACCGAAATGATTGTTTGCCCAAGGCTTCAATACTGCCTCTAAGACAGTTTCACGGTATACTATCGCATTAATTTTGACACCACGAGCGGAGGGCGACCATCGGCGGTTATGGCGGCCCAAACCATCACCATCGGTGCTGCCTGCATTCTGGTGGCCGTTCGAAGGTGTAAATTTTCAAAGGGCCTCTCTGTCAAGTAAACTCGGTCATTTTGTTTGTTGACATATTGCTCGATAACAAATGGCGACTCATCGGAAAAAACCAAATTCGGCAACTCACCACTTTCGTGCAAGCGTAGCAACTCCTTCGCTCTTTCGACTCCAACTTTTTTCTGTTGCGGTGTAAGATCGTGTGCTTTTTGGAACTTCAATGGCTTGAGCCCAAGCTCATTTTTCAGTATGTGTTGCATCCGTTCCAACGATATGTTGAGCTCACGAGCCATTTTTCTTCCACTTCGACGCGGATTTCGCTCAATTCGAGCCTTCACTTTCCGAACCATTTCTGCCGATGTTGCTGTTTTTTATGACCACCTCCATGGCGTTTCGCAACGCTGCCAGTATCACGGTAACGAGCTATGATTCGAGACACAAATGATTTATTCACGTTGAGATGCTGGAGGGCTCTAACCATAGCTACTTGTGGTTTTCCAGCTAAATATAAACCAATCACACTATCACGTTTGAATTCCATTGCGGATAAAAATTGTTCAACACAACTGAGACGCAAATCGTTTAAAAGGCTTGTAAATAATAAAATTATCTGTCATGTGTCAAAATTTGAGCTCACTGTCATGAACAGTTTGGAAATTATAGCAGTCTGAAGTTGGTCGCAGTTCGAGTCATTCAGGGTGTACATGACAGACACTTTGCAGTCTGAAAACACATTGCAGAAAACCAAACCAAACGAAATGCTAGCAGATGTGAACAAGTGCTCGGACATGATGATGATGTAAAGAAGGTGCTTTCATCTGCAACAAAAGGTTCGCAATATTCACAAAATTCAAATGACTATTCGCAGTTGTAATAGAGAAAACATTTGACAAATTTGGCGTTGTCTTGTTTTTAACCACCCTGTACTGTGGACTAATTATCTAAAACTATTGTAGTTGGCAACCATTAAATCTAAATACAGATCTCAAGGAAAATTGTTTAATATTCCCACCCTGCGTTATCGTGTACGTGGGTAAACTGCCAACAAAACTTCGAATATCTGTGCGATAAGATTTCATAGAAAAGGCGGGTGCTGCAAGTATTTTGACGGGTTGATATGTGAGTTTGTAACAAATTGGCAGTCGAAGTGTTTCAAGAATTTTGTTGTTTTGAAAATAATACTACAAGTACCTACCACTACATACAATTATACGTACTACAATCCACAACAGTCATTAAATCTTAAAAAAAAAAGTACAAGCAATTAAACTGATTATACTCGTATACAGACACATTCATATTTAATCGAAATAGACGCAATGCTGGACGCCCATTATTCCTTCGCGTTGGGCGATTGTAAACACAATTTGTTGCTTAATTAGTAAACTTCTTGTTTTGTTTAAATATTTCCTTCTTTCATCGACCTGTTAAAGTGCGAAAATTCACTTTGACTTGAGACCGATTAAACCCGAATAACAATTGGGTATTCGTTTAATTCGTATCTTTAAGGGTTGCTTGATGCACCTGCAACTTTTTATATACTCGTATGTATATCATAGATATCAAACTAAGTACGACTACGAGTGCATGTATCTAATTTTATTCGCATTTCGGCACACACAAATTGTTTGTGAGGGGGTTTGCACTCTAAATGCTCGTATAGATAACCAGATTGCCATGTAGAAACTACGTTCTAATAAAAGATTCTATTTTGTAGATATTACAACAATCAACAAATTTACATACAAATATGTACGAGTATCTAAGAATTTGCATAATCGCAAACGTTCGAAAACAACCTAGATGGGTGACTACGAGTATTTGCATATTTCAAATTAGCCCTGCGGTGTGTCAGTCAAGGTACGTTAAAATGAATGATTTATAGCGTAAGGTACGGATATCTTAAATTAAAAAAAAAAACACAAAAAACAAAAAAAAAAAAAGAAAAGAAGTAAACTCAGGCATTCTATTTATGATAAAGGGATGGGTGGACTTTATGGGAGAGATTTAAATTATTTTGGCAGAAGCCAATTTTATATTTAGGGTCAAGGTACTTAGTTCCCACTCATACTCGTATGTACGTGTACTCGTATTATCTTAAAATTAGCTAGACAAAGTCAATGAGAGAATATAAATTGATTGTTGTATGTAAATTGGCATGAAATCCTTAAGGCCGTCGTACGAATAAATTCCCGCCCACATAAAACTGAGGCGCAGACCAATTTAGAAATTATCTATTGCCTATGCTTGTCGGAAGAGCTACGATAACATTTACAAACAATTCGATATGTTTTATGTGGGACCTGATACCTGAAGGGCTTAGCGTTGCTTTTGCATGAATATGACTAGCTAGATAGGGGCACCTATGGATAAAGTACTTTATTCGGTAATTTATTTGAATAAACTTGATCCTCTCAATGCTGGCGTTGTCAACTTGCATATGAATATACCATATACACGGATATATCCGATTGATCTTATTTCAGATACTTGTAACTCCTCGTGAAATAAATCACATAAACAACAACTTCATGGCATCACATTCATGTTTGAACTTTTCGCAACCCATGTCAAGTGAACTCGATTCTTACTCAAATGACTCATAGATCGTGTACTTAGTTGTCTTAGCCATTTGAAAAATAAAGGTTTTTGCTGTGAAAATCAAGCAAACTGAGCTCTCTATTTATATTAAGGAAAGCCTACCCGATGCCAATAAAATATAGCTGAAGCTAATGCCTTAGCTCGATGAAATACTTGATTCGGAAAGATATTAGACACAAACTTTTTTCTGGCATGAAAAATTGAATCAAGGTTTTGCGTATCCACTTGGATTATATTCCCTAACACGCAATTACTTCTCCAAGTCTATAAATCTTTAATTTTCGAGATAGTGTTTTGAAACAGTAAGGTCAAAATTATTAGAAATTCTGTTTCATCCCAACGCTCATTTATAATGACATTCCAGTTGTCAGTTCTTTTGGACAAGGCCAATCTGCTTGCTGCATACTTTGCGTCCAGCTCAACACTCCCAGATTGTGCTTTGTCTCCGCCTACACTTGAGTACGTCGAAACTACAGTGGGACGAATCCACTTTCGCACTCGTGTAGTAGCAAGAGTACCTAAAGATCTCAACATGCATAAATCCGCTGGTCCAGACGGCATAACTCCCCTTCTTCTGAAGAGGCGTTCTTCCACGTTGGCAAAACCACTGCGTAAGCTTTTTAACCAAACCTACTCTTTAGGACTATTTCCGAGCAGATGGAAAACAGCATTTGTCCAGCCCGTTCCTAAAAAAGACGAATCTTCTTCTCTCTCCTCCTACAGACCCATTGCACTTACGTCCCTTCTTTCCAAGGTTATGGAAACGCTGATAAACCGTCAGATCATGAAATATCTCGAAACTCGAAAACCTCTTAATGACCGGCAGTACGGTTTTCGTAGCAACAGGCCCACTTGTGCTCTAATGGCATGTCTCATCGAAAAGTGGAACCAACGGGTACATCAATCTGGCGAACGCAAGATACAGTACGTACTCGATTATCGCAACTAATAGAAACCGAAGTTAGTTGCAATGACCGAGTCAATTTTTAAAAGAGTTCAATTCAAGATCAAAACCAAAAATCAGTTTATTTAGCACCAACATTTTTTATTATTATAAATATAATTGTGTAAAAAAAGAAAGGAAACAAGATAATTTATTGAGCAACTTATTGTTTTTTTTTTTTGAAAAAATTGGGCAATTTCGCTTGGATTGTTGAATTTGTTGATTTTTTTAGTATAACCATTTCTCGTAATTTTTGAAGATTAAAAATTTGTTCTATAGGGACTGAGTTTTGTTCAGCCCATTGAATTGCTGTGTTTATGCTTTTTATTGCAGTCTCAGCCTTTATTTTAGGAGCAGGAATATCAATCTCGGGTTCACTTTCATCAGATCCGGCTGACTCATTTTCTTCAATTTGTTGAATTTCCTCATTGTTTTAATTGGTTTCGCAAACCCAATCATTTATTTCATCATTCGAAATCAATTCGCTACGAGAAATATCATTGAAAAAAGTTAATATGGATTCTACAACCGCGTGTTCACTGATAATTTGAGCTCTGACTGTGCTTAAAGGTAACTCATCTTCATCTTCCCAATTACAATGTAAAGCCATCAACATATTCGAGCATTTTTTAATTGAACTTGCCTGCAGCCCATCCCATGCGTTAGATAGCAGGCAAATTGCATTTCGGGGATTGAATGCTTTAATTTTTGCTTCGAGGTCTGATCCCTCACAACCAATTAAAAAGGCCAATTTTTTATAATGAAGCTTTGTTAAATTTATAACGTTCTGATCCATTGGCAGAAGAAGAGCAGTACAATTTGCAGGAAAACACATGACAACAATCATGCCGTCATCACTTTTCAACTCGCTATCTCTTGGGTGACACGGAGCGTTATCCAAAAGTAGAAGAGCCTTGGCTGGAAGTCCTTTTAAAAAGGGCGACCTACGATCAAAAGAATTTTTCTCTCCTCATGCACAAATGCGGAGTGGAACCATTGTTCAAAAAAAGCCAAAGTCATCCAAGCATTTTTATTTGCTTTATATACCACGGGATAGGGGTAACAATTTTTAAAAGATCTTGGATTTATCGATTTACCGATGATAAATAGCTTCACTTTGTGCAAACCCGAAGCGTTAGTACAGGCGAGAAACTTTGTTCTTTCTTTACTGGTCTTTCTACCAGGAGCCGACGATTCTTTAAAGCTGACAAGTGTTTTGTCCGGCAATAGTCGGTAAAATAAGCCGGACTCATCGGCATTATAAATTTGATTTGGAGTCAAATCGAGCTGTCTTATTTTTTCCCTAATTTTTTTTAAGAAAGGATCTACAAGCTGCTGTTTGTTGGAAAGTTTTTCACCATAGACTTTTAGCAGTTAAATTCCATGTCTTTTTTTTAAAATTAATCAACAAACCGTTGCTCGCCCTAAAGGATCCTGCTCTCTCTTTAATTTTTTCGTGCAACTGGATCGCCTTTGATTTAAGGAGCTCACTGGAAATTGACACATTAAGCTTCCTTTGTACAAGGCTTTTTCCATTTTAGGCAATTCACACTTCTTTAATGTAATCCTCTTCCTCGGTCCACATTCAGCATTCGAAACAAAACTTCTTATTAAATGCTCTTTTTCTTTTAATCTGCTTATTGTAGATTTGTGAACATTATATTCACTGCATATTGATTTTATTGAAGCGCCTTTATTTATTTTTTTCTAAAATCTCACTTTTATTTTGAATTGATAGTTTTAGAATTTTTTTCGTTATACCCATTTTTGAGAATAAAAAACACGACCGACCACGAAACAAAACTCACGAAATAAACAACTTTCATTCAAAAGATACATTCATCCAACTAGCATCACAAGGAACTTACAAATTGCGGTAAAATAACTGCCCAGACAATAAAAATACACAAAAAACACAAACAAAATTAGGAACCAGAGTAAGGAAAGATAGAAATAAACAAAAGTTGCACTTATCGAGTAAGAATTTTTTAAAAGTTGCGATTACGGAGTGAACAATTGTGAAAATTTACCTGTTGCGAAAATCGAGGAGTTGCGTGAATCGAGAGTTGCGTTAATCGAGCACGTACTGTAGTTGCACTTGATATTTCTAATGCATTTGACAGAGTTTGGCATCAGGCTCTTTTGTCGAAAATGCGTGCTTCCAAGATACAGTGCTGTCCAAAATACCCAGCCATTATCCATGGATGGCACTTACTTCGTCGAAACCGAAAAACTTTCCTTTCTTTGTATGTGTGTCAATGACAACTTACGCTGGAGTGACCACATAATCGGTGTCATCAAAAATGCTGCAAAATGTCTAGGTTTCCTCAAGCGATATAAGAAATACTTCATCCCCTCTGATCGGCCCTCAATATATTGTATAAGGCGTTTTTCCGCCCGAAATTGGAGTACAATGCCCACATCTGGTCGGGTGCGCTCAAAACATCCCTGCACCTGCTACATAGGATTCAAAACTGTGCGATAAAACTCGTAGGTGATACCAATATCACTCAAACAATGGACAATCTCGTGTCTCACTCTGTTTTATCGCTATTTCCATCACCAGTGCTCCATAGAAATCGCCTGTAGCATTCCGCCCCTTCAAACTTTTAATCGTAAAACCTACCTCGCTATGGATGCTCATCAATATGCCCTCAAGCCCACTTTCGAACGTACTCTAAAATATCGTGATGCCTTCCTAAGCCATACAACTCGCTTAATGAATGCCCTGTCTAGCTGTTTATTTCCTAGTCATTATAACCTTCAAACGTTTAAGACCAACGTTCACCGGCACCTCTCTTTCTAGCCTCCCTGATTTTTCTTCGCCCGCGCTGCTATTTATCCCCTTTATATCCAGTTTTAAACGGAATGATTTGAAACAATGATTTGAAACAACAAGTTTGTGTAGGTTAGGTTAGGTCACATGACAGCCCTCACCGAACAAGATCTTAATGTTCTCACACCTAAAAGTGGAGACCAAAAGATTACTTGCTTTTAGCAAATCCAAGGAGTCTACTGAACATTACGAGTATTTCGGACAGATTCCATGGTTTCTGGTGAAGAGAACAAAGTGTCTGCATCGCGGATGAAAGATGGTCTCCCCTTTCTCCTAATCTTTGCAACATCTACAAAAAGCATTGAAAAGAAAGTCAAGTCTATTCGGGTAACCCCTAACAGTGGCCTGTGATGATGCTCACTCGAATACTGAGATGTGACCGTTTCACAGATAAGAAACTCTGTGTACACTCCTGATTCAGCTTAGACGAGATCTGCTCGGTCAGATTGCAGGTTGTGTATTATTGATCCCATCTATCGCATTGGAATTTGTAGTGATTAGCATTCATACACATAACCTTCCTTAGACTTTGAATGAATGCCGAAAGCAGTTGCCACTTTTGGCGAATTCATCAGCTCAACAGTTTCTCCGAATATCTTGATGTGCAGGTACTCATCTAATTTTGAACTCTTAAGCCCTCTCGTTGAGAAATAGATGACCTTCGACGTCGTCATAGGCGAGTTCAAGGATATAATAACTTCTTGGCTATCAGTGTAAATGGAGATATCCCAATTAGATATCACAACTTCACTTCAACTAGAGAGTTGCCAAAAAATTCCACCTGAAGGTTATTCGGAGAATACACCTCTTCCCAGTGAATGCATAAACTGATTCTATTCTCAGTAAAGCATTATGTTCCTTGATTAGGATTGTGGCACTGAATTCGCTTTTGAACATGGGGGTCTCAATATAGCCCTGGAGATTCAAAATATCCTTCGCGGCGATAAGTTGTTAGCAGGTTTGATGACAAGCTTGTTATCCAGATTGACACTGAAGTTAGCTTCGTTCAAGAAACGTATTGTGACGCCTGTTAGCACCACATAAGTCAGACCAATCAACTTCCTCATTCTCGTGAAGAGAACCACTTGATTTGAGAGGAGGATGACTAGCAGTCAGTTCATCACACCAAGTACACCAAGGGTCGATTGCGTTTGGAGGCACCATTCAACAGATAGTAATATATGATATACCTATACACATCATCTGAGCACAGACGTCAGAAATGTTGAGGGCGTTACCCCGCAGCATGCTCTAGAGTATTTCGGATAGCACACCGCTCTCCTGGCAACCACCGTGCACGTCCAACCCTCATAGAGGGTTTTAAAATAGGGACTTCCGAACTTTGGCAGTCGATAGTGGCCATATTGTTGACGCTCAGTCTGCTTTGCCAAATCACCATGGACGGACATAGCGTTCAACAACACGTGCAAATGATAAAATTGTTTTAGCAAAATGGGTGTTCTGTTCGGGCATCGTTCCGCCCGCTTCGCCCATTTTACGGTCGCCATAATCGTCCTACCGAGAGTATTATCCGCAATGTGCTGGATAAATTTGAGTCCACTGATTCAGTAAACGATAAACCAACACTCGTACGTCGACGAAACGCAAGATCTGCCGAAAACATCGCTGTCCGTGAGAATGTGCAGGAGAATCCGAGGCAGTCCATTTCGCGTCACTCATAAGAACTCGGCCTTTCGCAGACCACAACTTGGCGAATTTTGCGTCGTGACTTGGGCCAGCACCCGTACAAAATTCAACTGACCCAGGAACTGAAGGTAAACGACCATAGACAACGACGTATGTTTGCTGAACGGGTACGTCAACAAACGAAATTGTCGAATTTGGGAAGATACTAATCCACATGAGATCCAAGAGCGTCCAATATATCGCGAAAAAGTCACTGTTAGGTGTGGATTTTGGGCTGACGACGTTGGTCATGCCATCACAGTCAACGGCGAGCGCTATAGGTCGATGATTACCAACTTCTTTTGGCCTGAATTAGATGATATGGACACCAACAACATGTGGTTTCAACAGGACGGCGCTACGTATCACACAGCTCACGCCACACTAAAAATTCTGCACGAGCGATTCGGACTGGCCACCGAGATCGTGCGATTTGACCTCGTTTGACTTTTTCTTGCGGGTTTTTCTGAAGTCCCAGGTCTATGCGGATAAGCCACAAACCACAGCGGCCCTCAAAGATAACATAACATCGATCAAATTCAGCCTGATTTATGCGCCAGAATCATGTATAATTGGACATTTCGGATGCGCGCCACCCAAAGAGGCCACGGCGGATATTTGAACGATGTTATATTCCATACACAGTGGCATCGATTGGCCTTTCAAACGAATAAAAAATTTCGATGATATCCCACACACATTTTCATTTATTTAAATTTAAAGACAGCAAGCGCTTAATGAAAGACCGACTTTGTATTGATCGCAGTCAGCGTTGCGATGGATGTTGTATCTTAGATATTCGTGAAGCAGTTTTGCGCTTATGACCATTGTTTTCAGCAGAACGGAAGTCAAGCTGAAAGGTGCCAAACTCTTAGTGAGCGAGTAGTATTCTTTGAGGTTTGGTATACAAATTTCACTCTGACTGGTCGCAGGACATTCGTTTTCATCGCACCTGCAAGTTTAAAAATCATTGGATGGTGATCCACAATTCCATATGTAGACAAACGAATATATTGTAGTAAGTAATCCAGATATTTTAGGCAAAACTTATTGCATTCTGTGGCGTCTTGCCGACAATGCAGCGCAAATAGTATCGATAATCATCATCACGAAAAGAAACAATAGTAAAATATAGTCAGATAGTAGGGCTCATAGCTTAAATAACAGCGATGATACTATCAAGAATTCCTTCTTAGCGAAAGGCTACCAATATGAACTTGTGATTCGAGCTTTCGAATTCCTACTCAAAGTCAACAAGAAGCACGTAAAAGGTAAACCTATTCTTGACGCATTGTTCTAAAATACAATATATTGATCCACAAAATGCTTATATGCTCGTTGTAGGTACGCGAAAGCCTGCGAGTTCGAAAATTATTCTTTGATTCTGTCCCTGATTATCTCCGCTATTATTTTAGCCAGCATGAAACTCCGCAGTCCATTAGATTGCTGTTTTTTGGCAACATAACGATTATCCGTTTTTTCCACTATGCGCTTGTTTTGATGGGGAATTAAAACCGCTCTAATTCGGTTTCAATCTCTGCATTGCTTGGGCATAGGAATTATTCGAGAATTTGTTGCTTCGAGATTCAACTTAAGACCCGATACAATGCTCTCTTCATCTTCTAATGTGCTTCCCATCGGTATCAGCAAGGAACTGTCTAGTCTTTTCACGGGATATTACTTGGAATTTGGTGGAAGCATAGACGGTCCTACTGTCGCACCACGTTGCTGCCTTTTCGGTATCTTTGATTTATTTACGTGTATCGCGTCTGGAACTAGAGTGTCCTTTCTTATCATACTGTTCCAGTTTGAATTTTGACTGAAATACCCTTCTCCATCCAGTTGCTATTGATCCGTCATAAAAGCATTTAATGCAATTAAAAAAGTTCAAAGATGTTAATGTTCAGGTGCTGCAAACAAGCAAAAAAAAATTCCGCGTATCGCTTAAGACAAGACCTCACTACACCCGGCTACAACTTTATGCTAGCCAAAAAATGTTAACCTTAGATTACGATCCACAAAGGTCCTCGGCTATCAAATGTTTATATTGCGAATAATTTCGAAAAGGCACCTTGGCAAACAAAAACAATGCCTTCATGCGCACTTAAAGGGTCAAAGGACAAAGGACTAGGTTAGCACCACTTAAATAATGAAGCTCTGATGAATTTTTTGGTTCATGTAATCGTACATCCATATACCGAAACCAGCAAAAGAAACCAAAAATGCAATTGACTTAAAAAAAAAAACAAAGTAGGTATCTTTCACACCAGGAAGCAGTTTTAATACACTCGTATGTGTTTTATATAAAAAAATGTACCATGACGTTCTTGCGAAATAACGTAACTTGCGCCCCAACACGATGCCGACTCGATATTCCCCCTTGAGGCCAACATAAATTATGTACTCCAAAAATTTCTCATGACATTTTGGGACACAACTTGTGCTCAGTTTGTTGCCAAACAACACCGCTACCTGTTTTTATGAATGATCTCAAAGATACTCTTACCCAACGACAAGTCGAAGCATCGTTTCACACTTCCAAGCGATTCCCCACTGACAACCAAATGGGAAATTGGCCATCCTGGACAAAATGTTCGCCTCTCAATTTGTCAAGCTTCGAATTCCTGCATTTATTGCCTAATAATGTTCACTTGACCATGTTTCCGAATTTGTTTCAAACTTTTCTAGCAATTATGCGAAATTCCACTAGGCTGCCTACTAGGGGCGACATTTTTTTATTTTTTTTTTTTTAATTTTGGTTTGAGCACGTCAAGGGGTACTACAGCACCTTGCCTCGTTTGCAAGTTTCTTTAGCTCACGGCAAGATGTCAATGAACGCGCAGAGCTTATGAAAAATAACAATAAAACAAAAAAGGAGCGACACACAGCAAAGGAAAAGCAAAAAAAAAAAAAACAAACACATCGTAAAAGAAGAACAAGAATGCTTAATGCATATAGATGTACCTATACATATGTACGAACGGGTATAGCATGTCTTTTACAGAACAGAATAACAAGAAGGCAGAGCAAGAATATCGTTTTGTTTTATGTATGGCCGCGATGGGCCTGTACGCTCGAGACAAACGACAACCCTTCTTATCCGTCCGTTCGTTTAGCCTGCCGCCCCCCGCAAAACGGTATGTGTATGAATAGTATATCTGTCCTCGTACTAGTGTATGTGCTTGCAGTTTTCTAGTTTTCTTTTGATTATCATCGCACTGTTGCTGTTGGCTTCTGTTGTGTGTTATAAGTTGAATGTTGTGCTGCACTGTGTATGCAGTGTGCTTTAACAACACAAACAGCGCGCTTAGAACGAAAAACGAGTGCAGTGTCCCCTTCCTTCTCTCTGCCCCACCTTAAAAACGTTTACATTTGCAGCGGCAAGAGGCATGAGAAAGCAAGGTTGCATAACTTAATGGCTTTTGCTTTTGCTTTTGCTACTTTTTTCCTCCCTTCTTCTTCTTTGGTTTTAGGAATATGAAATATTTCTCCACTCACACCATCCGACTCGTTTACACGATAAAACCCCAAAGCACATGATAACATATTAGAAAAAATAAAAACATATCAGGGCTGGTTGTGTTGTATGGCAAGCCACAAACATAGCACTAGATGTCTACAACACCGCGGCATACAGGTAGTGAAATTCACCATCAAAGACTTGAAGCAGAAGAGACAGAATCAGAGAAGTAGGTGGTGCAGGACTTCAGAGACTAAGCAATGGGAGGCATAAAGTGCAGTCCTAAAGGATCTTATACTCCTATACCAACCACCAAGACCCCCCAAAAACTATTTTTGAATTGAAAAACCTCTAAAACGGCGATGGTGTGAAATTGCAGGCAAATAATTACATTTTCATCTACACGAGCAGATTGGACGAACTTTGTTAGGCTTGAGAAGCTCTCTAATGGAAGCAAATATTTACAACCTTAATGGAGAAAATATTTTTAGGACTAATGTTGGAACCCAATTAATAAATAAACAAGACGAAGTAGTAGATGCCAATGGCAGAGTCGAGGAACGAGGTTGATGATGATAATGACAGCAGCAAAGCTAACAAAACGACATCAACATTTTAAAACTTGTAAAAAGTGCAAAAAAAAAAAGAAGATCAATGAAAATGGTTTCTTAATCATTTGTAGGGATGTTGTCAGGTATTTTCCTTCAAAGTCATGCAACGGTACTGCTTTAATTTTTAAACTTGAGACTGAGGTGCGATATTCAAAACAGTGTTTGAAATTAGATCCATTTAATCCCTAACCTAAAGCTTTACCAACTTCGACAGAAATTTGGAGTTTGTAAGTTCGCAATTCCGTGGCTGTCAATGTCAGAAATTATTATGTTTTGGTATGCCAAGGTAGACCTTTTCTAAAAGCAGGAAAACACCATCAAAAACAAGACGGACCCAAAATCCAATATCAAAAATGCTGTAAGATGAAAAACGAACATCAAGCCTTAAGAAAAACTGTCTGGTTGAGGCGGCTGTCTTAATAAAGATAAGGAGGGCAGATATGGGAAATATATGGGTCGTAATCAAGCCTCAAATCTCAGCTCAAGTCAAGTCAAATGGAAAAGTTAAAAGCCATGTCAGACGAAGATTGGACCACACTTTCTATTTAATTGCGGCCGCTCAAAGGCAAAGCGACGAAAATTCGATAACGAAAATTCCACAACGATATACAACAAAGTCAGGAGTAGCTGCTCCCAGTAACTATTGTGAAAGCAAGTGAAGCTCTCAAAGGAACTCAAAATACAGAGTTGTTTCTTTTTCTCCTTTCTTTTTTAGTGATGGGCTTGCGCTGCTCTATCAAAGGGACTCTGGCATCAAAATTGCAATATACCATATAACTAAACTGCGCTGATTGCTTTCTTACTATCTTATAGGACTATGTGTCTCCACCAAATGTCAACTAGCGTGGAGAGGAAAAAATGCGTCGTTGACCTAAACTACGACATCACTTAAGTTATCAGTCTGACCAACTTCCAATTTCACAAGTTAGGATTGCAGGACAACCAATAGAGGTTAAAGTGTTTGGAGGTATAGTCTCTGAGGAGGGTGGGAGTAAAGAAGGGTAAATCTGCCGTTCACATTTAGTTTAAAATGTGGAGAAGCAATGCTATAAATTTTAAGTTATCACGCTTTGTGCGGCTATACGGATGCAGATGAGAAATTCTGAACAAATTGCAATCACTATCACAAGGTTACTGCAAACGTTGTCAAATAGGTGTTGATGAAACATCTTAATGATTTGCTCGCCAAACCTAATTTTCAAGTTGGAACTCCGTGAACAAACTGGTCAAATTGCTTTAGATGTAACAATACAAAGACGAAGCCGGCAATTCGTTGCGCATACTTTTCGAAAAGGTGCACTATGCAATGAAACCTCTTAAGCCAAGATGAAGAAAATGCGAATCAGGACATACTACCTTGATCAAAAATGTGTCCAGAAAATTTGAAATACAAGTATATTCATCTAAATCTATATTGTCCCGTTCAGAGTAATCCCCAACGGCTGCAACAAACTTATGCCAGCGCTTGATCCAATCCTCGAAACATTTTTTATATTCGGTTTTCGGCATGTCCATCACTAGGTAGGTAGGTAGGTAGGTAAGAGTGGCTGTTGGATAAAAACCAACCCTCTTGCTGATGGAACCAGTTTGAGCTTCTGACGAAGCGAAGGAGACTGTTTACGCCTGTATTTTTCAGATCGTTTAGGTCGTTGTAGAAGAAGGCTCCTAAGTGAAGTTTTCTTCTCTGGGAGAGAGCTGGACATGTACAGAGTAGGTGAAGGGTTGTCTCCTCCTCCTCCTCGTCCATGTAGCTTCTGCAGAAATCATTTGTAAAGGCGCCAAGCCTTCTTGCGTGCTTGCCTATAAGGCAGTGTCCAGTGATGACACCTATGACAGCGCTGAGATGTTCCTTATTTAGAAGGATCAGACACTTAGAGCGATACAGATCCAGTTTTGGCCAGATTTGTTTGGTCGCTAGACATGTTGGTCCAACAGTCCACCTAAGGTCTGTTCTTTTATTGGCATCCAGCTTTAATATTAGTTTGCACGCAGCGATTGGGATACCTATGCTACCCCTTTCCGGTAGAATAGGTAAAGTGGTTCCAATTTTGGCGAGTTCATCGGCTCTACAATCCCCTGGAACGTCTCTGTGGCCCGGCACCCAACACAGGTTAAGGTTGAACTGCTGTGCCATCTCCATAAAAGATGATCGACAGTCAAGGACGGTTTTAGAATTCAGTGAGACTGAGTCCAGGGATTTGATAGCGGCCTGACTATCCGAAAAGATGCGGATATCCTTTGCAGATATCACGTTTTTCTTCAGCCAGGACAGAGCTTCTTTAATCGCCAAAATTTCCGCCTGGAACACGCTGCAGTGATTTGGAAGGCGGAAAGAGAGTCAGTGGTTCCTGCGATTTTTCCATTACTTCCTCTCGGCTGCTGAAACGCGTCCCCCGTAGTGGTTTTTTAACTCGTTCACAGGGAGCCAAATCAGATGAATTTGCTGGCTGTTGGATGGTATTTGTTGCATTTTTCATCAAAAAATTACGAATAATGATGGCACTGTGCGACGGTGCGTTATCACGGTTCAAAATCCACAATTTCTGCCCACAATTCTGGTCTCTTTCGGCGAATTACTTCACGCAAACTTCTCATAACGACCAAATAACACTCTGTCTGTTTACTGTCTGGCCTTCTGGCAAAAATTCATGATGCACTGCACCGTTGTAATCCATGAAAACCGTGAGCATTGCCTTCTTTTTTGACTGAAAACGACGTGGTTTTTTTGGTCTCGGCTCATTTGGTGAACGTCATTCACTTGCCTGATGTCTGGATTGCGCGTCATACTCATAAACCCACGTCCCGTCTCCAGTAATGATCCTTTTGATGAATGTGGGATCGGATTCAGCCTCGCAAATCATCTCTTTTGCGACGTCAACACGGTCTCTTTTTTGCATGAAATTGACATCTTTTGGCACCAACTTTGCTGCTACACGACGGAAACCCAAATCATTAACCAAAATGTCTTGGACGGACCCATAGCCAATGTTCAAGTCCTCCGCTATCTCTTTGATGGTTAATTTGCGGTTATTGACCAACATTTGTTTTACTCGTACTTCATCAATATTTTCGTCGGTTTTCGATGTCGATGGTCTGCCATTGCGTTCACCATCTCCGATTGACTTTTGCAAATACCAAGCTATGACGCTAAGATTTAGAGGGAATGTCAACAATAGATTTACCAACTTAACAAAAAAAAAACACAGAACTCAAATCGGAACAATGGGAGCACCACACGGTGGTGTCCCCCGGGAACATTTTGATCAAGGTGGTATATCAATATTCAAGTCGGTAACCCGAACATCCGATCGAAAGAAGCGGTAAAGTACCTAGAAGTGATGTTAGATAACCGGCTACGGTTCAAACAACATGTGGACTACGTGAGGAAAAAAGCGTCAGCGCTACAAGCGGCACTCTCCAGAATACTGCCGAATGTTTGCGGACCTGGATACGCAAAAAGGATCCTCCTAGCGAAAGTGGTCAGCTTGGATATTCTATGTATACACGGCACCAGTCTGGGCAGATACGCTGAGAAGGAAAGAAACAAGCCGGAAGCGGCTATAAGACGATCTCGGACGAAGCCGCATTTGTCATCGCTGGAATGATTCCCACCGACATCCTCGCGGACGAGATGAGGAGAATTTACCGCAGGAAAACCTCAATGCCAACTGATGCCAAGGCAATAAGGAGAATAAAAGAGGAAGAAAGGCTACGTTCTATAGCCATATGGCAATCGCGATGGAATAACGCCACAAAGGATCTACCCTTGATTCCAAAAAACGATGTATGGATGAACAGAGCCCAAGGAAACTGCAACTATCACCTTACGCAGTTCATCTCTGGTCATGGCGGATACCGAAAGTATCTATACCGATTTGGCCATGACAACTCCCCCTTTTGTCCCGAGTGTTCAAATCAGGAGAAGGACGTGAAGCACGCAATTTTCCTTTGCGGACGCTTCGCGGAATGGAGAGAAAATCTATCAGACCCCCCAGAGGTAATTAAGAGAATGTTGGAGTCGGAAGTATACTGGCTAAATATTTGCGAATTTGTAAAAATTGTGCAGACTGAGCTACGGAGAATAGAAACCGAAAGAAGAGCGGCAGAAGCAGCCAAACAAATAGAAACACCGGAGTAGCATGAATTGCTTGCCAGCCCCGCGAAGTAGAGTGGAGAGAGTGGTAGAAGTGTGCAGGGTGTGGTTTAGGACGTAAGCGCGAGGAAAAAAGAGAATAATATCCCGTGAGTCGTTCATGCTGGCAACACGGGTTATCAGTATCTTGAAGAAGATTCCACATCCATTGGCGCAAGCCATAAAAAAAAAACCTAGTAGGAAGCTGGGGAGACCTACGTCATATCTTACATACACCTTACGCGATGGCATGTCAGATGTGGTGAAAAGCCCAGGACGCACAAGAGTATATAGTAATTAAGCCATCATTAGTCTATTCACGAATAAGTAATAGATCAATTTGGCAAGCCATTTATGGGTCGTCCTTAAACTGATAGACATCTTTCCTTTTCAAAGAACGTTTGCTCTGAAGTAGAGTCACAAAATACCAATTTCTCTTGTGACATCAAACAAATCTTCCCAAATCTGAGGGGCTGAAGTTTACCCTATTTTTTTTCACATCCACAACCCAAACCTAAGCTTCTTAAGAAACATCTTCATTTGCTAGGTTGTTAATCTCCACGTACAAAGATAACTAAAAATTGTTCCTGCCTCTTCCACTTTCACCTGAGGTACTCGCATGTACTTTACCCATCTGAGTTTCTTGAACCTTCGGGTTCAATCGTACGCTGAACTTTCGCCCTTGCGAAACCACACAAGTATCTGATTTGATTTAGAATAACGACAGGAAACCGAATTATGCAAATGTAATCAATAAAAAAAGTATCGTCACCTCTTTCAATTTGGAAAATAAAAAAAATAAAAAATCTTATTATGAAAATAAATAAAAAAGAAAATTTGAACAAAAACAAAAATGAGAAAAAAAAAATCACTTTTGTGGTTGAAAATACAAACAGCCCAATATATTTGTACTCAAAGGTGCCATGTTTTGGCATAGAGTAAATAAATTCACCAGTTGTGAATATAAATCATCGCAACCGACTTCATTAGTCACTTACGGATAGGTATCACCTTTGAAACGTACTATTGGACACTACGAGTATTCGTAGGAATAGACAAAATTTCATTTGCGTTCTCTAAATTTACTTTTTCCTTCTACAATTGTCGATGGATACTACATATTTTGTATGTATCCCAGAGTTATGTACGAGTACTTAAGTAAAAAAAAAAAATACATACGCTGTGACACGTCAAGGTTTTCTTGTGAAACGACATTTGAATTAAATTTGACATGTACGAGTAGAAGAGTTTTTTTTTTTGCCGCTTGTTTATGTTATTTGCGCATTTGTTAGATACAATAGAAATGCCGGCAATAGTCGCTACCGGCAACGCCATCGCAACTTTCATTTAACGTCGAGGGCTTTAATTAATATTTCGTCGCAATAAAATCAGAAAATGAAACGAGCCTCATTCGCAACTCTCTATATGGACTTCCACCAGTGGCAGTTCAAGCTAGGCAGTAGCGAAAAGTGGTTTCTAATGTTTGTCTGTCTTGTGGACGAATTTTCATGACATCATGGTTTGAATACGGCTTACACTGTCAGCCCAATGTTTCGAATATTGAATATCGAATGAAACTGAATAATGACTTCCGAGGTCTGAATAGTTTGCAGTTTATTAACATCAGTACATCAAAGACCTTACATAACCCCACAAAAAGTAATGGAGTTGCGTTAAATTCCATGATCTCGGGGCCAATTCATTGGTCCGTTTCGAGATATACAAGTAATTTTGTCGCTGGGTAAGTAAGTCGAGACTTTAATGAGCAGCATGACAGGTAGCGCCAACCACTGGAACCATCCACATACCCTCCGGATCAATGTGGTTCATATTTTCGAAGAACTAATTACTGGTCATCGTTCAGTACCGTTTGCCATTGACTGATTATTACGCGAGCTCAGGCTTAATTTTTTTAGAAAATAAAGACTGATGAAACCACAGCGTTAAGTTTGCGCGAAAGATGCATTTTTGTGTAATTGTAATTCAGTCTCATGAGCCAATTCTTAACTTGTCGCTTAACTTAATTGTTTACGAACCAATTGAAGGGAAAAGTGATCCCCGTCACAATTGCGTCTCTAATTCCTGCATTAGATTGATCTTAGACGGGTGTGCCACGACCTTCATCTACATCTCAACAAGTCATATACCTAGTAGGGGCATAAATACTGTTACACAGAAAAATCAGCGCCAAATGAAAACAAATTAATATTTAAACAATTTTTTTTTGTTTTTATAGGGTTATTCAATGGCTACAAATCTTAGAACAACTTATTCGAAATGACTTCCATTTGCCTTACAGCACGACTTAAGACGATGTGGTCACTCATCGATTGCGAGACGCACTTCATGCATGGGGAAATTGTCCAGGGCTCGCTTCAACGACTCAATATTTGAGTGTCGAGTAGAGCAAGTTATGCCCTCTAATACGGACCAAAACTTGTAATCCAACGGGTAGAAAACTGAACTACCAGCTTGCCAATCATCCGTTGATATGAAGTATGGAACGTTGTTTTTGAGCCACAGTTGAGTCGTTTTTGCTTTGTGAGCTGGAGCAGAGTCTTGCTGGAAAGTCCATGGCTTGTTGTTGAATATTGATTGGTTGCGAGACTTCACAATGGGTTCCAAGACGGTCGATTGATATACTTTGGCCGATGTTTTCACTCCTTTCTTGCAAAAATGGAGCTTGGTAACGCCATCGTAGCACACTCCCCACCATGCCATTACAGCCGCGGGATGGTGGCCTCTTTGAACCCGTAGGATGAGTTGGGATGCTTCTCTGGAGGACCGAGCATACACACGATCGTTCTGCTTATTGAACGATTCTCCTACGGTAAAGATTTTCTCGTCAGTAAACAGAATTTGTCTGTGAGCGTTCTTCGCTTATCGGCTGAGTAACGCTTTCGATCTTCGCTTGCTTTTTTCCTTCAATGCGGCCGTGAGCAGGTGTCCAGTGTGCCGCTTGTACGCGCTGAGTCCTAAATCTTCTTTGATATTGCGAGACATGGATTTTTGCGAAATTTGCATTTCCCGCGACAAGATTTTCTGTTTTCGCAGCGGTTTTCGGTCGACTCGTTTCTTCACGGATCTTTGACGGTCTCGTACTCCACCAATATCCTCAAACAACTTCACAGCACGATACATAAAATTGCGAGTGATTCCAAGCGGTCGCAACGTCCTAAAGATATCGCTTTTTTCCATGTTGCATTTAAGTAGGCCAACTAAAACAATACGATTTTCAATGTCGCCCCATTCCATGATTGTAAGCAATTAATGTCAAAAACTTTTTACGCCACAATGAAGCATAAATATCAACTGTCAAATCGCAATCAATACGAAATGGATGCGCCCAGTGTTGCATTCGTAATGAGTGAGTTCAGTTGTGTAGCAGTATTTATGAATTGACTAGGTAAAACTTATAAATACCAGATAATCGATCCCGCAAGAAGTAGGAAATCATGTCCTGGGTTTCACACTACGAAACCACTGGTACCGATAACCAAAATGGAGGCAATAATATCAGCTTTTTTGTAGAAAAAATAAAAACCATGATAAGCATGCACTCGATATAGAGAGATGTAGGAGGAACAATGTTTGGAAGTTTTACTAATAAGTAAAAACAACGTGTCAGTGCAACAAGATGCAAACGGAGAATTCTGAGGAGAACAAGGAAACATAAAAGTAGAGGCACAAGAGGATATGCACCTGGCCCCTGAAATGTAAGACATTCTTCCAACCGGCCAAAACTAAGTAAGGATGGCAACGATAAAACTTAAGTCCAACAAAGGTGCTGCATTAAACGGCTTTCATGCATAGCATGGAAGGCAGAAGAAGATGATTTGGTAGAGACCATATACCAAATCCTGTTCAAGATTTTATCGAAAGAAGTACGCCTTTTAAATAAAATCCAAGCCTCGATTTCTCGATCCACAAGAAAAGAGACCTTCTAAACTGCGGAAACTGTAGAGGCATCAGTCTCTGCAATATAGGGTACAAGGTCTTCCCTGCACGAAACTATTTGTCATTATTGTAATTGGTCCCTATAAGTAAAGTCTAACACCTGGTAAGTGTGATCAAATCCTGGGGAAAACCGCCGGGAAGCAGAGCATTTACAGATCTAAATCTATGATCAATTCAAAGCAAAGGAATCGGAATCGAATAAAATTGAAGACAGTGAAGTCTAAGGCTGAAACCCTCCTCTAGTCGAGAGCGTGTTGATCTAATATAGTACTACTTACAGAGAATCTTTGGATCAAGTTAAAATCCTCTAGGCTAACCTTAAGATTTTTAGGACGCTACTCTCTACCCAACCTATGTCGATACGCCAGCAGCTATATTTTCTAATTTGTAGGTGTGGGACTTCTAGCCAAGTCAAAAAGTCCGAGAGATGTATTTACTGCTGTCCCTTCGTAGCTTGCATCTGACATCGGCCTTGCTGACCTTTGTAAGTTTCAAAATAGTTGACACATCAAGAGAGACAAACCAGTTGGAGCTGTTTGAGTGATTGCTAGATCGCGAATTCTTCATAATACAACTTCTCCGAACTAAAAGTTGGGAGTGCCAGAGCTCGCAAGAACGGAATTTTTAAAGGCACGGCTAACGCCAAGTTCAAATTGAAATTTTTGTTTCCTTCCGAAATAGGGCACTAAGCAAAGCACTAGTCTTTTGTATTCCCTGATGAGTAAACGCTTCACAGTTATCGCTTTCACTTATACCTACGAGGCAGCAAGCTTAAATGTTTTTTATTCTGTTGGAACAGAGTATTCAAATAAAGAATTAGTCCATTATACTCCATGTGAGTTCCTTTGGAATCTTTCAGTCTTTCGAAGAAAGATGATTAAGCGCTTCAGTGATAAAATACTTACAGTACTCGCGCCAACAACGTCAATGTCGAGTATCTACGCGCGTAAGCCGGACATTCACAGAGTCAGTGCTCCACGGTGTCGTCATCACTTTGACAGCAAGGGCTGCAGGATGTTGTAATGCGCGGTCACGATGCCAGTAAGCAGCCTGCAGACTTTCCTACTGAGTGACAACAGGAAGTCCGCTGACCTCATAGAAACGTCCGGAAACATTCCTTTGGTTCTGCAACTATGCTCATATGAAACACAACCGTCAATGGAAGCCCTAACCGAGGATGCAGGCGGACCTCAGTTAGGTTCGCGTCCTAAAAGACTCTCCTATAAGTCTTGTATAGAAGTTCATCGGCGGTTTCATTTCCCGTGATCCCATTGTCAATTGGGATCGAGACAAGGCTTAATGAGTTTAGCCTTCCGACTGTGTTCGGTGAAGTCTTGCATTCTCGAACTAGCTTGGAAGTCGTAAGAGGGTTCAGCAAGGCTCAAGGCAAGGCAACTTAGCTGTCGCTACAGGTGCAAATGCTTCATCTCCTCCACCGATCCTTCACAATATAGTTCGTTGCCATCAGGATTGCGCTTGGTAAACAAAGGCAAGTTTTCCGAACGAGGCGTGAGATCTAGATTGGTTTTGGAGCCATCTGTGAAGACTCGACTACATTCCCTTCCTGGATCAGATCCTGGCCGAAACCAGTCTTGGATAGTCGATATCGTATATTTATTCCGGAGCAGGAGCTCTGGTGTGATTGCATCAGCCGGCATGTCCATAAGAACAGAGTCATAAGACACGTTATGAATGTTAAGAAGAGGGAGATTCATCAATACGTTTAGAGTGGAGCGAGGTATGCTAGAGAAAGGCTCTGTTCAGCAGAGAAAGGCTCTGTTCAGCAGAGACAGACTGTTCATTGGAGTCTGCCAAAAGCAGCAAAACTAGATTACCGACGGATAGAATATAATTGGCCTTATCATAGCAGGCTCCATGTTTTGCCGACAGCGCCTTAAGCTCCCAGAAAGCCAGCAGCGCCTTAGAAGCTTTCGACGTAACATGTTTAGTCCGTAGAAGTTTGCTATCCAGGATGACATCCAAACACTTAGCTTCTAGGGAGAACTGGATGGTGATGCCTTTAAGCACTGTAAAAGTCAGACCAGTCATCTTCCTCCTACTCGAAAAGAGAACAACCTCAGTTTTGAAAGGATTGACAGAAAGTCCATTTCTAGTGCACCAATCGTTGATCACATCTATTGCTGCCTGGCTTTAGGGCAGACAGTCGCTGGATACGATTCAACAGACAGTACAGCTACATCGAGCCATACGCGATCTAACGACCATCGTCTATATTGTAAAGAACAAGCCGATGGATGGAGCAAATTCTCTGTGTGTGTAGCTAAAAACACACAGCAATCCATCATTTGCAAACAACTTCGAAATTGGAAACCCTCTCTAAACACACTCCAAGACTGTGCTCCAGGTCCCAATGCGATCGCACAAAATTTATTACGCAGGGGTTAGAAGATGAGTACCTGAACCTGCGCTAAGGCTGCCCGGATCATCGGTGCCTGTGATATTTGTTTTTTTCATGAGTACAAGTTGAATACATGTAGATGGACCAAACAATTCCTTCTTAAAACCTCTAACGCCAAGCCTTTGCTTAGGGATAAGTGACACTGCCGTGTGAGACATGTTGCAAAAGGTCCGACGACAACGCGTATTATTTGCTCTATGACTACGTCAGGCTACAAGTTTAAGGTGCTCATATTGAGCGTGACGATACTGTAGGCGCCTTTCACCAAAACAATTAATTTTCTTTCCGAGAAAGCCTAGAAATTTCGTTCACAATTAAGAGGAACATAAATAAGGATTAGCTACTTTCTTGGGAGCTGAGTTCCGGCAAAAATAAAGCTACAAACAGCGTAACTTACTCTGTCAGAGGATTATATTCTTATAATAAAACAAAGCCTAGAGAACCTATTATTTCATTCGATAATGAACAAGATACTTATGAAATCGCGGGCAAGCAAACCGGAGGTTATTGACTGCAGTCGTCTAGGAGCAGCAACACTTCAAGGGCAATTGGAGGGCATTATATTATATTGTACTTGTAGCTTGCTGGCAGCTGAAGTACTGAAATATCGGAGTCTTGGACAATATTAAGAGAGCATTTATTTTTAGATCTGCAGCATTAAGAGCGGGGAAAACCTGCAATATGCGATGCATGTAAGTTTGATATATGTATCTACATATATCTGCTGTCTCTTTCAGAGCACAATAACCTACAACTTGCAGTGATAAAGGCTTAAAATGTCACTGATCGGCTATCTGGTTAAAGTATCTACGTATGTACGTACATTTTACATGTAGCTCGATACAGATAACAGCATGGCTTCAACCGATATCATTTCCACAAGTACAATCCCACAAGTGGTGTCGTCTTCTTTAAATAAACACATTCAACTTAAGATAAAAGCTAGACTATGTGACTAGGGCTAGGTGCTCCAAGAGAACAGCGCCACAAAAAAAACTTGTTCTTTTGTAAATCATTTAAAGTTTCCATACATACCTAGCTAAAGGATACTCGTATGCGCCAATTTGCGAACACATACGAATAGATCATTCAACAGATTTCAATCCAGGCTATCACTCAATTAAATGTTTCAACTTTTCAATAGCCATTAGGACTAACTCTATCTAAATAAATGTCTTCCTTCAACTTTTCCATACTAACCTACATTTTGTAGATGTATCTAAAAGGAAACTTTTTATTCCCACGGTAAATTAATGGCAATCAGTTGGCTTTAACCCAGTTTCAAAGGCACGTCAGTCGTTCAGTCAGTTAAGACTTA
This sequence comes from Volucella zonaria, assembly GCA_963966105.1. NCBI lineage: Eukaryota > Metazoa > Arthropoda > Insecta > Diptera > Syrphidae > Volucella > Volucella zonaria. Next base: position 115,452,148 of record OZ014534.1, on the reverse strand, counting down.
TACCATGCATTTCACACCAGGGTACATGTACTCATCGTCGTCACTGTAGACCTATTACACTTAACGATGTTTTAAGCGTAACAAAGAAAACGCTTAATTAAATGGGAATACGCGATGGGGGATTTTTTTTTTTTTTTAAATGCAAGCACTTCTCGTTGATGAATAGTGTAACGTGCCAGTGTGGTGTATACGTACAATATGTTGTACATACACGACACGACTGACTACCTATCTAACATGACTTTTATGAGTTTTAAATTAGAACAGATAGCACTTTATAAACTGAAAATCGATTTTATGGATTTTTCGTTTCCATTTTCGTCCTTTGGTAATTACGATGTAGCAAATCGATTTAGATCGAATGGAAGACTTTAAATTGATTTTCTTTTTCTTTTTTTTCTAATTGAAATTAATTATTAGATATTGTGCGATGTAATGGATTCATGTCCTTTCGTTTCCGGAATCAGCTCGCATCTAAGGTCTGTTCGCGGTTCACTATAATGAGGACGTCTCCCCTCTATAGCTTCTAAGACTCAAATGTCAAAAGTCTTAATCTACAGACCCATGCGGAAGAGTATTAACAACGTAAAAAGGCAGCTTATGTGTAGAAAGAAGGCGGAATGACTGCCGGCATTAATAACTAAATTCACTTTACACGCAATTGTCCTGATGGGTAGAAACTCGAAAGTGAAGGTACTAACTTACTAATAACTTCATTTATCAATACATTTCTACCAAAAAACGTTGAATTATATAGTATACTGCGCAAATTACAAAGGACGTGAAACACTGCTTCAAAATCTGAAACAAAATCCCAGAGGAGGAAGGCGGAAACTATCCATATTCTTCGAACTCTCATTGAGAACCATACCCGGGGAATAAGCCAAACTTCTACGCTGTCTTTTTCTAGGCTTTGAGTAGTGGGGGACTTAGTTTAGCAGTTCTTTAGAAGTCAGTTCTATTCATAAAACTTTGATACGTCACAAAATGTAGGCATACCACCACTAAAAAACCCACATTGACGGGACTTACGGATCAATTTTAAGTGAAAGAGAAATATTCATCGACTCAGTGTTCCACTTTGTTCTTAAAAAAGACCATCGACCGCGAAATATTAGGACCATGGACGATGATATATTCCGATAACAAAGCTCTTATCCCAGACTAGAAAACGATCTTGCCACAAAGGCTATACTTATGTAAGACAAAAGAACTTGGTAACATCGCAAAAGGGGAACCGATAAAAGATAGGATTGAGGACAGAACGTAGAAGATGCACCAAATCATCAGCTTTACACGACGAAGTCATACTAAAAGACCAGACAGTAAATTTGTATGTTCTATTTGACAGTTCCGCTTATGAAGATGACCTGCTCCTCATCCTCGAAGGTCAGTCCAGGGCCCAGGGAATTAGGAGAAAGAGCTCTCCTAAACCGTCAGGATAAGACGGTTTCAATGCAGCTTAAGGGCAGATTGAATACAAGAAGTCGGCCTCTCGTGATACACTTGAACGGCGTTAGCATTAGATGTGTGACTAAGGTCACATATCTGGGCATAACGTTGAGTGAGCCTATGAACTTCATGCCTCACCTGGTTCGAATGAAACGACGCATGCTGTGTGCTGTAGGCCAGGTAAGGCGCATATTCCGATTTGACTGGGGGCTTAGCAGGCGTTTTGTCCGTATCATACGTATATGATGGCCTTTTTGTTACTTGTGCAACATATGGAGCACCAATATATGACTGAAGAGGGCCGTAGTCGGATCTTGGCTTGCCAAAGAGTCGCCTTGCATAGGTGTTTACCTGTGTGCCACACTGTCTTCACAGAGGCAATGCAAGTGTTGTTGGGAGTGCCACCTCTGGATCTGGAAGCGATACGTCATAGTATTGCTTTCAAGATCAGAAAAGGTCTCCCTCTAAATGAGCGAGATTGGATTTCCCCGACAGAAGTGGATCGACTATCCCTGAGGCACTGTAAAACCTTGCTACACGCATATGTTCTATCTAGATGGCAGTCAAGATGGGATGCTAGCGAAATGGGCAGGCCTACTTACGGCTTCCTAAGGGATGTGCTGACCATGAGAGTATTTTCTGAACGGAACTTTACCCTTAGCCTGGGATTTTTGTTGACCGGGCATGGCTCTCTAAATGCATTTTTGCATAAAAGAAGGCTTAGCGGGGTTGCGAGCTGCTCATGTGGAGCCACCTATGAGGACTGGTTTCATTTCCTATGTGAGTGTCCCAATTGCTCAGACATTAGGGACTTGCAGGCTATGGGCTTCATTATTAATGATGAGGCCTACTGATACCATACGTTTCGAAAGAACCCGTAGTTTTGCAAAAGAAGTGTTTAATAGAAGACGCAGTAGGCAGATAGCGGGTGGAACTTAAGAATGTTGATTTTTTTTTTTAAAGGCCACCAGTCCTGGGCTGAAGTGACCTCAAGGTTAGGAAGCTCGACCGGACGCTATATTCTGGTAGCAGGGGAGGACAGGAGCCCCCGGAACTATGGTTTCGGCCTGACCTAGGAGTTGGCCCCCTTGTGTTAGTAGGTAGGTTTGTACCCAAAATCGCGAATGAAGCTTGGACATCTCATGGCTTAGCATATGTTGTAGTGTACTACGACCTGTGCTCAACCATGGGATTGCTATAGAACCAACTGGTCGGCTCGATGTGGAGTTCCATTGCAACCGGGTGCCATGACCCACAGAATGACGGAGGTATTAGATAGGCCTCGACCCTTCACCAAAGGGGAAGTTCGCGCGTTACACACAATTACGAATCTGGTACTGATCGTAATACTTGTACTACCCGAAGGGCGCTTATCAACGCATTGTTTTGACATCTCGTGAGAAGACGCACCGTAGGCTTAAGCCTTCACGGCAGGTACCTACGTAAAACACAAGAGACATCTGTCCTATTTGACAACCTTGTGGTAATATCATCATATAAGGGGATCTGTAATACCAGGATAGGAAACGACAACACATTACTTTAACATACAATGCGAAAACCGACCGGGAAAATCTTAATGTCAATCGTTGTGTCACAGATTGAACACAGTGGTTGCAACGAGATGATCTTGTTTCAACCTATCTATGATGACACTTTTCATCGAACCAGGGATTTCTTTGTGATCCAAAATATTGTTTCTGATGAATTGGCGGCAAAGCTACCACTAATTTCCTGTGTTTTTGTCCTGGTGAGTCTTCACAATATTCGCAAGGTTAGCACTGTTTGCGGTATGGAATTCGTACGTTGGAAGCATCATGATAATGTTGATTAATAGGATGATCGTGATTCAAGAAAAAGTCAAGGGGGTCATTAGTTTTAGTACATTGAAGCCGCCAAAACGCGTCTCTTTTCCACCATCGCTTTAAAATCTTTAAATTCGGCAACGACGGCGGCAACATACACAGGGCTTTGCCGCCAATATTTTTGAGAAGTCTTCACATAAACATTTATTGGCAAACCCCCTTCTTTCAGATAACTCCTGCTACACTGGACTAAGCTTTGAAAATTGTTAACTCTTTTGCCGAAGATCTATCATACTATAGCCTCGAATATTAACTTTAAGTTAGTCTACGGTCATTGCATTCAACATTCTTCGCATACGACGACTAGACGTTTAAAAGTCAAGTTGTCTGTATTATATTGTTTAGATGCCAGTTAAGTTCCCAATCGATCAAGCAGAAAGAATACATAAATGTCTAACATACAGGGTGCGGCAAGACCAGTTGAGCAGGTTTGAAGAGTTATAAAAAAAAAAACCAGGGTATATATGAAACAAATGTTTTTATTTTTGAAATCCGTAGAATTTACCATTTTATATGCATCAATTTTTAAAAATAATCTCTTTAAGATGGCGGCCGTTAGCTGCAATATATTGCTGGAGCCGATTTCTAAAGTTTGGAACAGCCCGTTGACACATTTCGAGGGATATCGCGTTCACTTCTTCAACAATTCGCTTCCTTAGTTCTAGCAGGTTTTGGGGAAGACGTTTAAACACTTTTTCCTTAAGATATTCCCAAAGAAAAAAGTCGCATATGCTTAAATCCGGCGACCGCGCAGGCCACCCCACGTCACCTTTCAAAGACACTAGACGTCCGGGAAACATTTTTCTTAAAGGATTTAAAGAATTTCGGGCTGTGTGGGCTGTAGCCCCTACCTGTTGGAACCAAACATCCCCTAATTCCGCTTCTTCAGCAACCACTTCCAGTCGGGGCTGCAGAAAATTTTGTAATATTGAAACATAACGTCCGGAATTCACGGTCGCGGTCACGCCTCCCTCTTCAAAGAAGTATGGGCCAATAACGCCAAATTGTGATACGGCACACCACACCGTTAGTTTAGGAGAATGTAGCGGTCTTTCGTGAACAATTTGGGGGTTGTTTTCAGCCCAGTAGCGAAAATTTTCCCGCTTACGTGAAAATGTGAATCGTTGCTGCTGACAAATGTTGTCTCAAGAGGGGTCGCTGCAAGCATTTCCTCACACAGATTTTGGCGGTTGGCGTAGTCTGCTGGGTTCAATTCTCGAACCATTATTATTTTGAAGGGATGGAAATTCAAAACTAAATACAGAATCCCCCTCAAACTGCGGTCTGAAACCCCCAATGCAATAGCGTGCCTTCGAGCAGAACGTCTTGGCGATTGGTCGAGTCTGCTCTCACTAGCTCTACATTTTCTGTTGTTCTGATGGATCTTCGTGGGCCATGTGTATCTATTCTTAGTGTGCTACTAGTTTCCTCCAACTGCTGAATCCAGGACCGAATTGTGTACTCAGTAGGAACAGCATTATTGCGCGGAATGTTAAAGCGTCGCCGAAAAGCTCTTTGCGTCGCAATCACAGATCGGTTGTTTTCATAAAACGCATGCACGGAAAAGCCACAATGTACTTCGGCCTAAACAATGTTTGCTACTAAATGGGGATGCCGACAGAACAAAAGGAGATCTAGTGTAGCTGCCTACCCCCACCACCGCCTGAACACCTACCCCTCCAAACTGCACAATTGATTCTGCGGCACCCTGTATTAGAAGTATCTACGTAGAAATCATAAACATAGGTGCCATCAAATTGTAAATTCCTTTAACGGGGGCAACAATGTAAGAAGTGTTTTCCTCAACAAAAAAAAAAAATATTCCCAAACATCTTGCAACAAGCCGGTATGGCTTTTTGTAATTGCAGCAGACAGCAGTGTTGGCAAACAGCAAAAAAGCCACAGAACACAGTCACTTTTGTTGGTGTTGGGTACACCATTTTGAGGGAACTGAACTACGTTCTACCCTAGCTAACGATGATATTCTAAAGTAACCCAAAAACAACTCATACTCGTACATTACACAGACGTTGGAAAGAGTGTTTTTTGCAGGGGTGCAAATAACAGGACATGACCAAATTTATTTGATATCCTTAATCTACAAAAACTCTTTTTAAATTTCTACACGTACATGTTAAAGATACGACCAGATTCTTCACAGTCAAAGGTATTTTGGATCTGTACACTGAAACAATTCAATTCATTCTAAAGATCAAATCATTCAATTACAGCTAGGTAACAGCAATGTAGTCAAATCCGAAGGCAGAGCCATATCCGGTCAATGTTATCGCTCTCCACTATGGCTTATAGTCATCAACCAAATCCTGTCTTAGGTCGACGAAGATGGCATCAAAGTATTAGGTTGTACCACACGAAGTGACCAATTCTTTATTTAGTCAAAATATGAACCGTTAGAATCTATAACTTTTTTCCACCGTGATTGAAGGTCTTTTTTTCTTTTTCTATAGAAGGCTTAATTTTTGGACGCTATAAAGTCTCTGCTCGGTTTCGGAATGCGTTCTGCCGACAAAATGACTCCAGACTGCGGAGTCCGCTGGAGAAACATCAGGAGAGTAAGGTGGATGTGGAAGAATTTCAAATCCCGACTGTTATAGATTTTGCGCCGTTACGCGTGTTGTATGAGGTCTAGCATGCAATAGGATCGGACCATGTCTATTTGCCAAGGCAAGTTGCTATTCAGCCAATTTTGCACGCACTATGTCGATTTATCGTTTCACCTGGCTGAAGAAATGAAAAGTGAATTGGTCCTTTCGATGTCCAACAGATTGTCACCGTAAGCTTTTCCGGTTGAAGACCTAGTTTGGGGGAGGGTTTTTTATTTTTTCTTCTGCATCCAACCACTGCCCAGATCTTTTACGGTTGTCTCATACAAAATCCACTTTTCATAACACGTGATTTTACGGTGCAAAAACGGCTCATTTTGGTGCCTCAAGTTCAGTGATGCACAGATTTTTAAGCAGCGTAGTTTTTGTGCCTCGTTCAATTTGCGGGGCACCCACCTTCGGCATTGTTATCACTTTTCCTATTAGAGATTGGCGTCAACTTATTTTCATGGGAAATACACCCATGCCTACCGTTGGTTTTAAAACATTGTCGCCAATTACCGTTCCTGGTGGTTTGTTTTCCAGGCTAAAATCTCCCGAACGGAACCAACGTGGAATGTTTTTTTCTGTCAGAGACGCATTATGTCCCAGTTTAAATTCATAAAGAAAGAGAGTCCGAGTTTGAGCCGTCGACAGCATGATAAACGATTCCTAGAAACAAATTACTGTAGTTGCAACGAACCCTAAAAGTCTCACAGCTCAAACATACGTAGCACTTTATTTTATAAAAAAAAAAAAATTCTACTTTCTGCTACAGATGTTCACTCGAGAGCTTCTTATTGCGAACTGAGGAAAAATCGGACATTTCATATGGAACAACTTAGTTGTGTATGCTTCACGCACTGAATAATGAATTCACAAAGGCCCTGACTCGGGTAAGCGCTTAGATCTAATGGCCTTTACTACCAAGACAAGAACTAAGACAACAAACCAGCAGCAAATAGCGACTGTAAGCATCCACGACCCATCAACCGACAACTATGTTTACGAAGTTAATAAAGCGAGGAAAATAGGCAAATGGACCAACGGTGAGACCGGGCCATATTCCTTTTCAAATGTGGATGAATATGGACTAGCATGATTTTAAATGGGCGGTCATTTTATTTGATAGAGCGTTGAGAGAAGGTCGTATTCCTTCTCAGAAGAAGCACTGCTTTTCCGTTTCACTGTATAAAGGCAAATGCGTCACGAAAAACTGTAACAACTACCAATCGGTGAAGCTACCCACGAGTACCTTCCCACAGAACAATTTTAAATGGATCAAGTGTTATTTGTCCGGCAAACTCGCGGTGCTTTCCTCAATTTTATTCCGAGAAGTCATTAGCAATGCTTTCCTAGATGAAATCGCGAAGTAAAATCAAAGTCTTCAGCGGAAAATGGGAGATATAACATACATACGTATGTGGACGAACTCGTGTATCTCATAATGTAGAACTTGGAATTAAAAATTAAGTATTCTTGCAACTCCATGAAAATCCTTTACAACGAGTAAAGAGTGGATAGCCTTCTGTAATTCAGAAGCCTTGTCCCTGCCTCTGTATGTTTGCAAAACTTAAAACAGTGATATCTTTAACCAATCCTGCATAAGATCTAATTTATACTTTAATGCCGTTACTCAGTTTCATTTTGTTCAGATACTTAATCACATATTCTCATTGTAAGTGAATCATAACTAAATTTAACTCACTTTCATTTCGGAGAAGAGATGGAGCTATCAACTATTTAAAGCCTGACATCATTGCAAATGAGTTCATCTACACTGTATCCGTACAAATACTTCGATACATACATACATATGGTATGTACATCCATCTGGGCAATTTAAGAGAACAATTACACACAATCTGTACAGGATTTACCGCCAAATCTTCTCCCCTGTATCTTTTGTAGTATGCAAACGTACGAGTATCTGTAGCAACTTACTTTGCTCCACTGTGTGGTAGGCTCTAATTAAGGGCAAAACCCTTAACTACACGGAAATGCACAATCTCAGTAGCAAGAGGCAACGAACCACGAAGACAGTAAAACAGAAGAGCCTACAAAAAAGGGAAAAAAGGGTCACCGTCATACAAATTCCCTGCACTTCTTAGCTTAAAGAATAGGGAAGAGCAGTGCTCTTTTTACAAACGGCTTGCACTTATACCGTTGTGCGCTTTATCCGGAATTTTGCCCCATTTGTGTATTGTTTTTGCTTTTTTTTTTATTTCCTGAAACCTGATTAGAAAGCTCGAAAAACGAAGTATTGGAGTGGCAAAAGGAAATCCATCTAGAACCTGAAGTAAGCCACGCATTAGATGGATTTTTTTTAAAGCCAAACATGCTTTTACGATTCCAAAATTGGTCAACATGTGATTGTATTCATGAGATACGTAGACGTAACCTTACGGGGTAGAGCAGATACCCGTATTTGTATAAATAAATAATCAAGTTGGTGACTTTTTAGAGCTTAACCTTTTGTCTTGGGGTATTTACAGACACTTACGAGTATATATTGTATTGTACATATGTGTGTCTAGAATGAAAAATGAGAAATTAAATTCAAAACACGTTTCAAATGTCTGGACAATGAAAAGCTTTAATGACACTTGTTAAGTTTTTTTTTCTTCTTTAATTGTGTTGATTAAATTTGAGAGGAAAAAGTCAGAAGGAGTTTTTAGAGTTTTGGAAGGAGCAAAAGCAGGATGACAATTGTGACATCTGCTTGAAGATTATTTTATAGACCAGAAGCAGCGGTTATTTGGAAGTGAATTTGAGATTAGAGAAAGAAGTCCTGATCTCCCTGAGCGGATATCTGATTACTGAATCCATAATTCCTTAATGTAATCCTGATATGTGCTGACTACTCAGCAGAAGAAAAGCAAGACTCTGCCTAAGATTGGTTCCACGAGCTCCTCGACATACGAGTAACTTATGCTCATTGACTTGGCGAAATGACATCATACCTGGCGCACGTTTCCCACATTTGGACATCCGCAAAGGGAACTGGAAGTCACCTTACCAAAAATGTAATCACACACATCAACATGTAGATCAACTTAGTTCACTGTCTTATTGTAGTCAAGATGCAAATACGAAGTTGATGTTGATGTTGTTTGCAGTCTCCCAAAATCATTTGAGAAGTCCTACCCTGCCAGCGTCAAGGACAGAAGACTAGAGGGGACATTTTCAGTACGCAATTAGAGATGCCGCATCTGATGTGTCTACTACGACGAAACCCCTGGTTTGAAGAAGAGTGCCTACAAGCGCATGCAGTGAAACAAGAGGCATACAAGAGGCGCAGTGCTGCAAAGAAAGACGAGAGCTAGTCACGAATTGTATGAACAAAGGAGGCAGGAGGAACATCTATTTCCCAGAAAGAACCATGGAAGCACTCGATCGAGGCCAGGAAGAGGTGCTTCTGCAGAAATGATGGTAGGAAATTGTACCAAAATGTGAAAATCGAACAGAAACATGCGAAGATAAGGTTGGGAAAATAATTGTAGATTCATAGTCCGTGATTGAAATTTTGAAAGATTTCTCCCTCAGACTTTTGAACAGGGAAGACGACCAACACTCCGCTGTTGGGTAGAACGAACGAAATGATCAACAACAACTCTGCCAAAAAGGGGTCTGGATAACAATATCTCCACAAAGGCTGCTGGAGTAGACGACCTACCTCCCAACTTATTTAAACCAACAGGACAAGGAGCATACAGCAACTTATCTGTAAATCATAGTCGGATGAAAATATGCCTTTTGAATGGAATCTCAGCATCGTTACCCCAATACTCCAGAAGAGAGACCGTCTAAGCTGCGAGAAATGTAAGGAAATCAGTCCACTTAACATTGCGTACCCAACAATTTGACAGGCTTTTATTAATATACTCGTAGTTTTAGACCTGTGGGCAGGTCCACTATCAGGTTCAAGAGCTTCAAGCTGATACCTACCACCTGTAGGTTGCCGAAGCCAATGCAGAAAACCAGACTTGTCAACAGCCTCGCCACACTGCAAGCATCGGTTCCCACCAGATCACCGAAATCAAGCAGTGTTGGCCGCGGTAAGTACCTAAATGGTGGACCGCATGGGAACTCGGTACACCGCGTGTTATTGACAAAAAACTCCACTGGGCACAGTACCCAGGCGTAAAATCCTGGACTTTACAAAAACAAAAAAAAAAAAAAGGGTCGCTGAGTGTAGTTACAATCGGTGCTGAGAATTTGGATACTAGAACAAAACAAAATGCAGGCTCAGCGTAGCTTTTCCAGCAACTGAGGATTATTTGGGTGAGTGCCTTAACATTTAATTTATAAAACTTAGTTATATGAATGTTAACATACCTCTCTCTCTCAACAGGCCTGAATATCTGTTGAATATACCGAATGGAGTGAAAAGTGACCTCCTTGGGAATTAAAAAAAACTTTTTTTTAAATGTTTTTTTATATTATTCAACATAATCCTCTTTTAGTTTGATACACTTATTCCAGCGATTTCCCAACTTCTTGATCCCGTCCGAAAAGTAATTTTCCGGAAGGTCTGCAAAATACTCCTCCGTGGCGTCGATGATTTCCTCGCGTGAGCCGAATTTTTTATTGATGAGCCATCTGTTGAGGTTTGGGAAGAGATAATAGTTCGAGGGATCCAAATCCAGTTACCAATCGACGCCAAAAGTCCGTCCGATTCCAAGTTCGTGTTTTTGGTCAAAAGTGAGCATTCGCGGCACCCAGCGGCAGGATAACTTTTTCATATGCAGAATATTGCCCAAAATATGGCATGTGCGCTCAGTACTAATCTTTGGGGTATCTGCTGGCTGGCGCACCTTCACTTTCCGGTCAGTCAACACCATTTGATGTATTTTTTTGACATTGTCCTCTGTAACCGCATCGAGGGGCCTGCCGCTGCGGTCTAGATCGGTAGTGGAGTTGCGGCCACCACAAAACTCTCGAAACCAACATCTGACGGTGTAATCTGACGGAGCATTAGCTCCATAATATTTATCCAACTTTTCTTTTGTTTCCTTTGCCGTTTTTCCTCTCAAAAAATAATGTTTTATGAGAGAACGAAAATCGTTTTTGTCCATACTCAACATGATGCCAAACACGTCAACAACAATCAGCTGTCAAAACAAAACTAAAGACAGCATCGCACTGAAATTCGGCATGTCTGCCTAAATATGAACGGACTTCACGGCACCATAACCTTTTTTGCAGTAGCAGCGCCTTCAAGGTCAAGGAGGTCACTTTTCACTCCATCTAGTATGTCAGACGAAAAGAAAAACTATAAAAATTTCAGTCCTCTCCGTATCACCTATATGATCATATCTTCCATTTGAGTATGCGGATCATGCCTTTTGTGAGGAACTTGCCTGCCCAGGCTCAATTTCAAAATTAAAAAGTCGACTGTTAGTCAGATTTCTTCAGTCCCGTAGACCCCAGGTAAAGTCCCGGAAATCCAAATCGACCGTCTAGTAGCTGATGAAGACAAAATCAGTGCGAAACTGAAAGAGCGGCTTTGGGCTATCAAAACGAAGCTTGATCAAAAATAAAATTTACACATGTCAAAGGCTATAAGCCCTTTCCAGATCAATAAAGAAGATCCTGCATAGCCCATTCTGATAATGGGGTAAGAAATCTATCCAAATCCATCGTTCTGGGATACAGAGCTTTCAGAAGAGTTTTGGACACTATCCAACACAAATAACTGCCATTTACCGTTCGAGATGGCCTAGACATGTAGGGCAAATGGACATCAAAATTCCAGCCAGAAGAATGTTCAATTTCGAATCAAAAGGTCAGATAAACACACTTAAGATGCTACACAAGAGCAGTAGAAAATTTCAGCACACCCAGATAATTAGCTAAAGACAATGCTAACTGAAAAGGCTTGTAAATGAAGGCTTAAAATTAACATCCACTCGCAGGATGTCCTTTATGCTGAGTTGAGTTGAGTAAAACGAACGTTAACTTTTTTAAAATAAATCCCAAAGACTAATGAATTGTTGAAACCAGTTTGGCCTGATAATCCAGAACATTGGTTACTTAAGGCCCAAATGGGCTGCTTAACCAATGAATAAATAAGAAAGACCCAAGTGGCAAATGGTATATAATCAACTCCTCCGTAGGACTCGATCTGAGTAAATTTTGTAATCCTCTGAAACCAAGTTATATTCAAACGCCGTATTTTTAATCCAAGATGTTGGTAACTACGCTCCACATGGTCCTGCTCTCAAGAACTAATTGCAAAGATAGAAAACTCATTGAATTACTGACCAAAATTAAACCCTCCACAACACTTCATAATTATTCCAATTTTTAACAACCCTCCTCAATAGTTTGGTTAATTAAATGAAAAACAAAAAATTAAAAATTCGTTAAGTATGTGCCGCACAAGTTGCAAATTACATTAATTACAATGCACAGACTGCATTCACTGTCATCATTAATCACTACCTCGCTAAATACAACTCGTGATGATTGACAACAGAAAATTGTGTCATGATTTCAGTTTCGAAATTTTATTTTGTATGATACGAGTTGATACGCAGTACTGAACAACAACAACAACAATAAAAACAAAAACAAAAACAACAAACGGATCTGAAACGCAAAAAAAAAAAAAACTCTACATAGTGGGCGACAATGGTGGAGATCTTGTCTCGCGCATTAGCATTGAGTCAGAGTTGGCGGCGACCGGCTTAGAGGTCGGAATTAATGTTTCCCAAAATGACCTCTGCTTAATAAAAGAAGATGAAAGCGTATTGTGTTTTTCAAAAATTAAAAAAAAATTAATACGAATAAAAGCCAACCTTAGGATTTGTTGTGTGTAATTTCCGCTCGTTTTTATTTTAGATTTTGTGATGTTGTTGACAAGTTGCAATTAGCAAAAGCGTTTCAATCCGAATTCAGTCTGAAGTGTGAGAGATAGGCATTGTCGGTAGTTGTCAATCGCTGTATTTTACATGTTCAATTTATGTCGGCGGTTCAACGAATACTGACAAGGTTAAGATACTCGTACATGTGTAAAAATCAGTCTATACATATTCATGAATCATCAAATATGGTATGACGGGTGCAACTATACTACACCAATATGGTTAAAACACTCAAAAAAAAAAGCCAGAAAAGGGTAAGTAGGTGGAAGTAGGTAGTAAGATGTAGAAGCAGACCTTTACTGTCTTATCATAAATAAAAGAAAAACCTCGATAATGAAATGAAGTTATTTTTGAAATAGTTTTTTTACGCTAAGAGCAGTTCTTAAAGACTTGAGAAATTATTTAATAAATCCTAAAATAGTTTTATTTTAAACTAAGCTCTAACTCGAGTCACAGGAAAATAAGAAAGAAAGGAATTTTGAATCAAAATATCATAGTTAACCCAAGGCGTTCATTTTAGAATTTCAGAATTTTCGAATTTACAAAGATTACTGGGCCTAGGTCACTCTCTTATGGCATTCCCGAATTAGCTTCTAATTAATTCGATGGAAAGATGACTGAATTGAATTCGTGAAAACAATGTTTGGCTTTAGAACTTCAAACTATTTACAGTTTTTTATGCAATCTATCAACTTAAGGGGTTATACGCACTTAGAATTTTCAAAAAAGTTTTTTTTTTCTTTTTTTCGTAATGTAAGTACTTTTCGAGATATACGCATATTTGTAAGGACATCTCGGACTGTAAAAAAAAAATAGGCGGAGCACAAATCGGAGTAGCAGCTGCGCGTCATAAGCTCTGACTTGAGACCGCATGGGAGTACGCGAGAGGGAAGAATGGCTCGTAAACAAAATCAAATCGCGATACTAGAAGCTGCTACGGTGGGTTCATCTTATGGCCCTGGAATAAATGACTCCATATAAGTAAAAAAAAATAATTTATCTATCTGTAAACTTCTTCCGAAGTTTTAAACGCGTTTTTCTCAAAACTATGTTTTCGAAGTCGGTGATAAAGATTTTTAAAAAAGGGCTCAACCAACCGGTCTGAAATCTTTACACAACCTTCTCAAATATACCACACCACCTTGTGGGTCTCCCATTGTTCCGATTTGAGTTCAGGTTTTTTTTTTTTTTTTGTTATGTTGGTAAATCTGTTGTTGATATTCCCTCTAAATCTTAGCGTCATAGCTTGAAATTTCCAAAAGTTACGTAGCCAAGAGTGCATCTATCTCTGTGTGTGTTGGTGATTTTTTACAATTTTAGAAATGAATTTAAATTTGCAACAACGAACTTGTATTAAATTTTGCGTAAAAAATGGATTTAATGGTGCGCGAACGTTGGAAATGTTGGAAAAGTGTTTCGGCAACGATTCTCTAAAGAAAACGGTCGTTTACCAATAGCACGAGCGTTTCAAAAGTGGTCGTGAGTCAATCGAAGATGATGAATGCAGTGGCAGACCATCGACATCCAAAACCGACGAAAACATTGATGAAGTACGAGTAAAAGAAATGTTGGTCAATAACCACAAATTAACCATCAGAGAGATAGCGGAGGACTTGAACATTGCCTATGGATCCGTCCAAGACATTTTGGTTAATGATTTGGGTTCCCGTCGTGTAGCAGCAAAGTTGGTGCCAAAAGACCTCAATTTCATGCAAAAAAGAGACCGTGTTGACGTCGCAAAAGAGATGATTTGCGAGGCTGAATCCGATCCCACATTTATCAAAAGGATCATCACTGGGGACGAGACGTGGCCGTAGGTTTATGAGTACGACACGCAATCCAGACATCAGGCAAGTGGATGGCGTTCACTAAATGAGCCGAAACCAAAAAAACCACGTTCTTTTCAGTCAAAAAAGAAGGCTATGCTCACGGTTTTTATGAATTACGGTGTAGTGCATCATGAATTTTTGCCAGAAGGCCAGACAGTAAACAAAGAGTACGGGTATTATTTGGGCGTTATGAGACGTTTGCGTGAAGCAATTCGCCGAAAGAGACCAGAATTGTGGGCAGAAAACTCGTGGATTTTGCACAATGATAACGCATCGTCACGTTGCACAGTGCCATCATTATTCGTAATTTTTTGACGAAAAATTCAACAAATACCATCCAACAGCCACCGAGTTCACCTGATTTGGTTCCCTGTGACTTCTTTCTGTTCAATCGGGTTAAAAAACTACTACGGGGAACGGTGTTTCAGCAGCCGAGAGGAAGTAATGGAAAAATCGCAGGAAGCACTGATGGACATACCGAAAACCTAATATAAAAATTGTTTCGAGGATTGGATCAAGCGCTCGCATAGGCGTGTTGGAGTTGATGGGGATTACTCTGAAAGGGCAATATATGTAGATTTAGATGAATAAGTTTGTATTTGCAATTTTCTAAACACATTCCGGGAACTTTTTGATCAAGGTAGTATATCAGTGACTGCAACTGATTTTGCAAACAGAATAAGCGAAAAGCCTCAAAGAATGGTTAAAAGCTGATGCCCAGCGTCCCTCGAATATCATTCCCTCTGATAATTAACGTCATAGATTGGGTTAGATAGTTTCTATTGTTGCCTGTTATATTCGATTAGAGCAATCGATAAATAGTTCTACGGAAAATTATATTGTTTGCGTGAAATATCATCCAAAAAGGACAAATGTTGCTTTCTCTGTGACTTCCACTGTAACTGCGGCTCCGTCAAACTGTAGAACAAGAGCTGGTTATCTCGCTTCTGTGGTTACCGCGAAGCCTAAAGCCCGAATGAGCCAGTATCTAGTCGTATCTAGGCGGGCAATAACTGTCCCCGACAGTAAATACAAATTTGGTACATCGGTCAGATAGTCTTGCCCGCTGCTCGATGGCCAAGAGAAGCGTAACCATTGTTAAGGCCCTGAAACAAGCAAATTTTGAGAAAAGAAGATTGTATAAATTAACGGGCCCTCTCTCAATTATCAAGGCTTTTTCCATCAATGAAATTGTCTAATGAAAAGCGAGGGTAGAGCAAATACTGGTCTTATTCGTATCGCAACGGTTTTCTGTACTCAACGCCTCTGAAGGTTGCTATGATTTTACCAGTTACAAGTTGGCGGTCGTAGGTCTTGTTGGCGGCAGAACCGCCGGTAGTCCATACCAGGACTTAAATCACAGTATCATCGGAGTTAAAAGACTCCTGGACATCAGTCCCCCCTAGGGGAAGAATCATGGTGGCTGTGGTTTAAACTTAAAATCGCACGAAGGGCTTTCCAGTTGTTTTCGACCGGATGTAGAGCTCCAAAAAGTACTGGGTGCGGTGATTATAATATCAGCTAGAGGTTTTAGATCGGCCTCGACCCATACCAAGGGTGGAATTTGTGCCTCCAACACAAGTCCTGCTTTGGTATCTCAGGAAGGCGGCAAAGCGATGGCAAGGCGTATCCTTGTTTCCATATATGTATAGGTATCCCGTAAACTTAAGTCTACACGACAGGTGTTTACATTAAAAACTAGAGACTATGCACACGGAATTACTGAATGATGTTCTTGTATCTTTTCTTGATGAACAACACCAACAGCAGTTCATTTTACAGCAAGACAATGCTACTATCCATGTTTCGGAAGAGTCGTGGGAGTGGTTGAGTCAAAAAAAACATCACTTTGTTGGATTGGCCGGCTTGTAACCCCGTCTGTAACCCCATCGAAAACCTTTGGGCTGTACTTGCTTCCAAGGTTTATGCAAATGGAGGACAATTTGGTTCTGTTTCTGAACTCCGGCAGTGCATTAAAATGTCCTTAAAAACTTCACAAATTCAATGACGGACAGAATATTTGATGTAATAAGAAACAAGGGCAATCATACAAAACACGAGATTTAGTTTTAAAAACATCAACTAACTATTTATACGTTATTAACGAATATTTCACTGTTTTTCGATTTTATTTGATTTTTTTAAGTGTTAAAATTATAGTTTTTTAAATAAATGTATTAAATTTTAACTGTTGTTAATTATTGGGCAAATGTATCTTGTGACTGGTGAAAGTCAACTTTCACACGAAGTGATTCAATTTTATTCTCAAAAAATGTAACGCGTTTAAAGGGTTAGGCCGTAAAAATAGACTTTGTTGTGATTTTTTTTTTTTTCAGAAAAAATATAAAATACATCGAGTTTACAAAGATAGAAGTTTATTGTACATAAGATTGACTGTAAATCTTAATTTTTATAGAATAATTTACTTAAAAATGGCGGCTGTGCAGCGTTTCTAAGATGACCTCTCTTTTTTGGAAGAGTGTATGGGCGTAACAATAGCTCCTGTAAATTTTGAATTATGATGAGTCATTACATTTTTTTTTATTGTACATAAAAACAGCTAGAGAAGTACGTAGGATTCTTTGATATATTGATTTTTGGCCGAATGGCGCACTTCCAAAGTCAAACTCGCAAAATTCGCTGAAAAATCACCGGAAAATTGTTAATAACAAATGAACTATGCCATATAAAAAAAAAAAATCCTACTTATAATTTAGTCAATATATTTAGTCAATTTAGTCAATATATTTTTAAAGATCTTGTTAAAATTTGAAGTGAATTGGTTGAAAATTGTTCAAGTTATGGGTGCGGCCAACTTGAAAAATGCAGTATTGAGATAAACTCTTTTAAAATTTTAAGTTATAAGAAAGCATACCTGGCGGCCTTGTACTCTACTTTGAAAAACAAGTGCTTCGAAATATGTAGGTATTTCCCGGCCATAATCTTTTGGGATATCATAATCCGAGAGTGGCCTAACCCATAAACGACTGTTTACCACTGTATGGTTCGGTTGAGTATACATATGTCTTATTCTTAGGTAAAATACTCAAAGATAAAACGGCAATTAAATTTTGTGAAAAATAATTCGATTACACTTCTTCCTTATCTTCAAGATACTGCTCATCAGCAAGTTTAATTTAAAAAATCTTAGTCAATTAATCATTTCGCAACCTTGGGCTCATTCTTCTAATTACTCAAAGAGTTCTGAAGTTAGGAGCTGGTAAATCAAAAAAACAATAAAAAAATGTCTTTTCTGTTTTTTTTTTCTGATATCTCGATGTCGCATTTCAATACAATATACAATTACCGATCAGTAAGTGGCTATATGAATGTCAGTATCTTCAAGTCATTTTCGTGGAATTTTACAATTCAACAATGCACGTTCCATTCCTGCAAGTCAGGTGCATAGTGCATGACTTTCAAGCAAATTTCTGGGAGTATAACAAAAGCCTGAATACAGAATGAAGTATGCATTTGATTGGAATCCTTACATAAGTAACATAACGTTCTGCATGCACCTACCGAAAGAAACTCAATTCATGCGAAACTAACCCAACAAGATTCCATATTCCTTCCAAGTTGCCTCTATCAGATACATGCCAATTCAAAAATGTGTACATCTTAACGTCATTCTTATCCCAAAACACATATCAAGAGCCCATTCAAACTCGTTGCTTGTCATTACCTGAAAAGAAAAGAAAAAAAAAAAAGTAAATAACCAATCTGAATCAAGAAAACGAAAAATAGAAAAAAATACATATATCTAAAGGCTACACACGTGCAGAGTCATGTGTGCGACTCTGAGACGGTATGTCCACCCACCAGAAATCTACCCATTCGTCCTTAAAAGAAAAAAAAAAAGACCAGAAATTCCTCGCAACAAGTATATCAAATTAAACAAAGGCAGCTAGAAGGGATGAATGACGAAAGGTAAAACCCCTATGGGGCACCCCCACATTGCCCATTTTTGTTGAAAAAAAAAAAAAAGAAGAAACTTCACGAGGATGTAGATATTCGATGACATCACGTTGAAAAAAACAATGTTTTCCATTCAAAAAAAAAAATCAAGACTGGGGGCGCGCATGAATTTATATCAAATCAACGTCAACGGCAGGTAAAAGGGGTTAAATGTTTGTAGCTAACGAAAATATCTCCTCCAACTGTTGCTAATTCATTCGCGGCAAATTGTAATTGACGAAGCCGGGCGAATTATTCAAAAAAATAAAAAAAATTAATCAATACTTCAACACGAATGGCATACTCGAAACTCGAAGTCGCACTCGGATTCGTGGTCTTATTTATCGTACCTAGCTTATGAGGAACATTGCATGCGGCATGTCCCGCGGTGAAATTTTGCAATCGCAGTTATAGTCTCTCGGTGTACTTTCTTTCTCGATCTCCTTTAAGCACGCATTCACTATAAAGGGTGCCCCATTCTGCTGGGATAGATATGCCCCATCTACACCTACACACAGTCATGCCATGAATTATGAACCGGATTGCATGAAAGTTGGATTCTCTTAATGGCTTGGCTGCATTTTAAACTACTGACAAACTAAACAATTTAAACGCCCGTATCCAGGCCATTGTAAAGGAGCTGACGTTGGTTAGCTTCTCCCTGTTTAGGACATAGTCATAGACGTAGATACGTAGATACATACGTAATAGCCGTTGTTTGTTTGCTTCTTGTTGTTGTCGTTATACGAGAGTATGCTTTCGTTATACCATCCTTTGGCCCGCATTTGGTGGTTAAACCATCACAA
Organism: Volucella zonaria; assembly: GCA_963966105.1. NCBI lineage: Eukaryota > Metazoa > Arthropoda > Insecta > Diptera > Syrphidae > Volucella > Volucella zonaria. The sequence goes on along the minus strand of OZ014534.1, from coordinate 115,432,767 downwards.
CTACGTCTATTCCAAGTCCTTTGTTTTCCATGCACATGAATACCTTCTGCTGTTCCTCAAACCAAACCAACAACTACGACCACGACCACGACTACGAATAGGTGGTAAGAGAGTACAACGATGACTATGATGATAACAACAACAATAACAACGCCGCCAACGACGACGACGACTCATAGAGAAGCCCAAGTTGGATTTATCGATTTGGACAGATTTTCCAAATGAGTCATGCCGCCAAAACCGGCAACAAACGAACATGAGAGTCGCTTATGAAGATGAGGGCGCAGCCAAGGAGGTACGCCACCGAGATACTAGTCCAAGTTAAGTCGTACTTACACCGTGGGTAGGCGCAGATACATTACATAGATATCGAAGGAGATGTACACGAATAGTTTGTTACCACACACAAAGTCCAACAACAATATTAAAACAACAACAACAGCCATTACATACAGAGTTGCCTTCATTTACCTCAAAATAATGGCCACCACCAAAAGTTTTGGGTTTCCCTCTTCGCATGAACATGCCATTTTGGATTTTTATTTGGTTTTTTCGTTAGTTTTTGGTTTTTGCTGTTCCTTTAGAGGTACTCACGAGCATTATCATTAGTTTCTTCTCTTTTTTTTTGTGTTGGTTTAATCTCATTTACTTGTTGTCCTTTTTTTTTATTTCTTTTTAGTTGAACCGACTTGGGTGTATGGTGGATTTGGGCCAACCAACGACGCAACGTGAGGTTTTTCCTTCAACTGGATATGGTATGGCTGGTTGAACTGGTATCCGTATTTGTATTTTAACTGTAAAACCGTTGTTTATGTGATTTTGTATGTCTGTTAATTTGTTTCTTCTCTTTTTTATTTTTTCGGCAATATATGTATTCCAATCAAATCGTGCGAGAAATTTCAAAAAAAAAAAGGGGGCGACCACCAAGCCCGACAATTTACAACTGCAATTCGTTTTTAGTACACACGAAAGAAAATTTAATTATTCAAAAGAATTGAAACGAAGGAGAAGAACGAGTTTTGCCATAATAAGGATACGGATTGCCGGGGTGAAAATGGTGCAACATTTGCATTTCAATGTATAACCGTTACAATTTCATTTCATTTTGCTTAAGAGTTGCCACATTTTTGATTTTTGTTTGAGATTTACTTGAAATCGAGGTTTAACTTGAAAGAAAAAAATGTTCGGGGAGGCCAGATTGCATGGCATACAGAATGAAAAAATATCGTACAAGATATCCATGCGGAACACCATATCAAGGCACAAGAGTTGCATTCGAACTCATTTTGCACAAGAGAAGCACTTTTTTGGCACGTACCCATGTTACAACGGTTGTTCTTTGTATTACGTCTTCATATGAAAGTATTTGCTGCTTCGATTAGTAAAGCCCAAATGCCACTCTATCTCGGTTAGATGAGCCATGTATGTCCCTGCATTAATTGCTAGCTCTGCTAAATATAAGAGTTGAAAGTGAGCGGAAAAATCTTTTATATATGGCATAGAATAGAACATCTAACAAATGGCTGCCAAACTTTCGATAGCACACTCCCGCTTTTAGAAAAATCGCCTAAATTGCTCATTTTGGCATATTTGCTCTTCAATTTCGCCAATGAACGTCGAATTTCTTTCTTAACCTCAGCAAAAACGGAAGACTTCACAAAATCCCATAGAAAGAAAGGTTTAAATCACACGATTTCGGTGACCAATTTCGATCACCATTGCGTTAGATTGCAAGCAACAACTGCATTGTCTTTGGGGCAACCTGTCCTCATCCTGAACCACATCTCGTCTAAGTCTATGCCGCCTAATGGAGACCACGCTCTATTACGCTGTTACTATACTGTTCAACTGCCACGGCATTACTCAAGTCGTCCTCGAAGAAGCATTGCCCAACCATCGCACCTACCAGAAAACTAATCCAAACGGAGAATCGACGCTTTGCTTTCTCATGAGCAATATGCGGATTCACAGCTCATTATGTATTCACACATTCTTTCAGAAATGCTTAATGAAATATGCAGTAGCTGAGAATCGATGTGCCCGTACCCTTGCATCAGTGCCATGGCCTGATGATCTGACGATTTCTCGTCTATAACCGAGTTTGTTCGATCGAATTTCTCAATCAGTCTCTTAACTGTCGGACAAATTGGTGGAATTTGGTCACCCAAAAATTCATACATCCTGTGACCTGTTTTTAAACTCGCTGTTTGTTTGTGTAACGTTTAATAATTGATAAGCGGATGCGTCTATTGTACTTTATTTGAAACACCTTCTTGTTTTCTCTAGATTTCCGCAGTTTAAACTAAATAAAACGTACAAGGTGCAAGGAACAAAGTGATCTGGACGACTAATCATTTTGGTGCAAACTCGGACTATTGATATGAAGCGCTTCCTATCTTTATATTTAAATGAAACAAAGTGTGTGTGAATAAAGGCCTTATCGATGCCATTATGTATGGAATATAACATCGTTTAAATGTCCGCCACGGCTTCTCTGGGGGGCGCGCATCCGTAATGTCCAATTTTCCATGACTCCGGCGTATAAATCAGGCTGAATTTCACCGATGGCATGGGTTATGTTGGCTTTGAAGGCCGCTGTGGTTTGTGGCTTATTCGCATAGACCTACCTGCAACTTCTGGAAACTCCACAAGAAAAAGTCTAACGGGGTCAAATCGCACAATCTCGGTGACTGGGTCACATCACCTCCACGTGAGATGACCATGCCATCGAATCGCTCGTACAGAATTTCCAAAGTGTCATGAGCTGTGCGGCACGTAGCCCCGTCCTCTTGAAACCAGATGTCTTTGGTGTCCATATCATCCAATTCAGGCCAAAAGAAATTGGCAATCAGTAATCATCGACCTATAGCGCTCGCCGTTAACGGTAATGGTCTGGCTAACGTCGTTCTCAAAGAAATATGGACCGATGACGTCCCCAGCTCAAAATTCACACCAAACAGTGACTTTTTCGGGATGCATTGGACGCTCTTGGATCTCATGTGGATTGGTATCGTCCCAAATTCGACAATTTTGTTTGTTAGCGTACCCATTCATCCAGAAATGGGCCTCATCGCTGAAGATGATTTTTCGATGAAAATTAAACTGCTCCAGAGCCCATTCAGCGAACACACGTCGTTGTCTATGGTCGTTTACCCTCAGCTCCTATGTCAGTTGAATTTTGTACGGGTGCAGGCCCAAGTCAGCAAAATTCGCCAAGTTGTGGTCTGCGAAAGGCCGAGTTCTTGTGAGCGACGCGAAATCGACTGCCTCGGATTGTCCTGCACACTCTCACGGACAGCGGCGATGTTTTCGGCAGATCTTGCGTTTTGTCGACATACGGGTGTTGGTTTATTGTTTACTGAGCCAGTGGACTCAAATTTATCCACCACACTGCGAATAGCCCTCTCGGTGGGACGATTATGGCGGCCGTAAAATGGGCGAAGCGCGCGAAACGTTGCCCGAACAGAACATCCATTTTGATAAAACAGTTGTATCATTTGCACGTGTTGTGCATGGTGATTTGGCAAAAGAGACTGAATAAATGACAGCAAATTTGACAGATCTAGTTTCAACAATATGGCCGATATCAACTATCTAAGTTCGGAGTCCCTATTGAAAGTAAAAGTATTGATGCGGAAATCACCATCCAACCAGAAAATCCAGCCGAATTTGAAATTACCGGCAACTCACTGGGAATATCCCTGTAGATATGTTGGGACTCATACAATCACTGAAATGGAACCACTGATATTAAACTGACTGAACCATAAGTCCAGGGACCCCAAGAAGGCAACCTTATAACAACTAGAGCTGCATTCGCTGCTGTCGATAGAAAAGGCACAAATCTGTGGACTATTTGGAAGAAACACCAAAATACGCAGTAAAAAATAGGATCCTCTAGCTTCAATACACTCGTTACAACGACTTAATAAAATTTCAAATGCGTGCTCCAGCTCATTCTGTGAAATTGACTCCAGTGATTGAGTTGAAGGCGTTTGAATGGCCAACATCTTTTCCAAAGAACGCCCTATCAATTTCGATTGTAATTTTGAGAAAAGAGAGAAGTCGCAGGGTGCCAAATCAGGTGAATGCGGTGGATGATTCAACACACAGACCTGATTTCGAGGCAAAAATTGACGTACAATGAGTGAGCTATGAATCATTGTACTCGTATTATCGTGTAATTCTGACCATCAAATGGTTCAAAATTGCGAGATAATATTCACCACTAACTGCTTGACCAGGTGGAACGAACTCCTTAAGGATAATTCCTTTGCTATCGATAAATGTGATGAGCATTGTCTTGATTTTTAAAAGATTTTCTCGTGTTTTTTTTGGCTTGTGAATTTATCGACTTCCATTTTGGACTTCGACGCTTGGTTTTTGAATCGTATTGGAAGCACCATGTTTCAGCGCCCGTAACAATTGTTTTCTGGAAGTTTGCATCATTTTCTTCAGCAATGACGATTTCTCCTGAACACGTGCTGATTTTCGATCATCAGTTAAAATTTCAAGATCAAGAGAAAAGTTATTTACGAAGAACTGTTATAAGTTTGTTATTTAACAATCGAAATACATGAAATTCTGACAGATGGTAGAAAAGATGCAAACCTCAAAAATGTATATTCCAACGCATAGATGGCGCTACTGGTTAATGAGATATAAATAGTTCTTGTACGGGAATTTTATTGACACACTGTGTACTATCCCGAGTAGGCACTAGTCAACAGTTGTAATGGATATACAAACTTAAGCCGTTAAAGGCGGTCGAGGTTAAACTGTTCTAGACTATCCAAAATTCCTTCTTTTAAAGCATACCAAGGGCATCAAAGAGTTCCAATTCATGTTATTATTGTAACTATAATAACTTTCAAGCCATATTCAACAGCACCTGTTATCTGTTAAGGACGCCATTATCCTCCAAACATTTTCTCAGCCCAACATGACCGATGTCCTTAATAAGACGTAAATTTTTTTAGCGATGTAGGGTCCAATTAGATGTCTATACAATTTAACATCTAGAAACTGACTTAGACTAACTGATTGTACGACATGAAATTCAACCATAGCACACATTTACGTCAATATTCATATTATGGTCTTCGAAACAGCAAACCCGCAACAAATTCGATAAACAAAGAAGAAGGAGACGTCTCCAATGCTCTTTATATTCGAATCTTCGAACCGGATTACGATGATCGGTATCACTACTTTGTTACAACAGCAATAAAATAAAATGTTTCGAGAATATTACAATTTCATAGCAAACGTCAGAACCTTTGCCGGTTACGTTGTTCACCGACCTTTATACAGTTTCTGTTAGCAAAGAAGACCAGTGATCATCTGGCCTGCTGTTCGTCCACGCCAATCACCACTACGAAACCAGCAGCGCTGGTTAACTGAACGAACTGCTCATGCGCTCTACGACGAAAAGTGACAAAAACAACTTACAACGAGTATATAAGCAACACGCACACGTTTGAAAATGTTGGACGATGCTTCATCAGAACAAAGTTCGAAGAATTTGCCATATGTCAAGGAAATATCAGATAGAAAGCATCAAGGAAAGAAACGTTTAGAAAATATAAAAGAAAACTTTGTTAAAAAATTACAATTGATGATAAGAATATGCAAATACTACCTCTGTATCTGCAGACTATAAATATCAACATTCGCTTGTCAGACAGCATATTCACATTAGGCGATGAAAGCCAGAACTCGCATCATCCCGATACAAGCAATACGCTAGCGCATCTGATAATTTATCAAGAAAACTACTTTAGGCAGCTGGAAATTATTTTTTCAATGAATTTGCGTAAGTTCTTTCACTTTTACGTCAGAGTGCTTGGGTTGGAATCACAGGGGAACACCGTAAAACAGAAGTAATTGACGTCTTCGTCCTTTCGGCAGACAAACAAAAGTGATCAGCCTATTAAAAAGTCTTTCACTTCCCTAAGTCCGGAAGACCTTATCTATGCGCACTAACTGACAAAGCGGACACCGCAGTAAGACAATGCCCTGACTATTGCCCCCTTTTTTTTTTCGTTTATGAAAGCTACTATAGAGATAAGCTATACCGAACATATGAACACTATGTAAGCTTTCATCATCCATGCTGCCAGAAAGGTCATAGCTGGATCTGGAAACCCATCATAGGGATGCTAACTCAAAAAGAATAGCGATTCCATGATGTATGAGGGCCGAATCGATTCCATCTGCCAGGAGTTTTGTAACTTCTTCGTTTGGATGGCCCGTTTGATGGAGTTGGGAGATAAGATTTTCTTTTATGTACTTCTAGTATACCTATTAAGTGAGCTGTGTGAGGACACACATAGGCGGTAAAGGGTGTTTCAACAAGAGGTGTAGGATTTGAATTTATTTTACAGCTGATGCACGCAGAGTTGGTATATGGTGGCAGATGTCATCTATAAATTTAGGAAATTCACCATGGCATGCTACACAGTGAAATAAAGAATCCAAATTGTTGTGCTCAACATAATCAACAAATTCCAAGGGACGGACTCAGTACAAGACGTGAAGACGCTGCAGCGTGTTCGCACAGGACTTTCAATGGAAATTATCGCCGCAGTAAAGGAAAATGACGAAAAAGACCCAAACAGATCCATTGGTTACCTTTCTCAGGAGCTCGACGTCTCCACAGCTATACTACACCGAAGTTCTCCATGCGTACAAGGTCCAATTAACACAAGATCTGACGCCGGCCGACTACCAACAGCACCGTACGTTGTCGGATTGAGTCATGAAAGACATGCATGCTGACATTGATTTTTCTAAGAAAATCGTGTTTTCGGATGAGGCCCATTCCCACATTGGCGGCTACGTTAATAAGCAAAATTGCCGCATCTGGGGCACCGAAAATCCAAAAGTCATTCAGGAGATGTTAGTGCACCCAGAACGAATAGCTGTTGCGGTTTATGGTCCGGATGAATCATAGGGCCGAATGAGGCCGAAAAAGCCATTACGGCCGAGACATGATAAACAATCTTGTCATGGTGCCACTGATAGGCTAGTGATACTCTGGAGAAGGCACTGCTGCCACTGAAGCAGTGGGTTAAGTTGAAATGGTTCAATTAGAAACTGAATTTTATTCCCTTGTAGACCAGCACCTATGACATGAGCTCAAAGATTCACGAGCATCGGTGTTTATGTAGAATAATAATGAAAAAATTGTTTGGATCTAATAAACACCCTTCAGTTTGATCAATATTGGGCAGCTCGGTCGGCCGATTATGATCATCACATAGGTATGTCTTCCATATGTTTCGCGAATTCAGGGCCGATTCTCCAAAATAATGATAATGTGGCAAACAAAACTGAGCATAGATGTCAAAGAACTGTCAAAAAAGACACAATGGCTTGAAAATTTCCCAAAATCTTCATATGTCAGGTGACAATGGCATACAATAATTGATGACGAAATTCCTTCCGAAGCCCTATATTCTTTTGTTTTAGATATGTCTTAAGAATATTTGAAATGGTCAAATAAAACCTTTGTCAAATGACCGTGCAAATTGGTAGATATTCAAAACATGACCTTTTCATCCCTTTCACTTAAGCATAAGGATCTCGACTAATGAGTGTTGGTCACTTCGTCATGGTCTACAAGATTAATGTATGAATTTATTTCTATTACTATAATAATGAGAAAAAAAAAAATCCAAATAAACATATACAACAAAGCAAAGACCAAATAAATGTTACAACAAACATCTTTCGCAATAAAATAACGATATTCTACCCCATTAAAAATTGGACAAAATGTATTTGTGCGGATAATTTCGTTTCGAAATTCTACCCTGTTTCGTTGTTCGGAATACGGTGCCCTGCTTCCTCTGATGACGATAATAACAATAGCATGTGTGTAATTTAGAAACGACCTTTTCCAACGGAAATTCTAAAATGGGTTTTGAAAATTTAATTTAAAATTTAACATCAAAAAATGAGGGTTGTTCAGAGCTAATACCAATTGAGGGTAAAACGGCTTGGCAAAGCCTCTGTTGGTTTGTAAGACCCACATGGAACAATATATTGCTCTTGTTGGCTTTTTGTTTCCCATCTGCAGGGGTTGATCGGAAGTAAAATTCCCTCGTCTTTGTGTTCTGCTAACTTTGTCTATATCTACAAATGTTTTATACGTCCTGACACTGAAAATTGCATTATATGCGAATAATGACTAACAGATAGTTTTTTTCCGTTTTTTTTTTTAAATAAATTGTTACTTTCTGAATTTCAACATGAGAATAACATTGAGAGAACAGAAAGAATGTGAAAATTATTTAAAGTTAAGTTTAAGAGCTTAGAAACACTTAAGACTACCTCCGGACTAATTTATCCAAACTATCACTATGGATATGGTACGTCACGGTCTTAAATTTCTATAAAGATCGGGCTTCAGAATTCCGTGGCCGTATGATTCTGGGACACACAATAGTGCTCTTATAAGCCATATGCATAATTTGGGAGCGGAAATTACAGACGACACGAGCTAAAACGAAAAATAGAAGACCTTGGATGTGGTAGAAAAAACTCGAGGAAATAAATGGCCCCGCAACGATTCTAAAGTTTGCTAGACAAAACCGATGCAACTCATGCAAGGATGCCAAAAAAGGGCACTGTCACGCGACCGAATCGCCCTTTTCCACATGCAGATGCATTGATGTTGTGAGGACTTAAAACGCGATTGTGTAGTATTCGTGCTTAAAGTAAAATTTATTACACAATTTTCCAACGTTCAGTATGCATTTCGATTTCATTTTTGAAAAAAGAGCTTGGAAAAAGCACGTCAGTTGGATTTTGACAGCTTCCAGAGGGTTCAGATTCAGATTTTTTCAGTTTAAACTATTCTGCAAAGACCGTAACAAATGATAATCTCACGGCGCAATATCAGGTGAGTACGTACATACAGGGTGTCCCAAAAATCAACGTCAAGACGGAAACGGGTGATAGGTCCAGCGGTGTCGATTATCACGAAATTATAAAAAAAAAATCTAACCAAGACATCTGACACCCTGTGACGATCTTTCAAGTATTGTGACCACAAATCTTTACTCTTCTTCGATTTTTTTTTTGCCACGTAACCCTGAATAACTCTTCTGTAATTTACGGTCCAAAATTGAAACATAACTATATCGGTTTTAACTAAAATATTGTTTTTGTCCATCCATGTATCTGAAAATCATTAATCACCCAACTTGAACTGACTGTACTGACAAAAAAATGTACTGCGCCGTTTTGGCAAGTAACTTTAAAAGATGGCGTATTTAGTCTGGATTCCAAAATGGTATGACACTTGCTAGACTAACGCTTAATTGAGGACAAAAAAAATATTTTGTTAAAGAAACCCGATTGATAGTTAATTCTTTTTAATAAGTTAAAATGAGTACCAAGTGTGAGCGAGACAGACAGTGAAGCTGTAATTAAGACGGATAAACACGTCATTTCGACTAGTGTGAGTGAAACAGATAGACATGCCACCCTTGTCATTTCATTTCATTTTTTCCCGTCACAGAGCACACAGAATACTACGTACTCTTGGTGTATACTCTCAGGATCGCCATCTACCGATCTTGCATCTTACAACGAATGTTCAAAATGTTTGTCTTCAGCGGCAATGCAAACTCTGCGTCTTCTTACAAATGATCTGGTAATAAGACGGTCATATCTTTTGGAGTTGATGTCTTCAACGGCTTCTGCAATTTTTGTCGCAGCTCGTTTAAATTTTCTATCGGCTTAGAATAAACTTTTTCTTTTACTGCTCCCCAGTAGAAAAAATCGAGTGGATTTAAATTTCGGGCTGGCGATGAAATTGTACCAGACCGCCCTATCCACCTGTTGTAGCATTCCCGATCGAGGAACTCTCGTACTGTGCGAGTACAATGCGCTGGGCAGCCATCTTGTTGATACCACATGCATGCATAAATATTTAGTAGCACGCTTTCTACTGGTAAGTGGTTCTCCAAAAAATCTAAGTAAACCTCGGCATTGAAATTCTGCGGCAGCTCGAATGGGCCAATAATTCTACCATTCAACATTCCCGTCCACATGTTTACTTTAAAACGGTACTGTGACCTATCTTCCCCCATCAAATGTGGATTTTTCACGTGCCACTTGTGCAAATTGTGTCCCTTTGAAAAGTTTATTCGTCCGACCATAGAATTTTTTCGAAGAATCTCGGGTCTTCTCTGAACCTCTGCAACATCGTTTGACAAAATTGCACTCTGTCTTGATAATCTCGGGGTAGCAGACTTTGGACTCGTTGTACATGGTACGGATGGAGCTGGTTTTTCCTTAGAATTCGGTGTGCTGTACTTTTGGGCACTCCTATGCTTTCTTCAATTGCACGTACTGAGGTATTAGGGTCTTGTTGCACTGCTTATAAGACTTCGTCCTCGTAGGGCATGACGCATCTTCCCTCACTAAACATGAGACTCTGAGAATGACCGGTGCACATTCACAAACACTCGATGGTCCGGATGACGCTGAGCATTTGATAAATTCTGCCTGCAGCACTAGCATTACACCTGCATTCCCCATAAATGAGATGCATGTTAGCATATTCCTGAGCAGTGCATCGAGATGGCATGATGGCGTTCACACTACACAATCTCGGGATCAACGATCAACACTAATCCAGAAGAAATCCAGGTTCGACAGAAACGGTCAATGAAGTCCAATAAAGAAAGCCAAAGTTGTAAGCACGGAATCAGACTAATGCGCTGTAAGCGAAGGAGCGTAACGTACCCACTGCAGTATTGCACGATGTGTCTATTCGTCACTACTTAACATGAGTGGCATCTCTATCTATTTCACTCACACTAATCGAAATGGCCTGTTTATCCGTCTCAATCACAGTGTCACTGTCTGTTCCGCACACACTTGACACTCATTTTAACTTATTAAAAAGAATTAACTATCAATCGGGTTTCTTTAACAAAATATTTTTTTTGTCCTCAATTAAGCGTTAGTCTAGCAAGTGTCATACCATTTTGGAATCCAGACTAAATACGCCATTTCTTAGCCTTAAGCATAGAAAATAAGTATATATAAGTTTCAAATGTAAACAAAGTCGAAAGACATAGATGTAAGAGTTTAGAGTAGCTTAGAGTGCCTGTGTGGGGCCAGTAAGTTAATATAAGATTGTTAAGTAATTTTAAGCTAGCATTTAAGCATTTTTTGTTAGTATGTAAGAGTTAATGATTTAGAAAATAAAATGCATTTAAAACTAACTAACTAAATACGCCATCTTTTAAAGTTACTTGCCAAAATGGCATAGTACATGTTTTTGTCAGTACAGTCAGTTCAAGTTGGGTGATTAATGATTTTCAGATACATGGATGGACAAAAAACAATATGTTAGTCAAAACCGATATAGTTATGTTTCAATTTTGGACTGTAATTTACAGAAGAGTTACTCAGAGTTACATGACCAAAAAAAGAAAATCGAAGAAGAGTAAAGATTTGTCGTCACAGGGTGTCAGATGTCTCGATTTTTTTTTGAGTGCCAATAATTTTAAAAGTACATGACTTAGATTTATTTTTATAATTTTGTGATAACCGACACCACTTGACCTATCAGCCGTTTCCGGCTTGACGTTGATTTTTGGGACACCCTGTATATAATTTGAAAATTGATTTAAATTTGCAGGAAAATACGACAAACACGCCCCATCCAAGGATAAAAATAAATAGAAATAAATGAAAAATAAATAAATAAGTAGACTAGTAAATAGATACATAAATAAATATAAATAAATAAATAATTAACAATAATAAGTATTGATTCAGCAAACGAGAAAATAGTAAATAAACAAACTTATAAACAGAAGGAAAATATATACTACCTTGATCAAAAATAATCCCAGAATGTATGCAAAAAATTGGAAATACAAGTTTATTCATCTAAGTCTATATTGTCCCCTTCAAAGTAATCCCCATCGACTGCAACATACTAATGCCAGCGCTTGATCAAATCCTCGAAACATTTTTTATATTCGGTTTTCGGTATGTCCATCAGTACTTCCTGCGATTTTTCCATTACTTCCTCTCGGCTGCTGAAACGCGTTCCCCGTACTGATTTTTTAACTCGATTGAACAGAAAGAAGTCACAGGGAGCCAAATCAGGTGAATTCGCTGGCTGTTGGATGGTACGAGGGCGGGTCAATAATTCCGTGCATTTTTGAATTTCTGACCTCTTTACTGAAACAGCAACACTGCTCCTGTCAACAGGCATTTGTCAGTTGGCTCCTGTCAAAATTTAAACTTGCTGCGTCAGTTAGTTTGTCTTTGACAGCTATTTTTATCAGACTACTCACTAATTTGAGGAGAAAATGGAAAAAAGTGAATTTCGTGTGCTTATTAAGCATTATTTCTTGCGAAAAAAAACCATTACCGAGACCAAGGCTAAGTTTGATAAATACTATGGGGACTCTGCACCATCGATTTCAATGGTAAAAAAGTGGTTTACTGAATTTCGTTGTGGCCGTACAAGCACTGAAGATGCCGAACCTCCTGGACGCCCAGTTGAGGTCTCTACACCCGAAACAATCGAAAAAATTCACGATATGGTGTTGGCCGACCGAAGATTGAAAGTGCGAGAGATTGTGGAAGCCGTAGGGATCTCGCATGGCTCATTGGTTTCAATTTTGAATGATCACTTGGGCATGAGAAAGCTTTCCGCAAGATGGGTGCCGCGTTTGCTCACAGTCAACCACAAACGCAATCGTGTAACAACTTCACAGGAAGGTTTGTCGTTGTTTAATCGCAATATGGAGGAGTTTTTGCGCCGTTTTGTAACCGTGGACGAAACATGGATCCATCACAACACACCAGAGAACAAACAACAGTCAAAACAGTGGGTTTCTAAGGGTGAATCGGCGCCAAAGAAGGCCAAGGTGGGTTTGTCAGCCAATAAAGTTATGGCGACTGTTTTTTGGGATGCACGCGGGATAATCCACATTGACTACCTTCAAAAGGGAAGAACAATCAATGGGGAATATTATGCCAACTTATTGGACCGATTCAATGACGATTTGAAAAAAAAACGACCTCATTTGGCCAAGAAAAAAGTTCTTTTCCACCAAGACAATGCAAGGGTGCACACATGTGCAGTTGCCATGGCAAAAATCCATGAATTGGGCTATGAATTGCTCCCTCATCCACCCTATTCTCCAGATTTGGCTCCGAGCGACTACTTCTTGTTCCCAAACCTGAAGAAATGGCTTGGTGGAAAAAGATTTGACTCCAATGATGAAGTCATCTCGTCATTTTGAGGACCTCGACAAACCTTTTTTTTTGGAAGGGATAAAAAAATTGGAGAAGCGTTGGACAAAGTGTATAGAGCTCAACTGAGACTACGTTAAAAAATAAAATTATTTTTTTATCAAAAAATCTGTTTTAATCCAAAAGTCACGGACTTATTGACCCGCCCTCGTATTTGTTGCATTTTTCATCAAAAAATTACGAATAATGATGGCACTGTGCGACGGTGCGTTATCACGGTTCAAAATCCACAATTTCTGCCCCCAATTCTGGTCTCATTCGGCGAATTGCTTCACGCAAACGTCTCATAACGACCAAATAACAAATAATCTTTGTTTATTCTCTGGCCTTCTGGCAAAAATTCATGATGCACTGCACCGTTGTAATCCATGAAAACCATGAGCATTGCTTTCTTTTTTGACTGAAAACGACTTGGTTTTTTTGGTTTCGGCTCATTTGGTGAACGGCATTCACTTGCCTGATGTCTGGATTGCGCGTCATACTCATAAACCCACGTCCCGTCTCCAGTAATGATCCTTTTGATGAATGTGGGATCGGATTCAACCTCGCAAATCATCTCTTTTGCGACGTCAACACGGTCTCTTTTTTGCATGAATTTAAGGTCTTTTGGCACCAACTTTGCTGCTACAAGACGGAAACCCAAATCATTAACCAAAATGTCTTGGACGGATCCATAGGCAATGTTCAAGTCCTCCGCTCTCTCTCTGATGGTTAATTGGCGGTTATTGACCAACATTTCTTTTACTCGCATCAATGTTTTCGTCGGTTTTCGATGTCGATGGTCTGCCACTGCGTTCATCATCTTCGATTGACTCACGACCACTTTTGAACCGCTCGTGCCACTGGTAAACGGCCGTTTTCTTTAGAGAATCGTTGCCGAAATACTTTTCCATCATTTCCAACGTTCGCGCACCATTAAATCCGTTCTTTTACGCAAAATTTAATACTCGTACAAGTTCGTTGTTGCAAATTCAAATCCATCCACGGAGATAGATGTACTCTTGGCTACGTAACTTTTGCAAATGTTAAGCTATGACGCTAAGATTTAGAAGGAATGTCAATAACAGATTTACCAACTTAACAAAAAAAAAAAACAGAACTCAAATTGGAACAATGGGAGTGCCACATGATGGTGTCCCCCGGGAACTTTTTGATCAAGGTGGAATATAACACATATATAATAATAGCATAGCAGTAATAAACAATTAAATAAGTAAATATGTATACAAATAACGGAAAATTAACAAGTAAATAAATTCACAAAAATAAAAAATAAATAAATAAGTACAGTGTGTAAATAAGAAAAATGTAAATACTCTTTAAGGCTTAAGTGTTTAAATGTGCTGTATTGTCATCGGACAGGCAACCTTTCGCACGGAATCGTCCTCAGTCGAACTTGTTAACATCTTACGAATCTTTATGGCTTGCAACTCGGAAACCAAGGCAAACTGCGAAAAAATCAACCTTTCAGGCCCTAATGCCATCAGTGGACAGGAGGCAGAAGGCATCATTATGGATGAAAGCAGACGATGCGTTGAGTTTCGTGCCGTTCCACTTAACTGAAGCGCCTCCCAGGTGTTTTTATCGTTATATGTCCTTCGAGAGATAAAAGGACATATAGTAACTGCGTTTCTAGCAACGCAGTTTCAAATTATCACTTCGTTATGTTTTTAAAGTGATCTTCCAATTTCTCTTTTCCATCGTCTCGGCTCATTGTATTTTGGCTTCTAAAATGTTTCATTCGTCCGCCCCCTTTATTTTAAAACAAAAGAAGAAAAAACAACTATTAACAATGCTATTGTAATCGAAACGAGTTAGTTTCAAAGTGACACAAGTGACTATTAAACCGCCACTCTGTCTATCACTAAAGTGTCACTAACTATTAAGTTGACTCTGGTGAAGGTTCATTCGTTTTCTCTATGCGAACTGAAAGAAAAATCTTTTTTTTTTTTTTTTTTGTGTGTTGCATGTTGTGCATATTCTTCTCGTGTCATTGTTCGTTCTGGCGTTCCTCCACTTTTCCATACGTCACCAGTGGACTAACAAAGAAGCCTCCATTTATAATACGAGTACTAACTATAGCATCTGACTAGATAGATACACACGGTTTCCTCGTGCATTCATCATGACTAGGCTCTGAACTTTTTTTTTTCTTTTCATCTCTCTCTCCAATGGTGTCCAACAGCTGATAATAGGACGTTAACATCATACGTTTGAATTTGCATCGCAGCGGACTCTACACAGTTGGCAGGCAGTAGATACAAAATTCTAATATATCATCGGCCATTAGCATCTCTATTGGCGAGCGATTTTTCCTCCGCGGTTCCGCTCTTTTATTGCTCCTGATATTTGTACGAGTGCAAGTATACAAATGCTTATACGAGTACATACGGGTATGTGTATCTATCTACCGAGTATTAACGCTCTCCTCGCTAAAGTGAAAATTTGCAATTTTCATTCAATTTATAGAGCTTGCGATATAAAAAATCACGATTGCGTATCTCCTGGTTGCTTGGGTGTCTGACTTGTTTATACGAGTATCTATGTTATATCAAATTCGTACATTTGTAGATTGTACCGAGTATCTATTTAGTAGTAGCTCATCTGCATTAGTGCATTTCTATGTCGCCTGGTTTATGTATCTATCACTGTTATTATGTTTTACGATTATTACTCGTATTTGTTTCTGTTGTTTAGTTTTTTTTTTTTTTTTTGTCGATTTATTATGCCGTGAAAATTCAGCTATAAATCGCAACAACTGAACGCAAACGTTAATTCCTTTTAATGATGTTGTTTGGCGCGCTTTATGGGTGACTGCATTCGGCCCCGTTTCGCGAATCGTAAGCCGTCTTCTCAAACCTAAACAAAGATACATACAAAAGTACTACGTGTACTTTGCTGGAAAATAGCAAATTTTTATGGCAAAAATGTTACAGACTTTTTGTGGATTTTTTTAATGGCTAAATGTGCGTAAAAATCGAATTTGGGTAGACCCTTCTCCCAGGTCGAACTCAAATAGGGTGTGCAGAAATTGATATAAAATTCATTCACATTTCCGTATGAATATTTTGAAGGAAATTTCGTAAGCAAGACCAGAGCTCGGGTGGAAGCATGCAAATGATGGTCATTAAAATTTTCGACAGTGAGAGAGGTGAAGCACTTTAATGGGGTTTTGCTGTATTTTTTTTTTTTTTTTTTTTGGCATTGGTTCCCGTCGTGCAGACAAAATTGTCGGTTTTATTAACAGGGTAACGTGGGACATGATATATAGGGTTGCCAATGTGTTGCAACAACTGGGAGGGGAGAAAGTTGTGAGAAATTGCTTCTGAGTTTGAATCATGAGCCAAAAATATGTAATTTTTGGGTATTTTGCACACGTATGCGGAAGCTATTTGGAAATGTTGTTGCTTGGCTAAGTGGTGAAATGATTTAATGTGAAATGGCAAGTGACCTTCTTGAAAAAGGCCGTGTGCAGAGATATGAAAAATTCAGACTGTAAACAGAAAAGGATGAGCAGCTGCAGGTAATGGTTTAATTGCTAACAATTCTCATTTACCGGCCATTTCAATTGGCAATGACACTATTTTTTCTATGGAATACAACTCACAGATTCCTTAGGTATACTCGTAAAGCTAAGTTCAACAAAGTCATACAAGGATATTCCTTGTATGCTTGTTTCTTTTGTAAAGTGTGACATGGCTTATTGCATTAAACATAGTCTATTTCGCTCGCAAACTTCGTTATTGCAAGTCACAATATTTTCAAGTGTCTTTCAACATAATAAAGAACTTCGTTTGTCAATGAATTAAAGCTTAGACGACATTTGTTATATTTTTAAATGCGACATATCTGTGGTGAACTAAAGCCTGTCTAAGCTTCTTCACCCAGTTCAATTAAATTTTTCCACCAAATTGGTCTAAGTTCCCTTTCAAATGCTTGCGCCATTTAAGATGTCTGATAAAATAATGCGTAATGTGACATAGCAAACCTTACATAATCATTTCCACGCGGTGGCATCCGTTTTACAAACGCGATTTCACGTATCCACCTGAACACTTTGAGCTCTGCAAGGACATCAGCGTTTGTGTAACAGTTTAGATTGAGTACCAACGGTCTACTCAAGAAGAAAGTAAAACATTTCTAAACACGGAAAAATGGCGCCTCTTTTTAATTTAAATGTTGAAAACTCTAGCAAATGACAAAAGGATTACGACTATTGGATCTGAAATATTTCGATCTAAGCATCCCACGTTATAAACAAACTTCTGGACGACATACGAGTACATACATATATTAGTCATTCAGCCAAGCATCCTGAGACGGACCGGAGGAGTGAAATCCCGCGACATGTATCAGTAAGCGCGGTAAATCTTGTACGGAAAAAAATAAGCAAATTCGTAATCAGAGGACGACTCAGTCAAGATGTTCTGTGCAACAGGCCTGCTGGAGAGAAACGAGAATTCCCAATGCAGAATAAGAGCTCTGAAATAAAGATGAAAAATGGCTTTTAGGAAGAAAATGGTGGAATCCGTTGACAAATGCTACTCCAGATGTCTGCAAGTTCCGTGAAAGTGTAAAAAGACCAGTTGAAGCTAGTGCTAAGCTCTTATGTAAAATATAATCAACCGACATGGAATGTGAAAATAAAATTATCCAACAATACTGCAATCACCCTGATGCTGAGATTTGCTAAGAAGCATACACCAACTCCCCAAAAAGCTGTAGAGGCAGAAGATTTCTTACCGAATACATAATCTGCCCCCGCCCAATTATCAATGACGTACTCTAATATTAAACGGGGGTAGAGCAATGCTGGTCTTATCGTAAACGCTTTCAGATTGTCGCCACCGAAGGTTGTTACGATTTGACCAGTAACATTATGAGTGACCGGTTATGGGATCTTGTGGCATGGACTAAAAGTAGTTCCTACCATGGGAATCAGAGCCCCCCGGACTTTGGTCGGAGCCTAATTTGACAGAGATAGGCCCTCTAGTGAGAGCGTCATGATGGCTGTGACGTCGCAAAAAGAGTCTGCCATGGAAGTATGGAGTATGGACATCCCATGCACTTAAGTCTACACGACAGGTGTTCACGAAAAACACAAGAGACATATATACTCACTCTGTAAAGGATTGTGAGAAAAACCCAAGAGATCCAGGTCCGCCGGCATCCTATATTTATTAAAGTCGCGTACGACTGCGTGTAAAGATATACTCAGGGCCATGTTTAGGCCTGGTATATCAATTAAACAAATCTGGATAATTAAGATTACTATGGCTATCCCGAGGTTGAAAAGCCTACAACTGATCCCTTGGGTATTAGAAAAGGTTTAGGCCTGAACGATGACTTTCTTGTACTTTTTTAAACAAGTAGCTTCAAAAAATGTCGACATTTGCCAGCTTACTTATAGAAAGCGCTACAATATGGGGCGGATCTGGGGTCCAGTTAGCACGGCCTTGGGCTGATTGCTTTCAGTTGCGCACCCTAAAAATGTTGAGATCCCTTTTCACATATGCTTTTCCTCTACTAAGCTGTCTTTCCGGGTGACCATCCAGCCGGACCATTAGTATACGAGGGCTGTTTGATGAGTACCCGGATTTGAAGATAGGTGGCACTACTGAGCCACAATGAGTGTACCGTTATTTACTATAACGTCTTTTAGCCCGCCTGTCAAAATTTGGTGACAATCCGACGTTTAGATTTGTCTTGGCACCCATTTCAAAACATCGGTTAGTGTTTTTTGCGACCATGGAAAATAGCGGGTATCGCTCCATGATCCGGTTCCTGCTTTTGAGTGGTAAAACCTGCGAGGAAATTAAGCCCATTGTCGATGGTGTGTATGGGACCCACTCACCTTCCCATACAACCGTTTACCATTGGTTCGCAGAGTTTTACCGTGGTCGCACGTCGGTTTTTAAGAAACCGCGCCCAAGTGGCCCAAAAACGGATACAACGAAGGAAATCGTGCACAAAATCCATGATCTCGGATTGGCGGACCGCCGAGTGGCTAAGATACCAGGCATCTCAACTGAACGCGCTAGCCATATCCTGCACGAGATTTTGGGCATGAGAAAGCTGTCCGCGCGATGGCTGCTGCGTTTGCTCACCTCGGAGAACAAGCGCAATCGTGAGACCACTTCAAAGACGTGCCTGGCCCTGTTTAATCGAAATCCAGAGGAGTTTTTGCGTGGTTTTGTGACCGTCGATGAGACATGGGTTCATTGGTACACACCAGAGATCGAAGAACTATAAACAATGGGTTTTACCCGTTGAACGTGCTCTAAAGAAGGAGAAGACTGTCCTTCGGCCGGAAAGCTGTCAAAACAAAACTTAGCGTCGGATTGTCAGCAAACTTTGACAGGCGGGCTAAAAGAGGTTACCACGTTCAACGGGTAAATGATGGTACACTTGGCTTGATGGTTATTTTGGCTCAGTAGCGCCACCTATCTTCCAATCCGCGTACTCAGCAAACATCCGTCGTAGACTCGTTTTACATGTGCACTAATAATCCCACACAATTTGGATGAAAGCCAAAATCAAGGACTTGTTAAATGATGCTAGGATATTATTTTGGATTGCAATATAAATGAAACCATTATTCAAATGTCCGTTTCGGAACAGCTTGCATAGGTAGATGATTTGACCGATACTGCAGCAATTTCAGATCAACTGTTCGGCTCAAAGTCGTTTAAAGTTTCTGTCTTGTTGGCATAGACCAGAGGCTGAAGAAAAAAGAGTGTAAAGGTGTTAAACTGCCCGAATGAGAAAACCAATTGGCAAAGTCATTTCTGGCGGTAAAACTATCACTTTGTTTTTAATAAGTCGTTTGTGGTACGCGCTATGTGGGAAGTGGCACCGTATTGCTGAAATCACATCTCCTCCTACAGTGAGGGACCTTCCAGTCCCAATTTATCTAAAAAAAAAATTAGTTAATATGAAGCGATAGCGGTCTCCATTAGCTGGAACCGATTCACCGGCATTATATCAGAAGAAGTATGGCCTGCCTATGAGACCTCCGGCATTAAAACCACACGATACAGCTCCGCAACATCAGTTGTCGTTTGCTATTTAACCAGAAAAATGTCTCGTTACTAACGATGATCTTTCGATGGAAATCCGGATCTTCTTTCGTCAATAGAGCCCGATCAGCTGAATTGGACATCGCCACAGAGTTAAGCCGGCTTATTTTGCAGTTGGATTTGAGCCTACATCCGTATAAGATTTTGTTGACGCAAGAATTGAAGCCCGACGACCATAGACAACGCCGCGAGTTCGCTAATTGGGCGATACAAATGTTGGCCGGAGATCCGGATTTTGGCCAAAAAATTATCTTCTCGGACGAGGCCCATTTTTGGCTCAGCGGCTATGTCAACAAGCAAAATTATCATTATTGAAGCAAACACAATCTACAAGTGTTCGGCCAAGCATCAAAGCATCAAAGCATCAACAAAGATTGACTGTTTGGTGCGGTTTATGGCATGGCGCCATCATCGGAGACACCATTACCGTCAATGGTCGAGCGATGTTAACCGACTTTCTGTGGTTGGAGCTGGACAACATCGATATATTCGAGCTGTAGTTCCAACAAGGTGGCGCTACATGCCATACAAGCGACGCAACGATGAAATTGTGAAGGAGAAATTTGGTAATTGCATCACCTCACAGCGAGCGTTCCTCAATTGGCCACCGCGATCATGCAATTTAACTCGATTATTTTCTCAGCAGCTACGTCAAGTCCTTAGTCTACGCTAACAACCCAAACACTTTGGACGAGCTCGAGGCCAACATTCGACACGCAATTGCCGGAACAACGCCGCACATATTGGACCGAGTCATCAAAAATTGGACCGACCGCCTGAAATACTGCCAGCGAAGACGAGGCGGCCATTTGAATGATGTGCTATTCCACATATAATGGAATGATCGTACACTGTTGTTGTTTTACTTAAATTTCTTTTCCTATCGGTCTTATCTGGTCGCCCTACACTTGTATTCGTGCATGTAGGCAAAATACGCCACAGAAACGGTTGAGAGGTATCCAGCTCTGGAAAACTACGCGCAATAAATTGATCGCGGTCATGACCTGCCGACTCACGTACAGCCGCAAAATTCTCTTCACTTCTGGCACTTCGCTGTCTCACTGGCATGGCAACAGTCTAGAGTGAATAAGTCTATTCGAATTTTTCTACCAAAAGCTTATCGGGACGATTACAATGACTGAAAGGAGAAGCTGGATGTTTTAGGAAACGTAATTGAAGCGTATGCCTTTCCGTGATTAAATGGTAGACAATCTGCAATATATGTTAAATGTTCCATCTGTCAAACCAGAGAGCCTGTAAGGAGTGTCAGTTGGCCACTGAGGCATCCACGATGCAGGAGTAGATGGCAGTGACACTCTCGCGGTTGCTCGGCTCTAGCTCGTCGGATTGGGTTGGTTCTTGCCACTACCCCGTGCATCTTAACTCAACTTACCTTTTTGTTTCGTGCCGAAATATCAACAATACCCACGTGTTGACAGGGATTCTTGAAATTTTCGGGGAAGAATCTGATTCCCATCCCTCGGAAGATGAGTACTTCGAGCACCGACAAACACGAGTACCGATGAAACGCCAAGAAGCCTACGAACGTTATACTGGACAGTACGAAGAATACGAACAAGGAAAGAGACGACCAAGAGCGAGGCGCAGAACAGTGAACGAAGATGAAGATTACAGCATACGGGGACAGAAACAGAAAGAGGACATACAAACCACAAAACACCTATCCAAGTATGATGGAGGGGGACGAGGACAACGTAATGTCAAAGCTCGATGCCAGAATGACCGCAATGATGGCAACGTTCGAAAAGCATAATGGCAATGGAGCGAAAAGATAAGCTGTCTCGATCTTTCTGTTGCCACATCTTCTAAGGGTAATATGACAACGACTGGCATACGCTTAATCGAAACCAGGGAACGACAAGACAGACCTGAATTACCTCCATACGATAACAGGACTTACGCTCACAGTGAACGACGAAATGCTCGATTGCCTAAGATAGACAGGGTCCAGGACATTCCAGGAGACTGCTACCGCGACGATTCCCGAAGGATGAGTACTTCCATCCATAAGTGGGGGATCAAATTTGACGGCACATCCAAGACGATGCCGGTAGAGAGTTTTGTATTCCGCATTGAAACTCTGAAGTGGAAGAATGGGGTGTCTTCTAACCAGCTGGTAGCCCAGTTCCATCACCTAGTTTCAGGCCCGACTGAAAGATGGTACTGGGAATATCTGGAAGAAATCGGGGGGGATGAACAGCTCAGTTACCACGATCTTAGAGCTGAGCTGATCAAACAATTTAGAAACGGACGACGGGATCACGTAATTCTTAGGTCCATCATGGTTGGGAAACAGTTGCCTCATGAGACACTTGACGACTTTTACGCCGACATACGGTCGATGATAATACATATGACCAACCGACCGCACGAACTGGACCTGGTAGACATACTGCGACATAACATTAAGGACCGATTCGCGACACTTATTTTCGGTTGCTCCATACGGAATATACAGGATCTCCGCGATGAGTGTAGAAGAGCGGAAAGGTATTTGTCCACCAGAGACCAACATTATAAACGCCACGTGACCGAGATTGACGAACCACCTTTACTCGGAAGTCCAGCAAGACATGACCAACAAGACAGGTCTGACAATGACGACTTCGAGGTAGCAGCTGTACAAAATCAACGGCCAAGTAGACCCAACAACTACACTAAACCTGACCGACCAAGAACAGAAAGAACGAGCGTCAACAAAACTGAGCCGACGATCAATTTGACGAATCCACAGGCTTGTCCTCCCGAATTCCATACGTTGACTTGCTTCAGTTGTGGGCAGGGGAACATTAATTTCCACTGCACTAAGTGGGTCTTCCGTCGAAACCGACCACAACCCCGGCGAACCCCGACAAACCCAGTCAGTAAGCATCTTGCAGCGTGACCTGACGACACTTTCAGCGCAGACACACCCGGAAGTTCCTCAACGGAAGACCCTTCACCAACGAATAGTGAAGTACAACGAAGCGAGGAAGCGTATTTTCGGAGAAGAAGTGGCAGTGCCTGTGGAGAATAATGAAAAATATAAAAAAATACAAATGCTGAGGGAAAAATGTGCAATAAAAACCCGACGAGCTAGAGCTAGAGCCGAGCAACCGCGAGCGTGCCACTGCCATCTACTCCTGCATCATGGATGCTTCCGTGGCCAACTGACACTCCTTACAAGTCCCTAGTGAAGGCGCATCTAATGAAAAATCTTTTAATTTCATCCTGGTAAATCACCAAGTTGTGTTAGATCGTAACAACTATCGATAAGTTATATGAAGATTGTGTGAAGATTTATAGAGAGCATGTTCACATACAGTGGAACTCTGAGATGACACGAGTGATTGAAAATCATTTTTACCGATCTGGAGAAGGCTTCCGACAGAGTGGCTAAAGCGATTTCTGAGGAGCCATTCGTTTCTACCAAAATTTGTTATAAGCTTTCCCTTATCATTAAAGATTGGCAATACTTTGTTCAGTTGCCTTTCCCTCTCATTCCAGTCTACTTTTCACTAAGCCATAGTCCGATTTAGACATCTCTGCCGAGAAATATTTTATGAGAAATTTTACAACAACATGGGTGTGATTTTCTCCAGAAATGAGCTGTTTTTCAATTTACAATTTATTTGGAAGATCAAAAGATCAAGTCCGGGTACCTGCACCCTGAAACGCTCTACGTGAAATGTCAGTTGAATTTTTCTTTTCTTCAATCATTCACCAGAGCTCACCTCTGGCAAGCAAACATTTTAGTTTTATTTACACACTGTTGACTCCGAAAAGGAGGAAGAGAAAAAGGAAACGAAATAATTACATTAATGATACAGTTGGTGACCATCAAATGTCAAAATAAAAGCAACAGCTTATAAAATTAATCAGCATCTACGTTTCCAAGTATCTGACGGTACAAAATGAAAAGGGGCAAGCATTTAAAGGTCACAACAAACAGCCTTTCCTTCCTGCTCTCACGAAGGAAATGAAGCATTTTTATGGACTTCATTTATTTATTATTATTTTTAAATTGGAATTAAATACTATAAACACTGCTATAAGCATAGTACATATACAGTATCTGTATCTATACACACAAACGATCCACGCCACAATAATGTATTATAAAATGCAGCAACATGTATCTACGAATATCTGTACAGGGAAACGAGTTTTATTCAGCACAAAGTCATTTAGTATCGGTGTCTGTTTGGAGAGTTCTCTGTATGCTTTCTACATACATTCAGGCGTAAATATTGAGAAGAAAAATGAGGGCGCAATTTAAAAATTGAATCAGTCAACGGAGATAAACAACAAGCGGCGATAATGATAAAATATTTACAAAAAAGAAAACCTACAAAATAACAAATAAGAAAATACAACTAAACAAATGGCTTGCAATATACTCGTATTATGAGGGGATCCGTTTGTGTTCAGAGTTTTTGTCTGTCTCTATCTGAGAAAGCCACGAACAAGAATTTTGTTTTTTTTTTTCTGGAACATTACTCCGATGGTGTTTTGTCATTCAAAAAAAAAAAAAAAAAAGAGGATATTCACTTAAGACTGTCAGAAACGCGTTGAGATACAATATTTTTACTTTCCACAACTTTTTTAAAAAAGTTCTCAATTTATAGATTCGTATTTGGAAAGCCTGTGAGTTTTAGCCCTTTTGATCTGAAAATACAAATATGTGGTACACTCATACCATCTAGTCGTTAACGGCCGTAGCACATTTTTTCTGTTGAATTCAGAGCATGCCGCGACATCACCTGTGTGCCATTAATACTTGACATGAGATGAACACTTCCGTACACTTCTAAAGAACTGGGACAAATCTACATGCTGGCACATTATTTAATTTTGAGTATCTCAACGTGTCTAAAAATGTTTTAAGTGCTATCGCGCATCTGTCTAGGATGTGTCGTCATATGAGTTCATAACACAAGACGATTTCAAAAACGTACGAGTATTTTCGAAAAGTTTACCTAATTTCCCTAATATCACAGCAAACGGTATCCTCAGTGGAACTATCTATCAACATTAGATGATACAAGGTGGCACAAAATTAATCATCCAATTTTGTTTTTGAATTACTTGGAAAAGACGACATCCGCCAAGTGGCTGCGGCCAGTGTTGATACACATTTGTGCCCGTTTTATCGCATTTTCCATGACTTTCCGCAAGATTCCCGGTGTAAACTGTTCACGTTCCTGTCAAATATTGCCCTTAAACCGAGGAAAAATGGGATGGGATGGTTAAATCGGGCGATCTTGCTGGCTGTAACAAGTCGCCAAAACAGGAGATTACGCGACCAGGAAGCGCTTTCTTCACAATATTTATTGTGCCTCGTGCAGTGTGTGCGGTTGTACCGTCCTGTTGAAACCACATGTTCACCAAACCCCGCTCATCCAATTCCGGCAGTAAAAAGTCGTTTACCATGGCCCTGTAGCGTTCGCTAGTAACAGTGACCTTATTGCCGATGGCGTTCTCAAAAAAACACGGCCCAATCACTCCTCCCGCGTAAATGCCGCACCATACAGTGGCTTTAAGTGGATGTAATGGCTCTTCGTGCATCACACGCGGATTTTCAGTGCCCCAGAAACGAAGATTTTGCTTATTGACGTAACCGCTTAAGTGGAAATGCGCCTCTTCGCTCATGACGATTTTCGACACAAAATCGTCCTCTTCGTTGTTGAGATTGAGGATTGCTTTACAATAATTAACACGCGACTGACGGTCAGGAGTCATTAACTTATGCACTGTTTGCACTTTGTACGAGAACATGTGTAAGTTTTTCACTAAAATTCATCTGGTTGATGTTGTTTCGTTCTCAGTGACATCGGCAGCCACAGCCGCTATATTCTCGGCCGAACGACCGGTGCGGTGGCGGCCACGCCCTGCATGGTTACCTGTGGTTCCACTCTGTTCGAGTCGAGTAGCTAAGCGCTGTAATGTTTGCCCAGTTGGCGCGACAAGACTAGGAAATCGACGTCAAAATTCACGCTGCGCTAACACCACCAATGGATTATTCGTCGAAAACATTGACACAATTATTCCACGCTCTTGCGGAGTATAGTGCTCCATTGCTTGTCTGTTTGTATACTGCAGCTGTCTATTTCACAAATGTCAAAAATTATACCATCTTCCGATAGGGTGATTAATTTTGCGCCACCTAGTACATGTACGTAGGGGAACCATAGGTGTGGAAGAAAAGCATTTGTGGTCTCAGATGTATCACTGTATCACGAGCGATCGGAAAGACTGGAAACCTAAATACGGGCAATTCTGAGAAGAAGGATTACGTAGTTACTGAAAACATGAGCTACGAAACGAACGGAGGATGGCACAAATTTCTCCGTTATATGATCCTGAATACAAGGGCTCTAAGCAATAGAAGGTAGACGAAGCTGTTAACAACTTGAAGAACAATGGTTTGATCACACGTTCCATAATGGAATGCAGATTTGCAGCGACTATGTAAGGAAATTCGAAAATTTCCAAACAACTTTTTTGAAGGAAGACTGGAATCTTTACAGATCGAAGCAAACAAAAATATAAGAAACTAATCCAGATTTCGCATAAAGACATCACAAAACAGTCGAAGAAGACAGGCAACTACTCAGAGTCCTGAAAATGGTGAAATCAGCCAGACCAGAAACACTCAATAGATCTGATGCCACATTAACTGAGTCGAAAGTAGAGCCTTATGACCCATTTCCCTGGTAGCCTGGTCATAACTGACCCACAACCAACCTCTTTCACTGAAATTGTAAGTGAGCTGAATAGCGCAATTCGCAATTCCTACGGCATACGAGGTGTGTTCAAATAGTAAGATGACTTTTGAAACTTCGCGGACAACGAACAATCGATTTTTTTTTTTGTTGGTACACATGTCCCGAACATATGTTCATAGTTTCAAGTATATAGCATACCACCTTGATCAAAAAGTTCCCGGCCACACCACCGTGTGGCGCTCCCATTGTTCCGATTTGAGTTCTGTTTTGTTTTTTTTTGTTAAGTTGGTAAATCTGTTGTTGACATTCCCTCTAAATCGTAGCCTCATAACTTGACATTTGCAAAAGTTACGTAGCCAAGAGTACATCTATCTCTGTATGTGTTGGCGACTTTTTACAATTTTAGAAATTTAATTTAAATTTAAAATTTTGCGTAAAAGAACGGATTTAATGGTGCGCGAACGTTGGAAATGATGGAAAAGTATTTCGGTAACGATTCTCTAAAGAAAACGGCCGTTTACCAGTGGCACGAGCGGTTCAAAAGTGGTCGTGAGTCAATCGAAGATGATGAACGCAGTGGCAGACCATCGACATCGAAAACCGACGAAAACATTGATGAAGTACGAGTAAAAGAAATGTTGGTCAATAACCGCCAATTAACCATCAGAGAGATAGCGGAGGACTTGAACATTGCCTAAGGATCCGTCCAAGACATTTTGGTTAATGATTTGGGTTTCCGTCGTGTAGCAGCAAAGTTGTTGCCCAAAGACCTCAATTTCATGCAAAAAAGAGACCGTGTTGACGTCGCAAAAGAGATGATATGCGAGGCTGAATCCGATCCCACATTCATCAAAAGGATCATTACTGGAGACGGGACGTGGGTTTAAGAGTATGACACGCCACGCAATCCAGACATCAGGCAAGTGAATGGCGTTCGCCAAATGAGCCGAGACCAAAAAAACTACGACGTTTTCAGTCAAAAAAGAATACTCACGGTTTTCATGGAATACGGTGTAGTGCATCATGAATTTTTGCCGGAAGGCCAGACAGTAAACAAAGAGTACGGGTATTATTTGGGCGTTATGAGACGTTTGCGTGAAGCAATTCGCCGGAAGAGACCTGAATTGTGGGCAGAAAACTCGTTGAATTTGCACCATGATAACGCACCGTCGCACAGTGCCATCATTATTCGTAATTTTTGGACGAAAAATGCAACAAATACCATCCAACAGCCACCGAATTCACCTGATTTGGCTCCCTGTGATTTCTTTCTGTTCAATCGAGTTAAAAAACCAGTACGGGGAACGCGTTTCAGCAGCCGAGAGGAAGTAATGGAAAAATCGCAGGAAGCACTGACGGACATACCGAAAACCGAATATAAAAAATGTTTCGAGTTTTGGATCAAGCGCTGGCATAAGTGTGTTGCAGTCGATGCGGATTACTTTGAAGGGGACAATATAGATTTAGATGAATAAACTTATACGAGGGCGGGTCAATAAGACTTTTAATTAAAACACAGATTTTTTGATAAAAAAATAATTTTATTTTTCAACGTAGTCTCCCTTGAGCTCTATACACTTTGTCCAACGCTTCTCCAATTTTTTTATCCCTTCCAAAAAAAATGATTTGTCGAGGTCCTCAAAATGACGAGATGACTTCATCATTGGAGTCAAATCTTTTTCCACCAAGCCATTTCTTCAGGTTTGGGAACAAGAATTAGTCGCTCGGAGCCAAATCTGGAGAATAGGGTGGATGAGGGAGCAATTCATAGCCCAATTCATGGATTTTCGCCATGGCAACTGCACATGTGTGCACCCTTGCATTGTCTTGGTGGAAAAGAACTTTTTTCTTGGCCAAATGAGGTCGTTTTTTTTTCAAATCGTCATTGAATCGATCCAATAAGTTGGCATAATATTCCCCATTGATTTTTCTTCCCTTTTGAAGGTAGTCAATGTGGATTATCCCGCGTGCATCCCAAAAAACAGTCGCCATAACTTTATTGGCTGACAAACCCACCTTGGCCTTCTTTGGCGCCGATTCACCCTTAGAAACCCACTGTTTTGACTGTTGTTTGTTCTCTGGTGTGTTGTGATGGATCCATGTTTCGTCCACGGTTACAAAACGGCGCAAAAACTCCTCCATATTGCGATTAAACAACGCCAAACCTTCCTGTGAAGTTGTTACACGATTGCGTTTGTGGTCGACTGTGAGCAAACGCGGCACCCATCTTGCGGAAAGCTTTCTCATGCCCAAGTGATCATTCAAAATTGAAACCACTGAGCCATGCGAGATCCCTACGGCTTCCACAATCCCTCGCACTTTCAATCTTCGGT
This sequence comes from Volucella zonaria, assembly GCA_963966105.1. Taxonomy (NCBI): domain Eukaryota; kingdom Metazoa; phylum Arthropoda; class Insecta; order Diptera; family Syrphidae; genus Volucella; species Volucella zonaria. Next base: position 115,403,328 of record OZ014534.1, on the reverse strand, counting down.
CGGCCAACACCATATCGTGAATTTTTTCGATTGTTTCGGGTGTAGAGACCTCAACTGGGCCTCCAGGACGTTTGGCATCTTCAGTGCTTGTACGGCCACAACGAAATTCAGTAAACCACTTTTTTACCATTGAAATCGATGGTGCAGTATTTATCAAGCTTAGCCTTGGTCTCGGTAATGGTTTTTTTTCGCAAGAAATAATGCTTAATAAGCACACGAAATTCACTTTTTTCCATTTTCTCCTCAAATTAGTGAGTAGTCTGATAAAAAATAGCTGTCAAACACAAACTAACTGACGCAGCAAGTTTAAATTTTGACAGGAGTCAACTGACAGATGCCTGTTGACAGGAGCAGTGTTGCTGTTTCAGTAAAGAGGTCAGAAATTCAAAAAGTCACGGACTTTTGAATTTTCTTAATACATGCCGGGAACTTTTTGATCAAGAATAGAAAAGTTAGACGTGTTTTGGTGTGCTCAGCGATTTTCAATTATTATAAAAAATGGAGCAAAGATTTTGCACCAAATTTTGTGCAAAAAATGGAATCAAGTGCTCTAAAACACCTGCATACGGTGATTCTATTCTAAGTAAAAAAAAAATATTTAGAAGTGGTACAGGCTTTTCCAAGATGGCCGAGAAGATGCCATTGACGAACCTCGCTCTGGACGCCCCAGCACATCAACAGACAATGATAACATCGAAGTTGTGAAGAAAATTGTTTGGAAAATCGTCGAATTACCATTAGGGAAGCTGCTGAGGATGTTGGCATATCGGTAGGCTCGAGTCATGTAATTTTTTCGGATGTTTTGAGCATGAGACGTGTGTCAGCGAAGTTTGTTCCGAAACTTCTTAATTTTGGTCAGAAGAACCGTCGCATGAGCATCGCTCAGGAACTCTTGAATGACGTCAACGATGATCCTGACTTGCTCCAAAGGGTGATGAATCATAGGTATACGAGTATGGTTATGACGTCGAGACCAAAACCCAATCGTCCCAATGGAAGTACACAGGAGAGGCAAGGCCGAAAAAAGCACGCCAAGTTCGATCAAATGTTAAAGTTTTGATCACCGTTTTTTTTTCGATTACCTTGGGGTAAGGCATCAGGAGTTTTTACCTCAAGGTCGTACGGTCAATAAGGAGCATTACCTTGAAGTTATGCACCGAAAAAAAACGTCCGGAATTGTGGAAAAACAATTCATGGCTTTTGAATCACGATAATGCACCCGCTCATTGATCGTTGTTTATGAGAGATTTTTTGGCCAAAAACAGCACGACAATTATGCCTCAGCCACCATATTCCCCGAATTTGGTTCCATGCGACTTTTTCCTGTTCCCAAAACTGAAGAGACCTATGAGAGGACGGAGATTTGCAACGATTGAGGAAAAAAGACGGCATCGCTGGTAGAGCTCAAGGCTATACCAAAAAGTGCTTCGAGGATTGGAAAAAGCGTTGGCACAAGTGTGTTATATTTGAGGGCGATTACTTTGAAGGGGACAACATTAATATTGATGAATAAATAAATATTTTTATGCTGCAAAAAGTACAGATCAGCTGCTGATAACTCTGAAGACAATCTTCACTGCTAGCAAATCACTGACATACTCCTACCTTTATGCCGACCTTTTGGTGAAAAGTAAAAGTAGCATTATACAGACGAAGTAAAGGCGTTCTTCTTCTTTTGATAAACGTTGTAGCTAGCTGAAACCCAAGCAACTATAGACGATTGGTACACTTGAAATGGACGTTCAGTCTCTCAAAACTGAGGTTGTTCTCTTTATGAGAAGGAGAAAACTGACTGCTCTGACTCATCTAGTGCTAAGAGGTATCACCATCCGTTTTCCCAACGAAGCTAATTATTTGGATGTCATTCTGAATAATAAACTTTCTTGGACTAAACATATCACCTCGAAAACCTCCAAGGCATCCTCAGTTTTCTGAGCTTTTAGCAAAACATGGGGCTTGTCGCCTAAGAGGGTTCTTTGGACCCTACGGCTACGATAAGATCAATTATATCCAAGTGCGTCAATTGTCTAATGGAACAAAAAGCTGAATAATGTCTGTTCCGACTGCGGGCCTCCACCCAATTATTAAGAGCAATATTGGTCTTATCGTAAACGCTTTGTGATTGACGCCACCGAAGGATGCTACGGTCATAAGTTGCTGTTGGATGGCAGGACTACCGCTAGTCCTTGCCAGGACTTAAAACTCGGTACCTTAGAAGCCAGAGCCTGACTTGAAAGAGGTAGGTCCCCTAGTAGGAGCGTCATGGTGGCTGTGGTTTAAACCTAAAGTCGCAGGAAGGATCTTCCACAAGTTGGTTGACCCGATGTAGAGTTGCAATAACTACTGGGTACTGCAACTTAGTGTCGCAAGATATTTTAAGTTGGCCTCGACTCAAACCAAGGGTGGAACCTTTTGCCCCCAATAGAGGTTCCGAATTGGTATCAAAGGAATGACGATAAGCGCTGATCAGGTTTACCCTGGCCCCCATGGATATATGGGCATCCCGTGAACTTAAGTCTACATGACACGTGTTCATGTATAATACAAGAGACATTTGTCTCGACTGCAAGAAAGCTGGATTTTTTTAGCAAGCCTAGTGTATCCAAGTCTCCTTAATGTTCATAAGTAAAGTTCCGTTCACACGCAGTGGAATTTTGCTGAGCTTGCGGGCCGTCTGTTTTTGACTTCTGTTGCAAAATTCGAAATCGATTTTTCCTGTGCCCGGAAATGGCTTCGCCTAGCATCTGACCCAAGAAAGGAATATGTTCAAGTCATACCGCACATTTTACCTTTTTAATAATGTAGAAGGCATTCTTAAATGTTTTACTTTCAGTAGACCGTTCCAGCTCACTAAATCTCATTTTCCTAAAAAAGGACTAGATCTCATTTTCCTAAGATAAGAGAAGGGTACTACGTGGCTACATTGCTTAAAAAAAAACGTCACAGGAACACAAATAGATAAGGAAATTAGGTACGAAAATGTAGAAGTCAATAAATGGAAATCGTATGGAAGTAAATTGCTAATTAAAGAAAGTTTTGTCGACCCATACCCGTGGTTTTAGAAGCAATGGCGTCAAAAAGCTCAGATTCTCTGAATGTGATTAACAACCGAAACATGTAGTGATCAGCTCCCAAAGTTCTTCGGCCAGATAGTGAGAAAGAAAAAGAAACCGAAAAATAGTAAGCGCACATAAACCGCTAACCAAAAAGGGCAAATTTATTTTCACATTTGAATTAGCTTACTATCTTTCGAATAAATCGGGACAACCGGTATTTAGTCACTAATTCGAGTTCTCACCGCCCGCCGCAGTTAACTGTCGTATGTCATTGAAATTTTGTAATTTTATGGTTTCGTCAATTTAAAAGGCTATAAGTCTTTAAAGTTCAAAAATCGACACACCTACCGAAATTAATTGCATTTGTTCAAATAATGTACCTGTCATAACGATTTGTCAGTTCTGAATTATTTTTTTTATTTTTTCATACAAAAACACCATCCAATGACATGGAAAAAATAAAACGCACGTGCGAAACATCACATCAGGCCAAGCCTTTTACAGAGATACTCGTACGTAGATACTGGTAGCGATTTATTGTTTTTTTTTGGTTTTTGAAATTGTCATCGCTGTCGGTAGACTTTTAAATGTGTCACAATACCAGCAAACACCTGGACTCTTCCCCATATGGAAGCGTTAACCATTTACATTTTGCATGCAATAGTGGTCCGATGAAATGTGGCGAGAAATATGACGCAGATGGCGCACGATAATACCGTTGTCTTCTACAATATACTATAATACCCCCCAAGTCTAGATGAAAGCCTATAAAATGTGTTTATAATGGCAACTATTTGTGGAGATACTTTCATGGATATTATCATTATATTTGTTATAACTCGTACTGGTGGAACTTTTGATGAAACAAAGTGTGAATCGAATGCTATAGATACAGTCAGAGATAGAGCTGGTAAACCTGAAGCTATTTACGACTCTAAAGTATGGCAATGCGTATGTGATAATAACTGCTCCCACATGTGGTATGAAATTCCGTTATGAATTATGCATCGTGTTATACATACATATATACATTTTTTTTTTGCTTTTTTTTGTGATTTCTAAGCTCTTGGCTTGTGCCACACTGTAGAGAGATAGTACGAGTATTTCACAGTATTAAGGCCGCCTCTAGTGTACAAAAACACTTCACGATTCTACCTACAAATACGAGTACAAAGAACATGTAAGAGACGAGCTACGAGAAGAAAAAAAAATTTATAAGAAAAAGTATCTAGAAGATACATAGGCATACAGTGGAGCACATTATTACAATTTGATGGGATCCAACTGCACGAAGTCATACATGAATAGATATGTACATGCACCAGTACGAGATGTACTAGTACGGATACGAGCAAAAGTTGGTGCTGCTTGCTTGGTTGCTTAGTTGGTTTGGTAGATTGGTTTGTTCCCTGGTTTCTGGGACCACATTATTCGAATGTTGTGTGACGGGTATCGGTGGGATACATCCGTGAATGGGAGCACAGCACTCTTAAGAAATTGGGATACGTACAAGTACATCGACAACGAAGACGATGACTACGAGCACAGACATACCTCTGACGAGTACCGAGCATTAAGCATTACTTCGATTGCCTGTGTTTCTTGCTTCGTCTATAGATACGAGTACTTACTCGTATTTTTTCTTCTTGTTTAGGGTTTCTTTCTTTAAATTTTCTTTCAAGTTTCCATCCATCGTGTATGCTGGGCTTATTCCACTTTTTTGCTGGCATATGGATAGACGTGTGTATGATGCTAACTTCCAAGATATGGATCAGAGTATCTGACGGCAGGCAAAAAAAAAAAAAAAAAAGAAGAAAGATGTGGGTGAGGGCGTGCAGTAAATTACTCGTATATAGTGACGGGAGAAAGTTTAATTGATTTGCCGTAAATCGACATTAAATTGTGAAGCATTTTTGCCTGGATTTTTTCAATTTAGGCTGCAGTAAGTTTGGAAAGTTTTAGGGATTCAATTTCAGGTGGCATACTGATTTGTTAGAATCAAATTCTGTAACTTACTACAATATTTCTGCTTTAAATGGTAATGGTAATTTGCGCTTATTTTAATTTTGTTTTGTTGATGCCTTGCCATGTTATGTACGGTAATAACAGCTATATGAGGAGGCAAGGTCGCTTTATCAGTATATAATATATGTACAAGCTTCTATCGGCCTTTAGTGAATTGTACAGTGGATATATTTTCTTAGATGTGACACATGCGACAAGCACATTTCATCTAATACTTTGTTCCCAATAACTTGTTGGCATCTTTACTGTAATGTCTGCTTTGTCAAATCAGAGGGATGATTCCTTTTTTGTCAGTTCATCAGCTCTTTCATTTCCTGGTACATCATCTCTGTGTCCGGGAACTTACCAGAGTTTTGTGTTTTGCTGTGTGGCAAGAAGACGTAGTACTTCGCCACAGCGACTTACAAGTTTTGATTTTATTTTTATAACAGAAATGGCTTTCATTTTCAGTTGACTATCAACGAAAAAGATGATATCAGCATGTGAAACTGCTATCAATGCAATCAATTTAGCAGACGTTTCATTATTGCCGCAAGAGCTTGTTGTTTTAGCAAAAAACTTAACCACACTAACAAAAATACTGACCCACAATTTTTTGCACACACTAACGTAATGAGAAACCAAAATACATGAACTGTTGGTGGGGATCTATTGAGTCTACAAGTAAGTTTCCAGCGTTTTTTTCCAAAATTTGAAGTTTTATTATGAAAACATAGTTACAATGCTTTATTCAAAGTATCGTCCATCGGAAGCTACAACTTTCCCCCATCTTTCTGGCAATTTATGAATTCCGGACCAAAAAAATTTCTCGTCTTTCGAGCCGAAGAACGTATCGATTTCCTCTACTGAGCTGAAGTGTATTCCCGTAAGAGCGTTCTGCATCGAACGAAACAAGTGGTAGCCAGATGGTGCCAAGTCTGGACTGTAAGGCGGGTGAGGCAGAATTTCCCATCCACTATTTTCCAAATAGTTTTTCACCGAAACCGCAACATGTGGCCGAGCGTTGTCGTGACGAAAAATGACGGACTCATGCCTGGTCTCATATTCTGGCCGTTTTTCTTTTAATGCCCGCTTCAAACGAATTAGTTGGGTTCGATATAATGGTCCTTTGATGGTTTCACCACTCGGCAGCAGTTCGTAGTATACGACAACCTTTTGCTCCCACCATATGCAGAGCATGACCTTATTCACGTGAATATTTCGTTTCGGCGTCGATTGGGCGAGCTCGCCGGGCTTTGTATACGATTTTCTGCGTTTATGATTATCATAATAAATCCATTTTTCATCATCAGTGACAATACGATGCAAAAATGATTTATTTTTATACCGCTGCAGTAACATTTCGGACATGCAAAATCGCTGTTCGACGTCTCTTGGCTTCAATTCGTATGGCACCCAGTTTCCAACCTTTTGAATGAATCCCAGTGCTTTTAGGCGCAGGGAAACGGCTTGTTGCGTGACGCCCAATGATGCAGCAAGTTCTTCTTGAATCTGACACGGATCCTCATCCAGTAAAGCGTCCAATTCCACGTCTTCAAAACTTTTCGGCTTTCCGGGGCGATCTTTGTCTTCAACTCCAAAATCACCACTTTTGAACCGTTTGAACCACTCGCGGCACATCGATTCACCAATACATTCCGCCCCATAAGTTTCCGAAAGCAAACGATAGCCCTCAGCCGCACTTTTCTTCATATTAAAGAATAAAAGCAGCGCTTCCCGCAAATGACGTTTATTTGGCTGGAAACTTGCCATGATTTTGCTCGATAAAATGTACGACACCGATAGAAATGCTCAAATATAACGCTGCAATGTTGTTGACAGTTACAAAACCTACAAATAAAACACATGGGGTCTGACATTTCTGCCCGGGATCCACTGGTGGCGCCATCTCTGACAAACGCTGGAAACTTACTTGTAGACCTAATACAATAGAAGGAAAAATGTTAAGACCCTACATTAGGAAAACAAATTTTTATTGCTTGTTAGCAACTTCGTCATACCAGACTATTCTTCCTATGACAAAATCCAAACTTTAAGATTGGTTAAGAAAATTTGCTTATAAAATGAGAAATGTAAACTAGACACGGTCCTGAGCCACATGGGCCTGTATCAATCCTCGTCGAAGTATTGAAGAGCAAATTTTATAAAATCTGAAGATGGAGCGCTTTGAGTCCTGGCTTCAAGCAATATTCACCTTAAAACCAATACAACTTATGATTGGTTCCAGTTTTCGATTTTCCATAAAGAAAAGGCTGTCGAAAGAAGTCTCTATATAGAGCAGAGTTCTATACAAAGTGTTATAGAGAATTGTAGAGCTACACTAAGTCAAGCAAAAGGCAATCTGTAGATGTAAACCATGAATTAGGTATTGAAAGACAAACATTAAGCGGCAATGCCTTTCAATGCATTGTAAACAGAGTTTCCCAATTAGTTTCAACTTATAACCTACGATTACAACTAAATTAGATTAGTTTTAATTGCAACTCTAATTAAATTGAAAATTTTCAACACTTTAAGTAATAATTAATTTGTTAACATGAGTGATTAATGATTAAAGTAAAAAAGGGCATGGATATGAACCTGCAGAAATCAATTACTGAATTTAATCGCAGTTTGTGATTGACAATTAAAAATTAAACTTTCTTAGAAGTTTTTATATTTGAAATAAAAACAATTATAAATATACTATAGACTAGGTTAAAATAGGTGTAATTTGAATAGGCAGGCGTTCAGCTACTCATTTCATTAACTGTAATATGAATTAAGTCAATTCGGTTTTTAAAAAAACAAAAACTACGAATACATAATTAAAGCGAAAATATGTGGTGTGCCTAATTTTGCGGGTTATAATCGTCCGATAAACGTCTTTTCTATGTTGTGTTGGTGGTAATGGTGTCTAAAAAGTATCTGTGCATTGGTACCCGCATCGGACGTTTACTCTGTAGTCAGCTGTCAAAAAGGTTGCATGTATTTTGGTATGATCCACAATTTTGTACTTGTTGAAAAAATAGATCAGAGTATTTGTGTTAAATATTTCTATTTATAAGAATGCAATAAAGTGGAGCAATGTAAAATGAATGGTAACCTTTGGTTTTGTACTTTTGGTGTGTCTGCTATGAAAAAAACAAGGTTGAAACAGTCGTATTAGAGTTTCCCAGATGGCAGTAAAAACCTTGAAAGTGAAGTGTGTCATACGTATTAATTGGTTCATGGTTTGGAATTCTTTTGGCGGAACAATTCATGACCTTTACACCAAGAAAATGCACCTACTCACACTTTGTGGCTTATTTGTGTACCAACACTGTAAGTCTCCAGCCTCCATATTCACCAAACGTGACTCCGTGCGATTTTTCCATATTCGCAAACATAAAGAGGACCTTAGAAGGCCATTAAATAATAATGCAAAATGACTCATCACTTACATTTATTTGTGTAGCTTCCAATTATACAATTAACACACTTCCTCGATTTAGTAATTAATTACTAGTTGTTAGTTCAATTACAATCCAATTCAACTATGGTAGAAAATATAAGTTAAAATGTGTAAAATTTAAATTTAAACAAATCAAACCTGATTGGATTATCAAATTGGAAAGGTTAACTTAAAAACTAATTACAACTGCCCATACACCCCTCATGAAAGTAGTCACTTAGAAACATGCCCTTACACTAGGATTAAATCATTGTTTCGGCTTTCTTTGTGACAAGAGTGCTGCGAAGCATTTCGGAAAAAGATTTCCCGACGTCCTTCAAGAGACTTTATGACCGATCACAATTCTGTATAGAGTACTATGTTGAAAATTTAATGAAAAGTTTTGTCCCTACTCATTTTTTTCATTAACTCTGTATAGTCAAATCTCTTGAAACTCACCAAAAGAATTGATAGCCAACTCGTAAATGCGAGATCCTTACCTGAAAAAGAACAAAATAAAAAAAGTTTTAATTAATATATTTTTTATGGGCAATCAAACTAAAAGAGTATAATATAAACAACATAACATAAATATAATCTATCGTAAATCTAGAGGTTCCGTCCATGATGACTGCTGAGTAGCTATCATCTAATAATCTTCTGTCGATTTAGGCAAAACAGGTTAGTCATTCTTCACTGGCTGAAAGATAGCTCCAAAGTCTAGTCTCTCAGAGAGTTGACATTTGCCAGAAGAATGTCCCAATGGAATCAACGGTGACGTTTTTAGTCTACATGGCACACAACTAATAGAGCTACTTCAATGTATGAATAACAGTATCTGTAAATTTATGTATGTAGATAATGGCGACAAAGTCATTTTTATCCAGCGTATACTACCTTGATCAAAAAGTTCCCGACCATACCCATCGTGTGGCGCTCCCATTGTTCCGATTTGAGTTCTGTTTTTTTTGTTAAGTTGGTGGGTTGTTGACATTCCCTCTAAATCTTAACGTCATAGCCTGACATTTTCAAAAGTTGCAAAAGTTACGTAGCCAAGAGTACATCTATCTTCGTGTGTGTTGGCGATTTTTTTACAATTTTAGAAATGGATTTAAATTTGCAACAACGAACTTGTATGAGTATTAAATTTTGCGTAAAAAGCGGATTTAATGGTCCGCGAACGTTGGAAATATTGGAAAAGTGTTTCGGCAACGATTCTTTAAAGAAAACGGTCAAAAGTGCTCGTGAGTCAATCGAAGATGATGAACGCAGTGGCAGACCATCGACATCGAAAACCGACGAAAACATTGATAAAGTACGAGTAAAAGAAAGGTTGGTCAATAACCGCAAATTAACCATCAGAGAGATAGCGGAGGACTTGAACATTGCCTATGGATCCGTCCAAGACATTTTGGTTAATGATTTGGGTTTCCGTCGTGTAGCAGCAAAGTTGTTGCCAAAAGACCTCAATTTCATGCAAAAAAGAGATCGTGTTGACGTCGCAAAAGAGATGATTTGCGAGGCTGAATCCGATCCCACATTCATCAAAAAGATCATTACTGGAGACGAGACGTGGGTTTATGAGTACGCCACGCAATCCAGACATCAGGCAAGTGAATGGCCGAGACTAAAAAAACCACGTCGTTTTCAGTCAAAAAAGAAGGCAATGCTCACGGTTTTCATGGATTACAACGATGTAGTGCATCATGAATTTTTGCCAAAAGGCCAGAGAATAAACAAAGAGTATTATTTGTTATTTGGTCGTTATGAGACGTTTGCATGAAGCAATTCGCCGAAAGATACCAGAATTGTGGGCAGAAAACTCGTGGATTTTGCACCATGATAACGCACCGTCGCACAGTGCCATCATTATTCGTAATTTCTTGACGGAAACCTGATTTGGCTCTCTGCGACTTCCTTCTGTTCAATCGAGTTAAAAAACCACTACGGGGAACGCGTTTCAGCAGCCGAGAGGAAGTAATGGAAAAATCGCAGGAAGCACCGATGGACATACCGAAAACTGAATATAAAAATTGTTTCAAGGATTGGATCAAGCGCTCGCATAGGCGTGTTGCAGTTGATGGGGATTACTTTGAAGGGGAAAATATAGATTTAGATAAATAAACTTTTATTTTGAAATTTCTGAATACATTCTGGGAACATTTTGTAGGTAGTATACTATGGACGTATGAAAGAAAGCCTTTGCGCTTCAAAGATACTCCAAAAACTTAAAAATTTCCTTTCTCAGTTCGAGATGGAAGATAAGCTGGATAAAAATACATGCATAAACTATGCACGAGTATATCAAGATTTGTTAGAGCCGACGAAGCCTGTCCAAAGAACGACATCAAGACCGTACAATTTTGGCGGACTACTCGAGAATAAAAGCCTCAAAAAACCGATACATTATTTCAGAGAGGCAATTCCGGAGCATGGTAAGAAACTTAACATTGAAGGTCCCAGCGTGAGGCTGAAATAAACATCGGTGTAATAAACCATGAAAAATACGCGCAAATGAAACAAACAGCAGAGGAGCCATAAAATAAGGCACTGAAATGTAAAACTAAATTAATGATCGAAAAGAACTGAGTTATTGTATGTATATGTAGTGTCTCATCACAAGGAAATCGAACCCCCTCTCCCCCCCCCCCCCAACCGGTCAAAAAAAATCGCTGGATTATACAAAGCTTTCGAAAAAAAAAATTCACACACATAATCTTTTTATCAACTACTTTCAGCTCGCATGTTTCGAGTCCAAGGTAGCCCAAAAGTCATCATCATGTCGAAAGTTGCTCTCTGAGATGGCATGTTACTAGAACATACATATGTACAGTGCCGGCAAAAAGTTTGGAAACATAGTCTATAGATCCACAATTTCGGTTCTACCAAATAATCCTTTATACTTTCATCCTTAGACTTGGCATAAAAGCATAAAGATCCATTTACATATTTCCTATCAACGCTTAAATAACAAAATATTCTTTTTAGAAGTTTTTTTTTCGCTCGGAGTTGTCTTTTTACGTATTCCCACAAGTGTTCTATTGGATTAAGATCCGGGGATTGAGATGGCTATTTTTTCTTTCCTATTGGAAACAATCTTTTACCAACTTAGAAAAATGCTTACAATCGTTGTCTTGTTGAAAAATCCACCTAAGCGGCATTTCTTCTTCAGCATATGGAAGCATAAAGTTTTGCAGTATTTCCACGTAATGAAATATGCGAAAAATTGTTCCTAGTCCAGATCGTGAAAAACATGCTCACCCCACCCTATCACCGGGACTACACCGTGCTTTACGGTTGGTAATTGCTACATTTACATTGTATCTTTTACCCTGTGGTCGTCTCACGTAATGTTTTCCATCGCTTGTAAATAGTAGGAATTTACGAGTACATTCGTCACCCAACAAGACTGTATTCAATTTCCCTGGAGTCCAAAAAACATGCTCTTTTTAATAATTGAGCCTCTTTTGATAAAAGTGGCTTCTTCAATGGAGATCTTCCGGAAAAGCCACTTTCCCTCAACCTATTCCTAATTGTACGATCGGTGACTTCTGTAATACCCCTCTCCCTCAATTCGACGTTGATTTCAGTTGCCGTTTTTGTTAAATTTTGCTTCGACATCCTCTGAACTATATGATCGGTGGAGGTTGTTGCTTTTCTCGGCCTACCTGATGTAGATGCACACTTGACTGTCCCTCGCTGGTGAAAATTTTTTAATATCCTTGAAACTGTCCGTCTCTCTGTATTTGCTTTGTCCCATTATTATCCAGCGAAACCATTTTTTCCTTCAAATCTACGTTTCACTTCGGCATTCTGTTCTTTAGTTTTTTTTTAAAAAATAAGTCTAGCTCAGGTTCAAAATGAACGCTTACAGAACAGATAATTTCCATTTCTTAACTTTATCACGAACGGTCCGAATTGGAATTTTGGCCGCAAATACTGTTATGTTCCCATATTTTTTTCCGCGAGTGTTACTTAATACAGTGCATAAAATTGAACTGATTTTTCCCAGCGTACCAAATAGCAATAGCTTTTCTAAGAATGATTAAAAAATGTGATGGCATATCTCTATACGAAATCTCAAAGCTAAAGATTGAATAAATTTTATGATAGAGCTAAAATTCTAAGTTTCCTTAACATGTTTCGAAACTGTTTTCCAGTACTGTATGTTACAATAGTCAGACAACTATCGATCGCAACTCTTCAATGTTTTCGACAAATAATCGATCGGCAGTTTTGGTTCAATGTGAATTTCGTCTATGATTTCATGAACGTGTGACACAAATTTGCTCAACACGGGGGACAGTTGCAAACGAAGCCGGATCCGTAACGGCCTTTCAGTCGAGAATATCGCTGTTGTTGTTACAATAGAAATGTTCAAGAGAAACCTCAAACATCAATCAGACGTTGGGCTATGCGGTCCGGTATTATTAGATGACCTATACGGTGCATTTTTGATGAAGAACATGAAGATGTTACCGTACAAAGTGCAAGCACTACATCAGCTATTGCATGTAGACTTCTAATCGCGTGAATTCGACAGCGAAAAGCATGATTTTCCACTGAAAATCATCATTACCGACAAGCCGCATTTCCACCTATGAAATTACATGAATAAGTAAAATTATCACTTTTAGAACACTGAAAATTAGCATTATTCAGGAAGAGCTATTATTTCCTCTCAAAAACACTGTTTTCGATGATGGCATCGGCAAAACCAGCACAGAATCATGATAAAGGACTTCAACAAAAACTTCAGCTCCAGCGGGATGTTACAACCGCACACACAAGAAGATAAATGTTTACCGTCACTAAATCCCACATTTTAGCGATTTGCTCTGGGGCTCGAAAAATCGCCCGATTTGACCATTCAAAATCGCGGGTCTATATGAAAATACTCGACAGGAAGAAGACAATTTTGCACCAGAAGTTTTGAGAAAAACCATTAAAAACTCTGTGGAACAAACCCGAATGTGAATTAATCCTGGCAGCCACATGACCGATGTTATCTTTATGGATATATGGTAGTTCTGCCACCTAGTTGAAAACGTCAGGTAAAACTGAGTCTCCAAAGATGTCACCTCACGAATGCCAAGAAACTTCGCTTTGGAAGCTTCGTGCCCAGAATTTAAGTGGTTGCAAGATGACAGTGTCTCGAGAAAAGACCTCCAATGATTTGGAAAGCTGTTCCACATAAAATTATAAAATTGGTTGGAACTCACCTCTTATTTAACTTTACTTTACTAATTTATAAAAGCGCTGCCGGTAACTCTCCATGGTGACAGTGTCCTATCGTGTATAACATTTTAAGAATTGTTTCAGCGAATTAATAATAGTGATGCTGATGAAATCAGCTCTTTCCACATAGGTCCACTAGTTGCTCGTATAAAAATGACTTCAGAATTGGATCGAGACGAAAGAACAATGTTTTTTCTATTTGGTGTTTGAAATATAGAAGAACATTATCGCTTCCGATGTTACACCCTTTCAATAAAATCACAAATAAAAAATTGCCATAAAAGAAGATGGAACACACAACACACCCTACCTGTGACCATTAACATCTATCAAATCAAATTTATTTCAATCACAGGTCATCGAGAAATTTTCATTTCAATTATCAGCGTCTGATACAAGTTTATATCTTTCGCAAAAAATAATTTAAAATAACAACATTTACCTAATTAATTAAAATTGAAAAAAAAAACCTATAAAAAAGTGACAAGTCAAGCCGACATATTTGCGTTACAAAATGTTACAACCACAAGACCTAATGATAAATTTGCAACATTGTTGCAACGTTTGTATTGAAACTAATCCGATTCGGTTATTGATTACAATATATCCGGTATCCCGTAGGGTTATTTTTGTCGCTATAAGCTTCCGGTTGTTCTGTTCTTTACACGTGACACAGTAGCTGTTTCGATGATATTCGAGTACTCGTATTCGTATATAAGTAAAGAAAATTACCAGGTGTTATATGAAAGGAAAGGAAAAAGGAATGTCATCAGCTATCAACAGCCCACCATGGAATACTTCCATAGAGGAAAAATGAGATAAATAATTATCTTTAACGAAAAAAAGAAAAAAAAAAAATTCACTATGTTTACAATGTTACTCGAGCGTAATTACCTCTACTTGTCACCTTTAAATACCACGTAACCTTACCACAGTAATATAAGCGAGAAGACCAACTTTGTCAATAGATTCAACCCACTTTTCTGGTACAACATTGTTCCCTCCAAGAACAATCTCAGCGTTTTCAACAATGCCAGTGTCATTAAAAAACTTCCTCAATCACTGCTGACAACGGTGTTGAAGACCATGTAGCCGGGTAATATTTTTTTTTATTTTTTTTTATGCAATTTCATGTTAAAAATTGTTATTGCCCAACGAGTCTACATTTGGGAGATACGAGTAAGTTACTCGTTTTCGTGGTAGTCATACCTGAGATACTTTTTTTTTGTTAAATACCTGGTGTCCTCCTTTCGGTTGCCATTTTAGTACCACCCACTCACTAAAGCAGCCAGGTTTCTTCTTTTCCTTTTGTTTTCGTGTTTTTTTTTTTTTTTTTTAGTGAGAAACCGTTCTTGTTTTGCTAATTTGCAAAATTCATTGAACCCCTGTAATTTCACATTAGAGTGCGGATCAGTGTTGCCAGCATGTTTCGATTGGATATTAACTTCTGTTTTGAAGAGTGTTTGTCGTTAGATGGTTTTAAGGGACCAAACGATGCAATATCTTTTGAAAAGACAAGGCAATCCATGATAACCACGTTGGAATGAAAATATACATTTATCCAGAATCTAAGTGCGTATCCAGTATTTCAAAGTGAAGCTAGTTAATGCCAAACAGCTGATTGAAGCATCATTCAAAATGCTACCCTATGAAAAACCGGCAACACCGATTCATAGCACAAGTAGAAATGGAAAATAAAAGGAAAATACTAAAAGACAGAAAGGAAGGCAAAATAATCACAAAATAATCCGCTCCAATGACTAGGAGAAGAAAGAGAATGGAGTGAAATTATGAAATGAAGTGTTCTGTTAATGTCGATGCACTCTCAGCTCCCTCTATATGAATAAGAGTGCTAGTCTATATGAATACGTGTCCGGATCTAGATGCAATCGACCCGGATCAATAGACGCTTTTGTTTTTCGCCTCATTCCATCGAACCAGAGGATGGGGGTGGTTGGGGCTTAGTATTATTGCTACTGGTGGTGTTGAAAAGTTCATATTCTGATAAGTCGTTTAAATTTTCAACCGAGGCCAGGAAGTCGATGCAACTGAAAGGGGCTTAAGTGGAAGGAGTGAATGGGAAGGATTGAGTGAGAACTGGGAGAACTGGGAGACCTGGGACTGCGCAAACTTTTTTTTCACTAGGGTAAACGACAAACTAATGAGGGAAATCGGTTTAAAAACCAATTGAAAAGTTGTTTTCTTGTTTTTTTATTCTTTTTATTTTTTAACGACATAACAGCAGAGGAGAACCGAGGTACATAATAGGTTGTCCTAATTTGTTGCCATTGACGTTGTCGTTTGCTATTGAAGAGGAAATGGTTAACATCAAGTGGAGGGAGCTTTTGCAATTCCTGGAATATAATGATATGCATATAGGGATTTGAGAGCAATTATGACGTTATAACAAGTGTAAATCTAGAGAAGTGTCCTTTTCATAAGAAAATGTCAATAAACAAAATATATTTGGTTCGAATTTTAACAATAAAAAAGGAGACACATTTAGGACAAAATGCCTTTGTCAACACAAAGGAGAAGGAATCTGTCGAATTATGGACCTCAAGTCTTTGTTCGATATGGATGGAGTTGCAATTGTCAAGAGAGTGACATACTCGTATAGAGGACTTGTATTGTATATTGTATTGGAAGAGTTTGCATTTTGGTGCACTTTTCTTAAGGATAAGATCATTTGGCTAATAAAAATAACATTGTAGCAACTTTTCCCCTAGTTTTGCAATGTCAGTTTCTTACAAAATGTTGTCGACAGAAATTTGGAAAAGGCTAGAGAAGACAAAGGTTTTTCACTTGAATTTAAAATTTATTAATTTTTATTTTGGAATATTTTGGCGGTAAACAAGACCATGTAAACTTCGACTGTTCTTCCAATTTTTGTCATTGCAAAATGGGCAATATTTTATTCTAGAGATCAAGCCACAAATCAGTTCCAAACTTGTAGGAGCAAGAACACAACCGTTCTGTTTTACTTCTTTGTTGCAGTACCTCATTTTTTGTATTTTCCAAAAACACGTTGACGTTTTAACACTTTTGCATAGCAAAATGTAAAGTCGAAGGATCTTCATCAGGACTAAAGCCACTAGAAGAACTTCTGTCTGGGAGTGCTATAACAACCTCCTCCATAAAATAACTTCAAAACTGAACTAATGGAAGATCAGAAAAATATCTGGAGGCTCTTTTTTCGAAGTGCTCTTGAGAAAAATGAACTATCCTCCATCAAACACAATTTTGTTACCAGAATAAAAGTTAACTGGGCTATAGACGACATTGATTCATTTAAGTCTCCGGGAACCTATGGCTTAAGATCATTATAAATGGCTGTCCGAACTTTTATCCCAATACACCCATCTACTTCAGAGCATATATCCAAGCTTGCTCTCGACTTGGCTATATGCATACTTGGACAAAATCAGTATAAAGCGTCCTGCATTCAATAGTATTGAATTTCAATCGATATTGTGGATATCTTCAACAAAGCAAAGGCTATAACAGCAGCACTATCAAGTCTTGGAGTTAAAGCTCCTTTAAGCGTGTTCATAAACCAACTCCTTACAAGAAGAATTTATAAGCATAGATCGTTAGCTCGGAGATATAACAGTCGAGGCACACCGCAAGGTGAATTTCTCTCTCTCCTTCTATAGAACATGGTAGTCAAAGAACTACTTAAAGTTCTAGAAAAAGAACGCTGTAAGATGAGTTGAGGTTAAATGGATGACCTTACCGTGGATATTACTGGCAAACACGCGAATAAAAACGGATCGGCCATTTGTATGAGGAAGTATAAAATTCCTACCACTCTACTGGACAGGTAACATTTCTGGGGACGATACATCTAGCAACGCGATAGCAAGAATGAGGACTACAATCTCAAATTACTTATTGGCTTTACTCTTCAGAATCGTGCGAAGATCAGCCTACCTGTGTATCAGAAGTGCTCCCAGATCTACAACCACTGCTGCACAAAACATTAATATTGCGAGAAGCAGCTGTTGACTAGCTTCGTCAGTCCTCCTTCCTAAAATCAAATAAGACCATCAAATAAGAATTGTCCACAATATCATTCTTTGCCTATCTTTAAAAAAGAAATCAGTGCTGAAATCTCTAGCAGGAAAGTTTGGACGGGCAATCTCCATCCATCAGACAAATCCAAATATCCAAGGGTGTTTTTTTTTTTTAGAAGTTTAGTTTTTAAACTGGCAACACTGTTTCTATACATCGTCAATTTGACAGCTGAAAATTGATTTGTGGTTAGTACATTTTGCCATTTTATGGTGAATAGATTAACGCCAAAACAACGCGTGCAAATTGTGCAAACTTATTTTGAAAACCATGGTTCGGTTCGCCAAATTTATCGTGCGCTACGTCCATTTTACGGTCGACATAATCGTCCATCTGAGCAAGTTCTTCGGAACACGATGACTCATTTTCGCACCACGTACACTCTAGTGGATAATACGCATCCCCAAAGACGACAAACAGTGCGAACAGAAGAAATTATTGCTGATGTGGAGCGCAGTGATGGCGTTTCGCCATCACGCACAGCAATTGGAGCTACCCCCATCCACTTTGTGGAAGATTTTACGGAGAGATCTTGGCTTAAAAGCTCATAAGATCCAGCTTGTGCAAGTGACTATTATACGCGTCGTAGGTTCGGGCTGAAAACATGATTCAGCTTGATCCTCATTTTCAACGCAAAATTTTCTTCTCCGATGAGACCCATTTTCGGTTAAATGGGTACGTAAACAAGCAAAATTGTCGAATTTAGAGTGGAGAAAACTCAGAAGCCTTTGTCGAGACGACCTTACAACCATTAAAGCTAAATGTTTGGTGAGCTTCTTTCACTTTCACTAAAATCCTGAACTAATAAGTCCTAAATTCGGTTATGACAGTCAAAGGCAGTAAAAACCTCTCGTCTGTTTCTCAACAAGATGGCCAAGCTGGACATCGAGATATTCAGAGAAAATACAAGACTAACCAGACAAATTTGACTCAAGCTATATTAAAGACGTACAATGGTTACAGGCGACTGATTAATTGCCCTTTGATCGGTTTTTGCAGGAGTTCTCCTTCATCTAAGTCTTCAAAAATCTTGAAAATCATTTCGACATAAACGTCAAAGTAATTCTGATAGATCCAGATGCTCGTAACCTTCTGGTCTCCACTTCTTAAGTGTGCGGACATTGAGACCCTGCGAAATCACAATTCTTTTCTTATTCTTAATCCCCTCAAGGGATATAGAAGAAACCAAAGGGCTTTTGTTATCTATTGGGACCTGCAAATTCAGCTACAAATCTAAATCATTGTGGTTGGCAAATAACATATCGTTTCGCATGGAATGGCCATAGCTCAAGTAACTAAGACTTGCACTCACATTTAACAGAGAGTTTTGTAACTGGGAAAACTGCTACGAACCACATATGGAGAAGTCTCATGTCCATGAAATTATTTCATCGATCCTCCAAATTTTAAGTGTTCAATGCTCCAGTAAACTTCTGCATTTGCTTGCTAAGCCAAGTATTTGGATATAAGTATCTGGAAAGCTGAGGTTTACTTTTTTAAGAACAAACTGACCGTCTGCAGTGTTAGATGCCTAACCAATAGACGGATAGGTTTCTTATTGTAGTGCATTAAGGCAAAGGCGACAACAACAACTATTACAACCACGTATTGGTGAGACAACAGTCGCAAAGTTGGTTTTGAAAACCAAAATTAAAATAATAATTTTTAGTATTAGGTGCGCAACTAAGTTATTTTGATGAAAATGCAACCTTATTGCGGAAAAATGGTAGCAAATGAATCATTCAAAGTACTGTCCATGGCTAGCTACAACTTTTTCCCATCTTCCTGGCAGAGCTCGAATACCATTACCGTAAAAGTCTTCGTCTTTTAAGGCTATCCACGAATCAAGCCATTTTTTCATATATTCATATGAGCGGAACTGCTGAGCAGCCAGACCAAGTTACAATCGGACGGCGCAATATCTGGAGAATATAGCGGGTGGAGAAGGACTTCCGATTTGAGCGTTTCTAGGTAGGTTCTAACGAGTTTAGCAACGTGAGGCCGAGCGTTTTCATGCTGTAGAATTACTTTTTCGTGCCTCTGTTCGTATTGTGGCCGTGTTTCGCGCAGTGCTCACCTCAATCACATCAATCATTGAAGTCGATATCGTTCCCCAGTGATGGGTTTGGATTTCAACACGTCGCCCTAGTGACACAAGAACTTAACTACATTTTTTCGATTTTGGACTGGGTATGACACCTTTCTTAGAATATAGCATTCTATGTAACAAAAAATTGTACCTTTAAGTGAAGTGTTAGCACTTGCCGCATCAGTATTCACTGAACTCATAAAAATGAAAAATAGTACAATAAATAAAAATTACAAAATCGTCTCTCCTGAAAACTAGCAAATATTGACATACGTTTTTGTGTCACTAAGGCGACGAACAGTTCATAATAAATAACACCGACCTGGTCTCACCAAATACACAGCATAACCTTCGCAGCGTGAATATTCGACCGAGCCGACGACGTAAAAGCATGACCGGGCAGTCCCCATGACTTTCTTCTCTTTGAGTTGCTGTAATGCATTCATTTTCCATCACCAGTCACGATGCGATGAAGAAAACAGGCGAAAAAACGACGTTCAACGTCCCTTGGTTTCAAATCAGAAGCAACCCAAGCTCCTTGCTTTTGAAACAAACCATCATGCTGAAGCAAGCTGTTCTTGCGTTTGGCACGGATCCTCATCGAGCAATGCCTCCAATTCATCGTCTCTGAAGGATTTTGGATTCCCTCACGCCGACGGTCGTCAATATCGAAACCACCGTCTCTGAAGCGACAGAACCAATCACGGCACTTAGAGCAGGATCTCCGTGTACTTTTTGAAGCTCTCGATGCGATTCAGTCGCCGTTTTCTTCGAATGAAAGAAGAAAATCAACTCTTCCCGTAAACGACGATTATTTAACAAAAAAATCAGACATTTTGACACACCCAAAAGTATATGACGACAAAGCAAAATCACTAATGTGACAAAACGGTTTGTTTGCCATATGTCTAAGCTTGGTTCATGACGTTTTGGATATGTCAAAATCGACCGGCACTTACTGCTAGAGCCATCTATTGACCATAGAACTTAACACATTGGCTGAAAAGTCCGTGCCGTTTCTAAGAGAGGGCACCACTTGAATTAAATCCATACCATTTTCAGTTAGTACCAACCTTCAAAAGATACGTGTATAAATTTGACAGCTGTCGGACGATTAGTTCTCGAGATATAGCGTTGTGAGTGAAGGAACTTTTGTTATTGTGAAAAAAATGGATTCAAAGCAATTTCGTGTGTTGATTTATCATTGCTTTTTGATGGTAAAAAATGCAGCCGATGCAAAGAAATGGCTTAATAAGTGTTACCCGGACTCTGCACCTTGCGAACGACCCATTCGCAAGTGGATTGAAAAATTTAAAAGTGGTCATACAAGCACCGAAGATGATGCACGCAGTGAACGTCCAAAAGAGGCTGTTTCAGATGAAAACATCAAAAAAGTCCACAAAATGATTACGAATGACCGTAAAGTGAAGTTGATCGAGATAGCTGAGGCTCTGAAGATATCAAAAGAGCGTGTTGGATATATCATACACGAATATTTGGACATGCGAAAGCTCTCTTCAAAGTGGGTGCAAACAGCAACGTGTTGATGATTCAGAGGAGTGTTTAAAGCTGTTCAACCGCAATAAAGCCGAATTTTTGCGTCAATGGATGAAACTTGGCTCCATCACTTCACACCAGAGTCAAGTCTCCGAAAGGGGCGGACTATCAACAGCGACTATTACATTGCGTTGTTGGAGCGTTTGAAGGACGAAATCGCAGAAAAACGGCCGCATTTGAAGAAAAAGAAAGTGCTGTTTCATCAAGACAATGCACCGTGTCACAAGTCGATGAAAACGATGGCAAAATTGAATGAATTCGGCTACGAATTGCTTCCCCACCCACCGTATTCTCCAGATTTGGCCCCCAATGACTATTTCCTGTTCGCAGACCTCAAAAGAACGCTCGCCAGAAAGAGATTTAAGACCGAGAAGCCGAAACAGACGCCTATTTTGTGGCTAAACCGAAATCGTACTACAAAACTGGTATCGAAAGATTGAAAAATCGTTTCAATCAGTGTATCGCCCTCGAAGGCAACTACATTGATAAATAAAGTTGAATTTTGCAAAAATTTTGTGTTTTACTACAAAACGGCACGGACTTTTCAGCCAATGTGTTAGGTGCGTACCTAATATTTTTCGACAGGGTACTGTCCAAAGCCCCTTGCTTTTATTGATGCTGCACATCAAGGAATCCAGAATTACTTTTTCCCTTTCCAAATAAAGGCGCTAAAGAAAGTAGTCGTACAAGGTCGAATAATTCCAATGCCGTTTTTGCCGAGCTGGCAACTCTAGATATCTACTTACTTGTATGGGCGCAGTTGAAAACGATCAGGAAAACTGCGAAGATTGTGTTTTAGTTAAAGTTGCGGGAAAGCGGTTCTATGGGAATGCCACTTCAAATCAAAGATTTGTTTTACTTGAGAGCCACGAGCCACAGTTTTCAACGATGTGTTGTAAGGAACAAAACTGTTATACAATATGTAGTAACAGGATAGAGCACCAAAACATGGTATAGAATTTCCTGAAAATCCGCTTAAAGCGATATATGTTTTGCAAGTCATCCATCTGCTCTCCTAAAGACGAGACAAGGATTTTTTTTTAATTTATAATTTTTTATTATATTTTTATATTTTCGTATATGCGCTTGTAAATTTACTTGTACTTTAATTTTAAACAACATAACGACAAATCAACAAAGAAACAGACAACACATCTTCAACAAGTGCCTCAACAATAAGACGTGCAAACAAATTCAATTTATTTCTTGTTGGAGGGAAAAAGCTATTTCAAAAACTTCACATCATTTCATCAGGGGACAAACTTTCAACTCCACTCGTATCCTGACAACGTCATTTCGGAAAAGTTTCTTCTAAAGTATAAGAGTACCTTGACCTTGCCACACTCACTCGTATTCGACTTTCATTTATTCATTCATTCAACAAGTTGTGTTTTCATTTCATTCGCATTAAAACGGAAAGAAGCAACCAAAACAAAAGACACGTTCTTTTCACTTAATTCAAACTTTAATTCAAAACACTTAACAAACTTTTAAGGCTTAAAAGTTATTAAAACGAAAAAAATTTAATAAATAAATAAAAACAGCAGATGTACTCGAAAGATTCATTCTAGCTGTGCAAATGCTCTTATTGCATAGCATTAACAGAAAATTAGACTTTTGTCAGCATAACCCAGAGATCATGACACTAAAGTTGTCGACCAAAAATGTCTAAAGAGTATTACAGGGCTGTAAGTTTGTATTGGAACAATAAAATTCGGACCAGCAACTCGAATATGTTCCCGCCAATAAATAAAATATTTCATGAGAAAGATCAAAATGACCTTCCATGGCTACAATAAACCGAACCACGGACAATAAAGAAATGCTGCTAACAGCAGGCATATATGTATAGTCCTTTCCAAAATACACAGGACTTTTCAAAAATTTGTATTTCTATTGCAGACATCAAAAAGGTAAATCCTTCATTGATGTACTGTCAAAATTTCATGACATTTGGACGAATAGAAGCTGTCATCTATGTTTGTGTCATCGGCATAAAAATGTGCATCGACCAAAAACCGCTCAGAATTCAACATTCGAAGGACATCATCAAGGAGGCCAACAAGAACAAAAACTTCGTTTACTACTTTGTGTCTGGTGACGAAACATGGTGTTTTCAAATATGATCCAGAAACCAAGCGCCAAAGTGTCAAGTAGAAAGCGCCAGATAAGCCAAAACTCAAAAATTCTCGTTTGGAGAAGTCAAAAGTGAAGACAATTTTGATTTGTTTTACGATTCTATCTTGGTGTTTGAAGCATTTGGTTCATCGTATTCATCGTATTCAGCCAGAATATCGCGCAGAAGGAAGTTGGCGTTTGTTGCACGATATTACGCCATTTCAACGATTGACACTTGTGACCGATTTTTTGACTAAAAATCACATTTTAATTGTCAACCACTCGTGGTATTCGCCTGATTGGGCCCCGTGCGACTTTTACTTCTTCGGAGAAATGCATTTGTCAATGAAAGGAAAGGGTTGTGTGCACGCAGAAACCATCCAAAAGGCTTATATCTCCCCATCCAGAAGGACATCCCGGACGACGATCTAAATCACTCGTTCGACATGTCTTTAGACCGTGCAAATCGCTGTATTGAGTCGGAAGGGTACTTGTATGAAAAAAATAAATCGGTTTTGCCAAGAAAAACCTTTTTGTTATCTCTATTTTTAAAAAGTCTGTTTACTTTAGAACGCACCTTGTAAATCCAGGAGAAGCTATCCGCAAAATTCGCAAGAGAAGGTACGAGCGATTTTCGAGTAAGTTTAGAACGAGAATGATGTTATTAGCCCACACCACGACATAGAACATCAGGTCCTTTTGCACCATTTCTACCTTCGAAATGATATAGAGCACTGGCTGTTCGAGAGCTCAGGGTTCACTGAGTTCAATGACGAAAATATGGCAAATAATTTCATTGTCGACGAGAAGGAACTACATACCCCCGTTAATTTCGAAGGAAGAACTCCAAATTTGTGAGCAGTAGGACATTAATGGGAACCGATGGCATACCGAACCATGTGCTACGATGTCTCCCGCTAGAAGCGGTGGGGCATTTACACCACCCTGTGTGTAACAAAGACATAGATGTTGTTCTGTTTTAACCAGAGCCAAAGGAGCTTTTGCCATTACAAAGAAACTGTTTTATAGCAACTGGATGCGAGAGTGAATGTTATCTGCTACATGGCCCTTATACGGCCTATGCTTGTATTTGAATGTCCCGTGTGATTCAACGTGAGAGCCAGTTTAATGGAAAAGGTTCTGGTGAACAGAGCACCAGAGTGAGTGTACATAAAATATTATCCTAACGAGGTTTTGTACAACAGGGCGAACTTAATAAGAGTGGAAAATTTCGTCATTAAGCTGACTCGAAGGCACATTGCTAGAGCAATGACCTCGACGAACAACCTGATCCATGGAGCTTATTACTTCAATAATCTTTATCACGTGAATGTGCGGTTTAACGGGTTCATTCCCACAGAGCCGTTACTCTATTTTGATAAGAAAGGACTGATCCAGGACAAATTGGCGGTTCCGCTAATTTTCCACGTCGATGAATACAGACGGCTCAACTACGGCAGACCTTTCGCACATGGCAGTGCGAAGCGTCTCCCATTCAGCAGGGCGTTTGCTCGGCAGCACCAAGAATTTTGATGTCTTAGGGAAGTGGAAGAAACTCCTTTTTTAGCATATTTTTCTAGCTTATAAGTGTAAAGGAATTCTATATAATAAAAATTCATTTAAAATGAAAATGAAATGAATGTGCAAATACAGCTGAGGTTTTTCCTTGCAACGGCTCTAAATTAAGCTCAAGAACGCAGTTGATGAATTCAAAAATATCTCTCATTTATCAACTAACAACAGTGACAGACATGGCCTTTAGATAGTTTTCAAATATTTGTTATCATATATATTTGTATGTATTTTGTAGAACTGCCATCCATTCTAGCCAAAATCTTTGAAAACTTTTGGTTTGCTGTCAAATCTATGAATTCATGAAACAAATTAAGGAGGTCCTGTGAGAGATTACAGTGAAGGAAATGTAATGGAAGATCGCAAATTTAATCTTGGAAATACATATTGAGTTTTGAATAGTGGGATTCTTGTTTATGATAAATTGCTTGCTCGGCTTGCCTTCTTGTGAATATTTCTGGAAATTGTACAAATCCCTGAAAGTGCGAGCGATTCAACTATGAGTACTTTCGGCTATTGTAATGTAACATCTAAAGATATGATTTCAATGGCAATGATTTCCGTAGCAATTATTTATGCGTGAGATGGGGTTAAAAACGCGCGCTGTTTTGCCAACTATGCCTTTGGTACTATTCACAAATTATTTTGTATAAAATCCCGAGGACCTGCAACATCTTAGGATAAAGCGAAGATATTGAAGATATTGTCGTGAAAGTGGAATATCCGTTAAGAAAGCAAGGTCAACCGAATGCTTATATTCGGTGTCATCAAAAATGTTGCGTAATGTCTAGATCTCCTCAAGCGATGTAAGAAATATTTCACCCCCTCTGATCTGGCCTCAAGGCATTTATCCGCCCGAAATTGGAGTACAATACCCACATCTGGTCAGGTGGTCCTAAAACATCTCTGCACCTGCTAGATAGGATTCAAGGCCGTGCGATAAAACTCATAGGTGATACTAATATCACTCAAACAATGGACACTCCCGAACACCGACGTAATGTCCCGTGTCTCACTCTGTTTTATCGCTATTTCCACCATCAGCGCTCGATAGAAATCGCCAGTAGCATTCCGCCTCTTCAAACTTTTAACCGTAACACCTGTCTCGCTATGAATGCTCATCATACCTTCAAGCCCACTTTCGGATATACTCTAAAATAACGTGATTCGTTCATAAGCCGTACAACTTGCTTATGGAATGCCCTGCCTAGCTCTTTATTTCCTAGTCATTATAACCCTCAAACATTTAAAACCAACGTTCACCGGTATCTCTCTTCCTATCCTCCCTGATTATCCTTCGCCCGCGCTGTGTGCCAGCATTTTAAGGGTACTTAAATCCCTTGAGCGCGCGCAAATTATAAAAAAAAAAATGCTTAGATATTATGGACAAAGCAGCGACTTAGATAACGGCATGACAAATACAAACAATTTGTCGAATTTGTCTTTTCACAGGCAAAAACATCAAAACATCAGAACAAGTGTCTGATAAACTTCCAAATTAGACACAGGAGAGACGTGGAGATGGGAAAAGGCCAGCAACTTTCAAATGATGCATTTAATCAGTTCAAGGATTCTACAACACCGTAAGTATATGGAAATATTAAATTGGCCAGCTAAAGAATCCACAGGTCGAAAATTATAATCTCTCTTGAAAATAATAGTTTTGACTGCCAGACATTAATGGAAAATACTAAAATATCCAGACCTTGCATTCTGAGTACTCTTGAGAATTGTCAGAGTCAAAGATTTCAGCAGACGTTGTCTTGTGTAGACTACACAGGTAAGGCAGACAAGTGACAGCACACGCAGACTGCGTTGCTCGTCTTTGTCATATTGTATTCAGAAAGAGGGACCTACCGAATGCTGGGAAAGAGAGAGAGCGATTTCATTTTTGAACAGAAAATGTCATAGTAGTCGACGAACTTAAGTGCTGCATCACGCCATCACCAGAATGCTGCATACGTTCCTAAGCTTCACTAGCTTCTTTCTATTTTTTTTATGTTCGGTTCGATAGTTCTAGGCAGACTAGGGTTCCAACTTCATTGTGCAATTTTGTTCAGAATAGATATGGTTCAGATCATGTGATTGGAAGATAGGTGGCGCTACTGAGCCAAAATGAGTGGTACCATCATTTAGTATAACCTCTTTTAGCCCTCCTCTGAAAATTTGTTGACAATCCGACGCTTAGTTTTGTTTTGACACCTTTCCGGCCGAGGGCACGGTCTTCGCTTTCTTTGGAACACGTTCACCGGGTAATACCCATTGTTTCGATTGTTCTTTGGTCTCTGGTGTGCAGCAGTGAATCCATGTCTCATCGACGGCCACGAAATGATGTAGAAACTCCTCCGGATTTCGATTAAACGGGACCAAGCATTTAAGTTTGAAGTTTTCCCTTGTTCTCCGGTGTGAGCAAACGCGGCACCCATCGCGCGGACAGCTTGCTCATGTCCAAAATCTCATGTAGGATATGGCTAACGCGTTCAGTTAAGATGCCTGTTATCTTAGGCAACTTGCGAATTTTCACTCGTCGGTCCACCAATACAAGATCGTGGATTTCTCCTGTGGTAACGCGGTTCATCAAAAACCGATGTGCGGCGACGGCGAATCTCTGCGAACCAATGGTAAACGGTTGTACGGGAACGTGAATGGGTCCAATACACACTATCGAGAATGGGCATGATTTCCTCGCAGGTTTTGCCACTCAAAAACAAGAATCGGATCACGGAGCGATACTGCTCTTTTTCCATCGTCGCAAAAAACACTAACCGATGTTTTGAAATGGGTGTCAAGACAAATCTAAGCGTCGGATTGTCACCAAATTTTGACAGGCAGGCTAAAAGACGTTACAGTAAATAATGCTACACTCATTTTGGCTCAGTAACGTCACCTATCTTCCAATCCGGGTACTCATCAAACAGCCCTCGTATATTTCTAACAGGATTAGGGCCGGGATACGGGTTCTTTCTATTCGCCATCTCTATCGCCTAGCTTTTATACAATTGAGCAATCAAAGGTTCCTCAGAAGTTGATGTCGAAATAGTTGTAGAAATTTCGTTGTGCGGCATGATGTTGACTAATATTACAAAGACTGGTTTATGTGAGTGATCGCTACGATTATTGGCTGTGAACAAAAATGCTGCGAAAGTACTGTTGCGCAAAACGATCTGCAAATATCATAATTGAATGTTTTTACAAAAACTTGTAATTTCGCCAAGCTCGCGCAGCACACTTGTTTAGCTTTGGTTTGACAGCTGGGTTAGGTGATTTCTATTTGACGACCCTTTCAGTGCATTCAGCAGATGCAGACGAGCTTTTCAGCAATGGGGTCAAGAAGAGAAAAGGAAACCAACAGCAAGAAAAAGTCAACGCTGTTTCCTGTAACGTACAACTTCTCCAAATAGAAGCGGTTTGTGAGTGTGTGGTGGATTTCAGCGGTAAAAAGGTAGCAAAACAAAGGAAGCAGATAATTTTTAAAGGAAAAAAACAGCAAGTGTGGAAAAATGGATTTAAAAGGGGCAGGCAAATTGGAGAACGGGCAAGACTTTAAGGAGGACAGAAAACTGCCCTGGTTAATTCATAAAAACAAAACAAAAGTTTAAAAATAAAAAGCTTATCCTCTCGGGAACTAGAATTTTTGTCAGTTTTATTTATAAATTTAATTCGTTGTTTTGCGGAGCGACATTTTTGGGTCGCTTACTTAGTACGAAACAAACAAATCTATCGGAACTGGTGCTTAAATCACTTTGTTCATAGTCATAAGTCTCTTATGAGTTTCTAAACACAGAAACCCATAAATGATTTTCTAAATGGATAAGGCGTCTAAGAAATATGTAATCTAAAACAATTCAGTACGAGTACAATGCTTTCTATGATATAGTGCCGGGGTTCAGCCGCGTGTTTCATTTTACACGCCACACAAATGTGTTACGTTATTTTTTTTTTTTTTTTTTTTTTAAAAACCATTTCTGTTGGGTATATGCTGCTAATAGCTTATGTTCACCTCTAGTCATCTCTATTTTTCCAAAGCAAATTAAATCTATTGAAACATACTTTATTTCTTGAAAACCCAAAAGTCAACTGTTTCTTTCTTGATTTCGAAAAGAACTCATACTATGAAAACTGTTTATTTTGCATTTTGAAAATCTTGCAAACAAATCTGTCATTAATGCGGTCAATGCACAGCACGAGGATGATGTCAGTGGTTTCGAATTTTCTTCAGAACGTTTAAATTAATTTTTGTGGTCACTAGCAATGTAGACTGTATGAAGAAGAGAACGACAGGGGGGGAAAAAAAAACCAAAAA
Organism: Volucella zonaria; assembly: GCA_963966105.1. Taxonomy (NCBI): domain Eukaryota; kingdom Metazoa; phylum Arthropoda; class Insecta; order Diptera; family Syrphidae; genus Volucella; species Volucella zonaria. The sequence continues at coordinate 115,373,884 of OZ014534.1, read as the reverse complement.
CAAGCCAAAAAGTGACATTTTGACACTTTGCTTACAAATAGAACACGGTTCTCGTATATGGTAGGCTTTCAGAGAATTTTTTTTTTTTTTCCCCGAAAACCAAACCATACCACAACGAGGGAATAATAAATTAATTGAAATAGAGTAAACGAGAGGTTTGAATAAGAAAGAGAATGAAAGAAAGAAAGACGTACTCGTCGTAGAGTCGTAGAGTCGTATAGTCATATCAGCAAACCACATCGTCCTTCATGGTGTCAGTGCACTGCAATAACCCCGCAAACAACCTAGTTTCGGCGTGTGTTTTTTAAGCAGAATGCTCTGAAACGAGGTCACATGCAAGCAGCTTCACTATACTCGTCCGTAGTACACCTCCAAAGCAACATGCACATGTTATAGGTATATTTGTTCATACATTTATACACGTATCAGTTTGCCGTCAGTGCTCATTGATGCACATATAGTGTATAGTGTATAGTGTATAGTGTATAGTGTAGAAGTGTAGATGCTCCAGATTATTCTCCGTTCGTGCGCTAATATAGCCACCACCAACGTCAGCATCGGCAAAGAACACTCAGTCTGCACAACACAACACTATTAATTCGCAACTCAACTTAGTCATCACCGTTGTTGGCAATAGAAGCAGCAAAAGCACTCCTCGGTTTCTCTCCGCCGCCAACGTTTCCTGGAGATTTGAAAAAAAAAAAAAAAAAAAAAAAAGTATAACCGACTCACTAGTTGGGTAATGAAGTGATGAATTTATTGTCGACAATGCTTTGTTGTAAAACTCCCAACAGATGACGCATTCACCTATAGAGTGAGGCATCCAGCTGTTAGGTGAAATAGCTGGTTGCTGGTAGAAGACAAATTTATAAGTAATTCTGAAGGTCGTACGTCTTTTTGGAAAGTTTACATAAATTACGCATGTATTCATATACAGAAAGGTTGCACTTAGGATATATGTAAAAGAAGCTACAAATCAAATACGGGAAACTGTCGGAGGCGCACAGCTACTCAAAGTTCAATGTACCTTAATCATGTACCTAGAACTAAAAGTAATGGAACTAGAACCTTCTCTTGATTAGATAAATACAGGTACTATAACCGATACTGATACCGATACCATCAATGCCAGTTCAGAAACAATATCGCAGTTCAAAAGTTGAGGGGCTTGTTAGTTATGCAATGACATTATCGGAGAGTATATACGAGTACGAGCATATAAATACAGTCGTGATCGTTAGTTTTCTGGTTGTCCTAAGTGAAAGACAACCAATGAAAATATTGAATGTAATTGAGCACCGCAAACAATTATTCATCAAGAGATGGTGGCAGCTTAACATACAAAGAGTCCGCACCTTTATTACCCACTTTTCAAAAGTGGCCAAATGAAATTAAAATTAGCAGAGAAAGCTTTGAAGAAAACCCTCACTCAGCCGAGCTGGTATTCGTACATGCATTTGGCCGCTGTGTTCTGGGACTCGAAACAAATTTCGTTGATCGAGTACATAAAAAGATGTACGACTGTGCGACTATAAACGCAGTATCTTATGCAACTAACAAATCTGTGCAATTTGCGGAAAGCGAATTACGTCGAGTGCGGCAAGGCCGCTGTAGGAGATTATGGCTTCGAAACAACCTCCATATATTCCGGACTTGGCACCAAATCGCAAAGGTATTGTTTGATAATCAAAAATTAATTGTTGGCGCGACAGTCCGGAGTGAATCGAAGCCTAACCTCTTTAACTCCCACCATCATGATTTTTTGCCAATTCCGAAAGACAAGAGAGTGTCAAAGGCAGAAGATTTCTCTTTCAGAGGTGAACTCGAATCTTGAAATGAGGTTGACGTGATTGCCACCGATTTCAGTAAAGCCTTTGACACAATTTCTCATGGTATAATCCTTCTAAACTTAAAGGCTTTACGTTTCCAAATAACCTTTATAACATGGGTTCAATACTATTTGAATGAACGACATTCCTATGTTCTACAGGGTCTTCCAATAGGAATCTCCGAACTTTGACAGCTGATGGCGGCCATGGACGGACATAACGTTCAACAACACGTGTAAATGTTAAAATTGTTTTATCTAAATGGGTGTTCTGTTCGGGCAACATTCACGCGCGCTTCATCCATTTTATGGTCACCATAATCGTCCTACCGACAGGACTATTCGCAGTGTGGTGGATAAATTTAAGTCCACTAGTTCAGTAAACGATAAACCAAAACCCGTACGTCGACGAAACGCAAGATCTGCCGAAAACATCGCCGCTGTCCGTGAGAGTGTGCAGGAGAATCCGAGGCAGTCGATTTCGCGTCCCTCACAAGAATTCCGCCTTTCGCATACCCCAACTTGGCGAATTTTGCGTCGTGACTTGGACTTGCACCCGTACAAAATTCAACTACCCGTGTGTCGCTGAATGGGTTCTGGAGCAGTTGGAAACTGACCCTAATTTTCATCGAAAAATCATCTTCAGCGATGAGGACCATTTCTGGATGAATGGGTACGTCAACAGCGCAAATTGACGAATTTGGGACGATACCAATCCACATGAGATCCGAAGCGCGTAGAATGTTGCCCGCACAGAACACCCATTTTGATGAAACAATTTTATCATTTGCACGTGTTGTTGAACGCTATGTCCGTCCATGGTGATTTGGCAAAACAGATTAAATAAATGACAGCCAGTTTGACAGGTGTAGCTTTAACAATATAGGTGCTATCAACTGTCAAAGCTCGGAAGTCCCAATTGGAAGACTCTGCAGTTAATACAACTGAAATCAAAGGAGTACACTTGATTAAATATTCGAATCGGTACCCAATAAGGTTGCATACTACGGCCTATATTTTGTTCAATGTTCAATGTTCAATGCCAACTTTGCAGTATGTATTCGGTATATAACTTCGTGCGGTTTTTTTTTTTCAAAATTTGAACGTTTATTTTAGAAAAACATGTACAATAGTATTATTCAAAGTATTGCCCATCTGAAGCTATGACTTTTTCCCATCTTTCTGGCAATTTGGCTTGTCAGCCAAGAACAAGAATGAATCAAGCCAATTTTTGATATTCTGCTCTGATGAGAACCGTATTTCAGTGAGGGCGTTCTGCATCGACCGGAACAAATGGTAGTCAGAAGGGGCAAGGTCTGGGCTATAAGGCGGGTGGGGTAAGACTTCCCATCCACTGTTTTCCAAATAGTTCTTAACCGGAATAGCAACGTGGGGCCGAGCGTTGTCATGATGGAAAATTATTGCCTCGTGTCTGGTCGCATATTCCGGGCGTTTTTCGGCCACTGCTCTCTTCAAACGGATTAATCGTGTTCGGTAGCGTTGTCCATTGATGGTTTCACCCGGTTTTAGCAGCTCATAATACAGCACACCCATCTGACCCCACCAATTACAGAGCATTACCTTCGCGCCGTGGATATTCAACTTTGCCGTTGATTTGGCTGGTTGGCTGGTTGGCCGGGTTTCACATATGATTTTTTGCGCTTGGGGTTGTCGTAATGCATCCATTTTTCATCACCAGTAACAATCCGATGCAAAACTGACTTCCTTTTATGGCGTTCCAGCAGCATTTCGGACATGCAAAACCGCCTTTCAACGTCTGCCGGCTTGAGTTCATGTGTAACCCAATTTCCTTGCTTTTGAATATATCTAGCTGCTTTTAAACGTTTTGAAATGGCTGCTTGAGTGACACCCAAAGATTCTGCGAGCTCTTCTTGTGTTTGGCAACAATATTCATAGAGTAATGCTTCCAGTTCTTCATCTTCAAACTTTTTTGGCTGCCCAGGACGTTCATCGTCTTCCAAGCCAAAATCACCACTTTTAAATCGTGCAAACCACTTTTGGCACGTTCGCTCAGCTAGCGCATGTTCACCATAAACTTCCACCAAAATACGATGACTTTCGGCAGCAGTTTTCTTCATATTAAAGTAATGAAGAAGAACTCCCCGCAAAAACACTTTTTCAGGCACAAAGTTCGAAATATTTGAGTAAAAAAAAATTATTGTTGTTTATGCTTGAAATGAATGACATATACTGAAATGACGTACAATGACAGTAGCTTTCTAACGCATGTTCCAATGGTATAATACAAGTTACGCCATCTCTTAGCAAACCGCACGAATTAAGTTATATTTTATAATTGGAACGTGTGAGAATTGAATGGGGTCTAGTTGAGGTTACGTATTAGTTGATTAGAAATATCAGATGTTTCTCGAAGTAGTAACTTCTTAGTATTCTGTCCCTTAAAGAACACAAACTAGGAAAGCGACACAAGAAATAAACTGTGTCCTCGCGAGACTTCTTTTCATCGTATGGTGTCTTCTGTGGTTATGACCAGTGAGTGCATTTATCAACAGTGAAAGTGATTTAATGACTGTTTGGTCCGGTTATGTTGAACATTGATGAAAGATTGCTCGACATGTTCACTTATTATAAGCTTTTGGTAAGGTTGTACTGTTGTTTATCCGTTGTTTGAGACCAAGGAACTTTTGCTTTCAGGACATATATATTTTTTTTTTTTTCTAAAAGAACTTAACACTCAAGTGAGTATGATTACACCTATAATGCCTCAGCATGTGTTAAGAAAGATGGGAAGACTACATTTTTAGTGGAAGTTGGCCTGTGTTGCTGTTTTCTAGTCAACTACTCATCTTACTTGATTTTTGTTAATTGATAAAAATGAATGTCTTTCGGGCGCAGTTGGGATTCGAACACAGACCTTCCGATTTGTAAGCCAGTTGACTACTTGAGCCACGGCTACCCAAGATATGCCTGACGTCTATGAATATGGTGATATCAGCTTTATTCCCGCCTCAATTTCTTCTGAACCTCAGCCCGAAGCCTAATCGAGATATGAATATGAATCTCCTCGGTCTTTAAACAATCGATGAACACCTATATGGATATAAACTTGTCTTTTGTTTGTACTTTGGTCTCCCATTGACTTCCAACTTCTTGTGTGGCTAAGACTAAACAAATTCTTGGTACCAGCATTTTGCATATGTAAGTCATTGAACTTGATATCCCTATGCAGGCTAGCCTTTTTGTTCTGCTCATAGTTAGGTCACCTTCTCTGAGGTTTGGCAGTAAACTATGTTGCCAGTTATATGTAAGTAGACCACACACAGGTGCATACGAATACATCCACAGAATTCCTTTGCGTATGTTTCTGTTTTATTGCTTCAACTTGAACTGAATTCTGGAAAAAGTGTTTGTAGCAGAACGAGTAGGGTCACTGACTGTATACAAGTCGCATTGTAATCTATTAAATATTCTAAGTCTACGAGTTCCCCAGACAAGATTTTTCTTAATCTAGGTGATTTCCGGTAGCCCATCAACTTCACCGGTGATATTGGATTCACACCAGTCATAATTAACCAGACTTTCACCAAGCAAATATAATTTTGGTCAGAGAAGCTAGCATAGCAAGTTAAAGATCATATCCGCTGCTACTTTAGACGTTCGAAATCGTATAAAGTTGGTAAAGCCATTAGTGCTTCAATGCAAAGCGGGATCGAACTTGTTGTATAGGGCAGTATGGCTATAAAATAACTGCAAAAAAGCTGGAATGTATTGGGTCATCAGAAATTGATGTGTGGGCATTGCAGAGCTAAGCAGTCCGATAGTTAAATGCCACTAAAATGGACCAGTTGTAAAGCCACATAACAAGATCATTACATTTTCTCATATAGCCACCACCATTCGCATTTCTAACACAGGTCTTTTCAATGTATCTATCACACCATAATCAGCAGTCCCTTCAACATTGATGACAATAACAGAGTATCTACGAACCCATCTGACTCAGACACAGTTTGTAAGACAGAAAATATAAAAATAAATAAAATTCACACTCTGCTGGGTGTATGGAAATTTCTTTTGTCATAGAAACCCATAAACCATCCGGTAAAGTCAGCGGTATAGAAACACACGCCTTTTACGGTTAAGTTCACAGGGGCGGAAAGTCGAAACCTGCCGGATGTCATAAAAAAAAATGGTACTGCATTCAAAATTAGTCATTGTTTCGGTTCATACTATTTTTGTTTAACATATTCTGCAACGGTGTCTATTCAAATTCGTTTCAATCTAATGATGAAAATCCAATGACTTCGAGTTGGAGATCTAGAATAGTGAACTTGCGGGGGAGGAGAGTGGAGCTAATTTGACAAATCAACGACTGCCTACGACGACGACGACGACAACAACTTCAAGTGAAACTATGAACAATCAAAGTCACAGCCGATGCGCGGTTGTTTTGTTGTGTCGCTGTAGGTACTCGGGGTACACGTTCAGTGACTTTGATGGTCGGCCATTGGAATCGATCCAACAGGTTTCATTGAAAATTTATTATTCGCTTTTTTTTTTTTTTTTACATTTATTTTTGTTTTATAAAAGAGGGTATTCTCGTTCATGAGCCAACGAACACAGGCAGCATTTGGCGCTGCAATTGTGACTTTTGCTTCTAGTGAAGTGCATCACTCTGTACAGTGGTCTGCCTATTGGCGCTGCACAACAATGCGACTGAATAAGCAAAAAAAAAAAGAAAGTTTTTTGCTGTTCCCTGCATATATGTTATAATATTTGGATAGCTCAGTTTGAAAATAAATAAAAACAAAATATTGTAAATTCAACTATTGTAAAAATGCCCACAGAAGTGGACATAAAAATGGACCAAGCGGAACATTTTTTTTCTGTCTACAAAATACGTGTGTAAAAGAAGACGAATGACTTGACGTTGACTGCGTATTGTTGACCTAAGTTGTAAAGTTGCCTTAAAATTTTGTCAATTTTTAAGGGTCTTTGCTGGTATGAGTGTATGTATGTACTCGTATGTATGAATTCCGATTGATTGGATCGCATTTCGCATGTTCCGATTTTTAAGCACACGACTCAATACTTGTTTCTTTGGACCATAGCCGCTTACAGTTTCGAGCCAAGTTAAAAAGCAGAAACCGAATTCTTTTCTTGGCTTTAGAAACAGATTTGATAGTCAGAGAATTCAATCTCTAAAAAGTAAGAAAGACTGCATAGTGAATCTATTGGCATTTCAGCCGAAATTCAAATGCTTTGATTCCCTTCCAGTTCGGATTCGGCATTAGAGTTAATTTTGCCATAAAGCACGGTCTTCAATACTCGTATACTATACTCGTATGTCCCTTGATTATCTTTTGTACTATCTACGTCTGAAAAACATGAGAAAGGACCATATGGATGGCACGAAACTACCCTAGTCAAATTATATACGTACTGTATCAGTTGCAAGGCATGACCAGATACTCGTACAAAAGAGGTGTGTTCAGAAAGTAACGGGAATTTTTAAATTTCGCAGGTTTGGAGAGTCCGATTGCCAAAATTTTTGTGTTGGTATACATGCCCCTGAAGTATGACACAATTCTCAGTTGTATTCATTGTTTACTTTGTCTGTGGCAGCCGCTACGGATTTTATGATTTCGCCAATTTTCGAAGAAATGGATCAACGAATTTGCGTCAAATTTTGCCTGAGTCTGCTATGAGTAAACCAAGAGTTTACGAGTGGTATAAGCGTTTCCAAGAGCCGTGAAGACGCTGAAGATGGCAAACGCCACGGACGCCCCAGCACATCAACAACCGATGAAAACGTGGAAAAGTGAAAGAAATGGCTATGAACGATCGCCGAATCACAAACAGAGAAGTCGCTGATGACGTTGGCATATCGATTGGCTTATGCCATGAAACTTTTACGAATGTTTTGGGTATGAAATGCGTGGCAGCAAAATTTTTTCCAATATTATTGAACTTTGAACAAAACCAGCGGCTCAGTTGCTCAGTAGTCACTAAATGAAGTCAACGACTATGCAGAATTACCGAAACGTGTTATAACAGGTGACGAAACATGGGTTTGCGGATATGACGTCGAAACTTAGGCTTAATCGTCCCAATAGAGGCATTCTGGCTCGCCAAGACCGAAAACTGCTCGACAAGAGCTGTCAAACGTGATGGCTATGCTCACTATGTTCTTCCATTTTAATGGCACCACAGTGCATCATGAATTCTTGCCACGAGGTCAAATGGTCAATAAGAAGTACTACCTACAACTTCAACGCGGATTTGTGAAAAACAATTCATGGCTTTTGCGCCACGATAATGCACCTGCTCACACTTCATTGCTTGTTCGTGAATTTTTGGCCAAAAACAATACGGTAACGATGCCCCAGCCTCCATATTTGCGAGACATGGCTCCGTGTGACTTTTTCCTATTTCCAAAAATAAAGAGAACCTTAAAGGGCTGTCGTTCTACAAGCATAGATGACATTAAAAGCGCATCGCTGAAGAGAGCTAAAGGCTACCCCAAAGATCGAGCTTGAGAAGAGTTTCGAGGATTGGAAGAAGCCCTGGCACAAGTGCATAATATCTAATGACGACTATTTTGAAGGCGACGACATTAATGTAGACGAATAAATATTTTTTTTGTTAAAAAAAGTAAAATTCCCGTTATTTTCGGAACACTCCTCGTATATCATTGTTTGGTTAAATGCCGTGGGGTGTTAGAAAAAATAAAATGTCAATCATGATGATCGTTGGACTAAGTTTAGCTTATCAGGATTTATCGCTTTATCCATGGAAATGTCATCGACTGGTTAATTATATTAGATTCCAGCCCCCCCAAAAAAATAGAGGAACATCGCTTGCAGAAAATGGAGTCCATGCGTAGCTCAGTACCACCACATATCTCAGAATATTTGGAATCTTACAAGAGTTACAATCGCTATTCTGGCATACGAGGGCAGTCCCAGAAGTACCCGACCTGAGATATAGATGGAGACTGTTGTTTAAAAAGAGTGACAATTGTAGAAAGTACCAACCTTAGAGAGCTTAAAATCGAAGTTTGACGACGTTATGTTGTTTAGTATTTATTCGGCAGCTATCAATAGTAAACGCTCTCAATGAATTTTTAAATATGGGAAAAATTGATCATCGTTATGTGAGATAAAACTTTCATTTGAAAGGCCTCAATCCAACCAACATCAACTGGATTCTACTCGGAGGAGTCTGGTCGCAGAACTTGAGCGAGGTCGTAGGAGTGGTCGATCAAATGAAGTGAGTTCACCAGAAATATTGAAAAAAATCCACAAAATGGTATTGGACGACCGTCGATGGAAAGTGCGTGAACTAGCAGATATGGTAGGCGTTTCGAAAAGCGCTGTAGGTAGACAGGAAAAATTGGACATGAGAAAGCTGTGCACAAGATGGGTGCCGCGATTACTCACAACAATGGAAAAAAAAAACAGCGTCGTGAGGACGTTTCAATCGTGTATTTGCCGAAGTTTCACAGCAATAAAGACGAGTTTTTGCGTGGATTCCTAACCATGGATGAAACATGAGTTCATCACTCCACACTCGAGACGAACTAACAGTCACAACAATGGACTTAAAGGGGAGAATCGGAACAAGGAAAGCAGTTGAAGACAGTACTATCTGCAGGCAAGGTCATGGCGTCAGTTTTTTGGGATGTGCGTGGGATAATTTTAATTGATTATCTTCAGCCGTGTACTATGCGAACTTATTGCAGCTTTTGAAAGATGAAATCAAGAAAAAACGGCCGCATTAGGCGAAGAAAAACCTTTTGTTTCTTCAAGACAATGCACCAGTTCACTCATCCGTCATCACGCTGGCCAAAATCAATGAGTTGAAGTTCGGATTGCTTCCTCATGCATCTTATTGGCCAGATTTAGTCCCTCGGATTATTTTCTATTTCCGAAAAAATGGCTCGGTGGTAAAAGATTTGCCAAAAGTAAAGAGGTGGAGTCTGTGGCTGATGGCTACTTTAAGGAGCTCGACGATTCTCACTATAAACAGGGTATTGAAGCTATTGAACATCGCTGGGAAAAGTGTATTGAACTAAAAGGAGACTACGTACAGAAATAAAGATATTTTCGGCAATTTTTTTCTATTTTCTGTATTAGGTCGGGTACTTCACGGGCTACCCTCGTAAATATGTGCAGACGGATGGTCAAAGCTGAAGCCAATGCTGACCTAATGGATTTCATGCCTTTTTCGACTGAGAACCAGGTTAAGCAAAACATAGTTCTGAATTGATTTTTTAGGGATACGAAGTTAAGTCAACTTTTGTTGTTTGAGATAATGATTCCTTCCTACTAAAGGTCGGACCACTAGAGAATCATAAAAAGAAATAGGACCTAATGGTATAAGATAGAGAACAGGGTTGATAACATCATCACTGGCAGTACTAGAACAAAAAGTATTTGCATGAACGAAGGATAATCGCCAGGATATCAATAAAATCGTATGTTAGGCCGGATAAGAGGACACGAAGTGAACCTACTAGAGTCTCTGCTAGGATTCTCCACATCCAGTGTTGACGAAACTTACACCTAATATCTGATGATTATGATTAAACAGTGGTACAGAATACCGATTGGCACATCACAATTTGTAGTTTTGAAAAAACATATGGCAGTATTAACAAATCATTATGACCATGATAGGAAGAAGCATTTAATAAATCTAGGCCAACCTGCTTTTTGTTTTTGAATTGACGGAAATAACTCACAGCTTTAAATGAGAACAGGTCAGGTAGAAACATTCATCATTCGAAGACAAAAGTTGAATTGCATAGTTTGAAAAGGCGGCAGTTTGATTGGTAACTATCATGCAATGATATCCGTTTAATCAAACAGCCGCACCAAAAGAAGAACAGGTATCATGGCAAGAAGCAACATCTTTTTATACGAGTTGTTCTATCAAATGAGAGCAAAGCGCCGCTACACTGGAGGGCCTTACAGGTGTTTATTATAGCTGCAGGCGTAAAAAGCCCACTACTCCGAAGTGAAAACCATAGCCTTGGAAATGTACCGACAAGATCTTGTCTTTGTCAACATGCAGTTATCGATTAAGAAGTACAAGAAGATTTTAGGCGGGAAGACCCTCCTCTACTTTGGAAACGAAAATCTCCAAAACTACAAATTCCTTCAACTAGAGAAGGAAAAAGTTAAAGTGATCCATGATGGATGTTTAACCATATACACACTCGAGTCAAATGAAGCCATCGCCGGCAGCACGTACTCGTGTTAGATGGAAGGCTTTAGATTTTAGGATTTAGGATTTTAGAGAAATGTAGACAAATTCCCAACTTCTTGTCTTATGTTTCAGCATATACTTCAGCCAACAAAGCAATGTCCACGAATTAATGTCTGCCATGATCGGCGGTTTCAATATCACGAAAGACACCGACAACACAGCCGCCGAAGTGGAAATGGTGAACTTTTTATCGGCTCAAATCAACTAGGCGTAAGTGTAGCTATGTTAAAGTACTTTTTAAGCATTAAGCAAGCTCAACTGGATCTAATCTGACAGAAAACGAACGCCCAGTCAGATTGACCGTTTTTCCATAATTCCACGCTTTACAAACTGTATCTGTACGCTTATACAATGCAATGACGGGGCCGATATCGGAATGGAACGCGACCCCAATTTAATGTAGATCGCGCTTAAGACTTTAATTGCAACGACCCAAACAGTTTAGGACGAGCCGGAAATCATATATCGCTTGAGGAACAAGAAGCATAATACTAGAGAATGCGACCATAAAAGAAGAAACACAAACGGATGAGAGCGGGATGCAACTTCAGAACGGTCCACTCAAAAAAAAAACCTCGTGAAAAGACTCGAAATAAACCTGATGACTCTCGAATAACAAGCAACTTAGTTGACGGAGGTTACATCTACGTGTATTAGGCCGATATCTATCTGTTCCTTGACTTTAGCGAGCATGCCGAACCTAGGTAAAACATAGGAAAAACTACACTGTTTTCGAAGGAATGGAAAACAAGAATGAGTTTCAATCTCTCATATAAGGACGATCAAATGGAATGTCGAGATCGAAAATGCTCTGAGGTTTCCACAGCATCTACGATTGGGCCAAGTTATTGCGGATTACCAAATCAAAGCTTCATACAAATCTTCATACCGATGGAAAAGCTTTGAGGGACCATTGTTGTTCTCAATTAGAGGCAATCACTGAATGGAGCCAACCATTTTGGTAATGGTGATGCGAAAGATTTTAAACTCTGACGTTCAACTCAATATTTCGAGAAGCCCAGCCGAGAATGCCAAAAACCGTCTATTTCTGGGAAGAAAGTACTCAGTGTGTGATGGAAATGAACTTAATATAAGCAGCAGAATAAGGGAAACCTAAACAGTGTTCATAGAGCTTAAGTTATTTTGATGAAACGTAAAGTTGCATACGTCAACATACAAAGGCGTAAAGATAGTTCACTCTCTAAAGCGCAAAGATGATTCCGCTCGTAACTACACCATATAATGGAATTCACTCAATTAAACTTTTTGCAAGCTTAGTACCAAAATGACCTGGAGGTTTAGTAACTTAAACATTTTTGTTGAATTGTTACTTAAGTAAATGCTTCCTAAAAGAGTCCTGGCAAGATAGAGATCTCGCCAATTGCCCTATACCTCCACCGTTAGATTGCCTAAAAGCGAACACCTCTGCTAACAGCTCACTGGCTGATAATCATGTTGAGGAGTATAAGATGAAACAGAATGCCGTGTGATGTGGTGGTAGTTGTTATAATATCATCCTGATTGTTGATCACATCTGCTCTTTCCAAGCCAGTACATTAGACGAACACCTTGTCTATAAGTATCGGTGTAAAGAGCAAAGCGTAGGTATGGCAGAAGAGTAAACCTTATTCAATTGCTTTCTGGCAATAATAATAGCGCTTATGTAGCTTTTTTATCTTTCTTTTTTTTGAAGGTTAAGTTTCCAGCCCAGTTGTCTGTCCAAATATTTAACATAGCTATGAGCTATGTGTGTGTGAAATTTAGTTTTGAAGAGGTTCAGCTTAATTCACCATTTTATCAGCTTGTTGCAAGGTAGGAGTTACTAAAAAGTTTTCCTGAAATGAAAATAGCAGCGTCATCTTCATAAGCAGTCACCATACAAGCATCCGCTTTTAGTTTGTTAAACACAAGTTCCCAAGACGCACAAGGCAGTGTACAAAGTCCGTTGCTTTTTAATATCATGCCAAGAAAGCAGGCAGACCTAACATAACAAATGTTGGGGTTCTGAAAAACTCTTCTCTGAACCTTGCCTGGCAAGTTGATCGGCGATTTAATTTCTAATGACTTCATTGTGACCTGGAACCCAGACGAAGCTCACTGAATTTACCCTTCCGACTGTGTGCAGTGAAGTCTTGTATTCTCGAACTAGCTTAGAAGTCGTAAAAGGGGCCAGCAATACTTTAAGCGCAGCTTGGCTGTCGCTGCAGATGCAAATACACTTCGTTGCCATCAGGATTGCGTTTGTCTCCGATTGGAAGACGGGCGCAAGTTTTTCTAACGAGGAGTGAGAAATTAACTTTGTTATATAGATAGAAACCTGCGCCGCGTCCTAACTTGGTTTTAGAGCCATCCGCGAAGACCCGATTTCATTCCTAAGCAATGGGAAAATCGATTTCATACTTTCGCAGGAGTTCTGATATAATTGCATCAAAGCACCAATCAGTGCTCTACCAGGGATCACTTCCCTTTAAACGGAAGTTGGCCTTGAGAGCGCAGCCTATGATATGTACAATATATCAAAAGGAGGGATATTCACCCAGAGTAAGCAGAGCCAAACGTGTAAGGGAAAAACCCCATGCAGTCGAGACAAGCCGTTCTCTATAGCCCGGTAAAAGCAGCAGTGAGGTGTTCGAATGAACATTTCCAACACTCTCTTGGCGCAGTTTAGGCGCAATAAATCCGACTATATATGGCCGAAACAAAAATTCAATCAAAACAGTGGACTGCAAAGGGCGAGCCGGCTCCAAAAAAAAGCAAAAACTGTTTTTTCGACTGGGAAAGTGATGGCGACTGTTTTTTGGGATAGTAAAGGAGTTATCGACAATCGATTGTCTTCAAAAAGGAAAAAAACCATTACAGGAGCATACTACGCATCATTACTTGTCAAGCTGAAGACAGAAATTGCGGAAAAGTGGCCACATTTGCAGAAAAAGAAAATCCTGTTTCACCAAAACAACCCGCCGTCTCACACATCAGCGGTTGCCACGGCGAAAATCCATGAATTACGATTTGAACTGCTTGACCCCGTCCGCCTTATTCACCAGATCTAGCCCCAAGCGACTTCTTTTTGTTCCCTCATCTAAAACCTGCGCTCGAAGGACAGAGATTTTCGTCAAATGAGGAGGCAATCATCTTTGGGAACAATTATTTTGCAGAGAAAAACGCCAAGTACTATTTGGACGGGTTAGAGAGATGGGAGCATCGCTGGGATAAGTAGAAGTGTGTTGTAACTCTACACTATGCAGACTACTCAGAAAAATAAAAAAAATTTGAGAAAAAATGTCTTGTATCATTGTTCAGCCGGAAACTTTTCGGACAACCCTCGTACACTTCTCGGAGACTGACCACATGTCAGCTCATTTGCACTGCTAGAAGGTCGACAGCGCCTTAGCGACTTTCGACGTAACATGTATAGTTCAGAGAAGTCTGTTATCCAGGATGAAATACAAATACTTAGTTTCTTTGGAGAATTGGATGGTGATGCATTTAATCACTACTCGTAGATGAGCCGACCTCCTCCTTATTGTAAAGAGAACAACCTCTGGTGACCAGTCGTCGACCAGGTCTCGGGCTGCCTGCGCTTTAGAGAATTTCTATGAAAACAGTGATGAGTTCGGAATGCCTACTCTGAAGGTGATTGTAGATCATGAAATGATCTATCCCGACATCTATTTAGGAGTTGTTGTACCGAATTGTGAAATACTTAAATACTTGGGCACCTTGTAAACTGACGTGGCAATGACGATGTCGTGAGATGTCTTAAATTGCGCGAAAACTCCACGGTATTTTTGAAAGAAAACTGCCGCTAAACTTAAGGGATTCTTTATACACGACAGTCATTGGTTTGACTTTAAAATACGCTTCGCTTCGACGGAAATGAAAATATTGCGGATGTCAGCGGGTATGGCAAAACGTGATGATACGCGGAAGTTTCTCCAAGTTAGAAAATCTGCTCCAAGCAGAGCAAATCAGCTAATTTTGTCTTGTTCAACGAAGGCCCTCGGGAGTCCGGTCCAAAAAGCAATATACATATGTATAGAAGCCAAGCTTCTGCCGAGGTTCAAAAAACGGACAGAAAGAGATGTAATTGGATCACTCAAACGCAAAACCATAAGTGACTAAGGAGATGATTCAAAATATGGTGATCTGTAGAAGGTCTGTGAATCCAACCAACTCCAGAAGCTGCGCAGTAGCAATGCCGATGCGTGGAATAAAGAGCTCATTGCTCTTTGTTCGTAATCTGCTTTTTTAATTTGATTTTGATTGTCAACGTACATAGGTATCCACGCGAATAACATTTCGTTTATTCCAAATTCGAAAAAATCCAAAAACAGTTCATATTGTTCAAAAATGAAGAACCACATTAAAATTCGCATGCATGCCACCGTTCTCTTCCGGACAAAGAACAGCTCCACCAACAAACAAAAACAAAAACAACAAAAAAACACGAAGAACAAAATCGAATTGTTGATCTACATTTGAACTTTTCTGACAAAGGAATAACATTTTAACAAAAATACAACAAATTGTTTCATATGCAAAATAATCAACTGAATGCGAGTGTGCTTCAATTGTACATGTTTTCGATTTACGAGTATAACACGAATTTTGTGCTTGTTGTGTTTCCCCCTCAAAAGAAAAAAAAGAAGAAAATCTCATCTCGTATGTAAAATGTATGTTAATTCATTGGAACAACAGGGGGAAAAATATAAAGACGAACATCGTACACTCAACAACACAGCGGACAAAAGACAAATGAGCAAAAGAGACGAACTACGAATAACTACGTTCACAAACGTTCTCCAATCGAACACAATGCGTTTTTTTGGAAAACGATTGCAAAATCAGTAAATACAAAATACACGCGGCGTGGCGTGGCGCGGCGCCCTGAAAGATAAACAAAGTACTCGTAGTCTGTGCGAGTACTGCCTGACTGACTGTCTTTTTGTTAGTTTGTCTGTATATTTGCAAATACACTCACCTATTATTCTAATTTATTTACGTCGACTGGAGTAAGTTGAGCAAAAAAACGATTTCGAAAATTTTCTGTGTAAATTTGTCTGCTTGTAAGTATCTACAAAATATGAAATCCGTAAGCAGCGTCCGTTGTGTTAAACTGCCATGCGGACTTTATTGCCCAGAAAATATTTTTCCATATACTCGTATACGAATATGTTTGTGTGTTTAAAAACGCTCTCTCTTCATCCCTTTGTGTACTTTTCATTACACGAATTAGAAGATACAAAACGAAATCCCCGGATAAAGCTATTTGAATTATTAATGAACTTCACTTGCGAGACTTCTGAAGGAACAACTAAATTAGGAAATATAAACGACTCGAGTTTGACGGTTTTTTTTTTTTTTTTCTTATTTAAACAATCCAACAATAACAACAATGTGTACCAAATAGCAATAGCGATAGTAACGAACTGCGATGACTTTACCGTCGTCGTGGCACAAGAAAATCATTTCAAAATTCGAAAACTCACACATGCGACAAAAGGAGGAAAAACACAAAGTTTATTGAAATAAATCGTAAAGTAAAGAGAAGCACGTTAATGGATGGGTTCGCACGGTTGATGACAACATAAATTGAAATTTCGTTTTTTGTATTTTTCCTTTTTTTTTTTTTAATACGAGTAACACGCCACGCAGCAGCGGATGTCATTTTGCTATTTTTACTTTTCAAAATTGTTGACACATCAAGAGAGACAAAGTACAGAGGGTTATAGCTGGAGCTGTTTGAGTGATTGCTAGATCGCGGATTCCTCATAACACAACTTCTCCGAGCTAAAACTTGGAATTGCCAGTGTTCGCGAGGGCAGAATTTTTAAAGTCACGGCTAATGCCAAAGTTCAAACTGTACGGATACTAACTCATTGCTGCACTAAGACAAATCACTGGTCTTTTGTAATCCTTGATGAGTAAACGATCCAAATTTATCACTTTCACAGCAAGCTTCAGAGGATGTTAGATCACTTATACCTAGCAAGCTTAAATACACTCAAATATTCATTATACTCCATGTGAGTTCCTTTGGAATCCTTCAGTCTTTCGAAGAAAGATGAGTAAGCCCTTCAGTGATAAAGTGCATACAGTACCAGCACCCACCATGTCAACGCCGAGTACTTGCAGCCGGATGCGAGCGCAAGCCGCACATTCACAGAGTGTTCCGCGATGTCGTCATCACTTTCACAGCAATCGTCGCAGGATGTTGTGACAAATACTCCGCTAGTAAGCAGCCTGCAGTCTTTCCTACTGAGGGACAACAGGAAGAAAAGACATGACATGTGCAGTTGTGCTCATATGAAACCCAACCATCAATGGAAGTCTTAATCGAGGACCCAGGCAGACCTAACGTAGGTTCGGGTCTTGAAAAACTTTTCTCTGAACCTTGCCTAGCAAGTAGCAAATTCATCGGCGATCGAATTTCCCGTGATTCCATTGTTACCTGGAACACAGACAAGACTAGCCTTCCGACTGCGTTCACTGATGTCTTGCATTCTCGAACTAGCTTGGAAGTTGTAAGGGGGTTCAGCAAGGCTCTAAGAGCAGCATGACTGTCACTACAGATGCAAATGATTCGCCCCCTCCACCCGTTCTTTACAATATACTCATAGTTCGTTGACAATACGAATGCGTATGTCTCCGCTTGGAACACAGACACAAGTTTTCTTAATCACCCGTGACGACCCGACTACATTCCTTTCCTAACTCAAATTCTGGCTGAAACCAGCCTTGAGCACAGCGAAGGTCGATTTCGATTTTTTTCGCAGCAGGAGTTCTGGTGGCATTGCATCGTAAGGCATGCACAGGGTCTTCCCAACTTTGACAGTTGATAGTGGCCATATTATTGATCTGTCAAATTGGCTGTCATTTATTCAGTCTGTTTTCCCAAATCACCATGGACGGACATAGCGTTCAACAGCACGTGCAAATGATAAAATTGTTTCATCAAAATGGGTGTTCTGTGCGGGCAACGTTCGGACTATTCGCAGTGTGATGGATAAATTTGAGTCCACTGGTTCAGTAAACGATAAACCAACACCCGTACGTCGACGAAACGCAAGATCTGCTGAAAACATCGCCGCTCGCCGCTGTCCGTGAGAGTGTGCAGGAGAATCCGAGGCAGTCGATTTCGCGTCGCTCACAAGAACTCGGCCTTTCGCAAACCATAACTTGGCGAATTTTGCGTCGTGACTTGAGCCTGCACCCCTACAAAATTCAGCTGACCCAATGGCTGAAGGTAAACGACCGTAGACGACGACGTGTGTTCGCTGAATGGGCGCTGGAGCAGTTGAAAACTGACCCTAATTTTCATCGAAAAATCATCTTCAGCGATGAGGACCATTTCTGGATGAATGGGTACGTCAACAGAGCAAATTGTCGAATTTGGGATGATACCAATCCACATGAGATCCAAGAGCGTCGAATACATCCCGAAAAATGAATTGGGCTGGCGGTGTCATCGGCCCATATTTCTTTGGGAACGACGTTGGCCAGGCCAAAGCTATAGGTCGATGGATACCAACTTCTTTTGGCCTGAATTGGATGATATGGACACCAACGACATGTGGTTTCAACAGGACGGCGCTACGTGCCACACAGCTCACGCCACATTGGAAATTCTGCACGAGCGATTCGAGAGCATGGTCATATCACGCGGAGGTGATGTGAACTGGCCACCGAGATCGTGCAATTTGACCCCGTTAGATTTTTCTTGTGCGGTTTTCTAAAGTCGCAGGTCTATGCGAATAAGCCACAAACCACAGCGACCCTCAAAGCCAACATAACCCATGAGATCGGTCAAATTCAGCCTGATTTATGCGCCAGAGTCATGGAAAATTGGACATTTCGGATGCGCGCCACCCAGAGAAGTTACGGCGGACATTTAAACGATGTTATATTCCATACAATCTGGCATCGATAGGCCTTTCAAACGAATAAAAAATTTCGAGATTTCTCACACACAGTTTGTTTTATTTAAATTTAAAGTTAGGAAGCATTAAATGAAAGACCCATTATATAAGACCAGAGTCAAAAGGCAGTCGGTGCACCAGGTAATCAAAGCTCCAGTGCGTGTTGTACCAAAGACCACTTCTTTTTAAACAGAAGATGGCTTTGAAAGTGCAGCCCACGATATGAATATCAAGCGCTAAGGAAAGCCCCCATATAGCCGAGACATTGCTGGAAAAAACAGCAATGACATATTTTCGTGAGAGCTTGGTCAACCAGATAACCGACGTAGACCCAGACGACTCTTCTCGCTGACAGACCCCATGTCTTGACAACAGTTCCTCTGCAATCGCAGAAGCCCGACGACGCCTTAGAAGCTTTCGACATAACACGTTTAGTCCATAGAAGTTTGTTATCCAGGATAACACCCAAATATGTGGCTTCTTTGTGAGAATTGGATGGTGATGCCTTTAAGCCCTAGATGAACCAGACCAGATAGCTTCCTCCTTTTCGTAAAGAGACCAACCTCGGTTTTGAGAGGATTGACTGAATGCCCGTTTCTAGTGCATCAGTAGTCGATCACGTCTGGGGCTGCCTGCGCTTTGAAGCAGACAGTCGATAGACATTAGACACGAACCAATAGACAGTGCAGCTACATCATTTGCTTGTATGCTTGTGCATAGCCGTCAGAACTATTAAGCGCGTTGACCAGTGAGTCGACCAATATGCACCATTTTTCATTGTTTTTCTTTTAAAGAACTTAACACTCAAGTGGGTATTGCTACACTTAAAATCCCTGAGAGCGTTTTAAGTTTTTAGGAAAATAGGACAGAGAGAGAAAGAAAGATTTTTGGGCTCAATGGTTATTTCGCTCCATGAGTGACATCCAACATCTAATGCCAGGCATCCAACCAACCCCAATCGGACGGTTCGGGGTTCAATACCAGCCGTGTCCGAAAGACATTCTTTTATTGCAGGCAACTGAATAATTAGTGTAATTGGACTCGAATACAATAATAAAAGAATGTCTTTCGGGCACGGGTGGTATTAAGCCCCGAACCGTCCGATTGGTAAACTAATACACTACCACTTGAATCACGGCCTGTTTACCCCCGCCATCACATATTGGTCGCAGTCAACATCTGAAATCAGGATCCTATTCACCAGCATTGCTCTCATCCGCAAAACTAGTAATCCACCTACGGCGTGCTATCGCGATATACACGGCGTAAATTGGAGTAACTCGGTTACATTATACAGATAATCGGGCTGATTATTGCATGGCATTACTCGTACAATAGGGCAACAAAAGAGGGCTTGAAAGGATTGTAGACAGAACACGCCGCACCACAAATACTCGGATGAATGATCAGAATATTTGAGGTCATATGTACTCGTATATACGAGTGGCGCAGAATATTTTAGTAGATAACGCTCCTTTTGTAATCCGTATTGGTCACAATCATATAGCCCTAGCTCATAGTAGGTAAGGAAAATCTTTTTACTACCGGAAGCTTTATCTTTCTTAGCAGGAAAAATACTAGTAGCTACATGTAGGTAAATTGAAAGGATGGATTTTTTTTTAGAATTTACAGCACATGCAGGTTTTTTGGGCCTAGATTTGTATTCTTAGCAGAGGTACGTCATCCGCGTAGAAATGCACTGTACATAGTCTCTAGGTTTTTAACGTAAACACCTGTGGTGTAGACTTAAGTTTACGGGATGCCCATACTTCCATGGGAGCAAGGATACGCCTATGCCATCGCTCTGCCGCCTTCCTGAGATACCAAAGCAAAACTTGTAGAGGTACAAGTTTCACCCTTGGTATGGGTCCAGGACGATCAAAAACCTCTTGCTGCTCTTAGGGTCACAGCACCCAATACTTACTGCTACTCTACATTGGGTCAAACCAACAGGAAGACCCTTCCCGCGACTTTGGGTTTAAACCACAGCCACCATGACGCGCCCACAAGGAGGCCTACCTCAACAAGTCAGGCCCGGACCCAAAATCCGGGAGGCTCCTGACTCTCATGGTACCGTGATTTAAGTCCTGGTAGGGGCTACCGGTGGTCCTGCCGCCAACAAGACCTATGACCGTCAACTTGTAACTGATCAAATTGTAGCAACCTTCGGTGGCGTCATCTGAAGATGTTTATGCACTGCCCCCAATTTTTATTAGACAACGTCATTGATGGACGAGGCCTTGATAATTGGGCGGGGGCCCGGATGCACTGTACAGCTTTAGATGGTTTCTGGAAGTTAATTTACATAAAGTGAAAAAAAGAGAGGCTCGAGGATAGACCCCTGCGGCACTCCGTTGGGAGCCGGAAGAGATATCGACGATTTATTAATCACAACTCATTGTTATTCCCCGTTCAGAAACAAGAGGATATGTTTACTTGATTCTAGAAAAAACTTGACCCTTTCTCAAAGCTTGGTAAAGAAAAAAAAATGGCTGACTATATTAAATGGCTTAGAAAAATGCAGAAGAGTTAAAAAATGTGAAGTATTTTTAGTTGAAAGTATTTCTAATCTAATATGGCAATATTGCAATGCCTTCTAACACAGGAGACCGACTAATGGCTTTTGAAGCGATTCGACTTGGAAAGATCCTTTTGTACCCGATTAAATACGGATTTTTCAAATACTTTAGAGATATACTATATAACATGGTAAAGGATTATAAGAGTTGTAATATTATACCCGTAAATGTTTGTTCTGTTGCATCCATGCCTATTTGGTCCAAGCGATTGGCAATAGGCAGAATATTACTGGACATACGAGCTCAGTCCCAGAAGTACCCGACCTGACGTATAGATGGAAGCTGTTGTTTCAAAAAAATGACATAAAAGTACCAATCTTATAAAGCTTAAATTCGAAGTTTGACGACGCTTTGTTGTTTAGTGTTTGTTCGGCAGTCATGAGTAGTGAACGCTCTCAATGAATTTTGAAATATAGAAAAAATTGGTCATCGTTACGTGATACAATACTTTCATTGGAAAGGCCTCAATCCAACCAACACCAAAACGGAACTGTATTCTACTCCGGGGTAGTCTGCTCCTTCGTTTACAACAATAAAATATTGGGTGACAGAGTTTAAGCAAGCCCGTACGAGTTGCAGTGGTCGACCGAATGAGGTGAGTTCACAGGAAATTTTGAAAAAAATCCACAAAATGGTATTGGATGGCCGTTGATTGAAAGTGCGTTAGCAACCAGGTATGGTAGACATTTCAAAAAGCAGTACACATCGTATCTTGACTGAAAAATTGGACATGAGAAAGCTATGCGCAAGATCGGTGACGCGATTACTCACAATGGAACAAAAACAGCATCGTGAGGGATGTTTCAATCGAGTGTTTGCCGAAGTTTCCCAGCAATAAAGACGAGTTTTTGCGTGGATTCCTAACCATGGATGAAACATGGGTCCATCATTTCACACCCGCGACGAAGGAACAGTCAAAACAATGGGCTCAAAGGGGAGAATCCGCTCCAAGGAAGGCGAAAACAGTTCCATCTGCAGGCAAGGTCATGGCGTCAGTTTTTTGGCATGCGCGTGGGATAATTTTAATTGATTATCTTCAGAAATAAGGACAATCAACAGCGTGCATTATACGAACTTATTACAGCGTTTGAAAGATGAAATCAGGAAAAAACGGCCGCATTCAGCGAAGAAAAAAGTTTTGTTTCATCAAGACAATGTACCAGTACACCCTCAGATTATTTTCTATTTCCGAATTTGAAAAAATGGCTCGGTGTTAAAGATTTACCAACAGTAAAGAGGTGAAGTCTGCAGTTGATGACTATTTTAAGGAGCTCGACGATTCTCACTATAAACAGGGTATTGAAGCTGGGAAAAGTGCATTGAACTAAAAGGGGACTACGTAGAGAAATAAACATATTTTTTCCCAATTTTTTTGTGTTTTCACAAGGTCCGGTACTTCTGGGACTACCCTCGTACGTATGTAGCTCTTGGTGTGTTAAGGTTTTCTTCGATAATGCTGACTTTAATCCGGGGTTAGTACATCAAATTTTCATGATCTACTTGACGAAGGAAAAACGGCAGTGGCTTCCTGCCATATTCCTTAAAAAAATGTTCTTCCTCTCTTTCCCTTGCCCTTTCTAATTTCTTTCGTCTATCCCGGTCACAAGAATTTCCTCAGGCTTGGAAAACCTCCTTCACAACCCCGATCTACAAAAAAGAATCAAAGAACGAAATAACAAACTATCGCTTCGTCAAGCTCTCCCATTTATCCAAACTCTTCGAAAGTATTTTGTATGAGGCTCTAAGCTTCCAGTGCAAATCACTTATTTCCCCTAAACAACATGGCTTCCTAAAGGATCGGTCAACACCACAAATCTCGTTGAATTCGCATCTTTTGCTCTTTCTGCCCTAGAAAATGGCAACGAAGTCGATGTAGTTGCAACCGATTTTAGCAAGGCCTTCGATAAAATCTGTCATCGGTTAACACTCTTCAAATTGTCTGCACTCGGCCTCGAAAACCGGTTTTACAGTGTTCGTTTTAGGTCAAGCCACTCGGATCCATTTTTGGCCACCTCTGGAGTTCCACAAGGCAGTCATCTCTTCCTCCTTTTTTTATATTAACCATAAATGATCTCGACAGGTTCATCAGACACTCGTCTGGTTTTGATACCAAATTTTACAAAACCATTTCCTCACCCAATAACTTCTTCCTCCTTCAACAAGGCCTCGATAGTTTTTCGATCTGGTGCCTCAAAAATTGTTTGGAACTTAATATACCCAAATGCTAATCCATCACGTTTTCATATAAGCGGCAACCACCTCCGCCACGACTCTACCTTCTCCACAACCAACCTATCTCCTCCGTTCAATCTCTTCGTGACCTCGGCATTTTGTGTGATAGGGAGTTCAACTTCCGTTTACATATGGATGGGATAATCCTTAAAGCCAACTCTGCACTAGGTTTTGTAAAACAGTGGTTCAAATAATTCACCAACCCATACGTGACCAGATCCCACTATATTACCTTTGTTCGCCCGCTCCTAGAGTACGCCAGGCAAGTGTGGTTCCCAAGCATCCAGAGCCGCTTTCTTCGATTTGCTCTTCGAGGTATGCCCTGGAACAATTCTTTTACTCTGTCCCCCTACCAAAACCGTCTCAATCTTATCAACTTAAACACCCGTGAGGAATGCAGAGATGCAGCCGACTTTCTCTGTGTGCATCGAGTCCTTTTAGGTCACGTTGAATGCGCATCCCTTCACAACTCTATTTTCTTCAACACTAATCCTCGAAATCTACGTACCCCTGGACATTTCTATCTACCAACCCACCACACCTCCTATGGCGCGAACGAGCCAATCTGTCGTATGCTACATAAAATCAATTCAAACCCTACCATCTTTGACTTCCACCGCACCACCCCCTGCCGCAAATCCGTTCTACTTCACCACTCCAACCAACATTGGTTTTAAGTTGAAGTTGAAGTTGAAGTTTAAGTTTAAGTTTAAGTTTAATTTTAAGTTATAGCTTTTATTAAGGCGAATAAGTGGGCGATCCCACCAAAATTCAGGTTTTGAAGTGACATTTCAAGCAGAAACATCCTCTGTTGTGTGTTTCGTAGAAGGCGATGGGCTTTTTGGTGAAGGTTACTGGTTATTAAAAATGTGAAACAACATCCAGTGGCTATGTAAAGTGAAGTGGTAGAATATCGTGATCCAAAAGTCGGTTAAATAAAACTCATGCTTTTTTTGAATTGCAAGTACGATGAGAAGAGCTTTCCTGGAATAGTTTAGCGATAAACGAAAAAAATAAAAAATGTAAGCCTGCTTTAATATTTTGCAATAAGAGTGGATTTTCTAACGTAGCTGCTTCTCAACTTCAAAATATTTGTACAATATTTCGAAAGTAAATGCATTTAATAGGCCCTTGACTAATCTGAAAAAACTTGACAAACAAAACGTGATTCCTACTAAACTGGAGACACCAAGGAACGTCTAAAGATCATCACTCAATCACTTTAGTCTTTCCATTCACAAACATTGACCAAGCTAACCAAACAATCTCTTCCTTAAAAAACAAAATGTTTTGGAAATATACAAATCAATTATTATGTCCAATATGTCATGATTTCCATTTTCTTTTGTTGTAGCCTACATCATAGAGAATTCATCATCTGCTCATCCAAGGAAACCTCCC
This sequence comes from Volucella zonaria, assembly GCA_963966105.1. Taxonomy (NCBI): domain Eukaryota; kingdom Metazoa; phylum Arthropoda; class Insecta; order Diptera; family Syrphidae; genus Volucella; species Volucella zonaria. The sequence goes on along the minus strand of OZ014534.1, from coordinate 115,348,670 downwards.
CCGCTAACTTGTTCCTTGTCTGTGCTATGCAAGTTGTTACCTTCAAGAAAAGACGGAACTAACTTTGTAACAACAAAAATGAAGTGATAATTAACAATTTATTAATGCAACAAATCAGCATATTTAATTTATTGCCGATTTCAGCAATGAGACATGAGTGTGTCTGACGAAATTACAGTCAATGTCACGACCGCAGGAATGTCTTCCAGCGTCTGGTTGACTATGCAAATTTTCGTTTACGAATAGATGGCGCCTACACTATTTTATGCAAAGGTTTACTGCATTAAAGAATTATGCTTTTCTATGTGAAAAATTGAGTACAAACAATTTGCAATAATGTCAGAAGCATCCGGTAGACAAGAATAAGAAATCATTTGCAGAAAGTCATTAGAAGAAAAAGATGTCTTCTTCTGTAGAGTCAACCAAAGGTGGACATGGCCACAGAAGTTGGAATGCGAGTTCATCGTTGCTTAGGGTTCTATGACATTGGATGAGATTTTTTTTTTTTTTTTTTTAAAGAGACAGTGTATAAATTCCATATTCATATTTCTAACTGCTTTACCTTGAATACGTATAATTATTTTTTTTTGTAGACACAACACAACGCATTAGGCTTTGCACAATAATTTCAGTGATATACTATCTTGTAATATGATAAGAGTCTTACCATAACAAAAATCCCCAAAGGCCCATAAAGATTAAAATTATTTTGAAACCTCTATACACAACTTTTTTTCCCCAGCTATAAACGAGAACCTTTGTTACAAGCTTAAGCTGTCTCCCCATCGTTAACAGTGTTAATAACTGAGTGTTACTTTAGATTTGTTAATAGATTATCGATTATAATTTATCCAATTTTCATCTGTAGACGAATTAGAAAATTAAGAAAACAATCTGTATCCGTTCTTAGTATTGCGAAATAACAGAAAACTCCATCATCAAGAGCGCGATGAAAGTTTACTTCAGTTATTAAATGCAAATTCTCAACGATTTTGATCGTTAAAATGTGATTTTTTTTTTGAATTTCATTTGTGTCCGAGTGCCGTTAATGAGAAATAGAGATGCTACCCGAAGATACTTTTAAGGCAAATGTTACTTCGCCTCATTCCCTTTTCTCTGTCTCAGATACAAACGCTCGAACGCTAATGGCTCGTAAAAAAATTAATGAGTGCTGAGGTATTTTTTTTTCTCCTTCTTCTTCTTCTTCTTTTATTCAAATCTTTTTAACTGGAAATTCTCTATACTCGTATTGCAGAAGCAAAGCAAAAAAAAAAAATTTATAAAAAATTCAAATTAGGCTTTAGATATTTTCGCCACTGGGTGTAGTAGTTTCATGGGTGTGCTGTGCTGATAGTTTCCTGTAGGCAAGACGTAAACTAAGTATCTGCCTACAATGATATTAAAACTGGAAAAAACCACACAAAAACATGAAAATATGTGTGAAATTGTGATGATTAATAAAATTGCACATTAACCGTTAATGAATGTGTAGAGAAATTTTCTTTAAACGTAAACATTTTCCAGCTGCCTGGTAAACAAGCTCCCTTTAGAATCGCGGATGGCAAGAATGATTTATGTAACCACTTGTGTCTGCCCTTATAAGTTAAATCTAGAAACCATTTAACAGCAACGTGTTCAGTTTAAATTAAAACCATAAAACCTACAGTAGCTGGTTTAGTATTCGACAGAAACGTCTATTTGTATGAAATTTTTAAAATGTTTTACAACTCCATGTAGTTAATGGCTGAATGTAAAATTCTAACAAATTCATTTGAACTTGCCTACTTTTCCTGTTTTAGTACGAAATAAATTATCAATGACTTTCATGACTTTTCTATGACACCTTTTGAAATAAAAAAAAAAAACACGCACACACAAAGTAGCTATAGAGGGACGTAGACGCACATGAGTCATTATAGTAAGGGGTGAAATACGTTGCACTTGTGTCGCAGATTTTTATGGCAAGGAATCCAGTTAATGAAAGCCCTAAAGATCCATCGTTTATCTGATCCGAGACCCTCGCAAGTCGTGCAAAATAGAAATATCCTGCGATGGAACAAAAACAAGCGCCAGATGGAACAGATTCGCAACGACTTTAGCGAACGAAAGAAGGACTATGATTTGTGGATCTGCTATAGAGCGAACAACGAGCGAAGGCCCTCTAATGTTATGAAGTATCTCACTATGGCTGCTTTCCAAAATGCAGCTGCATTCCGAAACGTTCCGAAATTCATTGTGAATGTATAATCATGACTAGGGAATTCAGGATGGACGTTGCCAACATACGCGGGCTAAAAAGTAATCCCTTTTCTGCGTACGTCCACCTCTGTAAACTGACCAGCACTTAGTGAAACACAGCTAGATCCCCGCCCACACCTCTCAAATCACTATGATCTGAAGCTACCTGGCTACAAACTAGTGCCACTATTCTTTCCCCATCGTGGTCTCGCCTTTTATGTGCGTAGTGATGTAGCTCACCAAATTCCATCACAATGTAGTCCCTGTTTCAACCCGGAATTCAATTTCATTTGGTTAAAATTCCATCTCCATAAGCAAATTATCCACTACTGCTTTATTTACAGAAGCCCCAAACTGGACAGCAACTCGACCTTTCTCGAGTTTGATGCGCTGTCTGACTCCATTCAAAGAATTGTATCCCTGTATTCTCATACTGCAATCGTTATTAAAGGCGATCTCAATATACACAATTCTGGGTGGCTCCGACATTCTGGACAGACAACACCCGAAGGACGGTATGTTGAGATCTTCGCTGCAGAAAATAATTTAACCCAGGTTGTAAATGAGCCCACACGAATACCAGACGTTGATAGTCATACCGCCAATACCCTGGAATTGTTTTTAACTTCTCCCCCTGACAAGTACTGCTGATGTGCTCTCCCATCTAGGCTCGTCGGACCATTGTGCCATATCAGCTAAATTCTCGTACACCCACCACACAGTTAGAGAAAAGATTCCTAAAAGAACCGTATGGCAATACGAGAAAGCCAATTGGAGCGGACATAACAACTTCTTTAGGAATTTTAACTGGTCGTTATGTTTCCTCGATAACGACGTGGATGCCGCTGCTGACATGATCACAGAAACTATTCTTTTTGGAATGAGATACTTTATCCCTCATTGGATGAAGAGTATCAAACCAAAAGAAAAGGCATGGTACGACTCGAGCTGTAAAGAGGCTGTCAGGGTTAGAGAATTGTTTTTTCGGCCCTACAAGACCAACCCCACAGAGGAAAACCGAAATAAGTTTAAACGAACCAGAAATGACTGCAACGCCTTTCTCAAGCGCGTGAAATTTCAATACAACCAAAAGTTGAGGCAAAAATTACTACAATGTCCCAAAGATAGTAAAAGCTTTTGGTCATTTGTCAACAACATCAGAAATGCTGCCTCATCCTCCATCCCAACGCTCATTTACAAGGACACTCCAGCTGTCAGCTCTTTGGACAAGGCCAATCTGCTTGCTGCACACTTTGCGGCAAATCCATCGGACGAATCCACTTTCGCACTAGTGTAGTAGCAATAGTACTTAAAGATCTCAACATGCATAAATCCGCTGGTCCAGATGGTATATCTCCCCTGGCAAAACTACTGCGTAAGCTCTATCATCAATCCTACCTCTTTCCGAGCAGATGGAAAACAGCATTTACCCAGCCCGTCCCTAAAAAAGGCGAATCTTCTTCCCTCTCCTCCTATAGACCCATTACACTTACATTCCTTCTTTCCAAGTTCATGGAAACACTGATAAACCGTCAGCTCATGAAATATCTCGAAACACGAAAACTTCTCAATGACCGGCAATATGGTTTTCGTAGCAACAGGTCCACTGGAGTCTCACCGAAAAGTGAAATCTGGCAAAAGCAAGATAGTTGCACTTGATATTTCTAAGGCATTTGACAGAGTTTGACATCAGGCTCTTTTGTCGAAAATGCGTGCTTTTGGGATCGATGATTCTCTTCTTCAGAACGTTCAATTCAAGTTGTCTTGGGCGGTTTCAAGTCTGATATTCACAAAATAAGTGCTGGTGTGCCCCAGGGCTCCGCTCTGTCTCCGACACTCTTTTTAATTTTCATCAACGATCTCTTGTCCGCTACCTCTAACCCTATATATGCCTTTGCTGACGATAATACCCTCTGCTTTTCATATTCGTTTCCGGACTCACGTCCCTGTTCTTCGGCTGTAGAACGGGAACGGCAGCTCATTAAATTCTGATATTAACAGCATAGTTAATTGGGGAACCACTAACAGAGTAGAATTTAATGCTTCGAAAGGACAATGCCGTCTGCTGTCGTTAAAGTGAAATTTAAACAACCAGCCATTATCCATGGATGACACTTGCATCGTCGAAATCGATAAACTTTCCATTCTCGGTATGTGTGTCAGTGACAACTTACGTTGGAATGGCCAAGCGATGTAAGAAATATTTTACCCCTTCTGATCTGGCCACAATATATAAGGCATTCTTCTGCCCAAAATTGGAGTAAAATGCCCACATCTGGTCAAGTGCTCCTAAAACATCTCTGCACCTGCTAGATAGGATTCAAAACCGTGCGATAAAGTTTATAGCTGATACCGATATCAGTCAATGGACACCCTTGAACATCGACGAAATGTCCCGTGTCTCACATTGTTTTATCGCTATTTCCACCACCAGTGCTCCATTGAAATCGCCAGTAGCATTCCGCCCATTCAAACTTTCAACCGTAACACCCGTCTCGCCATGAATGCTCATCAGCGTACCCTCAAGCCCATTTTAGGACGTACTCTAAAACATCGTAGTTCTTTCCTAAGCCGCACAACTCGCTTATGGAATGCCCTGCCGATCTCGGTGTTTCCTGGTCGTTATAATTTACAAACATTTAAAAACAATGTACATCGGTAAATGTTTTTTCTTCCTCCCTAAATTTCCTTCGCCCGCGCTATGTACGAACATTTTAAGGGTACAAAACCCCTTTAGCGCGCGCCGATTATATTAAAAAAAAAAAAAAAAAAACAATTGATGACTTTGAAGAAATTTTTGCACTTTGGTATGTTCCTTCTAGAAGATAGTGAAGTAACCAGACATTTGCGCTTTAACTGTTTTTGTTTTAGCTTTAAAATATATTTTGTGAATATTCGGTTGTCACAAGCACCACAATTATTTAGCAAATGATTAATTATATGAATTCCAATCAATTTTGTACATATTGTTTTACGTTTAAAAAAAATAAACACTGCTCATCGCGTAACATTCTAAAACATCATGATTCATAACGCAACGGGATACGCATCGCATGCTTGCATGACAGATGCGAGGTGCAGTCACAATGCGCATTTAGTTTTTATTTTGAAAAGCAACCTACTAATATTCGAAAAGTGTGAATTAGCCGGAGAAAATGATGCAAAACTGTGACATTTACTAGGACAATTGCTATAGAAAACGGAAGCAGTGCGTAATTGAAAAATTGCGCGAGCAGGGACATAGTAAGATGTTATTCAGATGTTTTACCCACAAGTATAAATAACATATAACACGCTAAAGGTTAAGAGCCAGAACAGAAACGAAACAGAAGCAGAGTAGTACTCTTACGGTCGACATTGAGAATTTTGGATCAAATCATTATTTCAGACTACTTAATGGCGAAGGCGACCAAACTTCCCCTTCCAGGCAGAAGAGTCCACTCAATATAGATGATGATAGCAATTTTGTATGTACACCCAACCATTACTATTGTATTGTAGTTGATGGTAGCTACGGGTAGATACAGTGTTGTGCAAAACATACCGGATTTTTATTAAACATTTTTATTTGGTGAATTTTAGGGAACAGAAAGAACCTAAGTAAGATCTGTTGTCAATTAAAGAAAACTTATTGTATAAGTTTACAAATAAAAGAAAAAGAAGGTTTTGCAATAATATGTTTTATTATACAAAAAACAAAAAAACCTAACTTAACTCGGTAACGGCCTGTGCAAAACATGACGGATTTTCGTTGTACTTAATATTTTGTCCTTTAACCGTTGTTTTTTAAGAACTCGCATCTTTTAGGCATGGACTACATCCTCAAACATTTCTTTTATTATTTAGTGACATCATAAGTGAGTTTTTGGATGTGTGCGTCTTTGACGCACAAGTTCTCGATAGCGTTTAGATCGGTTGAGAGGGCCATTCCAATACATCAACATTTTTCTGCGCAAACCACTCCTTATCGAACTTTAATGAATGTTTTGGGTCATTATCATGTTGATAAACCCAACGCAGTGGCATCTCCTCCTCAGCATATGGTAGCATTACGGATTCCAGTATATCCCTATACTGAAAACGATCCATAATACCACTAATCTCATGTATTAGTCCACATTCCGCTCCAGAAAAACATCCCCACACCATAATTGAGCCTCCTCCATGCTTCACGGTTGGACGACAATGTCGTGGCTGAAGACGTGTGCCCTTCTTTCGTGTAACATGAATACTTCCATCCGAAGCAATCAAATTGAACTTACTCTCGTCGCTAAAGAGTACAGTTTCCACTTCGTTGCTGACCAATTCAAATGGTTTCTAGCGAATGCCAGTCTAGGAAACGATTGGCGTCAGCAAAATAATCAAAGACTTACTATGTCTATGCTTAGCAGTAAGTAGAGGCTTTTCGCTGGTCGAAAAGAACAAAAACCAGCTTCTCTTAAACGCCTACGTACAGTGATTGCTTCAATTGAAAGATTGAGCTCACTAACAATCTTTCTTGAAGGCAAGAAAGTATCGTTAATAATCATTTTCTTAATTTGCCGATCGGTTCGGAGTGTAGTTTTTCTGGGACGTCCGCCACAGTGAATAGTTTCGACCAGTTTTGCATTTGAATCTTTTTTATAATGTCACACACTGTCAAGATGGCATTTTCTACTTTATGGCTATAGATTTTTGTTTTAGCCCTGCCCTGAAATCCACTACCATCTGATTTTTAACCACACCACTGTATTTATTTTTAACCATTTTATTAGTAAACAAATTAAAGACACCTGACCTTTTAAGTTTTGTTAAGTCTATAACTCACTTCAAATGACAGCCAAAACCATTATCAGCAAGTTAAAGTGCAAGAAAATACGGTACTTTTGAAAATCCGGTATGTTTTGAATAGGCATGGCATTAAGTTGAGCTACAGTCTTTGCCAAAACTAAAAAAAAATTATCGTAGCAATGCCTTGTTATTTTTTCTATTTGTAAACTTATTCAATAGGTTTTCTTAAATTGCCAAACAAGTGTACCTACTGTATTCCTGTCCCCTAGAATTCTTCAACGAAAAATGTTCAGAAAAAATCCGGTATGTTTTGCACAACACTGTATATCTAAGCTTAAAATAAAAGAATGATTTTGTGGTTGGAGGTCTACCGGCCGTACCAGAACCTGTACCACACCGCTTGTAGAACTAGAATGAAATGGTATGGACATCACCATTGATAGTTACAACACTGAAGTTGTAAAAGATTTCATTCACTTCTCCTTCGCATTTTACATCAGTACCGAAATCCAACGAAAAATCATTCTTGCAAGCTGCTACTTCTTTTGTCATGAAAGGGCATTCAATGCCCTATCGGAAAAGGTTTTTCTTAGGCCTGATTAACAGTGTAGAAGCAAGCACTCTTACCCATGTGAATGAAATTATGTGTTCTTGCCTTCTTCGGAAGAAAAGTTCTGTGCGTGAAAAGTACGATCACAGCCATCTGCCTAGGAGATGTAGAACGAAAATCGGCTGAACAATTTTTTTTTAGATTCAACACATTAACGGACCCAAGAAATGTCACAACCAAATGGAAGGAAACCCTAAACATCCCGGCATCCCGCCGTTCAAACTGAAAGCGGTCGCCTAAGCACTAAGGTAGTTGGAAAAACTACTTGGCTGATGCGATTTAAAGATTACTTTGCTAGTCTCATATATCAAGACTCTCAATTTATATACACTCAGGTAATAGACAAACCCGAATACAAAACACAACGCTACAATAAGGTTGACACTGTATAAAGGCAAATGCGACACAAAAAACTGTAACAACAAAACATTATCTTTGCAGCTTCAAGAACATAGTGCCCTGATCAAATCACAGGAAGTCAAATTGTTTTCACTGCGATTTCAGAAGGAAGGCAGAAATCAAGTATTTATCTAAGACTTCTATGATTTTTGAGGAGCCAAGATACATATACGAGTATGTACTCGATTTCGAATAGCAAATCAAAAAAAATGATCAGCCTAGGAAGCTAGGCGATAGAAGTGAAACTTTACGAAGCTCGATAAACAGTTAAAATGAAGATGCTTACCTTAGATTACAAGTACGAATATTTAAAAAAAAAAAATTTCCTTTGATAAAAGAAGCCATTTTGTGGAGAGTATTTCTCACTTCTTTACATGTAATCTCAATAACTTCGACACACTATACTCTCGTATAAACTAGATAAATATTGTAACAAATGCTGCACGACCGATGTGACACGTGCTAGTGATACTCTAAAACATACAATTCCCATGAAAATTCTCTTGAGAACATGTTATACCCATACAAAGCCAGCCATGACTATGTGGATATACTCGGACCTATAATACGGACACGAGATGGAGCGTCGTTAACTCGCGCACGAGTTATGTATTTGTTAAGCCCTTACAAATAAAACACAACTTATTTGAATAATGTCTTCAAATTTACTTCAAGGTCTTTCACACGACTGACTTGTTATCTTAAACTAACTTAGCATAATACCCAGAATAATACAAAACATTATGTTATACAACGAAGAGTTAATAATCAACAGTTTACAATCATGTTAGCGATGCAAGGCTAATGCAGCTATTCCCGAACTAGGTCAACCGATGTCACTGGAGCGATTCTATTGCTGAACTGTTGAATGCTGTTTGTCTTCTGGGCGTTAACAAACAAAAGCCAAGGCAAACCAAACTTTGTTTTTAAGCTTAAGATTTCCGTTAAGTGTTGATCATGTTTTTGGTGTGACAATGATGATGACGATGCCGATGTTGTTGCTATGCATGTAAGTCGTACGTTGTGCACTCACCCACGACGCCCCATTTACCGCTCATAGCTCATTCAGTTAGAGTTAGTGTACCACCACGCGCGGTCCCACCTCTCTTTTTGTTCCTAAGAAAACGAGTCTGTCGCCTTTTCGTTTCACCCCCATGTCTCATTCTGCCAGAGTTGCCTCACCACGCGCGTTGTTACCCTCTCCCGTTTCCGTTTTATCGATTTTTTTTAGCATTCACAACCATATGGGCGTTAAGAAGAGTTTGAAGTGGAAGAACTTTATTGGCTACGTAGGAGCACTACTGGTGGAAATAGCAAATATAACATCGCGAAGTAATGAACGTTTCACCTTTGTTGGATAATATTAGTGTCATTTACAAATATTATCGCACGGTTTTGAATGACATGCAAAGGGACTACAGCTTCATTTCATGTTCAAACTTCATGTCGCTTTTTCGTTTCATCGGAGTTCGGAATTGCTGCCAAACGAGCGTTAAAAAGTTTCACACATGTAAAAATTCTTGCCAATCAAAGGGTGGCTCCATCTAGCACAATTTGCCAATCAAAATTTCTGAGTATTTTGTAACATTATTTAACGGTAAGACCAATTTTTTTTTTATTTGGGAAAATATAAATTTTAACATCATCTGACAGCACACCCGCATGAACCCAAGTCCATGTAAATGAAAACAGATGAAGAATTCCTAGTTGAGCAGATAGGCTGAAAGATGTTGTCCAGAATTGCAACGAGAGTTTGTCATAATGAAGAATTTCAGCACACATATTAGTATGTCGGTTTTATAAGAATTCTAATTTACCCCATTGTAAGAAGCACCAAAACATATCAATCCAACAAATGCATGAACTTCTCAAGACTTTTTGCAATACATTAATTGACAATTACCAGTGTCACTTTATGCTGAGACGAATCCTGAGAATCCAATTTTTTTTTTTTTAAAAAGTAGCGCGCGCTCCAGGGGTTAAGGTACCCTTAAAATGTTTGCTCACAGCGCGGGCGAAGGAAATTTAGGAAGGAAATAAGGATAGGTACCAATGTACTTTGGTTTTATATATCTGGGAAATAGGAAATCGAGAGCTCGACAGGGCATTCCACAAGCGAGTTGTTCGGCTTTCAGAGTACGTGCGAAAGTGGGCTTGAGGGTATACTGATGAGCATTCATATCGAGACGGATGTTACGGTTAAGGGTTAGAAGGGCCGGAATGCTACTGGCGATTCCTAGGGAGCACTGGTGGTGGAAATAGCGATAAAACAATGTGAGACACGGGACATTTCGTCGATGTTCAAGGGTGTCCATTGACTGAATCCGGTCTAGCAGATGCAGAGATGTTTTAGGCGCACCTGACCAAATGTGAGCATTGTACTCCAATTTTGAGCGGATGAATGACTTATATATTGAGGCCAGATCAGAAGGAGAAAAGTATTTCTTACATCGCTTGAGGAAACCTAGACATTTCGCAGCATTTTTGACGACACCGATTATGCGGTCACTCCAGCGTAAGTTGTCATTGACACACATGCAAAAGAAAGGAAAGTTTTTCGGTTTCGACGAGGTAAGTGCCATTCATGTATAATGGCTGGGTATTTAAATTTCGCTTTAATGACAGCACACAGCTTTGAATTTTGGAAGCATTAAATTCCACTCGGTTGATAGTTACCCAATTGGTTATGCTGTTGATATCGAAATTTAATGAGCTTAACATGCGCTGCCGTTCCCGTTCTACAGCCGAAGAGCAGGGGCGTGAATCCGGGAACGAATATGAAAAGCGGAGAGTGCTGTCATCAGCAAAGGCATATATTGGATTAGAAGTACCAGACAAGAGATCATTGATAAAAATTAAAAAGACTGTCGGAGACAGAACGGAACCCCAGAATTTGTTTTGTGAATATCAGACTTAAAACCATCCAAGACCACTTGAATTGAAGGTTCCGAAAGGTACGAAAGGTATTGAAGAAGAGAGGCAGCACGCTGCCTTAGAAATATCAAGTGCAACTATCTTGCTTTCGCCAGATTGCCATCAAATCACCAGTTCACCTGTTGCTACAATAACCATATTGCCGGTCATTGAGAAGTTTTCGTGTTTCGAGATATTTCATGAGCTGACGGTTTATCAGCGTTTCCATGACCTTAGAGAGAAAGAACGTAAGTGCAATGGGTCTGTAGGAGGAGAGAGAAGAAGATTCGCCTTTTTTAGGGACGGGCTGGACAAATGATGTTTTCCTTCTGCTCGGAAAGAGTCCTAAAGAGTAGGATTGAAGAAAAAGCTTACGCAGTGGTTTTGCCAGCGTGGAAGAACACTTCTTCAGAAGAAGGGGAGCTATATCATCTGGACCAGCGGATTTATGCATGTTGAAGTACTCTTACTACTACACGAGTGCGAAAGTGGATTCGTCCCATTGTAGATTCGACGCACTCAAGTGTACGCGGAGACAAAGCACAATCTGGGAGTGTTGAGCTGGCCGCAAAGTGTGCAGCAAGCAGATTGGCCTTGTCCAAAGAGCTGACAGCTGGAATGTCATTGTAAATGAGCGTTGGGATGGAGGATGAGGCAGAATTTCTAATGTTTTTGACAAATGACCAAAAGCGTTTACTACCTTTGGGACATTATAGTATTTTTTGTCTCAACTTTTTGTGGTATTGAAATTTCACACGCTTAAGAAAGACGTTGTAGTCGTTCCTGGCTCGTTTAAACTTTCGGTTTTCCTCTGTCGGATTGGTCTTGGAGGACCGAAAAAACACTTCTCTAACCCTGATAGCCTCTTTACAGTTGGAGTTGTACCACGCCTTTTCTTTTGGTCTTTTGGTCTGATTTCAAAACGAAACCCAGCACCTACTTATGGACTTCGCGATGAAATTACGTTGAGTTTGCGTATGCCGATAGGAAGAAATCAAGAGTGCACGTTGTGCTGAAATCAGAAGTCAAAGTTCCACTCATACCAGATGCAAATCGTGCAGAGTCTTAATGGAAATGACTATCTCTTGTGGGAAACCTACGCAAGGACACTGGGAAACATACTACTGTGACAAAGTGACGAAGCACATCTTCATATGTGAATAAACAGAACATGCTTTGCTGATATGTATATACCTCAACAATCGTTAGGAACGATATCGAAAACGTTTATACTGCCCAAAATATCAGTGAGACGAGCGATTACTGCCCGAGGGATAATTGGACCTTTGTTTTTAGCCAAGAAGAAGAAGTGATTGCCAAATGATCGGCGCCCAATTGCATCTGTTTACCGGGTATAACAACAAAGGGGGGTATTTTTCCGGATAAATCAATTAGCAAGTATGGAGATATTCCATTCCCTCTTCATTGTGAATAAACAGAACATGCATTACTGATGTCTCAACAATCGTGAAGAACATTATCAAAAACACTTATGCTGCCCAAAATGCCAGTGTGATGTACGATTGCTGCCCGAATGATAATTGGCCAAGAAGAAAAAGCGATTGCCAAATGATCGGCGCTCAATTGCATCTGTTTCCCGAGCATAATAACAGAGGGGGGTATTTTTCCGGGTAAATTAATTAGCAAGTATGGTGGCATCCCATTGCCCCTTCGCTCGCCGAGGGTTTCCAATAACAATCCTAGAAATATCGCCATGAAGTTGGGGGAATTGCACCCACCTTTTGTTTTGTAATACATATATTCGAATGTAAGATCCCGGATGCAAGAATACCTTAAACGAAATACAACGACAATTTCGACGATATTATCTTTAAAGAGGAAAATCCGCTTGTTAGACTCCAATTTATAAAAATACATAAATATCACAATTCAAATTGTATTAAGAATTACCGCTTGACAACGATAATGCAGCCAAATTTCCGATAGACGACAATATCGTCACAGTCGTATCTTCTTAAACCATACCCAAACTACAAAATAAATTTATTAAAATTGTTAATTAATGTTGAATTTGTATTATTTATTTTTTATTTAATCTAAACTCATCATATCTCAGTTCTATTGTATGACGCAATACAATAAATGGTTTTGAATTTATATAACAAATGGAATAAATGTATCTATTAGACTGTCATCATTATTTATTTTATACGAAAATTATAAAGAAATTCACGAACATAATTTTAAAATCATTTAGATTTATGGTATATTTACCAAGTTTCTTTTCCTTTATATATAAAAAAATATGTGCGAGTATGTTCTATCGCGGTTTTGGATTCGTTTCACAATTAGGTGTCGCTTTATTTTTGTGTTATTTACCTGAAAATAAAAAATAAAAAAATGCATTAATGAACCGCAGCAGTTTTTAAAATTATAAATATTAAAATCGAAAAGTAATTGATATACAATAAATACAATATACGATTCCCTTTATCTTTTATTCGTAGTTAGGCTTGAATTTGTATTGAAAGTGTAACAGAGTAATTTCTATATAATTATTTTTTAACTTTTTAAACTGGTTAAAATCCGTCGAAAAACTTACGAGCTTTGTCTAGACTTATAAGCTCACTTGAGTGTTGGTACGTACCATTTGCCAACAATGCATTACCTCATTACTTTGACTACGAAATCTAATAATAATTATATGTAGGTAGTGTAGTATTCTGCTCGTTGAGCAACAAAGCAATTTATCGTATCTTCTCCATTCAACCTTATTATGCTAGATACATTTATACAAGGTCAACTCTCTCTAATTCATGCGCAATTGCTGCAATAAGATTAGGTATGCACTTTCAAGGAAAAATATAGGTTAGATAAACAAGCCGAATGTTGAAAGTCAAAGAAAAAAAAAAAAACACAAGATCATCTAAAATATGTTCAAGTTAATTTGTAAGAAGTGAATATTTTATAATGTATAAGAAAAGCAGAGATACTTTATCTGTACTTAAGAAAAACTATTGTATTGTATATTATCATTCAGGTGCCGACATTGTACATATGAATATCAGACTTAGTTTTTATTAAAATCGTGATGTCGTGCAGGTGTTAAAAATGTAATTTTTCTATTTCGAATTAAGGCCGTAGTTTTTACAATATACTATTTATTTTGTCTTGCTTATGGTATTCGTACTTATAAGATGAGAGGGACATTTTTTGTGTCAGAGTTTTAGTTTTCTACGGATTATCTTTAAAAAAAAAATGAGTCTAACGAAAGGGATTGTTGAAGAAGTTGCAACCTTAAGAGTATCAGCTAGCTACTGACAAGGTACCGACAGTTTTTGAGGGGTCGTTATTTTCAGTAGTCAAATGAACTTCATTAAGTAATTTAAGTCGACTTGTCTGCGATTTTTTCAGAAATCATGCCCCCTTTGTTCAGCGGTATCAACTTTTATTTAAAGCTTATAAGTATTGGATATATAACTTAATTCGTGCGGTTTTTTTCTCAAAATTTAAACGTTTATTTAAGAAAAACATGTACAGTAGTATTATTCAAAGTATTGCCCATCTGAAGCTATGACTTTTTCCCATCTTTCTGGCAATTTGTGGATCCCATTCCAAAAGAACTGCGCCGGCTTGGCAGCCAAGAATGAATCAAGCCAATTTTTGATATTCTGCTCTGATGAGAACCGTATTTCAGTGAGGGCGTTCTGCATCGACCGGAACAAATGGTAGTCAGAAGGGGCAAGGTCTGGGCTATAAGGCGGGTGGGGTAAGACTTCCCATCCAATGTTTTCCAAATAGATCTTAACCGGAATAGCAACATGGGGCCGAGCGTTGTCATGATGGAAAATTATTGCCTCGTGTCTGGTCGCATATTCCGGGCGTTTTTCGGCCACTGCTCTCTTCAAACGGATTAATTGTGTTCGGTAGCGTTGTCCATTGATGGTTTCACCCGGTTTTAGCAGCTCATAATACAGCACACCCATCTGATCCCACCAATTACAGAGCATTACCTTCGCGCCATGGATATTCGGCTTTGCCGTTGATTTGGCTGGTTGGCCGGGTTTCACATATGATTTTTTGCGCTTGGGGTAGTCATAATGGATCTATTTTTCATCACCAGTAACAATTCGATGCAAAAATGACTTCCTTTTGTGGCGTTCCAGCAGCATTTCGGACATGCAAAACCGCCTTTCGACGTCTCTCGGCTTGAGTTCATGTGGAACCCAATTTCCTTGCTTTTGAATATATCCAGCTGCTTTTAAACGTTTTTAAATGGCTGCTCGAGTGACACCCAAAGATTCTGCGAGCTCTTCTTGTGTTTGGCAACAATCTTCATAGAGTAATGCTTCCAGCTCTTCATCTTCAAACTTTTTTGGCTGCCCAGGACGTTCATCGTCTTCCAAGCCAAAATCACCACTTTTAAATCGTGCAAACCACTTTTGGCACGTTCGCTCAGCTGGCGCATGTTCACCATTAACTTCCACCAAAATACGATGACTTTCGGTGGCAGTTTTCTTCATATTAAAGTAATGAAGAAGAACTCCCCACAAAAACACTTTTTCAGACACAAAGTTCGACATATTTGAGTGAAAAAAAATTATTGTTGTTTACGCTTCAAATGAATGACATATACTGAAATGACGTACAATGACAGTAGCTTTCCAACGCACCTTAAGGCAAGCCACGAGGTTAAAATATTTCCCATTACAAACAAACAAATTGATAGAAGAGTCGGAGTTTATACCTTGGGCCGAAATAACCCATCAACTTAACGATCGGCACACCAACAATATTCTAATTTTCGATGGATGATTCTAGTCACGAGAAAACGAGAACAAATTTATATCAGACGCCAGTAGAAGACTAAAGATATCCGCTTTGTTGAAGGTTAGCCTAAGACTGACAGCTCCTTACCAGTGGCAGCTCGTGGACGAAACTCCATGAAATCACCATTTAACTCGACGCTATTTCACCAACCTTAAACCGCCAATATATTATATAAAAATTGTAGATAATAAACAAATAAATAAAATGCGAAATTATATGTTTAGGTGCGTAGAAGCCAAACCATACCAAGATTCTCTTTCAATGCATGGTGACAAATTAGATTTAAATAGGAACGCTGTTTGGAAACTCTCTGATCTACGAGTCCCTACATTTCTACTTTTAAGCACAAAGCATGACGCCCATTCATGGATTACAACAATCTAGCTATGATACCTCAAAATATCAGGGCTGTTTGGTGTGTACCCGGATTGGAAGATAGGTGGCGTTACTGAGCCAAATTGAGAGTACCATCATTTAGTATAACCTCTTTTACCCCGTCTGTCAAAATTTGGTGACAATCTGATGCTTAGTTTTGTTTTGGCACCCATTATAAAACATTGACACCCTCGAACACCGACGTAATGTCTCCTGTTTCACTTTGTTTTATCGCTATTTCCACCCCCAGTGCTCCATTGAAATCGTCAGTAGCATTCCGCCCATTCAAACTTTCAACCGTAACACCCGTCTCGCTAGGAATGCTCATCAGTATACCCTCAAGCCCATTTTTGGACGTACTCTAAAATATCGTGATTCTTTCCTAAGCCGTACAACTCGCTTATGGAAAGCCGATCTCTGAGTTTCCTGGTCGTTATAACTTAAAAACACTTAAAAACAATGTATATCGGTACCTGTCCTTTCTTCCTTCCTAAATTTCCTTCGCCCACGCTGTGTACAAACATTTTAAGGGTACAAAAACTCCTTGAGCGCGCGCTCATTATAAAAAATGTTGTTTTTTGTGACCATGAAAAAAGACCAGTATCGCTCCGTGATCCGATTCTTGTTTTTGACTGGCAAAACCTGCGAGGAAATCAAGCCAGGATGGTATGTATGGGACCCATTCACCTTTCCGTACAACCGTTTACCATTGGTTCGCAGAGTTTCGCCGTGACCGCACGTCAGTTTTTGATGAACCGCGTCCAGGTGGCCCAAAAACGGTTAGCACAGTGGAAACCGTGGACAAAATCCATGATTTCGTATTGGCAGACATCTCAATCGTCAGACCACTTCAAAGACGTGCTTGGCCCTGTTTAATCAAAATCCGGAGGAGTTTCTGCGTCGTTTCGTGACCGTCGATGAGACGCGGATTTATTGGTACACACCAGAGACCAAAGAACAATCGAAACAATGGGTTTTACACGATGAACGTGCTCCAAAGAAGGCGAAGACCGTGCCTTCGGCCGGTAAGGTGTCAAAACAAAACTAAGCATCGGACTGTCACTAAATGTTGACAGGAGGGCTAAAAGAGGTTATCCTAAATGATGGTACACTCATTTTGGCTCAGTAGCGCCACCTATCTTCCAATCCGGGTACTCATCAAACAGCCCTCGTATGAGACTTCGGATAGTGTCTGGATAGTTAAATCTTTTTATGACGTTAACAAAGCAAAGAACTCGTAAACAACTTGCTATAGTCTGATATCGATTTATGATATGTAAATAGCCTTACACCGCATACAACCCACCATGGATGAGGTACTGAGCGTCCGTTCTATGGTTGCTTTGCCTGAAGAAGGTAACGTAATACACGTTACTAAAAATCCATTGGTAACAGTAAGATGAAGTGGTTGGGAGGCAACGGAATCTTGTCAAGTAGTAAAAGTAGCTCACTTTATTGAATATAAAGTGGGCTTAACAACAGACAGCTGCGATGTGGCCCAAGGCCTAGTCTTTCTACTCACTGAATGGTTTTTCCCAACGACTAGAGAATGAGACACTTTTTTATAGGCAATAGTTTTGATTTTTGAAGGCCGTTATTGTCCAACGAAAGACTGTTTATATCAGAAATTTTTTTTTTCTGTTTTTTGTTATGCAGTCCGGCAACCGAACTCAACTCAGTATTCGACAAACTTAAACACCGCGCTACATCGGCACCACGTTGTGAACTTGACGTTGTAAAAAAGGGCCTTCTCGAGTTGATTTCTTTAGGAGCAACATCACTAAAAGATTATTGCAGCCAGATTGTATAATATAACGACAATACAGTATAAGGCCTCGCTTTTATGCGAGCGCAGATATCTTTATGGCAATAGTCCTTAACGTCCAGATATTCAAGAGCAACAGCTACTACGTGTATACGCACGATCAAAAAAAATCTTGCTAAACAGAAGGACAATAATAAACGACATGTCGATGCAATGACAATCGCCTTATCGTGCACATAATGTTCTATGCCTATTAGTATTAGCTGCACATTTTTTGGGTGCAAAGCAGATAAAGGACTGCTATAGCCTCTCAAATAATACACTGCAACATCATAAGGAGACTTAAATGCAATTGCGATTTTCAATGCACCAACAAATCAGAAAGCAATGGAATTAATCAGCAGCTTAACTTATTCACTCACATAGCTTCCAAGAACAGGAACAAAAGCCACCAGAATATGGGTAGAAAGTAGAAAAAACACGTACTTCCAAAGGAAGATTTAGGAGCTCGATTTTGAGTATCTAGGCATACTCGTATTAAAAACCGCACCAACAGCATTATTGGAGCTTCTCCTTGTTTTTCTGGTGCAAAACTGACTTTATTCTAACCCCGCAACTTGGCTAATTTCGTGTTTTTGGGTAGAAGTGTGGAATACCGAATGCAGCCATCGCGATAAAAAGCAATGGGTCAGCCATGTAGCTTGCGTGCAGCGCTACAAATGAATTTTGGTTATTTGCTTAATGAAACTCCAGCGCGATTAGAAAAACTCAAGTGACCATTTCCTCCCAAAAATCGTTAGTAAACTAATTTAAAGAAAAATAATAATTTTCCATTTATTTACCATAGCATATTTCGAAATTGCCTTCACCAAATTTGTTTGCCTTTAACAACAAGTGCATTACGTCTTTGTAACTTTCCTCTCTATTTCTGTTTGTTTGCTTCTCTGTGAAATAACGATTATTTTAACATTTAAGAGCATCTGCTTGCGACATAAACTACTGGCAAATTGGTTAAAATACCACACCTCACTGACTGCTATGCACTTCCTCTTCAGTCACTTCTTTTCATAGCTAAAAGATAAACACCATCCACTTGACACACTTTCGTATGCTTTTCAATTCCACTAGTAGCATTGGTAAGTGCTATACTACTCGTACTCGTATCTGAATGTATCTGTACAGTCAAACGAGCACTAAATTCAAAAATACCAAAAAAAAAAAAAAAAACTACATTTTGGCTTAAAGTGAAAAAGATAAAAATCCAACCTAATCCGTAATATAGAGAAAAAATGTTTTTTACTGGGAGAGCAACACGGGAATACCTAAATCCCCAAAAAGAAGAGCAAACAAAATGTTCAAAAAAAAAACAAGTATTCGATACTCGTTCCGTAGTCACTACATCCCAATGAGAGAAAGAGCAATCCTTGAATTTAAGCATCCAAAACATGTTGTCGTTTTTCGGAGCGAATATTATTAAGAAAGGTAAATGCATCACGATACGGATACCAAGAAAACCCACAAAAAAACTAAGACAAGATACCTACAAACTTAATTTTGAGGTCAGAAAAGGTGTACAAGTATCTTTCACAGACGTCCATCCGGTGGTACCCGTAATAATACTTCAAAATAAAATAAAAAAACAAAAAAAAAAAAAAAAAACCCCAGCCTGTTGCTGGTGGGATGTCGTGTAGTTGTAGTCGTAGTCGGTGGTTTTTATCAACAACGGTCATATACAATGTATTTATGTACGCTTGGAGGTGTAGAACGCCACCGATGGCACATAAACAAATTAAGAGATTGAATCTATAGACAACAACACAATAAATAATTAAAACAAATTGCTTCCCAGATAAGATACGTACAACGTATACAAAAAGACGTATTCAGTTTTGTACGTGTGAGGTGTGGGTGGTGTGGTGATTGCTTGTACTTTGTGCGTATTGTGTCTAACGATAGAAGGTTACATTCGTTCTCGTATTCTCGCATTCGTATTCATATTGCGAGAGCTCATCGTATATTTTAGTCGTGCGTACGTGAAAATCGACAAGATAGAAAAACAATTGGCAATTCGACCTAGATTTACCCTTGATTTCAACTGTTTATTGCCCTCTCTCTATTGAATTTCTATCTGAAGAAAAGCAGGTTCTTCTCTTTATTGCAACACGCAGCTGGGACCATACTCGTACTATACTATATGGTACTGACCAACCGGCCATTTATTGTTCTAACGATCTCTCGTAAGGCCGGTTATTGTATAGTTTTGTATCTGTTACTCGTATGAATATGAATATGAATACTCGTACTCGTATCTACGTAGTTTGATTTCCATGAGGTAACCAGTATTTCATAATCGCAATTGTTTCACTGAACCTTGTTTCTCCTCAATACGCGAGTATACGGGAATACGAATATCTATACATTGGCACTGCGGCGAGGGTTATAGGGTACCTATGTATATTGTACAAATCTATCCACACAATGACGAGAATTCTCTTTTGTACTTCATTCCATGTTACCCAAGATGCCAATTGAAGTATATAATATCAATTTTATTTCGCTATATGTTTACGTACAAAAGCAGACGCAAAACGAAAGTGCTACGACTATGTTCTTCATGTATCTGTAGAGTACAAGTAGATTACGCGTATACCCTACCCCACCAATCGGATCCACAATGCTTAAAATGTCTGGCTGTGAATATTCGTCTTTTTTTTTCTTTTTTTTTTTGCGTTTTCTTGGTTTTATTGCGCGAAATTTCAGCCAAAAACAAACGTTGACTAATCGTCACCATTGAGAGAGGGGCTTCGTCTGTAATCCCATTAGATACACGTGTGACTGAACGACAATCCCGTGACTATCGATCCCTCACAAATGCTTGCTAATGAGTAAACTGAAATCACCGTCTAAAGGACCCACCTTTGCCTTGGTCAAAAACGACACACACAAACAGAAACATCAGCAACAGCAACAGCGCGAGGGCGTTAGTACGTAACGTACATATTCTGGATACCCACATTACAAATTACAAAATACAAATTACCAATTCCTTAACAAAGTATCCAAGTACTCATGGTTCCATGGAGCAATGGAGAAATGACCTTTTAAGGACTTAAACTTTGTATGACCTTGTGAGCAATTAGGAGAGAAATTCTAAATATTTTGCTTATTTTCGAATTTAGGGAGATTTGCATTATGCTAATTCCCAGCAATTGGAACGAAAAGGAGCCATTTTTTCGTTTTTCGGTTTTCTGCGTTTGTAACATTATACATATTCGTACCTACGCCAACTCTGTCCTTGAAGAAAGCATTTTTTTTTTTTTGGAAATACTCGTAATCTTCTTAAAACAATTTACAAGTATTTCAGTACCTACGATGGAAATTATCTATCATACATGAGTATCTGAACACCCGATGGGGGCATGGTCGTCGAAAGTTAAAGCAATGTACATTCTGCTGGTGTGATAAAGTTTAAACTTTTCCTTTGTCGGATAACTAAAGCTACCGAGTACAGCTGTGTGGTCTTCAGAAGGATGCACAAAGAGTTGAATTTTTTATAAATACAGCCAGGAGCAGCTGAGGTTTTTTACGACTATGCGAAGCGAGAGGATAACCCTTGATACGAGATGCTCGTATGTATAAATATGTGTTACATAAAAATACAAGGTCAGATGTTAAAGGATATGAAGAGATATTGCAGCGCAGAAAGTCCGGAAATTGCATAAATAATTTAAAATTAAAATCCAAGGTTAAATAGCTTGTAATCAGATATTGAACAAGTTAAACTTTAAAGAAAAAAAAAAGAAAAAAAAAGAAAAAAAAAAGAAAAAAAAAAGAAAAACCTGTTGTTTACCAGTTTAAATGACAGATGACTATCATATTTCTGACTGTCACCAGAAATTCGGGGGTGCAGTTCTACCATCTGGTAAATAAAGGAGCATACAAATGAGTGAACAAACATTGTATAGACATCGCGGCACAAGAATCACCTCCGACGCTAAGTCCTTGTATATTCGTAAGTCGCAAATCATTTACGGTCACATATTTCTGAATACCGAACATATCAGTTTTTGATTGAGTAACATCTTTTCATTGCACATGAAATGAAAAGCTCGTATAACCTAGTAATCCGATTTTTTTCTTGGGTTCAAAGAATTAATCACCAAACTAACCAGCCAGTCACTGGGGAATTGAAGAAAAACGATAAGAAAGGTTCTAATTACAATTTTTAGAAACTTGGTTTTTCCACTAATTTATTTGATAAACGTTTCGTCATTGACGATTAAGTAAAAGGTGGCGCAAAATTAATCATCCAATTTTGTTTTTGAATTACTTTTTTACTAAATAAAAAAAAAATTAATTTGAGTGATTGAGATCTTTATTTAGACCTTAACAATTGTTTCCGTCAAGTGGAAAAGATGATATTCGCCAAGTGGCTGCCGCCAGTGTTGATACACATTTGTGCCCGTTTTATCGCAATTTCTATGACTTTCCGCAAGATTTCCGGCGATAACTGTTCGCATTCATGTCACATATTCTCCTTCAGGGCTGCGATTGTCTGAGGCTTGTTGGCATAAACCCGCGACTTCAAGTAGCCCCAAAGAAAGATGTCTGGGATGGTTAAATCGGGCGATCTTGCTGGCCATGCCAAATCGCCAATATCCATTGTGGCTCGTGCTGAGTGTGCGGTTGCACCGTCTTGTTGAAACCACATTTTCACCAAGCCCATCCCCGCTCATCCAATTCCGACGGTAAGAAGTCGTTTATCATGGCTCTGTAACGTTCGCCAGTAACAGTGATCGTATTGCCGACGGCGTTCTCAAAGAAATACGGCCCAATCACTCCTCCCGCGTAAACGCCGCATCACACAATGGCTTTGAGTGGATGTAATGGCTCTTCGTGCATTACTTGCGGATTTTCAGTGCCCCAGAAACGAAGATTTTGCTTATCGACGTAACCGCTTAAGTGGAAATATGCCTCGTCGCTTATGATGATTTTCGACACAAAATCGTCCTCTTCGTTGTTGAGATTGAGGATGGCTTTAAAGTAATTCACACGCGACTGCCGGACAGGAGGCACTAACTGATGCACTATTTGCACTTTGTACGGAAACATGTGTAAGTCTTTCACTAAAATTCACTGTAGGGTGGCCGTCTGGTGATGCGTGGCCCGCCGTCTGGTTGATGTTTCCTCGTTCTCAGCGACATCGGCAGGCACAGCCGCGATATTCTCGGCTCAACGACCAGTCCTGTGGCCGCCACGCCCTGCATGGTCTCCTGTGGTGCCACTGCGTTCTAGTCAAGTAGCTAAGGGCCGGAATGTTTGCCCAGTTGGCGCGATACGATTAGGAAATCGACGTCGAAATTCACGCTGCGCTAACACCACCGACCGACTATTATTGGCCGAAAACATCGACATAATGGCTGCGTTCAGAATTCTAGGCACTAGATAGTCAAACGGCTCTGATTGATCGGGAACAATTGCAAATGCAGGAGCTTTTTGAGAGGTAGTGGACTGAATTTTTAGTCAAAACAAATCTCACTGAAATTTCAGTCAGTTGAAGAAATGTCAAAAATTAGTTGATTCACCGATTTGTTGTTCAACTAACAGTAGTACTTTACACAAATAAATAAAATAGCCATGTAGTCTGAAGTAAATTCTGAAGGTATGTACGAGGACTATTCCAAAATCAACCTCCGATGTGTTACAATTCACTACATATGTGCACTTCGGTGACGTGTTTCTGCATGTCGCAACCAGTACATTATTCTCTAATAATATGCCAAGTCTCGGCCGTTTTCGTTCAGTATTTTTCCAATAGTTGCCGTTTTAACATGGAGAATACAATTCAATTTTATCTCCCGCCGCCTGTGAGGTACGAAGTGTAATTTCGTTTTTTGCAAGCCGAAGGAAATGGTGCAACTCATCGTCGGTTCTGTGCTGTTTACGGCAATACAGTGATGAGTGATGGTTCAGTGCGTGATTGGTGCAGACAATTTAAAAACGGACGCACAGATGTGCATAATGAAGGAGGCCAAGGTCGCAAATCGATCTTGAATCAAGACGTGGTTCACCAAGTTGACCAAGTTGACCAAGTTGACCAAGTTGACCAAGTTGACCAAGTTGACCAAGTTGACCAAGTTGACCAATTTGATCGAGAAAACAGGCGTTTTACGATTTCAGATCTTGCGACAAGATTTTCCGAAATTTCTCAAACTACTCTATACAGAATCGTGTCTGAAAACTTGGGTTACCACAAGTTCTGTGCGCGTTGGGTCCCAAAACAGCTCACAGATGTCCACAAGACCCAACGTGTCAATTCAGGACAAGCATATCGCGAACGTTTAGAAATGGAAGGTGAAGAATTTGTGACTGGAGATGAGACTTGGGTCCAGTATGTAAACTTAGAAAGCAAAGAACAGTCAAAGCAATGGATGCACATCATTCCCCAAACAAGCCAAAAAAATTCCAACAAACGTTTTCCTATCGAAAAATGATGGCCACAGTTTTTTGGGACCACAGGCATATTGTTGACCGAGTTTATGGAGCCTGGAAGCACAATAAATACAGCGGTTTACTGTGAAACTGTACGTAAGCTGAGAAGAGCAATCCAGAATAAAAGACGAGGAATGCTTACGAAAGGTGTGGTGCTTCTGCATGACAACGCACGACCACACACTGCTGCACGCACAAAAACTTTAGTAGAGGAGTTCAATTGGGATATTTTTGTTCACCCTCCCTACAGTCCTGATTTGGCTTCAAGTGATTATCACCTTTACCTAAAATTGAAATCATCCATTGTATCTCAACATTTTGGAAGTAATGAGCAACTTATGAACGGTGTGCATCAATACCTCAACGCACTGGCGGTGCCATTTTTTAAGGAGGGTATACAAACGCTCGTCCCACGTTACCAAAAATGTATAGATTTAAACGGAGACTATGTAGAAAAATAATTTAGATGTTAATAAAACTATTTTGTGCAAAAAATTAATGTTTTTGGTTTTTTCAGAAAATATTTTTCACTTCGGAGGTTGATTTTGGAATAGCCCTCGTATTATGATTTGTACGAATTTTTATTTCACAAAAATAAAAATTAATTATTCTGCATTTTCAGAACATGAGGCAGCGTGGGCACGGAGTCAGTACTTCTGTTCTTAGAGGAGTGCCATGAGAAGAAGGTGGACTAGAGGAACCTCAAGATCAAGCGGCGGTATTTATGGAGATTCGGCAGCGAATGAAAAGTAAAGGATAAAACTTTTCGGAATCTTCCCTGGACAAACATTTACAAAACGCACTTTCATAGAATACTTGACAACAACAAAAAAAAACACAAACTGGAAGAGGCCGCATGACATAGGCATATTTTGAAATAGTGAGCAGTATTTACGGGGAAGAAGTGCGTGTTCAGGATTGTCCGACCTACGACTCAGCTGCCGAATCTTCAAGAATATCAAAACACCCATTTCGGCCAATTGAACCGGCTTCCGCATCTTCACCAAGTCCAATTCACAAAGAAATCTGAAGTGGAAATAAAAAGTAAAACTTCAATTATGACATATGTGTCATACGGAAATGTCAACTGCAAATGCAGTCACTTTGCCGTTCAGAATGTTAGGCTTTGACTAACATTTTAGTGCCTAGAATTCTAAAATTCTGAACGCGGCCAATTATTCCGCGCTCTTGCGGAGTATAGCGCTCCATCTGTTTGTATACTGCAGCTTTCTAGTTCACGAATGTCAAATATGATTGACGTACGACGGCATTTGCAAACACTATATGTACATACCATCTTCCGATAGGTGCATGCACAGGCTTTACGTGGAGCCGAAGTGTAACAACACCGTCTTACGATTTTATTTTATGAGAGACTTGTTCATCTCCATGCAGTTTCATGTTTCACAGATATTTTCATCAGGCAGTTAATAGCTAACACTGCTATTCTGTTCATCATACTGCGTTCCGAAACTCATCGTACAGCGTATATTTTTAATCATAACATATTATGTTATGTAGTATATTTGTTAAAAAAAAAATGCTGTTTCAAAACTATTCATACAGTTGAAAAATCAAATAAGAAACAAAAAGGGAATCAAATAACTTACAAGATGAAAAAAATAACCGTAAAACAGAAAATGTTGACTTTGACCTATTCTGTATCCTTTTTTTATTGAACGGGAAAAACCCTTTCATCATCGAGTAATTAGGATTCTCAGCAGTCCAAGGTTTCTTTGTTTTCGAAGTCGCACTCATTTTTTAAACGTTTTTTGACTGTGAAGTGAAAAGTGTCTGATGAACAGGAGCCAGTTAACAACATTTGAAAAGGGTCAAATCCTTGCTTTTAAGTAGGAAAGTGAAGCGATGAATTCAACGAGTCGACAATAAGAAGGTTATTTAAAAAAGTCAAGAAAGTGGTGTTTTAGAGCGGAAAAGTGGAAGCGGTCGAAAAAGATGTTCTACTCTTAGAATCGACCACCCAATAAAGGAACAAAGTTGATGAAACGGTTCGTTATTGCACCACAAGTAAGGACAGATATTGTGGAGATCACCGGCATTGCCTACCGGACGGCAAAAAAGCTGCTTCTTACGCCACGAATTAAGAAAAGCCGTCTGGAATGGGTAAAAGAAAGGCAGAATTGGACCCGAGATGACTTGTAAACGGCCATATTCTCAGATGAGTCCAAATTTAACCTGGAATTTTCAGATGGAAAGACACAGTTCGACACGGACCTGGAGAACGGTTGAAAGAAGAATGTGTTACAGTTCGTCAGAAGAGGTCTAAGGGTGTCATGGTTTGGGAGATCATAACTGGCGATTGAATTGGAATTCTTTTGATAGTGGATGTATCCATAAATGCTTTAAAGTGCAAAGAGGTTATAGAAAATTGAGTGTTTTGTCTCAGGACGATTCCGCATCTTGGTATCGTGCTAAGACCGTAAGTAAATAATGAATTGTCCACTGTTATTTTGGTAATTCTATCAAACTTCAATTTTAACTAATTCTTTCCCAGGATAAAAGTTGCAAAGAAGAAAGAAGAACTAGGGATAGATTCACTCGGTTGGCCCGGAAACAGTCCTGACATGAATCCTATCCTATCAGCAATAAAAAACACAGAAATTTCCAGAAATTAAGAAGTCACAATTTGGCATGAAGAAATTAACACCAGCTACATACATATTTAGGCTTTACGATTCAATGCCAAACAGGGTTGAATTCCTTATAAAAGTCAAAGTCGGTCTCAGACCATATTGAAAAGTGAAAACATTTTTTTTTTTTAATTTTAACGATTAAACTACCTTCATAAAACTAACAAGGTAATGTTAAATCTATATTATGTTTTGTAGAATCTACACAACCTACAAACAGCCTAGAAACTCATTTGTAAAGAGCTATAATTACGAACGATTTTTTTTTCCTTGAATAACAAGACCCACGCGTTAGTTCTTGTGGTTAAACCACTTAAGATTGACCTACCTGTTACGAATAAAAACAAGATATCTCCAGCCTTTCAACAACTTGAGTGCGGCTTTTTTTTACATCTTATAGTACGTTCCCACTACGCTACAAATTGCGCACTTTTGAGCAAACTGCGATAAGTGTTCACATTACGTTTGAAATGATTTTGTTTGACAGCTTATCAAAAGACATATCTATCTGTCAAATGTAGCACCGGGGTAAAAACTAATCAAAGAAATATCTTTCAATATAAAATAAAAGAAATTAACAAAACAAATGAGTAAATCTTTCTTAAATCAACTGGCAAACCACATCAATAAATGTAAACAAACTTGACAGCAAATTTTTCTGTCAACTTTGTTAATTCTGTTTGTTTTAGTTATTGGAAAACTGACATAATCTGTTAAAAAACGTAATTTCGATCACAATTTTGAGACAGTTTGAAATTGCGATAATTTAATGGGAAAGTGTGCAATTTGGGAGACAATTCCAGAAAATTTCGTAATTTCGTCTAGTGGGAACATGGTATAAGCGCAACTACATTATCAATACTGTGCAGAATTATCCTTTCATTTTAGGCACCGCTGTAAATCGGTTAGGTATTTTTCAATCCTATTTCACTCGAACTGAGGCGTCTCCCTCAATTGTAATTTTGTCCCACAATATCTCGCTCTATATGGTTCAAATCCGGCCCTTGAGCTGGAGTGCTAAGAAGATGTTTGGTGTTGAATGTCAGCCACATTCGAACATTATGAGCTGTATGGTTTGGGACATTGTCAGGCTGAAAGTAGTAGTCATTCACAATACCCAAATGATGTGCATTTTTGCTTTTCTTTCAGGATGTCAATGTACATGGTACCCCATACCATTCATTCAATCCGCTATCTTTGCCACACCTGTAAACGACCAACTCAGCCAAAAAATATTGAATTTACTTTCAACGATCGATTTTTCTGATTTACTAAGCTTATTAATGGTTTTCTACAAGTGTATAAGTAAGGGCCAGCCTCTTTTATCGCCTAACACTGTCCGCTTGCTCAGAATTTTAGAGTGTTATTTTTCCTTACTTTTGAGCTAGGAAGGAGTTGCTAATGAAAGAATTTTTTGTCACCATACGCTTTATATTCCGTTTGTCTCCTGCAGTAAGCTTATTTGATCGACCAGTCCTTTTGTTTTCCATACGTCCTTAGACGTCTGAATAACACTGCATCATCTTTTTGTACTTTCTTCTTTTTAAAAAAAAAAAAAAAATACGGGTTTAATGAGCTGAACGATAAAAGTTTTGCATCTTGTACACTGAGCTTTGGAACACAGTGTATGTGTTGAACTAAAAATAAAAAGAAAACGTGCGATCATTTACTCTTGGGATGCAGCAGTTATTTTAAATACCTGATCAATAAATGTTAATAGGTACTTTATATGACACTCGAAACAGATCATTCAGAATTTATCCATACACCTCTCATACGTATCTATTTTTATAAAATTTCTCAGTGAACATGAAAAGCTGTGATAAAGTGTCTGATATATTTAATGTACACCACATCAGCGACAAGTATCTACCGCGTGACGCATTCGCAAGACCGTCACTCATATTGTCGGATATATCGTCACTTATGTCCATATTACTCAGTAAAAGAGTATTGCCCTTTCAAGATGACAATAAGCAGTCTTTTCTCCTGGAATTACGACCAGAATGCCTCAAAAATGTTTCGAAAAATCGAGAGGCATTTCTTTGACCTGTTTATATCTTGTCATGACATCTAAAATTGTGCTGGCGAAAATCCAATTTTTAATAGACGTTTAAAAGAGATTCATTAATCCCAAAACCATGCATTTTCGACAAAAGCCTTCTTACAACTACATACGAGTATACGTATGTATGTATGTATCTTGGTTTCGCCTGATTTCCGTAGACTCTTGGTGAGAGATGACATAAAATCACCACTGGACGTGTTGCTACGAAAACCGCACCGCCGCGCCGGTCATTAAGAAGATATTTCATGAGCTGACGGTTTATCAGCGTTACCATGACTTGGAAAGAGACGTAAGTGCAAAAAGTCTGTGGGCGAGGGAGGAGATTCGTCTCATTTATAGAGGATCTGGACAAATGGTGTTTTTCAACGACTCGGAAAGTGTTCTAAAGAGTAGAATTGATGAAAAAGCTTACGAAGCGGTTCTGTCGCCTTAGAAGAACACTTATTCAGAAGAAAATGTTATAAACCACCTCGTATTAAGTTCTTTTAATACTCTTGCTACTGCACGATTACGAAAGTGGATGTATCCGATTGAAAAGGCGACGCACTTTAATTTAGGCTGAGACATGACACAATCTACAACCTTGTATCTTCGAAACACTTTAAAATTGTTTTATTTCAGTTTTTGTTAGTATTGGAATTTGACACGTTGAAGGCGTTACAGTCACTCAGTTGAAAGAGAATAGTGCGGCATCCACATGAAGCTGCGGAAGAAAAGCGTTGGATCGTTTGAAATATTTTCGGTTTCCATCTGTTGGGTTGGTCCTGTAATTTTGAGACAGCAAGTTGCTAACCCTGGCACCCACTTTACACCTGGGAACGTACCACGCGCCTTTCTTTTTGTTTGATAATCGTCATGTGATTAGGAGATTAGAGAACACTGCTTCTGGTCATATTTCTAGGGGTTTCCATGAGGAAACATGACAACCAGTTAAAAATCCTAAGGAAGATGTTCAGTCCGCTCAAATTGACTTTCTCGTATTGCCACAGGGTTTGTTTTTGGAATCTTTTCTTTGACTTGTGGTTTATATACAAGAATTTACTGTTGCTTATATGACACACTGGTCACACGATCCCTGAAGGGAGAACACATCAACGGTGTACTTGTCAGTATGAGGAGTTAAAAACAAATTTTCGTAAATAGTGAATCTTGACAACATCTTCGCCTTGTAAGGCAAACTAATGCCAAATGAGAAGAACGCGTCCATGTAATCCATACGCTTGATCTGTGAAAAGACTATATTTCATTACTCAGACATTACGTAGACAGATAAAGCACTTGGCGAACCTTTAAAGAGGACAAATGACGGAGTCGATGTACTAGATGGAGTGAAAAGTGACCTCCTTGGAAATTAAAAAAATTTTTTTTCAAATGTTTTTTTTATATTATTCCATATAGTCCTCTTTTAGTTTGATACACTTATTCACAAGGTCTGCAAAATACTCCTCCGTTTCATCGATGATTTCCTCGCGTGAGCTGAATTTTTTATTGATGAGCCATCTTTTGAGGTTTGGGAAGAGATATTAGTCCGAGGGAGCCAAATCGGGCGAATACGGTGGATGCGACAGCAATTGGAGCCGTAAGTCATTGATTTTAGCCGTGGTTGCGATGCTCTTGTGCGCCGGCGCATTGTCTTGCAAAAACAAAATTTTTTTCTCGCTTCATGTGAGGCCGTTTTGCAGCGATTTCGGCCTTTAATCGCTCCAATAATGCACAGTAATACTCGCTGTTGATGGTTTTTCCTTTTTCGAGGTAGTCCACGAAGAGTATGCCATGACAATCCCAGAAAACCGACGCCATAACCTTTTCGACCCATCGAGCCTACCTCGGCCACTTCGGAGCACTCGTTCCGACTTCAGTCCATTGCCGGGCACTTATTCTGTTCTCTGGTGTTTAATAGTGGATCCAAGTTACCAATCGACGCTAAAAGTCTACCAGATTCCGCATCAGCAAGTCCAAACACTCTTTCGAAGTGCTCTAGCGTTCGTGTTTTTGGTCAAAAGTGAGCATTCGCGGCACCCAGCGGCAGAATATTGCCCAAAATATGGCGTGTGCGCTCAGTACTAATCTTTGTGGTATCTGCTAGCTCGCACACCTTCACTTTTCGGTCAGCCAACATCATTTCATGTATTTTTTTGACATTGTCCTCTGTAACCGCATCGGAGGGCCTGCCGCTGCGAACTTGATCGG
Organism: Volucella zonaria; assembly: GCA_963966105.1. Taxonomy (NCBI): domain Eukaryota; kingdom Metazoa; phylum Arthropoda; class Insecta; order Diptera; family Syrphidae; genus Volucella; species Volucella zonaria. Next base: position 115,317,408 of record OZ014534.1, on the reverse strand, counting down.
TAGTGGAGTTGCGGCTCGAAAACAATATTTGATGGTGTAATCTGACGGAGCATTAGCTCCATAATATTTATTCAACTTTTCTTTTGTTTCCTTCGCCGTTTTGCGTCTCAAAAAATAATGTTTTATGAGAGAACGAAAATGTGATGCCAAACACGTCAACAACAATCAGCTGCCAAAACAAAACTAAAGACAGTATCGCACTGAAATTTGGCATGTCTGCCTAAATATGAACGGACTTCAAGGCACCATAACCTTTTTTGCAGTAGCAGCGCATTCTGGCGGTCAAGGAGGACACTTTTCACTCCATCTAGTACAATGGAAGCAAAGATAATCTCTTACCAAAGGGTGGCAAGATATGACAGCTCTGATAGCTCTTGTTAGTTGAGAAGTATGGAACTAATTTATGTTGGCTTTTCGCAGAAAACACTTTATGGTTACGAATATGTACTATCCCTACTTTATATACTATATATTTTTTTTAAATTCATTAAATTTTGGATTTGTTCCGAAACAAAAGTAGGCTTGATAATAAGTGGTTGGTAGATAAGTTCAAATAATAAGTCTTCAACACCACAAAGTCCACGTATTATAAATTGCAATCTCGGCAAATGTTATCATTTAGTCGTCCACTCATAATTTTTTTTATGACTTCCTTTAACAGTTTTTTACTCTTAAGGTTTACATTATATTAAGTGGAAACATTTTCATGATTTAAATTAAAACTCAGAACTACTACTTGTACGCCTTTAAAGCACCCAACATAACGATTTCTTGTTGATCCTTGTGCCTTTCTTTGAGGTACAGTCGCGAAAAGCAACTGAAATTCGTAAACATTCCCAAGACATCCTCTCTGAATAAACCAGGGGCCAGGGATTACTGTTTGTAAATATTTTGTTTCAGCAGATTTTTTTTTTTTATTTTTTGAGTGACTTTCCCACTATAATTTGCACGCACACTTTTACAAGGCCAGCCATTAAAATTCCCGAAAATAAAAACCAAAAAACTGAAAAGCAAACTACGAAACGAAACCACATTCACATTTACATTCACAGCAGCACGAACGAACACATACTTTTAAAACGTTTTTATTATTTAATTTTTTTTTTTTTTATTTTTTTTTTTGAAGCGGTGAATCTTTTGATGTGTTTATAAATTGAAAGGTGAAAAAAAGTATCTGGAAAGGGACCGAGTTTAAAGCCATTCTCTCAGCCTTAAAAATTCACCTTGGCTTGGTTGGATGCAATGCAAGGCAAGGGAATTTTCGTTTTCTCTTTTTTGGATTTTATTTTTATTTTCTTTTGAGTGCAATTCTGATGCATAACAAGAGGTGTACTGTAAAACACGTACGCGTATGTGTTCGAAATTTCGAATTTCGATCGAAGCTGCATTTGGAGAATAAGAAATTAAAAAAAAAGGCGGTCACCTCGAATTTTCATTACGTTACGAGTATAAACGATAACTTGGCCATGTATGTGCATAAATTGTGTCGACAAACAACCATGTTTAACCGAAGGAATTAAGCAATGCAAACAATCTCCTCAATTCAGGTTGTTCTAACTGAGATGCGGCAGTTCAAACTGCCCTGATCCGTGATCCACTCGATCTTGGGGATCCTTGGAGGAGTTCTTAAAGGAAAAGCATGCCTTCTCCAAACTGGAAATTACTTTCGCATTTCTATACATTTTGATTCTTTTTTTTTTTTTAAGAATTTAATGTCAGTAAGATATCCCTTGACCTGAAAACATCGCGTGCTCTAATGTAATTTCTGTTCGATTTTCATTCGTTCATTTACAAATGTGAAATGCATTACACTTGGGTCATCTGCTCAAACTGCAGCTCATGGAGAAAACTTACTTTGGGATGACGTTTTTACCTTATACAGCACCACATACGAGTACTCGTTTCGAATATACGAAAGTACGAATACTCTCAAGTCGACTACGATGTACTTGGAACAGTTTGCACTAAATTTATTACTTTGACAACACGACTCGTATAACCATTCGTGTGGTGGAGCATTAAAATGGATTAAAAAGTGGTCGCATTGTAATTGAAACGAGGCTGGCAATAAATTAATGATCAATTTATTGCAGTCAATACATTATTTAGATATTGACTGAATGTTTGGTTTTCCATTTAAAAGATACTATTGCGTTTTAGTTTCCAATCAGCAGGGTATTGAGGGTGTTCAATTTCAACCAACTGAATTTGTTTGAATACCAAGCAGATGCATTTACTTAGTCGTAAAATTGTTTTTTTGGGTCAAGCGATACGTTTTATATAGTACGTCTCAAATCCTGTAAGAAAAGTACACCATTTCCTACGAAATATGGACGCGATTTCAGTGCAACTAATCACTTTTCATGTTCCAGTGAGCACGAAACCTTCTTCGCTATCATTTAGGATATGAGTAACACACCTTCCACACCTTAGAACATGAACACGTTCAATCATATCAAATTGAATCCGGAGTTTTGAAAGAACATGAAACAATTCTTGGCTTGGTTATGGTGAATAAAGTCACGTATCTACTACCAGTCAAATGTTGTAGATTACCCAATTGAATGGGGTCAGGAAGTTTTGAGTTAAATGGAAAAATTGAGTACAACGATTTTTCACCATTTTCATGGACATGGGTAAGAACATTTAAGTGATGAACCAACCCGCATCCATTATGGAAACATTTATTCCTGTCAAAGAAGATTTTTTATTTTTTTTTTGTGTTTATAGAATTCGATGCCAAGTCCCGTAACTGTTTATTTAGAATGGTTTTCCAATACTAACGAGTACTAATGAAATGTGATTTGTGAGAAGATTTGATCTCAGGCTTTGTTTTCTTCAAATATTCTATGACTATGTCTAAGATAAGGACACGAAAGGAAGCGGAAATTATCTATTAACGACTCAGGTTGTGGAGATTATCAACTAATAGAGTGTTCTGAATTCCGATTACTTGACTCTTGGCGCGGTGATTCCAGCGTACGAAAGTAGATTAACGGGTAACGGCTTTTGGCGATTATACACCATGAATAGCTCGAACTGCAACCAACTTCAGACTGTAATAATTTCCAAACCGTTCATGACAGTGAGCTCAAGTTTTAACACATGACAGATAATTTTATTATTCACAATCACGATTTGCGTCTCAGTTGTGTTGAAAATTTTTTATCCGCGACGGAATTCAAACGTGATAGTGTGATTGCTTTATATTTGACTGGAAAACCACAAGTAGCTATCGTTAGAGCCCTCCAGCACCTCAACGTGTATAAATCATTTGTGTCTCGAGCCATAGCTCGTCACCGTGATACTGGCAACGTTGCAAAACGCCATGGAGGTGGTCACAAAAAAAATGGTTCGGAAAGCGAAGGCTCGAATTGAGCGAAATCCGCGTCGAAGTGGAAGAAAAATGGCTCGTGAGCTCAACATATCGTTGGAACGGTGCAACACATACTGAAAAATTAGCTTGGGCTCAAGCCATTGAAGTTCCAAAAAGCAAACGATCTTACACCGCAACAGAAAAAAGTTAGAGTCGAAAGAGCGAAGGAGTTGCTACGCTTGCACGAAAGCGTGAGTTGCCGAATTTAGTTTTTTCCGATTAGTCGCCATTTGTTATCGAGCAATATGCTATGTCAACAAACAAAATGACCGAGTTTACTTGCCAGAGAGGTCCTACGAAAATTTACACCTTCGGACGGCCACCAGAAAGCGGGCAGCACCGATGGTGATGGTTTGGGCCGCCATAACCGCCGATGGTCGCTCTCCGCTCGTATTTTTGGTCCGTGGCGTCAAAATTAATGCGATCGTATACCGTCTTAAAGGCAGTATTGAAACCTTGTGCAAACAATCATTTCGTTCGGAGACCGTGAACATTTCAACAAGACTCGGCGCCGTCTCACAAAGCGCGCGTCAACCAAGACTGCTTAAAAAACAATGTTCCACACTTCATTTCTTCGACACAATGGATTACAAATCCATTGGATTTCTCTGTCTGGAGTATTTTGAAGGCGAAATTTGGCACTAAAAAATACCAAAGTTTGGACCACCTCAAACAAGCACTTCGCCGGGAATGGGCCAAAATACCGCAGAGCCACTTGCGTGCAGCGTGCGATGCTTTCTTCGGCCGTCTCAAGGCCATTATTCGCACCACAGGTGGTCATATTGAAAACTACTGATACACAATTTGAAAATTTACGTATTTTCCAACATTTTTTGCCTTGGCACAATAAAATTTATCAAAAAATAAAAAAATTATAGCATTTTAAAAAGTTGGAGTTCGAGTCATTCACCTTGTAGATTCATAAGAATTTCAATAAAGTAGATAAAACAGCAGCGGTATTGGACAATGTTTAACTATGTTTTAGATGAGCCTTTTCGGCTTTGAGAAACTTCCACTTTACAAGTAGACAACAAATACAGAGTTTAAACGAATAACGATATGACTTTTCATCTCAGCACCCATCTGAACGACCTCTACTCCAGCAAACCAAATACTTGTTGGTCAGCACAAGTCTTTATTCACCTTTTTAGGAACCGAAATAGATTGACTATGGATTCAGAACTTTGCCGACTATATATCTAATAAATTTTGTTGGTGTATAAGATTTACTGTCACTTGGATTGAAGGCAGTTTTTACCTAATTTCCTACATCTCCGGATGCTGACGCCCATTAATGTTGCTCAAAAACCAGTTAGTAGAGAGTCTTTCGGAAACGAAAAAACTGTTATCTGCACAGACCTCTACTGATAATCTTTTTCGAAACAATTACAGTACTTGACGAGGTTCTAATATATAAATGTGACTCTGCAATACAATGCCTCGATAGCCAGATATCAAACCAATCACCACAATTATAAAACAAAACCATATCCGCTCATAGACCTTGCTTATCTTACTTCTGAAAAACTCATTACTTAAGATAACGAAGCACTTCAGCCCTGTGGATATTGAATACGCCTCGACTTCTTCGCTCAGTTCAACTCAAGTGTTTTTGACTGTCTGTTACTTTACTTTTTAAAACAGAGGTTTTTTACTCTCCTCTTGGAGGAGACGATGCTAAGATTTTAGTTGATTTAGCAGTGAAAGCTGATATCTATTTCTATATTTTAATCCTGCTAAAAATTTTTCATAGAAAATTATTTGGAAGGAAGGAGATTGGTAAACTTAAATTTATTAATCGTTTCCGAATCTGTATTAAGATTTCAGTCCTGTTAAGGCACCTTCGTCTCCTCTGAAAAAGCAGTTGCCAATGGTCTCTATGACATAGCACGTTTAAATGTTTCATTAGAGCCTAGTATATCTGTAAGGATACCTGTGATTCCTTTATTCACCATTCCCGCGAGACAATTGGGGTGGCTTGTACTTTTAAAGTGCAAGAAAGATGAAAAATTGTTCTAATGAAACTTGGAAGCCAATATTTAAGAAAGCTAAAAGTTTTTTTGAACCAAAAGGTACAGACAGAAGGTTGTAAGGAAATAAAATTTTGAAATCAAGAAATCCATCCAGACCCTACTTTGGGTCTGTTTGGCATGTTTGGAATACTTCAGGAAAAAATGCAACAAAAAGAGCTACATCTAACTAGAACTGTGGCAGCTTGTAGTGAACAAAACCATGTCAGCAGAGAAATACAGCAGGGCCTCGATAATCCGAGCACTCGCTAATCCGAACGCCTCAGTAATCCGAACGCCCCCCCCTGGGTCCGGGAACGAGAGCGAAAATTTGAAGAACTGATTTAACTTGAGTCTGCTGTCACTCGCAGTGCCACACACACCAGGCAATACTAAGTCTGTTCCCTTAGGCCCGGTGCACATGAGCTGCAAAGTATTTCTTCCTATCTATTTTGCAGCTTATGTGCACCGGGCCTCACTTTTTCCAGTAACTTTAAATTGACGTATAGAGTAAGCAGATATGTATACCATATCAACAATCCCAAATATTTGAATCATAAATCGTGGAAGATGACATCTCAATCCAGGACCATTACAATGATTTAGCTGTCAATCATCATCGTCAACAACAAAGGGGGGTTGTAAATTTTTGGTTGCGCAGCAGGCCAAAGGGATGACCACAGGCTAACTGCGTAGGCGTAACTGCGTATCTTCAGGGTGGACAACTGCAACGAGATGACTACAAATAGGGAGGATCTTAAGTCATAAGTCATCAGTTATCAATTGTCCTTAAAAATGAAGTCGGTAAAAACTGTTTTATTTATTAAATCGGGCTCACACTTTTTCCAGTCGGTTTGTCGAGCAGTTTTGTTTTATTTAACACTGTCGCGTGGTGTTTTTTCGACCATTTCGTGGCTTCAACATCGAAGAAAAGGAAACATATCACATTAACAATATCACAAAAGTGCGAGATTTTGGACAAGATTAAGAAAAGTATCTCGTTATCAGCTCTTGCAACGCAGTATAATGTTGGAAAATCCCCTATCATTTGTAATAAACACAGAAAAGGGTCCAGGTACCAGAAAAACCTTAAAAACTCCTGAAAACTCCCACCTTGAAGATGCTTTATTTACGTGGTTTTTAGAGCAGCGTAGAAAGAATTTCAGTATAACAAATAACGTTAAAGTCTAAATTAATAGTGAGTCCAACCGCCAGACTTGTTTGTAAGTTCGAAAATACGACTTGGCATAGAATTAACAACGTTTTTGAACTGGAATTAGAGCCCATTCCGTTGTAACGGCCTTGCGTAAGTCCTCCACCGAAACAAATTTGCGCCCGCCAGAATAAACACGACGAGGCAGATTTCCCCACATGTTTTCGATCGGGTTTAAGTCCGGTGAACGTGCCAGCCAGTCTAAAAGTTGGATTTCTTTGTCTGAAAACCACTCACGACTGGCCCGCGATACATGAATGGCAGTTATATCTTGCTGGAAAATTGTATTTGAATCCGGTCCAAAAAGTCTACCAAAACATCTTCCAACAGAGTAATATAATTTTGATTTCCTGCGGCCAGAAAGCAGCCCATACCATCAAAGATCCACCCTCCAAAGTTTCGCTTAGTGGAGAAGCTCTCAGGACTTTTTATATCATGCCAATAATAATTAAAACCGTCTGGCTCATCAAAGTTAAAATTTTTTTCGTCCGAAAAAATCACGCTTTTCCATTGTTTAGACCATGTCATGTGTTCTTCGGCAAAGTGCAGTCGGGCAACTTTATGTGCTTCTGTAAGAGCTGGTTTTGACTTCATTTTTTTTCCAAACCACTCAATTACTGCCAGCTAAAATTTGTTGTACAGAGGATGTTCAAAATATTAGGAACACTGCAAAAATTTCACTAAAAGCGCATATAATTGAAGGTAAAACACTTAATCTGTAAATATCTTCGAAAATTCTTTTCAACTCTGATTTTGTTATGTTATAAACGATAAATGTATGACATTTTTTTAATAAATCTTGCATTACTCCCATTTTTCCCTATTTTTTATCTCGCGAGTCTTCTACTTCTAATTAGTAAAATAAGCTTTACAAATATTTAAACACTTTTGAAACATAATTTTACACACTATTTAAAAAAAAAATTCGGTAAGTCAAAGTAAAAGTTAAGTGTTAAGGTGTGGGAATAAAAAATAATTAAGTTTTTTTTTTTTGAAAGAGTTCAGTAGGTAATCAGATGTCTCTGAGCACAAAAAAGTTGAAATAACGACTTTGAAAAAACTAAAAACATTTTCTTTCACATTACCGTGAAATCGGAAGAAAAGTAGGTGTATCCTGCCAAACTGTGTCCAGAATGACTCAGAAACTCGAAGTAACTCTGGCAGAAAAAGGATAACCACAGTGCGTGAAGATCGAAAAATAGTTACAAATATCTTGACAAATTGGATAGCAACTCTGCGGGTCCACAATAACATCCTAAAGGAAGATGGAATCAATATTTCAGCAATGAAGCATCACAGACGATTGTATGAAAATGGAATCAGAAGACATAGACAAACAAAAAGGCCATTTTTAAACGCGTCCATGAAGAAAAAAAAGAAAAATTTGGGCTCATCTGTTGCAGAACAATCCACAGGACTATTAGCAGAAGGTAATTTGAAAATAATTTATATTTTAATGTTGTATAATGTGAAAATTACGATAATAATTTTAATTTATTTTTAATTTTCTAGAGGTAATCTTTAGTGATGAGTGTCGATTAGAAATAATGACACAATCCACTTAATTTGTGCGTCGACGACCTTCAGAGAAGTACAATGAAGGGTGTGTAGTCAGCCGGGTAAAACACCAAGCCTCTGTAAAGGTATGGGGCTGTATTACTGCAGAAGGACCAGGGCCGCTATTCTTTGTCGAGGGAACACTGCGTCAAGATCAATATCACAAGATACTCACCGATATTTGTTTGCCATTTCTAAATTCTTTGGACCGTAAAAGAAAAAAACTACACATTCATGCAAGACGGTACTCTTTGCCACACAGCCAAAAAAAATCAAAGATTTCTTCGACAAAGAAAAAATTGCAGTACTCTCTTGGCCTGGTAATTCGCCTGATGTGAATCCTATTGAAAATTGTTGAAGCCGCTTGAAAACATTAGTGTACAATCGTACAAACACTAATAAAATCATGTTAATTGAAAATATACGCGATATCTAGCAAAATGGCTCAGAATTAAGGGAAGTAATTGTTAAAAATATGAAAACAATGCCAGAACGAATTCGTGCATTAAAAAAATTTAAGGGAGGTGTGACAAAATATTAAATGAAAAAAAAATTGTTGTCTCTGTAAATAAGAAATAAATATTATAAATTTTAAAATTATAAAGTTGAATTTTTTACTTCATGCTCCAAAATTCAAATCCGCAGCAATAAACAAAAAATATGTGAAAAAACTGCAGTGTTCCTAATATTTTGAATACCCTCTGTAAACGTTGTTTAGATATCCGCAACCTTAAATCTGAAATAATTTTAGAAGCAGTAGCATTTGTTTGCAACCCAACTCGGATAATGGCCGATTTCTGCCTTGGCGAAATTTTTTGATTGTTTTTATTTCTCCGGTTCGCGTTGTAATTATGTACCTATTTCCTAATTTAATAACATTATCGATTGCGGAAGCCAATGGATTTAATTTAATGGAAATTTCCTTATCCGAGAGGGTTTTTCCTTTTCCCATTTTGACTTGCGGCCAACAATCATTGAAATCCAAAAGTTCTTAATGCAAAGAAAATATTTTCAATTGTAATCACCAAGAAAACCCTGATTTCGTTTCCAACTCACGGATTTTCAGCATAAACACGACTGCTTTTAATTGAATTTCGCACGATCATTAGTCACAAAACAACAGATGTTGAAATTCTCTTAGCGGGAGTTACGGCACTTTCAAAACATTCCTTGAAGAAAGGACACAAAGCAAAAACAAAAGAAAAAAATTGGATATAAATGTTCGTTTACACTACGAGCACATTTTCTGGACAAAAGTGCATCTGCCTTTAATTAAATTTCGCTGAGTGTATTTGTAATGTCACTACATTACACGATTCTAAACAAGTATAGGAAAACAAATCTTACGCGACAATGTTGCATAGTTTCACTTGTCAAATAGCAGTCAACGTGAAATAGATGCGCTCAATTCTTCATTCACACTGACTGTGCGTTTAGACGTGCACCAGGATATACGACTGGGCTAGGTATTACAACAAACCTCCAGCTGCAGGACATTTTATGTGCTCTGCCTCCTTGCTTTCAATCACTCCCGTTTGAATGAAACATGACACATGAGGTTGTCCTTAAGAAGCTTACGCGCACTATAGATAAATCCCAATTTCATAAAAAAAAACGATCTCTACAGTCTCGATGTACAGCCTACGAGACGCTATTTGCTTTCGGTTAATCACTTTCCCCTAAAGTGAAAAATATCGAATTCGTAAATTTAAAACTCTATACTTTCAAATGATGGAAGTGAAACCCTTTATTCGAAACTGTCGATGTCGGGTGAATTTAAATTTCAATTGCGGCAGATGCGCGGTCACCTTGTCATCATGTTCTCTTATATGTATAATCATGCTGGGGTGCTTTTGACAACTTATTACCTGTCTGTCTCCATTCAAAGAATTGTATCCCTGTATCCTCATACTGAAATCGTGATTACGGGCGATTTCAATATACACAATTCTGGTTGGCCTCGACATTCTGGACGGACAACACCCGAAGGACGGTGTGTTGAGATCTTCGCTGCGGAGAACAACTTAATGCAGCTTGTAAATGAGCCCACGCGGATACCAGACGTTTATAGTCATACTACCAACACCCTGGACTTGTTTTTAACTTCTCACCCTGACAAGAACTGCGCTGATCTCCTCTCCCCTCTAGGCTCGTCGGACCATTGTGTCATATCAGCTAAATTCTGGTACACCCACCACACAGTTAGTGAAAAGATTCCTAACAGAACCGTATGGCAATACGAAAAAGCCAATTGGAGCGGACTTAACAACTTCTTTAAGAAGTTTAACTGGTCGTTATGTTTCCTCGATAACGACGTGGATGCCGCTGCTGACATGATCACAGAAACCATTCTCTTTGGAATGAGAAACTTTATCCCTCATCGGATGAAGAGTATCAAACCAAAAGAAAAGGCATGGTACGAGGCTGTCGGGTTAGAGAAACGTTTTTTCGGTCCTATAAAACCAACCCGACAGAGAAAAACCGAAAAAAATTCAAACGAGCCAGGATTGACTGCAACGTCTTTCTTATGCGTCTAATATTCCAATACGACCCAAAACTGAGGCAAAAAATACAACAATGTCCCAAAGGCAGTAAAAATTGTTGGTCATTCGTCAAAAACATTAGAAGTTTTGCGTCATCCTCCCTCCCAACGCTCATTTACAATGACATTTCAGCTGTCAGATCTTTGGACAAGGTCAATCTGCTTGCTGCACACTTTGCGGCCAGCTCAACACTCTCGGATTGTGCTTTGTCTCCGCCTACACTTGAGTGCGACGAATCTTCCATGGGACAAATCTACTTTCGCACTCGTGTAGTAGTAAGAGTTCTTAAAGATCTTAACATTCATAAATCCGCTGGTCCAGATGGTATATCTCCCCTCCTTCTGAAGAAGTGTTCTTCCTCGTGGTTTTGGCACTGCGTAAACTTTTTCATCAATCCTACTCTTTAAGACTTTCCGAGCAGATGGAAACCAGCATTTGTCCAGCCCGTCCCTAAGAAGGGCGAATCTTCCTCTCTCTCTTCCTACAGACCCAATGCACTTACGTCCCTTCTTGCCAAGGTCATGGAAACACTGATAAACCGTCAGCTCATGAAATATCTCGAAACACGAAAACTTTTTAATGACTGCCAGTACGGTTTTCGTAGCAACAGGTCCACTGGTGATCTGATGGCATGTCTCACCGAAAAGTGGAATCAAAGCGTACATCATTCTGGCGAAAGCAAGATAGGTGCACTTGATATTTCTAAGGCATTTGACAGAGTTTGGCATAAGGTCTTTTGTCGAAAATGCGTGCTTTTGGAATCGATGACTCTCTTCTTCAATGGATTAGAAATTACCTTTCGGAACGTTCAATTCAAGTTGTTTTGGACGGTTTCAAGTCTGATATTGACGAAATAAATGCTGGTGTGCCCCAGGGCTCACCAATATATTCCTTTGCTGAAGACAGCACTCTCTGCTTTTCATATTCGTTCCCGGACTCACGCCCCTGCTATTCCGCTGTAGAACGGGAACGGCAGCGTATGTTAAGCTCATTAAATTTCGATATCAACAGCATAACCAATTGGGGAACTATCAACCGAGTGGAATTTAATGCTTCCAAAACTCAATGCTGTCTGCTGTCATTAAAGCGAAATTTAAACAACCAGCCGTTATCCATGAATGGCACTTGCATTGTCGAAAACTTTCCATTCTTTGGATATGTGTCAATGAAGACTTACGTTGAAATGATCACATATTCGGTGTCGTCAAAAATGCTGCGAAATGTCTAGGTTTCCTCCAGCGATGTATGAAATATTTTACCCCCTCTGATCTGGCCACAATATATAAGGCATTCATCCGCCCCAAACTGAAGTACAATGCCCACATCTGGTCATGTGCTCCTAAAACGTCTCTGCACCTGCTAGATAGGATTCAAAACCGTGCGATAAAACTCATTGGTGATACTAGTATCAGTCAATCAATTGACACTCTCGAACACCGACGTAATGTCTCCTGTCTCACTTTGTTTTATCGCCATTTCCACTACCAGTGCTCCATTGAAATCGCCAGTAGCATTCCGTCCATTCAAACTTTCAACCCTAACACCCGTCTCGCTATGAATGTTCATCAGTATATCCTCAAGCCCATTTTTGGACGTACTCTAAAATATCGTGATTCTTTCCTCGCTTATGGAATGCCCTGCCGATCTCTGTGTTTCCTGGTCGTTATAATTTACAAACATTTAAAAACAATGTACGTCGGTACCTGTCTTTCCTTCCTCCCTAAATTTCCTTAGCCCACGCTGTGTACGAACAGTTAGGGTACAAAAAACCCCTTGAGCGCGCGCTGATTATAAAACAAAAACAAAAAACATTACCGCCCAGTTATCAAGCACCTTACTCCTTCCTCAACATCAGATATTTCGGCCCAGTACTAAAGGACTCCTGGCATTTCCTACTTTCAGGTAAAACTTTGCGAAGAATTTTCATTTCACCACAAACTGTAGGGATTCACTCCATGTATGGTTGGGGAGCAAATTCTTTATCACATTGCTGCTTTTAGGTTCCCAGTATTCGTCATTTTTCACTATTACGTCCTACGTTCAAATTCTTAACATGGTTTTATTAGTAATAGTTTAAATATCTTTAGTTATACAAACGAACGACGATGACATATTTGTGTTGGTGTACAATTTTGTAATTAATTTAAAAAAATCATTAAACCATGTACATGAAATTAAAACCCTATTACGGTCTCCTATTTTAGAGAAAGTCTTCACTTGTATTGGATCGGCAGCGAAATCATGAAACCAACCAAATAACTCAACGGCAACATGCTCTTTCGATTCGAAAAAAACCCTCCATGTGAACAATTTCACCTCAATGCATGCACACAATAAATTTGTTAAATATTTTCGCCTTGTTAAAAATATCCAATTCTATTTTTGAAGTTAAATATCTTTAGCCGACTATGCGCGCGATGTTTTACGTTTAAATTGAAAGAGAGTCCACAAGGAAATATCATTTTTCTTCAGGAAAATTAATTAAAAATGTTTTTCTTTCTTTTTTTTCTTTTTTTTATAAATACGGCGCCGACGTTGCTGCTGCTGTTAGTGCCGTCGCCAGCCACCAACCGACCGACAACCAACAACCGTCAACCAACCACCACCGTGTCGTCGCCGTTGTCGTTGCCGTTGCCGTTGCCGTTGTCGTTGTCGTTGCCACAGCCTATAGATTCTTTGTGCGTTCAGGTGAAGTTTTATGGCGTTTTACTTGTATATCGATGCCAAAGCAGCAGCTCTACGTCAGCGCGTTTCATTTGACGTTCATAATTCACGTCTATTTTCCAATAAAACCGTCGTGGGAGTGCATATTCGTAAGACTTATGCGTTACAAGCGCACACCACCAGAACCCATGAGAGGAGAATAAAAGGATACGGATTCCTATATGCAGTCATGAGTAACGTTTACGTCAAACGAGGAGGAATATTTAGAAAAAAAAAAAAAAAAAATAACAGAAAATAAATGTGCAATCTATGTAGTGTTGCTGAATTTTACGTGAGCCATTTTCATAGATACACGTACCTACGCCGACATCATTCCCACCCTATGTTGGCGATTTCTATGCAACAAAAGCCCACAACCCCACTGGGTGTATCGTAATTTTTGCTGTCAGTTTTTTGTTTTTTTTTTTTTTCCTTTTTTTCTCAGCTCTGATGTGATGTTGCTGATGTTGTGGCTCTTTTACGCGGCTATAACTATAACTACACGGCTGCGGCACGGATGCCATACAGCTGGTGAAGTGGGTAATGCCCATGTACATATTTGGCAATCTGTTGGCCTTTTATTTTTGGTTCAAGATATTTAAAGATAATCTCTCTTTGGTCTGCGAGATTGTTTTTCGTTTGATGATCGTTATTTCATCATGGCAATGGTGGCGTGGCGCTTTATCTCTTACAGAAAGAAATCCAACAAAACACCCGGGGGGTTTCCCATGAGACAGAAAATCTTAACAAAAACAAAATCCCTTTAATACAGCGAGAGAGAGATACCAAAGTTCAAAGTCATTCGACTTTCTACTGATGGAAATGATTTCAGCTTTATGACATGCAGTTCTATTAAGAACACAATTACGAGCATATGACTATGATATATAAGAGCGTTGCCATTCCACAGGCATAGTAGTGAATACTTTGTATTTTCTACGTAATCCAGATTTTACTGCGTAGTAAAATGGATTTCTTCCAATTTTACGGTGTTTTTTTATATGCAATATTTTTGGATTACATTGTGACACGTTTACGATATCTAGCGTGCTTTTCGTTGTCATATTCTCATTTGGACAAACTGAAAGTATTGGGAGGCCTAGAAAATCTTAAAGCAATATGCAACAGCTTAGGCTTTTAGGAGCTTGATGTCAACGGTTAAAGCATTCATTTTATTGCTGATACTTCAGGATTTACCGACACGAAACATTCGTACGTTGGGATCAATTTAGAATCGTGTGTACATTGATTTTAAAACGAAGAGCGGCAGGATTGTATATGGTAAGTGCATTCTCCGAGTGTGCCGACAGATATTAAAAACCCCGGTTACTACGAGTATGATGAAAAGCATGGTGCTTCTTACCCAACTCTACCCGATTTACCTCGGCTACATGGAACCACCGCTGTTATTCTGCTGAACATATTTCCTATACTATATATGTTTCTCAATACTTTTACCTTTTCAGCTGTTTTCAGAGTAAGACGTGGTTTCTACCTCACTTAATATATCACGAGCTTTATGAATTTGCGTAATAGTTAACTTTCGACGTCAATCCTTTGGATATACGAGAACATATGTACTAATCATAAAATATGGATTCATATCTTATGCATGCCAAGCCTTTTACAAAGAAGCTATGCTTCCTCTCTACTGGCCCTACATCATTTTTTTAAGGGAAGATATATAGTACACCTAGAATAGTTGAAATAGTTTTTTTTTTTTTGCATTTTCTTGAAACTTGAGGTCTCAAGAATATCTGGTGAAAACGCCAAGTCAATATTAAGTAAGCCAGTTACAGGCAAGAGAGTGAGACGAGTTTTGCGGCATCGAACCGAGAGGCAGGTAGCGGCAAGCGACCCTTCGAACAGAACGTCCCTAAACCTATTTTATGATTCTATTGTGTCTTTGGACGTGCTCGGCTCCAGGTATAACGGAGATTATACACATTGTTCCGATTTGAGTTCTGTTTTTTTTTTGTTAAGTTGGTAAATCTGTTGTTGCAGTTGTTGTCCATACTTCCTGATAAAGTCTTTCATCTTCTCGCCAATAATTGAGTACTGACTCGGGGAATAACACTGTACATATAATCGTTGCAAGTTGTATGATACTCTGGTCCAGAATTCGCGTCAAAATTTTAACGCCCTAAAATTGACGGAAAATAAATGAAGTCTAGTGGAAAAAATTAAGGATGAGCCAATTAGCTGGACTTGCGATGTTCAATGGGAATATTGTTTATTTAAGTGCAGGTCCTTCGCAGCGTCACTAGGCTTTTATATCATCAGCCTTAAACTTCGATTGGCGTCGTAGGTCGACCAGTCATTTCTCTTCGCACATGCCAGTAGAGGAAATGTTAATTCGCATGAATTCTTCGTTAGGTAATACATTAAAATAGTCTCCCCATCTGCAAATTTCCCTGTTCCTGGTTAACAAGAGTCTATGTAATTGCAATAGAAAGGGTGTTTTTTAGGAGGTTCAAAATTTGTTATTTAAATAAAACACACAGAAGCTAATCTGATGGCGATTTATTGATTTCATTCGAAAGATGAAGTATATGTCCACCACGACTATTTCATACAAAATACATTCCAATTTTGGACCACTTCTTCGAGCAGTTGGGGGCGTTTAAAGCGTATTTATCGAACAATGCATTGCTCCAAAGCGTCTATCATTGCTGGTTTATCGACACAAACTAGTGACTTAACGTAGCCAATTTCTGACCATTTGATGGGTTAATTTCTTTAAATGATTCTATTGACAAATCGTGTTTTTAGATGTTTTCGTTACTAGTATGAGGTAGAGTAACATCCTGTTCTCTAGAACAGTTCCTGTTAGAACAGTTCTTCCACATTGATGTCACGCAAATTTTGGAGCAAATAATCGTTGATCATCGCATTGTACCGGTGTCTATTGACAGTAACTTGTGTTCCGGGATCATTTTCGAAAAAAATAAGGACCAATAATGCCACCAGCATACACTCCACATCATACGCTACATTTTTCTGGATGCAATGGAATCTAATGAACTTCTTGAGGATTGTCGTCGCTCAAAATATGACAAGTCTGTCTGCCTACGTAACCGTCTAACCAGAAATGAGCCTCATTACTGAACAAAAACTTTACGGTAAAAAACTGGGCTAACATCCAGTTGATTTAAAGTCCAATTACTGAACACACGACAATTTGATCTTATAAGGCCTGAGGTAAAGATCCCAATTCAGAAATTTCCAGATAGTGGATGGACGAACACCAGGTTGCTGTAAACGATGATGAATCGGTAAATTGGGGTCCTCTTAAACAGAAGCTTTGACAGCCGCTATAATTTCTTTCGAACGCACTGTTCTTATTCTTGTTGGTTTGTAAATATCCAATAGCGTGAATAAGGCACGAGATTTTTCGATAATTTTATAAATAGCACATGATGTCTACCGATGGCCGATGATGTCTACCGTAAATTTTGCAAAGCGCACTATATTTTCCGCTAACAGGGCTTCGATTTTGTAAATAAATTGCAACAAATTGAATCGTTGTTGTTTCGTCTGTCTTTTTATGATGTTGGCAAACTTTACTGAAAATAAATGAAGCTTGCCAACTAAATGTGACAGCTGATTCGACATTTAATCGCTATTGACAAGCCTGACATTGCAAATACAACACCCTTTATTTCAGTGATTAAATCTCTTTTAAATCCTTTCCTTCCTGTCTCGCAATCTTTAAAAAAATTAGTCCGTTTGCCATGCTTGGTTATCGTACGTCTTCTTTTGATTGCACTGACTTGCTAGGCGTCGATCGATCACTTTGAACGATTTTATGTCCACCACAGGATATGTAATTAAGAGCAGCTCTTGCTTAATAAATTAATTGAGTGTAGTTAAAATATGTGATATGCACGACTTTTGTACACCTTCCTCCGCTAAGTTCTGCGTTCCGAAACTGTTTTCGCCATAGAAGTCTCTATATGATATTCGTGGTTATATTCAAATGATCATCGAGATCACGATAAAAAATCAATTTCCAATTGCTCAATAATATTCCAAGATTCATCTTCAGTTGTAAGAATAGTATTTCTAGTCGGAGACTTTTGTGCGTCACGCCTCGAAAATGGTTGAGCTTTAACACGAATATTTCTATTCGCACCGAAACCAGTTTTGAGCTGTGCAGAGGAAGTACCCCGCCGGTTATTGTATACATATACATTCGCATACATAAATATACAGGTAGTCCTTAGACATGGAAACACGATCACGCATGGAGACTTCAGTTAGTTGCATCGGGTGACACGTTGACCACTAGGTGAAACTAAAAGATCATTACACCGGTGTGGCCGTTTTTCTTACTGAGCTTTAAACTTGACGGCGAGACGGCCGGCACTGCACATCTCTCCCACTAGTCACACCAGTGAGGGCGATAATCAAGGTGGTCGCTTAGGCTTGAATAAGATTTTCCTCCTTTAGCGCCAAGTACAAACTGTATAAAAGTCCATGCAGACACGTGCGATAAATACCACCTTGATCAAAAAGTTCCCGCTACACAACACCACCGTGTGGAGCTCCCATTATTCCGATTTGAGTTCTGTTTTTTTATTAAGTTGGCAAATCTGTTGTTGACATTCCCTCTAAATCTTAGCGTCATAGCTTGGCATTTGCAAAAGTTACGAAGCCAAGAGTACATCTATCTCTGTGTGTGTTGGCGAGTTTTTACAATTTTAGAAATGCATTTAAATTTGCAACAACGAACTTGTATTAAATTTTGCGTAAAAAACGGATTTACGAGTAATGGTGCGCGAACGTTGGAAATGTTGGAAAAGTGTTTCGGTAACGATTCTCTAAAGAAAACGGTCGTTTACCAGTGGCACGAGCGATTCAAAAGTGGTCATGAGTCAATCGAAGATGATGAACGCAATGGCAGAACATCGACATCGAAAACCGACGAAAACATTGATGACGTACTCGTAAAAGAAATGTTGGTCAATAACCGCCAATTAACCATCAGAGAGATAGCGGAGGACTTGAACATTGCCTATGGATCCGTTCAAGGCATTTTGGTTAATGATTTGGGTTTCCGTCGTGTAGCAGCAAAGTTGTTGCCAAAAGACCTCAATTTGATGCAAAAAAGAGACCGTGTTGACGTCGCAAAAGAGATGATTTGCGAGACTGAATCCGATCCCACATTCATCAAAAGGATCATTACTGGAGACGTGACGTGGGTTTATGAGTACGACACGCAATCCACACATCAGGCAAGTGAATGGCGTTCACCAAATGAGCAGAGACCAAAAAGACCATGTCGTTTTCAGTCAAAAAAGAAGACAATGCTCACGGTTTTCATGGATAACAACGGTGTTGTGCATCATGAATTTTTGCCAGAAGGCCAGACAGTAATCAAAGAGTATTATTTGTGTGTTATGAGACGTTTGCGTGAAGCAATTCGCCGAAAGAAACCAGAATTGTGGGCAGAAAACTCGTGGATTTTGCACCATGATAACACCGTCGCGGTCGCACAGTGCCATCATTATTCGTAATTTTTTGACGGAAAATGCAACAAATACCATCCAACGGCCACCGAATTCACCTGATTTGGCTCCCTGTGACTGCTTTCTGTTCAATCGAGTTAAAAAACCACTACGGGGAACGCGTTTCAGCAGCCGAGAGGAAGTAATGGAAAAATCGCAGGAACCACTGACGGACATAGCGAAAACCGAATATGAAAAATGTTTCGAGGATTGGATCAAGCGCTGGCAAAGTCTGTTTCAGTCGACGGGGATTACTTTGAAGGGGACAACATAGATTTAGATGAATAAAGTTGTATTTTTAATTTTTTGAATAAATTCCGGGATCAAGGTAGTATCATAGGACTGTTATTATTTGCCAGAAATAGCCACGTTTTGTTAGTAGCTTGTCGTTCGTGCAACTGCGCGTTACAGTGAATTTTCGTTTTGTGAAAACGTATTCTGAAAGAAATGGATATTAGAAATATCGAGAAGCTCATCGATCCGGATCTTTTCGCAAAGATCGGAGCAAGAAGAAAATATCGCCCAAAAATCGACATATTGCCGAAAACCTTTCCGACGGGAATATTAGTTACAGTGCCAAAAAATTGAAGACTGATCATGAGGCATCCGCAACAGAAAATCCAAACATCGGGTATGGAATTTTGAATTTTCTGACTGTCTTATCGGAATGTGTAAAATGTAAAAAGAGCGATAGGGATGTTCGATTCTATATAAATAGAAAGCACTCGAAGACTCGGTTTTAAAATTGTAATTTCGTGTTCACCATGCAAAAATACTTTCATTCCTGCGTGCCCGTACATCAACACAGCTCATGAAATAAATTTGTTGTGCGCTTATTGGGGATTGATTTTGGGTAGAGGTATGAAATTTTGTTGACTCATAGATCTTCTCTGCTTCAACAAACGACGTATGATACGATAATCAATAACATTCATTCTGCTGTTTCAACTATTGTTCAATTGGTGTTAAAACAATCTGTAAAAGAAGAACAACAGAAATAACAAAACAAAATTCGAGTGCTGATATAACAAAACTGACCGTTTCAGAAGATGGTACGTGGCGAAAACGTGATTTTACCTCATTGTATGGAGATGCGTTTCTCATTGATCAGTTTTCAGGAAAAGCCGTTGATTTTCTTGTAAAATCTTTTTAATGTGCTGAACTATTGGAATAAAGACAAAAATACCGAGCCATATGAGGAATGGAAATCTGATCATGATGAAAATTGCCAGTTTTCGATATGACCTCTATAAGACGGTTTGGAATAGAATCATAGAGTTTTTTTTTTTAAATAATCAAGAGAAATTTGGGCCAAGGCATCACGAATAGCTTCGATTAAAGTTTACTTGTCTTCAAATTATCTGCCGCCTTCATACACTTTACGAGATAACCATGCCCAAACATTTTCGATTATGTTTAAGTCCGGTGAATAGGACGGCCATGGCAAAAGTGTGGAACTTCAGAATTTCTTCTGATTGAATCCAATTTCTAACAACCCTGGAAGTGTGGATGGGGGCATTGTCTTGTTGGAATATCCAAGGCAGGGGTCCGAAAATGTTTTTCACTTTTGGAAATGACCGTTCCAGCACACATTTGTAGTTGTTTCCATTGATTGTTGTGGACAAAAACTCCAACTCGATTGTGCCATAGTAAGGCTGTGGTGTCTTGCCAAAATAAGCTCCTCCTTTCTTAGATCATGGTAATAAAAGTTGTAACCATCGGGGCCGTCAAGGTTAAACTTTTTTTCATCCAAAAAGACAAGACGTTTGTATTCACTGCTCCAAGCGACATGTTCACCTGCAAAACTCATTCGATGCTCCTTGTGTTCTTGCTTCAAAAAAGGTTTCTTTTCAAATTTTTTTCTCTGTATAGTACCACTTTTTCGTATTATCCTTCGGACCGTTGCTATGCTGGCTGATACCCCGCTATTGGCCCTTGAGGCACGCCGTAGAATTAACCGCTTTTCTCGCAATGTTGTCGCTTCTGCCGTGCGTCTTTTTTGATTTTTGCCATAGTTTTGTAGATCTGCAAGATAACTGTTTATAACAGTCTTACTTCTTTTAAGCCTCCTTGCAATTTCTTGGCCTGAGAGTCCTAACTCATTGAAAGCATCTATTTTTCCTCCTTCTGTCGCTGCCAAAGTCTTTCCGGAACCCTTTTTTTTTAAACTAAATAAAAACAGTTCTTTTCAACGCTTTTTTAAATATTCCTAACAAAACTTTGAAAAAAATCGCTGATAGCCTCATCCTAGTGGCGCATCTTTTTATACGCTTTTCAAGAAGTAATTTTATGAGTTCCTGTTGAGAAAATATGTACTTGTTCAGAGGTAGTAAAAGTTTGGGGCTACAAAATTTCAAACTGGTATAAGTAAAGAGTGAAAATCAATTGTAAAATGTATGGCCTCATTCTAGTGATCGCCAGTTTAATTACGTCGGGGATGGCGACTCTACGACGTACACGGGATTAGTGAATGCGAAGCCGTATGGTGATGAGATTGAAATAGTTTATTGTAAAAAAAAAAGTAAGTGGGACACGTTCAAAAGCGAATGCTAACCCGTCTTCGCGAATGCAAGAAAAGAAATCCTGAAATCGGCGGCAAAAACAAATTTACCGCAAAATTTATAGAAAAACTGAGCATTTACTATGGCTTAGCTATTTGCAGAAATTATACCTCCAGGGATGACACGAAAAAAGCGGTATGGGCAACATTCTACCATTACGGCTCAACACACAGCAACCCTCAACATCATTTCTGTCCCGAAGGCCCAGAATCGTGGTGCAAGTGGCAACAAGCAGAAGCTAGAAGAGAACTGAAAAATTTCCGTCACGATTATTCAGCATTGCCAAAAAGTCGTTAAACGAATATTCGAAGACCTCAGCAATGACAAATTGTTGGAGCGCTGTGTTGGCGGATATACCCAAAAAACTAACTTATTTGGAAGATACCTCTAAAAACGATGAACAGCGTGGCCAAAATCGTTAACATTGCTTTATTTCTAGCAACATGCACGTTCAACAATCGTGTCACCTCATTGTTGGAAATCATGAACGTGTTAGGAATATCGGTCGGATCAGGAGCGCACTTGTGCGCTGCGCAAGAAGACGAAACTCGCATAGCGAATGCCGAGCTGCAAGCACAAGGACAGACGATAGAAGGTCGAATACCGCGCCGACAACAAAATTTAGAAGCTATGAACATTCCGTTGACCGTAGAACACTTACACTTACACTATGGTATCGATGATTCCATGTAAGATGACACATTTCATGATTTATTCATTCCCAAATTTTCAAACACGTTTTTCTCAAAACCACGTACCGTACCGTACCAGTACAGTAATCGATACCCAAAATTCCTCGAAAACCAATGAACCGGTTGCCTTGAATTTTTTTGTGGTTATGCTCAAACGTCCGCCATTTTGTCAAAAATCAATATTTTCAAAATCGGCTATGGCAAGTACTAGATTAAAGTATTTAATTTAATAATCTTTTTGGTTTTTTTTTTTTTTTTTGAAGAAACGCCAGTGGGTACCGTTTACGCCTATTTTTTTACGACGCTCCAAGAATCATACAATATCCTTGTATATTTTTGATAATTTTAAATAAAAAAAATTAAACATATTTCTGAATGTGTATACTTTTAGATAGTTAAACTCCCAATCCCAAATTTCTAATAGTTTTCCTTAAAAAAATACACAAAAATGACCTTTCTTTCCGACTCCTAGGTGTATATCTCCCCTTAATCGGGTTTCCGGACCTCGAAATATGGTCGGTAGACATAATTTATTGTCTTGTCTGGAACCCATGTCGCACTGGAATGAAATTTTCAAAGAATATATGTAAAGACTGTGCGGACTGGAGACAATCTCAAAGCATACGCCGAGATATACATATTATATATAAGAAATTCTACTTCTAATAGTAACTGACTGCAGACGGCTTACTCTCTTATGACTTTACGAAGCACTTAAATGTGTTAGGTTTAAGCAACAGAGAACAGAGCAGACTAGTAGACAACTTTATCTGCTTCATTCATGCATATTCTTGTATCACGAAGATATCGGGGGCTGCCTAATGTAGGTGCCGATCTTCCAACGTTGTAAATAGAATTATACGAGGTGTGTTCAGAAAAAAACGGGTATTTTCAAATTTCGCGGGTTTGGAGAGTCCGATTGTGAAATATTTTTTTTTATTATGTTGGTATACATGCGCCTGAAGTATGATAAAATTTTCCGCTGTATTCATTGTTTACTTTGTCTGTGGCAGCCGCTAAGGTTAGACGTGTTTTTATGAGTTCGACGATATTCGTTTTTTAAAAGAAATGGATCAAAGAATTTGTATAAAATTTTGCCAAAAAAATGAAATAAAGTGTAACATGTCTGCTTTGAGTAAAACATGAGTTTACGAATGGTATAAGCGTTTCCAAGATGGCCGTGAAGACGTTGAAGATGACGAACGCCACGGACTAAACGGACGCCCCAGCACATCAACAACCGATGAAAACGTGGAAAAGTGAAAGAAATGGTTATGAACGATCGCAAAATCACAATCAGAGAAGTCGCTGATGATGTTGGCATATCGACTGGTTCATGCCATGAAATTTCTTCGAATGTGTTGGGTATGAAACGCGTGGTAGCAAAATTTTTTCCCAGATTGTAGAACTTTGAACAAAAAAACAGCGGCGAATGGGAGTTGCTCAGTAGTCACTAAATGAAGTCAACGACGATGCAGAATTACTGAAACGTGTTATAACAGGTGACGAAACATGGGTTTCGTCGAAACTACGGCTCAATAGTCGCGGTGGAGGCATTCTGGCTCGCCAAGATCGAAAAATGCTCGACAAGTGCGGTCATTGTGTTCTTCGATTGTTTGGCATAGTGCATCATGAATTCTTGCCACGAGGTCAAACGGTCAATAAGAAGTATTGCGTACAACTTCAACGCCTGTATTTGTGGAAAAATTCATGGCTTTTGCACCACGATAATGCACCTGCTCACACTTCATTGCTTGTTCGTGAATTTTTGGCCAAAAACAATACTGTAACGATGCCCCAGCCTCCATATTCGCAGACATGGCTCCGTGTGACTTTTTCCTATTTCCAAAAATAATGAGAACCTTAAAGGGCCGTCGTTTTACAAGCATAGATCGAATTAAAACTGCATTGCTGAAGAGAGCTAAAGGCTATCCCAAAGACTGAGTTTGAGAAGTGTTACGAGGATTGGAAGAGGCGCTAGCACAAGTAAAAATATCTAGTAGGGACTATTTTGAAGGCGACAATAATAATGTAGAAGAATAAATATTTTTTTCAAAAAAACTAAAATTCCCGTTATTTTCTGAACACACCTCGTACTGTCAAAAACAGATGAAGAAACTAGAGCAATTAAGAGCAAAGCCTAAATTTTGATAGATTACAATAGAATCCTAGTACCTTTGGTGACCTTAGGACCTGTGTAAGATATATCCATGAAAATCATCAGTGGCTGTGTTTATAATGATACAGGACATAGTTTTTCAAGATGCTGATACGTAAACCAAACGATTTTGCCGCTGGCTTTAAAAAGTTTATTTTTCATTTCCAAATTGCTTAAATAATGTCCTCCGAGAGAATTCCAACCTACGCTTGCATCTAGGTGCGTACAGTGCTTAAGCAATCGAGTGGCGTTGCTTACAAAAAAATACTTTGTTTGAATGCTCCGGGGCTTTCAAAGTACGATTCGGCAAAATACAAATATTTTGATGGAGTCCTGGACTTAACAACAGCAAATAGAACTGAATACTAACTATAGATCATATTCCCATTTTTTACACTCCCTCCAAAATTTATTGAGAAATTATAGGTGAAAATAGCCCAGTAGATCAACCCCAAAAGTAGAAGTTCAGTACCAACCTACAACTTTCATGTCAGCATGATTCCAGCATGCTTTTTATATGACTTCTAAACTAAATGTATGGAATCAAGTTAATACCATATTCAATATGAGAGCAATGGACACGGTTGCAATTGCACTTAAATCCACCAACGATTGCTGCAGGATTAAAACACTAAACTAAGTGCAAACGCCTGAAGCAGTATTTTTGACAAAAGACGAAGACTACAAACAAACATGGTTTTGTGGATATACCCGCAGTTAGCCCTACTCCCACTTATGGGTCACCCGTATGATGCTTTGCTACTTACCCTGGACGTACACGCAAGCAACATTATTTAATTTTCTTCAGCAAGACTAAATGAATATGGGAAAAGTTCTGCATTCTCAGCAATGCTTTTAGTTTGAAATCTGAATCCAATCACAACCGATAACAATTGTTTATTCTCTTAAAAGAAACTTTAACATCGATTGACTCAATATGATTCTTCACTGACAGCTCTAAGATTGAATACGGTTTCGGATCGGGTATTTTTTCGACTGCACATATTTAGTGTATTTTTCAGACGAATGATGTGTAATCTTCTCCATCTCAACCCTACATCTAAAATAATATTGACTTTTCATGCTATCAAGGTTGAAATCAAAGCATGTTGAACCCGCGCAAGAAAAAAATTACCCAGATTCGTAGTCGTTTAGCATCGCTTTTGTTCACTTCCCTATTCACAGTAACAATGTAGAGAGAAATAAAAAGCCGATAAATTATTCACATGGCTTTTAGCTCTTGACATCTTTTTTCGCTAGGTCTCATCAACGCGAAATTCTCCAAACACTTTCTTGCAACGTAACTTCATGAGTAAATAAATAGCAAGCTTTATTGATTATATCGCGACTGCAAGAATAATTGCAAATCAAACAGGATAATGGACAGTTGCCCAGACATCTAACATTTAGACAATTCGGAAATCCAATCAACTTCCTTAGCTCAATATGATTTTTCTCGTATCATCAGAACAAATTGCTAAGCTAGCCATCAATCGAATCGATGAAAGTATTAAACGCAAATAAGATAAAATTCCTCTGGAATTGTTTTTAAGTTTATTGTCCTGTTAAATGAAGCAAAGGACCTTTTTCAGCTGTTGTGGAGTAAAATTAGTCACCTAGCGGAAGCAGGGTATTTGTACATCTGTACGTGATTAGGGAGCTACTTGGAGCTACTCATTCTTTCAGCACTTGGGAAAGATGAGCTCTTATAATAATGAGTAAGGTTTTCCTAGTACCGCAAACCGCGAATTCTTAAAATATGGAACACGCAGTAAGGCAAAAACACAGATTTGGAAACTGTATCCACCGAAACCATTGGACTTAGCCAAACTTAGCCAGAAGAAGACCGAACTCTAACCCTCATCAAACGGCAGAACAAATCATAAACAAGTTTTTTTCAAGACAGTTTGCTTTCTTATAACTAAGCAAGGCTCGATAAAATTCTACCTATTAAGCTCTAAATAGATTTGCGGCAAATAGTTTTGTTAACCGGCTATTTACAGAAGCTTATATCCCTTAGAACTACTTAAGGGACAGATCACAGTCAACTTCATCTCATTTCCTTCCGGCGATTATAAAGGGTGCTTTTGTTAGAGGTTTGGTTTTTGAACTGGCAACACTGTTCCTTCAGATTGTCAATTTGACAGTTGAAAGTTGATTTGTTGTTAGTACGTTTTGCCATTTTATGATGAATAGATTAACGCCAGAACAACGCGTGCAAATTGGGCAAACTTATTTTGAAAACCATGCTTCGATTCGCCGAATTTATCGTGCGCTTCGACCATTTTACGGTCAACACAATCGTCCATCTGAGCAAGTTATTCGGAATTCGATGAATCCCCAAAGACGACAAACAGTGCGAACAGAGGAAGTTAATGCCATTGTGGAGCGCAGTGTTGAGGAGAATCCGAATAAGTCGATTTGCCATCGTGCACAGCAATTGGAGCTATGCCCATCCACTTTGTGGAAGATTTTTCGAAGAGATCTAGGCTTAAAAGCTTCTAGGATCCAGCTTTTGCAAGAGTTGAAACCGCATGACCATTATACGCGTCGTAGGTTTGGTGAATGGGCCGAATGATACAGCTTGATCCTCATTATCAACGCAAAATTTTGTTCTCCGATGAGGTCCATTTTTGGTTAAACGGACATGTAAACAAGCAAAATTGCCGAATTTGAAGCGGAGAACCCAGAAGCCTTTGTCGAGACGCCCTTACCACCATTAAAACTCACTGTTTGGTATGCTTTATGGGCTGGTGGAATCATCGGCCCATATTTCTTTAAGGACGATGCCGGCCTGACGGTTACCGTCAATGAAGAGCGCTATAGAAACATGATTTCTGACTTCTACGTTCCTCAGTTCAATGGCATTGACTTAACAGAGCTTTGGTTTTAACAAGATAGCGCAACATGCCACACAGCGCGCGACATCATCCATTTATTGCGGGAAACATTTGCTGAACACATCATTTCGCGTAATGGCCTCCACCATCTTGTGATCTCACACCTCTAGATTACTTTCTTTGGGGGTACGTGAAGTCAGTAGTCTATACCGATAAACCAGAGACGTAGGACGATTTGGAAGTCAACTTTCGCCGTGTTATTGCTGATATACGGCCCCAGTTGCTCGATAAAGTTGTCGAAAATCGGACTTCACGATTGGGTTTC
This sequence comes from Volucella zonaria, assembly GCA_963966105.1. Taxonomy (NCBI): domain Eukaryota; kingdom Metazoa; phylum Arthropoda; class Insecta; order Diptera; family Syrphidae; genus Volucella; species Volucella zonaria. The sequence continues at coordinate 115,289,921 of OZ014534.1, read as the reverse complement.
ATTCGAGCTAGCCGTGGCGCGCATATGCCGGATATCATATTTAAACACTACGAGGATTGGCTGAAAAGTTTCCGACCGAACAATGATACAAGACATTTTTTTTTATTTTTCTACATAGTCTCCTTGTAACTCTACGCACTACTCCCAGCGATGCTCCCATCTCTCTAACCCGTCCAAATAGTACTTGGCGTTTTTCTCTGCAAAATAATTGTTCACGAAGGTGATTGCCTCCTCATTTTACGAAAATCTCTGTCCTCCGAGCGCAGTTTTTAGATGAGGGAACAAAAGGATGTCGCTTGGGGGTATGGCAACCCCTGATGTGTAAACGGCGCGTTGTCTTGGTGAAACAGGATTTTCTGGCCGTTTTTCCGCAATTTCTGCCTTCAGCTTGGCAAGTAGTGATGCGTAGTATGCTCTTTTAAGGTTTTTTTCCTTTTTGAAGATAATCGATTAAGATAATTCCTTTACTATCCCAAAAAACAGTCGCCATCACTTTCCCAGCCGAAAAAACAGTTTTTGCTTTTTTTTGGAGCCGGCTCGCCCTTTGCAGTCCACTGTTTTGACAGAATTTTTGTTTCGGGCGTATAATGGTGTATCCAAGTTTCATCTACAGTAATTAATCGGGGCCAAAACTCGGATTTATTGCGCCTAAACTGCGCCAACACAGCGTTGGAAATGTTCATTCGAACACGTTTTTGGTCTAACGTAAGCAAACGGGGCACCCATAACCTCTACTATCTCTCTCACTTTAATTCGGCGGTCGTCTAACCCCATTTGGTGAACTTTAGCAATGTTATCGTCAGTGGTTGCAGGTTTTGGACGTCCCGAACGTTCATCATCTCCCAAGCTCTTACGGCCACGTTTAAATTCAGCTGCCCAAAATTTCACTGTGGTAAATGATGGTGCAGATTCCCCATACACAGAGTCCAATTCATTTTTGATTTGCGTAGGCGTATTGCCTTTCAAAAACAAGAATTTAATAACAGCTCGATACTCAATTTTTTCCATTTTTACAAAAAACACTCACATCACTCAAACGACTGTCAACTAAAAACTGCGCGTCCAAAATGACTGAAACTTTGGTAAGTAACTGTCAAAAGATGCACAATCAGCATACCGTAGCTTTTATTGACGAGTGCCGCTATTTCTACGTTGCGGAAACTTTTCAGACAACCCTCGTAATGGCATAAAATTATCTATTAAATAAAGCTAATATCATAGACATTAACATTAGCTTCAAGTGTTTTATTTCATATTGAATTTGTATACCTCTAAAAAAAAAAAAAAAAAAACACCAGGCGTGTTTTATTCAAAAGTGCTTACTGCTTAGCCACTTTTCCACACGAAGCAAAAACAAAATCAAAAGTGGCAATAATTTAGTTCACTTTCAGAAGTGAGGATAGATTTACGGAAGATTTGAATTATAGATGTCGCAACACACAACTAGAGGGCATTTATTCGTTTCCTGATGGTTGGCAGCATCCCGTTTCTCCCTATTCTGGGATGTGTTCGTGGATCAACTTATGTTTTGAAAGAGCAAATTAGTGTGTGCGAAGATGCTTATTTACTTTTAAATATTAAGGGAAAAGCAACAAATATTTGTGAAAAAGCAACTAAATGCTTTTACTTTTGATTTCTATTGGGTTAACTGGGTTGGGTTAATTTAATTGAATTAATTTCCTTATGGCTTAAAATTTAATCTTTAAAACTAAAATCTTCATATAAAGCTGAAGAGAACGCAATAAATGAAATTTGAAGTACGATTGAATTCTACCAATGGAAAGCCATTCAAAGCAACTTTGAAACCAACACTGCGAACATAGCCGCGACATTTAATGTCAAACTGAAATCGAGTCTGCCAACTTTGAAATTATATGTAAAAGTGAGTATAGAAGTGAGTTGAAGCGTTTTTTTGGAAAAGTGTTTTGAATAAAACACGCCTACTCTTTATAAAACCAGGATAAGTTACAATAGATAGCTTCTCAACTATCTGAACTCATTACTGAATAGGTTTCAGTAACATTTGGGTCTGCACTGGTATCGTGCTAAGCAGTTTGTACTTGTACAGGGCGGGCCAACTTGGACATACCTTCTGTAATTTTAATCTTTTATAAGAATAACATATTTATTTATACAGGAAAGTGTAATTTATTAGCTTTATTTTGCATTACGGAATTTGTTATTTCTGCACGAATATTTTGCTGGAACTCCTGAATTGTTTAAAAATGTTTTGTACAAGCCCGCTCCTTTACCTTCTCGAAAATAAATCAGGCGCCGGCGAAATCCCGCAATCACCGAAAAGTTATTGAAGAATCGCATTCTTCATCATTTTCGCCGATGCAGTGAGTGCTGTGTCTTCATACTGCTGGGGCCATATCTTACGGTTATTCTGAACTCCCGGGCGTAAAAAAGGCCGCACACCGCCCTACTGAGGATTTGTCGATGTTCATCATTATCTACTAAAAAAAACATGGCCCGACCACACTATTCCACACCAAACAGTGCAACTGCGATGCTAAATTTTGTGGAAATGTGATCATAATTAGGTTAGAAGAATGATCATTCGTTGACACTTTGTAGCACATCCATCAAAGCTCGATAAACATTTAGTCTGCGCAGATTAAATCCGGCATGTCGCTCCTCAAAATGAGTGATTAAGTTTGTCATCATCTTTTGCATTAGGTGCTGTTGAAGCATTAAAATGCTGGCGGTATTTTCTTTGCATTACAGCAATAGATCGTAGCAGAATACGACAAAATTCAATAATTTAAACTTTTTCATAAAATTCGCAATGTCAGTAGCTCCAAGTTAGCCTTGTACACCGACGGATGCCCTGGATAGTTTTTGAACGTTGATTCACCACTAGCTTCATGTAAAATATTACAAGGTGTCAATTTAATGTACGAGTACTACAGAACCTTCACAATTTACAGTATTTGATGGACAATTTTATTTTAACATTTCAGCTTAGCAATTTCAATGTAAATACATTTCAAGCTACTATAGTCCTCCATCATATTTGCTGCGGCAAATTCTTCTTGGAGTGGCAACATTGTGACACATTTTTTTTTAAACAATATTCTTGTCTCCTACCTCTTGTCTGTTACCTGTTTTGAGTTGTCTACTATCTCCTTGACATGCTGCTTTAAATACATACTCGTATGTATAAAAAGCTATTTTTGAAAAGTCATTCGTCGACATCATAACTCAAAACATTGGAATTTAAAGTGCGGTCGTCCTTCACGATTTTCAGCCGTCGCCGTATCTGTGCGCGAATGTGTCTCGTACTTGGAATAACTATTTTTCTTTTAATGTTCTGTTTATTTTCTTCGTTTTAGATTTTTTTTTTTTTTTGAAATGTGAAAAACTCGTTGAAATTAGTAGTAATCAAACAGCACTAACCACGAAAACAAACGTAAGTCGTCTTAAATATGCAATGAGAAATCACATGATGTTTGCTGGCGGTAGGGTGTTGTGGGCCTAAGCAAGATCTAGTTTCACTCCGGTACAAGGTGTTTTTTTTTTTTTTCTTTTATTTTACTCAAACTAATTGTTTGCTTTAATTTATTTATCTTCCATTCTTGACAAGTACAGTACGATCATAGAGTCACTAAGTAATTAGCGTTAATTAAGGCGTCGATGTTCAAGTCGGTGCCACGACGAGGGGGGATTCAAAATTTGGGTTGTTGTTCCCATTAGGAGGAATATTAGGTGCTAATTTTTTTATACTGTATTTTTTTTTTTTTTTTTTTTTTTTGTGAAAAGAAGAATAAAGAAAGATTGTTACCTGCCCACAGTTCCGCTTTCGTATTTTTTTTTTATTTTAATGGAATAGGACAAAAGCTTCTACCTCTCTCATTTTATGGTTAGTGAACGCCCTTAGTGTTGTAATCTACGAAATACATCAGCTCATGAACGAATTCAAAAGTGATTGTAGCGATGTTGTTAGTTTTTAGTATCTTTAAACATGTACACAGTATATGACTTGTTTACACGGTCGTAGAGCTTTTCTCTGGCTTTCTGAGCGTTATGCGTTTTGATAAGGTTTCTGAATAAAACCTTGGAAGTACTTAACTAGTTTGTTTATGAGTATGTCTTTTTACGATTTTTTTTTGTTAATACTCGTAAGTACTCGTATATAGAAAGAATGCTTACGTATTTTATATACTCACGATGACCTCGCTTTTGATAGGTTTGAAACTCTCTCAATGGAACTAAATCCTACGATGTAAAAAAAAGGCCATTAAAGGTATTTACACAAGAGCGTTAATCTCTTCCCATAAGAATTAGATTCAATGTGAAATTGTGGTATCCGAACATCGACTGACAGAGATAATGCTATACGGAATCAAGCAACAGAGCCATAACTCGTGTTTGCATGCTTGATCTATCTACATGGTTATTTCACAACATGCTCGCGGTAGGTGATGCTGGATTTGAGGTAGACTTGTCCTCCAACAGCGACAATCCTAATAACTCAACACCATTGATCGCCTCTAATTGCGGGGTTTAAACTGGTTGAATGTCTAATAGTTTGAAGAAGATACCTATGGCGAGTTATTCTCTTATCTCATTGTTCCTCTGGAATGCAATCGAAGATTTTCTGCGATCAAGATGTTGTACTATAGGTTTCCAACCCGATGAACTCGGACCCTTCTGATCAGCTCGTATAGTTCATTGTTTTAAGATCTCAGAACTCTGTTTATAACTACAAACGAAACATCCAAACTCTTGATGTTGAATGTAGTTTTTGGAGAAAAAATAAAACATTTTCCATGGATTCGTTAACAGCTTAATCCTTCATTTCTCGTACCTGTATCAATCAATGCCATCAGCGTATACCTAGTTTAGCCGTAAATACTGAAGCACCCTGTATTATTCGGTTTGGAGAGCAAGCATCGTTATTTTGTTTAGAGTAATTTATGAAATAGCTCTTCTAGTTGTAAAGCTAAACTTTTAAAGTGTCAACATGGAGTGGGGAGATAAAGAGAATAGAATTGCAGTAATTGCGTGGACTGGATGCGAAGTCAATTTTAAATATTATGCTTCCCTGCCACTACAAATCAGTCGGGTTTTTATTTATCGAACTATTAAAAAATTCACAGAAACCGGGGGGAATTACTGACCGCCAAAGACCGGGGCGTCGGGGTTCAGTTTGAACAAAAAATGCTGTCAAAGCGGCGAGTGCTCGAATTCAGAATCAGAAATTGTTGCCCCGTGAGATGGGTATTGCTTCCGAAAAGATCTCACGGATCATTAAAGGTTACCTTGGACTAGGAGCCTACCGCAGATCTACAAGACATCTGCTTACAGTGGCATTAAAAAAAAATAGAGAGTGGAAATCTAAAAAACTAAAAAACTTCTATCACGGTACGCGAAGAAAAAGCATCGAAAAATTTTGGTTACCGATGAAAAAAATTTTACTGCTGAAGAGAAATTCAACAAACAAAATGATAAAGTTTATGGGCATAGCTCAATAGAAGCTTCACAAGTGATTCCCAGAGTTCAGAGAGGTCACCATCTGGCGTACATAATGGTTTGGTGTAGTGTCTCTTATGATGGAGTTACTGAGCTGCATTTTTGCGAAAAAGTCATAAAAACCTTCGCCAGAGTGTACCAGAATACCGTTTTAGAGACCATGGTCAAACCATTAAACCGTCCCTGGTCAAAATGCCAAGATCACTCAAAAATGGTTACAAGAAAATATACCGTACTTTATTAAGGCGGAAGATTGGCCCTCATCTAGCCCAGATTTGAACTGCCTGGATTATGAATCGTTGTCAACTCTGGAGAATATGGTCTGCTCCAAAAAAACAAAACTCACACACCACCATTGAGTCGCTGAAGGCATCACTTGTGAAAGCAGTGCAAAATTTTCCAATTGAAAAAGCGGAAAACAGTGACAATATTGGCCTTGAAGTCGTCAATAATTGCTTGTTTATTCGCATAAAACAATGCCATAACTCGAGTGTGGTTAGAAGTGTCATTTCACGCAATCTCTTTACCCAATTGACAAGTTTATTCCACGAAATCACCTCGCCTGTTTGTAATTTTAATAAATAGGCGCTATCCTGTTGAATCCTTATCTTGTCCGATTCGACGCCATTCATATGGCAATATGACAAAAATAAATTTGGTGTGCACGGTAACGCTCTCCATTGACTGTGCATTTTTCTGGATGTACTGGATTAATGTTGTCCAGTACGCGCGTGGATATTTTCTTATAGGCAGAAGATTTTCCTTTCGAGCATTTCCATTTATCGTGGATAGAGTGGTGACAAATTTACTCTTTGATTTAAAACAAAAGAACAAAATGCCGAAGTGGGAGGTGTATTCAATAGATTTGAAGGAAAAAATGGTTCCGCTAGATAATAATGGGACAGAGCAAATTCAAAGAGACGGGCAGTTTCAAAGATATTAAAAAAATTTCCACCAGCGAGGAACAGTCAAGTGTGCTTCCAATTCAGGTAGGCCGAGAAAAACAACAACCACCAACGATCGTATAGTTTAGAGAATGTCGAAGCAAAATCCAGCAAAAACAGCAACTGAAATCAACGTCGAATTGAGGGAGAGAGGTATTACAGAAGTCACCGATCGTACAATTAGGAGTTGAGGGAAAGTGGCTTTTCCGGAAGATCTCCATTGAAGAAGCCACTTTTATCAAAAGAGGCTCAATTATTCAAAACGGCGTGTTTTTTGAACTCCAAAGAAATGGAATATCGTCTTGTGGACTGACGAATGTAAGTTCCAACTATTTACAAGCGATGGAAAACATTACGTGAAGGGTGAAAGATACAATGTAAAGTACCAACTACCAACCGTAAATGACGGTAGAGGCTCGCTGATGCGGTGGGCATGTTTTTCACGATCTGGAGTTGGACGAATTTTTCGCATAGAAAGTATAATGGACCGGTATCATTACTTAGAAATACTTTATGCTTCCATATGCTGAAGAAGAAATGCCGCATAGGTGGATTTTTCAGCAAAACGATTCGAAGCATTCTTCTAAGTTGGTAAAAGATTGGTTCCAATGGGAGAGAAAGAATAGCCATCTCAATCCCCGGATCTTTATCCAATAGAACACTTATGGCGATACGTAAACAGACAGCTTCGAGCAAAACAATAGTTTTACTTACAATGTGCGTTGTATAAAGAAATTGTTCATGAGTGGCAAAACATCCCAGTTTAATTTTGCGAAAAAGTGGCGGACTCTATGGAAAGGAGATGCAAAGCGGTTTTTAAAGCAAAAGGAGAAAGCACTAAATATTAATAAAAATACGTGTTATTACCAAGAAATATATATTACTTTTATGAAAAAATGTTTCCGTACTTTTTTCCACGAGGTGTTGCTCAAATGGATCTTTATGCTAAGTCTCATGGATGAAAGTATAAGGGATTAGTACCTTGATCAAAAAGTTCCCGGAATATATTCAGAAAATTAAAAATACAAGATTATTCATCTAAATCTATGTATATTGTCCCCTTCAGAGTAATCCCCATCGACTGCAACACACTTATGCCAGTGCTTGATCCAATCCTCGAAACATTTTTTTATATTCGGTTTTCGGTATGTCCGTCAGTGCTTACTTCCTCTCGGCTGCTGAAACGCGTTCCCCGTAGTGGTTTTTTAACTCGATTGAAAGGAAAGAAGTCACAGGGAGTCAAATCAGGTGAATTCGGTGGCTGCTGGATGGTATTGGTTGCATTTTTCGTGAAAAAATTACGAATCATGATGGCACTGTGCGACGGTGCGTTATCATGGTGCAAAATCCACGAGTTTTCTGCCCACAATTCTGGTCTCTTTCGGTGAAGGCGAATTTCTTCACGCAAACGTCTCATAACGACCAAATAATACTTTTTGTTTACTGTCTGGCCTTCTGGCAAAAATTCATGATGCATTACACCGTTGTAATCCATGAAAACCGTGAGCATTGCCTTCTTTTTTGACTGAAAAGGACGTGGTTTTTTTGGTCTCGGCTCATTTGGTGAACGCGATTCACTTGCCTGATGTCTGAATTGCGTGTCGTACTCAGAAACCCACGTCTCGTCTCCAGTAATGATCCTTTTGATAAATGTGGGATCGGATTCAGCCTTGCAAATCATCTCTTTTGCGACGTCAACACGGTCTCTTTTTTGCATGAAATTGAGGTCTTTGGGCACCAACTTTGCTGCTACACGACGGAAACCCAAATCATTAACCAAAATGTCTTGGACGGATCCTTAGGCAATGTTCAAGTCCTCCGTTATCTCTCTGATGGTTAATTTGCGGTTATTGACCAACATTTCTTTTACGAGTACTCCATCAATGTTTTCGTCGGTTTTGGATGTGGATGGTCTGCCACTGCATTCATCATCTTCGATTGACTCACGACCACTTTTGAAACGCTCGTGCCACTGGTAAACGGCCGTTTTCTTTAGAGAATCGTTGCCGAAATACTTTTCCATCATTTCCAACGTTCGCGCACCATTAAATCCGTTCTTTTACGCAAAATTTAATACTCGTACAAGTTCGTTATTGCAAATTCAAATCCATTTCCAAAATTGTAAAACATCGCCAACACACCCAGAGATAGATGTACTCATGGCTACGTAACTTTTGCAAATGTCAAGCTATGATGCTAAGATTTAGAGGGAATGTCAACAACAGATTTGCCAACTTAACAAAAAAAAACAAAACTGAAATCGGAACAATGGGAGCGCCACACGATGGGTATGCTCGGGAACTTTTTGATCAAGGTGGTATATGGTAGAACCGAAAATGTGAATCTATAGACTATGTTTTCAAACTTTTTTCCGGCACTGTAGCTAAGATTTGTATACTCGTAAATTCACTCGTGTATTTGGTCAGTAAGCAGGTAGGTAGGTGTAGTGGAAAAAAAAATGCATCTAAAGCTCCTGCAGATCTGCACAAGCTCATGGATGTTTTACCTGTATGTGCACTCTAAAGTTCTATCGTTTCATTCTATTCTATCGATTCATTTGTCAAGATCTAGACCTTTGATGTCTATTGAAACTTTTAAAAAACTTTAAAAATTTTATACACTAATCAATAACTAGGAATGAACATACATATGCATGTACATATATAAAGTCATCTCGTTTTACCCACTTAAAATTCTAAGCTGATGAAACAGAATCATCGAGATAAACCCAACAAAGCAAACAAAACAAAAAAGGCGCCTTTTCCACAAACGTTTGTGATAAAAAAAAACACTCTAAAGTCGATTCGCTGTCAAACTAGTGAGTCGGAGTCGGAGTCGGATTTTGAAAAAAAAAAAACGAAGAAAAATAAAAAAAACGTACAAATAAAGATCGTTGGCATAGTACTTTCTTTGGGGTCAGTCTCTTGTCGTATGATAATGCAGTCTGGGTTGCTTTTCAACGTCAGTAATGTGTCTGGCTGGGCTATGGAAATGTTTGTACGTTGGTATATTGTCCTGCTTGGATAACGTATACTGGTTAAGTTTCATGAGAGTGCTTTTCTGGGATCCATTCGCTCATTTGTTGATAACAAAGTCAGAGTCACTGTAAACATGCCTGTCTGCCTGCCTGCCCGCCTGCTGTCTGCCGCCTTAATTGATATGGCCATTGTTTTACTTCTTTACTTTGTGCACATTAATTTTGTCTTGCATTCTCGGTCAAGCAAAAATCTACAAAATGAATAGAATATAAAAATAAAAATAGAAAAAAAAGAACAAGAAGAAAAGAACCCCTTCTTCGAATTTCTTTAGTTTCATTCACTTGAATATACTTTGCGAGTCTTGAATTTCATTTCATTGAAAAAAAAAAAGAAGAACCGAAGAAAACCACGAGAAAAACGACGTAAAACCACGTAGTCCGCAAAGTCCCCATGCTAATAGTCGCCGGAGTACTCGTAGTAGATGATAAGTAGCATAAAATGTTTTTCAAAGTTGTTTACGTCTTCTCAAGTTATGATTTCGTCGAAAATACGCAAAAGCAAAACAATCATAAACATAATAGCCAGGCAAATATATTTTTCGATTTTTTTTTTTTTGGTTTCATTTCATTACATATGTACGGAGTACCTATCGCTATATTTGTACATATTTTTCCTCTTCTCTTCTTTCTTCTAATTCATGGATGTGTACTCGTATATTGTATTTGTACCTATTTTCAAGTTTATTTTTTAGCCGAGCTCACATATCTTCGTATCTATGTACATCTACTCGTAGCTATCTACTCGAACACCTCTTTATGGATGGAGCTTCTACTTCGTCTATTTCGCCTGATTGTGGAAGCAAAAAAAAAAAAAACAACGTAAACTTGATTCGTTGTCGTTCTCCATATTTGGCTTCTATTTTCTACTAGACACTATACGGGTACTATCACTAACACTGGCAAGCCACCAGAGATGTTGTTTACCTCTTTTCTTTGTTGTGTTGCGTGGTTTGTTGTGGCTTCTTTTTTTTGGGTGTATACCTACCTACATACGTGCGAATTTTTAGATAGTCGCCCATCCCTTCTCCGCCTTGTCTACTCTACTTCGTAGAAAATGTTTTATTTCGCTATCGATATGTTTCCCCGGTGTCGTTGTTTTCTTCAATTAAATTTATTAAACCAACAAAAGAGAGGAGACGGAGAATGGTGTAAATACTACCGATAATAGATTCGCGAAAGTAAATTGTTTTTTTTTTTTTTTTTTTTTTTTTTTTTTTTTTTACCTTTACGTTTCTGGAACTTGTATTGTGTAAGGCGAAAACAAATTTAGACAGGGTGGCCCGCCAATAAAATGCGATAGGGTTTAGAAAGTTTTGTTCTGTGGAACTTTTATTACGAATTTGTGGAAAATACTCGTAGATATTTGGGATCAGTAGAAACTGATGGAAAAAGTTGCTTAGAAAAACTCATTCACTTGAAATGGAGAAAGCAGTAAAAGTTCGGAAAATTGGGTCCTCTGGGCAACAACATAATTTACCATAACATTTTTAGAAACCTTACATCTCGGCCCAAACGAAATCCACTAAGGCAAGCGACGCAAGGATAGAATGAGCAATGAAATCTTTCTCAGCAAGTAATGGGTAACATCCAACTCGGCTCGTGATGCTGTACGTGTCATTTTCATTTAAAAAAACTGGTCACACGCACATCTCTGTAAAAGACCTCAGACCTATCATTCCGTTGGCATTTCTGCTCAAAACACATTGGAATGCTTCACAAGCGTTTGAACCGAACTACTTAAGTTCTGATGCCATTATGAGCATTCTGCATTGAACTTAACTCTGTACCGATCACGGAACTCAAAGACGTACGTTTCAGGGAAGCAGTCAACAGATGGACACCCCACCACTTATTTGGCTACATATGGTATGTTGGATTGGATTTTTGAAAACACTACGTCCTACGCTGACCATATCGTCACTCTGGTTTCGGGGCAGTTTTTTCTGGCACTAAACGAAACACCACTTTTTGTAAAAAATTGTTTTTACTAAGAGAATAGCAATTGCTACATTATACCCGATATGAAGCCGCATCAATTCATTCCAGCTCAGGACGATATCTAGGAGTATTCATTCAGAACAGCTTTCAATAGTGGGGTTTTAAACTAGATATGACTCTGAACATCGCTGTTATCGGACATACGAGGGTTGTCTGAAAAACCGAACAATGATACAAGACATTTTTTCTCAATTTTTTTTTTATTTTTCTACATAGTCTCCCAGCGATGCTCCCATCTCTCTAACCCGTCCAAATAGTACTTGGCGTTTTTCTCTGCAAAATAATTGTTCCCGAAGGAGATTGCCTCCTCATTTGACGAAAATCTCTGTCCTCCGACCGCAGTTTTTAGATGAGGGAACAAAAAGAAGTCGCTTGGGGCTAGATCTAGTGAATAAGGCGGATGGTCAAGGAGTTCAAACCGTAATTCATGGATTTTCGCCATGAACAGGATTTTCTTTTTCTGCAAATGTGGCCGTTTTTCCGCAATTTCTGCCTTCAGCTTGGCAAGTAATGACGCGTAGTGTGCTCCTGTAATGGTTTTTCCTTTTTGAAGATATTCGATTAAGATAACTCCTTTACTATCCTAAAAAACAGTCGCCATCACTTTCCCAGCCGACAAAACAGTTTTTGCTTTTTTTGGAGCCGGCTCGCCCTTTGCAGTCCACTGTTTTGACTGAATTTTTGTTTCGGGCGTATAATGGTGTATCCAAGTTTCATCTACAGTAATTAATCGGCGCCAAAACTTGGATTTATTACGCCTAAACTGCGCCAACAGAACGTTGGAAATGTTCATTCGAACACGTTTTTGGTCTAACGTAAGCAAACGGGGCACCCAACGCGGGGACAGCCTTCTCATGCCTAAATCTTGATTTAATATGTAACAAACACGTTCTTTGGACATTTTCATAACCTCTACTATCTCTCTCACGGCGGTCGTCTAACACCATTTGGTGAACTTTAGCAATGTTATCGTCTGTGGTTGCAGTTTTTGGACGTCCCGAACGTTCATCATCTTCCAAGCTCTTACGGCCACGTTTAAATTCAGCTGCGCATAATTTCATTGTGGTAAATGATGGTGCAGAGTCCCCATACACAGAGTCCAATTCATTTTTGATTTGCGTAGGCGTATTGCCTTTCAAAAACAAGAATTGAATAACAGCTCGATACTCGATTTTTTCCATTTTCACAAAAAAACACTCACATCGACTCACTCAAACGACTGTCAACTAAAAACTGTGCGTCCAAAATGACAGAAACTTCGTTAAGTAACTGTCAAAAAATGCATAACTAGCATTCACTAGCTTTTATTGACGACTGCCGCTATCTTTACGTTGCGGTCGGTGGACTACACTCAATAGAAAATGGTATTTCTCCAATCTCTTTAAAGTGTGGAGCAATCCTGTAGCGGACTCTGAGGTCACTGAGAACAACGCCAACAGCGGCATGCCCCGATCTTATTCAGATGGAGCGCAGATAAAATTATGTTGAAAATAGATTAAATGTCTCCGATCACCAATAATGACATGAAATTCAATATCGAAGCTGAATAAAAGAGAAAAACCTAGCTCTCTAAACCGACGGATCCAGGCTAAAGATAGGCAGCACAGGACCTAGAACTCACTGTGAAATGCGCTAATCATGTCCTTAAAACTGCTAGCAATTGCAGTGTTTTCTAAACTGATCACAGCTATTTTTCAACTGGCAAAAACCCTTGCAGAGCATAATACATATTGTCGTCAAGGTTGTTACTATGTGCTTAAATAGCCAGTCAGCTGTTAAAGCTCTGTACTTTGTACAGAGGTCAAAGTTAGTACACAAATTAAGAAGACTGCTAGGTTTGCCCGTATATGTCCCGTGTATGGAAAGTACCAAAACACGCAACGCATTAGCGCACACCAAGCTCTATTTTTAATTTTGCAGTGCGCTTCGAGGTGAAGTTAGATATATGAATGGAGAAGAAAATAATTCACTTAACGCGCTATACGAAGTGAAGTTGGGTGCAATGAAGGAAAAAAAGAACTTTGAATGACATTTCATTAAGAAAAGAATGATGTGAAACTCTGTCGCTGGGTGCATTTCGGTAGGCAATTTGTTCCCCATGCGCTGCGCTGATTTCACGCCCTAATTTGATTAGGTAGCACATTGAATGAGATATCGAAATACAATTCTTTGAGTCAATGCTAGATACTTGGTCATATTAATATCGCATGCAATAAAAAAGGCAAATGAACACATTTGGCTTTGAGGATAAAACCATAGGCCTGATATACACGTACGACAAGAAAATATTTGTTTCATTTAAAAAGCTCTATCGTAACTACTAGTACACGTTCAGTGTATGGCATAATCGCTTGCTTCACACCTATCGCCTATTGCACGAATTAAAGGAACGAAATTGAATCTCTTCGTTATCTGCTGTGGAAACTGTCCTGCTCTTGCTGTCAGAAAAATGAGAGCTGTTTATAGTTGCATACACTTTCCATGAACTCAAGGATTTAAATAAAATCGAAGGACCTTAAGACATTTATATCCCCAATCTAGATAGTTCCAAATCAGTGGCCTCAGCGATTTCCGAGCGAAAACTTAAATAGGCACAATGGATCCAAACGTTGGCCTTAGTGAGCAATGGGTAATGGCCCACAGGGCACTTAACCCACGGAAAATTAATCTAGGCCAGGAGATACATAAGAATTTAAGAATTTGTAGACTAGTTTTATTTAAACGTTTTAGAAGTAAAATTACTGCTCGTGAAGAGTGAAATTCAACCGCATTTGGTTTTGGAAGACAAAGCAAAGAATCTGAAAGTCCTCTTGGACACGACTCTTATTTAGATTAAACAAGAACTAATACTAGAAATTGCCTTCGTAACAAAAACAGACGTAGTGCGCTGTATAATGCCTGTTTCAAAAGTAACGAGCAGCTTTACTCAAAAGGTTAATTAATTGAAACCGCACTTTACTCGGTTTTACCCAGCAGCAAAAACGTTGTCTCTATTAAGGTATACGCTATATGGAATCGGTGTTTAAACTGATTCGAATATCAAGACTGTACGCAAGATTAACAAATGCTGATCTAATTGTCGCATTTTAGGACCAATACCAAACCGGATAAATTCATAACATAAGCCCAATGGAGCAGCATGGGAATACGCTGACAAAAACTCCGCTGTCACGCGAAACGATACATCCTAAATTTCCGCCCACCTGACCAAAATGAGGTAAAGATACGAGTAGTAATATCTAAACAAGGCTAACTGACTAAAAGGACTACCCGCGAGCTTTTAAAGACAGCACGAAGTGATTTTGTAGAGAGCATTCACCAACTCATTTCAACGATTTGCTCGGAGGAAAGTACGCCAGAAGAATGGACTCTTAATACCGTTTATCCGTACCACAAAGTAACTCATCTAAACTTCTACTACCGATGCATCAGTCTCTTTATCATCACCTACATATAAGTAAAGGGAGGTCTTTTTAGAGGTTTGGTTTTTAAACTGGCAACACTGTTGCAACAGATTGTCAATTTGACAGTTGGAAGTTAATTTGTGCCAATTTACGGTGAATAGATTAACGTCAGAACAACGCGTGCAAATTGTGCAAACTTATTCTGAAAACCATGGTTCGGTTCTCAAACTTTTCATGCGCTACGTATATCTTACGGTCGACATAATCGTCCATCTGAGCAAGTTATTCGGAACACGATGAATCGTTTTGGCACCAAGTGCACTATAGTTGATAATACGCATCCCCAAAGACGATAAAAGCGCAGTGTTGAGGAGAATCCGAATAAGTCGATTCGCCATAGTGCACAGCAATTGGAGCTATGCCCATCCACTTTGTGGAAGATTTTACGGAAAGATCTTGGCTTAAAAGCTTCTAGGATCCAGCTTGTGCAAGAGTTGAAACCGCATGACCATTATACGCGTCGTAGGTTTGGTGAATGGGCCGAATGATACAGCTTGATCCTCTTTTTCAACGCAAAATTTTGTTCTCCGATGAGGTCCATTTTTGGTTAAACGGACATGTAAACAAGCAAAATTGCCGAATTTGAAGTGGAGAACCCAGAAGCCTTTGTCGAGATGCACTTACCACCATTAAAACTCACTGTTTGGTGTGCTTTATGGGCTGGTGGAATCATCGGCCCATATTTCTTTAAGGACGATGCCGGCCTGACGGTTACCGTCAATGAAGAGCGCTATAGAAACATGATTTCTGACTTCTACGTTCCTCAGTTCAATGGCATTGACGTGACAGAGCTTTGGTTTTAACAAGATAGCGCAACATGCCACACGGCGCGCGACATCATCAATTTATTGCGGGAAACATTTGCTGAACGCATCATTTCGCGTAATGGCCTCCACCATCTTGTGATCTCACACCTCTAGATTACTTTCTTTGGGGGTACGTGAAGTCAGTAGTCTATGCCGATAAACCAGAGACGTTGGACGATTTGGAAGTCAACATTCGCCGTGTTATTGTTGATATACAGCCCCAGTTGTTCGATAAAGTTGTAGAAAATTGGACTTCACGGTTGCGCTTCGTTCGAGCTAGCCTTGGGGCGTATACGCTCAATATCATATTTAAGCACTAATGGCATAAAATTGTCTATTAAATAAAGCTAATATCATAGACGTTAGCATTAGCTTCAAGTATTACATTTCATATTGAATTTGTATACCTCTAAGAAAAAAAACACCCTTTACATTGTGACTGCCGGAAGCCATTTGTCAACCGTCGTTGGCATTGATATAACAAAAGCGCAACAACTACCTTTATATGTGAGTGAGGGCAAAACAAAGGATATGCTGTCGACAAGAAAAGACGCACAATTTCGATGAATCGGACAGAACGTGAGAATAGACAGCTATACCTTTGAGGTAGTTAGGAATTTTGTCTATCGGCGTAAGAAGGCAATTGAGAAATAAAGTCTTGTAAGGAAATACTAAGAAGACCCTCATCATCCCATGCTATATTTCACAGAATCATGGACGTAAACGAAGGCGGATGAAAATAGAGTTGGTCGCTTTAAACCATTCTTCGAAGGATTTTCGGTTTCCTTTGCTCTAAAGAGCTTAAGCTGACTATGACATGTAGAGGGAAAGAATATTAGCACTCCGCCCTGAAAATTTGTCGTATGGTATCTGAAGAGACGACGTGGTAAAGGAAGACTTCACTTCGCTTCTCTGATTGTTTCAATTTAAGACACTTGGTTCTTTAAGCAGAAACTTAATTTACTCAAAACGTTTGGTAAATTTAAACAAAAACAAGGCATAGGTAAGCATTTATCTTTCTTTCACCAATCTAAGTGATAAAGAAACAACATTCGGCCAGCCGTGATCTAGGCACGATTAAGATAAAATTGTCAATTTTAATTGTCTGTTTATATATACATATATCTGTTTTTTATAAGCTTTATTTTGATCTACTGTTAAACATAGAAATTTGTTCTCACCCTGCTATCTAACGAAGCTAAAATTGCGTCGTAATATTTTGGCAGTTTCAATAAAAGCCAACAAATCACCCCAAAAATAATTGATCGTTTCCATGTGGCAATGCCGCCTTTCCAGTGCCCCCTTATCGACCGTTGCGTCGTCAACGTATATACATACATTCACACAAGACGAGTATTATCTGCTTTTGTTGACAACAAAATCGTGGCGCAAAAATAAATAAAAAAAAAACTTTAATCTCACTAGACTGTGATGGAGGATCATGAATTAAATATTTACTCGTTCAATTTAATTTTATTTCATTTCAATGTGGCTGACGATTTGTGACGATTTGATAGTGCGACAAGGTCATTCTAGCTACAGAGCGAACGGAGTGATGGTGCCTAATTCCTGTCTAACTAACAATGCCAACCAGAGGCTCTACCTCGCTAAACAAAGTATTTTGCTCTGTTTCGCTTCTGCTCTTTTTTTTTTATTTTTTTTTTTTTTTTTTTGCTATTTGCCGCCGTACCAAGCATTAGAAAGGCTCACTAAAAAAAAAAAATTATAAGAGAATGGAAAATAACGAAAAAAAAAACCACAAATGCAAAAAAATAGTATGAGCCGAAATTTAGCGTGTGCTGCCATAAAAAACAAAATTCCAAAACATGCCTGCATCACCATTGGTCGTGAATGTTTGCCAATTTGATTGTCGAGTCGCGTTAATGTTGTGGCTCTCTTCCAAGATTGATAACCAGAAGAGCGTGTTTATACAAATTCTTATTATTTAAAAAAAAAAATACTTTCAAGCACCGTCATCTATTTACGTTTCTTTCAAAAAATTACTATGGACATTGGGTAATCAAAAAAAAAAAAAAAACGAAATGTAGTCACTTAGCAGCAGATGCAGATTGAATTATTTTAAGACACCAGCTGGTTTTCTTATTACTTAATTTTTTTGAAATTTGTTTGCGCCTAATTACTTTGTTTTATAGGAATGTGTTGGAGTTTTGTGGTTTCAGTTGCGATTAGATTAAATTTTAATTTATTAGCGAATAAGTGAGATAACGCCTCCTATGATACTAGAACGAAATTGATTCCGGCCTCGGGAATACATCCCCGACTCATGGAACGAACAGCAGAAGAACCACCATAGGTTGATTCTTCAATTAACATAAATAATAATTAAAAGCAGTAAAAGAAGGTCTTTCAACCAAATTGTTCGCATTAAAACATTCTAGATTGATTAAATTTCTAAAAACAAGTATTGACTGAACCACAAGACTCCATACTTTGGTCAATACTCCTTTTTTGTATGAAAAGTTGGATAATTCGCCTGCATCCATTTAGTAGTAGAATCTTAATAGAAAGCTACCTAGTCAAGTCATAAATACTGGTACACAACTGAACTCACTCATTACGAATGCAACACTGAGCGCATCCATTTCGTATTGATTGCAATTTGACACTTGATATTTATGCTTCATTGTGACGTAAAAAGTTTTTGACATTAATTGCTCACAATCATGGAATAGGGCGACATCGAAAATCGTATTGTTTTAGTTGGCCTACTTAAATGCAACATGGAAAAAGGCGATATCTTTAGGACCGCTTGGAATCACTCGCAATTTTGTGTATTGTGCTGTGAAGTTGTTTGAGAATACTGGTGGAGTACGAGACCGTCAAAGATCCGGCCGTCCGCGCACTGTGAGAACTCCGAAAGTGATCAAAGCCGTGAAGAAACGAATTGTCCGAAAACCGCTGCGAAAACAGAAAATCTTTTCGCGGGAAATGCAAATTTCGCAAAAATCCATTTCTCGCAATATCAAAGAAGATTTAGGACACATCGCGTACAAGCGACACACTGGACACACTTGGAAAAACGCAAGCGAAGATCGAAAGCGTTACTCAGCCGGTACGCGAAGAACGCTCACAGATAAATTCTGTCTACTGACGAGAAAATCTTCACCGTAGAAGAATCGTTCAATAAGCAGAACGATCGTGTGTATGCTCGGTCATCCAGAGAAGCATCCCAACTCATCCTAAGGGTTCAAAGAGGCCACCCTCCCGCGTCTGTAATGGTATGGTGGGGAGTGTGCTACGATAGCGTTACCAAACTTCATTTTTGCGAGAAAGGAGTGAAAACATGGGCCAAAGTATATTAATCGACCGTCTTGGAAACCATTGTGAAGTCTCTCAACCAATCAATATTCAACAACAATCCATGGACTTTCCAGCAAGACTCTGCTCCAGCTCACAAAGCAAAAACGACTCAACTGTGGCTCAAAAACAACGTTCCGGACTTCATATCAACGGATGATTGGCCAGCTGGTAGTTCAGTTTTCAACCCGTTGGATTACAAGTTTTGGTCCGTATTAGATGGCCTGGCTTGCTGTACTTGACACTCGTTGAGTCGTTGAAGCGAGCCCTGGACAATTTTCCCATGCATGAAGTGCGTCTCGCAATCGATGAGTGGCCACATCGTCTTAAGTCGTGCTGGAAGGCAAATGGAAGTCATTTCGAATAAGTTGTTCTAAGATTTGTAGCCATTGAATAACCCAATAAAAATAAAAAAAAAATTGTTTAAATATTAATTCGTTTTCATTTGGCGCTGACTTTTCTGTGTAACAGTATTTATGTCCCTACTAGGTATTAAGATAGAGAAAACTTTCCTAAAACTGGTTTCAAGCGCGTTAGTATAGACGAGGACCGCAGAATGTGATATAACCGGAGCCGTCTAGCAGTATCTTAAGTCAAATCATATAAATGTATTGGGTTGTACGACATGAAATATCCGATTTTCGTTCAGTCGGAAGTTCGCGCGTGAACATCTGTGCCAGAACGTTAAATTTTCTTTTTTTATAAAATAAAGTGGTACGTGTGCTTCACGTGTGAGAAATTTAGTGTTCGTTACAAGTACTATTATTGTTTTTTCTAGAAATTATTTACCATGCGGTCGGCAGTTCAAATTCGAACTATCCCTTCACTTACTAAGTCTGAGAAAGACAAATGTGTCGAATCCCGTTAAGTCTGCAGCCGGTTAAACGTTTTTGCGATAAGGACGCTGAAGTGTGTGCAAAAAATGGAGAATGCCCTGTTCGAATGGTTTTGCAGACAACGCAAAAGACATGCGCCGATATCCGCTGCCATACTGTCGCAAAAGGCTAAGCAGCTTAATGAAATTTACAAGGAGTGCCCAAATTTCAACGCCAACAGGGGATGGGGATTCAAAAATTTCTAGCGCTTCCAATCAAGTGGCGCCTTTTATTCAGGAGTTTCATCGAAAAAATAAATAACATGGGTCTTACAAAAGAGCAGATCTACAATGCGGATGAAATGCGGATTGTATTGGCGCTTACTTCCTGACAAGACCCTAGTACCTTCATCCGAAAAAAGTACTCCTGGAAAAAAGGTAAGCAAGGAAAGGGTAACGTTTTTTGCCTGCTGCATTGGATCAGGGGAGCACAAGGTTCGACCGTTGGTAATTGGAAAGTCAACAAACCCAAGAGTGTTTAAGATTTTCAACAATCCGCTGATATACAAGTCTTCCAAAGATGCCTGGATGACAATAGAAATCTTTGAGAATTGGTCTCACCAAGTTTTTGTTCCTGAGGTAAGTTACGCTCTTCGTTATTTACCTTATCATATGATCTTACGCAAAATCTTTTTCAGGTAAAACAATATTAGGCAAAAAATATTCTCCCCCAGAAAGCATTGTTGTTACTGGATAATGCTTCATGCCATTCAAAAGGATTGGAAAGTATGGATGGCACTTTTGTGTGAATGTATTTCCCCCCCCCCCCCAATGTAACTGCACTCATCCAGCCGATGGACCAAAACGTAATTAATTTGCTTAAAATACCATACAAAAGGTCTCTACTTGAAGCCATAATAGCTTCAGAAGAAACCGACATCGCAAAGTGCATTAAGTTGTTCAGTTTAAGAGATGCTATGCACTTGCTAGCTTCTGTGTGGAGTCAAATACCGTCGAAGAGTGTAGAAAAATGTTGGTCGAAAATATTGCCTCGAAAATCGGAGTGGGCCGAAGACGATGATTTACCCCTTTCAACTCTAATTCAACAGCTTCGTCAAGACAGCGGTGACGAATTTGCATTGGCTCGTCTTCTAGTCCAAACCACGCCAGGAAATGAATTTAGAAATGCAGAAATTCGAGACTGGGTAGAAGATATGACTGACTCTGACAGCGAAATTGAAACCATACCTGAACAAAAAACAACTATCAGCAGTGGCAGAGCTCTTCAATTTGTGAATCAGCTAGTGGATTATCTAGTAGAAAATGAATTTCCAATATCGCAAACCGAACAATTGAATAATTTAAAAAATTCAATCGTTAAGAATACCGTTGAAAAAAAAATGAAACAAACTAAAATGTCAAATTTTTTTACGCAACTGTAACTATATTTTGTGTTTTGCTAAACAGATTTAATTTTGAATTACATTAATTATCTTTTGTTTCTTTGTCCGAAAACTTTCTTTGAATAAACTTATTTATTTTATTGTTAAAAGCTGTTTAAAGCAAATATTTCATGCAAAATATTGTCTACGAAAAGGTTTGAACGTCCGTGGTTCAAACTAACTTGGGTTCGAATTACCGAGGTTGTACTGTAATATCTCAAGCACAATCGTTAAGATAATTCTGGGTGATTTTAACGAAAATTAAGGAAAGGAGGGTAAATTTTGCAACTAAATGAGTTCGGCCGTATTGTCATCCAATTAGCAGACGTTTGTCATTCTCAATCTCCAAAAGGTGGTATAGCAACCAAGGAATCAAATCACTAAATTTTATAACATCGAAATCGACAGAAACTACAAACTCCCAGGACGTTAAAACATCGAAGAAGTCGTGTGAGGAAATTTGAAGACGGACAGCTCCAATCGAAAGTCATATGCTGACAACACATCAAGCATAGAATCCAATGTTCACTTAATCACGAATATATCAGAGATGTTCGCATCTGAAGTGCGGGCGAACATAGCACCGGAACTTCTGGTTTGATGTACAGTGCTTATACAAACACTGAATGCACATAAGGCGGCACTGTAGAAAAATACAGCTCCCCATGAACTTGAATTGCAGTCATAAGTGTAATAAATCATTTAATTTGGACAAAGATCGGCAGCACTTTCATCCATCTAACTAGTAAAAGGTCTGGATAGCGTAATCCTAATTAAAAACCAATAAAGTCCAGAAAGCTAGCAAAGGGTTTCTATTTCAAAATGTTTAAAGCAGGGCTAGCGCGTTTGGTAAGGAACTACATCAAATGATCTGTAAAACATGGTCGCATGGGAGTATATTAGATGGATGACTCTGAGATCGTCAGCCCGAAAAGAACTGTACGGACGGATGCACACGCGGATGTTATTAACATTGAAGATGACGCCATAAAGTCGAAGAAGTCTTTAATCAATTTGATGTGATTGTACAACTAAAAGGAATTCGCTCGAAATGGAGAAGGTCAAGTAAAGTTTGAGCATGAGATACACGAACAGATTAAATTTTGATAAGTGCCTTAAGGCAAGCATGTTCCAGGTGGACTGAAATATTAATAAGACATTTGTACATACTCGTAAATGGCAAAGATCCGTGAACTGTAACGATTAAAAAAGCCCTAAACTTCGCAATGAAGAGAAAACTATTATAATACAATATGTTTGACAAAAATCAAAGAAATCGCTGCCAAGTAAGTTAACCTAACCAGTCTGAAACAACGTATTGTATTCGCAATTCCGCCAAATAGAAGTCTCAAATGTTTCGGATGGGCACCTCATACAAAAAATATATCATACTTTCACACGCGTCATGACATACTTACACAATAACTTGTAAATCAAAGCCTTTATTAGTCAAAATTACTTATTAAATAACTTCCACGCCCCAATTTACGAAAAATTGTTTGTTCGTTGTTCGTTTTTTTTTTTTTTTTTTTTTGTTAAGAAATCCCCAACACAACAAACGCGTGTCTGATTTTCGAGTTTTTACGTGATTTCTCCTCTCTGACA
Organism: Volucella zonaria; assembly: GCA_963966105.1. NCBI lineage: Eukaryota > Metazoa > Arthropoda > Insecta > Diptera > Syrphidae > Volucella > Volucella zonaria. The sequence continues at coordinate 115,267,015 of OZ014534.1, read as the reverse complement.
ACGTTCAGTACAAAGTATTCCAATTCATCTCTGCTAATTTTGGACATGTACGAGTATGAAATCCATAGAAACTTTCCCAATAACGGTCTCTTTGATACGATCGGCAACAAATTAAATGAATTTCCAAACATAAAACTGCTCAACTCTGTTCTTTATTATCCGAATTCTATCAATACATCCTATCTACCCTTTCCTCAACGTAAATATGAAATGACGTCCATTGTGCCTATCCTAACCAACTACTCTCTCAATAATTTAAGTGGACAATTTTATGACTGATGAATGGGATTCAGATATTTTCGTATTTTTGGCTTATTGGCTGAGGCTTATTGGTTTGGGAATACAAGTAAGAACCTGTGGTTCACAATTCTCGAAGCTTCTCATGTCATATTGGTGGTGACAAATATTCTGATTCCTATCTCTACGTCTAAATAAACTCGTAAACCCTGTGGGGGGGTATATTTTATTTTGCGTCACATTGTGAGCTTATGGCGGATTTCGTGGAAAAAAATTACATTTCCCTGATAGCGTCCTTAATCGATTTTCAAAGGCAAAACAAAACAGCAAAAAAAAAATACGAAAAAAACTTTGGGGCGTTTTAACTAAGGGGTTACACTAAATCGATTCTCATTGAAACGGAAATATTGATTTGCTCATTTGTTTTGAAACAATTGTTGCTAGCATGTGTTCTCAGCTCAGCTCTATCAAAAACCACATTTTTAAAAAAGTCAATACAGAATCGACCAAGAATGCCATGTAGCTAACGCTATGAACATTTATGGATTAGAGTAGTGCAAAGTATATCACAGTCATCTCTGGAAAGTACTCGTAATCCATTTGGTCAAAGACCGCATGTTACAACTTAATTAATGTACAGCTAGTGCCATAAAAATTATTCGGACATTAACGTCTTGATTTTACGGCTTGATTATGTTTTTTTACGATTCTGCAGCAAAATGAAACTCATGCTCGTTACTTGTACTCGGAGTCGGAGTTGGATTCGCAGTTGTAGTCGTTTATGCTCACAGGATGCACTAACGCGGCGAATTTTATGTTTTGTTAAGTAAGCACATATACCTGTGAACATTTTGAAACGCACTGATGGTCGCTTTCATTTAGTGCGATGGATAAGCTCGAAATATTTCCAACATGAAGTTAAACAAATATGCATGATGCCTCATTTAATTGTTTGTACTTTACAGTTGTTGTTGTTGATGTTAAATACCCAAACAAGCCTGGTACAACAAGAGCACTCCATAGAATTAGGCGTACACAATTTTGCATAAAACACTGCAGACAAAAAAGTGCGTTCCAACTTCATGTAGAAATGCAATTAAAATTGGGAAGGCCTCATATGCTTTTACATATTCTGAAACGATGTTTGTATGTTTATTTTAAGTTCAAAGTGGAAGAGAATATCTGAAAAAAGAAAAGCGATTAGTTTGATGTTACAGCAATAATCAGGTTCAAAATGGTTCAAATCTAACATTGACGCACTCGGCGATATTGATAACATACTCAAACAATAACACGTCTTACTTAAAGTGTATAAGCTCAGTAAAGGCATATGATTATCGGCAGTTTGTCTAGCTTTGCAAAATAATTATATAAAACGTCTCACAGCCCAAAGAAGGAACACCGAAGTAAGATTAGGTTTTAGGCGAGGAATATTGAAGATAAACCTAAGAGTTCTTGTTATCTCCAAGTGGTCACTCATATATCTCAGACTATTACTGGTACCCAAACTAAATAAAGTTGACTTATCAACTTAAATCAATTTGAATCCAACTTCAGCGGTAATTTAGAGTTCCACATTCAACTTGTTTTCCAGACTGGTTTAATTCAAGCGAGGTGAAAGTACACACAAAATCAAGTCAGCCTACCATCTGCATATAATTTCTTAGCTGAGCTCTAAACGAGTATTTTACGAAGAGGGCGTCTTTACACTCTTGATAGTGGGAGCTGTCGGACAGCAAGCTGTTTTTTTTCTTTGCCAAACGATTAGGTTTAGAACGACGAATGACAAGCGTGCGTAGAACCGAAACCTAAAAAAATGTTGAGGCTCTCTTCCTCAACGCAGTACAGATAGGCATTAGTACAGCCTAGAATTTGTTCTTTTAAAAAAGGAAAGCGAGATCATCTTGCTCAGTTTACACATCCATACACATGTAGTAGTCTTCTTATTGAGGCTGTTATGGGATACTAGCGATAAGAAGTCACAAGAAACCCATAATGGAATTTGTAGAACCCCTAGTAGGCCTAAATGTGAGCCTATGATCCTCGATTTCATTAAATGTAACATGCAAGCGTGAGTAGGAAAATCGAATCATGAATGCAAAACCAGAACACTGTACTCTCACATGTTTTTGACAAAAAATATTTGGTGAGCAAGTCATGAATCTCAACGGAGTGGAACCGTCCCTTTCAGACAGCGCAAACAATCTGGGTGTGATTCTGGACAAAAGACTGAACTGGAATCTTAACGTAGCGGAAAGAATCAAAAAAGCATATAATGCTCTTTTTATCTGCAAAAGAACAGTAGGAAAAATTTGGGGCTTAAAACTTGCTGTGGTGTACTGACTGTATACTGGCTTACATACGGCGCACTGGTATGGTGGAAAGCAACAAACAAGAAAACGATCAACGGAAAATTAGCGGCGGGTCAAAGAACGGCTTCCATAGCCATTACAGGTACGTTCCATACCACCCCTACGGCAGCATTGGACACCTTTTTGCACCTAACACCGCCTGATTTACAGATGAAAAACTTGCTGGCAACAGTACGATACGACTCACTAATCTGGGTTATTTCAAGAGCAGTAATTTCGGACATAGTACTTAAATTCTAACGGATGAAATTTCTTCCTTGGTCGACTTCTACATTCCGTATGATATAATATATCCGGAGATTGAGAACTGGCAAAAAAATGCAATAATCAGGTCGAATGAAATTGGAATTTTCACAGATGGCTCAAAAACAGAGGAAGGAACAGGTTTTGGTATCTTCTCAGAAGACCCAGAGCTAAGAGTGTCTATAAGACTATCGGACGCAAGTAGTGTCTTTCAATTAGAGTTTCTGGCTGTCCTCAAGGCGGCTGAGCTAATGCAGATGAGATCGGTATGCGGAAGAGATATCGCTATCTACATCGATAGCCAGGCCGCACTCAAGGAAATGGAATCAACCAACGTCAACGTCAGGGGCTGTCGCACAGTGCCAGTGCCAGTGAGAGCGCGGACACAAGGAAATGAACAAGCGGACAAGTGAGGTTACCAACATCAAACCACCCCTTTGTGTAGTGAGGGGCACTATCGAGGAAAAAATTACGAAGACTGCCAACCTAAGGTGGTCAAGTTTTGAAGGACACAGGGTATCCTAGGCTCTTTGGCCGCTCTTTGACGGCAAAAGATCTAGGAAGTTAATAAAATTTAAAGGGGATAAGCTTAGGACAGCAATAGGAGTCCTGACAGAACACTGTTTCCTGCGGCAACACGCAAAGGTACTCAAAATGTCAGATACGGATATCTGCAGATTCTGCAAGCGTCAAAAGGCAAAATTTTCGAATTTGGGACGATACCAATCCACATGAGATCCAAGAGCGTCCAATGCATACCGAAAAATTCACTGTTTGGTATGGATTTTGGGCTGGGGGCGTCATGGGTCCATATTTCTTTGAGAACGACGTTGGCCAGGCCATCACCGTCAACGGCGAGCGCTATAGGTCGATGATTACTGATTGCCAACTTCTTTTGGCCTGAATTGGATGATATGGACATCAACGACATGTGGTTTCAACAGGACGACGCTACGTGCCACACAGCTCACGCCACATTGAAAATTCTGCACGAGCTATTCGAGGGCATGGTCACGCATGATGTGACTTAGCCACCGAGATTGTACGATTTTTCTTGTGGAGTTTTCTGAAGTCGCAGGTCTATGCGAATAAGCCACAAACCACAGCAGCCCTCAAAGATAACATAACCCATGACATCGGTAAAATTCAGCCTGATTTATGCGCCAGAATCATGGAAAATTAGATATTTCGGATGCGCAATACCCAGAGAAGCTGCGGCGGACATTTGAACGTTGTTATATTCCATACATAATGGCATCGATAGGCCTTTCAAACGAATAAAAAATTTCGATAATATCTCATACACACTTTGTTTTATTTAAATTTAAAGATAGGAAGCGCTTAATGAAATACCCTTTAATTTCGGGCTTACCATATATCCACAGCGGCTGCCTCGTACAAAGCGCTTATAGAGGTCCAATTTTCGACCACTTTTGCGAGCAATTGAGGGCGTATACCTCCTATTACTGGAACAATGTTTTGCTCCAAAGCGTCAATCGTTGCGGGTGTATCGACATATACTAGTTCCTTGACGCCAGCCCTACAGAAAATAATCCAATGGAGCTAAATCGCACGATCTTGCTGGCCAATTGACGGATCCATTTCTTGAAATGGCTAACTATTGCCAAATCGGCTATTAAATAAAGCGATGTTTTCGTTGGTCGTACGGAGTGGAGTACATATCTGTTGGAACCACAGTTCTTCCACATTGATGCCACGCAATTTTGCGAACAAATAATCTTTGATCATCGCATTGTACCGGTGTCTACGGACAATAACTTGTGTTCCGAGCTCATTTTTGAAGAAATAATGTCAACGGGGTATCACCCGCACCGTACGCTACATTCTTCTGAACAAAATTGTACGGTAACAAACTGCATTAACTTCTAGTTGATTAAGAATCCAATCACTGAACACCCAACGTAATAAATGGTTGCTCTGCTTTAGCTCTTGCATCAATCGGATCTTATAAGCCTTGAAACCAAAACCTTTATGCAGTATTTTCCAGATAATGGATGGACAAACCCAAGTTGCTGCGAATGACGACGAACCGATAAACTGGGGTCCTCTTCAGCTTCCATAGCCGCGACGGTACAGTTCTCGTTGTTTTCGATGAGTGGGTATCCAATAGCGTAAATTGGCTGCGAAATTTTTCAATAATTCTATAAATAGTACGTTCAGAAAGCGGATGATGCCTATCGTAAATTTCACGAAGTGCTCTACAAGTTTCGCGAACAGAGTTCGATTTTGGTAATAAATTTCAATGATTTCAATGATGAAATGCCGACCTTTCCATGATGAAATGTCAAACTGTACTGAAAATAAATGGAATTTGGCAGCTCAACGTGTCAGCTGATTTGACATTTAATCCCCAGTTACAAATCTGACAGCGCAAAAAAAATAACAAAATTTATTTTGTTCGTCAAGCGCAACAACTTACGAGTACAAGGGGTAAATCAATGCGGTTTAGGTACAAAAATTAGATGGGTACAAACTCGGATGGGTTTCGATATGCGTTTGATGTGTATTGCGGCAAATCTGCCACCAATTTTAAAGAATCATTGGGTGCAAGGGTAGTAAAGTATCTGCTTGAAAAGCTAGAAACCAGTACCACATGAATTTTGATAATTGTTTCATAAGTTACGTATTACTACGGGATCTACAGCATTCTACAATAGTTATCGTGCCAGTCGGACTCTTCGCGTAGAGAAGGCTAGGAAGTGTTTTCTGATACCGGTCAATGATAAGAAGAAGAAAAGCCAAACAGATTTTTTTTGGTTCGGTGATTTGACAAGAGCATCGATACAATAAATTCTAACTACGCCAGTGTTCTCCCTACTGGGAAACGTAAAGAGATGGAATACTGTAGATAAAGAGAAAGTCGACGTAGATACCCGGGGTAGATTTCAAAACTGTAACAAGCAGATCAGTCGATATCTCTAGATCGTACGGCCATTCGAGGGAAAAAGTGTTGGTGGCTTTTGGTTATTATACATGTTAGATCTAGCAGTTGCTTATGCAACACCTCCTGAGCAATTGCAATGAAACTAGATCAGTTCCACAGTTACATATCTCGAACGATTACCCACACCAACGCTCAATATTTACGCCTTCCTTGGTGCCAAACTACAACCATAGGTTTCTACACTTTAGAGATGATCAAATACGTAGATATTGCAATTCATAGAGGAGAATATTAAGCAGGTTTTCAACATTAGACACCAAGGTTTGACTCATTGTGCTACCAGTAAACGGGTATACCAGCACATATGGGTCTAATAGGTGCAACATGGGCATGGTTTATTAAAATTTCTCATATTATTCTGAGTAAAGTGAAACCGATTCGAGCACGGTTCGATTCTTCTTGTTCTAGATACATTATATTCCCGATAGCTCGCTCAAGACATTGCAAAACAAAAAGTTCTAATGAATTTTCTTTCTTAAACTAGACATTGGTGGCTTCCTAATGTCTATCGTTTCTTCTGTTTTCGCTGAATTTGTCGAACAGAACCCCTATTCCCTTGGTACGTCTTCAAATACAAAGCAAATGGCTTTTAGACCTGTGCTGTGTATGCATACATACGAGTATTTCCTGTGATAAGAGCATTCTCTCTATTCATGTCATTGGCATGCTTAGCCCATATCTTTTGTGACATAAAATATATATACAAGTATACCTTGTCTAGTCATAAATATTGATACAATTTTTATTGCAGCCATGTTAAATAAATTATTAGTTGCACTCTTTTCATGTCAACCGTTATTTAACCCGTTGCTTTTATACGTCTTTATCGCGAAAAAGATTTTTGTTTTTAGTCGTTTACAATCATGGAATGGTGTGACATCGAAAATCATGCGATTGTGATCGGCTTATAAAGGTTGTTTTTTTTAGAGGTTTAGTTTTCAAACTGGCAACACTGTAAATACAGATTTCTAATTTGATAGCTGAGAGTTGATTTGTGGTTAATACGTCTTGCCATTTTACGATGAATAGATTAACGCCAGAACAACGCGTGCAAATTGTGCAAACGGAAACCATGGTTCTGTTCGCCAAACTAATCGTACGCTACGTCCATTTTACGGTCGACATAATCCTCCATCTGAGCAAGTTATTCGGAATACGATGAATCGTTTTCGCACCACGATAATAGTGGGTAATACGCATCCCCAAAGACGACAAACAGTGCGAACAGAAGAAGTTATTGCCGTTGTGGAGCGCAGTGTTGAAGAGAATCCGAATGAGTCGATTTGCCTCCGTGCACAGCAATTGGAGCTATGCCCATCCACTTTGTGGAAGATTTTACCGAGAGATCTTGGCTTAAAAGCTCATAAGATCCAGCTCGTGCAAGAGTTGAAACCGGTGACAATTATACGCGTCGTAAGTTCGGTAAATGGACCGAAAACATGATTCAGCTTAATCCTCATTTTCAACGCAAAATTTTGTTCTCCGATGAGGTCCATTTTTGGTTAAATGGATATGTACTATATATAGGGTCCGCCATCTAACGGTTATTTTTTTCAACTAGTGCTTATTTCGTGAATGGTAACACTTAGCTCATGTCTGATTTGACAGATAATTAGTTTTATCCTTCGGCTGAACGAATATGGTTGTGTATACGCTTCGCTAAGAGGGCCTGCGATCGACTTAGAGAAGATGCCGATTTTGCCAAAAAAATCATCTTTTCAGATGAAGCTCATTTTGATCTTGGCGGGTATGTAAACAAGCAAAATTGCCGAATTTTGAGTGGAGAAAACCCAGAAGCCTTTATCGAGACGCCCTTACAACCATTAAAACTCACTGTTTGGTGAGCTTGCTTGTTTGGACGATGCCGGCCAGAATGTTACCGTCAATTAAGAGCATGAGAAACATGATTTCTGACTTCTTCGTTCCTCAATTGAATGGCATTGACGTGACAGAGCTTTGATTTCAACAAGATGGCGCAACATGACATTGCGGAAACATTTATTGAGCGCATAATTTCGCGTAATGGATCTGTGAACTAGCCTCCACGATCCTGTGATATCACACCATTAGATTACTTTCTTTGGGAGTATGTGAAGTTACTAGTCTATGCAGATAAACCAGAGACGTTGGACGATTTGGAAGTCAACATTCGTCAACATTGGACTTCACGACTACGCTTCATTCGAACTAGCCGTGGCGCGCATATGCCCGATATCATATTTAAACATGGCATAAAATTGTCTATGAAATACAGCTAATATCATAGACATTAACATTAGCTTCTGAATTTGTATAACAAATGGAATCAATCGCTGTTTTGTTTATCGTACTATTAAATTATTCGGGGATACTGGTGAAGTATGTGACCGTCAAAGATCCGGCCGTCCACGGACTGTGGGAAATCCAGGGGAGCCATCAAAGCCGTGGAGGCTCGAATCAGACGTAAACCACTGTGAAAGCAGAAAATCATGTCGCGAGAAATGAACATTTCGCCAAAATCCATGACTCGCATCGTCAAAAAAGACTTGGGACTTAGTGACTACAAAAGATACACTGGACATCTGCTAACAGTCGCATTGAAGCAAAAACGAAAGCAAAAATCAAAAGCTTTCTTAAGACGGTACACTAAAAATGCTCACAGGTGTAAAAGTTGTGAAACCGGAATATAAATATGTTTATTGAAAGGAAGTTAAACACTTATTTAATCTTTATAAAACAATTACTTTATTTCTTCGATTTGTTTATCTCGGCGTCTAAATCACAACTGCCTTACTCATCCTTCTCTCTTTGCCTGTTCGTCTTTTACGTTTGTTCTTTCCCATTGTATTCTCTTTCAGTGCTGCCACACAGGCAAATTCTGTTCACTGACGAGAAAATTTTTACAAAATGATCGAGTGTATGCGCGGACATCAAAAGAAGTTTCAGAACATATTCCAAGGGTTGAAAAGGCCACCATTCCGCAAATGTAATGATATGGTGGCATAACGAACCTTCATTTTTGTGAAAAAGGAGTCAAGACTTGAGCGAAAATTTACCGAACCACTCTTTTGGAAGACGTCATTAAGCCACAAAGCTAAACAATGTTCGCAAACCAGCACTGGACATTCTAACAAGATTCTGCTCCAGCCCACAAGCCGAAACCACTCAAGAGTGGATAACCAAAAATGTACCCGACTTCACATATCACCGGATGATTGGCCAGCTGGTAGTTCGGACCTCAACCCTTTGGGTTACAAGTTGTGGTCTGTTTTAGAAGGAATGGCCTGCTCTACTCATCTTCGACATACATAATGAGCCTTTGAAGCGAGGCCTTTTCCGCACTGTTGACAACTTTCCGATGAATGAGGTCCGTAATGCGATTGACGATTGGCCAGTTATGCTTTATGGCAAATGGCGGCCATTTCAAATGAGGTCTTCCATAACCATAACAAATAAAAATGATAAATTTGTTTTTAAAAATATCAGCGCGTTTTCGTTTGGCAACGTTTTTCTTTGTATCAGTATTTATGACTTGACAAGGTATTAAAAAGTTTCCTTCTACCGGTGGAGCGTTCATGCGATATACACACAAACAGGCAGTGTATGAGCAGCTTGTACATATCTTGTGTTTGCTGAAGCAATGTCTTTGACACTGAGAATGTAAGTCACAATACACCACCTACTGTCAGTTGCGAAGAATTGGAAACCGGATTGCATCTTCCCCGAAGAACTGGACACCTGCTTTCAATTTTGATGATATGGTCTCTGTCTCTCAATTTAGAAAAGCGTTTATGGAAATAATTTCAGTATTCATTGCACCGAGACTTGTATCCAGTTGGCCGGGTTCACGAAATTTTGTAGACGGGAATGCCGCAACACGGTAGAAAATATCAAAACTTTAGAACAAGCTGAACGACATTTTCTCTGATAACCTTCGCCTTTGTTTGGTAACTATTGGGAGACACAGATTTATATCGACATACAATACAAAAGCATTGTCATTCGGAAGAAAGCAAAACTGCTTTTTTGAAGCCTTTGCGTCAGAGATTTATAAAGAATGAGAATAGAGAAAAGACGAATCTGAACGGCGAGAGATTTGGACTTTTCACTGGTGATAGTTTGTATTTTCAGGTTTTGGACATTGGCTACCAAAAGGGTGGCCTCTTTTTGGTTTGGAATTTATTTTTTTGTTTTTTTGCTGTACGGTTTGGGAATCGAACCCAATCTCTGGGGTAAAACATAAAGAACTAAACCACCGCGGCACTTTATCATACATATTATGATAACTACGTTTATATAGGTATACAAGCTGAAAATTCTCTGACGTTTCTTGATCGTGTGCGAAGCGTTACTGAATATCCTGTTGAGGGTATATATACACAACATCCGCTTGTAATAGGAAGATCTACAAGGTTAGAAAACAACTGGGATTCATGCTTAAATGATCGCAAAACTGGAAAATTTCGGAAGAGTTCTTAGTCCAAATGAAGTCTTTTCGGCAGTTAAGTGGTTTAAACAAATTTATAAACTCGCATTCTCGTGCATCAGAAAAGTTGAGCTAAGGCAACTGATGTACATGTTGCTCAAATCCTCAAGAGCTCTACCTTGACGAGAACTAAACAACTAAACATCGGTGGCATCGGATTACTTGCTTAATCAAATCGGAGTAGAAGGAAAATAATCATTCACTTCACTATCTTTTCCGTGTAGGCTTCAAATGAGTCGAAAATTGACGCCAATTTTGGTCGTAACATCATTTGCTACGTAGGCTACGTCGTTCGCAAGCAGAACTGGGGCATTAATGTATGACAGTGGGTTACTGAAATTGTCCTTGGAGTGGTGGGATCATTAGTAAAAAAAAAAAAAGCGTGTGCTGACTGAATTTTTGTGGCCGTTATTGAGCGATTAGGACATGGACATTGTTGTCGAGCACTTTGGAGATGGTCCACAAACAACTGCAGAACTTAGGAAAAATATCCTTCGAAGTAGAGCCGAAAGCAATACTCAAAAGTACTACAAAATATGATTGGGGAGACACTGAAAGAACTGACAATCTAATCAAATTGTAAGCCTTCGATATGCAATACCTAGCAAAGTAGAAGTCCCATTTGATATTGAGAGAGAGTTTCGTTTCGTTATTTGTTTCAGATTTTTTAACAAATAGTGAATTATAATTTTCAATCTGAGAGTCTACTTTTTTTAAAGTTTGTGACTAGCATAATCTAGGGTTTATACACGCGATTTAAACTACAATAATAGGGTTTTGGTGTTAGTTTTTTCTTTTTTACTAGCTAGCTACTCGCAGGCCACTAGTTGGCTACCAGTTCGCTCTTTCGTGTACAGATTCACTAACACATGCTAACCCTACTAATTTAACTCGCGTGTGTAAAACTTAGTTTAGACAGTCGAAGGGAGAGAAAATTACAATAATTCCCCCGCAATAAAAGCAGCTTTGACTAAAGACAATTCCACAATTTAAAGCGTTTTTAACAGACAAAAACCCACCCCGATTTCAATAACCCAGCACAAATTGTCTATACTCGCATACATGTGTACAGTGTATGTATGTATCTCCTTTCTTTGTAACTAAATATATTTCTTGAACCAAACACAGAAACAAAAGAAACCAATAAGTATTCGAATTTCTAATAACTATCTGCTTTCAAGGAATATATTGCGTAAGTGAGTAACAAGAGAAGCCAACGCCAGCCTTTATATGGAATTACACGTGACAAAATAAATTCAAAGGACGAAATAATGTCAACAGAGATATGAATACATATAATCATCCTTGAGATTAATCTGATTAGCACACCCACTAGAGTCATTTCAGAAGCGCTTTATTTCATAAAATTCATTTGGAATATCGAATTTCACAATCAACCTCAATTCTCATCCTATCCGATAAAGGAATATAACCCACAAAATGTCCCAAAAATATAGATATAACGTCACATGGGAGATCTTACTTGTGAAATGAGTAAGTAACAGAGGCCAATATTCGAGCAAATGCGCATTTTATCGATTTTTCAACAGAATTTCCAAAGCCATTAAGTAAGTTTCACTTTATACCGGTTAAAAAAAAAAAAATTAGGCGTACGTGTTTGATAAGAAGACAAACGGGCTTTACATTGGACAGGTGTGAAAAGGATTTCTAAGGCTTAATGTCAGTAAATCTTGAAAATCAAAACAGCCATTAAGACTTTTGCTTGACTCTAAATATAGTTCATCGTCCTTGATGTGGCTCAAAAAAAAAAAAAAAAAACAAAAAAAAAGCAATTGACACCAAACGCCGGTGTTCATCAGGTGATATCGAAGGATTTAAACCTGAAATGAAAACAGATCAATTAGAAATATTCTCTTCCCACGCTCTTAGTGAATCTATCAAGCTTTAAAGTATTTCACAAATTGTTCAGGTGTTACCTCAAATTTTAGAACTTTGTCAATGTCACTGTGTATCATCAGTAGGGCTTAGCATTCAATCATCCAGGGATGACTGAATAATGTTCGTATATTTCATAAGACTTCTACACCGACCGTCCCGAAATTACCATTTACCAGAGAAGACATTACCATTGGTTGCTACTACCTCGTTGGTAGCCTCCTATTACCATAATTAAAGGGACAATACCTTCTGGAATTGCTTACGAAAAATTACCCTAGATATGCAAATTTCAAAGATCTAACCCTTTATCATTTTTCTGGTATCCCTAGAGAGTTAGTTGTTCTCCACTCTGCCCATTCTGAAAATTGTAATCAAAGAGATATAGAGTTGTAAATTGAGCTCACCTGTTTCACGCTTCCGTTTGCTAGCCTTTTGTAGCTGATGTTGCTGCTGCTGCTGTTGTTGTTGTTGTTGTTGATGATGTTGTTGCTGTTGTTGCTGGTGTTGTTGTTGTTGCTGATGTTGTTGTTGTTGCAACTGCTGTTGCTGTTGTTGATGTTGTTGATATTTATTGGTCAAAGCCCGTATGTCGGTCTTTTCAACAGTTGCAGAGGACCTCACCAACTGATTATTCTCAAACCTCACAGACTTATCAACGAAAATAATTCCAGGACGTTGCTGCTGCTGATGCTGATGCTGCTGCTGCTGCTGCTGCTGCTGGTGCTGCTGCTGTTGGTGTTGCTGTTGTTGATGTCGTAGCTGATGGGAACTGCTACCTGTTAAGCAACCACCACTACTGTTATTGTTACCGTGTTGAACAACGACTTGTTGCTGTTGTTGTTGTTGTTGTTGCAGTTGTTGATGGGGTGTGGCGGCAATAGCGGCTATCGAATTGAAGGAAGTTGATTTTGCCACAGATGAGGACGCTGCGTTCAATGTGATGGCGCCGTTATCATCACAATGAGTGGCATTTATTTGAGCAGCAGCGATTTGAGTATGAGATGACGTCGGCAACGACGACGACAAGGAGTCTGGTAGTCCAGAACTTGTATGACTATTGTTTGTGGTTAAACTTCTTACTGCCGATGATGATGATGCTGATGAGAATTGATGATGATGTAGCCGTTGCTGCTGTTGTTGATGTTGATGTTGATGATGAGAAGTGTGGTGATGATTCACTTCAACTTCATTCACTGCGTATTGCTCGCTCAAACTACTTTGATGATAGGTACCGTCAGCGACACCACCTCCTGATATTGAACCAACTTGCTGATGTTGTTGTTGATGTACGTGTTGTTGTTGTAATTGTTCGTCAACTAATTGTTGCTGACGACCACTTTCATTTGGATAAGTCGACGTAGACAAAGACGATGATGTTACTAGTTGAAAAGTATTCTCTGGACAATTGTTGATAATATTAGTGCTGTTGCTGCTGCTGTGGCAATCGCCCTGTATATTGGGGCGACTAGGAAAGTCGTAGTTGGACGACAAAAAATGCGAAGTTTTCATTTGCGGTTCAGAATTCCAAGCGACTAAGTGATTTCTCTTGCTTTGCTTGCTCGAACTGTCCGCGGTTTCACGTTTCAGCAAATCGAATACGCAAAATACATTTCTTCTCGTTTGACTCTCTTACACTTTTCGAACCGGCTCTAATCACATTTGATTTATTTCTTTTTCTTTTTCTTTATTTTTATTTTTTCTTACATTTTATTTCTTCTTATTTTCATTTACATTCACATTCACTGCAATTTTTTATTTTTATTTTTTAACTATTTCGTTTTATTGAACAGAGGCAAGTGAGAGGCTGAAAGATACAAAACAAAATTTAGAATTCTTAATCACTTTTCGTGGCTTAACTCTCCGAAGACAGACACTCCTTGGGGAAAGATAACACAGAATTCTAGAATATGTACATATGGATGTATACGGGTATATCACCGAAAAACGACGCAATTTTCGAGACCAGACTACAGTAGGTTATAGAGAGCCTCGGTGTTGGTAGTAACATGTCGCACAGAACGGACGAACGTACAGTGCTGGAAGAAATATTGCGTCGCAGGTCTCTTGGAGAATGTACGAGTATACAGCTCCATTGGTGGTGCTACTGTTAATGGTGGGAAATATCTATGTATGTACTCGGTGCCGATTTGTGAATGGAGGATAGGGAATCCCTATGAGTCCTTCGTTGCCGTGTTGTTATGATTCATTTTTTTATTCAAAGACTTGCGCAGTAAGCTCCGCAAGCCCTATAGGGAGGATGATGTTGCCAGATATTATTGTTACAATGTTGATAGGTATACATATATATGTACCTCCTGTGACTGTGGGTGGGTTGACGAAAAAATGAATGAATCGTTTGCATAAATTTAATTGTGTGTACAATTGATGAAATGCTTAGATTTGAGTGTTGCGCTTTAACTGCGGAGTTTCCATAAGTCATGTTGTGGCTTTTAGTTTGTAATAAAACACGAATTCCTTACGTTCTAGGAAAGGAATCAACACTTATCGTAGTTTCTGACGTCAATAACACAAGAAGTAAGAAACCTGTGAGGTTCACTCCAATCTTACTCGTCTTAAACCTACAATACAAACGGGACAGGGTAGATTCTTGTATTGACAACCCTATGGTAGATAATTGTCTTATATTCATGAGCATAGGACTTCAAAGAGAATTTTGAAATCGTAAATTCTGTCAGACATTCGATGCCATGTTATCATTCCATCACTGTCATGCTACGTATATCCTAAAAAAGCTCATTGAGAACAACTTAGCATTCTCACTACCATTAGCTCGTGCGGGCAACTTTTGAACATATGAATGCCACGTCAAGTTCATGGTAGGCCCTGGTCAAGTTCAAGTTTGAGCTCCTGGCTGGCTCGCGAGTGCTAACAACGGCATAGCGGTTACATGATTTGGGCCCAGAATAAACGGCAACATGCATCTGTTGCACTCATCGTGTTTGGGAAACTATCACACATTCTAATTTTCAGGTTGAAAGTTGGTTGGGTGTTGTTCTGAAAAACACGACAATCTACACCACAGCAGATGCTTAAGAACTTTTTATTCATGTTCGCTTCGGACGCGAAAAGATTCTGAAAAATTCAAATGGCAACAATTGGAAAAATAAAAGTTTTTAAGTGATCGAACAAAGGCCGAATGATGGTGCCTAACAGCAGAAAGATGTTCTCTCATCTAATATGTTTCCTTTCTAGGATATATGCACACATATTGATTGACTTCTTGCACCGTCAAGCAGAGAAGCTACTTAAAAATCAAGTACAGAGACAGTAAGTTGAGAAATTTAAAGCATGCACTCCAATAGGGTAAGAAAGGGGCTGTTCTCTGCGTCATTCCTAAACTCAAGGAACGACATTTTAATTTTAAACTCAAGGTTTTAACAATTGTCCAGGTAAAAAGGGCGGGACAGCAAGGATCGTATTTCTGTATTTTTTCAATAAAGGCGAAATCTTTGCACGCTCCAATTCATCCCAGTATCGGGTGTATGTTTGTATTATTTTAGGAGTTTGCCATAAAATCATGCTCGAATTGGTTTAAAAAAAAAAAAACAATTGCTAAAGTTATTTGCAGCATGAATTGGCGTCTTCAAGCAGATTCACCACGAATGACCATCATTCATATTTTTAAAGAAATATTCATTTATCGTGTTCCGGTTGAGATTTTCATTGAACATAATCCAAGTTTGGCATGATTTTTGAAGAAAATACGATGCAAAACGGTGCACTTTGGTGAACGTAATAAACTTTGTAGGGCTCTTTTATTTTTAATAAAACAAAGGGCCAACTTGTATACCACTGCTCAAACACCAAGTCAGTGAAGAATGACACAGGTCTTGGTCTCATGGCTTCAGTAATGACAGCACTAATTTGATCTTCATGGGCATAGGCCAAAACGTTTAAGTAGAATCTCAAAGTAGTAAGCAGGAGAGCTCCGTTTCCGTCGACTGATTTTCTTTCATAGTTTTACTTACAACAGCGATAATTTACTTAGTACGCACATTCCTTCCGTGAAAGCTACATAGACCACATGGCACATATGACAGGGACGAAATCTAACCACTGAATGGCGCCACCAAAAATTAGGAAGACGTCCCTATGTTGCGCGAATGAGAAATGTGAGTTAACCTAGGATTCTTAACCATTCTGTTTACGGATGAGAACAGTTTTACCATGGAGGAAGTTTTCAACAAGCAAAGTGACAAAATTGATGCCACTTTCATCTAAGGAAGCGAAAAAAGTTGTTCCAAGGGTTCAACGTTGACATCATACCGCTTCCCTAATGGTTTGGTGGGATCTCTCTCACCATGGTGTCACATCCCTCCATTTCTGCGAAAAAGGCGTAAAAACTGGTACAAAGGTTTACTAAGAAGGTGTGCTAGAGGGTGTTGTGAAGGATTTGTCTAATACGCTTTTCAATGAATACAGATGGATCTTCCAACAGGACTCTGTTCCAGCGCACAAAGCCAAAACTACGCAGAAGTGGGTCAGAGTCAGGACTAGGTAGATTATCCGGTGTCTCTTTTCTCTTCCGTCCAGATAGGAAGAGGCAAGACTTTTCGACAACACTTCTGTGGATGGAGACTACTTGATTTGTTTTAGACATGCCAAAATCTAAGACTTGGGTTAAGAGAAAGATGATTTCAGGATCATTTTAGTTCGGTTTCATTGATTAAGGCACTTGCAGTTCCTATAATTTGGTGACTAAAATAAAATTGTCGGAAGGTTGATCAATCATCTCTTTAAATATTCGCAGTAGGGAGTGTTCTATTTAGATTAGTTTTAGTAGATTTGCCTTTAATTTAGTTCATGAAACGGTTGCATGAGTTCTAATGTTATCGTCCTATACCCTAAGTCAGAACAAAGTATAGATGTCTAATCATGTTAGTCATTTTATAAAAAATCGGCCGTTTCACATATAGGAATAATGAACAACCAGAGATTACATGAATTGTCTTTGAAGGCACGTCCAATGATAATCTGTCAATTAGAAAGGCTTTTAATCCCAGATTTCACAACTAACTCAAAGAACAAGCAACAAGCGATTTGATAAAGCAAAAGAGAGCCAAGGTATACACCCGATAAGCATTTATACTGCGAAAATCTGAGAGGTTTCTTAGCTAGTTTGAATCTCATGTTTATCCAGAACGCCATAAATTGAATACAACAAAGTTGTTAAAAAATTAATCCACCCTGACTGTCTCTTGAGTAGTTGATTTATAGACTACGCAGCAGTATAAGTCACAAAAGACCAAATGAAAGGTTGAATCCCGAAACAAATGTACAATCATGAAGAACCTCGGCTATACAAAGTAGTCCACAAAAGGGATAACAAAATTGAATCAACATGAGTTACACTAGGACTTAAAAATTATCAACAAATTGGGCTGCATGACCTCCAGAAGGGAAACAGAAATTAGCCAACAACCTTTTCTAGGATTAGGAACACATACATGATGTACGAAGGAGACGATTTTAATCTCATACTTGGACAGGCCGACCTCGTATGAGCAATCCTTGGTGTTATCGCTTTTCTTCTCCGTAGACAATGATAATGAACGTATGTACTCAAACCTTTTTGACTAAGGACAAGAACACAATCAAATAAGGATTATTTCTATTCCTGACAGCGACCGAAATAGTAGATAATGTTCATCTAACTTGCTGTGTGGCGGTGTATGGTTTCATTTGCAAATTTATACCTTTACCGCCGAATTGTTTTGAAATTAGGTTGTAAGTTGAGGCTGTAACTAAGAAGTTACATTAAAGGATGGAAAGCAAATAGAATAAAAAAGTGTTGCGAATACCTTGTAGGAAGGTAAACTGAATATATAAAAATCTATCCAACTGAATAAGCAAAGCGAAATATGTCCAAGACATGGATATGCAATGCTTTATGCTTAAAGATCTAAAGTTCTAGCTGTGGATTGAAGCCTGAATTCGTGCTACTGTTTGAGTGCGGCATCAAGATGACACCCTTCATCATTACAAGAAGGTGCAAAGGTTTTAAACCATTACCTATTTCATTTTCAATTCAAGTCTCCACAAGGAAAAGGATCAGGATCGTGAAGAATCGGACATATGTACATATATGCAATTGCTTGTTATGTAATGCAAAAGACACCATCTTCACAGGACATTGGAAGGCCGGGTCAACGGAAACATGCACATTTATATAGCGCAGTACAGTTGAAAAAGATTCAAGAAATTTATAAAAAAGTTGACGAATTGAGCCATATTACCAGAAACTGAACAAAAATTAACAAAACACTTCGTAGGCGTTGTGAAGCCGATAAACTTACAAGCAAAGGCAGAACACCAAATTCCACCAACTATAGAGAGAATTCACAATCACGTACAACCGAACAACGTACAATTATTGCTTACTCAAAAAGCTAAGAGCAGCTACATAGCTTCAAAGGAACATAGTAACGGGATACAACATTAATAAAATGTGAGTGACGCGCTCAAACACGTGGAAAGATTTCATGGGCTTTCGTGAATTTTTATAATGCTAACCCTCTGCTCATTTCAAGCACAATGTTTGGGTCCAACCCCTGCTACAAGCTCAGCTGTTTTTTTTCCGACTTACACAGGAGCAAGTAATAATAATAATAATGTCAACCGCCTTTTTTTTAAAAAAAAAAAATTTTTTTTTAACTTCCAAAAGAAACGCGAAGTAGACTTCGTAGTGGAAGGCGACCATCGTTTTGAGGCAGCTGCCACACTTCGACTGGGTTTTCGACAAAAACAAGCCTTTTACTGGTACATTAGCCCGCGCTAATTTTAAAGAAGAAAGCTACAGTTCAGACAGGCTTCAGTACCTCGTACGCCGACGGCAATTTAGCGTTCATTTTGATCTTGGAACGGAAACAATTAGCAGCACTGAAATAAGCGCGTTAAAGGCTGTAAGCCAAAAGCACCCGAATTACAGCAGGTATATGACGACAGATCGAAGAAGATGTTGCAATTAACGACCACGTAGATTTATAAGCTACGAAAGCCGAAGAACAAGCTAGCAGAAATGATAGCAGGGCCATCTAGAAGACCACCAGTGAAATAGAAGGCAGTTCTTGCTCCAAAATAAAGATCAACTTAGGAGAAGGAGAGAACACCCTGCAATGATGTTAAACCATGTGGCCAAAGGCCTCAAAGACAAATGAGTCATCCGCAGCGATGAATTCTGAATGCGCACTAAACACCTTGGTGTCAAAGCTCCAAAAATGAAAAATATTTTTCAGTCGCGTCAACCAAATCGACAGATATGCTCTACCCAATCATAAGAAGTATGAACGCTTCCCTGATGACTGGAATAAGGGGATAATAATGTGAGAGTTGTACGGGTATATGCGGCTCTTCACCAACGCAAAACTAGTAGCAAAACGAATTCTGGCTGATAATAGTTTGAATGCATCAGAAACGGGAAAGTTCGGTATTTTGTACGTTGGAAGAAAGAAGAGAACCAATCTGTGACTGTCCGGATTCAATGTAGTCAGTGTTATTTTACAGACGTAGTACATGGGAAATTACTACCACTGTCATTCGCAACATCTAAATTTTTAGTGCGGGCGAACAGTTCTTAACGAAAATGTGGCTGACACTAATACACCACCATATGGGGAAGGAATGGATGACAGATTGATCACACTTTCCGGCGCAAAGGCAGTTCCCCTGCGACGTACGTATATTCTCTCACAGTCAAGCAGAAAGCCGGGTCACCCAAGCCAAACGTGCTGTAGATTATTTGATGAGGAATTTAAGTTATTTGGAATGAGTTAAATAGAGCGTTGCAAAACTCCGAACCGGATTGGTGGCGACTTTTTTCTCAGAGGGAGGATAGGAGGCACAAAGACGTAATCTATCGATAGAATTCTCAGAATTACACCGATCTAACAAAGACAATTGACTAAAGCAAAACATATGACCCAAGGATCAGCTTTCGAGACTGAATACAGCACCAAACTGTGGCCATTTTTGTGGTCAGAACTGGTAGAAATTTTTAATATTACACATCCGCAGGAGCGCTGCGACATGCTCACAACATAGTTTTCATTAGCTTTGGTGATAATTATGCATCAACTGACTGCCCATTGATGTTGCAACTACCAAAATAAGAGCAACACAGATATGAGTTTGCCTGCATAAAAGCCCAATAATATTCGTGCGCCGGCTTTCGTAAGTAGTTTGTTTGTAAAAGGCGGGCCATAATGCATGACCCTAGGTTAGGTAGCACGAACTTGTCTAGGTTTCAAGTCACAAAATACAAGTGCGCTGTTGCTAAGAGATCAAAGGAAAAGGTCATAATATAGCCTTTATCGACGGTTTGATTTCTTTTTTTTTCACGCAGTCGAGGGTACACAAACTTTACAAAATCCAAATCGAATACTAGTCCTAACCAATACTCCTCATCATGTATACATATCTAAGCGAACGGCTTCAGTTTTCTTGCTTTTCAGCAGAAAACGTTGCTAACTACATACTAGTGCTTTTGTGGAAATTGCCTTTATGTGATGTGCACTACATTGGCGACATGCTGTGAGGTATGTAGTCTGACCTGAACAATACGTAACACCTCCTACGTAAATGTAACAGGTGCTGCTGTAAGTCATTATCACCAAAGTGCCACTCAATTACTTGGCTAACCAGACTTGGAAACAATTGTGCTTCGTAGCAATCAAAAAAGATTCCTGGTTTTCCAATTGAATAGAACCAAAAAGCATTAGTGAGTGTTCATACACGTAGGAGAATTGTTAATGAAAAACCTTCGAAGATAGTGAGAAATTTGACTTTCATTCTTCAAGCCTGCGTCGTTTATTACACACAAGTCAACTTTATTAAAGTCCCCACTTTGGTACTAGCAAATCGATTTCTCCATCCAGTTCTCTCGACTGGCAATGCCTTTAGTTGGGAGAAAATCCGTGGGCGCAAAAACAGGAACTTTTCTCTATTGCAGCACACCATTCATGGCTCCCCAATCCAGGGAAAACATATTGTTCGAAAAGGATTTCCTACCCAGGTTACACCACTTGTGTATGCGTGGCATTGGCGGCTACGTATTTATAACTTTCATGAGAATTCTCAATGAATCTATCGTCGACTGTTTATCATTTATTTGCTCTAAACTTTACCCATTTGGTTGCAACAAAAACCAACACCAACTCCCGGCTGAAGGAAAAAGACAATTTCCAAGTAACTAATTAGGTAACAGGTGTGCTTCCATATGGAAACTATATGTGGCCCGAATTTGAATGTTGTTCCAAAAGCCGGCTTTCCAAAGACCGCACAGAGTGTCGTTCAGGTCAATTCTGGGCAACGAAATGAGCCAACTCACCTAGAAATCCGAGTCGCACTACACTTAAGTACACCATATTGGTGGCGATCGCTGGCTGTAGCACTAGCACCAGTATTGGTACTGGTACTGGTACTGGTGCTGGTGCTGGTACTGGTGCTGGTGCTGGTACTGCCACTGATACTGGTGATGGCGTTGGTTCTGGTTTTGCTTCTGGAGCTGTAGATGTTTCTGTAGCTGTTGATACGTCGCTTTTACCCACTCTTGTTGTTGTTCTTCATTCAGACGTACATATATTCGTACTTCTACTTCTACCGTATGTTCGTTTTGTCATTGAGCAAAAATAAACCCTTGCATCTCATTCTCGTTTTGCCTTTCTCCCCCCATTTCTTTCTACTTGCTCTTCTTCTTTAAATTCAATTCATTTTCACTATTTTTATGCAACACACAAAGTGAAATTCAATTCGCACACAAGGTTTTCTACAAAACTAAAATAAATTAGAAAAAAAATTACAAATTACACACCACGAACGAGGACTACAGAAGTACACACGCCTGTCGCCGTTACTGTTTGTTTGACGGGTGACAGCTGCCACTGAAACACAGTCTGCCCGGGAAAAATGTGACCGCTCCCGAAATTTCAAATATACGAAACAAAAACCAAAAACGAAAAACCAACAAAAAAAAAATTTGTAATATCCTCCTCCCTGACAGTTTCTAAACAAGGCATACACACACACATACACATACAATCAGCCCAAAAAAAAACAAACACGCAAGCACAATTCAACGTAAAACCCACATCATAAGCAGCACCACAGTGAAAATTGTGTTGAATGCTTTCCCCCAGGAGCGTATGGAATGGTTACGGAGTTTTTTTTTTTTTTTTTTTTTTGTCACAAATTTACGAGGCAATTTTTGCTTTGGAAAACCACTTACGTGCACTAATTGTGAGGATTTTTCATATATTTCTTTCTTTTCCGTTTTCCGTATTCTCAATTACTCACTAATAAATAGAAAAAGAAACGAGAAAACTCGACTCTGGCCGATTTCTAAATCTAAATCACATACGGAAACTTTTTTTCTTTTTTTTTTTTCCTGCTTCTAAATTTCACCACACACACAATTCCAAGTGGGAATTTGGAGGAAAATTTTCTCACAAACAAAAGGAAAAAATGTGAAAGAAAACTTTGAATGGGGATAAATTAAAATAAAATAAAAATCACTTTGGGATACAGGCGAAGGGTAATTGAAATTTTTGAGAAATTTATTTATTTTTATTTTGTAAATTTATTGCGTTTGTTCGTGAACGCTCGCCATTTTTCTTCACAACACACGGTTCTCGCGTAGTAGCGTACGTACACCGACGATGGTCACCACAGTCCCGTCTCTCATTCGTTTGTGTGGTGCATTTTGTTGTACAGAGTTTTTCGCTGGCCGATTTTTTCGGTTTGCTGTGGGGAAAGCAATTGAGGAAGACCGAAGACGTTGTGTCTTGACATGTGTGGTGAGTGAGTAATGGTGGAACGTGAATATCGAAAAGAGATGAAAGAAAACTGCACGAAAGCATGATGGCTGATGTGACAGCTGGGAGGTGGGCTTCGATATGTTGACGGGTTGTTCGAATTTTGTATCTGAATTTTAGGAATAAAAAGGTTTATAGCTATTTATGAGAACATTCAGTTTTCCTTCTCTGAAGGTGTACGGATTTCGATTAGAAATCGGTTTTAGAAGATCTACTTATCGAATTTGGCGCCATCTAGTGGTGGTTTGGCTAGCGTGTACAACAACCGCCTCCGTAATAACAGAAACCTTAATATGACATTAGCAGCAGTTACAGTCATGGCAATTTATTAATTTACTCTATTTTTTACGCCGAGTGCATTTTTTATAAATACCTTAGCCATTTAAAAACAATTCACAATGTGGCAAAATATAATATTACAAAAACAAATACTATATAATAAATCAATTGCAATGTATTTAAAAAAAGATGAGATATGGCTGCTTGTGCGAACCACTGGGACAATGAGGAGAAGCGCTTTTGCCTAGCAATGGTCTTACACGGCCCAGCAGTAGAATTGTTACAAACAGTCGACACCGAAAAACATAAAGATTGTATAGCTCTAGTTCAGGCTATCGAGAAATGGGTTGGGGATAGCCACATGCGGGGGGTTTACAAGACTCAATGGCAAAGCCGAATGCAGCAACGAGGAGAAACATTGCAACAGCTCCAAGCAGTAGACTGTCACATTTGTCACATCCCACCGCAGGCCAAGAAATAATCGACGAAATGGCAGAGGACGCATTCTTCACAGGAATCACAGATTCGAAGCAACAGTTAGCAGTAAGGATGACCGGAAAAAAACCTTGATAAAGCTCTTGCCTTCGGTCAGGGAAGTAGTATATGTAGAATACTCCGGCTCAAAACTGAGCAACGAAATACTACGCAAGAGAGACAAAGGATGCGCTGCTGGAACTCCGATAAAGCAAGACATATTCAAGGACATTGTAAAGAACCACACTCCATGAAATACATGGCGGAATCTCAGGAGGTCATTTGGGAATAGACAAGACATTGGACGCTTCTATTAGCTAAGTGCGAAACAAGATGTCGAGAATTGGTGCAGAAAGTGCATTAGGTGCGCGGCTACTAAGGGCCCAAAAGTAAAGCCACACGGACGAATTCAACAAAACAATGTAGGAGCACCATTCGAACGAATAGCCGTAGACATCGCTGGCCCGTTTCCCGAAACCTTTGATGACAACCGATACACCCTCGTGACTATGGCTTAATTCACTAAGTGGCCGGAAGTGTTTGCCATCCCAAACCAAGAGAACAGGACCATAGCAGAATATATAGTCAATCACTGGGTGAGCAGATTTGGGGTCCCAATGGAATTACACTGTGATCAAGGGCGAAATTTTGAATCAAAAGTCTTCCGGGAAGTGTGCTATTATCTGGGAATAGGGAAGGCAATGACAACGGCACTAAACCCTCAATCAGATGGAATGGTCGAGCGACTTAATCGGATGTTGAATGAGCTGTCTAAGGTCGTCAGCAACTGCTAGCGGAATTGGAATCGATACATACACCTCTACTTAATGACCTACCGAAACGCGGTCCATAGTTGAACAGTACATACACCATCCGAGATCTTTTTGGTCAAACAGTTCTGTTGCCAAGTGAAACGAAATTCGGATCTCCACCTACACAGGCCAAGGAGGTAAACGAATACGTGGATGACTTTAACACCAGGATTCGTAAATTGCATTAAAACACCCGAGAAAAGATGAAGCTAGCGAGCAACCGCATGAAGACTCGGTACGATATTAATGCGAAATTTTCCGGATTCAACGAAGGAGATCTGGTGTGGATGCATAATCCTATGCGTAAGAAAGGCAAATCACCAAAATTGCAACAGAATTGGGAAAGACCATACAATGTCACAACTCGCATTATTTATGTTGTCTACCGGATCCATGATCCGGAGAAATGAAGGTAGTCCATCTAGATAAAATGTGTCATTTCAAAGGAACGATGAACGATGTTCGAGACGAACAACTTTAGGGAAGGAGCAGTGTGATATCTGAATGTGAACAGCGCCATCTATATTTGATTAGCAGAAGGTTTCGTTAGCAAAAGCGTGAAGCATTGGTGGATGGAGAATGGAATCGATTTTCTAGCAAAATGGATATCGTATAGAACGCTGGGTGGCACAGATTGTTCTCGAAATATGTCATTGGAGTATAAATATCAGCATCCCCATGGTATGCAAGTTAGCTCATCAGTTGGATTTGAAGTGTAAATTAAGAAAAGAGATTAAGTGATTTAGGTAGAAGATGAGAAAAGTATAAGTGGTTGAGATAAGCGATTAAATTGTGAGTTGCAATTGTATTGAACAAAGTTTGTATCCAAAGAAAAAGCTCTGTCATCTGTACCCACACAAACATTTTACAATATGAAGAGGGAAACTTTGTAGTAGGGTCACAGTGGGTGCTGAGAATATGGATAGCCGATGATAGCTAAAACTTCCGTCTACCTGACCAAAATTAATTAAACATTGCAATATCTATGCAGAAATCCTACACAGCAGCTGAACCTAACGGCTTACCGATCGAGGTATTCAAAGCAGTTGAAAGGGACTTTGTGGAGCGCATACATCAACTCATTTTTCAAACCTTTTTAGAAGAGTGTAATCCTTGATGAATGGAATCTCAACATCGTTTGCCCGATCGACAAAGGAGACCTCCTCAACTGCGCCAACAATTGAGGTATAAGTGTTTTCAACACTGCATAGAAGATCGACTCGTTCGCCTGTGCAGAATGACGATGGAGAATGTTCGGTGCTCCGCCAAGGTTGGTAGAGGTTACAAATAATTGCTTGTGCGTACGCTAATTGTAAAAGATTGATTGGAGTGGAACAAGAATTCTTTAGAAGCTGTATGGGCGAGGTGAAAGAAGCAGTCATACTTCAACTATCATACTTTCTCTCAAAAAAGAAATCACCATCTGGGAGCAACAATCGACAGAAGACGTTTAGTATGTTTAATCTAAGGTAAAATCGGTTCAACAAGTGGAGAGAAAATTGTTCCAAGACTCGCCTGGTATTTAGGCTTGGCTCGCGCCTCAATTAACATTAACTTTCTCACTCACGCGATATACTCTGCTCCATGGGAACAGTGTCGACTATCTGCAGACCATACTCAGAAGGTTCAAACCTTTTGCAAAATGGGTAGGTGATTATTTAATCATTGTGTCCCGACTAAAACCGTTAGAATCTATTACAGAAATTGTTTCTGGTACACGTCAGATCTTATGCAAACAATAAAGAATCGCAATAAACTATGTATATAGAGTACAAGTAAATGAGACCGCACTCAAACGAATCTCAATTGAGTTGCATACAAAACAGTGCGAAATATTGCCACTTCTAATGTTAAGGTATCCAGACAAAATTTCTATGCTTCAAAATTGAATACCTGGCTCCCAAAAAAGCTCAGGAGTAATTTGCACAAGATCGGTGTTTCTTGTGGCAAACAGAGGGAAAGCTGTCATGCCCCCCCGACGCGGAAGAATTAAATAAATGTTTTTTTGAAAGTAGTGCCTCAGTACCAAGAGTTTTAATTCCTGCTCATAATTAGTTTCGTATTTCCAGTGCTTCAATGCCAACTTTTGAAGATTTAAATATTATTACAGAGATTGATGCTACCCTATCGGTATTGCCAATCCAAACTAATGCATTAGGTGATACGGAATACCCATACGTTTTATAAAACTTATTTTGCTCTCTATCGTCTCCCATTTAACTCATATCTTTAACTACTGCTTCAATACATTGACATTCCCCGAATGTTGGAAAAGACAAAAGTCTTGCCAATCGCCAAAAAAGTAAATCCCGTAAGCGCTGTGGATTGCAGCCCAACAAGCATACTGTCATGCCTATCAAAAGTGTTCGAGAAACTCATCGGGAATTCAGAAACATCTGCGCCAATCGGATTTCAGAGCTGCTCTACTCCCATGATTAGCATTATTCATGATATAAGGGATTTGTGACGACTTTTTATCTGCTTGATTTCTCGGAGGCTTTGGACACTGTAGACTATGATCTACTGTGCTGGAAATGTCAGAATCTTTTTGGGTTCAGTATTAGGGCAACGAACCTAATTCGCAGTTTAGTTCGGTTAGTTCAGTTTACCTTTACGCTGATGACGTCCAATTCCATATAGGCCGGCCCATAAATAAAACTTCTGAGCTTGTCGAATGCATTAATGAGGAGCTTGACAGTGTAAGCGATTGGGCCAGCGACAATGATCTCTTACTGAATCCAAAAAAAACTCACAAATACTGCCTATACTATATGTTACAAAAAGATGTATTTCCAGTCTTTACCTAACATTTGGCTCTCTGACGTTAAATTAAACGCTTGTTAAATCGGTTACCAGTTTAGGATTCGTATCGTAGTTGATCACAACCCGTCTGGGTATTCTCATACTAATTTTGTTATGTGTCTACGGAAGCCTTCATGAACTGTGGTTTTCACCCCAGCCGCTGCAAGACCGAAGCTCGTCAAAACGCTTATTGTATCACTTATTACCAACCCTGAAAATGTCTGCTGGGGCCTTCAATGATGCTGTGCGTTACATCCATGTTCTACGTAGGTGTGATCAGATCTCACCATTCTCTAGGAGTTAATTTAGCTGTACTCTTCAACAGTACTTCAACGCCAGAAACCGCATACTTTTACATAAATTAAGTATCAACAAAACGCCATCTTACTCGTTTTGTAAACTGATACTCGATCATTCTAGCACAACACCAAACACTGCTACACCCCTGTTCAAATATTTTCAAAATTATGTAAAGTGAATCGGGGATATAAAAGCAAACAGAGCCTTGAATATTTGCTTGTTTAAATGCAAACAGAACTAAATTTCCTTTTTGTCAAACGTCAAAAATGAGTGCGACAAATGGTGGAAAAATTTACACACGAAGTACAAATCGGCCATTTGCATTTGGAGTCTCGGAGCGCTTGCAAAATTCGCTGAAAAATCACCAGAAAATTGTTAATAACAAATAAACTATGCCATGTCCTACGTACTTACGAGTATTTAGAGTAGACTATATTTGTAAAGATCTTGTTAAAATTTGAAGTGAATTGGTTGAAAATTGTTCAAGTTATATGCGGCTAACTTAAAAAATCCAGTTTTGAGATAAACGCGTCTAAAATTTTAAGTTAAGTATGGAAAACCTACCTGACGGCTTTGTACTATACTTTGAAAAACGAGTACTTCGAGATATTTCCCGGCCATAATCTTTGGGGTTGTCATTACGTTTTCCAAATAATTTAAATACTGCAGTTTTGCTCCTTTTGAAAATTGCTGATGTGGTATCGTAGCCAGTTATCGCATGTAGGAATGAAATATGAGCTCCACACTTTGGATATGCAGTTAAATTTTGTGAAGAATATATTTTTGTTTGAATTTGAGCCTTTCCAGGTTTTAAAAAGTAAATGATCTTATTATTTGGAGTACGTGCAGTCAGTATTATTAATAAATCTGCATCACCTCCAACAACTGTTGTGATATCACTTTACGAACCCCTGTTGGCAAGTGAGCATGCGAGTTGTCGAAAGCCAAAAAAAATTCTATTTTCTTTTGCAGTTCTAAGAATTTGTGACGTTTGAAATATTAAAACTATACACACAGCAAAATGGGTAGGTGATTTCGATCCCGTGAGTTTCGCTAAGGATTTTGCCGCTATTGGTATCTCTTTGCCGTCGCTAGAATTGAACGTGTCAAACTGCTATTGCAAGTTCAACATATTTCACAATAAATTTCACCCGACAAACCATACGAGGGCAAGATTGATAGCTTTGTACGCATTCCAAAAAAACAAGGCTTTGCTTCATACTGGCGTGGTAACATGGCCAACGTCATCCGTTATTTCCCAACCCAAGCTTTGAACTTTGCCTTCAAGGATAAGTACAAGATATTTTTCTTGGGAGGTTATACTTTTTGGGTAATTTGTACTTTGTCTATCCATTAGATTTCGCCCGTACTCGCTTGGTGGCTGATGCTGGCAAGGGAGGACAACGTGAATTCAAAGGTCTTGGCAACTGTCTTATTAAGATCAGCAAAAGTGAGGGCATTGTTGGTCTATACCGTGGTTTCGGTGTGTCTGTACAAGGTATCATTCTTTATCGTGCTACCTACTTCGGTTTCTACGATACTGCCCATGGAATGATGACTGATCCTAAGAAAATACCAATTTACATTAGCTGGGCTATTGCTCAAGTTGTTAGAGGTGTTGCTGGTATTATATCCTATCCATTCGACACAGTCCCTCGTCGCATGATGATGCAGCCTGGTCGCTGCGTTTGGTTTCTTCATGTAAGTGGTGCGCAGATTTCCAGGCGCCGTAGTTTTTGGAATTTGTTCAGGTCATCGGGTACCCACTTATCGAGTTTATTCACCTTTCCTATGAGAGAAAGGTGTCGACTTATTGTCAATGGGGATACTCTCATGTTTTGTGCAATCTCCCGCACCGATTTCGTTGGGTCCGCATCCACCGTTGCTCTTAAAACATCGTCGTCGACTAACGTTTCCGGCTTCCGACGTGGTTCATTTTCGAGGCTGAAATCTCCCGAACGGAAATTTCAAACCAACGTCGTATAGCAGTATACTGTTTACCGCCATATCCTCAAATGCGTTGTTAATGTTTTTCATTGCCAATGACGCATTATGTCCTATTTTAAGTTCGTAAAGGAAGAGGGTTCGAATTTGAACTGCCGACAGCATGGTAAATAATTCCTAGGAAAAAAAATAACGGTACCCTTGACGAACCCTAAAATTCTCACACATAAAAAAAGAAAATTTAACATTCTGGCACAGATGTTCACTCGAGAACTTCTTATTTCCGCCTGAGCAAAAATCGGACATTTCATGTGGTACAACCCAATAATTTACAAAATAATTAACTATGACTCACCGACACTACGGGTTTTGAGGTAGCGATTTATTGTTAATCAAATCTAAAATGTAAAACGATTACCAAATCTACTGCTAACGAGATATTTGACTGCAACACCAACTGTATGGTTTCAGTAGGAGATACTCTCCCTGACCCTTTTTTGCTGATATTTGAAATTACTCTGCGTTATATCAGCACATAATAATTTGTGCTGATTTTAATAAAAATTTACCCCATAAGGGACTCACTAACGTTTCATTGGAAGGATCTAGTACCCTCAATAGGAATGGAGATAGTAAACGCCACTTATCCTACACGTTCTAGATTTAGCTATTGTCTCTTATCCGTCTCAAGTTCTTTTATTTGATGTCTTTGATCATGATCTGCTCTTCTGTACACATGATGTGAACTTGTGCAAAACTATTACTGAGGATACTTTTGCCTTTAAAGATTTTAGTTCCATTGATTTCAATACCCTCTAAATTGCGACTTGCTCAGCCCCCTGGGAGCTATGCCGTCTTTGTTCGGATTCAAATGAAAAAGTTAAAACATTTCAGCTTATTTTACAATAACTCAGTTTTTTAACCAATGTGTGCCAACAAAAACCATTAAAATACTCAACAGAGTATGCACATCTGAAGTGGTTAATCCAATTAAAAATAAGAACAAATTATACAGCAAATGGAAGCCTAAACCATCCATTCTAACTGGTTGAAATATAAAGCAGCGCGTAATTTGTCAACGTCTACAGTGCGGGCTGCAAAGAAAAACTTCTACATATTTATCTAAATTAGGTACTTCTCTCCCCGCAGAAAGGCTCTGGAGCAACCTTCGTACGTTTGGTATATCAAAGGGAAACGACGCTAAGTGGTCCTCTCGACCCCGAGGAACTCAACAACTTTTTTGTGGGAGATAATTCTGCAACTCCTGATTTCCATAATAATTTGTCTGAAGAAGTAGACCTCGCACCGAAACTGTAGGACTTTAAGTTAGCAAGCGAAAGTAAAATATTTGGTGCATAACATCAATTAAATAATCTTGCCACAAATTACTCGTACTTCTCACCTCACTCATATAATTAATTTCTTTTTTTTTCTAATGAGCGCCCGCTCAAGGGATTTGTGTACCGTTAAAATGTTTGTACAAAGCGCGGGCGAAGGAAATGTAGTGTACTGTGTACTGTGCTAGTATTTTGATAATTATAGTCGAGATAAAGCCCACTTTATCGTTATAACCTCGCGCTAAACTTAATAGCACATACGAGGGTTTTCTGAAAAGTTTCCGACCGCAACGTAAAGATAGCGGCACTCGTCAATAAAAGCTAGTGAATGCTAGTTGTGCATCTTTTGACAGTTACTTACCGAAACTTCAGTCATTTTGGAAGCGCAGTTTTTAGTTGACAGTCGTTTGAGTGAGTCGATGTGAGTGTTATTTGTGAAAATGGAAAAAATTGAGTATCGAGCTGTTTTTGACAGGCAATACGCCTACGCAAATCAAAAATGAGTTGGACTCTTTGTATGGGGACTTTGCACCATCATTTACCACAGTGAAATTTTGGACAGCTGAATTTAAACGTGGCCGTAAGAGCTTGGGAGATGATGAACGTTCGGGACGTCCAAAAACTACAACCACTGACGATAACATTGCTAAAGTTCACCAAAGGGTGTTAGACGACCGCCGAATTAAAGTGAAAGAGATAGTAGAGGTTATGAAAATGTCCAAAGAACGTGTTTGTTACATATTAAATCAAGAAAGCTGTCCGCGCGTTGGGTGCCGCGTTTGCTTACGTTGGACCAAAAACGTGTTCGAAAGAACATTTCCAAGGCTCTGTTGGCGCAGTTTAGGCGCAATAAATCCAAGTTTTGGCGCCGATTAATTACTGTAGATCGACGCCCGAAACAAAAATTCAGTCAAAACAGTGGACTACGGCTCCAAAAAAAGCAAAAACTGTTTTTTCGGCTGGGAAAGTGATGGCGACTGTTTTTTGGGTTAGTAAAGGAGTTATCTTAATCGATGATCTTCAAAAAGGAAAAACCATTACAGGAGCATACTACGCATCACTACTTGCCAAGCTGAAGGCAGAAATTGCTGAAAAACGGCCATATTTGCAGAAAAAGAAAATCCTGTTTCACCAAGACAACGCGCCGTCTCACACCTCAGCGGTTGCCATGGCGAAAATCCATGAATTACGGTTTGAACTGCTTGACCATCCGCCTTATTCACCAGATCTAGACCCAAGCAACTTCTTTTTGTTCCCTCGTCTAAAAACTACACTCGGAGGACAGAGATTTTCGTCAAATGAGGAGGCAATCACCTTCGTGAACAATTATTTTGCAGAGAAGAACGCCAAGTACTATTTGGACGGGTTAGAGAGATGGGAGCATCGCTGGGAGAAGTGTATAGAGTTACAGGGAGACTACGTAGAAAAATAAAAAAAAAATTTTGAGAAAAAATGATTTGTATCATGTTCCTTTAGGAACTTTTCAGACAACCCTCGTAAAGTCCATTTTATCTTTTACTATGGACTTTGAAATGTCATTTCAGTGAAATATCTCAAGAAAATTTGTTTGCAGATTTTAAGCCCAACAATAATTCTGAAGAACCTGCGGAAACAACTAGAAGAAACGCATTTACCATTCAACACATTTAATTTGAACGAAATAAAACTTAAACATACAAAATAACAGGAATTCATAATAACAAAAAGCAAAACAAAAACTCTTGTCACAAAAGAAAATTCACTTTTTTTTAATTAAACACCTTTTTTACTTCCATTATTGAGAAACTGCTATCCAAATTCAAATTTAAAATTCAAAATTCTGAAAACCTGTTTTCTATTTCCTTTGATATTTCTGTCAAATTCATTTCAATTTTGTAAAAGTGTACCACTTAAACTGTGTTTGATATCCCAAACTGTAATTTTTTATGTTTGTTTGACTAAAACTCATCGCGGGTACGTTCTAAAGTTAATACTAGTTGTAGGTAGGTTAAAAAGTGTTTATAATTAAATACAAAGTCAGGAGCTGGTTTGGCGGTGAAAATAGCGATAAAACAAAGTGAGACAGGAGACAAAGTGAGACGTCGATCTTCGAGGGTGTCCCATGTTTGATTGATATTATTATCACCTATGAGTTTTATCGCATGAGTTTGAATCCTATCTAGCAGGTGCAGATATGTTTTAAGAGCACCTAACCAGATGTGGGCATTGTACTTCAATTTTAGGCGGAACAACTTCCACTTTCTCCCAAATGTGAAAACTGCAAAGACTTTACCAATTGCCAAGAAAGGGAATCCAACATCACCTGCTCATTTCAGATCCATTAGCATTCTTCAATGTCTAGCAAAGGCATTCGAGAAAGTAATAGCAAGACAAATAACTACAAACTCGTACTCGTACCTTGCAGTCATTAAGTTCTAGAGCAAATCACAGCTGCTCTGCTACTACTCATCTCATACTAGGGTATCATTGGCACTGAATTCTAAGTTTATTTTTTGCATTGACTTAATTCAATAAGTCGCTAGAAACCCAAGTTTTAACTCTTTTTCTAAATTTTTTCGGAAGCAAGAAGCAGGGACAATCAGAAATGTGATTCATTAAATTTTGTGTAGGAGTGATTTGGAATAACTGCTATTCTTCATGTGGGAGGTTTCTACAAGGAGTCCTGTCATGCGATGGTCTGTTATCATTAAATTTCTCACAGTCATTCGATGACACATTTTTGATTAGCCCATTAATGCGATCCACACATCTATCTGACACAGTCCTTGTAGGTTCATTAATAAAAGACTCACTTTGAAACAGTGTCACTGCTATCTAAATTGTTTATATTAAAATCTCCTCTAACAATTAAGTTCTTTGCTTTGATATTAACTAAAAAAATCAGAAAATTCATTTATAAACTTCGAAACATTAAACATATGCAGCCCATAGACAGAAATCCGTCAAATTTTAAAAGTGCAATCCTCCTATACTACACTCCAAATATAAGCCCATTTCCTACTTCTTAATACCTTGCATCCTGAAAGCCATCCCTCACCTTTTTCTAGATAAAGTATTATTTGTAAATTAGTTAAATATTAAGTTGTCAAAATATGCTATTAGTTTAAAAAGCTAAGTACTAAAAAAGATTGTGTATCTTAATGTACAAACCTTCAAATGAGTTTGAATACTAATTGTGCGAAACTACGCCCGATAAATAAAAGCTCAGTTTTATCTGCTCAATTTTAAAAAATTTGGATCTTCAAAATCAAATCAATTATATATAGAAGGCCCTCATATTCATGCTATATAAGGTGCTGAGCTCAAGTGCAAGGTACCTCAACTAATAGGAATT
Organism: Volucella zonaria; assembly: GCA_963966105.1. NCBI lineage: Eukaryota > Metazoa > Arthropoda > Insecta > Diptera > Syrphidae > Volucella > Volucella zonaria. The sequence continues at coordinate 115,232,723 of OZ014534.1, read as the reverse complement.
GGGTGATTAGCGAGAACTGAGCCAATTTTTCGTTGGGCCCCGGGTCCATCCCAAACCGCAGGGCTATCGTAATGGACGAACAAGTCGTCCTCGAATATCTTTGTCCCTTTGATGTTGACGTGGCGATTTGCCGCCTTTTTTTGTTAGTCACTGGTTGTGTGCTAAAAATCATCTCCACAGGCAAAATATTATTCTTATTCTGAAGTTCAAGAAGATCTACAAGTACTACAACTACTCATATGTATGACTAATATTTCAAAAGATACGAGTATCTTTTCAATTATCTGCTGATAAGTGAAGCGCTTACATTTTGAAAATTCACACTTTTCTGAATTCTTAACAAAGTACTAATTAAACTAACATGAACGAAACGTGTATCTACTTCATATTCGAGTACAGCTAATGTATGCAGGTACGAGTATTTGTAAGTGTGAATTGTATTCTATTTTTACATGACAAACTTTTTTTTAATTTTTCTAGCTATTTGTGGTTCAAGTGAAATATTTGAATCTTTGTTTATTAATCTTAAGTTGACCGGAAAAAATTTTCTTAAATAAATAAAAAAAATAGAATATTTCTGAGGTAAATATTTCCAAGCAACATGGATTGAAGTATGGATATCAGTACAATTTCCAAGACGATTTTCATCAGATACGGATACATACTATTGTAGTACTTGAATCTGAACAGACAAAATCACATCAATGTCAGGTTTGAAAAAGTGTTAGCTGATCTGGTCACAACCGAAAGTGAACAATCAGATGGCCAAATAAATTTGTGGAATTTATTTAATGATTAAACACAAAGAAAGGTGTGTCCTCAAGTTCAAAATTGAATGGATAGACTTGGTTTTACAACTCTATTGACGTTTAAGTTAGCAACATGTGATATTCAAATTCTGAGTAAATACAATTCCCTGCCGTTGAGTTGCACGAATTCGTGGCAAAAATATTTTCACATTCAATTCGAACCTATTGGAGAAGTATTATATTGTAGATAAATTGTAATTTTTATTTTATTTATAAAAAACTCGCTCCGGATTTTTTTCTACAATATAAGTAGGTTAAAAAAAGATCGTTTAGAAAAGTTGTAAATCTATAAAAAACGGAGTACCAAAATAATTGTTTGCGAACGTACACTGTGCTAAATATATCAAGGAAACATACATCGCAAGCCCTTTGTTTACAAACTATTTAACTCACGAAAAAAATGTGGAAAGCCCACTTTGTTATTATCTTTGATAACTTAATAGTTTTTAGGTGACGACAATATCTTCTCCGTTCCTTACCAGCATCCATACCTTCTTTGGCTGCCATGTCATGGCTAGAACGATGCTTTGAAAATAAGAAAAAACTTAGGTGAAACTCGCAACAGCAATAATTCATCCGTAGGCCTTCGACCCCGGTCAGGACACAGATTCCGGCCAAGATAGTTCAGAAAACAACAGCTGATTTAGGCGCTGGCGTTGCTAGTTCCGTTCGTTTCCGGAGGGGCTCAGACTGTTTAAGTTCAACTCCATCAGAATAGATGTTTGGTCAGAGTGCTGTTTTTAACACTCTGAGGTACTATCGTCTAAAGAACAGTTGAAGAGGAGAACAAGGCAAGCAAGTACTGTCGAAGGCATAAGTGCCACTCCTCTGGCGGCAACAGAGCAGAAAAACAGATTGGTGGATGTTAAAGAACAACTTTAAAACAAACACATCTTTGCCAGTATTGTTGTCTCACTCTGGCCTCAATTTGTGCTGTTCACATTTGACAAGCATCCGTTCGCGCCTTTTACAGGTTTTTATTCTTGGCTTGAAAACGAATGGGAGAGGACAAACTGCAGTAAGAATTAAAGTTAAGCTAATGTATACATTTTAATGTCAGATTTTCGGAAATAAAGTGTTGAATAACGAATATGTACGCTTGTGTACGTTATTTAGCCAATTATTCAAACGCAATCTCCTATTCTTCTCAAGTTACGGTGGAAGTGGCACATACTGAAACAGATGAAGCTCTCAGAAGTGAAACTATATCCTTTTCTTTTGGCTAGAATTTTCCCACGAATGTCACCCAAAAAAAAACCGGTGCTGTAACAAACAAAGGCAACAATTACAGTGGACGAAAATCGGACAAAGCGGTCAAACCCAGGACATACTGGTGAACGAAAGTCGGTTAACAAAATCAAAACCAGCAGTGGTTTTACCCGAACACGATATCCCAATAAAGCCAGTGTTACAACCAGCATAGGCCAGTTGGTGCGTTAAATTCCTCCGTGAGACAAAATCCAAATAGTGTTTTTATGCACGTAGAAAACCGGCTGAACTAGCAAAGTTGCAGTTTGGGTGGATGAATTCGGAACGAAAACCCACTTTAAAGGAAACTTCGAAGCTCAAAAGGAGATGAGACCGGTGTACCTATAAGAATGCCGCAATTCCCTCTCTGGCGCTTCGAATAGGGAACGCTAACAATGACACCAGTCTGAACGGCGCTGAGTGCAAACACTATGTTGATCAACGGAGATAGCTACGAGTAATAAAGGCAGGTAATGTTTGCATTCAAGCAGAGGGCTGCGATATGGAAAACATATTTCTTAGTGCTTCACGCATTAAATTTTTGAATGGTTAAGCAAGCTTGTACCTAAAATACTAGAAACTTAGACCTTTAATGTTTTTAGGCCACCGAAACTGACGCGTCGTGTCTTCTGGATTCCAGGAGAACGCAGGGAAATGGAAGACATATTAATATGTCTTCACACCTCACAAGGGGAGCAAAAATTGTAAAACGAGGACGGCTCTTCTCTTTTTGTGGGCTTAGACAAGAGTTCTGTCAAGGTCATTAAATCTAGGTATGATTCACGTTCCTATCCGCACATTGGAAAGGTTAATTTCAACTTTATTTTCAAATGAGTTTAATCTGTTTCACACCACTGCGTGGCGTACGACCCTTTTCTTTTGTGCCGAATTCTTTCTCACCGGGCAATTCTGCAGAATAAATTACGGAACAAACGGAGAGAGGCACAAATTCGTAGTTGCGTCAGCCTATTTTCCTTATGAGTAGAACTCATAGAGTACTGTAATTCCAGGAGGATAGGACATATGATATCTGTGTTTTTTGGGGCAGTAGCAAATGCAACGTAAGATGCAATCATTTGTTGCAGTTCATATCATCGCCCAATGTGGCTATCAGCAATGTTGGCGCAAGTTATCTATTTAACGCTATCTAACAGTTACGCAAAGGAGATTAGCAGCTGGAAAGTAGTACCGGGGGCTTTCACAGCTACAATGGCGCAAAGTCATCACACTCTCGGAATATGCTATAATTTTTGCAAATGGAGACAAATGGTGGTAAATGTCAATTCTAGTTTGACATTTGTAAAGTAAACAGATACAAAGTACACGTCAACAAGACATGAATCGCTATACCCAGAAAGAACGCGGAATAGTTTTTAGGTTTTTTTTTTGAGGAATAATTCCTCGGTGTTAGCACAGCATGAATTTCGACGCAGATTCGGTCATCCGACACCAACTACGACGTTTAGCCGCTCGCCTACAAGGGTACGGGACAACACGAGATGTTGCCAGGTGCGGTCGGCCCGGGAGAAGCCGTTCTGCGAGAATATTGCAGCTGTGGTGGAGAGAACCCCGGAGTATCGACCTGACGACGTGCCACGCAATTGGGTATCAACCGGCGGTGTTTATAGAGAATTCTGGTGAAATACTATAACGTATTCCCTTACAAAGTGCAGGCAGTGCATCAGCTGTTGACCGCAAAGCGCGTGTAACCTACTCTCAAGCCATCCTGAATTTCGACCACGAGGGAGACAATTTTTCATCGAAAATCATCATGAGCGACGAGGCTGTGGATTAGTGAATAAGCAAAATTATCGCTCCTGGGGCACCGAAAATCCACGTATAACCCACGAAGAGCCATTACACCCGCTCAAAGTTATTGCATGGTGTGCTGTCTGTTTAAGCTGAAGGCGTCATCGGGCCTTATTTTTTCGAAAACGGCGCGGGCGGTGGACAGCGAGCGCTACAAATCCATGCTCAACGTTTTCACCTTCCTCACTACTGCACGAGCCACAACCGAAAGTCTCAGGCCTGCATTTCCGGGTCGCCGATCTCTCGTTTTCTCTATTTGCACTGTCCGGCAAGATCGCCTGATTTAATCGTTCCAGACTTCTTTTTCTGGGATTTTTTAAAGTCACGAGTCTATGTCAACAAGCCTCAGACCCTTGAAGCCCTTAAACAGAATATCCCTCAAGAATACGAGGACCTATCACCAGAAGTTCTGGTAAAAGTGATGGGAAATGCCACAAATCGGGCCTGAACGGTCATTAATTCTGGCGGCGGCCACTTAAACGATATCATTTTCTCGGCTAAATGGAAAAAATCTACGACATCAAATAAACGCAATCCAAAAGCAGAACTGAATTCTTTCATTCATAAAACAAATTACAGCCTAAGAACATCGGGTGACAACTTTTGCGCCACCTTCTTGTAGTTTGAATTCACGTGTCTAGCCAGGACAGTTCGGTGTATTTGCACCGACTACGTCAGGAAACCCGAAAACATTTAAACGAGTCACTTAAAATGGATTTGAAGGACTACTAGAATGTTTACAGATTGAAGCAAAAAAAATAAAAGGATTTCGAAGAGTGCCTCTTATAAAGATTTTTCTTAGAGATCTAAAGAATCGATGAAACTAGCAGGCCGCTTAAAGTTCTCAAAAAAGGCAAATTAGCCTCTGAAAACACGCAGTAGATCTGAGTCGAAAGCTGACTCATAGTTCAGACTCACTTCCCAATTAACTTGAACAGAACCAGCTGCAAGTGAGCTGAGTTACGCAATACGACGGAGCTGGTATCCGCCACAGGCTGTGGTGTCGAATGAGGATATTAAATATGGTATGCTGTTGACTGTATATCCCTTTACGGTACAAAAAGGTAAAGATCACCTCTGAAGAGAATCTTCGCTGATAGCTTGGCACTGGCATACATACCGAACACCTACCGAACAGCTAGAGAAGCCTTTACATCGAAAATCGGAAAGATGACTACACGCTGGTGAAGAGCTTCAGATCTATCGGTGCTGAAGAGTAAGGAGGGAATGGTTGGGCATCATGTGGGCAAAACTGCTTTCCAAATGCATTCTACGTCCAAGACGCAACATATCTACCAAAGGCGAAGATATTGCGAGATCGAAGTTTTCGTGTCTCTGACGAAGTTGACGATTTATCAAAAGAGATGAAGGCTTTTACAGGGTAAATCTGAACAAATGATGTTTTTTAACTTCTTGGAAAGAAAGTCCTGAGGAGTAGAATTGATGAGAAAGGTTATTCAATTGTTTTTTCTAGCATGGAAGAATACCTCTTCACAAAAACGGAGGACACACAATCTAGGCCGACAGATTTGTCTATATTAAGATTTTTAAGTACGATACTTTCACCAATTCAGATTTGGCGCCCTTGGCAACTCCACCTTGGCACATTCTGGAAGCATTAAGGTGGCTGTGAAGTGTCCAGCAATCATATCGACTCACAGCGAATATGTCTTTGTAAATAAGAATTGGAGACAACAGTTGATCATATTGGGATTTCACACTCTTAGGAAATGTTTTGCAGTCATTGCTGGGTAATTTAAGCTGTTTCTTTTTGGGGTTTTTACTCTAACTTTGAGATCGTTTTACAAGAAATTAGCTAATTTGACACAATGCAATGGTCCAACGAGCTCAGAGTGGAGAGCACATCAACGGTGTATTAATTAGGATGAGAAGATGAAATACTACGCTCCCTCAATACTTGATCCTAAGTTTTTTTTTCAGTCAAAACAGAGAACTCCGACAAATAACTAGTCTATTGTATTTCTTGTATACTCCATCTATATAAATATCTCATAAAGTGTTTACAGTACCTACCCATCGCATTACCGTCAATTACCGGCATCTTGATGCGAGCGGACACTCATGGAGGAAGTGTTCCGCTAAATCGTCATCACTGTTGTCACTGTACTCGTATGTATCACAGGATGCTGTGTCACCTATGCCTAGCACACATAGTTATGACGATAATAAGCAAGCTCCAGAATATCATACTGAGTTACAACAGTAATCTTTTAGCTACATCATAAGGTATTCATTTGGTGTGCCTTATGTATGCTCAGGTATGCTCACAAGAAACCGATTTGTCAGTGGTAGACTCAATCGAGGAGGCAGGTCTAATATAACTTCGGGTCCTGAGAAACTCTTTTCTGAGACTAGCTTAGCAAGTTCGTCAACAATCTCATTTCCCGACTAAGATTAAGATTCCTTATATCTTTAAACGTTTTCTAAACGAGAAGTGCAATTTAACGTTGTCGTCCTTAACACCAGCGTAGCATCCTATATCGATTGCAAAGCCATAAGTGAAGAACTGACTCCATTCATTTTCTGCCTCAGATTCGAACTGAAACTATTCCTAAGTACAGGGAAAGTCGACTTGGTACTTTTGCAGCAACAGGAATTAGGGCATCAGACTGTATACTAGTGAAATCAGAACCAAAAGACAATCGAAGCCTTAATGCTGTTGTACCAAAGATCACTTTTCTTCTAAATGAAATACAGTATTGTGCAAAAGAAAAACAACAAGTTTAGTTCGAATGTATAAATGGAAATAATTTTTTTCTTAATGAACTTTCTAAAAAAAATTAAATGTAGATTTTTGTAATGAAGAAAAACAAGTGCATTTTCCAAAAGAATAACAACTCGTATATAAGAAAATAACAAGAAAAAACAGTATATGTATGGCAGTGTGCAAAACTAAAGCAACAAATCTAATATCATTTTTAATAACTTCAGCACATCTGCGTGGAGTCGAAGATATTAAATTTGAAATCGTGGTTTCCAGCATTTTTTGCCATTCAGTTTTTAATGCTTGAAACAGTTCTCGGTTATTCGTAAAACGTTCTCCTGCAACCCGTCGCTTTAGTATCCCGAATAGATTTCAATGGGATTCAAGTCTGGTGATTGTGCCGGCCAACCAAGAACTTGCACCCTATTGACGTTTAACCAATACTTTCCATAATGCTTTTATATTTGAAATGATAGCTTCTATCTGGTGAAAGGGGCCAACACCATTGGCTAAGAAGCATGTTGACACCATCACACTACCACCTCCAAGCTTTGATGTAACTTTGCAGTTCCGAGGATTAAGTCTCCCTCCTTTCCGACCATCTGAATTGTCCAGATTGAACTTAGATTCGTCACTGAAAAGGACAGTTCTCCATTTGTCTATGTTCCAATTCAGATGCATTGATTAATAACGAGTTGTTTGGTTTATATTTACTCTTTTAAAACAAGATATGTTGAGAAGAACCTTTTCTGCAAATGCACTGTCTTAAGCATAGGCTTTTTCGCAGACCTGTATCTTTTTAAGTCGTTTTTGGTTGCTCGTCTTCGAACTGTAACTGGATGAACGGGTAATTTAAGTGATATCACAATTCTTTTTGAAGTCATAAACGGGTCTTTTTTAATTAAAGCGAAAATTCTTCTATCCACCTTCTCCGAAATTTTTCGTGGTCGGCCTCTCAAATGCACTGTTCCTACATATCCCGTTGATTTATATTTTTTGATTAGCCGAGAAACAATGGATCTGTATCCATTAAAAAAACTGTTCAATTATTTGAGATTTAATTTCATCACTAAATTTATTTCGAGCCATAGTTGTAGATCCACCAACAAGAAAGATATCCATTTGACTGATCTACGACTCACTTCCTTATACGTAGGTAAGAATATGGTATAGCAGAACACGTGAAAGTACCGCAAACTTTTTTTTGTTGTTTCTAAGAAATAAGGAAATTGTTGCTTTACGAGTGTTGTCTGAATGATACAAGACATTTTTTCTCAAAATGTTTTCTTATTTTTCTACATAGTCTCCTTGTAACTGTACACACTTCTCCCAGCGATGCTCCCATCTCTCTAACCCGTCCAAATAGTATTTGGCGTTTTTCTCCGCAAAATAATTGCTCACGAAGGTGATTGCCTCCTCATTTGACGAAAATCTCTGTCCTCCGAGCGCAGTATTTAGATGAAGGAACAAAAAGAAGTCGCTTGGGGCTAGATCTGGTGAATAAGGCGGATGGTCAAGCAGTTCAAACCATAATTCATGGATTTTCGCCATGTCAAATGCTGAGGTATGAGACGACGCGCTATCTTGGTGAAACAGGATTTACTTTTTCTGCAAATGTAGGCGTTTTTCCGCAATTTCTGATAATCGATTAAGATAACTCCTTTACTATCCCAAAAAACAGTTGCCATCACTTTCCCAGCCGAAAAAATAGTTTTTGCTTTTCTTGGAGCCGGTTCGCCCTTTGCAGTCCACTGTTTTGACAGAAATTTTGTTTCGGGCGTATAATGGTGTATCCAAGTTTGATCTACAGTAATTAATCGGCGCCAAAACACGGATTTATTGCGCCTAAACTGCGCCAACAGAGCGTTGGAAATGTTCTTTCGAACAGGTTTTTGGTCGAACGTAAGCAAACGCGGCACCCAACGCGCGGGCAGCTTTCTCATGCCTAAATCTTGATTTAATATGTAGCAAACACGTTCTTTGGACATTTTGATAACCTCTACTATCTCTCTCACTTTAATTCGGCGGTCGTCGTGGTGAACTTTAGCAATGTTATCGTCAGTGGTTGCAGTTTTTGGACGTCCCGGACGTCGCTGTGGTAAATGATGGTGCAGAGTCCCCATACACAGAGTCCTACTCGTTTTTGATTTGCGTAGGCGTATTGCCTTTCAAAAACAAGAATTTAATAACAGCTCGATACTCAATTTTTTCCATTTTCCCAAAAATACTCACATCGATTCACTCAAACGACTGTCAACTAAAAACTGCGCGTCCAAAATGACTGAAACTGTCAAAAGACGCACAACTAGCATTCCCTAGCTCTTATTGACGAGTGCCGCTATCTTCACGTTGCAGTCGGAAACTTTTCAGAGACAACCCTCGTAGTTTTGCACACTGCAATATATTGCATATACTTGTTGTTGTTGACATTTTCTTACATACGAGTTGTTATTGTTTTGGAAACTACGTTATCATGTTTCTGTTTCATCATTACATAAAGCTGCATTTAATTTTTTTTAGAGAGTTTATTAGGAAGAAAATTATTTCCATTTATGCGTTCGAACTCATTTTGTTGGTTTTTTTTTGCACAACACTGTATACCATATATTTAAGAGAGCAGCCAATGTTATGGATCCCAAAGCGAGGGAGATCCATTAGAGTGACTAAAGCAGCTGGAGCCGTGTAGATACAAAGTACCCTCCTAGGTCACAAGCCCCATTATTTGCCGAAAGCTCATTAACATTTTCAGAAAGCCGACAACGCTTTGGAGACGCTTGTTATCTAGATGAGTCACATCAGTCGGCTTCCGCCCTTCCGTGCAGAGAACGATCTCAGTTTTGAGAGGAGTCAAAGACCATTTCTAGTGCACGTCTAGGTACGAGTACTCGTATGTCTGCGCTATCCGATAGAATCTACACCTACTTCATCTGCATATGCCCGAGTGTATGTTGCAATTTTGTATATAGAGAGAGGGACCTACGATTTTTTGTGAATTCCTATAAAGGGTAATGATATCAGCCGATGAACTTAACTACTGCGCAATGCTAACCTCCACGATGTGTTATGTTGGCTTGCTTATTAATTTGTTTGTCTGTGGGAAATGTATACATAACTAAAATACGAGTAAATCAGTTAAGAGTATCTTTGACAGAATTATACATAGTATGAGTAACTTGGGCTTGAACATTGCAATTAAGTAGTACAGTTCAAGATCGTCCAAATTTATTGCTATCAGCTCACATTCATATTTATAATCAATTGAATGCTGCGGCGCAACGCAATCATCAAATGATTAGCATGTTTTGTCTAAAATGAATTGACAACTCTTGCAAATATGAAACAACGTTAAAAATACATAATTAATGAAGATTGACAAATACGACTAATCCGTATATCAACTTCCTATGCAAGATTCATATAAAAAGTTGAGTCGTCTGCAGTCTCGGATCAGAAAGTTAAAGATTCAACCCCAATTCAGACACTGATTTGTTGTTACCAGAAAAAATAAGAAAATACAAAAAACAAAATGTTCAAATTGGTAAGGGTTTCAAGGTCGCGAAGATTTATCGAGTTTTTGTTTTGTTAATCTAATCATGTGATTTTGTCAACACAGATTTTGATAGTGACCTTGGTAGCATACTGCTTGTCATCACCAGCTGAAGACAGTGGGGGAAACATTCAGCATCTCGCAATGCCAGATTTGAAAACACAACCAATGGATCGTGCTTCAGCTGAGGATTCATCTGAAAGTGATGAGTCTTGGAGAGTAGATAAGCGAGAGGCTTCGCAAACTGAGCCAACTGACCCCACTGAGCCAACTGAAGAAGAGGACATAACAACTACCGAGGACTATGATCTTATTAGGATTAGGGAAGTGAACGCATTGGCAGAACCACCTGCTTTCTCAATAGTAGAGTGAAACGTGACAGCATGTGGACGTGTGTCGAATTTGTTGTCTTCATCAGAAGATACAGTGTGTGCCAAATTGTAAGACTAAAACGCAGGGCGTTATATATTTTATTTAAAAAAAAAAAAAAATATATCATAATATTATTTAATCGCTATTGTTTAACCGGTTTTATTTTGTAGGTCAAAGTTAAGAATGAAATAAATTATAAAAGCAGAAATCTTACGTTGACAGTTACATATGTACGTTATATCGATTTGTCATCCGGGAATTGATAACTCAATTTTGACTAATCAAAATGCGATACGTGATGAGATGAGTGATGTTATTTTGGAGTGATAAATGATGTTAATGCTACCTTCCTTGATTTGAATAACACAACAGTAGCCTCCCAATTGGCGTGTGTATAAAAATATTCAAAACAGACACATATCGTATGTCTTATGTTTGCATATGAAAACTCGAGATATTCACGTGCCATGGTTACGAAGCAATCGAAAGCTTTGGATACGAATGATATCACAGTTGAAGACCCATGTTTCCTGAAAAAGGCTAACGCTTCTCAGTACTATGTGCCGGAAAACAACTCAAGGACACCCAAGGCTACTATAAAACGTAGCCAAACGCAATCCAAGAAATGTCATGGAATGGACGGAATGTTAGAAAAATGAAAAATTGATTGTTACCGAGAGGACAAGCAACGGCTCATTGAACGCAGATTTGTCATAAGGGGAAGACATAGGCAAGAAATCTTGAGTTACAGTTAAAAGAAAAGAACACTTCGTAACAATCGTCCTCAGAGTCTAGGTTATATGCACGCACGCCCCAACGGAGGAGAAATGCGATGGCACCAAGGACGGTTTTTATCCTAGATGGTCTGAGCGTAAAGCTAGGAAAGGAAAACATTTTTAGGAGTATAGTACGTAAATATAGTCTGCAGAATGTCACCACAGACAAGTGATTCAGGCTTATCGACTTTACTTCAGTGCGAAATATCATCGTAGCAAGAATGCAATTCTTGCAATTCAACATTCATAAGTAGATTTTGCAGTCTCCTGATCACATTGCAATACGAGTATTTTAAAAGTCCGCCTTCAGTATTTTAAAAGTCCGAACGTTCTGGGGGCCTGATCGGACCATTACTCTGTTGTGGCCAAGGTGCGAATGCGGATCTCACGAAAGCCGCTAAAAAGAGGATACTGTGAGGAAGTTTGATGTCGGAAGGATGCAATCGCAAAAACCCTATACCATTAGAATCTTATCCCGAAACCAAGTGGTAAAGCTGCGAAGAAGCCCTTTGAGATGCGTGCTCTGATCTGCTCCACAACTACTGCGGAACGTGGTTTAATGAAAAGTGCCGACTGAAAGAGTATAGAGTAGCGCTACAAAGGAAAACTAGAGCGGCTTGTGACATCTACGAACAAAAAGCGCATGATCGGGAGGGTTGAGAAATGTTGAAGCAGAAAAGATGTTTACAAATTTTATCATCTAGTCAACATATTACGAAAGGAATGAAAGGATGACTAAGGGATCCTGATAGTAGAATAATTTCTGCACAAGATCCGGTAAAATGAATCATCCAACTTGGACAAAGATTGAGAACAATTTCATCCACATGACGTCGATGTAATGTGGTGTAATGGTATTAGCAATCGCTTCTCACTCGGAAGGTCAAGGTTCGAATCCTAGCCACAGCAAGTTTTCATTTGTGTAATTGGAACTCAGTCAGAAAAATCTGCGTGTGAAGGCATAACACTTGACATGTGGATTTGGCTGTTGTAGGGTTTTTCAAGCACAAAACAACCGTTAAAATTCATAACCTCACATTCCGAGAGAAGAAAAATCTTTCCGTCCTATTCGGACTCCCACCCCTGGAGAGTCAATATCGAAACTAAACACAAATGAGTTTCAAACCACTACATCACAACAATGCTTTCCTTTCTCCTCCTTCTATCTTTCCGCCCGCGGGCAGGCAACAGTAAAAGGATATCATAACCCCCTTAGGCGCGCGTAAATTATAAAAAAAAACATGACGTCGACAGGGACGGATAGTCATATCAGGTCGCAACATCTTTTTCGGAATGGTTCATTGTACTCCAAAAGCACGCGGGATTGTTATCGAGTTTCCATGCGGTCCTCCATCTGCAATATGTACTTGCCGCGCCCAAAGCTGCTAAATTTCTGTAATCTCTTGGGATCCGATTCTTTCAGTACCAATTTTTACATAATTCTTGAAAAAATTGTGCAAATCTTTTAAGGAGACTGTAGGGCGCAAGGTGCAATGGTTGTTGTTAACATACGAGTCCCCTCTTCCTACCAAATCTTGGAAGTGACTTTGATCAGATGGACGAAAATTTTGCCTTTTAACAGTCTGAGAAGATGGTCCTTTCTGCCTAAGGGGGGAGTTTGGGGGGCTCTAAGGCAACTGCTAATTATTCGCAGGAGTAGCTCATGTAAGGTATCTAATGCTGACTGATGATACCAACTCAATACTCGTGTTTGTGATCATGAAAGGTAAAATATGCTAAATTGGTGTGGATTCATAGTTACAAAACTTGTCATCGCCGGTTTCGATACGCTTCTGCTTTTGCAGACTTTTGGTTGGAATGTAAGCACACTTCTCGACAGTGGGCTAGGGAAATTATCTGGCTTCCAACCATGTAATCACACTTCACTTTGTATCGCGTGATCTCTCATTTTAGCTGGAGGAATCTTACGTTTTGACGATCTTTATCTATGATTCACGTGATTTCCTATCGCCTCGGAAGTCGTGGCGAAATCTTTGCGATTTCTACAGCGCTAATCGGATGGTCATTAAAGTAACTACCATACCACCTTGATCAAAAAGTTCCCGCACCACACCACCGTATGGCGCGCCCATTGTTCCGATTTGAGTTCTGTTTTTTTTGTTAAGTTGGTAAATCTGCTGTAGACATTTCCTCTAAATCTTAGCGTCATAGCTTGACATTTGCAAAAGTTACGTAGCCAAGAGTCCTTCTTTCCCTGTGAGTGTTGGCGATTTTTTACAATTTTAGAAATGGATTTAAATTTGTAGCAACGAACTTGTACTCGTATCAAATTTTGCGTAAAAGTAAAAAACGGGTTTAATGGTGCGCGAACGTTGGAAATGTTGGAAAAGTGTTTCGGCAATGATTCTCTAAGGAAAACGGTCGTTTACCAGTGGCACTAGCGGTTCAAAAGTGGTCGTGAGTCAATCGAAGATGATGAACGCAGTGGCAGACCATCGACATCGAAAACCGAAGAAAACATTGATGAAGTAAAAGAAACGTTGGTCAATAACCGCAAATTAACCATCAGAGAGATAGCGGAGGACTGGAACATTGTCTATGGATCCGTGCAAGACATTTAGGTTAATGATTTGGGTTTCCGTCGCGTAGCAGCAAAGTTGGTGCCAAAAGACCTCGATTTCATGCAAAAAAGAGACCGTGTTGACGTCTCAAAAGATATGATTTGCGAGGCTGAATCCGATCCCACATTCATCAAAAGGATCACTACTGGAGACCAGACGTGGGTTTATGAGTACGACACGCAATCTAGACATCAGGCAAGTAAATGGCGTTCACCAAATGAGCCGAGGCCAAAAAAACCACGTCGTTTTCAGTCAAAAAAGAAGGCAATGCTCACGGTTTCCATGAATTACAACGGTGTAGTGCATCATGAATTTTTGCCAGAGGGCCAGACAGTAGACAAAGAGTATTATTTGGGCGTTATGAGACTATTCTGTGAAGCAATTCGCCGAAAGAGACCAGAATTGTGGCAGAAAACTCGTGGATTTTGCACCATGATAACGCACCGTCGCATTATTCGTAATTTTTTGACGAAAAATGCAACAAATACCATCCAACAGCTATCGAACCGAATTCACCTGATTTGGCTCCCTGTGACTTCTTTCTGTTCAATCGAGTTAAAAAACCACTACGGGAACGCATTTCAGCAGCCGAGAGGAAGTAATGGAAAAATCGCAGAAAGCACTGATGGACATACCGAAAACCGAATATAAAAAATGTTTCGAGGATTGGATCAAGCGCTGGCATAAGTGTGTTGCAGTCGATGGGGATTACTCTGAAGGGGACAATATAGATTTAGATGAATGAACTTGTATTTCCAATTTTTTGAATTTTTTGAATTCATTCCGGGAACTTTTTGATCAAGGTAGTATATTTAAATTCAATATTAACCACGGGATCAGCTTACTCTTAACTGAATGAACGTCCACCCAAATTAAACTGCAATTTAGGAAACATTATTCGCAGTGCTCGAAACAAAAGCAGAGTTGACGTCGGAATTGCACCGTACTGAAGTGTTACGAGTACTTGGAAGTTCGCCATTTTACGCCAATTGCGATAGCATGGTTTTAACTAGCTGCAGTGGAATCCATAACGACTCCAAAACAAGGGAACGAAGGAAAAACCTAATAAGTAGCTCGGTGCATGAGTGCATACATAGATAATCACCAACAATTTATAGAGGGGTTTGAAACGGAGCAGGCATCTTTACATATTGGCAACATATTGAGAAGTGACGATCCATGATTTTCAGTAGATATCTGGAGTGAAGTGAAAAACTATTTTGAATAATCTTTGCGCAACAGTTTACACCGAAATTTCCTAATATTAGGTATACCATAACCAGATTGGACTAGAACGATGGGGAGAGAATCGGACAGCCATAAAGAGAAACCATGAAGGAATAAATCAGTGAAAGTCCCACCAACTGGAACAACCAACTTCAGATCTTGACCTTATTCTTTTTCTACCATCTCCTCTAGAGCCAAAAAGAAGAAAACTTCTGACATTCCCTCTCTTGATAGCTTTTCCACCGAATGGCTGATGGCGGTATAAGCCCGTTCTGTAACCAGCAACGACTTCAATTAGAAAAGACAGAAATCCTTCGAAGAGGTCGAATTTATAGGTGTTTGCGATAAGATTGAAACATTCGGTGAAACTAACTGAACTGATCAACGTTTTCAGAATTAGATCACAGGACCATGGAAGTCAGGAGCCTGCCGGATCTCGGTCTGTGCCTGACTTGTAGAAGTATGCCGCCTTGTAGGAGCATCATGGTGGCTGTGGTTTAAACACAAATCGCGGGAAGAGTCTTCGATCCAATGTAGAGTTGCAATAAGTAAAAAAAAAACACACAAAACTGGGTGCTGCGACCCTAAGATGAGCAAAAGGTTTTAGATCGGCCTCGACTCATACCAAGGATGGAACTAGTGTCTCCAACACAGTTTGGTACTCAGGAAGGCGGCAAGCGATGGCAAGGCGGATCCTTGCTCCCATAAATGTATGGGCATCCTGTAAAATTAAGTCTCCACGACAAGTGTTCACGTTAAATAATTCCTCTCACAAAGCTAAATATTTGGATGCCATCCTGGGTAAAAAGAATTCTTTGAACTAAACATGTCAAGTTAAGAACCTTCATGGCAATGTAAATAAGTTTTCGGCAAGACATTGTCACAGAGGAAGATCCTCTGGATCTATCCGGCTATGTTTGACCAATTATATCCCTTCTGCTACTTTTACCGGAGGCTTTCCCTGACACGCTTGGCTCTGCTATAGACGTACTGACATTCTGCTCATGTACTGCACTCTCAAAGCCATCTTCCGTTTAAAATGAAGTGGTGTATGGTAAAACACGTATGGCAGCCGACCGCCTTCTGACTCTGATGTAGCTGCGAAAAAACGTAATCGATTTTCCGTATGCCCAGGAACGAATTAGCCAAAATTAGCGCCTGTCTTGAATGTAGTGGGGTCAAATGGCTCCAAAATGGATCTAGGATGCGGTGCTATTGTCTTTTTGGAGCATGACAATGTTAGATTTTCACATTAGCAAAACTTGTGCCTGTCTTCCAAGCAGATATATAAGCAATCCTGATGGCAATGAATTATAATGCGAAGATTAGGGAGAAAAGTGCATCAGTTCTTGTTCTTAAAGTGTTGCTAAATTCGGTCACTACTTCTATGCTAGTATGAGAATATAGGCAGAAAGCTGAATTCACTGAGTCACGGAAAAAAGGAGAGTTTCTAACGGCCCGAACCAACATTAAGACTGCCTGGGTCGTCAGTTAGTTGGGTTTCTTTTGACAGTTGAGTTTTATATCAACATAACTGCAGATGAAATCACTCTCCATATGCCGGCAAACCAAACGAATGCTTCACGAAAGGTTAACAACTTTTCAGCTGCCCCTCAGTAGGAATGTTCGTACATTCCTTACTAATGTCATGACGGGACACTACTCTTTTGCTTAACATCTACCTAGTCCTCCCATAAGTTCTGTTATAAAACGCTATAAAAAATTCAAAATTGTTTCATTTATTAGACAACAATATTGATTATTAAAAAAATTAGATTCACTCGAAATGACTGCCTTTTGCTTTAACACAAGCTTCCAAACGGTACGGTTTCCATGGAGATCGTGGACGCTGCTCTGGTTAATGCTGTTTTAAAGGTTTCCAAATTTCTGTGGGAAGTCTTGCGGGCTATGTTCTCTAATTCTGACCACAAACTATAATCTAGTGGATTCAGATCTGGACTCCCCGAGGGCCAATCTTATGCTGCTATAAAGCCAGGAATATTGACTCTGACCCAATCCTGCGTGGTTTTGCCTTTGTGCACTGGAACAGAATCCTGTTGGGAGATCCATCTGTATCCATTGAAAAGTACATATATTGATCAAACCCCTCACAACACCTTCTAGCACACCTTCTGAGTAAACCTTTTCACCAGTTTTTACGCCTTTTTCACAGAAATGGGGGGATGTGACACCATGGAGAGAGACCCCCCACTAAACCATTAGGGAAGCGGGATGATATCAACGTTGAACCCTTGGAGTGGCACCAATTTTGTCATTTTGCTTGTTGAAAACTTCTTCCACGGTAAAACTGTTCTCATCCGTAAACAGAATGTTTTCATGGTCGTTGTCCGCGTGCCACTGCAAAAGTCGCTTGCATCTTTCCAGCCTAATTTTTTTTAGTTGAGGAGTTAGAAGATGACCCGTGGACCTACGATAGGCTTTCATATGCAGATCATCCTGAATTAACTTAGACATGGTTCTGGTTGATATATCCAATTCCTTGGACATGATCTTCTGCATCCTAAGGGGATTTCTCAGAATTCGTGCACGCACTGCCTTTACTACCGCATTCGTACGGATGACGCACGGGCGACCACTTCTTGGCCTGTCCTCCACTCCAGACAATTCGTCGAAGCGAGCAATAGCCCGATAAACAAATATTCTCGATATTCCGAGTAATTTTAGCAACTCGAAAATTTGGCCAGCACTCTTTCCGTACTTATGCAACGCTATTACTGCGACTCGGTTCTCTTTAACGCCCCACTCCATGTTAATAGTTTGCAAGCTAAAACCAAACTGACTAGTATTCTACACTGATCAGTGCATGTATTCTGAAAAAAAAGTTATCGCTTCTATCCTCCCCGCAAGAAGTTTTGAACGATAAGCTCTGGAAATTGTGTAACAGAACTTATGCCAGGACTAGGTAAGTTTGCTAGGTATAAGTGACACAATATCTTACAACGCTGATATGAGAATGAAGAGGACTCTGGGAAATATTTATCTGCTTCCGGCTTACTCTCGCCGTAATTTGCGGGTACCAAAGGCTGACCAGATAGCGATGATAGTTTTTCCAATTATGTTTCAGCAGATGTCAAAATTTACAATGACACTGTCAAAAGCTGTCAAAATATTCAGTAAGGTTTGTCAGTTCATCGTGCATCGTTTCACGCTTGCTGAACGTTCGGAAATTATTAAAAAATATCGAAATTCCGGCATAGTTCTAAATATGCAACGTGAATTTCATCGTGAGGTCGGTCGTCATCATATCTTCAGTGTGCAGGCAATTCGTCACACCGTGCGGAAGTTTGAGCGTGAGTACACCCTTTTAGATCTTAAGCCACCAACCAGACAGAGATTGGTGCGAAATCAAGAAAACATAGCCAGACCAAGAAAAGTCGATTCGGTGCTGATCAGCTGAATTGGGTATTGCCAGAGAGTCAACCCTGCTTATTTTGCGGTTGGATTTCGGCCTGCATCCGTATAAAATTGTGCTAAAGCAAGAATTGAAGCCAAAAGACCATAGACAATGCCGTGAGTTCGCTAATTGGGCGCGGGAAATATTGGCCGGAGATTCGGGTTTTGGCCAAAAAATAATCTTCTCGGACGAGGCCCAATTTTTGACTCAGCGGCTATGTCAACAAGCAAAATTGCCATTGTTGGAGCGAACATAATCCACAAGTGTTCGGCAATGATTTAATGCATCCACAAAGATTGAGTGTTTGGTGCAGTTTATCGGGCCTTATTTCTTTCGAAATGAGGAAGGAGACACCGTTACCGTCAATGGTCTCAGGTATAGAGCAATGTTAACCGACTTTCTGTGGTCAGAGCTCGACAACATCGATATATTAGAGCTGTGGTTCCAATAAGACGGCGCTACATGCCATACAAGCGACACAGCGCTCGAAGCTTTGAAGGTGGTGGCCGCTGCGATCATGCGATTTGACTTCTCTGGGGATACGTCAAGTCCTTAGTCTACACTAACAAGCCAACTACTTTGGACGAGCTCGAGGCCAACGGACTAACCGTTGGAAGCGCTGCTAGCGAAGTCGAGGTAGCTATTTGAATTATGTGCTATTCCACACTGGCATGAACGTAGCTTCAAAATTAAGATAGAATCAATTTTATATCTCACACCGTTGTTGTTTTATTTAATTTTCTTTCCTATCGTTCTTATCTGGTCATCCTTTAGAAGCTGATGGGTCCTGGTTCTCGTATTGTATGAGCTATATCACTATCTTTCTATGAAAGATCGACCAATTTTATTAAAAGCAAATAATACAGTAGTGCAATGGACTAATTAAATAGCCGTGTGGCTTTTTTTTCTATCCGAACCGGATTAGCATTGACCGAGTCTAAAAAAAACGAGTAAAGCGCTTATAGAAGGTGGCTCCAATGCAAAATACGCCTTTCACAGTCAGGCTGTGACTTACACAATCAAATAAAAAGTGAAGCAAACTTGGCGCAGAGCTTTGAATAAGGACCTCAGGATACTGAGAATGATCTTTCGGCAGTCGTTAAACCTGTCCAATCACTTTTAAATTGTGAGGGTGGACGTTTTTTGACGGGCTTAATTGGGAACACTCCTGGGTTTATAACTTAATTACGGTTTGCTAAGAGATGGCGTAACTTGTATTATTCCATTGTCATTGTATGTCATTTCAGTATATGTCATTCATTTGAAGCGTAAACAACAATAATTTTTTTTCACTCAAATATGTCGAACTTTGTGCCTGGAAAAGTGTTTTTGCGGGGAGTTCTTCTTCATTACTTTAATATGAAGAAAACTGCTGCCGAAAGTCATCGTATTTTAGTGGAAGTTTATGGTGAACATGCGCTAGCTGAGCGAACGTGCCAAAAGTGGTTTGCACGACTTAAAAATGGTGATTTTGGCTTGGAAGACGATGAACGTCCTGGGCAGTCAAAAAAGTTTGAAGATGAAGAACTGGAAGCATTACTCTATGAAGATTGTTGCCAAACACAAGAAGAGCTCGCAGAATCTTTGGGTGTCACTCAAGCAGCCATTTTAAAACGTTTAAAAGCAGCTGGATATATTCAAAAGCAAGGAAATTGGGTTCCACATGAACTCAAGCCGAGAGACGTCGAAAGGCGGTTTTGCATGTCCGAAATGCTGCTGGAACGCCACAAAAGAAAGTCATTTTTGCATCGAATTGTTACTGGTGATGAAAAATGAATCCATTACGACAACCCCAAGCGCAAAAAATCATATGTGAAACCCGGCCAACTATCCAAATCAACGGCAAAGCCGAATATCCATGGCGCGAAGGTAATGCTCTGTATTTGGTGGGTTCAGATGGGTGTGCTGTAATATGAGCTGCTAAAACCGGGTGAAACCATCAATGGACAACGCTACCGAACACGATTAATCCGTTTGAAGAGAGCAGTGGCCGAAAAACGCCAGGAATATGCCACCAGACACGAGGCAATAATTTTCCATCATGACAACGCTCGGCCCCACGTTGCTATTCCGGTTAAAAACAATTTGGAAAACAGTGGATGGGAAGTCCCTTCTGACTACCATTTGTTCCGGTCGATGCAGAACGCCCTCACTAAAATACGGTTCACATCAGAGCAGAATATCAAAAATTGGCTTGATTCATTCTTGGCTGCCAAGCCGGCGCAGTTCTTTTGGGATTGGATCCACAAATTGCCAGAAAGATGGGAAAAAGTCATAGCTTCAGATGGGCAATACCTTGAATAATACTATGTACATGTTCTTCTTAAATAAACGTTCAAATTTTGAAAAAAAAAACCGCACGAATTAAGTTATATACCCAATAGTTTTAAAAACCATTAAGAATCCTTAATTGAGTAATCTCAAGCAACTACGGTCACCTCGGATTTCATATTTCTATGTACAGAAGTGTATAGGTAGACACATATACAATCTAACTTTGCGACATAGGGAAGTCATAAAAGATAATTTGTGAAAATTGATTAATTCACCGAAATAAAATGCCAAACTGCTGTTTATAAGTGTTAATTGGATTTCGAAAAAAATTTGGAAAAAAAAAAATCCCCTTAGATCGCCAAAATTAAAATCGTGCGCATGAATGCATTTTTGCCAAATCCCACTCTCAATCTGGACTACATCATGCTGTAGACTCCTAAAAACTCGTCAAAAGTTGACACAACACACGTCCAATAAGTTACCCCATTGCAATCATCTGACCAAAACAATTCTCAATTCCCTGCTAAAATTTTATTTTCAAAACAAATACTCGGAAGACGATTAGTTGTGGTTATAAACCTAAAACTTGTATACGAGTATAGACATACGACATCATATGTACATATGTACATGCATCTATAGCCACAGAGAGAGATGATAGCCTAGATGTCATGTACTGCTTGCCTCCAGAGAGTTGACCTAAAGTTTGACTCACAATTGATTAACATGTACCATCTAAGTAATAATGACAATGCCAGTAACATAGGCTAACGATGCGGACAGCTATGATTGGCCAAGCGCCAGTTTACCCAACACCTGTCTGCAAAGTGGAAAATCTATAAAAAGGCACTCTACCTGGGCGCCTCCATTCAGATACAATCTCGATACTGACACGGTGATAGGATGCACAAACTGGTAAGCAATTGGATACCCTTTGTCGTGGAACTACTGTACCATATAAAAAATGTCTCATTCTCGAATAGATTATTTTGACGGCGGCCTTAGTGGCATGTGGGGTAGCAGCTCCATTGGAAAATATTAAGGAAACTTTCCAAACAACAGATCTGTCTCGACCAAGCCCTATCAATCCGGATATTCCCAGTGATCCGAAACCAGAGGAAAAAGTGATTCTCATAACCGATGCACAAGGTAAACCACTAGAGTCAACGAAACCAGTTGCCAAACCATTAGAAGTTCCTGGTCCATATGAGCCAACGAGTGAGGTCTTGCCTCGTTCTAAGCGAAATGAAAAGGATTCTTCTTCTTCATCAAGTGAAGAGAACAGCAGCGAAGAGGACAATAAATCAACCAAAACAACACCAAAATCAAGCTCTCTACCAAGCTCTGTACCAAGCTCTACCGGATCAACTAGTCAAGATGTGCGATTAGATAGTACAACACCAATTGTTCCAACTCGCGCTAGAAAGCCATTTGCCCCATCAATTCATCAGCACAATGAGCACCTTTTCAAACCTTCCACTGAGGTTGGCTCTACTGCTTCGCCAACATCAACTTCTACAGACGCTACAACAGTCGCCTCTGATGACCACAATGCCAACAAACGTGACATTCCAGTGCCATTAACTCGCAAGCATGAGCAAGAAAGTGAAGAAACTAAGGCAAAAGCGGAACCCAGCAGCACAACGGAAGCCGCCAAAGTAGGCAAAGCCGACAAAGAGGAAGTAAAACAGGAAGCTACCAAGGATGAAGTGCAAACAGAAAAACCAACACACCCAGCAACATTACTCCATCCAATTCCAGTTTCGG
Organism: Volucella zonaria; assembly: GCA_963966105.1. Lineage (NCBI taxonomy): Eukaryota > Metazoa > Arthropoda > Insecta > Diptera > Syrphidae > Volucella > Volucella zonaria. The sequence continues at coordinate 115,210,172 of OZ014534.1, read as the reverse complement.
AACTCTTTGGAAAGTAAGTTTAACTTGGTAACCAATTGTTGCCACTCTGGAGCTGATCGTGATTTTCTCATTTTAGGAAACCGGCACACGAATGAAGCAACTGCGAGCTTTGGAGTCAGGACCAACGACAGACGTTTCATAATCACACTCTTGAATACTTAGTTCAGTTGCTATTTATTTAATTAATTTAAGTTACCCGCTGGAGGACTGGTCCGGATAGGCTAAGTGAAATGTGCTAAATAAAAAAAATTTCTATGAACTACGAGCTAATTGACGTTAAACTTTTCATCACAAGTAGTGAAAATGTGATGCTGATGGTTGCGTAACCATGTGATGGATACATTATCTCTGAAATACTTTAAGATCGGTATCTATTTCAGTCGAGTACAAGGTAGCAAATGTAATTTTGGGAGTTCAGTGGTTGCTACTGCATAATACTTTGTCATGTTGATCAGTGATCTGCGGTGACACTAATAATGGTTATGATGTGTGACCTCATATAAAAAATCCAATCCTTCGACTATTTTAGCTTCAACCAAGTTGCCAGAGATGTGGTTTGTATTACTCATCCATTCTACAGAAGTGATTTTTAACGGACTTGCAGTCGTCTGAGATGACTCTGTACCCAGGCATACCATAGATGAATGCTGAAGTGTTTTTTTTTTTTGTTTATAGCGCGCACTCACGGGATTTAGGTACCCTTAAAATGTTTGCACATAGCGCGGGCGAACGAAAATCAGGGAGGATAGAAATAGAGGTACCGGTGAACGTTGGTTTTAAATGTTTGAAGTTTATAATGACTAGGAAATAAAGAGCTAGGCAGGGGATTCCATGAGCGCATTGTACGGCTTAGGAACAAATCACGATATTTTAGAGTACGTCCGAAAGTTGGCTTGAGTTTGAAGGGGCGGAATGCTACTGGCGATTTCTATGGAGCACTGGTGGTGGAAATAGCGATAAAACAGAGTGAGACACGAGACATTAAGTCGGTGTTCGAGGGTGTCCATTATTGGAGTGATAGTAGTATCACCTATGAGTTTTATCGCAAGGTTTTAGATCCTATCTAGCAGGTGCAGAGATGTTTTTGTCGCATCCGACCAGATGTGGGCATTGAACTCCAATTTCGGGCGGATAAACGCCTTGTATATTGAGGCCAGGTCAGAGGGACGATGCAAGTGCCATCCATGGATAATGGCTGGGTGTTTAAATTTCGCTTTGACGACAGCAGACAACATTGATTTTTGTAAGCATTCAATTCCACTCTGTTGATAGTTCCCCAATTGGTTATGCTGCTAATATCAGATTTTAATGAGCTTAACATACGCTACCGTTCCCGTTCTACAGCCGAAGAGCAGAGACGTGAGTCCGGGGACGAATATGAAAAACAGAGAGTGCTGTAATTATCAAAGGAATATACGAGGGCGGGTCAATAAGTCCGTGACTTTTGGATTAAAACAGATTTTTTGATAAAAAAATAATTTTATTTTTCAACGTAGTCTCAGTTGAGCTCTATACACTTTGTCCAACGCTTCTCCAATTTTTTTATCCCTTCCAAAAAAAATGATTTGTCGAGGTCCTCAAAATGACGAGATGACTTCATCATTGGAGTCAAATCTTTTTCCACCAAGCCATTTCTTCAGGTTTGGGAACAAGAAGTAGTCGCTCGGAGCCAAATCTGGAGAATAGGGTGGATGAGGGAGCAATTCATAGCCCAATTCATGGATTTTTGCCATGGCAACTGCACATGTGTGCACCCTTGCATTGTCTTGGTGGAAAAGAACTTTTTTCTTGGCCAAATGAGGTCGTTTTTTTTTCAAATCGTCATTGAATCGGTCCAATAAGTTGGCATAATATTCCCCATTGATTGTTCTTCCCTTTTGAAGGTAGTCAATGTGGATTATCCCGCGTGCATCCCAAAAAACAGTCGCCATAACTTTATTGGCTGACAAACCCACCTTGGCCTTCTTTGGCGCCGATTCACCCTTAGAAACCCACTGTTTTGACTGTTGTTTGTTCTCTGGTGTGTTGTGATGGATCCATGTTTCGTCCACGGTTACAAAACGGGGCAAAAACTCCTCCATATTGCGATTAAACAACGCCAAACCTTCCTGTGAAGTTGTTACACGATTGCGTTTGTGGTCGACTGTGAGCAAACGCGGCACCCATCTTGCGGAAAGCTTTCTCATGCCCAAGTGATCATTCAAAATTGAAACCACTGAGCCATGCGAGATCCCTACGGCTTCCACAATCTCTCGCACTTTCAATCTTCGGTCGGCCAACACCATATCGTGAATTTTTTCGATTGTTTCGGGTGTAGAGACCTCAACTGGGCGTCCAGGAGGTTCGGCATCTTCAGTGCTTGTACGGCCACAACGAAATTCAGTAAACCACTTTTTTACCATTGAAATCGATGGTGCAGAGTCCCCATAGTATTTATCAAGCTTAGCCTTGGTCTCGGTAATGGTTTTTTTTCGCAAGAAATAATGCTTAATAAGCACACGAAATTCACTTTTTTCCATTTTCTCCTCAAATTAGTGAGTAGTCTGATAAAAATAGCTGTCAAACACAAACTAACTGACGCAGCAAGTTTAAATTTTGACAGGAGTCAACTGACAAATGCCTGTTGACAGGAGCAGTGTTGCTGTTTCAGTAAAGAGGTCAGAAATTCAAAAATGCACGGAATTATTGACCCGCCCTCGTATTGGATTAGAAGTGGCAGACAAGAGATCATTAATGAAAATTAAAAAGAGTGTCGGAGACAGAACGGAGTCCTGGGACACACCAGCATTTATATTGTGAATATTAGAATTGAAACCATCCAAGACAACTTGAATTGAACGTTCCGAAATTCCATTGAAGAAAAGAGTCATCGATCCCAAAAGCACGCATTTTCAACAAAAGAGCCTGATGCTAAACTCTGTCAAATGCCTTAGAAATATCAAGTGCAACTATCTTGCTTTCACCAGAATGATGTACGCTTTGGTTCCACTTTTCGGTGAGACATGCTATCAGATCACCAATGGACCTGTTACTACGAAAACTGTACTGCCGGTCATTAAGAAGTTTTCATGTTTCTAGATATTTCATGAGCTGGCGGTTTATCAGCGTTTTCATGACCTTGGAGAGAAGGGACGTAAGTGCAATGGGTCTATAGGAAGAGAAAGTGGAAGATTCGCCTTTCTTAGGGACGGGCTGGACAAATGCTGTTTTCCATCTGCTCGGAAAGGGTCCTAAAGAGTAGGATCGATGAAAAATCTTACGCAGTGGCTTTGCCAGCGAGGAAGAACACCTCTTCAGAAGGAGGGGAGATATACCATCTAGACCAGCGGATTTGTGAATGTTAAGATCTTTAAGAACTCTTGCTACTACACAAGTGCGAAAGTGGATTTGTCCCATTGAAGATTCGACGCACTCAAACGTAGGCGGAGACAAAGCACAAACTGGGAGTGTTGAACTGGCCGCAAAGTGTGCAGCAAACAGATTGGCCTTGTCCAAAGAGTTGACAGCTGGAATCTCATTATAAATGAGCGTTGGGATGAACGATGAGGCAGAATTTCTAATATTTTAGACGAACGACCAAACATTTTTGCTACCTTTGGGACATTGTAATATTTTTTGTCTCAGTTTTTGGTCGTTTTGGAATTTTACACGTTTAAGAAAGACGTTGCAGTTATTCCTGGCTCGTTTGAACATTTTTCGGTTTTCCTCTGTCGGGTTGGCCTTATAGGACCGAAAAAACATTGCTCTAACCCCGACAGCCTCTTTACAGCTCGAGTCGTACCATGCCCTTTCTCTTGGTTTGATACTCTTCTTCCGATGATGCTCCAAAGAGAATAACGTCTGTGATCATATGAGCAGTGGCGTCCACGTCGTTATGCAGGGAAGATAACAACCAGTTAAAATTTCTAAAGAAGCTGTTAAAACCGCTGCAGTTGGCTTTCTCGTATTGCCATACGGTTCTAACTGTGCGATCGGTATACGAGAAATTAGCTGATATGACACAGTGGTCCGACGAGCGTAGAAGGGAGAGCATATCGACGGTATACTTATCAGGGTGATAGGTTAAAAACAAGTCCAGGATGTTGGCGGTATGACTATCAACGTCTGGTATTCGTGTGGGCTCATTTACAAGCTGGGTTAACTTATTTTCTGCAGCGAAGATCTCAACACACCGTCCTTCGGGTGTTGTCTGTCCAGAATGTCGGAGCCACCCAGAATTGTGAATATTGAAATCGCCTTTAATAACGATTGCAGTATGAGGATACAGGGATACAATTCTTTGAATGGAGTCAGGCAGCGCATCAAACTCGAGAAAGGTCGAGTTGCTGTCCAGTTTGGGGCTTCTGTAAATAAAGCAGTAGTGGATAATTTGCTTACGGAGATGGAATTTTAACCACATGAAATTGAATTCCGGATTGGAACAGTTACTACATTGTGGTGGAATTTGGTAAGCTACATCACTACGAACGTAAATAGCGAGACCGCGGTGAGAGAAGAATAATGGCACTAGTTCGTAGCCAGGTAGCTTCAGATCAGAGTAATCTGAGAGTTGTGGACGGGGATCTACCTCTGTTTCACTAAGTGCCAAAACAGCTGGTCTATATTTACCGACTGTCCACGTCTGCGATTACTTTTTAGCCCGTGTAAATTGGCAATATCCACTCTGACTTCCCGAGTCATTATAAAGAAAGACTAACACAAAAAACACAAACACCGACGTTGCTAAGCGCAGATGTGAAGTACAAATTCAGAGTTGGTTTACCGAATCAAATTCTTGTAGGTGTTATGCCCTTACAACAATAGGAACCAGCACACCAACAAAATTCAAACCCACAGCCCGCTATCCATCGGTTGTTACATACACTCAGTCACTGCACGCGCTGTATGACAATGTAATACAGCAACGGCAGTGACCGAGTGCAAGCAACAGTTTGACCAGTGGCAGGAAGGATGTAATGCCCGCACTGTGGATGTGGATTTCGGTTTCACTGCACTCGCGCGTTGTTGTTTGTTTTTTTTTTTGCCCGCACAGTGAACATTGGTTTTTTTTGTACCACGCGAATAGCGAATTTCGCAGTGCACTTGTCGATGGTCAGGTCGGCTTAATAATCTAAGCAGCCTTTGATTTGGGATTGCTGGATTTTTGAATCTTGGTTGGGTTAAGTTAAAAAACAGTACAAGAAGATTTAATGGTACATTAAATTCTTGTCTTCTTAACAGCATACAACATGTGTATGACTAATATTAAATCCGCTCATCTAGCCGTAAATGTTTTCGATTTCGATCAGTATCGAATTCAATAACCGCCGAAATGACACTATAACCAGTTTTCAACTTAATTCTGTTTATTTTCCAGCTGGGCATCAATATCTCATTTCCAACTCCAATATCAATGAATGCACCAAAATCTACAATGTTTCTCACTTCTCCATTCACAATCTCCCCAATGAACAGATCGTCAAAGCGCTTTGTACTTTTCTCGAAAAATTTTCTATCAGAGTTTGGTCTGCAACAGCTCTCATGCAGGGCCTTTAGTATTAATTCCATCCTTTCGTTAGGAGTACTGAAACGTGAGGCTAGCGGTTCTACTTATAGATGTGCTTGTAGCAAATTCTGTCCTTGCTGAAGAAAAACGTGATATCTACAAACGATATCCGCATCTTTTCGGATAGTCAGGCCGCTATCAAGTCCCAGGACTCAGTCTCATTAAATTCTAAAACCGCCCTTGAATGACGATCATGTCTTATGGAGATGGCAGATTAGTTCAGCCTTCACCTTTGCTGGATGCCGGGCCACAGAGGCATTCTAGGGAACTGTAGAGCCGGGGAACTAGTCAAAATTGGAAGCACTCCACCTATTACAATACCGGAAAAGGGTGGCATAGGTATACCAATTGCTACGTGCAAATTAATATTAAAGCTGGATGCCAATAAAAGAACAGGCCTTAGGTGGACTGTTGGACCAACATGTCTAGCGACTAAACAGGTCTGGTCAAAGCTAGATCCGAATCGCTCTAAGAGTCTGATCCTTCTAAATAGGAAACATCTCAGCGCCGTCATAAGTGTCATCACTGCCTCACAGGCAAGTACACAAGAAGGCTTAGCCCTTTTACAAACGATTTCTGTGGAATCAGCATGGACGAGGAGGAAGAGGAGACAATCTTCCACCTACTCTGTACATGTCCAGATCTCTTCACTTAAGAGCTTTCTTCTACAATGACCTAAACGATCTAAAAAAATATAGACGTAAACAGTCTCTTACGCTTCATTGTAAGCTCAAACTGGTTCCATTAGTAAGAGGATCATAGATCCACGTGGCATCACAATGGGCCAATAGGCTTAAGCGGGTTGTCGTTCCAACAGCCACTCTTGCCTACGTACCTACCTACCTACCTTATCGAGCATCCTTTTCAATGTAGTCCAACAATTATTTGTATCATTCTGCTTATGTGCACATATCATTCCAGTTTCTAAAACATCAGCCGTTTTAGAAATTAGTGCTAATTTACAGGCATTTCGAAATCCGGCATTTACCTAAAATTCGTACCCTCCTCATAGGTGGCTTCAGATTGCTAAATTGACTGAAGTCGTGAGATCATATAAATAGTTCTTTTTTTTTAGAGGTTTGGTTTTTAAATTGGCAACACTGTTTCTACAGATTGTCAATTTGACAGTTGGAAGCTGATATGTACTAAGTACGATTTGCCATTTTACTATGAATAGACTAATGCCAGAATAACGCTTGCAAATTGTGTAAACTTATTTTGAAAGCCATGGTTCGGTTCGCCAAACTTATCGTGCGCTACGTCCATTTTACGATCGACATAATCGTCCATCTGAGCAAGTTATTCGGAATACGATGAATCGTTTTCGCACCACGATAATAGTGGATAATATGCATCCTCAAAAACGACAAACAGTGCGAATAGAAGAAGTTATTGCCGTTGTGGAGCGCATTGTTGAGGAGAATCCGAATGAGTTGATTCGCTATCGTACACAGCAATTGGAGATATATCCATCCGCTTAAAGCTTATAAGATTCAGCTTGTGCAAGAACGGAAACCGCGTGACCATTATACGCGCCGTAGGTTTGAATGTTGTGCCGTCCAGAATGTTACAGTCAATGGAGAGCGCTATAGAAACATGATTTTAACTTCTTCGTTCCTCAGTGACGTGACAGAGCTTTGGTTTCAACAAGATGGCGAAACATGCCACACGGCGCGCGACATCATCAATTTATTGCGGGAAACATTAGCTGAGCACATAATTTCGCGTAATGGACCTGTGAACAGGCCTCCACGATCCTGTGATCTCACACCTTTAGATTACTTTCTTTGAGGGTATGGACGATGCTCGATAAAGTTGTCGAAAATTGGACTTCACGATTGCCCTTCATTCGAGCTAGACGTGGTGCGCATATATCATATTTAAACACTAATGAATATTTAAACACGGTGAATTTTGATTCATTGGAACGACAGGAAATGTCGACAGATAGAAGAAACATAAATATTCTAAACAGGAGGGTTGGTGTTAAAACGAATATATGTAGTAGAATATATATAATAGAATATATGCCCAGTCGACGGAACTTGAAGAAAAAGACGGTTTGCCACGTCCCTGCGTTCTTTAAGGGAATTCAAGTTAAGATAAAAGTATTATTCCAGGATAGACCCCGAAACAACGTTGAATGATCTCAATTTTGAACACTTAAACTTCCTGAAAGAGGGATCACGCTTGACATACTCAATCAGGGAGTGAGCAAAGGTGATACAAAGGCTTGACAATTCTTTGGGCCACGTTTTGGTGAATCCATATACGGACGGAAACTAAGCTGTCTATCATATAAAATCCAATAATTAGGTTGTCTGTGTGAAATTTAAGTTGGGAGAAAACTTGTTGAACTTAAAAGAAAGTTCGGTTGCGTCATACGGATTTGCTGTACTTTTGAAAATGGAGGATAATTTCGCCATATTATGCTCTTTTATTTTCGGAAAGGAACAAACGCTGCACAAATACATAGGAAAATTTGCACCGTTCGCTGGGATAACTATGTCAACGCCTGGACTGCTCGTGAGTGGTTCCGGTGTTTTCGTGATGGTGATTTCATATACTCTGACTTTCCCTGATCTGTACGGCCGGTTTGAGATTGATGCGGGTCCAGCTAGAGCTTTAATTGAAAATAATGCACTCTACACAAATAGGCATATAGCAGAAATATTGAACATATCGAAATCAAGCGTAGGAAATCACTTGCGCAAACTGCAATACGCAAATCGCTACGATATTTGGCTGCCGCACACTTCGATTCCCTGCAGAAACGAAAGTGGATTCCTTACAACAAAGTGAAATGGAAAAGATCATGAAGAAAAAGAGGTGTGACACCTTTAGCCCTTCTAAAAGCTGGTCCTCACCGTAAGAAAGTTATGCTCGGTATTTAGTGGAATTGGAAGGGAATTGTGTGTTATGAGCTCTTTTCACGTAACCAAACAATCGATTCCGATAGGTACTGTTCCCAATTGGATAAATTGTAGGATGCGAAAAACGCCAGAAACTAGTTAATCATAGGGACGTGGTGTTCTATCCAAACAACGCTAGACCGCATGTCTCGTTTTACTTCACCCGCCGTATTCACCTGATCATGCACCTTCCGATTGCCTCGGCCCCTACAGAACTCACCTAAAGGAAAACATTTCGCTTCGCTAGAAGCTTGTAAAATCCACTTGGAACTATTCTTCCCCCAAAAAAATCAAACGTTCTACGAAAGTTGCATTAAAAAAAAAAAAGCAGAGCTAACTTATTAGCCAACTAAATTAATTTTCGAACGCAATAAATTTTTGAAATGTATACCAATGCTGGCTCAGTTTACTTTTATACCAAATAAAATGTCAAATGTGACATTTGAATTTTGTGTTCATAAATTGACTGACGTAGCCAAATTTCTTTAGAAATTTCGTGTTTAAGAATTCATAGCATAAAATGAGTAGAGTTTTACTATATTTTGCGTGTTTTACGCTTCTCAATGTTGTAAGATTATGAACTAGAAAATGTCTTTCTCCTTTAGTCATTAACATTTCTACTTCTAGGTTCTCGTCAATGCTGAATTTTCAGCACAAGATTGCCGGGAACTCGGTTACATCAAGGGCCAACTTTTGTGCTCATCCTGTGATAAACTAGATGATTTCGATTTGGAGAGTTTAAAGTGAGTCCCAATTAGTCTTATCCAATCAAGTCTACTTATACATTTATTTAGACCACACTGTTTGGAATGTTGTCAAGGGGACAGTGCTGCATCAACAGAAAAACGCTATCCCAAAGCTATTCTAGAAGTATGCACATGTAAATTCCGTGCTTATCCACAAATTCAGGCATTCATCAAGAGCGAACGTCCGTCGAAGTTCCCAAATTTACAAATAAAATTCGTCCGAGGACTAGATCCAATTGTAAAACTCTTAGATCGTGATGGGAATGTGAAAGAAACTCTTTCGATTACAAAATGGAACACAGACACTGTGCAGGAGTTCTTTGAAACACATCTCGAGAAAGTCGGCAGCAGTGGTAAGGATGATTATCTTAAGACAAATCGTGTATAAATAGAAAAATAAATTCAAATCTAAGAGATTATAAACGTAAAGAAGTTAAGTCGTTTTGTTGCAAGCATGTAGGACAATGTGTTTGAGAGTTCGATTGCATAATGATTTATGATCCACGCATCAGAGTGGTAAACAATTTGAAGAAACAGCTATTCATAGTCTGATTTGGTCGGTTCTGGTGGATTATTTTGTGACGATATATATTTTTTGAGAGCTCACGAACAGATACATGACGAAAGATGGGTGTATAGCCGACAGAAAATATGTGGAAGTTGATGACTCCCCGGTATTTGGCATGCTTGTTTTTACTTTACAGGCCTAACAACGTATCTCGAGAATAGACTTACATATCAGACACGAAAGCTAGTTTTCGCAATTCAAACACATTTTAGCTGGCGTGCCGCAAGGTAGTGTTCTCTGTCCGCTGTCCCATGATATATTGCAAAATGAGGGATCCTTTTTTTTTTTGCTTATGACACTGCAATACTAGCTGTTGAGATAACGATCGATGAAATAACAGTTCATTAAGTCTACAAAGGGCTCTTAATGATGTAAGTGAATGGACAAACGGCTGGCCAGCTATCTGCTCAAGTAAACTCTATCAGAACAACGAGCAGGTTACTCGCCCTCTTAAATCTCGGAATGATACTCGGCGCAAAGTTAAAGCCGAAGTCGAACGTAAAAAAGAAACGTAAAGCACTTGAAAACAATTATAATGAAATGCACTGGTTACTCGAAAAATATTACGAGTACCTCGGAATTGTTACTTTGCGAGAAAGCACAACATTCGACAAAGTGGACATAACAATACAGTCCTACAAACATCAAAGGACCAAACCTTTCGACCGGGTGCGATTAAATTTAACCGCATTTAAATAGCATAACATGCAGGAACTTTCATTAGAAAGGCACCTGGCAAACATGTTTATTTCATTATAGAAAAATTGCTTGACCAGCCGAAAGCCAGTTGCAGTAAGAAACATATTGATTTCGGACTGAGGTGTTTTAAGTGAGTAAGAATCTAACACTACTATGAGCTTGTGATCAGCGTCTATAGAGTCTTTTGATCTTTTCTCGACGGAAAAAAAAATTCACCAGACCTAGTTTCTTCGTTGTCTTAATTGCATGGTTTTAAAATTGACAAGCCATCTCCATTTCCTTCAGGTAGCTGCCGGATTTTATTTGAAGACCATATTTTGTAATTGTTGGCCAATGGAGCCTTACTCTCTACACTTTGTGCAGGCCACATTCATAGTAGGAAAGATAATGCATCTCATACGTATCTACGTATTAAAAAAGGATACGTATTTGTAATATTTTCACTGCTCTGGTGCCAAACTTATATGAGTAACATGAAACGACGAATAGGGTATCATTTTCTCAAGACAGTATTCGACAGTGAAACTGGACATCAGTGCAATGTCATAATGTTAAAAATGTTGTTAAAACGGTCTTAATCGGTGTTTGCTGTGTCTACTGGCATGGCACAATAGGAAACATCTAAAATTTCGCAGTTGCATACGTCTCATACTTCATCTGATGATGACCCGTAAGGTGCTTTGCTGAGATGTCTATCCATTTCAACATTTTTCTTTAAAAACAATGTTTCTTCGCTTTTCATTTTGTATTATTTATTCTCAACTATACTATATTTTGTGATGATTGTAAATAATGATCAAGGAAAAAGATATTCTAGTATCTATATCTTAATAAATGTAAGCTTATTAAACGAAACAAATATCTATCTATCTATCTATTTCAATCTTTTGTTAGGAACTCCGAGTTACTGGCGATTTCTATGGAGCACTGTTGGTTGTTTTATCGCTAACAAAGTGAGACAGGAGACATTACGTCGGTGATCGAGTGATTTTAGCATCACCTATGAGTCTTATCGCGCGGTTTTGAATTCCATTTGGCAGCTGCAGAGATGTTTTAGGAGCACCTGACCAGATGTGGGCATTGTACTCCAATTTCGAGCGGACGAATGCCTATATATTGAGGCCAGGTCAAAGGGGGTTAAACAATTTCTGACATTCTTGAAGAAATCTAGAAAACTCGCCGTACTCGGCACTCGACGATGTCAAATATGTGGTCATTCCAACGTAGGTTGTCATTGACACATACATATAGCGGGAGTGGAAAGTTTTTCGGTTTCAACGATGCGTGCGCCATTCATAGATCGATCACACTGGGTATCGAAACTCATCACAATTAAAGGAAGAGTTATTAAAAGCGTTTCAGGCATATGGATGCGAAACTACAAATATCAACGAGCAAACCCACATACTGGCCTACCGACCTAAACAAGATTCCTGATCTGATTGATTTCTTTATCATGTAAACGTTACGTTACGTACAAATAGAGGATAATTTAGAGCTAAACTCGGATCAATCGCCTATTGTCCTAACTCTAAGTGAACACATTATTACAAAGCCAAATAATCCATAGCTGACTAGCAAATGGACTGATTGGGAGAGTTTCAGAATTATGCTTGAATTAGCAGTCCCACTACAATCCGAAGAACAGCTAGACTGCGAAGTGGAAAAGCTGAACAATGACACCCAGTGTTCAGCGTGGCAAAATACACCTGAATTTAGTAGAAACTGGAAGGTAATAATTATCCCAAAGAAATACTAGAACTTATTTCTGAAAAAAGAAAAGGGAGAAAAAAATGGCATCAAACCAGGACCCCACAAGCCAAAACTAAGCTTAATAATATAACGTCTCAGTTAAGAAATGAAATTAAACAACTTAAGAATGATACTATAAGTGAATTTCTCCGTAAGCTCAGAAATGACTCCAGTACTGAATACTCATTCTGGAAGTCGACCAAAAGTCTGAAGAGGCCTATCATGCAAACATCCACAGTTAAAAACATGGATGGAAGCTGGCCTAGAAATAATGAACAAAAAGCAGCCAGATTTACTGAACATCTTCAAGAGACTTTTCAACCTAATACAGTGGATGACAACGTTTTATTACCTAATATTATTGAACAAGAAGTTATGGAAATAGCATTCGTCACTCTAACTAAAGTCAAAAAAAAAAATTTTAAACATGAACCCGGAAAAAGCTCCTGGTTTTGACCTGATCATTGGCCAAATACTTAAAGAACTGCCAAGGAAAGCATTGGTTGAAATAACTAATCTGGATAGTGCATTCTTTAGATTACAATATGTACTATTATAATGGAAAGTGGCTGTAGTTATTATGATACCCAAACCTGAAAAGCCATCAGATGAAGCCACATCATATCGACCAATTTCATTGCTGCCGATTATATCCAAGTTGTTTGGAAAACTTCTATTGAAAAGAATAAAACCAATCATAGAAGAGAAACATCTTATTCATCAATTTGGCTTCCGGAACCAACACTCTACGATTGATCAGGTTCATAGAATCACAAATATCATTGAAAAATTATTAGAAGAAAAGAAAGTATGCTTAGCAATTTTCCTTGATGTAGCACAAGCTTTCGATAAAGTTTGGTATGAGGGACTGAACCATAAACTCGAAATGTTCTTTCCTGTGCAATACTCGAAAATTCTGGAATCATACATATCAGAGCGTTACTACAGAGTCAAACAAGAGGACGCTTATTCTGAACTGAAGAAAATCCAGACGGGCGTGCCTCAAGGTAGCGTATTGGGGCCAGTTCTCTTTCTCCTATACGCTAGTAACCTACCGACATTGAATGAAACTATTGCTGTTACATTTGCTGATGATATTGCAATTTTGGATATTGGTTTCAACGATGCAAGTGCCATTCATGGATAATGGCTGGGTATTTAAATTTCGCTTTGACGACAGCAGACAGCATTGTGTTTTGTAAGCATTCAATTCCACTCTGTTGATAGTTCCCCAATTGGTTATGCTGCTAATATCGGAATTTATGAGCTTAACATACGCTGCCATTCCCGTTCTACAGCCGAAGAGCAGGGACATGAGTTCGGATACGAATATGAAAAGCAGAGAGTACTGTTGTCAGCAAAGGAATATATTGGATTAGAAGTGGCAGAAAAGAGATCATTAATGAAAATTAAAAAGAGTGTCGGAGACAGAACGGAGCCCTGGGGCACACCAACATTTATTTCGTGAACATCAGAATTGAAACCATCCAAGACAACTTGAATTGAACGTTCCGAAAGGTAGTTTCTAATCCATTGAAGAAGAGAGTCGTCGATCCCAAGTGCACACATTTTCGACAAAAGAGCCTGATGGCAAACTCAAGTACAACTATCTTGCTTTCGCCAGATTGGTGTAGACTTTGGTTCCACTTTTCGGTGAGACATGACATCAAATCACCAGTGGACCTGTTGTAACGAAAACCGTACTGCCGGTTATTGAGAAGTTTTTATGTTTCGAGATATTTCATTAGATGACGGATTATCAGCGTTTCCATGGCCTTAGAAAGAAGGGACGTAAGTGCAATGGATCTATAGGAGTAGAGAGAAGAGACTCGCCTTTTTTTAGGCACGGGCTGGACAAATGCTGTTTTCCATCTGCTCGGAAAGAGTCCTACTGATGAAAAAGCTTACGCAGTGGTTCTGCCAACGAGGAAGAGCACCTCTTCAGAAGAAGGGGAGATATGCCATCTGGACCTGTGGATTTATGGATATTCGGTGGATTCGTCCCATTGAAGATTCGACGCACTCAGGTGTAGGCGGAAATAAAGCACAATCTGGAAGTGTTGAACTGGCCGCAAAGAGCTGACAGCTGGAATGTCATTGTAAATGAGCGTTGGGATGGAGGATGAGGCAGAATTCTAATTTTTTGATGAACGACCAAAAATTTTTATTACCTTTGGGACATCGTAGTATTTTTTGCCTCAGTTTTTGGTCGTAAAGAAATTTCACACGCTTGAGAAAGACGTTGCAGCCATTCCTGGCTCGTTGGAACTTTTTTCGGTTTTCCTCTGTCGGGTTGGTCTTATAGGACCGAAAAACATTTCTCTAACCCTGACAGCCTCTTTACAGCTCGAGCCACACCATGCCTTTTCTTTCGGTCTGATACTCTTAATCCGATAGGGGATAAAGGATCTTATTCCAAGGAGAATAGTGTCGGTGATCATTCAGCAGCGGCATCCACATCCACATTCCATTATCGAGGAAACATAATGACCAGTTAAAGTTCCTAAAGAAGGTGTTAAGTCCGCTCCAATTGGCTTTCTCGTATTACCATACGGTTCTTTTAGGAACTTTTTCTCGAACTATGTGGTCAGTATACGAGAAATTAGCTGATATGACACAATGGTCCGACGAGCCTAGAGGGGAGAGCATATCGACGGTGTACTTATCAGGTTAAAAACAAGTCCAGGGTGTTGGCGGTATGACTATCAACGTCTGGTATCCGCGTGGGCTCATTTACAAGCTGCGTTAAGTTGTTCAACACACCGTGGTATTGTTAATGCACCCTGGTACATCCATAATAACAACTTGACAACTCGTCAAAAAGTATACTCAAAGCCAAGAGCGAAGACTTGAACAATATGTCAACATTGAGGATCTCCAGCTTCTTGGTAATGATGGTCTAACTAGAAGCCAAACAAATAGTTTATTAGTGTTCAGTTACTAGACATCATTGTTCCCCATTTAGTAAAATTTAATGAGCTTAGCTTGGCCGTTCCCGTCCTACATCCGAAGAGCAGGTACGTGAGTCCGGGAACGAATATGAAACGCATAGTCAGCAACGGAATATATTAAATTAGTATTGTAGTAGCAGACAAGAGATCATTAATGAAGATGAGCAGGGATACCTACTTACCGGGAATAGCAAAATTCGTAGTACTTGAACTTAACTTTTACTTAAGGAAGAAATCCTATACAATACCATTCCATTGGCTGTCGAGCATAAAGAGGAAACGACGGATTTATCGGAATCCGAAGTTAGCAAAGCAATAAAAATAACGAACTAGCTGATGGGGATTTCAGGGATGCAGGTCGAAATATGAAATTGTATATAGTTTACGGATAATGCTCGAAAACATCGAACAACTTTTGATGAAGCCAAGAAGAAGGATCTGCATATTATTGTCTTATCGACATGGGAAAGGCGCTCGAAAAACTTCCCAAAGATTTCGAATTTCGATGTCGGTGTTAAAGTTTGTGTACACCAAGGCACTGTACAGAGTCCGTTGCTTTTCAGTGGACAAAATTTTCAATTTAAACAGCACATCAACAGGTCCGTTACGGCTTCTCTTCTTTTCGCTGATGATATCTACTGTATTGCAACCAACGACGTGATAACTCTTCAAGCAACTCTTAATAATTGAAGAAAGGCACTAGAAGAATTACGAATCAGTCGTACTAAACTCAATAAATAAATCAAATCGTAAAAGCCTACCCAGTAGGCAGGATTGAAATATAAAAAAAGAACACATACAAAAGCCTAATACTCTCATTAGAAGATTCAAAAACAAAAATTCCAAGTCAAAATAAAAAAAAATTGCAAAATGATTCTCATTAAAAAATTACACAAAAAGATTCGGAAATTTTTCGAAAATCACTACAGATATATCCTTGTGATATCCGTTATTTTGGCAATATTCATTGGATACTTGCATATCGAGCTGGAGAACAATAGCGATGAGTTAGAAACATCAAAGGAATCTCTGAAAATCTTCGGTGAAATGGAGGGTCTGCTTATTCTACCCTTGGTCTTAATAGTTACATTTTTAATGCTTATATTCCTTATTGCTGTCAATGTTGATTCAATGAGATTCTGCGATGAGTTATCTCGTCTTGAAGTCAGAAAACTTTACGCTGATTTCCTTTTCATTCAGCTAATTACCAGAATCGAACAAATCGAAAAGAAGCACTTACACAACAAGGACATTATTCCACTTGAGGACTGGATTCAAGCTCATGAAGATCTGAAGAAGATAATTAATAAATTTCGGAAAGATACAAAGAAGTTACTGAAGATGTTGGAATCAGAAGTATTTGCACCACCGGAAGTCGTTTTCGCTGATGAAGAAATTCAAAATTCTCGGTTTGCTAATTTGACGATTGAAGACACTTTTATCAACGAGCTGGCTGCGTCATGAGCCTTTTGAATGTGAAAAGTTAGAGCATGAAAAAAGAATAAATAGCTAAATGACTTTTTTTTTATAAAATTATTATTGCTGTTGGCCCAACACCTGACATCTACATAATTAGGAATAGTCATCTTGTTTAAGTGCGGACAATTAAAATACTTCCGCTCTGTTGTTAATCACATAAGAAATTGCGATGAGGATCTTTCACCTACAGCTACTGTGGAGTGGCATGAAAGGCCAGAAAACTCTGCCTTACTTTGCGACTGCCTTACTTTGCGACTGCCTAAACTTATTTGTTTGCTTTAGACGACAGTCATTTTTCCAGTTTCAACATACGCATCGCAGTTTTAGACGAAATAACATGGAGAAGTAATAAGGAGGAACTGAAAATGTTACGAATGTCAGCGGGTTTGACGAAACCCGATCTAATAAGAAGTAAGCTCGTTCGCGGATGTCTCTATATTAAAAAAAGCAATAAACTGAGGCAATCCAAAATAGATAGGCCCCACAAGCAGTGCATTGGCAATGCCAGACACGTGGAAGAAATATGTACGGAACTTCACAAATTTTTCAATAGTTTATGCTAGATATCGAACCGGATGGAACCACCTTAGTTATATATTTTGATGGCGCATTATTCAATATATTCTTGGCGTTTCCATTTAAGAAGGATGAAATTCTACGAAAATGGAATAATTTTCTTCTCACGTACAAAAGAATAAAGCAAAGAAACTCCCAATCTGGTCGAGACGCTTGTTAATATTTTGATCTGTTTCACGAAATGTATCGAACGAAGCATTTCATCAATCCGCCGAGAAATAGTTTAACGTCAACTTTGGAGGAATCCACATCCGGTGAGTGTGAAATCGAAGAAAATTTAGAGGGAATCGCATCGTTATCGTCTCAGCCGCAACTAGTGAGGCCTAAACGTTTCAAGTCGGCAAAAAATGAATTGTTGGAGGAAACTGAAGAAGAAAAAAAACGCCATCGAAATCAGATGGAAATAGAGGCACAACGGATAGAAGTAATGCGAGGTATAAAAGAAGTATTGGATAAGATGTTGTAAGGAAGAGCAACTCAAACAAGACGACTGAATTAATTTTTGTTTTTAATGTTCCGTTTTGTTGTTGTTTTTTTAATACTGAAACTGAGTTTGTTTATTTTTTTCTATTTAATACACTTTATTTGTTATGCTGATATAAGCATCATAATCGAGTTCCACTTGAATGTCCCTCTTCTCCCGATGTGATTCGTTGAACTAGTGGACTTCTCTCCTCGACTGATAATTGTTCATCATACTCGGCGCAAACACTTTGACTAGGTACGTGTAATGTGATTATGTAGGGCCACACAAGGCATAACAAAATGGTTTGCGTCTTTTAAATTACGAATATCTAGGTATTTTAGAACTCTAAATCTCTTTTTTAGTATTCCAAACGCTTGTTCAATGCACACTCTTGTTGAGCTGAGGCAAATATTGTATCGTACCTCCAGTCAGCAGGTGGGAGATGGCCATTGTCTCGGAATGGAATCATCATATGCATTGACAACGGATAAGCCGAATCTCCCAAAAGATGTGCTCCTTGTGGAATCGAAATTGATCCGTTTCTTAGGCGGTTATACATCCGTGAATATGCAATTAGCGTCGCACACTGCCTAGATGCAATAAAATGAAGAAACTTAAAAGGGTTTTAATTTATTTTTCTTTGCTCACCTGAAGTATCATGGAATGAGTACCATGTCTATTATAGTAGTTCTCTTTATCTGACCGCGGGGCAGGTATAGGAATATGAGTCACATCGGTACAACCAATACCATGAGGAAATGGGCACCTCCTTAGTGTATGGAACATATTCATTTTCCGGGTAAGCTCTTCATTAGTAGTTGGCCATTTTATAAAAAGGTTTTGATGGCGGCTTATGAATTTTGTGGTTTTTAAAAGAATTTTGTACGAAACACCTCGACCTATACAAAACCGATCGGACAAATCTCTGTAACAACAACCATTGGCCAGTTTCCATATCGTTATCAGTAAAGCATGGTTCAAACTGATTGCAGGTCGTCAGGTTTCAGCGCTTTCCCAAAAAGGCTCGAGTTTAAAACCAAGTTGCTGCCAACCAAAGAAACTAAAACAGTGCGTCTAATAATATGGGCGCTCCATTCCCCATATTTTAGAGTACACCATTTTCCTTGCTGTTTTATTTTTACCTCTTTTGTTATTCCTTCTTTGACAACTATTAAGAAGTGTATTTAAAATTAAGACGGAACTTGATTGAACCTCCATGCTGTTTCAAAACATTAAAACGAAGAAAATAAGATTGCGCAGTGTTCTGTTCGTAAACTTCTTAAGTTTGCAAAGCAATCATATAGTTTTGATGTTTTAACTGCTTTTTTGCACATGCTTTGCAAATCTTGCGTTTACGAATTCACTCAATGTTACGAGTACTCCCAACATTAGCTTTACCGATCAGCAGTTGTTGTAGTTCTCGTGTCGGCTCTGCCTTTATTTACGTTCAACAGGGAAACCCGAATATTCTCGTTCACATATCACAGATTTTGATGTATCCTGTTCATGAGCAACAGCTGAAAGGATGTTAATACGCGGGATTTTATCAATATCATGATTGAAACTAATCGTTTCGCCTCTGTGATATCTAGACGTCGGTAATTATCTGTTCGTGGCTCTTAATCCCTTGTGTTCAGATAGTAAAGTTTATTGCTTGGGCGTTGATTACGACAACGATGTTGGCACTAACGGTGTGAGTCTGTTGGAATTTAGGTTTTTAACTGCTTTTATATATTGAAGACATCTCAAATTATTCGCTTCCTTGAGCTTACTAACTAACTTATCGGGATCATGCAGAGAAGAAGAATGTCTGCCAGATACACATCCCATTCGATCAAGTTGTCTAGCGCAAGCTATTATGCGTAAGGGACCAAACACGAGGGTTGTCTGAAAAGTAAAGGTAGCGGCACTCGTCAATAAAAGCTAGTGAATGCTAGTTGTGCATCTTTTGACATTTACTTACCGAAGTTTCGGTCATTTTGGGAGCGCAGTTTTTAGTTGACAGTCGTTTGAGTGAGTCGATGTGAGTGTTTTTTCTGAAAATGGAAAAAATTGAGTATCGCGCTGTTATTAAATTCTTGTTTTTGAAAGGCAATACGCCCACGTATCAAAAATGAGTTGGACTCTGTATATGTGAACTCTGCACCATCATTTACCACGGTGAAATTTTGGGCAGCTGAATTTAAACGTGACCGTAAGAGCTTGGGAGATGATAAACGTTCGGGACGTCCAAAACCTGCAACCACTGACGATAACTTTGCTAAAGTTCACCAAATGGTGTTAGACGACCGCCGAATTAAAGTGAGAGAGATAGTAGAGGTTACGAAAATGTCCAAAGAATGGCATGGAAAGCTGTCCGCGCCTTTGCTTACGTTAGACCAAAAATGTGTTCGAATGAACATTTCCAACGCTCTGTTGGCGCAGTTTAGGCGCAATAAATCCGAGTTTTGGCGCCGATTAATTACTGTAGATGAAACTTGGATATGCCATTATACGCCCGAATTCAGTCAAAACAGTGGACTGCAAAGGGCGAGCCGGCTCCAAAAAAGGGAAAGTGATGGCGACTGTTTTTTGGGATAGTAAAGGAGTTATCTTAATCGATTATCTTCAAAAAGGAAAAACTATTACAGGAGCTTACTATGCATCATTACTTGCCAAGCTGAAGGCAGAAATTGCGGAAAAGCGGCCACATTTGCAGAAAAAGAAAATATTGTTTCACCAAGACAACGTGCCGTCTCACACCTCAGCGGTTGCCATGGCGAAAACCCATGAATTACTTTTTGAACTGCTTGACCATCCGCTTTATTCACAAGATCTAGCCCCAATCGACTTCGTTTTGTTCCCTCATTTAAAAACTGCGCTGGGAGGACAGAAATTTTCGTCAAATGAGGAGGCAATCACCTTCGTGAACAATTATTTTGCAGAGAAAAACGCCAATTATTATTTAGACTCGTTAGAGAGATGGGAGCATCGCTCCCATTTTGAGAATTATTGTTCGGTCGGAAACTTTTCTGACAACCCTCGTATAAGGATCAGTGTTTTGCATTTTCCCTTTCGAATTCAGAGTTTGTATTGCCAAACCGCAATAAGGACTGAAACGAATAAAATTAGGAAATTTCAAAGTAAAAAAAAAAATATTTTCATAATTCATGTAAATTTTTTTTATTTGCTTTAAAACTCTGTTTTTATTAAATTCATTCACAATTACAAAAAATAAAAAAAATTATAGGGTTCCCATTCTTTCTTCAACTTCCTTCGAATGTCCTTCATAAGGTTGGTGACAGCTACATCCGTGATCTTTTACGGCCTTTGCACACTGCTCACTTTTCCTCAATTTAGCCAAAGCTCAATACCTCTCAATGGGACGGCACTGTAGAACATTGGGTGGATTCATGTCGCATGAGCATAGTGAGCTGAAGCTAAATCTGGCCAAAATAATGTTGAACCCTCGTATTTGTTTAAGAAAGGAATCAACGGTTTTTGTAGGCACTCGTTAATGTACACTTCTCCGTTAGTTGTTCCCGCTGTAATAAACGATGAGCTTCTGTGTCCACATTGGAAAATGGCCTGCCAAACGAGATATTTTGACCCGAATTTTTCCATCCTAATCAATGTTGTTGATTGCTGAAGAATCTCAGCTTCAAACGAGTTGTAAAGCTGCGCACCTGGAAGAGTAATAAAGTCGACTTTGACATAAGTTTCGTCATCCAAAACCAAGCACGCTTTCTTGTTTCCGATCAACTCGTATAGCTTTCGCGCTCGTGTTTTTATGATTTTTTTTGCTTTTCAGTAACTTTTGGTATTTTTTGTTTTTGACGTGTTTTTAGACCGTTACGTTTTTTAGATCTTTGTACCATTGTTTGGTTGGTATTACATTTACGAGCAACATCTCTGGATGACATAGTCCGGTTTTTTACGATGGTACCCACTATTTTCCTACCCAAATTTGTATCATGTGCACCACTTTTAGCTCCGCTTTTATGTTTAAATTTTTTGCGATGAAATGGTTTGGACGCGAAGTACTTTGGAGCCATTTGTCGATGATCTTTTTACGGCGTTCCTCTTGACTCATATTTTACAAATATTTTAAACCGCACCGGACTAAAATCAATAACAAACTGAAACTAGAGAATATAGAGGCTAATTTGGGTACAAAATGGGATTGCAATTTTTACGCATTGGAAGTATAGCCCGTATTAAAATTTACAGATTTTATTCGTTTCAGTCCTTAGTTAAATTTTCCTCCATAGCCTTCTTATTTCTTTTTGAAGATCTTTGCTGTTTTTGGGATTGAACACAATGACGGGTCATTGGACGCAGATCTCGCAATTTTGTCGGCCTCCTCATTACCCTTAATTCCTATGTGACCGGGTACCCACATTATTTTTAATTTGCAAGGATTTTTTATCAGCTCATTTCGGATTGCCTCAATGACTGTGGATTTATTGTTGGTGTTCATTATGGAGTTGATTGTGGAAAGGCTATCTGTACATATGATTGTTCTTTCGGCTGTGGCTAGTTTAGCAGCTTGTAGTACGGCTGTTGCTTCCGCTGAGAAAACTGAAGAGAATTCTGGTAGGAGTCCTTTAATAAGGGTTTGGTCATTGGTCACAGCACACGGAATATCTAGGCGATGGGCGAAGTAGATCGTATTGTAGATAGTCGACGGAACTTTGGGGTGTCTTATTCGGGCTAGTGTTTTTTTGGCATCTATTGTTATTGGCGATTTGGATGATGATACTATCTTTGGTATTAAAAGTGCAGTAAGATATTCCATTGTTTGTACAATCGTCGGGAGACCTGCTTCAGTTAGCATGTTTTTTACTTGTGTACAATAGTTCTAAAAGCTCTTAGTCCGGCTCTGACAGCCGCGTGGTATTTGCCGTAAATTACTAGGCCGTAGTCAATCTTCGACAAAACGATGGACTTGATGACTCTTATAATTGTGTTGGTTTGCGAACTTCCGTTTTTGTATGTTAGATATCTTATTAGATTTACCCTAGTATCTAGGCTCTTCTTAATGCTAATATAATGTTCCTTAAAGCTAAATTTACAATCAAAAGTGATTCCTAGAATGTTTAGTGAATCAACGTTACGTACATTATGATTATTAAAATTAAGATTTAACAACTTTGTGCAACTGGATTTCTTACAAATGTGAAGTACTTTGGTTTTGTCGATTGAAATCTTAACTCCAGAAGATCTGCCACAATCGTTTATGTCGGAGAGTATGTTTAGGAATGTTGAGTTAACTTGTCCCAGGTCTTTGCATTTCGAAAATACGATTAGGTCATCCGCGTACAGGGAATGTCGAATTGTGTTGTGCTTTGCCATTATATCGCTTAAATGGTTGAATGTTCATAAAAATCCTGCTTCCAGTCATTCTCACTCATATAACCCATATTTTTAATTCAATACTCACAACTTCAACCTTCCCTGAAAGTTGGAAAATTGCTAAAGTGGTGCCAATTCCGAAATCTCCATCGCGCCCAGAAACTGAATATCGAGCAAAGTTTTTGAGACTATCGTTAGTAAACAAGTCAAACATTATTTAAACGATAAACAGCTTATTACAAACTGTCAGTCGGGTTTCCGTGCTAAGCATAATTGCACCACAGCTTTACTTAAGGTTTGCGAAAATATGCGTGAGGGCTTAGACCACAAACTGTTAGCACTAATTGCGTTTTTAGACTTTTCTGAGGCATTTGATTGTGTTGATCATAAAATACTAGTCATGAAACTTCGGATCCAATTTTTGTTCCACCGGTCTCTATGTAATTTGGTGTCGTCATATCTAAGTAATCGGTCACAGTATGTGTGTCATGAGAAGAAGCGCTCATCTTGTCTTTTTGTTCCATCAGGTGTTCCCCAAGGATCCGTTTTAGGACCCCTACTCTTTATATGTTATATAAATGACTTAGTCGTGCATCTTGTGAATTGTAAACGTCATATACATGCGGATGATGTGCAGATTTATTCAGTTTTTCCCAAACCCCAAATTAAGCAAGCGATAATTAATCTAAACGGCCAATTAGCAACAATTTGTAAGTGGTCATTTGAAAATAAACTCAGTCTTAATCCAACAAAGACTAAAGCAATGATCATTAATGCTAGCCGAGTTAAAGTAGACATTCCTCTTCTTTATATTAATCGAACTCCAATTGAATATGTTGAAACATTCAAAACTCTTGGGGTTTACATGAGCTAACAATTTACCTGGATGACTCATATTACAAAAACTGCATCGACAGTTTACGGAGCCCTTAGAGGACTTAGTCCAACTACCAACTATCTTCCCACCAAAGTTAAGTTAAAGCTTGTAAAATCATACATTCTGCCTATTATATTATATGGGTGTGAATTATACTCTGACATGGATTATGAATCTCGGCGAAAGCTGAATGTCCATCAATATTTGCCAACCTAATCCACCCAGGTGGTGTCTCACAGTCACCTCTATTGCAACAATAATAGAATACACGGAAAAGCATGTCCTGTGTGCAAAGTGTATTCTTTTATGCTAGGTAATTATTGCAGAATTCAGTTCTGATTTTTTGTGCTCCAGTAAGTTGTTCCGAATTGCAGTGCGTGTTCTTACATTTTTGTGAATATTGGAAAAGGTACCTTTTTTTCATGGATTATAGAAGATGTAAGACAATTATTTTGTTGTATACAGATTACCATTCAAGCAGTAATGGATCTAAGAAAAAATCTTACACATGACGATATAAGAAGGGCAATTGAGGCTGACTCGGACAATGATACGAGTAATAATGGTTTCGAAGTAAATGATGAAAGTGACTTTGATTATTTGGACAGTGACGATAGTGAGAAAGATGCTACCGAAATCTTTGAAGAATTGGCCGATGAAATAGAGCTAAATGATGAGGATGATGATATAAATATTGAAGCTGAAAAATATTTTGGGAAGGATGGAACTGAATGGAACTCTGAACCGTTCAGTCAAGAAAGATCGGCCAGTCATAACATTATTAGAGGTCAATTAGATAAAGTTGTTTTACCGCCTGGAAAGCACATTGGCGAAGTAAGTGATGCATTCGACTTTTTTTTTTGATAGTACAATTATTGGTCTTATTGTCAAATTTATGAATTGCCATAGTGCAGAAAAGGAAGGGCCGAAATGGAAGTTCACTAACGGCATTGAAATAAGAGGTTTCATAAGACTGCTTATTTACGCGGGCATTAAAAAAGAAGGCATTTTTGATTTTACGGACTTCTGGGATGAAGTTCATGGTCATCCAGTATTCAGGGCAACAATGTCAAAGAATAGGTTCGCCAAAATTTCGCAACATTTACGATTCGATGGCACATCAACGAGATCAGATAGACGACTGAGAGACAAATTTGCACCAATAAGGGAACTTTGGAACTCGGTTATGACAAATTTGAAGAAGATGTATGTGCCTGGTATGAACCTAACAATTGATGAGCAACTGGTCCCCTTCCGAGGTAGAGTGCAATTCAAACAATACATCCCTTCAAAGCCGGATAAATATGGCATGAAGATCTGGTGGATATGTGATAGCTCTACATCCTATCCCTTGTTTGGTATTCCTTACCTTGGAAAAGAAGGGAATAAAAGAGATTGTAATCAAGCGGAGAATGTGGTGTTGATGCTTTCCGAGTCTTACTCTGGATTGAACCGAAATCTCATGTTTGATAATTTCTTTACATCATATCATCTGGCAAATCAATTATTGAGCAGGGGTCTCACCTGTGTTGGAACTCTAAGAAAAAATAAAGCATGTATTCCAAAAGAATTTCTTCCCAATAAATGCAGGGATCTGGAGTCAAGTTTATTTGGGTTCAGGAAAAAAATATCATTAGTGAGTTACGTCCCAAAAAAAAAAAAAAACAAATCAGTTTTGTTTTTATCAACGATGTATCATACCAAAACAATGGACATTAACAACAAAAACAAACCAGAAGTTAATTTGTATTACAACTCAACCAAAGGGGCGGTTGATACTTTGGATCAGATGTGCCATGCATTTTCAGTCAAACAGGTGGCCCATTGTAATTTTTCACAACCTCATTGATGCTACGCGTATAGCTGCATTTGGGATTTGGATGAAAACATATCCAAATTGGAATGCACCTACAAAACACAAAGCAAGACCACTATTTCTCAAAGATCTTGCAATGGGATTAGTTACACCTCACATTTTACGCCGCAAGACTAGGTATTTATCAGGGCCACTAAAACATGTCATTGGTGAAATAGTACCATCTGCAGCAAAGAATTCTGAAGACAACAAGGCTAATAGGTCTAGAAAGAGGAAACGATGTTACATGTATTCTTATGATAAAGGCCGCGCTTCAAAACAAATATGTTGAACCTCAGACAAATCAGTTATATGCCAAGTTTAAAAATAAATTAACCAAATAATAAAATAACAAATCAAACAAATTACAAATGGAGTTAGTTATTTAGTTATAAATAAAAAATCAATAACAAACTTTAAATAATATTTTTCAATATTATTTCAAAAACTAATTAGCACTTTTCTAATAAGGTGACTTGCTCTCACCACCTGGGTGGATTAGGGAGAAAATTCACCTGGGCGGATTAGGGTTGATACATCTAGAAAATTTTTCTGTTAACTCGATTCGCCTTTGGAATAGTTTACCCGTAGATATAAAGCGCACGACGAACAGAACCGCCTTTAAGAAAAAAATTGTTTCTTCATTATGCTAATAATTCCTAATAGATTTGCCTACGAGTACTTTCCTACCTCTTCTTTTCCTTATGTTTCTTTTTCTTGATACTATCTTTTCCTTATCTCTTTTTTTATTTAAACTTAACTCTTTAAACTAAACTCAAATTAAAGTAATGTACAAAAGCTTGTTCTATTTTTTAAGAGATATGTTTTGTACACAAGTCGTATGGGAACAATGAATTCAATATTAATAATAAACTAAATAAACTAAGTAAATGCAGTTAGGAATAAAATTACTGAGATTGGTGATCCCTGTGGGATACCATTCTCGAAACTAGATGTATTGGAGTAGATACGAGTATGATAAGCTGAATATCTTTCCTCACATTATATTCGGCGTCGCAACATTGTGTTACACAGTAGCAGTGAAACATTCTGGTTGGTAACTGCTCTTCAAAGAATGATGAAGTATCAAAAAGAAATGTTAGTCATTTATAATTTACTATACTCGTATAAGTATTTCTTTTTTTTGTTACAGTAACTGAGTCCTAGGCACAGAGCTCTATTGACTTAGAGACTGAAAGTGTCAATCGGACCGTACATTGCAAAGGGCTCCCTTGTTGCTGTTGATTCATCGATTGCGGTGAATCTTTTATGATTATATCATACTGAACATATAAATTAAACTCGAATTTGTAGTCCCGGAGATTTCTGAATTCGCTTTCGTTCTCAGCAAGTGTTTATCCAACTCAAAACCACCGAATCATTATGATACTCATTGCGGATAAGAATTGAAAGTTTAAATCAAATATGGAAAAGCCGTCTTAGTAATAGCTTTGACTTTCAAATTCCCAGAACTTAGCGCTGCGAACTGATATGAGGGAAAGTATGATAAGAGTTTAACTTAAATTTTTCGTGTGGAAGAGGGCGATTAGTTTTGCTAGTGTCTCATTTTTAATATAAGGAAGCCTATGATAAATTGCGGGATTAACATTTGTTTGCTCTACCTATCGCACATACCTATGCAAGGGAGCACATACCTATGACTCATTGAATGCAACGTATATACCATATATCGTGTTGAAACTTCGATAAATTCGTCATAGTTGTAGATGAATCTTAATTGCGTGTTGAATTGGAATTTCCACAGCATGTTAGCTCTTTATCGAATAGATTTTCCAATATAAATAGGAGGTCTCGTGTACTCGGTGCATTCTTAATAATTATAAAGCTTGCAACCGGTTTATTATAAAAGCTAAGTGTTGCTATTGTATTTCTTTCTAGCATCAATCTACAACTAATAATCACTTCTAAATTATAGTGATAGAATAATTTCTATAATCATGGCAATAAACTTCTAGAGAAAATATGATACTTTTACAATGAGCTAAAATGGAATTAGAAATTAAATGCAGCTTTGTCTGTAATTTTGTTTTCAATAAGTCTTTAATTGTTTAACTAACTTTTTCAGCATATGACAGACACCGGAAACAATATTGTAGAGTCTTTTGTACTGCTTAAGGTCCTAAGGTGTTCATATAAAAGGTATTGTGTAGTAAGCTTTAAAGAAGTAAAGCGCGTTTTTTCTTTCTGAACACTTTATTTTAATTGATTTAAAAATGTCTACATCTTCCAAGTGAGAAACATGGTTTGTAGACTTCTAGACACCACTTGGCGAACCTACCTATTTCTTCAATATTACTTGGATACCCAATCAATCACCAGCGATAATATCGTTAACTTAGATAGGGATTAATAAGGCACTAACAACGGCTTTCGAGAAAGCTTGCCCGGCTAACAGAACAACTAAAAGGGCTTAGCCAAAATGGTGGAATAGGGAGATAGGTTTAAATAGGAAAGAAGTTAGGAAACTCTATAATAGGGCACAGCTTTTCAGAAGCCACAGTACATGGAGTGATTACTACGAATGTAAGAAACAACAGTAGGTACTCAGAAAGTCAAAAAGGGCTTCATGGGAGAAGTACTGCGAATCTATCGCGGTAACAGACGAGGTTTCAAGGTAACGCAAAATGCTTTCAAAGGAAGCGAGCATTCCTAGCTACCTCAGAAAAAAGGACGAAACTTGGGCTGAAAGTACCCAAGAGGTTCTGGCAATTCTGGTGGAAACTCACTTTCCAGGATCCACAGAATCAGACGACCCTGGCATGCTACGGCACACTGAGAACATTGAACCCTCTTTCTCCGGTGGTGGAAATAGGTGTTCATATTAATAGGAAAACATTACGGTGAACAATTCAGTCCTTTAAGCCGTACAAATCTCCGGATTCGGATGGTATTCTACCGAATATGCGACAGAAAGCACCGGAGGTAGCAATCCCAAAAATTATGGAAGTTCTTAGACACAGTCTAAAATAGGGTACATACCAATATCTTGACGGGAAGTTAAGATGTTTTTTATACCGAAAGCTGGCAAACAGCGGCATATAACAGCAAAAGATTTCAGAACAACAAGTCTGTCATCATTTGTGCTTAAAACCCTGGAGCGACTAGGAATAGATGCAGTAATGGCTTTTTGATTGAGTCACAGCATGCATATATCAAAGGAAAATCTGCAGAAACCGCCCTGCATGAGGTGATGGGGAAAATAGGGAAGAATCTACACTTCGGTGAGTTTACGATGGCGGCTTTCCTCGATATTAAAGGAGTCTTCAATAATGTGGAGTGTAGTAGACGCTAACATTGAACAGGGCATTAAAAACTGGGTTTGCAACATGTTTGCAAGCAGGAAAATAAACTGTTCTCTTGGGCAAAGCTCGGTTAGAATGTCCGTTACCCTCAGTGGGGAGTCATATCGAGACTCCTGTGGGTGTTGCTTATCAATGACATCCTCAAATAGCTTAGTACAAGGGTATAAGGTCCACGGCATACGCAGACGACGTGGTCATAATAGTGCAGAGAAAATATTTTAAGCGACATTATGAAAGTTGCCCTGAAGATGATCGGGACTTGGGCAAAAAGCTGTGGTCTCAATGCCAACCCTTCCAAAACGTAACTGGTTCTTTTCACCAGAAAGTAGAAGATACTGCAATTTAAACTCCCAAAACTCAACGGAGTGGAATGGTCCCTTTCGGAGAACGCGAAGTATCTGGGTGTGATTCTGGACAAAAAACTGAATTGGAATCGTAATGTAGCGGAAGGAATCACAAAGGCTTTACACTTGCTGTGGTGTACTGGCTGTTTACAGTGGTGATTAGACGCATACTTACATACGACGCACTAGTATGGTGGAAAGCAACAAACAAAAAAACGATTTACGGAAAATTAGCGGCGGTTCTAAGAACGGTTTCCATAGCCACTACAGTTGCGCTCCGTACCGCCCCTACGGCAGCATTGGACACCTTTTTGCACCTAATACCGCTTGATTTACAGATCAAAAAACTTGCTAGCAACAGTGCGATAAGACTCACTAATCTGGGTTACTTCAAGAGCAGTAGTTTCGGACATGGCACGATCCTAGCGGAGCTACTGCCAGGCAATCTAATTCTAATGGATGAAATTCCTTCCCTGGTCGACTTTGACATCCCGAACGAATAATTTATCCGGAGAGGGAGGACTGTGAAAAAAATGCAATAATCAGGTTAAATGAAATTGCAATTTTCACAGGTGGCTCAAAAACAGAGAAAGGAACAGGTTCTGGTATTTTCTCGGACGACCCAGAACTAAGAGTGTCTATAACACTACCGGACGCAAGCAGTGTCTTCCAATCAGAGGTTCTAGCTGTCCTCAGGGCGACTGAGCTAATGCAGATAAGATCGGTATCCGAAAGATATATCGCTATCTACATCGATAGTCAGGCCGCACTAAAGGCAATGGAATCAGCCAACGTCAACTCTGATGCAGTCAGGGGCTGCCGCACAGTGCTCAATACTCAGTGCACTATGGAGTCAGAACCGGGTAAGACTGTGCTGGGTGCCAGGACACTGCGGTATTAAAGGAAATGAACAAGCGATGAGCTTGCAAGAAAAGAAGTGCTACTCGACAATAGTGAGGTTGCCAACATCAAACCAACCCTTTGCATAGTGAGGACACTATCAGGAAAAAAATCACAAAGACTGCCAACCAAGGCTTTCTGGCCGCTTTTTGACGGCAAAAGATCTAGGAAGCTAATAAAATTAAACAGGGATAAGCTTAGGACAGTTATACGAATTCAGACAGGACACTGTCTCCTGCGAAAACACGCAAAGAGACTCAAATTATCAGATACGGATATTTGCAGATACTGCGGTTATCCGCAAACGGACATACTATAACACATATACTGTGTGAATGCGACTACGCATCGAAGAACATTTTTAGGGAAATACTTTTTCGAAAACCTAGAGGAAATAGACGGCACGAACTTCAAAGGCCTTCTTGGCTTTTGCAGGAAATTGGGTGTGTCATCAGGGCGATTATTTCGTTTTTTGCCATTTGAATACAAATTCAACAGGGATCGCGATGGGCCCGTTTTGGTGCATGGTGTCTGTGTGATGGCATATCCATCATACCCCTGTTTAAACTAACCTAACCTAGGCTTCCTAAATCCGAGTTCTTTTTAGCAGGATGTTCTTGGCGTGACCCACCGATCGCACCCATTTCGGCAAGTTTTGATTTAATTTAATTTAATTTATTTATAATGCAGTAGCTTAAAAGCTTACAAGCTTTATTGTAAACGTGTTTTAGGGCGAAGGGAGAAAAAGAAGTGTAAGTAATTATATTGATAAGATATAAGCAAAAAAAAAAAATAAAGCAAAGAATTTAATTTATTGATTAATTTAAGAGAAATAAAACAGATTACATAAATAAGAAACAGGAATATTAATTTTTATTTAGCATTACAACCATCTTCATCTACTTAATATACAAATATTAAAAATATATATAAAAAGAAAACAAAACTAGATATCAGTCAATGTTATTGTTATCAAGGAAAGTCTTTAGCTCCGTTCGAAAACGTAGGGTATCACCGGACGCTTAACAAAAACCTGTCGCTCCGAGGTGAGACTAAAATAAGGCGAATGAATTAGATGATATGATCTGATCGAGATACTGAAGCCAAGTTATATTGGCTGATTTGTTTATATGACATATGACTTCCTAGTTACAGAATGATATCTATTATTTATTCCTTTAAAAATTTTAATTGTTCTTATTTTAAGTTGAAAATGAAAACTGAATAAATAAACTAAATAAACTAAACTAAACTAAACTAAACTAGATAGTAGAATAAGAGACATGTAACGAAGGAGATTAGTAAACGACATGTTGTGAAACGCTTTTGAGTAAGTAGAGATTCTCTCAAAACGTTTTAGCTCAAAAACATAACGCATCGTAACACTGAATGCGACATTAAGCTCTTGTCGGCTATTCGCATCACAGTTGCAAAAAAGTTCGCATCTATAGGTTAGTATGGGGATGATAAGAGTTTTCGCTAGCAAAATGCGTGTCACAAGGGGTAAATAAAATTGTAATATCCACAGATGACGTAGCACTTCATATACTTTACCAATGGCCGTATTGAGACGCGCATCCCCTGTCGGAGTCCTATTGAATAGTATGCTTAGATTTTTCGCAGTTTCGACATATTCAACTTTATAATCACAGAGCATAATGTCAGGAAAATAACAAAGGTCTAAGGGTTTCTTGCTGATAACAATGCATTTAGTCTTTAGGGGTTTTAGGAGGCGACCATTTTCCTCACACCAATCGGAGATTTTCGATAAATCGAGGTTGATGGAATTTGCACAATCTTCTATTAATTCAAGCGGACTGCTACTTAATTGAACGTCGTCAGCATACATTTAGACATAGTAGGACGATGATATTAAGGAAGGAATTCCATTGACATAAAGAGAAAAAAAAGTGGCCCCAAGATCGAACCCTGAGGAACACCTCTAGAAGTATTGTATAAACAAAATCAGACGAACTATCACCTACTGCTACAGCTTGTTTACGTAATTTTAGGTATGACAGGGTAAGAGTAGAAGCAGTATTTGAGACACCGAATAAAGTGTCGAAAACTTTAAGGAGGTCTAGAAGCAAGAGGAAGGTGACTTTGTCATTATCTAGAGATTCCCGAATGTCATCCCCCACTTTCGTTGTAGCTGCTATACGCCTGTGATTTTTCATTTAATTTAGTTGAAGCCTTTCCATCTTCGATTATGTTTCAGACTTTTCCATAGATGCTTGCCCCTGTAACGCTTCCAATCATTAAAGGCTTTATTTCTTTGCGCAATAAATAGCCGAATTTCAGAGCCAAACCACGAGCACTGGCCATGCTTTAGCTGCTTACCCATTATATAGGGTCTGAATGTTTTTTTCAAAAACTTTATTTGGTCACAAGGAGCTATATTTATAGCTCAGATCCTGTCGGAATAAGCAGGTGCAGCAAGACCAGCAAGGTCAGAAAGCGTAATAATATGTGAATCACTCATAAAAAATGCATCCAATAGAGTACTTCCTTCGTCGGAATAATGCGTAGTAGCCATTATATTGACGGGGAGCAGGTTAAAAGCCCTCATCCCATCTGAAATATTTCGTTCAACTAAAAGGTCACCACCAACAATTATGTTGGGATAATATAGGGTTATAGACTCCAAAAGGGGAAAAAACGGAACTGAAACCAATGTATTTTTTAAGTCTATAGACGAAACCAATAAGTATGGTTCCGGCATCAAATTTTAATTCAATAAAGACATAGTCTTTCGATTTCGTTTCCAGCGGCAGATTTACATAATAGAGTGTGTATAGTCCCCCTCTTTAACATAAATTCATATACTCGTATGACATCTCCAACCTTATCGATAAACCACGTTTCAGAGACACAAATAACAACAATTCCTCTTTCCATGGGATTGACAAATCTAGATAACAATAGACAACGCATAAATACGACGTTAAATGAAGATGATGCAAATTTACAGATTTTAATAAATTATGAACTAATGGTTATGATCAAAAAAAAAAAATCAAGAAAAAAGATTGAAAAAGATAAACAAAAATAAAAATGAAAATAATAAATAATAAATAAGAAAGCAATAATAAGTAATAATATTGAGTAATAAGGTATTGTCCTGGTCGGAAAAGTGCGGATCACTAGTATAAAATGGTTACTACAAGTAGGGTGAATTGATATTAACATTTCGGGCCGAACTCGGAGGAACGGGTCAGAAGACGGAAACCTCTCATTTAATTTAATTTTAAGGCTAACAGATGTAGGAATTTAAAAATATAAATTAAAGAAGGAAATAAATTAATTTTTTTGATTTAATGATAGAATTAAAAAACAATTGTGAAACTTAATTTATTTTTAAAATTCTCCCTAGATAGAGACAAGTCTAACTAAATGAGTGAATACACTTCATTGAAAGCTAGTATGGCTCTTGAAAGAGGCACATTTTGGCCATAGTTAGTTCTGTAGTTAATAGAAGTTGCCTAGTTCTTAAAGCTCTACTTGGTGCATAAATAGGAACCATTGAGAGAAGAGTAGGACATATAATGTGGTAAGAAAACAAATCTCTCATAA
This sequence comes from Volucella zonaria, assembly GCA_963966105.1. Taxonomy (NCBI): domain Eukaryota; kingdom Metazoa; phylum Arthropoda; class Insecta; order Diptera; family Syrphidae; genus Volucella; species Volucella zonaria. Next base: position 115,176,272 of record OZ014534.1, on the reverse strand, counting down.
ACCTTACATCATGAAAATGCCGCCGTGATTTTAAGGATTTTATGCCGAGCAAAAGACATCTGGCCCTATACTCCGGTGAAAAGCTCCAATTCATTTTGTAAAAGATGTATTTTGTAAATCTCCTTTGAATTTTTTCTGTACGATCAGCGTATGAAACGGACAAAGGATTCCAAATGACATCTGCATATTCTAACACAGTTCGAACTAACGCAGTGTACAACGAAAGTAGAGAGAATGAATCCTTAAATCCTTCTGCATTACGTTTGATAAACCCGATGTTTGAATTTGCTTTGGAGAGAACGTAATCAATGTAAGATCTAAAGGATCTACACCCAAATCCTTAATTTCAAAAATACGTTTTAAAAAATTCGAATTAATACGAGGGTTGTCTGAAAACATAGTCTCTTATAACTCTACACACTTCTCCCAGCGATGCTCCCATCTCTTTAACCCGTCCAAATAGTACTTGGCGTTCTTCTCTGCAAAATAATTGTTCACGAAGGTGATTGCAGATTTGACGAAAATCTCTGTCCTCCGAGCACAGGTTTTAGATGAAGGAACAAAAAGAAGTCGCTTATGGCTACATCTGGTGAATGGATTTTCGCCATGGCAAGCGCTGAGGTGTGAGACGGCGCGTTGTCTTGGTGAAACAGGATTTTCTTTTTCTGCAAATGTGGCCGCTTTTCCGCAATTTCTGCCTTCAGCTTGGCAAGTAATGATGCATAGTAAGCTCCTGTAATAGTTTTTCCGTTTTGAAGATAATCGATTAAGATAACTCCTTTACTATCCCAAAAAACAGTCGCCATCACTTTCCCAGCCGAAAAAACAGTTTTTGCTTTTTTTTGGAGCCGGGTCGCCCTTTGCAGTCCACTGTTTTGACTGAATTTTTGTTTCGGGCGTATAATGGTGTATCCAAGTTTTATCTACAGTAATTATTCGGTGCCATAACTCGGATTTATTGCGCCTAAACTGCGCCAACAGAGCCTTGGAAATGTTCTTTCGAACACGTTTTTGGTCTAACGTAAGCAAACGCGGCACCCAACGCGCCGACAGCTTTCTCATGCCTAAATCTTGATTTAATATGTAACAAACACGTTCTTTGGACATTTTCATAACCTCTACTATCTCTCTCACTTTAATTCGGCGGTTGTCTAACACCATTTGGTGAACTTTAGCAATGTTATCGTCAGTGGTTGCAGTTTTTGGACGCCCCGAACGTTCATCATCTCCCAAGCTCTTACGGCCACGTTTAAATTCAGCTGCCCAAAATTTCACTGTGGTAAATGATGATGCAGAGTCCCCATACACAAAGTCCAAGTCATTTTTGATTTGCGTAGGCGTATTGCCTTTCAAAAACCAGAATTTAATAACAGCTTGATACTCAATTTTTTGCATTTTCACAAAAAACAGTCACATCGACTCACTCAAATGACTGTCAACTAAAAACTGCGCGTCCAAAATGACTGAAACTTCGGTAAGTAACTGTCAAAAGATGCAGTATTAGCATTCACTAGCTTTTATTGACGAGTGCCGCTATCTTTACGTTGCAGTCGGAAACCCTCGTAGAGTAATTAATTTCTGTTGTTAACGAACATCTGGATTAGGACATTACTTTTTTATATTCAAATCAAGGCGATTTGTCTTACACCAGTAAACAATATTATTAAGATTCGATTAAATCAAAAAACAATCTTCTATACTCTTAATTCTCATAAATATCTTTATCTGCGTAAAGGAGACAATGACAATCTTTAATAACTGGAATGGTGTCATTTATAACAATTACAAATAGCAAATGGCCGGGATGGCCTCCCTGAGGTACTCCTGAAGAACAGTTGATTGATTTTGAAATGTTTATCCCAATTTCAACTCGTCGAGTGCGACCAATAAGAAAAGATGATAACCAGCGAGGGATATTAGCGTGAAATCCAAGGGATCCCAATTTGTTAATAAGAATTAAATGGTCAACCGAGTCAAAAGCTTTACTGAAATCAGTATAAACAGCATTAACCTGAACTTTATTTTCCATATCTTTCATAGTATAAGATGAGAATAAGGCCAGGTTAGTAACTGTAGACCGACCGGAAACAAAACCATTCTGAGCTTCAAATAAATATTCTTTTGTCAAAAACTCATTTCTGGATTTTGACAGCTTTGGAATCACTGATAGCTTACAAATGCCGCGATAGTTTTCAATATTATTTTTATTGATTTATAAATAGGCACCAAAAGTGGAACCAAAATGTACATCAATCTGGCGAAAGCAAGATAGTTGCACTTGATATTTCTAAGACATTTGACAGAGTTTGGCATCAGGCTCTTTTGTTGAAAATGCGTGCTTTTGGGATCGATGACTCTTCTCTTCAATGGAATTTCGGAACGTTCAATTCAAGTTGTCTTGGATGGTTCCAATTCTGATGTTCACAAAATGTGCCCCAGGGCTCCGTTCTGTCTCCGAGACTCTTTTTAATTTTCATTAATGATCTCTTGTCTGCCACTTCTAATCCAATATATTCCTTTGCTAATTACAGCACTCTCTGCTTTTCATATTCATTCCCGGACTCACATCTCTGCTCTTCGGCTGTAGAACGGGAACGGCAGAGTATTTTAAGCTCATTAAATTCCGATATTAACAGCATAACTAATTTGAGAACTACTCGTATCAACCGAGTGGAATTTAATGCTTCCAAAACTCACTGCTGTCTGCTGTCATTAAAGCGAAATTCAAATACCCAGCCATTATCCATGAATGGCACTTGCATCGTCGAAAATTTCCATTCTCGGTATGTGTGTCAGTGTCAACTTACGTTGCAATGATCACATATTCGATGTCGCCAAAAATGCTGCGAAATGTCTAGGTTTCCTCAAGCGATGTAAGAAATATTTTACCCCCTCAGATCTGGCCACAATAAATAAGGCATTCATCCGCGCAAAATTGGAGTACAATGCCCACATCTGGTCATGTCCTCCTAAAACATCTCTGCACTTGCTAGATAGGATTCAAAATAAAACTAATGTCTCCTGTCTCACTTTGTTTTATCGCTATTTCCACCACTAGTGCTCCATTGAAATCGCCAGTAGCATTCCACCCAAAACTTTCAACCGTAACACCCGTCTCGCTATGAATGCTCATCAGTATACCCTCAAGCCCACTTTCGGACGTACTCTAAAATATCGTGAATCTTTCCTACAACTCGCTTATGGAATGCCCTGCCGATCTCTGTGTTTCCTGGTCGTTATAATTTACAAACATTTAAAAACAAGGTACATCGGTACCTGTCTTTTCTTCCTCCCTAAATTTCCTTCGCCCGCTCTGTGTACGAACAGTTTAAGGGTACAAAACCCCTTTAGCGCTCGCCGATTATATATAAAAAAAAAAGGAAGACGCCATTTGAAAGTGACTTTTTCAAAATACGCCATAGTTTAAATGAGATAGATTCGCTACAAAATTTAAGAATAATAGCAAGAATACCATCAGCACCATAATTCGAAGTTGGTTTCAGTGACTTAGGCGCCAGAAGAACTCTTTCATAGTGGTAAGCACAAAAGGAAGATGACCTCAATTATGAGTAGCTTGCAGCGGCCAACTGTCGGCAGTTGAGACATGGTCCCCGGCGGGTTGAATCGTCAGTGGTAGTTTCTCAACATATAACAGGTATATGACAGCATTTACAGAGAAGGGCTGTATTGCCCACTTTTAAATTCGTCTATAAGCAAAATATTTTTTGAACTCTAAAAATCAGTAATGTCAGCACGAAGGTCTATGATTTCAAAAAAGCGATTTTACAACGTACGACGATAGGCCTACATGTACCCGACCTGACAAAGAAAAATTTGAGATCTTTATTTCTCTAATTAGTCTCCTTTTAGTTCAATACACTTTATCCAGCGATGTTCAATAGCTTCAGTACCCTGTTTATAGTGAGAATCGTCGAGGTCCTTAAAAAAGCCATCAATCGCAGACTCCACCTCTTTACTGTTTGCAAATCTCTTTCACCATCGGGCCATTTTTCCAAATTCGGAAACAGAAAATAATCCGAGTGGACTTTGGAATAGGGTGGATGAAGAAGCAATTCAACCTGTGGATTGTTTTGATGAAACAAAACTTTCTTCTTAGCCAGATGCGGCCGTTTGTTCTTGATTTCATCTTCGAAATTCGCATAATACACGCCGTTCGCATAATACTGACGCCATGATCTTGCCTGCAGATGGAACCGTCTTCGCCTTCTTTGGAGTACATTATTTTGACTGTTCCTTCATCTAAGGTGTGAAGTGATGGACCCATGTTTCATCCATGGTTATGAATCGACGCAAAAACGTGGCTTTATTGCTGTGCAACTTCGCCAAACACTCGATTGAAACATCCTCATGACGCTGTTTGTGTTCCATTGTGAGTAATCGCGGCACCCATCTTGGGCACATGTCCAATTTTCAAGTCAACATGTGATGTACAGCGCTTTTTGAAATGCCTCCCATATCTGCTGGTCCACACACTTTCAATCGACGGTCGTCGAATACCATTCTGTGGATTTTTTTCAACATTTCTGGTGAACTCACCTCATTTGGTTGACCTCTGCGATGTTCGTCTTGGCAACTCGTACGGCCTCGCTTAAACTCTGCCACCCAATATTTTATTGTTGTAAACGAAGGTGCAGATTCTCCCAGAGTAGAATCCAGTTCCGTTTTGATGTTGGTTGGATTGAGGCCTTTCAAATGAAAGTATTGTATCGCATAACGATGGCCAGTTTTTTCCATATATAAAAATCCATTGAGAGCGTTTGCTAGTGATGGCTGCCGAACAAATACTAAACAGCATAGCGTCGTCAAACTTCAAATTTAAGCTTTATAAGGTTGGTACTTTCTACAATAGTCATTCTATATAACACTAGTCTATATTTAGTGTTAATTTGACACACTTTTTTTCAAATAAGCAAGGCTCTTAATAATTGTAGTGCTGTTGCCAAACACTCGCTGCTCACAGGGCTACTTTCTAGTCTAGTTTCCGTAAAAACAAAATTGTTGTCGCCAGAGGGCTCTGAAGGCTTGTAGAAGAGTTATTACATTTCTGATGTTTAATGTCAATTTGATATCGCCAGTGCTGTGACACTTCGTTCGTTATTTCTTATTATTCGATTGTGCAACCTTTTGCTGTGAATTATTTCAGATTTTTTTTTTCAAACAATTCTGCGAACAGTTTGTACGGCAAACAGAAGACAGCGATGATCTGCCCGAATTCTCGGAAGATGATACAGATTATGCACCAAGCGAGACTGAAAGTGATTCCGAAGATTATAACAGTGACAAGAGTGATGCTGATTTTATCGGACAAGAAATGCGTTTTGAAATCGCTGCTGAACCGGACAATGCTCTCATGCCACCATGCCCATCAGTCTCGATAATAGATTTCGCTTCTCGTCAAGGTTTGTTTTGAGTTTTTTGTTTAGGCGCTTTCATTTGAAATTTTTGCAGGGCCAACATCAGCAGTCCAGTGACTGCGTTTTTGCTTTTTATCGAGCCAGTCGAGAATATTGTGCTACAAATGACCAATTTATACGGTGTTCACAAGCATGGCGTCACGTGGAAGCCGGTTGATGTGTCTGAAATGCGCGCCTTCTATGGACTTTTGTTGTTGGCTGGGGCATATCGGTCGAAAAGCGAAGCAGCTGATGGAGATACCGTCAACGCTGATTGACGTGAAACGAAAACCAGTGCTGCATACCCAAATCGTGTCCCGATGGTGTCATACGTGCCCAAGAAAAATCGCTTCGTAACTTTGCTTTCGACGTATCATGCGGCCGTCCACTTCGATACAGCTGACCAGGCAAAAAAGCCCAACATAATTCACTTTTACAATAAAACGAAGGCTGGTGTGGACACTATCGACCAGGTGGTTGGCACTTATTGGTGTAAACGCAGGACCAACCGATGGCCACTAAAGGCCAAGGCCCATAGAATCCGTTGAGTTCATTGCTTCGACGTTATCGACTGACAGCTGGATAGAATATACACTTTGTTATGGAAGCAGGCCATAAACAAAGGATATGACGGAACGGACGGATAAAGTAGATTTACTTTCTACTTTTCAATCCGTTGGCAGTTCACACATTCACACATTGAGGTTCACGTATTAACAAATTGAGAATAAGCACTTTCATTGGTGGATACATTGAGAGAATGAAGACAAAATTTTCACAGAACAGCTTGAAGAGAAAACACTCTCAGCAATAATAAAACGTCATCGGCTGTAGTCTGCTAACGTTTGCCACGGATTCTATGGGACTGTCATTTCCGTCAAATACGTCAACGTCAACCTATCCGGCATCGTAACGGACGCAACGGATTCTATGGGACGGAGCCTTAACGTTGTTCTACAACATTCTTGACATTTCGGCTTTGAATGCCTTCTTGATCTTCACAAGAAACAAGAGTAAGAAAAGTTTCCGGCGACGATTGTTTTTCTTGAACTTGGGCGAGGCCTTATGTGAAGACAATATTAAAGCTAGGGCACGAACACCTCATGGTATACATGCGGCAGAAGTTTTTCGTCGTGTGCAAGATATAAGTTTGTCGATTTCACCGTACTCCTCTTGGTTGAATTCTCCATCAACATCATCACAAGCATCAGCATCGGTCGAAATGCTAGCGGTCAACATATTGATTCATCAACTAACCACAAAAAAACGGGCTAGATGTCACATGTGCCCTCGAACTTCGAACGCAAATGTTCACAGTGTTCGCTGTGACATGTGCGTGAGACCAACTTGTACGGAACATCGTTTTATGCTTTGCGAGAAATGCGAAGTACTTCATCGCAAATGAAATTTTAGCATTCTCCATTCGATTCGACCTGTCTTTTTTTTTCTTATTATACGAGGGTTGGCTGAAAAGTTTCCGACCGAACAATGATACAAGACATTTTTGCTCAAAATTTGTTTTTATTTTTCTACATAGTCCCTTTGTAACTCTACACACTTCTCCCAGCGATGCTCCCAGCGATGCTCCCATCTCTCTAACCCGTCCAAATAGTACTTGGCGTTTTTCTCTGCAAAATAATTGTTCACGAAGGTGATTGCAGATTTGACGAAAATCTCTGTCCTCCGAGCGCAGTTTTCAGATGAGAGAACAAAAAGAAGTCACTTGGGGCTAGATCTGGTGAATAAGGCGGATGGTCAAGCAGCTCAAAGCGTAATTCATGAATTTTCGCCATGGCAACCGCTGAGGTGTGAGACGGCGCGTTGTCTTGGTGAAACAGGATTTTCTTTTTCTGCAAATGTCGCCGTTTTTCCTCAATTTCTGCCTTCAGCTTGGCAAGTAATGATGCGTAGTATGCTCCTGTAATGGTTTTTCCTTTTTGAAGATAATCGATTAAGATAACACCTTTACTATCCAAAAAAACAGTCGCCATCACTTTCCCAGCCGAAAGAACAGTTTTTGCTTTTTTTTGGAGCCGGCCCGTCCTTTGCAGTCCACTGTTTTGACTGGATTTTTGTTTCGGGCGTATAATGGTGTATCCAAGTTTCATCTACAGTAATTAATCGGCGCCAAAACTCGGATTTATTGCGCCTAAACTGCGCCAACAGAGCGTTGGAAATGTTCATTCGAACACGTTTTTGGTTTAACGTAAGCAAACGCGGCACCCAACGCGCGGACAGCTTTCTCATGCCTAAATCTTGATTTACACCCTGAATGACTCGAACTGCAATCAACATCAGACTGCTATAATTTTCAAATCAAACCGTTTATGACAGTCAGCTCAAATTTTGACACATGACAGATAATTTTATTATTTACAAGCCTTTTATACGATTTGCGTCTCAGTTGTGTTGAACAATTTTTGTCCGTGATGGAATTCAAACGTGATAGTGTGATTGGTTTATATTTGGCTGGAAAACCACAAGTAGCTATCGTTAGAGCCCTACTGCACCTCAACGTGAATAAATCATTTGTGTCTCTAACCATAGGTCGTTACCGATACTGGCAGCGTTGCAAAACGCCATGGAGGTGGTCAGAAAAAAACAGCGACATCGGCAAAAATGGTTCGGAAAGTGAAGGCTCGAGTTGAGCGAAATCCGCGTCGAAGTGGAAGAAAAACTGCTCGTGAGCTCAACATATCGTTGGAACGGATGCAACACATACTGAAAAATGAGCTTGGTCTCAAGCCATTGAAGTTCCAAAAAGCACACGATCTTACACCGCAACAGAAAAAAGTTTGAGTCGAAAGAGTGAAGTAGTTACTACGCTTGCATGAAAGTGGTGAGTTGCCGAATTTGGTTTTTTCCGATGAGTCGCCATTTGTTATCGAGCAATATGTCAACAAACAAAATGACCGAGTTTACTTGCCAGAGAGGTCCTTCGAAAACTTACACCTTCGGACGGCCACCAGAAAGCGGGCAGCACCGATGGTGACGGTTTGGGCCGCCATAACCGCCGATGGTCACTCTCCGCTCGAATTTTTGGACCGTGGCGTCAAAATTAATGCGATTGTATACCGTGAAACTGTCTTAGAGGCAGTATTGAAGCCTTGGGCAAATAATCATTTTGGTCGGAGACCGTGGAAATTTCAACAAGACTCGGCACCGTCTCACAAAGCGCGCGTCAACCAAGATTGGTTAAAAAACAATGTTCCACACTTCATTTCTTCGCCACAATGGATTGCAAATTCTCCAGACGGATTTCTCTGTCTGGGATATTTTAAAGGCGAAGGTTGGCACTAAAAAATACTAACGTTTGGACCACCTCAAACAAGCACTTCGCCGGGAATGGGCCAAAATACTGCAGAGCCACTTGCGTGCAGCGTGCGATCCTTTCTTCGGCCGTCTCAAGGCCATTACTCGCGCCAAAGGTGGACATATTGAAAACTACTGATATAATTTAAAAATTGTTGTATTTTCCATCATTTTTTGCTTTGGCACAATAAAATTTATCAAAAAATAAAAAAAATTATAGCATTTTAAAAAGTTGGAGTTCGAGTAAGTCACCCTGTAATATGTAACAAACACGTTCTTTGGACATTTTCATTACCTCTACTGTCTCTCTTATTTTAATTCGGCGGTCGTCTAACACCATTTGGTGAACTTAAGCAATGTTATCGTCAGTGGTTGCAGTTTTTGGACGTCCCGAACGTTCATCATCTCCCAAGCTCTTACGGTCACGGTTAAATTCAGCTGCCCAAAATTTCACTGTGGTAAATGATGGTGCAGAGTTCACAATTAGAATTCACTAGCTTGTATGTACTAGTGCCACTATCTTTACGTTGCGGTCGGAAACTTTTCAGACAACCCTCGTATTTGTAGTTGAACTGTTATTTTATTTGTTTTTTTTTTCAAAATAAAAATCGGTTCTATAAAACCTTGTGTCAAATTGACACCAAACATCAGATTAGCATCGCAAAACTAAAAGACTAGTGTTAAACAACAACCGCCATCTATACGTCAGGTCGGGTACTTCTAGCTTCGCATAGCGCTTTTGTGGGACTTTTTCAACATCGTAACTAAAACCGTTTTACGAAAGAACAGGCAAATCTCAGAGGCACACAATTTTAGCTGTTTGTTGACACCCACGTCACGGAAAGAAACCAACGCCAGTGACATTGCGCGTTAACGGTTATTGGAAAAGAAAAGAAGGTAAAGATGGTTTTATTTGTAAATTATGGTAAAGGATATTGCCAATAAGTGGCACCCAGTAACAATGGTACAGTGCTTGTTGGGAGTAAAGACTTTTATTGTTCTTTATCCGTAGAAAAATCAAAATCTTTACACTATCGGCTTTGGATGGCGCTTAAGTATGGAAACCAGTGTGTGTATTACGGAGAGCGGTTATTCGAAGGTAGCGATGAGTGTCGAGCGCTGCTAGTGTAGCGTAAGATTCATCCCGTTCTGATGCGCTACGTTAGGTAAATAAGGACTGCGAACGCAAAAACCCAATCCGAATCAGAGTGTTTTGGGCCGTAAAAATAAGGTCACACATTTCAGTTTTACCTCTTCAACGGTTGGCGGCATAATAAGAAGGTCGTTTCGCCATCAGATTGATTTTTCTAATTTTTCCAACACTAAAGTTTTGACCAGAAATTCTCTATGGCGCTTGATATCTACAGTAAATCATCCAGTATTCGTGTGTACAAATTATCCAATTATATTTGGAAAACCAACTAAAACAAAGTTTCATAGTATTAACACTTTATTTCTTCACTTATTTACATAAGAGACCTTGAACTACTTTACTACTCTACCCCTAACTCGTGTACTCAATTTATTGCGATTTTCACCCGATAACCTTCACATGGTAGAACTTGGAGAAGAATTTCCGGACACAACTCCAAATTCTCTCTCTCAAAAACCAAAAAAAAAAAAAAAAAAGTACTACAACCCCATCACACCTCAAAAGTCAGAATTCCCTCCCAAATTTGCAAAAGTAAAACTTCAAATATTGAAAGAGCCAACCAACAGAAAAAGGTAAACAAATCGATTTCGTCGGCTCATTTATGGTTCCGCACATATGAAAATCAATGCCAGGATGTAGGTACTAATCGTCGTCGTCGTTGTCGTTGTAAGCACGCACACCCGAAATCAAATCCATCTGTCGGTCGTCAACTAGCTTTTAGCATATACCCAACTACAGAGACTACAAACGCTAGCGTTTCCTTATCTGGATCGTAAATCTTCCGCTCAGCATGAATCACAGTAACTGACCCTCCTCTATGCCTCTGTACGAGCAGTACAAGTAGTATGATACAAGTAGATGTCACAATCAAAGTACTGAACAAAGCCAAACATCGTTACCCACCACAATCGGCACCAAAGCTCATTATCAAATTTGAATGTAGCTCCGAGAGCACGCGCGTTCCCCACATTCAAAAGTCGCTTCCATACACACAATGTTTACCATATCACCATCGTTGCCTCTATCAACATACTCGTACCACCTCAACCACCACCAATATAACTGCCAAAGCCAGCTTCAACAGAAGAGTTAATTGTGCTAACAAGCTTCGCGCATCGAATTTTATCAGCGAAGCTACGAGTAATAGCGCAAAATTCGAATGTGAATCGCAATTAGCAATCCGAATGCAGTTCCAATGCAAAAAGTAATTTTTTATTGTCCAATTTTTTAGATACGAATAAATTAGCGAATTGTAAATTAAAAATTGAAAATCGAAAATTCCAGCACGTACGACGAGTATCTGCCGGGGCTTCTAGAATTATGGTATTCTGCGAGCGGCGACGGACACGCCCTAGTGGCTAGAGTGTCGACAATTGTTATTCGGTAACTGCTACACGTATGACAAGCGAAGCGATATTTGCAAAACACTTTTCACTTTCTATGGTCAAATATGAGTACCTTCAGCGGCACGTCCTTTCTGAAAATCTGTAATTGTAACGCAGTGCAGTGCCGCCGCACCCTGACGTCACACTGATATGGATAAAGGGTCTAATCGTGAAGTGATGATCTTTGGATATGCCCATGGTACTCGTACCATGTGGCTTGTCGTACAATCTTAGACGCTGGTCCTAATCTCTATGCTCTTGGACGACACGGTTTACATACGAATACCATATATTGTACTCGTATTGTACATATGTGTTTACTTTGCTTTAAGCTGTTGTTTCATCAGATACGACATATGGATACCTTCTATAGACGAGTATTTGTGAAGTGGTACTATTTTTAGCAGACGGGTATTTATTCAAATCGGTCTTCTCGGAACCAGATTAATCAGACCTTGGGCGGGCCGCAAGCAAAAGCAGTAAAAAGTAGCAGGGAGCTGATGTTGTTGCCGCAGCAGTGATCGCTACCAATGTGGGATCACCGATTGCCAATTGCCGATCATCGATAGTCGATATTTCTTCACATACCATATTCCGATTGATATGTTCGAAGTAAACGAAATTGTGTGTGCCCCAGTACTAGTATTCGTTATACACCATCTGAAACGCTTCACGCGTCGTTGTACGAGTAGTCGTTTTGTAACCGCTTCGCAAATACTCGTACATATTCCAGCAGATACGACAGCGAACGGACAAACCTATGGTATTCGTAGATACTCGTATTTTCTTTCGATTAATCGATTAAAGTCGAGCCGATTGGGGTCTTGTTTTGAATTGGAATGATGGTCTACAACCGTTTGTGAGGGGGCTAGCGGCAACAAAAGGGGTGACATAATTGCGCGGGAAACTTTTAAATTAGAGATTAACAAAACTGCGACTTAACCTATCATCATGTTGCTGATTGCTGTTGTGTTGTGTTTTTGTAGGCTGGCTTCTATACTCGCAGTTGTTTGTTTATTGAAAGTAACAGGAAGATTGAGGAGAACTCTGCAAGTTCAACGATTGATAAGCCTCCTCCAACTGACTCAATACTTATTGCATTATGAGTATACAATATAACGCATGAGTCCGAGCAATAGATAGAGTATTTAGGACAACTATGACGATGTTAATAATAAGCAGATGCATATCTCTTGGGGGGTGTCTGCCATGTACTGGTGACTTCATGAATTAAGTTCTAGATGTTTCTTATACGAATGAAATCAGTTTTTAGCAATCATTGTTGTTTTCTTCTAGATTGTTTTTTTTTTTTTTTTAAGTGTAAAAATATGACAGTTTATTGACACGAAATATAGTATTTGGAACTTCAGCTATTTATTCATCGGCCAGAGATAATCTACATAATACCTTGATGAACTTCATTCTTTAGATTACCTGTTTTGTCTTCAGAGTTTTGTGAAATTTTTATTACTAAATCGATGTGGAGAAAAACTAGATCAACTTGATTTGCGTCATTAATTATTATGTACCCGGAAATTATGGTCTGTTCGAGAGAATTTTGCATTTCGCACTCTATCCCAAGAATTGGGTGAATCACAATTGGGAGTCCGTGGGTCTCGGTACGATATAACGTCATTGAGTCTTCATTAATATTCAAGACCTAGCTGAGTTTTGCATTGGATATAAAGAACGATATAATTAAGCACAGAACTGAGTTGCGCAGATGCGCCTGTATGGGTATGTGACGCGAAAATAAAAAAATGCTAAAAGCAGCACAGTTTGAGTACACTTTATTTTTGGATTTTGAACTGGACAAGAGGTCTTGGACGAGCAGTGGCCTAGCTATGACATTAAAATTATCCGCGGCGATTTTAATGCAAAGCTAGGAACAGTGGGCATCTTTGGTAGTACTGTCGGAAAGTACAGCCAGCACGACACGACCTAAAATAAGCGATTCAGGCGATTCATTGTCGTAGCTATCACGCGGTTCACGCATCTCGATATTCACAAGGGGACTTGGAGATCTCCTGATCAATACACCGTCAGCCAGATTGACCACATTGCGAAAGATGCAAGGCACTTCTCCAGTATTATGGATGTCCGAACGTTCCGAGGGCCAATATCGACCCGGACCTTGTTGTATCCAAGGTACGGTTCCGGATATCCCGAATATCGCCATGGCAAGCTAATCCTATGAGGAAGTTAGACGTTGGGCGGCTACAATCGCAATAGATCGCAAAATGCTTTTCCGATCGAGTCTCCCGTAATCTCATGAGAGGTGCTATGCCGCTAGCATCAAGCATTGAAGAGCAGTGGTAACATTGCCAAAAAGCCATCAGATACGCCGCCTCTTATGTGCTGAATTTCACTACGCTACCACAACGACACCCAACATTTCATGACGAGTTCCAGCAAGTAAATGCAGCTAAGCAAGAGGTGTCTCTGCATAGAAGTACTAGAACTGCTCACGAGCTCTACGAGCAGAAGAGGAGAGACGAACACCGGCCTGCCAGGAGGAAAAGGAAGAAGTCTGAGAAGCGCGCAGTGGAGGAAATTGAGAGATGATACCTCAGGAATGAGACTCGGGTGTTTTACCAAAAGACACAGTCCCCGGATGATGTGAAGATAGTCATATCTAATAGCCTGGATGGAACTTCAGCATTGTTTGTCCAGTCCTCAAGAAAGGAGACCCTCTTAACTGCGCCAACTACAGCGACACCAGTCTTCTTAACGTCGCCTACAAGACTCTATCGGCCATATTATCTGAACGTCGGAACCCGTTCGTCAACAATCTGATTGGTCCATACCAGTGTCGCTTTAGGCCAGGAAAGCCCATCATCAACCAAATATTCACACTCCGACAGATGCTGGAAAAAACTCATGAATTCCAAACTGGTACAGACCACCTGTTCCTCGATTTTAAGGGCGCATATGATAGCATCTATAGTGACGAGCTATACAGAGCAATGTCTAGTTTTGGCAACCTTGCCAAACACGTCCATTTGTGCAGAATGATGATGTAAAATGAATGCGCGCTGCGCCACAAAGATCGGTAAAGAACTCACCGATACCTTTGATATCAAAAAAGGATTTAGACAAGGTGACGCACTGTCACGCGATTTCTTTAACATAATTCCGGAAATAATCTTTCAAATGTCCGTCCAATTACTTGCATACGCCGATGATATTGACACAATCGGAAGAAAACAGTGTGATGTCAACGGCGCTTTCGCGAGTATTGAGGCGAAAGCGGCGAAGACGAGGGGGAGACCACGTATATGCTGTCAATAAGAAAGGACACCCAACACCGACATCTCGGACAAAACCTCACCCTCGATAGATATAATTTTGAAGTAGTTAAGGACTTTGTCTACCTGGGCTCCGCTATCAATTCAGACAATGTCACCAGGTTTAAGATCAAACGAAGAATAACTTTGGGCTAAGCAGGCAATTGACTTACAACGCCCTCTCTCGAACAACAAAAGTGATCCTAATAATCCCAGTCCTGTCCTATGGCGCAGAGGCATGGATTTATCAAAAATGGATGAGGGTGCTCTCTTGGCCGCTTTGGGAAGAAAATTCTTCTTGTAATTTTGTTCCGTCTGCATAGACAGTGAGTGGAGGAGGAATACAACGACGAATTGTACCGGCTGTACAGTGACATGGACTAAGCCAGAAGAGTGAAGGCCCAGTGACTGAGGTGGCTGGGTTATGTAGAGCGAATGAACAGCAATGCTCCGGTCCGAAAAGTCTTCAAATCCACCCCCGAGGGACAGCGCAGAAGAGAAAGACCGCTTGGATTTTTATGAATACAAATACCGAGTACGGAAAGCTTTTTCACTTTTGACGATGGCTGGGTGTGTAAATTTCGCTTTAAGGGCAGAAAACGGTATTGTGTTTCGGTAACATTTTCTGGGAACCAATATTATAAGCACAGTGTACTGCCTTTTCGGCAAAGGGCCATTTATGAGAAATCTTAAGTTAGCGAGACATCAGTTGATATTTACAGAAGAGTTTCATTCGTTTGTTGCCTAGTGGCCCAAATGCGCGCAGGCTTCGACAGAGGAGAAAGACTATTGGATCAAAGACAGATTCGACGAGCTCCAGGACAAAACGAACAAGGCCTTAGTTATGACAGTAACACTGTTCTGCTACAAAAGGCGGTCAGGTTTGGTGCTACTATTGGAATGTATAGTCGATCATAGTCCTGGCGGCCTAATGAAATTTTTCTCTGAGAAAAATTAGAAGAGCCACAGGGTCGTCATTTGCCTGGTAAAGCTGAAGATTGATGATGGGAAGGGATGACGATGGGATTTCTTGCTCGCCTTCAACGAAGAGAGCTTAGAGAGGACAAGGTGAGGTTTAGCCAAACATAATTCAGATGAATCCGAAAATTTGTTGGGCGCCCCGGTGACTACAAGACACCATTTCAACTATTACCAACTAAAAACAACAATATAAATCTGAAAGTCATTCAGGCAAACATGGATCACTCAAAGAGTGTCTAAGTTAACCTACACATGCAGCTCTATGGAGAAAGCATTAATATTGCTGTTTTCAAAGAGCCTTGGGTCCGATAGAAGAAGATCAGTGTCAACAATTCTGACATCATGTACCACAAAATGGAAAATAAGCCACAAAGATGTACATACGTATGTTAGCTCAAGCATAACACAAAGCTTTAGCCGTGATTTGAGGTATAAACTAACGAGTATTACACATGTCAACCATCATCGCCGGAGCATACGGAAGATTCGTACGACATTGAATCTTTTTATCGACATTATGCTCAAAACTAAATTCTCGAATGGAGAACTGGAGAGTATCCGAGCTTAACTCCTTCGCGGATTACAGAAGCCTCATTACTTTACAGAAACTGTTTCTAGCCTTGATTTCATGACTTGAGAAAGCTATTGAAGCAGTTTATAATATTTTCTGCAACTTAAATGCAACAAGAAGGCTTTTTGACCGTGCTTGAACGAATATTCGTTTTATCTTAAGGAATTGACCCGGAAAATCTTGAATATCTGTCACCGATATCAATTCTTGAATCACTACAATTACTTTGCCTTCGCAAAGTACTGTCGCTCTAGCGCTATATGTAAATACTGTCTAGAATGAAATCTGCTTGAGAATTATAAGCAGAAAGAAACACCGCCATGAACATGGTCAATAAATGCAATTTGGGATGACGTCTCTACAATTTATAGCTTTAAACCGTACAAACCCGCTGGCCCCAAATGCAATTTGCGACAGTACATCCTTAGCTCGCTGCAACATTTCGAAGTTGGCTCTTATTTAACTACATTTCAGTGCCCTAGAGAAAATTACGGGTGGTTTTTATCCCAAAGGTGGGAAAGTGCAGCCATTCCTTCTTTATGCTTAAGACAATAGACGACCATATCCGACCATAAAATAAATAGCTCAGGGTTCGTAAGCCGTGTGTTCGAAAGTGGAGAAGAATGGTATTATGGACCAACAGTTGTACATCGTCCTAATTCTTTCCTATAAGTCTTAGTAAGGTGACTCGTCCTACTGTATTATGAAACTAAGTAGAATACAAAGAACACCACGATTGTCAAGTCCGGCCGAGGCACTCGATGTGCCCATCCACCTCCTAGCTCTTTACCTATATACTGCTGTTTGTAGCGTAGTTAGACTACGGGAGACCACCAGGACGTTATTAAAATCTGGCGGCCATAGAAAGGCCTGAGATATTATACCCAGAAAGCTTATTCAATGGGACAGATTACGTAACACTCAAACTAAATTTCAATAGTAATATTCAAGTCCACTTTTTTCCCAGAGATGAATGGATAAAGAACACAATCATTTACAAAAACGGCTTCAAGATGGAGTGTGGCGTATATTGCATTTCCTGCCAGCCAAACTGAATGTTTGCTACCACGCCAGCACATTTTAAGGCAGGAATACTAGCTATCAGAGAGATGTGTAAGTGTGTAAGGGTCTTACCCCTAAAATACAAATCTCTCAATTCAATAACCACATCACAAAAACTTGTTAGGGGATATAGCATATCCTACTCAATATCATTCTCTTCTGGATTCCTACTATGCACATCAGAGGGTTATCAAGAAGCCGATGAGCTAGGCAGAAGCAACAACACACTGCTGGAGGAAATGCTCTTTCGGATTGGCGTCGTATAGGGAAAATCTTCCAGGATTTTCTCCAAAGAACCAAACACAGGTTACAAAGGCATGTGAATTGAATCGTATCTAGAAAGACATGTCCCACCTTTGACAAGAAACGTAGAATTGACCTCATAAATAAAACTTGAACCAATAACGCAAAACTTGCAGCCATAAATACGACAGCCATTCACTGTCAAATTGGGCATTTCTGCTACAGGCATAAGGATGCGAACTAAAGAGAAACCGTGTGTTATACTCTACGAACGCCCGGAACCGGGCACTACACCTAGCAGACATTTCAGGTTTTAAACGCCGTCGGTTTTCTCAATTCAATCGCGTGATTTTGAACTACAAACTCTAGGTCACTCATTACATCAAAATGACGCCGTAGTGCTTTTTGTGCTTTTAGTGACTTATACCTAAATAGCCACGACTTCCTACCCACCTATCCGCATGCGTGAATATATAAATGTATACGTATCAGCCTTTTTTTCGACTTCAAACGAACTCCGGCAATATTCTAAAAGCCGTTGTTGCACATCTCTTCTGCCAAGGTCATGAAAATGTTATCCCATGAAATACATATCTCGAAATATCAAAACTTCTGAATGAGCGGCAGTACGGTTTTCGTAGCAATAGATCCACTTGTGATTTGATGGCATATCGCAGCGAAAAAAGGAACCAAAGTGCTTGATATTTGAAATCGATAGAGTTTGGCATTATCTTTTGTCGAAAATGCGAGCATTTGGGATAGACGGGTCTTTTTTTTTTTAAATAGATTAGTTTCAGGTTTCAAAGCTGATAGTTGATATACAATATCAACAGAAAGGATATTCCTTTCTGCTTTACATATTCGTTCCCGGACTCACGCCCATGCTCTTCTATCGTAGAACGGCAATGTCAGAGAATCACCAACCGAGTGGAACTTAATCTTTGCAAATCACAATACTGACTAGTTATGAATGATTAAAGCTAAAAACCTTCCGTTTTCCGTGTGAGTATTTATAACAACCTACGACGGAATGGCTAGACATTTCATGTCGCCAAAAATGCTGTGAAATATTTAGGTTTCTTCAAGCGATGTAAGGAACATTTCACCCCCTCTGTACTGGCGTCAATATATAATACATATAAGGCAATAGTCTGCTCAAAATTAGAGTGGAATACCCACATCTGGTCAGCTGGTCCTTGTTGGTAAATAGGATTTACAACTATAAGATAAAACTCAAAGCTGGCGCCGATATTGTCAAATCACCGACACACTCGTACACCACGTAATGTCGCTTTCCTTACCTTGCCAGTAGCTTTTCGCCATTTTAAATCTTCAGCTGCAACACCAGTTTCAGTATAAGAACCCGTACAAATAAAATTAGATCTGACGGCACTTACGCTGGGTCGAAGGCAGAGACACTCTGCCAAATGGTTGAAACTCACTTCCTATGTTATCTGATCAAAACTAGTTAAATAGCATGGAAAGAATGGTCGAGCATCATATACGCAAAACTGCTTGGCAAATGCATCATCTGTCTAAGCTGCAATATGACTACGCTGATGATCCTAAGAGACTGCGCTCCCAAATCTGGTGGGCAGAATTGAAGGTGCAATTGACAAGAAGGAATACGTGCTCGGCATTTTTATCGACATAGAAGATGATTTCCTACACATAACTCAGCCAGATAATTAGGATAAGAGCAATGCTGATGGGTGATAACTGCGGCCAATACGTGATGACGGGGGTAGACAAAGCGTAGTCCTGTCTCAACTTCTACGTACCCCATCGTCAATAATTCTATCGTCCACGCTCAGTCATATGCAGATGTTATAGCTGTACGGTTTGTCCGATTCTGCTTCGTGGCCGTGTGCTATAAAGCGCCGACAGCATTAGAAGTGATTGATGATTGGTTCTCTAAAAATGGACTTTGAGTCAATCCTCTCTAAACTGAGGTTTTTTTTTTGTTCTTCTCATGGTCTCATTCATTTAATGCTAAAAGGCATCGATTTTGTTTTTCCAACGTTGAAGCTCGATATTTAGGTGTCATTCTGGATAACAAACTTCTTCGAAATAAATATGTTACACCGAAAACCTCCAAGACGCTGTCGGGCTTCTTCCACACGGGCTTGCCATCGAGAAGGTTTCTCTGGGCTTACACGGCTATGATAGGATCAATAACATTTTATGCGTAGGTTGTCTGGTGGAACAAGTCTTGCCGATAATACGCCGCTGCTACGTATACCAGACTTTAAAGAATGGTTTGTTTCGGCTGCATTTGGCTTTCCTTAGAATGCTACTGCCTGACGCACTGCACGCCTGCCTCTTCTTCAGACGCAGTATGACTCTCCCTTCCCCTGATATTCGTATCATGACATGCACACTCGAAATCACATTCATAACATATTTATTCGCATGCCAGCAAAAGTGCAAGGTCACCTTTCCATGTGCTCAGGAATAGGCGGATCTTCACGGATGGCTCCAAAACCGATTAAAGATGTGGCGCTGGTGTTTTTCTGCAGGACGATAGAGTTCGATTTCACTCTTTGTTTGTGAAAATTTGTGTCTGTCTTCCAAGGGAAGATGCATGCAGCCCCGAAGCCAATGAACTACAATATATTGTGAAGAATTCGTGAATGGAGAGAAACATCCTCGTCTAGTTACAGAGCTAAGCTGCACTTAAGACCCTCTTTCCACTTCCAAATTAGTTGGAAGTCTATTCTGAACGCTGCTGGAAAGCTGAATTCAGTTAATCTTGTTTGGGTTGAAATGGCCGATGAACATGCCAAGCCACAAAAGAGTTTTTCAGGACCTGAAACCGCGTTAGGCCTACCTGCGTCATCGGTAAAGTCTGTTTCACATGGGCCTGAGTGCAGTTGGCATGATTCTGCAGAATGCCCGCAAACCAAACGAAGGCTTCACAGAGCCTTAAGAGGTCGCGATTTTCTTCTTGTCCCTCAGTAGATAGACTGTAGACTGCTTACTGACACCATTTTGGGGGCTACGCCTTTACTAAGTACTTAAGCGTGATGTGACTCATCGTCCCTGTGAGGGCTGTTGTATCATGTTGTAGGTGCTCGGAGCTGTTACAGGTGCTGGTATTGTAGGCACACGCATTAAAATGAACTTGAATGTGTAATAGACTAGTTCCAAAAAAAACTGTACAACTTGTTTATGGAACATTTCTAGTCATTGCAACCTACAAACACTCAAAATTAATGTACAAGGTTGCAAACAAATTCCCTTGAGCGCGCGCTAATCATATAAAAAAATAGGAAATGCTATTCTAGCTGTGTCGATTCTGATTATTCGTTTCTATTGTACTTCGTGTGAAGTTTGACCCCGCTACTCTTAGCTCTACACTTGTAGTAGAGAAATGCTGTTAGGAAACCCATTTGCCATTACCAGTATTGCACTACTCAACCGCGTAACCTTTCGGCTTCAAATTACATCGACAACCAGATTATGATTCATTCATATTCATATTCAAAATCAATCTGAACAAATGCTAATCGTAGAAAGATAGCAGCTCAGCCAAAAGGTCTCTTACACCCACCTATGATTAAATGTGGTGAAAGAAAATACCACAACGTAATCGAAAAGTCTGTCATTGTAGACTCCATAGAGATGTTGGTAGGTATCATAACCACTGAACCAGTTTCTTTCGAACAATATTTCCGAAACAATCCTGTAACAAAAGAAAGTAAACATCTAGCTCAAGGTGTCTGGCTTAGAGTGACTCAGTTTTACCTAGAAGTTTGTGACAGCATTACAAGGAGTCGTACGAGTACCATTCGAATAGTAGCATATCGCGCCGGATAACAAGCCAAAACTCGGCTTATCTTCTCCCATTCATCGGTCGTGTGCATAATTACGAATTCCACGTACTATAGAGCTGTGCATATCTCTCACAAAGTCTGCATACAATCGAATTTAACTTTGAATTTGTACGCGCTTCACGTTTAACCATTTATTACCATCGGCTTCGGTTATTTGTTTTGCTTAAGGAACGAACAATCACCGTCGTTGTGATTGTCGGAAATCGCGTCTGCTCTACGGACTACAATTCCAGAATGACAAAGCAAATTGTTGAGTTCACACTGTGCAACTGAAATGTAGTAGTAGTAGACGGTACTGCTCGTACTGCTTGCTACTTTACCGCCCCATTCCGACCTGGAAAGGCAAAAGAACTTTGAAATTGAAATTGAAATTTCGAATGGAAAACCGCTCCGCTATAGTACATATATATTATTTATTTATTTATTTATTTATTTATTTAATGTTTTTGGCTAGGAATTATTTATTTGAAACAAATAACTGTGTTATTATAGTTTTACTCATTACATTTACATATAGGTACATCGAAAATAAAAAAAAAGAAATGTTTTTTTTTTGTTGTTTTTCATTTTGTTGTTTTTTTTTTGTTTTGTTTTATGTTTTTAAATTTACTTGACTTTAGGTTGGTTTTGTTTTTTATGTTTTTTTTTTTTAATTATTTTTAAAAGTTTAGTTCTTCTTCTTCGTATCGCTGCATGGATAAGAAGCTCGCATGCTCGCCCTGACTCATGGTTCTTTGTAGTTTGGTTGCCATTTAGAGTTTTGTATTTGGTTGTGTGCCGCTGTCGATTGACCTTGCATCATTCGGGTTTTGTTTTGTTTTTTTGTTTTTTTTTGTATTTTTTATATTTATATTAATATTTGAAAAAATTTTAAGAAAGAAAAAAATTGTTTTACTCTTAAGATTAAGAAAGTTTGAAAGCTTAAATCGTTCGGTTGGTGAGGTTTGCCGCATGACCTCCTCCACTCTCGTTAGTGTCGTACCTTGTTTTGGTTCACTCTTTCGCTCTGGTTGTTGTTGTTGTTGTTGGTTTGGCTTATAGACTAATAATTGCTTCCAATGCAGCGCTCGACAGTTCCGATTTACGATCACGACGACGACGACAACGACGACGACGACGATGACGATGACGATGACGACGATAATAACGAAGACAACTCACCCCATCAATTAAGATCTCTCCGAAAGCTGTCCTCGATGTTGGGATCTGCAATCATTATTGTGCTGGGATCTGATAGCATTTGATAGCCGGCTACGTCCATTTGTCCTAGATCAAGATCTAGGTCGAGACTTCCGAAGATTTCGGGATGATCTGGAAGTGCAGACGATGAAAAGTCGGAGAACACAATCGACGGGATGTTAGGAGTTGTAGGCGTTGCTGCAGAGTTGTGCATGTTGGAACTGTTGTTGGAAGAGCTACCACCTCCTCCTCCGTCGTTCGTGTGAGACTTTTGTTGCTGTTGCTGATGTTGTTGCGCTAGCCCGGCAATGTCATTGACTAAGTTCGAGTTGTTATTGCTGGGATTTTGCGGATGTGTATGCGGATGCGAATGCGAATGTGGATTCGGGCTATGTGGGCTATGTAAAGGCGAACAATTAGTACTTGCTGTTCCTGTTGCTGTAGTCGAGCCCGCTGAGGAGTTGTTATTGTTACTGCCACCACCGCTACCGCCGCCGCCGCCGCCGCCACTACCACCACCACCACCAACACTGGTGCCACTACTGCTGGAGTTACCGCTTAAACCTAAACTACCGCTAATATTGTTAAGTGTATTCCGATTACTCATACTCATGTAGGGATCTCCTGCACTGGTTGCAGTCACACAGCCACTAACTCCCGTCAGCTTCGATGTGAGGGAACTTATGTCTTTGCGGCGACCAGCGCCGCCATTGCCATTTTCCGTGCTGAACTGTTGATGGTGGGCAAAGAGAATGTCGCCGAATTGCAGCGATTGCGAGTAACTGTTGTGCGGTGAGTGGTCCTGTTGCTGTTGCAGGCTAGTCGGGATGTATTGTGGTTCGCTTTGCGCCGACGAATCCACCAGCGAGAACTGCTCGAAATGATTGTGAAACGAGGGATTCAAGTTGTTGCTGCTGTTGCTGTAATCGCCGCTAGGTGAGAATCTGTCGTAGGTCTGAATGTTTTTGTCGCTATACTGTTGCTGTTGCTGCTGCTGTTGCTGGGATTGCTGCTGTTGTTGGTGATGTCGTATGGGGCTATTTGGTGCACTGACATGCAAATCATGTGAATGGCCATGCGGTGAAGTCGATACCATCAGTCCGGGACTCGCCGAACCAGCTGGCGATGGCGGATTGTGTTGTGGATTTCGATATTCTGTCAGATTGCCGGTGCTATTTGCATTTGTCGAGATACCTCCAATTGACGGTAGATGCCCGTATGAGCTGTGCAATGGGCTGCAATTCGCTGATATGTTGTTCGACGTTGGGTTCACCATAACGGGGAGGTTCGAAAAAGACAAATGCGTTTGGCCAGCTCCTAGACTATCACCAGATGAATGCTGTTGCAATTGTTGTTGCTGTTGCTGCTGCTGCTGTTGTTGTTGTTGATGCTGCTGCTGCTGCTGCTGTTGTTGTTGTTGTTGCTGTTGCTGTTGGTACGATTGACTGTTGAAAGGACTTTGCGACTGTTCGCGGTCACTTCGCATGTTGTGCGTAATGGCGGCTGGTGAAGGCGATTGTGCATTGGAGAAATGCACCGAGGTGAGGTCTGGCAGCGAACCTGTATTCGCCATGGCCATCGCCTGCTCCTGCAACGTCTTATACACATTGTTAGTTGGGCCACATTGATTAAATTGCAATTGGGATTTACTGATCGAATTCTGCTGATGCGGATGCATGTGCAGATGGTGATTGTGATTCAATTTGTGGTGGTTCAGTTGGTCTTGCAGCGCCAGCTGCTGCAGGTTGCTACTACTGTGCGACTGTGTTATCAAATTCTGTGCTTTTCTTCTTTGTGCTGTCGGACTAAGCCCCACTGAGGCGGCAGGGGAATGAGATCTCTGATGCGGATGATATGGATGCTGATGCTGTTGTTGTTGCTGCTGCTGCTGAATGTAGTGTTGTTGCTGTCCACCGTAAAGGGGATTCTCCGGCTGCATATTCAGACTCTGATGTATGGCCGAATCTGAATTGGAACGACGCCAATTCGAGTCGATCGGCGGCGACAGGTATGCCACATTGCTACTGTAAGGCGAACGATCCACTTTTCTGTCCGATGGTCTACGCATTGGACCAACACCGACACTGCGACCTCTGGACTCACGGTATGCAGTCGGTGAGCCACTTCCATTTCCATTATTGCCACCACCACCGCTATTACCACCTCCACCACCACCCCCAGCCGCTCCAGCATTGCCGCTGCCACCGTTCGCACCAATACCATTGCCAGAGCCACCACCACTTCCAGGAATAGGAATTCCAACCCCTCGCTCGGGACTAAGACAACAATCAGATATGCGTTGCTGACTGGCAGACAATGGCTCGTCTCTCCTTGTTGCGTAAACCTCCTGCATGATTTTCTCGAACTCGGCGGTGCCTTCGGCTTGTTTTTGTTTTTGCAGAGCGATTTTTTCACTAAATTTGCGCGGATTCGCCATACTGTCAAAATAATCTCACCTCACACACAGAAATATATGGCAAGCTCAACTAGCTCCTCTCCTTCTCCCTCTCCGACACCTCTTGTTCTTCTTCTTTGTAGTCCACACTTCTTGTTCGTAGTCTTCGTCGTCGCAGTCGTATTTGTTGCCTTTGCCTTCGCCGTTGCCGTTTCGTCTGTGCTCCTCTTTCTTCCGCCGCAGCGCAGCGCTATGGAAAGCGAAAAAATGTCGCCTCCTTGCCACCTCTCTTTTCTATTCTTTTTACTTTCTGCTGCTACTGCTGCTGCTGCTAATGTTGTTCCACTATATTCACTGTTCACTGCTCACTGTTCTCCACTGTTTTCCACCCTCGACCTCCCTGAAAACTTCAAATTTCAAATCGACGACAATTTCTAGCCTATTTTTGTTTTTGACTTTTTCCTGCTTAGCCCCACTGTCCGCACTGACCACACTGTCACTTGGAGGCTCTTCTTTGCTGTTTTTTCAGATTTTTTCACTCTTCTACATCACTTTCGGGGGGCTTTCCGCCTTCCTAAAAAATTATTTGACACACAAAACTAATGACACACACTTATGCTCTAGCTCCGATGCAGCAGATACCAGGCCAACACAAAAATTCTGCGTGTTTTTCTCTGGTTAGAGAGAAAAATATTTTTTATTTTCCTGCTTTTGGTTTCTTTTTTTATTTGTCGTCGTTTTATTTTTTTTTTTTTTTTATTTTTTTTTCTTACTTTCCGACGTTTCGTTGGCCTGGTGGGAGAGAGAATTTTTTCTTGTACTGCCACTGTTCTGTGTGTTGTTCTTTTCTTCTCTTCGATTGGTTGGGTGTGTAGAGCTGTCTCTTGCACACTAGTGGTTGGGATAATGCAGAGGGTATAGAATAATTGGAATACACTAGTGTTGGGATATTTTTTTCTTCGTCTGATTGGGAGAGAAATTGCTGTCAATTTAGGAATTGTCATGTGAAGTTGTTGGTGGTTGAATTAGGATTTCTTCGTCAGCAGGTGTATGAATTGTTGTGAAATTTGCGTTTTGCGCAGTAAGGCAGTAATTTTATTCGTATAGGGTGTTGCACAAATTTTTTTTGTCGAGCAAAGCAAATTATTTTTGTTGAAGAATAATATGAAAGAATTATTTTTTTGTAAGTTGGAATATTAACTAGATTTTGGGCGGAGAATATGGCAATAGGAAGATGTGTTATTTCTATTATATTTCAACATGTTCTGTTTTTAGGACAATACACCCTCCACATGTTCTTATAACTTTTTTTAACCGTCTTAAAAATACGATTTGTCAAAGTCTTCATCCATACCGTAATCCATGTATTTTGACCATGCCGATTCCGGGTGCATGCTGTATTCTCGGGGTGGGAGAGCAGTTTTTTATTTGTTAAATGAGAACGTGTCACTGTTAATTTCTATTCAAATTCGCCTGTTAATTTACTGCCATCATGCTTTTTTGCTTCATGATCTTTTCAGCTGACAGTAGCGTCTTTGCCTTTTTCGGAACAAATTTGCATTTGCGCTTGTTCGCTAGCCTGTAGTAGGTGATGGATTCAGATTTCATCAACGGTGGCGCTTAAGAACTACAGACAATTCTTCGAAGTTGAATTTAAGTGTAAAATTCAAGCCTTGCGTATTTTAAAATGAGCAAAATTCCATTCATTATTTCTGATAACAATCAGTCTTCTTGTTTGGTCTCTCCTAGCTACTATATTTTTTACATGCATGAAATCGAGAGTATGTACCTAGAATATACGAACACTGTATACACCAGGTGCTACTCAAAAGCTTGAATCTGTCCTCGCGCAGCTCGTAATACGGTGATAAGTAGCACTAAGGCTAAGGATCTACGCAGTAACCTTGTATGCACACATTCCAAGGGGCAAACGTCGACTCTGACCAATTTCTTGTTGCAGCTAAATTTAGAGCTCGACTGTCTAACGAGAACAAGCTGCGAACTGCCCAGAAGAAGAAATTCGACGTTGGACTCCTAAGCACACCAGGAGTAGCCAGAGTCTACAGAGAGCGCTGAGTGAGAAACTCTCCACTTTGCAGTCACCCACCACCAATGCCAACAATTATTGGTGCCAGTATCGCGAAATCATGAAGGAGGTTGCTGAGAGCACTGACCTCTGTAGGTTACCAGCCACCCTAGAGAAGGAGCCCGTGGTATGATGATGAATGCGTATACCGGAAAAAGGCGATAGAAGCAGCACATAAAAAAACCCTGCACGCAAAACAAGGGCAGCGAGGGAAGAGTATCGAACCAGGAGAAGAGAAGAGAAGAAGATCCTGCGTAGAAAGAAGAGTGCCTATTTAGCCTCCCAGCTCAAGGAGATTGAAGAGTTCCACGATCGAAACAACATCCGGAGGTCTTACAAGAAGGCCTAGCAACTTGCGGCTGGCTTCAAGACCAGAACAACGGCTGTTTGAAACTGGGAAGGAAACCTAGTCACCGGAGCACAGGGGATAGCAGATGTGTTTAAGCA
Organism: Volucella zonaria; assembly: GCA_963966105.1. Lineage (NCBI taxonomy): Eukaryota > Metazoa > Arthropoda > Insecta > Diptera > Syrphidae > Volucella > Volucella zonaria. The sequence continues at coordinate 115,148,921 of OZ014534.1, read as the reverse complement.
GCAGTTACAGCAGCTGCTGAATGGGCGTCATATAAGGAGAGTGATAGGGCAAGAAGAGAACCCACATCCAGTCAATAAAGAACCAGTTCCGTCGACTTAGATATAAAAAAGCTTAAGAACCACAAGACCGCAGACTCTGATGGAGCTTTTCAAATACGGTGGTGATGCTTTGGTAAGGCGCATGCACGAAATCATCAACAAAGTATGGGTGGAAGAAAGCATGCCGGATGACTGGACTATCAGCTCCATATGCCCCATTTACAAAAAAGGAGATCCAATGTCTTGCAGGAACTATCGAGGCAGATCCTATCCAACGTACTGTGTGGACGTCTCATCAGGAGCTATATACGGCGATTGCCGAATTCGGGATCAGGGCAAAACTGATCCAGATGTGTCGCGTGACGCTGAAAAACACGCGATGTAATGTGCAATTTGGAAGTAGCTCCTCCGAATTATTTCAAACGTGCACCGGATTTCGGCAAGGAGATGCGCTATCATGTGACTTCTTCAATCTCGTTCTGGAGCAGGGAAGGCACTATCTTCAACAGGCCTACATAGCACACACATCCTGACAGGTTCCGCAGTCAATCGGATTTAATGATTTAACGATCATTTCACTCCTCCGAAGAGGGGTCATTTTCTCATGCGCTAAGTATGATGTACATACGCGCACCTGGCCTAGCTTGAAAAAATCCACAGGGATGCCGTCAAAGCTTAGCACTTTTTCATCCTAATTTTGAGCTGTGTTTCGGGGTTGGCTTCTTGATTCTAGCATGAACAATCCTACTGTTACACCGGTTTGCTTTATTTTTGGCCTGCATCGGCATGGATGAAGCTTGTCACGTTTACGATATTGGAGTTTGGCTAAGTTTTGGAGCAACAGTTTTGATTTATGCTGCGGTTTGCTGGTCTACATTGATACCTATTCAATGCTGTGGCGCAGGAGGCTCGTCATACATTCGCTTTAACTGCGCAATATCCAAACAGGTCTAAAGTAGATGTTCGGCTTCAAACACTCTTTCCTGCCAGTGGTTGTAGTACTCATAGTATGCCGTCATATCCAAGGATGCCAGGACATGCATATTTATGAATGGCGGAAACCACAGAGGATAGACTAGTGTAGGTTTTGGAAAATTGATCCCTTGTGCCAATATATTATATTCTAGGATGCGCAGTTAAGGGCGGTATTCAGAAGACGGTACCATATTGTACAAGGACGCTTAAACAATATTCTTTTCTGACTCCTTCAGATGCAGATCTTGACGCAGAAGCACTATAAACTTCTTGGCGATTATGGAATTGATATGCTCTTTCAATTCCTTGCAGGGTAGTAGGTACCTGCCTTCAGATTCAGCTATAGGTCAGATCCATTCCGATAGATGGGGGAAACTTGATGCAGCACTTATACCTAAAGCTGGCTACAGATCACCTTCAGACTCAATCAGATTCATTTCAGTCTTCCGAAATAAAACTGATTATCGGTCTTCATACCCAAAATTCCATCAACTTATTTCCAAGTCGAAAACAAGCGGGTCGCTTGGTTCATTGGTTAAGAGCGCACCGCCGGTTCACTGTCAAGAAATTCTTGAAGAGTGTTTCATCACAGGTCGCGCTTTTCTGCTCCCCTCAATGTTCGGTGATAAAGTGAAGAGCCAAGCAATCAACTGATGTGGTCGTGGGTCTAAAGGTTTTGAAGGGAGGGAACAGTGCAACTGCATCGTGTTGTCACCTCAATTGAGGAAACAATGCCAAAGAGAGCCAGTATCGTTGACAATGTTGAATTCAATGGCAAAGCCATCTCACCGATATGCCAAGACAACACTCAGACTGCGTAAAAATTGCCTAAAGAGTTGTCTAGAAGATCCCCTGTTGTCGTTAGTCAGTTGTGGTTAGCACAATTCAACCGACCTTAATAAGTTCTGTCTTCTTTCTTAAGCCTATGCAAATGACTGTATTACTGAATTAGGAGGGAGGAGAAGCATCATCTTAAGTCAGGAAACGTTACCACTTAAAAACTTTACCAAAGAAGCTGAATATATTGGGATGGCTCTAGTCCATGACCTTAATTGGGGACCAAAGTGGAAAAAAACCTATTACTCCTACTACACAATGGTCGCTTCAATTATGATCTATTTATCGCTTGTACAACGAAGAATGTAAACCCAAGGTCTTGACTTACTTTATATTTGGTCTTCCTTTGCTAAACACTTATTTACTTACTTAGGTAGTGCTACAGTTCGGGATGAAACTGGGTCTCAGCCAACAGGCCTCTTCCGTTAGCCCGGTCTACAACTAACTGCCTCCACCGCCGGGTTCGAAGACTCTGCGGCCGAAGTGCTGGTGTCCATTCACTCAACATGTCGTAGCCATCTCAGGCGACTGATGAGCAGTTTTCTGTCGCTGTGCAGCTCGTATAGTTCGCCGTTGAAATTTCTCCTCCAAAGCCCGTCAACGCAAACGGGACCGAATATTTTGCGAAGGATTTTTTTCTCGAGACGACTTCATCTGCTTTGATAAAGTCCATGCTTCAGCGACATAAAGCAAGACTGGGATGATCAAGGTCTAACATAGAGTCTCCTTTACTCCACTTTATTGCCTCCTTATCCCAAAGAAACAGCGATTGGGAAGGGTGGTTCTTCCTTTTATTTCTGCTGAGGTGTTGTTGGCAGAATTTATAGCAGAGCTAAGGTACTCGTAGACATAGTCCCTTACTACCTCGAAATTATGTAGGTAGCTGTCGACTTTGACGTTCTGTCCAATGCGTCGATGTTGTGTGTCACTTCTTGTTGACAGCATATACTTGGTTTGCCTTCATTTATTGCTAAACCCATTGTGGTAGCTTCCGTTTCAATACTAGCGACCGCACCTGTGACGGCCTAATGTGTTGTCCTAATTCCGCGTACGCTAGGAGTTGTACAGACATTTGAAAGATTGTGCCTCCTGCGTTCGCTTGTGAGTTACACAGAATTATTTCAAGTATGACGTTAAAGAAGTCGAGCGTTATAAATCGACATTTAGCACAGACGGGCGAGTTTGGCAGGAATGTCAAATGTCTCTATAATGCAATCATAAGCGGCCCTAAAATCGACGACAAAATGGTGTGCGTCGATTTGGTTTTCTTGAGTTTTTAACAGGATCTACGGGAGTGTGAAGATTTGGTCGATTGTGACCTTTCTTGGTCTGAAACCGCACTGATAGGAACCAATCAGGTTGTTGGCGAAGGGTTTCAGACCTTCACACAATATGGCAAATAAGATCTGATGTCCGCTGTTGAAGCTTTGTATATTTTTGCAGTTGGCGCAGTGGAGGGAGTCTTCTTTTTTGTAGATAGGACAAACGAAATGAGTTGGTATATACTATCCATAAAGTTATTTCCAGCAGCTTTGAATACCTCAGCCGGTAAGCTCTCAGTTCTAGCTGCTTTGTTGGATTTGAGCTTAGATACTTATTGCTATCCTTACTTTGAAGATCCGGATTCCGCATCTGCGTACAGACCACTTTGCATGCTGGACACTGCAGGGAAACTCCAAGAGAAAATGCTGAACTCACGGATCACAGATGCAGTACAAAGATCAGGTGACCTGTCGACGAGACAGTATGACTTCAGAAAGGGTCACTCTACGATCGGAGCTATCGGAGGAGTAGTAAAAACTGTCCAAACCGACCACCAGGGCAACCACTATTCAAGCATCATACTGTTTGGTAACTCTGCGCGAAATGTCTTCAATCCAACTGGGCGGAGTGATATTCTTACTGCGCTTGAACATACTTACAGTATTCTAGTATACCTCTTGCGGATACTGAAGAAATACCACAAATAACGGGAGCTAATCTACGATACCACGGAAGCCCGTCGTAGAAATGAACCGACATCCAGAACATCGCAGAGATCGATCTTGGGACGTGACTTCTGGAACATCGCATGGAGATGCCTTCCCAGTGGGGAACGTAGGACGCAGAGACGGGTGAACGAATGGATGAACAGCCCAGGTACAGAAAAAACCGGGATAGTCCTTCTGATCAAGAAGAGGATCCCGACCATCGCTAATTTTCAAATCGGGCCCAAAGTTACAACAAGCAAGGAAGTAGTGAAGTACACGGGGCTGACTATCAATACGAAACTCATCTTCTGGCAATAGATAAAGTCCGTATCGGTCGAAGGTCGAAGCACGCAATGAAACTAAGCAGACTGGTGGCATGCGTAGGGGTCCTACGGCCAGCAAACAAAGGTTCCTAATGTGAATCAATATAACATTTAGGACCAATGTACATCCGTACCTCTCTTTTCTTCCTTCCTAAGTTTCCTTCGCCAAGGCTGTGTGCAATCACTTTAAGGGTTTTAAAAACCTCTTGAGCGCGCGCTTATTATAAAAAAAAAAATTCACACACAGCATTCTTCTATGTGGCTCTGAGATCTGGACAGACGTACTACGACAAGAAAAGTACAGGAAGCAAATGGCAGTAGTGCAGAGGCGCAGAGCCCTGCGCGTGACTAGCTCCTACCGAGTTGTGACAGAACCAGTCGTCCTGGTAGTCGCAGTATTGACCTCGGCGTTCCGGAGTGGATGGTGTCAAAATGAAAGGGGTTGAGGTAATTTTTAGTGGATGAGAGTCGTACAGTACTTGAAGCAGAGCCGGACTGATTCTCGTCGTTATTAGCCTTTCCACCATCCTCTAGGCAAAAAAAATTCCATTCACCCGACCTTCTTTTTGGTCGGGTGAATAGAAGTTGTGGCTATCATCGCCTAAGTTGAAAGATCTGTTCTGTCTGATGGCAGGATGTTGAGCTCTGTCGCCGCTATACAGTCTGCAGAAGAAGTTTTCCAATATTCTCTACAGCAAGGTTTCTGTCTACATCTCTACACTTTTCTGGCTTGATACGTTCTTTTTGCTTGTTGGTAAAACTTCCGTACGCTTTTCCGAGCGTACAACCTCATAATGTCTTTGATCGTGAACTTCCCGTGAGCTTTTTTCTTTTTCTGGAGAAGCGGTTTTGGTCTTTTCGCTGCAGCGCCGTTTTGCGGACATTATTTATCAAACCAGGATTTCTTTGTGGTGGTTGGGTGAAACCCGCATATCAGTTGCAGCGTCTCTTTTTATACGTTGCCACTGGTCTAGATGCTGGCGGCTAGGAGTTCTTGAGCACCTTGGCTGCAACGAAGTGGTAATCCGAGTCAATATTGGCTGCCCGGAACGTATGGACGGCCAGAGTACCGCAGACATGTCTTACGTCGATCGAAGTGTGGTCTATTTGATTTAGCGTTTCATGATCTGGAGACCGCCATGATCCCTTGTGTTTATTGAGATGAGGAAACCAAGTGCTTGCTATAGTGATATTTCGTCCCGCTGCAAGGTCAATAAGTCCGTTGGCAGACGTGCTACCGTGTTGGCTATACTTACCAACTGTCCTGCTAGAAATGTTCTTCTTTCTTATCCTGGCTGTTACGCGATCGTCATATCATACTTCGAACAATGGTCATATGTCTTGTCGAGGAGCTCATAGAATGTAGCCTTGATATGGATTGTCATAAGATGCTCGCTCAAGTGTCGGAAGCTCCAGAGTTCTTGCCTTAATCTGTGGCATATGACAAATCCGCATACGTATAAGCGCTGATGCTTTTCCTTCTAGCAATCACCGTAGTAGATATCACAGGTTTTCATCCTCTTTTTGTCCGATGTATCTGCGTGATAGAAGTCAAAGGCCTCCGCTAATTGTTCGGCTGCACGTGACCTGTTATGAGTCCGAATACTCCACGTGCTGATCCGAAGGTAACGTTTCCTAGGGCCGTCAACAGTAAATCCGTTTTGATCCGAGGCCATTAGTTAGTTCGTCACATCTTTTCAATCACTTTCGTATAGGGTTGTGAGCCCTATGACGTCGTAGGCTAGTAAGAGTGTAATCATATAGTTACCGGGGACCACCACCCGGAGTAAGGCAATCACTTCGATATGAACTTGAATGTTGCGCTGCTGGCTCAATCCAAGTTATAGGACAGTCAGCAGTTTCACGCCTTACATGGGGTGTTTGAATTCTCACCCACTATTTGGCTCAGATCTAAGCATATCCGTAAGGACATCGCCTACTGCCTACTGTTCCTATAGATCCAAGTCTGACCAATTTATCTGATGTTTAACTATCTCGTTGGGAGATACGCGTCAGCCTTTAACCGTCCTCGAATATATAGTTCTCGAAGCAAGCTATCTGATCGCTGCTTGGATGTCCACATATCTATGCAACATACATACGTACAATATGGCTGCTGGCTGCGGCAAATATGTGGTGGCAGGAGTGGTGGCAGCCCATAGAGCGGCGTCTTGCCTTCACTGGTGTAATGCATGTTGGCCTACTATCAGCTTACAACAACTTGTTTTGTCTCTTGGATCATACCTTGCGACTGTTTGCTTTTAAGTGGAGGCACCCTTAAACGTGATCGACGGTTAGGGCATAAGAAATGGGTTTTCAGTCAAAAGGAAGCTGACTGATCCAACTCAGCTTAAAGAGATCGCCATCCGTTTTTCCAACGACTAAAGTAAGTTTTGGGCTGCATTTTGGATAACAAACTTCTTTGGACATGTTGTATCGAAAGTCAAAAACCTCCAAGGTGCTACCGGCTTTCTGCGGGTTTAAACCAATTTTCGGCATGGGGGGTGTTACCGAAGAGGCTCCTTTTATTCTACGTAAAATGATTTTTGGTGCAACAAGCAGTGGAATTTTAATGACTGTCTTCTAGCTCTAGTGTTATGCACATGGCGATGCAACGACGCAACAACTCCTGCTGCTGCGGAAGTACGAACTCGTTTTTTCCATGTTCAAGAATGCTTTCAGCCAGAACTTGAGTCAGGATCTTCATGGATGGCTCCAAAACGGCGCTGGTAAAATTTTACTCCTCTTTAGGAAAACTTTCACTTACCTTCCTACCCAGCAGAGTTATACCCAATCATTAAGGACACAAACTATCTGAAATATTGAATATGTCAGTGAACAGGGCAAGTATTTGCATCTGTGGAACTAGCAAAGATCAAGAGCTTAAGGTCTTGCTGAGCCCTCTTACAATTTCTAAGCAAAGTCCAAGGATGAAAGGATTTTCTGAACGCAGTCGAAAGGCTGAATTCAATGTGCCTTGTTTGAGTCCGAGATCACAATTAGATCGTTGCCAAGCAATTCCCAGAAAACAATTGCTCAATTGCTCGGCTAGGACTTCCGTTGGCAGTTGAGTTGGCTCAGAAACAGACTCTACAGAACGCCAATAGCCCAAATAAATTTTGGTGGGGGCTGAGGCCCCCATTTATTGGCTTAATACAAGCTTAATCTAACTTAAAAACTAGGACAAACTAACAGAACGACTTAAGACCTAGGGACCAAGGAAGTAATGGAGGAGATCTTGTTTGAGACGAGGAGTGCTCAGGTGGAAATCAAAAAGGGAGAGGTTTGAGTTGACTTTTCGGAGCATTCGGGAGATTGGTTCGTTGGAGCCATAAGAGGTGCGGTGGACCGGTAGATAGAAGAGTCGTGGACAACGTAGATTGCGGGGGTTGGTATTGAAGGAAATGGAGTTCAAAATGGATGCACAGTCGATGGAACCTGAGAGAAGTCGATGAATGAAAAGAATGTCAGCAGTATTCCTACGTTCTTCTAACGAATTCATATTTAGAAGTTTGAGGCGGTCCTGATAGGGAGGTAAGATTAAAGGGTCGTTCCACGGCAGACCACGGAGAGCAAATCGTAGGAATCGACGTTGAATACCCTCGATTCGGGAAACATGAACCCGGTGAAGGGGGGACCAAGCTTGATTGGCATACTCAAGCAGGGGGCGAACAAAGGTAACTTAGAGAGATCTGGTTACATACGGGTTGCCAAGTGATGAGTTAGCTTTGAGGATCATCTTATCGATATGCGAACGGAAATTAAGCTCGCTGTCGAATAATATGCCAAGGTCTTGAAGAGACTGAACAAGGGGAATTGGTTGACCATGGAGAAAATAAAATCGAGGACGAGACGGGTTGCATTTACGAGAGAAGGTTATAGATTGACATTTGGCTATATTAAGTTCTAGGCAGTTTTTGAGGCACCAGATTGAAAACCGATCAAGGTCTTCTTGAAGAAGGGCAGAGTCCTGGGGAGAGGAAATAGATCTAAAAAATTTTGTGTCGTCAGCGTAAAGGGAGAGGGAGGAGTGCTTAATGACACTCTCAACATCGTTGATAGTAAGAATGAAGAGAAGAGGGCCAAGATGACTGCCTTGTGGAACTCCAGATGAGGCCAGTAATGGAACAGAAAGGGCGGATCTAAACCGAACGCTATAATATCGGTTTATCAGGTAAGAAGAATCCATTTTAATAAGAGAGGCTCAAAGCCGAGAGCAGGCAATTTGAAGAGGATCAGTTGATGAGATATCTTATCAAACGCTTTAGTGAAATCAGTTGCGATAACATCGATTTCTTTGCCATTTTCTAAGGCTGAGAGAGCAAAAGACACGAATTCAACTAGATTTGTGGTAGTTGATCTACCTTTTAGAAAACCATGTTGTCGGGGTGAAATAAAAGGCCTGCATTTGAAGCTTAAGGCTTCGTATAAAATGCTTTCAAAGAGTTTGGGTATATGAGAGAGTTTAGCAATGGAACGGTAATTGGTAACTTCATGCTTAGATCCCTTTTTGTGTATCGGGATTATAAGAGAGATCTTCCAAATCTGGGGAAATTCTCCCTGTGTAAGGGATAGACGAAAACGGTAGGAAAGGGGTAGAGACAGGTTGGAAGAGCATTTTTTAAGAAATACGGCGGGGAGTCCGTCTGGGCCAGGTACAAATTCATCTTTAAGATTTTGTAACTTTTCTTCAATAACTGCAGGATCGAAATTTTGAGTGAGAAAAGGACCAATGGAGAAATTTGGTAGATCATTGAAGTAAGAGGAATCTGGTACGAAGGAGTAGTTGGCAAATGACTGTTTGAAAAATGTGGCAAGAAAGTTGGCGATGGTAGGAGGATCACTTGAAGATTTGGTTTCAAAAGCGAGGGAGGAAGGATAACTATCAGTCTTACTTTTGCAATTGGCAAATTGAAAAAAGGACTTGGGGTCATTCATGAGATTGTTTTGCGCACTATTCAGGTAGCGCAGATAGAGAGAGTTATAAAGTTCAATGAAATGAAGATATGTACCTAGGTAATTTGAATATTCGGAAGAAGAGTGGGTGCGAAAGAATACCGCCCATAACTTGTTTCTTTTGTTTCGTAGAGAGCGAAGTTTACGATTATACCAAGGAGGGGATTTTTATGGCGGGAGTAAGGCACATAAAGGGAGATGGATTTGCATATTTTTCTTTAAAAAATGGAGAGGGCATCAACCAGAGATAGATTGGTGAACTCAAAAGAAGCCTTGCTTAGATAGGTATTAATTTTACGGAAATTAGCTTTGTGAAAATTGTAAGAAAATAGAACTGCGGGGGGAGGCGACTGAAGGGGAGAGTTGTGGAAAAATGAGAGAAGAAGTGGAGAATGAAAGTTATCAATAGTTGAAAGAGATAGGGGACAACACGATACTGAGGAGTTGATGGGATCAGTTGTGAAGATAAGGTCTAATTGCCTTTCCATATAGTTGGAAACGCCACTGACTTGGCATAGACTAGAGTCTGTTAGCCGATCGAAGAAGAGGCATTCCTTAGTAGAAATGGGATTGGAAGCGATGAAAAAAGATTGGTCTTCAGATGGAGTCCACTTCAGCTGAGGCAGATTGAAATCGCCGAATATAATGATATCATCAATCGAGTCTGATAAATCGATCAAATTGTCAATTGCTGCAATAGCAAGTTGGTAGGATTCGATAGGTTGCGCCGGAAGAATGTAAGAACACCTAACATACAAGCATCTACGAGTGAGGGTTATTTTAACCGACACAAAGTCGAGCTCAGGAGAGGATGAAGTTGCAACGAGAGAGGAGTCCAAGCTGTTGTGAATAGCCAGTAGGACACCTCGACAAGGGTATTCAATTAAGGGGGATGTGCGATCATGCATCAGATAGACTGTAGACTGCTTACCGTCGCCTTAACAGAATACAGCTTTTGCTAAGCACTTAAGTGTGCTAGGCATTAGTGACACAGCATCTAGCGCCGCTTGCTGTGAGAGAACTGAGGACACGGCACAGTACTCCCTCTGTGAGTTGCCGGCCTACACTCACATCAGTTGACAGGTAGTTGTCCCTGATGTGATGGGTGTTGGTATTGTAGGCACTTTATCATTGGAGTGATTACTCACATTTTTAGGAAGACAGCTTTTGAATGTCTGATTTGACAGCATCCGAAATCGGCCGAGGATATTGGATTCAGTCTGAAGCAAGCAGCCAGCCTGATGAATAGCTGAGACATTGGCTTGAAAGAAATGGAACTGTAGAGATAGACAAAGGATTTTCAGAGAAAACCTCTGCTTGTCACAGTGGTCTGTCTGTGGAAATGGAGGTGATTTAACTGAGGATTACTGACATGTTTGAAGTCTATGGGGAAGTCAAGTTCAGTAAGTTGAATATTGGCTGACTTGGGGCGCCTGTTCTTCCTGAGTGTGCCAAATAAGTAAGTAGCTTCTCCGGGAATTCTTCAGAAAGACAGATATTCTAAGTTCAACGTATTGGGTTCCATGTCCAATCATGTTGAACAAAGTCAGGTTTTCGAAAATGGTATCCGTAAGCACAATATTAAAACATTTTGCTTTCGGAAATGCAAACAGGTGTCGGAAACGTGCTTTGGACTCGCTAAAATCCAAATTGGAGGAAACATGGCTGTGTGCCTTGCCAAGTTGTATCGAACCGTTGAACAGCAAATCTTCGACGTGAGCGCTGATACATATTTGAGGAAGAAAACTACCACTGGCGGAATCTGAGTGTCCATTTGAGCGCTCCTAACTCATTTAGTAGAATGTTAAATACCTTTGCTTCCGCTAGATGTGCAAATTGAGATCCATCACTTGACACAAGCAGTGCTGCCCCAATTTCCGTAGCTCAATCAAATTGTATTTTCAATGCCATCAGTCGGTGCCTTTTGGACTTTGACTGGATTGACATTTCCTAATTCTTCCCATTAACTGCTCTTCCTCGGATGGTGACTGTGCCTCTAAATTGTTTCCAAATATCTCTGTCCGATGTGCGATTGAGTTTCAATGTTTACCTAGTATGTCGCCTTTTTCTTTTCTTTTTTTTTCTTGGACCAATGCAAACATTTGCCAAACGCCAGTCGAAGGCACATTCCTCTCTCCAACCGTGTGTTCGAGTATCTGTTGGCATAGCAATTCATTTAAGCTCATGAATTCGAATTTATTGAGCAACATGTATTATTTTTAATACGCGCTAACTTTGTACCTATGAATCATTCCACATTAAAGTACCCCAATCATTTAGCGTAAACCACTGACGAGTGTTATGCAAAAACAAATTAAAATAAAAAATAACAAACTCAAAAAGAAGAAAAAGAAAAAAAAATACTAAATGGACAAGAAAAAAATGATTTTTTCGCTTTTTAATTATTTTTGGTCTTTTATTGCCACACTTAAGTTGGAAACAGTTTGTATATTGGTTTTTGTTTTCGTTTCACAATTTTGGTTGAGAGTTGTTGACGCAAACTTTTTCAACACTCTGGCTGTAGGTAGACAGATACTCGCACGTATCTGATTCGTTAGCGTACGAAGTCGGCTGGCGGTGGAAATTGGATTTGGACTTTTTCATCAGCCTCAGCTTGTAACCTGTTTATGTTGGGTAATAGGCTTGGGCGAAAATATATATTTTATGGCGAAGATGCTGTGAGTCTGTTCTACTCGTAGGCTGCATTCGTTGGTGGTTTGTTTACGAAAAATAAAAATAGTTATCTGCTTCATCGAACAAGTGGTTATCTTGTTGTCGCAGATATTGGATTGTATCGCTGATTTATCATATGCATTTCGTTTGCAACATCTACATAGGGCACCCAATAATCCGATTTCAATTGGTTTTAGGACTATGTAGTTTGAACTCTGTTTTAATTAAATTCTATTCTGACAAAAACTAAGATTCAAAACCTTATTATTCTAGGTGATCTTGACATATTGACTTCCTAGCATCAACCTCAGTCTCGGAGTCACTTCTGTGCCTTATAGCTGCACATGGTCTTATTTCCTTTGTGAATGAGCCTACAAGACCTATTTCAAACACCTGTCTAGACCATGTGTTGAAGTAAAACACAAATTTTGAGCCTTCATCTTTATTTGACGGATATCGTCAGGGTGAGTTTTTTAACTTGAGACATCCAAATTACTCGAAAAATACGCGATATCGCGAAAAATGTTTCAGACAAAAGTCACAAGGCTCTGAAGGGGACATAAGATGGTGACCACGAGTTTGACCTTGAGACCCATTTTCAAGGTCAAACGAAGGTCACTTTTGATTTTTCAAATCATAATTCCTGATTTTCATTGCTCAGTCGTATTCCTCAATGGGGCACACGACTTTGTCTCAAAGGTCTTATTCATTCAGTGCTAGATATCACTGCTCTGGCACGCCTAAATCATTAATCGGTTCCAACGTTGTTAGGGTGTTAGAAGATCGAGATTTGTTTTGAGGAACTGATTATTATTAGTAACATTTTCCAGATTAATAATGCAGGCTATTTCAATTCAAGAGAAAATTAAAATGATATTGATCTATAGAGAAAGTGGAAGAAACATCGATGGTGCTGTTGCTCTTTACGCCCAACGTTTCCTAGACCAGATACGATCGCGCGCTTGCTTTTATCAGGTCATCCAACAATTCACTGGTGAAGGAAGTGTGCAACCAAAGAAAAGGAATCGGTCAGATAAGGTGGCTGTTGAGGACAATGAAATAGCAGTGTTAGCTGCCATTGCACACGATCCCCACATTAGCACTCTCCAAATAAGTCATGAATCAGGAATTTCTCAAACGACTGTTTCATGTTTCAATGCATCACGAACTTTCTAGTGAGGATTTTCGCAACCGGGTTTCCTTTTGTCAATTGGCACTTCAGCAAATTGAACGAGACCCCCTTTTCTTCGCCAAGGTGTTATTCTCTGATGAGTCGACTTTCACCAATCTCGGTACGGTCAATCGACATAATATGCATTACTGGGTTACCGAAAACCCTTTTTGGTTGCGACAAGTTGAACGCCAGCACCCTTGGAATGTTAATATTTGGGCGAGAATTATAAATTAATAGGTCCATATTTTATTGAAGGCAACTTGAATGGCGAAAAGTATGCAAACTTCTTGCAGGGCCATCTTCCAGTATTACTAGAAGAACTGCCATTGGAGTTGCGACAAACAACGTGGTTTCAACATGGTATTTGTCCAGCCCATTATTCCCAAGTAGTCCGGGGCGTATTAAACAATGTTTACCATCAACGTTGGATCGGACGAGGGGGTCCGAGGCAATGGCCTGCTAGATCACCTGATCTTACGTCACTGGATTTCTTCTTGTGGGGCTACTTAAAAACTGAGGTTTACAGAAAAAAGCCAACAACACGTGAGGTCATGAAAAGACGAATAACTGAAGCTTGCCGGAAAATAACGTCAGAAATACTTCTCAGTTCTGTTGGTTCATTTAGAGAGCGGATAGACAAGTGTATTGAAGTGAATGGTCACATTTTCGAGCATTTGTTGAAATAGTCTCGGGAAATAAACGTCGAAATGGGAAGAATCCAATGATTCAACAGTGAGAGGCAAGGGGACCCACTCTAATTAATCACCCCGAAGGAAACAAAATACGAGTACTGCTACGTCCACGTCGTTATTTCTGGGTTATGCTAAACGCAGTATGTAAAAACAAATGCCAAACCTACGAGCAATTCAACTGAGCAATGAAAATCAGGAATTATGATTTGAAAAATCAAAAGTGACCTTCGTTTAACCTTGAAAACTCAAGATCAAACTCGTGGTCACCATCTTATGTCCCCTTCAGATCCTTGTGACTTTTGTCTGAAACATTTTTCGCGATATCGCGTATTTTTCGAGTAATTTGGATGTCTCAAGTTAAAAAACTCATCCTGTATAATTCTATAAAAAAAAAATGAACTTCTTCCTCTTCAATCGTGATGGCGAAAAAAGGTCAGGCCAAGGTCTTGGCTCTTGGTGTTGAACCATAATAGGTTCCACATTCATATTTGGTGTTCCACATCCATCTCCCTGGTTGGCTGGCCTGTTTCAGGTTGGCAAGTGATGCCAGGTTCGTCAACAGTCCCCCCCGGTAAGTCGGTGGAATTATCCGACCATCATTGCCACTGATTGTTTTAATGATTCTACCTTTAGGCCAAAGATTTCTGGGGTTGTTCCCATCTATGACGACAACAATATCATCTGTGGAAACCATTTTGTCCTCCTTGTAAGATCGGGTAGATACTCTCTTATCTACCTGCGCCAGAAGGAATTCCCAAACTGTTCAATGATCATCGTTTTAAAATATAACCTTCATCATTGAATTCGCCTATAGGTTTCGTTCCATTGGAAGACCCTAATAAAAAGTGGCTGGGTGTTAGGGCTTCTTCCTCTTGACCATTCAATGGAACATAAGTGAATGGACGAGTATTTATTATATTTTCAACCTCGGCCATCATAGTTAGTAACACTTCGTCCCTTGGATTTCTCGTTGACATAATTGTCGCCAGTGTTTGCTTGACTGAGCGGACTAAAAGTTCCCAGCTGCCACCCATATGTGGCAATGCTGGAGGAATAAACATCCACTTAATACTTCCTTCACTCAGGCGTTCGACTAGCCTTTTGCCATCAATTCGCTCAACAAGTTCCTGACTAGCTCCTCGAAAGTTCGTGCCGTTGTCAGTGTAAATGTGTATCGGCATTCCTCTCCTCGCTATAAATCTTTACAGCGCTAAAATGCATGAGTCTGCTGAGAGTGTGTGTGCGACTTCTATGTGGATAGCCCGCACTGTCAGGTAGGTAATAAGCACCCCCCATCGTTTTTCCGTTCGCCTTTCTACCGCAACTGTTATCGGTCCAAAGTAATCCATTCCAATGTATGAAACATTTCTTGTAAACATTTTCAACCTCGCTGCAGGAAGATCACCCATCAATGGGACCAAGGGCTTAGCTCTTATATTGGAGCAATGCTGACATTTCCTCTGTACTCCTTTAAGTAAAACTCTTAGTCGAGGAACATAAAACTTTTGGCGGATCTCCTTAACGACTGTTTCATTATACTGGGGATGGTACTTATGATGATAATGGGTTATAATTAAGTATGTAATGTAATGATTTCGAGGCAGCACAATTGGTCTTTTGGTATCAAGGGCGATATCTATGCACGCGTCAATTCTGCCCCGAATTCGTATCACGCCTTTGCTGTCTAAGTATGGCGTCAATCTGTAAAGTACGCTAGATTCTCGTATACCTCTCAATGTACTCAATGAATTAATTTCATCAGAAAAATTTTCTAGTTGAGCTTGGCGAAACAAATAGTTTTCAGCGTTTTCAGCAAATGTGACCTCTGAGTCCGATATATTTTTTTCGCAATTTTTGAATAATATATAAAACAGATATAAAACAGCATTGTATTGTACTTTTTCTCGATCTCGAATTCTGAGATAGGCGATAGCAGCATATGCTTCCTTACTAGCGTCACAAAATATATGGAGGTCAATTTCGTTGGCATTCGTGATTTTTAAATCTGCTAGGTATCTTCTTGGGATTTTAATCTTGTTTATCATAGGAAATAATTGAATCCACTTATTCCATATAAGGAAATATTCATCTTTTATTTCATCGTCCCATTCTACGCTAGATCTCCAGATATTCTGTAGTAATATTTTAAGGTTTATCAACACATTTGCGATTAAACCAAGAGGATCATAAATTTGCATCAATACGCGTAAAACGTCTCTTTTGCTGGGTTTATTTTCGCCTGATAGCAACTTGTCTTTTATTTTTTGCCTGTCGAAAACAAAGAAAAACTCATCGCTACCTGGAGACCACCATAATCCAAGTATTTTTTCAGCGTCGACCATAGGTATATCCATTGCTTCATTTGACGAATGTACCTCAAGCTCTCTCATGACAGCTGAGGAATTTGATCGGAAGTTGCGGATTTCAAATCCGCCCATGCTATGAACATAAATGATGTCCTTTGATATTTTTAATACTTCCTTTTCACTGCTAAAACTACCGATATAATCATCCACGTAGTGGTATTGAACTATTGCATTTGCCGCATCTTTTGAACAAGAGAGCATTATCTATACCAGCCGTGTGATGGACTGGAGATTGGACCACAGCTTCGGATGTGAGATAGTTTGGCTCTTTGTTTCTATGTAAAAGCCTATGGTGTCGATAGGTGCAGCCTTGCTCTCCGCAAGCATCGTTGTCTATGGCTTCGAAGGCAAATGCGACACAAGTGTTTTTGCTTTATCGGCACCCATCTCTGTCCCACTGTACAATTGGAGAACCACGCACTATGCTCCACGGACTGAAAATTTTTATCACAAATGCGGCAATTTCTTTTGGCTGGCTCATGCAAGTTTAAGTATGATGGTTCATGGTTCCTTCTATTGACCTTAGTATCATTCTCTATACAGCCGAATGGAGTAACTTCGGTGGCAGCTTGTCCGACAGAGAAAAGCCATGAACTAAATGTCAACAAATCGGTCGTCATAAGCGTTTGCTTATAAATACCCCAATTCAGCCGTATTTGTGGAGGCAATTTATCCACTAGTTCCTGCAGTAAAAGCGGGTGTGGCACATATATTTTCCACGGCCAGTGCATACTTGACAATGGTGTCTAGTCTATCTGCTTTCGGAGGTGGATCTTGACGAATTTTGACAAGGAGGGAATTAATTATTGTTTCAGGTCTGCTGAACAACATGCGCAGAGTTGATATTAGCGTTGATAGGTTTCTAGCGCTTTACATTTGACACATCTTTGAAGGCGAACTAAATTCTCTTCATCCGTGAATGCACACATTCTAGTGCTCATTTCAAATGAACTTATGAATAAGGGCCACTTTTCGGGGTATCCACTGAATGGTGGTAGCTCTTTTGAAAATGCCTGTCGTGCAGACAGCTGGTGGCTTGTCAGTTTGGGGTACTCAATACCTCCTGACATAATTCCTTGGCTTTTCTCTTGGGCAACTGAACTGGGTTAAGTAAGGACTTACGGACCTGAATACAATCGTCTGTATTCTGTTTAGGAATAAGCCCAGTGCCCATCCATGTTGTGTTAAGGTTATTTGGCATTTTTTAGCATTTGGTTTGAAGGTGGCATCGAATGTGCTGCATCGATTTATGTGCGAAAAATGTGGGACATCATTTGCTTGTGTTTGATTTTCGGGCAGCGACACTGATTTTATCCATTTATCGACGCGTTGTAATGGCTTCATAGGAGGCTCTGCTAACTGCAGGCTTTCGTCATTATCGGAAGATCACTCTTCGAGAAATTGATATTTTTTTGGAGATATATTCCCGGTCCCTCTTCTCTTGTAGCATCCTCTCTTCTTCCAGTCGCTGGAGTTGAAGCGAAATTTTTCTCTGCGCTGATGCTTTGGATTTTTTTTGAAGAAATTGAAGCTGATTGCTTGTGAATACTTTCTGCACCGGCCTTGGATTTGGGAGGCAAGTTTGCATTCGCTGAACAGCAAGGTTGTCATTGTCTGCAAGTCCAGATATTAGTTTCTGTATTTTCGGCGATTTCGGAACAAGTTAGATGGTAGACATTTCGATACACTTTGCATTCAATGCGATTAGTGATTGCATCACGAAGGCACGAAACACATATTTGGTTTATAGACACATGCTCAGTTTGAGGAATTGATGGCGAAGGGTTATGAATTTTTGATGGCGGAGGAGTGCGTTTCATATTAAATGTAGTAAATAAGATGTACTCACCAAGAGCTCGATGAAAGTGGAATTTGGCGCAGGTGGATATTGAAGGTTGTTGAAGTAAAACACAAATTTTGAGCCTTGATCTTTATTTGACGGATATCGTTGATATCGGGCTAAAATTTCCTAGAAATTTACAACGTTATTTACATGTATTTATATGAGTGAAATTCTTACAAATGTGTCTCAATTCAATATTTCTACGTTTCTACTTTTACTCAATTCTTCAGACTATAATTCTATAAAAAAATGAACTTCTTCCTCTTCAATCGTGATGGTGAAAAAAGGTCAGGCCAAGGTCTTGGCTCTTGGTGTGGGACCATAATAGGTTCCACATTCATATTCGGTGTTCCACATCCATGTCTCTGGTTGGCTGGCCTGTTTCAGGTTGGCAAGTGATGCCAGGTTCGTCAACACCATGTATTCGGTCGTTTTCGTAATATATCTTCCGATCAGTGTGTTGGTGTTAATCTTGACCTCTATATTACGGATCACTGCATGACAGGTATTTGGATACGCGGTTTAAAAGATCTTAGAGGCGAAGTTAGAGTTCCTACTCGTACCGTTACTAAGATGAGTTTTGAACTACTTAATTTCAAATTACGGTCTGAAAACTGGGAGGCTGTTTATGCTGAAAATGATTCTTCTGTCGCTTATAACTCTTTTCTAAAGATACTGCAGTCTCATTTTAGCTCATCTATCTCTCGCTCTCTGCCAAGAAAGTCGGAAATAAAACTGAAGCCCTGGATAAGCAACTCCATTCTTAAACAAATTAAGCATAAAAACAAGCTACACTCCGGAGTCGCTTTAAATACATATCTATTGCAGTCAACGACGAAATTCGATTGTGTCGTGATAGATACTATATTTCTAAAATGCGGAACGCTCAAGGGAACCCTAAAAGGGAATGAGAAGTATTAAATAGCATATTGAACCGCGATTCCTCTAAAATACCTATCCCTATCGAACTTGCGACTGATAATTCTATTGTCAAAGATCCTACAAGAGTAGCAAATATTTTCAATGATTTTTTTGTTAAAGTTGGTGAAGTGTCTCTCTACAATTTAAGATCTGAATACTGTTCGAACTGTATGACAGGGAATCTGGTGGAAGATTCGGTTTGTAGAGACAGTTTATTCTTTGAACCAATCACTGGTCTTGAAGTGTTATCCCTTATAAACTCGCTTAATCGCTTGCCTTGCTGTGGAGATGATGGCCTCTCTAATTACATATTAAAGCACATCGCTCTGAATGTAGTGGATATACTCGCTTTCCCTGACAGGTTAAAATATGCAAAAGTTCTTCCAATTTTTAAAAAGGGCATCAAAAGAGATAAAAACAACTACAGGCCCATCTGAAAAAGCTGTCAAAAATAGAATTCTGCGGTTTCTGAAGAGATTAACTTTTTTCAGTCCCTTGCAGTTTGGCTTTAGGCCGGGACTCTCTACTGAAGATGCTCTCATGAGTTTGTGTTCGATTATAAATAAAGGCCTAGACTCGAAAAAAAACTGTGCCGGTCTGTTTGTTGACATAACCAAGGCTTTTGATATGATAAACCATACAATTCTCTGGAGGAAATTACATCGGGCTGGATTTCGAAGAGTTATTTATAGTTGGCTGGTATCGTATCTCAAAGATAGAAACCAAAAAGTTAAAATTGGAGATTGGTTTAGTGAAAATAGGATTATTAAACTAGGGGTACCCCAAGGGTCTGTATTGGGCCCTACTCTTTTCCTAGTCTACATAAACTCCCTGTTTCTTCAACCTTTTGCAGGAAAAGTTACGGCTTTTGCCGACGATCTTGGCATCGCGTACGACTCTGTTAGCCACCTCCAGCTAGCAGCTGATATAAACCATGATGTAGACCTACTGAGAATGTGGTTCGCCAAACATAGACTTATTGTCATATTACAAACCTAAAACAGTATCTTCGTTCTTGTCTCCGTAGTTTGTTTCATCTTCGTAAATACGGCACAAACAATAGTTTAAGAACTGTTTACTACGGCATATTTCACTCAAAACTACAATATGGATTAGGATGTTGGGGAGGTGCTTACAGCACGAAAATCCAGTCTCTACTTGTTTTACAGAAATGTACTATAAGAACGATTTGCGGTGTTCTTCGACTCACCCGTTCCATGGCACTCTTTAGGAGCCTTAAAATTTTACCGGTTAGACACCTTTATTACTACAAGGTGCTTAAAATTTTCTTTATGAGAAGTGGTTATTTGCAGAGCCCGATCTTTGATGCCCGCAGTCTACGCAGCAACATCCGATCCCTGGTAAACATACCTTCATTCACATGTATTATCCTAAGAATATTGAATAAAAAATAAAAACATGCAGCCCAACAGCTCGCAGAGACCTTGAACTGCTGTAAAGCAGATGTAACCCCCATGCAAGAAGCGCGATGGAGTGGATAGGATTAAAAAATGCCGAGCTTACTACGATGAAAGATTCTGAAAAGACAAGCAGCGGCTATTAGGATGCGTATTTGTCATTAGCGGTAGGGCCGAAGCGCTTTTCAAGAGTCGGCAGGTTAAAGAAGCTACATTTATTAATTTAAGTACTCTTAAAATGACTGCACACAGCGCCGGCGAAGGAAAATCAGGGAGAATGGAAAGAGAGGTACCGGTGAACGTTGGTTTTAAATGTTTGAAGGTTATAATGACTAGGAAATACAGAGATCGGCAGGGCATTCCATAAGCGAGTTAAGCAGCTTAGGAATGAATCACGATATTTTAGAGTACGTCCGAAAGTGGGCTTGAGGGTATACTGATGAGCATTCATAGCGAGGCGGGTGTTACGGTTAAAAGTTTGAGGGGGCGCAATGCTATTGGCGATTTGTATGGAGCACTGGGGGTGGAAATAGCGATAGAACAAGGTGAGACAGGAGACATTTCGTCCGTGTTCCTGTCACTCACTATGAGTCTTATCGCACGGTTTTGAATCCTACGTAGCAGGTCCAGAGATGTTTTAGGAGCACCTGACCAGATGTGGGCATTGTACTCCAATTTTGGGCGGATGAACGCCTTATATATTGACGCCAGATCAGAGGGGGTGAAATATTTCTTACGTGGCTTGAGGAAACCTAGACATTTCGCAGCATTTTTGACGACACCGAATATGTGGTCATGCCAACGTAAGTTGTCATTGACACACATATCGAGAATGAAAAGTTTACCATTCATGGATAATGGCTGGGTGTTTAAATTTCGCTTTAACGACAGCAGACAGCACTGTATTTTGGAAGCATCAAATTCTACCCCGTTAGTGGTTCCCCAATTAGTTATGCTGTTAATATCAGATTTTAATGAGCTTAACATACGCTGGCGTTCCCGTTCTACACCCGAAGAGCAGCAGCAAATGAATATATTGGATTAGAAGTAGCAGACAAGAGTTCATTAATGAAGATTAAAAAGAGTCTCGGAGACAGAACGGAGCTCTGGGGCACACCAGCATTTATTTTGTGAACATCAGAATTGGAACCATCCAGGACAACTTGAATTGAACGTTCCGAAAGGTAGTTTCTAATCCATTGAAGAAGATAGTCATCGATCCCAAAAGCACGCATTTTCGACAAAAGAGCCTGATGCCAAACTCTGTCAAATGCCTTAGAAATATTAAGTGCAACTATCTTGCTTTCGCCAGATTGATGTACGCTTTAGTTCCACGTTTGGGTGAGACATGCCATCAGATCACCAGTGGACCTGTTCCTATGAAAACCGTACTGCCGGTCATTAAAAGGTTTTTGCGTTATCGCGAGATATTTCATGAGCTGACTGGTTATCGGCGTTTCCATGAACTTGAAAAGAAGGGACGTAAGTGCAATTGGTCTGTACGAGGAGAGAGAGGAAGATTCGCCTTTTTTAGGGACGGGCTGGACAAATGCTGTTTTCCATCTGCTCGGAAGGGTCCTAAAGAGTAGCATTGATGCAAATGCTTACGCTGTGGTTTTGCCAGCAAAGAAGAATACCTCTTCA
Source organism: Volucella zonaria (assembly GCA_963966105.1). Taxonomy (NCBI): domain Eukaryota; kingdom Metazoa; phylum Arthropoda; class Insecta; order Diptera; family Syrphidae; genus Volucella; species Volucella zonaria. Next base: position 115,127,090 of record OZ014534.1, on the reverse strand, counting down.
GAAGAAGAGAAGATACCATATACCATCCGGACCAGAGGATTCGTGAATGTTAAGATCTTTAAGTACTCTTGCTACTACCTGAGTGCGAAAGTAGATTTGTCCCATTGACGATTCGACTCACTCAAGTGTAGGTGGAGACAAAGAATAATCTGGCCTTGTCCAAATAGCTGACAGCCGCAAAGTAATTGTGAATGAGCGTTGGGATGGAGGAGGAAAATTTCTGATGTTTTTGACAAACGAATGTTTGAAGGTTGTACGGCTTAGGAATGAGTCACGATATTTTAGAGTACGTCCGAAAGTGGGCTTGAGGGTATACTGATGTGCACTCATAGCGAGACGGGTGTTATGGTTAAAAGTTTGAAGAAGCGTAGTGCTACTGGCGATTTCTATGGAGCACTGATGGTAGAAATAGCAATGAAATAGGGTGAGACACGAGACCTTACGTCGGTCTTCGAGGGTGTCCTTTGTTTGAGTGATATTATTATCACCTATGAGCTTTATCGCACCGTTTTGGATACTATGCACATATCTAGCAGGTGCAAAGATGTTTTGGGCGCACCCGACCAGATGTGGGCATTGTACACCAATTTCGGTTGGGATAAACGCACTATATATTGAGGCCAGATCAGAGGGGGTGAAATATTTCTTAAATCGCATGAGGAGGGTTGCAAAGGGATGAGTTAGCTTTAAGGATTATCTCATCAATGTGCGAACGGAAGTTGAACTCTCCATCGAATAAAATTCCAAGGTTGCGAAGGAATTGAACCTGGGGTACAGGTTGGCCATGCAAAAATTAAAGTCGAGGAGGAGATTGATTGGACTTACGTGTCAAAGCCATAGATTGACATTTGGGGAGTAAGCAATTTTTTAGACACAAAGTGGAAAACCCATCGAGGTCTTCTTGAAGGCGAATAGAGTCTTGGGGTGAAGAAATAGTTTTGGAGTACTTAGTGTCGTCAGCATAAATGGATAGGGGGCAGTGTTTAACAATTCTCTCAAGATTGTTTATAGTTAAAATTAAAAAGAGGGGACCTAGATGGCTGTCTTGCGGAACACCAGAAGTGGCGAAAAAATTGGGTTGAAAAGGCTGACCTAAAACAAACGGTATAATAATGGTTCTCCAGATAAGACGATATCCATTTTAACAATATGGGGACTAAACCGAGGGAATTTGAAAACGATCAATTGATGAGATATTTTATCGAAGGCCTTAGCAAAATTTATAGCAATAACATCGATTTCGTTGCCATGTTCTAGGGCTGAAAGCGCAAAGGATACGAATTCAACTAAGTTTGTGGTAGTTAATCTACCTTTCAAAAATCTATGTTGACTGAAAGCTTAGAAGTCCATATAACCTACTTTCGAACTTTTTACGTATAGAGAAGAAAGCTTAGCAATGGGACGATACGAGTAGTTGGTTACTTCATTCTTTGATTCGTTTTTGTGGACCAGGGTTATGAAAGAGATCTTCGAAACTTGGGGGAATTTTCCTTGCGAGAGGGACAGATGAAAGGAAAGTGAGTGCGAAAGATTGGAGGCACACTTTTTAAGAAATATTGGTGGAAGCCAGTCTGGGACGGGTAAAAATTCTTCATTGAGATTTTCTAACTTTTCTTCGATAAGGGTAGGATGGAAAGATTAAGAGAGAGAGAGGAGCCAATGGAGAAATTTGTAAAGCACTTGAATTATATGGGGTCGAAGAAGTTATGTGCAAATGATTGTTTAAAAAAGTTTGGAAAATAGTTGACAATGGTATGTGGGTCGACCGATGATATATTATCGAACGAGAGAGAGGAGTGATAACCGTCTGATTTTCTTTTGTAGTTGACGAATTGATAAAATGTCTTAGGAACGTTGGTTTGCGCTGTGTCGAGAAAGAGCTCATAGAGACAGTTATAGGGCTGGGTGAATTGGAGGTAAGTTCCAAGATAGTTGGGGTATTCAGAATAAGAATTGATGCGAAGAAAATTTCTTCCCTTGGTTCGTAAAGAGCGAAGTTTTCTATTATACCAGGGAGGAGGAGGAGATGATGTTTTATGCCGTGAAAAGGAGACGTAAAGAGAAATGGAATTAAATATTTCACTGTAAAAAATGGAGACAGCATCAGATAAAGATAGGTTGGTAGGTAAAATCAAAAGAAGAATTTCTAAGATAGATATTGACTTTGCGAAATCCGCTATCGACCAGATTGATCAAATTGAGATCCAAATAGTCTAAGGCCTCGATACTAACTCCGACCACTACCTTGTTTTGGCCAAGGTATGAATGCGGAAAGCCCGTACAAAGAGGAAATACTGTCAGGAGGATTGGTGTTGTATGGCTTACAAGAAACCGGCCTTTGCCGATCATCTGCTCCTTAACTTCGAACGACATCCTGTGCTAGCTTTCGCTCAACCACCGATGTGTAACCCGTGATTTGACGATAAATGCCGGATAGTGGATGCAGACGAAAGGAAATCATATAAAGCAAACAAAGACTAGAAGGACTTTTGAGCTCTATGTACGAGCAAATTAGGACGGTCATTGGTTTTTCTGAAAGAAGAGAAAAAAAGCACGAGAAGTGCAGGATCGAGGAAATTGAGAGATGTTATAGCAGGATAGACGTTCGCAAATATTATCAGAAGGTAAAAAGAACATGCCAGATTAACAAAGTAAAGATTGTCCCATTAAGACCGCCTATTTTGAATTTTGCGGCATATTTTTGTATTGGTCTTATAGCGTTGTTGTTTGACAGCTAAGGTTTAGTCAAGGAGAATTATAGGGGCGCACAATGCTTAGTGATCACCATAATCTACCTTCTTGTCGCACAGTGGTCACAGGCGATTGGGTCAGTTCAAACCCGGAAGACACCTGCCCGTTTTCGTGCAGCTCGGTCTAATGAAAATATTGCAGCAGTTAATGAGAGTGCTGATTAGAATCCTTCCACCTCGATCCGCCATCATTCTCAGCAATTGAGATTTTTATGAAACAGTTTCGAATTTTGACTAAAGATTTGCATTTGCATGCATAAAAGATTAAATTAAATTTTCACCTCAAATTGCTGTACTTCCTTGTAATTACAACCTGGAAACATTTAAAGTCTCCTGGGACCGTGCTCTAAGCAGACATTTTAAGGGTACACTTTACCCCTAGAACGCGTATCAAATATGAAAAAAGAAAAGAGAATACCTCCCCTCAAGTGGCCCGCTTATAAGGAAAGAGATTTCGGCCAACTTAATGGATGCGCCAAATCAAGATACCTCTAAGTTTAGGGCCAGAACGATCACACACTATAGCACCACCTAAAGTAAAGGCAAAGGCACGGATACAGGGATATTTTCCACAATTCCCAAGTGGACGACTAGTCTGTGCAAATCAGGGAAAATAACATATCGTTTCGGCACTAGAAACATACATTTCCCAATCCATCCAATGAAGACGCCCATATAAGCGCATTGCGTATTAAAATTTGCAGAAGCTTCAGCAATGAGCTAAAGAGAGAATCGGTCACTCATTTGAACTTAAGCACTCTTGGGATCAGTGTCTAACCATTGTTATAATTTGTATTGCGTGCGTTACCTTTACATTTGTTTTCCATGTGTTTCGTCCTTTTTTTAAAGAATAAATTCTTAGAAAACTACCTCCCATGAGACCTCCATTCATTACCATTAATATTGCATGCCATGTAAGTCTGAATCTGATTAAGTCTCCCGTAAGTCTTTCAATCAACCGAGCACGCAATCTATTGAACAGCACCTCTTAAGTCAAATTCTCACGTGCCCCATGTAAGCCATTCTATCCAAGTAACTTTACAAACCCTCAGCCTTCATTAATATTCTCAAAAAAGAGCAGACAAAAAAAAAATAAAAAGAAAACGAGCAATAACCGTATGGCATGCTGGGCAGTAAGCCTTTTGACACTTTCTCATGAAACCTGTCCAACACCATAATTACAATCCTTTCAATCAACCTATTCATTTCCCTGCAGAGTACAAAAGAACAACATCCCTTCCGCAGAATAAAATTCGAAAATTCGATTTCAACGTATGGCATACGGCACAAGGCACAAGGCACAAGGCACATGACACATGGCGCATGGCATACGGCATACGGCATACGGCATATAGCATACAGCATACGGCATAGGGTATACGGTGTATGGCATATGGCATGCAATCAGCCTTGACCAAATCATGTGCCCTTCTGTTCGCTGCAACCAATCGTCGACAACAATCTGCTGAACTTTATTGCATGTCGGATTGGCCTCGCCGTTCTCATACTCTAGCGCGATGGTGTAATAAAAATGCAAAGCCTCCTCATTCCACCCATCAACATCGTGCATCGTTCATCCTTTGTTGGAGTATCGATCGGTTTTCAGAAGTGCGACCAGCCAGTTCTGGCTGTATATTCTCGACACGCACAAATTTGCCAATTTTAACGTTGCAGCTGAAGGAGTTAGGATACACCAGCATATCCATGTTTGCCCAACCAATTGTGATTCTATTACCAGACTTCTAGGATCAAAAAAAAAAAAAACTCCACCAAACAATTAACTGCCAACAGAACAGCTCATGTACTCGAAATATGGATCCATAAATAGCGCACTGTACATCCAATGGACCATAGTCCCGACTTTACCGAGGGCTTACACAATTTAATTCAACAAAGTTGATTGTGTGCTAGAAAAAGCAAAAAAATAAAAAAAACCAGGACACCCGACAGTCGGCATTTAGCCAAAAATCCGTACGATGTTGTTATTTGCTCAATGACCATCCTGCAACCGGACCCCATAACTGCCCGTCGGCATTATGGTTTAATCCGTCGTGAATCCAGAGTGTGGATAAAAAAAATTCTCTCTCCGCCCACGAATAGATCTGCTTGGAAAGAGACTTTGATAAGTGGGCCAACCAACGCCAGGACCTACTCGGTGTATTCAGTGAATTTTCCACCTCACAGACTGATCGAATGTACCGCCGAAAGCAATTTTTGCCAAATTGAAATCCGTTTTATGAATATGACGGCATACCGGTAGATACGAGTATAATAGAATTCAACCGCCACGTCCTTATGGCATGTACACAGTATACTACATATTGGTGTGTGCGTGTCGAAACTATTTCCTCTCCGGATATACTCGTTGTATCTGAAGCGGGTTAAATGCAATGCATGGACATTGGACACGTCAGTCTTACGCTATAATTTGATGGTTATCATCGGCTGCATGGTGCTATGATCGATGAACGTGCGGCTGCCACCGCCACCGCCACCGCCACCGCCGCAATGGTTAGCCAATTGGTTGACAATGTCAATTGACCCGGAATGCATCCGTACACATCCAAAGGACGTGTGTACAACGGTTTTTTTTTTTGTTTACAATTTTTGCTGATAAGTGGGTCAATTATTTTTAATTTAACAACAGCATCCGTAATTAAAAATGAATGCACAAACAAAAAAAAGTGCTCTGCGCTCAGATAAAGTGCTCGGGGAAGATGAAAAATTACGCATACGCCCGAGAGGATTCACTCTTCCGTTGGCAATCCATATTAATTTGTTGCATGGAATTAAATTAAAAAATCGTGTGTTTACTTGAATCGCAGTCGGGAGGGTTATAATGATTGAATTGTGAATTGTTGTATTTAATCCCAGAAGAGGGTTTTGTGGAAATGATTACAGGATAATGTGGTCCATTGTGAGAAGGAAATTGAAATTGCTAACTTCAAGGATTTGCTGCCACTGAAGCCATATTTCATATATTTGTATGACATGGTCAAATCTTCTTAAAGAATGAATGAGTCGAATACAGAAATTATTGTAAATGCTACGTTTAATATTTGCGCGCTTGTTGAGTCCATTGCAGCAGACAAGGCGGCGCCGTACGCTATGATTGGTGCCAATAATTTTTTGGCTGAAGTTAATCGTGTGGGCTTCGGTAAATAAACTGAAATTCCCCAGAGACGCCTAAAGCCACCATAGATTTCATTAATTACTTACATTTTTGCAAATGACGGCAAATGTTAATTCTACTTTGACATTTGTGAAGTAAACAGATACTTAACGTCATCAAGACAAGTCGGTGGTGCTGGCGCAGTGATAATCTCGGCGTAGATTTTCCGGTCGTCCGACACCAACTGGGAAAATACTACGACGTTTAGCCACTCGCCTAAAAGAGTATGGGACAACACGAGATGCTGCCAGGTCTGGCCGGCCGCGGAGCAGCCGTTCTGCTGAGAATATGGCAGCTGTGGTAGAAGATATCGCTGAGGACCACGGAGTATCGCAATTGGGCTTCAGTCGGCGGCCTTTACATCCTCAATTAGATGAATTGGGACTGAAAAACATGTGCTTCTAACGGGATGGAGCAACGGTGAATACTGCACGAGTCACAACCGAAATTCTGAGGGCTGCATTTCCGGGTCGCCTAATCTCTCGTTTTGGCGATTTACGCTGGCCGGCAAGATCGCCTGATTTAACCCTTCCCGACTTATTTTTGTGCGGCTTTTTCAAGTCAGGAGTCAACAAGCCTCAAACTCTTGAAGCCCTCAAAGGGAATGAGAGGACCTATTGCAGGAAGTTCTGGCAAGAGCGATGGAAAATGCCAATTATCGGACCCAAATGGTCATTAATTCTGGCGGCGGCCACTTAGTCGATATCATTTTCTCGACTTAATAGAAGAAAATTTCAGACATCAACTAAACATAATCCAAAAGCAGAACCAAAGCTTTTCATTCGTCAAAAAATTATAGCCAATGAACATCGGTTGACAACTTTTGCGCCATCTTGTATATTAGTACTTTGCGATTGTTTGTCGCCCACATGTGTATATACAGGGTGTCCCCTAATTCGTCAATGATAATTTGGGAAATGATTTCCGGGTATATTCTAAGAAAAGAAATCGTTCTACTATACGGTAAGGGTCTATCTCCAATGTTGACATTAATTATCGAGGATTTTACTTTAAGGTTACAGTTGCTTAGAAACGCGATTTGAACGGGCTGTGCAATGAAAGTTGAACTAAACGACAACTTCCCGATGAAGGAGTATTTAGAAATACGTATCGGAGGCTACCAGGAACGGGATCAGTTTTAAATACACGACCTGACGAGGGAGCTCCACAAATCCCACAGGCTCCACATGCTCCACAGGCTTTTTTGTCGAAAATGCGTACACTTTGGATCGATTAATCTCTCCTTCAATGGATTAGAAACTATTTTCGAAACGTTCAATTCAAGTTGGCTCGGATGGTTTCAAGTCTGATATCGACAAAATAAATGCTGCTGAACCTCGCGCCTCCGTTCTGTCTCCGACACGGTAATCTTCATTAATGATCTCTTGTCGGCTACTTCTAATCTAATATATTGCTTTGACAGTACTCTCTGCTTTCCAAATTTGTTCTCGGACTCACGTTCATGTTCTTTGGCTATAGAACGGTAACAGCAGCGTATGTTAAGCTCATTAAATTCCGATATAAACAGCATCACCAATTGTTGAACCACTAACAGAGTAGAATTGAATGCTTCCAAAACATAATGCTGTCTACTGTCGTTAAAGCGAAATCCAAACACCCAGTCATCCATGAATGACAACTGAAAAACGTTCCATTCTCGGTATGTGTGTCAGCGACAAGCAACTCTAGAATGATCACATATTTGATGCCGCCAAAAATACTCCGAAATGTTTAGGTCTCCTCTGATCTGGCCTCAATATATAAGGCATTTGTTGAGAGTAAAGCAAGCTTTTTTGCTACCCTGTTCTATAAGAATTGAAATAAAACACGGTTTTATATGATGGCAAATATATTTATCGATATAAATGAGGACATTGTCCTTACACTTCAAAAATGACATTTGGAACAACATAAAATGTAATGGATTAAAAGAACAATATGGTAAAGGATGAAAGTTAAAGAAATTAAAGGAGTAGATTATTATAGCAATATAAAGTTAATTAAGCTGCGAGTATTTAGGTTTAGCTCGGGGTAGGTAAGAAACGAATCTTGTAAAATACGTCTCATATGAAACTTGGCGCTCTTGACTGCGGCCTCCCACAAGCCACCAAAGCGGGGAGATCGAGGTGGTATAGTTTTCCAAGCAATTCCATCCGCCGCACACGCGTTGATTATGACTTCCCGATTCTCACGCTTAAGAAACATTTAATACAAAGTTGGTTGCGTTGTCGCTGTATATAACAGAGCACAGTCCTTGGCGACCTACAAATCGCTTAAGGACAGCCAAGAAACTATTAGCTGTAAGGTCCTCCACCAATTCCAAATGTACGGCCTTAGTAACGAAGCAAACAAACACCGCGACATATGCTTTAACAGGCGCGGTTCCTCGACGACGAAAATGGATTCGAAAGGGGCCACAGAAATCAACCCCAACAATATTAAAGGGCCTTGACTGCTGCACGCGTGACTGAGGTAGATTGCCCATAAGTTGGTGATTAATTGCTGGTTTAGCTCGTACACATCGAACGCATTGATGCACCACTTTCCGTGTCACAAGTTTGCCACGGATGGGCCAGAAACGATCTCGAATTATGTTTAAAAGCGCTTGAGGACCTGCATGCAGATTTTTGATGTGAAGATGATTTACAAGAGTGGATGTGAGGAGATGATCTTTTGGCGATAAAATCGGATGTTTTGCGTTATAATCAAGAGATGAATTTGATATTCGTCCTCCGACGCGCAGTATCCCCTCAGCATCTAAAAATGGTGAAAGCGATGTGGCATCTAGAGGATAATTCATTATTGTTAGATAAAGTTGAGATTTCCTTTTTAAAATTAGTTAATTGCTCATATTTAACTAATCCGTGAAGCGCCATGTTTAGGAGGTCCAAACGTACGTAAATTTGTATTTTTTAATTTTGTATTCATTTTAAATCGAAAAATATAAGAAACGATCCTAAGTAGAGAACAATAATTATTATGAAATTTGATCCTTTGAAGCAGATTTTCTTCAACTTGTACAGTCAAAATGATTTTTATATTTCTTCGCTCGAGCTGTGTGTCCTCGGATGCCAAAACGACGTCGGAAGTGGGCCACTCACTTTCTGCCAAATTTAAAAACGATGGCCCGTTGAACCACAACTTGTTGCTGATTAACATCCAAGGGTATGTCCCTCGAGAAATTATGTCGGCAGGATTTAATTCCGACACTATATGTCGCCATTGGGAAGCAAAGGTATTTTGTTGGATTACAGATATGCGATTTGCCACAAATGTCTGCCAGTTACAAGACTCTTCTGTGATCCACTGTAGCACAATTGTTGAATCAGTCCAATAGGTGATATCCTGAAACATTGCACCAAAAATAATCTTTAGTCGTTTAACCAGTTGAACCATCATAACTGCAGCACATAGTTCCAACCGAGGTACGCTAAGCTTCTTTACCGGCGCTACCTTAGATTTGGCACAAAGGAGCTCAACCTTTGATGTACCATCCCTGTCGACAGACCGTATGTAAATGCAGGTACCATAAGCATCTTCGGAGCTATCGGAGAATGCATGCAGCTGACAACCTTTAGAATGACCAAAAAATGTGCGCCGATATATTTGTAAGTCGTTAAGCTCATGCAATTTATCCCTAAAATTCACCCAGCGATGATGAAGATCTTGCGGCAATGCTTGGTCCCATGTAAATTTAAGGCGCCATAATTGCTGCATAAAATTTTTAGCAAGAACAATTACCGGATTAATTAATCCTAATGGGTCAAAGAGGTGTGCTATGTCAGAAAGTATAGACCTTTAGACCTATAGAATTGGCCTGGAGGGTATAGATGCTATTTCGTAATGAAAACTATCAGTCTCTGGATTCCATATTATGCCTAAAGTTCTTACTGCATCTCCGTCTTTGGTTTTAAAATATTGTTCCCGATCATCTAAGGGCATGTCTTCTAAAAGCTCTCGCGAATTTGCGCACCACTTTTTTAAACGAAAACCGCCTTTGTTTAACATCATTATCAGTTCTATCTGAAGAGCCTTTAATTCATCAAGAGAGTCACAGCCTGCAAGTAAGTCATCGACATAAAATTCCGTGTTGATGGCCTTTCAGCTAAAGGAAAGTCGTTTTCATCATCGACAGCCAATTGTTTCAGAGCACGCGTTGATAAGAAAGTGGCAGATGCGGTTCCAAACGTGACAGTGGACAATCGATAAATGTTTATATCTCCAGTTAAATCTCTCCATAAGATGTAATGGAATTTCCTATCAGCTGGATCTAACTGAACTTGGTGATACATTTTTGTAATGTCCGCTGTCATTACAAATTTGTGTATGCGAAATTTCAATACTATAGACAGTAGATCAGGTTGAATAATCGGTCCAACTATCAAAATTTCATTTAGAGACTTCCCAGAACTTGTTTTCATAAACGCATCGCATACTACACGCAGCTTTGTAGAAGAACTTGATGGCTTAAGAACACCATGGTGCGGAAGAAAGTAGTGGGGTTTGGTGAAGTCCACGTCTTGTGCTATCTCCATATGTGAACGTTCGATCAATTTACTCATAAATTCGGAGTACTGTGGGCATAATTCGGAGTTTTTCCGAAACTTCCTTTCGAGAGACAAAAATCTCCTTTTGGCAATGTCAAAAGAGTTTCCAAGAATGTTGGGACTATGCTTAAATGGCAATCTCACATTATAACGGCTAGAGTGGCAACGAAGTGAGATTCGCATTGTTTCTCTTCTTTAGTTAAGGTTGATTGCAAGGAATCGAAGCTCTCAATTTGCCAAAACTGCCTTAGAGAGTTATTCAATAGATCATCTGAATCAGACTGAAGAGAAGTGTCTTGTATTGTTAAACTGTGTTTATTCGAAGCAATCGAGTCTGGTATTTTTCCTGCTACTACCCATCCGAATAAGGTTTTTGAACGATTGGTAAATTAGGACCCAACTGAATTTGACCGATACATAGAAGTCTGAAGAATAGGTCTACTCCTAGGAGTAAATCTATGCGTTGTGGGATATTGAAACGAGGATCAGATAAGTTAATATTTTTCGGAATATTCCAGTTATTTACTTCGATTTTTTTGTCAGGGATATGGCCAGTGATGTGGGGCATCACAAGTGCTTCTACCGTAGCCTGGAAGCCGTTGATGAGAGAAGCGATGGTGAATACAGTTTTGTATTTCGCGCAGGTTGTAGTGTTGTTAGCACAAAACAATGAGGTAAAGGAGGGAAGCCGAGGAGTCCCCAAACACTGCATAAGTCTCTCGGAGATCAGGTGCACTTGCGATCCAGAATCCAACAGAACACGACATGGTATGGGTTGCTGGAGCTTATTAAAAATATTAACCACCGCCGTTCTTAATATATTATTTTTTGCAACGCTAGAATGCAGGGAATAGGGATGTGTCGATGATGTTGCAGCGAAGCTAGTGACAGGAAGCCTTTGTGAGGCAGAAGCAGCATTTGATGTTTGATGTGCGATAGTTGGGTGACAACTCGAACTAAGTGGGGTTTGCGGTACTGAAGAAGCGACGTTTTTACTAAGGTGCAAAAGTGTATGGTGCTTGCTACCACAATTACGACATGAACTAGATGGGCAATTAATGCTTGTGTGATCGGTTGTTTTTAAGCAATTTAAACATAAACTTAGTTTTTTAATTTGATTAATACGATCTTGAATGGATAAATTTTGGAATTTGTGACAACGATATATAAAATGGCCGGAGGTAGAACAAAAGTTGCATGTACCCTTAATGGCAATAAAGGATTTTACATTGTGTTTTGGCTTATTTTTATGAGTCTTATGTATACTGTTTCCACCTTTTAAATAATAATCAGAATTGAATAAATTGTTTGCTACATTACCCTCTAAATGCTGTGCTCTTTTCTTGAGGAATCCTGTTATTTCTTTTAGACTGGGAAGTCGATCCACTGGAGCTTCATCATGCCATTTACCAAGGGTTGCTGCATCCAATTTAGAGGTGATGAGAAACTCTATAAGATCATCCCAATGTTCCACTGGTCATTTTAAATTGCTGAGCCCGGTCAGGTGGTTGCTAATTTTATCCACTAAGTTTCGCAGTTCGACTGCAGATGCCTTCTGGATATTGGGAAGGTTGAACATGCGCTGTATATGTTCCTGTGCGATCATTTTTTCGGATTTTCAAACCGTTCCTTCAACCTTGCTAACGCCACATCGTAATTGTCGTCTTCGATTTTGAGTCCTTCAATTGGTGCAATCGCAGTGTCGCTTAGCTTTGACAACAGGTAATGAAATTTCGCCTGTTTCGAAAGCATAGAGTTTTCGTGCACTAACGATAAAAAGCGATTGTACCAAACCATCCACTTAGTCACGTCACCTGAAAAAGAAGGAAGTTCAATTATAGGTAACTTTACCGAATCAAGGCGATGAGAATGCGAGATCTGGGACACATCCATTGAATAATCCTTTTTCGGGTGCTTCTTATTGATTAAAACTTTCATCGTAGCTATCGTAAAGAAGTACGTCTCCTCGTACTTGGATCGTTCGGGTTTCGAGACTTCCTCGTTGTCATTGTCGGGCAAAGATACAGACGACGGGTCCTCATTGGCTTTAACGGCAAATAACCTTAGTCTATCCATTTGCTCCATGGTCATAAAACGCCGCGTTTTAAGAGCATCTAAAGTCTTCAATTTGCGTTGACTAAATTTCAGAGCACTGGAGTCGGTATCCCCAGATACTCCACGTTGGTCAACAGGATTTGATTTTGCTGGTAAATCATCTCCCTGTTCGGCCATAGTAATTGGAAAACACTCGTGATTGTTTTAAATAAAAAAAAAGGTAAGAAAAAACATGTGATAAAGATCACGTCGGGGTCACCAAAAATGTTGAGAGTAAAGCAAGCTTTTTTGCTACCCTGTTCTATAAGAATTGAAATAAAACACGGTTTTATATGATGGCAAATATATTTATCGATATAAATGTGAACACGTCCTTACACTTCAAGGTTTGGAATAAGAAGAAAAAAAAATTATTATATTACAACCGGAAGGGTTTAAAGAACAACATAAAATGTAATGGATTAAAAGAACAATATGTTAAAGAAATTAAAGGAGTAGATTATTATAGTAATATAAAGTTAATTAAGTTGTGAGTATTTTAGGTTTAACAGCATTCATCCACCCAAAATTGGAGTGCAATGCCCATATCTGGTCAGGTACGCTTAAGACCTTTCTGCACCTGCTAGATAGGATTCAAAACCGTGCGATAAGATTCATAGGTGATGCTAATATAACTCAGTCAATTAACAACCTGGAATACTGACGAAATATCTCCTGTCTCACTTTGATCTATCGCTATTTTCCCCACCAGAGCTCTGTTGAAATTGTCAGTAGCATTCCGCCCCTTCAAAGCTTTAACCGTAGCACCCATCTCGCTATGAATGCTAATCAGTTTACCCTGAAGCCTATTTTTGAACGTACATTGAAATATAGTGATTCTTTCCTAAGCCGTACATGGAATGCCCTGCCGAGCACTTTATTTCCTGACCATTATAACCGTCAAGCATTCAAAACAAACGTACAGCGGTACCCCTTCCTCCCTGGCTTTCCTTCACCCGCGCTGTGTGCAAACGTGTACCTTAACCTCTGAGCGTGCGCTAATTTAAAAAAAAAAAAAAGAATTTCGGCTGATGAAAGAATATTGGAAGGTGTTATAACTGATCCATGAGTCAGCATCAGACGCTTAGCTTTCCAATTCAATGTTTCCAGACATAAAATTTTTAATATACTGCATGGAGAAAACCTTCATCCATTTCACCATACCTGTGCAAGAACTGCTTCCCGATGATTTGGAAAAGAGACTTGATTTCCTAACTGGTTGGTGGAGCGGAGCTTGCATGACAACGAGTTTATTAGCAGAATTCTGTGGACGGACGAATCTCAATTTACAAGAGATGGGATCACAAATTTCCATAATCTTGATACATGGGCTCCACATACAAGAAGACATAAATCATTTTAACACAAATTCAGCGTCAATATGTCTGCAGGTGTACTTGGAAACAAGTTAATCGGCCCTTTCAAACTACGAGTACCAACTAGGCTGAATTCTACAGGCTCTTCCAATAGGGACTTCCAAAATTTGACAGTTGATATCGGCCATATTGTTGAAGCTACATCTGTCAAATTGGCTGTCATTTATTCAGTCTGTTTTGCTAAATCACCATGGACGGACATAGCGTTAAACAATACGTGTAAATGATAAAATTGTTTTATCAAAATGGGTGTTTTGTTCGGGCAACGTTCCGCGCGCTTCGCCCATTTTACGGTCGCCCATAAACGTCTTACCAAGAGGACTATTTGCAGGATGGTGGATAAGTTTGTGTCCACTGGTTCAGTAAACAATAAACTAACAGCCGTACGCCGTCGAAAAGCAAGATTTGCCGAAACCTTCGCCGCTGTCCGTGAGAGTGTGCAGGAGAATCCGAGGCAGTCGATTTCGTGTCGCTCAGAAGAACTCGGCCTTTCGTAGACCACAACTCGGCGAATTTAGCGTCGTGTCTTGGGACTGTACCCGTACAAAATTCAGTTGACCCAGGAGCAGAAAGTAAACGACCATTGACAACGACGTGTGTTCGCTAACTGGACTCTGGCTATTATTTCCATCGAAAAATCATCTTCAGCGATGAGGTGCATTTCTGGATGAATGGGCACGTCGACAACCAAAATTGTCGAATTTGGGACTATACCAATCCACATGAGATCCAAGAGTGTTCCGAAAAAGTCACTGTTTGGTGTGGATTTTGAGCTGGCGAGGTCATCGGTCCATATTTCTTTGAGAACAACATTGACCAGGACATCACCGTCAACGGCGAGCGCTATAGGTCGATGATTACCAACTTCTTTTGGCCTAAATTGAATGATATGGACAACAAAGACATGTGGTTTCAACAAGACAACGCTACGTGCCACACAGCTCATGCCACATAGGAAATTTTGCACGAGCAATTCGAGGGCATGGCCATCTCACGTGGAGGTGATGTGAACTGGCCACCGAGATCGTGCGATTTGAAACCGTTAGACTTTTTCTTGTGGGGTTTTTTGAAGTCGCAGGTCTATGCGAATAAGCCACAAACCTCAAGATAACATGAGTTACAATCGGTCAAATTTAGCCTGATTTATGCGCCAGATTCATAGAAAATTTGACATTTCGGATGCGCGCCACCCAGAGAAGCCGCAAAGGACATTTGAACGATGTTATATTCCATACATAGTGGCATCGATAGGCCTTTCAAACGAATAAAAAATTTCGATGATATCTCACACACACTTTGTTTTAAAACTTGAACATAGGAAGCGCTTAATGAAATACCCTTTACAAATTATCTGGAGTGTTTGCGAAATGATTTACCAGAACTATTGGAGGACATTCCACTGATTCATCATAAAGGGTGACCTACAGCTAGTGTGGAAGTTCTCATTAAATTAAATTTACATTTATTATGAAGTCAATATAGAATTTTACTGATTAATAAAGTCCGGTCTATGGCAATTTCAAATAGAATACAACATCGGTCATATGACCACCACGGCTTCTGTTTCAAGCAACTATCCGAAGGTCAAAATTATTGCTGACTTTTTAAAGAATAATGGCCGTAATTTCAGTTTGGATGTTATGCTTGAGGTCCTTAATTGTCACCGGGTTATTGGCATAAACCATACTCTTCAAATAACCCAACATGTAGAAGTCTAAAGGTGTTAAATCGCATAACTTTGGAGACCAATCAACTTCTCCTCTAACCGAAATAATGCGATCTTCAAATTTCGTACACAATAAATTGATTGATCGATGGTTGAAATCAGAGATTGTCCACACCCAATTCATTCAATTTTAGAAAAAAGTCGCCGTTAAGTGCCATAAGTGAGGCCCAATATTTGACTTCGGCGACGAAATGAGATGCGTGGTTGGTTTTGAACACTTTCGCTCACAGTGGTGATGTTTTGGCGTGTACGGGCGTGGTAAACGACTCCATGACTAAAATTGCCAAAGATTCTATGACATCTGTCAAAAAGATGAACCACATTGAATTCAGTAAATGACAGTAATTGACCTATAACTACGGTGACTGCTAAAGAGAGCAGGATTTTTGTGGATGTGGATTTGTTAAGAATGGAAGGTTGAGGATTTTGTCTTGAGTGTTGATGCTTGTAACAATCTGAACTAAACCTTAACTCGGCAACATCAATTTGCCATGCGTTTACGTCACCACAGAATAAATTGATGACAAGGCAACGCATGACAGCATCTATAGAGACGAAGTATACAGAGCAATGTCTAACTTTAGGATCCCTGCCAAACTCGTCCATTTGTGCAGGGTGACGATGGAGAATGAATGTAAAGAACTCACCAATACCTTTAATGTCAAAAATGGATTTAGGCAAGCTGACGCGCTGTCATGCGATTTCTTTAACATGGTTCTTGAAATAATCTGTCAAAAGTTCCTTCAGTTACGCGCATACGCCGAGATAATATTGACATAACCGGAAGAAAGCAGCGTGATGTTAGTAGCGCTTTCGGGAGTATTGAGCCGGAAGCGGCAAGGATGGGTTTAATGGTCAACGAGGTCAAGACCAAGTATAAGCTGTCAACAAAGAAGAACACCCAACATCGACGTCTCGGACAGAACGTCACCATCCATAGACATAGACTTTGTCTATCTAGGCTTTTGTATCAATTCAGATCCCTCTCTCGAACAAAAAAAGTGACCCTAATAATCCCAGTCCTGCTCTACGGCACACAGGCATGGATTTTAATAAAAATGAATGAGAAGGTAATTTTATTCCGTCTGCATAGACGGTGAGGGCCCCCGCCCAATTATCAAGGCTTCGCCCATTAATGACGTTGTCTAATAAAAAGCGGGGGCAGAGCATATTACTGGTCTTATCGTAAACATCTACAGATATTGCCTCTGAATGGTTGCTACGATTTGACCAGTAACAAGTTGCCGGTCATAAGTTTTTTTGGCGGCTTGACCAGGACTTCAATCACGGTACCATGGGAGTCAGGAGCCCCCCGGATTTCGGTCCGGGCCTGACTTGTTAGAGGTAGCCCCCCTTGTGGGAGCGTCATGGTGGCTGTGGTTTAAACCCAAATCGCGGGAAGGGTTTTCCTTTCGTTTAACCCATTGTAGAGTAGCAAATAAGTACTGGGTGCTGTGACCCTAAGAACAGTAAGAGGTTTTAGGTCGGCCTCGACTCATACCAAGGGTGGAACTTGTGCCTCCAACACAGTTCCGAAAGTTCAAAGGATTGACGGAGAGCGATGGCAAGGCGTATCCTTCTACCCTATGGTGGTTTACGTTAAAAATCATGGAACGTTCTGCATAGACGGTGAGTGGAGGAGTGACATGGACAGAGTGAAGGCCGAACGATTGCAGTGGCCGGGTCATGTAGAATCGATGGACACCAATGCTGCGATCTGAATAATCGCACGCAAGTGGAATGGGGCCTCAACCAACTTAGCGTGAGAAACTGGAGGCAGCTATCTAAAGATCGAGCTGAATGGAGACGTTTGTCGTTTGAGGCCCTGATTCACCCCGGACTCTAGCATCACCTTAGGTATTCGTAAGTAAGGAGCTCCAGCTTATTAAACTTAACTTGGTTTCCTCCCATTACGAAGGCCAACTAGTCAATTAAACTCAGGACCATCAATTTGTTAGTGTCAAAATGCTAATGCACTTCGAGCACTATACGATGTAACAGCTTTCTGATATATTGTATATACATACGTACGTGTGTAGCAATATTTTTCCCTACATACAATATTTATTGATTGATTATCCAAATATCATAAAATATATTCCAATATACGCAATTTATTTCTATCAATTAAAATCCGATGGACTTGCCCTTATATTCGTATCCTTCTCAATTTACGAGTACCAACACACAAATGTGTGTTTATTAATTTCATGAGCATTTTGCGAATATTGATTAAAGATAATATTCTATCTACGAGTATCTATAATTAATTAGGTGAAAATTACTGTAACAACCTTTTGATATCACTATTAGATAACAGAGCAAACAGTCTCTGTGCGAATAGATAGATACTCAGAGTATTTGAAGCAGATAGCAACGAAATAGTTACAACAGTAGCAAACATTAGCTGTCTCTGATGATACACGTGCGTCGTGCATAAGTATACTCGCTCGCATTAACGAAGAAACAACAACAAAATTTGATAGAGTTGAGCAGAGGTTTGTTAACTTTTGACTTTGAAAAGATATAAAAATGCGCAGTATGAGTTAAACTACTCGTATTCCCACCTGATCATTGAAGTGGTCATCGTTTACGGAATATTTGCTTAATTTTTTTTTTAAATATATTAATTTGTTGGCTTTTAGATCATTAGGTGTTTGAAAAGATACGTTACATTAAGTTTAGCATTTCAATTGATTTAATAACCTGACGCTCTTCAGATTGTGTAAAAACCCTCTTGCTGTCAAGTAACCATATGATCTCCATATGGGTTGTTTGGACCTTGAACACGGCACATGAAGCTGAACAATTAGAAGTAGACTATCGTAAACCCTTAAGCCTGTAATTGCGGTAAGATCGACTGGACAAAAAAGGATGAAAAATTGTCACATATTCTGCAGTGAGCGGATGATGATGATGATTAATGCTACATAAGAAACTCTGGTTTAATGAAGAGTGTAGGCAACCATATAAAGAAAAATACCTTGCTAATAAAGTACCGCTGCTACGAGAAATGGAGGGCCATGGCAACCGAGCCCTAAAGGAAATGGAGAAGGATCATTTCAAAATCTTACCAAAAAGCAAAAACAACGTGTCAAAACCACAAAATCTGAACAGAAACCTGTAAAGATCAGCAAGGAAATTTAGAAGCAGACTTACAGAACGTCTCTTGTGTTTTACGTGGAAACCTGCCGTGAAGGCCTTATCCCACGGAGCGCTTACGCTCATAACAGGATTAAAATAATGCGTCTATCAACGTCCTTCGGATAGTATAAATACTACCTCCAGTACCTACTAGATGCCGTGTATAAGGCACGATCTTCTCCCTTGGTATAGGGTTGAGGCCTATCTAAAACTTCTGCCATTCTGTGGGTCATGACACCCGGTTGCAATGCAAGTCCACATCGAGCAGACCAATTAGCGCTACGGCCATCAAATAGCTGAGCACCGGTCATAGCACGCTACAACATATACTCAGCCACATGATGTCCAAACACCACTTGGCCTACTCTCCCCGCGATTTTGGGTATAAACCACAGCCACCACGATACTCCCACAAGGGGGTCAACTCCTAGGTCAGGCCGGAACTAAGTTCTGGGGGCTCCTGACCTCCCGTGGTACCAGAATATAGCCCCCGGTCGAGCTTCGCAACCTTGCGGTTACTTCCAGTGCGGCACCTTATTGCCCAGGACTGGCCTCCGTTTTGGCCCTGCTCACTTATGCTTCTGGAGATTTTCCATGAAAAAGAGAACGCCCTAAGTGCGGATTCATTTGTAAATATGACGTCAATGTCGCTTTTTCGACCATTCGTATTAAAAGTGTACAACTCACTCGGTCGATTAAGAGGGTGCATATCAGATGATATAGCCCATTCACTAAGCGTTTCACCCCGTGGATAACTTGGATATCCAGACGAGTTACTGGACATCTTACTATGCCATAAAAAGGAAATCGCATTAGCGTCAACGTCGATGATGAGGGGGTCGCTCCCGACTAGCGAACGCACTTCCTCCATGTATTGGATGTATGGCTCGATTTCCTCACCGTACTTGCAGTAGATGCCGGCAAAGTGTATTTTGCCAAAAACGCCTTCTACTCCAACACATGCGCCACGTTCATCTGCATCTTGAAGGATGCATGTAAGGTTTGCGTCCCTTACAATCACTGCAGCTCTGCATCTAGTGTCAGGGAAGACCCGCATGGAAGCGGGTAAACCCCTAATTACTCCCCTCGAATCATAGGGCTCCTGAACCAAAGCAACGCTGCAGTCCCCTCGCACATCCGAGCTCCCAGGTCTACCATAATGGAGAAAGCGCCCTGGCAGTTGAATACCATATTAGTTTCTGGCATTCAACCGGGCAAGAGTAGCCGCAGAAAGCGGACATTCAACCGACACCATACGGTGGTTGGCTTCTCGTCCCTTAAGCGAGCAGTTCCGGCGTTTGGCCGGTTTTGAGCACCCTTTTGAGTGGTGTCCTTCTTCACCGCAACGGCGACATACCTCTTGGGTCTTGCAATCGGCAATGCCATGGTCAAGACCGAGGCATCGGAAGCAGCCAACAATGGTTTTGTGCTCCTTTACAGGAAAGGAGTACCACCCAATGTAGCAGCGCCCATTAGCAAGGAGTACTTTAAACGCTTGCGCTGAACCAAGACTCTCCAGCACAACGTTAACGCTGCCTCCTTCTTTGGTACTCCATGGTCGGGTTACCATTTTCACCTCGTTTTTGAAATTTTCAAGGGGGGATGGAGGTAGTCACGCCTTTTATCACTACCCTTGGGCCAGGTTTTTGAGGGATCGAAACCTCTATCCGGGGCCTCCCTGAAATTGGGGTTGCCCGCAATTTCCCCCCTCTAAAATGCGGTTGGAGTACGGATTACAACGCTCCCGTTTTTAAGCGTCCTTACGCAATCCACCCTGACTCTCAAGGATGGGGCGACCTTCTTGAGGACTTCAGCCTCAACTTCTGTTGCCGACGCACCGGATTTCTTACTCCGCACGACCATGGACCACGTAAGAGCTGGTGTCGGCACAGGTGCAGGGACATTTCCCGATTGAACAGGAACCCTTCCTGGAGCGGCAGGAGCAGGAACCCTTGCTGAGGTGGCAGGAGCAGGAGCCTTTGCCGTAGTGGCAGAGGCTTTAATCGCTCCTGCTGCCACTTGAGCGAAGCTATTTTCCTTCTCTTTGGCAGCTGAGGGAAGCCCAGCATTATGAACGGGCTGCGGACGCACAGCTTCTGGGGTGTGTTTGTAGGCATCCAGGCAACCTTTTAGCCGCTCGTTTTCCCCAACGATCAGCCAAATTATGCCTTCGTGAACTTACAAGTACTATTTACCTTGTTTGCAAGGACAGGGTCAACTTCCGCCTTTTCAAAAATTACCTCCGAAAGCCCCCTATCCAAATCGCCCAGATGCCGATTTAGGTACAAAATATTCGTACCTCTCGCATCCAGGAAGGCTTTCTCGTTCAATTACGAACCTAATATATTATGTGTTATTTTTGAGCAGCTTACCGATGTCGGCCTTTTAACACTGTTCGAGCTTACGACCTCACAGGTTCTCTTCTTTGCTGGGGCTATAACCATCTCCATTTCCGAGTCTTCTTCGTTGACAGTGGTTACCTCAATCCCCTTCTCCACAAGCTTTTTCAGCTTTTTCCCTAATGTTGCCTCCTGTTTTCTTTTTGGTACGAGGCATGTCTCCTACCCAAAATGGCAACACTTAACACCGCACAAAACACAGGAAACTAAGCACAAAATTACCAACACTAATTGTGGGAATTCCTCCTCTTTCCACCGTAATAAAACCACACAAGACCAATTAAGAGTAATAAACTCTCAGTCCGCACACAAAAATTAACACTTAATTGATTTATTAGCCCGCACCCGTTGCTAATCACATCTGCAAACCGTAAAACACCAATTATCAACGAAAGTATGCACAAACTACAAAAATCGTCCGCACTCCGCAAGAAAACGTCCGCACACTCTGAAAGTCAACTAACCTTAAGTAAAACAAGGACCGGACCGATGGTCTTCCTGTTAAAGTAGCAGGAGAAGATTTGGTAGAGACCTTACATGAAATCATTCTCAAGGTTTGGTTGGAGAAACGCATGGAAATATAAATGGAACTTCTGCATAGTTTGCCCAATTCATAAGAAAGAGGGCCATCTAAACTGCGCCATCCATAGAGGCATCAGCTTTCTGTACATCGCGTATAACATCTTGTTTACTATTCTATCAGCCGGGTTTTATGTCAGGTAAGGCCATAATCAAACGACAGATCCTAGAGAAAATCTAAGAAATCAGTATTGCTTGTCTGCCAAGCTCATTAGAATGATGATGGCGAACCCTCGCTAATCTTGTCAAGACCTTCATTGTAAAAGAAGGATTTGGTAAGGTGATGCACTGTCCTGTCGATTCCTTTAACAACGACATAGGCAGAACCCAGCCATTGTCACTGGTGCGTTACAAGTATCGGAACGGAAGCGAACATGAAAGTTTTCAGAAAGATATAGGCCGTTTTCGAAAACGTCAAAAAATTGCCAAATTTGATTGTCATTTGATCATCTTGCATGGCGCAGACATAAAAATCGTCATTTATGCGGTCGTCTTTCTTGCATCGTCCTTCTTTTTTTTCTGCAAATGCATTTGACGTGTAAGAATTGAAACCTTTCATCTTCTCTTTTTCCAGATTCATGTAATCTTCGTGGCGCTTTCCTTTAATTTTTTCTTGATTTTCTAAGAATTGAAGTAGCTCATCGCCTTTTCTTTTCGTCCAGACGCTTTTTTCTTTGAAGATTTAACATAATTTTTAGGGGCGGAAGCTTTTAGTGAATCTGTATTTGCAGTTGGTGCGTCAATAAAATGCTTTGATCCGTAGACGGCGTCGAACTCTTCAAAAAATTCCCAGTTTGTGGCACCTCTTCCTCTCTGGGGATTGCGTTTTTTGATCCGCTTATACATATGTTGTATAAATGCAAATTTTTCTACAGTTTCGTCGCAAGTGAATGGAAATTCTTAATTTTTGATTTGAATTCATCTATGGACCTTGCTCCACAATGTTTTTTTTTGATTTTTTTCCACTTTGGAAGGCAACCTCATGCTTCAACCGAACAGAAATGAGAAATTTTATTTTTTCACGATCCCATCTTTCGGTATTATCCGAGTCAATTTCTCTCCAATCTTAGGTTGGAGTAGGTGAAGGAGTACTGCTTAAATAAACTTTGACAAATAAAATAAAAATGCTTAAGTAATTAATTTTATTTACTTTTCCCGATCGATTTGGTATTCCGATTCGCTTGACATGTTTTCTTTTTTTTGACTAAAATCCCATTGAATTTTAAACTGCACAGCTGCAATGCAGATGACGTTTCCGAACATATGACTTGCGCACACTGCGTTATCGAACAGAATGCTAATGTAGTGTGATTTTATATTTGCGTTTAGTAACAAACGACTTCTGCAGCTTGCGTTTAAGAAAATTCTGCAATCGCATTTTTGACGCAGATGACGTTTTCGAAAACGGCTATAACATCTTTCGCTCTATCCGTTGTGTTGGCTGCTTTGTGGAATAACTTATCACGTGAATGTGTTACCATTGCAAAGAGCATACCGACCCGGGGTCTAGTCTAGATACACAGAACCTTAGTACATCTGGGAACCTGCATCATAATTACCTTTGCAGTAAAAGCTTCCATTGAAAGTCAGAGTTTTTTGTAAGGACAACTGTGAGTGGGATGCATTTCTTAGATGTAGGTAGACAGTGAGCAGCACTCATATTGTCACTTTGTAAAAAAGTTAAAGATTGATCACTGACGCATTCCAATGCTTTAGGCACAAGTGGCACCAACTTCTGATGCTGATTTTATAAATACAAGGAGCCCATTTGTCTAGTTCCAAAAAACAGCATGTCTATGCATAAGCGGAGCTTTACGTTCTACTCCCTATGCGGCACTGGATATCACTTGACACCCCTCGATATCTTCAGCAGGCAAGCAGCTGCGACTGTATTTATTTGGCCACGCTAACATTCTTAATACATTAGGAATCCTCAGAACATCGATTACACCATACCAGAACTTTGGTTTGACAAAGACTTCCATGTTAGCTTCCCCTCTAGATTCTTCTGGAAGGAAGATGCTTTCATGGAGGACTAGTCAATTCACTTCTACAGAGATGGATCTAAAACCGATCACGTTCATGACAGTGAGCTCAAATTTTGACACATGACAGATAATTTCATTATTTACAAGCCTTTTAAACGATTTGCGTCTCAGTTGTGTTGCAAAATTTTTATCCGCCATGGAATTCAAACGTGATAGTGTGATTGCTTTATGTTTGGCTGGAAAACCACAAGTAGCTATCGTTAGAGCCCTCCAGCACCTCAACGTGAATAAATCATTTGTGTCTCGAACGATAGCTCGGTACCGTGATACTGGCAGTTGCACTGGGACGCCATGGAGGTGGTCATAAAAAAACAGCAACATCGGCAGAAATGGTTCGGTGATGAAGGCCCGAATTGAGCGAAATTCGCGTCGAAGTGGAAGAAAAATGGCTCGTGAGCTCAACATATCATTGGAACGGATGCAACACATACTGAAAAATGAGCTTGGACTCAAGCCATTGAAGTTCCAACAAGCACACGATCTTACACCACAACAGAAAAAAGTTAGAGTCGAAAGAACGAAGGAGTTGCCATGCTTCCACGAAAGTAGTGAGTTGCCGAATTTGGTTTTTTCCGATGAGTCGCCATTTGTTATCGAGCAATGTGTCAGCAAACAAAATGACCGAGTTTACTTGCCAGAGAAGCCCTTCGAAAATTTACACCTTCGAACGGCCACCAGAAAGCAGGCAGCACTGATGGTGATGGTTTGGGCCGCCATAACCGCCGATGGTCGCTCTTCGCTCATATTTTTGGACCGTGCCGTCAAAATTAATGCGATCGTATACCGTGAAACTGTCTTAGAGGCAGTATTGAAGCCTTGGGCAAACAATCATTTCGGTCGGAGACCGTGGAAATTTCAACAAGACTCGGCATCGTCTCACAAAGTGCGCGTCAAACAAGATTGGTTAAAAAACAATGTTCCACACTTCATTTCTTCGACACAATGGATTGCAAATTCTCCGGATGCAAATCCGTTGGATTTCTCTGTCTGGGGTATTTTGAAGGCGAAGGTTGGCACTAAAAAATATCAAAGTTTGGACCACCTCAAACAAGCACTTCGCTGGGAATGGGCCAAAATACCGTAGAGCCACTTGCGTGCAGCGTGTGATGCTTTCTTCGGCCGTCTCAAGGCCAGTATTCGCGCCAAAGGTGAACATATTGAAAACTACTGATACAATTTGAAAATTGATGTATTTTCCAACATTTTTTGCTTTGGCACAATAAAATTTATCAAAAAATAAAAAAAATTATAGTATTTTAAGAAGTTGGAGTTAGAGTCATTCACCCTGTAGACGTTAACAGTCTCCTACGCTTCATCATAGGCTCAACTTGGTTCCATGAGTAGGAGGATCACAGATCCACGTGGCATCACAATGGGCCAATAGGCCTAAGTGGGTTGATTTTTCCAACAGCCACTTTTAACTAACCTAAGCTGTTGGTCTAGCTCATTGTATTAATGCCCTGCTCCGATAAAAAAAAAAATAAAAAAAACATCTAATGATCTATAAAGTGTCGCGAAAAAGATTTGCGCGGTTCCTTTGTTGGTCTCCTCCTCTGGCAGTTTTTTTTTTTATCTTCCTTTAAGAATATTAGGATTTGTTTCGATATCATAAAGCTGTGAGGCTGAGCTGTGAGACTGCGTGACGTTTATCCTTTCTATCCATCCGTTGTTTCAAAGAACTTTCTAATGATGTCATGACAGTGGTTTTAATTTTGGGTGGTGAATGTACTGCTTTAATAAGGGCTATCTATGTAGGCATTCTGAGATTACCAGCTCCTAATCATTTTGGTTGATGTTTCATCTGAACACAAGAATTTTTTTGCTACATACCATTGGATTACGAGTTGTTGGAATCCCAATTAGTTAGAAGTCGTTACACATTGCCGGATCGTATAAGCCATCCTTACCGAAATCCGCTGACGTTGTTCTTACCGACTTTGTCTACGAGCTCTCTGGCTTATTGGTGTTTACATGCATATATTTGGTGGGCATTTCAGGCGTTTAATTGGGTCTACAGAACGAGTTATGTCCTCTCTTTTCAAGAATTGTCGAAAACTGTAAGGAGAGATTCCTTGATATATTTCGAGAAAAAAAATCGTATGGGTGTGGGGGCCTGAAATGCAGAGATTTTAAGTTTTGATTTCTATTAAACAAAAAATTTTGACTTTGTCATAATTTTTATCGCAAAAAGATGGAATTAATCCCCACTTTTTGCAACTTTGAAACGTGTACCTAGACTTCCGAATAAAAATAAGTCTTGTCATTTCCTCTCAAGCCAGTAGTTTTATAGATATGACCTAACTTTTAAACATTAATTTAAAAAAAAAAATAAAATTCTAGGAAAAAAAAGGTACAAATATTGACTTCAATTTTTTATTTTTATTTTTTACATCAAACTGTATTATATCAATTGCTTAAAGTAAAAACCATCACTTTGTGTGCGACCCAGAAGTCGTCTTTGAAAGGCTCTAACAATGTCAATTCTTCTCGGACTTTAGCAGCAATCTAATCGTTCAAGTCATCCAATGTTGTTGAATTTATGTTGGAGAGCTCTGCGTTTCATGGAGTAGGGTTGCTTTCTGCCCAATTATGTAAATTGTGGAAATTGGTGATTATATCCCTGGTGAACTGCGACCTTCCGTCCATAGAATTCGGTCAATAAAGTCGTCTTCCGCAAACTATCCTTCCAAAATGTCCTACCTTCTGTACTGTATTTAAGTACGATGGAATGCACAAAAACCGCCTGAATGTAGAATTCTCCAGATGTAGGCCCTACTTAAAATAAATGTGTGATCAAATCGGATGGTTATAGAAAAAAAGAAAAAAGAAGCAAAAGACAATGACTTTCGTGAAAATTCTTTGTTTCGGTCGTATTATATGGTACTCGAAATGTTGTCTTATACCGAGCGTTTTATAATTTATAGAATCCGCAATACAGTTGGCTTATGCTGCAGTACTTTACTTCACAGCTGTGCTTAGTATCGTCAGAGTTTGACTTTCTTTATAATGACTCGGGAATTTAGAGTGGATGTATCCAGTATTAGCGGGCTTAAAAGTAATACCTTTTCTACGTACATCCACGTCTGTAGATGTAGACCAGCTGTTTTGGCACTTAGTGAAACACAGGTACATCCCCGCCCACCTGGTTACGAACTATTGTAGTACTACTACTCTTCTCTCACCGCGGTCTTGTCATTCACGTGCGTAGTGATGTAGCTTACCAAACTCCACCACAATGTAGTCCCTGTTACAATCCGGAATTCAATTTCGTGTGGTTAAAATTCCATAAACTACTGCTTTATTTACAGAAACCCCAAATTGGACAGCTTTTCGACTTTTAACGGGCTTGATGCGCTATCTGACTCCATTCAAAGAATTTTATCCCTGTATCCTCATACTGAAATCGTTATTACGGGCGATTTCAATATACACAATTCTGGTTGGCTTCGACATTCTGAACAGACAATACCCGAAGGACGGTGTGTTGAAATCTTTGTTGCGGAAAACAATTTAACGCAGCTTGTAAATGAGCCCACGCTAATACCAGACGTTGATAGTCATACCTCTAACACCCTGGACTTGTTTTTAATTTCTCACCCTGACAAACACAAGATCAATATGCTATCCACACTAGGCTCGTTGGACCCCTGTGTCATATAAGCTAATTTCTTGTCCACTGATCACACAGTTAGAGAAAAGATTCCTAAAAGAACCGCATGGCAGTACGAGAAAGCCAATTGAAGCGGACTTAGCAGCTTCTTTAGGAATTTTAGATGCCGCTGCTACGACATGATCACAAACACTATTTTCTTTGGAATGAGATCCTTTTATCCCTCATGAAGAGTATTAAATCAAAAGAAAACGCACGGTACGACTCGAGTTATAAAGAGGCTGTCAGGGTTAGAGAAATGTTTTTCCGGTCCTTCAAGAAAGGACCGAGGAAAACCGAAAAAAATTCAAACGAGCCAGGAATGACTGCAACGTCTTTCTTGTGCGTGTAATATTCCAATACGACCAAAAGTTGAGGCAAAAAATACTACAATGTCCCAAAGATAGTAAAAGCTTTTGGTCATTTGTCAGAAACATCAGAAATTCTCCTCTTCCATCCTAACGTCCATTCACAATGACAATCCAGCTGTCAGCTCCTTAGGCAAGGCTAACCTGCTTGCTGCACACTTCACGACTTGTCTCCGCCTACATTTGAGTGCGTTGAATCTTCAATGAGACAAATCCCCTTTCGCACTTGTGTAGTAGCAAGAGTTCTTAAAGATCTTAACATTCACTATCCGGTGCAGATGTATATCTCCCCTCCTTCTGAAGATGGAAAACAGCATTTGTCTAGCCCGTCCCTAAAAAAATGCGAATGTTCCTTTCTTTCCTCCTACGGACCCATAGCACTTTTTTTTTTTTTTTTTTTAAAAAGAACTTAACACTCAAGAGGGTATTACTACTCTTAAAATGCCGGAGCACGTGTTAAGTTTTTCGGAAAATTGGATAGAGAGAGAGAGAAAGATTTTTGGGCTCAGTGGTTATTTCGCTCCATGGGTGGCATCCAACATTTAATGGGGAGACTAAATTATTGGTGTAAATTGGACTTGATGTTGTATTTAGGCAACCATACATCTCACAAGATTTTATTTGCCTGAAAAAAAGTCTTTCGGTCACGGCTGGTATTGAACCCCGAACCGTCCGATTGGGAAGCCAACACACTACCACTTGAGTCACGGCCATCGACTTACGGGCCCTTCTTTCCAAGGTCATGGAAGCGCTGATAAACCGTCAGCTCATGAAATATCTGGAAACATGAAGATTTTCCAATGACCGGCAGTATGGTTTTCATAGCAACAGGCCCACTGGTGAGCTAATGGCATGTCTCGCCGAAAAGTGGAACCAAAGCGTACATCAATCTGGCGAAAGCAAGATCGTTGCACTTGATATTTCTAAGGCATTTGACAGAGTTTGGCAACAGACTCTTTTGTCGATAACGCGAGAATTTGGGATCGATGACTCTATTCTTCAACGGATTAGAAATTACCTTTCTGAACGTTCAATTCAAGTTGTATTGGATGGTTTTAAGTGTGATATTCACAAAATAAATGCTGATGTGCCTCAGGGCTCCGTTCTGTCTCCGACACTCTTTTTAATTTTCATTAATGATCTCTTGTCTGCTAATTCTAATCCAATATATTCCTTTGCTGATGTCAGCACTCTCTGCTTCTCATATTCGTTCCCGGACTCACGCCCATGCTCTTCGGCTGTAGAACGGGAACGGCAGCGTATGCTCTGCTCATTAAATTCCGATATTAACAGCATAACCAATTGGGGAAATATCAATCGAGAATGCTTCCAAAACACAATGCTGTCTGCTGTCATTAAAGCGAAATTTAAACAACCAGCCGTTATCCATGAATGGCACTTGCATTGTCGAAAACTTTCCATTCTTTGGATATGTGTCAATGAAAACTTACGTTGAAATGATCACATATTCGGTGTCGTCAAAAATGCTGCGAAATGTCTAGGTTTCCTTAAGCGACTTAAGGAAACCCCCTCTGATCTGGCCTCAATATATAAAGCGTTCATCCGTCAAAAATTGGAGTACAATGCCCATATCTGGTCAGGTGCTCCTAAAACATCTCTGCACCTGCTAGATAGGATTCAAAACCGTGCGATAAAACTCATTGGTGATACTAATGTCAGTCAATCAATCGAGCTTCGACGAAATGTCTCCTGTCTCACTTTATTTTATCGCTATTTCCACCACCAGAGCTCCATTGAAATCGCCATTAGCATTCCGCCCATTCAAACTTTTTTTTTTTTTTTTATAATTTACGCGCGCCTAAGGGGTTATGAATACCCTTATACTGTTGCCAAGGCGCGGGCGGAAAGATAGAAGGAGGAGAAAGGAAAGTTTGTGATGTAGTGGTTTGAAACTCAGGTGTGTTTGGTTTCGATATTGAGTCTCCAAGGGTGGGAGTCCGAATAGGACGGAGAGATTTTCTTCACTTGGAATGATTCAGTTCGTGAATTTTAACGGTTGTTTTGTGCTTGAAAAACCCTACAATAGCCAAATCTACATGTCAGAGTTATGCCTTCACACGCAGATTTTTCTGACTGAGTTCCAATTACACAAATGAAAACTTGCTGTGGCTAGGATTCGAACCTTGACCTTCCGAGTGAGAAGCGATAGTTAATACCACTACACCACGGCCACCCCCAAACCCTTTTAACCGTAACACCCGTTTCGCAATGAATGCTCATCAGTATACCCTCAAGCCCACTTTCGGACGTACTCTGAAATATCGTGATTCGTTCCTATGCCGTACAACTCGCTTATGGAATGCCCTGCCTATCTCTTTATTTCCTAGTCATTATAACCTTCAAACATTTAAAACCAACGATCACCAGTGCCTCTCTTTCTATCCTCCCTGATTTTCCTTCGCCCGCGCTGTGTGCAAGCATTTTAAATTTAAAAAAAAAATATTTTTCAGAAAGCAATGATGCCAAAATCAAAAAAAAAAAAATCACCTTTGATCTTTAATAACTTTTGACACAGTAATTCTAGTGTAATATTTACTTTGAAACAATTAAAGTAAACGGAGTTATAAGTTCAGCGATAACCCATTTGCTACCACACACGAATAAATTTGTTAGGTGGTATTTTCAATGGGAATCAGAACAGAACAACGTACGAACCTATGCCGTCTCCGCCCTTTCAACTTAATTACACCATCCACTCCGTCTGGAAAATTTCATCCTTATTTTTAGGAAGATTTGACAGACCTGTATGACTCGCATCGCACGTATTCCCGAAACTTCAGATCTTCTCTGGCAGGGTTTGAGCAAACGAATCGAGTAAGCCATAATTGAGTTGAAGCATCCACACGTGTTGCTAGCACGCAACACTTTGCGTCAAAATCTATTCAGATCAAGAAATATTCAACGCCTCGTGAGTTTTCTATAAGAATGGAGATATACTCGTAATAAAAATCCGCAAATAAACAAATTAAATGTTTTCCACTTCCAAAATTAGCACTTAAACCGTCGCAATGTTTTCTTCCGATTCAATTTCTATCCCGTCTTTGGAACAGAAATGGCACATGTTCATATTAACCGCCGTTGAAACAATTTCAATTGACATCAGAAGATACTTCAAATTTCTATCCCTCTCAACCTGTTAAGGTGTTTAAATTCCAACGCTGTACGTGATGACAGGAAACAATAATGTGAGATATATGTTTTATTTACACCTTCCCTTGGCAAAGTGATAGTCTAACATGTCTACCTCATCCTTAGCGCATTCCTTCGAAGCAGAAATTTTGTAAATTTTGTAAATTTCTGCAATTTGGCGCGCTTCCACTTTAGGTAAATCAACACAAAACATACGTCGCGTCATTTCATGCAAATACATTCGTCAACACGCTTTTTAAATGCTCTCAACGCGGAACAGTTGGCACTTTCTCACACACACGCGCATCCGGCATAAATAAATTCCAAACACAAAAACATCCGCACAATTGGGTAGGTACTTCCTCCCAACGGATGAGTAGCTATGTACATAGAGTATTCCAACAATTGGGTATCCTGTGGAACACCCTAAATACAAACCTTGCTATGCTTAAAAATTAACTCCATTTACGACTTTGCAGTTCACGGTTACGAATATATGGTGTACGGGTACTCGTACTAAAATGTACGTAGTAGATGCAGGATGTTGGCGAAAATAATTATTTTTCATATTTTCATTTTTATTTTGTAAATTTACGCGTCATCCGTTAAGGTAGCAGGGTCCTTTGGTGCTTTAATGACACCGTCACCCCTAAGGTATTGCTTAGATTTGTATGACACGGTTTTGGGACAATAAACCCCCGAAGAGAAAGGGAGTGCTGCAAATCCTAAAACCGGGAAACATTTGAAAACGAGCAGAACTACTCGTATAGCCATGCTCGTATGTCTGTCGTTACGCTCCATTCCCGATGGCTGGTGGCGTTCGCTGGTGTGAAACCTGCTTGATCCCATCATACTTCATCCTGTCCTTCTATGTTTTATTCATTGAAATGAGCGCTGCAGCAATTTTCACACGCTCATTCAATCCGTTCGCTCCGTTTGTTGCACATTCAAGGATTCACCCAGAGTTTGCTTTTGTCGCCTGGCTTCCACTAACCGACATCCCACCAAATTTTGTTGGGCGATGGCGCTGGGGTAGCAGAAAAATCGTTGTGCCCCGATAAGGATCTTTATTTATGTTTGTTTGCATTCTGGCGGAAAAGGAAATGTTTCGCAATCGCTTCACTGAAACGGAGAAATCAAAAAAAAAAAAAAAAAAAAATTAAATAAAAAGAATCCGAAAAAAAAGACAGAAAATTCCAGGCACCTCTGGGGGAAGATAAGCTGAACGTTCTTTTTTGCACCTTTTATGACTTCCTAACACCTGGTCGGAGGGTCGGAGTCGCTTGCGCTTCGTTGAAGAAGGATGTTGCTTCAGTTCTCTCTCTCTTTTAAATTGGATTGCGC
The DNA here is from genome assembly GCA_963966105.1 of Volucella zonaria. NCBI lineage: Eukaryota > Metazoa > Arthropoda > Insecta > Diptera > Syrphidae > Volucella > Volucella zonaria. Next base: position 115,094,744 of record OZ014534.1, on the reverse strand, counting down.
TGGGGCTGAGGTAAACCAGTTGAATTTTGTTTGTTGATTTTTCTCACATTCAAGTGGGCGCTTCCTTTTGGATGACACCATCGTTGTCGTTGTCGTTGTCGTTGTCGGTGTGTCCGTCGTCAGTTGGTTGGAGTGTTTTTTGTAGGATGCAGGGCTAAAGGGACTATAGACAACAGCCATTTCGGTTCATCCGGAGCGTTTTAAGAGTAAAATGCTTTCATTTTACTGAAGTAGCTTCCGCAAATGAGCACTGCACTGCACTGTACAATAGATAGTATGAGTGCTCCTAGTTCCATTGGGAGGTATCCGTATCGGTGAAATCTTTTCTAATGTATACGGATGCGGTTTGCATATCGAAAAGGAAGATTGTGTTCGAATCTTAAACGCCTTCACTATGACAGTGCCGGTAATGGAAGTGAAAAGGGTTTAGATACTTATACTCGTACTTAGATTAAGTTATTTATTTGGAGCTCGATTGGATCGGTATTCAGAGGTAAAAATGGCTCTTGTGGTATGGCTATGGAAGACGATTATATGGTATTTAAGCTCTTCCATTGAATGTGATGATATTTTTGTTTTTTTTTTTTGACTTCATTTCGGAGGTAGAATTTGTAAAGTTAGAATTTGTAGTACAATGTAGCAAATTCGTAATCTTTTCGGAAATATCTTGAAAAGGAATTAAGGAGTGTTTGCCTGCTTGTTTGAAATTCAAAGTTAATTTCTATAAGACAGAATAGAAACCTTTATAAGAAGTCGGAATAATCTCTGGGATAAATGGTTTGATCGTGACAACAGCTCAGATACAAGATTAGATGATACGTTGACGACCGCGTCAAGCTAATCTTGCAGACAGAATAAGCCATTTCATTCAGTCTACGAGCCTTTGTGTTAGAGAACCATAGAGCTTGGGTGTCCCAGTTCGTAAAAATAACCTGCCTCCCTTTTTGATTTCCCGGCATCACAAATCCAGTCATCACTTTGCGCAGGACTCAATGCTAAGAACGCTGTCATGTGAACATTTTTTTATCGATTTTCAAACGTGGCGAGTTTAATATTTTTGGGATACACCTTTTGGATGGTTAAGAAACAATTAACATCTCTGTTCTTGTAGTTAGTTGCAACAATCATAATAGAAATAGAAAATAGATTCAACATCCCAGTCTATCTATTACATATGATGAAGGACTAACTTATGGATCGGGAGCTGATCTACGAGACCACAGAAGGCCTACGAAGGAAGTAAGTAACATCTAGAGCAGCACAGGGATCAATCTTGGGACCAGACCTCTGGAACATCTCCTATGATGATATTCTGCGGATGGAGATGCCCGAAGACACCTTTCTCGTTGGGTACGCAGACGACATCGCGGCAGTGATAACGGCAAGAGACACTGAACCAAGTCATGCGACGAACAACCTTCTGGATGGATGAGCACGGTCTTAGTTTGGCAACAGAGAAAACTGAGATAGTCCTTCTGACGCAGAAAAAAAGTCCCAACACAAATAGACTTCCGAATTGGCTCTGAAGTCATTAAGAGCAAGAACGCGATGAGGTATTTGGGATTGAGGATTGACACAAAACTAACTTTCTGGCAACAGATAAAATACGTAGCGAAAAGAACCTCTAGAGTTACAACATTACTTAGTAGATTAATGGCGAACATAGGTGGTCCAACGCCAAGTAAACGCAGGCTATTAATGTCGACAACGCATGTCATTCTCCTATATGGAAGTGAGATCTGGGCAGACGCGCTTCGACAAGAAAAGTACGGGTTAGCTCTTACCGAACGGTGTCGGAACCAGCCGTCCTTGTAGTCGCAGGAGTGACTCCCATCGATCTCCTAGCGGCACAGAGGAAGTACGCCTACGAAAACAAGGCGGAAATCGGATTGGAAGCGGCAATCGACCAAGCAGAGCAGCAAACGATACGGAAGTGGCAAGAGCGCTGGATCTCGGAAAGCAGGGGAAGGTGGACAGCGAGTCTGATAAGAAATGTGGCTGAGTGGAAAGACCGGAAACACGGGGAGGTCACCTACTTCGTCACCCAGTTCCTCATCAGACACGGAAATTTCAAAGCCTTTTTACATAGGATAGGCAAAACGGATCCTGCCAGTAGGCGACTCCCCAGCAGACGACGTACATCACACAGTTTTTACCTGCAGAAGATGGGAAGCCGAACGCACAGCAGTGGAAAACAGCATTGGTGCCTTCAACCCAGAAAACAGAAAGAATTCGCCAGTTTGTGGAAGATATTCTCAGAAGAAAGAAAAGAGAAGAAGAACAATACCGGGAAAGCACGTAAACGCGAAAGGGTGTAGGATCACAGCCCCTTGAAGTAATGTGAAGAGCAGTCCCAGGGAGTTGTGTCAGAAGGGCTGGGAGGAGTTTTAGTCCGTATGATCCGAAAGCATGCCGAGAGAACCGGACACACGGGGATGGTCAACGCCAACAGACCTCCTTATGGTGCGTAAAGCATTTCTCCTCCCCCCAAAAGCAAAATAAAAAGTATTCATAATCCATCAATATCTATTCGACATTTATTTCATTTATTTACACCAATTGGATCTTATTACAGCTTTATGAGGTGCTTTTCAACGTTCGACGGTGTGCATTTGCCTTATTTCTAGATCCAACTCGCTCAGGAATTGAAGCCCTAAAAAGAAATGCAGTGCCGTGAATTGCGTTCTTTGGCTGGAAGTTCAACTTTTTGTACGCCATTTGGCACCGTTTCGCACCAATCTGGAAATATGGAAGGCATGGCCTAAAGTTGCATCTCTATTAAGGAGATAAAGCTGTAGTGGGAGTCAGATCACTTTCTTACTTAGCTGGAGCTACAGTCTGGGGTGGACCTGAGCCTCGACTAACATGCCTCTTCCCAGAGCCCTGATGTTTGCTAGTTGCTTCCAATTTCGGAATCAATTACTGTTCGTGAATTTGTAGTTGGAGTATTTCTATTTGTATTTATTCCTAAATTTAATTTTTCTTTTAAGAGGCTGCCTCTGTCGCGAAGTTTACGTTGAAGCCACCTCCCAGTACTATCGGGATTTGATCGTAATTTTCTTGCAGTTCAGCAGATTCAACGGACGTATATGGTAAAAGAACAAAGTGTAGAAATTTTATAATTTCGACAACTCGTTCTTTAGGTGAAATATATAAGAAGACAACCAGGATCTTCTGGCCGTTGGGCATTACGCATTCAGCTGCACAAATATCACTGACTGCTTCTGTCATTACTGAGCAGTTTGACGTTTGACGATACGTAATATCCATATGTGCCGAGCTAACCATAGACCAGTGCAAACGCACATGTGTACTCGTAAATTCGCTCTTCGCGTGAAGAACAAAAAAAAAAAAAAGCCGCGCGCGAGTTCACAAAGCCCCCCCAAAAAAAAATTCGCTGTGCGGGCACCAAACAAAAAAAAAACAACGACAACGCGCGAGTGCAGTGAAATCGTCATCTACAGTGCGGGCATTCCTTTCCTACCTTTCGGCCCCTGGTCAAACTGTTACTAGCACTCGGGGTCATTGTCATACAGCGCGTGCAGTGACTGAGTGCATGTAACAACCGATGGATAGCGGGCTGTGGGTTTGAATTTTGTTGGTGTGCTGGTTCCTATTGTTGTAAGGGCATAACACATACAACAATTTGATTCGGTAAACCAACTCTGAATTTACACTTCACAGCTTGCTTAGTACAGTGCTTAGTAACGTCTGTGTTTGTGTTTTTGTGTTTGTCCTTCTTTATAATGACTCGGGAAGTCAGAGTGGATATTGCCAATTTACGCGGGCTAAAAAGTAATCACAGACGTGGACGGTCTGTAAATACTATATAGACCAGCTGTTTTGGCACTTAGTGAAACACAGGTTGATCCCCGCCCACACCTCTCAGATCACTCTGATCGGAAGCTACCTGGCTACGAACTAATGCCATTATTCTTCTCTGACCGCGGTTTCACCATTTACGTGCGTAGTGATGTAGCTTACCAAATTCCACCACAATATAGTTCCTGTTCCAATCCGGAATTCAATTTCCGGTGGTGAAAATTCCTTCTCCGTAAGAAAATTATCCACTACTGCTTTATTTACAGAAACCCCAAACTGGACAGCAATTCGACTTTTAATGAGTTTAATGTGCTGTCTGACTCCATTCAAAGAATTGTGTCCTTGTATCCTCATACTGAAATCGTTATTACGGGCGATTTCAATATTCACAATTCTGGGTGCATTCGATATTCTGGACAGACAACACCCGAAGGACGGTGTGTTGAGATCTTTGCTGCGGAAAACAACCGAACGCAGCTTATAAATGAGCCCACGCGAATACCAGACTATGATAGTCATACCGCCAACACCCTGGACTTGTTTTTAACTTCTCAGCCTGATAAGTACATCGTTGATGTGCTCTTCCCTCTAGGCTCGTCGAACCATTGTGTTATATCAGCTTATTTCTCGTACACTGACCACACAGTTAGAGAAAAGATTCCCAAAAGAACCGAAGAGAAGGCCAACTGGAGCGGTCTTAACAGTTTCTTTATAAATTATAACTGGTCGTTATGTTTCCTCGATAACGACGTGGATGCCGCTGCTGATATGATCACAGAGCATCATCGGAAAAAGAGTACCAACCAAGAGAAAGGGCGTGGTACAACTCGAGCTGTAAAGAGGCTGTCGGGGTTAGAGAAATATTTTTTCGATCCTATAAGGCCAACCCGGCAGAGGAAAACCGAAAAAACTTCAAACGAGCCAGGAATAACTGCATCGTATTTCTTAAACGTGTAAAATACTACAATACAATGTCCCAAAAGTAGTAAAAATGTTTGGTCGTTCGTCAAAAATATTAGAAATTCTGCCTCATCGTCCATCCCAACGCTAATTTACAATGACATTCCAGCTGCCAGCTCTTTGGATAAAGCCAATGTGATTACTGCAAACTTTGCAGCCAGTTCAATACTCCGCCTCCACTTGAGTGCGTCAAATCCGACGATCTAGATGGTATATCTCCCCTTCTTCTGAAGAGGTGATCTTCCACACTGGGAAAACCACTGCGTAAGCTTTTTCAACAATTTTACTTTCTAGGACTTTCTCCGAACAGATGGAAAACAGCATTTGTCCAGCCCGACGATTCATTTTCTCTCTCCTCCTACAAACCCATTGCACTTACGTCCCTTCTTTCCAAGGTCGTTGAAACGCTGATAAACCGTCAGCTTATAAAATATCTCAATGACTGGCAGTACGGTTTTCAAAGCAATAGGTCAACTGGTGATTTGATGGCATGTCTCACCGAAAAGTGGAACCAAAGCGTACATCAATCTGGTGAAAGCAAGATAGTTGCACTTGATATTTCTAAGGAATTTGACAGAGTTTGGCATTTGACAGAGTTTGGCATCGCGCTCTTTTGTAGAAAATGCGTGCTTTTGGAATCGATGACTCTCTTCTTCAATGGATTAGAAATTACCTTTTGGAACGTTCAATTCAAGTTGTCTTGGATGGTTTCAAGTCTGATATTCACAAAATAAATGCTGGTGTGCCCCAGGGCTCCGTTCTGTCTCCGACACTCTTTTTAATTTTCATCAACGATCTCTTGTCAGTTACCTCTAATCCAATATACTTCTTTGCTGACGAGTGTACTCTCTGCTTTTCATATTTATTCCCGGACTCACGTCCCTGCTCTTCGGCTGTAGAACGGGAACGGCAGCGTATATTAAGTTCATTAAATTCTGATATAACCAGCATAACTAATTGGGGAACCACTAACAGAGTAAAAATTAATGCTTTCAAAACACAATGCTGTCTGCTGTCATTAAAGCGAAATTTAAACACCCAGCCATTATCCATGGATGGCACTTGCATCGTCGAAACCGATAAACTTTCCAATCTCGGTATGTGTGTTAGTGACAACTTACGTTGGAATGACCAAATATTCGATGTCGCCAAAAATGCTGCGAAATGTCTAGGTTTCCTCAAGCCACGTAAGAAATATTTCACCCCCTCTGATCTGGCGTCAATATATAAGGCGTTCATCCGCCCAAAATTGGAGTACAATGCCCACATCTGGTCAGGTGCTCCTAAAACATCTCTGGACCTGCTAGATAGGGTTCAAAACCGTGCGATAAAACTCATAGGTTAAATCGCCAGTAGCATTTCGCCATTCAAACTTCCAATCGTAACACCCGTCTCGCTATGAAGGCTTATCAGTATACCCTCAAGGCCATTTTTGGACGTACTCTAAAATACCGTGATTCTTTCCTAAGCCGTGCAACTCGCTTATGGGATGTCCTGCCGATCTCTGTGTTTCCTGGTCATTATAACTTACAAACATTTAAAAACAATGTACATCGGTACCTGTCTTTTCTTCCTCCCTAAATTTCCTTCGCCCGCGCTGTGTACGAACATTTTAAGGGTACAAAACGAATTGGATCTTATTACAGATTTATGAGGTGCTTTTCGACGGTGTGCATTTGTCTTACTTCTAGATCCAACTCGCTCAAGTATTGAAGCCCAAAAAAGAAATACAGTATCGTGAATTGTTTTCGTTGACTAGGTGGTAAACTTTTTTTCCGGCATTTGGCACCACTTCGCACAAATCTTGGGATATAGAAGGCATGACCTAAAGTTGCATCTCTATTAAGGAGATAAAGTGGGAATTGGATCACTTTCTTACTTAGCTGGCACTACAGTCTGGGGTGGACCTGAGCCTCGACTAACATGCCTCTCCACAGAGCCCTGATGTTTGCTCATTGGAAGTTGTTTTCTCCATTTGTGCATTTGCATTCAAGTTGAATCAGATGTTTCTTAAATAGCAAGTCGAAGTAAAGCGATTTATAGCCATCAAGGTCCGTCCATGTTTTTGTTGTTTGACATACGCGTATTGCTATTTACGAGTAGAAGAATCGTTGTCTGTAGGCAATCTATGGTCTCAATGTCGGCTGCTGGCCTATTTTCAGGAAAAAATTCATGTGACAAAGCTTGAAAAGGCAAGGTCCTAACATAAGCTAGAGTAATATGAGACATATTCAGTGAAAATTGCTTCTACCTTATGTATTTCTCTGAAACGCAAAAAAGAATCAACCCAAGCACAAATGCCCAAAATACATATGTGGATACCTATGCATATGACCATGTTGCTTATTTTTTCCAAGTTCTAACAAAAAAGAAATTTTTAAAAATACATTAGCGGCCATCAATTTTCAACAAGAGCATGCAAATCACTGTCGTTTCGCAAACAAATCAAAATACGTACCATAACTCGTGGCAAAATGCCTAAATCTCATTCCAAATCAACTCTTCCCCAAACGATGACAAGTAAATTAATCATTTGATGATTCAGCCATTAACAGCACATCAATCAAGGTGTCCCCTAAACCGTGCCAACAACACTGCGACACATATTCAATCCATCTCGCTAGGCTGCCTTGACTTTTAGGTACTCGTACATTTAGAACAAAGACCATTTATCTTCGACATCATAATGTGCTGTTTAAAAATTGACACTCTGAACGATTATTGAAAAGGTCACAAACTTTATCTATGACTGTCATGGTTTACCTTAAAAGATTATCTCGATGAAAAAGGTCGGGTCTGGGGATTAAAACCAAATAGAAACCACTCTGCAATCGATTTTATCATTGTAAATTGAAATTTGCTACAAAATTCTCATCTAGATCCGAATTCGGGAGACCGGTGTTCAATCAAATCGACTACAGTCCACTTACGAGTAGTTCTTATCGGTCTAAGTACAGTAGATGACATTAACGTTATCACATCGGTCATCATCAATAACTCTGTCCACTTGTCTCCCACTTGTCCCTGCTCCAAGTTTTGACCGAACTGTCTATCTAAAAGCTATTGACTGAGCTACAATGGCAAAATATCAAGACCATAAAAGTGTGTACCCAAAGTATCCGAACATTTTCAATTTACGAATACCTACTCTCCACACAGTCGCACTTGAAAAGACGATTTCTTCCCAGATAGTCGCTTTGTCAATCTGTGAAAAGCTGTGCGCTCTTTTTTTGTTTTTTTTTTGTTTTTTTTGCGTGCAAAGAAGGGTACCTTAATTGAACGAGAGAGAAGTAGTTAACGAGAACCCTCTCTGGAAGGGATTAAAATTTAGATTCGTCCTTGCCATCAATCGGTTTGATGTTCCTATCGGTACGTGGCAATATCAATTTAAGCGGATTCCAGTTCCAGTACCATACCAGCACAAGAGATACGGGTGGTACACGATTACTTTAAGGCAATACCCAAGGATACCCTTTATAGAAGGAGAGAGAAACAAAAAAATTAAAACAGAAAAGCGCTCTTCAAATAGTGAATGAATACTTGTAAAAGCGGAAGACAGCCTTAGAGGATACCTATTTAGGACAAAGAGGATTTTGCTAGTTTCATCATATTAAAGATTGTCAGACGCCTTGTTTGTGTCATACACGTTTGCATTATCCTTCCTTTTCTTCACCTGGAATCCATTATCCTCTTACGAGAAAAGAGCTTGTCGTTGCATTCTCTTTAAGTGGTTAGATACGGATATTCATCGTACAGGACCACTCGTTGTCTGCATTGAAGATCCCCTCGAGATAACCCATTTTGTGAGTCTCTAATGACTCTAGTACACCATTACTAGAACGGAGAAGACAAACGACAAGTACGACGCTACGAAGGAAATAAGAAAAATGAAGCTTACCACAAGAAGATTCAGACAACCGGGTTATGACTTCCATTTGAAACGTAACAGCTTTCAAGATCAGGTGCAGCTGATTATTGTCCTAGCATGTTTGCTAGGACATTTGGCATTGTTTCAATTGGTTGATACTTCAGCACAATCATCATCTTTGAAGTTGTTTCTTCCATTTGGCAATGTATCTCACCAAACCAACCCCAGCAGTAGCGATGTGAACGCATTTCGAAATGGACCCAGCCGAGGACAGGAAGTAATAGCATCAGTGCCGGAAGAAGGTGAGTGTAAAGTGGTTTGTGTTGTATCTCATTCTGTCGGAGCAACGAATAAGTGCATTTCATAACTGTTGACGGTCGTTTGAAGTGTCCTTAGTCCTCTGATAGTTTCACAGGCTCTATAAAAATAGTCATCCAAGAGTCAAATGATGCTTGTCCAAGTGTCTGTATCACGTGTGTTTGGCTAGAATAACTTTTTGCCTTGGCTTCCTTTTTAAGGATATTTGTGCTTCTCTTGTCGACTTGTGTTCTGGAATTGTCAAGTGGTGTCTATTTATTTTTTCTAGCTTGGAGAGGGTGAGAGAATTTATGTATGCATGGAGCTTTGCTGTGTAATTAACTTAAAAACGCATGAAGACACTACAAGATGCAGGATTTAGATAAAGGTAGATAGGTAGGAACTGGAAATATATAAGTGTTATGACATCCTTTTGCCAGCATAGGGGCTTTTATTAACTTTAATTAAGTTTTTGGATAGCCTGAAGATAAGTTTCATTGCGTGCTTGGTTTTCAACAGCAGATTCATGGGCCGACTGGTCACATGCTGGAAGGATATGTGGAAAAAAGTTCTATGTAGACAGAACCTCTGCAGTAATAATAGAGAAAATGCATTTCAGTCATAGAGTGCTTAAACTTTTCTTTACTTTTAATTAAGTCACACTAATATCTGAGTGGGGGTATTCTTTCTTTTTTTCTCAAAAAATCTAAAATATGATAAATGTGCCATAGGAGAGACACATTCGTAGAGAGACAAAGTTGAAGAGGTTTTTTTTTTTTTAGATTTCATACGATGGATACTTGAAATATAAATAAAACAATAAAGTGGAAAAGTATGTTAGTCAAGAGTGTTAATGAATATTCGCTCCAATGCACCAGAAGTTAATGCAGTTTTAATTAGTCAATTTTCTACGAGTAGGTATAGAGTTTCTAGTTGGAGTCACGTTTTAAACCTGTCTGTCGAAGTTCATAAGTTTGTTATGATGAAGTGTTTTTTGAGAGATTCATTATGGCTCCTCATTTCCAAAACATAACTCCTAAATTGAGTGAATAGATGCAGAGTTCCATTGAAATATGTAACGCGTATAATTACGTCTAATATAACATACCACCTTGATCCCGGAATTTATTCACAAAATTAAAAATACAAGTTTATTCATCTAAACCTATATTGTCCCCTTCAAAGTAATCCCCGTAGACTGCAACACACTTATGCCAGCGCTTGATCCAATCCTTGAAACATTTTTTATATTCGGTTTTCGGTATGTCCATCAGTGCTTCCTGCGATTTTTCCATTACTTCCTCTCGGCTGCTGAAACGCGTTCCCCGCAGTGGTTTTTTAACTCAATTGAACAGAAAGAAGTCACAGGGAGCCAAATCAGGTGAATTTGGTGGCTGTTGGATGGTATTTGTTGCATTTTTCGTCAAAAAATTACGAATAATGATGGCACTGTGCGACCGCGATGGTGCGTTATCATGGTGCAAAATCCACGAGTTTTCTGCCCACAATTCTGGTCTCTTTCGTCGAATTGCTTCACGCAAATGTCTCATAACGCCCACATAATACTCTTTGTTTACTGTCTGGCCTTCTGGCAAAAATTCGTGATGCACTACACCGTTGTAATCCATGAAAACCGTGAGCACTGCCTTCTTTTTGGACTGAAAACGACGTGGTTTGGTCTCGGCTCATTTGGTGAAAGCCATTCACTTGCCTGATGTTTGGATTGCGTGTCGTAATAATAAGCCCACGTCTCGTCCCCAGTAATGATCTTTTCGATGAATGTGGGATCGGATTCAGCCTCGCAAATAATCTCTTTTGCGACGTCAACACGGTCTCATTTTTGAATGAAATTTAGGTCTTTTGGCACCATCTTTACTGCTACACGACGGAAACCCAAATCATTAACCAAAATGTCTTGGATGGGTCCATAGGCAATGTTCAATTCCTCCGCTATCTCTCTGATGATTAATTTGTGGTTATTGACCAACATTTCTTTTACTCGTACTTCATCAATTTTTTCGTCGGTTTTCGATGTCGATGGTCTGCCACTGCGTTCACCATCTTCGATTGACTCACGGCCACTTTTGAACCGCTCGTGCCACTGGTAAACGACTGTTTTCTTTAGAGAATCGTTGCCGAAACATTTTTCCAACATTTCCAACGTTTGCGCACCATTAGATCAGTTTTTTACGCAAAATTTAAAACGAGTACAAGTTCGTTGTTGTAAATTAAAATCCATTTCTAAAATTGTAAAAAATCGCCAACACACACAGATATAGATGTACTCTTGGCTACGTAACTTTTGCAAATGTCAAGCTATGACGCTAGGACTTAGAGGGAATGTCAACAACGGATTTACCAACTTAACAAAAAAACATAACTCAAATCGGAATAATGGAAACGCCACACTGTGGTGTGGTGCGTGAACTTTTTGATCAAGGTGGTACATCGTTCATTACGCCACTAGGCCAATATGAATTCACTAAAATGCCATTCGGGCTTAAGAATGCTCCTTCAGCCTTTGAACGCTTTATGAAGCATGTGTTTGGTGATCTCATTAAATGATTTAAGATTTTAACTTATCTAGATGATATCCTTATAGCTCCCCAAACGATCAACGAGAACTTAGACATCCTTAGAGAAGTAATCGAGATAGTTGTGCGGGAACTTTTTGATCAATGTGGTATTTCTTCCAAGAGTACATTGCTACTGCGCCGATTGTGGGATTGGCTTCACTTGCGGACCTTTGAGTGATTAAATTATTTTTTTGACAGGCCGTTCTATTTTGTATCACTTCTTTACTGAAGTCCAGAGTTTGCTGATATTTTACATTTGAGGAATCCATTTAGTTTTCTCTAGGCCCCTGCTTCGAGTTTCGGCTAGATCTTGGACCCCTATTGATTTTTGAACTATATAAAAATACACTAAAAATAATTTCGGGCACATGAGTGCCGCGGCTGGTATAAGAAACCAAGATCCAAGGTATGTAGGTAGGTAGGTAAGAGTGGCTATTGGAAACACTAACCCACTTAGAACTATTGGCTTGTTGTGATGCCACGTAGATCTACAATATGATCATCTTATTAATGGAACCAGTTTGAGCTTACGATGAAGCGTAGGAGACTGTTTGCGTCTAAATTTTTTAGATCGTTTAGGTCATTGTGAAAGAGAGCTCCTAAGTGAAGATTTCTTCTCTGGGAGAGAGCTGCACATGTACAGAGTAGGTGGAGGATTATCTTCTCATGAAATTGTTTGTAAAAGCGCTAAGCAGTCTTGCGTGCTTGCCTATGAGGCAGTTTCCAGTGATGACACCTATTATTGCGCTGAGATGTCTCTTATTTAGAAGGATCAGACTCTTAGAGCGATTCGGATCTAGCTTTGGCCAGATCTGTTTAGTCGCTAGACATGTTGGTTCAACAGTCCACCTATGGTCTGTTCTTTCATTGACATCCAGCCTTAATATTAATTTGCACGTAGCGGTTGGTATATCTACGAGGGTTGTTTAAAAAGTTGAAAAGTTTCCGAACGAACAATGATACAAGACAAAATTTTTTTTTTATTTTTCTACATAGTCTCCTTGTAGCTCTACACACTTCTCCCAGCAATGCTCCCATCTCTCTAACCCGTCCAAATAGTACGAGTACTTGGCGTTTTTCTCTGCAAAATAATTGTTCACGAAGGTAATTGCCTCCTCATTTGACGAAAATCTCTGTCCTCCGAGCGCAGTTTTTAGCAGTTTTTAGATGACGGAACAAAAAGAAGCCGCTTGGGGCTAGATCTGGTGAATAAGGCGGATGGTCAAGCAGTTCAAACCGTAATTCATGGATTTCATGGCAAGCACTGAGGTGTGAGACGGCGCGTTATCTTGGTGAAATAGGAATAGTGGCCGTTTTTCCGCAATTTCTGCCTTCAGCTTGGCAAGTAATGATGCGTAGTATGCTCCTGTAATGGTTTTTCCTTTTTGAAGATAATTGATTAAGATAACTCCTTTACTATCCCATAAAACAGTCGCCATCACTTTCCCAGCCGAAAAAACAGTTTTTGCTTTTTTTGGAGCCGGCAGTCCACTATTTTGACTGAATTTTTGTTTCGGGCGTATAATGGTGTATCCAAGTTTCATCTACAGTAATTAATCGGCACCAAAACTCGGATTTATTGCGCCTAAACTGCGCCAACAAGCGTTGGAAATGTTCATTCGAACACGTTTTTGGTCTAACGTAAGCATATGCGGCACCCAACGCGCGGGTACAGTTTTCTCATGCCTAAATCTTGATTTAATATGTAACAAACACGTTCTTTGGACATTTTCATAACCTCTACTATCTCTCTCACTTTAATTCGGCGGTCGTCTAACACAATTTGGTGAACTTTTGCAATGTTATCGTCAGTGGTTGGACGTCCCGAACGTTCATCATCTCCCAAGCTCTTACGGCCACGTTTAAATTCAGCTGCCCAAAATTTCACTGTGGTAAATGATGGTGCAGAGTTCCCATACACAGAGTCCAAGTCATTTTTAATTTTCGTAGACGTATAGCCTTTCAAAAACAAGAATTTAATAACAGCTCGATACTCAATTTTTTCCATTTTCACAATAAACACTCACATCGACTCACTCAAACGACTGTCAACTAAAAACTGTGCGTCCAAAATGACTGAAACTTCGGTAAGTAACTGCCAAAAGATGCGCAACTAGCTTCCACTAGCTTTTATTGACGAGTGCCGCTATCTTTATGTCCCGATCGGAAACTTTTCAGGCAACCCTCGTATGATTCCCTTTTCCGGTAGAATAGGTAGAGTGGTTCCAATTTTTTAGAGTTCATCGGCCCTACAGTTCCCTGGAATGTCTCTGTAACCCGACACCCAGCAAAAGTGAAAGTTGAACTGCTCTGCCATCTCTACCTAGTCCTGCCATAAGTTCTGTTACAAATATTACAAACGGTAAATATTGTGTATTCAAAATTGTTTCATTTATTAGACCACAATATTGATTATTAAGAAAAACTCGAAGTGACTGCCTTTTGCTTTAACACAAGCTTCCAAACTTTGTGGCCATTGGGCTGTAGCGGCACGTACGGTTTCTACGGAGATCGTGGACGCTGCTCTGGTTAATGCTGTTTTAAGGCTTTTCAAATTTCTGTGGGGAGTCTTGCAGGCCATGTTCTACAATTTTGACCACAAACCATAATCTAGTGGATACAGATCTGGACTCCCCGACTTTATGTGCTGGATCAGAGTCATGTTGGAAGATCCATCTGTACCCATTGAAAAGGGTATTGGTCATACCCTTCCCAACACCCTCTAGCACATTTTCTTTCGCAGAAATGGAGGGATGTGACACCACGGTAAGAGATACGCCACCAAACCATTACGGAAGCGGGATGATGTCAACGTTGAAGCCTTGGAACAACTTATTTCGCTTCCTTAGGTGAAGTGGCATACATTTTGTCATTTTGTTCCTTGAAAACTTTTTTCTTGATTCAAGTATTTGATTTTACACACGTGACCTGCAGGATTGATTTCTAACTTTCCCTAGCTTTTCTTTTGTCCTCAGCTTAGGGAGAGCATTGTCGGACTTGCCGAGCACCTCCTTAAATCGTGTTTAGTTGATTTCCCGCGGATTCCTTCTCTTCAACAAAGTCGAGACCTTGCACCCGATTCTTGATGTAATAATGGTCTGGCATGGGGATCTCCTAGAGTACTCTCCAGCCAGTTTCCTCTCAGAATATCTTGCATAACGTTAAGTCGATTACTTGTTGTCTTACTCTCGTATCAAAAGTTGGCTAAGAGCCAACATTGTTGACAACCAGGTCAGATAATAGTATGGAATCCACGAGATGATTGCCTCTGGAGTTTCATTTGCTACTGTCCCAAAAAGTATTATGAACATTAGCATTTCAACATAACACCTTTTTCAGAATCTAGCTGGTCGTTATGTTTCCTTGATAATGGTGTGGATGCTGCTGCTGATATGATCACAGACCGCTTTGGAAAGACAACATTTATCCCTCATCGAGTACCAAACCAAAAGAAAAGGCTTGGGACGACTCGAGCTGTGAAAAGGCTGTCAGGGTTAGAGAAATTTTTTCGGTCCTTCAAGACCAACCCGTCAGAGGAAAACCGAAAAAAGTTCACACGGGTCAGGAATGACTGCAACATCCTTCTTAAGCGTGTGGAATTCCAAACGACCAAAAACTGAGGCAAAAAATGTTTGGTCATTCGTCAAAAATATTAGAAATTCTGCGTTATTCTCCATCCCAACGTTCATTTACAATGACATTCTAGCTGTCAGCTCTTTGCACGGGACCAATCTGCTTGCTGAATACTTTGCGGTTAGCTCAACACTCCCAGATCCCAGATTGTGCTTTGTCTCCGCCTATGCTTGAGTGCGTCGAATCTTCAATGGGACAAGTCCACTTTCGCACTCGTGTAGTAACAAGAGTACTTAAAGATCTTAACATTCACAAAATCCGCTGGTTCAGATGGTATGTTTCCCCTTTTTCTGAAGAGGTGTTCTTCCACGGTGGCAAAACCACTGCGTAGGCTTTTCTATGAATCCTACTCTTTAGGACTGTTTCCGAGAGGGGTCGAAGGCGAATCTTCTTCTCTCTCCTCCTATAGTCCCATAGCACTTAGGTCCCTTCTTTCCAAGGTCATGGAAACGCTGATAAACCATCAGGTCATGAAACATCTCGAAACACGAAAACTTTTCAAGGACCGGCCGGATAGTTTTCGTAGTAACAGTCCACTGGTGGACTGGCATTTGGCAGAGTTTAGCATCAGGCCCTTCCGTCGAAAGTGCGTGCATTTGGGATCGACGACTCTCTTCTCTTCTTCAATGGATTAGAAATTATCTTTCGGAACGTTCAGTTTAAGTTGTGTTGGATGGTATCAAGTCTGATATTCACAAAATAAATGCTGGTGTGTCGCAGGGGTCCGTTCTGTCTGCGACACTTTTTTAATCTTCATCAATGATTTCTCGTCTACTTCGTCTTATACATCCTGAATGACTCGAACTGCAACCAACTTCAGACTGCTATAATTTCCAAACCGTTCATGACAGTGAGCTCAAATTTTGACACATGACAGATAATTTTATTATTTACAAGCCTTTTAAACGATTTGCGTCTCAGTTGTGTTGAAAAATTTTTATCCGCAATGGAATTCAAACGTGATAGTGTGATTGCTTTATATTTGGCTGGAAAACTACAAGTAGCTATCGTTAGAGCCCTCCAGCACCTCAATGTGAATAAATCATTTGTGTCTCGAACCATAGCTCGTTACCGTGATACTGGCAGCGTTGCAAAACGCCATGGAGGTGGTCATAAAAAAACAGCAACATCGGCATAAATGGTTCGGAAAGAAAAGGCTCGAATTGAGCGAAATCCGCGTTGAAGTGGAAGAAAAATGGCTCGTTAGCTCAACATATCATTGGAACGGATGTAACACATTCACATACAAAAAGCACATGATCTTACACCGCAACAGAAAAAAGTTAGAGTCGAAAAATTGAAGGAGTTGCTACGCTTGCACCAAAAGGGTGAGTTGCCGAATTTGGTTTTTTCCGATGAGTAGCCATTTGTTATCGAGCAATATGCTAACAAACAAAATGACCGAGTTTACTTGCCAGAGAGGTCCTTCGAAAATTTACACTTTCGGACGGCCACCAGAAAGCAGGCAGCACCAATGCTGATGGTTTGGGCCGCCATAACCCCCGATGGTCGCTCTCCGCTCACATTTTTGGACCGTGGCGTCAAAATTAATGCGATCGTATAACGTGAAACTGTCTTAGAGGCAGTATTGAAGCCTTGGGCAAACAATCATTTCGGTCGGAGACCGTGGACATTTCAACAAGACTCGGCATCGTCTCACAAATCGCGCGTCAACTAAGATTTGTTAAAAAACAATGTTCCACACTTCATTTCTTCGACACAATGGATTGCAAATTCTCCGGATGCAAATCCGTTGGATTTCTCTGTCTGGGGTATTTTGAAGGTAAAGGTTGGCACTAAAAAATACCAAAGTTTGGACCACCTCAAACAAGCATTTCGCCGGGAATGGGCCAAAATACCGCAGAGCCACTTGCGTGCAGCGTGCGATGCTTTCTTCGGCCGTCTCAAGGCCAGTATTCGCGCCAAAGGTGGACATATTGAAAACTACTGATACAATTTGAAAATTGATGTATTTTCCAACATTTTTTGCTTTGGCCCAATAAAATTTATCAAAAAATAAAAAAAATTATAGCATTTTAGAAAGTTATAGTTCGAGTCATTCACCCTGTATATTACTTTTCTGGGGGCAGTACTTTCTGCTTTTCATATTCATTCCTGGACTCAAGTCCCCACCCTTCATCTGTAGAATGGGAACGGCAGCGTAAGTTAAGTTCATTAAATTCCCATATAAAGAGCATCAATAAATGGGGAACCTTCTACAAAGTGGAATTTAAGACAATGCTATCTGCTATTGTTAAGGCTAAGCTTGAACACCCAGCCATTATCCATAAATGACACTTGCATTGTTGAAACCGAAAAACTTTACATTCTCTGTATGAGTGTCAATGACAACTTACGTTGGAATGACCACATATTCGGTGTCGCCGAAATGGCTAGGTTTCCTCAAGCGATGTAAGAAATATTTCACCCCTTCTGATCTGGCCTCAATATATAAGGCATTTATCCGCCCAAAATTGGAGTATAATGGTCAGCTGTCTCTAAAACTTCTTTGCGCCTGCTCCATAGGATCAAAAACCGTGCGAGAAGACTCACAGATTATATTTTCACATTATATTTTCGCCACCAGTGCTCCATTGAAATTGCCAGTAGCATTCCGCTCATTCAAGCCCCTTAACATCCGTCTCGCTATCAATGGCCATTTTCGGGCCCAGGTTGAATTATCGTGATTCGTTCCTAAGACGTACAACTCACTTATGAAATGCACTATCCAGATTTTCATTGTAACCTGCAAACATTCAAAACCAACGCACATCGGTACCTCTCTTTCATTTCTCCCGAACTTTCCTTCACCTCCGCTCTGTGCAAACATTTTTCGGGTACTAAAAACACCTTGAGCGCGCGCTAATTACAATATAAAAAAAGAAATAAAAATATGATAACCTTCAGCTTCCTGGAATTTCAGTATACAGTATTAGCCTTGGTGTGGCGGAAGTACCTAATCATTGGGAAAATAAGCTGACGCGACGACGAATTTGTGACACTCTCCGTTCGTTTTGTTGCTTATGTTGGCGGCAAATAATAATAAATATTTTTGGGGTTACAAATTCACCCAAAATTAGATCATCAGAGTGAATTCGGCATACAAAGACAAGTTCCCAGTATTTCTAATCGCTCGTCATATGTATCCCCTTAAACATTAGAAATCTCAGATGACTTTATACCATATACATCGCTTCTGGATTGTATTTTATTTTCACAGAAAGGGACTTGTTTCCAAAATTGCTAAACTCGTTGAGTGGGTCACGCAATGGCCGGGAGCACTCCACCGTGGGCAACTTTTTGCCACAGATACACAGATAGAGTCATGGAAACTTCTCCAGAACTAGCTATGATACTTCAGCTGTCAAACAGTTTTGACCCACTTGTTATTAAGTATTTAAATGCCGCAATGTGTAAGAGAATAGTCCTCCGGAATCTTCCAGGAATTTCTAATTGTGTTAATCTGCTTCAAAATTGGCAAAGATACATAGCTCATATCATTCATGAATTGGTTAAGGGCTGATTTTCTAAAGGACACACGATTACTTTTGATTATTCGCATAAATTGTCTAAGTCCATTACAAACCAAATCCATGTAAAATGTACACGAGAACACGTAACTAAATTATACCTTCAATTAGTTGGTCGTCTTAAATTCCTCTCCATCATCTGTTCAAGTCAGCAATCAAGCACTCAAAACCACACAAAACCACATCAATATTGATCGTCGACGGAAACCCTTCAGTTTCTGAGAAAGGTCGCACGCATTATCACGTTCTTATCCGTGTCCATCCAAAATCTCACTCCACTGATTCACCCTCATCGGTCGACTAATCCAATTGAATAAACTACTTAATCCCTTCCTCATGGTCCCCCGGCAGGGGAATCTTCTCACCACCAATCCGATAATGATGAAGGCCACATTCTAACTTAACAGTCCAAGCCAATCGATGGCATCAGCTTAGCAGCAAGAAAATTGTTGCTACGAGTACCTTCTGATACACGTACACGTACGAGTATTGTACATGTGTAGTACCATGATGATCTCCATGCCGTTAGGTCTTAAAGTATTAAAAGTATCTACCATTAACTTGACTATTCCTCTTAGAGCAGCAACAGTATCCTTTTATTGATACTCGTAGTTCGTACCTACCAGCACATAGTCGCATCCTTCAGCCTTTGCACTTCCATTCAATGTCGAAGGACTCCCGTGTTGACTCCTCACTCCAAATCAATCCGATCAACCCGACCAAGGCAAGTCTAATTAAATATTCAATTGAATTGCCAACAGTACATGAAAGGATAATGCAATGGTATTCATGAGATCCTTACACTTTAGAAGGTTCGGCCATTAGAGCCTAATAAAAGGATTTCAGGTATTTTCCCCGGCAATTTCTATGGTGACCTCCAATCAGAGAGAATGAATTTCAATACAAACATTACTCTTCCTCCCCTGGCACCAATCTATCTCTTTGACTTGAGAAGAAGACTTCCACATCCAAACTGATGAAGATGTCTATATTTAGGTCATACTCGTACTATTGGAGAAACTCTCATTTGGAAACGTTATTATCGAATAGAACAGGGGGGACGGAAGTTAGCTGGCAGGTAGGAGAGTGATTCTTCCATGGTATCTGGGGATTTGCAGGAGATATATAGCCACTAGCATGAGAACATGTCATCTCAGCTTGCGAAGAACAGAGACTAGGATGGTGGGAGGATTTAGGGTACAGTACCAGCTCGTGCTCCGCTCTACGAGTATGGTACCATATTCATCCTGTTTTGTACCGATGCAGGTCTTCTTTTGTTCGTGCCGAGGATAATGCATGTCCTGTGAATACCTTTCCTAGATTGATTACTATTATTGATCTGTTGTGTTGTACGAGTGCTGTGACGGCATACAAGTATCTAAACGCAAACATGCATAAACATATCTCTGAAACGGAATATGGGGGTGAGTAACTTCGTTTGCAATGGAAATGTTAATGTTTTCATATTCTATTCCCAGATGGGGCTTTGGAAACGCGCTCCAATCTGCCAGGATAATAGCCTAGGAGTACTCGCTCTCATATGCGTACCATCACATTGAGCGTCGGAGTGATTGGAATGTACGGGTGATGGCTTGATGGGATAGCTTTGTGCGCAACGATGACTGAATGACAAAAAGGGATTTGTTGTATTTCAATTGTTGGACTTTTGTTATTCGATCAAAAGGAAACGTTGTGAAACGTTTTCCAATTTGATTTTGTACTATACAGTAGCGTGTTGCAATTGAAATACGAGTAAGTGATTGCAATTGCAAAAATAACGACTGAGATGACTTGCGTTCGGATCGATTCGTAATAATTAAGATATTTAATGACTGGAACAAATGCGAATATCCCGGATGACAGGACAACAAAGAAGTACTATTATGAAGAAATTTGATGTAGAACGGGAAGATATTCTGGGAGTCTTGAAAGGATTACTTCTCCAGACGTGTTAATGGCGAAGACGGCCAACAATTTGCTGTTAGGCAGAATGAATCATTCAATGTGGTTGATAATTGACAACAACTTCGTCCACTGGACTAAGAAGAGATCTGGATAGCGACATCTAACCTATAGACCAATAAGGCTGCAGGCACAGCACGTCTCTTGTTCTTTAAGTGAACTCTTGTCTTGTAAGACTTAATTTCACTGAATGCCCATACATTCATGGGATCAAGGATACGCCTTCCCATTTTTGCATCTATTATGTAATACCAAAGGGGATCTGTATTGAGGGCACACCAATTAACCTCTTGTTGTTCTTAGGGTCACAGCACCCAATACTTTTTGCAACTCTACACCAGGTCGAAACAACTGGAAAGCGCTTCCTGCGTTTTAAGTTTTAAATCACAGCCATCGTGACGCTCCCACTAGGCGGCCTACCTCTAACAAGTCAAGTCAGGGCCGAAGTCCGGGTGGCTCTCACTTCCACGGTGCCGTGATTTAAGTCCTGGTGTGGACTGCCGGTGGTCTACTGAACAGGGCCAATGACTGGCAGTTTGTAAAGGGTGAAATGGTAGCAACCTTCAGCGGGGTTAAGTTCTGGAAACCGTTACGATAAGACCAGTTCACTAATGGAAGAAGCCTCGATGATTGGACAAGGGCCAGGCTGCAGGAACAGACGAATTAGGATACTTGCCGAATTATGTATTTACCAACTCATCTGTGGAATATGGACAGATGAGCGTATGCCTGGTTAATAAATCTCAGCATTGCTTGCGCGATGCTTAAGAAAGGAGACCCTCTTAAATGTGCCAAGTATAGAAGAATTAGCCTCCTTAACATCGCGTCAAAATTTTATTTACTTGAAAGTCCAAAACCCTATATCAGCAATCTGAGATGTCTTTATCAGTGTAATTTTAGGCCTGGTAAGTCCACCATCGATCCCATGAACTTCAAGTGGATACCAGCATTTATAGAGACGGACTAGATATATAGAACCATGGCATGTTTTGGTATACTTTCTGTGCGGATATTTGTCCAGCTATGTAGGATGGCAATTTAGAACACTAGCGGCATTTGATGTAGAAAAAGGACTTTAAGGTACTCGCTTTCTGGTTTTTCCACAGCATACTTGAAGGAATTGCACGAAACTCAGAGACCAATAGGGTGGATATAATATTTTGAAAGACTATGCCATTTTAGGAATAAATCAGCCAGTTGCCGCTGAAGTGTTTGCGACCATTAAAGCAGAAGTTGTGTAGTAATAAATGAGGGTAAAATAAAGTTAATATTTGATGTCGACAAGAAAGGACGGCTAACAACAGCAGATCAGATAGCACGCTACAACGGCAACGGCAAAGGTAAGAAGAAAACCTTGTCCACCCGCGCTCTACTGTAAATTCAAACAATGACTCCACCGTAGATATCAAACTTTGAGCAACTGGAACAACGAAGAAGACACTGTTTAAGACCAGTACTGTCTCAGTACTAACAGTCATTTTGCTCCCCTATCCAGATATAGAATTCGGCGGATAGAGTATAACAACGAACTCTATCGACTATAAAGCGACATAGCAGCTGAAGAGTTAGTGCCTAGTTCGTGGCTCCGTAAAAGTTGGTAATAATGCGAGTCCCACCCAGATTTGATGTCAAAAAAACCAAGACTCTGCGGTTTCCTGTCATACCTTAAACATTATTCTTGAAGGAATGCTGAAAAATTCGTTGGCCAACACCAAAGATTGTTCGTATTTTGACATTAACACCATAACAAGTTATACGAGTATGTTAAATGGAGTGCTTGTGATTAAAGGAGAGAATTAAGGATCAGAATCAGGATCAGATAGGCTGTTGATAAAGCATGATATAAAACAAACCATTTGGGAAATACGCCTCAATGCCAGTCTAAGACTTTAAGGTTGTAAGGGACCTTGTAGGTCTTTCAAACTCTATGCGATTACTATAAAACCACTGTAAATGGATGGAGGCCCAGGTCCCTTCCAGATTGTAGCGGGGCCTTCAGAAAAAATTTTCGCAGATATCCTACAACAAATTGATGAGCAACCATTTAAGTATTTTTTAGGCTGGCCGCTCCAGTTTTTCTTCTACAGAAATCTATCAACTAAGTACATGCCCTTACAAGTTTTGCCAGTAAACCTAAACAGTGAAGAAAACTGAATCGTTGTTGTGTTCAAAACTAAATGGCACTTGATACGAAGCACACTGAAGTTTTGATGAAGTAATTTCTTCAAACATCATAATTCTTTAGAGTGTATTCCAATTGGCCAGAAATACAGAAGAATGCTAAGCGTAGAATATTTTTTACGTAATTTGGGATTAGCTTTTGCTCAAACTTACATATGGGAAAGAAAGAGACGTCCACACACAAAGTCTTCTCTGCCACCATCTAGCAGCTTCCTCTCAGGTTTATCAGTAAATCATTACCTAGAAAACCTCACCTCTGAAGATGGACCAGCTCAGAAACGGTCTAAAATTCTAGAACAGGTACAAGAACGAGGCCGGTGCTTTTATTGTGTGAAAGAAAAGAATTCGAAGTCAAAATATAACCACGAGTTGGCCTGTTGTTTTTGTCAAAAGACCATTTGCAAAGTCCATCAGTGCCGAAATATTTCCATAGCATTATTGTAACTGTTTTAATAATAAATAGTTAAATATAAAAAGAAAAAAACATTTATTTTTCTGATTATTCTGAATTGATTGTCATCGGTCCCCATATAAAATAAGCAAGTGTAGAAATCTAAACCTCAACATGAGATTGTGAATTTGTTTCTAACGTAGGACTACGGTGAAGGAAAAAATTATTAAAATTGTTGACTCTCGACGAATATACCCTGATGAACAGCTCG
The DNA here is from genome assembly GCA_963966105.1 of Volucella zonaria. Taxonomy (NCBI): domain Eukaryota; kingdom Metazoa; phylum Arthropoda; class Insecta; order Diptera; family Syrphidae; genus Volucella; species Volucella zonaria. The sequence continues at coordinate 115,071,253 of OZ014534.1, read as the reverse complement.
GATTTAGACGCAATCACGAGGTTGTCGGAGACAAGTGCTAAGAATATGTAATATCATAAAAGGAAACCTGGTAGACCTCCAAAAATGATCCTACCAGACTAGTTGTTGACTCACCATTTTTGTCCATTCATTAACAGAAAACCATTGCTTTCAAATGGAATTTATTAATTTATTAATTTACTTATTTATTTAAGTTGTTTATTTACTTATGTATTAAAGGTTTTCATTTATATTTTTGTTTATTTATTTAAAATCGGTCTTCGTAAAAATAGGTCCGCTGATGGGTGGGATGTCTCTTATTTAGTTTTGGTAGCCTAAAATATCTTTGCTTAGAACATTTTAACAATTTATTATCTGGCTTTTCAATTCAATTCAATTCAGTTTTATTTCACGTAGCCAAAATTAAATTTCAATATTACATAATTTGTTTTTTAGAGTTTTAGGCGTGAAGATGAGTTTAGTGCTTCGATCCGACGTCCCTATATCACAGCCTCCTAGAGCATCGTGGATGACCAAGTATCAAAGTGGATTACTCCAGTCCTGTAGTATTAGCCAATAAGATAGATGGCTCCATACGTCTGTGTGTCAATTATAGGCGCCTCAACAAACAAGTCGTCCGAGATCATTATCCTCTGCCATTGATTGAGGATCTGATCGATTCATTAAGCGGAGCGAACGTTTTCTGCACAGTAGATCTTGAAAACGGATTTTCTCATGTCCGTGTGTCTGAGGAGAGCATTCCTTTCACATCGTTTGTGACACCATCGGGACAGTGGGAGTTTTTACGAATGCCATGCGGCATTTGCACATCACCGACAGCGTTACAGAAATTTTCCAGCCTCTCGTCAAGAAAGGGTACTTGTTTATTTACATAGACAACCTTATTATTACGGTGAGAAGTGACGAAGAGTTCCTGGAACAACAAAAATCCGTCTTGGAAACCCATCCAGAATCATCTCAGATTGCGGCACAGCTTTCACCTCTAGTAACTTCGCAGAGTATTGTGAGATGGAAGGAATTTAACATTTACTTACGACGACCGGTGTGCCACGTGCAAATGGCCAGGTAGATCGTATCAACAGGATTATTATCGGAGTTTGGTGATAACAGTACACTGCTAAACCTCAAACGCTGTTGAATTCAAGCTATCAACGATCTGTTAAAAGAAGTCCGTTCGAGGTACTAATAAGGATCAAGATGAAGACAAGGACCGATGCTAATATTAAGAGATATGAAGACGAGAAAACCCTAAAGGCTTTTGATGAGAACCGTAACTGTGTAAGAGAACAAGCCCGCGAGGGTATACGTTTGGTTCAAGAGGAGAACGCTCGTGACTATAACAAGAAATGGAAAGCTGCTCACCAATATGCTCTAAATAACTTGGTTGCAGTGAGACGCACTCAATTTGGCCCTAGTTTAAAATTTTGTCAGACATATGTATATGAGACCTTATCGTATTATACATTGGGAACCAAGAGGGACCGAGAACAACAACGACGTCAGCAGTGAGGATAATGACACCTCTGAGACATCTGTTAGTGACTTGAGCACTCTGCAATACAAGAATACCTGATGAACATATAACCGAATGCGACAATGATAAAAACATCTGACGTTCCAAAGCTTTAATAACAAATGTGACGAGATTCCCTGATGTCCCAATAAACCCAAGACACAGACAAGACGAAGAAGATGACTACGTAAAGATGGTAAAGGTGGCGACGACCGTGATGAAGGCGAAGATGAATCCAATGACGAAAGTAACGATGACAGCGATGAAAACGAAGAGGGTGACTACGAATTAAGAGATGAATAGAATAAATAAGACGTTAAGCGGGTAGACCATTCCCCGTGGTTGAGGAATGTTGCAGGATGGCCGTATTTATAGGAACACCCGGTGAACGATTTACGCCTGTCAATAGAGGCAAAGAGGAGGAAAAAAAAAATCTGAGCGCATAGTTTGCTGACTTCGATGTCTAGTTTCCTTATTGAAATACTTAATTTGCTTATTATTCAATCCTTACTCATTTAATCAAAAAATAAAAAAATATTTTGAAGTTCTTTCAAAATAAACGTTTTTCTCTACATCGGAATCCTTGCAACTGGTTCCGATGACTCCAATTCTTCTTCGCTTTCGATGTCCTGATGATACATGACTTGTCTTACTATGTCTTCATCAGTTAACGGCTCCTGGCAGTCAATATTACGAAAAATGCTTGATGGGAGATCATCTTTGTAATGACCCGTGGTCTATCCAAATCAAATTAAACACTACACTCAATAGTTCAAAAGCAATTATTTATTTTATTTTTATTTCACCACATTTTATTGACACAATAAATCTCGGTCACTCATAGACTGATTCCCAGCAAGTGTATACATGTTAAGTGCATGTGACAAGTGGCTGCGTAAGATATGTGTGTGTTTCAAGTGTGTGCCTGATCAGTGTGTGTACCTGCAGCTGGCTGGTCATCATCAGGAGTTACAGATCTCCACATCCCTCCCATGTTTTTAAGCTTCAGCTTCAACTCTAGACCGCTTGCTTCGCCTCGTGATGTTTCCTGAAGTTGTGGGAGATTAGTATTTGGGTGATCGACTACCCCTGGGAGAGCTGTATCTTCGTCTGATGAGCTAAAGGAATTCAGAATAGGTTTAGGAGTTAAAATTGGATCTGACCCCGGAGAAGCCGGTATTCTTTTGAGATGAGAAATGTTTCTCCTAAATACTTTGCCGTCTCCATTTCCTCGAACCACAACATCGCTCCCTTTCCGTTCAATTACTTCGAACTCTTGTGGATCAAAAGCCGGTGTTAGTTTATTCGGGAAAATGACATTTCGAAGGACCACTTTGTCTCCCACCCCTATCTCAGAGACCTTGGCTCTTCGATCTCTGTCTGCTCTCTCCTTCCCCTTTTGCTTATTCATAAGGTCCAGATCTCGTGCTTCAGAGTCTAAAATATCTTCGTTGATGTCATGGATCGAAGATATTTTGTCTCGGATAGTGCGATTAAACAACAGCTCTGACGGAGTCTTTCCTGTTGTTCCGTGCGGAGTAACGTTGTACATCAGAATGAACTTCTGGATCTCTTTTTTGTAGTCGGTTCCTTTAGAATTTGCTATTTGTAGACGCTTTAATATTGAACGATTCATATTTTCTACCTCCCCATTAGCTTGTGGCCAATAGGGTGGTGACGTCATAAGATACACATCATTGTTTGCAAAGTACTGTTTAAACTCCTCGCTCACAAACTGACGTCCGTTGTCGGCTGTTATCGATTTCGGATACCCTAACCTTGAAAACATTTCCTTCAAATTTTCAATAATGACGCTTGATGTTATCCTTTTAAGGAACTTGGCTTCATGATATCTCGAGTAATAATCGATGACTACGAAAATGTGCTCATGGTTCGGTAATGGTCCCATCAAGTCTATTGCCAAACATAGCCATGGTCCATCAGGGAATTCGCGTCTGTTCATTGGGGTTGGTTGTATCGGTCTTGATACCAGCAAACAATCACTGCAGTTCTTTACGAATTTTTCCTGTCGTCTCGTCTCTGTCAATTAATGGCCACCATACCTTCGAACGAACCCTACGTTTCATCACTCTCTCACCTGAGGTCCCTTCATACGCCAGATTTAAAACTCTTGACCTCAAGGGATTAGGTATAACGATTTTCGTTCCACGTAGCAGAATGTTCCCCAATGTACACAATTCAAGGCGAAATGGGAAAAATCTACTGATGTTATTCGAATTCCAGGAATTATTTTTCACATTATCTATTGTCTCCATCAATTCTGCGTCTGCGCCAGCATTCTCTACTACTTCACCTATGGTCAGTGCTTTTGGTATAGCTCTTTCGATTATTGCGCAAATGTTCCGTTCACATTGTTCGTCAAAGGTCTCTGGATGTTTCCCTTTGCATAATCTGGAAAACGAATCTGCAATGTTGAATATTCCCGGTTGATATACGACCTTAAATTTAAAGGACTGCAACCTCAAGACGCATCGTTCAATGCAGGCTGGAGGCTTCGACGTTGGCTTAAAAATTGCCTCTAATGGTTTATGGTCTGTTACCAATTCGAATTCTATACCCGCCAAGTAATAATAAAATCGTTCCACTGACCAAACCAACGCAAGACTCTCCTTTTCTGTTTGTGAATACCTCCTTTCGACCTCAGACAAGGTTTTACTCGCAAATGATATAACATGGGGGATATCACCCTCAAATTGTAAGAGCACAGCCCCTAAAGCTACTGGGCTAGCATCGGCTATTAATCGAATTTGCTTCTTTGGATCGAAATACGTTAAAGTCGGTATTCTTGCCAACTGTCCTTTTAATTTATGAAAAGAATCGTTCTGGCTCTGCCCCCATTCGAATTTAACATCTTTCTTTATAAGCTTCCGGAGCGGCTCTGTTATATCCCCAAGATCAGGTATAAATTTACCAAGGTATGTCACCAGCCCTAAGAAACTCCTTGTCTCTTCTTTGCTGGATGGTGGTCGGAATTCTAGGACATTCTTAACCTTCTCAGGGTCTGGATTTATCCCGTCTGTGGACAAAATATGTCCCAGGAACTTCATGTTCTTAACTTTCCAGACACACTTATTCTCGTTTAACACCACATTATACTCCTTGAAGACTTCCAATACAGCCTTAAGGTCATGTCATGTTCATCCTCGGTTAGACCAAAAATTACAATATCATCTATAAAATTTAAGGCATTCTTACACCCGGCCAAGATATTTTCCATCTGCCTCTGAAAAATCTCTGGGGCTGAATTAACTCCAAATAACAATCGTTTATATTTGAATATCCCTTTCGACGTGATAAATGTCGTTATTTCTCGACTTCGTTCATCTAATTCGAACTGGTGGTAAGCGCTTTCCAAATCTAACCTCGAAAACCACTTCGCACCCTTTAATCTGGTCATAAACGAGTCAAACGTTGGCAGTGGGTAATTCTCCCTTAATATAGCGAGATTAGCCCGCCTCATGTCAACGCATAGCTTTATGTCCCCGGTTTCTATAAAAACGATTACAATAGGAGATATCCAGGGACTAGGTCCCGAGACCCGTTCTATGATATCCTGAGCAACTGCCTCCATCAATTTAGCCTCCACTTTTTCTTCTAGAGCAGCTGGAACCCTTCGCAATGGCTGTTGAACCGGCTTCACTAACTCATTGATTGATAGAGAAATAGTAATGCCTTTAATTTTCGGAAATGGTTGCAGGTTATCGACCCGATTGACATCAAGTCCTAGTTTTAGGACGTTCAATTTAATGGCAGTATCCCGACCCAAAAGCGATTGTCTTCCGTTCTCAATTACATAGAACGAAGAAATCAAATCAGTGTTTCTATTGACCCCTATTGTCGCTTCAAAAACCGTTTTTACCTTAAGCAAGTCATTTCCGGCATAAGCTCGAAATTGGCTCTCCGATTTCATCCGAAGATTCCATATGGCAGCTCCTTCCCTCCAAAGGTGCTCCCAATCTTTCTCGCTAAGAAGGTTATGACGAGACCCTGAATCTATCAGCATCGGAACTACACGACCACCAAGAAAGCAATTACAATAATTATCTCACCCGTTTCACCTGTAAGATCTTCCTTTTCAGATATTTTGAAACAGTTGTGTTCCTGAAATCTGTCCAACTTATCAACAGTAGTGTCATCACACTTTTCTTCGCCCACAAAACGAACCTTTGAAGTCTGGATTCTGCGCTGTTTTGCATCTGTGTTATAAAATTCGGTTTGCTTGCGTTTATTGGCTTTAGTTTTGCATTTTAACGCAAAATGTCCTATCAAATTGCACTTGTTGCATTTAGCGTTTTTAGCAGGGCAAATTTGGCTAGTTGCTAAATGCTTGCGAGACCCACATCTGCTGCATTCTCCTGTGAACTTATTCTCACCATTGGACACAACACGGTTGATGTTCATGTAAGTAGTGGGCAGCATCATGGCCTCCGACTCGTTATTAATTTCTTCATATACATGACACATTTCGATGATCTCTGCTAATGTATGCTCTTTTTCTAATAGACGTTTTTTTAGGTCTCTAGATGCCCACGCATCTATAAGTTTGTCCTTTATGTTTATTTCCAAGATCTGTTCTTTTGTTTCCCCAAATTGGCACTTTGCTGCCTGATTTCGCAATTTCAAAACAAATTTATTCAATCCCTCTCCTTGTTCAGGTTTCAGCGAACGAAATAAGTGTCTATCAAACGTGGAGTTTCTTATAGGAGAGAAATAGTTATTCAGCTTGTCAACGAGGACCCTGAAGACATCGGTGTGGTCCTCTGCATCCTGTGGTTGATATAGTGCCCCTGGAATGTTATAGATTACCTCCTGAAACTGTGTACCACCCAAATGTAGTAATTTGTTCTTCTTCTTTGTTGGATCAGTGATCTCTTCTGCTTCCAGATATAGAGTAAATGCCCGGAACCACTTTTCCCACTCTGACCGAATCAAGGCCTTCTCGATAACCTCGCAGAGAAATGGTGCTATTCCTGAGCCACTCATTTCAACACGCTTGCCCTGCAACACAATAATTACACATTTTTATTCGCAATTTAATGCCTGACAATCTAATGTCTGACAATCTTCTTCTATTTTTCCTAATGTTTACTTTACTGCAATATTTATTTGTCATTATTATTATTTGTTTTTTTTTTTTTTATATTATAAGGATAAGCAAATTTACTTCGTTCTCAATGTAATGACCCGTGGTCTATCCAAATCAAATTAAACACTACACTCAATAGTTCAAAAGCAATTATTTATTTTATTTTTATTTCACCACATTTTATTGACACAATAAATCTCGGTCACTCATAGACTGATTCCCAGCAAGTGTATACATGTTAAGTGCATGTGACAAGTGGCTGCGTAAGATATGTGTGTGTTTCAAGTGTGTGCCTGATCAGTGTGTGTACCTGCAGCTGGCTGGTCATCATCAGGAGTTACAGATCTCCACATCCCTCCCATGTTTTTAAGCTTCAGCTTCAACTCTAGACCGCTTGCTTCGCCTCGTGATGTTTCCTGAAGTTGTGGGAGATTAGTATTTGGGTGATCGACTACCCCTGGGAGAGCTGTATCTTCGTCTGATGAGCTAAAGGAATTCAGAATAGGTTTAGGAGTTAAAATTGGATCTGACCCCGGAGAAGCCGGTATTCTTTTGAGATGAGAAATGTTTCTCCTAAATACTTTGCCGTCTCCATTTCCTCGAACCACAACATCGCTCCCTTTCCGTTCAATTACTTCGAACTCTTGTGGATCAAAAGCCGGTGTTAGTTTATTCGGGAAAATGACATTTCGAAGGACCACTTTGTCTCCCACCCCTATCTCAGAGACCTTGGCTCTTCGATCTCTGTCTGCTCTCTCCTTCCCCTTTTGCTTATTCATAAGGTCCAGATCTCGTGCTTCAGAGTCTAAAATATCTTCGTTGATGTCATGGATCGAAGATATTTTGTCTCGGATAGTGCGATTAAACAACAGCTCTGACGGAGTCTTTCCTGTTGTTCCGTGCGGAGTAACGTTGTACATCAGAATGAACTTCTGGATCTCTTTTTTGTAGTCGGTTCCTTTAGAATTTGCTATTTGTAGACGCTTTAATATTGAACGATTCATATTTTCTACCTCCCCATTAGCTTGTGGCCAATAGGGTGGTGACGTCATAAGATACACATCATTGTTTGCAAAGTACTGTTTAAACTCCTCGCTCACAAACTGACGTCCGTTGTCGGCTGTTATCGATTTCGGATACCCTAACCTTGAAAACATTTCCTTCAAATTTTCAATAATGACGCTTGATGTTATCCTTTTAAGGAACTTGGCTTCATGATATCTCGAGTAATAATCGATGACTACGAAAATGTGCTCATGGTTCGGTAATGGTCCCATCAAGTCTATTGCCAAACATAGCCATGGTCCATCAGGGAATTCGCGTCTGTTCATTGGGGTTGGTTGTATCGGTCTTGATACCAGCAAACAATCACTGCAGTTCTTTACGAATTTTTCCTGTCGTCTCGTCTCTGTCAATTAATGGCCACCATACCTTCGAACGAACCCTACGTTTCATCACTCTCTCACCTGAGGTCCCTTCATACGCCAGATTTAAAACTCTTGACCTCAAGGGATTAGGTATAACGATTTTCGTTCCACGTAGCAGAATGTTCCCCAATGTACACAATTCAAGGCGAAATGGGAAAAATCTACTGATGTTATTCGAATTCCAGGAATTATTTTTCACATTATCTATTGTCTCCATCAATTCTGCGTCTGCGCCAGCATTCTCTACTACTTCACCTATGGTCAGTGCTTTTGGTATAGCTCTTTCGATTATTGCGCAAATGTTCCGTTCACATTGTTCGTCAAAGGTCTCTGGATGTTTCCCTTTGCATAATCTGGAAAACGAATCTGCAATGTTGAATATTCCCGGTTGATATACGACCTTAAATTTAAAGGACTGCAACCTCAAGACGCATCGTTCAATGCAGGCTGGAGGCTTCGACGTTGGCTTAAAAATTGCCTCTAATGGTTTATGGTCTGTTACCAATTCGAATTCTATACCCGCCAAGTAATAATAAAATCGTTCCACTGACCAAACCAACGCAAGACTCTCCTTTTCTGTTTGTGAATACCTCCTTTCGACCTCAGACAAGGTTTTACTCGCAAATGATATAACATGGGGGATATCACCCTCAAATTGTAAGAGCACAGCCCCTAAAGCTACTGGGCTAGCATCGGCTATTAATCGAATTTGCTTCTTTGGATCGAAATACGTTAAAGTCGGTATTCTTGCCAACTGTCCTTTTAATTTATGAAAAGAATCGTTCTGGCTCTGCCCCCATTCGAATTTAACATCTTTCTTTATAAGCTTCCGGAGCGGCTCTGTTATATCCCCAAGATCAGGTATAAATTTACCAAGGTATGTCACCAGCCCTAAGAAACTCCTTGTCTCTTCTTTGCTGGATGGTGGTCGGAATTCTAGGACATTCTTAACCTTCTCAGGGTCTGGATTTATCCCGTCTGTGGACAAAATATGTCCCAGGAACTTCATGTTCTTAACTTTCCAGACACACTTATTCTCGTTTAACACCACATTATACTCCTTGAAGACTTCCAATACAGCCTTAAGGTCATGTCATGTTCATCCTCGGTTAGACCAAAAATTACAATATCATCTATAAAATTTAAGGCATTCTTACACCCGGCCAAGATATTTTCCATCTGCCTCTGAAAAATCTCTGGGGCTGAATTAACTCCAAATAACAATCGTTTATATTTGAATATCCCTTTCGACGTGATAAATGTCGTTATTTCTCGACTTCGTTCATCTAATTCGAACTGGTGGTAAGCGCTTTCCAAATCTAACCTCGAAAACCACTTCGCACCCTTTAATCTGGTCATAAACGAGTCAAACGTTGGCAGTGGGTAATTCTCCCTTAATATAGCGAGATTAGCCCGCCTCATGTCAACGCATAGCTTTATGTCCCCGGTTTCTATAAAAACGATTACAATAGGAGATATCCAGGGACTAGGTCCCGAGACCCGTTCTATGATATCCTGAGCAACTGCCTCCATCAATTTAGCCTCCACTTTTTCTTCTAGAGCAGCTGGAACCCTTCGCAATGGCTGTTGAACCGGCTTCACTAACTCATTGATTGATAGAGAAATAGTAATGCCTTTAATTTTCGGAAATGGTTGCAGGTTATCGACCCGATTGACATCAAGTCCTAGTTTTAGGACGTTCAATTTAATGGCAGTATCCCGACCCAAAAGCGATTGTCTTCCGTTCTCAATTACATAGAACGAAGAAATCAAATCAGTGTTTCTATTGACCCCTATTGTCGCTTCAAAAACCGTTTTTACCTTAAGCAAGTCATTTCCGGCATAAGCTCGAAATTGGCTCTCCGATTTCATCCGAAGATTCCATATGGCAGCTCCTTCCCTCCAAAGGTGCTCCCAATCTTTCTCGCTAAGAAGGTTATGACGAGACCCTGAATCTATCAGCATCGGAACTACACGACCACCAAGAAAGCAATTACAATAATTATCTCACCCGTTTCACCTGTAAGATCTTCCTTTTCAGATATTTTGAAACAGTTGTGTTCCTGAAATCTGTCCAACTTATCAACAGTAGTGTCATCACACTTTTCTTCGCCCACAAAACGAACCTTTGAAGTCTGGATTCTGCGCTGTTTTGCATCTGTGTTATAAAATTCGGTTTGCTTGCGTTTATTGGCTTTAGTTTTGCATTTTAACGCAAAATGTCCTATCAAATTGCACTTGTTGCATTTAGCGTTTTTAGCAGGGCAAATTTGGCTAGTTGCTAAATGCTTGCGAGACCCACATCTGCTGCATTCTCCTGTGAACTTATTCTCACCATTGGACACAACACGGTTGATGTTCATGTAAGTAGTGGGCAGCATCATGGCCTCCGACTCGTTATTAATTTCTTCATATACATGACACATTTCGATGATCTCTGCTAATGTATGCTCTTTTTCTAATAGACGTTTTTTTAGGTCTCTAGATGCCCACGCATCTATAAGTTTGTCCTTTATGTTTATTTCCAAGATCTGTTCTTTTGTTTCCCCAAATTGGCACTTTGCTGCCTGATTTCGCAATTTCAAAACAAATTTATTCAATCCCTCTCCTTGTTCAGGTTTCAGCGAACGAAATAAGTGTCTATCAAACGTGGAGTTTCTTATAGGAGAGAAATAGTTATTCAGCTTGTCAACGAGGACCCTGAAGACATCGGTGTGGTCCTCTGCATCCTGTGGTTGATATAGTGCCCCTGGAATGTTATAGATTACCTCCTGAAACTGTGTACCACCCAAATGTAGTAATTTGTTCTTCTTCTTTGTTGGATCAGTGATCTCTTCTGCTTCCAGATATAGAGTAAATGCCCGGAACCACTTTTCCCACTCTGACCGAATCAAGGCCTTCTCGATAACCTCGCAGAGAAATGGTGCTATTCCTGAGCCACTCATTTCAACACGCTTGCCCTGCAACACAATAATTACACATTTTTATTCGCAATTTAATGCCTGACAATCTAATGTCTGACAATCTTCTTCTATTTTTCCTAATGTTTACTTTACTGCAATATTTATTTGTCATTATTATTATTTGTTTTTTTTTTTTTTATATTATAAGGATAAGCAAATTTACTTCGTTCTCAATGTAATGACCCGTGGTCTATCCAAATCAAATTAAACACTACACTCAATAGTTCAAAAGCAATTATTTATTTTATTTTTATTTCACCACATTTTATTGACACAATAAATCTCGGTCACTCATAGACTGATTCCCAGCAAGTGTGTGCATGTCAATGAAATTTTCGTCGATCGATTGTAAATCTTCTTCAAGTGAATGCATTGGTGCATTATCAAGAAGTAAAAGTGCTTTTAGCGGTAGGTTTTTTTTTCAATAAAAATTCCTTTACTTCGGGAATAAAATGTCCTTTTAGCCACTCTAAAAATATTGGCCATGCAACCAAAGCATTCCTTTAACCTATATAATGGACTGGTAACTTTTTGGCTGTTGTGCAAATGCACGTGGTCGTTGTGCTTTGCCAACAACCAGCAAAGGCAGTTTATGCGTTCCGGTTGCGTTTGCGCATGACATAAATGTAATCCTCTCCTTCGATACTTTGAAATCCAGCGTTTTGTCTGGTATCATTTTCCAGTACAAGCCTTATTCATCAACATTATAGATTTGATCTCCAATCAGATCTTTTTCCCCACAAACGTCCATAAATTTTTTTCTGGAATGACTTCACAACTGCTTCATTATTCGACAATTTCTCACCGGTTAGTTTTAGTTGGCGTATACCATGCCTTTTCTTAAAATTATTTAACCATCCTCTACTGGTAACAAACTTTCCTTTTTCAAGTTTTTCTTCAAAAAATTTGGCCATTTTTCTTCGCTGTTTTAAGAACCACATAAATAAAGCATCTTCAAGCTGAGAGTTTTCTGGAGTTTTTAAGGTTTTTCTGGTGACTGAACCCTTTTCTGTGTTTATTATAAATGATTTTATTTTTTCCTCCTTGCTTTTAAGGACAAAAATAGTGAATTTTCTAACGTTATACTGCATTGCAAGAACTGATGATGCGATACCCTTGCTTAATCTTGTCCAAAATCTCGCACTTTTGTAATATTATTAATGTGATATGTTTCCTTTTCTTCGATGTTGAAGCCATAATTTAAAAAGCACACGAAGTTGTCGAAGAAATATCACGCAACAGTCTTAAATAAAACAAAACTGCGCTACAAACCGACTGTAAAAAGTGTGAGCCAGATTAAATAAATAAAACACTTTCCACTGGCTTCACTTTTAAGGACAGTTGATAACTGATGACTTATGATTAAAGATCCTCCCTATTTATAGTCACCTCGTTGCAGCTGTCCACCCTGAAGCTACGCAGTTAGCCTGCGGTCATCTCTTTGGCTTACTGCGCAACCAAAACCCCCTTTGTTGTTGACAGCTAAAGGGCTCTAATGGTCCTGGATTGAGATGTCATCTTCCATGATTTATGATCCAAATTCTTGTATCTGCGTATTATTGGGATTATTGATGTGAAGTGATACCATTCTTCGTCAACGTTCTCCGCTACATTTGCTTACTCTGTTCGTCAACTTAAAGTAAGGCCCGGTGCACATAAGCTGCAAAATATATTTGAAGAAATACGTTACAGCTCATGTGCACCGGACCTAAGGGAACAGACTTAGTACTGCGTGGTGTGTGTGGCACTGCGACCGACAGTAGGCTCAAGTTAAATCAATTATTCGAATTTTCGCTCTCGTTCCCTGATCCAGGGGGTCGTTCGGATTACTGAAGTGTTCGGATTACCGAGTGTTCGGATTATCGAGGCCCTGCTGTATATGACAAGCCGTACAACCCTATTTAGAGTGAAGAGAGTGATACATCGTTAGAAAGCAGTGACAGCGGTCTTTCATCAAACATCTGTCGGTTGCTGCTATTTTAGTAAGCCCTTCCAAAAAGGGAGTGAAAAGCAGACAAAATATTCAACACTGCGGGAGGAGTTGGTTGTTTTGTGAAAAAAGACTAAGTACAAGATTAATGATGTCTCGTTTGTTGATTTTTTGAGTGCTGATGTTTTAAAGGTGTCCGTAGAAGTAAACCGTGATAAGTTTGTATTTTTTGTGTCTATATGTTAAGTGTTTTATCATTTATTAGTAAATTTTTAGAACTACTCACAAAGGAAAAATCAAAAAACTTGATCATTATTGGTGAATTTAACACTAATAGCTTTAATATCCAGCTATGTATTTATCCGTTCTTACCTCTCATGAGACCATGAGTTCCTTATATTAACGTGCCCACTAGAGCGTCCTCAGGACGATGTCTAGACCATATCTATGCACGCTTTAGAAATGTTGAGTCTAAGTGTGAAAAATGTGTCTTTGATTTAAAGACTACTGATCATGCTATAACAGGTCTCTTATTAACTAACTCGAAAATAACAATTAATGGATATTCTAATTCAGCTAAAAGACATAACTTACTTAACAAATCTACTTCCTCGAAAAAACCTACCGTTTTATATATTGACAAATCTGACGTGCACGAGAAAGTCGCTATTGCTAAAGCTTTCAATAATTATTTTGTTAATGTTGCCTCGAGTCTGCAACCGAGTTCTGTTCAATTTATGTGTTCCACCTGTCCGTCTGTTTGTGACACTGCAGAACCATAACTCCTATTGAAATTTTAAAAGTGATTGGTTCTTTACAAAATTCGTCGTCTTGCGGAGCTGATGGTATTTCTAACTTTACAATTAAACAAATTACATGTCTCATATTTATAATCGTTGAGTGTTTGAAATGTGCTGATGTCATACCATTGTTTAAAGAAGGTTCTGCCACCGAAATCGGTAATTACAGCCCCATTTCACTTCTCCCGGTTTTTGGAAAAATCTTTGAAAAGCTCATAAAAAATAGGATACTGGTTTTCTTAACTAAAACTGGGTTTTTCAATCCTGCTCAATTTTGTTTACAAAAGGGCAAATCGACGGAAGATGCGTTATTGAATTTTTGTTCTCAAATTGATGCTAAAAAATTCACCGCGGGCTTATTCATTGACATCACCAAAGCCTTTGATATGGTCACACACAATAACTTGCTAGATAAGCTGTATAATGATAGATTTCGACAAATTATACTCGATTGGTTTAGATCATGTCTAAAAAATTGGTGCTAAAGTGTTTTAATTTACAAAATAATTAGTGAAAAAACGATTTTCAACGTTCTGTTTTAGGTCCGATTCTATTCTTGGTGTATATAACCTCACTATTTTCTCTTCAATTTAAAGTCTCACCTACTGCATTTGCCGATGGCACAGTCCTTTGGATCTAATTTCCGATGTCAATTGAGATCTTAATTTGGTAAGGCTCTAGGTCTGCTAAACACAATCTAGTGATAAGCTCAAAAACTAAAATTATGGTTTTTGGCTTATCAACCTTCTACAATTGGGATACAAATGTGTACTTTCACTCGCCTAAGTGCCAAAGATATTGCTTTTTAAACTGCAATTGTAATCCTAGTTTTTCCTGTCCGACTTTTTGTTGTAATGTAACTTGTAGTAATAAATGTTTTTTAATCGAAAAAGTGGACAACTTTAAGTATTTGGGGCTCTGCCTGGATTCCAGGATGACCTTTACAAGCCACATAGATGCATTAAAAAAATATTTCCGACCCACTCTCAGACACTTTTACTATTTGAGTAATGTATGTTCAGTCAAATTTTTAAAAAACAATATGGAATTGCCTGTTGGGAGGTGTATATCGAAATAAAATACAATCTTTGTTGACTCTGCAAAAATATGTTCTTAGAAAATTTTGACGTAAACCTAGTAGATATTCCAGCTTTCCTTTATTCCGCAATCTAAATATTCTTCCTGTTCGTCATTTGTATTGTTTTAAAGTATTGAAAATATTCTTTACGAGATCTGGCAACCGTAATTTTCATTTGATTTCCAATTATAATCTTCGTGGAAACCTTTCCTATCTTCTGTGCCAAGTCAGTGGTGTATCCAACTATATGGGCAGGCAATTGGACCTTATTTTCACAACAGATTCAATTAACTCCTCAGTCTCATTTTGTGCCCTATCTCTCTCTACAATCGACAACTACCCCCCCCTTCTACTTTCATTTTTTCATAACTCTTCTTTCCAGTCCACTCCTCCCACAACTCTCTCATCTTACGACTTTCATAAGGCAAACTTTCACAAAATCAGTGACTATCTTAGCAGATCCCCCTTTAACTTTCACAACCTAAGCGTAAATGATGCCTTATCCATTTTTTATAAAGAAATATTTAATTCTTTCAGCCTTTACGTTCCGTTTTCCCGCCTTAAAACATCATCTACTAGTCCTCCCTGGTATAATCGCAAGCTTCGTTCCTTACGAAACAAGAGAGACAAATTATGGGCTGTTTTCCTGCGTACCAGATCCTTGTCCGACTATTCCAACTATCTTGGTGCTTATCTTCATTTCACCGAACTTTACGATTTCCTTTACCAGCGTTACCTTAACAATGCGCAAGTCAACCTTATAAATGACCCTAAGTCCTTTTACCAATTTGTTAACTACAACAGAAAATCCGATGGTTACCCTCCTTCCCTCTCTTTCAACAACAAGTCATCAACCGATCCACTCACCCTTGCCAACCTATTTGCCAGCTTCTTTAAACAATCCTTCACCAACGACTCCTTTGTACCAGATCCATCCTATTTTCGTTACCTACTGAACTTCTCCAACGGCCCACTTCTCTCTCACATCTTGGACCCCTCCTATATCGAATATAAATTACACCAACTCAATGACGAATTTACACCCGGTCCAGATGGCCTCCCTGCCATATTTCTTAAAAACTGTTCTTCGTCTCTTTCCCTTGTCCTTTCTGATCTCTTTCGTCTATCCCTTTCACAAGGAGAATTTCCTCAGGTTTGGAAAACCTCCTTCATAACCCCGATCCGCAAAAAGGGATCAAAGAACGAAATAACAAACTATCGTCCAATCGCTAAACTCTCCCATATACCCAAACTCCTCGAAAGTATTTTGTATGAAGCTCTAAGTTTCCAATGCAAATCACTTATTTCCCCTAGACAACATGGCTTCCTTAAGGGTAGGTCAACCACCACAAATCTCGTTGAATTCGTATCCTTTGCCATCTCTGCCCTAGAGAACGGCAACGAAGTCGATGTAGTTGCAACCGATTTTAGCAAAGCCTTCGATAAAATCTCTCATCGATTAATACTCTTCAAATTGTCTGCCCTCGGCTTTGAACCCATACTGTTAAAATGGATATCCTCTTACCTCGAAAACCGTTTTTACAGTGTTCGTTTTAGGTCAGCCCACTCCGCTCCATTTTTGGCCACCTCTGGAGTTCCTCAAGGTAGCCATCTCGGTCCCCTTCTCTTTATATTAACCATAAATGATCTCGATAGGATCATCAAATACTCGCCCGTCTCCCTTTACTCCGACGATACCAAATTTTTCTAAACCATTTCCTCTCCCCATGACTCCTTCCTTCTTCAACAAGACCTTGATAGTTTTTCGATCTGGTGCCTCAAAAATTGTTTGGAACTTAATATCACCAAATGCCAATCCATCACCTTTTCACATAAGCGGCTCAAATCTCCTCCCCGAGAAGCAAAAGAAATGTTGGTCAATAACCGCAAATTAACCATCAGAAAGATAGCGGAGGACTTGAACATTGCCTATGGATCCGTCCAAGACATTTTGGTTAATGATTTGGATTTCCGTCGTCTAGCAGCAAAGTTAGTGCCAAAAGACCTCAATTTCATGCAAAAAGGAGACCGTGTTGACATCGCAAAAGAGATGATTTGCGAGGCTGAATCCGATCCCACATTCATCAAAAGGATCATTACTGGAGACGAGACGTGGGTTTATGAGTACGACATGCAATCCAGACATCAGGCAAGTGAATGGCGTTCACCAAATGAGCCGAGACCAAAAAAACCACGTCGTTTTCAGTCAAAAAACAAGGCAATGCGCACGGTTTTCATGGATTACAACGGTGTAGTGCATCATGAATTTTTGCCAGAAGGCCAGATAGTAAACAAAGAGTATTATTTGGGCGTTATGAGACGTTTGCGTAAAGCAATTCGACCAAAGCGACCAGAATTGCGGGCAGAAAACTCGTGGATTTTGCACCATGATAACGCACCGTCATCGCACAGTGCCATGATTATTCGTAACTTTTTCACGAAAAATGCAACAAATACCATCCAACAGCCACCGAATTCACCTGATTTGGCTCCCTGTGACTGTTCAATGGAGTTAAAAAAAAACTACGGGGAACGCGTTTCAGCAGCCGAGAGGAAGTAATGGAAAAATCGCCGGAAGCACTGATGGAAATACCGAAAACGGAATATAGAAAATGTTTCGAGGATTGGATTGGATTGGCATAAGTGTGTTGCAGTCGATGGGGATTACTTTGAAGGGGACAATATAGATTTAGATGAATAAACTTGTATTTTTAATTTTTGATCAAGGTGGTATTTTATCTTACTTGAATGAATTATATCTATATTTCTTTTGATGGTCACCCCACCCAAAATTAGTTCATTTTGATCTTCAGCCCATTGAAGTGGCATTCTACACTATTTTTTTTACTTAAAAATACTGAATGTCATGAATTCGCGAATTCGCGAATTCGCGAATGTCATCCTCGGATTGAGAGCCACTATACCAGGGAAAATTCATCCCGGGCTTTCGTTGACAGTAGTCGGTCTCTAGCCGAAATCCACAGAGTCTATGTGCAATTTGCAAAGAAAATGTGTCTGTCTTCTATTATAAATCGAAACTTAATGTCTTAAATTTTAGCATTTATGATCTGCAAAGGAACAACTGTGAGCTCTACATTCGGGATGAGTAGAACGCGAATAGAGGGGTAAACGAGCTAGGAACATGTATCCTAAAATACCTGCAAAAAAAGGCCACACTGATAGATGGAGACATAATATTTCACTCTGACAATTGCATTGGATAGCAAAAGAATAAATTCATGTTAGCCCTTTATTTGTACCTGACGCAAAATGAAGGTGACTCGGCTAATTTTCTCATTGAAAGACAAGTCAATCGTCAACTGAAGAGTGGGCCAATTTATTCATCTGACGATTTTATTGCAGCAATAAAATCAGCAAAAAAGGAGGGCCAGACTTTTATTGTAAACGAGCTGTGCCACGAAGACTTTTTCAATATAAAGGATCTTGCGGGTAAAATTAATCCTATGAATATGGCAAATCTCAAATTGCACAATACGAAGGTTATTATGGCGCAGAGGGAGCATCCTTATTCCAGTTTTGAACAAAAATTCCTACGGCGATGATTTCGAAGAAGTCGTGGTGATAAAAAAGAAAAAAAACCAGACACGTCAATTAATCTGCAAAGGGTTTACCCCAAGTGACCAGGAGAAGAAAAATGATCTTTTAAACCTTGTAAAAAAAAAAACTACATTCCGAAGTATTATTGCGTTTTCTATAATAAATTGTAATTTTATTTTATTTTATTATTATTATTAAATAAAGACTATAATTCTTACCAACTTTACTAATAGGGTAAAGTTTTTCTTATGGGAAACTGCAATTTATGCCAATTTTTGAAGTTTGAAAAACGATTTTAAATTGTGTTTATAACGTCATAAGTAAAAATGTTAACTGGTTTGTTATTTTTGGTAAGCCTTACCGTCAAAAAAATAAAACTCAAATAACCTTAAAATTAACGATATTTGATAGTTCTACCAAGGAAGAAATACAAAATCTGCCATAAGATAAAATGTTTTTAAAATAAAACAATTTTAATATTTAATAACGTTTTCTCTGGAGTTATGACGGTATTCTTTTTAATGAGCGATATGTACAGTGACTCCCATAATTGATCACATGTTTCATATTTCTGCGTTGTACTGCTATCTCGCCGTTGTTAACTTCTGTTACTCGATTGTTTATATATTAATGTCTGCTATTTATGCAACTAGCAATTTTGTTGCAGTTATCGGAAAAGTACTGTGCTGCAAAGAAGATCTACAGCCCATTTAATTTCGATGTGATCTATTTTGTGAGTTTTGTTATTCTTGCAATTAAAAGGTAAAGAACTTATTGTATTACAAAAAATTAAGTTCTAAGTGTAATTAAGTAAATAAATTACAGCACTTGTAGGTGTGATTTAAAAGAACAAATTACGATGTTTCCACTTTTTGATCAAATTATTAAGTTTTAAAAGAGAAGGACTTACAGGATGAGAGCTATACAAACTGACGTGAAGAAAGGGATTGAAGACAACTTAAAAAAGGCTCAAGTCATCGAGAAATCTCCAAAAAATTTAAATGTTCTGTAGATTTCATCAGCAAACTAAGAAAAACCCTAAGCTTGGAGATTAAAACAAGCCCAAATGGAAGAAAACGAATCCTATTCCAGCCTTGTCAAAGAAAACTTGTACGACAAGTACTTTCTGAAGAGTGTACTCGTAGTAATGCTGTTCAAGTTCAACACTCATTATTATCCAATGATAATGTTGCTGTTAGTGCTGAAACTGTAAGAAGAGTGCTTCGAAAAGCTGGCCTGAAGGGTAGAGCTAAAGTCAAAAAGCCTCTATTAACAAAACGGCACATATAAATTATACACAGAGGAGGACTGAGCTAAGATTATTTGGTCAGATGAGACCAAAATAAACCGATTTGGTTCAGACGGCCGCGAATGGGTATGGAAGAAGAAGGGACAACAACTTTCAAAGAGGCTGTTTAAAGAAACGGTCAAATTTGGTGGAGGTAGCCTTATGCTTTGGGGGTGCATGACATCTTATGGTGTAGGCATGTGTAAGAAAATTTAGGGACGGATGACTGCTCAGATGTACATAGACATTTTGACATCTTGCCTAGAACCAAGTCTACAAAAATGGGATAAATCGGTTTTGGACGTTACATTTCAACATGATAACGATCTAAAGCACACAGTCAAAATCACAAAAGATTGACTAGAATGTCATGGGTTTGAAGTTTTCTAGTTTGCCCCCTCAATCTTCAAACTTAAACCCAATAGAACACCTTTGGGGCTACATTAAAAGGCAACTGTCTAAGTATGGTGCTGCGGCTAGGACACTGGACGAATTATGGTCCAGAGTTAAGATTGAGTGGGATAATATTCCACCGGAGGTATGCACAAATTTAATAAACTCCAAACCAAGAAGAGTTAAAAGTATTTTAGACTTAGTATTTGGATTATTTTGGATTTCTTTTGGACACCCGCGACAAGTACTGGGTGCCTAATATGTTGTGTAAGACATGCGTCGAGTCTTTGAGGTTATTATGGGCGAATAAGAAAAGACGCCATTTTAAGTATCAAACACCAATGATCTGGTGGGAACCTTCGAATCATCAGGATGATTGTTATTTTTGTGTGGTTGATATATGGTTTTACGCTAACTTGATATCCGTTACTCAACCAGTCCTGCACTCTGGCGATGTGCCGCTGCCGGTGACGATCACGAAGAAAAATACCCTTCACGTGATGAAAGTGTGGCAATTGACTTTAAATCAGATATTTCTTCTGAGCCCCGGCCATTTAATCAGGAAGAGCTCAGCGCATTAGTCAGAG
This sequence comes from Volucella zonaria, assembly GCA_963966105.1. Taxonomy (NCBI): domain Eukaryota; kingdom Metazoa; phylum Arthropoda; class Insecta; order Diptera; family Syrphidae; genus Volucella; species Volucella zonaria. Next base: position 115,050,609 of record OZ014534.1, on the reverse strand, counting down.
ACCTTGGCCTTTCTAAAAAAGCATCGGATGTTCTAGCTTCTCAGCTTCTCGATTAAAGCAAAGAAATCTTTTAACCCGAGAAACAAGAATTTCGTATTATCGTAAGAGAGAAACAGACTTGCTTTCATTCTTTTCTGAAGATGATGACTTTGTTTACTGTTCAGATATTTCTGGTTTATTGACATCAATGGGAGTAAGTAAAAGTCCTTCGTAAGGAGTTTTCCAAAAAAATTAAATCCGCGCGAACAAGTCGCGCAACTTGGATTAAAATGAAACACGAATTTTACGTTATAAGTGTTGTTTATTCAACCAGGTGCTCGTTAGAACTGCCTAACAATGAAACTCATACTTAAAATCTAACCTCGATACAATTGACTTTAATGGCCTTGGTTCCCACGGGAAAGCTCATGCAAGTTCGCGCATGCAAGTGAAAAATGCATATGATGCGTCTGACTGGATACTTGAGCCTTCTCGTATTTCCGTCAGATAGGTGACTGCTTACGCGTGTTAACTGCCGCCCTTTTAAATATCTGCGTCCCGCAGATCTACACATGAACATGTTGAGCAGTTTAGGTTTCCATCGGGTTGTTGAACCTCCTTGGTAACACGCCGGGCTGAGCAAGGGACTTGTTTGCGCCGAAAGGATGCACGACGTTCTGGAATGTTGGCTTTCCCGTAGATCTTTCCACACAGCAAACAGATTGAAATGAAGATTACTATGATGATACAAGTTTCTGTAATTAAAGAAGAACTAAAACTTTCTTTTAAGGATTTAATGTGTTCTATGTTTTTAACACTGATGTCATGTAAATGATCTATATCAATTTTCACCCTTTTGCTAGTTACGTTGACCAGGACAGGAGGGAGTGCTTGTAGACCCTTGGAAATTGTACTAGAGTATGTTCGATCCTTGATGCTGATTGTTTCGTTGTCCAGTTGGATCAAGTAAGTGCCTTCTAAAGGAATTGAGCAGTTCCTATCTAAAAGAGAGCCGTTAAAGTTAGTAATAAAGATAGTGTTTTCCCCGATCAATTCAATGATCTCTGCATTATTCTTCCTAAAGTCGCAAGCTGCTGTACCACCCTTGAGGATCCTTGGTAGACAAGTATCTTCTGGTAATTTTTTTACCACCCTTTCCTCACATACGGAAGTATTTCCAATATGAAGGCAATCACACTCTAGTCCGAACGTTTCGTCGTAATTTATGAGTAGTTTCGTAAAGTTTAAGTCAAGTTGTTTTCCGTCAGTTCAGCGCGAGCGTTCACTAGATGAAAAATTTTGGGTCCGACCTTCGGAATTGATAGGACGTACAGCAATAAAGTTCCGTTCGTAAAAACGGAGGGTCGGCCGTATTCTACAGCTTCTACGACGTTTTGGTAAGGTAGGATTTCTAGCTCGTTTATTATAGTGTTAACTTCTTCAGAGTCTAATATGTTGCTATTCACTATCCCTGTCTTAGCCATTTGGCAGGCCCTAATAATTTCATTTACTCCCTCTTTTAGTATAAGTATTTTGTCAAGTAAGTCATGTCTAAGTTTCTCAGATTCTCCCTTCTGTAAGGCGTTATTGTAGCGGTCGATCATTTTGTTAACCTTGTTCATAACTTCATGCGTTGCGTCAAACAACTTCTCGTTAATTTTGTACTGATGGTCATTGTTTTTTGCTAAGTCAGTCTGTGTTTGTAAGAGTTTGTCCCAGTCACTTGCATCAGGGGAACCCGCCAGCCATTTCCAGGCAGTCCCAATCCAATTTATGGATCTAGCCCTTCTTGCCTTGGTCTGGTTTAGGTGATAGTTTAAGACCAGTCGGGTTTCTTCATCCCATACATGCTTCGTAACAAGTTGTTCAGTTTGTTGTACAAGTCCGTCGTAAAGTTTTAAGTCAATAACATGGATAAGCCTGAAGTATCTATTCGTCATCCAGGCGTCACCTTCTCTAACCGTCACGATTGGCGATTTATATGAAAAAATATGCAAGGCTTCCGAGGGAACCAGCAAAACTAAACTGTAATACAAATTTGTTATTTTATTTAAAGATAAGATCATTATTACAAATATACAAGCTTAACTCTAGTTACATATGTGTGTTACATATAGTATATACAAGTGCAGAAATTGTTATAAAATTTATAATTTTTTATGATATAGGGAAACATTCCCCTTTTTGGTTTTTTTTTTGTTTTTTTTTTTTTTGAGTCTCAAACGCTTTAATTCTGTTTTTGGACATTGAAATTTTTTAGATGGGCTTTGTGAATTTTCCTACCACTATCTGTTGTTACTGTAACGCGATTATTCTTTGCCACAATTTCTGTTTTAAACAACGGCTTGTTTTTTCCTTTGATTCTTTTAATTGCAGTGTAAATAACGTCCCCCTCGCGATACTCCCTGGGTTTACCTCTCTTTAAATTTAACCTTACATTTCTGGCCTCCATGTTTCGCTTAATAATGCCCTGAGATCTTTATTGATTTTTGAACGGATGTTTAAAAGATTTTGATAATTGACTCTCTGGGATCTATTAAAGAATATGTCAGTTGGTTTTCGTTTGATGACCGAATGTATAGTATTGTTATAACGATCTACGGCTACGTAGACAAGTTCCTTGACCTTTAAATCTGGATACTCGGTTTTAAGGCACCGATAAATTTCCAGTATAGTGGAATGTACCCTTTCTATTTGTCCATTTACCTCGCTTCTGTGGGTTGGGGTTAGATATAATTTGATTCCTAGAGTTTTAATAAAGTTTAGGACAATTGGGCTGAGGAAGCCTCTTTCATTGTCCGTGACTAAAATTTGTGGGACTGTAAAGTAATGTAAAATTTTAATCAATTTTGATCTAATGTAAATGGCAGATTTATCTTTAATGTGGAAAAATTTAGAAAACTTAGAAAACTTATCAACTATGGTTAAAAATTTCTCGTTTTGAAGTTCCATGATATCCATATGAAGAATTTCGCATGGATACTTGGGAATGGGTGTATCCTGTAAAGTGGGAGTTATGAGGTGTCGATCGTACTTGTTGGCATTACAGATTTCGCATGACGAAGTTAATTTTTTTACTCTAGACATCATATGTGGAAAATAAAATGGTTCGAGGATTTGCTCTTTGTTTTCTCTTGCCGACCGATGGGCTCTTTTATGTTCCCTCTCCATAATTAGGAATTGACGGTCTTCATTAGCAACGTCCTCGACAACCCTTTGCGTCACGCGAATCTTGTATTTTTCGAAGTTTTCCAGATAAACTTTATGAAGCAATCCCAGATAGTTCTCCGGAATTTTAATTCCGTTTACTACATTTGGGTTCAAGTTTTCCCTAAGCATTTCTATGAGATTAGCCTGACAAAATGTTCTTGCAGAAATATAATGGCGATGATAGCCCTGATGCGGTTCTTCGTGAGCACAAAGATCGATGCCAACTCTGAAAATAAGCTGGTTTCTAAAAACATTAATTGGAGCTTCTACATGTGGTATTAGGTCGGAATTATCCTGATCAGCACTGTGCGCGGTGCAAGAATCTGTATCACTGTTAGAGAGCTCACAAAGTCCTTCTTCTGCCGTACCAGTCAATGAGTCTGCCCCTGAGGCTCGTCCTTCATCTGTGGCTGATTCCGAGAGTGCTTCTTGTAGCTCGCTTGCAGTTTCGGTGCTTGTGTCGCCAGTTGTTGCGGCTCCGCTAGGTAGACCAGGCAGATGGTTAACTTCTGTCTTCAGGCGTGAGAGAGCATCAGCCACGAAATTCGATTTACCTGGTGTGTAAATCAATTCGTAGTTATACTCTTCAATTCTTGCTTTCCAGCGTTTGAGTTTTGCATTGTGATTTCTATTACTCAGTGCGAATGTAAGAGGCTGGTGGTCTGTGTAAATCTTAATCTTTTTTGCTCCATACAGATAATTTCTCAAATTATCCAGAGCCCAGACTACTGCAAGCATCTCTTTCTCGTTCGTCGCGTAATTTTCCTCTGTTCGATTCAGAGAACGAGATATGTATGCGACGGGCCTCTCCTTACCATGCTCACCTTGAGACAGCACTGCTCCGATCGCAAAATTTGAAGCATCCGTGGTCAAATTGAAGCTTTTCTCGAAGTTCGGAAACGCAAGCACTTCTGCAGAAGTGAGTAGCTCCTTTAAGGTTTCGAAAGCCTTAACTGCATCTTCATTGAGAGATATTGGAACATTTTTTGATTGGTTAGCTTGAACTTGTGCAAATTCTCCTCGAGTTATATTCGTCAACGGTTTGGCTAATTTGGCATAATCACGGATAAATTTCCTATAGTACGAAGTCAATCCGAGGAAGCTTTTCAGTTCCTTTAAATTCGTCGGTGGAAGGATTTTTTCGATAGCCCTAACCTTTTTTGGATCTGGAAGGATGCCATCGGGAGTAACAGAAGAAATTCGCCAAGAAATTCGACGCTGGTAGCCAAGAAGTTAGTTTTTTCCAGATTGATTTTCAACCCGGCCTCACTGATTTTGGTAAAGACGATCTTTATGTCTCTTAGATGATCTTCCTCTGTTTTACTAAAAATAATTATGTCATCTATATAGACATAGCAGATTTTACCTATTAACTCCTTAAGCACATCATCTATCATGCGCTGAAAGATTGCTGGAGCATTCTTGAGGCCGAACGGAAGTCTTAGATATTCATACTTCCCATTCATCGTTGAAAAGGCTGTTTTCGGAATGTCCTTGTCTTTCATGAGGATCTGATGGAACTCTGAGGTTAAATCAAGCGTGGTAAAGAATCGAGCATCACCTAAACTGGCAAGCGTGCTGTTAATATCGGGGATAGGATACGTATCCGGAACTGTTACAGCATTTAGACGCTTGTAATCGATGACCATTCTGTACTGCTTTTCTCCGTTTGCCTTTGGCTTCTTCGGAACAACCCATATAGGTGAATTATACGGACTGTTGGATGGACGAATGATGTTCTCTGATAGGAGTTCACTTACCTGTCTCTCAACTTCTTCCCTCATACAAGCGGGGTAAGGGTAACTTTTGGAATAGATTGGCTCGTCGGTGTTGGTACGAATTTCGGCTCGGACGTTGGTTTTCACCTTTTCATTCCCCACTGGACCAAAAAGACTTTTGAACTTCATATAAAGGTATCCTAATCTAGATCTTCCTGACATGGAAACATTTTCGCCTAAGGTAAGCATTTGACTAATTAATTCAGCGGAAGTGCTGTTTTTGAGAGGAATGATTTTATTCGAATCAATGGTAAGCATATGTTTTTCTCTGTCTTTTACAGCCTTCAACTGCTTCAGAGTATCGTCACCTATTATACCATCAAACGATTTCAAATTTGGGAGGATGAAAAATGTTATCTCGTGATCACAGCCTAAGTAATGGAAGAACTTTCCACAGATTTTGTTTCTAACTAGGATATTTCCGGCAGGACTGTTGACATGGAATGGGATTCTTACGGGGTCGGGACACGGAACTAAATTGTGTTTGATGAAGTTCTTATTCGCTCCAGTGTGTATGAGGAATTTTAGGACGTCCCCGTCTCGCGTTACATATTCTATGTATGGTACGCTGGAAACGAGGCCCCTTCCATAAAATTTTCTCCCCTAGGCTCTTCATTGGGGAGTTTAGTGGATTCTATTTCTGGGTTTTCTTCACCCGTGGTGTCTTCCGGACCTGTGGACACTACGTGATTAAGCCGTTGTTGTTTTCGAAGGTAGTAATCGGATTTCGATTCCCTCTTAGCCAATTTTGGCAAATTCATATAGTCCACTTCCATTTTTACTGGAGGCTTTGGCCCTGTTGGCCTTTGGGGTTGGTGCTGTTGCTGAGAATTTGACCTCCCCGAATGATGTGAATAATGAGCAGGATTATCTCTTGGAAGATACGACTTGTTAGGGTTTCCAGGATTGTGATGAGATCCTGAGTTACCTCTAAAATCGTAGTTCACAGGGGAAGAGATTGTATTGGATGCCCTGACATGTAGAGAATTGTTTCTGAAGTTCAGGTTTTGCATCTCTAAGCATGCTGAATATGCCTCAGGCAAGGTTCTTGGCTTCTGAATGATAAGGAGTCTTGAAAAATCTCCATTAAGCCCACGAACAAACACGTCGAGGGCACGGTTTCTATATGTTTCCACCAGAGCATTCATGGTTTCGGTAGAGTAAGTTTCAGCCCTGATCTTATTGATTATCAAGGAGAATTGATGATTCACGGTGGCATAGAAATCGTCAACTCTTGAGCCACCCTGTGTGAGCTGATTGAGTTGGTGCTCAAGGGTACGGATATCCCTCTTGTCGGCGTAATGGAGCGAGAGAATTTTTTTAATCTCGTTCCAATCGTTATCGAATATATTGTATGAGACAAGAGCAGAATCCGCCCTGCCTCTTATCTTTTGACGTATATGTTGTAGAATCGCACGGTAGATTGGCTTATTACGAACTATTTCATAGTCCTTCAGAATTGTCTCTACGCTGTAGATCCAGGAGACATATTGGACTGGGTTGCCGTCAAAGACTTGTAATTCCTTCACCGAATCAGGGAGTTTAGAAATATCCTTTAAGTCTTGTTCGCATGTTGGCCCACATAATTGTACCGCGACTTCCGCAAGTGAAACGGAGCTGTCTCCCTGCTCCACAACCTGGAGTCGATTCCCGATAACCGCTAAGCGTTCGTTAACGTGTTTAATGGACTCTTGTGGATTGAATTGTTCTATTCTGCTAATGCGGCCTTCTATTTCCCTAAGCCGTTCTATTACGGAATTTATAGCTCCCGTGAGCTGAGTGACGGATGTCTTAATCTCATCCATTCTAATAGAGATTACCAAGGAAGTATTCGAGAGCACGGAAAATGAACAAAATTAGATATAACAAAACACGACAGTAAAATAACAACAGAAGTGGCAAATAGCTTTTTTTAATTATTATAATTTTTTTTTTTTTTTTTTTTATTAATTAATTTTTTAAAAGTATTTTAAATCGTTTTGTCAAAAGAATGACGTTGGGTTAAAGTTCCCTAGATGCCTGCTAAGCGCTCTCCATTAACTTTCGGGGTAGCTACTTTAGTCCGGAAGGCTCATATGGATCCTCTTTAGTCGTTAATGCGTAAAAAGTCGCAGCGACCTACTAGGGTATGAGGTTCTTCACCACTAGTGATTAAAATTAATTAATTCTTAAGTAAGCCGGCCCCTTTTTTCATGAGAGTTGGCCCCTAGGCATAATTTTGAGCTATGTTTAATAAACTCTACTTGAGTTTCTTCTTTTTTCTTGGTTTAAGAGACTATGTTAGTCTTAACAGATATATAATTAATTTGGCATATTTTGTCTTATAATTATTTCCTTAAAATTATCTTACTATAATCCTAGGAATATAGGACAGCCCCTCATCGTTTGAATCCTTAGGTGGTCTTCTTCTTCTTTCTTTTAAAATAGGATGGTTTATTCTCCTTATTTTTCCTTAACTGTTTGTAACTTCAAGTTTTTTTAAAAGTTTTTTATTTTACTTGTTCACTTCACTTATTGGTTTCTACTTTCTTTTTGTAGGACAACTTTTTTGGAATTGAAGGTACTTTGGGGTTCGTTCACTTCACTTATCAGATTTAACAGGAATGATTTTTTTGGAATTTTAAGCGATTTGGGTTTCACTCATTTTACTTATTTAGGATTCACACACGAGTTTTTGGGCTGTCCCGGCGCCAGTAAAAGTCCTTCGTAAGGAGTTTTCCAAAAAAATTAAATCCGCGCGAACAAGTCGCGCCACTTGGATTAAAATGAAACACGAATTTTACGTTATAAGTGTTGTTTATTCAACCAGGTGCTCGTTAGAACTGCCTAACAATGAAACTCATACTTAAAATCTAACCTCGATACAATTGACTTCAATGGCCTTGGTTCCCACGGGAAAGCTCATGCAAGTTCGCGCATGCAAGTGAAAAATGCATACGATGCGTCTGACTGGATACTTGAGCCTTCTCGTATTTCCGTCAGATAGGTGACTGCTTACGCGTGTTAACTGAGTACAAAATTATGATCCAAATGAATGGCGTTTATTTATTGATTCCTTTAAACGTAACCTGAAATGTAAACGGCAATAAGCTGGGTTCGTTACCGATTGCACATTCAACTAAAGTCAAAGAAGAGTATGTTATAGGTAGAATCAAGTACAACGAATACAAGTGGCTGTTATGTGTGGATCTGAAAATGGTGAATTTTCTTATCGGCCAACAAGGAGGCTATACAAAATATCCGTGTTTTGTTTGTCTGTGAGATAGAAGAGCTAAGTTTGAGCACTGGATTAGAAAAGACTGGCCTTCCAGGCTAACTATGGTTCCGGGACAACTGAATGTGATAAATGAACCACTAGTATTTAGAGATCGCATAATACTGCCACCTTTGCATATCAAACTAGGCCTCATGAAACAGTTTGTCAAAGCTCGGAACGAGGATGGTGATTGTTTTAAATACATCTCTAAAAAGTTCCATAATTTAAGTACAGAGAAACTGAAAGCCGGAATTTTCGATGGTCCACAAATAAGAAGGTTAATAAAGGACGAAAACTTTAACAGTCATATGACTGATATCGAAAAAAAAGCCTGCAATGAATTCGTTTGGATTGTAAAAAATTTTCTTGGAAATAAAACGGATGATAGATATGCGGAGCACGTAGAAGAGATGTTGTCGCACTTCAAGCAGCTTGGTTGTAATGTGAGCATCAAAGTGCACTTTCTCCATAGCCATTTAGACCGTTTCCCTGAAAATCTTGATGATCTGAGTGAAGAGCAAGGGGAACGATTCCATCAAGATATTCAAACTATGGAGGAGCGGTACTAGAGTCACTGGAATGTCCACATGATGGCGGAGCATTAAAAACAGCCCTTGTGAACCAACTGAAGGAAGAAAATCTTATAAAAGAAAATCTTTTGATATGTAGTACGAGTAGTTGTTTTTTAAAGATTTTTTTTTATATCTCAAAAACTAAAGCTGATGCAAAAAATCAGACTTTAGATCTAAAATCAGCACCCCGAAAATCTATAATATTAGTCATAATATTGCATGCAACAAAAATGCTGTTCCCTTGTGTTATGTGAGTCACTGTATACGATTTTATACGTCAGATGCAAGAAATACTACCAAGCCAATTGACAGCACATAACGCCGATACGATGTCCCTTGTAACACCCTGTTCAATCACTGTTTTCACCACCAATGCTTCAATGAAATTGGCAGCAACATTTTGGCCAAAACCTTCAACCTTAACATCTACGAGTATCTCGCTCCAAATGTTCATCAGTTTATCCTTGAGCTCATTGAGCATTCTGTGATACTGTAATTCCCTCCTAAGCCAACCTATGTGGGAGGTCTACGCCTATTATATCTTAGTCTAGAAAGTATTTCTTAGTAAACAATCGCGGAAGCTACAGCTCTGTGATATACTCGTACAAGTGCCGCTCAATAACACTAAAACCAAATAGCAGTGATGCATCGCATAGTAAATTCACTTTGATATCAGCATGGCTCTTAAACTAACTATCCTCCAAGCTAACGAAATGATTTGCAATTTCATGGTGTCTTGAATTTCATGAGACCATTCATTATTTTTTTTAATTTTCTTAAATACTATACTATACACCTAAGGCAATTATATTTTTTTTTTCGAATTTTTAAACAATTCTTCGATTTTCCAGATCGCGGAATGTTTATCCTCTACCACCTGGTGAGGTCTGCCAATCCCGGCATTGCCAAAGACAACGCCATCACACCTCGCTTATTCGTTGATACAGGGCTTTCAAGAGCCGTCGTTCTTACATTCAAGGTATGTACGCACTTGTTTTTCAGGAACTACCTTACTGTCTTGTTACTTCAACTTTGGAATTACGTTCAGATTCGTTTTGTCTGTATCTGCAATAGGTAAGATATAAATAAGCAAGAAGACTGAATAAAAAAATAAAAATGAGATCCAGAAAATTACGTTCAAGGTCCTTCTTCGTCGTCGCCCACGACACCATCATCATCATCATCATCATCCTGCCATGGCTACAACACAAAGATTCATTTTTATTCTCGAGCACAAGCTCTGTGCCAGCTCTCGTCATTCTCCCCTCATCCACCCGCAACCACTGATTGCAGATTTCATTCGATAAATCTCTTATTAGCTATGCATAGAATGTGAATGGTGGTCGTGGCTGAGCCAAGAGAATGCATGGAATCCTTGCGAATTGGAGCTGAAAAATTTAAGGATTCTGTGGGGAGGAAATTAATTTGAAACTCAATCTCAGACAGACAAACAGACAGATAGACATACAAATGGACGTGTATGTTTTCTTTCCTTTTTAATTTATGAAAAAAAAAAAAAAAACAAATCTTTTTTTGTCTCCATACTCTCTATGTCCTTTTGGGGAAAGTCTGAACGGATGGGGGGTTGAAATAAGTTGAAATAAGAAAAAAAAAAAGTTTCTCTTTCACATTTAATTGGAATAATTTGTGAAAGTCCAACAAAAAGTGGATATAATGTACGTACGAAGAGGCAACCTCTGGCGTTTGTCATTCTTCATTAGTTTCAGATTGAGTTTAATTTGCTTAAGGCCGACAATCAAAGGCGACTACGAGTAGGAGTAGGACACGACGCCGCCGACGGAGTAGGTGAAGGAGAAGTGGTGCAAGCACGCCTGAAACTTCTACATACGAGTAGTTCTCGTATGCATGGAAACTATGGTAATCTCGGTGTACGAATACGAGTACGAATACCTTGGATATTTATGGCCTAGACTAGTGCAACTTTTTGACTATAGCCTCGAGATATTCGAAAACTACTGCAGATCCACCGATATACCCGTATGAGCATGGCCACAAATAGCTTTATGCAAATATGTACAAGTCAGATGAATAAACTTTTCTTTTATGCCAATCCACCCACTCCCACTGCTCGAATATCCGTAACTCCCTTCAAATGCCAGGATAAATTGCGGTGGTGTGTGGTTCACAGAATACTACAAGTACTCGTACTTCTATTTACCTTCTAGTCGACGGCATATTTAATACATCCCAAGTGACATATTTACGGGGGCACTTTTTCTATTCCTGACACTGATACTACTAAGAATACTCCCACTCACACCCTTGTAGTTTGCATGCTTACGAATATCCTATATACTCGTACTCGTACTCGTACTCGTACTCGTACTCATAGTGCGTATATCCTGAGGATGCGTTCAAGATGGCTCTGTATGGTGTAGAATGCCACCAACGGAGGATAATGATTTAGATTTCTATTCAAATTCTAACCTAGGAGCGGGGGAGTGTAGAAGAGAAATTGTTTTTATCTGGACATCTTAATACGTACTCGTCACATCACCATCTGCAAATGAGATAACATAGCAAGGGTGTCCGTATCCGTGTCCGTGCTCGTGTCCGTGTCCGTTTATTTGCATCTAAAAACGCCAACGGATGCCTGCAAAAAGGAGGACGATTATCATCCACAAGATAGATGGGGAGTAAAGTAGAAAATTTATTTGATGAAAAAAAATTCTTAAAAAGAAAAAAGCCTTCGTAGATACAAGGGAAACGCCGCAAGTTAAAAAAAAAAGTAAAAAAATCTGTTGAACGATAAACGATCTACGAGTGTATGTCCTTCCCTTGTCGTTCCTCACACTGGCTGTGTTTAGGACACATAAGTGAAATTGCGAGAATAATGTCGTGTCCAATGAAAACGTTGACATACCTACATACGAGTATGTAGGCTTGTTAAGTGCCATAGCCGAGGTTGATTTTCATTAGGGACGACAGCCACTACCCACCAACTTCCTTTGGGTAAACGAAATTTGAAATTTGAGATCGTCCTACATTACACACCAGTCCCTCTCAATAAACCGCCCTTTGAGATTCATCTTTTTCGTAGTGATGGATACTTTTCCAAAGCTTACGTACGCGTGGGATGTTCAAAGTTAAGTCTTTACACGCACACACCCCTGGGAGCACGTGTAAAAACACTCGGGTGTTTTTCTATAGACAAAAAGCAGAGCTGACAAATTTTTCTGGAATTTGTGGTTGACTTTAAGTCATTGCTGTGTCGTCACATTTAAAGGAGAGGGGGTGGAGGTCAAGTTCTGGTGATCGTCGTATGTCCTTTATAATATGTCCTCAGTGATTTATTGCGAAAATTAACTTTTTCTACAAGATGTACTGATAATCTTGTAAAATGAATGGATGTTTTCTTTTCTTCTTTTTATTTTTTTTTTTTGGGGGGGGGGGGTGGTGGACAGGATAGTCCTGAGGGGTTGATTCAAAATGGAAGAAGAAATCGGATCGCACATCACAGTGGGAATGGTGGTGGTGATGGTGATGGGGTGATGGTGGTTTCGGTAAAGATAGAGTGGTTGATAGAATTTAATTAAAAAAAATGAACTTAAAAGGTATTTACGAGTACGAGTGAGGATTTTTGGAATATTTTACCTTGTCCTTGGGTTAGTTAATTTTTCTTCGGTCCCCCATTGGTGGTGATAGTACAAGTTGCTGATTTTCAGGATGAAGATGATGAGAAGAAGTAATTTTATAGCTTGTCAGAATGTAGAACGTTTAGTATCAAATAATTTCACGGGTTCATTAAATTCAAAGTTTTGTCTGTGGTAGATTATCTGATGGGTCAATTAGTAGAAAAGGATTTTATTTATGATAAGATTCTTTGAGGGGAAGTTATACGTTGCTAGGAAGGTATTCATTTACTTGAACTTTTCCAATCAATAGAGGTTCATAAAGAATATTGAATCGCCGAAGATATCTTACACTAAGATTGTACTACAGCCCAGGACATGGGTTTCGATCATTAAACTTGGGATCCCTTTCCATTTATGTACACAACTGGAAAGGTCTTTCTCTATTGCGTAATTCAAGCTAGGAATCGAAAATTTGTCAAGACGTTCTGACGTTCATATGCATTCGTTCTCTATGTCTAAGCGACTTCAGGAGACTTTGTAAAAAGCATAATTCGATCAAGTTCACTTGCAGGTGAGCCAACGATTCCAAGAATTGGCATAAGTGTGCCGGATACACACTTAGACGCTGATAGTGCACTTCAGTGCTTTATTAAATTTAGCGTTATATTACAACACGAGTGATTCTTGTTTGTGAATCGTTGAGTCAGCTGTGTCAGTGAACCTAGATTATGTTTGTGGGAACTTTTGAGATTGTAACTGATATCCTCAACTGCCTTTTGTAACATCTATGCTTCGACCTCAGAGAGGCAGTTATGAAATAATAACGGTCTCATATAGAGCCTCCTCAATGTTGCTAAAGGGTCAGTCAAAAGACGCGCCTAGATTTCGGAACTCTTCCTTTGTTTAGGTCATCTTTGACATTTATAAAGTTGGCACATGCACAATTTTAACCATTGATAGTTATAAGACATAACAACGCCTTAAAGGTATACAAACTCTATGAAAATGATGGTAAAGCTCATTTCACATTGGATGGATTCGTCAACAAACAAAATTGTCGCATCTGTGGAGATTCAGATTGTTTCAGAAAGATCAGTACATCCACAAAAATTAACTGTTTGGTGTGGTTTTTGGGCTATGAAAGAGTTGTTACCGTCAAGGCTCCTGCATTGCCGAGAGGAAATAGAATTGTGGCAAGCCATGGTGCACCATCCTCTAAAGGCAAGCGCAACGAGCCTAAAAAGAAATCTTCAGGGAGTGGTGGGACAGTGGTAAGCCATGGTCCTATTACTTCCTCCACCATTAGCAGCAGCAAGTTTGTGGCAGGCCACGGACATGTCGCTGCTACTAAAACTTCTCTCTCTTAGGAGGAATCTGGAGATCAGCCGCATCGGCGAAATGCCAAAAACCTTCGGATCCATTCTGGAGGTTGAGAAAAGTGCGGACATAAAGAGCAGAGCAAGATTAAGTGGGCTAACAACATCCTAAAAGACGGATTACCCACTGCTTCTACTGCTCCCAAAGCACCTAAAGATTCCTCCAAGCGCCAGAGATAGTTGGAGGAAACTGTGCCGGTTCCCAAGAGGCCCAAAACCCCTAGCTCATCCAACAGCACATCTCTGAGGTCTTTCAGCGAAGTCCTAAAAGACGCAACAATAATCGCGGTAATCGATAGGAACGATACCGACGCACAGTGGGGCAAAACGGCCTCAAAACTGGAAACAATTTAAAAAATGAAATAAGAAAAATTATAATGTTTTGCATGTTTCCCGTTGGATAACATGTCAGTGCATCGAATGATCACTCATTCAAGTCATTTGCATGCTCTCCGACTCTTTGGTAAGCATTTGAAGTCACAGTTTTATTACGATTGCGAAAGTGATGTGCAAAAGTGCAAAAAAAGTGTTGGTTTCAAAATGTTGTAGTTTTCTTAAAAATTAAGATAGAACATTGCCAAGACATGGCATCGAAAGCTTCAGTTATGTAGTTTAATATTCTAATTAACAGTAAACCATGTATGTGCCTGTTTTTAGTTGTTTTAATTAAAAATGGAAGTGTGTTCCAGAAACTAAAATTTTTTTATGTCTTTTCAAAAACCTTAAGCTTAAAGGAGGTTTCCACATCGAAATATTTGTATTTCTATATAGTCGAACTTGTTGGCTAATAAATTCGCCTTTTTGGTTGGTTTTTTATGAATTTATTAAATGTTCACATTTTGCCTTAGGTTCGAACTCAGGTGATTTATTTTTATCTCGGATGAAGTTATTCGACATTATGAACGATTCTGGACGGGCAACATTGGAGGAGAAAATATAATTCTTGAAATTGGACCTGCAGGAACGCACTAATTGTCCTCCGTATAAGATGGTCGCATTAAATCACACACTTTCCCAGTTTGTTTCAAGATTCAAAGAAAAATGGTTCAGATCAGATCGCAAAGTAGCACGATTCAAGAAAATTAACGAAGAGTGGTTGCAAACATCAATTAGTTTCAGGCAATACAATACAATCACATACAAAAGAGGACGTCCGAAAGGGAACTTTGAAGAATGTAGTGATAGATCAAGACGATGTAAAACGGCTGATATACGAAAAGCTTGTTCCTCTATGGAATTAGGGTTTGCTGCGAAGGTAAGCCTGAGAGCCGCAGGTCATGTACTGGCCTCTAAACTGCTAGGACACGTATTGCGTTCACCTAAAAGTGCAACTAAATACAAAGAAGCTTATGAAGCACAGGAAACAAAACAAAAAGTAAAGATGTTAGGAGAAGAAGCTCTTTCGACACTCGTAGGAGCAAAATTAACGAGACATCAGTAAAATGTCATTAGAAGTAAAGATCCTGAAAGGTTTCCTTCATATAAAGTCATTCAAAATGCCAAAAAAAGACTTATCCAGAAGGTATCAAAGTATCTTGATTTTCCGCTGAAGTTTCTCTTCAGGCACTTATGAACCACACCACTCAACGCTTGATAATATCTTAAAAATGTTTAATCACGGAATTAAACAACGATCAAGTGAACAAATTAGAGTTGTTATCAAAGTGGGTCTTCGATGGAAGTTCAGGCCATAGTTCATATAAACAAAAATACCATATGCTGGAATGGAAGCTAATGATTCCAGTGTTTTTATTATTTCTATGGTACCATTGCAACTGTTTATTGACAATTTGGATAAAAGAGAAATTGTGTGGCAAAACCGGCGACCTTCTTCTACGTGATACTGTCGTCCTTTAAAAATATGTTTCGTAAAAGAACCGGCAGAACTATCAATTTCCGACAAGATGCATGTTAATGAACAAATACAGAAATTAAACCCTTCGGTAGTGGACGTTGATGGCAAAACTGTTAGCGTTACTCGCAAGCTGTTATTTGTAACGCATTAGTCAATAATACCTACACTCAACGTTGCTTTATCTGTGGTGCAAGCTCTAAAGAATTCGATGATATAGAGAAGATATTGTCAAAACCTCATAAACTCGATACTTTAGAGTTTGGTTTATCAATATTACATTGCTGGAGAAAGCAAAGCTCGAATACAAAATGAATTCAAAAATCGAATGGGGCTTAATGTTGATCAACCAAAACCAGGGTTTGGCAACACAAATGATGGCAACACTGCTCGGAGATTTTTTAATAATACAAACCTCGTCTCCGAAATTTTGGGTGTTGACATAATATTAATTGAAGAATTGAAGAATTTCATACAATTTTAGTGGCAATTTCAAGCGGATATGGAATAAACATTGAAAACAAATGGATCAGATGTAATATCCACTGCTCTTCTTCCTATCGGACAGTTATCTGAAGAAGCTCAGGAGACGAGAAATTATTGGGTCTACAAGTAAGTTTCCAGCGTTTGTCAGAGATGGCGCTACCAGTGGATCCCGGGCAGAAATGTCAGACCCCATGTGTTTTATTTGTAGGTTTTGTATCTGTCAACAACTTTGCAGCGTTATATTTGAGCAGTTCTATCGGTGTCGTACATTTCATCGAGCAAAATCATGGCAAGTTTCCAGCCAAATAAACGTCATTTGCGGGAAGCGCTGCTTTTATTCTCTAATATGAAGAAAAGTGCGGCTGAGGCCTATCGTTTGCTTTCGGAAACTTATGGGGCGGGATGTATTGGTGAATCGACGTGCCGCGAGTAGTTCAAACGGTTCAAAAGTGGTGATTTTGGAGTTGAAGCCAAAGATCGCCCCGGAAAGCCGAAAAGTTTTGAAGACGAGGAATTGGACGCTTTACTGGATGAGAATCCGTGTCAGATTCAAGAAGAACTTGCTGCATCATTGGGCGTCACGCAACAAGCCGTTTCCCTGAGACTAAAAGCACTGGGATTCATTCAAAAGGTTGGAAACTGGGTGCCGTACGAATTGAAGCCAAGAGACGTCGAACGGCGATTTTGCATGTCCGAAATGTTACTGCAGCGGTATAAAAATAAATCATTTTTGCATCGTATTGTCACTGGTGATGAGAAATGGATTTATTATGATAATCCTAAATGCAGAAAATCGTATACAAAGCCCGGCGAGCCCGCCCAATCGACGCCGAAACGAAATATTCACGTGAATAAAGTCATGCTCTGCATATGGTGGGATCAAAAGGGTGTCGTATACTACGAACTGCTTCCGAGTGGCGAAACCATCAAAGGACCATTATATCGAACCCAACTAATTCGTTTGAAGCGGGCATTAAAAGAAAAACGGCCAGAATATGAGACCAGGCATGAGTCCGTCATTTTTCATCACGACAACGCTCGGCCACATGTTGCGGTTTCGGTGAAAAACTATTTGGAAAATAGTGGATTTGAAATTCTGCCTCACCCGCCTTACAGTCCAGACTTGGCACCATCTGACTACCACTTGTTGCGTTCGATGCAGAACGCTCTTACGGGAATACGCTTCAGCTCAGTAGAGGAAATCAAAAATTGGCTCGATACGTTCTTGGGCTCGAAAGACGAGAAATTTTTTTGGTCCGGAATTCATAAATTGCCAGAAAGATGGGGGAAAGTTGTAGCTTCCGATGGACGATACTTTGAATAAAGCATTGTAACTATGTTTTCATAATAAAACTTCAAATTTTGGAAAAAAAAACGCTGGAAACTTACTTGTAGACCCAATAAGATTTTAAGAAATATCGCGAAAGCTACTCCAGAAAATGTTCCCGGGAGAGGACTAATCAAGATGTTTTTAATTTGATTATTTTTGCAGGTGAAGGTGATGCATCTGATGGCAAATTTGAGAGCTACGATGATTCTTCATTAGATGAATCAACCTCTTAAGTTCGCTGTAAAAACATTGAAACCAATTGAAAAACACTATTATGCGCTATATATGTTCTTTATTACGTCTTTATATATTTACATAAGATCGAAAAAAATGTAAAACAACTGCAAAATAAAATTGTTCGATTTATGTGTTCTTAAATAAATACTTTAATTCTTAATTAAAACATAAAAAATAAAAAATTTAAAAGTGAAAATGAAATTATTCACCATTAATAGGTGATATCTAACGATTTCAAAAAGTTTCACTTGTCTAAATCCAGCACAGGAATTGTTTCAAGTTTTGAGGCCGTTTTGCCCCACTGTGCGACGGTTCTATAACACTTAAGCGGTGGCAGCTGGTCAAACTGAAGCTCTCGAGAAACTTCTTGGCCATCATGCGGGAAAATCCCGAACCACCTCCCAACACAAGTGACGCTGGCTGGCACTAAGGTCACGTCAAACTCATCGCATCGCCAATCAGAGATCTCTCGATCTCTTCACTAACGCCATAGGTGGTTTTGGAGAGATTTGGCCTCGATGTCGTATCTAAGGAGGACATCCCTGAGCTGGATTCTTATAAGTAACTTCTTCCTCCTTTAACGGAGATACCACTAAACACAACCTCAGATCCTGGAGTGTCGATATCCTTTCCAGAAATGGATAGCGACTACTCCAATCTATCCGAGGTGACAATTAAGCCGTCGGTCTCCTCTTCTGACAGTCTGTCGGAAATGGAAACCGATGTCGAAGCAAAAAGAGGTCCTATACGATCAGAGGAAGAAGATGAACTCTTGGGCACATCTTCAGAATCGGAGGACCTCAACAGCACCGTGGTTTCTCCAAATTAATCTCCATCACTCAAAAAAGGCTTCGGCCGCACTCATTCCGCGTCTTTCAAAAACCGCAGAAGAGATTATCGTAATCCAGGAACCATGGATTGTAGAAGGCGTGGGTTCATGGACTTCGGACACCCATATACGTTCCGGTCTATACAAGAGGCAAAGGTAAGATCAGAATTTGTATATTATAAGTGTTAACCTC
Organism: Volucella zonaria; assembly: GCA_963966105.1. Classification (NCBI taxonomy): domain Eukaryota; kingdom Metazoa; phylum Arthropoda; class Insecta; order Diptera; family Syrphidae; genus Volucella; species Volucella zonaria. The sequence continues at coordinate 115,031,915 of OZ014534.1, read as the reverse complement.
TTTACTTGCAACATCGGCAATGAGCTGACTTTTATAAGTAGAAACCGGTAGGAAGTGCTAGCATCACTCAAATGCTAACGAACTGGATGGTATCGTTTGCACACTCTTTTTCAGACCACAGATACATCCATTTCAGCCTGAGTGATGCTTTCCCAGCCAACCAGCATTCCGGAACTACAGGAAAACTGATTGGCCAAAATACAGAGAAATACTGTCAGAAACGCTAACCTCTGAACTATCAAGTCCCCCCGCGTGACACCAATGAGCTTGACATGAAAGTCAGGGAATACACTCTGGCTCTCAATCAGGCTATGGCCGCTTCCTGCCCTCTTATTCAACCTAGAGGCAAGAAAAAGCCATATTGGTGGACATCAGCACTGGGACTGCTCAGAAACACTTGCAGAAAACTTTTCAACTTTACAGAGAGCACAAGAAAAGTAACAAAGAATCCCTCAAATTATACAAAAAAGAACTGAGGAAGGCAAAACGACAATCCTGGAGGTCCTTCTGTGATAAAATCACGGAAACCTCTGAGGCATCACGGCTACGGAAAATCCTCTCTACAAATCCTATGATGCCTAGCTGTTTGAAAAAAACCGATGGCTCTTGGACAACCTCAAGTGATGTATCACTCAACCTGCTACTGGACACCCACTTTCCAGGTAGCTCCCAATTTGTGGTCAGTAGCAACCCAAACAGGACTATGTTACTGCAACCGTGACTAAAATTTATGGTCTGATTACAAGAGACAAACTGCTCTGAGCGCTGCATAGCTTCAAATCATACAAGTCTGCTGGTCCGGACGGTGTAATACCTGTCGAGCTACAATGGTCCTGCCTACGCTAGAGGATATCATGAGGAGCTGTGTAGAACTGATCGACATTCCACTGTCATGGAGAGATGTCAATGTAGTTTTCATTCCCAAAGCCGGAAAATGTTCTCACGTTGTCCCAAAGGACCTCAGACCTATAAGTCTCTGCATTAACTGAGTAGCCATATCGAACGATGCCTACAATATAGAGAGTACACAATGGTTGCTTTCTTGGACATATGTAGAGGGTGCCTTTAATAACGTCAACACATCAGCAATCACGACTGCGCTGTCAACTCTTCAGGTAGACGGTTAATTTGGGGAGTTGATCAGTTATATGCTAAACAGCAACATTAACACCAAACTGGGTGAGGCTTCTGCCTGTCAGCAGAGATACGCCGCAAGGTGGTGTCCTCTCTCCCCTTCTCTGGAACTTAGTGGTTAATGAACTGCTGATATACCTGGAAGCGAGTGGTAGCAGGGTGATTGCTTATACGGATGACGTTGCTATACCCGTCTCAGGTAGGCATCTTAATACCATTAAAGAACTCCTTCAACTAAATCTCAACAGATTAACCCGTTGGGCAGATCGCTGTGGATTGGGAGTAAACCCCCATAAAACTGATCTTGTCCTCTTCTCCAGGAAATACAAAATTCCAATTATAGACCCTCCCTCAATAAACGGTACCAGTTTAGTGTTTTCCGATACAGCAAAATATCTGGGTCTCGTTTTTGATAGGAAACTATGTAAACTGGAAACCTAACATTCAAGAAAGAGTCAATAAAGCTACAGTAGCAAAATAGCCATTGGGAATAAATGGGGCCTTCAACCCCGCATAACTCACTGGCTATACATCTCGGTCCTAAGGCCGATGCTCACTTACGGCGTTGCCATCTGGTGGACGGCCTTAGACAATGCAGTCAACTGCTGTAAACTAAGCAAAGTCCAAAGAACAGCATGTCTATGCACAAGTGGAGCCTTACGGTCTACTACCTCTGCGGCATTAGATATTCTGTTTCACCTGACACCCCACGATATCTTCAGCGGGCAAGTAGCTGCGACTGCAGTGGACTACACAGTGGATAAATAATTCATTTGGCCACGCTAACATCGATTACACCATACCCGAACTTTGGTTTGACAAGGACTTCCATGTAACCTTCCCCTCTAGATTCTTCTGGGAGGAAGATGCTTTCATGGAGGACTAGTCAATCAGATGGATTCAAAACCGACAACGGGGTTGGTGGCGGTGTTTTCTCAGATAAGCAAAATCTAAGCCTCTCTTTCCGTCTTCCAAATCACTGTTGCGGGTTCCAGGCGGAAATTTCGGCGATTAAGGAAGCCCTGACCTGGTTGAAGGAAAATATGATATCTGCAAAGGATATCCGCATCTTTTCGGATAGTCAGGCCGCTGTCGAGTTGCTAGACTCAGTCTCAGTGAATTTTGAAACCGCCCTTGAATTCAGCATTATGGAGATGGCAGAGCAATTCAAACTTTACCTTTGTTGGGTGCCGGCCCACAGAGAAATTCCAGGAAACTATAGAGCCGATGAACTCGCCAAAATTGGAACCACTCTACCTATTCTACTGGAAAAGGGTAGCATAGGTATACCAATCGCTACGTGCAAACTAACATTAAAGCTGGATGCCAATATGTCTAACGCCCAAATAGATCTGGCCAAAACTGGATCTGAACCACTCTAAATGTCTGATCCTTCTAAATAAGAAACATATCAGCGCCATCATAAGTGTTATCACTGGACACTGCCTCATAGGCAAACATGCAAGAAGGCTTGGCGCCTTAATAAACAATTTCTGCAGAAGCTGTATGGATGAGGATGAGGAGGAGACAATCCTCCACCTACTCTGTACATGTCCAGTTCCCTCCCAGAGAAGAAAACTTCACTTAGGGGCTTTCTTCTACAACGACCTAAACGATCTGAAAAATATTGACGTAAACAGTTTCCTACGCTTCATCGTAAGCTCAAACTGGTTCCACAATGGGCCAATAGGCCTACGTGGGTTGGTAGGCCACTCTTACCTACCTCCCTACTGTCAATGGAGAGCGCTATAGGTATATAATTGAAGATTTTTTGTGACCACAAATTGAAGAAGTAGACACAGAGGATCTTTATTTTCAACGGAGATACGAATCACACAATACGTACAAACATTAAACTGTTGCGGTCTAAGTTTCCAGGTCGATTATTTTCAAGTAATGGTGACATAAGCTGTCCACCTAGCCGTGCGATTTAACACTTTCTTTGGGGTGTTTTGAAGTCTATGTGAATATGTCAACAACAATTTGCAGAGCTGAAAAACAATATTTGGACTGAAATTGATGAACCTCTTGCGGTAATGTGTGAGCGAGTCCTTGAAAATTTTGATGTTCGTATGAGGGCATTTTGACGTCCTCGTGGTGGACATTTACATGATGTTGTTTTTCACACATACATAATTGTTGTAGAGGCATATTTTAATAAAAAAATAAAAACACCAGAAAAAATATTTAAATGTATTATTTAAAAAAAAAAAACATCGGCGCACAGGCGCGACTTTTGAAAAACCCTTTACTAACCTCTTTGGCCAAAATACGGTCGATGATTGACAAGCGTAACTCTTCGTTTGATTTATGAGTTATCAGATCCATGGAGAGATAGAGAAAATCCCAAACTAATTCAAAGTTATAGCGGTCTATTGCGACTTTCTGTCCAATTTATCGTTGTTATGCGTCCCTTCTTGTTGACAGCATGTACGTGGTTTTGCTCTCATTCACAGCTAATCCCATTACTGTTGCTTCTGTGTTAATACTTGCCAACCCAATAGCGACAACTCGCAGCGTTCTCATAATGATGTCATAGGCGTATGCAAGTACCAGTGGACTTTTGGGAAATTGTGCTTGTGGTGTTGTTTTAAAATATTATAGAGTGTCACATGAGAGCACATCACAAGTCGTTTTTAGGCATTAGAGATCTCGGTAAGATTGTTTCCTACCTTTATGGTACAGTGGGCGCTCACCATCGTCATCCTGCATAATTTGACAAGTTTTATAAGGATGCCAGAATTTGACATGGCTCGTATATGTAGTTCGTCTCTATAGATGCTGTCATGTGCGTCCTTAAAATCGATAAGGTGGTTGAGTTTCGCCCAGTCCAACGGCGCGGAATATATAATTTTCTTCATTTTGGTCAATTGGACGGAAATCTTGGCTTCCACCTCCCAGATTAAATGGTGCGTTCCGCCTGACAGAGAATTTTGTCCGTCCCCGCCATTTAAGAGTCCGCAGAGATAGTTTTCCGGTATACTAAGCTCCGACTGAGACTCTACTACTAAATTTCCTTGGTCAGGTCTTTTTGGCTTGATACTTTCTTTTCACCTCTTGGTAAGGTTTCGATCGTTGCTACTTGCAGATGCTACACTCAATTTCCCTGGTGTTCTTCCCATCCCTTTTGCTCATATAGCGCTCCAGTCACTTTCATAATTCTGTGAAGCGCCGCCTCGGAACCGAGAATGCTTTGGAACTTTTGCGGACCTGTTCTTCTCTAGAAGATTCGTTAGGAGGATGTGTACTCGTAGGTAAAAACTTTCAGGTGAAACGTTGTGGCATTTCTAAATGTTTCTTAGTAATGATGACATTGATTTTCATCACATGTATGAGGTCGTAAAGGGGCTGGCAAGAGGTTAAAAATACGCAACTGGTACAGTGATCCGTTTTTGCACTATGCCTAGACATACTTTGGTTGCAATTTTTTAGCGCTGCGGATGTATCTTCGATGTTTGAATTGTTCGAACGTCTATAGTACTGAAGAAGAGAATTGTCTTAATCTGTACATAATCAATTTGGTTGTTGATCAGGTGGACTTAAGTCGATTAGCAAGCCCATTTCCAGACTTAGTGTTGCATTGGCTTCGCGTACTTTCCTATTGTGCTACCAAATGTGTCCTTTTTACCCCATTATGTCGTTAAAAACACTAAAGAATGATTTTAACGCCATTTTTAGGGCCTTGTTTATAGCAACAGTACATAGTGGCATCGTTTATTACTTTTGTGGGGCGATGGAAGCATTCACAAGGCGTTTGCCCATATGTCGAAAGCTCAAAACTCTTCTCTTTAGTTTGCCTTCAAATTTGCTTACATCACCTTTTGTCGATGATATCTGAGTTGTATATTCAATTCTGAGACTGTTATTACAGACTTTTAAATCATTCTTCTCATGACAATTGCCTGACACATCTACTGATGGCCCTGGAAATACCACAGGATTTGCTAAGGATCCGCTCGCTTAAAGTTGCGTGAGAACTTCTAGAATAGATAACCAATATTTTTTTTTTTTATAATCGGCGCGCGCTCAAGGGGTTTTGTACCCTTAAAATGTTCGTACACAGCGCGGGAGGAAGAAAAGATAGGTACAGAGGTACATTGTTTTTAAATGTTTGTAAGTTATAACGACCAGGAAATACAGAGATCGGCAGGACATCCTATAAGCGAGTTGCACGGCTTAGGAAAGAATCACGGTATTTTAGAGTACGTCCGAAAATGGGCTTGAGGGTATACTGATGTGCATTCATAGCGAGACGGGTGTTACGGTTGAAATTGTGAATGGGCGGAATGCTACTGGCGATTTCAATGGAGCTCTGGTGGTGGAAATAGCGATAAAATAAAGTGAGACAGGAGAAATTTCGTCGGAGCTCGATTGATTGACTGACATTAGTATCACTAATGAGTTTTATCGCACGGTTTTGAATCCTATCTACTCGTAGCAGGTGCAGAGATGTTTTAGGAGCACCTGCCCAGATGTGGGCATTGTACTCCAATTTTGGACGGATGAACGCCTTATATATTGAGGCCAGATCAGAGGGGGTAAAATATTTCTTAAGTCGCTTAAGGAAACCTAGATATTTCGCAGCATTTTTGACGACACCGAATATGTGATCATTTCAACGTAAGTTTTCATTGACACATATCCAAAGAATGGAAAGTTTTCGACAATGCAAGTGCCATTCATGGATAACGGCTGGTTGTTTAAATTTCGCTTTAATGACAGCAGACAGCATTGAGTTTTGGAAGCATTAAAGGTTGATAGTTCCCCAGTTGGTTATGCTGTTGATATCGGAATTTAATGAGCTTAACATACGCTGCCGTTCCCGTTCTACAGCGGAAGAACAGGGGCGTGAGTCCGGGAACGAATATGAAAAGCAGAGAGTGCTGTCATCAACAAAGGAGTATATTGGATTAGAAGTGGCAGACAAGAGATCGTTAATGAAAATTAAAAAAGAGTGTCGGAAACAGAGCGGAGCCCTGGGGCACACCAGCATTTACTTTGTGAATATCAGACTTGAAACCATCCAAGGCAACTTGAATTAAACGTTCTGAAAGGTAATTTCTAATCCGTTGAAGAATAGAGTCATCGATCCCAAATGCTCGCGTTATCGACAAAAGAGCCTGTTGCCAAACTCTGTCAAATTCCTTAGAAATATCAAGTGCAACGATCTTGCTTTCGCCAGATTGATGTACGCTTTGGTTCCACTTTTCGGTGAGACATGCCATTAGCTCATCAGTGGGCCTGTTGCTATTGCCGGTCATTGGAAAATCTTCATGTTTCCAGATATTTCATGAGCTGACGGTTTATCAGCGCTTCCATTACCTTGGAAAGAAGGGCCTGTAAGTGCAATGGGTCTATAGGAGGAAAGAAAGGAACATTCGCATTTTTTAGGGACTGGCTAGACAAATGCTGTTTTCCATCTTCAGAAGGAAGGGAGATATACATCTGGACCGGATAGTGAATGTTAAGATCTTTAAGAACTCTTGCTACTACACGAGTGCGAAAGGGGATTTGTCTCATTGAAGATTCAACCCACTCAAATGTAGGCGGAGACAAGGCACAATCTGGAAGTGTTGAACTAGTCGCGAAGTGTGCATCAAGCAGGTTAGCCTTGCCTAAGGAGCTGACAGCTGGATTGAAGAACCGGAAAAACATTTCTCTAACTCTGACAGCCTTTTTATAACTCGAGTCGTACCATGCCTTTTCTTTTGATTTAATACTCTTCATCCGATGAGGGATAAAAGGATCTCATTCCGAAGAAAATAGTGTTTGTGATCATGTCGTAGCAGCGGCATCTACGTCGTTATCGAGGAAAGATAACGACCAGTTAGAATTCCTAAAGAAGCTGTTAAGTCCGCTTCAATTGGCTTTCTCGTACTGCAATGCGGTTCTTTTAGGAATCTTTTCTCTAGCTGTGTGATCAGTGGACAAGAAATTAGCTTATATGACACAGGGGTCCGACGAGCCTAGTGTGGATAGCATATTGATTTTGTGTTTGTCAGGGTGAGAAATTAAAAACAAGACCAGGATGTTAGAGGTATGACTATCTACGTCTGGTATTCGCGTGGGCTCATTTACAAGCTGCGTTAGGTTGTTTTCCGCTGCAAAGATCTCAACACACCGTCCTTCGGGTGTTGTCCGTCCAGAATGTCGAAGCCAACCAGAATTGTATATATTGAAATCGCCCGTAATCACGATTTCGGTATGAGGATACATTTATCGGTACATTTGAAAGAGGTGTCGATAAACCTCAAACCCTCACAGTCCACCAGTGCAGTTTAAGAAATCGACCCTGGATGATTGCCGATTGCAAGCGGAATGGTGATATGTACACAGGTAAGACAATTGGGGCTTACTCATAATTGACTAACGTTATAAGTTAGTCGAATATATCCCTTCGTCGATTGGCCTGTTTGGCTTGTCGTATGTTGATACGAACCCCTAGAGTGTGTTCCTTGGATACCGGATTAGTATCTTGAATCCATTTAGAAGTACCAGTACCAGAAATGCTAGTGCCGATTGATGGTCGAGCCATTTATTACTATTCTAACGAATACACGACTAAGCGCGAAGAAATACAGCTCTACCTTTGAACAGCAACTGGATTAATCCAAGCGATATGAATAGCAAGAATAGGAAACAGATGCACCAGTGCAACTAGAATAATAGAAGTGTTAAGTAAATATGTACATTCGTTGAGATTTTAATGTGAAAACTGATTCCACCAAAAACTCCAACGCGTAGTTCCAAATGGATTCCATAATAACCTATGAATAAGGTTCTAGTTTAAGAATAGTGTATCATACTTGCTACCAAATTCCCTGGAAAAACTATTCTACTTCTTTCTTACGAAGAAAACCACCCCATAGAGGAGATAATTTAAGCTGAAAAACGCAGTGACTACTGCACGATTAGACTGAGAACTGTTTTTAACAGGACGCCGCCTTGGATGCAATACATCCTCACTTCCGCCACCATAAATTGACTGCAGTCAGCATCCACAGTCAGTGTCTTATTCGCCAGCATTGCCCTTATCCACAGAACTAATGCTTCGTCAACGCCTTGTTGTCTGGCTGAGTCACGCATGCCGTCAAAAGTTGCATTGTCGAAGGCATCTCGTCTTTAGCAAAGCCGAAACCTCGCATCTGGTTTTGTACTCAATTGGATAGATACCGTTTTACCTAGCACTTGCTGTTTTTAATTCGTAACAAGTATTGGCTTAAAGCCCCCATTGTGGTCAACAATAAAAAAAATTTGTCTGCCCTCGGCTTTGAACCCATACTGCTAAAATGGATATCCTCTTACCTGGAAAACCGTTTTTACAATGTTCGTTTTAGGTCAGCGCACTCGGCTCAATTTTTGGTCTCCTCTGGAGTTCCACAAGGCAGCCATCTAGGTCCGTTTCTTTTTAAGTTAACCATAAATGATGTCGATAGGATCGTCAAACATTCGCCTACCTCCTCTTACGGCGATCATACCAAATTTTTCAAAACCATTTCCTCGCCCCATGACTGTTGATTCCTCCTTCAACAAGACTTTGATAGTTTTTCGTTTTGGTGCCTCAAAAATTGTTTGGACCTTAAACACCAATCTCCTCCCCGACTCTACCATCTCCACAACCAACCTAAATCCCCCGTTCAATCTTATCGCGACATGATCGGGAGCTCAACTTCCGTTTACACACGGATGGAATAATCCTTAAAGCCAGCAATGTACTAGGTTTTGTAAAACGGTGGTCCAAGGAAGTCACCAACACATACGTGACAATCAAGTGTGACCCCCATATCGTGTTCGCATCTCGATAATCGAAAGCAACCAGCGCCGCTTTCTTCGATTTGCTCTTCGAGATATGCCCTGGGACGATCCTTTTATCCTACCCCGGTATCAAAACCGTCTCAACCTTCTTAACCTTGAGGAATGCAGAGATAAGTTGACTTTCTCTTCACTCATCCACTCCTTTCAGGTCACGTTGAACGTGCGTCCCTTCACAGCTTTATTTTCCTCAACACTAACCCTCTTAATCTACGTACCCCTTGTCTTTTGTTACTCCCATCCCACCACACCTCCTATAGGGCGAATGAACGAATCTCCAGTATGATACGAATGATCAATTCAAACCTTGCTGTCTTTGACTTTAACCGCACCACTTCCTGTCTCAAATCCGATCTCCTTAACCACTCCAACCAACCCTAGTTGGTTCAAGTTTAGGTTTAAGTTCAATTTAAGTTAGTTTAAGATTGTATAGCTTGTATTAGGCCGAATAAGTGGAGGCCTTCGTCCCCACCAAAACACAACAGGAAAACAGCCGTCCTTGCTGTGTCGATTTTTGCCCTCTCCCTATGAGAATGGATTCTCCACTTTTTACCGTCGAGTCCAGGATTCTGCGTATGGCGATGAATGGATGTATTGAAGTGCGTCAATCACCACACTGATCTGCAATGGGGATTAATCGGCAAACTGGTTGTTCTGGCGGAACCCCATTAAGATCAGTGCCAATTCAAAGTCATCGTGTAGGCACGAGTTAGGCGTACCTAAAAACTCCGCTACATATTTGGGGTTCTGGTATGTCTTCAATTCAGAATGGAGTGAAATTCCAGGGCCGCTCATTCCTATGGCACAGAATTAAGCCTCAGTGAGACCCCTGCAGATCCCTTGTTGCGTCTAGACGCTTGGCGTTCAGCATCATTCAGACAGTTGTCATTAATAGCCTTCCTAATCCGGAGCGTCAAGAGGTTCCAAGGAAGTCCTTATACTAGGTGGAGTGAAAAGTAACCTCGTTGACCGACAGAATGCGCTGCTACTGCAAAAAAGGTTATGGTGCCTTGAAGTCCGTTCATATTTAGGCATACATGTCAAATTTCAGTGCGATACGGTCTTTAGTTTTGTTTTGATAGCTGATTGTTGTTGACGTGTTTGGCATCATGTTGATTATGGACAAAAACGATTTTTGTTCTCTCATAAAACATTATTTTTTGAGAGGCAAAACGGCGAAGGAAACAAGAGAAAAGTTGGATAAATACTATGTGGCTAATGCTCCGTCAGATTACACCGTCAAATGTTGGTTTCGAGAGTTTCGTGGTGACCGCAACTCCACTACCGATCAAGTCCTCAGCGGCAAGCCCTCCGATGCGGTTACAGAGGACAATGTCAAAAAAATACATGAAATGTTGTTGGCTGACCGGAAAGTGAAGGTGCGCCAGCTAGTAGATACCACAGAGATTAGTACTGAGCACACACGCCATGTTTTGGGCAATATTCTGCATATGAAAAAGTTATCCTGCCGCTGGGTGGTGGTGCCGCGAATGGTCACTTTTGACCAAAAACACGAACGCGAGAGCACTTCGAAAGAGTGTTGGGACTTGCTGATGTGGAATCAGGCGGACATTTGGCGTCGATTGGTAACTGGATTTGGATCCCTCGGACTATTATCTCTTCGCAAACCAAAAGATGGCTCATCAATAAAAAATTCAGCTCATGCGAGTCATCGATGCTACGGAGGGATCAAGAAGTTGGAAAATCGCTGGAATAAGTGTATCAATCTAAAAGGGGACTATATTAAACAAAATAAAAAAAACATTTAGTAGATTAGCCGGTATGTTAGTTGTAGCTCCGGCTCTATCCGGACATTTCGTGCGGGTAAAATCCCTGCTGGTTTGACCTCTTCATCTACCTTCCGCCTAAGATGTGTTCAGAGTATTCTTTTTCTGGAGACCGTTTCACCACTTTAGTTCCACTGTTTATTCTGATGGGACCTAACCGTGACTGCCTTAGTCTTTCCAGTACTTTTCATCGTCAAGGATTCAGCAAGGTCGAAAGATCTACACCCCTGGGTCAGTCCAGATCAGCGCGGGATTTATTTAGTATATTGCTGTGGCCCCCCGAATCCTGGCCATCTGGGGTATAATGATGTGGGGTCTCCTCCATATGGTTTAACCATTTACGGTCTAGTCTGGGCAGTTTTAATGATTCGCCTGACGTCTCACATGAGTTCTTTTCAGAAGATTAGGAGTTTAGGGAAGGAAGGAAGTTCAGGGCAGGAAGATATGGTATGTACATGCCCTGAGTTTAAAGTGCTCTTGATACCAATTCGCGTCACATGTTCTCGTACTAATATCTCCATTTTATAGAAGAAGAAAGCTGAATGATGTTTTCAGAAAAATTCTTTTTAATTCGACCGACGAAGCTGGCAATGATTCGACCATCTGGCCACTAACCTACGCAACATTATGTGCCATTGTGGGAGATAAAAGTGACTGAATGTGCAAAATAACCGGATTTAACCTTTTTTATTCAGGGCGTCCTGATAGAACCACAAAATCAATATTCAAAAACCGAAATCTTAAAAAAATATTGTTTTTTAATTAGGGTAGCTTGTATGGTGGAAAAGAAAGAAAAACGTCGTTTCAACAGTTTTTACGGTATATGTCCTTTTTGTGTCAACTTTTTCAACATCATACATCACTATACGGCATAGTCTCTTAAGCCCAGAGTTTAAAAACAAACTCAAACATTCCACTCCACTTTCTGCATTACTTCACATTGTCAGCGCGACAACGTGATTTAGGTCGTTTTCGCAGCAAAACAATGAAAATCCTTTGTAACCGTTGAATGTCACGTACATATTTCACCCCAGGATCCAGTGCCAGCAATATGTGTTTTTTTTATTTTTTTTTTAATTCCATCTGTATATTCTTATTTTCCAACACAAACACGTTATAAACTAAATTTGTGAAACAAAAACCAGTCTGATGGCTCAATATGCCTTCGAAAAACTGACGATAAAATTGTGCGAAAAACACAAAAACAGGAAAATGACAACAAAAGCGTATTAAAAATACAATAAAACGAAATAATAAAAATATGCACAATAAATATGGTATTCTTGTGCATATTTGAACGATGAAAAATATTTCCTTTAACAGGATATTTGGGCTGACAGCAATCGACCGACAGACCACATCCGTAAAAGGCGACTACTCGTACTTCTCCAATTGTTTATTTTTGTTGCGGTCGTCCTCGGTGCGCCGTATAGTGCTGGCATCGGAATGAATCCGGATTTTGCCTTTTCGAAAGTTAAATTTCCAATTTCCGTTTAAATGCAATCGACATTGGCACTGAAGTGTAGCTACGCTATTTGTCGCAATTGCATTATTTATCCTTCGGCGAAATGGAATAAAATTATCCTGGACGACCGAAAGCAATGAATAGTAACTCGGTACTCGGATCCAAATGCACTTCGGGGATGGTATTCATTGGGAAAAGTTTGAAGAGGGGGATTTCCTTTAGCATTTATTGCCAGCAGAGGGATGTCGGTTTTGAATTGTCTTTTAAAAGTTCCCAAAGTGAATGGGGATGATTTACTTCACATAAAGGTATTGCTACATGGAAAGGTTGTTGAAAATTGAAGTGAAGAACAGATAAATTGAGCCGCGATGACGTTAAACCTAAAAGTGAGGGAATCTTTGTATAAATCATGTAGCCTTTGACATAGGTAAAAAAAAACAACCCTAACAGGTTCTTGATGTCACCTTTGTCTTCAATAACCTCTCTAATTCGATACATAATTAAAATAGTATAGTATGACCTAATTATCTTAATCAAACAACAGATACTTGCAGCTCAGTACTTCGAACAAAGAACTGACCCCAACCATCGTCTACCCCAATCGCCGCAGGACGAACTGGGATAAACATATTATGTAATAGAAATTTTTATGCTGAACTGACTGAATGCAGAAATATCATTCTGATAAATCGGGTAGAGCTTGGCAAACTTAATACCAAGTTCGTTTCCCCTCTAAATCATGCACTTACATATCTCGAATGAGTCCTCTAATAAGAAGGGCGCCGACGACACTAAGTTCTCCAAGACTATTTCACGAAGACCTCGATAGGTTTTTTCCCTTGGTGTATAAAAAATATCTTTGAGCTTAATGTCGCCAAATGTCAATTCATGACTTTGTCCCGTAAGTCCAATCAATCCCCCCCTCGACTTTATTTTCTGCATGACCAACCTGTACCACAGGTTAAATCCCTCCTCGACCTTGGAATATTATGCGATAGAGAGTTAAACTTCCGTTCGCATATTTATGAGATAATCCTTAAAGCTAACTCCTCGCTCGGTTTCGTCCACTCTAAGCGAGTTTCAAACCTACAGCAAGCCGTCCATAACTTGCCTCCCTTGCCAGCACTTAAGCCATCACGCCTCACACCTCCAACCACAACATTCCTCTACTTTTTACTATCAGAATGTAAGAGGTCTTCGCACTAAAACCAACGCTGTTCTACGCCGATCGCATGCTCTTCCCTATGATATTTACGCCCTGACTGAAACCCATCTGATTCCCGACATACTTTAATGTTGTATGTCGGGATACATGATCGATGGCGATTCCTCCTGTCGAAGCACCCTACTGGCGATCCACAACAGCCTTAACCATTTCTTCATCCTCTAAAGTCGACTTTGTGGCAATGAAAATATCACTCCCTTTCAAGTCCCTTTACGTTTTATGTTGGTACATCCTACCAGCGCAAACTATTCAATTCTACCAACTTGCTGTCGATGCCTTTGACCAGTTAATTGACCTGTCTGACTCTATTGACGATATCCTTATTTTCGGTGACTTAAATCTTCCTCAGCTACAGTGGACTTCATCAGATGATCAATCGTTCTTCATCGCTTCAAATGCCAACTCGGCTAAGGAATGCCTCTTTTTAGATCGCTTAACAGATTCAAGTCTATGCCAAGTCAGCGGTATATCCAAGTACATGGGCAGGCAATTAGACCTTATTTTCACAACAGATCCAATTAACTCCTCAGTCTCACTTTGTCCCCTGCCTTACTCAACAGTTGATAAATACCACCCTTCTCTCGTTTATTCATAACTCTTCTGCCCAGTCCATTCCACTTTCACAAAATCAGTGACTATCTCAGCAGATTCCCCTTTAACTTTCACAACCTAAGCATACGAGTAAATGATGCCTTATCCATTTTTTATAGAGAAATATTTAGTTCCGTTTTCCCGCCTCTATTAGTCCTCCCTGGTGTAATCGAAAGCTTCGTTACGAAATAAGAGAAACAAGTTATGGGCGGTTTTTCTTCGCACCAGATCCTTTTCGGACTATTCCAACTATATTGGCGCTTATCTTCATTTCACCGAACTTTACGATTCCCTTTACCAGCGCCACCTTAACAATGCACAAGTCAACCTTATGAACGACCCTAAGTCCTTTTTCCAATTTGTTAACTACAAAAGAAAGTCCGATGGCTACCCTCCTTCCTTCTCTTTCAACAACAGGTCATCAATCGATCCACTTACCATTGCCAACCTATTTGCCAGCTTTTTTAAACAATCCTTCACCAACGACTCCTTTGTACCAGATCCATCCTACTTCCTTACCTACTGAACTTCTCTAACGGCCCACTTCTCTCTCACATCTTGGACCCCTCCAATATCGAATATATGGTAAGTTACACCAACTTAATGACGAATTCACACCCGGCCCAGATGGCCTCCCTGCCATATTCCTTAAAATATGTTCTTCCTCTCTTTCCCTTGACCTTTTTAACCTCTTTCGTCTATCCCTTTCACAAGGAGAATTTCCTCAGGCTTGAAAAACCACCTTCATAACCCCGATCCACAAAAAAGGATCAAAGAACGAAATAACAAACTATTGCCCAATCGCTAAACTCTCCCATATACCCTAACTCTTCGAAAGTATTTTGTATGAAGCTCTAAGCTTCCAATGCAAATCACTTATTTCCCTAGACAACATGGCTTCCTGAAGGATAGGCCAACCACCGCAAATCTCGTTGAATTCCTATACTTTGCCCTCTCTGCCCTAGAGAATGGTAAGGAAGTCTATGTAGTTGCAACCGATTTTAGCAAAGCCTTTGATAAGATCTCTCATCGATTAATACTCTTCAAATTGTCTGCCCTCGGCTTTGAACCCATACTGTTAAAATGGATATCCGCTTACCTTGAAACCAGTTTTTACAGTGTTCGTTTTAGGTCAGATCATTCGGCTCCATTTTTGGCCACCTTTGAAGTTCCACATGGTATCCATCTCGGTCCCCTTCTTTTTATATTAACCATAAATGATCTCGATAGGACCATTAAATACTCGTCTATCTCCCTTTACGCCGACAATACCAAATTTCCTCTCCGCATGACTCCTTCCTCCTTCAAAAAGACCTTGATAGTGTCTCAAAAATTGTTTGGAACTTAATATAACCAAATGCCAATCCATCACCTTTTCACATAAGCGGCACTAACCTCCGCCCCGACTCTACATACTCCACAACCAACCTATCTCCTTCGTTGAATCTCTTCGCGATCTCGGCATTTTATGTGATAGGGAGCTCAACTTCCGTTTACATATGGATGGGATAATCCTTAAAGCCAACTCTGCACAAAATTTTGTAAGAGGATGGTCCAAAGAATTCACCAACCCATACGTGACCAGGTCCCCTTATATTACCTTTGTTCGCCCCTTCCTAGAGTACGCCATCTGACGGTGTTCGTATCTCGAGAATCGTTTTCTTTGATTTGCTCCTCGAGGTATGCCTTGAAAGAATAAAAATTCTGCCTCCGCATCAAAACCGTCTCAACCTTATCAACTTAAACACCCTTGAGGAACGGAGAGATCCAACCGAGTTTCTCTCCATTCCTCGACTTCTTTTAAGTCACGTTGAATGCGCATCCCTTCACAACTCTATTTTCCTCGAAATCTACGTATCCCTCCTATCCCTTCTATCTACTAACCCACCACACCTGTTATGGCGCGAACGAACCCATCTCCCGTATGCTACGAAAAATCAATTCAAACCCTAGCGTCTTTGACTTCCACCGCACCACTCTCTGCCACAAATCTGCTCTCCTTCGCCACTCCAGCCAACCTTAGTTTTAAGTTTAAGTTTAAGTTTAGTTTAAGATTGTATAGCTTGTATCAAGCCGAATAATTGGAGGCCTTCGCCATCATCAAAATTAAATTATACACCTCCAGTAGTGGGCATAAGACGTTCTGAAATGCCGTTGATGACTCTTCCTAATTAAATAATTTACATAGAGACCTACCAGGCTGTCTTGGAAGTTAATAAGTCGGAAGGAAAAAAACCTTAACATAGTTTCTGGCATAATTTCTGCCAAAGGATGATCAATGAATGAATTCTCGGGATTCCTGCAAAACTCTACGAATCCCGTGCATTAGATACCGATAAACTTTCCATTCTCGGTATGTGTGTCAGTGACAACTTACGTTGGAATGACCACACATTCGATGTCGTCAAAAATGCTGCGAAATATCTAGGTTTCCTCAAGCCATGTAAAATATATTTTACCCCCGCAGATCTGGCCACAATATATAAGGCATTCATCCGCCCAAAATTGGCCAGGTGCTCCTAAAACATCTCTGCAACTGCTAGATAGGATTCAAAACCGTGCGATAAAACTCATAGGTGAAATCGCCAGTAGCATTCCGTCCATTCAAACTTTCAATTGTAACACCCGTCTCGCTAGGAATGCTCATCAGTATACCCTCAAGCCCATTTTCGGATACTCTCAAATATCGTGATTCTTTCCTAAGCCGTACAACTCGCTTATGGAATGCCCTGCCGACCTCTGTGTTTCCTGGTCGTTATAACTTGCAAACATTTAAAAACAATGTACATCGGCACCTGTACTTTCTTCCTCCCTAAATTTCCTTCGCCCACGCTGTGTACAAACATTTTAAGGGTACAAAAACCCCATGAGCGCTCATTATAAAAAAAAAACCCGGGTAGTACCTAGGTTGATTGTAAGGAAGAATCCTTGGATGAGCTGAGTAACATTGTCTTTCAGCAAACCGCCTGACACCAACTTTAAGGAAATCTGCTTGCAGATCAAGTTAGCCGCGATCTGCGAGAAAAACTGAAATAGGCAGTTTGCCTCTGGTACCTTCCTTGCACCGCTATGGAATGATTTTCGGGACTATGCTATTGCTATACGCAGATTTGGGACCCTCCAGACCTTTGTTATTCATCCTCTTAACGATCTTCGAAAGAATTCTTGAATTCCATCTTAATCAAAGAAAACTACCCACCCTACTCTCAACACGACCACTCCGCCATATGAGCCATTGAAAAATTACGCCCTTTCAAGGAGCATATGTAGAACGATGCTGCTAATCAAATAAAATATCCGGGATGTAGTATAGAGGTTTCCGCAGGCCACGTCAATCTATGAGTCGAGCAAACAATTGCCGATAGCTGCGGCTTTGGCGTCAATCCGGTCAAAACAGAGCTGGTCCACTAAATTGCATCTCTGTGAATTTCTCGAAAATTGGCGGATACTTAACTTTCATCCTTGAAAGCAAATTAAAAAATCAGGAAAATGTAACACAACGAAACCAAAGAAACTTTAGCTGCCCTCTACTCTTCCAGTGAAATTTGGTCCTTAAAGTGCGGTGTATAAACCAAAATCATACATGGGGTACACACCACGGTTATTAGACAAATTCTCATTTATGTCACAGCCGTCTAGTGGTCAGCACTGGACAAGAGGATTAGCATCAACTTGCTAGAGAAAAAAAACCCTTCTAATGGCATAATTATCACTGGCGCGTTAATAACATCTTCGACAGTGGTCCTTCCTTCGTCTGATACCCGTTGACATTTTTAGAATGCATGTTGCCACAAACTGTGGACTCAGATTGAGAAATACTTAACAATGACACGACCTAAATGTAGGTATGGTAGTTTACTCATGCACTGTAGCTTCCCTCAATCAACAGGCCTTCCACTTAGACTCCAAGCATCCAATTCCATGAAGAATCGAATGCAGATGACGCAAAGTCATATCCATTAACTCCATCTCTATTTGCACAAACAGCTCTAAAATAGATGAACGCATTGGGAAGAGAGGGTCCAAAGACTGATGCAGACACCAATCCTTTACTTTACCCCCTTGGCTTAGCAGTTCACTGTCAGAATACAAGTTTGGTAGACGCAATCAAAACAGTGACTGAAATAGCAAGCAGAGCAATCGAGAGACTTCGATTACGATTCGGAACAAATGAGTACTGTCTCACAAGACATCAGAAATGCTTTCAATTCGGTGAACTGGGCGTTTATAATGAATCCTCTTGCTAGAGTGGACGTACCAAACCACATCCTCAGAATTATATTCATCTACTCCAGGAACAGAAAGCTAAGCTATGATACCGAAGTGGATAACAAACACTACAACATTACAGGCGTGCCATAAGGATTCGTCCTAAGCCCCTTGCTGAGGGATATTGTGTACAACGGTGTTCTCAAGCTCCCAAAGCCCCCAAATGTGAAGATAATAGCCTTTGCAAACGATATACCATCGCAACCATGGCCAATCATATCCACGAACTAGAATCAGCAACAAAGGAAGAGATCCAGCCAGTCGAAACCTGGTTTAAGACAGCAAGAGTGAATTTAGCAGAACATAAAATTCTGCCGCAGATTATGAGTGTCGAAAGTAGTCAGCTCAGTTATACAGTCCGCGCTTTAAGTATGGGTGGGTGCACTGACAATATAAGAGAAACATATGGCGAATTTAAATTCTAATTGCTTTGAGAATAGTCTGCACTTTCCGGACCGTCTCAGAGGATGCTGTAATGGCCGAAGGAATGAGAGGCGTGTACACTTGAATACGTTCTTGTCCACCAAATGACTCAATTGGCGAGTTCCCTAAGGAGGAAAGGGATATCTCAGTATAAAAGCGGCAGAACCGATCGGATAATACCGCCAAAGGAATATGGACATACCAACATACATATCCCCAACATAGAGCCTTCTATGAAAAGAAGAGCTAGAGAACTAAACTTCTACATCAGACAATTTCTAATCGGCCATGATGTGTTCAGAAAATATCTGCACAAATTCGGACATGTCTCCATCCCAATCTGTCCATACTGTCTGAAGCCGGAGTAGAATGCATTTCACGCAATTTTCACTGCCCACGCTCCAGAAGTTCAGGTTCGACTTTTCACATGCAAGAGTTATTATTAGGGAAATGACCTTCTCAGATGCAAAACGGGGTGAAGTTGAGCAGTTAGTGATGGCCATCCTAATGGAACTGAGAAAACTCGAGTGCCTAAGAAGGCAAAATGACGAAGAAAATAATATTGCCTGAGACAACAGACGTAGGCAATAAAGAAACTGCTAACAAGCCTGCGAAATAAAGAAGGGTCGCTAGAAGAGTGTTGACAATCAAGAATTCCCCAGCGAAGTGAACTCACTTCAATACGGTCACAAGCAAATACACGAAAAAAAGTTGCAGATACTTGCCACATACACAGATCCATAACTCCCTTTCCCTTTCTTCCGACCACGCTTATGTGCATACTTATCTACACTCACACACAAATCCACTCCAACATTCGCAATACATCCAAGTACGTGTAGAACAGACACCCAAGGGACCGTCGCCGGCCTGATAAGCCAACAAAGTGACGAAATAGCAGAACTTGACTAACATTCGGCTAACTGGCCCATGATATCTTGACAAAGGGTATTCCCCTGCTCCACGAAGTTATGCTTTATGGTGGTTCCGCGGGGCGAAGACAGGGACGATGTTTCTTTGCAGAGGTAAGATTTAGTGAGCAGAAGTCTCACTTTGGAATCTTCATGCTTTGCGTCTTGCGGACACCCACCAAATTATCAAGGCTTGGCCGATTGATGACGTTGTCTAATAAAAAGCGGGTGCAAAGCAAAGTTCTGGTCTTATCGTAAACATCTTCAGATGACACCACCGAATGTTGCTACTATTTGACCAGTTATAAGTTGCCTGTCATAGATCTTGTTGGGGGCAGGACCACCGGTAGTCCCTACCACGACTTAAATCACGGTACCTGACTTGTTGAGGTAGGCCCCCTATTTTTTTTTCTTTTTTATAAACTAGCGCGCGCTCAAGGGGTTAAGGTACCCTTAAAATGTTTGCACGCAGCGCGGGCGACCGAAATTTAGGGAGGAAAGAAGGATAGGTACCGATGTACGTTGGTTTATAATGACTAGGAAATAGATAGCTCGGCAGGGCATTCCACAAGCGAGTTGTTCGGCTTAGGAATGAATCACGATATTTCACAGTACATCCGAAAGTGGGCTTGAGGGTATACTGATGAGCATTCATAGCGAGGCGTGTGTACGGTTAAAGATTTGAAGGGGCGGAATGCTACTGGCAATTTCTATGGAGCACTGGTGGTGGAAATAGCGATAAAACAAAGTGAGACACGAGACATTCCAACGGTGTTCGAGGGTGTCCATGTGGGGGCGTCATGGTGGCTGTGGTATAAACCAAAGGTCGCGGGAGCGGCTTCCTCTTGGTTTGACCCAAAGTAGAGTTACAATAAGTACTGTGACCCTAAGAACTGCAAGAGGTTTTAGATCGTGCCTCCAACACAAGTTCTGCTTTGGTATCTCAGGAAGGCGGTAGAGCGATGGCAAGGCGTATCCTTGCTCCCATGGATGTATGGGCATCCAGTAAACTTAAGCCTTCATGACAGGCGCTTAGGTTAAAAACTAACTAGAGACTATGTGCGTCTTGCATATGGAAGTCTCTACAGTACATCTTGCTTCTACTTCGCTTAGCCTGCATCCAGTCCCCTCTGCGGATATGGCGATACAAATAGAAAACCGAGCTTCTTTCAGACAACAATTGTTACGAAATTAACGCAGCAAGTAACCGATCTAACGATCCTAAAGAGATTATCAGTTGGAAAGTACTATCGAAACCTTCTATGCCAGATCATAGGTACATCAGAAACAGATGCGAGGTCTTGTTCTTAGTGAAGAGAAAACATCAGCGGAAAACCAACTAGCTACCGAGATCGGTAGGTCTATTAAGGCCTCTCATAAACTCAGGCCATAGAAAAGGTAGAGGAATTTGTTCAGAATCTGAACTGTGCCCTTACCAGTTAGAAAACACTTCTACTGATCTCCCTTCCATGGTACTCGTAGAACGAAGATTTGCAACAACCACGATCCATTTCCAAGACTGGAATCTTAACAGATCGAAGCAAATCATCAAAGGATGGTGGCATCAAAAATAGTGTTTCTTCCCTTGAATCCTTCAAGTTGCCTGATACCGATGGCACATAGAGTTTTTCTAGCATAACTGGATACACTGAAGGGAGTATGCCTGGCTCTACCATGCATATCGAACCCCTGCCGAGTAGCTCTTATACCAGAAAAGATGACTACATGGCCGCCATGACCTATCAGTCTAACTTGCTTTACATTAAAGAGCATGGAGGGAATTCTCTTTCTAAGATGCCACATGGATAGCAACGGGAAAGATCCGTTGTGCAGAGGTGAAAGCGCACTAGACAAGAAGGATAACTTTTGGCAGTTTGTGTTACTCCGCCTGATTCTGATTATTGATGCTGTTGCGGCCAATATCTGATGGCGGGGGCTGACAAGGACTACCTGGAAGTGACTTTCTATTTTTCCTACTCTGATGGATGGTCAACTTAATGGTTAACGCTTTCAATAGTTCTAATGTCTACGTTGTAGCGTGTGCAGATGTTGTACTGGGTCTATAACTTAATTCGTGCGGTTTGCTGAGGGATGGCATAACTTGTATTATTCCATTGGAACATGCGTTGAAAAGCTACTGTCATTGTACGTCATTTCAGTATATGTCATTCATTTGAAGCGTAAACAACAATAATTTTTTTTCACTCAAATATGTCGAACTTTCTGCCTGAAAAAGTGTTTTTGCGGGGAGTTCTTCTTCATTACTTTAATATGAAGAAAACTGCTGCCGAAAGTCATCGTATTTTAGTGGAAGTTTATGGTGAACATGCGCTAGCTGAGCGAACCTGCCAAAAGTGGTTTGCGCGATTTAAAAGTGGTGATTTTGGCTTGGAAGACGATGAACGTCCTGGGCAGCCAAAAAAGTTTGAAGATGAAGAACTGGAAGCATTACTCTATGAAGATTGTTGCCAAACACAAGAAGAGCTCGCAGAGTCTTTGGGTGTCACTCAAGCAGCAGAAATTGGGTTCCACATGAACTCAAGCCGAGAGACGTCGAAAGGCGGTTTTGCATGTTCGAAATGCTGCTGGAACGCCACAAAAGGAAGTCATTTTTGCATCTGATTGTTACTGGTGATGAAAAATGGGTCCATTACGACAACCCCAAGCGCAAAAAATCATATGTGAAACCCGGCCAACCAGCCAAATCAACGGCAAAGCCAAATATCCATGGCCCAAAGGTAATGCTCTGTATTTGGTGGGATCAGATGGGTGTGCTGTATTATGAGCTGCTAAAACTGGATGAAACCATCAATGGACAATGCTACCAAACACAATTAATCCGTTTGAAGAGAGCAGTGGCCGAAAAACGCCCGGAATATGCGACCAGACACGAGGCAATAATTTTCCATCATGACAATGCTCGGCCCCACGTTGCTATTCCGGTTAAGAACTACTTGGAAAACAGTGGATGGGAAGTCTTACCCCACCCGCCTTATAGCCCAGACCTTGCCCCTTCTGACTACCATTTGTTCCAATCGATGCAGAACGCCCTCACTGAAATACGGTTCACATCAAAGCAGAATATCAAAAATTGGCTTGATTCATTCTTGGCTGCCAAGCCGGCGCAGTTCTTTTGGGATGGGATCCACAAATTGCCAGAAAGATGGGGAAAAGTCATAGCTTCAGATGTGCAATGCTTTGAATAATACTATTGTACATGTTTTTCTTAAATAAACGTTCAAATTTTGGATCATTTCCTGCAATTGAAATAGACTTTCAGAGATCCGTCGAAACTGAGGTTGTTCTTTCTACGAAAAGCACAAAAGAACAAGTTTTTCTAAAAAATCAGCGACTTTTTTGCTGTCCATCAGTAGAGTACTCACTTTAGTCATGACGGGGCACTACGCTTTCGAATTTCGTCTGTTGAGCTCTAAGTGTGCTGTGCTAATTGTAAAATGAATCACGACAAGGGGCAGTACTATCTCTTTGGGTATCCGACCTACGCTTGCTTCCGGCTGAAGGTACTCAACGATGGAGCGCTTATTCATCTTTCTACGAAAGTCTGAGATATTTCGTTAAAAAGGAACATACGAGGAACACAGTAGACAAGATAGATGTATATGTAGTGACAGCTTGGGCAATGAAAAAACATCTGATATTCTAAACCACACCAACCTGGCTTAGTTTTCTCAGAACATATGCCTGGAGGTCCTGCAATATCCGATGAAAAGGCAATAAAAGCTGCACATACTCATATGGAGGTACACATGTATCAACATCATAGGGAATCTTAGTCGGCTAACAAGAAAGTTGAGAAGTGCGTTACCATTTGATCTTTCATCAACGACGGAAAAAGGAGCCTAAAAATAGCCGATCAAACCTTGGTTAATATATATTTAACAGTGGGACCTAATAATTGCCATATTCTATCAATTTTCCAACCTAAAACAGCATTCAGGAGAACACCGAATTTCGTTGATAGCAATTTTATTTGCTCAGGTTGTAAACTTTTCAATTCGTCCTTATACTTAGGGGTATACCTATATTGAAACGTCCAAGTGTTCTCGCTAATCTTTGGGCGATAAAATCCAGTTCATAAAGCAAAATACTCTACAAAAATTAAAAAGAAAGGCAAATGGCGATAAAAATGAACTTGATCCTGGTACATAATAAAAATAGACTCATCAACGAAATATCTTGTCAAGTCGTAAACAAAATTAAAAAAAAAACAAAAAAAAAAGAATAAAACAACTCAATTAGCACAATATCCCTAATTAAGTCGTTTACAAAGAAAAGCAAAAACCAAAACAACGCATATCAGGACGATCTATCACTGTTAAAAAATTAAAATCACCACCCAACCTAATTAAGTCGTGTCTTCAGTTTCATAAAACCAAATCTGATTCGCTTATCCTGATGAGATATCAACCACGCCCACCATAAACGCCATCATCTCTTGATGGATGAGTCTAATGTCCCTACTGGAAGAAAACAAGGAAGCAGAAAAACAAAAATGATGACAAATGATTAAGTAACTGAATCCCCTGCAAGTGCTCCACAAGGACTCGTAAACAATATCGAAATGGAAAACAAAAACACAACAAGAATGCCTTGCCCGCATTCATCCAGAATCCAGATTCACTTCGAATTCAGTCCGAGCTTACCATTATCTTTTGGATTCGTCTACCGTCTATCGTCTACCGTCTACGGTCTATGGCCTACAGGCTTTCAGTCTATGGTCCATTCACTTCTGTGGCCCCCAGGGGGATAAACTCTTCAGAAAAAGCCAAGAATTGAAATATCATCTTACACCCAAGTGATTCATCTCAACAAATCCCAAAAGCAAAAGCAAAAGCAAAAGAAAAACAAACAAACAGAAAAAAAGGCGTGGTGGGGGGGGGGTGTGTGGGTGGGTGGGGAAATGTCAAAGGGACATCTTCACTTTAAAGTGCAATTTATGTATTTTCCGCACACTAAAACAGGACACAACCGGAATCGAGACTCGACGGCTCTGTGAATCTTAACGAAGCAAATTTATATCCTTAAACATCAAATTAAAAGTAAATTGAATCCATGGCCGCTGTCTCCTCCTCTTTGTCATCATGCAAATGAAATCACCGTCATTTTCTATTTTTATTTATTTTTTCTTCTTTTTTCTGAAGTATAGACCGACTACAGATGAGGCCAAATAGAAGCTACAAGGGTAGAGAGCGTCAGCAGATCCAGGAAAACATTTCCTATGAATTTAAATGGATTTCATTTTAAATGTCCTTACAGGATAACAAATTGAATGAAATGAAGAACACACCTAGTGCGTCCTTCAATGGGCCAGATACCAGATACCAGATACCAGATACCAGATACCAGATACCAGATACCTAGACACCAGATTCCACCAGACCATCGTCTAAGGTAAACTTTGTTCTTGCACAGGCAAAAGTTCTCTTCTCCACCTGTCAGTCAGGTAAAGAGGACTTATTCCTCTTATCCCATGCTAGGATTCACAATTCTCTGTGATTATACGAAATGCAAATAATAATTTGCCAAAGTTAGCGAAACGTAAATTAATGCAATTACAAGTTTTTGAAAAGGAACTGACTTACACACGTGAGCTAGAGTTAGTCCTTGGACGAGTGTGTGTGTGCGTACAATAAGCAAGATGAATATTTCAGCTGAGAAAAGTCGAAAAGTTGAGAGTGGTCCAAATCTGATTCTCTTATCATGTTGTTGGAACGAGTCCATTACTTGTAGTACAACGAATAATCTACGAATTTCAGGAATAAAACTGCTGACAACTATTTGACTAGCAACTCCGTCAGCAATTAAACTTTCACATCAATGTTTGCTTTATTTCGAAGAAGCCAACAGAAAGCCACACTTCAAATCTCTACAAGACAGCAGAACATCTAACACGAAGGCTTTTTAAGTGCCAGGATCAAGGTGGGATGCCGATTTTGATAAACAGTGGTATGTACTCGTACATACCATATATCCTTGGGAGTTCTTGGAAAAACTAAAAAAAAAAAAAATGGGGTTAGCATGACAAGGGCCTATGGACACCCTTAGAATGCCTGCAAGCAGCAAGCTCATAAGGCCATTAGGCAGCAAAAGAAATTGAGATATCGACATTCGTTGGTTTTGAATGTAGGCAGGGTACAATGACTAGAAAATAACGAGATCAGTTCGGCATTCCATAAGCGGCTTTGATTTAGAAATGAATCACGATATTTCAGAGTACGTCGGATGGCGGACTTGAGCCACATTATTAGCGAGACTGGTGTTACGGTTGAAGGTTTTGCATAGACGGAATGCTACTGGCTATTTCGTTAGAATACTTACTTAGGTTGCGTTACAATTCGGGGTGAACGTGGGCATCAACTAAGAAACCCCTCCAGTTGTGCACTCCAAGTCGGTTGAGGTCTCCTTCTACTTGTGCTCGCCATGTATAGTGAGATCTTTCTCTATTGCCTTATCCCTCTAAGTTAGATTCGAAGACTCTTCAGGTCGGAGCATTGGTATCCATTCACTCTACTCGTCTCCATCTCAGGCAACTGACTCGCAGTTTCCTCACTAGGCCAATGTCTTTGTAGAGCTCGTATACTTCGTAGTTGAAGTTTCTGCTCCAAAGCCCGCCAATGCTAATAGGACCAAATATTTTTGGAAGGATTGTTCTCTCGCAGCGACTGTGGATATCTTCATCGGCTTTTGATAGAGGACATGCTTCAGTGCCATAAAGTAGTACTGGGATAATCAAGTCTGATAGAGATCTTGTTGTTCGGGATGGGGCTTTACTATTGTCATCTTAGTCCAAAGCAACAACGATTCGCTTAATTTCTACTGAGCTGTTGTTGACAGAGCCAAGGTAGCCAAAGTCTCCTACCTCGACATTATAGCTGTCAGCTGTGACATTCTGTCCAATTCGACGATGTTGTGTGTCCCTTCTTGGTTCAGCATATACTTGATTTTGCCCTCATTTACCGCTAAGCCAGTTTTGGGAGCTTCCGTTTCAATACCAACGAACACATCGGTGACTGCGTACTGTGTTATCCCAATTCATCGTACGCTAGTAGTTGCACAGAATTTTGAAAGATTGTTCCTCCAAAGCATGAAGGTAAAGAAGTCATATGACAGTGCGTCACCTTATCTGCAACCGTTTTTGAGACCAAAGATCTCGGTTAAGTCGTTACCGACCTTGACGGATCCTCATTCTGCACAGATTGACGAATTTGGCAGGAATGCCAAAACTAGGCATGCTGTTATATGCGGCTTTAAAATCGATTTGGATTTCCCCTGTTTTTTCCAGGATCTGTGAAGTTTTGGTCGATTTTGTACTTTCCTGGTCTGAAACTGCACTGATAGGGACCCGAAGGATTTCAGATGCTCACACATGTGGCAGATAAGATCTTGTATCCGATGTAGAGGTGAATTATATCTCTAGAGTTGGAGCAGTTGAGGGGTCTCGTTAATTGTAGATCGGGCAAACGGTGCTGAGATTCCATTCATCCTGTATACACTATTTTGACCAGATCTGGCAAATGAGTTGACGCATGCTCTCCACAAAGTCATTTGTAGCAGCTTTGAGTGCCTCGGGCGGCAAGCCATCAGGTCCTGCTGATTTGTTATAGTTTAGCTTAGGTATTGCCATCTTTACTTTGTTTGGGTAAGGTGGAGGGAAGTTTTGGCTATCATGGTCTAAGTTGAATGGTCTATTCTGCCCAACGGCGGGATGTTGGGCTTCATCGCCGTTATACAGTCTACAGAACAAGTTTTTTCATATTCTCAACACAGACTGTGACAAGGTTTCCTTCTTCATCTCTACAGGTGTCTCTACGGATATTCTTGCTTTGACACGTTCTTTTGACCGATTGGTAAAGGTTTCGGTCCTTATTTCTGGAGTACAAACTCTCAATATCTTCTGGAGAAACCTTTGTCTTTCCCATCTCTTTTGCTCATAAGGCTCACGAACAGCTCTCATTCATCGCTGCAGAGCCGCCTTGTATGATTTTTGTTTAGCTGTATGTGCTTACCAGGGATTTCTTGGCGGTGATTGGGTGAAATCCAGCACGTCAGTTGCGGCAACGTTGGCAGCGTTGCCTCTGGTCGGTACTTAATGCCGGCGGTATAGGGGTTGTTGAGAGGTTTCGGGATACGCGTTCGGAGAAGATTCTCACTCACTGGGAAATCCGCATGCGCACCTAGGCTGCAACAGGGTGGTGATCCAAGTCAAGAATGGCTGTCCGGGATATTCGGATGTCCAGAATGGAGCCATGTCTAATGTCTACCGAAATGAGATCAATTTGATTTAGCGCTTCATGGTCCGGAGACCGGCATGTCCCCTTGTGTATATTGAAATGAAGAAACCGTGTGCTTGCTATAGTGATAATCCGTCCATCCGCAAAGCCAATAAACCCAAATCCGTTACCAAACATGGTGTTCTGTGAGATATGCTTGCCATCTGTGAAACCGAAGATGTCCTCCTTACCTATCCTGGCCTTAAAACCGCCTAATATGATTTTAACGTAATTGCTCATATGTCTTGTCGAGGAGCTCGTACAAATATTCTCAGGTGGCGTGGTCCTTCTCTTCCGTACGGGCATGGGCGCATATTAGGCTTATGTTAGCGAACTTAGCATTGTTGCGGATTGACATAAGACGTTCGCTCACTTGTCGAAAGCTCAAGACTTCTTGTCTAAGTCTGCAAATCCGCATCCGAATAAGCGCTGTTTCTTTTTCCTATACCAATCACCATTTTTTCATCCTCCTTATGTCCGGCCCATCCTATCGCACTTTCTGGATGGCGGTGGTATCTGTATGGTAGCAGTCAAAGGACTCTGCAAATTGTTTCTGCACGTGACCTGTTAAGGGTCCGAACATTCCACATACAGATCCGAAGGGCGCTGTCCTTTAAACGTTTACAGTGAGTCCATCCTTTTTCGGGGCCATTACTTGGTTCGTCATATCTTATTAATCTCTTCCGTATAGCGTAATCCAGTATAATGGTACTGAACAGGCATGCCCTTGCCATTTTAGTTTTACCTATGCAGTTACCGGGGACAACTGCGATGTACGGCAAGCACTTCGCTACGAACTTGATTGTTACGCTGCTGGCGCAACCCAAGTTTTGGGACACTCAACAGTTCCCCGTTCAATTGCCGCACAGGCCCCGTGGGACATCGGCTGGATGTCTAAATTCCACTTCACCGGCAGAATACACCATTGCGTTTTGGAAGCATTACATTCTAATTCGTTGGTTAAATTCCTGTTTGAATTTAAAGTTTGCCGTGCGCTGCCATTCCCGCTGTATAGCAGAAAAGCAGGGATGTGAGTCAGTGAGCGAATATACAGAGAGTAATGTCCTTAGCAAAGGGCAAAGGGATACATATACCGGATAATATGCAGCAGACAATACTCTTCTTCGTCTTTTATTAACAGCTGAAGCATGCAAGCTAAACATTTCTCCCATGTATCTGCATTCCTACTAAGTTGGTTGTTGTCTTGGCTAAATCTGTGGATCTTAAAATCATTCTAGAGCGAAGTCGTTCTGAACTTGTAAGTATGCTGCTTCATTAGAAGTTATTGCACGACTGTAACAAATTTTATACACTGCCGCGGTGTACTGTAACTTTAACTTCGAATTCTCCGGCTACGCCTCGTTTTCCGAGACGTACTCGTATATCTCGGATACATTTTGTGATGTTAGTCCCATAGAAGAATATTTGCAGATCTCTCATGTCATGAGCGATATTTATTGACGTCATCCGTAAGCTTTGAATCGCGCCGGATGCTGACCTGCCTCCCACAAAGCCACATTGGCTGCTACGGAGTTTAATTATGTAGAACTTTCTTAGTATGGGACGTCAGTTTAACTAACTTGTAGTTGTTGCAATTTCTAGTGTCGCATTAACCTTCTTCCACTGTTAAGGCATCCGATGGGTTCTCGCCATTTTATTGAAAAAATCGTGAGCCAAAATCCAAGGAAAGAGTACTTCGCCTGAATTCCGTTTTGTCACTGTCATATAAGATAAATATGAAACGTGTAAGCTAAATGCATTTGCCTGGTCAAAAAACCTTTGCACATGGATTTTGTTACATTAAAAAGGAAAATGACATCAAAGCAAAACCCAAAAAAAGATAAGAAATCAAGGACACAGTAAACAATGGTTAAACGGAGACATAAATCCGCTAGTGCAATGATGAAAAATTCATCAGGGGTCTTATAAATTTGAATTGGGAGGTCTGTTGTCGATTTACCCCCCGTTCAACATCCGGGTATCCGTATAGAATAAAAGAAAGAATTCCTTCCGACAAATTATTCCTTCGGTTGTCGCACACCAAAAGGAAATGACATATTTTATGGAATAAATCGAGGACGTGTAGCCGAACCGGATCACATTCCCTCCAAAGTATACGAGTAAGTGATCGATGCAGTTACTTACCTAACGTGGGAATCTCCCGTTTAAACTTAAGCCCATGGTGTGCCATCGTATATGAGACCAAATAGTACGTTAGTCATCAAACCCTCACAGGGATTCAAGTTTCTAAAATTAAGACTCTGGCCACCGTACCTTATAAGTTCCAAGACTTGCTACTGAAAGCGTTTAAAACATATGTAGCTGGTCACAGGCATTGTACATCAGTCGCAGGTCTAATATCATTTTACATAAAATTGTTTTGTACCCCTTAACTATCAGACAAAGCTATGGAAAAACATAGCCTGTTTAATTGGGTGGACTCCCAGTGACAGAACGTCTCTTGTTTTTGAAGTGAACTCCTTGTCTGTATAAGACTTAATTTCACTGATTGCCCATACATTCACGGGAGCAAGAATAGGCCTTGCCATCGCCCATCGTTAATTCTCTTCTATGGTAGTAAAATGGAAGCCTTGGTATGGGCCGAGGCCGATCTAAAACCTCTTATCTTATGGTCATTCACCCAGTACTTATTGCGATTCTATGTACATTGGATCAACAACAAGTAAAAATTCGTTCCACAACTACCATGACGCTTCTACTAGGGGGCCAACCTCCTTCATGTCAGACCCGGGCCGAAGTCCGGGAGACTCTAACTCCCATGGCAATGAGTTTTAAGTCCTGGTAGAGAATTCTACTGTTGTCCGGGAAGCATTCCTTAGTAGAGACTCTCCAGCTATTGTTATATGTTTGAGCATCCATGTTTGTGATTGTTAGGTCGAGAATTTCTTCCTTCTTTTTCGTATGAGAACCGGGGGGATTTGACGGGCGAACATTGGGCTTTCCAGCGCATTCTGTCTTTAGTAAAGCGGCTAGGATTGGATCTCCATACCTAAAAGTCATAAATGTTGTATACCAAACAGATGACATCTACTAAGCTCTCACTCAGGTTACAAATAGATGGATTCAACGGAACAACTACGAGATGAATAAGAAATCTAGACTTATATGGTCCATACTGGATCGTAAATGATAAAGGTTCCTAATCACACTTAAAGGATAGTCAGTAGAGACTTCAATCATTTGACGAGGATGTTTGTAGCTAACATAGCCGTCTTCCTCGATTTCGAAGGACCATTTACAATAATAATCTAAACACGAGATGCAGAAGGATGCCTTTGAGTAAGCTCCATGTAGAAATGACAATAGCGCAATGAATTGGGAACATGCTAAAGAGGAGAATTAACAATTCAGAATTTAGGAGAAACACAGTCAGGAAAACGGTTACAAGAGGAACTCCACAAGAAGGAGTGATTTCTCCCGTCTTATAGCTACTTGGTGTAAACGATATCCTTACAAGTTTCGAACAGAAGGGTGTTAAGGCAATAGCCTGCGCCGTCAATATAGTCATTGAAGTGGGAGGAAAATATCTTTCAACGATCAGTGTACTAATGGGGTCACACTCGCAAAATAAATAACACAAATCGGTTTAGGGATTAGTCCATCAAAAGCCGAACTAATGTTGTTTAATCTTCCTAGAATCAACGGTGTTAAGATACAACTTTCATCCGAAGCTAAATATCTAGAAATCATCCTAGACAGAATCAAAAAGGCGTGAAAAGCTTTCTACACATGCCAAAAACCATTTGGCAAATAATACACTGGATACACATATCCATTGTTAGACTCATGCTTACCTTCAACCACGCGGGTATGGTCGAAAGCAGTGGAAAAGACTAGTTATCTGAACAAAATCACAAATTTTAAAGGACTAGCGTATGAAGCAGTCATTCGCAGGAGCTTTAAAGCTTATTTCTCGAGCTGCTCAACCTCCTTCTTTTAGATGAATTCCTTAAATTTAAGGCTTCCAAAAACTCGATCAGACTAAGAAAATCGAGTCTATGAACGCACTGCAATTTAGGACACGCGTCTATAATACAGAAGTACGAACTATCAAAACTGATGTATAGTAGTCACTTCATCGTGCCAAGCGTGGACTCTGATAGGGGTTTCTCCACATCATTTCCTAGCAGACATAACAGGTTAATTAACACTGTCACCAACAATGGAAAACTCTACCTCTATACCGACGGTTTCAGAATGGAGAAAGGTACTGGAGCTCGAGTCTAGTGTGAAATGCTACAGATTCAGGACTCTTTAGAGATTCCGGACGAATGCAGTATTTTTTAGGCAGAAATACCTATTTGCTATTCGTTAAGCTGCATAGGCTGTACTACTCACGGAAATTGATCCCTCAGAACTCTATCATTGTGGACAGTCAAGCAGCCATAAAGAGTTTGACAAGTGAAACCGCCAAAACAATGGAGATACAAAAATGTCGTCGAACTCTAAGTAGAGTCTGCGAATCCCACCGAGTGGATATCCTGCTGGGTACCTGGACACACAAAAGTGATAGGGTATGAGAAAGCGCACAGACAGAGTGCCTCTCTGAACAGGAGTGATCCTAAAATGCTCCTACCAAATATGGATCTCCAAGAGTGACTGTGTCATCTCACTTTCCCTTTGGCCAAACTAGTCAGCGGTTAACAGCTAATCACCAGTTAACGAAGTCCTCTCCTAGGATTCAATAAAAAAATTAGACGACCAGCTTGTCCGTAAATGGAATACTAACTTAAGTTTTTTTAATTGACATTTATTCCAGTTAAGACAATACAATGGTTAAGTCAACGTCGAAAGACTGGTCCCACAATCCACCAGTCTCATGATCGTTGCCTCGCATATGCCCAAACGAACTGCAGACAGAGCTATCTCACCTATGTTACAACCGTTTGTATCCATTATAGCGGCGCGTGTGCCTCGTCAGCACAGGTTTCCATGCATTAATTAAGAAGTTCATGGTCACCGTGAAGTGGATCATATTCCCTAATGTACATAGCTTAGATAGTGTTAACTTCTTCCCCTTAAAAAATCTACGGTCCCCAGATCTGTGGCGTCAGCATTCGACAAGCATGGTTTTATTGTTTTCGGGCTGCACTTGGTGTTTCTTGATGAAATCCTATAGCCGAGAAACGCAATGTACCACTGATTAAGTTGTATGCGAAGGAGATTAACAGGATGAGGATTATGGCATCTGAAAAGGGGAAAAATCTCATTCTTCTTAACAGATTACCAGGTCGTTCTAGGCGAATTGTAGGTCTACTCCATGTCCTTCCCTGGTGACATTCGCCATAATGGGTGCTAAAGCTTGGAGACCGGTAGTCCTGCCATCCAATATGACCTTATGACGGCCCTTCAGCAGCTTTTAATTCTGAAAACCGTTACGATAAGAGCAGTATTTGCTCTACCCTCATTTTTTATTAATTTTATGCGCCTAGGCCCAGCGGCAATAGAAAATTCTTTGTATAAATGGCTCGCGATTTTGTTTAATCCAATGGCGAAACGCAATTGGATGCCCAACCAGTGGACGGAGAGCTGGTTGCACTATATAAATGCAAAGACGACAAGAAAAGTTGCAACAATCACCGATCACTGAAAACGAGAAAGTTCTAGACAGTTAACAACGCAATATTATTAAACTGTGAGGCAAGTCGACATCGAAAAGCACCATATCGTCATCATTGACTCAGAGAAACGTCCAGAGATCCTGTAAAGATGGCGCAAAAATCTGTGAATGTAGCCGACACTTGACATGTACTCGTACCTATAAGAACCATACGCAGGAGTAACTAGAAAATTCGAAGCTAAAGTCCGAGTACACAAAGGCAGCTCTTAAGGTCCCTTGCTTTCTAATGTCATGAAAGATCATAGTGCCGAGGTGAGAACAATTTAGGTACTCGTACTCGTACTTGGGCTGTCGTCAACCATCAAGAAAAAATTCCTAAAAGAACCGTATGGCAATACGAGAAAGGCAACTGGAGCAGTCTTACCAGCTTCTTTAGGAATTTTAACTGGTCGTTATGTTTCCTCGGTAACGACGTGGATGCCGCTGCTGATATGATCACAGGCACTACTCTCTTTGGAATTAGATCGTTTATACCACATCGGAGGAATCGTATCAAACCAAAAGAGAAGGCATGGTACGACTCGAGCTGTAAAGAGGCTGTCAGGGTTAGATAAATGTTTTTTCGGTCCTTCAAGACCAATCCAACAGAGGGAAACCGAAAAAAGTTTAAACGAGCCAGAAATGACTGCAACGCCTTTCTTAAGCCTGTGAAATTCCAATATGATCAAAACCTGAGGCAAAAAATACCACCATGTCCTAAAGGTAGTAACAATTTTTGGTCATTCGTCAAAAATATTAGAAATTCTGCGTCCTCCTCCATCCCAATGCTCATTTACAATGATATTCCAGCTGTCAGCTCTTTGGACAAGGCTAATCTGCTTGCTGCACTCTTCGTGGCTAGCTCAACACTCCCAGATTGTGCTCTGTCCCCGCCTACAATTGAGTGCGTCGAATCTGCAATGGGACGAATCCACTTTCGCAGTCGTGTAGTAGCAAGAGTACTTAAAAATCTCAACATACATAAATCCGCTGGTCCAGATGGGATATCTCCCCTTCTTCTGAAGAGGTGTTCATCCACGCCGGCACAACCACTGCGTAAGCATTTTCATCAATCCTACTCTTCTTCTCTCTCCTCGTACAGACCTTTTGCACTTACGTTCCTTCTTTCCAAGGTCATGGAAACGCTAATAAATCGTCAGCTCATGAAATATCTCGAAACACGAAACCTCTTAATGACCAGCAGTATGGTTTTCGTAGCAACAGGTCCACTGGTGATCTGATGGCATGTCTCACCGAAAAGTGGAACAAAAGCGTACATCAATCTGGCGAAAGCAAGATAGTTGCACATGATAGTTCTAAGGCATTTGACAGAGTTTGGCATCAGGCTCTTTTGTCGAAAATGCGTGCTCTTGGGATCGGCGACTCTCTTCTTCAATGGATTAGAAGAAATTACATTTCGGAACGTTCAATTCAAGTTGTCTTGGATGGTTTCAAGTCTGATATTCACAAAATAAATGCTGGTGGGCCTCAGGGCTGCGTTCTGTCTCTGACTCTCTTTTTAGTTTTAATCAACGATCTCTTGTCTGCTACTTCTAATCCAATATATTCCTTTGCTGAAGACAGTACTCTCTGCTTTCCATATTCGTTCTTCGGCTGTAGAACGGGAACGGCAGCGTATGTTAAGCTCATTAAATTCTGATATTAACAGCATAACTAATTGAGGAAAGACTAACAAAGTAAAATTTAATGCTTCCAAAACACAATGCTGTCTGTCATCGTTAAAGCGAAATTTGGACACTCCATGAATGGCACTTGCATCGTCGAAACCGATAAACTTTCCATTCTCCGTATGTGTGTCAGTGACAACTTCCGTTGGAATGACCATATATTCGGTGTCGTCAAAAATGCTGCGAAATGTCTAGGTTTCCTCAAGCGATGTAAGAAATACTTCACCCCCTCTGATCTGGCCTCAATATATACGGCGTTCATCCGCCCGGAATTCAAGTACAATGCCCACATCTGGTCGAGTGCGCCCAAAACATCTCTGCACCTGCTAGATATTATCCAAAACCGTGCGATAAAACTCATAGGTGATACTAATATCACTCAAACAATGGAAACCCTTGAACACCGACGTAAGGTCTCGTGTCTCACTCTGTTTTATCGCTATTTCCACCACCAGTGCTCCATAGAAATCGCCAGTAGCATTCCGCCCCTTCAAACTTTTAACCGTAACACCTGTCTCGCTATGATATCCTCAAGCCCACTTTCGGACGTACTCTAAAATATCGTCATTCGTTCCTATGCCGTACAACTCGTTTATGGAGCTCCTCATTTCCTAGTCATTATAACCTTAAAACATTTAAAACCAACGTTCACCGGTACCTCTCTTTCTATCCTCCCTGATTTTCCTTCGTCTGCGCTGTATGCAAACATTTTAAGGGTAATTAAATCCCCTGATGGAATTGTAGGAATGGAAGTGATATGACGTTGTCGCACATAGGATGGTTAACATGGCACGATATCTCTGCACTATTTTGTGACATAAAAATGTCGTTTACATTTAATCAGAAGTTGGATTCTCAATGGAGAAGTCTCCACATTAAGAAACAGAGAGTAGAAAATCATCTAGCTGAGAAAATCATCTTTCATGTCCACTTAAGGTAGTTGGAATATCCAGCCGAAAGTCTTTAAACTAATGAGCTGATCCCAAATGGATCGGCTTGTAGAATGGCATCAAGGTCTATAAATTTAGTCAATCTTACAAACGGCGCAATAGAAATGCAGACAAATGAGGTGAATATGTAGAAGAAATATGGCATGTACTTAAATATGGCATAATTCTCGTGTTTAATGAATGCCAATCTACGAGTTCTGCCTCTTCCACTGAGCATGATAGAATCTTGAAATAAACCCTTCTGATCGTATAAATTTCCAATGTAAATCTTCCATAATACGAGAGTGGGCTGCCCCCTCATTCGAAAACTATGCCAATTAGTACAATATCATCCTCAACTTATGCTCCCCATTCAAATATCATCCTTGATGAACATCTCACATGTACCCAAGTTCCATGTCTATTCCTTAATCCTTTTATAACCCTTGTCAAATATCTTTTACTACACAAGTGTACTAAAGCACTTCCACTTCGAAACGACATGGAGATAGCAATTAAAAATTCAACAAAACCAATTGCCATTGCCATTGCCATTGCCATTGCCATTTTTTGGAGTCCTTAAAATGTTGCTCTTCTCAGACAGTTAGTCGGGCTTGGTGTTGGGAATGATGGTGGAAATTATTTTGTCAACAGACATCCATCATCCATCATCAAGAAGTTTAAGAGTAGATACGGTGGCCAAATCCATCATCAGATACGAGTACAACATCGCGACAGATTGAGTTCATCCAAATGTGTAAGGGTATCTTTGTATCTTTTTATGTTAGCTTTACCCTCGGTATAATGTTGTTGTGTTGTATGGTTACTAATGAACATAGGACAATCCTGATGGTTAGATATACCATACATAGGGTGTGGGAATAGATTTGCGCAGTAAAGAGCCCTCTGTCTCAGGTTGCTTTTGAGTGATGCACATCGAATGGGAGGGATGGTTGCTTATGGGTAAATGCTAACCGTTTTCGAGATCCTTGATAACGCTAATGAGGACAAATTTCTGCACCACATTTGACACTTTGCGATGGTGGCAAACGTTGGCGGATGTTTAAGTTGGATGGTTTCGTGATGTAAGGATATCTTGTCGTTTGATATGTTAGAGAGGATAAAATACACATTTGGTTAAGCTCTGAAGTACTCGTGTGTAGGTAGAATAAATTGGAATGTGGCTTGTGGGGGTTGCTTGGTAGAATGACATGGAAAAGTCCTAGTTGATTGGACAGTAACTTCCGCAAGTTTCATGTTCATTTTAATCGCCCTCTACCTAATTAAAGTAAGAAAAACTCAATTAACAAAATGTCGCGCAGAAGAATAAAAAAAAATGCCAACTTCTCTACTCCAATTCGACATTCCTCCATTCAGCGCTCGCCCATCATTCCCATCAGCCCGAAGAAATCCTACGCCAAGAGAAGGCGGAAAACTTTTCCTTCTTCCCAAAGTCAGGACCATAGTCTAAAAAGGCTTCGCCAAAGGCAAAAGGTCGTCTAATTGTTTCGAAACTACTTTCAGTTAAGTTGTTCATCATCATGTGTCCATTGGCATCCATAGGGCAATTGTTGACTCAAAAGTTCGGCCAAAAGTGAAGATTGGATGATAGTTGAGGAAATTAAAGTTTCCAAACCCGAGCAATTGGTTCTAGGGAAAGTGCAATAATTTCTACGTCAGTCCTGTGTCATAATTTAAGCTTTAAAGCCTTTGAAGTGGGCGGTATTAAATTCAACCCCGGAGCACTTTAATTTGTGAAATGTGCAGGACGACGAATAGATTTCGGACGGAGGAAGAGAGGATGTTTATTTGTTTATGCTTGTGATTACCCAGTTTCATTGTGTTGACTTCATAATGAACAACAGCAAAAGTTTCAATGCAAAAAGTAAGCAGCATTGTGAAAACAACACGATTAGATAGAAGGGGTACGAGTACGAGTGCGAGTGCGAGTGCGAGTAGATACATAATTCAGGCTTCATTATACATATTAGATAGGGACTTTTGGAGCTGTTGACTACCTCGTAGTTGGCTTAATTGATAAATGTGAGATTTTCAGCAGTTAAGTTATTTCACATTCTGACGCACACAAACATTGGAATGAGGAAAGTGCGGAATATGTTGTGGAATGTTAAGGACAGTGTAAATGCCATCCATCATTTATGAGATGATTTACTTTAATGGTTGAATGATGGAGGGTAAAAAATCAACAATAATCGGGATGGTCGTTAGAATATTTGCTCATATTTTGTAGAATAAATATTGAAAGGGATACTCTTTATGACCAGTGGCATTCTCTGTAGGATTAACTACAAATCTTGTATTGAAAATCCTGATTGAAATACAATACTGGAATTTAAGAGCGCCTTGAATACACAGTCTAATTTTTAATACAAGCTATTACTTAAAATTAAACTTAAACTTAAAACTAAGGTTGGTTGGAAGGAGAACGGATTTGTGGTAGGAAGTGGTGGTGTGGAAGTCAAAGATGGTAGGGTTTGAATTGATTTTTCGTAGCATACGGGAGATAGGTTCGTTCACGCCATAGTAAGTGAGGTGGGTTGGTAGATACGAGGATTGTCTGAAACGTAAAGATAGCGGCACTAGTTAATTAAAGCTAGTGAATGCTAGTTATACATCTTTTAACAGTTACTTACCGAAGCTTCAGTCATTTTGGAAGAGCAGTTTTTAGTTGATAGTCGTTTGAGTGAGTCGATGTGAGTGTTTTTTGTGAAAATGGAAAAAAATTGAGTATCGAGCTGTTATTAAATTCTTGTTTTTGAAAGGCAATACGCCTACGCAAATCAAAAATGAGTTGGACTCTGTGTATGGGGACTCTGCACCATTATTTACCACAGTGAAATTTTGGGCAGCTGAATTTAAACGTGGCCGTAAGAGCTTGGGAGATGATGAACGTTCGGGACGTCCAAAAACTGCAACCACTGACGATAACATTGCTAAAGTTCACCAAATGGTGTTAGACGACCGCCGAATTAAAGTGAGAGAGATAGTAGAGGTTATGAAAATGTCCAAAGAACGTGTCTGTTACATATTCAATCAAGATTTAGGCATGAGAAAGCTGTCCGCGCATTGGGTGCCGCGTTTGCTTACGTTAGACCAAAAACGTGTTCGAATGAACATTTCCAACGCTCTGTTGGCGCAGTTTAGGCGAAATAAATCCGAGTTGTGGCGCCAATTAATTACTGTAGATGAAACTTGGATACGCCATTATACGTCCGAAACAAAAATTCAGTCAAAACAGTGGTCGAGCCGGTTCCAAAAAAAGCGAAAACTGTTTTTTCGGCTGGGAAAATGATGGCGACTATTTTTTAGGATAGTAAAGAAGTTATCTTAATCGATTATCTTCAAAAAGGTAAAACCATTACAGAAGCATACTACGCATCATTACTTGCCAAGGTGAAGGCAGAAATTGCGGAAAAACGACCACATTTGCAGAAAAAGAAAATCCTGTTTCACCAAGACAACGCGCCGTCTCACACCTCAGCGAAAATCCATGAATTACGGTTTGAACTGCTTGACCATCCGCCTTATTCACCTGATCTAGCCCCAAGCAACTTCTTTTTGTTCCCTCATCTAAAAACTGCGATCGGAGGAAAGAAATTTACGTCAAATGAGGAGGCAATCGCCTTCGTGAACAATTATCTTGCAGAGAAAAACGCCAAGTACTATTTGGACGGGTTAGAGAGATGGTCATCGCTGGGAGAAGTGTGTAGAGTTACAAGGAGACTATGTAGAAAAATAAAAAAAAAATTTGAGAAAAAATGTCAATTTTTTGGTCGGAAACTTTTCAGACAACCCTTGTTGAAGAATGGAGCGGTACGTAGCTTTCGACAGTTAGTGTTGAGGAAAATAGAGTTGTGGAGGGATGCGCATTTAACGTGACCTAAAAGGAGTCGATGAATGAAGAGAAAGTCAACTGCATCTTTGCGTTCATCTTGCGTTCATCAAGGGTGTTTAAGTTGATAAGTTTGACACGGTTTTGATAGGTGGGCAGAATAAAAGTATTATTCCAGGGCATACCCCGACGAGCAAATCGAAGAAAACGGCGCTAGATGCTTTCGATTCTCGAGATATGAAAACGATGATATGGGGACCACAGTTGACTGGTGTACTCTAGCAGGGGGCGAACAAAAGTACTATAGAGAGGCCTGGCCACGTATGGGTTGGTGAATTCTTTGGACCACTGTTTTACAAAACCTAGTGCAGAGTTGGCGTATATTTTGAATGAATCTCAGTGTGTGCACGTTATTCAAA
The DNA here is from genome assembly GCA_963966105.1 of Volucella zonaria. Classification (NCBI taxonomy): domain Eukaryota; kingdom Metazoa; phylum Arthropoda; class Insecta; order Diptera; family Syrphidae; genus Volucella; species Volucella zonaria. Next base: position 114,991,498 of record OZ014534.1, on the reverse strand, counting down.
GTAAAAAATTCGTTACAAAATCCCTTAGAAAATTGGTAAAACTAGTAATGAGGGTGCTGCAAAGCCAAAAAAAAAATTTAGTGGAAATCGCTTTACGGGTGGATACAGCCATGAATTTGTAAGTACTTCTGCAGCTAAGCTGCAAAAATGTGGTGAACTTGAAGTGTCGGTAAATCCAACTTCTCAATATTGTATATTGCAATTTAGTGTATTTACTTATTTACAAACAATTTTAAAATGAAAAACCTGTAATAGTGATGTAAAACTTTCTAAAAGTGATGAAAAGGCACTGGGTTTCAAGTTTTGTGTGATAAGTGCAGTGATAATTTTACCTATTCAAGTCCGAAAATCGATAGCGCGTATGAAAAAAATTGACGGTTTGTCAATGGCATTACTAATTTCTGTTGTCTTATTGATTTGAGATCGAGTTGGAGTAACAAAACATATTATTATTGTGTCGATAATATAAATGTAGCAGTTGATGCTGTGCTCAAGATTGTGCTCAATAATGTGAGCAATGAAGAGAGGGGAAAAAAAAGGGGGTTTTCTTCGCTTTTAGGTGTTGTAAGTTTGATTGGAAAGTACAGCGGTAAAATTTTATTGTAGATATTATGGTGAAGAGCAGCTATTGTAAACTCTGTAGTGAATGGGTTTCAAAAAAAAAAAACAATCTAGAGTATGAAACATTTTATGCCGAGCATGAGGAGTTCTATACCGCCAATCACGAAGGTTCTGCAGGAGAAATGGAAGTCGATGGTATTTTTGAGATGTTTCAGAGATCTGAAGACCTCTATGATGCACGGTGCAAATATTATATTGGGGATGGTGATACGAAGACTTTTAAGTCTTTGCAAGATTTGCTGCAAAAAAAATTTACTGGAAAAAATGCAAATACACCGACACAAACTCTAAAAAAAAAAACTCCGAAACCTGTTCAGTTAACAATTAAATTGATGAAAAATTTATCCACCTACTACGGCTTAGCAATCCGACGCCACACATACTCACTACCACAAGATTTCAAGTGATGAAAATCCGCAACATTTCAAATGTCCGAAAGGCGAAAATTCATGGTGCGTGTGGCGTAAATCGGAAGCAGCTGGAGCAAAAGAGTTGAAAAAATACAAGCATTCTCCTGCTTTAGATGCTGGAGTGCAAGAAGTTTTGAAGCCAATATACGAGGAATCGGCCTCCAACGATTTGTTAGAGCGTTGTTTTGGTAATAACATGCAAAATAATAATGAAAGCTTCAATGGAACGTGGACCCGAAACACACATTTTCCGGAAAAAATATAACACGACTTGCTGCTGGCATCGCTAAGTGTGTTTTCAATAAATGATTCATGTCCATTTTGAAAATTATGCAATTATTGGGTATATAACTTAATTAGTGGTTTTTTCCAAAATTTGAACGTTTATTTAAGAAAAACATGTACAATAGTATTATTCAAAGTATTGCCCATCTGAAGCTATGACTTTTTCCCATCTTTCTGGCAATTTGTGGATAACATCTCAAAAGAACTGCGCCGGCTTGGCAGCCAAGAATGAATCAAGCCAATTTTTGATATTCTGCTCTGATGTGAACCGTATTTCAGTGAGGGCGTTCTGCATCGACCGGAACAAATGGTAGTCAGAAGGGGCAAGGTCTGGGCTATAAGGCGGATGGGGTAAGACTTCCCATCCACTGTTTTCCAAATAGTTCTTAACCGGAATAGCAACGTGGGGCCGAGCGTTGTCATGATGGAAAATTATTGCCTCGTGTCTGGTCGCATATTCCGGGCGTTTTTCGGCCACTGCTCTCTTCAAATGGATTAATTGTGTTCGGTAGCGTTGTCCATTGATGGTTTCACCCAGTTTTAGCAGCTCATAATACAGCACACCCATCTAATCCCACCAAATACAGAGCATTACCTTTGAGCCATGGATATTTGGCTTTGCCGTTGATTTGGCTGGTTGGCCGGGTTTCACATATGATTTTTTGCGCTTGGGGTTGTCGTAATGGACCCATTTTTCATCACCAGTAACAATCAGATGCAAAAATGACTTCCTTTTGTGGCGTTGCAGCAGCATTTCGGACATACAAAACCGCCTTTCGACGTCTCTCGGCTTGAGTTCATGTGGAACCCAATTTCCTTGCTTTTGAATATATCCAGCTGCTTTTAAACGTTTTGAAATGGCTGCTTGAGTGACACCTAAAGATTCTGCGAGCTCTTCTTGTGTTTAGCAACAATCTTCATAGAGTAATGCTTCCAGTTCTTCATCTTCAAACTTTTTTGGCTGCCCAGGACGTTCATCGTCTTCTGATGATACTGTCGAGATCATTTATGGTTAATATAAAAAGAAGTAGACCAAGATGGCTGCCTTGTGGAACTCCAGAGGTGACCAAAAATAAAGCCGAGTGGGCTAACCTAAAACAAACACTGTAAAAATAGTTTTCGAGGTAAGAGGATATCCATTTTAACAGTATGGTTTCAAAGCCGAGAGCAGACAATTTGAAGAGTAGTAATCGATGAAAGATTTTATCGAAGGCCTTGCTAAAATCAGTTGTAACTACAGAGAGGGCAAAGGATACGAATTCAACGAGATTTGTGGTGGCTCAGGAAGCCGTGTTGTCTAGGGGAAATAAATGATTTCCATTGGAAGCTTAGAGCTTCATACAAAATATTTTCGAGGAGTTTGGGTATATGGGAGAGCTTAGCAATTGGGCGACAGTTTGTTACTTCGTTCTTTGATTCTTTTTTGTGGTTCGGGGTTATGAAGGAGGTTTTCCAAGCTTGAGGAAATTCTCCTTGTGAAAGGGATAGACGATAGAGGTTAGAAAGGGTAAGAGAAAGAGAGGAAGAACATATTTTAAGGAATATCGCAGGGAGGCCATTTGGGCCGGGTGTGAATTCGTCATTGAGTTGGTGTAACTTATATTCGTTATAAGACGGGTCCAAGATGTGAGAGAGAAGTACGCCATTGGAGAAGTTCAGTAGGTAACTAAAATAGGATGGATCTGGTACAAAGGAGTCGTTGGTGAAGGATTGTTTAAAAAAGCTGGCAAATAGGTTGGCAATGGTGAGTGGATCGGTTGATGACTTGTTGTTGGAAGAGAGGGATGGAGGGTATGCATCGGACTTTCTTTTGTGGTTAACAAATTGCGAAAAGGATTTAGGGTCGTTTATAAGGTTGACTTGTGCATTATTAAGGTAACGCTGGAAAAGGGAATCGTAAAGTTCGGTGAAATGAAGATAAGCACCAAGATAGTTGGAATAGTCCGAGAAGGATCTGGTGCAAAGGAAAACAGCTCGTAACTTGTTCCTCTCATTTCGTAAGGAACGAAGCTTTCGATTATACCAGGAAGGGCTTGTAGATGATATTTTAAAGCGGGAAAACAGAACGTAAAGGAGAAAAGAATTAAATATTTCTCTATAAAAAATGGATAAAGCATCATTCATACTTAGGTTGTGAAAGTTAAAGGGGGATCTGCTGAAATAGTCACTGATTTTGTGAAAGTGGAGTGGACTGGACAGAAGAGTTAAGAAAAACGAGAGAAGAAGGGGAGGGTGGTAGTTATCGATTGTTGAGTGAGGCAGAGGACAAAGTGAGGCTGAAGAGTTAATTGAATCTGTTGTGAAAATAAGGTCAAATTGCCTGCCCATGTACTTGGATATACCGCTGACTTGGCATAGACTTGAATCTGTTAAGCGATCTAAAAAGAGGCATTCCTTAGCTGAGTTGGCATTCGAAGCGATGAAAAACGATTGATCATCTGATGGAGTCACTGTAGCTGAGGAAGATTAAAGTCGCCGAAAATAAGGATGTCGTCAATAGAGTCAGACAGGTCAATTAACGGGTCGATCGCATCGATAGCAAGTTGATAGTATTCAGTAGGTTGAGCTGGTAGGATGTAGCAACATATAACGTAAAGGGACTTGAAGGGGAGTGATATTTTTATTGCAACAAAGTCGATTTTAGAATATGAAGAAATGGTAATGGGAGAAGAGTTAAGGCTGTTGTGGATCGCCAGTGGGACGCCTGGATAGGGGGAATCATCATTTGGGCTGGTAGGATCGTCGTGACGAAAAACATTAAAAGTAGGGGGGAACAATTCCTGGCTCTTTATGTCGGGAATTAGATTGGTTTCAGTCAGAGCGTAAATATTATAGGGAAGAGCATGGGATTGGCGTAGAACAGCGTTGGTTTTAGAGCGAAGACCTCTTACATTCTGGTAGTAAAAAGTAAGAGGGATGTTGTGGGGTTTAGGTGTGAGGCTTGATGGTTTAAGTACTGGCAAGGGAGACAAGTTATGAACGAAGAAATTTATCGTGGGCGGCTCGGTTTCGCTGTAGATGTGAGACTCGCTTAGAGTGGACGTAGTGGCCGAATGCAGCAAGGTCGTCTGCGACTTTCTGAGGGGACATGCTGAAAATCTCGTCGGTAGGGAGGCCTTCCTGCTGGAAGTAAACCATGACGCTGGTTTTGGGCTTCCCTTCGTAGCAGACCGAGTCCGATTTGTCAAGCAGATAGGCAAGAAATAGACGAGTGCTTTCGTATAGTTTTCTTTCTCTAAGCCTAGAGAGTGCATAGCGACTTTCTGTAGTGCTATTTGTTTACTGTGTTAACAAGAAATCAAAGCTGAAACTCCACAGAAAGTTCTTGAAAACTGCACACCAAAGCTTTATCGAGAAGTTTGATTGTGCAACTGGCAATAAGTAATGCGATTTATCAATATTGGGGCTGCTGTATAAAATGCAATCTTTGACAGAAACACAATGCCGTGTAGATGATGTTGATAAGAGCTTTGCTCAAGAGTGGAACTGTGGGTGGTAAGCGGCGTTGTGAGTACTATGCGGTGTCTTCATGCCACTGAAACTGATATGCTGCATGGCGCTCAACTCTACGCCCATGCCCCTTAAACTAAGTAATATGCATAGGTCCCTGGGCATTAACGATACACGAAACCCGATTATTCTTCACAAATTCTGGAGCTAAAGGGCATAGCGATTGCATTTTTAAGTCATATGCTTGGAAATATTGTATCAGGAAATATTTTAAAATACACACAAAAGACATAAAAATTTTTCCAACAAAAGTCGCATCGCCATTTTTCACGATGAACTGTCTGTTGGCGAGCATGGGTCCCCGCCCAATTATCAAGGCTTCGCCCAGCAATGACGTTGTCTAATAAAAAGCGGGGGCAGAGCATATTACTGGTCTACTTCTAAACATGTTCAGAAGAAGCCACCGAAGGTTGCTACGATTTGATCAGTTACAAGTTGGCGGTCATAGATCTTGTTAGCGGCAGGACCACCGGTAGTCCCTACCAGGACTTAAATCACGGTACCATGGGAGTCAGCAGCCCCCGAATTTCGATCCGGGCCTGACTTGTTGAGATGGGCCCCTTTGTGGGAGCGTCATGGTGGCTGTGGTTTAAGCCCAAAGTCGCGGAAGGGGTCTTCCTGTTGGTTTGACCCAATGTAGGGTAGTAAGAGGTTTTAGATCAGCCTCGACCCATACCAAGGGTGGAACTTGTGTCTCCAACACAAGTTCTGCTTCGGTATGGTGTCCAGTCTAGTCAGCCTGTAGAAAAGTCCCTCTAACCGTGCGGTGTCGAAGGCCTTTTCCAAGTCAATCAGGAAGGCTGCAGTACACTGATTTCAGTTCTTATTCCATTGGATATCTGACACCAGCTTAGACGCGGCATGTATGGAACAATTCCCCGCTTTAAAACCGAATTTATTATCTGGAAACTACATTTTTGGCCTCAGCCCACTGAGTCAAAACCCTATTGATCACCTTTTCGAACACCTTACTGATATTCGGAAAGAGATTTATCGACCGGAGATTCACCGGATTGGATGTAACTTTACCCCTTTTAGGGATGGGTAACCACCGCAGTTTTCCAATGCTCTGGATATGTGCATTATTCATTACATTTTTAAACAGGGTGGTGTAACTGTCTACCGCTTCTAGAGGGAGAACTGGGTGAAACCCGAATCGCGAGTTCTCTATGTCATTTCGCACGTAGAAATTGTGCAGAAGGACTCGATTCTCCAGTTCGTGATTTGAACCAACGACGTCTTTGGTTTTATACATTTCCTGAAAAGTCGCTCCTATGGCGTCAGCCTTCTCCTGAGGATCCTCGATGACAAAGAGCAGCTTCACTTGGATCTATGCCTGCAGTAGTCAGAATTTTAAGACACTGTAGGTCGTTTTGATTTTTGCTCCGAAAAATTTTGTTTATTTGCGGGAACATAAAAAAAAAGCCTAAATCGAGGATGAATTATCTCTTAATAAAGTTTGAAGCTGCCTACTGCAGCATCCACAAAGTCATGTGAAATCTAGCAAAGACCTATACGAATTGTACAGCTTGATTGATCTAATTAAGGAGTAACGTTTCAGGAGTGTGTAGAGGCTAAATGGACATCGACTTTTTCCCATAAAATGTTTCGAACCTAACCCAAGCTAAAGAGAACCTATGTGCACCATAAACCATAGAAAGGTTCAAAAAGCTTGACAAATTGCAGCTGTAGAGGCATCTTATTCGTAACTGAGTTACTGGTTCTTTCTAAACTAAAGTGCCAGCTTCGCAAATTGGAGAAAATTCTCTGCATGCTGGTTGTTCTTTCACTGGTTCCTTAACGAGTAACAACTCCTGAAGAAGACTTAAAGGTAAGGTCCATTTGGCAACAAATTATAGGTAACACCACAACCATTTCACCTTGTCTTCAATTTGTTTCTATTGTTCTCAATTGAGTCATTTTGCCAAGTCAAATTCTCATGCTCCAATTGTCCTTTATTTACAAAACAACTTTAACCTCAAATAATTTACATACAATCTCCACAATTTCCAAATTCACATATCTCCTCCGAAACAAAGTTTTACAACGATTCGTCCCTAACCCATACCTAGGCAACCGCCACAGTTTTATACAGAGATCTCCCCTTGGAGATGGTGTTTTCAAATTCTGATTAATAAAAACCAACTTTTCGAAACTTTCAGACAACAATTTTAGAATGTCCAAAAAGTTTTCAGCTTCTAAAATGAGATTATCATAGATACTGGTGCTTATACCCGTCCTCATATTCATTTGCCAATTTGAGTGTAAAACTACCAAATTATTCGTATTCCCCGGAAAACCTGGAGTCAACTTTTATTCGTTCAACCGCTACCAGGTCCATCCAAGAAGACAATTGTCCTATCAGTTATCACCGCCGGGAAACTCTCATTTTTTTAAGGATACACAAAGCAAAAAAAAAACCATTAATCCATAGTAAAATGATTAGAATCCTTCCATAAGGACACCTTTTTAGGTACGTCCTATGGTAGAACAAATATCCAACTACCCAGTGGACGCTATTGTTCAAGCAAACAATGTACCATGTACTAAATGTCTTGAGCTAGCCGGTATGACTTATAATTAAATGCTTTCCATCTAGCTACTCAGAAGGATGAATTACATTCTTGGTCCTCGTACCGAATTATGCCGGTCTTTCATTTTCGTTTTTTACTGCAGCCCTTTCAGTTGAAATCCTCTTAAATCAACCCCAAGCAGACCGAGTAGAGGGTTAACCAACCGCAACAACAATCAAGGCCAGTTGGCTGATTGCAATTTCATTAAAAGCCCTAACTACAGCGGTGAGCAACAAAGCCAAAGGGAAAAAGGGCCGCAATTTTTGTAAAACTTGAGTAGTGTAGGTACTCGTAGCTCATAAGTTTTTTGCATAATTATACACAGAGTTGGTTAAGGATAATGGATATGTTTTTGAATGGGTGGGGCTGTGCACGACCCAAGATATCCCATGTTGGGGAGATGTACTCCTATTGCAAGTTCACTTTTCTTTCGAAGAAAAAAGATCGCTCGACAAAAAGGACTCCTTGACATTTGACTTTTATATTTTCATTCAAAAAAAAAAAAAAAAAAAAACAAGAAAAAAAACTCATTTCACCTTCTATCTCCACATGAAACATTAATATTGACGCAAAGCTGAAGAAAGAAATTCCATTTGTCATTTCTTTCTGTTTGGTCTCTATTTGCAGAATATCCCGACATACGACACATTCTCTGCTGATTTATTGAACTGGACAATGCGGACAGTTGGAGCAAAGAAGCTGGATGTTCTGGCTTGGCAACGAGGACGAAAGGTTCTATGTACGAAGAAAAGATTGTGTTTCAATCCCAACGACATTGGTTCTATGTGTTGCCCATTCTGATGATGCTGCAATGAAGCTTAATGCTTTTTGGAATGAAGATGACAACGATATAATCGAAAGGATATTTGTCTTAAAAAAATGAAAAACTAATACCATTGTGGGGGTTGTACGAGTATGTATTTTAAAAATGATGATAGTCGTATCAATAAATTTTCCAAAACAGAAAAAGGGTACAATGGAAGTTTGTTCTTCCTAAGGATGCTATAAGCATAGGTAAGTGCACATATTCAAGACAATGAGATACCATTACCGGTATAATCATATGAAACTCTGAGTGACTACATTTTGGAGAAGCAAGCTAAATGGATTTTGAATGTCACATAGGTGGACACCTAGTTTCCTTGTACTTAATTTTCTGCAAAATTTTTATTACAATCCCTGTTTGGAACCGTTGGTGAAAATATAAAAAGGTGGTTGGGAGTTTTGCAATTTGCAATAGGCAGAGCTGTAATTAAGACTACACTTGCACTGTGCTTATTTTATCTCCTCGTAAAGTAGTAACTGGGTACTAGTCTGGGGCTGAGCGCGGAATTAACACAATTAAGAGCATCTAATCGTGAAGCTGGAATAGATGCGGATGGTCTAGTATACATCAACGACAACTTAACAAGAAAAAACCGTTCGATTTTACAACATGCAATGACCTTCAAGCGCGAAAATCAGCTGTGTGGTGTTTACACAAAATTCGGCAGTATATTTGTAAAATCAACGGAGCTGAATGATTTAGTGAAAATCAGTGCCAACAGAAGTTATAATGACAGAACCGAGGATATGAATGTTGCTGCTGCGGGGGAAAAATAAAATCGTAATTAACTATGAAAGAATTATTAAATCTTATTTCATTTTTTTATTTTCTTGTTTTTATTACAACATTTATAATTTTGCTTTTCTTCAACTTTTATATACACCACCTTGATCAAAAAGTTCCCGCACTACGCCACCGTGTGGCATTCCCATTGTTCCGATTTGAGTTCTGTTTTTTTTTGTTAAGTTGGTAAATCTGTTGTTGACATTCCCTCTAAATCTTAACGTCATAGCTTGACATTTGCAAAAGTTACGTAGCCAAGAGTACATCTATCTCTGTGTGTCTTGGCGATTTTTTACAATTTTAGAAATGGATTTCAATTTGCAACAACGAACTTGTACTCGTATCAAATTTTGCGTAAAAGTAAAAAACGGATTTAATGGTGCGCGAACGTTGGAAATGTTGGAAAAGTGTTTCGGCAACGATTCTCTAAAGAAAACGGTCTTTTACCAGTGGCACGAGCAGTTCAAAAGTGGTCGTGAGTCAATCGAAGATGTGGAATGCAGCAGCAGACCATCGACATCGAAAACCGACGAAAACATTGATGAAGTACGAGAAAAAGAAATGTTGGTCAATAACCGCAAATTAACCATGAAAGAGACAGCGGAGGACTTGAACATTGCCTATAGATCCATCCAAAACATTTTAGTTAATGATTTGGGTTTCCGACATGTAATTTAATTTTAATTTTAATTTTGGTGGAGGCTGAGGCCCCCATTTATTAGCTTAATACAAGCTTAATCTGACTTAAAAACTAGGACTAAAAACTAACAGAAAGACTTAAGAGCTAGGGACCAAGGAAGTGATGGAGGAGATCTTGTTTGAGACGAGGAGTGCTCAGGTGGAAATCAAAAAGAGAGAGGTTTGAGCTGACCTTTCGGAGCATTCGGGAGATAGGTTCGTTGGAGCCATAAGAGGTGCGGTGGACCGGTAGATGGAAGAGGCGAGGATAACGTAGATTGCGGGGGTTGATTTTGAAGGAAATGGAGTTCAAAATGGATGCACAGTCGATGGAATCTGAGAGAAGACGAGGAATGAAAAGAACGTCAGCAATATTCCTACGTTCTTCTAACGAATTCATATTTAGAAGTTTGAGGCGGTCTTGATAGGGAGGTAAGATTAAAGGGTCGTTCCATGGCAGGCCACGGAGGTCAAATCGGAGGAATCGACGTTGAATACCCTCGGTTCGGGAAACATGAACTCGGTGAAAGGAGGACCAAGTTTGACTGGCATACTCAAGCAGGGGGCGAACAAAGGTAACATAGAGAGATCTGGTTACATACGGGTTGGAAAATTCCTTGGACCACCGTTTAATAAAGCCAAGTGAAGAGTTGGCTTTGAGGATCATCTTATCGATATGCGAACGAAAATTAAGCTCACTGTCGAATAATATGCCAAGGTCTTGAAAAGACTGAACCAGGGGAATTGGTTGACCATGGAGAAAATAAAGTCGGGGAGGAGACGGGTTGCATTTACGTGAGAAGGTTATAAATTGACATTTGGCTATATTAAGTTCTAGGCCGTTTTTGAGGCACCAGATTGAAAACCGATCAAGGTCTTGTTGAAGAAGGGCAGAGTCATGGGGAGAGGCAATAGTTTTAAAAAATTTTATGTCGTCAGCGTAAAGGGAGAGGGAGGAGTGTTTAATGACACTCTCAACATCGTTGATAGTAAGAATGAAGAGAAGAGGGCCAAGATGACTGCCTTGTGGAACTCCAGATGAGGCCAGTAATGGAACAGAAAGGGCGGATCTAAACCGAACGCTATAATATCGGTTTACCAGGTAAGAAGAAATCCATTTTAAAAAGAGAGGCTCAAAGCCAAGAGCAGACAATTTGAAAAGAATCAATTTATGAGATATCTTATCTAATGCTTTAGTGAAATCTGTTGCGATAACATCGATTTCTTTGGCATTTTCTAAGGCTGAGAGTGCAAAAGACACGAATTCAACTAGATTTGTGGTAGTTGACCTCTCTTTTAGAAAACCATGTTGTCGGGTTGAAATAAAAGGCTTGCATTTGAAGCTTAACGCTTCGTATAAAATGCTTTCAAAGAGTTTGGGTATATGAGAGAGTTTAGCAATGGAACGGTAATTGGTAACTTCATTCTTAGATCCCTTTTTGTGAATCGGGATTATAAAAGAGGTCTTCCAAATCTGGGGAAATTCTCCCTGTGTAAGGGATAGACGAAAACGGTAGGAAAGGGGTAGAGGCAGGTTGGAAGAGCATTTTTTAAGAAATATGGCGGGGAGTCCGTCTGGGCTAGGTACAAATTCATCCTTAAGATTTTGTAACTTTTCTTCAATAACTGCAGGATCGAAATTTTGAGTGAGAAACGGACCAATGGAGAAATTTGGTAGATCATTGAAGTAAGAGGGATCTGGTACGAAGGAGTAGTTGGCAAATGATTGTTTGAAAAATGTGGCAAGAAAGTTGGCGATGGTAGGAGGATCACTTGAAGATTTGGTTTCAAAAGCGAGGGAGAAAGGATAACCATCAGTCTTACTTTTGCAATTGACAAATTGAAAAAAGGACTTGGGGTCATTTATGAGATTGGTTTGCGCACTATTCAGGTAGCGCTGATAGAGAGAGTTATAGAGTTCAATGAAATGATAGATAATTTGAATAGTCGGAAGAAGAGTGGGTGCGAAGGAATACCGCTCATAACTTGTTTCTTTTGTTTCGTAGAGAGCGAAGTTTACGATTATACCAAGGAGGGGATGTTGAAGAAGTTTTATGGCGGGAGTAAGGCACATAAAGGGAGATGGATTTGAATATTTCTATGCAAAAAGTGGAGAGGGCAGCGACCAGAGATAGATTGGTAAACTCGAAAGAAGCCTTGCTTAGATAGGTGTTGATTTTACGGAAATTAGCTTTGTGAAAATTGTATGAAAATAGAACTGCGGGGGGAGGCGACTGAAGGGGAGAGTTGTGGAAAAATGAGAGAAGAAGTGGAGGATGAAAGTTATCAATAGCTGAAAGAGATAGGAGACAACACGATACTGAGGAGTTGATGGGATCAGTTGTGAAGATAAGGTCTAATTGCCTTTCCATATAGTTGGAAACGCCACTTGGCATAGATTAGAGTCTGTTAGACGATCGAAGAAGAGGCATTCCTTAGTAGAAATGGGATCGGAAGCGATGAAAAAAAATTGGTCTTCAGATGGAGTCCACTTCAGCTGAGGCGGATTAAAATCGCCGAAGATAATCAAGCGAGTCTGATAAATCGATCAAATTGTCAATTGCTGCAATAGCAAGTTGGTAGGATTCGATAGGTTGCGCCGGAAGAATGTAACAACACATAACATACAAGCATCTACGAGTGAGGGTTATTTTAACCGACTCAAAGTCGAGCTTAGGGGAGGATGATATTGCAACGAGAGAGGAGTCCAAGCTGTTGTGAATAGCCAGTAGGACACCTCGACAAGGGGATTCAATCAAGGGGGGGTGCGCGATCATCATCCCGAAAAACATTAAAAGAAAGAGGGAATAACTCCTGGTTTTTTATGTTGGGGATAAGATTAGTTTCGGTCAGAGCATAGATATCAAATGGGAGAGCATGAGATTGGCGGGTTTTAGAACGGAGTTCTCTTACGTTCTGGTAATAGAAGGTGAGAGGAAGGTTTTTGCATGACTTTTTAGGGTCGAAAAAATTTATCATGGTCAAGGCGACTGCGTTGGAGGTGTGAGACTCTTTTAGAGTGCACATAGTGGCGAAGAGCGGCAAGATCGTCTGCAACTTTTTGGGGGGGCGTATTGAAAATCTCGTGATACTTTATATAAAGTTTCCTGAGACTGATAACGTCGTTTGGGAGGCCTTCCTGCTGGATAGAAACCATAACGCTAGTTTTTGTTTTACCCTCGTAGCACACCGAGTCGGATTTATCGTGCAGATAGGCGAGATATAGACGTATATTCTCATATATCTTTTTATCTCTAAGCCTAGAGAGCGCATAGCGACATTCGGTGGTATCGCTAGTTTGCTGCGGTTATTTAACAGTGGGTGGCGAAAGGGGGTCAATAGAAGAAGGAGTGGTTAATGAGTTCGGTGTCGCAACGGCTGGTTTTTCTGAAATAGGGTTTAAAATGTGAGAACTGATGAAATTGGGATACTTAGCTCCAGTTCTGAGGTCGAAATTAGGGAAAGGCGTGTGTGTTAGGGGTTGAGTGGTGGGAGTTTGAGTGGCAGGAGTTTGAGTTGTAGGGGTTAAGTCGAAAGAGACACGTTGACGTTGAGGCTTGATTTGGGGTGGAATAGGGGGAGTTGGAGTTTGGGTGGGAGGCTTAAAATTAGGAAAAATTGTTGTTTTAAAACTCCAATTGGAGCTGGGTTTGTTGTGGAAAGAGGAGGTGGGTTTTGGCAAATTGGATTTATTTACTAACTTATTTCTTGGTTTAGGTATAACGGACTGCTTGGCTTTATCCTGCTTCTTGGGCGTATTTTCCAACCATTTGCAGACACGCATCTTTCCAAGATTGAAATTGTTGCCGGCAGGATTATGGAATAACCATTCGTACTTGGTTGGAAGATTGAGCTTGAAGCTGCGCTTGCTTCTGTGGTGAGATGTAGGAAGCAAATTGCAGTGGCTAATGGTAATGCCATATTTCTTTTCGAAGAAATTTGAGATCCAATCAACATCAGCGTTTGGGGGGACGCCTTTGATAAGAAGCGTAGTGACCAATTGATTTTTCGAAGCAAGCTTATCAAGTCTACGTTGCCATTCGGAAGGTGTCCAAGTTGAATTAAAATGATTGATAAGCTTCCGTGGGGCAGCGATTGGAAGAGCTGACATAGAAATATTTTCTGCTGTTAAGTTGGAAGAAACTTCGCAGGAATCAGTGGGTTGAACCGTCCGCAGATGACTTATATGTGGGGGTGAGCGTGAATCCACTTCAGGTTCCATTAATTCAGCCATGAGCGATGTATTGTAGGAAACATTCTGGTAAGGCTGCGGGAAGTTTTGTGTATCAACGATTTTGCTGTTTATTGTTGCGATGTGATGTTCAATATCGCATACGAGGGATCGAGTCGCCTACATCGTTCACTTTATCGAAGATAACTTCGAGCATGGGATCACAGTGTTTGGGAGAGAGTTGTTTGTGTGACGAGGACTGAAAATGAATGTCTATGTCATCACGCAGGGAGTTTATCATCTCGCAGGTTTTTTTGGTTGGAAATAACCTGCGCAGAACACATAGCTTTAATGTCAATCAACACTTTATCCAGGTGACGTAAGGGAGTTTCCTCATTCCTGGATCTCCCGGAGTCTAACTCGATAAGACCAGCAATTTGTTTGTCCATGTGCTTTACTATTGATTTTATTACATCGGCTGAGTTCTGCACTGAGTTACGTAACTCTTCAACACTTTTAACACTGTTTTCTATTACCGAAATTTTATCCGTAATTTGTTTGGCGAGTGTGTCCTGGTAGGAGTCATTTGAATCGCTTAGGCATTTTATTGCCAAAAGCACGTGTGAAAGTGAGATACTCTTACACTCATCACAGAAGAAAAGTAGGTTATCGGAAAATTCTTTAACAAACACCGTGTTTCTTTTATTTAACCCGACACAAACGGCATGAAAGGAGTTCCCACAAATGCCCTTGCAAGCTACCCAGTCAGCATTGCTGTCATCGATTACACAATTGGCAATTCCGCAAGACATACGAGTATCATGCAGCCTTAGAAACAATTGAATTACTGCATGAGCCATTTCCTATTATGGAAAATTTCGATAAAAGAGTTTCGATAAGAGCACCATACATAGTAATTGCTTTCGGTAAAGCCGTCATGTCAGTAAGGAAAACTACTAAAAGAATGTTGCACGGAAATATTGGGTCATATAAAATTGCTTGAATATATGTATATTCCGCAAGTGCTGGTGTCATAAGCGTCTCCAGGTTTCAAATAATTTCCGCTGCTTAAAATATTTTTGTAGGTCGTCACAGTAATATCCTTCATATAGCGTGCACTTGTAAAATAGGTGAACTACATGAGTCGTAATTTTGGTCAAAGATAAAGTAATCCATCGCCCTAGATGAGAAGACGTTTGTATTTCAAACAAGAAACTAAATAGAGTACAAGAGGATGAGTGTATGTTGGATAACTGGATGCTCTGTCTTGTTAGGACTACCAAGGCATATAACATACTACCCACTATACGGTGTGCATATCAACCAACACTTTCAGCAATACGTAATGTCAAATTCTTATAAGATTTCTGTCATACCGAATGGGCTATATGGTACATCAATCCTCCATACTTGGTAGAATATTGGAAAAGATCAGTTAATACACAGCATCTTTCTTTATTTAATCTTAGATCGGATTTCGGCAAGCAGATACGTGAATTGACTTCTTTTACTTTAGTGATAGACCAAATATTAAGAGGTGCTGACGAGCTGCTTTACGAAGCTCCAAGGGTATGCTGATATCATCGACTATAACACTTACTCCCAAAAACGACTCATAGATATTTTAGCTTATGAAAAAATAGATGATTGTATCGTTTAATGGTATTTTTTCAATATTCAGATTTATTTTCCGTCTTCGATGACGAGTGCCCATAGGATGAGTGGTAGAATGCTGCTTCATAGAGAATATATAGCTAGCGCGACTACAAAGGCGAAGTGGACATTCTTCGGCTTCCGGACTTTGAACAATTATTTTACATATTTCTAGAATCTACAGGGCCCCACCGGAGTATGAGGTTATAGTCGTACTCGAGGAAATCTATGCCAAAATTAGAAAGAAAAATTATTATTATTATTATTATCATGGGAATGATACAAATTAATTTGTAGGGTCCGGGATTTAACGGCGGGGTACTATGCCCATGTGGGGCGTTTTGTCAACAGCACGTGGTTGGTCTTCAAAATTATTGACTTAAAGGAAAAGCAGCAACCTTCATGGAGCTGCAGGGGAAACGAAGAGCATAATGCGATGATTATATATGCAATGTAGTACAACGTAAGTGCACATAAGTGCACTACGTAGTGCTTCACGGCTGTAGGATATCGAGTAGTCCAGGGACAGAAATGAGACCAGAAGTTTTTATAATACAGCCAAAGGTCTGGCAGTCAGTTTAAGGCCAGGCACATAGTCCATTCGTATTAGTTAGGAGGATCGCATCACCGATCTGCAGGGCATTGTAGAGTACATTTAACAGGACAGCTGTCCAACGGACAAAATAGTGATTTCTATATACTTGTCGAAAAAGTAGAAGTCGAGAACGAATCGCTTTCTGCCTTTGACTGCCCTGTCGCATCGGAGGGGCTAAGAGTCATAGCTACTTATGTTCTGTATAGAACCCTGTATAGAACTAAACGTTAAGTCCTCCTGAGTCAACAAGTACAGAGCCTCTCTAAATATATTGGCGTATGTACTCCAAAGAGTACTCAATAGCAATAACCCAACTTAGGATCATAATTTGCTGCGGACTTACGTATATCCTCATCCAGAAGTCACTAGATCTTTTGTTTCATTCGATTGAAAGAGTGTTTGCATTACTCAACCTATTACGATTAAATTCCATCAAAATAGATAGGCGGTTTGTAAGAGGCTGCTTTTGACGACCTCACTAGGAAAACTGAAAAATTTGAACAAACTTCAGGGAACATATGCTCTATGCTCAATCTGCGATTTCGGTCGAAGACACATTGTGACTCTTTTATTACGTTAGTTACATGCTTCTGCTTGGTATTTGTATTCTTGGCAAGTTAATTTCACTTCTTGATAGAACTTCCGAACAAAATTTCTACAGAAGCACCTCTGCATGGCCTGGACCAAGCGCGTCTCTAGTTCTTTCTTTTCATTTTGGGAAGTCAAAGTTCTTTCCATATAAGGGTCCGTGAGGAGGTCTCGTTTTTCCTTATAGAGCCGTCGTACGAGGGTTGTCTGAAAAGTTTCCGCAACGTAAAGATAGCGGCACTCGTTAATAAAAGCTAGTGAATGCCAGTTGTGCATCCTTTGACAGTTACTGACCGATGAGAGTGTTTTTTGTGAAAATGGAAAAACTTGAGTATCGAGCTGTTGTTAAATTCTTGTTTTTGAAAGGCAATACGCCTACGCAAATCAAAAATGAGTTGGACTCTGTGTATGGGAACTCTGCACTATCATTTACCATAGTGAAATTTTGGGCAGCTGAATTTAAGCCGGAGATGATGAAGGTTCGGGACGTCCAAAAACTGCAACCACTGACGATAACATTGCTAAAGTCCACCAAATGGTGTTAGACGACCGCCGAATTAAAGTGAGAGAGATAGTAGAAATTAAGAAAATGTCCAAAGAACGTGTTTGTTACATATTAAATCAAGATTTAGGCATGAGAAAGCTGTCCGCGCGTTGGGTGCCGCGTTTGCTTACGTTTGACCAAAAACGTGTTCGTGTTACCAAGCTGAAGACAGAAATTGCGGAAAAACGGCCACATTTGCAGAAAAAGAAAATTCTGTTTCACCAAGACAACGCGCCGTCTCACACCTCAGCGGTTGCCATGGCGAAAATCCATGAATTACGGTTTGAACTGCTTGACCATCCGCCTTATTCACTAGATCTAGCCCCAAGCGACTTCTTTTTGTTCCCTCATCTGAAAACTGCTAAAAACAGTGCTCGGAGGACAGAGATCTTCGTCAAATGAGGAGGCAATCACCTTCGTGAATAATTATTTTGCAGAGAAAAACGCCAAGTACTATTTGGACGGGTTAGAGAGATGGGAGCATCGCTGGGAGAAGTGTGTAGAGTTACAAGGAGACTATGTAGAAAAATAAAAAAAAAATTCAGAAAAAATGACTTGTATCAGACAACCCTCGTATATGCCCTTTGTTTCACTGCACTCGCTTGCAGACATTCTGATGACAGGCTTTCGTTCTGATGATCGTGTGAAACTTTAGCTGATCAAATGCGCCGTCTCATCGGTCTTCTGGACTTGATGCTTGTATCATAGAACTTCTCCAAAAACTTTGGGATGTCATGTCATGTCATTGCAGCCAATTGACGTCGGATTCCCTCTTTGTACTTCTTCGGTGTTCTGTAGCCGTTTCTCTCCTAATATGTGCCTAATATTTGCCTTATCCCCAAAGACAATTTTGTCGGCGTGCGTAGGATATTCCACATACGTCTGACCGAGGAGCTCATCGGAGCAATTCTTATTAAAGCCATCCTTTCTCCTCTGTGGTGGGCTTGAGCCTATATCAGGGTTATAAAGGGTGTTTGTTTAGAGAGTTTTTTTTTAAACTGGCAACACTGTTTCTACAGATTGTCAATTTGACAGTTGAAAGTTGATTTGTGGTTACTACGTTTTGTCATTTTGCGATGAATAGCTTAACACCAGAACAACGCGTGCAATTTGTGCAAACTTATTTTGAAAACCATTGTTCGGTTCCCCAAATTTATCGTGCGCTACGTCCATTTTACGGTCAACATGATCTGAGACATCTGACCAAGTTATTCGGAACACGATGAATCGTCTTTGCACCACCTACACTCTAGTGGATAATTCGCATTCCCAAAGACGACACACAGTGCGAACAGAAGAAGTTATTGCCATTATGGAGCGCAGTGTTGAAGAGAATCCGAATGAGTAGATTCGCCATCGTGCACAACAATTGGATCTATGCCATCCACTTTGTGGAAGATTTTACGGAAAGATCTCGGCTTAAAGGCTTATAAGATCCAGCTTCTGCAAGAGTTGAAACCGTGTGAGCATGAGTAGGTTCGGTGAATGGGCCGAAAACATGATTCAGCTTGATCCTCATTTTCAACTCAAAATTGGATATGTAAACAAGCAAAATTGTCAAATTAGAAGTGCAGAAAACCCAGAAGCCTTTGTCGTGACGTCTTTATAACCATTAAAACTCACTGTTTGGTGTGATTTATGGGCTGGTGGAATCATCCGCCCACATTTCTTTAAGAACGATGCCGGCCAGAATGCTGCTTTCAATGGAGAGCGCTATAGAAACATGATTTCTGACTTCTTCGTTCCTCAGTTGAATGGCATTGACGTGACAGAGCTTTGATTCCAACAAAATGGCACAACATGCCCCACGGCCCGCGACACCATCAATTTATTGCGTGAAACATTTGCTGAGCGCATAATTTCGCGTAATGGACGTGTGAACTGGCCTTCACGATCCTGTGATCTCACACCTTTAGATTACTTTCTTTGGGGGTATGTGAAGTCACTAGTCTATGCCGATAAATCAGAGACGTTGGACGATTTGGAAGTCAATATTCGCCGTGTTATTGCTGATATACGGTCCCAGCTGATCGATAAAGTTGTCGAAAATTGGACTTGACGAGTGCGCTTCATCCGAGCAAGGCCGAGGCCACATGCCCGATGTCATATTTAATCGCTAATGACGTACGATTGTCTATTAAATAAAGCTAATATCATCGACATTAACATTAGCTTCCAGTGTGGCATTTCATATTGATTACTAAGATTCCTGAAGTTTCAAGCCCATCCGATTTCAGTTGTTTGGTTGCAGTGCTATCCGGCTTGTATCTGTTTAGGGCTTCCGAAGTCGTTGTCCATTTTTCTTCTGCTGGGATCCTCAATAAAGAATCCATTCATATCATATCCGAGACTGTTTGTTACATATATTGTAGGCTCCAATAAAGAGGGCCACATCTTTCAGAGAATAGTCCCAGTAGTTCTTTTGCGGGTTTCAGAGCTGGCGTTGGTATGCCTGAAACTCCTCCGTCACCATGTTTATTTCAAAAACCTGCCCACATGCAGAAAAACCCTGACATCATCTGAGCTCCGAGTATGTCGTAGTATGAGGTTAATTCTGGTTCTACCTTTGACTTCGTTTTTGATTCCATGGTGGCAGTTCCTCCGCCCCAACTTGCGTGTTGTTTTTGAGTTCTTCATTGGTGACTTACGAGTATGTATGTAAGAATTCATGCCACGGAATCTGCTCCGTAAGTATTTAGAGTACTAATAGATCTGACCTCACGAAACAAGGTGTTGAGATAGGTTTACTATACACACATACTTCCTCTTTAGCATTCCTAATTGAATTTTCAGACGAGTTTTCAAATTAATTTCAAGATTTAATAATACGTGTGCCATCACATACCTATCTCGACCCTTATGTACGAGTAAGCACAACGCAATTGGAACTTACACACACTTACACTTACTGACCGAATATATTGACAAGCTTCACCCACGTCCATATCAAATATCCTTAACTCACTAATTTTCCTTAATTGGAATATTATACTGCCCTTAGGAAATTCGGCACAACAGGGATAATAACGACACCCCGACTACGACTTAAACGTAGGCCAGCATATTTTAAGCATCTACCAGAGTCATCATCCCACTACCTACTCGTACATACATTCAACATCCTACAGGCATCAGCATAGCAAAAATAAAAAGGATTCCCCATGCTAAACGTGCAGGACTTTTACACGGACAGCATCTTTGTCATCGTCATTGTTATCCTTTTCGTTGTTATTACATATACGAGTGTTTGTGTTTTTCACTCCTTTGGGTAGAAATCTCCATCAAATCAACACCTTCTGTCCCTGGAGATCCTTAACACCGGAGCATAACCAAACAGAAGGACATAAAATCCCTTCACATCGATGCAGGACAAATTTTATTTAATGGTTATGATAAAAATATTCATGGAATATTCAAAGCCTCATGCCCCGGTGTCGGTACCAGGTTCTGGTCTGAGTCTAAGTCACCAGTTTCAGCCTCCCGGCCTTGGTACGGGTACGGGTATGGGTATGGGTACGGGTACCGGTCCTTGTTCGTGTTGTATGGGTGTGTTTACGATTCTGTAATGACGTCTTGCTTCTTCATTTCTTTGTTGCTTGAGTAGCTGCCTGCCTGTCATTTTAGTAGTGCATTAGGGGTATACATACCACAGACCAGACGGTGAGAGGAAGTTAATGGGAAAACGCTAGTCTTAGATATGTTTCCAGCAGATTTAAAATTTATTACCGCAATTTATGTGCGCTGTAAATGGGGGTAAACGACGCTATTAAGAGTTTTATTGGGCGGGAAAATCGGGCGGACCGTCCAACCAGCCCGCGTTTTGTACGAACGTACGAACGTACGAACGTACGAACGAATACTCGTATACTCGTATACTCGTATACCCTATCCCGTATCTTTGTGGTTTTCGTGTATATTTTTGCGTTATTTTTACAATTTCCTTTAAAAAATTCAGATTTTTTGTAAATCTTGCAATAGTGTGACCACCATTGGTTTTTGAAAAGTGTGCCATTCGAGTGGGATGGGGATGGGGGTGAAAATGCTTTTCGATTGTTCATTTTATTGCCTGCCAAGTAGATAAAGGCAATGCTTTTATGTTTGAACGAGGGTTTTTTGCAAATAGGGATTCAAAAACTTGAGCTGCGGAGGACATTTTCGTTTACAATAACCGTTTTTAAAAACGTATGATATCCTTTAAACGACTTGGAAAGAGATTTACGACCCAGACAACGCGAGTTGAGCCTTGTAGATACTGTCATTTGTTTTGGCCAATAGTTGACAAAATGGCAAATTTAATGTCGGTGTCAAGGGCTTTGAATAAGGGGTGTCTTTGGAAAGACTGGTACATAAATGTGCTGCTTTGAGGCATTTGAAACCAATCTCAAACCTAATTATCGGCATTACTGAATTATTTAGGGGAATTGCTCTCTGCTTTCTGTTCGAATGTCCGTTTTATTCGCCACTTCAATTAAAACTTCAATTTATCTTCAAACCCTCTATTAACATGTCAAATATTGAACTTTTACGTATGTAGCATGCGATCCTTGTACAAAACTACAATACATCCACGGACAGATTAACTATCGAAATTGTACAAGTACCACTCACCCTCACTTGAACCAGTAGTGAGTCTATCGAGGGCTGTTATACGGTACCATTAAACGAATTTTTAACTTGTGGCCGACAAACTAGGTAGTTGCATCTGGATGTCTGTAAAAATCGACTCAACTTCTATCGGATGCCACTCACAATAGGACGACGTTACAACTGAGGTCATCCGAGAATGTACGTGGGTTAGTGTCGGTACACCAACTCTATTCTGATCGAACTCTAAAAATGTAAATGGAATGGTCTGGAGTTTTCTATTTTCGTTTTTGTTGCTATGTATCCGAACTTTTTCACTTGGAGTAGTGATGGAATTTTAGTTGAATTTAGAGTGTCAATAGAGTGAAAGAGACACTAAGGGTTTATAGTTTAACTGAAAGTTAATTGCTCAGTAGACCATTGAATGGAGGGTGGCTTTTTTCACGGATAGATCCACCAATAAAGACAACTTTCAAACCGCGCCATCACTTTTAAGAGTTCATCATGAGTGGATGATACATTCGAATTTATTTTGAAAATCGGTCTTCAATTCGCGAAGGAGGAGATTATGTGATAAATTTCGTACCACATACAGTTCACGTGGCGCACAGACAGCAACGCGTCACGGTAATGTACTGTAGTTGCTGGGAATGAAAGTAGAGCGGAAAATCCGGAATTGTCAATTCGGCGTCGGCAGCAGTTTGGCCTTTTTTCAAAATTTTGCGAAAATATCTCGGCGTTCACGTGTACAAAATTCAACTCTTGCAACAAGCCAAGTTGCATGACTTGCAACAAGAATTTTCGAATAGGGCCATGAACAGCTTGAAGTCTTATTGTTATTGAAAAATCGTGCTTAGTGCCCTGGTCCACTTTTTCCTCATTCGGTTTGTAAACAAGGAAAATTGATATATCTGCTGTAAGGCAAATCGGAAAAGGACCCACTTCATTCGCAAAAGTACACTATTTGGCGTCAAATGCCAATATTCAATGGGCTATATTTTCATTTCACTTTGGTGGCGGCTAAAGCCCCCATTTATTTGGCTTAATTCAAGCTTAAAATGCTAGGACTTGTCAGCTGAACGCCACCATTGGGATTATATATAAGAACGCACCCAACGACAGAGCTGTCAACCAAGAAGGGCGCCAATGGAACGCCTCGATCGAGTATCGTGGAAGGTATAGTGGTGGGTCACAAAAATACGTCGTTTGTTTTTCTATAAAGAGCTACGTATCACTCCTGAAAACGGACGCCGACATTTTTCAGAAGTGGTATATTCATCCAAATAATCGAAACGATGATAAAATAGTACGACACGCTGCAAGTAAAACAGTTGAAAGCAATTTTGGGAGCCAACAATTTACTCACATGGCCGTAAGGCGGAATTGCTGGCATGCATTATGGACTACACGAAGTCAGATGAAATAGATGCCGCCGAACTGCGAAATATCGAAGATGACTACGAAAAGGTGATCTCCGCCGACCATAACATGTAACAGCTTACAAGGGCGGTGGAGAATTTATTGCAACAATTCACGAATCTTTTAACCACTTTGAATTCCAACTGGTCAACGTCGACACCAACGACCAACGTCGAAAGCACAAGTGCAACGCAACACGCAAGTTATAATGACCAGGAAACACAGAGATCGGCAGAGCATTCCATAAGCGAGTTGTACGGCTTAGGAAAGAATCACGATATTTAACAGTACGTCCGAAAGTAGGCTTGCGGGTATACCGATGAGCATTCATAGCGAGACGGGTGTTACGGTTGAAAGTTTGAATGGGCGGAATGCTCCTGGCAATTTCAATGGAGCAGTGGTGGTGGAAATAGCGATAAAACAAAGTGAGACAGGAGACTTTACGTCGGTGTTCGAGGGTGTCAATTGATTGACTGATATTAGTATCACCAATTAGTTTTATCGCACGGTTTTGAATCCTATTTAGAAGGTGCAAAGATGTTTTAGGAGCACCTGACCAGATGTGGGTATTGTACTCCAGTTTTGGGCGGATAAATACCTTATATATTGAGGCCAGATCAGAGGGGGTAAAATATTTCTTACATCGCTTGAGAAAACCTAGACATTTCGCAGCATTTTTGGCGACATCGAATATGTGGTCATTCCAACGGAAGTTGTCACTGACACACATACGGAGAATGGAAAGTTTATCGGTTTCGACGATGCAAGTGCCATTCATGGATATTGGCTGGGTATTTGAATTTCGCTTTAATGACAGCAGACAGCATTGAGTTTTGGAAGCATTAAATTCCACTCGGTTGATAGTTCCCCAATTGGTTATGCTGTTGATATCGAAATTTAATGAGCTTAACATACGCTGCCGTTCCCGTTCTACAGCGTAAGAGCAGGGGCGTGAGTCCGGGAACGAATATGAGAAGCAGAGAGTACTGTCATCAGCAAATGAATAAATTGGATTAGAAGTAGCGGACAAGAGATCATTAATGAAAATTAAAGAGAGTGTCGGAGACAGAACGGAGCCCTGGGGCACACCAGCATTTACTTTGTGAATATCAGACTTGAAACCATCCAAGACAACTTTAATTGAACGTTCTGAAAGGTAATTTCTAATCCCTTACAGAATAGAGTCGTCGATCCCAAATGCTCGCATTTTCGACAAAAGAGCCTGATGCAAACTCTGTCAAATTCCTTAGAAATATCAAGTGCAACGATCTTGCTTTCGCCAGATTGATGTACGCTTTGGTTCCACTTTTCGGTGAGACATGCCATTAGCTCACCAGTGGGCTTGTTGCTATGAAAACCATACTGCCGGTCATTGGAAAATCTTCATGTTTCCAGATATTTCATGAGCTGACGATTTATCAGCGTTTCCATGACCTTGGAAAGAAGGGACGTAAGTGCAATGGGTCTGTAGGAGGATAGAGAAGAAGATTCGCCTTTTTTAGGGACTGGCTGGACAAATGCTGTTTTCTATCTGCTCAGAAAGAGTCCAAAGAGTAGGACTGATGAAAAAGCTTACGCAGTGGTTTTGCCAGCGTGGAAGAACACCTCTTCAGAAGAAGGGGAGATATACCATCTGGACCCGCGGATTTGCGTATGTTGAGATCTTTAAGTACTCTTGCTACTACACGAGTGCGAAAGTGGATTCGTTCCATTGTAGATTCGACGCACTCAAGTGTAGGCGGGGACAAAGCACAGTCTGGGAGTGTTGAGCTAGCCGCAAAGTGTGCAGCAAGCAGATTGGCCTTGTCCAAAGAGCTAACAGCTGGAATGTCATTGTAAACGAGCGTTGGGATGGAGGATGAGGCAGAATTTCTGCTGACGAATGACCAAAAATTTTTACTGCCTTTGGGACATTGCAGTATTTTTTGCCTTAGGTTTTGATCATATTGGAATTTCACACGCTTAAGAAAGGCGTTGCAGTCATTTCAGACTCGTTTAAACTTTTTTCGGTTTTCCTCTATCGGGTTGGTCTTGTTGGACCGAAA
The DNA here is from genome assembly GCA_963966105.1 of Volucella zonaria. NCBI lineage: Eukaryota > Metazoa > Arthropoda > Insecta > Diptera > Syrphidae > Volucella > Volucella zonaria. The sequence continues at coordinate 114,966,213 of OZ014534.1, read as the reverse complement.
AAACAGTTCTCTAACCCTGATAGCCTCTTTACAGCTCGAATCATACCATTCCTTTTCTTTTGGTTTGATACTCTTCATCCGATGAGGGATAAAGCATCTCATTCCAAAGAGAATAGTTTCTGTGATCATGTCAGCAGCGGCATCCACGTCGTTATCGAGGAAACATAACGACCAGTTAAAGTTCCTAAAGAAGTTGTTAAGTCCGCTCCAATTAGCATTCTCGTATTTCCATACGGTTCTTTTATGAAGTTTTTCTCTAACTGTGTGGTGGGTGTACGAGAATTTAGCTGATATGACACAATGGTCCGACGGGCATAGAGGAGAGAGCACATCAACGCAGTACTTGTCAGGGTGAGAAGTTAAAAACAAGTCCAGGGTGTTCGCGGTATGATTATTAACATCTGGTATTCGTGTGGGCTCATTTACAAGCTGGGTTAAGTTATTTTCCACAGCGAAGATCTTAACAAACCGTCCTTCGGGCGTTGTCTGTCCAGAATGACTGAGCCACCCAGAATTGTGAATATTGAAATCGCCCGTAATAACGATTTCAGTATGAGGATCCAGGGATACAATTCTTTGAATAGAATTAGACAGCGCATGAAACTCGTGAAAGGTTGAGTTGCTATTTGGGGCTTCTTTAAATAAAGCAGTAGTGGATAATTTGCTTACGGAGATGGAATTTTAACCACATGAAATTGAATTCCGGATTGGAACAGGGACTATATTGTGGTGGAGTTTGGTTAGCTACATTACTACGCACGTAAGTGGCGAGATCGCGGTGAGAGAAGAATAGTACTTCAGAAAAAGTTCGTAGCCAGGTAGCTTCAGATCAGAGTGATCTGAGAGGTGTGGGCGGGGGTCTACCTGTGTTTCACTAAGTGCCAAAATGGCTGGTCTGTATTTGCAGACGTGGACGTACGCAGAAAAGTGATTACTTTTTAGCCCTCATATATTGGCTACGTCCGTCCTGAATTCCCAGTCACAATTACAAACAAACACAGTAAACACAAACACCGACGATACTAAGCAAGACTGATACCGAATCAAATTGCTGTGGGTGTTATGCCCTTACAACAATATAAAACAGTGCACCAACAAAATCTTCACACACAACCCGCTATCCATCAGTTGTTACATACACTCAGTCACTGCCCGTACCGTATGATAAATACCGTATCACACTCTGTGATAATTTTTGTTTTTTTTTTCTATGGCACTGCACTGTTTTTTTTTTTTTACAGCACGGAGAAATACGAGTGCACTCGACGGTGGTCGGCAAGGTACTGCTTAAATTAAGAAAACATTTTTAAAAAGCAAAAACTTAGTATATGGACTCTTTTAATTTTATTATAAAACTTAAAACTAAAAACCTACAGACTACCTAAAATAAATCTTAATCTACTTAACCTACTTACATATAATACATTCATACACATATGTACAATACACAATACACATACACTTCATATATACATATATGCATATACATAAATGTATATATTTATATTTTTTTTCTATCATTTTTTATTTTTATATATTTTTTTTCTTAAAAAACTAACTTAAACCTACCTAAAACCATGTAAGCCCCCCATGGCTAAAAAAACAACAAAAATTAGGCTGGACCACTCTGCTTCCCATGAAGCACTGGAGGAGTTCGACGACGAAACATCCTCGCCTTCATCAAGCCACCAAAATTGCTGGTGCTGCTGAGCTACATCCCTCCTGTCGCGACTCCCTACCGCCCTACTGAACCGGTGACGCTCCGCAGTGCCATGTGCGACGTCTCTTTCGTAGTTGAGTCGCCTGTCCGCAGCTGTTCGAGTAACGTGGAAGATTAGCGGCACAGCCAATCTGTCCTGGATCAGACCTTTGCTATCTAGGTAGAGGAACGCTTCTGGAGGAATAAAGCCGTCAAAGCGAACTCTCTCATGATACATATAATTAGGGTAATAAGCCTCAGTGATCAGGTTGTTCGACGATGTAATTGCTCTTGCAATGTGCCTTTGAGTCAACTTAATAACAAAATTGTCCACTCCTATTAGGTTCGCCCTTTTGTACAAAACCTCATTAGGATAGAATTTTATGTTCTCAGACGAAGACAAGTCCTAAGACAAGCCCTCTCAAACACCCGAATTTTTTCCAATAAACTTGCTCTCTCGTTGAACCACACGGGATATCCAAACACAAGCATAGGCCGGATAAGGGCCATGTAGCAGATCACCTTCACCCTCGCGTCGAGTTGGCTGTTATAAAACAGTCTCTTTGTAAGGGCAAAAGCACCTCTGGCTCTGGCCAGAGCAACATCTACAATCTTGTTGAAATACAGATATTGATCCAGCCAGATCCCAAGGTATCTGACTACATTTCGACAAGCAAGTGGCTCTCCATGCTGTCCGACGATAGAGAACTTTCGCCAATTCTTTCTGGTATCCCTAGAGGCCCCAGACAAAGGCGTCCTAAACAGAATGGTTTCCGACTTCTGAAAGTTGATTTTCAACTTCCAGTCGTCGCAATATCGCTTAATTTTGTCGAAGTCACATTGCAAAAGTGTATTAATGACCTCAATCTTTGGACCTGATCTGTACGCGATTAAGTCGTCTGCGTACGCTATGGCATGGTGAAGTGAACCTATCAGATCACTTGTGTAAATGTTGAATAGGATCGGCGAATTTACCGCACCTTGTTGCAGACCGTTTTTGATGTTAAATGTTCCAGCGGAAGTCACATCGCCATTCTTCACGATGAACTGTCTACTGGAGAGCATATCAAAAAGAATATACAGCAGTGGTTTACTAATTCCTAACCTGTTTAACTTGAAGAAGAGTCTCTCTAACGATACGGTATCGAAGGCCTTTTCCAAGTCAATCAGGAAGGCACCAGTGCACTGTTTCTTGCCTTTGTTCCATTGGATATCAGAAACCAGTTTGGACGCAGCATGAATGATATCATGCCCTGCCCTGAAACCGAATTGATTATCCGGAACGATATGTTTGTCCTCAACCCACTTAGTCAGGACTCTATTGATCACCTTCTCGAAAACCTTACTGATGTTTGGAAGAAGACTAATCGAGCGGAGATTCGCCGGATTGGAAGTATCTTTATTCCTTTTGGGAATGGGATGTACCACCGCAGTTTTCCAATGAGCTTGATAATGTGCATTATTCATTGCATTATTAAACAGGATGGTATAAATGTCCACCGCTTCTAGTGGGAGATGTCGAAACACAATGTCCGGTATTTCATCGGTTCCCACTGATTTCTTACTTCTAAGCGATTCAAAGATCGTTTGGAGCTCTTCCTTCGAAATGAACGGTGGTAATACCCTTTCGTTGGTGATGACATTATTTGCCATATTTTCGTCACTGAACTGGGTGAAACCCGAGCTCTCGAATCGCCAATTCACAATTTCATTTCGAAGGCAGGAATTGTGCACAAGGACTCGACTCTCCAGGTCGTGGTTCGGGCCAATGGTGTCATTCGCCTTGTAGACTTCCTGGAAAGTTGCTCCTATAGCCTCTACCTTCTCCTGCGGATCCTCGATCACAAAGAAGTTGCATCATCAACGGCCTCATTTGGATCGATGCCTGCTGCTATGAGTATGTTCTCGTTGTCCGTCGTTCGGGCGATTTTAAGACACGAAAGGTCGTTTTGATCTTTTCTCCGAAATATTTTATTTATTTGCGGGAACATATTCGGGTTGCTGGTGTTTACAGCCCGAATTTTGTTGTTCCAAACAAACTTACAGAGTTTCTGTAATTTTCCTTTATTAATGTTTGGAGGTTTTTAATCGACGACTTCAGTGTCATGATCTCCGGGTTATGTCTGTCAGTGAACTGTCTGTACAAGGTTTTTAGTCTTGACAGCAGTCTACTTTTATGTCGGTGCAGTGCGTCAATGGTTGCGTTGCGGAATAAGTCTTCGTTGCCAGTGTGTTGATACCGTGGTATCGTTTTGTCCATAGTTCGTTTGATTGTCTCGTCCATTAGTCTTAGATATCTGTCAATCTCATCGTTTGACAGATTTCTATTGGACGGTGAGTAGAGCGAATTCGAAGAGAGTGCTCTAGTCAGTGTTCTGGTCAAGTGTGTCCAACGCACCCTACTATAATTGTAGGAATGCCTTTGAACAAACTCATCCAATTCCGCAATTTCGTTGGGAACAGTTATTTCGGTGCTGAGACCGCAATGGTCACTGTCATACACGAAAGTGCGTAGACAGTTTGTAGTTTGTTGGTTAGTGCACGTCAGTTTTATTCGTGAGTCGAACAGCAGAAGGTGCAAATAGGACCCGTGTTTGGGAAACGATAGACTATCCGTCGCCTTAAGTCCGAGTCGATACATTATGCTGTGTTGACCCCACCAATTGAATAGTAGAGGGGGAACCGATGTTTTCAGTGTGGCGAGGCCGTTGACATTTTTTTATATTCGGTTTTCGGTATGCCCATCAGTGCTTCCTGCAATTTTTCTATTACTTCCTCTCGGCTGTTGAAACGCGTTCCCCGTAGTGGTTTTGTAACTCGATTGAACGGAAAGAAGTCACAGGGAGCCAAATCAGGTGAATTCTGTGGCTGTTGGATGGTATTTGTTGCATTTTTTGCCAAAAAATTACAAATAATGATGGAACTGTGCGACGCGACGGTGCGTTATCATTGTGCAAAATCTACGAGTTTTCTGCCCACAATTCTGGTCTCATAACGCCCAAATAATACTCTTTGTTTACTGTCTGGCCTTCTGGCAAAAATTCATGATGCACTACACCGTTGTAATCTATGAAAACCGTGAGCATTGCCTTCTTTTTTGACTGAAAACAACGTGTTTTTTTTTGGTCTCGGCTCATTTGGTGAACGCCATTCACTTGCCTGATTTCTGGATTGCGTGCCGTGTCGTACTCATAAACCCACGTCTCGTCTCCAGTAATGATCCTTTTGATGAATGTGGGATCGGATTCAGCCTCGCAAATCATCTCTTGTGCGACATCAACAGGGTCTCTTTTTTGCATGAAATTGAGGTCTTTTGGCACCAACTTTGCTGCTACACGACGGCAACCCAAATCATTAACCAAAATGTTTTGGACGGCTCCATAGGCAATGTTCAAGTCCTCCGCTATCTCTCTGATGGTTAACTTGCGGTTATTGACCAAGATTTCTTTTACTCGTTTACTCAATGTTTTCGTCGGTTTTCGATGTCGATGGTCTGCCACTGCATTCATCATCTTCGACTGACTCACGACCATTTTTGAACCGCTCGTGCCACTGGTAAACGACCGTTTTCTTTAGAGAGTCGTTCCCGAAACACTTTTCCAACATTTCCAACGTTCGCGCACTATTAAATCCGTTTTTTTACGCAAAATTTAATGCGTTCGTTGTTGCAAATTTAAATCCATTTCTAAAATTGTAAAAAATCGCAAACACACACAGATTAGATGTACTCTTGGCTACGTAACTTTTGCAGTTGTTAAGCTATGATGCTAAGATTTAGAGGGAATGTCAACAACAGATTTACCAACTTAGCAAAGAAAACAGAACTCAAATCGTAACAATAGGAGTGCCACACGGTGGTTATGCCGGGAACTTTTTGATCAAGTCATGAGTCTTATCATTTTTAAATCGAAACAAATAACACCGGCTAAAAAGTTCGCGCTGTTTTATAGTAAAACACAAAATTTATCAACATATGTTAGTTGCCTTTGGGGGCGATACACTGATTGAAATGATTTTTCAATCTTTCGATACCAGTTTTGTAGTACGATTTCGGTTTAGCTTCAAAATAGGCCTCTGTTTTGGCGATTACTTCTTCATCGGTCTTAAATCTCTTTCCGGCGATCATTCTTCTGAGGTCTGCGAAGAGGAAATAGTCGCTGGGGGCCAAATCTGGTGAATACGGTGGGTGGGGAAGCAATTCGTGACATGGTGCATTGTCTTGATGAAACAGCACTTTCTTTTTCTTCAAATGCGGCCATTTTTCTGCGATTTCGTCCTTCAAACACTCCAACAATGCAATGTAATAGTCGCTGTTGACAGTCTGCCCCTTTTGGAGACAGTCGATGAAAATTATTCCATGTGCATCCCAAAATACGGATGCCATAACCTTGCTAGCCGACTGTTGAGTTTTTGGTTGTTTTGGACGAGGTTCGTCGCCTGCTCGCCACTCAGCTGACTGCCGACTTGATTCTGGTGTGAAGTGATGGAGCCAAGTTTCATCCATTGTCATATACCGATGCAAAAATTCGGCTTTATTGCGGTTGAACAGCTTTAAACACTCCTCTGAATCATCAACACGTTGTTGTTTTTGGTCGACTGTGAGCAAACGCGGCACCCACTTTGAACAGAGCTTTCGCATGTATGATATATCCAAAACGCTCTTTTGATATCTTCAGAGCCTCAGCTATTTCGATCAACTTCACTTTACGGTCATTCGTAATCATTTTGTGGACTTTTTTGATGTTTTCATCTGAAACAGCGTCTTTTGGACGTCCATTGCGTGCATCATCTTCGGTGATTGTATGACCACTTTTAAATTTTCCAATCCACTTGCGAATGGTTCGTTCGTTCGTTGTGCAGAGTCGAGGTAATACTTATCAAGCCATTTCTTTGCATCGGCTGCATTTTTTCCCATCAAAAAGCAATGATAAATCAAGACACGAAATTGCTTTGAATCAATTTTTTTTCACAATAACAAAAGTTGCTTCACTCACAACGCTATATCTCGAGAACTAATCGCCCGACAGCTGTCAAATTTATACACGTATCTTTTGAAGGTTTGTACTAACTGAAAATGGTATGGATTTAATTCGAGTGGTGACCTCTCTTAGAAACGGCACTGATTTTTCAGCCCATTTGTTACCTTAGCACGAATTAATTTGGATTTAGGAACGGAAAGTCAACTGAGGATGCTATTTTAAGAATTTGTACTCAGTTTCATGAGGGCGTTATCGACAATGGTTCTTTTTATTGATATGACTAAGGCGTTTGACATGGTTGACCATGGTTTGCTCCTATACATACGGAATGCCATTGGTTTAAGAGGAATAATACATAAATGGTTCTGTTCTTTTTTAAAAGGAAGGGAACAAAAAGTTAAATTAAATCACATTCTTAGTGAATCTTGTTTCGTAAAAAAATGGTGTTCCACAGGGTTCCGTTCTCGGCCCTTTGTTATTTTTAATTTACATTAATTCTGTATTCAACTTGAAACTAAATGGGACCCTCACTGCCTTTGCAGACGATACCGCTTTTACTTATCAATTTGATATAAAACTAGAAACCGTTGTAAAAATCTCAGAAGATTTGGAAACATGAAGACGCTGCTTTACGGAGAACAAGCTTAGAACTGAACACTCAAGTGGGTATGAATATACTTATAGTGCCTCAGCATGTGTTAAGTTTTTTGGAAAATGGGATAGAGAGAGAAAGAAAGATGTTTGATCTCAGTGGTTATTTTGCTCCATGGGTGGCATCCAACATTTAATGGGGAGACTAAATTCTTAGTGGAAGTTGGCTTGATGTTGATTTCTAGTCAACTACTCGTCTTACTTGATTTTCGTTAACTAGAAAAATGGTTAAACACCGAACCTTCTGATTTGGAAGCTGGTCCTCTACCTCTTGAGCCACTTGAGCTGCTAACAACAAATTCACACCCAAATAGACTCTGCTTCATGTTCTCTGTAGCGGTCACCGTAGTATATGGCATAGTTTTTCGCCCTCGTTTTCTTGTGCCCATTGCTCAACACCATCTGGATGGGGTGATATCTACCTTATAGCAGTCTAGGGTCTCCACTAGATGTTCGGATATTCAGGTTATGTTCAAGATTCGTCCATTTTTGACGGATGCGAATGTCGTTGGTTGCCATTTTGCAGGGCTCGTCAACGGGTAGTCCGTGCTGCGCTTATCTGAGGGGCAATGATTTTTGTCGCTTTATAACCGGGCGGGGCAGTTTATCCAAGTCCAGAACCCGACCTTAAGCATTAGCCTGTTTCTGGCACATGTTGCTTAACGAGGCTGTATATTCCGGACCCAATTGTCATGGCTTTCAGCGTCCAACATATCTTTCTCTGCGCCCTAGTTAGTCCTGAAAATCTTTAAATACGTAGAAGTAGCTCATATAAGTGGTCAACCAGCTTGTTGTTAAAAGTTGATGCTACAGTTGATTCAGTAAAGCGAATTCATTTGCCGTAAGTCACGATCGCTGGATAAGGATCGGAAAGTGTTCGCTCAAAACACAGTCGCCTTCGGTTAACCAGAATTGGAAAATATGATATCCTCTCCAGCTCGTGCAAATTAGCGTTAATGAACAGTGGCATCGGCAAAAATCAATCCCTTTGTCTACAATAATTATAAATTGTTGTAAATATGCCGCAAAAAAAAAATCAGACATAAGTGTGTACATATATTTACCACAAACCCCAGCTCCTGTGCCACGTTTTAAAGGCGCATTTTGTGTTCACCGCACTAAATTGAAAATGCTTTTACATTTATAAATGGACTACGAAAGCCAAGTAAACTGCTAAGTGAATGTTCGGGCGTTGAACAAAGAAAATTGGATTTGTAAAAAAGTTTTCTGGAACAATGACCAAACTGTTACAAATTTTGAAGGAAACCGTATTTTTCACGTTAAAATAAAACCACCGCTCTTCCAACGTTATAAAAAGATTATACATTTATTTGCAATAATATTTGACCTTTTATACGACTATTGTTTACAGTAGGTATTTTGACATTTACAAGAAATTCCCCTTTTTAGAACATTAAGGGTGGGTGGTGTCCTCGGCACAATCGGTATGATTTGGTGACGTCATTCTGACCGTCAACATTCTCCCCCGACAAAAATAGTGTTTTCTTAACTACGCCCCTGGTCTTCTTACGATCTCTTGCCAGTTTGCAGCTGCCTATATTGTTGCTTCTGCCTTACTCTCGTCATCGTAAACAATGCATGCGTTTTGGTACATGAAAAGAAACAACGGATTATTGCATATGATTATATAAGGGCAGTGACACTAGACAGCAATGGACAATTGTACATCAAAACACCTAACATTCATAATCCGGCAATCAAGCCCACACACGATCCCGTTTATGTGTGTAATTCGATCGTATGTCATTTTTGTTGTTTTTGCTTCGCTGTCTTCTCTTGTTGTATGCCGGCGATGATAGTTGATTCCATTTTGCGTGTTGTTGCAATACGATATTGGCTGAGCTGTTGTTGCGATGACGATAACTCGCCATCGTGAGTTAGTATATTTTCTTTTCTTTTTTTTTGAGGTGCAGTTGTTGGTGGTTTATGTTGGCGTGACGTAGGTACCCGGTTTGTAACTCAATTTCGGTGGTTCGTGTATAATCGTGTTAAAAATTTATATTTAATAATTTTAGGTTTTGATATGTGTTTGGAATCCAATATAATACAGGTGATTGGAATTAGAGTTAAATAAAATTAGTTGAAATTCATTATGGGTTTTTTTTTTTTTTCGCGTCCCTCAGTGATGCGTGTGTGTGTGTGTGAGAAAGAGTGTGTTTTTTTTTTTGTGGGAAATGATCAATGGACTATTGGACTATTCTGCAACTGAGGTGTCGATGCTTCGATGAATTATGTGAGTGCGTGTGTTGTGTAGTAGAGTAGTTTATATTGAATGTTTCATTTTGGATTATTGCGTAAGTAAGTAAAGTGCGAGTGAGTGGACTGTATGTTAAATTCCAGGAACGTTACAGTGTGTGGAAATGTGTGATTGGTGTGGGATGCAGGTTGGTCGAGATTGAGAGTTGTGTGAATTTGTATGTACATTTTTTTTGTGTGTGGAATGTTTTCGTCTGTAGACCTTTATTATTTTTATTCTGTGAATTTATTAATCCATTTATATACTATATATATATATATATATTTATTTATTTATTTTTTTTTTTTTTTTTGGGTAAAGATGTGCGTATATTTAGATTTTGAATTGCATTAGTGACGTTTTGCGTAGTTTCTGTTTGTGTTGCGCTTGTTATTGAACTAGTTCTCAGGTTCAAGATTTGTAGATTGCGGTTGGTTTGTTGGTAGCGGACAAAGTTTTGTTATTGGTCGTTTCAAAATTCCTTGTTTTGTTTTTATTTTTACGACGCGTGTAATGTTATCTGCTCCTGGATATAGTTCTTGGATGCGACCTAAATTCCATTTCGCGGGCGGAAGTCGTTCGTCCTTCAAAAGAACAAGGTCACCTACCTTCAGTTGGGTTTGCTGCTTCAACCATTTCGGGCGTTGTTGCAGCCGAGCTAAATATTCTACTTGCCACTGCTTCCAAAAGGTTTGTAGGTGTGCTTGAACTGCTTTCCACCTGTCGATATGTCCTTGTTTGCCTATGGACATGTCTGGTTCTGGTACGCTGAATAAGGTCGTTCCTATTAGGAAGTGTGCAGGAGTAAGTGGTTCGAAGTCGTCGGGGTTCTCGGTTAAGGGGCACAGAGGCCTCGAGTTTAAACACGCTTCGATCTGCGTCAAAAACGTGGTGAGCTCCTCAAACGTGAGTGTGCCGTTACCGACAATCCGTTTTAAGTGGTACTTAACACTCTTCACCCCTGCTTCCCATAATCCCCCAAAATGGGGAGAAGCTGGGGGGATGAAGTTCCACTGGGTTCCTTCTGCTACTGTGGTGTCTGCAATCTCCTTCCAGTCATGGATTGCGCCTTTCATCAGACGACGCAGTTCTGTATCTGCTCCAACGAAATTAGTTCCGCAGTCGCTATAAATTTGACCACAGACTCCTCGTCTCGCCGTAAACCTTCTAAATGCTGCTAAGAAGGCTTGAGTTGTTAGATCGCTTACTGCTTCAAGGTGAATAGCTTTGGTGGCTAAACAAACAAACACAGCTATGTACCCTTTGTGGCACTTGGATCCACGGCCCTTCCATGCTCGGATATTGATAGGTCCCGCGTAGTCTACACCTGTGTGGGAAAAAGGTCTTGATACCGTCACTCGGGGTGCAGGTAATTCTCCCATTAGTTGATGTGCTGTTTGACTCCGAAACCTGTAGCATGTCGTACAACTGTTTATATGCTTCTTTACAGCTCTTTTAAATTGTAATATCCAATATTTTTGTCGAATGTGCACCATCATAAGTTGGATTCCCCCGTGCAATGACCTTTCATGAGAATCGCGGATGATGAGTTTAGTGAAATGATGTCTGGGTTCCAAAATTATAGGGTGCTGTTGGTCGTAAGGAATGTTTGCATTCCGCAACCTTCCGCCTACACGAAGAACTCCTTCCCCATCAACGAATGGGTTTAAGGATCCCATACCCTTGGAATTCGTGTTTTCGGCAAACATTTCATTCTGGGCGGAGCGCGCAACTATTTTTGCAGCGTTGTCCAATTCACTGGGTAAAAAAGATCCGAAATGACGGTTTAATGAATTGGACTTTGCGTTATTGATGAAGCGTTTGCACCAGGCTGTTACCCGGACAAGTCGAGATAAATTCGATGATCGATGGATCAGTTGGGTTAGTACATTTTCTCTCAACGTCGCAGAATGAACTTGAACCTTCCTTTTACCTTCCTCTGTCGAAAGACTTACTGGCTGTGCTGGCAAATCGAATATCCAAGTTGATCGCAGAAATTCCGGACCGTTCCACCACAGTGTCTCACCAACTAACAAAGAAGGCAACATACCTCTGGACGCCAAATCTGCAGGATTGTGTTGAGTTGGGACATGTTTCCAGATGTGACTGTCCGTTAACCGTTGGATCTCGCTAACGCGATTCCTGACGAATGTCTCCCAACGTGAAGCCGGTGCAAGAATCCATGCCAATGTAATGGTAGAATCTGTCCATGCATGAATTGGGGTTTCCTTCAGGCCGAGTGTGCATGAAACGTAGTTTAACAGTTTCGCCAGCGTAACAGCACCGCAGAGCTCAAGGCGAGGAAGACTAACCGGTTGCATTGGTGCGAGTTTGGATTTTGACATCATAAGGTGCATATGAACCTTTCCTTGGCTGTCTTGTGCCCGAAGATAGACTGCTGCTCCATACGCCTTCTCTGACGCATCGCTAAAGCCGTGTAATTCCATACGGCACTTCTTGTCAACTGTTTGAACCCACCTCGGAATCCGTATATCATTAATGGCTGATAAGTCGTTGTATAGGCTGATCCAGCTGTCGAGCACCCCTTTCTCGATTGGCTCATCCCAAGAGACCCTTTGAATCCAGAGGAGCTGCATGATGAGTTTCGCTTTTAAAATACACGGTGATATCCATCCCATGGGGTCAAACAGTCGAGCAATCGTTGACAATATGAAACGTTTCGTTGGTTGTTGACTATCCGGAGGCGTGAACCTGAAACAAAAGTTGTCAGCATTGGGAAGCCAATGAATACCCAACGTTTTGATCCGATCTGATCCTTCCGACGGAACCGCTAGAGATAATTCTCGATCCTGGGTTGGAATATCCTTGAGCAGCTCTTCCGCGTTTGACGTCCATTTCCGTAAGTTGAAACCTGCCTTTTCTAGGACGGCCTTAACTTCCTTCTTTTTTATGTTTGCTTCTTCAATGGTATCCGCACCGGAAAACAAGTCGTCGACGTACATTTCGGTGCGAATCATCTTCGCAGCCCTAGGATACTGAGCTTCTGCCGCTTTCGCTACCTCCACCAATGTCCGAATCGCTAGGTAAGGAGCTGAAGCAGTTCCAAACGTCACCGTCTTAAGTCTAAAGACCTTTAATTGCTCAGTTGGATGCTTACGCCAAAATATCAGCTGATAGTTTGAGTCCAACTCTGTTACCCATATCTGCCGGTACATTTTCTCGATGTCCGCTGAAAAGGAGAAACGATATAGTCTCCAACGTAGAGTAACATCAGTGACATTGTGTTGCAAGGAGGGACCAGTCATCAGATGATCATTTAAGGAAGATCCGTCGGATGTCCTATATGATGCATCAAACACGACCCTAAGCTTAGTCGTTGAGCCGGTTTCCTTTAGAACGGCATGATGTGGGAGAAAATAATGACTGCTTTTGGATACGTCGTCTTCTTCAACTTCACTCATATGACCAAGCTGCAAGTACTCTTCGATGCATAAAGCGTATTGGGTATGCAGTTGTTGATCAGCCGCTAAACGCCTCTCCAGGGACCTGAAACGTTGAAGAGCTCCTTCACGTGACCTTCCTAGTACCGGATGAAGATTTTCCTTAAACGGCAGTGCTACTTGATAGCGTCCATCTGCCATACGCCTAACATTGTGTACAAAATGTTCTTCGCATGCGGTGTCTTCGGTGGTTTCACAGGGCTCGAACGGAGTTTCTTCAAGCTCCCAAAATCTTCGAAGTTGTGCATCGACGTCCGATGTTTGGAAGAAAACCCTGGTTGATCGAGGTTCGACTGTTGATCTGCCGAACAAAATCCATCCCAACTTGGTCTTCTGAGCAACAGGAACGGTTTTTTCCTGATGACGTATTAGATCTGGTAGCATTATGTCTGCTAATATATCGCTGCCCAACAGAAGATCGATCTTAGCTGGCTTGTAAAATGATGGGTCTGCTAATTGTAAACCGTTGAGGTGCCTCCACTCGCCGATAGAGAGGATTCGGGCCGGGAGATGGCCAGACAGTGACTGAAATACTAAAGCTTGTGTTGTTGTTTGGAAGGCTGTATAACACGATCTAATCGTTATGTCTACAACCTTTTTGCAAGTGCCACTGCTGACTAACCCTAACCCGGACACCTCAACATCAGTTGACTTAGATTTCAAACGGAGTAGCTGAACAGCGGACTCCGTGATAAAAGAAGCCTCGGAGCCTGAGTCCAACAAGGCTCGAAGTGGTAAACTGTCTCCCGAAGATGTCCTTACCTTAACAATGGCTGTAGACAGCAAAACCTGTGTGTTGGAGTCCAGTGTTGAGTGATGGTTTCTCACACCAGAACTTGTTGAAGGTTGTTCTTCGTTAGATGGGTGGAAAACTGGAGCTTCGCTATTAAATGTGGAGGTAATATATGTTTGTGTCTGTGGTGGTTGGACATTTGAATGTGAGAATTGATTAATATTCTTTATATGGGAAGATTGAGGGTTTGAGTTATTTCTTATGGTGGAGGGGTTGGAAGGGTTAAAATGCGGGATTTGATTTTGTAACTGAGAAGCGTGATTTGTGCTATTGTGTAAGAGTGAATGATGTGGCTGCTGACAATAATAGCACCTACGTGTACTTGGACAATGTTGTGACGAATGACTATACGCTAAACAGTTAATACATAGACCTAATTTGTTCACATTTTGATATTTATCAGAAATGCTCATTTTTAGAAATTTGTTGCATTTCCTGATAGCATGCTGACCTTTGTTGCAAAGCTTGCAGATGAACTTCGAGGTGTTTGATTGGACGTAGAACGAGTTGCGCTGCGGTACCCTCTTCACCGAATCTGATGGTCGACCCTGCTGATAATTAACCGCCTCCAGTGTACGGAACCTGGTTTCGAGGAATTGGGTGAATTCCGCAAAGGTTGGTAGTTCCTTGCTGTCCCTTTTGGATCCCAGCCTCTCCTCCCAAAGCTGTTGCGTTTTCGAAGGAAGTTTCTGCAGCAGGATGTAAACCAGAACCACATCCCAGTGTTGGACAGGTACCTTCAAGTTGTCCAAACTGTGCACCACTTCTGTTGACGTGTCTAACAACTCTTTGATGGATTCAGCTCGCTCCTGGGTAGTCGTCGCCAAATTGAATAAAGTTTTGAGTTGACTGTTCACCAAAAATCGAGGGTGATCGTACCTGTCTTGGAGAATAGCCCATGCTTTAGTGTAATTGCCGTTAGCAATACCTAAATGTGCTAAAAGCTTCTCAGCTTCACCTGTTACGCTCGTTTTGAGATAGTGCATCTTTTGGATTTCCGACAACGATGAATTATGATGGACCAGCGACACAAACAGATCGTGAAAACAACGCCAAGACTCGTAGCTCCCTGAGAAAACTGGAACCGGGATGTTCTTCAGCCTCAAATCCGCATTATGGGATGATTTTAAATTACTGGAGTCCATATCGGTGACGTCCATATTGGCGTTATCTTTTATTTTGACCTTATCGATTGTGTCCATTAAATCACCTCTGTACTCGAAATACAATTCTCGAATTTGCTCGTAAGTAGTCTCAATTTCATTACCTTTATCGTCGTCCTGAAGCTCACTAACACATTTTTCATAAATTTCAGCAGCCGACTCCATGGATTTCTCTAAAAGATTCAAGCGGCCTGCCAAATAATTCGCCGTTCGTGTCGTGGAGCCCCTTTTGGCGAAATTTGAGACGTCCTTTTCGAGCTGCGAGAGTACTCGACTCAGCTTTGTAGGTTTCATTTTTAACAACCTTACTATTTTAATACAAAGCCACACAAAGTAAATAAAATTCGCTTACTTGTGAAATGTTGAATCTCCAGATGATCTCCAATGTCCACCAGATCGAATCCGCAGCACTAGTCCCAGTTTTAGTCAGTCCAAGTTCAAGTTGCACACACAGCACACAAATTTAATTAAAATTTTTAACTTTTGTCTTTCGCAAATTCATACAAAAAGTAATGTGTTAAAACGTAAAAAAATTCAACAAAGTTAATCCGGCTTGATAGGACCAAAATGTTTGGGCGTTGAACAAAGAAAATTGGATTTGTAAAAAAGTTTTCTGGAACAATGACCAAACTGTTACAAATTTTGAAGGAAACCGTATTTTTCACGTTAAAATAAAACCACCGCTCTTCCAACGTTATAAAAAGATTATACATTTATTTGCAATAATATTTGACCTTTTATACGACTATTGTTTACAGTAGGTATTTTGACATTTACAAGAAATTCCCCTTTTTAGAACATTAAGGGTGGGTGGTGTCCTCGGCACAATCGGTATGATTTGGTGACGTCATTCTGACCGTCAACAGTGAATTTAAATTAAATTATTCAAAATTGATTAAGGCACACATTTGTGAATAAATTGAAAAAACCAAAAACAGGACAACCGAGTGGCCGAGCAAAAAAATTCCTTTTTCCGTGTCCCGGTCACTCTTGACATCTGTGCAAATATTAATCAATGTTTGTTTTTCCACTGCTCAAATAATTTAATTTACGATAATTAAATTTTATTTACCACAATCTCGGATCGTAATATGTGCAAACAAAAAAACAATTCGCTTAATACAATTAAATAAAAATTTACTTTCGCTTACGTAAAAATAAAAACAAAATCGGCTTTTGTACAAAAAAAAAAAATGTAAAAAATCCCCGTGTAACCATTAACGGATAACACACTCGAGAACACTCCTATAACGACAAACAGCATTAACCCTATCCCGGGGCTCATTACTTTTAGGTACCCAGCCGTACGTCCAATTAATTAACAGTTTACCCACTACACACATGCTCGAGCGACCGACAAGCGCGGTACTCAAATTCAAATATGACGAGTGGTCCTTAAAATTTGTGTTTCTGTTTTTTCGTTTTGTTTTTATTGTCTCCAATTTTTATGGCACAATAATAGACGCAACAAAACACAAACAATTGTCCTGTCGTAAGGATATAAGGTTTATTTTCTAGTCACCAAGCGGTGGGCTGTTGTAGGTTGTTCGACAGTAAAACAGGCGCTTTCACCCCGATCCGATGGCTGGAGCAGCCGTATCCGCCACTGTGTCTAAAAAATACAATAACATTGGCAGAGTTTACAATTTGTCCACGGTTTGAAAATCATCAACCCCCCCCCCCCCCCCACCCTGTGGGCAATTGTTATTTTATTATCTCTCTCCGTTCGCGCGTATTAAATTTTTCGGCTCGGAGTGAGCCAGGTCTAATGGGAAAGCACAATAAACCGCACCATGTGTTACAGTGTTGTCCAGCGCTGATGGTGGTGGTGAGCTTGTGGCTGGTCTGACAAACGATGGGGAGTCTCAGGAGCTAGGTGATTCGGTTCTTCTGTTCTTCCGTTCTGCCACCCTTGACAAAGCCCAAGTGAGTGAGCTTGTTGTCATTTGGCAACAATTGACACAAACGGATGTGTGGACGTTTCCAATGTGGACAAGTGGACAAGTGGACAAACGGGGTCATTCGCTGATTTAATTGATCGTCAATATGTAGAGAGAGAGAGAGAGTGGGAGGTTGTAAGGGTGAGTTTTGTTATTTTGGGCAATTTTATTTCCCTGGATACAGAGGGTGTAACGATTCATCAATGGAATGTTGGTTTTGTAAGAAAACAAAGAGAATGTGGCAAATAAATTCCGTTTTGTGTTTCTTCTTATTTGTTTTTTACAGGCAAATTGATGTATGGCTTGTAAGGGGCAGTAGGGAAGGTCATTGACACAAGAACGTACGTAGGTATCTGTTAATTCTATAGAAATTGTGTTAGGCCTTAAAAGAGCTATAACTTCCATATGGGTCCAAGGCACGATAAAGGATACAGTTGCAGCTTGGCCTCAAATAGGAGCGAAAAATAGGAGAGTTAGCAAGGTAATAACCACTGCTGAGGAAGAAAGTCAACCGGCTTAAACAAACGAAAAGCGGACAACACCCTTAGCCTATGCATGTTGAACTATAAGCAGAGGCTGCAGGTCACTACAAAGTGGATATCGTTGTCATCCAAAAAGTGTGATAGGATGAAACGAGTGATTTCGACATCAGATGAAATTAGAAAATAAGTCATCTGTCTCAGATATCTGAGGGAATGCTCGACAACAATTCGAAGTAAGGCTTAGTTCGCTAACGTAAACCTAATATGCGCTCACGCTACAAAAGGACGACATTGCCAAACATTGCTTCTATAATACAAGTTCCTTGATCAGACGTACTCGTATGAGCAATTTCTAAAGCGCGACGTTCTGATTATTTCAACGCGAAAAAAAGAAAGAAAAGCATCTTTGGCGGCAGAGCTGGAAAACTTAGCCAAACACCTAGTTCTGAAAGTGGACTCGGGTTAATCTACTTTGCAGAGTCAGAAATGTCAGCCTCACTGACACATATTTTCTATTATTATCCTTAAAGAACCTTGGCAGTCACCTGATCAAAAAACCGTCTACCAGACATTGCGATCGATGCAGGACATACTATGTATATCTAGTAATTCGGATACCCTAACGTTTTGAGAAACCACCGTCGAATCAGATTACTTTTTGTAGTCCAAAGCACTAAGGAAATGATGTTGTTGCCTCTTTCTACAATGGCGGGTGTGGTGTCCACAATGGACCTTCAGAAATGGATGCGAAGGACAGGCTATGGCACTTCAACGTCATGCGGTTTGGCCTCTGTAATCCTCCGGCGGGGTTTAAGAGAATGATGGATGAAGTACTACGGGGACTCACATGGAAGACTGCACTAGTCTACTGGGAAGATGTTATCGTTTACTCCCGGACATTCGAAGAGCACCAGCAAAATTTAAAACAAGTATTTGAGCGGGTACAAACGGCTAAATTGAATTTAAGTCCAAGTAAGTGTACATTTTTAAAAACTTGGTCATGTTGTGTCGGTCAATGGATTGAGCACTGACATGTAGGAAATAAAAGCGATTCACCTCTGGCCATATCCAAAGACCAAGCGACAAGTTTGAGGCTTCCTTGGTCTTCATTCGTATTACAGGCGATTCATAAAGCCCCTCTTAGAACTCACGGAAGAAAAACGTCGGTTTGCTTGGAACGAGGACTGTGAAACGGCATTCAACATCCTCAAACATAAAATTACCAAAACTCCAATCTTGTCATTTTCCACATCAGACAATCTTTTCCTTCTAGGCACTGATGCATCGAACGTTGGTATTAGTAATGTGCTCAGTCAAAAGCAAGGAGACTCAGAGGTAGTGATTGAGTATTACAGCCGCACGTAGAGCCGTGTCGAACGAAATTATTGCATTACCAGGAGGGAGTTTCTTACCGTGGTTTTGGCAACCCATCATTTTCATCACTACCTCTTCGGACGACGATTTCTCTTACGGACGGACTACGCATCAATTTGTTGGCTGTGCAACTTTAAGCAACCCGAGGGTCAGATGGCCAGGTGGCTCGAGCGGTTGCAGCAGTTCGATTACGAGATCCAACATCTTCCTGGTTCTCGATATGGCAATGCTGATGCCCTTTCCAGGAAACCCTGTGGTGAATGCAAACATTCCACAAGAACGGAATTTAAAGAAAAACAGCGATGTGATATTCTACACCTGGAAGCCGAAAAATCCACGCTTACGGACGAACAGCGAAAATCATCAAGTGGCTAAAAGAAGGAAGGCGACCCAATAAAGAAGACATTAGGCATGAGGATCCGAATACGAAAAGTTTGTGGGAAATTTTCCAGGGATTGGGGATGTGTGCTGGCGTAGTCAATCGCATTTGGGAAAAAAGACCATGAACAGTAGATGCTGCCGATTATTCCTAGGAAGTTAAGACAAGGAATCTTTCAGCAGATTCATAACAGCCCATGAGGTGGCCATCTGGGAGAACGCAAAACTCTAAGTAAAATTAAGGATAGGTACAACACTCCTGGATTGGTTCAAAAGTAGACACCAAACTATGGTGCAAGGACTGCACAGTTTGTCAAGCTCGAAGAGGACCTCCTCAGCGAACCAAGCCTTCCAGGACACCTTTTCGAGCGGATTGTAGTCGATGTATTTTGCCCACTTCCACGAACCGCAGCTGGAAACCGATACGTAATCGTCGTTATAGACTACTTCACCAAATGACCAGAATGTTTTGCTGAGGTAGTAGTCGAACAACTAATTCATAACATTTCCTGCAGATTTGGAATCGGAAGTGTTCCGTAAGTCTCTGGAGATCTTGGGCAGTCGAAAGACTCGAACAATACCATCACGGCTTCAATCGGAGGGCATGCTAGAACGGTTCAACCGAACGCTGCTTGGCTACTTAGCAAAGTTTGGCAGCCCTCATCAAACAGACTTGGATATGTTTTTATAACCAGCTTTGCTGGCTTATCGCGCAGCAGAGCACGAATCAACAGGATTCTCACCAGCTATGTTGAACTTCGGAAGAGAACTGAAACTGCCGATCGATGTGATGTTCGGATCTCCTACGGAAATAGGACAGGAAAGCCAAACGTATGCAATGGAGTTAAGAAGACGTCTGCGAACAAACTTGAGAATAATATCCGAATCAACGAAGGACAATAATCCTATCAGCTTTACTGCAAAGGATGGCGCATGGTTTTACAACCTCAAGAGGCGCAAAGGTTTTTGTCCAAAACTACAGAGTGATTGGGATGGCCCGGTCAAGGTAATAAAACAACTGTCGGACCATGTCTACAGAATCCAAGTACCTGGTCAAAGAAGACAGAAATGCAACAGTCTGGTAGAGCCTATTCTTATCGAACCTCCCATGACTTTCGAGAAGTTCTATTCTGACACCATTAAGTGCAGGAGACTACTGGCGACATTGCCAAAAAGTCATTTGGGACATTACATCTGATGTGCAAGAAATTAAAATACCAGACCATCACACCAAGACAGCTGGTTTTAATGGATGATGGATGCCTTAAGGCGTATGCAGGGAAGCAAAAGTCGTACAAGGCGACGCTGAAAAAAAGGCCAGGGCTGCTCGCGAGCTCTATGAGCAACGGGGACGGGAGGAATATGAATATGAATATGTTTGAAATTATACCAAAATATCAAAAGTCAAAAGCTTTGTGCCCCCAGTAGGAAAATCAGGATAGCTAGGACATGTTACTCAAAACGACACCGCTTCGGATTTGAGTATCTTCGTATCCATGCCGGAGAAACAAACGTTCAAGTTGCTGTGAATAACTCGAGCGCAAGCCCAGGCTTATGAGGAACACTCGGGAAGGTTGAGATACCGAAAGAAGAATAAAACCTTCAACCTCTTCAGGACGCCTCGCCGTGGCAGATGAGAATTTCTGGGTTGCAACAAGTGATCTTGGTAATCAAAGACAGATGCTCGCTAACGTCAAATTGTAGCCACTAAAGCTTAGAACCCTATGTGATGCTATCCTGAGAAATGTGAAAATCCCACTATTCGAACAGCGGAGCTTGAAGGAGTTCATACTGAAAGCCAGCCTAGTTGTTGTCAACAGGAATGAACACCTAAATCTTAGTATCCCTAAGAGACGGTTGAACATTTCGGACTTCATATACCTGAACCGAATTCCGAGCCTAAGGGTAAGGATGGGAGGCAGTCGAAACGGTAAGCCACACCAACAGCGTCTTGTAAATATGTCCAACTAAAAAGGACGGATAGGGTTAACCCCGCCCAAGATTCGACAATTTTCGAAATCCTCATTATAGTAGGGCACCAATCTAATGCGCTTAATAAGTAAAACCCAGTCGGATTAGATAAGGACCATTCGGGAAACTTGATTAGCCCGAGACAGCATCAAAGGACTGTAGTGAGTGCATCCATGAGGGTATCTACTGTTCGGCCACGTTCGGATGAACTATATTAAGTGTACTGCCGACTTTGGTCTACTGATTGTGAAAAGGTATACTGATTATAGAAGCTTCATCAACGTAGAAAATTCATGTTTCAAAATAAAATACGAAGCCACACCATCATACAGTGTTGCATCTTAATACAGACTTCGCCTAAAGACAAGAAGGAATCCATTCAATCATGCACTGTTTTAACACTACACAAGACGGGTACACAATACTTGAAAACCTATCTTTTATGACCAGGTAGGCCTCTCGCTTACAGGCACAAAACTTGCCAAAAAGTCAGCTGGGTGGTAAATGACAAATTAACCATTCTGCCATTTGTCAACGCTTCTGGATGGACGTCCGGATCAAACGAGGAAGTTAGTGAGTATCTGGGTACTACTTTTGTAGTTAAGCGTCAGCCAGATCTGTCCAGATTCATTCAGCTCTGTGGTTGTTGTGGGCAATACTGTAGAATTAATAAATAGGCTAAGGAGAACACCCAGGGTTCAAGTCAGGTCCTTGGCATAAAAAATAGCTTACAATAGGGTGCCGCGAATCATTTGAAATCGATGTCATCAGTGAACTCTTGTACTCTTGATCTTAGAAAGAAGTATTGCGATGGTTGAATATTGAAAACAATCCTCTTCAAAACTATAAATTGTGCGATTTGGATAACCGGCTAGCAATAGATATCAATGGAAATGATTGCCTTCTTTGGTATCCGGCCTTAATTTTGAAGATATGCTTTATCTTCTGTCGGAACAGAAAAAGAATTAGTCCATTGTACTCTCTTTATGTACCTTCTACTGGAATTTCTCAGTCTTACGTAGAAATATGAGTAAATGCCTTAGTGAAAGAGTACCAGTAATAGCACCCACGACATAAGTGCGGATCGTCTTCAACTTGATGTGAGTGGAGGGTGTAACTCACAGAGATAGTGCTCCGAGGTGTCGTCATCAATCGCACAGAAAATATTGCGGGATGTGGTCTCACTTATGTCTAGCACACTTCTAAGCAAAATCATTGTGTCCCATTACGATGCCAGTAAGCTGTCACCAGTTTTTCCCAGGCAGGGACAGCAGCAAAAATTAGCATCCTGGGGTGGGCCATCTGCAATTATGCCCATATAAAACCCATATGTATCATAACTGGAAGCTTGAACCAAGGGCCAAGTGTTCATTACGTAGGTTCACGTCCTTTTCTGAACCTTGGTTAGCAGGTATATCGTCGATTCTATTTCCCGTCATTTTATTGTGGAACGAGACTCAAACAAGATTAAGTGATTTAAGCCTTGTGACTACGTTCTAAAAAAACCTTGCTTTTCGAACTAGCTTCAAAGTCGTGAGAAGGTTCAGCAAAGCTTAAAGCTTACAGCTTGGCCATCGTTACAAACGCAGCTACTCCATTCATGTAGACATTCCTTTCTTGGTTCAGATTCTGACCAAAACTATGCCTGGAAAAGTTGATTTCATATTTTCGGTGTAACTGGATTTTTGGTATCATTGCTTATCCATAAAACTGGGGTTAAGAGACAGTCAGCGCGCAAAGTCGTAAAACCTCAGTAGATATTATGCGAAAGACTATTTTCCTTTAAAGGAAGATGCATTTGAGGCACAGTTCATGAATGCATATCAACGGTCACTAGGCATGATCCAACAGATAGTACAGTTGCATCATCTGCATACACGCGAGTGTAGACCTTAGAATCATTGAGGATATTAAGTAGTAATTCGACCAAAATGCACCATCATATTGGAGAAAGAATGGCAGGTTGCGGGTAATCGCAGTTTAGCCCATCAGGTATTGTCCACAGTTAACATGCGCAATCAGTCCTATTTAACAGTATTTCTCTTATCCAAAAACAAAATCGTGTTGTCTATGTGGGTTATACATACCACCAAAGTTACCTTGCTGAAAGCACCCTTAATACCCAGTGCGCCTTTAATTCTTTCCACCAGACTTTGAAATAAAGTTTCACAAGATCTTCCACGTTTGTATGTATGATGCATCTTGGATAGTCATCTCTTCCGATATTCGGCATGCCAATACCAGACGAGCAATGAAGATTTTCCTAATAGTACCCGGCAGCTGGTCTTCAGATTTTTGTGGCGTAACTGGATAGATGCATGCCATCAGTGCCAGACGACTTGATGCCATTAAAAGAGGCAGCAGCATCAACAACATCTATCGCCAACTTATGATACATAGGTACTAGCTACGGCGTGCCGTGTTATTCAACTCACTTGCATCTTCGGTCAGTAATACCAATTAGTTGTGAGCTGGTTCCGAGTAGGTTACCTGGTAAGCGAGTTTGAAGCATAAGAAAGGGAGTATCTGCCTTCATTTCGGTGTAATTTTCATCAGATTTTCTGAGTGATTCCAGTCTGACTAATTTCCCCTTTTTGAGGACTTTGACTAACTTACTGGTTTCACCGAGTATTTCGATCTTTTGGCAAAAGTTTTTGTACGACTCACTCTTCCTTCAAATTAGTCTAAAGTCAAAGCCGTCTCCAGGAGTTTTTTTTCTAGCTGAGCAGGTCTACTCAAACCGCTCAGATTCTGTATAGCTTCTCTAACTTGATCGAAAGGCTTCCCACGCTCCGCCTCAATATGTGTCCAGCTTGCTTTTCGCGGATTCTTCCTCCTTTGTATTCAACCTAAGGGTTAATTTGAATAAAGTCAATCGATTGGTGGCGTGAAAGTCATCTCGTGCCTGCTCATTTGGAACAAAAAGTGGAAATTAACCCTCCCACCTAGATGGTTTCGACAGAACCTTTGTTTAAGGCCACATCGAGGGAACAACCGTCTTTGGTTTCCCGATTCCTGATCTTTCTGGGAGAATAGATATAGAACTTTCCAGTGTCGTTTTCAGTGAACATAAGCACATGTTCTGTTTCCCGGAGTCGCCTCGGAATCCAGCATCGACTACGTCAATATTTGATGTCAAAATGCGTACCTTTGGCAAAGGCTCTCATCTTTTGTTACCTACAGTAGTTTCCTCTCATAGGTGTACAAAACTAGAAGAGAAGCAACACATATGGGGAGTCTAGGCCGTGGTATACACCAGTCTGTTACTGTTATTAACATTATTCCACTATCGCAAATGCATAGGGTGGAACTGAATAAGCTATGACTCCTATAGACCCATTGCACTTACGTCCCTTCTTTCTAAGGGCATAGAAACGCTGATAAACGCTCTTGAAATTTCTCGAAACACGAAAACTTTTCAATGTCCGGTAGTACAGTTTTCGTTGCAACAGATCCACTAGTGATCTGATGGCATGTCTCACCGAAAAGTGGAACCAAAGTCTACACCAATCTGGCGAAAACAAGTTAGTTACACTTGATATTGGGTCTATAACTTAGTTCGTGCGGTTTGCTAAGAGATTGCGTAACTTGTTTTATTCCATTGGAACATGCGTTGGAAAGCTACTGTCATTGTACGTCATTTCAGTATATGTCATTCGTTTGAAGCCTAAACAACAATTATTTTTTTTTCACTCAAATATGTCGAACTTTGTGCCTGAAAAAGTGTTTTTTGCGGGGAGTTCTTCTTCATTACTTTAATATGAAGAAAACTGCTGCCGAAAGTCATCGTATTTTGGTGGAAGTTTATGGTGAACATGCGCTAGCTGAGCGAACGTGCCAAAAGTGGTTTGCACGATTTAAAAGTGGTGATTTTGGCTTGGAAGACGATGAACGTCCTGGGCAGCCAAAAAAGTTTGAAGATGAAGAACTGGAAGCATTACTCTATGATGATTGTTGCCAAACACAACAAGAGCTCGCAGAATCTTTGGGTGTCACTTAAGCAGCCATTTCAAAACGTTTAAAAGCAGCTGGATATATTCAAAAGCACGGAAATTGGGTTCCACATGAACTCAAGCCGAGAGACTTCGAAAGGCGGTTTTACATGTCCGAAATGCTGCTGGAACGCCACAAAAGGAAGTCATTTTTGCATCGAATTGTTACTGGTGATGAAAAATGGATCCATTACGACAACCCCAAGCGCAAAAAATCATATGTGAAACCCGGCCAACCAGCCAAATCAACGGCAAAGCCGAATATCCATGGCGCGAAGGTAATGCTCTGTATTTGGTGGGATCAGATGGATATGCTGTATTATGAGCTGCTAAAACCGAGTGAAACCATCAACGGACAACGCTACCAAACACAATTAATCCGTTTGAAGAGAGCAGTGGCCGAAAAACGCCCGGAATATGCGACCAGACACGAGGCAATAATTTTCCATCATGACAACGCTCGGCCCCACGTTGCTATTCCGGTTAAGAACTATTTGGAAAACAGTGGATGGGAAGTGTTACTCCACCCGCCGTATAGCCCAGACCTTGCTCCTTTTGACTACTATTTGTTCCGGTCGATGCAGAACGCCCTCACTGAAATACGGTTCACATCAAAGCAGAATATCAAAAATTGGGTTGATTCATTCTTGGCTGCCAAGCCGGCGCAGTTCTTTTGGGATGGGATCCACAAATTGCCAGAAAGATGGGAAGTCATAGCTTCAGATGGACAATACTTTGAATAATACTATTTTACATGTTTTTCTTAAATAAACGTTCAAATTTAAAAAAAAAAGCCGCACGAATTAAGTTATATACATTGGCATCAGGCTTTTGGGATCGATGACTATCTTCTTCAATGGATTAGAAACTACCTTTCGGAACGTTCAATTCAAGTTATTTTGGATGGTTTCAGGTCTGATGCTCACAAAATGAATGCTGGTGTGCCCCAGGGTTCCGCTCTGTCTCCGACACTCTTTTTAATTTTCATCAACGATCTCTTGTCTGCTACTTCTAATCCAATTTATTCCTTTACTGACGGCAGTACTCTCTGCTTTTCATATTCGTTTCCTAATTCACCTCCCTGCACTTCGGCTGTAGAACAGGAATGGCAGCGTATGTTAAGCTCATTAAATTCCGATATTAGCAGCATAACCAATTGGGGAAATATCAACAGAATGGAATTTAATGTTTCCAAAACACTGTCTGCTGTCTGCTGTCGCCAAAGCGAAATGAATGGCACTTGCATCGTTGAAACTGAAAAACTTTCCATTCTCGGTATGTGTGTCAATGACAATTTACGTTCAAATGACTACATATTCGATGTCGCCAAAAATGCTGGAAAATGTCTAGGTTTCCTCAAGCGATGTAAGAAATATTTCACCCCCTCTGATCTAGCCTGAATATATAAGGCATTCATCCGCCCAAAATTGGAGTGCAATGCCCACATCTGATCAGGTGCCCGTAAGACCACTTTGCACTTACTAGATAAGATCCAAAACCGTGCGGTAAAACTCATAGGTGCTGACAATATCGCACAGTCATTCAACACCCTCGAACACAGACGTAATGTCTCCTGTCTCACCTTGTTATATCGCTATTTTCACCAAAATTGCCAGCAGCATTCCACCTCTTCTAACTTTTAGCCGTAACACCCGTATCGCTATGAATGCTCATCAGTATACCCTCAAGCTCACCTTCGCACGTACTCTGAAATATAGTAATTCGTTCTTTATTCCCTAGTCACTACAACTTGCAAACATTTAAAACCAACGCACATCGGTATCTCTCTTTTTTCCCTCCCTAACTTCCCCTCGACCGTACTGTGAGCAAACATCTTAAGGGTACACAAAATCCCTTTTGCTGGTGGCAAAAAGTCCAGAAAGGTGCGAAGAATAATGGATACAAACATGCAAAGGAACCTGTATATGGTGCTCGTTATATTGCATTTAAAACGAGAAATCCGGGCGATCCAAAGATTAGAAAAGGGCTCAATACGGCAACGGCAGCCTATGATACAAGCCAAGATACTTAGACTGTCTCTAAGGCTACTATGATGACGCAGGAGAATTCCTGTTTTACCACTCGACAAAAAGAAGGATGCAAAAATAAGAACTTCAGGTCAAAAAAAAATAGCAATGAGTTGCATTAACGTAGACCTGGAAATTGTGTTCAAAAAGCAGAAAATTCGTGTCTATCAAACCAAAATGCAGTTCCTTCAACCTTAATTTAAATTAAATTGTTTTTTTAAATAACCTGCTCCAATTTCAACCTCTTTTGAAAAAAAATGATCAAAAAATGAAGTGTCATCAATTTTCAGCACTTTAACCGTGCATGATGTTAAAGATTTAAGTTCTCCGCAAATTGAGGACAACGGGTAAAACATATTTCTACTTAAACCATCCGTTTCCGTTGACCACAGACATGCATATCTATTCCCGTCATTATGCGGCGCAATGAAATGCACAAATCGATTTTGGATAAAAACAACCGAAACGAGTACCCCTACTCTCTGTTCGACCCTCCTCATGCATTTGCAAAATTAAAATCATCTTCCCGCCTGAGCTGCGATACAAACATCTATTCAGGTCTTGCCTATCATTAGATTGAACTGCAATTGATGATGTGAGATGAATTTTCCACATATCGATGCCCAGTCAACCGAGTAAGTATGGATTTTCAAAAACTGATTGCCACTAATAGGATTCCTTGTCAGAACGGATGGGGCAGAAGTAGATGCCCAGGCCATTGTGAAATGCTCATCAAAATCTGTCTCTCTCGGAGTAGGATTTTCGGATTTCCTGCAATCTCGATAAATTAAATTGAAACTGCCAGACAATGTTTCAGTTACGACTTGTTGTGTGTTGTATCTTTTTGGGATAAACATTGAATCTATGTACATAGATCTAATAGAACTGCTATCTATTCGTACATACCCACTCGTACTCCGGAATATGTAGATGTTCCCAGAAACTTAACACGTTGTAGAGAATTTAATTGATTCTAGATTAGATTCCAGTTGAAATCCTCAAGGAGCTTAAATTGATACACAATATCATCCAATTTTCAGGTATTTCCAAAGCCTTAGGACTACAAATTACGAGTAGATCTTCAAAAGTCCTAGTAGGTATCCGATAAGCATCACACTACGAGTATCTTTCGTATCATTCGCAAAACTTCAATAAAGTCATGGACTCTGTGTTCTTTGCATGCGGATACCCACAAACAAGCCAACAAGTTAAAGTTAATTTGAATTTTCTAATACGGATGCGTGTTGTATGATAATTTAGTGCACAACCAGCAAGCAACACGTAATCTGGGTAATTCCAGAACCACACCACTGCCTTAGGTATTTGTACATGGACTCACGCTGTGACGCTTGAAACGGTCGGTGTAGTCCTTATCCATCCTGTGCGCCTTCCCTTTTTCAACATTTATGTTATGGATTTTTAGTAGTTCGTTACGCTAGTTACTCGTCGTATCCTTTGGAAACTTTATGACCACAAACAATGGGATGCCTCTGTCCTATATGGACGAGGACCTTTCCAAAGGTACTCGTACTATTCGTAATCTGTATGAGACCCTCTCTGTCTCTGGATGTAGACAACTTCAGTTTAAGTGTAATTTAGAGCACTACAGAGATTGTGTATGTTATTTGGCTAAGCCCCTAATTAACTTCATTTGAGCGGTTAGTTACGGCTATTATCTAACGAAATATTTACACTTGAAGGCCCTTGGAAATATGTCGGGCTACAAAGTACGCATATGTACTCGTATCTTAATATTCGCTGAGGAGTGGCTGTATACATTCATTTGGATGTTAAATGTTGTGCAACTTAAATTATGAAAGACAGGGAGTCTTTCGTTTACGTTTCCGGCCGTAACACGTGGGCCTGAATAATTTATTAATGCATAAAATGTGAGGCCGGATGTACCTATAATAGGTGTGGCAAGGAAGTAAGTCTATTAATTAAACTCTGAGGAAATTTCCAACTTAAGCATTAAAAATAGAGAATGGTCAGTTGTTATTAATTTATACATTCTACGAGTGCTTGTATCTAGAGAACGAAGCATTTTGTGATGATTTGGGCCAAAGGTGAAAAACCCAGGAGAAGTAGGTCTGGATTTGGGTAGCGATTTCTGCAGAACACAGGAATGCAAGCCAAGTTGTAAAATGAAATTCAAATAAGTTTTTCTATTTAGAAGACACCCCTACTTTCAAAAACCGGGGAATGCTTTGGTAAGCATTTTAGGGGTTTATTCATGCTGAATTCGGCAATAACAATTTCGGAATGCGTGTACTCCAGATGAAAATCCTGCTAACAGAGTTGCAGGGTATAATATCCAAATGGTTCCTATGTTTCACCTCTTTATATGGTCGAATTAAATGCTAACAATCGTACATAATAAAATAAGGACATAAACGTTTGGATCTGCACATGGAACATATGGACGAAGCAATGCAGCAGAAAAAGCCGTGGAAATAAAAAAGAGGATGAAAACTGCTATACCCCTATTTCGGCGCGGATATGTTGAAATCGGCATGCGGAAAGTCTTCAGCTTTCAGCAAGAAGCGATCGCATTGTCATATTCCGCATTAAGCCTGAGCTCGCCACCATCGGCCAGATATGCGCTCACGTCACTAAAAAAGAAAGAGGACATCTGTTGTAGTCCTCAGCATACGAGGAGCTTACACCAAATCACGTCCAAAAAATAAGGCTATGCAGGCAAAGGAAAATCAGGAAGGATAAAAAGAGAGGTACCGGTGAACGTTGGTTTTAAATGTTTGAAAGTTATAATGGCTAGGAAATGAAGAGCTGGGCAGGGCATTCCATAAGCGCGTTGTACGGCTTAGGAACGAATCGCGATATTTCAGAGTACGTCTGAAGGTGGGCTTAAGGGTATACTGATGAGCATTAATAGCGAGACGGGTGTTACGGTTAAAGGTTTGAAGGGGCAGAATGCTACTGGCGATTTCTATGGAGCACTGATGGCAGAAATAGTGAGACACGAGACATTACGTCGATGTTCGAGGGTGTCCATTGTTTGAGTGATATTAGTATCACGTATGAGATTTATCGCACGGTTTTGGATCCTATGTAGCAGGTGCAGAGATGTTTTGGGCGCACCCGACCACATGTGAGCATTGTACTCCAATTCCGGGTGGATGAATGCCTTATATATTGAGGCCAGTTCAGAGAGGGTGAAATATTTCTTACATCGCTTCGGGAAAACTAGACATTTCGCAGCATTTTTGACGACACCGAATATGTAGTCATTCCAACGTAAGTTTTCATTGACATACATACTGGGAATGGAAAGTTTTTCAATTTTGACGATGCAGGTGTCGTTCTTGGATAATGGCTGGATGTTCAAATTTAGCCTTAACAACAGCAGACAGCATTGTGATCTGGAAGCATTAAATTCCACTCTGTTGTTGGTTCCTCCCCATTTAGTGATTCTGTTTATGTGGCAATTTAATGAGCTTAACATGCGCTGATGTTCTCGTTCTACAGGTGAAAAGCAGGGACTTGAGTCCAGGAATGAATATGGAAAGCAGAAAGTACTGCCATCAGCAAAGGAATATATTGGATTAGAAGCAGCAGACGAGAGATCGTTGATGAAAATTAAAAACGTGTCGGAGACAGAAAGGAGCGCTGGGGCGCATTTATTTTGTGGTGAATATCAGATTTGAAACCATCCAAGACAACTTGAATTGAAAGTTCCGCAAGGTAATTTCTTGTCCATTGAAGAAGAGAACCATCGATCCCAAAAGCACGCATATTCGACAAAAGAGCCTGATGCCAAACTCTGTCAAATGCCTTATAAATATCAAGTAGAACGATCTTGCTTTCGCCAGATTGATGTACGCTTTGGTTCCATTTTTCGGTGAGACATGCCATTAAATTACCAGTGGACATGTTGCTACGAAAGCCATATTGCCGATCATTGAGAAGTTGCGTGTTTCAAGATATTTCAGAAGCTGTCGATTTATTAGCGTTTCAACGACCTTGGAAAGAAGGGATGAGGAGAGAGAAGATGATTCGCCTTTTTTAGAGACGGGCTGGACAAATGCTGTTTTCCATCTGCTCGGAAAGAGTCCTAGACAGTAGGATAGATGAAAAAGCTTACGCAGTGGTTTTGCCAGCGAGGAAGAACACCTCTTCAGAAGAAGGGGAGATATACCATCTGGACCAGCGGATTTATGTATGTTGAGATCTTTGAGTACTCTTGCTACTACACGAGTGCGGAAGTGGATTCGTCCCATTGAAGATTCGACGAATTCAAGTGTAGACGGAGACAAAGCACAATCTGGGAGTGTTGAGCTAGCCGCAAAGTGTGCAGCAAGCAGATTGACCTTGTCCAAAGAGCTGACAGCTGGAATGCCATTGTAAATGGGCGTTGGGATGGAGGATGAGACAGAATTTTTGCTGACGAATGACCAACAATTTTTACTTCCTTTGGGACATTGTAGTATTTTTTGCCTCAGTTTTGGTCGTTAAGAAAAACCGAAAAAACATTTCTCTAACCCTGACAGCCTCTTTACAGCTCGAGTCGTACCATGCCTTCTCTGTTGGTTTGATACGATTCCTCCGATGTGGTATAAATGGTTCCAAAGAGAATAGTGCCTGCATCCACGTATGTCTAGTATTGCGATACGGTTTTTTTAAGAATTTTTTGCTCTAACTGTGAGGTCTGTATGTGAGAAATTAGCTGATATGATACAATGGTCCGACGAACCTAGAGGTGAGAGTACATCAACGGTGCACTTATCCGGACGAGGAGTTAAAAACACGTCCAGGGTGCTGGCGGTATGACTATCAACGTCTGGTATTCTGTGGGCTCATTTACAAGCTGGGTCAAGTTATTTTCCGCAGCGAAGGTCTGTGTCCTTCGGGTGTTGTCTGACCAGAATGCCACCCATAATTGTGTATGTTGAAATCGCCGGTAATGACGATTTAAGTCTGAAGATACAGCGCATCAAACTCGCTAAAGGTTGAATTGCTGTCAAGTTTATGACTTCTGTAAATAAAGCAGTAGTGGATAATGTGCTTACGGAGATGGAATTTTAACCACATGAAATTTAATTCCGGATTTGAACAGCTACTACATTGTGGTGGAGTTTGGTAAGCTACATCACTACGCACGCAAATGGCGAGAACGCGGTGAGAGAAGAATAATGGCATTAATTCGTAATCGGGTAGCTTCAGATCAGGGTGATCTGAGAGGCATTAGCGGAGATCTACCTGCCTTTCACTAAGTGCCAAAGCAGCTAGTCTAAAACAGTCTATCAAATTGATCATATTGCGATCGACGGATGTAGATCCAGACCGCTGCCTCCAAGGTGCGTCTACGTTTATCTCAGATGTCAGACGAAGGGAAAAATACTGTGCAGAGATTGGACGGCTACAATCGCAATAAACCACCAGATCCCTTGATCATCAACCTCTCGTGAACGACTTTTAAATTTGTTTTGGTGCTGTAGCTGTGCTGCACCAAAGGAAGTGCTCTATTAAAACGAATGGGAAACTTTTGAAAGTTTTAATAAAAACAAAAAACAACGTGTCACGGCAATAATACCCAAACAGAAAACTGTAGATGAGCAAGGAAATTCAGTTAGTGCTGAGGATGTCCAGAAACTACTTTTGCAGACTGTTGCAAATGGCGATGACGACCCAAATTCCGAACGAACCGCTCAACTTTCGCGACAAAAGCCAAGATTTTCAGTCACACGACCAACATGAAGTAAGAATAGCAATATTCAAATTTAAGTATACCGAGGCTGCCAGACTGGGAGTTCTAACTGCTGAGCTATGTAAAGCAAAAGGAGATGACTTGATTTCAACTTATTTTGGAGGTTTAGTCGGAAGAAAGTATGCCTGATGAATGGAACCTTAGCATCGTTTACCATATCCTTCCTCACATCAAATGTTGCATTTTGTGAAAGAGCGAAATCATTGACTGAGCGACCATCAGAGCGATTTGATAAGCCATAAGTCCGCAAGGGGTCAAATAATCACTTACCTCCTCTTTATGGATTCCAAGTCCTAGTAGAACCGCATGTGCTACACAAAATAAAGCCTAATTTTGGCAGTCCTGTAAAATCGTCAGATTGTGCAGATTAACGATAGACAACATGCGCTACTCCGTAAAAATTTATGGCGATCGAATTTAGACCTGCGATGTCACAAAAGGTCCTAGACATGGCGATACGCTGTCATTTGACTTCTTTAACATTACCAGAGGCACTGGTTATCAGAACAAAAGTGACAGATGTGAGTTGAACTGATAATGAGGACAACATTTTACAAAAAAGAAAGTACTCGCCCGGAAAAAATCGACCAATCAGACAGATGGTCATAGCATGTTAGACAGCTTCAACTTTGAGGAAGTTTAAAAATTTTTCTATCCCGGGTCCCGCTCTGAATCGCTGTTTCTTTGGCCTTAAAAGGTAATTGAGTAATAAAGCTTAGCGAAAACGGATACAGTTGTCTTTGGTCATTTTGAGCGCAAGATATTTCGAGTGATTTTTGGATACGTTTGCGGATATAACGAACAACATCGACTTGATAAGGAACTGTGGGTATCAGTTGCTTGAGCTCTCTGAAATAAATATTAACCCGCCGACACGAAGAGTGGACGATTCCTTGAAATGCAGTGGGGAAGGACTTAGTTTATGGTTCTGTTCACCACAAGTGGAATAGCACTTCAAGGATCTTTAATTACACATCTAAAGGCAGTTGACCGAAGACCACACTAACTGGATAGGTTTGTTTTTTGAGGGCCACTATCCAACCCAATCGAGTCCTGCCAGGAAAGGATCTTAGATGAAGACCCAGTTATAAGCTCTACTTATGTAAGTTGTTCATCAAAATTTCTCAACCTTGGCCTACGTAGACGCTGAAATGTTCACACTATACAAATTTTATCAAGTGTCGATATACACTCGTATGAGTACAATGCGCATGTTTCTATACCAATGCACTCGGCGCCGTAAAGAATCACATTGAATCATATCCGGATTCGACAAACTCCGCAGTATTTGCACATAGCGATAGTTATAAATAGTCAGGCCACAGAATACTGGAATTTACCCCAGACAATCTTAGAGAACACTCTTTTAAGCGTCAGTCTCAGTCTGATAACAAGAATCGCAGAAGACGTTGTAACTAATGGTAACCACTTTTAGATACTAGCCAAAGGCTTCAGGCTTAAGAAAAGAAAACAAATTGGATACGCTGTCCAGAACCTGAACGATGCCCTCATCGAATAGTTTAAACTGGCATGGCTTGCCATAAGGAATACCTGCAGCTGTGGAATAAAGAAATCAGAAACCTTCCAAAGAGCGCAATCAAGGTTAATCGAAACACACTGTTCAAAATCCTCAAAAGAAACACTGCGAAATCACATGGCACCTACATTTAGTCAAAAGCAGAAAGTCTTTGCCATATGTTTGAGTCTCACTTGCCTGGTAATCAGATCAGAGCTGGCTCACAGCCACTACCGCGTTTGCAAGTGAGCTAAGTAATTTCTGCATCCTAAGATGGCTTCAAGTGGTCGAACAGTCATATCTCAATATAGAGGCGATCCACTGAAAGCTGTTTCTGGTGAATGTCGATTACACAACCGCAAAGAGCTTCAGACTCATCCCTCTGATATCATTCCATTTGATGGACGTGGAGAGAATAGTTGAGTTTCATGTGCGCACAACTAGCTTGCGAATGCGTCATTTATCTAAGATACAACATTCAATATGCACTCGGAAGATGTGAAGATACTCGTAGGTAGCCAGTAACTTGGCTAGATAAGGTATAGACAAATCAGTAGATTTTCGAATTAAAGAAATGCTGAGCAACACAGAAAGCTGGTTGTAGTTGATGTGTCACAGGACGGAGGTCTGTTTCAACTGTTATACTGTATGTTCAATAGAGCAGGTCTACGATCAGGCATTTACAAATGACACAGTAGCTGTTTGCGCAAGAAACCGGAGACCTAATCGAGAACTAGGCTTTCAAGAAGTAGGCACCAGATAAGTGCAACCGAAGTTTAATGTCTTGGTATCGTTCAGGATAGCAACCTTCTTTGGACTTAAAATGTCGCGTCGAAAACTTTTAAGGCATTGTTGACTTTTTGGAAGTGTAAGAGTCTTTCGGAATGACATAAGGCTTGTCACGGAAAAGTCGGCTAATGCCGACAATTCTTTCCCATGCGTCAGTTGTTTGATGGAATATGTTTCACACAATTACGTCACTGCTAGTTTCACCAGAATCCACTGAATGGCGTTTTTGACTCAGAAAATTCAAGCATCCGGCTATAATTTTAGAACTACTTCGAAAGTGATTACAATGTTCAAAGCCTATCTTGGTTCATGCAGCAGACACAAATACTACTCACAGTTCCTTAATAGAAAATGGCTTGGAAGGCCAGGTTTGCCAAAAAAGAGCAGGTGTGCTGCAGGAAAGCTATGTGCGGCCTTGCTTTACGCTTACAGTAATTGCTGAGTTTCTGATTATAACCTCAGATCTGAAAGGATTGACATAAAGTCCATCTCTGACGCCCCGCTCACATTGTATTGTAGTTTATATTCAAGCGTTGCCAACGAGATGACGCAAAGAATTTCGAATATACCGATCTACCTTTCTCATTTTTCCTGGTAAATAGAAGTTAGTGAGGCAGCATAGTCCATCTTCCAAATGGGTCTTCTATAACTCTCTTTGAAATTAATTGAAAGCTGACTTTCCAAGAGGATTTATTGCAGTCATTTTGTTTCACCTTTCATACGACCAGTGTGGGACTAGCACGAGTCAAGCACATGTGTATGTATGTAATTTCGTACATGACGTACTAAATATATAAAACACTCTGCAGCAGTTTGAAAATTCATTAATAATTACGTTCGGTAGAATTCGTAAAATAGCAGTCACATGGTTAGTAGGACCAACCTTATGAAACCGTTCACCTGGCAAATATTTACCTACCTCGTATACGAGTATTCGTATCTCATTCGTAATTATCCAGCAAATCAAAGTGATGAAATTTAAATGTTCCTATTGATTTATAATCCCGTCCAATTCTACTAATTCCAAATTAAATTCTAAATCATTTATCGAAATCGGATTTATTTTTGAGCACTAATATGGGCATGTTTTGGGTTAAGGAAAATTTCAGACGGAATCATAGTAAATCATATGATTTGCTAAAGGCCTAGTAGAGGATACCTTAACGGAGAGACGTTGCTAAAAGTTCCATGTATGATGAGAACGATTGCATTCTGGAATCCTCTTTGGAATTTATTTTCGAAAAGGGCTTGAGAGCGAGGTTCTTTCGAAAGAAAACAGGTTCATCTGTGATCCAGTGGGACGCTCTCATCCAGATTCCTTTGACTAATGGTGCAGCACATGGGGTCAACCACATATACATGCCATCGGGTTTGAAGCTCTGCAAGGCGACAAAGTTCCCTACAGCATATCCTCAATGTTTGCCCCACTTCACGAACGCTGAGGCCGACATACTTGTCTGCCTTATAGGGTGAGTGGATTCCATTGCACGGTGTATTTGAAAAGTGTTATCAATTCGTCACCACTTTCCTCTCCGAATTTGGATATCAGTAAGATATACTGCCATTCTCGGCCTAAGACGTTGCGAAGGTATCCTTTTATTTCCAGTTACCACATCCATGAGATAGTACAGATTCTACGTTTCATTTGTTCAATCTCAGCTCGTCTTGATGCTGAAAACGTATCTTTTTCAGATCATAGTATAAGCAAACAAAATGCAGCTTTTGCATAAACAATTCAGTTGTTTACCATCCTTCGAGACACCATACTTCTTATCGACTTTCTGTGTCAGCTAGTGTTATGTGGTTAGGAGTTTGCCCTCCCAGTGCTTATTTTGGACTCTACTTTATTCGTTTTTGTTTCCAAATTATGGAGTTGGCGAGAGGATGCAGCCTTCGACGAATTATGTTGAATAATGAGTGAAGCGGAATGACGTAGTACGGTGTTAATGTGATCAATAAGGAACCACTTGGGTCAAAATCGCGCTTACTTGTTGTCAGATGTTGAATCGACGTTCTCTCTAACTTGATCCAATATTATCACAATTATTGGTTTGAAAGTATGCATATTCACCCACTTGCCACACGCCGTCTGGCATGCGAATTGGCGCAAAAATTAGTAATTGGGTTCCTCTTTGGAAAACGATACAGCACAGGAACATCCTTGCCAGATATTACTAAGTAGTATAATGCTTCCCAAAATGTATAGTTCCACAATAATAAACGGAAAAATCGAGGACTATGAAACCTTCAAATCACAACCAGGCCCATCCGCATTAGAAGGCCGAAAAGGGTTGTAAGGCAGCAGAGGAATTCCTTTCTCTGTGCCACCAACAATACGAACACCGAGTAGGGCGACTAAACCCAGACTGGTCTTAACATCACACCAGATGAAGTTCAGGCCCAAACATGCTACGTAAAACCTATCAAGGCAAAGGCAAAATCTCTGTCCCTGCAGACAGGACAAGAGCAGAAATCCAAGAATGTGCAGAACCATCGGGTATTTCTACTATGAAATAAAGTCGACTTTAATTACAAAATCGTGCCAGCCTGCAATGTGTACTACATTGATCAAAAAGTTTCCGGAATGTATTCAGAAAATTATAAATACAAGTTTATTAATCTAAATCTATATTGTCCCCTTCAAAGGGCCCCCGCCCAATTATCAAGGCTTCGCCCATTAATGACGTTGTCTAATAAAAAGCGGGAGTAGATTATTCTATAACTGGTCTTATCGAAAACATCCTCAGATTTATAGCATGAATTGGATGCTACGATTTGACCAGTTACAAGTTGCCGGTCATAAGTCTTGTTGGCGGCTTGACCACCGGTAGTCCATACCAGGACTTAAATCATGGGACCATGGGAGTCAGGAGCCCCCCGGATTTCGGTCCGGGCCTGACTTGTTAGAGGTAGGCCCCCTTGTGGGAGCGTCATGGTGGCTGTGGTTTAAACCCAAATCGCGGGTACGGGTATTCCTTGGTTTTGCCCATTGTAGAGTTGCAAAGAAAGTACTGGGTGCTGCGACCCTAAGAGCAGCAAGAGGTTTTAGGTCGGCCTCGACTCATACCAAGGGTGGAACTGTGCCTCCAACACAGTTCCGAATTGGTATCAAAGGATTGACGGAGAGCGATGGCATGGCGTATCCTTGCTCCCTATGGGTGTATGGGCACCTCGTAAACATTAAGTCTTACGGCAGGAGGTTTACGATAAAAATCCAGGTACGTTCTGTCCCCTTCAAAGTAATCCCCATCGACTGCAACACACTTATGCCAGCGCTCGATCCAATCCTCGAAACACTTTTCATATTCGGTTTTCGGTATTTCCATCAGTGCTTCCGGTGAGTTTTCCAATACTTCCTCTCGGCTGCTGAAACGCGTTCCCTGTAGTGGTTTTTTAACTCGATTGGACAGAAAGAGGTCACAGGGAGCCAAATCAGGTGAATTCGGTGGCTGTTGGATGGTATTTGTTGCATTTTTCGTCAAATGACGAATAATGATGGCACTGTGCGACGGTGTGTTATCATGGTGCAAAATCCACGAGTTTTCTGCCCGCAATTCTGGTCTCATAACGCCCAAATAATACTCTTTGTTTACTGTCTGGCCTTCTGGCAAAAATTCATGATGAACTACACCGTTGTAATTCATGAAAGCCGTGAGCTTTGCCTTCTTTTTTGACTGAAAACGACGTGGTTTTTTTGGTCTCGGCTCATTTGGTGAACGCCATTCACTTGCCTGATGTCTGGATTGCGTGTCGTACTCATAAACCCACGTCCCGTCTCCAGTAATGATCCCTTTAATGAATGTGGGATTGGATTCAGCCTCGCAAATCATCTCTTTTGCGACGTCAACACGGTCTCTTTTTTGCATGAAATTGAGGCCTTTTGACACTAACTTTGCTGCTACACGACGGAAACCCAAATCATTAACCAAAATGTCTTGGACGGATCTATAGGCAATGTTCAAGTCCTCCGCTGTCTCTCTGATGGTTAATTTGCGGTTATTGACCAACATTTCTTTTACTCGTACTTCATCAATATTTTCCACTGCATTCATCATCTTCGATTGACTCACGACCACTTTTGAATCGCTCGTGCCACTGGTAAACGAGCGTTTTCTTTAGAGAATCGTTGCCGAAACACTTTTCCAACATTTCCAACGTTCGCGCACTATTAGATCCGTTTTTTTCGCAAAATTTAAGACGAGTACAAGTTCGTTGTTGCAAATTGAAATCCATTTCTAGAATTGTAAAAAATCGCCAACACACACAGAGATAGATGTACTCTTGGCTACGTAACTTTTGCAAATGTCAAGCTATGGCACTAAGATTTAGAAGGAATATCAACAACAGATTTACCAACTTAACAAAAAAAACAGAACTCAAATCGGAACAATGGGAGCGCCACACGATGGTGTCCCCCGGGAACATTTTGATATATAAAGTCGTATTTCCTCAATAACCTGC
This sequence comes from Volucella zonaria, assembly GCA_963966105.1. Lineage (NCBI taxonomy): Eukaryota > Metazoa > Arthropoda > Insecta > Diptera > Syrphidae > Volucella > Volucella zonaria. The sequence goes on along the minus strand of OZ014534.1, from coordinate 114,926,555 downwards.
TTCATTTCCTCAATCCGAAACTTAACTAGAAAGTATTGGATGATCTGTCCTCCTCTGAACCCTAAGACTTATAGTTCAGGATATCAAACAATTATTTGTTTATGACCTCCCTACATCAGAGGAAGATAAACGACTTTATTTCAACCACAACCAATATACCGGTATGCATTCTTGGGACCGGTTACAGTGACCCTAAGATTGGCAAGAGGTTTTAGGTCGGCCTCGACTCAAAATAAGTGTGGAACCTTTCGGCCTCAATACGAGTTCCGAACTGGTATCAATGGGTATCCCGTCTTCAAGAAAAATACATCAGGCACATGCCGTCGTGACGGCGTACTACATTAAGCACTTGAATGTGCTGGGCATAAGTGATCCTGCGATGCTTGCTATGAAAGTGATGACCACGCCGCGGAGCACTACCTCTGTGGATGTCATGCTTGCGCTCGCATCAGACTGCATGCACTCGGCGTTGACATGTAGAGGGATAGTACTCTGTAGGCACTTTATCACTGAAGTCCTTACTCGTCTTTCTTTGGAAGACTGGAAAAAAAGTTCCTTTCAAGGGTTGTGCAAGGAGTACAATGGACTAGTTCTTAGGCTTAGTGTTCCGACAAAACAGAAAAGACCTGAACGTGCGCAACTAAGTTCAGTTCATCAATATGTGGCTCCAGCAGTGCCTGCTGGTCGCTTTTGACCGTTTTGACACTAGTGATTTTGTTTTGGCGTCATATACTTTTGATTGTGTGAAAAAGTCTGATTTTGTGCCAAATAATCGTCATTTGCGGGAAGTGTTGGTTTTTTTCTTTCATTCGAAGAAAACGACGGCTGAAACGCGTCGAGACCTCCAAAATGTTTACGGAGATGTTGCTCTATGTCAAACAACGTCAAGCGATTGGTTCCGTCGCTTCAAAAACGATGATTCCGATAATGACGGCCGCCGGCGTGAAAGAAGGCCAAAATCCTTCGAAGACGCTGAATTGAAGGCATTGCTCCATGAGAATCCGTGCCAAATGCAAGAAGAGCTTGCTTCAGATTAGGAATTACCCGCCAAGCCATCTCCAAGCGATTGCATGCGGTAGGATTGATTCAAAAACTAGGAACTTGGGTTCCTTATGATTTGAAGCCAAGGGACGTCGAGCGTCGTTTTTTCGCTTGCGAACAACTGCTCCAGCGGCAAAATTATCGGAATAGACCCGTATGGTGGCATATCACGTTGGCGCGCGGTCTTCGGATATGTGTGCGAATTGTGCACGCTCAAGACTATTTATTGACATGGCACGATATTTATAGAATTTTACATGAAAGCCTTCACATGGTAGCCGATTCCAAGGGTACCTACCCCGTTTCGCCGGGATCGAGATTATTATTGTTTTTATGGGCGAAAATATCTTTCATGAATATTAGGTAATCGCAGGTACGAATATAGAGAAATTCATTTGAAATTTTGTTACTAGTTCACTGGTGGCTGTTAGTAGATACTTGGCTGGCTAAATTAGTAATCCAATTATGGGCATTTCGTATTTTTTAGTTGGGCGTATGCGGTAGCTTGTAAGTGGCAATTAGGAGGCAGTTGATGGGTTTTACTTTCAAAAGACTTTTAGGAATATAAAGGAAATTAAATTTAATTCATAAAGTGGAAATGGAAAGTCTTCTTTGAAGTAAAAGGTCTACGAGTATTCATACGTGCCACGAGTGTTTTTACATTTTCAAGTTGAAGAACTAACGACTTTAACCAAGCTCAATGGGATAGAAACTCTAGCCCTGATAATCAATCAGTCACAAAGGAAATACAAAAACAAATTTACTTTTTCTATACGCTTCTGCAATTAAGGCAGTGGATGGTGAAATAATTTCCCAGCCTGACAAATTGTGTGCAAGCTTGCCAGTGTCCTGTACAGACTGGAACCATTTTGGCAATCTCGATGCATTTTCTGTTGATAAACCTGGACGTTAAATTTCATTGTATTTTCTTGATGTGAAGGAGATACAGCGTTTCTTAAAAAGTGCTTAAAGATTTCACAAGGGCTTCATATCCTCTGCCTATTTCTAAAGAAGAGTGATGGTAAGCCGACTGCTGGTCAGGATGGCTATCAAGAGGGGGTTGCAGTGTTGGTTTTAGACGTGAGGTTGGCACTATGTAGCTACTTTTGATGTCTGAAAGACATCATAATAATATGAAATGCGAAAACTGTACAAGTCTACTAAAAAGACATACGATCCGACACTGCACTCCGTCGTGAAGCCCTTGGTGAACAAAGGCACATTCAATGATAATAATGTGTCATCTGTTCATTCAGTCGCTGTAAATATAAGGCCTTGGAATGTTTCACTAAAATCTAGTTTGGCTGCGATGTAATCAGTAGTGAACAAAGCCATAGTTTGTCCGCAACTGCAGATCAAAGACTGTGACCATAGGCTTTTACCATACAGTCCCCAAATCATTTAAATCTAGGAACTAGTCCAGTGCACTCCTTGTAAGTTCCTTTTAAAGTGATAAAGTCCCTACAGTACCAGCACCCACCCCTTCAACACCGAGTAGCTACAGCCTGATGCAAGCGTAAGTCGGACATTCACAGAGGTAGAGCGGTGTCGTCACCACTTTCTCATTCGCTTGGTCTGCCGGCGTCATGCTATCTGTACCTAGTCCTGCGATAACTTCTGTTACACAATTTCCAGCGCTTATCGTTCAAAACTTCTTGCGGGAAGCATCATGACGGGTGATGAAAAGTAGATTCATTGCAGCAACTCAAAGAGAAGAATGTCATGGGCACTGCCCGGTTATGCTTCGACGTCGTCGGGCTCGGCCAAATATTCACTCTGCGAAGGTTATGCTGTGTATTTGGTGGGACCAAGTTGGTGTTATTTATGATGAACTCTTGAAACCCAACGAACCATCACTGGGGAACGGTATCGACTTCAATTGATGGGAATAAGGAGAGCACTGCGCGAAATATGGCCACAATACTCGAACTCCAACTATTTAAAATGCTATCATTTTTTTATTTTTTGATAAATTTTATTGTGCCAAAGCAAAAAATGTTGGAAAATCCATCAGTTTTCAAACTGTATCAGTAGTTTTCAATATGTCTACCTTTGGCGCCAATAATGGCCTTGAGACGGCCGAAGAAAGCATCGCACGCTGCACGCAAGTGGGTCTGTGGTATTTTGGCCCATTCCCGGCGAAGTGCTTATTTGAGGTGGTCCAAATTTTGGTATTTTTTAGTGCCAACCTTCGCCCTCAAAATACCCCAGACAGAAAAATCCAACGGATTTGCATCCGGAGAAAATTGCAATCCTTGTGTCGAAGAAATTAAGTGTGGAACATTGTTTTTTAACCAATCTTGGTTGACGCGCGCTTTGTGAGACGGTGCCGGGTCTTGTTGAAAGGTCCACGGTCTCCGACCGAAATGATTGTTTGCCCAAGGCTTCAATACAGCCTCTAAGACAGTTTCACGGTATACGATCGCATTAATTTTGACGCCACGGTCCAAAAATACGAGCGGAGAGCGACGCGGTTTGGTTTGGTTTGGCCCAAACCATCACCATCGGTGTTGCCTGCTTTCTGGTGGCCGTCCGAAGGTGTAAATTTTCGAAAGACCTCTCTGGCAAGTAAACTCGGTCATTTTGTTTGTTGACTTATTGCTCGATAACAAATGGCGACTCATCGGAAAAAACCAAATTCGGTAACTCACCACTTTCATGCAAGCGTAGCAACTCCTTCGCTCTTTCGACTTTAACTTCTTGCGGTTGCGGTGTAAGATCGTGTGCTTTTTGGAACTGCAATGGCTTGAGCCCAAGCTCATTTTTCAGTATGTGTTGCATCCATTCCAACGATATGTTGAGCTCACGAGCAATTTTTCTTCCACTTCGACCCGGATTTGGCTCAATTCGAGCCTTCACTTTCCGAACCATTTCTGCCGATGTTGCTGTTTTTCATGACCACTTCCATGGCGTTACGCAATGCTACCAGTATCACGGTAACGAGCTATGGTTCGAGACACAAATGATTTATTCACGTTGAGGTGCTGTAGGGCTCTAACGATAGCTACTTGTGGTTTTCCAGCCAAATATAAAGCAATCACACTATCACCTTTGAATTCCATCGCCGATAAAAATTTTTCAACACAACTGAGACGCTAGTCGTTTAAAAGGCTTGTAAATCATAAAACTATCTGTCATGCGTCAAAATTTGAGCTCACTGTCATGAACGGTGTAGAAATTATAGCAGTCTGAAGTTGGTTGCAGTTCGAGTCATTCAGGGTGTATAGCATGACAGCGCTCGGCCTCATGTTGCCAAACCCATTAAAACCTACCTGTAAACGCTCAAATGGGAAGTCCTACCTCATCCACCATATTCCGCCTTCCGGTTATTAGTTGTTTCGTTCGATGGCATATGGTCTAGCTGATCTGAAGACATCAAAAAATGGCTTGATTCGTGGATAACTCTTCGAGCTCTGCTAGAAAGATGGGAAAAAGTTGTAGCCAGCGATGGGCGATACTTTGAATGATCCATTTGTAACACCTTTTTCACAATAAAGTTGCATTTTCATCAAACTTAGTTGCGCCCCTAATACGTTATTCGAAACGCCTGTTCGTTAGTACAATACTTTCATGCTTCAACTGTCTTATAAAAAATTGTTGAGCTTCATAAACAAAGTTATTTACGTCACTGGGATGGTTCGAAGACGTTCCAGGCTCACCAAACGTTGAATCTGAATTTGAAACGTTGCGGATTCACCTTGTTTGTAGGGGTAAGCTCTGGAATTAGTCGCTCAAGAAGTATTATTTTCTGCTTAAAAGGCGTCTAAATTTGTGATACCAAACCAAGCCCATTTTGAGACAAGACAAAGTTCCAATGCGCGTTTGCAGAACTTGCATGTACCACGTACTAGTAGCAGTACATATCTACGGATTATTACCGCATCAAACACTTAAAATTCTCTAAAAGCCAATTCACAGCACTCATACACTCACTTTATTTGCACGTTATCCCATCGCTAATGCACTGACAACTCATTCAAATCTAATTACACCTAATGAGTTTCCGGGATGCCCTTTATTGATATTCATTGGATATGTATCGATTTGGCGATGAAAAAGCTTCTCTTTTCGATACCATATATCCGTACCACCCATGTGCTCCTCATCCAATCTCTCACATCCTCTAAATCAACTCAAACACCAGGTCCGGCTACAGCTAAAAGCAAGTAAATAAAACCCTGGCTATTCGACAAATTAATACAGCTAACCGATACGTTGACAGCCGAGGTAGTGATGATGGTTCTGGTTCTGGTGGTAATTCTGGTGTCCTCCACACCAACTACCATGTTCCCTTTAATGATGATTTAACTAATGGGGAGGCCATTGTTGTCCCAAACGGCGGACACGGATCCGGGACACTAGAGCCAGTACCAGTACCAGTACCACTAGTCGTGTCGGCAACATCAACGAATTTTAAATGCACGCGACTATTGTTAGCTGATTGGATTAATTAAGTTAATTGCCAAATCCGCTTCCGCAGCAGCGAGCACTGGAGATCAATAATGCATGGCTGGTTAGTGAGTTGGGATTAGATGCTTACTGCAGTGATTTTTACGTGTCGTCCCGCAAATAGCAATTTCCTGTCCATTAATGAAGTTCCAACATCGTCACTTGATTGGACATAACATTTAAATGAATTCGACAACAATAAAAACGAATAATTCCCACCCCAGGTCGGTATAATTGTCCATGCCTGTGACGTTACTAATCACATTGTTGACAAAATTGTTAGCCAATTTAAGAGTTTTGCCAACCTTGAGGGTGTTTTTATGGCCCGACGGCCGGCACAGTATGTTTGACGAATTAACTAAATGCGAGACACACTTTGGCTATTGAATTGAATTTTAAGTGTGAGGTATTTTTGAACGAATGCGTAGACGGCGAGTACGTCACCTGTATGTGATACCTGTGACTGTCGTACAAATGTCATAGTCACGTTCCAGTTTAAAATCGGATTACTTATGCAAATCACAGTCGGGTCGGGTGGTGCTGTGTTACAACGCGACTTCGTGACAGAGTTCGTTTGCGAATTATCCGAGTAATGCGACCAGAATATATTAATCCAGTTATTATGTGGCGAGCACGTTATCCATGTATCTTATGAGAAGCTAAGAAGGTAATTTCGCAGATTAATACAATAATATGCTCGAGTTGATTTATTCGGTTAGACGTTGATAGGTGGCACTTAGGGGTACACGGGCTGTGAGCTTTGGCTGACAGATGTTGGCCTCCACTCCGAATTGTGGGTTGTTACCTAATTTGAACAAGAAAAATTATGTGTAGAACTGTCAGCAATCTAAACAAAGATGTGTAGAGTGGAATGTGACGATTTAGCGCCGGGCTGATTCCACATATACGAGTATTGCTATGCTATGCTAAGGAGCAATGAAATGCTTCTGCGTGAAAGAAGAGAGATTGATGGGTCCTACCGCACTTCCGCAAAAAACTATTTTGATTATGTTTTCAATATATACACGAGTATGTGTCCAAAGTCTATGCGGAGTACTAGACTACTACTAAACTAAGCCAGGCATGTTGCACTTTTACCGGAATAATTCCGTGCAACTATAAGTGCTTCACTCCAATCACTTCGCTGGGCTTAAACAATAAGTCTGTCAAGGTTTTCGTTGTACTTTTCTGATCTTATACCGGAAGGCCGCGGGATTTTCTTATAATGGGAAAATCCTCAAGGTTCCTGAACCTCATCTGACTAAAAGACCTTCTGATGGATTGTCTGTGAAGACTGAGATTCAATGACCACTGTGGAGTTTATTTTATGCTGAAATTGTGGTGGTTCCAGTTAATCTTTCTGAAAGCGGCAACATTCAGATGGAACAAGATCTAGCAATAAACCATTTTGAGAACCTTGCTCAAAGTAGAATTTTGCCTTTGGTCACTGCTTCATCATCATTTGTCATCACGATGCCAGATTCAGTTTTAACAGAAATCTCTTGTAACTGAAACTAGTGCGGGCTAGCGGATGAAATCGATATACATCATCGCCATGATCAGATGATCCTTCATCACTTAATCAAGGAGACAATTGTTAAATGATTTTTTTACTTTTTGAGGTGGATCCAAAGTCTTTCCAAGCATCCCTTTATGGAGAATAACTTTCGATCAATTTCTCTGTGATATCTATATCCTGAAGATGTCCTGTTTCATAGCTTCAGAGGTGTTCTTCTATTTCTTATTATTCAGGGTAGCTTTTTTGAAAGGATGTGTTTTCTGACAGACGAACGGGTAGAGGCCAGTGACAAGGTGCCATTGTCGTGACAGCTGTCGTAGCGTTCATCATGTCGGATTTTTAGACGCTTCATTTGCTTCTCAACTCTGTTAATGGTTTCATTTGTGCTGTAACTTTAATCCATTAAATCTGTGTCCCTGTTTAGCGTAGTTATTGCCGGATCCGTTGTGTTGTTATTTGAGGGGTATTGCTTTGTTCAACAGTTTCTTTTACCTGCGGCTCCACATGTGTCGAACGACGCCAACTATCGTCATCAGAGTTCGGGTGTTGTCATAAATCAGCGCGCTAAATAGGAAATACCCTCTTTGACATAAATCCGTCGACAAATGCTGTTCCGTCTTGGTTTAGGCGGTAAACCAACGACATAATTTTCACTTCGTAGTCTTGCTTAGTATCGTCGGTGTTAGAGTTTTCTGTGTTTGTTTGTGATTATGACTACTGAGTTCAGGGTGGACGTAGCCAATATACGCGGGCTAAAAAGTAATCACTTTTCTGCGTACGTCCACGTCTGTAAGTACAGACCAGCTGTTTTGGTACTTAGTGAAGCACAGGTAGATCCCCGCCCACATCTCTCAGGTCCCTCTGATCTTTCTACGAATTAGTGCCATGATTCTTCTCTCACTGCGGTCTCACCACTTACGGGCCTAGTGATGTAGCTTACCAAATTCCACCACAATGTAGTCCCTGTTCCAATCCGGAATTCAATTTCATGCGGTTAAAATTCCATCTCCGTAAGCAAATTATCCGCTACTGCTTTATTTACAGAAGTCCCAAACTGGAGAGCAACTCGACCTTTCACGAGTTTGATGCGCTGTCTAGCTCCATTCAAAGAATTGTATCCCTGTATCCTCATACTGAGATCGTGATTACGGGCGATTTCAATATACACAATTCTGGTTGGCTTCGACATTCTGGACAGACAACACCCGAAGGACTGTGTGTTGAGATCTTCGCTGAGGAAAATAACTTGACCCAGCTTGTAAATGAGCCCACACGAATACCAGACATTGATAGTCATAGCTAGCACCCTGGACTTGTTTTTAACTCCTCGTCCTGATAAGTACACTGTTGATGTGCTCTCTCCTCTATGCTTGTCGGAGCATTGTGTCATTTCTCGTACACCCACTACATGGTTAGAGAAAAACTTCCTAAAAGAGGTATGGAAATATGAAAATGCTAATTGGAGCGGACTTAACAACTTCTTTAGGAATTTTAACTGGTCGTTATGTTTCCTCGATAAAGACGTGGATGCCGCTGCATATGATCACAGAGGAAAACCAGAAAATTTCAAACGGGTCAGAAATGACTGCAACGTCTTTCTCAAACGTGTGAAATTCCAATACGACCAAAAATTGAGGCAAAAAATACTGCAATGTCCCAAAGGCAGTAAACGTTTTTTGTCGTTCGTCAAAAACATTAGAAATTCTGCCTCATCCGCCATCCCAACGCTCATTTACTAATGGCATTCCAGCTGTTAGCTCTTTGGATAAGGCCAATCTGCTTGCTGCACACTTTGCGGCCAGCTCAAAACTCCCAGATTGTGCTTTGTCTCCACGTACACTTGAGTGCGTCGAATCTTCAATGGGACAAATCCACTTTCGCACTCGTGTAGTAGCAAGAGTTCTTACAGATCTTAACATGCATAAATCCGCTGGTACAGATGGTATATCTCCCCTTCTTCTGAAGACGTGTTCTTCCACGCTGGCAAAACCACTGCGTAAGCTTTTTCATCAATTCTACTCTTTAGGACTCTCTAATTCCTAAAATTCAGACAACATCAAATCAGTTGGGAAAAATTATGTCAACGTTGGCTGACCAATCCACTTTTCTACCTCTCAAGCATGCTGAACATACCGAAAACATCGGATCCATCCAACATGACATCAATTTTCTTAGTGAGGAAGCTGCATCCAATACAGCCAGATGCACCTCCATTTGCAGTAAGTCCGTGTAATAAATCCTTACACGACGAGCTATATACATCACCCTCATCCACTTCAGCTTCAACTCTTTCAATAACCGCTACCACCGAAGCCTCCTTTCAACCCTCTACGATAAATGTAACTTCGATCACCAATCCCAACAGAAATTAAAAATTTAATTAAAATAAATCTTGAAGCCACCAAAAAATCGGAACTGTCTACTTTCTTCCTCCAAGCTGCCCCACGTCACGCAAACCCGTCCTGGATCAAAGACCGTTTTAGGAAGAAATTTGGTATACGAAACGTCAAATGCAAACAAGTCGGCAAAGTCAAGAGCAAAAACGGCCAGTGCTTTGAAATACGTATAACCACTAAGTACGATTAGATGTTCAAATCATCGGACGTGTTCATACCAATCTCGGAAAAGATGGTCATCACCCAACGGAAGGATATAGTAGATAATAAGTTTGCTAATAAAAGGAAAGATAGCACCCACAATTCCGACTCAACAATCCCATCAACATCCCGACTCAAACTGGTCATTTAAGGCCCAAATCTTTCCAAGGTTCTCCTCACTCCTTCTCCCCTTTGCACCATCCAAAAAGAACATCTGAGGCGCGACACCGCTTCAAAACAGAGTTTCATTTTACCTTGCTCCTACGCCTTCTACCCAAGTTCCAACTAACGTTGCCCCATCAGACAAATATCCTAATTTTACTAGCTTACATATACTAAACTCAATCCTCATCTTCATCTACCAATCCCCCTGATCCAGCCCCCTCACTAGTCAAGATTCTAGATCCGGGGTGCTTGACCAACCTATCCCTTCTTCACCCGCTCGTTCTATTAATTCACCTGCCCCCGATTCTCACACGAAATACCTTGACCCACTCCTTCCACCAACTGTCAAACTCACTAAAAAATTTTCTGATATGAGAGGTTTGAGAGACGACCGCATCTATGGAAATATCTGGCTCTACCTTGCACTACAAACCCAACTCCCTTTGCATTGGTGGCATAACCAAAACCAACATTATGGTTTCGATTCAACGAGAAGGTCTTCCTACTAAGCCAGTGGAATTGATGCAAATTTTCGTTCGCTACCATGAAAGTTTCGACAACTCTTCCAAAGAAGTTCAAAATGATCCTTCAGCTCGAAACGTCTTTCCCACTTGCAAAGAACTCGTTCAAATTTTAAAAACTATTACAGTTCCTAACAAACTAAATCCTGTATCTTCCAGTCCACAATGCCTGTCCATTTACTACCAAAATGTAAGAGGTTTGCCCTCTAAAATATCCGTCGTATATCTCAATTCTCAAAAGTTACCCTATAACCTAATTGCTCTTACTGAAACAAATCTAATTCCGGACATTAATAACCTTGAGCTGTTTCCTCCAAATTTCAACGTTTTTCGAAAAGATGGATTTGAAAGAGCTGATAATCCCTATGGCCGAGGTGTTTTACTAACAATCCGGAACTTTTTCCACGCAACTCCTGTTGATATTCCCCACACTGACAACTTTGAGTTAGTATGTGTCAACATTACGCTCCCCAAACGCTGTCTTTACGTACTTTGTTGTTACATTCACCCATCCCAACCAATTGAGTCATATCGACCTGTAGTTCACGCAGTGGATTTTTTGACTGATGATGCACAACCTGAAGATTGTATTGTTCTAGTAGGGGATTTCAACCTCCTTTACCTTTCGTCTCTCTTAATTCATCCTCTGAAATAGAAATACTGATGGTGGACTGCCAAACCAACTCAAGTCTATATCAGATTAGTGGAATACCTAGTACAATGAACAGACAACTTAACCTTGTCTTCACATCCGATTCAGATAACTGTATCGTTTACAGGAGTGATCGTCTTCTTTCTACCCTAGACCCTAGCCTTCATCGATTTGGAAAATTCATTTTCATTTAACTTCCGAAGAACCGACTTTAACAAACTTAAAAACCTCATCAGCAACATTAACTTTGACTTTATTGCTGAGACAACAAACATTGATCTTGCCCTATCAACTTTTAATTCGTTAATTTTCTTCTGATTTGGCCAATCGGCTTCATATACCTTCCGGAAGGACTGCATGTCAGCTCCTCCCTGGTAAAACAAGGAGTTGCGTTCTCTCTGTAATAACAGACACAAGTTGTGGCACAAATTCTTAAGAACCCGATCTGATTTCGACTACAGTAATTATCGATTGGTATACAATCGTTTTTCTGAACTTTGTGAGTCTCTTTACCTTAAGTACCTCTACCGCATGCAATCTGGCTTAGTCTCGGACCCTAAACGCTTCTACCAACTTGTTACCAAAAGAAAGTCAGAAGGCTACCCATCTACTCTCAAATTTTTTAGTGAAGCTTCTGCCGACCCAAAAACCTTTGCAAATTTCTTTGACTGTCATTTTAATAAATCCTTTTCTAAGAAAACAGCTGAACCCGATCCTAGTTACTTTAGCTATATGAGAAACTATCCTGAAAGCATTGTCTGTCAACAACTGCTTCCGTACTGTAGGCCAACTATCTGTACCAATCAGCACGGTTTCATGAAAAGTAAATCAACGACCACTAACTTAACAGAGTTGGTCTCTAGGACGATTCATGCTTTGGAAGACAGTGATGAAATCGATTCAATTTCCACTCATTTCAGCAAGGCATTCGATAAAACTTCTCACCAACTCATCATTTTTAAACTAAAAAAACTTGGCCTTTCCCCTCACTTTGTGGCATGGACTAAATCCTATTTAGAAGACCGAGAATACATGGTCATCTTCAGATCTTCAATATCCGACCCCATTAAAGCAACATCTGGTGTGCCTCAGGGTAGTCACCTTGGACCAATTATCTTTATCCTAACAGTTAACGATGACATGAGAATTTCCAAAGTCATTCCATTCAAGATGACTTGAATAAGTTTTCGGTATGGTGCAAGTAAAATTTTTTGGAGCTTAATGTCAAAAAATGCCAAGCGATAACCTATTCCCGCAAACGTCTACCTCCTTCTCCAAGAAACAACTTCATCTGCGATGAGCCTATTCCTTCCATTATCCAAGTACGGGATCTAGGAATCGATCATCGACTCACTCACATCGACTCACTCAAACGACTGTCAACTAAAAGCTGCGCGTTCAAAATGACTGAAACTTCGGTAAGTAACTATCAAAAGATGCACAACTAGCAATCACTAGCTTTTATTGACGAGTGCCGCCATGTTTACGTTGCGGTCGGAAACTTTTCAGACAACTCTTGTAATTTGTGACAGAGAACTGAATTTCGAATCATTATAAATAAAGCTAACTCTGCACCAGGCTTTCTGAAACACTGGTCAAAAGAATTTTCCACCCTTACGTTACAAAGTCCCTGTACATTACTTTTGTAAGGCCTCTTCTCGAATATTGCTGCTAAGTTTGGTCACCCTTATAGGGTGACACATTTAAAGATTTGAAGCAGTCCAACGTAGGTTTATACGTTTCGCACGTCTCGGTCTATCTTTGGCCCATCCATATGGATTACCCCCCTATGAAAATAGGCTAAACCTAATTAGCATGTATACCCTAAATAACGTCGCGAAGTCGCTGATTTACTTTTTATCCACCAGTTACAGCCTGGAAACATCGACTGTCCGAGAATAACTCAAAATATTTCATTCACTCCTAATCCCCGTAATCTAATATCTGTTCCACTCTTCCTGATCCGAACTGACCGCACTAACTACGGTCACTTTGAACCCATGTCTAGAACGTTGCATATACCGAAGAACTGCACCGCAGTCTTTGACCTAAATAGCAACAAACGCGAAATAAAAAAGCACTGCTCAACATGGCTCTCCCTGAACATCCACCATTTCTCCTCGCCACATTAGGTAAGCTTAGTAAGGTTGTTCAGGGTACACCCGGCCCAACAATAATCAACTATTTGATAATGAGGTATAGAACAGAACTCATCAGAAAACTTGAATTGAAACCACGCTGATCGCACATCACAAAACAGGACTAAGATAGGTACAATGGGCTCACAGTTAATGAGGTGGACGTCCTATAAGCCGATGAAGACAAAGGATTTAGAGATATAGATCTGGAGTAGAGATGGCCAGCTAAAAAGAGTATGTGAATTGCATCGAGCTTACGATCCATTAAAGTATGCTTCAAAGTTTGTAACAGGGAAAGATGGTTATTATCTGACTATCCCTTAGCAAGATTCTGCAGATTGATGATCAGAGCTAACATTTTTAAAGTTTTACAATATTACAGAGATCTGTTCAGTTCACATGATGGTTAAAATGATATCGGAATATGATGAGAGCCGACCATTATAATAATTTAAGAGATGCCTTGAATCAAGATACGTAAATTCTCCAAATATTACACAACAAGTTAACTTGCCTTCATTTTTCACCAATGCTCAACTTGGAGAAGGGAAAATTCTTTCTTCAAACCTTCGAACGCTTATGGTAGTAGCGCTGAAATCGAACTGGACAATAGATTGAGTCACATAGTACATAGTCTTGAACATCTTATAGATGCAATATATCCTGGTGCAGAAAATCTTCTACAAAGAGACGGTCATTGGCTTTGCAATAGCATCACCCAGAAACGATACAGTCAATGAAATGATTTTATTTTGCAAAAAGCAATTAACACCCATTATAAGTCAATTGATACAGTCAGCAATATTGAAGACATAGTAAACTACCCACAAGAATTTCTGAATTCCCTAAACCCTTTTGGCCTGCCACCACACGACCTGATGTTAGGATCGCTACCCTCATCGTGCTATTGCTAACGGGGAGTGGTTTTCCCATGGACACTTATGTTGTATTTTGGCTTATCTCGGGTGGTATCTCCCGAAAACCATTATATTTTGCTCTTAGAAAACATTAAACATATTTGTAGTACGAGTATACAGGCCTCGGTGTGACGTACTAATTGACTTCCTGGCCTAATTTCTAATAAACATTTGGAATGCGGATGTGGATCTTCGTCGTCCTTATGTAATCTGTAGAAGAAGTGCTTTCAGCATTGACGACACATTTCTTTTACCTTGGGGTTAGATTCCCCGTACGTTGTTCCTCAGGTGCCTTCGCGTGCCCATTTTTCTTCTTCTGGAGAAGCCGATATTCTTCCCATCTCTTTTTCTTGTAGGGCTCACGAGCCGCGTTTGTCTTAAGTTGAAGCGCTGTTTTCTAAGCATGTGCTTACCGATACTCTTCATCAAATTAGGGATTTATTGGTGGTGGTCATGTGAATTATGTCGTCTCTGATGGCAGAGATTTCGGGATAAATTCTGATGATTGCAGGTTTACAACATTTATCACTGACAAAATCTGGCAATTCTTATTTTATAGTTGTCCAAGGGCTTAAGCTAATTTTTAGCGACATCGTAAACCTAATACGAAATCCCAATCTAAACTGGAACATACACAGCCGCCAAATTAAAATAAGTTGGAGGATGGTCTAGCTACAGTTGCAGTACTATTCAGTCAGCAAGCAGAGCTAGCATTCTCATAGTTGTTCTCTAGTGCTAGTCAAAAATTAACGTTTCAATCTATGCAAACCCTAAAGAATTTTTAAATTGAAATTAAACACCTCTATCTCAATATCGATATTTCATTTTTCGAGTAACCAAAAGATCGGAATGCCACGGTTGTGAAAACGCCATGAACGAATTAATTTGACCTCAACTTACGTACTTTCATTTCAGCTTACAATGCCGATGTCATTTGATATCCTCCTCGTTTGCTATTCCGCTGTATTTGCTTTTTTTGTTAATATCATTTGGCGACCTTTAATATCTGCAAGTGCTGACGGGTCAAACCGTCACATAAGTTTAAGTCTTTACATGTCTGCCGTTACTGCTTTATGGTGTCTCAAGCTTTTTTCGATTTTGGCTGATGTAGGTAAAGGCTGCTTGATATAAGCAGATAGACATCTTTTGAGTTCTGATAATGTTGGGAACTCTCTGGCTGATCTAAGTTAATGATAGCAAATACAGTTGTTTCTGATGTGATGTCGGTTAGATGCTGCCTACACCACTGATATATTGTCAAAATCACTGATGCCAATTGTTTTCCCTTTTTTTTGTAGAATCGAGTCACTTCATTGTGGATTATATGAGGTATCCGTGATTAGATACTAACATCTTTTGCTAAAGCTCCTGTATACCCTGATTTGGATGGTAACTGAGATAATTATCAATTTGTTAGGGCCCTGCCTTTTTGTACAGCTGCTTCGATAAAGTCCGGTGCGGGACAAAACACTCACGTTTCGAGCAGCGATTGTATCTTCATACCATGAATGCTGTCCATCGACGTCGAAATCATCCAAGAAAAGGGTACTTTGGTGGAACAACCAGCCAAAAGAATAAATAATTGGGAAGGCTACAGAAAATCTCTCACAATGTATAACAAAGAACTAATGAAATTCAAGAACTAATCTTGGAGTAACTTTTGTGATAACTTCATGGACATTCCGGCCACTACGTGGACACTAAAACGAAAATTCGTAGTCACTGTTATAGGAACATTAGAGATCTTTCTGGGGACCCAATTCCCTGGTTGGAGAACTAACTTACCGGACTAAACAGCTCAGGACGGTGTGTCGAAAGACCATAGGAGACAATTTGACTTCATAGTAACCAAGGTTATAGCATTTGAAAAGTTAGATAGAGCAGTAAACTCATTCAAACCCTACAAATCACAGGGAGCGGGCGATATCTTCCCCGGATTTCTATCTAGAGGTACCTCGACATCAATCCGGATTTTTAGAGCCAGCCTCACTCCTCCATTTACTTGGAGATCAGTGGAGGCTATCTTCATGTCTAAGTGGGGCAACAAATAAACAAAAAAAAACATATTTAGGGCGCTTATCCCAACTATATAAAAAAAAGGCTTTTAAATACCTATGGCCCACAAAACAACTACTGGACAAATCATTGGGCTTAAGCCTCAAATTGACGTACTATACGCTGCGATATTGTGGTGGGGTAACACCAAACACAAGTCAACAATAATGAAACTGAACAAGATCAACGGCTTGCGTGTCTGTGCTTTATAGGACCTAAAATAACGACCTCAAATGCGGGATGGAGTCATTATTAGATCAAGCTCCGCTTCACCTATTCAAGCACTCAATCTACATCATACAAACCATTTCAAACAAAGTAACCTCATTGGTTTCCTGGAAATACTGAACAAGGTAAAAGGTCTCTTTTCCATATTACTGGGATTACGTCCCACAAACCAAATCCAAAATGTGTATGGAAATATCTCAGCGCGTCCAAGTGTTGGCGTTGGTTCGCAAAGTTTAGGAATCGCAATTTTGACCTAAAAGTTGATCCTCGTTCGGGTAGACGAGATCTCCTGAAGTCCACCTTCGAAAGAAATCCCGCTGTTACGGTAAGGAAACTTCCAAGCTAACACGATGTAAGCCCAACAAACATGTGAAAAATAATGAGGCTGGGAAAATGGGTACCATACCACCTATCGCAAAATAATCTTCAACAATGAATCGAAGCTTACAATGCTCCTTGGTGGCGTCACATTCAATAGCGCTTTTTGAACCGGGTCGTTACTGGAGATGAAAGATGGGCTTTGCATAATAACATTAAATGCCGGCACCAATCCAGGCTTAATCCAGAAAACAGACCAGCACAACATCCCAGAGGTGGACTAGGAACTAATCCATTTTCTACTAACAACAGCTGTCCGGATTAAAGTCGGCGCTAGACCAGAAACGGCCAGGTCTGCTTAATCGAAGGGCCTCATATATTGCAGAGAGACCCACCTTCATACAGTTACGGTAGTTCGGTTGGAAAAAAATTGTGCATCCTTCTAATTCTCCAGATTCAGCACCTTCACGTTTCCACTTGTTTTCTGCAAAACTTCCCTGGTGGAAAAAATTGTCGATCTCGGGATGATGTCCAAGAAGCTCGTAGAGTATTTTTGTCGTCAAATACTTAACACAGTTTGGAACTGTCCGGCACTGGCATGCAGATGAGCAACATTTCTTATGAAATATGTTCTCCATGAAGGGGATTTGAAGGCGATTCCGCAGAAAGGGCTTATCCAATTCCAGGAAATATTAAACAACTAATAGACGAGAAGGGCCTTATAGATCAATCTGGTCGCATTGCTGAAGAGCATTTGTCCTATCCTGGCATTACCGAACCATATTATACCTGCTCTTTGGTGGAGAATCATAGACGAAGGGATCCTTAGACAACCGTATCAGAAGGGCGGCAATCAAGCCACTCAGATAAGGATATTAATCTCGAGCAATATCAACTTTTCGAGAGAAAAGATGTTTGAAAGATATCTGATCCCCCGGTTGCGATAACTCTTGGTGGAGTAATGTATATCGGTAGACCACCTTCCACAAATCTAGTTGAATTTGCGTCTTTTGCTCTCTCAGCATTAGAAAATGGCAAAGAAATCGATGTTATCGCAACTGATTTCACTAAAGAATTTGATAAGATATCTCATCAATTGATCCTCTTCAAATTGTCTGCTCTCGGCTTTGAGCCTCTCTTTTTAAAATGGATTTCTTCTTACCTGGTAAACCGATATTATAGTGTTCGGTTTAGATACGCCCTGTCTGTTCCATTCCTGGCCTCATCTGGAGTTCCACAAGGCAGTCATCTTGGCCCTCTTCTCTTCATTCTTACTATTAACGATGTTGAGAGGGTCATTAACCACTCGTCCCTCTCCCTTTACGATGACGACACAACATTTTTTAAAATTATTTCCTCTTCCCATGACTCTGCCCTTCTTCAAGGAGACCTCGATTGGTTTTCAATCTGGTGCCTCAAAAACTGCCTAGAACTTAATATAGCCATACGTCAATCTATAACCTTGTCACATAATGCAACCTCTATCGTCAACCAATTCCCTTGATTCAGTCTTTTCAAGACCTTGGCATATTATTCGACTGTGAGCTTAATTTCCGTTCGCATATCGATAAGATGATCCCCAAAGCCAACTCATCACTTGACTTTATTAAACGATGGTCCAAGGGATTTTCCAACCCCTATGTAACCAGATCTCTCTATATTACCTGCTTGAGTATGCCAGTCAAGCTTGGTCCCTCTTTCACCGAGTTCATGTTTCCCGAATCGAAACGTCGATTCCTCCGATTTGCTCTCCGTGGTCTGCCGTGGAACGAACTTCTAAATACGAATTCGTTAGCAGAACGTAGGAATACTGCTGACACTCTTTTCATTCATCGTCTTCTCTCAGGCTCCATCGGCTGTGCATCCGTTTTGAACTCCATTTCCTTCAATACCAACCCCCGCAATCTACGTTGTCTTCGTCTCTTCTATTTACCGGTCAATGAACCAATCTCCCGAATGCTCCGAAAGGTCAACTCAAACCTCTCCCTTTTTCATTTCCACCTGAGCACTCCCCGTCCTAAACAAGATGTCCTTCATCACTTTCTTGGTCCCTAGCTCTTAAGTCGTTCTGTTAGTTTTTAGTCCTAGTTTTTAAATCAGATTAAGCTTGTATTAAGCCAATAAATGGAGGCCTCAGCCCCACCCTAAATTAAAAATTTAATTCTTATGCTGAGCAAATGAACAAGTGATTGAGCGAACGGCTGAGCTAATAGAGTGATCGCGTAATCAGATGATCGACTTCTAATCGCGAAATCGAGCGATTCACAACTGTTGATCGACTGGCACTCGAGTAACTGGCTTAGAATTAGAAAGAAAAAATTCAAATTTCCAATTCGATTATGGTCAAAGGATAAAAAATCCATTTTGATGGAGGTCATCCAACACAGTTCCTCGTATAACAGCAAATAAACAGACTTTTGGATAGAACCCAGAGTTAAGAAATGCAAAAAAATTGGCATGCACATCGAGTGGACACGATATTTTCTAAGAAGAAGCATCTTTGGCTCATATTTGCTATCCAGACAATTTGTACAAAATATTTCGAGGAAACCAAAGAATATAGAAAGTACAACGATCAATCTTTTATACAAAATCAAAAACAAAAATTCAGCACTCGCTTGCACTTGGCATTTTTTTTTCTTCCGGTTTTTCCTTAACAAAAACCAAGAAGTGAAGCTCCTCTCCACTGCCATTTGATCCGCACTGCTAAGATTCAATTTCATTCCGAATCTCAATCGCGTTGGTACCACAATCTACAACCTTACGAATAGTATCTCCCCGACTACTGATCGAATTGCACGTTCCGTCGGTCGACTCGTCATGATGATTTGCGTCGAGTGTCGAACTCAGAATTCCAGTTCTCTCGACATCGTGTGAATGACTCTAACGTCACTGTTGACACCGCAATCTACCACGATCCATTTTATAGTGACCAGTGTAAAGACATCACGTACGAGTGTGAGTATCGTTGTTTAGTGTCCCTGGAAATTGTAAAGCTAATTAATCAGATCGCGACAAGCACCGCGTCGGTATATGAAGTTACGAGTATTTCCATAAGTGAAAATTGTCACGGTTTGCATCGAAGTTTTGCACATGATCGTCAGTCAATTCGGGTTATTCGGGTTCGAGGCACAATCACAATACGATCGGCATAGTTGTGATTGTGGCGGCAGTCTCTGTAGGTGTAAGGGTGCCACTTAAACGCTCAAACCATTTTGTATCTAATTTTAACTTAGATTGACTTTTTCAATTAGTGTCCGTGAGTTGTTGATGGTGCTGACAATAATCGTGACGAATGAGCCTTTCTGAGCGCTGTGGTCACTGTGATTTAATTTAGTTTGTTAACTGCTTTTTTAGTGTTTTTATTGGATCTGAACAAAGTGTCCAGCTTGAGTTGTATACTAAGCAATTGAGACTATAGATTTACTATAGTTGACTCAACTGGCTTTTTGAAAGTCAGTTGAAACAAGCTCGGATCGATTGAGTTAAATGGTGAGTGTTGTGACATCGCTATCGCTAAAGTGTGGGTGTTATCGATGATTTGTGCGACTTCCTCTGCTCTTATCAAAGCTACGGTCTTGGATTCCCAGCTTGAGTCGTGTTTTCTAAAGAAACTGTGTAGCAGTGTACTCGTATGTTATTTGTGTCTACATTTTTGGAATATTTTTCTAAAAATCAAGTGTTTTTCCAGCCTTCAGAAAGCAGGCGCTCAAGTGGATTTTCGAAAGGGAATGGTAATTACAATTTGTTTGTATGAATTATTTATCAACGGCAAATAATTTCCAATAACAGCTGTGCTAAGTCAAGGCACTAATGGAATTCAACGCGAATTTCTGTTTTAACTATCAGCATACAAGTGAATGGAATTTGAAATCAGAATTTTTTACAAATTAGTTTTGCCAACATTTACAAGTTTATACGTGAACGCTGATGGCATTCAGGGTTTCGAAGATCTTTTAAATTTAAGGGCAAGTTGTTGACTTAAGTCTAAAGTATGTACGTGTAAGTATTCAGAGTTTCCGACTTACTTTACATAACCTGGGTGGAAGTCAAATGATTTTCGATTCAGACTGATCGTAGGGTATCGGCCTTCAGTTATGTGTCGAGGTCATCCTCAACCGAACTGTCTCTCCCTAATGGATTTGGAATAATGGTTTTCATCCGCTTGAGACTCTGAAACTATTCGAATTCTGCACAGTTCTTATAGTTTACTTCTGCATTCTCTGTTTATGTAGACAGAACCGACGATTACTTGAAAATGTTTTGATTCAAAACAGCCTCGACCAGCTTGATATATTCTTGGCGATGTCTATGCTTCTGCGCTATAGAGCAGAACTGGAATGTTGCTTTAGTTGCTCGAGAGAGAGCTCTACTACTCGATTGCATTCCTAGCCCAATTAGAAAGGCGATTAGTAATAGTTATTCTCCGTTCGATCTCAGCGCTAGCTAGGCAAAGTTCCTAACTAATTCTGGAATGACATTCCATTCGAGACGTCTGCATTGAACTTTTATTTTTCATATACGAGCACTTGTAATTCGGTTTGCCACGTGCTTTGGATGCTAGTCCCATCTTTGTTGCGTCTGAAAAAATATTCACGAACACTTTACGACATCACTCCGCATTCTGCCAATTATGTCAATATCGTCGCCGTATGTGACTAATTCAACGGAATTGTGCAAGTTTATGCGCTTGGTGTTGGCGTGTGAGTATTGCACAATTTTCAAGAACGATTGTAGAAAAATCACGTGATTGAGGGCGTCGTCTTATCCATATTTCGTTTGATATTGAATGTCTCCGTGAGATCTTATCGATCTTGATACACTAACACGCATTCTCAGTTATACTCCTATGTAACCCAACTCTTAATACCTTAACTGAGGGCGAAAGCAATTTTAACACAGATTCGGGTATAGAAAAACTCCACTCTGAGTTCATCAGCGATTTCATTTCCTTCCCGTGGAAGCCACTCCACTACGACTTGAGCCACGGCGAAGAAGTCCAACATCCCGCCGCCGGACAGAATAGGCCATTCAACTTAGACGATGATAGCCAAAACTTCCCTCCAATTGACCAAAACAAAGTAAGAATAGCAATATCTAAACTAAACTCCAACAAATCAGCAGGATCTGATAGCTTACTGGCCGATGCATTAAAAGCTCCTGGAAATGACTTTGTGGAGAGCAGGCATCAACTCATTTCCTAGATCTGGTCAGAAGAGTGTATATCTGATGAATGGAGTCTCAGCACCCTTTGCCCGATCTACAAAAAAGGAGATCCCTCAACTGTGCCAACTCAACATCGGACACAAGATCTTATTTGCCACATATTTGAGCGTCTAAAATCCTTCCCCAACAATCTGCTGGGTCCCTATCAGTGCGGTTTCAGACCAGGAAAGTCCACAACCGACCAAATCTCCACAGATCCTGGAAAAACCAGAGGAAACCTCAATCGATATATCAGCATGCCTAGCTTTGGCATTCCTGCCAAACTCGTCCATTTATGCAGAATGCGGATCGAGAACACTTGCTGCTCCGTCAAGGTCCGTAACGACTTAACCGAGATCTTAAGTGTCAAAAAAGGTTGCAGATAAGGTGAGGCGCTGTTATATGGCTTTTTAACTTCAAACTTGAAAGAATTATTTGAAACTCACAAGTGAACACTGGAGGAAAAGTCTTTCAAAATTCTGGGCAACTACGTTGAATTGAATAGTAAGGGACTTTGTCTATCCTGGCTCTACCAACCACAGCTCAGTAGAAATAAAACAAATCGTTGTTTATTTGGACTATGATTGCAATAGTAAAGCCCTATCCCGAACAACAAGATCTCTATAGGACCTTGATCATCCAGTACTACCTTCTTCGAAAAATATTCGCTCCCGTTTGCATTGACAGGCTTTGGAGCAGAAGATTCAACGACGAACTATACGAGCTGTACAGCAACATTGACCTAGTGAGAAAACTGCTCGTCAGTCGCCTGAGATGCCAGAGACGAGTAGAGTGAATGGACACCAATGCTCCGACCTGTAGAGTTTTCGAATCTGACTCAGAGGGATAAGGCAGTAGAGGAAGATCTCACCTTAGGTGGCGTGCACAAGTACAAGGGGACCTCAACCAACTTGGAGTGCGCAACTGGAGGGGTTTCTTAGTTGATGCCCACGTTCACCACGAATTGTAGCGCAATCTAAGTTAGTAAGACTATCCAAAACCTTCAACCGTAACACCAGTCTGGCTAATAATGCTCGTCAGCTTCTCTCAAGTCCGCTTTCCGACGTACTCTGAAATATCGTGATTCCTTCCTAAATTAAAGCCGCTTAGAGAATGCCCAACCGATCTCGCTATTTTCTAGTCATTGTAACCTGCCTACATTCAAAACCAACGAATGTCGATATCTCAATTTCCTTTCCTCCTTAATGGCCTCATGAGCTCGCTGCCTGCAGGCATTCTATGGGTGTCCATAGGCCCTTGACATTAGGAAGTGAAGTTACTTCGCCCCCTCCACCGGTTTTTCACAATAGAGTGCATTACTATCAGGTGGCGTATATCTCCGCTTGGAAGACAGTCGCAAATCTTTCTAACGATCAACGAAATCTAACGTTGTTATTCTTCAGAAAGATACCAGGTTCACACACTAGATAAGTTTTCGGGCCACCTGTAAAGATCCGACTTAATTCCTTTCCTGGCCCAGATTTTGGTCAAAATCATTCGTGAGCACAGGGAAAGTCGATTTGGTATTTTGTCTTCAATATGAGTTCTAATGTCTTGAATCAGATGTCATAAGCATATGACCAGAGTCCAAAGATGGTTAGTGCGCCATTTCACAAAAGTGCAGTGAGTGTTGAATCAGACTATTTTTTTTAAACAGAAGATGTTTTTGAGGATACTGACCATCATATGAATATCAAAGGGAAGGAGATTCCTTAGTGCGTCTAGGGCAGAGCCAAGCGTGCTAGGGAATGTCCCAGACAGAAACCGCCGAAACAAACCGTGATTTGGAGCCTTGTTAAAGTAGCAGTGAAGTATTATCGTGAAAGCATTTCTACCAAAAACCTTCGCATTGAAAATAATTGCTGAAAGCACCTCGTCAGAGGTTGTTATGTTATCAGAGGTTGTTATGAATGTAAAATGTTGTTATTCAGGATGACACCCAAATACATAGCTTCGTTGGAAAAACGGATGGTGTTGCTTTTAAGAACTAGGCAAATCAGAGCAGCTCCTTCCCGTAAAGAAAGCAACTACAGTTTTGAGATGATTGACTGAAGTCGCATTCCTGGCACATCAATCATCGATCACATCTAGGGCAGACTGAACTTTCGAGCAGACAATGGCTTAGCATTATCCAGCAGACAGTCCATTTTAATAATCTGCAAATGCCAGAGCGTAGAAACTATTGAGGGCATTAAGCAATGAGTCCACTAACTTGCACTACGGCAGTGGAGACAGGACGCCGCCTTGCAGGCAACTCGTGCTTACCACCGCCATTACATATTGACAGAAATCAGTACCCGAAATCAGGGTCCTTATTCACCAGCATTGCTTTTATCCACTAAACTAGTGATTTGTCCACGCCGTGTTTTCTGGCTGAGTTGCACACGCCGTCTATAGTTGATTGTTGAAAGCACCCTCAATAACTATGAAAATGTACATCTCGCACTCCTTCTTGGCGAGTTCGCCTTCAATTCTACCCACAGGATTGTCAAGCGCAGCCTCATAGGATTCTACGTATATTACATCATGTGCAGAGCTTGCATTCGCAATCCAGACTAATAGATCTGACGAGCGTATTTTCTTTCCGATTTTCGGTGTTAAGGCTACTCTTACTGTTCGCCGAGAGTTTGGTATGTTAACCTGCGCCAGGCTAGAATTCTCTTCAGAGTTGGCATCAGATGGTCTACGAATTTTTGTGACATACTGCATATACTATACATATCCCATTGGTGCAGGGGAATATGAAGTCACCACAGAAAGCAACCGCGTATTTGATTTCTTCATTCGTCACCACAACCGATGACCTGGTACCAGGTGTGTCGTGTTGTATTACTCAACTCACATTCTTTGATATTCAGAGAATACCGCCTTTCTTTTTATGTTTCCTTATGTAGTCACTGCAAATCCGCGTTCCATTATAAACGGGCGATATGCAGGTGGTGTCTGGCTGGACATGTCTCTTTAAAACATTTAGTGAGGGCACTTTTCAGGTTCCTAACAGCTTTCTCAACATTTTGTTTTGTTCTGAG
The DNA here is from genome assembly GCA_963966105.1 of Volucella zonaria. Taxonomy (NCBI): domain Eukaryota; kingdom Metazoa; phylum Arthropoda; class Insecta; order Diptera; family Syrphidae; genus Volucella; species Volucella zonaria. Next base: position 114,901,721 of record OZ014534.1, on the reverse strand, counting down.
CTGAGGCTGAGCAATGATGGACCTTCCGAGCTCCACCTTAAACCATGCCTGGTTGGTTTTCGCAGATTGCTCTTCTGATTTACATATAGGTACCTGTATTCTGACATGGAAGCCGATAGTAACTTAGAGCCGGTAATCTTCTAAGCGTAGCAATTCTTACTTCTGTAAAAAATGTTGGCTGAGAGCGAGGAACCCAGTTCAGAAGCAGCATATCTGATGATTTGACATTTGTGACACTTAAGTATGGTCCCTATGCGATTCTTCTCATGCTTAATGGACTTTGCGATAAAAAATCATACAGCTTTACTTTTTTAAAAATTGACATTGCCAGACACCTACATAACGACCCGCCTATGTCTTTACAGCTTCTGCACTAATCCTTTATGGGAACATCTGTTCTCCTGGAATGTGCTGTTAGGCAGAGACTTCTACTATGCACCTGCGGATACATATGCTTCCTACGAGTTAATCTTAAGGATGAGTCAAAGTCTTGATGAGTCAAAATGCCTTCATTCGACCAGAGATGCTATGTCTAGTACCCCCTCTCGCCAGATCAGTTGCTTTGGAGTATGATTTAGAAATCATGGTGAGCTGCAACACAGCACAGAAACATTTTGCATCTGACCGCAATTGTTATCAGAGATTCGTGCTATTGCATGACTAATTTGGCCAAACCAAGGCTTGGTTGCCTTATGCTGTTCAATAGAATGCTGCTTGCATGCTCTTATGGTTTACCGAAGCGGTATTTTTATCCCTTTTCCTTCTCGTTGTTCGAGCTTTGAGTTTTTTTAAGGTGGCGCCATCTGTTGTGGGATTTGAGTTTTCCTACTAAGGAAAAGACAACCATGTATTGTTTAATAACAATTGTTTTTAATACCACCAAACTAATGTCAATAAATGTAAGGGGTTGTTTGGATAGTACGGTTTATTTTTTTTCATTATTTTGTCTGGCTCCCACTTGTTGCAGTACGGCAATCCGGTGATAAAATGAAAGGCAGAGTAGAAAAACATCTCTGTCCTAACAAAAAAGCTTATTCTCGGTAATGATGTTGTGCCGGGAATGATTAGTAAATAACTAAAGTCATCTAGGTGTACTCATTTCGAAATTAACCCCGATGTATAATTTAGGGCGGCAGCTTTTCTTTTATGAGTAGTTTTTTTAACTTCACAATTTTTAAAATTATGATCTGATAGCCTCAGATTTATTATTTTTACCTCATCTACGAGTATTTAAAATTTAAGGCAATTGTGGCTCTAGGTAAGATAAAAAAAAACAGCTTGCAGTCATAAATTGCTTTAAACCAAAAATTGTTGGGAGTTGAATTTTGTTGTTCTTACAATAAACAACCACTCTGCCAAAACACTAAGTAAAATCACGTTAACTAAACAAGAAATATGTTCTTTCCTTGGACTTTTTAGCCATGGCTATGAGCAATTATTTTTGCCTTCTTCTTTTATCAACCGTGCAAATCAGTAACGCAGTGAAAAACACCACTTCCACGAACCTATTGTACATTCAACTTCACTACTGGTGGAGGGATTGCAATTTATCACAAAGCCTCTTTGGTCTGTAAAATATTAGGAAAATCAAGACACCGAATTTCTAGTCGTTGAAATCTCGAACTCCAATATAAAATGCATCCTTGGTGTTGTTTATAGCCCAAATCGTAATTGTTCTTTTGATCAATTTTTTTATACAATTCAACAGTATTCAGCATCCTATGAACATATTATTCTTTATGGTGATTTTAATGTAGATCTTTACAAATCTGACTATAGATCTAATCAGCTCTTAGACAATTTTGCTTCATCTGGTTTGGTGGTTGTCAACTCCTACGTTACACGATTTACGCCTGACTCTATGCCGAGTCTTCTTCATTTAGTAGCTGTCTCTGTCTGTCTCTGTCTCTGTCTGTCTTGCATCCCCTTGCAGGAATCCTTTCATTTTCGAGACTATGGCTCAATAAATAACAACTTACTCCAATTTGATGCAAGTCTGACTCCGTTAATGAAAAATTTGAACTTGTTCAAACATTAATAAACAATCTTTTTAATAAGCATGTTCCCATTAAAACCGTTGCTGTGCGCAATAAAAAATGTCCATGGTTCACTTCTGAAGTACACGATACTATAAAAGCACGTAGGAAACTGTATGCCAAATGGAAACATGGGCCTAATACTGAAAATTGGGAGTTATATTGTAGGGCCAGAAACTTATCTTCATCTATCACCAAAAGGGCAAAAAAAAAGATATTTCCTGTCCAAACTAAGTGCTGACCAAACATCGAAAAAACTTTGGAGTAATTTACGCTCTCTTGGACTTGGTGGTAAAAATAATGTTCTAACAAAAATACCTGACCTTGATGAACTTAATAACTCATTCCTCTCTTGTCCTATTACCAACACTTGTTTTATACCAGTGTGTTTGGATTTTGAAGTTGTCTCTGAAGTGGACGTTATACATCATATTCGAAATCTTAAATCCAACGCTATTGGAGATGATGGATTACATTTACGCTTCGTAAAAATGATACTTCCTCATACTGTAGGTTCTATCACACATTTGTTTAATTTTTGTATTGCGTCTTCCACTTTTCCTGAAAGCTGGAAATAAGCCAAGGTCATCGCGGTACCAAAAAAATTCCAATCCCTCATCCACCACTGACTATCGCCCAATTAGCATCTTACCATGCCTGTCTAAGGTTTTTGAAAAGATAATTGCCAAGCAGATTACTAGCCACCTAAATTTATTGTCTCCAGTACAGTCTGGTTTCCGTGCTCAACGGCTATGATGAAAGTGCTTGATGATATCAGAATGGAGTATGATTAGGGATTTCTTACGCTGCTATGCTTGCTTGACGTTTCAAAGGCCTTCGATACGGTTAATCATGACATTTTATGTATGAAGTTAAAGCTGTACTTTGGGTTAAGCGATAACTCAGTGCATCCTATTAGGAACTGCCATCCGAACCGTTTTCAAAAGATTTTTTCTGAATAAAAATGTTCCTGGCCAAAAAGTATACTTGCCGGGGTACCTCAGGGTTCTATTCTTGGCCCAATCCTGTTCTGTCTTTACATTAACGACCTACCACATGTATACAGTAATGCATCTATACATCTACGAGTATATGCGGATGATGCACAGTTATACCTTTCTCGACCAATTGGATTAATGGAAGATCTTGTTGATAGATTTAATTCTGATTTGTCTTCTATAGTGAAATGGTCTCAAAATAATGGTCTAATCATGAATCCGGTAAAAACGCAATTAATTATGATTTCTAAAAAGCAGTATGACCCTGGAGAGATACCCCCTATTTATATAAATTCTTGTAGGCTTAAATTTTCCAATACAGTTGTAAACCTAGGGTACAAGTTGAATAGATACCCTTTCGCTATTGATCATGCAAATTTGATCGTAGCGCGTATTTATGCAGGGTTACGTAAGCTTTGGCTGTTTTCCAGTCTTACACCTGTGGATACTAGACTCAGATTAATTAAGACTTTGCTTGTGCCAATATTTGATTATGCCATATTTGTATATCCTAAATTAGACTCTCAATCGCATCACAAGTTACTTGTTTGTTTTAATGATATGGTGCGTTATGTCTATGGAATGAGAAGATATGGCCATGTCTCTGTCTACCATAAACATGTCCTTGGTTGTTAATTTCAAAACTTTTGGGAAATTAGGTGCTGTGTATTCATGCACAAAATAATAAATAATCGTTCACCACAATATCTATTCGAGAAATTGCAATTTGTCCAGTCACCACGTACATTCAACCTAATAACTCCTTCTTCTAACTTTTTAAACACTTCACGCCTCTTTCTTGTCCATACTGTCTCCATTAAACAAATAATAGGAGCCGACAAATTTAAAAGTGCACTATTTGCACATTTTGCACAGTAATGTAATCTAGTTCGTTTTTTTTATTCTTTCTCTTTTTTTCTCTGTTCACTCTATTACTTTTCTTCTATTCTAATTTTCTCCCCTCTTGTCGTCTTTTTATTTAAACGTAGATATTTTTCATTCAACTTTTGTGTATTTGTTTATTTTTTCTTACTTTGCTCATTGTGTAAATTAATGCAATTCTAATGTATCTTTGTTGAGCCTTAATGTACTATAAAGGACTTTTGTTTTTACTTGTAAGTACTCTGCCAAATAAAATAAACCGAAACTGAAACTGAAACTGAAGATTGGTAAGATCCATCATACAATATCTTTTGTTTGACTCCTTTTTCGTAACTTCGGTCTCTCAAATTCTGATTTTATTACTTTCCGGACTGAATTTTCCGACGCCCGACGGATCATGTCCGCGTATTTCCGTAATATTTTCACACCCCCGAGAGTTGTTTTTGCTTAAAGCTTCTCATACATTGTTCAATACTACTATGCTTATGTCGGCTGGACGAATAACTGTCGTTTACTGACATTTTTTTGTTTGAATTTTCACCGCACTATTTATTTCACCCCACGCTAACTCTATAATCGTTGCATTTTCATTGATGGATAACCTCATAGCTTCTGTAAATACATTTATAGCACTTCGGTAGGATGACTCTTTCTAAATAGATGTCAGTAACTGGGCTTGGCTTGACTCAGAAGTATAGCTATAAAGATATATCTACAGTCTTGGTACGACTAATTTACAAGTCAATATTTTCTAGCGCCTTTTCCAATTATTAAGAGTTGCCTGAAGGGCTCTCATGTCATTGTTTATAAGAGCGCTATCTTAGAAAACGTTCCGAACTCGTCAATATGCCGCTCCAATAGAAAATCGTACACGACATTGAAAAGCAACGGGCGATGAATACTGCCTTGAGGTACTTCAACTTTAACTTCGGAATCTCGATGAAGACGATATGCAGATCTTTCGAAGCGTCTAGATTTTTCAGCTACATATATTGCCGCATGTTGATCTGCCTTTCACAGATTCTCATTATCTTTCCATGGAGTTAAACTACAATCTATTGCGTTATCGTCTGTCTTGAATGTTTTCATAGTTTCACTGATTGGTAGCTGTCTCCTTTGCCTTTATGCAGTATAACAAGAAGACTCTCCCTCCACTGGCTGGCTATCTGAACATGCTACATAATTTTATGAAACAAAATTGCGCCCCGTTTAAGGATATTTGACCGGTCCGACTTCACGCCTATGGGTCACTATTTCAGCTTTTCAATAATTTTTCCATCTCTAACAAAATTCATTGGCCGTCTTCAATATATCTCAGCAGTTATACCGCCAACACCCTGGACTTGTTTTTAACTTCTCACCCTGACAGGTACTGCGTTCATGTGCTCTCCCCTCCAGGCTCGTCGGACCATTGTGTCATATCAGCTAAATTCTCGTACACCCACCACACAGTTAGAGAAAAGATTCCTAAAAGAACCGTATGGCAATACGAGAAGGCCAATTGGAGCGGACTTAACAACTTTTTTAGGAATTTTAACTGGTCGTTATGTTTCCTCGATAACGACGTGGATGCCGCTGTTGACATGATCACAGAAACTATTCTCTTTGGAATGAGATGCTTTATCCCTCATCGGATGAGGAGAATCAAACCAAAAGAAAAGGAATGGTATGATTCGAGCTCTAAAGAGGCTGTCAGGGTTAGAGAACTGTTTTTTCGGTCCTACAAGACCAAACCGACAGAGGAAAACCGAAAAAAGTTTAAACGAGCCAGAAATGACTGCAACATCTTTCTTAAGCGTGTGAAATTCCAATATGACCAAAACCTGAGGCAATAAATACTACAATGTCCCAAAGGCAGTAAAAATGTTTGGTCATTCGTCAAAAACATTAGAAATTCTGCCTCATCCTCCATCCCAACGCTCATTTACAATGACATTCCAGCTGTCAGCTCTTTGGACAAGGCCAATCTGCTTGCTGCACACTTTGCGGCTAGCTCAACACTCCCAGACTGTGCTTTGTCCCCGCCTACACTTGAGTGCGTCGAATCTACAATGGGACGAATCCACTTTCGCACTCGTGTAGTAGCAAGAGTACTCAAAGATCTCAACATGCATAAATCCGCTGGTCCAGATGGTATGTCTCCCCTTCTTCTGAAGAGGTGTTCTTCCACTCTGGCAAAACCACTGCGTAAGCTTTTTCATCAGTCCTACTCTTTAGGACTCATTCCGAGCAGATATAAAACAGCATTTGTCCAGCCCGTCCTTAAAAAAGGCGAATCTTCTTCTCTTCTCCTACAGACCCATTGCACTTACGTCCCTTCTTTCCAAGGTCATGGAAACGATGATAAATCGTCAGCTCATGAAATATCTTGAAACACGAAAACTTCTCAATGACCGGCGGTACGGTTTTCGTAGCAACAGGTCCACTCGTGATCTGATGGCATGTCTCCCCGAAAAGTGGAACCAAAGCGTACATCAATCTGACGAAAACAAGATAGTCGCACTTGATATTTCTAAGGCATTTGACAGAGTTTGGCATCAGGCTCTTTTGTCGAAAACGCGTGCTCTTGGGATCGATGACTCTCTTCTTCAATGGATTAGAAATTACCTTTCGGAACGTTCAATTCAAGTTGTCTTGGACGGTTTCAAGTCTGATATTCACAAAATAAATGCTGGTGTGCCCCAGGGCTCCCTTCTGTCTCCGACGCTCTTTTTAATCTTCATTAACGATCTCTTGTCTGCTACTTCTAATCCAATTTATTCCTTTGCTGATGACAGCACTCTCTGCTTCTCATATTCGTTCCCGGACTCACGCCCCTACTCTTCGGCTGTAGAACGGGAACGGCAGCGTATGCTAAGCTCATTAAATTCCGATATTAACAGCATAACCAACTGGGTAACTATCAACCGAGTGGAATTTAATGCTTCCAAAACTCACTGCTGTCTGCTGTCATTAAAGCGAAATTCATATACCCGGCCATTATCCATGAATGGCACTTGCATCGTCGAAACCGATAAACTTTCCATTCTCCGTATGTGTGTCATTGACAACTTCCGTTGGAATGACCACATATTCGGTGTCGTTAAAAATGCTGCGAAATGTCTAGGTTTTCTCAAGCGATGTAAGAAATATTTTACCCCCTCTGATCTGGCCACAATATATAAGGCATTTATCCGCCCAAAACTGGAGTGCAATGCCCACATCTGGTCAGGTACTCCTAAAACACCTTTGCACCTGCTAGATAGGATTCAAAACCGTGCGATAAAGCTAATTGGTGATAATAATATCAGTCAATCAATTGACACCCTCGAACACCGACGTAAAGTCTCCTGTCTCACTTTGTTTTATCGCTATTTCCACCACCAGTGCTCCATTGAAATTGCCAGTAGCATTCCGCCCATTCAAACTTTCAACCGTAACACCCGTCTCGCTATGAATGCTCATGAGTATACCCTCAAGGCCATTTTCGGACGTATTCTAAAATATCGTGATTCTTTCCTAAGCCGTACAACTCGCTTATGGAATGCCCTGCCGATATCTGTATTTCCTAGTCGTTATAACTTACAAACATTTAAAAACAATGTACATCGGTACCTGTCTTTTCTTCCTCCCTAAATTTCCTTCGCCCGCGCTGTGTACGAACATTTTAAGGGTACAAAACCCCTTGAGCGCGCGCCGATTATAAAAAAAAAAAAAAAAAAGTTAAATCTCTTGCCAGTATTATTTTTCGTTGCATGGCAATCCTTAAAACTTTACCGCGTTTGCCGGTGCTTCGGCGGTGGAGTTCATCTACGAGTATATTTTGTTAGATGGTTATCGGGAACATTTTTCAGCTCTTGATGAATATCTCTACTGATGCATCACGAAGTTCTAGTTCCAGGTTAATCCATTCTTTTTTTCCACAGTAATCTAACTCAAGACGTAATTCCCACTATACTACGTCTACGCACTTGCTTACGGGCAATAAGCGGCTTTCTTCGTATTCGTAGTTCGATTCCATGACGTATCTGTTTGAGTCGCCACCGATGAAAGCAATATTCAGAGTTTCATATTCAACTTACGAGTTTTGTGGTATCGTCCCTCATCTTACTGAACTACGATTTATTATCATGAGGACTTCTCAACTTTGTCCAGTCTTGATAGGACTGACCTTGGTTTCAATACAATTTCTATCTTTTTTAAGCCTTATTGGCTGCTGTTAAAAAGTCTCTATATTTTGGAAGATTTTACGGACATAATACTCTGTATAAGCCTAAACTAATTGCATCTTAGGAGCGTTTTCAGGAGACCTTATAAGTTGACTACTTCTTCAATGAGATATCGAATGCTGGAAATCGGAGTTCGTCTAACTTACTTATTTAGGTGGTGCTACAAACCTTGGGCCTCAACGAACAAGCCTCTCTAGTTAGTCCGGCCTTAAGCAAATTGCCTCCAATTGCTCATTTCAAGTCGGTTGACGTCCCCTTTAATTTGTGCGCTCCACCTAAGGTGAGGTCTCCCTCAACAGCGGTTTGATTCGCAGACTCTGCTGGCCGGAGTGTTGGGGCCTATTTTCACCATGTATCGTAGTCATCTCAGGAGACTAATGCGCAATTTTCTGATTACATCGATGTCGCTGTACAGCTCGTATAGTTCGTCGTTGAATTTTGTTCTCCAAAGCCCGTCAACTCAAACGGGTCCGAATGATTTCGAAGGATTTTTCTCTCGAAGCTTCAGTGCCATCAAGTAGGATAGGGATGATCAAGGACAGGACCTTACCATTTAATTACCTTCTCAGCCCGAAGAAACAGCGATTGGCAAAGGTGATTCTTCCTTTTATTTCCGATGAGGTGTTGTCGGCAGAATTTATAGCAGAGCCAGGGTAAATAGAGTCGTTTACTATGTCGAAATAGCTGTCGACTGTGACGTTCTGTCCAATTCGTCGATGTTGTGTGTCCCTTCTTGGTTCAGCATATACCTAGGTTTGCCCTCATTTACCGCTAAACCCATTTTGGCAGCTTTCCTTTCAATACTGAAAGGAGTTAGACCAATTATGTCAGTATCACCGGCCTACGCTAGGACAAGCACAGACTTTTGAAAGATTTTGCCTCCAGTGTTCACTAGTGAGTTCTGCACAATTCTTTCAAAAATGATGTTAAAGAACTCACATGACAGCACCGCACCTTGTACAAGACTTTTTTGACATCAAAGGAAGCTTTCTCAATCATCATTCTGCACAGATGGACGAGTTTGGCAGGGATGCCGAAACTAGACATGACTCTATATAGCTCATCTCTATAGATGCTGTCATACGCGGCCTTAGTGTGTATTGATAAGGACTTTGTGAATTTTTCCCAGAATCTTCCGGAGTATGAAGATTTGGTGGATTGCGGCCTATCATATTACGCACGAAGGGTTCCAGACGTTCGCAAAATATGGCGAAAAGATGTTGTACGCAATGTTGAGGACACTTTTACCTCTATAGTTGGGGCAGTTGAAGGGACCTCCTTTTCTAAGAATCGGGCAAACGATGCTAAGATTCCATTCGCCGAGGGTAAGCTCTCTTGAACAAATCTGAAAAATGAGCGGGTGCATGCACTTCACAGATTCATTTTCAGCAGCTTTGAATACATAGTCCTATAAGCCGTCAGTCAAACTGCTTTGTAGGTTTTCAGCCTTGATATCGCTATCCTTACTTCATTATGGTCAAGTGGATGGAATTTTGGCTATTCTTCGAAGTTGAATGATCTATTCTGCCCGACGACGGCGGGATTCTGGGTTTCTCCGCCGTTATAAATTCTACAGAAAAAGTTTTTCCATATTCTGAGCAACGACTGTGACTCTACTACAAGGTTTAATTCTTCATCTCTACAGACTTCTGTGGGGGTATTCTTGCATTGACACGTTCTTTTTTTTCACCTGTTTTTATAACTAGGAGCAGAACCTCTCAATATCTTCGATCGCGCAGTTGTTGTGCTCGTGTTTCTTTTCTGGAGAAGCGGATGTTCTTCCCTTCTCTTCTGCTAGTGCAGTTCACGTTGCACCATCGCTTTGTAAACTTCTTGTTCACCTGGATGTGCTTGCCGGCATTCTTCATCAAATTAGGAACCTCTTAATTAATTATGGCAGCATGGGAGTTGTTGAGAGTTTTCGGGATACGCGCTCGGCGTAAATTCACGGGGTCTGTTGCGATCGCAGCTTTTCTACGCTGTATCTTCTCACAGTATTTCTTCTTTGTTGTGTGCTGGGAAAATTCGCATTCGTACCTTGGCTTCAACAAAGTGGTGGTCCGAGTCAATGTTTGCTGCCCGAAAGAACGTCTCATTGTTTTTAACGTAAACCACCTGTCATGTAGACCTATGTTTAAGGGATGCCCATACATCCATGGGAGCAAGGATACGCCTTGCCGTCGCTCTCCGTCAATCCTTTGATATCAATTCGGAACTGTGTTGGAGGCACAAGTTCCACCCTTGGTATGAGTCGAGGGCGACCTAAAACTCCTTACTGTTCTTAGGGTCACAGCACCCAGTACTTATTTGCTACTCTACAATGGGTTAAACCAAAGGAAAACCCTTCCCGCGATTTGGGTTTAAACCACAGCCACCATGATGCTCCCACAAGGGGGCCTACCTCAAATAAGTCAGGCCTGGACCGAAATCCGGGGGCTCCTGACTCCCATGGTACCCTGATTTAAGTCCTGGTAGGGACTACTGGTGGTCCTGCCGCCAACAAGACCTATGACCGACAACTTGTTACTGGTCAAACCGTAGCAACCTTCAGAGGCGTTATCTGAAGGTGTTTACGATAAGACCAGTAATATGCTCTGCCCCCGCTTTTTATTAGACAACGTCATTAATGGGCGAAGCCTTGATAATTGGGCGGGGGCCCGGCTGCCCGAAAGGTCCGAATGTCCAGTATACGGTAGGCATGCCTTAAGTCTAACGCATTGTGATTAATTTGATTCAGCGCTTCATGATCCGGAGACCGCCATGATCCCTAGTGTATAGAAAGTCAGTAAGCCTAAGTCCATTGCCATGCGTGGTCTAGTGTAGGCTATGTTTACCATCTATCCTACCTATCCCGTCATACTTCGGAAGAAACAATCATTGGTGGCGTCGTCCTTGTCTTCCATAGGGGCACAGGGGCATAGTTGGCTAATGTTTGGGGATTTAGCCTTGATGCGGATTGTCAAAAGACGCTCGCTAACGTGTCGAAAGCTCACAACTGCTCGTCCAAATCTACCGGATCGAATAAGCGCTGTTTCTTTTCCCATAAGTCGTCTAACAAGAGTCGGGCTATGTACTCGTAACATCGGGTACACACCGACTTCTTTGTGTGCCCATCACTCCCGTAGTTTTTACAACTCGGCCTATTTTAAGTCGTGTGCCAAAAAGATGAGACTGTTTGGTCTAGTCTTCAATGTCGATGGAATCCACTATTCCAAAAATGCTGGGATTCGAAATTATAAATTTTAGAAGCAGGTCATTTCATAAATCAATATTCCCTTTCATTTATGACTCAGATGCCTGTCATAAAGGTCGGCTTAATTTTCGATTAATTATCGTCACTTCCGTTTGCTTATTGCAGCACAGCATTTCAGTCTGTCGCTAATTAAAAGGTACTTAGCCCGGCTTCGGCTTGGAATTTCCAATGAAATCTCAAATCCACTTAACCGCTCATTTTGACAGCGAAAAAGGAAAATAATTCGCAACAAAGGGAAACTGGAAAAAAAAGAGCGAAATAAACGAAAAAGCAACATCAACAAGCGATTAAATTGGTAAGCAAACGATTATAGCACGCGTAATCGGATTTCCATAATAGATTTACCCCGTGCCATGGAAAATTATGTTAAATCCATTTCCGGCAACCCGGCCAGTCAGTCATTGACAAGGCAGATCCTTTGAAGATTGTCTTCCTTCGACAGCAGTGTTGCTGTGTATGGGCCTGGGTGTGTTTCTGTTGGAGTTGCTCGCTACGTACGTCGATATGGTAAAATGAAGCTCTGTCTAGCGTTTGTGTTATCAGAATCAAATTAGTGAAATTGAGTGCCACCAGCACCTAGGCTCATTTAAAAGCAATTTGTGGCAGTTTAATCGATTAGTTCGTCTATTTTGTTTGAATTTGTATACGAGTAAATCGTTATTTTGTAGATACAATGGCTTTTGTCGAGAGATTATTCGTTGGGCTTTGTAGTGCCAATGTAGCTGACAATTTCAATTGGTTTGTAGGACTTTGTGGTCACTTTTTCACCCTTTTGTAGGTTAAGTTTGAAGGAAGGAGTTGATGTTAATGCGGCCTATGTCAAAATAGTTATTAGAATCCTTTGTATGGCTAAATTATAGTAGAGCTATGTACCTTCTCTTGTTGATCCTGAGGGACGGACCGCATTGCTTCCTCAGCCATATGAACTTTCTTGTCAAATTCGTTCATTTTCTCAGCCTTGAATAGGGATGCAATTGCCCGGGTTAGAGCAGTTTCTGGATACTCTCTAACATTTGATTCCAAGTCAATATCAACTGTGCTCGCCAGCTTGAGTTCGTCCGGATGGACCCTGAAATGTAATAGAACCTTAAAAGGATATTGCATTTGAAGTTGATACCTACCAAAACTGAAGCTTGTCGGGGATTTTTGCTGTTTCTTCGGTCTCATCTTTTGATTCGATTACTTCCTCCTCCTTTCGAAATGCACAACATCTACTGCGTGAGCTGGGAATTGTACGTGTATTGTCCTCAAAGCGAATTCTTAGCTCAAAGGCTTCTAACAAAGTCAGTGGCACGTCGTCTGGTTTGATTTCCATCGGAGGAGCAGAGTTAAAAACAGCATCAAAGGCGATTTTATTAAATTTAATTTGCCCATTCACAGCATCTTCTATAGCCCCTGGATAGTAGTTGTCCCTTACTAGGGCATCAAAAAGCGGGATCTCGAAATAATTGTCTGCAATGGAGGGGTTAATATTATTCCTTTTGAAGACATTCAGTGGACTACTCCTTACTGGAAGTTGTCGTATCGACATGCCTCTTCTTAAGGAGCTCAACAAATTGTCTTTGTGAAAGATGAGAACATTCCGACATGTCCTGTGTGCAAGCGAAAGGATCCCATCGCGGAATTGAATAGGGTGCATACTATAGGGCGGTAATTTTTAAATTTTTAAATAAGAAATGTGTGCATCAACTGCTGAATTTGTAATACCTGTTTAGATTGATCGAATTGAGAAATTTCTTCAAGCAGTTGAGGGCATCGCGGATAACCAGCATACTGTAATAAATTGAATTAATCTAAGTTGAGCGCTTAAAGAAGAAACAAAGCTTATGAAAGTGGTTGATCAGGTGGGCATTCGGATAAAGTTTTAATAACATCTGATAATGCCAGAAAAATTCTCCTTGGAGCATACAGCACAACTACAGGGTGAATGACTCGAACTCCAACTTTTTAAAATGCTATAATTTTTTCATTTTTTGATAAATTTTATCGTGCTAAAGCAAAAAATGTTGGAAAATACATCAATTTTCAAATTGTATCAGTAGTTTTCAATATGTCCACCTTTGGCGCGAGTAATGGCCTTGAGACGGCCGAAGAAAGCATCGCACGCTGCACGCAAGTGGCTCTGCGGTATTTTGGCCCATTCCCGGCGAAGTGCTTGTTTGAGGTGGTCCAAACTTTGGTATTTTTTAGTGCCAACCTTCGCCTTCAAAATACCCCAGACAGAGAAATCCAACGGATTTGCATCCGGGGAATTTTTAATCCATTGTGTCGAAGAAATGAGGTGTGGAATATTGTTTTTTAACCAATCTTGGTTGACGCGCGCTTTGTGTGACGGTGCCGAGTCTTGTTGAAAGGTCCACGGTCTCCGACCGAAATGATTGTTTGCCCAAGGCTTCAATACTGCCTCTAAGACAGTTTCACGGTATACGATCGCATTAATTTTGACGCCACGGTCCAAAAATACGAGCAGAGAGCGACCATCGGCGGTTATGGCGGCCCAAACCATCACTATCGGTGTAGCCTGCTTTCTGGTTGCCGTCTGAAGGTGTAAATTTTCGAAAGACCTCTCTGGCAAGTAAACTCGGTCATTTTGTTTGTTGACATATTGCTCGATAACAAATGGCGACTCATCGGAAAAAACCAAATTCGGCAACTCACCACTTTCGTGCAAGCGTAGCAACTCCTTTGCTCTTTCGACTCTAACTTTTTTTTGTTGCGGTGTAAGATCGTGTGCTTTTTGGAACTTCAATGGCTTGAGCCCAAGCTCATTTTTCAGTATGTGTTGCATCCGTTCCAATGATATGTTGAACTCACGAGCCATTTTTCTTCCACTTCGACGCGAATTTCGCTCAATTCAAGCCTTCACTTTCCGAACCATTTCTGACGATTTTGCTGTTTTTTTATGACCACCTCCATGGCGTTTTGCAATACTGCCAGTATCACGGTAACGAGCTATGGTTCGAGACACAAATGATTTATTCACGTTGAGATGCTGGAGGGCTCTAACGATAGCTACTTGTGGTTTTCGAGCCAAATATAAAGCAACCACACTATCACGTTTAAATTCCATCGCTGATAAAAATTTTTCAACACAACTGTGATGCAAATCCTTTAAAAGACTTGTAAATAATAAAATTATCTGTCATGTGTCAAAATATGAGCTCACTGTCATGAACGGTTTAGAAATTATAGCAGTCTGAAGTTGGTTGCAGTTCGAGTCATTCAGGGTGTATTATTTGAGCAAAGAACGACGTTTGGGAAAAGGTCTGTTAAAAACGTCAGAAATACAAGCAGATTCGAAACGACACTTCTTAAATAAGACCTTAAAACTTGGTTATGAAACGGAAGAACATAACCTAGTCTAGAACTAGTCGATACTCATTTCATTTGCTGCAACTTCGCCCTTCCTAGCAGTGCGGTTTCAGGCCAAGGAAGTTCACCAACAATCAAATATTCACACCCCGACGGCTTGTCCAGAATATCTCCCTTAGGTGTTATAACTTCGAGTTAAGGAATTCGTCTTATTCGGCTCTGCAGTAATAACTCCGAAGGACCAAACTATCTTTATACAAGACCCTAATCATCCCGGTGCTATTCTAAGGTACAAAGGCCATTGTAGGACAGTGCACTTGATTTTCGGCCTCGTTTGTATTTTAGGGGAATGGATGAGGACAAAATATATGGACTGTACAGCAACATCGGCCTAGTCAAGTGTCTATGGGTTCAAGAGTTTAATCATTTAGAATGGCGATCGTAAATTGGAAGTGGACCACAACCAATTTGGAGCGTGGCACTGGAGACTGCGGGCGAGAGATCGCTCTAGCCGAAGAGGTAAACGTAACAGTCTTGACATCTTCAGTCCTCTTTTTTTTGCGCTTGTTGTTGTTGATTTGTGCTTATGTTTGTTTCAAGAATTCAGTACAGACTCCACGTATGTAGTTATAGGGCAGTTGTTTTGGCACTTAGTGAAACACAGGTACAAGCCAGCCCTTGATGTGCTCTCCCCTATACGCTCGTCGTTAGAGAATTGATTCCTAAAAGAACTCTATGGCAATATGAGAAGGTCAATCCATTCTTTACCCCTCATCGGATTGTGGGTATAGAAGCAAGAGGGGTACGACTCGGGCTTTGAAGGGGCTGTCAAAGACTGAGAAATAACCAAAAGTGTGAGGTTCCAATACGCCCAATAACTGAGGCAAATTTGTCCTGAAAATAGCAGCAATTTTTGGTCGTTCGTTAAAGACTCTGCCTCATCCCTTTGTCTGCCTTTTATAATAAAATTCCAACTGTCAGCTCTTGGGCAAGGCCAATGTCTTTATTGCGCACTTCATAGTCAGCATAACGCTACCAGATTTTACCATGTATTCGTCTATACTAGAACGGGTTGAACATTCCATGGGATGAATCAACTTTCGCACCCATGTTATAGCAAGAGTGCACAAGGGTCTCAATATGTAAAAATCCGCTGGTTCAGATGGTTGGTCTCCCCTTCTCCTGAAGGGATGTTCGTCGACGTTTAGAAGCCTTTCCAAAAAGACGGAAAACAGCATTACACTTACGTCTTTTCCTCTACAAGGTCTTGAAAAGCCTGAAAAACCGTCAGATCATGCAATATCTCAAAAGACGTAAACTTCTCAATACAGCAACACGTCCATAGGTGATCCGATGTCTCACCGAAAAATGGAACCATAGTCACCAACAATCTGCCGAAAGCAAGAGAGCTGGCCTTGATATTTCATAGGCTTTTGCCAGAGTCAAGCATCAGGCTTATTGTTGAGAATGCGTGCATGTGGAATTGACGAAGCTCTTCTTCAATGGATTAGAAATTACATTTCAGGGAGTCAATAAATACTGGTTTGTCCCAGGACGGCATTCTGTCTCTGTATGGTATTAATGTAAATAACATTCAACGTTAGACTTAACTACATATTCGATGTCGGCGAGAATGCTGCAAAATGTCTAAGTATACTTACGCCGTGTTACAAACATCTTATCCCCTCTTTGTTTCTCAGTCATCATAGCCAGCAAACATTCAAGACCAACGTACTTCGGTACCTCGCTTTCTTTCCACCCTAAATTTCGGTCGATATTTTTCTTGAAGAAACTAGAGAAAATAGGACAAAACCTGTCATCAAACGTAGAAATAAACATAATGCCATGTACCAGGAGGAGGATAACTTCAATAAAAAATGCAACCAAAGGGTAAAAACTCTGATCAGTGTTTCCAAAAGCTGGTTCCAAATAAGCAAAGAAATGAGGTAGCGGAACGAGAAGTCGAAAGTTAGGAACGAAAATCGGGAAGAAAAAGGGAAACCAATAACGTGCATGTTAACTTAGAATACGAAAGTTGCAAAAACATATGGAAGAAAGCGGCAGCCAGAGCACGTGACATACCTTCACAACCGATAAGTGTAAGCCTACGACAAGCAATTGAAGAAGTACCACGTAGTCGAAACGCGGACAGAGGAGCTAATATTTTTAAAATTGCGGATTAAAGAGTGGAGAATATAACAAGAGATTTAATTACCGAAACATATTTAAGACATGCAGCGACGCCTACTTTCGAGGAACATTGGCGTTTTCAATAAGAAATACTAAGTAGAAGCAGATTTTGGGGACCGGACTTGAAGTATGGGTGACAATCGGAAATCCTGAATTGAATTCAGTTGCAATTTTGTTTAATTAAACAAACAGGGCATTACAAGCTGGGTTTGCAACATGCTTGCGGTTAGAATGTCAGTAACCAGGGGAACCGCTCAAGGGGAGTCACATCACCACTCCTGTGAGTGCTGGTTATCAATGACAGACTCAAAAAGCTTAGTGCAATGGTTATAAGTGTCACGGAATACGCAGATGACGTGGTCATAATAGTGTAGGGAAAATAGCTCAATGAGCCCTGAAAATGGTCAGTACTTGGGCAAAAAGTTGTGGTTTCAATGCCAACCCTTCCAAAACGGAACTGGTTCTTTTTTCCAGAAAGTACAAGATACCGCAATTTAAACTCCCAAAACTCAACGGAGTGAAATTATCCCTTTCGGTATCGCGGAAAGAATCAAAGGCATGGTATTTTTTCGGAAGACCCAGAACTAAGAGTATCTATAAGACTACTGGACGCAAGCAGTGTCTTCGGATCAGAGGTTCTAGCTGCCCTCAGGGCGGCTGAGCTATTGCAGATGAGATCTGTATCAGAAAGAGATATGGCTATCTACATCGATAGCCAGGCCGCAATGAAGGCAATGGAATCAACCAACGTGAACTCTGATACAGTCAGGGGCTGTCGCACTGTGCTCAAGGTACTATACAATCAGAACCAGTTTTACCTGGTGCAGGATGCCAGGACACTGCTGTATTAAAAGAAATGAACTTGCAAGAAAAAGAGGGCTATTAGACAATAGTGAGATTGCCAACATCATAGTGAGGGGCACTAGAGACGAAAAATCACAACGGGTATCCAAGACCCTCAGGCCGCTTCTTGAAGGCAAAAGACCCAGGAAGTTAATCAAATTAAACTGGGCTAAGCTTAGGACAGCTTAGATTCTGCGGTGATCTCCAAGCTGTTGAAGACATAACACACATGCTGTGTGAATGCGAGGCAATATCGCGTAGTCGAAGAAAATTTTTAGGGAAATACTTTTTCGAAAACCTAGAGGAAATAGACGGCACGAACTTCAAAGGCTTTCTTGGCCTTGCAGGGAAATTGGGTGTTTCACCAGGGAGATTAATTAGGTTTTTGTCATTTGAAGACAAATTCAACTGGTTCCTCAGGGATTGCGGTAGGCCCGTTTTGGAGCCTGGTGTCTGTGTGATGGCATATCCATTACTTACAATTCCACACGTAGATTGAATAATTTTTGGTTTAGCTTAGACCGCCCGGATTAAGTAGGTTTTGATTGTGTAGCATATAAATATTGATGAATTTAATAAATAAAAATGCATTCCCTCCCCGCTAAAAATATGATCAGAGCCATTGTTGAGTTGCAGAATGCATATCCATAAAAAACCACGGAGCTACTCAAAATGTGAATCGTTAGCAAAGGCAGAAAGTACTTTCCACACAGCCGAAGTGGAAGATTAGAGGACGATGGTGCTTGGATAGTGGTTGCACGTCATACATGTGCAACGACGAACGTTTGTTTTCATCGTCATCTCCGATGGTGCAAGGGAAACTGCTACTGGCAAACGATACTTGTGCGACGGTCGAGGCAAAAGGAACAGCTGCGATTGTCGCTACAAATGGGAAGATTGAAAGGTCAGTAAAACTCCAAAATACATTATTAGTTAAAAACTGGAGGACTAATCTTATTTCTGTTGCGAGGATAACGGACTACGGAAATACCATCACGTTCAACAAGGAGAGAGCGATTATTCGCGGAAATGATGGCAAAATCAAGGTGATTGCGAATCGAATTGGGTATTTGTACTATGTCCAGGAAAGTACTCCACAGGCGTGCGAGGTCAGTCAGAATTCATCGAATTTTGAGTTGTGGCATCGCAGGTTTGGCCATTTAAACGGACGAGATAAGTTGGACATGGACATGTACATGTACATGAAAATTGGTGACTGGACTAGATATCATCGAAGACGGAAGGCGTGAATCATGCGACATTTGTCTTCGCCGAAAAATGACTATTGAAGTCAAAGAGGTATACAAAGTTTTTGGATTTGGTGCACACTGATGTCTGGGGACCTTCCAGGAGAGAATCGTTGCCGCAATCGAGGTTTTTTATCACTTTCATTGATAATAGCAGCCGATGGTGCGAAGTTTTCTTTTTGAAATGAAAGAGTGACGTTTTCAGCGCTTTCAAGGAATACAAAGCTCGCGTAGAGACACAAACTGGTCGCAAAATTAAATGTTTGATATCGGATAATGGGCGAGAATTTCGTAACTACGAGTTTGTCGAGTTCCTCAAAAGAAATGGTATAAAACGACGACTTTCAGTTCTACAAACGCCACAGTAAAATGGGGCGGCGGAACGCAAAAACCGGACTCTCGTCGAAATGGCAATGTGCATGCTTATTCAATCAGGTATTGGAAACGAGTTTTGGGCAGAAGCTGTAGCAGCGTCAAATTACCTGAGAAATAGATGTCCAACCATCAGTTTGGATGGCCACACAACGTTTGAATGTTGGAACAAAAGATTGCCGAACCTGAATCATCTGAAGGTATTTGGAGCAATAGCATTTGTATTGGACTAAGCTCCTGGTAAGGGAAAGTTCGAGGCGCGCTGAACTGAAGGGTCTATGGTCGGATACTCTGAAGCATCCAAGGGGTACCCAGTGTGGGTTCCTGAAAAACGAAATATGGTTATTACCAGCGACGAAGTTTATAGTTTCGAGCTGATCAACGTGGAGCGTCAAGAAAAATATTTTACAATTCCTGCTGAAGAACCTGAGAGCGAATACGGATCTACTTCAAAGAGCCCGAGGAAGGGACTGTACCACAGGATTATAATCGAGTTTCAAAAGTTAGCTCCAAGTTCCAAGAGTGTTCTGCTCAATTTACAGATTTTATTCGTTTCAGTCCTTATACCCGTTTAACCTAACCTAACTTTGTTTAATTAAATGACAATAGGCAGTTGGATGACAAACCAGTGGAGACTTGTTGTCGCACTTTATAAAGGTAAGGCAAGAAATTTCACCGATCAGTAAGAGTATCGTCAATGAGGCTTTGTGGGAAGAAGGTTGGCATATGTGTAGGATTCGATTCAAAATTTGTCCAAAATATCGGAGAAACATCGCGGCTTTTCGAAAAATCTGTAATCAATTTGGAAAATGTACGATGCAAGCATCCCAAAATGTTCCCAAGACGTATATAAGAATTTATCGTGAATTGTACACGAGATAATTCGAAGTTAAAATCGGTCTACACCTAAGCTGTGTTGGAAATTGTTCGCTATTTAATGTTGCGCAAGATTTTTTATTGGCCCAGCGCACTGACCAGTCCGGAATGGTTTCACGACGGGACAGACCTGAAGGCAGCATATCTACGTAATTGATTTAAAGCGCTTGAAGATTAAGAATATCTTCGTTGTCGTAAACCCAAATTTTGTCACCTGCTAAAAAGTGCCGAAGTGCATAAAATCTAAAATATAAAAACCATTAAGGGCATTACGATAAAGATGTTGCACATTTAGCCGGCGTAAGTGGCTTATATGGCGTAGAAACTTCCCGGTTTTCTGCGACCAATAAAGGCGATGTGTAAAGTATACGTGTCCTAGTTTTCGCATTAACAATTAAGATCCTGTTCAACGAAATGTCTGAAAAATAGCAAAAATCCAAGTTGAGTCTGATGTCCGAAAAAGAGGCCGAAAGAAAAATAATTCGATCGCCTACATCAAAAACATTTGCAAACATTTGGTGGCTGACAAAACGCAGACCGACCTATAGAACGGTACTAAGGTATGAATAATTTTTTTAACGAAGATACACACCTTTGTCGTCCGACATAGGTTACTGGCATTCCAAACTCTTTCCGGTGGTACCTTCAATTTATATAACATATTTTGGGCAATAAGAAATTACGTATTTAGGATCCTCTTACTTGTGGACATTGGAGTTGTTCTAAACTTGATCCTGCCCCATTTTGTGTTTTTTCTGTTTGTCTCGTATTCCAACTATCCGAATCCAGGTGTTTGTTGGTGATGCTATAAGCAGAACATTTTTGAAAATTGCAGACCCAATCGGTGCCCGATAAATCGTTCGTTCTGACATCAGTAAATTTCGACATAATTAGTGGTAGGCCTGAGGCATCATAAGTTTCCCAACCGCCCTAAAATTTGAGTTTTCATTGATAATCGGGCCTGCTAAGACAAATTAGCGTTTACCTGTCGAAATCTGAGAGTTTCGTAAGTTTGTGGATCAATCCCCCGTGCAACAGATGAGAAAACCCCCGTTTCTTCTTCTGGGAGGTCTGATAAATGTAGGACGCGACCAGAAGTATTGTAGGTTTCGAAAGGTCCCTTGAACAGTTTTTAGATTTGAAAATTATTAAAATAGAAACCTTGAGTTACCTGTCCATCACGGGCATCGTCTCGAAGAAAGTCTGATAATTGGAATACTTTTCCGGAGGTGTTATAAGTGTCCTGGAAATATTTTATAAAACCAAATAAAAATTGAGCCTTTACGAACTACTCATTATTACTCGCACATAGGGACCTCCAATCCTATTCAAATTTGAATATCTCAAAGGAAGGCCGGAGGAATTATAGGGTAGTTCTAAGGGCTTCCCAGATTCATTGAACTCATTGTCCAACTTTTGACATCTTCTTAAGCAAGGTCTCCTCGAAGAATTTCGATTTGAGTTTGACTATATTGCAATTTTTGAAAAGAAAGGTATAAGAGTATTGATTGGCATTAGTGTATTAAGAGAGACTAGGCTCTTACATTTGGTGCCATGAGGGAACTCCTCATATTTGGTGCCATCCGATTTATTTCACCAGACTGCAATAATATTTTCAAAAAGTTGACTTGCTTTCAAAACATTGTTCAATGGTACTCGTACTTACAAAGTCGTTATAATTCATTTCGAAAACAAGAAAACGCTCGATTTAAGAAACCCTTTGCCGGAAACAAAACTACAAGACAACACAAGAACGGGACTAAAATATAAAATAAAAATACAATTACTCAGACGCTTTACTCCAGGATATCATGATAGAAAATAAATTTATATTTTACTTGAAACTTAAATTAAGTTGTAAATTTTTTAGGTTTAGTTACAATTTTATGAAGTAATTCTAAAGCAGTGGCTAATCCATCTGAAGTTAGTTGTCGAATTAGTTAAAGAAGCATACTACTGCTTCATGACCCTTGTTCTGGCTTTGCACAACTAGTCAATGAAATGTCGGATCTCGAAGAAAATTACTGTGGACCAATTTCTTGGATAGACTTCATAGCGACATCAGTGATCAGATCAGTTGGAGCCAATGTCATAGCAATCGAAGCTCAGGTCATTTGAGTTCTTCCTACGTTTGGCCAGAATATTGCGAAACACGAGCAGCGGTCGTACCTCAGTTGTGAGAAATAGACATATTTTTCAGGATCCGTTTCCCAAGGTTGAATGTTGTTCTAGTGCAGTTACTGTTTGAACTTTCGAACGTTTTAAGAATGATGTCGATAAGTTAACCATCGAATTTCATCTTAAAGAGTTAACCAGATGGGTTACTACTTTCCCAGTTGCTTTGGACTTCCGGATTCTAAAACCGAACCTTAACTTCCAGATAGAAGGTGATTATATCATAAGTTTGCTTAGCTACTCCTATTTTGATTTTCATATAACCCGCTGCTCGGACAAGATTTTCAAAGACTACTCCATGTACTTTATTCAGTAGGGTAGGTAGGTAGGTAGGTAAAAGTGGCTGTTGGAAAGACCAATCCACTTAGGCATATTGGCCCGTTGTGATGACACGTGGATCTGTGATCCTCTTATCAATTTGAGCTTGTGATGAAGCGTAGGAGGCAGCTTACGTATATATTCTTTAGATGGTTTAAGTTATTGTAGGAGAAAGCTCCTAAGTGAAGTTTTCTTCTCTGGGAGAGAGCTGGACATGTACAGAGTTGGTGGAGGATTGCCTCCTCTTCCTCCTCGTCCATGCAGCTTCTGCAGAAATCGTTTGTAAAAGCGCAAAGCCTTCTTGCATACTTATCTGTAAGGCAGTGTCCAGTGATGACACGTATGATGGTGCTGAGATGTTTCCTATTTAGAAGGATCAGACTCTTAAACCGATTCAGATCCAGCTTTGACCAGATCTGTTTGGTCGCTAGACATGTTGGTCCAAGTGTCCACCTGAGGTGTGTTCTTTTATTGGCACTCAGCTTTAATATTGGTTTGCACGTAGTGATTGGTATACCATGCTACCCTTCTCCGGTAGAATGGGTAGAGTGGTTCCAATTTTAGAGTTCGTGGGCCCTAAAGTTTCCTGAAATGTCTCTGTGGCCCAACACCTTTGCTGGGTGAAGAGAAGGTTGAACTGCTCTGCCATCTCCATAAGACATGATCGGCATTCAAGGGCGGTTTAGAGACTGAGTCCAGTGACTTAATAGCGGCCTGACTGTCCGAAAAGATGCGGATATCCTTTGCAGATATCATGTTTTCCTTCAGCCAGGACAGAGCTTCTTTAATATCCAAAATTTACACCTGGAACACGCTATAGTGATTTGGAAGACGGAAAGACGGGCTTAGATTTAGCTTATCTGAGAAAACACCGCCACCAACCCCGTTGTCGGTTTTGAATCCATCTGATTGACTAGTCCTCCATGAAAGCATCTTCCTCCCAGAAGAATCTAGAGGGGAAGGTTACATGGAAGTCCTTGTCAAACCAAAGTTCGGGTATGGTGTAATCGATGTTAGCGTGGCCAAATGAATTATGTGTCCACTGTGTAGTCCACTGCAGTCGCAGCTACTTTCCTGCTGAAGATATCGTGGGGTGTCAGGTGAAACAAAATATCTAATGCCGCAGAGGTAGTAGACCGTAAGGCTCCACTTGTGCATAGACATGCTGTTCTTTGGACTTTGCTTAGTTTACAGCAGTTGACTGCATTGTCTAAGGCCGTCCACCAGATAGCAACGCCGTAAGTGAGCATCGGCCTTAGGACCGAGATGTATAGCCAGTGAGTTATGCGGGGTTGAAGGCCCCATTTATTCCCAATGGCTATTTTGCCGAAGAATAAAGCTACTGTAGCTTTATTGACTCTTTCTTGAATGTTAGGTTTCCAGTTTACATAGTTTCCTGTCAAAAACGAGACCCAGATATTTTGCTGTATCGGAAAAAGCTAAACTGGTACCGTTTATTGAGGGGGGGTCTATAATTGGGATTTTGTATTTCCTGGAAAAGAGGACAAGATCAGTTTTATGGGAGTTTACTCCCAATCCCCAGCGATCTGCCCAACGGGTTAATCTGTTGAGATTTACCTAAAGGAGTTCTTTAATGGTATTAAGATGCTTGCCTGAGACGGCTATAGCAACGTCATCTGCATGGGTAATCACCATGCTACCACCCCTTCCAGGTATATCAGCAGTACGCCTTGCACCGTACCTCTGCTGACACATCTTTTAGCAGAAGCCTCACCCAGTTTGGAGTTGATTACCCTGTTATTTAACATAAGACTGATCAACTCGGCAAGTGAGTCCTATCTGCAGAGTTGACAGCGCAGTCGTGATTGCAGATGTATTGACGTTATTAAAGGCACCCTCTATGTCCAGGAAAGTGACCATTGTGTACTCTCTATAGTTGAGAAAAGTGTGGGATCAATTTTTGATCGTATATGGATATCAATCAGTTGCTCTAGAGTTTTCAGAAGGAAATATGCTAGACTTATAGACCTGAGGTCCTTTGGGACAACATGAGAGCATTTTCCGGCTTTGGGAATGAAAACTACATTGACTTCTCTCCATGATAGTGAAATGTGGATTAGTTCTGCACAGCTCCTCATGATATTCTCTAGCGTAAGTATGATAATATCTGAGGATCTTTGTAGCTCGGCAGGTATTATACCGTCCGGACCAGCAGACTTGTATGGTTTGAAGCTATGCAGTGCCCAGAGCAGTTTGTCTCTTGTAATCAGACCATGAATTCTGGTCACGGTTGCAGCTATCCTGTTTGGGTTGCTACTCGCCGTGATTAGAGAGCTACCTGGAAAGTGAGTGTCAAGTATCCAGAGCCATTCTTAGCCGCGATGCCTCAGAGGTTTCTGTAATTTTATCACAGAATGATCTGCAGGATTGTTGCTTTGCCTTCCTCAGTTCTTTTTTATGCATTTTAGGGGATTTTTTGTATGAGTCCTAGTCGGTCACTTTCCTTGTGCTTTTTGCTAGGTTATCAGCATCATAGTGCTGATGTCCACTAGTGCGGCTTTTTCTTGCCGTGGCCTGCCACAGACTTGCTGCTGCTATAGGTTGAGGAAGTGATAGCACCATGGCTTGTCACAGTCTTGTTACTCCTTTAAAATTTAATTTTAGGCTCGTTTCGATTGCCTTTAGAGAATGGTGAACCATGGCCTGCCACAGTTTTACCTCCGCTTGATAATGCAGAAGCCTTGCCGGCAGTCACCACTCTACCGGCCGATATTAAAGGAATACCGGCCTCGGGTTTTGTTTTTTTTTTTGAGATTTTATCTAAGAAAGGATGGTCCATCTGTACAGAGATCCGTTGTATACAGATAAGGCTAGTTAATCTGCCAGGTAGTGCTCATAGTCCTGGGGAATTGTCGTTAATTTTTTTTTTGACCTAAATTCTTTTCATCTGGAGAATAAAATGCCAAATCCAACACATTGATATCATTTTGTTCTTTGAACCGCTGCCAAGTATGTTTCCTAGTACTATGTACACATATCGCCTCCTTCAAAGCGCATCAGCGGAAATAAAGGCAAATGTCAATGGAAAAAATTGGAAGAATATTTTCATACACCTTCACTAGGTTGCTGCTGTGCCAGCTTGTCATCATGGGTTCAGTGTGCAGGCAATTGGTCGCACCGTCGTAAAGTTTGAGCATGAGTACACTATTTTGCGCGCTGTCAAGGGGGTAAAGTACCCTTAAAAGGTTCGCACACAGCGCGAGCGAAGGAAAATCAGGGAGGATAGAAAGAGAGGTACCGACGAACGTTGGTTTTAAATATTTGAAGGTTATAATGACTAGGAAATAAAGAGCTAGGCAGGGCTTCCCACAAGCGAGTTGTACGGCTTAGGAACGAATCACGATCGTTTAGAGTACGTCCGAAAGTGGGCTTGAGGATATCATAGCGAGACAGGTGTTACGGTTAAAAGTTTGAAGGGGCGGAATGCTACTGGCGATTTCTATGGAGCACTGGTGATGGAAATAGCAATAAAAAAGAGTGAGACACGAGACATTACGTCGGTGTTCGAAGGTGTCCATTGTTTGAGTGATGTTAATACCACCTCTGAGTTTTATCCCACAGTTTTGGATCCTATCTAGCAGGTGCAGAGATGTTTTGAGCGCATCCATTGGGCATTGTACTCCAATTCCGGTCGGATAAACGCTTTATATATTGAGGCCAGATCAGAGTGGGCGAAATATTTCTTACATCGCTTGAGGAAACCTAGACAATCCGCTGCATTTTTGACCACACGAATATGTGGTCATTCCAACGTAAGTTGTCATTGACACAAATACCGAGAATGTATAAAGGCTGGGTGTTCAAACTTAGCCTTAACAATAGCAGATAGCGTTGTCTTTTGGAAGCATTAAATTCCACTCTGTAGGAGGTTCATACGATGCCGTATGAAAAGCAGAGAGTACTGTCGTCAGCAAAGGAATATATTGGATTAGAAGTAGCAGACAAGAGATCGTTGTCGAAAATTAAAAAGATTGTCGGAGACAGAATGGAGCCCTGGGGTAGACCAGCATTTATTTTGTGAAATGCACGTATTTCCGACGAAAGGGCCTGATGCCAAAATCTGTCAAATTCCTTAGAAATATCAAGGGCAACTATCTTCCTTTCTCCAGATTCATGTACGCTTTGGTTGCACTTTTCGGTGAGACATGCCATCAAATCACCAGTGGACCTGTTGCTACGAAAACCATATTGCCGGTCATGGAGAGGTTTTGTGATTCCAGATATTTCATAAGCTGACGGTTTATCGGCGTTTCCATGACCTTGGGAAGAAGGGACGTAAGTATAATGGGTCTATAGGAGGATAGAGAAGAAGATTCGCCTTTTTTAGGGACAGGCTGGACAAATGCTGTCTTCCATCTGCTTGGAAAGAGTCCTAAAGAGTAGGATTGATGAAAAAGCTTATGCAGTGGTTTTGCCAGCGTGGAAGAACACCTCTTCAGAACGAGGGGAGATATACCATCTGGACCAGTGGATTTGTGAATGTTAAGATCTTTAAGGATTCTTGCTACTACACGAGTGCGGAAGTGGATTCGTCCGATTGAAGATTCGACGCATTGAAGTGTAGGCGGGGACAAAGCACAATCAGGGAGTGTTGAGCTGGCCGCAAAGTGTGCAGCAAGCAGATTGGCCTTGTCCAAAGAGCTTACAGCTGGAATGTCATTATAAATGAGCGGTGTGATGGAGGATGAGGCAGAATTTCTAATATTTTTGACGAACGACTCAAAATGTTTACTACCTTTGGGACATTGTAGTATTTTTTGCCTCAGGTTTTCGACGCATTGGAATTTTACACGCAAGAAAGGCGTTGCAGTCATTCCTGGCTCGTTTAAACTTTTCTCGGTTTTCCTCTGTTGGGTTGGTCTTGAAGGACCGAAAAAATATTTCTCTAACCCTGACAGCCTCTTTACAGCTCGAGTCGTACCATGCCTTTTCTTTTGGTTTGGTGCTCTTCATCCGATGAGGGATAAAGGATCTCATTCCAAAGGGAATAGTGTTTGTGATCATATCAGCAGCGGCATACAAGTCGTTATCAAGGACACATAACGACCTAAAAAAGTTGTTCAGACTGCTCCAATTGGCTTTCTAGTATTGCCATACGGTTCTTTTAGGAATCTTTCTCTAACAGTGGTGGGTATACAAGAAATTAGCTGATATGACGCAATGATCCGGCGAACCTAGAGGGGAGAGTACATCAACGGTGTACTTATCAGAGCGAGGAGTTAAAAACAAGTCCTGGGTGTTGACGGTAAGACTATCAACGTCATACCAAAAAATCACCTTTTCGGACGAGGCCAATTTTTGGCTCAGCGGCTATATCAACAAGCAAAATTACCATTTTTAGAGCGAACACAATTCACATGTATTCGACCAAGGGTCAATACATCCACAAAGATTGACTGTTTGTTGCGGTTTATGGTATCGGAGCATATTTCTTTCAAAATGAGTAAGGAGACACCATTACCATCATTTTTCTCCAGTATAGAGCGATGTTAACCGACTTTCTGTGGTCAGATCTCAAGAAGATCGATATATCCAAGCTGTGGTTCCAACAAGACGGCGCTACATGTCATACAAGCGACGCAACGCTCGAAGTTGTGAAGGAGAAATTTGGTGACTGGGTTATCTCGCGCCGAGCGTTTATCAACTGGCCGATGCAATCATGCGATTTCACACCACTCGATTATTTTCTCTGGGGCTACGTCAAGTCCTTAATCTACGCTAAAACGCAAACCCCTTTGGAGCGCTCGAAGCCAACATTCCACACGCAATTGTCGGAATAGCGCTGCACGTATTGGACGGAGTCATCAAAAATTAGATCGACAGCTTGAAACAATGCTAGCGAAGCTGATGCGTCCATTTGAATAATATATTATTGAAGCGACAATCCGGGGCTGAAAGCCCTAATCACTACGAATTTTTTCTGACTCAAAGATTTTTGCGCACATCTCTCTAGCTGCCTCCAGAAGCGCCGTAGAGTTGTCTGAGGTCTACTTCCACTTGTATGCGCCACCTACTGCGAAAAATTTCCGAACCGGTACGCTGCTCACTAAATCAGATTATCCAACCTTTCTGACGAAGTCGGCATCGCCGGCTCGCTCTGTTCTTTCCATTATGTCGATATAATAACGAGCGATTAAAGAGACTTTTGTAAGATAGTGCCCCTGGAGTTGCCCTGTGAGTTTCGCATAATTCATTCAAGAGCGATGTGGAAAATATCACGTGACAACTCACCGCGGCATGTGGAAAATGAAAGCAGCATAAAAGCTGAGCAGCTGTTAACGACTAGAACGTAAGAACACTTGGGATGAAAACTGCTGAAATACCTGGACCATCTTTATCAGATTCCGTTAAAGTGAAAATAGCTATATTCAATTTGAAGGCGCATAAATCTTCCGGACCTGACGGCTTGACCCTTTTAAATAAGATTTAATGTTTGCTACATACTTTCTATCTGGAAATCTCTGATCGCAATCTTAATTTGAAAAATCCTGATTCAACCTCATTAACAATGTCAATTCATTGTTGATTACCTTTGAAGCATTTGGACCTTTCTGCCACATGACTTTTTATTACTTTCAATAAAACCTTAATTATGAATTCGAAAACAGTAAAATTAAACTCTATATACAACTCCGATAAGCCGAATCCGAACTTTAGGTTATACAATCGCTGTCAATGTGCAAAGTTTCAATTAAACCAACACAGCATTCTTTGAGTCGTATACTCACAACAGTAGCTGTTATCATACCCTTCCGCCCAAAAGCCGTAAAAAAACGAATTAACCACCGTAAATCAGAAAATAAAACTCCCCCCCTGCGTCGTTAATTGAGTACGCCACCTGCCAGCTTGTTGGTGCAAATCGATTTATTTGCTAATTATCTGCCATTCGTTAACAGTTTGGAAAATTTTGACTCATTCAAGCACCAAATTATTCGACTCAAAACACCATCCGCTCCCCCTCCTCATACTCGTATATGTAAGTCGGTATATACTCGTACAATCCGCAGATACAACTCGACAGTGTGCTTAGACAAATATGTATTTTGTCGCATTAATTGAATTTGCTTGTGAAATTTAATATTTTCTCGCACTTCACCATCCTTTGGGGTAGGTAACTGAAAAGGAGAGAACGTTCCTCATCATTTGCTCATTACGAGTACACACAGTAATTACCGAAGTGTTCTGCATTAGCAAGATTAAACGAACGCGATACTCAAGCTCGCATACACCCCAAAGGAAACCCAAGGATCTGGGATAGATGCACATAATTTCAAAGGAAAGAAAAAAATTCTGTGGACAAAAACATGCTGGCAAACTAAGAAGGTACGTATACTACTCGAAGCCAGCATACAATCTAAATGCAAATGCAAACGGAACGTAATTTCCTGCCACTCCCGCCGCATTAGTCGTGTTCTATCTGCAACAACCTTCAAGATATCTCTGCTTGCTGTCGAGCTTTAACCCCTCGTTACATTCATTTGAGTGGGATTGCTTTCCTGTTGACTGAATGCGAGATGCACTAGCTTTCTAGTACTAACACTTGCACTATCCTCCCCCACCCCCCACCCCACCTTCCAGTATGCCCCTTTCTTTCCAAAACGCAAGAGATGCTCTTCACAGCTGTGCGCGCTGAAGTACTCGTGCTCTAAATGGAAAAATGGGGAAAAAAAAAATAAATGTCGACTAAACCCTCAAGTTGAAGAGCTTGACTTTGGGTTACGTTACCCAGAGCCATGCCCGTTACCCGTGCCCATCCTGTGTTCGAGGATAATGCTTTTGAAATTTTGTCGTTTTGCAAAAATGACAATCTTCTTCTTCGTCGTAGTCGATACATACATACGTACAAATTCAAATACAGATACAGACACTGCCTCTGCCACTGCCACTGCCACTCGTACAGCGGTGACTCCATCGATGAGGATGCTATGATGGCCGGAAAGCTAAGTGATCCGTTAGATTCAGTAAATGGTTAGAGCAAGTGAAGAGGGTGAGAAAAAATACAATTTCCGTTTGAAGGACACTTGAACGCCGGAAATTTGCCTATCCGCTCACCCATAGGGTTACACTAGAACGATGCTGCAGATATCCTACTTCACTTAGCAGGACAAATAGATAAACCCTCATTCGTTTTGCTCTTATAAAACAAAAAAAAAAAACTGCAAAAACCTGTGTCAAGGATATCAGCAACAAGAAACCAAGAAGCATAGAAGAAAAAACTACTGAAAGGGTGTTTGCTGATTTTATGAGCCATAAATGCGATTCAATCAATTTGAGATCCTGATGCACAGTGTTCGTAGGGATACCTTCGAGTTTACTCGTATGCGAGTACAAGATACACCAAAGGATGGCCCAGTATACCCCTGGTGTTGAGGTATTAAAATTAACTGCTAAAAGGAAATGTTTAGTTGGGTACTATCTGTGTGGGAGTAGTTCTTTCAGACAGGATATTAAAATTACAGTCTCACTGATTTAGTTTTTCGAAGCAGATTACTTGAGCCTGTTCAGAGCGATGAAATTGAAGGGGTTGCACTTAGTTTCAGTTCAAATATCAATTCAATTTATCTGCGAACTACTCGTAAACAAGAAAGCAGTGATCTGATTGGAATTCGGAAATGACTTCGAAACCCTGGTCGTTGTGCTTCCAAAGATAAATCTTCATTCCTTTCCAATTTCGAAAACGCGGAGTTTCACTCATCTATTCTGCGATATCGTCATTACGAGTTTTCCTATCGAGAACATATATGAAACATTAATTCCACAAATTGAAAGTATGAAACATTGTGGCTAATACTTTGCAAACCTGTTAGCGGGACGAAATACTACCTACAGAGCATACGAGGGCTGTTTGATAAGTACCTGTGTTGGCAGATAAGTTGCGCTACTGAGCCAAAATGAGTTTACCATCATTTAGTACAACCCGCCTACAAGTCCACCGGAAGGATGATCGAAACGCAACTGGCAGCAATCCAAAATCTGTACAAAAACCAATATAATCACGACAACGAGAGCGAAGTGATCATATATCACTTAGACTTAAATCCAATGTACTTACCCACATAAACGATTCTATTAGTCTTCTCCGTACCGATCTAGACTTGCTTTTTCAATCCTCCTCCAAAACAATATATACCACCCCGAATCCAACAGATCCTACGCTCGATGACCTAACCCTAAAATTAATTGACGTCAGCGAGGAACTCATAGCTACTCAGTTGACTGTTGCCGAAATCGGTAAAGAAGTGAGATTGGCTTCCCACAAAATCGATGGAATACCCGACCAAATTCAATTCCAAGCTACGAGCAGTTCCCCGTACAATGTCTCAATTCATAATGAATTAGTAGACTCAGATTCGCACATGCCATCATTTTCAACTATTCCTCCCACCGCTCTAACAACGGAAACCGAAATCGCTCTGTCTTTACCAGCTAGTATCCCACCCTCCACCGCTCCACATAAACTGCTCAAACAATTCGGAACTTCATGGACCCCCTCCGAATGGAAAAGCAGACTCGAAAGACCCGAAAAAAGGGAAACTATACGGCATTCTACGTTGAAGGTGCTCCTCAACACGCTGATGCTGCTTGTGTGCGGAATTTTCTTCACCGAAACTATGCTATCACCATTAACGAGTGCCAGATGATTTCCCCTGCTGACTCAACATCCCAACCAAATATTCTTGGTTGTTCCCTACTCCCTCTGGTAAGGCCGCTAAACCTGGGAAGATCGTCGCGACGTCGATCCTACTTGCCCCAATGACGATTCTCTTTGTCGAGGTGTCCTATTGGCGACCCACAACAGTATTAACTCTTATCCCATTACCATTCCTTTATCCTCTAAAGTCCACTTTGTCGCAATAAAAATGGCACTCCCCTTCAAGTCCCTTTACGTTATATGTTGCTACATCCTACCAGCTCAACCTATTGAATCCTACCAACTTGCTATCGATGCAATCGACCAGTTAATTGACCTGTCTGACTCTATTGACGATGACTGCATCAGATGATCAATCGTTTTTTATCGCTTCAAATGGCAACTCAGCTAAGGAATGCCTCTTTTTAGATCGCTTAACAGACTCAAGTGGCAGACAATTAGACCTTATTTTCACAACAGATTCAATTAACTCCTATGTCTCACTCTGTCCCCTGTCTCTTACAACAACCGATAACTACCACCCTTCCCTTCTTCTCACAAATTTTTCATAACTTTTCTGCCCAGTCCACTCCACTTTCACAAAATCAGTGACTATCTCAGCAGATTCCCCTTCAACTTTCACAACCTAACTACGAACGATGCCTTATCCATTTTTTATAGAGAAATATTTAATTCTTTTTCCCTTTACGTTCCGTTTTCCCGCCTTAAAACATCATCCACTAGTCTTCCCTGGTTATACGCACGCTTCTTTCCTTACGAAAAAGAAGAGAAACAAGTTATAGGCTGTTTTCCTTCGCAGCAGATCCTCTTCCGACTACTCCAACTAACTTGGCGCTTATCTTCATTTCACCAAACTACATCTACGATTCCCTTTACCAGCGCTACCTTAACAATGAGTCCTTAAGTCCTACAAAGAAAGTCCGATGGTTACCTTAATTCCATCTCTTTCAACAACAAGTCATCCACCGATCCACTCACCATTGCCAACCTATCTGCTACCTTTTTTAAAAAATTCTTCACCAACGACTCTTTTGTACCAGATCCATCCTATTTTAATTACCAACTGAATTTCTCCAATGGCCCACTACTCTCTCACACCCTGGACCCATTTTATATCGAAAAAAAATTACACTAATTTAATGACGAATTCACACCCGGAACAGATGGCCTCCCTGCGATATTCCTTAAAATATGTTCTTCCTCTCTTTCCCTTGCCCTTTCGAATCTCTTTCGACTATCCCTATCACAAGGAGAATTTCCTCAGGCTTGGAAAACCTTCTATATAACCCCGATCCACAAAAAAGGATCAAAGAACGAAATAACAAACTATTGCACAATCGCTAGACTCTCCCATATACCCAAACTCTTCGAAAATATCTAAGCTTCCAATGCAAATCACTTATTCCCCCTAGACAACATGGCTTCCTGAAGGATAGGTCAACCACCACAAATCTCGTTTAATTCGAATCCTTTGCCTTCTTTGCCCTAGAGAATGGCAACGAAGTTCATGTAGCTGCAACCGATTTTAGCAGATAAAATTTCTCATAGATTAATACTCTTTAAATTGTCTGCTCTCGGCTTTGAACCCATACTGTTTAAATGGATATCCTCTTACCTCGAAAACAGTTTTTACAGCGTTCGTTATAGGTCAGCTCACTCGGCTCAATTTTTGGTCACCTCTGGAGTTCCACAAGGCAGCCATCTCGGGCCCCTTCTTTTTATATTAACCATAAATGATTTCGATCAAACACTCGTCTGTCTCTCTTTACGACGATGATACCAAATTTAAAAAAAAACATTTCCTCTCCCCATGACTCCTTCCTTCAACAAGACCTTGATAGTTTTTCGATCTGGTGCCTCAAAAATTGTTAGGAACTTAAACGCTAATCTTCTCCCCGGCTCTGCCCTCTCCACAACCAACCGATCTCCTCCGTTCAGTTTCTTCGCGATCTCTGCATTTTGTGTGATAGGGAGCTCAACTTGCGTTTACACACGGATGGAATAATCCTTAAAGCTAACTCTGCACTGGGTTTTGTAAAACGATGGTCCACGGAATTCACCAACCCTCTATATTACCTTTGTTCGCCTCCTTCTAGAGTACGCCAGCCAAGTGTGGTCCCCATATCATCGTGTTCACATCTTGAGAATCGAAAGCATCCAGCTTCGATTTGCTCTTCGAGGTATGCCCTGGAACGATTCTTTTATTCTGCCCCCCCCCCCCCCCCCCCTATCAAAACCCTGTCAACCTTATCAACTTAAACACCCTTGAGGAACGCAGAGATCCAGCTGACTTTCTCTGCATTCATCGACTCCCTTTAGGTTACGTTGAATGTGCGTCCCTCCACAACTCTATTTTCTTCAATACTAACCCTCGAAATCTACACATCCCTCGTCACTTCTAGATATCTACCAACCCACCACACCTCCTATAGGTGCGAACCAACCAATCTCCCGTATGCTACGAAAAATCAGTTCAAACCCTACCGTCTTTGACTTCTCAAATCCGTTCTCCTTCACCACTCCAACTACCCTTAGTTTTAAGTTTAAGTTTAAGTCTAAGTTTAATTTTAAGTTATAGCTTGTATTAAGCCGAATAAATGGGAGCCTGCGCCGCCACCAAAATTAAATTAAATTAAACCATCCTCTAACCAGTGGATCAGTTCTAGTTCTACAAATCCTGGCACAAGGTGGTTCACAAAAGATCTCGTCTGACTTTTGGCTCTTTGCCGTTCCAATTGGAGTTGAAACTAGTGCCTTGTAACTACGAAGTAGAGAGTATCATCCTTAGCTTGAGGCGCAGAAGTGAACTGTTCCAAGAGCAATCTCCATGAGGGCTGACATAAAATTTACGATGTTATCAGCTTAAAAAAATTTGATACTTCAAATCTTTTTCCTGTCAAGTCACACAAACATTTTTTCCATGATCATTAACCATAAAGGAGATGAGAACAGCCCGGCTAAACACGGGGTTACGATTTTGTTTGAGCTGCTATTGCCGAAGACCGCCTGAATAATTTCGTTACTTAGCAGAGATATTATGCTAAGATGGATTCTAGAGTGGCGTAAGCACGAGCCTTGTTGAAAACACATTTTTGAAAGTACCGGACTCACACCACCTGACACTGTATCCCTCATGTCCCTATTGACTACTGGTACGGGATCACTTTCTTTCCGTCAATGAGGAAGGTGTACACCAAATATTTACGAAAACAAGTAAAAGGTAAAACGGTAGAGGCTGCGCCATTCCTGAACATCATGAACCCGATTGCTAGCGCACTTGTTCGCCAAAAAAAGGATTCAGCTTACCACTAGTTACTACTGCGGATATCTTAAAAGCGAGTAACAATAACTAGTTGAAATACATCAGGATGTACTTCGAGCTAAAAGGAGCGATAAAAGCAAGGAAAGAGACAGAGATCTTCTACGCTTCTACATAACTTACCTTAAGAAAGGGAAGGGAAAAGGCAGCAAAGAAGCCACCTGGGCAAACGTTGCCATACAGGCCGCTTTGAATGCTTGAGAAACTTGGCAAAAGTGCTCAAAACAAAAAACGTAAAAAGTCCCGAGGCTAATATATAAAAATAAATTTCTTTGGCAAAATTCGACTTTTTTCGTCAACAGAGTCTCGTTCTTATTTACTTAATTAAGGTGGCCCTACAGCCCGAGATGGACTTGGGCCTCAACCAACAAGCGTCTCCAGCCAGTTTGATCTTTAATTAGCTGCTTCCAGTTTCGCGTGCTAAGTTGATTGCGGTCCCGTTCTACTTGCGTGCGTTACTTGAGTCACGGTCTTGCTCTACTGCACTTTCCAAAACCGAGAATTGGTGTCCATCTGATCTACTTTACCCAGTCTCCCCAGTCGTTGGACCTTCCCTCTTCTGGCTAAGTCGTACAGTTCCTCTTTGTAACTTCTCTTCCCCCTCACAATCTATGCAGACGGGACCGAAATTCACTCGAAGAATTTGGCTCTTTTTTTTTAATGAACTTGAGAGTTAAAGTGGGCAAGACTGCACTTAAGTGCCTGAGCACGTGTTAAGTTTTTAAGAAAATAGGACAGAGAGAGAAAGAACGTTTTTTGGGCTCAGTGGTTATTTCGCTTCATGGATGGCAAGCGGCTTTGTGTCATTGGGCAGGGTCTTATATAGAGTCACTTTTGTTGTTCCAGAGAGGGCTCTTTCTTAGCACCAAAAAGCAACGATTGACAATAGTTATTCCTCGTTTGATCTCAGCGTTGGTGTCGTTGTCTGAATTGAGAGCGGAGCCTAATTAGACAAAGTCCTTCACTACCTCAAAGCTGTACCTGCCGAGGGTGGCGTTCTTTCCGAGGATGTCGGTGTTGGGTGTCGTTGCTTGGTAACAGCATATGTGTATTTCGTCTTGCCCTCATTGACCGTTCAACACATGTTCGCCGCTTCAGCCTCAACATTCATGAAAGCGTCACTTACATCACGCTGCATTCTTCTCGTTTTTTACACCAAAGGTCTCTGTGAGCTTTTTACCAACCTTGATGGAGCAGCGTGCATTCTTCTTCGTCATCCTGCACAAACGCACGATTTTGGCAGGGATACAAAAACTAGACATTGCTCGTCTCTATATCGCCCTTAAAATCGAATGAATTTGTAGTGTCTATCGATTTGGACCTTATAAGTCTTTTCCAAGATCTGCCGTAATGTGAGTATTTGGTCGATGTGGACCTTCTTAGACTGAAGTCACGCTGATATGGACGAATCAGGTTGTTGAAAAACGCCTTCGGGCGTTAACACAATATGGGAAATATGATCTTGTAGGCCATGTTAAGAAGACTGATACATCTATGGCTGGCGGAGTTCAGAGAGTCTCCTTTCTTGAGAATCAAACAAATAATGCTGAGGTTCCATTCATCGGACATACTTTCGTCCGACCATATTTTACATATGAGTTGGTGTAAGCTCCATACCAAGTCGTAGCCTTCCGCTTTGATAAGCTCGGCAGTCAGGCCGTCCTCTCCAGCAGCTTTGTTAGACTTAAGCCTAGATATGGCTATCTACACTTCATCCAGGTCGGGTGGTCGGAAATATCGGTTTACATCGTCCAGATTGACAGGTTCATTCTGCCTTGCGGCTCTTCCAGAGATATACTAATACGAATATTTGCTCGGGATATAGCAACCAGCTGCTTTTAACGAAAATTCAAGGGATCTGAATATACATAACAAGCCCTAGATGGTACTCGTATCTACCATGGGTTGTGCAGATGGATGAGGCGATCAAATACGCTATCACCTGTCACCGATAGCATATACCCAATTATGCTACAAAAAGGAATAGACCGACTGTTGATAACTCTGAAGAGAATCATCACAGCTAAACTGGCACTCGAACTGATACCGAAACCCTGACGAACGGTGGGAGTAGCCTTTATACCGAAAATCGAAAATGAGCTTCAAACCTATAAGTCTGACTTCCTTCATGTTGAAAAGCACGGAGAGAGTTGTACTTGAGCCAAATTGCTCCGTGAATACGAGTACATCCTCTGTCTAAGATGCAATATGCATGCTAGCGCTCGCTTTCCAATCTAGTGGACGCGACTGAAGGCGCTAAGCTGACTACCGACGAGTGAACCCGCGACGCCCATTCAAAAAAAACAAGGAAATACAAAGAAAATCATAGGGCGGGCATCGCTTATATCCTGCCCCTAATCAAGGTGCACGCTATCACTGCAGTTGCTGTATAACTCTGCCGTACGGCAAAAACAATGACTGAGTGCATGTAGTGATGTACTCGTAGCTTACCAAATTCCACCGCATTGAAGTCCCTGTTCCAATTCGGAACTCAATTTCATATGGTTAAAATTCCATCTCCGTAAACGAATCATCCACTACATCCATACTGAAATCGTGATTACGGGCGATTTCAATAAACAATTCTCGGATGCATTCTGGACAGACGACACCCGAACGACAATGTGTTGAGATCTTCGCTGCGGAAAATAACTTGAGTTTAGTTTTAGTTTTAAATGCATTTTATTTCCTAAATTATTAATTCTTACATCCTAACAAAAAATGCTTAAATGCTAGCTTAAACTTACTTAACAATCTTATACTAACTTACTGGCCCCACACAGGCACTCTAAGCTACTCTAAATTCTTACATCTATGTCTTTCGACTTTATTTACATTTTATTTAGGTACTTATTTTCTATGCTTAAGGCTAAGAAAAAATTGTTCACAAAAACTTAGCATATGGACATCATTTTTTATTTTATATAAAAACTTAATATCTAACTTAAAATAAACCTTAGTCTAGCTAACCTATCTACACAATACACACATATATACACATAGACACTATTCACAATGACATACATATACTAGTATATATCTATGTATACACCAATATATATATGTATTCCTTAAATGCTAACCTAAACCTATGCAAGCTGGCCATCGCTATTCGCAGAGCAAATAGATTGGTCAGCTCTGCCTCATTAGTGAGGCTGGTCCGTAATTGACGGAAACGACGACGAAACATCTTCTCCATCATTCAACCACCAGAAATGCTGGTGCTGCCGAACGACATCCCTCTTATCGCGATTCCCCACCGCCCTACTGAACCTGAGACGATCCACACTGCCGTGTGCGACGTCTCTGTTGTAGTTGAGTCGCCTGTCCCCAGCTCTCCGAGCGACATGGAAGATTAACGGGACTGCTGATCTATCCTGGATCAACCCTATCTGATCTAGGTAAAGGAATGCTTCCGGTGGAACGAAGCCATCATAGCGCACACTCTCGTGGTAAAGGTAATTGGGGTAGTAAGCCCCAGATATCAGGTTATTCGTCGAGGTCATTGCTCTTGCAATGTGCCTTCGAGTCAGCTTAATTACGAAGTTGTCCACTCGTATTAGGTTCGCCCTGTTGTAAAGGACCTCATTACGATAAAATTTTTTGTACTCCGACTCTGGTGTTCTGTACAAGCGAAGGCAAGCCCTAAGGCAAGCCCTCTCAAACACCCGAATCTTTTCCATTAAGCTTGCTCGTACATTGAACCACACGGGACAACCAAATACCAGCATGGGCCTGATAAGGGCCATGTAGCAGATTACCTTTACCCTCGCATCGAGTTGGCTGCTATAAAACAGTCTCTTTGTAAGGGCAAAAGCGCCTTTGGCTCTGGCCAGAGCAGCATCTACATTTTTATCAAAATACAGAAACTGATCTAGCCAGATCCCAAGGTACCTGACTACATTTCGACAGGCAAGAGGCTGCCCGCGTTGTCCAATGATCGAGAACTTTCGCCAATTTTTTCTAGTATCCCTAGAGGCTCCAGACAACGGTGTCCTAAAGAGAATGGTTTCCGACTTCTGAAAGTTGATTTTCAACTTCCAGTCATCGCAAAATCGTCTTATCTTATCGAAGTCACGCTGCAAGAGAGTATTAATGACCTCGATTTTTGGACCTGTCCTGTACGCTATCAAATCGTCTGCGTACGCAATAGTATGGGGAAGTGAACCTATCAGATCGCTTGTATAAATGTTGAAGAGGATCGGCGAATTGACCGCGCCTTGCTGAAGACCATTTTTAATTTGAAATATTCCAACAGAAGTCACATCGCCATTTTTGACGATGAACTGTCTGTTGTTTAGCATATTATAAAGAATGTACAAGAGTGGTTTACTGATCCCCAGCCTAGTCAGCTTATAGAAAAGACCCTCTAACCATACGGTGTCGAAGGCCTTCTCCAAGTCAACAAGGCAGGCACCAGTACATTGGTTTTTGCCTTTATTCCATTGGATATCGGACACCAGTTTAGACGCGGCATGTGAGATATCATGTCCCGCCTTAAAACCGAATTGATTATCCGGAACTATATGTTTGTCCTCAACCCACCTAGACAGAGCTCTATTGATTACTTTTTCAAACACCTTACTGATATTCGGAAGGAGACTTATCGAACGGAGATTCGCCGGATTGGATATATCCTTTCCCTTTTTGGGGATAGGTTGAACCACCGCCGTTTTCCAATGCGCTGGATAATGTGCATTATTCATTGCATTATTAAACAGGGTGGTGTAAATGTCCACCGCTTCTAGAGGAAGATGTCGAAGCACGATGCTCGGAATACCATCGGTCCCCAGTGATTTCTTAGCCCTGATTGTGTCGAAGATCTCATGGAGCTCTTCCTTCGAAATGAACGGGGGTAGGTCACCCTCTCTGGTAATGACATTATTTGCCATATTTTCGTCGCTGAACCGGGTGAAACCAGAGCCCTCGGATCGCCAGTTCTCTAGTTCATTTCGAATGAAGAAGTCGTGCACCAAGACGCGATTGTCCAGGTCATAATTAGGGCCAATGGTATCAGTGGCCTTGTATATTTCCTGGAAAGTCGCCCCTATGGCCTCAACTTTCTCCTGTGGATCCTCGATCACAAAAAAGTCGTCATCATCAGCGGCCTCATTTGGATCAATACCTGCTATTGTCAGTAACCGTTCGTTGTCTGTTGTCCGGGCTATTTTAAGACACTGAAGGTCGTTTTGATTTTTCCTCCGAAATAGTTTATTTATTTGAGGGAACATATTCGGGTTGCTGGTGTTTACAGCCCGAACCCTGTTGTTCCAATATGAACTTACAGAAATTCTGTAATTCTCTTTTATTAACGTTTGAATATTTTTAATCGACGCCTTCAGTGTTCTAATCTCCGGGTCTTGTCTGTCAGTAAACTGTCTGTACAAGTTTTTGAGTCTTGTCAGAAGTCTACTTTTCTGTCGGTGCAGTGCGTCAATAGTAGGATTGCGGAACAGGTCTTCGTTAGTCGTATGTCGATATCGTGGTATTGTAGCGTCCATAGTTTGTTTAATTGTCTCGTCCATTTGTTTTAGGTAATTGTCGATCTCCTCGTTTGACAAATTCCTATTGGCCGGTGGATGGATCGTGTTCGAAGCGAGTGCTCTTGTCAAGGTTGCGGAGAAGCGTGTCCATCGAGTCTTACTGTAGTTGTAAGAATATCTTTGGACAAACTCCTCCAATTCCGCAATTTCGTTGGGAACTGTAATTTCGGTGCTAAAACCGCAATGGTCACTGTCATACACGAATGTGCGCAGACAGTTTAGCGTTTGTAAATTCGTACCTGTCAGTCGTATACGTTCGTCGTACAGCAGTAGATCCAAATAAGACCCGCCTCTGGGAAACGACGGGTTATCCGTCGCTTTAAGACCGAGTCTGTACATGACATCGTGCTGACCCCACCAATCGAGTAGTAGGTTCCCTCTAGTATTTGGCAAATTATTTCCCCAATCTCTGTGTTTAGCGTTGAAATCCCCGCCGATTATAAAATAATTCTCCCCCGATTCCAGCCTCAGAAGTCGAAAAAGCGTGTCGAGCTCTGTAATGAATAAAGTGGATTGTGAAGCCTCAGGTGCATAAACAGAGGCCAAGTACAGCCGCTTTCCACTGCGGAGCGGGATGTAAATGACGACTGCCTCCAACGACCGGAACCTACGCAACA
Source organism: Volucella zonaria (assembly GCA_963966105.1). Classification (NCBI taxonomy): domain Eukaryota; kingdom Metazoa; phylum Arthropoda; class Insecta; order Diptera; family Syrphidae; genus Volucella; species Volucella zonaria. The sequence goes on along the minus strand of OZ014534.1, from coordinate 114,859,859 downwards.
CTCCCTTGTACACTCTGTGAAATTTTATACCTTGTTTAATGAAGATTGCGACCCCGCCTCCACATTTGGATCCGGGCCGGTTTCTTCTTCTAACAATATAATTGTTGTACTCCAGTTTGTGCTTATCGGTTAGCTTGGTTTCGCTAGCGAAAAGCACGTCAGGAGTTTGGTCTTGTAGCAATTTAAACATCGCGGCCCTTCGTTCGATCCTAATCAGTGAATTAACATTCACCGCAAGGACCTTCAAAGATTGCTCCACCATGTGCGTACCCATTACGACATGTGTTGCGTTAGGCCCGGCAGCAGCGCGTAGATCTGGTCCACCCGCTTGGCCTGTTCTTGCACCTGCTTTTGCAGCTGAGCCATCTGCCCTTGGATTGCGAGCAAGATGGCCAGCATGTTAGGTGCAGCTTCCGTTGTTCTCGGCACTGGCGCCGGAGAAGCAACAGTCGCTTGCTGTACCGTAGCCCCCCTACCTGCCGCCATTTGGGCGTAGGAAATTTGGGACGTGACGGCTGGTGTTTGAAACCTAACAGGTGAACCTTTGACCTCCACCTTCTGCTGCCGAGCCAGTTTTGATTTCTTAATGTCAGCGAACTTAGGACAACCCCGATAGTTTGCGGTGTGTCCCACGTTCCCACATAACACGCAAGAGAGCTGCGTCCTATCGGATGCTCCGTCCCTACCCAGAGGACACTCCTCGGAACTGTGGTTCTTTGCGCACTTCACGCATCGAGGCTGCATTTGGCAGTTCGACGCGGCGTGCCCGAACCTCTGGCAGCGAACGCATTGTATAACGCCTTCGCTCCTTTTTAATTTTTCCCAGTGAACCACATGGTAGTCTAGGACATTGATACTCCTTAGACTATCCAGACGGCTTTCGGGACTGAGCTGCACCAGGAAGAACGGCAGACTCCGTTTCTCCCGCCTGGCTCTAGCTGTGGTAAATGGCTTTACCCCCACAAACTTGAGTCCTTCGCACTCCTTCTCTTTGAGCAGTGCCAGGATCTCCTCAGGATCAGAAGACGGTTCCAACCCCTTCAGCAGCATCGATTGCCGCTTTTCACACTTCGGTGTGAATGAGTAGTGCTCCGTCGTCGTTTCCTTTAGGAGCTCTTTCACTTTCGCGTAGCCCTCCACTGTATTACAGTGGATGGCATGGCGATCGTTCCCCAATCTCTTAATATTAAAATTATTACCAATGACCAACTTACACAGGTCCTTGGTAGCATTTACCTCCAATTTATAGGTGTTGATAGGCGGCACCTTCTCCTTCTTCTTCTGCTGCTGTTGCTGCTGCTGCTGCTGTTGTTGTTGTTGTTGTTGCTGCTGCTGCTGCTGCTGCTGTTGTTGTTGTTGTTGTCGTTGTTGTTGTTGTTGCTGCTGCTGCTGCTGCTGCTGCTGTTTTTGCAGTTGCCGTTTTTGTGGCTGCTGCTGTTTTAGCTGTTGCCGGTGTTGTGACTGCTCTTGTTGTTGCTGGTGTTCCTTAATCTTTTGTTGTTGTAGCACTTGTGCTACTTTATTTGTTTGGTATTGTTGTTGTTTCTGCTTTTGAGCAAGCTGCTGTTGTTGGGATTGCTCCTGCTCTTCCCTCTTCCTTCTTAGCATTTGCTTTTCCTTTATGGCCAGCACTCTTTGCTGTAGCATTTTTATGCTGCTACATATGGCCTCCATTTCTTCCTCTTCATCATCAGATTCGCTTGCTGCCAATGAAGCGAAGTTGTTTGCCGTTGATTGGGTGGGCCGTTTTACTAAGTTGGAAGTTGGAAGCTTCCTCCTTCTCTTTATTTTCGGGGTTTGGCTCGAACCACTCGAAGCCTCACCTGACACTTCAGCAAGTCCCGCTATAGGCATAGCGGACCGCTCTTCGCCATCCATCACGTGATAAACAACACTTTACCACCAACTTTATTGTTTTTTTTTTTTTTTTTTTTTTTGTTGTGTTTACTTTTAAAAATAAAAAGTCGATATAACTTCACCGGGAATCGAACCCACGACCCCTGTTTTGTCGGTCGGACACCACTTCTACTGAGCCACCGAAGCACTTGGCCAAAATGTTTCTAATTGTTTTTTTTTTATTACTCTTTCACTACTTCACTTGAAAATAAGCCGAAACACATCCGTCCTCTACCGAGGTCTATGAACGACTCGGAAAATAACTTGACCCAGCTTCTAAATGAGCCCACACGAATACCAGACATTGATAGTCATAGCACTAGCACCCTGGACTTGTTTTTAACTCCTCGCCCTGATAAGTACACCGTTGATGTACTCTTTCTTCTAGGTTTGTCGGACCATTGTGCCATATCAGCTAATTTCTTGTATACTGACCTCACAGTTAGAGCAAAAAATTCTTTAAGAAACCGTTTCCTCGATAACGACGTGGATGCCATTGCTGATATCACCACTGAAACTATTCTCTTTGGAATGAGATCCTGTATCCCTCATCGGATGAAGTACCAAACCCAAAGAAAAGGCATGGCACGACTCAATCTGAAAAGAGGATGTCAGGATTAGACAAATGTTTTTTCGGTCCTTTAAGACCAAACGAGCCAGGAATGACTGCAATGTCTTTCTTACGTGTAAAATTCCAATACAACCAAAACCTGAGGCAGAAGATACTACAATGTGCCAAAGGTAGTAAAAATTGTTGGTCATTCGTCAAAAACATTACAAATTCTGCCTCATCCTCCATCTCAACGCTCATTTACAATGACATTCCAGCTGTCAGCTCTTTGGACAAGGGCACTCTGCTTGCTGCACACTTTGCGGCCAGCTTAACACTTCCAGATTGTGCTTTCTCTCCGCCTCGAATCTTCAATGGGACGAATCCACTTTCGCATTCGAGTAGTAGCAAGAGAACTTAAAGATCTCAATATGTATAAATCCGCTGGTCCAGATGGTACATCTCCCCTTCTTCAGAAGAGATGTTCTATCACGCTAGCAAAACCACTGCGTAAGCTTTTTCATCACACCAACTAACGCCTTAGGACTTTTTCCGAAGTGATGGAAAACAGCATTTTTATAGTGTCTCTAAAAAAAGGCGAATCCTCTTCCCTCACCTACTACAGACCCAGTGGATTTACGTCCCTTATTTCTCACCAAAAAGTGGAACCAACGCGTACATCAATCTGACGAAAGCAAGATAATTTCACTTGATATTACTAAACCACTGGACAGAGTTTGCCATCAGGCTCTTTTGTCAAAAATTACCTTTCTAAACGTGCAATTGAAGTTGTCTTGGAAGGTTTCACAATATTCACAAAGCACAATAGATGCTGGTGTGCCCCAGGGCTCCGTTCTGACTCCGACACTCTTTATAATTCTCATCAACGATCTCTTGTCTCCTATTTCTAATCCAATATACTCCTTTGCTGGCGACTGTACATATTTGTTCCCGGACTCACGTCCCTGCTCTTCGGCTGTAGAACAGGAACATCTGAGTATGTTAAGCACATTAAACTCTGATATTAGCAGCATAATCAACATAGTGGAATTTAGTGCTTCCACTATCGTTAAACCAAAATTAAGACACCCAGCCATCGTCAGCGAAAGGCACTTCCATCGTCGAAACCGAAAAACTTTCTATTCTCGGTATGTGTGTCACTGACAACTTACGTTGAAATGACCACATATTCGGTGTCGTTAAAAATTCTGCGAAATGTCTAGGTTTCCTCAATCGATGTAAGAAATACTTCACCCCTTCCGATCTGGCCTCAATATATATACAAGACGTTTATCCGCCAAAAATTGGAGTACAATACTCACATCTGGTCAGGTGCCCCTAAGATCACTTTGTACTTGCTAGATAGGATCCAAAATCGTGCGATAAAACTCATAGGTAGTCCAATACGACACAGGCATTCGACACCCTCGAACACCGGCGTAACGTCTCCTGTCGCACCTTGTTGTATTCCTAGTAGCATTCCGCTCCATCAAACTTTTAACCGCAACACCCGTCTCGCTATGAATGCTCATCAGTATACCCGCAAACCCACTTTCGGACGTACTCTAAAATATCGTCATTCGTTCCTAAGCCGAACAACTCGCTTATGGAATGCCCTGCCGAGGTCTTTATTTCCTAGTCAGTATAACCTTCAAACATTTAAAACCAACGCACATCGGTATCTCTCTTGTTTCCCTCCCTATCTTCATTTCGCTCGCGCTATGTGCAAACATTTTGCGCGAGCTTATTATAAAATACGCATTGGGCATTTTCGTCAACATTGAGGGTGCTTTCCATACGCAACTTTTTACGGCATGTCCACTAGTTTTGTGGATTAAAGCAATGCTTGTGAAAGGGTCACTGATTGTGGAAGCTAATTGTAGCCAATATGTGATGGCGGGTATAAACAGTGGTTAACCGCAAGGAGGCGTGTTGTCTTCACAAGTGTTGAGCTCGTTGATCGACTTACTGTTTAACGCTCTGAATTATTCTGACGTTTACGCTGTACTGTCGGTTGGATTATATTTGCTCTAAAGCGCAGGCAGTCCTAAACGCGATTAACAATGAAAACACTAGAAATAGGTTTTCAGCCAATCCTGCCAAAACTGAGGTTGGTTTCTTTACCAGAAGAAGCTAAGTAACGGGTGGTCTGTATACAATTTTCTTTTTGAATCACTAACAGCTCTTTCCCCCCCGAAATATTGACTATTTTTGTGGGGTGCTTTTAAAGATCAATGTTAAGCCAGAGATATAGACAGAAACAGTCAAAAAGGTCTTGGAAAATCGAGTTGACAGCATACGCTACTGAGAAACCAGCCGAGGCAGCCAGATGAGTAAAATCGTATTCCGTAACTAATGGGAATATTTGTTCGTTCTTATGAAGCCATAAGATACCCATACGATACGATAAGATACACTCTGAACATGTGTGTCATTCTGGATAACAGACTTCTTTGCTTTGCTTTTTGTGTTGCTTTTCCTTTAACCAGTTTCTAAAGAACGATCTGTCTCGGCTCCACGGGAGCTTTGCCATGGATGCGTAGCTCTGCTTAAGACACACGCATGAATCTCTCGCCCCTTGATATTCATATCATGAGCTGCACTCTCAAAGCTATCTTGAGTTTAACGTGAATTAGTGTTTCTGAATCCATGACACCAAAACACCTCTTGCCAAAAATATACGAAATTTACTTCACTTGTGATTACAAAAGATTTAGACGGAAGCTTGAGCAAAAAAAAGAATATAACATAGTCTAGTCGTCGCAGATGGCTCCAAGGTCGGTTTAAGATACGACGCTGGTGTCTTTCTCCGCTGCGGAGGATGACGACCCTAGATTTTACAAGGTCTTTCAATAGCGACTTCCGAATTTTGACAGTTGATAGCGACCATATTGTTGAAGCTACATCTGTCAATTTGGCTGCCATTTATTCAATCTATTTGTCCAAATCACCATGGACCAAATCAAAAGGAGCAAATGATAAAATTATGTTCTGTTACGGTCGCCATAATCGTCCTGCCGACAGGACTATTCGCAGGATGGTGGATAAATTTGAGTCCACTGGTTCAGTAAACGATAAATCAACACCCGTATATCGACGAAACGCAAGATCTGACGAAAACATCGCCGTTGTCGATGAAAGTGTGCAGGAGAATCTGAAACATGAAACAGCCGACTTCGCGTCGCTCGCAAGAATTTGGCTTTTCGTAGACTACAACTTGGCGAATTTTGCGTCGTGTCTTGGGACTGTACCCGGTTGACCCAGGAGCCGAAAGTAAACGACCATTGACAACGACGTGTGTTCGCTAACTGGACTCTGGCTATTATTTCCATCGAAAAATCATCTTCAGCAATGAGGCTCATTTCTGGATGAATGGGTACGTTAACAAACAAAATTTTCGAATTTGGGACGACACCAATCCACATGAGATCCAAGAGCGTCAAATGCATCCCGATAAAGTCACTGTTTAGTGTGGATATTGGGCTGGCGACGTCATCGGTCCATATTTCTTTGAGAACGACGTTGGCCAGGCCATCACCGTCAACGGCGAACGCTATTGGTCGATGGTTGCCAACATCTTTTGGCCGGAATTGGATGATATGGACACCAACGACATGTTGTTCCAACAGGACGGCGTTACGTGGCCATCCCACGTGGAGCTAATGTGAACTGGCCACCGAGATCGTGCGATTCGATTCCACTAGAGTTTATCTTGTGGGGTTTTCTGGAGTCGCAGGTCTATGCTAATAAGCCACTAACCACAGCGGCCCTCAAAGCCGACATAACCCATGCCATCGGTCAAATTTAGGCTGATCTATGCCACAGAGTCAGGGAAAATTGGACATTTCGGATGCGCCCCCCTAGTCAAACCGCGGTGGACATTTGAGCGATTCATGTTATATTCCATACACAATGGCATCGATAGGAGGTTCAAACGAATAAAAAATTTCGATGATATCGCACACTTTGTTTTATTTAAATTTAAAGATAAGAAGCGCAATGAAAGACCCTTTACTTCCCGTTAAGAAAACTTGGGCTTATCCTTTAGGGGAAGAGCAATCCTGGTAAGCACACTGAACCTTTTTCATAACTTCCCAGCTACGAGTAGTTTGAGAATGAAAGTTTTGATGGAATGCAGCCGGAACGGTGAATTCATTTCTTCTTGCTTTGGTCCCACGTCACAATAGGATCACGGGAAATGAAATTGCCGATGAATTCGCTTGACAAGTCTCAGAGAAAGGTGTTTCAGGACTCAAACCATAGTTAGGCCCGCCTGTGTCCTCAATTAGGGCTTTCGGTGACAGTTGAATTTAGCATGAGGATAACCGCAGATGCCGTGAGTCTCTGGTAGCCGGCAGACCGAAAGAACGCTTCATGACGTCATTAAGAGCTTATCGTCTTTCCTGCTCTCCGCCAATAGGAAACCTGCGCTACGCTTATTGTAGTTGCTGTAGCGTACTGGGCATTAGTGGCATCAAAATGTTTCCTAAGTGCTCAGCTGATACCTCAAAATTAAATTTGTATCTTTGATTGATAATGGTGGGGACAGGCCTTTTTTATTGCCAATTTGCCCACATATGTGGGTTCATTTGTTTGTTTAAACAATAAAAAGTATTTTCTAGATAAGACATGCGAATGGATCTATGGAAATGCCCTGCACCCATATTTGAATTTTAAAAAAATTCGTAAAATATTCGTCAAACGGATATTCATGTGCTTATCACTTTCACTTTAATTCTGATTGCTCGTAAAGATTTCTCTTTAATCAGACGTTCTAAAAATTGTCAAAAAATTACACGCCACCACACATTGTTTAAGTGACGTCCGGCACTATCTTGCTGCATTCCCGTCTTCGAAGAGCAAGATTAAGCTGGCTATTTATAGGAAAATATGATTAACTATGTGTTGTCAATATGCCAGCAGTTGGCCGCTATTACTGAGATATGTATCTCGACTTATAAGATGGTTGACCTAAAATATCTATGGCAAAATGCGTCATTCAATGGCGACACATGCTTCCCACTCGAGACATGATTAACTCAATCAGAAAGTAGCACTCCAAGAACAAATTACTCGTAACTAGGAGATAAGACCTCGGCAACATGGTTTTGAGGAGCGTGTATCTTATCGCTTTTAGTCGACTCTACTAAGACCAATGCGTATAGTCTCAGTCTCTACAAGAAGTCAAATGCCTGGATTAGTCATTCCAAGTGGATTTGTCAAATTTCAGCGCACAGTTACACGAGTTCCGTTGGATTAAACTTTTATTCTTTTGCTGTTTGTTGATGTTTAAGTATTTATTTACAAGAGTATATTTGTGGCGGTGTTTTCCCAGGTACAGAAATGTCGTCCAATGTTGATTTATTTATTACTCTCTCAATTTTGGTTACTGATTCAAGACTACGAGTATTTGCACTCGCATCTTCTACATACTCGTATCTTATCGTAGCAAATATTTATAGATCTATCGATAACTTCAATCCGATTAATTCTAATCAAAGGGGAAATACGTTTTTTTTTTTTTTAATTTCAGATAACAACCAACCTGGCAGAGTTTGGTAATAATATCTTGACTGCCTGTCAAGCACTTGGTCTCAGTTCAAAATGAAACATCTACTCAAGTCGACCGCTTTATTAGTGTGCTCGGTGATTGTGCTCATCGCAGCGACACCACTTAATGAAAGTCAATCTATCACTCGTCGTAATGTGAAACGGAGTACATATCTGACACAAGGCCTAGGTCAGCCGGTATTGGTTCAACGCTCTCAATCCATTAGGCCATCGCTGGAGGAATACAATAAGCTGAGGAGTGAGTTTATGGAAATCGAAGAGTCTCGAGTGTTGGGATCACAAATTGAACTGAGCCCTGAGGAGGCTATTGCAAATGAAATTATCATGAAGGCTAAGCGTAAAGAATTCAAAGATGGTCTGGCGGTGCCACATTTGTTCAACCCATCGCAGCATATATTCAGTGTCCTGGAGCAAATTCAGAAGTCGCAACTTTTCAAGCTGCTCGAAGCGATGCCAAAGGGGGCGGTGCTACATGCTCATGATACAGCTCTCTGTAGTACTGAGTATCTTGTACAGCTGACATATATGGAGGATCTTTGGGTGTGCAGTGATAGTGACAAAGAAGCGATACTCTTCCTTTACTCCAAGGAAGAACCAAAAGTTGATCCCAACACGGCATGTACCTGGCAATTGACCGCCAAAGTACGTGATGAACGTGGAGCTGAGGAATTTGATGATTATCTTAGAGTCCGTCTGTCACTATATCCAACGCAGAAGTTCGTTGATAACAACTATGCATGGCAGGAGTTCATGACTATATTCCGCTTGCTGGATGGTTTGGTGATGTATAAACCAAACTGGGGGGACTACTACTATCAGGCACTGACAGAATTCTATGCGGATGGAGTGCAATATTTGGAATTCCGCACGACTTTGCCAACGGTGAGTGGATATTTTATTCTCATAAATTGAATGATTCATAATGTTTTTGCTTTTTTTTTTTTGTGATTTAAGGGAGATAACCCTGCAGATGAAAATTTTTCAATTGGGGTTTTGCTAAGTTCTGTGTTCGTAGAAAGCTCCTGATTAGACAAGCAATCTGCCATTTAGTTTTGATTAAAGTTTTTGTGTTGATTTATTGGGGAATGAGTAATTGCAACGAAATTAACCGGTTGACGTGATTCGGGACTCAATCGATATTGATACGAGTAATAAAATTTTCTTAACCCCTAATGAGTAAAAATTCCATTTGAAAGTTGATTAGAAATAGGGGCTTATGGCTTTCAATTAAGATCCCACACGAAGTTAAGGAGACTCAAGGAACTGCACTAGGATATACCTGAAACTAAGATCAGTTTGATTCAATTTTCCCCCGCAATTCGGGACTTTTTTATTGTCCTATCTTCTAATTAAAGGGTCAGAGCTCTCTGATTTGATGTTTCTTATGTCGCCTGTAGGCTTTTGTTTCAATAAGAGTGGCTGTGACAGCTTTCTGTTACTTCCAACCAACTCCTGAAGTCATTGCTCATCTCACCATAATGAGAAAAAAATCATCTATTGGTATGGACTACTGAACCAGGTCGTATTAAGCTGCTTCTGATAACTTTATTATTTTTGTAATGGATTCAAGGATCTTTGGCAGCCAGAGGCTGGCTATGCCATAGAAACTGCTACTCTGTGCCATAAAAAAGTTGGTTTTTAAGGGCTTCTAATTAACCTAAGTATCAGTAGCTGGTGTTCTATCGTCGCGAGACCGTGCTTTCTCGTAGAAGAGAGAAGAGTCTAACTACGGAATTGATTTAAAGACTAATTAATTTTGTTTACTACTCGTATGTTTTATTTCATTGACTAAAGGTCCGCCGTTTTTTAGCGTCGCTGCAATCTTGTCGTCTGTATTAGTCTACTTAACAAACTGTCTTTCTTTTCGCATCGTATCTCTTTTATAACCTTTTCTGTGCGTAGCCAAATCGGTTTGCGCAAGCACTCCCATAACACTTACGATCATTCACCGCTTGTTCCAGTTTATTTTGCAGCTTGGGTCGTTTTTCTTTTGTCGGTTTCAAATGTCATCCCATTTGTCATTCACTTCCACACTCCGAACATTGTAAGTGCAATCCCATTCATAATTATTCTTTAATTGTTTCCTGGGATCGACCCAAATACGAAACGTGTTCAGCGTCATATTTCGGCAGTGCGGCGAATATACGCCAGCACTTATGGCATATGGTGTATTTACATGCGGCCTCGAATTTCGGTGAATGACTCGGGTATGAACTTGACCCAAAATGCATATGCAGCAAGTGCTGGGATCATGCAGTGTGTGAATCACAACACTGGTTTCAGCTAGTACGTTCATCTACCTTCGTTTGATGGCTGTTATACGAGTATTCTGCCTCATTTCGTCTCTTTTACTAAAGAGCCTGGACGATGTATGACTCTCTTGTTTCTTCAGCGACGATTTTAATGGATACCATGGAAAAGACAGTAGACAGACTTGGTTCATTTGCTTACAGAGAAGCGTCTTTTTTTTATGGTGGCTTTATAAGGGTCCCAAGTCAGATAACATCATCGAAGTTAAAAACTATCGGTCTTTTGAGTATTATGACTCATTGTGTATCAGATTCTAAGGCAAGGGGCGTAACTATTGCAAATGCAACTCTTCGCTTAATTTCTTGTGAGCTGTCATTATCAGAGTTAATACTCGTACCTTAGACAACGTAAAAAAAATCTAGCCCACCTCAAAATATTCTGTCAATGCAGGCCCATTTTCACCAGACTGTGCCTCTGTAGTCCTTGTAGTTAGGCTTTTAATTTTGGTGGGAGCGAAGGCCCGCATTTATTCGGATTAATACAAGCTATAACTTAAAATTAAACTTAAACTTAATATTAAAACTAAGGTTGGTTGGAGTGGTGAAAGGGAACGGATTCGAGGAGGCAGTGGTGTCCACCGCACCACTGTCAAAGGGTTTGAATTAATTTTTCGTAGCATACGGGAGATTGGTTAGTTCGCGGCATAGTAGGTGTAGTGGGTAGGTAGAAAAAAGTGACAACGGGTACGTAGATTACGAGGGTTAGTATTGAGGAAAATACTCGTAGAATTGTGAAGGGATGCGCATTCAACGTGACCTAAAAGAAGTCGATGAATGAAGAGAAAGTCGGCTGCATCTCTGCGTTCCTCAAGGGTGTTTAAGTTGATAAGGTTGACACGGTTTTGAGAGGATGGCAGAATAAAAGAATCGGGCATACCTCGAAGAATAAATCGAAGAAAACGGCACTGGATGCTTTCGATTCTTGAGATATGAACACGATTATATGGGAATGACACTTGACTGGCGTACTCTAGGAGGGGGCGAACAAAGGTAATATAGAGGGTTGGTGAATTCCGTGGACCATCGTTTTACAAAACCTAGTACAGAGTTGGCTTTAAGGATTATCTCATCCGTATGTAAACGGAAGTTGAACTCCCTATCACATAAAATGCATAGGTCGCGAAGATATTGAACGGAGGAGATAGTTTGGTTGTGGAGAAGGTAGAGTCTGAGAGAAGATTAGCGTTTAAGTTCCTAAAAATTTTTGAGGCACCAGATCGAAAAACTATCAAGGTCTTGTTGAAGGAAGGAGTCATGGGGAGAGGAAATGTTTTTTTTTTAAATTTGGTATCATCGTCGTAAAGAGAGACAGACGAGTGTTTGATCGAAATCATTTATGGTTAATATAAAAAGAAGGGGACCGAGATGGCTGCCTTGTGGAACTCCAGAGGTGGTCAAAAATGGAGCCGAGTGGGCTGACCTAAAACGAACACTGTAAAAACGGTTTTCGAGGTAAGAAGATATCCATTTTAACAGTATGGGTTCAAAGCCGAGAGCAGACAATTTGAAGAGTATTAATCGATGAAAAATTGTATCGAAGGCCTTGCTAAAATCGGTTTCAACTACATCAACTTTGCGGTGGTTGACCTACCGGCAAGATTTGCTGTGGTTGACGTACCCTTCAGGAAGCTATGTTGTCTAGAGGAAATAAACCATTTGCATTGGAAGCTTAGAGCTTCATAGAATATACTTTCGAAAAGTTTGAGTATATGTGAGAGTTTAGCGATTGGGCGATAATTTGTTATTTCGTTCTTTGATCCTTTTTTGTGGATCGGGATTATGAAGTCGGCTTACCAAGCCTGAGGAAATTCTCCTTGTGAAAGGGATAGACGAAAGAGATTAGAAAGGGCAAGCGTAGAAGAACATTTTTTAAGGAATATGGCAGGGAGGCCGGCTGGGCCGGGTGTAAATTCGTCATTAAGTTGGTGTAACTTATATGAGAGAGTAGTGGGCTATTGGAGAAATTCAGTAGGTAAATGCATCTGGTACAAAGGAGCTGTTGGTGAAGGATTGCTTAAAATAGGTGGCAAATAGATTGGCAATGGTGAGTGGATCGGTTGATGGCTGGTTGTTGAAAAAGAGGGAAGCGAGGTAGCCATCGGACTTTCTTTTATAGTTAACAAATTGGAAAAAGGACTTAGGGTCGCGTATAAGGTTTACTTGCGCATTGTTAGCGCTGGTAAAGCGAATCATAAAGTTTGATGACATGATGATAAGCGCCAAGATAGTTGGAGTAGTCGGAAAAGAATCTGTTGCGAAGAAAAACATCCCATAACTTCTTTCTCTTATTTCGTAAGGAAAAAAGCTTGCGATTATAGCAGGGAGGACTACTACATGATATTTTAAGGCGGGAAAACGGAACGTAAAGGGAAAAAGAATTAAATATTTCTCTATAAAAAAATGGACAAGGCATCATTCATGCTTAGGTTGGGAAAGTTGAAGGGGAATCTGCTGAGATAGTCAATGATTTTGTGAAAGTGGAATGGACTGGGCAGAAAAGATATGAAAAAGGAAAGTAGGGTGGTATTTATCAATTGTTGAGAGAGACAGGGAACAAAGTGAGACTGAGGAGTTAATTGAATCTGTTGCGAAAATAAGGTCTAATCGCCTGCCCATGTATTTGGATATACCGATGACTTGCGATAGACCTGAGTCTGTTAAGGGATCTAAGAAGAGGAATTCCTTAGCTGAGTTGGCATTTGAAGCGATGAAAAACGATTGATCATTTGATGGAGTCCACTGTAGCTGAAAATTAAAGTCGCCGAAAATAAGGATATCGTCAATAGAGTCTGACAGGTCAATTAACTGGTCGATTGCATCGATAGCAAGTTGGTAGGATTCAATAGGTTGAGCTGGTAGGATGTAGCAACATATAACGTAAAGGGACTTGAAGGGGAGTGATATTTTTACTGCGACACAGTCGACTATAGAGTAGAGGAAATGGTTAAGGCTGTTGTGGATCGCCAGTAGTGCGAGTAGGATCGTCGTCGCGAAAAACCTTAAAAGTAGGGGCTGAATAATTCCTGGTTCTTTATGTCGGGAATCAGATTGATTTCAGTCAAGGCATAAATAACAAAGGGAAGAGCATGCGATTGATTGACATAGAACAGCGTTGGATTTAGTGCGAAGACCTCTTACATTCTTGGTTTAAGTGCTGGCAAGGGAGGCAAGTTATTGACGAACAAATTTATCATGGTCGGCTCGGCTTCACTGTCGGTTAGAGTGGACGTAGAGGCCGAATGCAGCGAGGTCGTCTGCCACTTCCTGAGGGGACTTGCTAAAAATCTCGTGGTACCTGACATAAAGTTTCCTGAGACTAATAGGGTCGGTAGGGAGGCCTTCCTGCTGGACGGAAACCATGATGTTAGTTTTGGTCTTCCCTTCGTAGGGTCTCCTTTTTTGTGGGTCGGGCAAATGATGTTTTATTCCTCAGACATGATTTCTGCCGATTACATTTTTTAAATGAGTTTAAGGGTGTGTGGTCTCTAGCGTCATCCTCTGCCTTCAGTAGCTTGGCAGGCTATCAAGTCCTGCGATTTTGTGAATGGAAATTTTGGCTTTCATTGTCCACATTGAATGATATGTTCCATCCCACAGCTAAGTTTGGTTCATCCTTGCTGTTTAATAACATGTAGAACTGATTTTCCATATCCTCAACACCAACTGTGACTGTAATACCTAATTTCATGGCTCACTTTTGTTTGAGTTGTCTTTACTTTTTGGTAAAACTTCCGAACGTTGTTCCTAGGATAGCACCTCTAGATTTCCTCAATCACGTGATTCTGTGGGAAGTCCGATGTTCTTTCCGCTTTAAGGCCATAGTGTGGAAGAGCAACTAGTGTCCTTTTTTGCAGCACCGCTTCGTTCATCAGTTGCCTCGCTATACGCGCTTGGCTGCTGTCTTCACCAAACTAGAGCTTTTGTTGCAATGGTCGGACGACATCCATGCTTGGTGCCTTAAACTCTCTAGGTATGTGCATGCATATTATGTTAGTGCTGATTAATGCAGCGAAAATGCGAATTTTCACAAAGCGTCTGCTCACTTGTATAAGTCTGTCACCTACATCAGAACAGTTCCCAAGAAGACTGTTCTCTATAGCAATCAGGGACATCAGGGACTTTGAACAATTTCTCGGTTTTGTTTGCCATTATAATCATAAACGGGTGAACTTCCTTTTCTAAATAATTTTTGATGGCTTTTTGATCCAGAAGTTGATTTCAATGTTTGAACGAAACACTGTCATTTTAAAAGCATCGGGAATAGCGAACATCTGACTAACTTCTAGTTGGTCTTCAATTCAGAATGATCAGATCCGAACTTTGTGGATAAGTCATCACGACAAAACAAGGTGACCTCCGTTGTTCTCGGAGTAATCTAAGATCGCCATAGAAGTGCTTGTTCAAGAATTTTCTCCCTATGACTTTCAAGAGATCGTTTTTCGAAAAGTTTTAGTCTTAACGTTAGACACTTTGGCCAATCAATGGAATGTTTTGATAAAGCTTATTGACTTCGCGGCATTATGTAGTAGAAACAAGAAAACAGTTCCTGCATCTCGAAATCCATTAGGGGGCCTGGTATCCAAGTCAATCAACTACCAACCAGATTGATCACATTCCGATCGACCTTAAACTTGTGCGTATCCCGAGACACAGTGGCAAGGCTGCCAACAAGGCATTGCAGATTCCGCCTCTGTTGTGCTTGGTTTCGCTGCTCAATAAGGGAAGACTAGAACGGCACGTGAGATCTACTAGCAAAGAAGCACCAGCTGAACAGAAGAAAGAAAATATAGCACGAGAAGTGCAAGATCGAGGGAATTCAGGGAAAACGATCAGAAACTTTATCAGAAGATGAAACGAACATGTCAGGTTAAGGACGAACAAGAGAGCTTAGTAGTAGATTCATAGTCAGTGCTGAGGACATAGAAGAATGATTTCTGCATAATGTTAAAGGGCGACGACGACCATTGTTCCGATAGCAGACAGAACTGTTCAACCTGAACGATGATATGCAAAAATTCCGTCTACCCGATCTCGACGAAGTGGAGATTGCCATATCCAAACTTACATATGCCCATCGAGATTACCGCTACTGATGCCCTAGCTGCTGAATTGATCAAGGCACCGGGGGTGACACTACGAAGAGCATGCATCAAACTATTCCTACAAATGGTCTGAAAACAGCATGCCAAACGAATGGAACATTAATCCTAATCCGGAAGCAGGGAGGCCATCTGATCCGCCCCAGATATGCGTCTCCCTGACATTGTATTTTGCCCCTCTACATTTTGCCAACCAATTGATGACAACTTATCAGTGTGGTTTTCCTGCTATTGCCGCCTGATATTCGTTTGTAACATATTCTGTCTGACTCTAAATAAACATCAAAATAGAGAGGCAACTCCAACAGATATTCTAGTTTACTGTGCACCTTAGAATCATGTTCAATAGACTCTTAGCTTTTCAGATAAATGCTATCTTGACCTAAGATATTTTGTTTGCGAAAGCATTTTTAACAAGGCTCCTCTTTTGGTTTTCAGCTCTATGATATGGATGGCACTGTTTACACGAGCCTTTACACAGCCCGTATTTATGAAGCTACCGTTGAAAGATTCAAAGCTGCTAACCCTGGCTTCATTGGTTCCAAATTGATCTATGCCCCCATCAGGAATGTGAGAAGTGTTGACGTGACCGAATACATCAAAACTGCCATCGAACTAAAGGTAAGTTACAACATACGATGTACTCGTTAAACATATGTCACGATACGTAGATTTCGTCTGAGTTCTGTTAATTAACTTTCCCTCTTTGCAGACAATGTTTCCAGATTTCTTTGCTGGCTTCGATTTAGTCGGTCAAGAGGAACTTGGCAAGCCACTAATCGACTTTCTGCCTCAACTACTCCAAGTTCCCGATGACATCAATTTCTATTTTCACGCTGGCGAAACAAATTGGTACGGTTCGACTGTCGATGAGAATGTTATCGATGCCGTACTCCTTGGAACAAAACGCGTTGGGCATGGATACGCCCTCATCAAACATCCATCTGTGCTGGCTTTACTCAAAGAAAATGACATTGCTGTCGAGGTGAATCCGATTTCGAATCAAGTCCTTCAACTGGTCACCGATTTGAGGAATCACCCATGCTCGCACTACTTTTCCGATAACTACCCCGTAGTGATATCCTCCGATGACCCATCATTCTGGAGAGCTTCACCCTTATCCCATGATTTCTACGTGGCCTTTCTGGGCATTGCATCAGCACATGCTGACTTGAGGTTACTCAAACAATTGGCCATCAATTCGATTGATTACAGTGCCATGAGTAAGGCCGAAAAGGAGGAGGCTTTCGACAAATGGCAAACCAAGTGGGACGAATACATCGACTGGGTGCGTAACTCTGCGGCGACACTGTCAAACCACATCGATTGACTAGGGGTGGTGGTGCGATTAGCACTGCCACTTGTTGTCGTTGTTGTGTCAACGTTTCTGTACAAATGAGAGCCGAAAGTGTGAATGAGAGATTGATATTATCCAGTTTAGGACGTCGTCGTCGGTAGAGCACCAAGGGGAGGCTTGTAGTTTCTAAGGATGTAAAAGATTGAAAAACACAAAAAAAAAAAAAACCTAAAATATATGTTTAAGCCAAAGTGGGAGGAAATGAGTTTTTTTCTTTCAGTAATTTGGGAATTGGAAGCAATTTCTCCATCAATAAGTTCATCATGGTGACTTAAGGGTGGAAGTTTGCATTAGTAACGTAGGAATTGAAATGGAGGGGACTGAGTTCAAAGCGAATCTTAATTGGAATGCTTTGATCAAACTGGCATCTCTCGACGAGATGCCCTTAATTAGGTTAAGGAATTCAATGCATCAGGGACCAACCACTTTGGCTGAATAAATGGAATACTCAGGTCGCCACCCCAGTGTGAGCAATATAATTAGATTGGAAATGAAGTCAATTGCTGAATTGGAGAAATTCAAATGGAAGACTGAAGTGGTTAATGGGGAATAGCTGGCACACAAGTCGGTACTGATTTATCACGAAAGGATTTCATTGAAGGGAAATCGACTGAACCATTGGTGGTTGAGTAAGACCTACTAATGAAGTCAATAATGGGACTGAATGGAAGAATGTTTGAAAAGAGGCGAAAATGCACGTAGGCCCCCTATGCCCAATCATTAATTTGTCATGACTTTTGAAGGATTTTTTTTTATTTCAATGAATGAGAAGATATCTATGATACAAGCATATGTGTTGCGCCACACATTCACTTTATTTTAAATCTTTTTTTTAGAAGAGAAGAAGATACAAATTTTAGATCTCTGGGAAAAAAAAAGAGAAAAAGATAGACTGGCAATGGATGGATCTTGAGAGAATTGTTGAATGAAGCGGATAACTAGCGTATGCCTATAGATGGCGATGCCTGAAATCCCCAATGAATACTAATTGTTCAATTTCTTCGTGGGAGCCCAGCAAGCAAGCCTACGGAACTTAGTCCATTTTCCCTGGAAATGATTTGAGGTATTGCAAAATCATTAGGAGAAAAACTTACTCTGCACTTTGATCCTTAGCACATTGCTATCCAGAATAGCTTGCTATTGCTATCCGTGATAGCTTGATCGGGAGAATAGAGAATCGATTTCCAACTAGGCCTAGGACTTTGCCCTGGTCCACTCTGATTGGTAAACTGAAACTTTTTAAATTCTATTTTATCTTGGCTGAAGTTCGGAGGGCAAAGTGTAACTTTACAAATACGGTAGATTCTTCGCATAGAATGTTAGTACCTTGATTAGCTCAGCAGCTAGTAGAGGACTTAGACAGCTCAATAATATCTATTTCCGCAGGGCGATGGGCATCGCAAAGAAAGGATCAAAACAGAAGAAGCCTTTTTCCGGCCGCAGCCTCATACTAAAGCAATAAGTCTTCGGCATACAAGAAAAAGCTTTGTTACAATCTGTATCCCGGCTAAATTCACTTATATCGGCCTGACATGCAGTCAAAATGCGTATGTGAAAGAAAGTAGACTTTGCAGCCAAAGAATTCTCCAGCTCCTCCATAATTCTCTATGTACGACATTAAAATTGTTCACGTTGATATTAACGCAAAACTAGCAAAAGAAGACGTCATTGGTAGTAAAGAGTGTTTTTTTTTTGTAGGTTTAGTTTTTAAGTTGGCAGCACTGTTTCTACAAATTGTCAATTTGACAGTTGAAAGTTAATTTGTGGTTAGTACATTGTGCCATTTTATGATGAATAGATTAACCCCACAACAACGCGTGCAAATTGTGCAAACTTATTTTGAAGATCATGGTTCGGTTCGCCGCCAAACTTATCGTGTGCTACGTCCATTTTACGGTCGACATAATCGTCCATCTGAGCAAGTTATTCGGAACAGAATGAATCGTTTATGCGCCATGTACACTCTAGTAGATAAGACGCATCCCTAAAGACCGCAAACAGTGCGAATAGAAGCAGCTATAACCGTTGTGGAGCGCAGTGTTGAAGAGAATCCGAATGAGTCGATTCGCCAACGTGCACAGCAACTGGAGCTATGACCATTCTATGACTTTGTGGAAGATTTTACGGGAAGATCTTGGCTTAAAAGCTTATAAGATCCAGCTTGTGCAAGAGTTGAAACCGCGTGACCATTATACGAGTCGTAGGTTCGGTGAATGGGCCGAAAACATGACTCAGCTTGATCCTCATTTTCAACGCAAAACTTTGTTCTCCGATGAGGCCCATTTTTGGTTAAATAGATGTGTAAACAACCAAAATTGCCAAATTTGGAGTGGAAAAAACCCAGAAGCCTTTGTCGAGACGCCCTTACAACCAATATGTATTGCATGTATTCCTGATATTGTTTTTGTGTCTGAAATTTGGATTTATGACTTTGAAATTAGGGATTAAGTTCTGCCCGGGTTCAGTTTTTTTGCTAATCCGAATGAAAATTACGCTGCAGGTGGTGTTGGGTGTTTTGTGAAAGATGAATTCAAGATTCTCGAAGTCTTCAATGGTGATTTTGTGAGTGCTGATGTGTTGAAAGTTTCCATTGAAATTAATGATGATGTATATGTTTTTATATGTGTATATAGACTGCATATGTTTGGTATTATGACGTTCTTGGTGGAATTTTCCGGCCTTTTAGAAAGGGAAAAGTCAAAAAACTTAATAATAGTGGGGGATTTTAATCTTAACAGCTTAGATAGTATCAGTTCCACTGTTACAAGTTACTTGGCATTATTAGCTTCGCATGGTCTAGCGTGTTTTATTAACGAGCCTACTAGGTTTGAATCGGGTACTTGCCTAGATCACATTTATGGACGCTTCAGAAACGTTTCACTGAGAATCTGCGAGAAGGGTGTTCTATTCGTAGATCTTATGATTACTGATCATGCTATGACTATGCTCTTAGTAAACACGTTCAAAAGCAAAAGTAAAACTAATCATAAATCATGCAACAAGGTGATAAAAATTAATTTCTGGAATCTGAAAAACAATCTATTGTGTGAGTTTTGGGAAGATGTCTATTCGTGTAGTGATGCTTCAACTTCCTATTCTATTTTCCTTGATTCCCTTAATAAACATATTCTTAGCTGCTCCTCACAACTGCCTTCGAAAAATTTGGTAAAAAGACTAAAACCGTGGATCTCTAATGTTTTGTTAAACAAGTTAAAAATAAAAACAAACTAAGAACTAAATGCAAAAAGTACCCTAACGTTTTGAGTTTAAGTTACAAATATAAAAAATTGTGCGCTGAACTTAAAAAGTAGATTCCGATTTGTCGAGATACCTATTACCGTACTCAATTTAATTTTACTAAGGGAAACGTAAAAAATGAATGGAAAGTAGTAAACAGTCTGCCCAATAAAACTTCCTTTTTGAAAAAACCCACTATAATACAAGTCGATGACTGTGAGGTCTCTGACAAACTTGATATCGCTAATGCTTTTAACTCGTATCTCTCGAATATAGCTATCAATTCAGTCCTACCGTTCTGCAATGTTTGTTCGTCCATATGTAGTTGCTCTGAACCATTGCAAAGCTTTGTGTTTCAGCCCATAACATCCCTTCGGATATTAGAAGCTATTGGTTCGCTAAAGAATTCGAAATCGTGCGGAGCTGACGGAATTTCTAATATTTTCGTGAAAAAAATTGCATGTTTCGTAGTGGATGTCTTGGCAGTTATTTTTAATCGTTGCATGTTTGCTAGGGTCTTTCCAGATGCCCTCAAATGTGCAGATACTGTGCCTCTGTACGAAAAAGGTTCGGCTATTCAAATGTGTAACTATAGGCCTATCTCACTTCTCCCAGTTTTCAGTAAAATATTTGAAAAAGTTATGAAAAATAGAATAGTGAGTTACTTAAATAAAACGGAGTTTTTTAGTCCAATTCAATTCGGCTTTCAGAAAGGTAAATCAACTGAAGATGCACTACTACAGTTTTGTTCCCAGATAATGTCCCACCTAGATGGTAAAAAGTGTACAGCTGGTTTATTTATCGATATTACCAAAGCTTTCGTTATGGTCAACCACAATATACTGCTGAGAAAGGCTGGTTTTCGTGGATTCATGCTTGATCGGTTTAGGTCATACCTTGGAAATAGGTCACAAAGGGTGAAGTTGGATGATATTAGGAGCGAAATTATGTTCTTCAATTTGGGTGTGCCCCAAGGCTCTGTCTTGGGACCAATTTTGTTTTTAATTTACATTAACTCACTCTTCTCATTAAATTTTAAAGGTGCACCTACTGCTTTTAGTGATGATATAGGATTTACGTATGGGTTGAATAGTCCTCTGGATATAATCTCTAATATGAATTGGGACCTTAACTTGTTGAGGAATTGGTTTGCTGAACATAAGTTGGTGATTAGTCCCAAAATTAAAATAATGTTTTTTAGTCTTTCAACTCTACCCAATTTTGAACCCAATTTTTTTTTCCATGCACCAGAGTGCCTGAGATACAAACTGTATAACTGGTCCTGCATGTCTGATTTTTCTTTTCCTACTTTTAACAGCATCCTATGCTGCAGTGATAAGTGTTTCTTGATTGAAAAAGTAGATGAATTTAAATACCTGGGACTCACCATCGACTCTAGAATGAGTTTCTCGAATCACACAGAATCTGCGAAACATCTGCTCGAAAACGCTTTTAAAATCTATTTATTATGGAATTTTCCACTCAAAACTGCAGTATGGAATTACTTGTTGGGGAGGTGTTTATCTGAACAAAGTACAATCTTTACTTATCTTGCAGAAACATGTTTTAAGAAAAATTTGCCGAAAACACGTTAGACATCCTAGTTTTCCATTGTTCTCTGACCTTAAGGTTCTTCCAGTCCGTCATTTGTACTGTTTCAAAGTGTTGGAGACTTTTTTCATGAAGTCTGGTAATCGTAATTTTCGATTACTTCCTAATTTTAATTTACGTGGAAACTTTTTGTACATAGTATCTGTCCCCAATTTCCGTACTACTGCATATTGTAATTTTTATTCTATATCATCTTATCGATTGTTTAATAAACTTCCGCAGTCAATAAGGGCAATATCAATGCGTGGAATGTTCCTAAAACATGCAAAATCTTGGCTTTTCGATTTTAACTATGCTGGTTTGGAAGCAATTCTTTCTAATATTCTGGTGTAATTTTGCTTCACATTAAGTTTTAATTTAAAATTTTTGCTTTGGTCACTTCATATAGATTTGTTAATGTTCTTCCTTTCTCTTGCTTAACTAGTATCTAAATAAGTAAATCGAATGAATTTGTTTATACTCGTATGTATATATAATTCCATAGATTTTAATATAATGCATAAGTATATCAATTGTTTCATAGAGTCACCCCACTCATAATAATTTGATTTATGAATTACTCTTTGAAGTGGCGTTCAACACTATTTTGTTACTTTTGTATAAAAAATAAAGAATGTCACCAATATTTCTCATATTTTCTATATTTATAACTTTTGTACCCCACGTATTAAGAAGCATATGTTTTTATTATGAATTCGTAAGAAGTGGTGGAATCATCGGCCCAGATTTCTTTAAGGTCGATGCCGCTTAGAATGTTACCGTCAATGGAGAAACATGATTTCCGAATTTTTCATTCCTCAGTTGAAAGGCATTGACGTGACAGAGCTTTGGTTTTAATAGGATGGCGCAACATGCCACACGGCGCGCGACACCATCAATTTATTGCGGGAAACATTTGCTGAGCGCATTATTTCGCGTAATGAACCTGTGAACTGGCTTTCAGGATCCTGTGACCTCACACCTTTAGATTACTTTCTTTGGCGGTATGTGAAGTCACTAGTTTATGCCGATAAACCAGAGACGTCGGACGATTTGGATGTCAACATTCGACGTGTCATTACTGATATACGGCCCCAGTTGCTCGATAAAGTTTTCGAAAATTGGACTTCACGATTTGCGTTTCATTCGAGCCAGCCATGGCGCGCACAGCCCGATATCATATTTAAGCACTAATGGCGCGCGATTATCTATTAAATAAAGCTTATATCATAGATATTAACATTAGCTTCAAGTGTTTGATTTTATATTAAATTTGTATACCTCTAAAAAGAAACAGCCTTTGTATTTCTAAAGTATGCCTTGGAAGTGAATTGATCATAAGCATGTTCGAACATTCCAAGCAACCAGTAAAGACTCGATCCACACTTAGTTGCAGAAGAGTTACGTCTACGAATATATCAGATATCAGAACAACCTACAACTTCGATGGGAAGATTTAGGGCTGAACGGCTGCATTCGTATCAAAGTGTTCAACGCTCAATAAACCCAACATAACTAGGATCAAGTGCAACCACACAAGTGGCAAGAAGTTCAGGCTTATACTCACCCCATCTTATCGATTTTAAGGCCGCATATGACAACATCGATAAAAGCAGTTGTAGAGGACAATGTCTAGTTTTGACTTTGTCGCTAAATTTGCCAGAATGACCTTGGAGAATGTTAGTTCCGTAAAAGTAAGATGCAATCATACCGAGGCGGAGACGTGACTTCTTTAACATCATTCTTGAGAAAATTGTCCAAGCACCAGAGCTATAGTTTTACAAAAATCTTTGCAATTATTTGCATAAGCTGATGACATTGATATCATTGGCAGGATGTAGCAAACTGTTACTCGCAAATTGCAAACTGTTGGAGCTAGCCTTCGCAGATAATATTTGTATTCAAATAGAGGGCTTCGATATGACAAGCAGAACTATTGGAGTAAAGTGCTTTGCATAGCATTTCAGTACTAAATATCTCCGCTCTGGGGACCACTCAAACTGGTGCGCACCATCTGCCGAATACCTGGAAACTCTTGGAATCAGATAATGTGCTGATGCATCTCCATAACCAGAATCTTCGATCCGATGCAAAAAAGTAGAAAATTCATTCTCTGCATGGGAAACCATGATAGCCATTCTGTCTCTGTAGGCTTAGATAAAAGTTCTGCTCAATTCATTTAGACAAGGAACGACACACGTACTTGCAGATACACCCCGGAAGAGTTTATTTTCGCTTTATTTCTCAATGAATGCAGACACGAACAACCTAATTTGTGCTTTACTATTATTTTTACTCAGATTAATATTCCAAGTATCAAAGTCTGCCGCTGCATGAACTCGTAGGAGGCCTTAAGTGTAGAATGCAAAACCTGGCATGCTTATAACATATACAGGTTTAAAAAAAACGCCTCTGTTGTTTTAGGATGTTTGCGGAGTTGCAAACCACTATATGGCGAGCAATTTGAAAGATCGGGAGCTTGTCTTACTGTGTCGAATACAGTCTCAGTAACTACAACCAAGATTTAGTCTCTGCACACAAAGGATTACCATATAAGAGCTATAGGAACAAAAATTTAAATAAACCAACAACGGTGTGCGATATAAAATTGATTCTGATTTTATTATGTGTGGAATAGCACATCATTCAAATGGCTGCCTCAGCTTCACTGACATGAAGTTTCTCTTGCCCTTTCTAATCTCTTTCATCTGCCCCTTTCACAAGGAGAATTTGCTCAGGCTTGGAAACCTCCTTTATAACCCAGATCCACAAAAAAGGATCAAAGAACGAAATAACAAACTATCGCCCAATCGCTAAACTCCCCCACTTACCCAAACTCTTCGAAAGTATTTTGTATGAACCTCGAAGCTTCCAATCCAAATCACTTATTTCCCATAGACAACAAGGCTCCCTGAAGGGTAGGACAACTTTTTAGCAAGGCCTTCGATGTCTGCTCTCGGCTTTGAACCCATACTGTTAAAATGGATATCCTCTTACCTCGAAAACCGTTTTTACAGTGTCCGATTTAGGTCAGTCCACCCGGCTCCATTTTTGTCCACCTCTGGAGTTCCACAGGACAGTCATCTCGGTCCCCATCTTTTTATATTAACCATAAATGATTTCGATTGGATCATCAAATACTCGTCTGTTTCCCTTTACGCGGACG
Source organism: Volucella zonaria (assembly GCA_963966105.1). NCBI lineage: Eukaryota > Metazoa > Arthropoda > Insecta > Diptera > Syrphidae > Volucella > Volucella zonaria. The sequence goes on along the minus strand of OZ014534.1, from coordinate 114,835,084 downwards.
ATACAAAATTTTTCAAAACCATTTCCTCTCCCCATGATTCCTTCCTCCTTCAACAAGACCTTGATAGTTTTTCGATCTGGTGCCTCAAAAATTGTTCGGAACATAATATACCCAAATGCCAATCCATGACCTTTTCACATAAGCGACCTCAGCATTTTGTGTGATAGGGTTAATCCTTAATACCAACTCTGTACCAGTTTTTGTAAAACGGTGGTCCAAAGAATTCGCCAACTCTATATTACCTTTGTTCGCCCCCTCCTAGAGTACGCCAGTCAAGTGTGATCCCCATATCATCGTGTTCAAATTCGAGAATCGAAAGCATCCAGCGCCGTTTTCTTGGATTTGCTCTTCGAGGTATGCCCTTGAACGATCCTTTTATCCTGGCCCTCTATCAAAACCGTCTCAACCGTCTCAACCATATCAACTCAAACACCCTTGAGGAACGCAAAGATGCAGCCGAATTTCTCTTCATTCATCGACTCCTTTTAGGTTACGTTGAATGTGCATCCCTTCACAACTCTATCTTCGCCAATACTAACCCTCGAAATCTACATATCCCTCGATTCTTCTACTCGTATCTACCTACCCACCTCACTTCCTATGGCGCGAACGAACCAATCTCCCGTATGCTACGAAAAATCAATTCAAACCCTACCGTCTTTGACTTCCATCGCACCACTCCCTACCTCAAATCCATTCTCCTTCATCACTCCAACCAACCTTAGTTTTAAGTTTAAGTTTAATTTTAATTTTAAGTTTTAGCTTGTATTAAGCCGAATAAATGGGGGCTTTCGCCACCAACAAAATAAAAAATTTAATTAAACCAAGTGGTCGGTCCAATTTTTGATGACTCGGTCCAATATGTTCGGCGTGTTTCCAGCAATAGCATGTCGAATGTTGGCCTCGAGCTCGTCCAAAGTGGTTGGCTTGTTAGCGTAGACTAAGGACTTGACGAAGCCTCAGAGAAAATAATCGAGTGGTGTCAAATCGCATGATCGCAGCGGCCAATTGATGAACGCTCGGCGCGAGATGACCCAGTCACCAAATTTTTCTTCACAACTTAGAGCGTTGCGTCGCTTGTATGGCATGTAGCGTCTTCTTGTTGGAACCACATCTCGGATATTTCGACGTTGTTAAGCTCTAACCACAGAAAGTCGGTTAACATCACTCTATACCTGGGACCATTGACAGTAACGGTGTCTCCTTCCTTATTTCGAAAAAAATAAGGCCCGATTAGGCCGCCATGCCATAAACCGCACCAAACAGTCAATCCTTGTGGATGCATTGATGCTTGGCCAAACACTTGTTGATTGTGTTCGCTTCAATAATGGCAAATTTGCTTGTTGGCATAGCCAGTGAGCCAAAAATGGGCCGCTTCCGAGAAGATGATTTTTGGCCAAAAGCCGTAACTCCAAAATCCAACATTTCCAGCGCCCAATTAGCGCACTCACGGCGTTGTCTACGGTCGTCTTCTTGCGTCTGCACAATCTTATACGGATGTAGGCCCAAATCCAACTACAAAATTAGCCGGGTTGACTCTCTGGCGATCCGCAATTCAGCTGATCGGCACCGAGTCGACATTTCTGGTTCTTCTTCGATACTGGCTACTACGGCGGCTATGTATTTTTCATCTTGCACCAATCTGGTTGGTGGCTTAGGATCCAAAAGAGTGTACTCATGCTCAAACTTTTCCACGGTAAGACGAATTGCCTGCATTCTGAAGCCATGATGACGACCGAATTCACGTTGCCCATTTACAACTGAGCTAGAATTTCGACAATTTCCTCACGTTCGACAAGCGTAAATTGGTGCATGATAAAATGGCAAACTTTACTGAATATTTTGACAACTGGCTGACATTGGTAATTTTGACAGCTGCTGAAACATAACAATTTAAAAAACTACCATTGCTATCTGGTCACCCGTATAATCAACCAAACGAGTGGAGAGTGCCAAAATTTCGTCGTTTAGTCAGCTTACTTCCTCTACGAATTGGTACTATAACAACCACTAAACCCGTTACGATAGTTATACTCGAAACACTTTTTAGAGCAGCAGCAAGTACAATGTGAAGGGGATCATCTTCTGGACTTCATATCATCTTTTGACCTGGTTCCCAACGATGTTGGCTCCTAGGTTAAATTTGTTCGAAAGAAAGACAATCCATAGTCGCGTAAGCCTTATCTTGGACTAACACCTAGAAGATAAGGTATCACTTGAAAGATCAGAGGTACATCGAATCCCACTATTAATACAAAGTAGAGGAAAAAAATTGAATTCCCCTCTTATCACCGGACTTGCAACTGATGCAACTTCACGTAGCTGGCCATCTAATATGCTGCTGCGTCCTTTGACAGCTAAACCCTGGCATTGATGGCATATCTCTAGTTATGCTGCATACAGATATAGATCAGCGGATGAAGAACTCTAAAGAGAATCTTTCTGATACTGGCCTACATAACGAACTTATGATGAAAAATAAGAGTAATTCGCTTTTTTGCTGGAGCGCATCGAGCTATATGTGCTTCGCAACTGCTTTGCGGATCCAAATTCTGTCTAAACAATGCAGAAGAGAGCAAGATCCTATGTGCAGCTTTGTCAACAAACCATTTTTTTTATTTCAGGCCTAAAACAATTGTTACAATGTGTATTATAAAAAAAAGCGGTTAACATGGCTTTGCCGTCTGCCTGGTTGATAACTGACTTTAAATTCATGTAGATAATTCATTTAAAGACCAAATTTTAGATGTTCCCATTTAAAATCCTTTCTCGATGCTGCAATGCAATCTAGCATTAACTGGTTAATTTTGGAACGTTCATTTGCAGAATTTATTTCCCACCTTGTTTCCCTGTTTCTCTCTGCCATGTTGCACAAGCTACAAAGTATCCGTAGTTCATCCCTGTGTGGTATATAATTCAATTGCAAGAGCTCTCCACGTAGCTTCAGCAACGTCGCTATTTCAACAACACTGTTTGCAAATTGTGGCATAGTCGCCTGTAAATCAATCTATGCTGCGACCCTAATGCAGTCTCCACACATCCGGCTCTGGCCTGTTCATCCACACATGTCCACGGCTTCAGGGCATATCTTTCATTTCCCTTAGTCGACATGGCTTTCTAAAAGGTTGGTCGATTACCTAAAGTCATCAGTCATCAGCCTATTGGAAGATGGTATAATTTTTGCAAATGCTGACAAATGTCAATTCTACTTTGACCTTTGTGAAGTAAACAGTTACTTCACGTCATACACGTCGACAAGACATGAATCGCTATACTCCTAAAGAACGAGGAATAATTGTTACGATTTTTGTACGGAATAATTCGCCGGTGGTATTGCGTCGAAATGCAGATTGCCCGGTCGTCCGACTCCAACTGGGCAAATAGTACAACGTTTAGCCGCTTAGAGAAAACACAAGATGCTGCCAAGTTTGACCGGCCCCGGAGCAGCCGTTCTACTGAGAATACTGCAGCTGTGGTTGAAGGTGTCACCGACGATCCCGGAGTATCGACCAGACGACGTGCCACGCAATTGGGCATCAATCAGTCAGATGCTCCCTTACAAAGTGCAGACAATGCATCAACTGTTAGCTGTTGACCACCAAGCGCGTGGATGGCTCAAGCTTCGATCTCGATCGGCCCATTTCCATCTCTGTGGATATGTCGATATGCAAAATTATCGCTTCTGGGGCACCGAAGATCCGCATATAACCTACGAAGAGCCATTAAGGACTGAAACGAATAAAATTTGGAAACTTCAAAGTAAAAAAAAAACATTTTCATAATTCATGTAAATTTTTTTCATTTGCTTTAAAACTCTGTTTTTATTAAATTCATTCACAATTACAAAAAATAAAAAAAATTATTTGGGTTCCCATTCTTTCCTCAACTTCTTGCGAATGTCCTTCATAAGATTGGTGACAGCTACATCCGTGATCTTTTTGGACGCTCTTTTCCATTTAGTACTAAAATCTTTTACGTTCTTTGTACACTGCTCACTTTTCCTCAATTTAGTTTTGACCAAAGCCCAATACCTTTCAATGGGACGGCCCTGTGGAACATTGGGTGGATTCATGTCCTTTGGGACAAAGTCAACATTTTTGCAACAAGAAAGCTCAACGTCGCATGAGCATAGTGAGCTGAAGCAAAATCTGGCCAAAATAATGTTGAACCCTCGTATTTGTTTAAGAAAGGAATCAACCGTTTTTTTGGGCACTCGTTAATGTACACTTCTCCGTTAATTGTTCCCGTTGTAATAAACGATGAGCTTCTGTGTGCACATTGGCAAATGGCAAATGCCAAACGAGATATTTTGACCCGAATTTATCCATCCCAATCGATGTTGTTGATTGCGGCAGAATCTCAGCTTCAAACGAGTTGTAAAACTGCGCACCTGGAAGAGTAGTAAAGTCAGATTTGACAGAAGTTTCATCATCCAAAACCAAGCACGCTTTCTTGTTGCCGATCAACTCGTATAGCTTTCGGGCGCGTGTTTTTATGACTTTTTTTTGCTTTTCAGTAACTTTTGGTATTTTTTGTTTTTTTCGTGTTTTTAGACCGTTACGTTTTTTAGATCTTTGTACCATTGTTTGGTTGGTATTACATTTCCGAGCAACATCTCTGGATGACATGGTCCGGTTTTTTACGATGGTACCCACTATTTTCCTGTCCAAATTTCTATCATGTGCTCCACCTTTAGCTAGACTTTTCTGTTTTCGCTTAACTATCAACGTCTCCAAATATCGTTTAATAACAGAGTCCACTGTACTGCGTGCTATGTTTAAATTTTTTGCGATGAAATGGCTTGGACGCGCAGTATTTTCGAGCCATTTGTCGATGATCTTTTTACGGCGTTCCTCTTGACTCATATTTTATAAATATTTTAAACCGCACCGAACTAAAATCAATAACAAACTGAAACTAGAGAATATACAGAGGCTAATTTGGGTACAAAATGGGATTGCAATTTTTACGCATTGGAAGTGTAGCCCGTATTAAAATTTACAGATTTTATTCGTTTCAGTCCTTATACCTGCTCAAAGTTACTGCATGGTGCTGTTTACGCTGGAGGCGTCATCGGGCCTTATTTTTTTCGAAAATGGCGCGGGTCAAACGACTACTATGGACGGCGGTCAACGACTTTCTCCTGCCTCAGTTGGATGAGTTGGGACTGGAGAACATGTGATTTCAACAGATTGGAGCAATGGCGTATACTGCACGAGCCACAATCGAAATTCTGAGGGCTGCATTTCCGGATCGCCTAATCTCTCGTTTTGACGATATTCATTGGCCGGCAAAATCGCCTGTTTTAACCGTTCCAGATATCTTTTTGTGGGCTTATTTGAAGTCACAAGTCTATGCCAATAAGCCTCAGACTCTTAAAGCCCTCAAAGAGAATAGTCGTCAAGGATGCGAGGACCTATCGCCGGAAGTTCTGGCAAAAGTGATTGAAAATGCCATAAATTAGCCCCAATCAATTCTGGCGATGGCCACTTAACCGATATAACGTTTTCGACTTAATGGAAAAAAATTTTAGACAACAAATAAACCTAATCTGAAGGCAGAACTAAAGCTTTTCATTCATAAAAAAAATTACAGCCAAAGAACATCGGGTGATAACTCTTCCGCCACCTTGTATAAACCTCATTCAATTTGTTTAGAAAATGACAAAGAGACCGATATTATTTCAACTGTTTGACAGGCTTTTGAAAAGATTTCTCACCAATTGATTCTTTTCAAATTTCATCAGCTCGAACCCATATGTTTCGAATGGAAAATATGGTATCGGCAAAATCATTATTACAGTGTTTGCTTTGGGTCCGTCCTCTAAGCTGCTTACTTTGCCACCTTTGGTGTTCCACAAGGCAGCTATCGAGGTCCTCTCGTTTCCATCACTAATGATTATTTCTTAACACTGATGATACACAGCGCAAGCCAAGGAAGAGAATTTCGATATCGAGAACATAAATCAATTGTTCTTTAATCTGATACATTCCTTTCACTCATCGGGGATATGTTCATCTTTCCCTCGGCTTGCTAGTCTAAAAACTTACCGGCACCCCCGAGATAAATTAAATTAACAACGTATTATTGTAGCTCTATTTAAAAGAAAACAAATTGCGACTGTCCTCACTGACTATCCTTGAGACTGTCCTCACCATCGTGCGAATAACAACTGGCTTATAAAGGATGTAAATATGAGAAATAAGGGTAGTAGGCTACACATACAGTAAAGTAAAGGGTAAAGTAGGGATGGTAATGATATCACGCATGCGTTAGCGTCACTACCATGAGTTTCAATAACTCTGCCGATGTTCCTGGCACTTTAGGTTCGCCAAATCAGCCCAAATCTGGTGTTCCACAAGGCAGCCATCTAAGTCCGCTTCTTTTCATTTTAACTACGTAAATATATAAATGATATTGAGATGATTATTACTTTTGCATATGTACGGCAGTGAGCTAAATCGCCACTTGCATATTGGTGTGATAATCGTCGAAGTTAACTCATCACTTGGCTCTATCAAACAGTGGTGCGAAGAATTTTCCAAGCCTCACATAACCAGGCGGTTGCTTGTCTCTTGCGTAAGTATGCCAGTCAAAACCTGGTCAAGCCTTTTCCTTTTATCTTTCCCTCTATCAAGACCGCTTTAACCTTATTAATGTCAACGCAGGTAAGTTTGCAGACTTTCTTTTGATTCATTGAATCCTCTCAGGCTCTGTCGATAGCGCATCTCTTTATAACTATACATTTCCCAAAACACCAATCTTTCTAATTTGCACTGTCCTCGCCCCCTTCTATCTACCAACTTAAGCCGAATATGTAATGGCGGTAACTTCCAACACCCAAATTAGATTCAACTACATTGGATCGGATCGTATTTGGGGCAGAATATCACTCGGCATTTTTCACAGGACTTGGAATCCTCTCCTTTGTTGTTGGGTGGGCTTATAGCTCTATAAGGAGTTCAGTAAATCGGGATCTCTTCGTTCCTATGTTAAAATATATGCTGCACTCTATCAAGACATCACATCACATCGTTGTTTGAAACGAAAAAAACAATTTCCATTGCCAACTTCCATACGATCTACGAGTAGATTAGCTCCCGTCACATAATGGTTCTCCTGTTCTTAAAATAGAAAATTTTCTCTACTCGTATGTGCAATGCAGGTTTTAATCTTCTTAGCTTAGCACTTCCTTTCGATGTTTACCATTTAAAAAGGTAAAAAATAAAAATATCACCAGCGTCACGATACGAGTACTCGTAGTATCCTGCATGATTTATCCTGAGCAAGAAGATTATCGTGCGTGACTGGTAATGAGTTTTTAATGCATTACCATCCCGAGAATGATTTCATAAAAAATTAAATTTTGTTTTTCACTCTCCACATTGTGCCAATCAAGAGTACGTTCATATCCTTGTAATAAGAGTATAATCCTTTATGCAGCCCTTCATGTCCAATAAATAAAGCATTTTGTACCTGGCCCTCTCCTTGTTGAACTCATTAAAAACCTACAATGTCCTTTAGAGCGCGGTGACAACAACGACAGCCATGTCCTTAACATGATTCAGCGTTAATTTCATTTTATGCATACGAGTACTCGTACAAGCACGTTGTATGAGTACGAGTGAGAGGAGATGTTGTGATGGATACACATGTTACGTGGTTTCAGGGATCGCCGTGACCATCGTTCTGGTTCAAGCACCTTTATCTGCTGAAAGAAAGAAAAAAAAACACCTCCAACTCAGAAGTCATCTATTGCTCGACACTTTTATGGACCAGCAACCTACATCCCGGAGATGGTTGCATTTAAGTTTTATCGCGAGGAGGAATAACAATACATAGGTAAACGTCTCTCCTGAATTCTGGATAGGGAAGGACAGTTGAATTGTCGTCACATCGATAACTCGTTAAAATTTAAACCTTTCCTTTGTTCGACAGGACAAAAGAACCGCACCGGCCCGAAATCGAGGATGAAAGGTTTCGCCTCGGTCCTCACATAAAGCAAGGGACTAAGGGACTTATTAACCTCATCACCATTGATTGACATGGGAAGAAAGTTTATTGAAACTTGAAGTGCCACAAGAATGGATCAATAAATTCAATCACGAGCCGGATACATGGGTGGCCGAACTATGATACATGACAGTTATACGAGTTGTCGTTCGTTTTGTCATTTCACTAGTGCAAAAGTTTTCCTGTTCGTTTGTGGTTTGTCCTTTTATGTATCTGTATCGTTGAGCTTGCGGTTTCGTTTGAGTTCGAAAACAGCTAACTAAAAAAGGACATGGGATGGAGAACGCGTCAATAAATAAAGGCTTCAACAGGATTATAACAAATGTATTTTGTTGCAATAAAAGCCGAGGGATGTGGGACAAGTGATTTTTTTTTTCACTCTCTTTGGAATAAATTAAATTAAATCAAGTCTTTGAAGAGGGATAACAATTACGAATAGAGGATTCAATTCATTAGTATCCTGTGATTTGAGAAGTGCCCTTTGAAATAAACAAAACGAAAAGTCCACCATTCCTGCCAGAATTTCAAAATGAATTTATTACCTCAAAAAAGTATCTCGCTAAATCTGTTTGCTGAATATGCAAATACTACGGATGGACAAAATGTACTCGTATTTTAAAATTTTTGGGAATGCACTGCCTTGTTGCTTTCTTAACTCTTTACTTTGCTGCTATGTGACCTTCCCATCAAATAACCTTCTCTCGTTAACGTATAGCATACTGAATTCCCTCGCACTCTCAAAGTTAGTCAAAAGTTTTCTCCTACATGTTTGTGCAAACAACGACCAAAATAGTGTTCGAATATGCTCCAGCCAAGAATATGGCTGGAGGTTCTGTAATCGCCCCTCGAGTCGAACTAAGTTCACGGCTTTCAAATTTATACGCCATGCTCACAGCGCAGGAATGGAATGCTTGAGGCATAACACGGACTTTCTATTCAAACACAATGCAAGTCCACATTAATAATGACGTATAGCCAAAAATTAATTTCTAAGCAAAACTGCAAGGAATTTGTAGTCCTACCTGACTTTATTTTATACAAGGTGACACTACAAGTCTCAGTTCGTCACGTGTTCGGGCGTGTTATAATCCTGCTCCCTGATAATTTGCCAATATTTGTTTTTTCCTTTCTTACTATTTCTTTTTTTTTTTTACGTGTTTGACCCTTTTTGAGCCACATTACTAATTTCTCTTCCATTCTCGTGGTAATTTTTAAAAATTTAATGGCATCTCGCTAACAATGCTGCGAAATACCTATGTCTCGCCAAGCGTTGTAAGCAATATTCCATCCCAATATACTATAAGGTATACATCCCAAAATTGTACTATAATGCCCACATCCGGTCAGGTGCTCCTAAAACATCTCTGCAACCGCTAAATGGGATTCAAAACCATGCAGTAAGACTCATAGGTGATGCTTAACTATCACTCAGTCGATTGACACCACCGAACACCGACGTAATATCTCCTGTCTCACTTTGTTTTATCACTATTTTTACCACCAGCGCTCCATCGAAATTGCCTGTTAGCATTACGCCGCTTCAAACCTCCAACCCTAACACCCGTTTCGCTATGGGTGGTCAGCAGTATATACTCAAACCTCTCTTACTCTCTGACGTACTTTGAAATATCGTAATTCATTTCTAAGCAGTGCAACTCACTTATGAATACCCTGCCGAACTCTTTATTTTCTAGCCATTATAACTTGCAAACATTTAAGACCAACGTGCATCGGTATTTCTTTTCTTTTCCTCCCTAACTTTCCATCACCTGCGCTGCGTGTAAACATTTTCAGGGTACTTCGTAATTTATTTATTACTTCATAGTGCTTCAAGTGACAAGGTTTTTGCTGGTTGGCCTTACCGTCATTAAAGAGACCTCAAACCTCATTCCGCACTCAACATGTTTTATTGTGGATCTGCTGAATGCATTGTATCTACTAACATAGTTGAAATGATTACATGCAATGGGATATGTGGAAAGACTTTCGATCCTATCTGCATTGGCTTGACCAGAGATGATACAATAACTTCCATCTTAATGAATACAAACGCATAGCCTGCTCTTCCTGCGTAGATGTCGGATCATCTTGCTGGCATATACAATGCTGGCTATTAATTGTAATAATCAACAACTATAGTAAGTGGGCTTGGGGCTCCATTGCAGAGCTAAAATATAAAATTCAATATATCAACAAAAATATAACCAAACTAATTTCTGAGAGTTATGATACGGCTCAATCGATCACTGCGCAAACTATAAAATCCCTGCACTCAAAAGTCATCAAATTAACACATTTTGATAAGTGTTACTATCCAAATACCCTATCTACGATTCAGCCAACATCACTTCAGCTGGATAAAATTATGACAACTCTGACTAACCAATCCACTCTTCTACATCTCAAGGCTGCATGGCCTAAATTTCCTTAGTGAGGAAACGACATCCAACAGATCAACTACCACACAGATATTGGAGGAATTGTAGCACATCTATAGCAAACCGGATGAACCAACATCAGGGGCTACCTGCAACAAATCTATCCATGACGAACTTTACCCATCACTGGCAACTAATTCAGGGCCGACTCATTCCACAGCCGCTACCTCCGAAGTACCCGCTCCATTCTCAGAGATAAATGCGATTTCGCTAACCAATCGTGTCCTAAAACTATTGCCGACCATCATAGCTTTTGAGATATCGTGGACCCTCTCTGAATGGAACAATACATTACAAAAACTAAATAAAATTAATCTTGAATCCACCAATAAATCGGTATTGTCCGCATTCCAAGCTGCCCCAGGGCATGCAAGCCCGTGGTGGACCAAAGGTCTTTTAAGGATAAAATTTGCTGTCCATAACACCAAATGTAAACTTTGATAGTTGGCAAAGCCAAGAGCAACAACCGCCACTCCTTCGAAATATACATACCCACCAAGTACAATTGGATGTTTCAGCCATCAGACGGCACATTCACTTCGGAAGGGAAGATCATAACCCAACGGAAGGATAAGGTACTCGTAGAAACTAAGCTAAATAAAAAAAGAGAAAAAGCTCAACCCTGTTTTTTCGGTGCTTCAAGACCAACCCGACAGAGGAAAACCGAAAAATGTTGAAAGGACCCAGGGACGTGCGTATGAAATTTCCATCCGACCAAAACTGAGACAAGCAATACTATGTACATACAATGTCGCAAAGGTAGTAACAATTTTTGGTCATTCGTCAAGAATATTAGAAATTCTGCCACATCTTCCACCCTAAAGCTCATTTATAATGACTTTGCAGCTGTCAGCTCTTTAGACAAGGCCAATTTGCTTGCTGCACAGTTTCGGCCAACTCAATACTTCCAGATTGTACTCTGTCTTTGCCTACTCCTGAGTGCGTCGAATCTTCAATGGAACGACTCCACTTTTGCACTCCTGTAATAGCAAGACTACTTAAAGATCTTTATATTCACAAATGCACTGGTCCAGATGGTACATTTCCCCTTCTTCAGAAGAGCTTCTTAAGCTTTGTCATCAATCCTACTCTTTGAACTCTTTCCGAGCAGATGGAAAATAGCATTTGTCTAGACTCTAGCCCGTCCCTAAAAAGAGGCGAATCTTCTTTCTAAGGTCATTGAAACACCGATAACCCGTCATCTCATGAAATATCTCGAAACGCGAAAACTTCTCAATGACCGGAAGTACGGTTTTCGTAGCAACAAGTCCACTGGTGATTTGATGGCAAATCTCTCCGAAAAGTCGAACCAAAGCGTACATCAACCTGACGAAGGCAAGATCGTTGCACTTAATATTTCTAAGGCATTGGACAGAGTTGGACAGGCTCTTTTGTCAAATATGTGTGCTCCTTCAATGGATTCGAAATTACATTTCGAAACATGCGCCTCAAGCTTCGAGTCTGTTATTCACAAAATAAATAGTGTGTTCAAATAAAAAAAAAAAATTGACTAAAAGCTGTTAGTTAACAAGTAAAACAAAGTCGGAGAATTAAGCCAACGATAAATTTTCCGCCATTTTGTGGAATGTTATGTCTATTAGCACCAGAAGGCTTGCAGCACAGTTACAAACTCCAAGAACTACAATCTATAGAGTTCTTCAAACCAACCGCGTTTACCCCTTTGATTATACGCCCGTACAGGAACTTTTGCCAGGGGACTTTCAAAAAAGGATTGAATTTGGCAGTGGCTGCTGCATCAACAAGATGAGAACGAGCAGTTTATTCAAAAAAAATTATAGACTGACTAAGCCCAGTTTACGAGAATGGGCACTATTCCCACTATTGGGCAGTGTCTAATCCCCACTTACTCGTAACACGAACAACATCTTCTCAAAGGTAAAGATTCAGTTGAAATGCAAATGTTTTTCTTAACTGCATACCATTGGGTAGTACTAAGGCCATTCATACTTCCACATGTCCTAAATTCAACATTCTATTTAGAATTTTTGTGAGACCAGTTGCAGGAACTCCTGGAAAATGTTTCTCTTGCTCAGAGGCAAAGAATTGTTTTCCAACACGATGGAGCTCCTTGCCATTGTAGCAATAATGTAAATTCGTTTTTAAATCGAAAATTTAATGGACGGTGGATTGGCCGATTTGGTCCTTTTCCTTGGCCACCTAGATCTCTTGACTTAACGCCAATGGATAAACCACCCCTGCAATACAAGTTTTTATTTGCCATAACTTCAGGAATCTGCAGCTATCAGGACGAAAACATAAACTGGGACACCCTGTATAATGCAGTGCAGTTAAAAAAAAATCACACAGTGCGGGTATCCAACCTTTCCCGCTCCTGGTCCAAGTATTGTGGATAGCACTCGGTCACTGCGTTTACTGCATTTATCATACGATACGGGCAGTGACTGAGCGTATGTTACAACTGGTGGATAGTGGGTTGTGAGTGAATATTTTGTTGGTGCACTGTTTTATATTATAGTAAGGGCATAACACCCACAGCAATTTGATTCGGTAAACCAAAGTCAGAATTTTCACTTCGCAGCCTTGCTTAGTATCGTCGGTGTTTGTTTGTAATTGTGACTGGGAATTCAGGACGACGTAGCCAATATATGAGGGCTAAAAAGTAATCACTTTTCTGCGTACGTCCACGTCTGCAAATACAGACCAGCCATTTTGGCACTTAGTGAAACACAGGTAGACCCCCGCCCACACCTCTCAGATCACTCTGATCTGAAGCTACCTGGCTACGAACTTTTTCTGAAGTACTATTCTTCTCTCACCGCGATCTCGCCACTTACGTGCGTAGTAATGTAGCTAACCAAACTCCACCACAATATAGTCCCTGTTCCAATCCGGAATTCAATTTATTTACAGAAGCCCCAAACTGGACAGCAACTCGACTTTTAACGAATTTGATGCGCTGTCTGACTGCATTCAAAGAATTGTATCCCTGGATCCTCATATTGAAATCGTTATTACGGGCGATTTCAATATACACAATTCTGGGTGGCTTAGTCATTCTGGACAGACAACGCCCGAAGGACGGTTTGTTGAGATCTTCGCTGTGGAAAATAACTTAACCCAGCTGGTAAATGAGCCCACATGAGCCCACATGAACACCACATGAACACATGATAGTCATACCGCCAACACCCTGGACTTGGTTTTAACTTCTCACCCAGACAAGTACAAGATCAATATGCTCTCCCCTCTAGGTTCGTCGGACCATTGTGTCATATCAGCTAAATTCTCGTACACCCACCACACAGTTAGAGAAAAGATTCCTAAAAGAACCGTTTGGCAATACGAGAAAGCCAACTGGAGCGGTCTTATCAGCTTCTTTAGGAATTTTAACTGGTCATTATGTTTCCTCGATAACGACGTGGATGCCGCTTCATATGATCATATGCACTATTCTCTTTGGAATCAGATCCTTTATACCACATCGGATGAAGAGTATCAAACCAAAAGGAAAGGCATGGTACGACTCGAGCTGTAAAGAGGCTGTAGGGGTTAGAGAAATCTTTTTTCTCTAAAAAAGTTTAAACGAGCCAGAAATGACTGCAACGTCTTATCCAAGCGTGTGAAATTTCAATACGACCAAAAATTGAGGCAAAAATTACTGCAATGTCCCAAAGGCAGCAACAGTTTTTGGTCGTTCGTCAAAAACATTAGAAATTCTGCCTCATCCTCCATCCCACGTCCATCCCAACGCTAATTTACAATGACATTCCAGCTGTCAGCTCTTTGGACAAGGTCAATCTGCTTGCCGCACACTTTGCGGCTAGCTCAACACTCCCTGATTGTGCTTTGTCCCCGCCTACACTTCAATGCGTCGAATCTTCAATCGGACGAATCCACTTTCGCACTCGAGTACTTAAGAGTACTTAAAGATCTCAACATACGCAAATCCGCTGGCCTAGATGGTATATGTCCCTTCTTCTGAAGAGGTGTTCTTCCACGCTGCGTAAGCTTTTTCATCAATCCTACTCTTTAGAACTCTTCCCAAGCAGGTGGAAGACAGCATTTGTCCAGCCCGTCCCTAAAAAAGGCGAATCTTCTTCCCCCTCCTCCTACAGACCCATTGGACTTACGTCCCTTCTTTCCAAGGTCACGGAAACGCTTATAAACCGTCAGCGCATGAAATATCTCGAAACACGAAAACTTCATAATGACCGGTAGTATGGTTTTCGTAGCAACAGGACCACTGCTGATTTGATGGCATGTCTCACCGAAAAGTGGAACCAAAGCGTACATCAATCTGGCGAAAGCAAGTTAGTTGCACTTGACATTTCTAAGACATTTGACAGAGTTTGGCATCAGGCTCTTTTGTCGAATATGCGTGCTTTTGAGATCGACCACTCTCTTCTTCAATGGATAAGAAATTACCTTTCGGAACGTTCAATTTAAGTTGTCTTGGACGGTTTCAAGTCTGACATTCACAAAGTAAATGCTGGTGAGCCCCAGGGCTGCGATCTGTCTCCGATACTCTTTTTAATTTTTATCAATGATCTCTTTTCTGCTACCTCTAATCCAATACATTCCTTTCCTGACGACGGTACTCTCTGTTTTTCATATTCGCTCCGGGACTCACGTCCCTGCTTTTCGGCTGTAGAACAGGACCGGCAGCGTATGCTAAGCTCATTAAATTCCGATATTAACCGCACAGCTAAGTAGGGCACTTGCATCGTCGAAACCGATAAACTTTCCATTCTCGGTACGTGTGTCAATGACAACTTACGTTCCTCAAGCGATGTAAGAAATATTTCACACCCTCTGATCTAGCCTCAATATATAAGGCATTCATCCGCCCAAGACGTACTCTAAAATATCGCGATTCGTTCCTAAGCCGTCCAACTCGCTTATGGAATGCCCTGCCGATCTCTGTGTTTCCTGGTCGTTATAACTTGCAAACATTTAAAAACAATGTCCATCGGTACCTGTCCTTTCTTCCTTCCTAAATTTCCTTCGTCCGCTCTGTGTACAAACATTTTAAGGGTACAAAAAGCCCTTGAGTGCGCGCTGATTATAAAAAAAAAAACTTGGAAGTTCGCAGAAAAGTCGCCAGAAAATTGTTAATAACAAATGAACTATGCCATATCACAAAAAATCCTATGTACGAGTACTTATCTAGACTACTTATATATTTTCAAAGATCTTGTTAAAATTTGAAGTGAATTGGTTGGAGACTAACGCTTTTAAAATTCTAATTTTTAATTTTTAACTTTGGAAAACAAGTGCTTCGAGATATTTTCCGGCCATAATATTTTGGGATATCATTTTTGAGGTCCTAGGGAACCACTGACAGCAATAAAAAAATCGATTTCTTGAAAATCCTTTAGTGGCCTAACCCCTTAACTGACAATATTGATACTCCGGCTCTATTGTAACTTATCGCATTGAATTTCAGCCCATGCAGTCTTAGATGTGGTCTCCTCTTCAATATTAATCCTCACTGAATGAATTATGAATACCATGAACCCATATCCAGAATTCTACGCGAAGTCAACTTAGATTACCTAAGTAATCTCTCCCTCAAGACTGCCCTGTACTCTTACTATGCCTCTTGACAACTACCCATAGAGCTTATCAAATTTGTACATTGTTGTGTTGGGCCTAATAAGCGTAATAAAGCCGTGGAGGATTGACCCGACCTAAATCAAATTGGCAAAGAAACAGTGATAGACAAATTAAACCGCATATTTGATTTCTGGGTAGTCATTATTAAAGCTGTCTATTGGCGGTTGTGCCCAAATCGTCCATCTTACCCTCATTCAAAGCTGAATACAATTTTACTACTTTTGTGTCAACTCGTTGCATTATACCATTGTTGCCAACGCCATTATCATAAGCAAGCAGTTATAGAAGCTTTTGATGTTGGTTTCCAATTTTTGAAGAATTTTGTCAAGTATGATGTTAAAAACGTCACTCGACAGTACACCCACCTACCTGGACTCTTTCTAAATCAGCGGTTTCGGTGAGATTATCTCTCACTTTTACGTGGCGGCTAGCGTTTACCATCACAAAATTTGAAAAAAATTCGTAGGAATGTCAAAACTAGACAAGGGTCTGTATCTCGTCTCTATAGATGCTGCCATATGCGTCCCTAAAATCTATGAAGAGGTTGTAAGTATAGATCTTTCCAAGTGTGACTGCGTACTGACTGGGCTCTAACCGCACTGATAGGGACCCATCAGATCGTTGACAAAAGCTGCGGCATATAAGATCTAGTATTCGATGATAATGAGACAAATGCGTCTATAGCTGACGGAGTTTAGAGGGTATCCTGCTTCTGGATCAAACAAACGATCGTCGATCGAGTTGGAGATCTCGTAGTACTATCGTAGTTATCATACTTCCCTTGATAGTTTAATTAATTTAATTTAATTTTGGTGGGGGCGAAAGCCCCCATTTATTCGGCTTAATACAAGCTATAACTTAAAATTAAACTTAGACTTAAACTTAAACTTAAAACTAAGGGTAGTTGGAGTGGTGAAGGAGAACTGATTTAAGAAAGTCAAAGACGCTAGAGTTTGAATTAACTTTTCGTAGCATACGGGAGATTGGTTCGTTCGCGCCATAGGAAGTGTGGTGGGTTGGGAGATAGAAGCGACGAGGGGTACGTAGATTACGAGGGTTAGTGTTGAGGAAAATAGAGTTGTGAAGGGACGCGCATTCAACCTGACCTGAAAGAAATCGATGAATGAAGAGAAAGTCGGCTGCATCTCTGCGTTCCTCAAGGGTGTTTAGGTTAATAAGGTTGAGACGGTTTTGATAGGGGGGCAGAGTAAAAGGATCATCCCAGGGCAAACCTCGAAGAGCGAATCGAAGAAAACGGCGCTGGATGCTTTCGATTCTCGAGATATGAACGCGATGATATGGGGACCATACTTGACTGGCGTACTCTAGAAGGGGACGGTAATATAGAGGGACCTGGTCACGTATGGGTTGGTGAATTCCGTGGACCATCGTTTTACAAAACCTAGTGCAGAGTTGGCCTTAAGGATTATCCAATTCATATGCAAACAGAAGTTGAGCTCCCTATCACACAAAATGCCGAGGTCGCGAAGAGATTCAACGCAGGAGATAGGTTGGTTATGGAGAAGGTAGAGTCTGGGAGGAGATTTGTGCCGCTTATGAGAAAAGGTGATGGATTGACATTTGGTGATATTAAGTTCCAAACAATTTTTGAGGCACCAGATCGAAAAACTATCAAGGTCTTGTTGAAGAAGGAAGGAGTCATGGGGAGAGGAAATGGTTTTGAAAAATTTGTTACCGTCGGCGTAAAGAGAGACGGACGAGTGTTTGATGATCCTATCGAGATCATTTATGGTTAATATAAAGAGAAGGGGACCGAGATGGCTACCTTGAGGAACTCCAGAGGTGGCCAAAAATGGAGCGGAGTGGGCTGACCTAAAACGAACACTGTAAAAACGGTTTTCGAGGTAAGAGGATATCCATTTTAACAGTATGGGTTCAAAGCCGAGAGCAGACAATTTGAAGAGTATTAATCGATGAGAGGTTTCATCGAAGGCCTTGCTAAAATCGGTCGCAACTACATCGACTTCTTTGTCATTCTCTAGGGCAGAGATGGCAAAGGATATGAATTCAACGAGATTTGTGGTGGTTGACCTATCCTCCAGGAAGCCGTGTTGTCTAGGGGAAATAAGTGATTTCCATTGGAAGCTCAGAGCTTAATACAAAATACTTTCGTTGAGTTTGGGTATATGGGAGAGTTTAGCGATTGGGCGTTTGTTTGTTATTTCGTTCTTTGATCCTTTTTTGTGGATCGGGGTTATAAAGGAGGTTTTCCAAAACCTGAGGAAATTCTCCTTGTGAAAGGGATAGACGAAAGAGATCAGAAAGGGCAAGGGAAAGAGACGAAGAACATTTTTTAAGAAATATGGCAGGGAGGCCATCTGGACCGGGTGTAAATTCGTCATTAAATTGGTGTAACTTATATTCGTTATAAGACGGGTCCAGGGTGTGAGAGAGTAGTGGACCATTGGAGAAGTTCAGTTGGTAACTAAAATTGGATGGATCTGGTACAAAGGAGTCGTTGGTAAAGGGTTATTTGAAAAAGGTGGCAAATAGGTTGGCAATAGTGAGTGGATCGGTTGATGACTTGTTGTTGAAAGAGAGGAAAGGAGGGTAACCATCGGACTTTCTTTTGTAGTTAACAAATTGGTAAAAGGACTTAGGGTCATTGGTAAAGGGAATCGTAAAGTTCGGTGAAATGAAGATAAGCACCAAGATAGTTGGAATAGTCGAATAAGGATCTGGTACACAGGAAAACAGCCCATAGCTTGTTTCTCTTATTTCGTAAGGAACGGAGCTTGCAATTATACCAGGAAGGACTAGTAGATGATGTTTTAAGGCGGGAAAACGGAACGTAAAGAGAAAAAAAAATTAAATATTTCTCTATAAAAAATGGATAAGGCATCATTTACTCGTATGCTTAGGTTGTGAAAGTTAAAGGGGAAACTGCTGAGATAGTCACTGATTTTGCGAAAGTTTGCTTTATGAAAATCGTAGTATGAGACAGTTGTGGGGGAGCGGACTGGGCAGAAGAGTTATGAAAAAACGAGAGAGAAGGGTGGAGAGAAGGGTGGAGAGAAGGGTGGTATTCATCAATTGTTGAATGAGACAGCGGACAAAGTGAGACTGAGGAATTAATTGAATCTGTTGTGAAAATAAGGTCTAATTGCCTGCTCATGTACTTGGATATACCGCTGACTTGGCATCCACTGTCGTCTGTTAAGGGATCTAAAAAGGGGCATTCCTTAGCTGAGTTGGCATTTGAAGCGATGAAGTCGCCGAAAATAAAGATATCGTCAGTAGAGTCAGACAGGTCAATTCAATAGTCGATCGCATCGACAACAAGTTGGTAAGATTCGGTAGGTTGAGCTGGCAGGATGTAGCAACATAAAACGTAAAGGGACTTGAAGGGGAGTGATATTTTTATAGCAACAAAGTCGACTTTAGAGGATGAAGAGATGGTAATGGGAGAAGAGTTAAGGCTGTTGTGGATCGCCAGTAGGACGCCTGGATAGGGGGAATCATCATTTGGGCTGGTAGGATCGTCGTCGCGAAAAACATTAAAAGTAGGGGGGAACAATTCCTGGTTCTTTATGTCGGGAATCAAATTGGTTTCAGTCAAGGCGTAAATATCAAAGGGAAGAGAATGCGATTGACGTAGGACAGCATTGGTTTTAGAGCGAAGACCTCTTTCATTCTGGTATTAAATGTAAGAGGGATGTTGTGGGGTGGAGATGGTTTAAGTGCTGACGAGGAAGGCACGTTATGGACGCAAAAATTTATCGTGGTCAGCTCGGCTTCGCTGTAGGTGTGAGACTCGTTTAGAGTTTAGAGTGAACGTCGTCTGCTACTTTCTGAGGGGACATGCTGAAAATCTCGTAGTACCTGACGTAAAGGTTCCTGAGGCTGATAGGATCGGTAGGGAGGCCTTCCTGTTGGATGGATGCCATGACGCTGGTTTTGGTTTTCCCTTCGTAGCAGACCGAGTCCGATTTGTCATGTAGATAGGCGAGAAAGAGACGAATGTTTTCATATATCTTTCTCTCTCTAAGCCTAGAGAGTGCATAGCGACTTTTTGTAGTTCCATTGGTTTGCTGGGTTAGTTTAACTGTGGGGGGAAAAGCAGTATCAAGAATAGGGGCAGTGGAGGAGGGAGATGGGGATTCGTGGTTGGATATGGAGTTGGGCGCCGGATGAAATGTTGGGTTTAGGATATGGGAGTTAATAAAATTAGGGTACTTAGCTCCAGTTTGTAGGTCGAAGTTAGGAAATGGGTTTTTAGCTGGGATCGATGGCGTAGAAGATTGAGAAGGGATAATATGGGTGGTTGGGGTTAAGTTGAAAGAGACGCGTTGGCGCCGGGGCTTGGGTGGAACATTGGGAATTAGCGGATTAGAGGATTGGTGTGTAAGGGCTTTGTGTCGGATAAGTGAGGAGGGGGGAATAAAATTGGGGAACAAGGAACAGTTGGGAACGGGATTAGAGCTTCGTTTTTTGTTAGCGTGCTTTTTAGTTGGAAGTGGGTTTGGGAGCGGTCTTTTTTTAAGCTTATCGTTACGTTTATTTATAAAATTTTGGTTGTCGTCGACACGCGGGTTTTCTCGTTCTTCAGAGCATTTGGTGATACTTATCTTCCCAGGTTTAGTGGCCTTACCAGGGGAAGTAGGGAACAACCATGAATATTTGGTTGGGATGTTGATTTTGAAGCTGCAGGAACTATTGGAGTCAGCAGGGGAAATCATCTCGCGCTCGCTAATGGTGATGGCATAATTTCGGTGAATGAAATTCCGCACCCAACTAACATCAGCGTGTTGAGGAGCTCCTTCAACGTAGAATGCTGTATGGTTTCTCTCTGTCAGCTTTTCGAGTCGGCTTTTCCATTCGGAGGGGGTCCATGAAGTTCCGAATTGTTTGAGCAGTTTGCGTGGGGCGGGGGCGGGCTGGATAGGCAGCGCGGTTTCGGTTTCCGTTGTTAGGGCGGCAGGAGGAGTATTTGAAAATGACTCCGTGTCTACTAATTCATTATGAATTGAGGCATTGTACGGGGAACTAGCTTGGAATTGAATTTGATCGGGGATTCCATCGATTTTGTGGGAAGCCAATCTCACTTCTTTACCGATTTCGGCAACGGTCAATCGAGTAGCTATGAGTTCCTTGCTGACGTCTATTATTTTTAGGGTTAGGTCATCGAGCGTAGAGTCTGATGGATGCGGGGTGGGATGTGTTGTTTTAGAGGAGGATTGAAAAAGCAAGTCGAGATCGGTACGGAGAAGACTGATAGAATCATTTATGTGTGTGGGTACGTTGGATTTAAGGAGGTTGGCAAAATTTGTTTTGAGGAATGCTTTTAATCCATCCAAGTGATATTTGATCACTTCGCTCTCGTTGCCGTGATGAGATTGATTTTTGGACAGATTGTGGATCGCTGTCAGTTGCTTTTCGATCATTCTTTCTGTGGACTTGTAAGCTTCCACTTTACTGTCAATGCAGTTTAATGAGTCTTCAATCTTCTCTATTCTGTCGAGAATAGTTCTGCTAATATGATTGTTCTCGGTTAGCATCGCATTGATAGACTTGTTGTTGCATTTAATTGCCAGCATAACGTGAGCCAAGGTGATCTCTTTGCACTCGTCGCAGGAAAAATTTAAGAGACTGCAATACTCCTTGAGGTAGGTAATGGCATGGAACGATTTTCCACAGAGACCATTGCAGGCTACCCATTCCACGTTGGGGTCAACAATTGAGCACAAAACACTAGCACAGCACTTTTCCATTGTTTTTTTTTTTTTATTTGGGCTACGAACACTTATTGACACAATTAATTTTTGTTAGGGTTATTTATTTTAGGTCCACGAACAACGACGGGAAATATACTGATTCGGCAGTTTACGGGGCTTTGAAGGAAAGCGGAAAAGTAACTGAATTCGGTATACAAGAGAAAGAGAAAAACACGTCCCCACAGGTTGACAGCCAACTGAAGGTAGAGAGCGAAATGACCCTCGAGATTAGGCTTTCCAGTGTGGATAGAAAAACTCACCCGATATCAGCGATGGTGTTTGCAAATGTTCTGATAGCATCCCGTTTAGAGCTTTAACTGAGATAATGTCTTCGCGTTTACACGGACTTTATGCGGTCTCGACTTGTTATAACGTTGAATAAGCTTTTCACCTGGTGCTAGGTATTAGTATGTATCTTTGCTTATCACGGCTTATAAGGCCCTTGGTTCACACCAATTTGATTGATTTTGGAGAAACTCACAATTCGTTCATCGTCTAACATGAATTCGTAAGGACCTGACTCAAATCCTTTACTTTTGTGCCAGCTGATTGGAAATCCAACAGCATTTTGCTGATCCTCTTCAATGCAGAACCTTTCAATTAAATAAACATCTGACAGACTACGTAACATCGTCTAAAGTCAAATTAGTAAGTATTGAAAGAGCTGGATTGATGAAATACTCGTATCCCACTTCTAATTCCAACTCAAGTGAATATCTATGTTAGGACTCTGGGTAACAGCAGACACGTTCTTGCCGGGGCATGTTGACAAGTCAATTGAAATCTTAACAAAAGGAAAATAACAAACTCTTATGTTACATAGCCCCAGGCAGGTACGAACATTTATTACTTTCATCATGTCAGAACACCGACACTCTCTCCAGAATGCATTTGTTAATCAAATTCGGCAAATTAAATTGCTTTACTAATGAGCTGATACTCAGCTTGTCCTTGTTACACAGTTCAGCCCTAGGCTCTAACATTTTACTACATATTACCCAGTTCTGCCCTCTGTAAAGTGGCTTTGCCTCAATTAGCAAGTAATTGCTTGTCAAAATGGAAAACGAAAAGCCCAACATTTCTGTGAAATTTTAATTAGGTCACCACCAACTTCCCACCTTGAGTCGCCTTCCAACAACATCCTCCTCCAATACAGTCGACATCATGCTGTGATTTCCTATTACCCAAACTCAATGAAACAAATCCACCCATCAGAGTTTGAAATGAAGGCCAAAAACTCAAAAGGCAAGCTCCGGAATGGAATCCTAGAATTGTTGGTTTTTTGTCTGCCATCCTGTAGATAGGTACTCGTATTCGTAGTCGTACGAGTACCTGTCTGCTCTGGATGTCACTAGATAAACAAGCCTCACTTCGATATGATTAGAAAGCATAAATCTCATACCCGTGATGAGTGTGAGTCGTGAACATGAGCAATAGAAAAATAACAAATGCCGGTAGAAAGATTAACGATAAGCATCATAGGCGAAACCTCAAAGTCACTGACCGCCAAGCGATGACGTCAAGCTATCATCTTTCCAACAGCCAAACGAATGCATACTTGCGCTGGTACTGGTACACTGGTGCTGCTGTGGTCATGTCAAATGTACGGATATGTATCTACGAGCGCAGGAAGGGTGCGAATACTCACATATTCGATCGGTTTCATGTTACCGAGCTGTGTGTACATGATTCCTGACATGAGTGCCTACCCAGGCATAGTACTCGTATTCGTATCACTCAAGTGAGATATGGGTCTGACATTAATTCAAGTGTCAAGCTACAGGGTTTTCTGTATTTTTTCGGCGTCCTAGGGATATCCGGCATAACAAGGAGTAGTCACATGGTTTCGAAGCGGGAATGGATAAAACCAAATAAAAAGAGGTGGAATCGGAAGATACGTCAGTAATGGCTTATACCGAAGATACGGCTTGACTTTTGTGCGGCTCTGCTATGGGGTGATCAATTTATTTTTAAGTTGTTGACAAATATTTTGAATTTAATGAAATTTCAATGGAAGGTGAGGATTTCACTTATTATACTCGTACGGGTATGTACGTATGTATGTACCCCCCTTGTCAATTTGACTCCGAAGTGGTATTTGCGATACTTTAAGCTTCAAACAAGCGGATCAAAGGTTGGCGTGGTTTCTGTTGCTATTTTAATTCAAAAAGATTCTTGTATCGATCCTATACTTACACATACGAGTATGTTTGTATGCATAGATACTACGGGTATAGGTTAGTTATTCGTTCAAGAAGTCACAGTATCATTCGGAGTTGACTTAATCCTAATTCCATTATTTAGATGGCAAACTGCGTATAGTTACGCGTTCCGAGTTGAGGTCTTAATTAGGTTTGCCCTCTGGACAGCCTTACAAGTGGGACGCATATTTCCTAGGAAAGTTCTTTGGTGTGCAATTGTCTGAGAAAGCCAATGTCAGTATACAGCTCGTATAGTTCATCCTCACATATTTTTAATCAGAATATATCACTTCAACCTCTTCCAAACTACCAATGTTTGGGATAGAGTCAATGCTTAGAACAGGACTTTGATAAGCCAGACTTTATCTAAAACATTCTCAGATTTTCGTTGAAAGATGATGGAGTACTTTGGTGATAAAGTGCTCACAGTATCAACACCCTCCACATCAGCAACCTGATGCCGACGTATGACGGACACTTACGAAGAAAGTGCTCGGTAATATCGTCATAACACGCTCAATAAGCATCACAGGATGTTGTGCCAATTATGCCTAGCACTTAGCGTAATGCCCGATCTACAGTCTCTCCTGCTGGCAGACAACACTAAAATAGGTAACATTCCTTTTTTCTATAGTTTACGCGCGCCGGTGAACGTTGGTTTTAAATGTTTGAAGGTTGTAATGACTAGGACATAAGAGCTAGACAGGGAATTCCATAAGAGAGTTGTGCGGCTTAGGAACGAATGACGATATTTAGAGGGAGGTGTTACGGTTAAAAGTTTGTTGGGCGTTCGAAATGCTACTGGCGATATCTATGGAGCACTGGTGACGGAAATAGCGACAAAACAGAGTGAGATACAAAACATTACGTCAGTCTTCGAGTGTGCCCATTGTCTGACTGATATAAATATCACCTATGAGTTTTATCGCACGGTTTTGAATGCTATCTAGCAGGTGCAGAGTTGTTTTGGGCGCACCCAACCAGATATGGGCATTGTACTCCAATTTTGGGTAGATAAACGCCGCATATATTGAGGCCTGATCAGAGGAGGTGAAGTATTTGATTTTTTCGAAGCATTAAATTCTACTCTGTTAGTGGTTCCCCAATTAGTTATGCTGTTTATATCAGAATTTAATGTGCTTAACATACGGTGGCGTTCCCGTTCTACAGCCGAAGAGCAGTCCTGAAACGAATATGAAAAGCAGAGAGTACTATCATCAGCAGAGGAATATATTGGATTAGAAGAAGCAGACAAGAGATCATTGATGAAAATTAAAAAGAGTGTCGGGGACAGAACGGAGCCCTGGGGCACAGCAGCATTTTTGTTGTGAATATCAGACTTGAAGCCATCCAAGACAACTTGAATTGAACATTCCGAAAGATAGTTTCTAAGCCATTCAAGAAGGGAGTCGTCGATCTCAAAGGCACGCATTTTCGACAAAAGAGCCTGACGCCAGACTTTTTTTTTTTTTTAGATAAGATAATTTTATTTCATATAGTATTCAGAGTATAATTCAAATACAATTCATTAAAAAATATTATAACTAGTTTAACGCACAAAACTATTTATATGAAATGTTGAGACATTCTGTATTTTACTAACAAAAGTAGTGGAATAGTTTTGAACCCCACTTTAATCAGTTATTTACATTAATATTAAAGTTTATGATGGGGTGGCCATAAACAACAAAGGTAATTCATAGTAAAATCAATTAACAAAAGAAGCAGGATGACGAAAAAAAATCAATTAAATTCATAAATTAAGAAAGATTAAGGAAGGCAAATGAATTGAATTAAATTAAATTAAAGTTAAATCAGAATGTCAAAAGTAATAGATTCTAAGGTAGCGTAGTTGTGGTTCAGAAGCCAGTTTTTTAGACATTTTAAAAAAATTCCAGGTATTGCTATTTCCCTGATAGACTGTGGAAGTTTATTAAAGAGGCGGAATGACAAAACGAAATAGAAATTACGGTAGGTAGTGGTACGAGCAAATTGCACAGGTAGCAAGTACGAAAAATTACCTCGTAAATTGAATAATAATAATAATAAATAAGAATGACTTCAATACTTTAAAACAATACAGATGACGAACAGGAAGGATTTTAAGATCACAGAACAAAGGAAAACTAGGGTATCTAACGTGTTTATGACATAACCTTCTTAGTATATGCTTCTGTAAAAGTAATAGGCGTTGTATTTTGTTATGATAAGTACCTCCCCAACAGGAAATTCCATATTGCAGCTTTGAATGAAAGATCACATAGTAGATTTTCTTTAGAAGAGTTGTGAAGCAGACATTTCACAAATAATAGAAGTATCTCAGTGTGGAACGGAAATACTTCCTCAGAGAATCCGTGTGATTCGAAAAGCTCATATTGGAATCGATAGTAAGACCTAGATATTTATTGGGTCTACAAGTAAGTTTCCAGCGTTTGTCAGAGATGGCGCCACCAGTGGATCCCGGGCAGAAATGTCAGACCCCATGTGTTTTATTTGTAGGTTTTGTATCTGTCAACAACTTTGCAACGTTATATTTGAGCAGTTCTATCGGTGTCATACATTTTATCAAACAAAATCATGGCAAGTTTCCAGCCAAATAAACGTCTTTAATATGAAGAAAAGTGCGGCTGAGGCCTATCGTTTGCTTTCGGAAACTTATGGGGCGGAATGTGTTGGCGAATCGACGTGCCGCGAGTGATTTAAATGGTTCAAAAGTGGTAATTTTGGAGTTGAAGACAAAGATCACCCCGGAAAGCCGAAAAGTTTTGAAGACGAGGAATTGGACGCTTTACTGGATGAGGATCCGTGTCAGATTCAAGAAGAACTTGCTGCATCATTGGGCGTCACGCAACAAGCCGTTTCCCTGCGCCTAAAAGCACTGGGATTCATTCAAAAGTTTGGAAACTGGGTGCCGTACGAATTGAAGCGATTTTGCATGTCCGAAATGTTACTGCAGCGGTATAAAAATAAATCATTTTTGCATCGTATTGTCACTGGTGATGAGAAATGGATTTATTATGATAATCCTAAACGCAGAAAATCGTATACAAAGCCCGGCGAGCCCGCCCAATCGACGCCGAAACGAAATATTCACGTGAATAAGGTCATGCTCTGCATATGGTGGGATCAAAAGGGTGTCGTATAATACGAACTGCTTCCGAGTGGTGAAACTATCAAAGCACCATTATATCGAACCCAACTAATTCGTTTGAAGCGGGCATTAAAAGAAAAACGGCCAGAATATGAGACCAGGCATGAGTCCGTCATTTTTCATCACGACAACGCTCGGCTCGATCACATGTTGCGGTTTCGGTGAAAAACTATTTGGAAAATAGTGGACGGGAAATTCTGCCTCACCCGCCTTACAGTCCAGACTTGGCACCATCTGACTACCACGCTCTTACGGGAATACGCTTCAGCTCAGTAGAGGAAATCAAAAATTGGCTCGATACGTTCTTGGGCTCGAAAGATGAGAAATTTTTTTGGTCCTGAATTCATAAATTGCCAGAAAGATGGGGGAAAGTTGTAGCTTCCGATGGACGATACTTTGAATAAAGCATTGTAACTATGTTTTCATAATAAAACTTCAAATTTTGGAAAAAAAAACGCTGGAAACTTACTTGTAGATCCAATATATTCATCTACTTTCTCGATAAGAAAACATTTATTATTACAACTAAGAGTACTACAAAAAGTGGGAGTAGTAGGTTTATTGATGCAATTGCAAAATTGAAAAATTTGAATTTTTGACACTCGGGTGCATGAAAGTGAACATTTGCTCCGAAACTGAGTACTGATGATAAAGTGAAATACAAAATTTTTGTTTTGGAGCTAATTATCAACTTGTGATTCTCAAATCAGATTCAGATCAGCAACGAGTTCCAAAGGGCTATTCTTTCCATATGAAAAAGCTATGTCATCCGCGAAGGCAGTTGGTGAGCCTTTAAAATCAAGTGCAAAAAGTGAATTAATGTAGATGAGAAATAGAATTGGACCCAAAACAGAGCCTTGGGGAACACCCAGGTTAAGCAAATTTATGTCATCAATCTTCACACTTTGTGACCTATTTTTTAGGTACGACTTTAACCAATCAAGCATAAATCAACGAAATCCAGCTTTTTCCAGTTTGCCCAACAAAATATCGTGATTGACCATGTCAGAAGCTTTGGTAATGTCAATGAACAAGCCAGCTGTACACTTTTTACCCATCAAGATTATACATTGTTTGGGCACAAAACTGCAGTAGAGCATCTTCAGTAGATTTTCCTTTCCGAAAGCCAAACTGTTTAGGACTAAAGTAATTATTGATATCTAAAAACTGTACTATTCTGTCTTTCATTAGTTTTTCAAAAAGCTTACTTAGCACAGGGTGGAGGGAAACAGGCCTGTAGTTGCACAGTTCAACTACAACAAAGGTATAACATCGGCTCGCTTGAGTTCATCAGGAAAAACCCCTGCAAAAACGCAGCTATTGAAGATGTCCTTTAAGACATCCACTATAAACCAAGCAATTTTTTTAAGAATCATACTTGAGATACCATCTGCGCCCCTTGAATTAGTATTTTTTAAACGGCGAATAGCTTCGAATATTTCAAGCGATGTTATAGGTTTATAACCAAAGTTTTTTCTTTGAAACGGTTCAGCACACACAGGGTTGCAAACTACTGGCAATATTAGTGTAGTAGGCATTAAATGCCTCAGCGATTTCGTATTTGTCAGAGATTAAATCGTTACTGATACGCAAAGATGTAGGTCTTTTTGTGGAATTTCCATTCGTATCTGAGGTTTCCTCTGGCAAAATCAAAACAATTTCGGTAGTAGGTATCACGACAAATTGGAATCTTCTTTTCCAGCTCAGGGCACAATTTAGTGTATTTAGTTTTAAGATTCATATTACTAGGATATCGAAAGCATTTCATTCTAAGTTTGTTTTTTCTTTATTGACTTTATTTACTAAGTATCTAGAGATCCAGGGCTTGAGTCTTTTTCTTAATTTTTTTTTTGAGGTAAGAAAGAGCAACAATTATAAATATGTTTCTTAAGGCACTCAATAACTATTGCGTACAAATGCGAAACATCACTACACGAATAGACATCATCCCAAAACTCACAAAGTAGATTGTTTCTGAATCTATTAAAGTTAATTTTGTTGCAAATCCCGGGGGAGAAAGAACTAAATTATTTAAACTATTATTCAATGGAAATGTCGGACTGCCTGCAAAACAATGAACCAAAAAAACAGAGGAGATGATGAACCGCAACTACACAGGTGGTGGTTGATGAGCGAATGAAGTGGACTGCACAAAAGCGAATGTGAGTCCAAGAAAGAATCGCAAAAAACCGGAATTGCAACAAGCAGCTGTTGGTTAGCTGAACACACCGGCTGCTCAGCAAGGGAGGGGTTCGGGAAGATCGCTCAACAAAAAAATTGGTAACAAACACAACAGGTAGACGCCACGCAATTTTTAATGCGAAATTGGGAAAACAACTGAGAAAAAAAAACGCACAATTTATCTTTTCCCTGATGGGGAATTTATGGTTTATTTTTCTTTTCTTTTCTTTTGGGGGATCACAGGGTATGCCGAAAGTGTTATTAGAAAAAAGGTTGCTTAAAAATTTTAAATTGATTTTGATTTTAACGGGTCGGCCAACGGAAGGCCCACAGTTCCGCGTTGTCGTACCGTTACGGCTAGCGGGTCGCGCAAGTAGTCAAATCTAACCGTGTTACGAACGGTTTCAAAATAGCGGGAAGAAGGTTTACGGACGCGGGTTTATTCCAAAGATGGTCTATTTTATTGGCACAAATATTTGTTATTCAAAAGTGGGTACTTATCTGGTTTCGTGGGGTTTTCCTGCCTATACGGGGTCGCTCTCTAGCTGGGTTTCTGCTGGTGGAGGAGGGTTAGCCGTCTCCGCCACAATCACCGACTTTCGTCCAGTCGTATCCGTTAGGTGTCTCTCGTCCTCGATTTGTTTTATTTCGTTGTTCTTGTTCTCGTTCCTGTTCTCGTTCTTGTTCTCGTTCTTGTTCTCGTTCTTGTTCTCGTTCTTGTTCTTGTTCCTTTTTTCGTTGTCGTTTTTTTTTTTGGCTCCTGCCCTTAAGACGATAAGTTATCGAATGACCTTATCTGCCTTTTTGGCCATCGCCGCCACTCATACGCACACACACACATGGGGTTCCGCCAATTCAGCTGTTAGAGCAAAGGGAATCACATCCAGAGCTCCAACAGTTTCTCACTGAATCCCCAGCCAATCACACCAGTCGATGTTCTATGTTTGTGGGTCATGTTTGTTCGTCCTGTTTGTTTTGTCATCCAAGTGATTGCTTTGGTTCAAGCCAGCCCTCTGACCCGAAACCAAAGCTAAGGTTGAGAGCTTTAATTGAGACCGCCGGATAGGGAGGAAAACTTGTTTTACCAGGTTTACAATGGGGGGGGGGGGTCAGTAAACCTTCTTGCAGACATAGGGAGCCGAGTATCGACCGCGGGGAATTGTGGGCTTTCCTTTACAATTTGGTTTTTAGCTCTTTTTCTTGGGGTAGGGGGGTTATACAAATTTATAATCCTGGGGCAAACAATGTCAGGTACGGTGGGCTCGCAGCCATTGCCAATTGTGTAGATCTCTCGGGGCATCAAGGGGCGGACCGTCCGTCCGCTAGAGTCTCCAGGCCGTCCGCCTGGCTCTCTCAGGGGTACCTATGTGGTCATCTCTGGAGCGGTAGGCCGGGGGAGGGAACTGAATTCAGAAGATCCAGTAAGTCCCACCTGTACCGTGGCATCCAGAGTATGACGGGAAGAAAGAAAAGAAGGGGGAGGAGAAAAGAAGAGGTCAACAGACAACAGATGGAAAAGGGAGTGGAGGATTTTTGGGGCGTGATTTGCACGCAACAATTTTCATAATATTGTTCAGTGGTTTTGAACAATTGCTATTCTTCCTATAAAACGTTTCTACAATGAGTCCTGTCATACAATGGTCTGTGATCAACAAATTAAGAACACATTTCTCACATTTGCTAGATGAAACACATTTGAATCGTCCATTAATGTGGTCCAAACAACTACCTGAAGCAAGATAAGTGCAAGATCATTAAAAGATTTAATCGCAGTTACTTTTCCATCCTCAACCTTTTTCAAGAGAATTTGATTATTGCTATACCCATACGAATTTAACGCCTTTCTGTTGTGCCATTTCTTTTGTTTTCATAAAAAGCGCCGAGTGTACTTGGTAAGAGAATCATTTAAATAAATGCTGCTTCCCTTGTTGTTGTTTACGCTTCCACTGTTACCTGCGCCATCGACATCAGTCGCTCGTGTATTGAGATTTTTTTTTGTTTGCCCTCGTTGCTCTCATAATTCATTGTTTCGTTGTTAAGTCGGAAAATTTGACACAAATGGTAGATTTTGTTTTTATTAGAAAAGAGTTACCTTCTTTAGTGTGAACTCTTTTGATGAAACATTTATCGATTTGATTGTCGGGGACATCAATAGACAAGGCTTTGGTAAAAAGTTGCTTTACTTTATCAAATGCATTGTCATTGTCATTGACATTTGAAACACCAACAATATCGATGCACCTTTCAAGATTCTGCTGCTGTTGCCAATTTAGTCTGCTTTCCAGCCTATTAACTTTTGTTTTGAGTTCTGCATTTACTCGTAGCTGTAGTAAGAACTGTTGGTTTGTTTGTTCCAAATTTGTGAGCTTAATGTAGATCATCTGAAGAGTATATTCACATTCTTTGTCGCCGATATGAGTGGGTGAAGATGATAACGTTGCCGTTGATTGTTGCTTGTTGCCCTTTGTTTGAATTTTTGCAATTTTAGCAACGGTTGGTGGCTGTGCAGTGTTGTTGTTTTGCATGGAATCGGTCGCAGCCGGCGTCTTAGCACTTGATTTAATGTATTCCCCGTCTTGTTCTGTGATATTTACACAAGAATAATGAAAGAAATTTTTACAGTCACTACAGTTTATTCATTTCATTTTGAATGATTTTTTTAAAGTTTCTTTGAGAAGCGCACCCCACGAAAATCTAGAGAAGACTCTGCCCAATGCCTTAGAAATATCAAGTGCAACTATCTTGCTTTTGCCAGATTGATGTACGCTTTGGTTCCACTTTTCGGTGAGACATGCCATCAAATCAGCAGTGGTCCTGTTGCTACGAAAACCATATTGCCGGTCATTGAGAAGTTTTCGTGTTTCGAGATATTTCATGCGCTGACGGTTTATAAGCGTTTCCGTGACCTTGGAAAGGGACGTAAGAGCAATGGATCTGTAGGAGGAGAGAGAAGAAGATTCGCCCTTTTTAGGGACTGGCTGGACAAATGCTGTCTTCCATCTGCTTGGGAAGAGTCCTAAAGAGTAGGATTGATGAAAAAGCTTACGCAGTGGTTTTGCCAGCGTGGAAGAACACCTCTTCAGAAGAAGGGGAGATATACCATCTAGACCAGCGGATTTGTGAATGCTAAAATCTTTAAAAACTCTTGCTGCTGCACTAGTGCAGAAATGGATTTGTCCCATTGATGATTCGACGCACTCAAGTGTAGGCGGGGACATGGCATAATCTGGGAGTGTTGTGCTTACCGCAAAGTGTGCGCCAAGCAGATTGACCTTGTCCAAAAAGCTGACAGCTGGAATGTCATTATAAGTGGGCGTTAGGATGGAGGATGAGGCAGAATTTCTAATATTTTTGAGGAACGACCAAAAATTGTTGCTGCCTTTGGGACATTGCGGTATTTTTTGCCTCAATTTTTGGTCGTATTGGAATTTCACACGCGTGAGAAAGACTTTCTGGCTCGTTTAAACTATTTTAGAGGAAAAACATTTCTCTAACCCTGACAGCCTCTTTACAGCTCGAGTCGTACCATGCCTTTTCATTTGGTTTAATACTTTTCATCCGATGAGGGATAAAGCATCTCATTCCTAAGAGAATAGTGCCTGTGATCATATGCAGTGGCATCCACGTCCTTACCTAACGACCAGTTAAAATTCCTAAAGAAGTTGTTAAGTCCGCTCCAATTGGCATTCTCGTATTGCCATACGGTTGTCTTAGGAATCTGTTCTCTAACTGTGTGGTCGGTGTATGAGATATGACACAGTGGTCCGACGAGCCTAGATGGGATAGCACATTGATCTTGTATTTGTCAGGGTGAGAAGTTAAATAACAAGTCCAGGGTGTTCGCGGTATGATTATTAACATCTGGTATTCGTGTGGGCTCATTTACAAGCTGGGTCAAGTTATTTAGATCTCAACTCGCCGTCCTTCGGGTGTTGCCTGTCCAGAATGTCGAAGCCACCCAGAATTGTGTATATTGAAACCGCCCGTAATATCGATTTAAGTCCGAGGATACAGGGATACAATTCTTTAAATGCAGTCAGATAGCGCATCAAATTCGTTAAAAATCGAGTTGCTGTCCAGTTTAGGGCTTCTGTAAATAAAGCAGTAGCGGATAATTTGCTTACTGAGATGGAATTTTAATCACTTGAAATTGAATTCCGGATTGAAACAGAGACTACTTTGTGGTGGAATTTGGTAAGCTACATCACTACGCACGTAAATGGCGAGACCGAGGTGAGAAAAGAATAATG
The DNA here is from genome assembly GCA_963966105.1 of Volucella zonaria. Classification (NCBI taxonomy): domain Eukaryota; kingdom Metazoa; phylum Arthropoda; class Insecta; order Diptera; family Syrphidae; genus Volucella; species Volucella zonaria. The sequence goes on along the minus strand of OZ014534.1, from coordinate 114,801,517 downwards.
GCACTAGTTCGTAGTGTGATCTGAGAGGTGTGGGCGAGGATCTACCTATGTTTCACTGAGTGCCAAAACAGCTGGCCTATTTTTACAGGCGTGTCGTACGGTAGACGTAGGGAAGCATTCGTTGGATTTGCGATCACTTTCCTTCCAAAGTTATTATCACGCGAAACTCAACTGTCAATAGAAGCGCTAAATAAAGGATCAGGTAAACCTAGCGAAAGTTTGAGTCCTAAGAAACTGTTCTCTGAGTTTTGCTTAACAAATTCATCGGCCATTTTCATAACAGCAATCCTATTGTGGCCTGGAACCCAAACACGACTCAGTTAATTCAGCGTTCAAACCGCTTTAAGGAAGCCTTGCCATTCTCGAACTATTGTAGCTAGAAGTGGTGGGGGAGACTCAAGTGTATCTTAGCCGTCGTTATAGATGCAAACAATTCGACATGTGAAAACTCGACTTCATTCCTTTTCTAGGTCAGATTCCGGTCTAAACCATTCATGAGAACAGGGAAAGTCGATTTCGTACTTATTTTGTACGGTCTGCGTTAAAGAGAGCCACTTTGGATACCCGCCACTGTTACCTACTTCGTGCTCAAGTCGATTGACTATGATCTGAAAACTGACAGCCCCTTGTGATTATTGAGATTAATAATCTGTGTGCCTGCTGCCATTAAGTTTCGTGCTAGTGTAACTCCATTTTGGCAATCAAAGATATTATGGACGTCAGAACGTAGAAACATATTCTGTTTGAAGCATTTTCGTCGCCTCTATAAGGGCGTGCAAAATCGTCAGGTTTATAATAGCTAAGTCAGCTTAGATGGGGATTGGCATGGGGTATGAGAGTCTAAGAGAGACACTTGTAAAGAAAGTTTTGCGAATCAATAGTTTCTCAGCTTGTTGTCCTGTTGTATTATGTCCTTTTTTATTGGCGTCTTTGTTTTTCCCAATAACGCTTACATGGCCCGGTACCCATTATATGGTAATAGTTTCCCGCTTTTTTTTCTATAGCCGTATAGTCCTGATCCAGTACAATATATGTTTGACTCTATCGCCCAATAAATCTTCCTTCTAAGAGTGATGGCAGTTTAAGACTGTTTCAACATGGTAAAACCATTTTCAGGTAGGAAGGTGTTCTAAAATCTTCATGCCGATATGAATAATGGATGTGGCAACTTCATCTCTTGCCTCGCAGATTCTCGTCCAATATACTCCGACTGTAATTCACTTTCACTTTATTTTCGTGAGTGTTTCGAACCACTTGACATGGGTAGCATTTGACATGGGTACCACTTAGGTTGAACCTTTGTGGTACGCCTTGTAGTTGGTGGTACGAGTTTTGACTGTAACTTTAAGCTGGTTGCTCGCCCTCTGATGCACAATTTTAGGATGTATTTTACTAGCTCATTTCAAGACTACAATAGTTCTGTCGTTACACAGCTCCTTTCTGGAAAGTATGCTTCAATGGAGAAAATCTGGCTTTCTAATGAGTGCTGCGATCTTCTTTCATTGACTTGTCTTTCTGGGAAATGAGCTACTAAGATAAGATTTTGTTGTGAGGTCCTTGTCACTAAGATTCATTTTTTGTTCGCCATGATTATGTAAATGTATACGAACCGATCTCACTGTAATGGGATAACATCCTATGGAATTATTAGCTTTTATAAGTAAGAGTCATGAATCATATCGTAAGGCGACATTTATTCATTGATTCAGCTTAATGTAAAAGAATCAGCGCATTAATAGAGCCCATTTACATGTTTGATGCAAAGAATCCAATAGATGCGGCTGCGCTTGACGCCCTGGATTAAAGAGGTGATAGTTTTCAGTTCGTTGTTCATCACTCAGGTTTAACGTTTTATTTCGGTAATTACATATGCTGAGCCAACTGTAACGGTCGCAATAAATATCGGTCACTTTTCACCTCTATTAGCCCTTTAATGACAACCCGAAGTTATACGTGCAGATACCTTATTTACATCAGTCCTAAGGAGATCTGAGCCTCGACCAATACCCCATTCAGCTAGCGCCTTAATAGGGCAACTGCCTCCACTTGTGCAATCCAAAATGGTTGAGGTCTTCTTCCACTTGGGCGCGCTAATTACACCTTCTTTTCCTTAAGCCGGCATGGTCTGCTCTGTCCATCCGATATGACTGTACAGCTAGAGGTTGCTTTTGTATCTCCTTCCGTCAACGCAAACAAGTCCAAAAATCCCTTGTAAAATCTTGCATCAAATGATCAACTATATTTTCATCCGCCTTCGCTAACATCCATGCTTCTGCACCATAGGCCGGACCCTAGCAATGATGAGGGTCTGTAGAGTCTCCTAGTGATAAAGACTAATTGCCTGCTTAAGCCGAAGAATGAGGAGTTGGTATGTGTATCGCCTTGTTTGTGCCTGATGAGCTGTCCTTATCAGAGTTAATAGCAGAGTCGGGGTGGACAAACTCCACTAAAGTTGTATGTGTCTCTTGTGATGTCCTGACCGATCCAACGATAGTGAATATCCTTTCTGGTGGTGGTCGAAAACCGTTTTCGTCAATAAGTTGTCCTAGGAACGCTACACGAGGCTGGCCTATTACACATCACGAAACGTTGAAAACTAATCCGCACTGCTGTAGTTTTTCAAACAAACGTCGAAGATGTTGTTCGTGCTGTTTTGGTCAGATGCCACCAGGATGTCATCTAAATAAGCAGAGGCGAAATCGAAGTCCCTTAAAATGTCATCCATAAACAGCTGAAAGCTTTGTCCAGCATTTCTCAGCCTAGAGGTCATTCGCAGGAATTTGAATATGTCAAAGGGGGTTGTGATAGCTGTCTTCAGCACAGCGTCGGGCTCCACTCGGATCTGGTGGTATTCCCGTTCAAGGTCCACTGTTGAAAAAATTCGTTTCCCTTCTCAGAAGTGTGTGAAGTCGTGGATGTGCAGGATGGCATATCTTTCGGACTCGGTGATACCGTTAAGGCGCCTGAAATCTCCACACGGTCTCCTCTCACCATTCGGTTTTTTTTACAAGATAAAGGTGTGCGGCACATGGACTTCCAGACAAGCCACAAACTCGTGCCATATAGCCTGGAATAGCAGAAAATTATTAATGTTTGTTAGGCAGTCCACTAGCTTTCGATGTCGGAGTCGACTTGCAAATGACAGTATTCGACGAAGTCAGCTCCGGGAATGGGCTGAGTCGGCTTATGAACAGCCATTGGAATGGTTGGATGGTTTTTATTTGAGTTTTGTCTGCCGCATGGAGAAAATTTCGGTGTTCAGGTGTCAGTGTCGATGCGAAATTTTAAGTTAGACGTTTTATCTGTAACAAATAAGCTGCAAAATCTCTGTCAGTTACCGCCGGTGTGACAGAAGTTTTAGTTTTCCGCACCATATTTGCACGGGCGCAGCATTTTTGCGCTGCATCCCCACATTTCTCGTGACAGTAACAAACTATGATTGACTTTTGCTAGGATTGTGGCGACGATAAGATTAGAAATTGAACGTCTACGAGATCTTGAATTATTGCGCTCACGTCCGGTGGTTAGTAAATATTATACAGGGTCTTCCAATAGGGACTTCCCAACTTTGACAGTTAATAGCGGCCATATTGTTGAAGCTACATCTGTCAAATTGGCTGTCATTTATTCAGTCTGTTTTGTCAAATCACCATGGACGTACATAGCGTTGAATGACACGTGCAAATGATAAAATTGTTTTATCAAAATGGGTATTCTGTTCGAGCAACGTTCTGCGCGCTTCGCCCATTTTACGGTCGCTATAATCGTCCTACCGAGAGGACTATACGCAGTGTGGTGGACAAATTTGAGTCCACTGGTTAAATAAACGATAAACCAACACCCGTACGTCGATGAAACTTAAGATCTGCCGAAAACATCGCCGCTTTCCGCGAGAGTGTGCAGGAGAATCCGAGGCAGTCGATATCGCGTCGCTCACAAGAACTCGGCCTTGCGTAGACAACAATTTTGCGAATTTTGCCGTGACTTGGGCCTCCACCCGTACAAAATTCAATTGACCCAGGAGCTGAAGGTAAACGACCATAGGCAATGACGTGTGTTCGCTGAATAGGCTCTGGAGCAGTTGGAAACTAAGCCTAATTTTCGTCGAAAAATCATCTTTAGCGAAGAGGCCCATTTATGGATGAATGGGCACGTCGACACACAAAATTGTCGAATTTGGGACGATACCAATACACATGAGATTCAAGAGCGTCAAATACATCCCGATAAAGTCACTGTTTGGTGTGAATTTGGGCTGGCGGCATCATTGGTCCACATTTCTTTGAGAACGACGTTGGCCAGGCCATCACCGTCAACGGCGAGCGCTATAGACCGATGATGACCGTGATTCTGAGGGCATGGTCATCTCACGTGGAGGTGATGTGAACTGGCCACCGAGAACGTGCGATTTGACCCCGTTAGACTTTTTCTTGTGGGGTTTTTTGAAGTCACAGGCGAGCAGGCGCAATACATTGCAGCCAAATTAATTTCAGCATCGCGTCGATCTTATTATTTCCGGCCAATTCGCGCATTTCGCGCGACAGTTCAGACGGTCTCATGTCATCGACTTTTTTGTCGGAGCACATTGTTCGACGAGCCTTTTCTTGAGAGTTTTGTACAAACTGCTGTGGGTGGATTCAGAATTATGTCAGAGACAGGGGTAAGGACATTGCTCTTTATGGCGGCGACGACGGTGTGGTGCTTAGTCTCAGTTTTTGTAATTCCACCAGCGAGAAATTGCGACCATACTTGCCCGAACTTCAACCGGGGTTTTGTTTTGTTCGAGTATCAGCCTGGACTTCTTGGGTTTTCTCTGGGATCTGTCGTCTTTTCAAAAGTTTGCCAACTGTGGAGCTACTGGGCCTAAGACCGCGATAATAGGGTTCCAGGCGTTCACACAATCCACCGGGCCTAATCGTTTACCTACTGCTAGAGGTACTACAACAATATTTTCATAATTGGGGCGGCATAAAAGAGTCTCATTTTTAGTGAGTCGGGCAGAGGACACAAAGATTCAATTTAACCGGCCAATGATGATGAGCTGAGGTAAGTTTTCGTATGACTCCATTTGCCGCTGCTTTGAATGTATCAGCAGATTGCATATCTTGCCTTGTTGTACTTAAGTTAAGCAACTGATATTCTTGAGGGAAATCTTGGCACAGATTGTATAATTCATATTGTCTGGCAGCAAAATTTGGGTCATCACCGCCTATTAGAATTCTGCAGAAGCGGTTCTTCTACATCTTCGGCACCAACTGTGACTATTCTATTAAACGCCTTTTCTCATCTCTACGGGTTGCGGTATGGGTCTTATTGGGTTGACATATTCTTTTCACCTTTTAGTGAGACTTCCGAACTTTGCTCATGGGACAGCATTTCTTCATTCGGAGATCGATTGGTGAGATGACATTTTAATTTTTTGCTTAATAGGCAAGTGTTTTGCCAAATCTGCACCCTTTTGTCAAACCCAGCACTTTAGTTGACGGCTTCTTTACATTGATGCCCTGATCATCAGCACTTATGCAAGATTGTAAAGACGTTTACGAGACGTTGAAGGATACAATAATGGAAAAGATACTGACGGTTTGTTGCATTTGGAGACGTTCAACATTCAATCTCCTCACAGTTTTGTCCATTGTCGTTGACTCTGAGATGTGTGTTGGAAAGTTCCGACTAGTTCGGACATCTACAACACTGAAAAAGCGCCTTGGTATGATGAGGTGATCACCATATTCCTTTGCGAATATTGAAGGGTTGAAACCGTGTGCTGCATGCAGTTATATTGCACCCCTGGAGAAACTCAAATAGCCTCAGTCCGCTTCTAAACTTGCTGCTGATAGACTTTGCTTTCTGTCTGCAGGATTACCTAAAATGATTTTAACGTCATACTTAAGGCATTGCTAGTAGGTTTCAACATCTTTTTGCCCAGCCGCACTTCCTGGATGAATGTTTTATGGGGGTCTACATCGTTGCTCCGTGTTTGTGTTTTTTTTTTTTTGGAGAATCGTCAACAGTGAATAATCCGTCCATATCCGGAGCTCTTGGTTCCTTCGCAATCGTAGGGTTTTTTGAGAGCACTTAGCTGAAAGAAGAAAGCGGTTATTCCAAGCCCAATATTGGTTTGATGAAACCAGGGCTGGCTATCATGAAGAGATATTATGAGCAGAGTTTACATGTAGTCGTAGTGGCAGCACTTATAACATTTAATCACCAGCAGAATTTATATTCCAAATTCCAAATGTTGTCTCGGCCACTGTTAAAAGTGTCAATTTTCTGCAAAGCCCTGTCAACTACTTACTTTTAGTTAGATCCCTAGCCACTGAAAGCACTGAAAATAACCATCTTAACAATCCAATTGAATAAAACACTTTTATTTTGTGCTAAAATCATTTTTCATTATATTTTAAATTACATACGAAATCTTCATTTTAGTTTCTATACAATCTTACAAGACTAAATTCATTTTTCTTTTTTCGGCTTCTATTTTACATTGAAAATCCTTTCGAAAAATTCATCTTTTACTTTTATTTGTTTTGTCATAGATTCCACTTATAACTGAACACCGTTGATATTATTTTTTTTTTATTTTTAAATTTTATAATTTTCATAATTTGTTATTTATTTATTATATTTTGAAGATCACTTTATATTCATATGCAATTAGCTTTACATTCAGAGAAAATTCTTAAATTTAAAATTTACAATATTTGTAGAGAAAATGTTTTTATTTTTTAGAGAATTTAATTCGAAAACTGAGTAGACATGTGATCAAAATTGATATTTTTTTAATTTTAAAATTATTTAACAATTATTTCAGATTTTTTTTTACAGACACTCTGTCCGTTCTTATTTTTTGCTATAGACTGTAAGAAGGATAGATTATCCTTTATTTCATACTTTATTCACGCCAGAGACATCTATCCAATGGTAGGCCTTGGAAGGTAAACCATCTACAAAAACACCACGTGGACAAACTACTGCACTACAGGTAATCCTTACTCCGTCTTAGAAATTTTTCTAGCAATACAAAGTACATTTGCTCTAGTACAACCTAAGGGTCACTATTGCTGTAAGATCTAAAAAATAAATTGTTGACGCAAAAGCCCTGGATAAACCTCTCCCACAGTGATGCTCGGACCTAAGCTTTTATGCCGGCTCTAAATGGCGAGAGAATGAAATTTTCATAAGATTTCGCTTTAGGACTTTCCTATTACCCGCTGAATGGGTGGGGAAGCCAGAAAAGTAGATTACTTTCTCTCCTATATGGTATTGTCATAATGTGCTGAAAGCATATCCTCAGAATGGTGTTTTGAAAGCTTATCTTTTGATAGTGTCAGGACTATATTATACAATCAGCCGTATTACTAAATATAGCAAGCAAGCTTGCAACCACTTACGCCGAACGCAAAGGACATTGAAACGGAAACATTAACATCGTGATGGGAGACATAACGCCTTAATCAACAGACATAAGACCTTCACGCAAAAACTTATGGGATCAAGAATGGCAAAGGATTTTCGATTTTTCGTGCTCGAATCATCTGCTAAAAATAGACTCAAAGGAGGAATGTGAATGGAAAAATCTGTCATCTTATGATTGCCACTCTTCTACATAGTCCAAGAAGTTCAAAGCCCTCTTCACTCACTATTCAAAGGAACCTTAAAACTAAGAAGCAGAGTTGGAAGCAAGACTAAGAAATTGCAAAATATGCTAAGCAAGTGACTTGCTGAGGTACTCCTATACTATACAATGATCGAGGAGCAAAGGCTCGAAGAGCTCGTTGGAAGCCCTCCATGCTTCTATACCGGCATCATAAGCTAAAGCACATCAGACCAGAAGTGAATAGACGTGACAGCAAAACCGTGCACATAATTAGTAGAGATGTTTCCACACTTTGGACCAATGTGTGCTCATATCGGATGAACACCAATAAAGGACAAGCAAGGAAGATTTGAACTTCAGTCGTCAACTGTAGCGACATGCAACTAAAACCAAATAAATTAGCCATCGCAGCTCAATCGCACCAATACTGCATTTGCAAGAGACTTACAAAAGCACCTTCAACAGCAGCTGCTGCATAGCTCCGATATAAATAAGCAAATTTCTGGCTTTAATCCTCCAGACTATATCAAGGCCCTAAAGATATTTATTGTATATTTTTTCAGAATATTTTTTGATAAGATATTCGATAGGGTTAACAAGGATCCAGCGATATTAATGACAATCTAAGTCGTTCCTCTCTGTGCTCAAAATTACAAGATGAACAAGAGTATCCTTAACTAGTTTTCAATGGTAAAAAGTGAGGTGAACAGCATTACCCTATACGTATTGTATTTATTAATATTGTAGAAACTTGGGAAATCCTTTTAACATTGTCGTAAAAACTGATGACTTTTTCTTTCTCTTGGAGATAGTAATGTCCAAACGACTTCTGCAAAATAGCACCTGATGTGTAGGGTGAAACAAACATGAAAAAGTATGGGGCACACATTATGCAAAATAAAGTTAAGACCAAGTTAATCCTGTTCTACCTCAAATTTGAATCTGTGCTGCTTCAGATATCCGTACGATATCTGGAAAATGTCGGAACACATTGCTGATTTTCTGATTTAATTGTCTTTTCCGTAAGGAGTTTCATAAGAGCGTAGATATTTCAATTCGAATATGAAGTGCCAGCACACTCGTACGTTTCTCGACAGCTCAATTGCTTTTCACGTACGTAATGCAGCAGAACATCCTGCCAAACACAGTAAAGGGAAAAGTTGACTGAATCGGTGGAGAGTAGTAGTAGTAGTCCAAAACATAAAAAAATCAGACTTGCAGGACCCCAATTAGTCCAGTATCCCGAATTAATTGGGATCAATTCACTACCAAATACTTTTGTAGCTGAAGTAGTTGCAAGACACTCATTTCAACCTGAAGCCATCTGTTGAAAAGGTGTAGGTGGAAAGGCTCACAATGAAAAATGAAAAGCCCAATATCACTTGAAGAAAAAACATGGCCAGCAGTGCTATCATTCATTCATTCTTTTCTGCAACAGCTCACAGAACTTTTGGCGCCCAAATTGCTGAGAATATGTAGTTAAAGTGTTATCTTCTTATATTAAGATCGATTCAAAAGATAAACTTAGCTTTTACCAGCAATTTTCGGTGTTCTAGACGATGGCGTTCGCAACTACCAGCATATAGAAGCAAAGGCAGACTTTGAATCTATATCCTTTACAAAGGATTCCCCTACATTCCCCTATTCCGCTACATAAAAGAGGCCGAAAAGGCGATATTTCCAACTATCGACCACTTGTTAAGCTGTCCTGCATACCTAAGCTTTTCAAGAGCATTATTTATGACATAATGCTTTTGCATTGTAAATCTATTGTTTCCCAAAACCAGCACGGATTTCTCAAAGGTAGATCTACGACCACCAACTTAACGCAATTCGTATCAAGCACTTTATGTACACTGGAATCTGAAAATGAAGTTGATGTGATTACCACCGATTTCAGCAAAGTCTTTGATAGGATTTCACATGATATATAGTAATCCTTCTAGAATTAGAAGCTCTTGGTTTCCAAATAAACTTCATAACATGGGTTCAATCACATTTAAATGAAAGACATTACTATGTTCTATTTAGGTCCGTGGTTTCTCACCCAATTAACGCCTCCTCTGGTGTCCCTCAAGGCAGCCACCTTGGTCCCTTACTATTTATTCTTGCCATTAATGATGTTGTTTGCATCATTAAAACTTCATACATATCTGTTTACACAGACGACACGAAAATCTTTAGATATAAATCTTCTTCCTCAGACAGCCTACCACTGCAGGAAGATCTAGACAGATTTTGTGCTTGGTGTCAGAAGAATTTTCTTGAGCTTAACGTCAATAAGTGTCAGGCTATAACGTATACCCGTAAGCGGCCCCCTACTTCACTTCGCTGCTATCTAATCTTCAATCTGCCTGTTCCCTTAGTGAATGAGTGGCGTGATTTAGGTGTTATCTGTGATAAGGAACTCAATTTCCATTCTCACATTGATAATATAACAAAAAAAGGCAAATCTTCCCTTGGCTCCATCAAGCGCTATTACCAAATCTTTTTATCTAACCTTTGTTAGGCCTCTTTTTGAATATGCAAGCCAAATTTGGTCACCCTACTACAGAACACACATCCTCCGGATAGAAGCTGTTCAACGCAGGTTTTTACGATTCGCTTTACGTGGTCTTCCCTGGGATGATAGCCAAAACTTACCACCTTATACTGACCGGCTGAAACTTATAAATTTACAGCCCCTTTCTATACGTCGAAAAGTTGCCGACATTCTCTTTATTCATCAAATTTTAATTGGTAATATCTCTTGTCCTTCTTTACTTCAACTTATTTCTTTTAAAACCAACCCACGCAATCTTAGGTCTGTGCCACTTTTCTCAATCTTCACCGAACGAAATACGGAATCTTGGAGCCAATGTCAAGAATGCTTTCGACTACCACCTCACCAAACTCTCTCTCAAGAACATTCTTATTTCCACCTATGCCTCACGTCTTAACTTTCTATAAACGCTCCCACTCTTTAGTTTTTATCTTTAGTTTTAAGTGAAAATTGTTACTTTTAAGAATAAGCTTCCAATAAGTGTCCGGGCTTGACCGGGGACGCAAATCAAATCAGAAAAGGGTCTATAGACCATTATAGACTTATGAATCGATTAATAGTATCCACATCGTGCAGTACTAGTAGTTTTCTAGAAACCATTTTCCCATCGAATATAACCTGCCTGCCAGCTAGTCAATCGAAAACTATCACATGGCTTGCAATGAGAATGTCTTTTCACTCCCACAACTAATGACTTGATTGACTATTACAGAGCAGATGGTATATCTATAGGCTTCTTCTGAATACGTTTTTGCAAAACAAATGCGTAAGCTTTTTCATCAATCGTATTCCTTACGACCGTCCCTAAAAAATGCGAATCTCCCTCTCTGTATTCCTATAGATCCATTGCACTTACGACCATTCCTTTCCAGAGTCATGATTACGCTTATAATGCATCAGCTTATGAAATATCTCGAGACACGAACATTTTCCAATGACAGGCAATAGTTACAGGTCAACTGGTGGTACGAAGGCATGTCTCACCCAAAAATTAAACGTTTGCCTAAGCTGATCGGATTCAGGTAAGTCATTCTACAGTCTTTCATGCTGAGGGACACCAGAATAGTCGCTGGCTTCGTAAAGACACCGGGGCAATCGTTTGATTTGCCAGCAATCTGGAAAGTTGTTCCATCTGCAGTTATGCGCATAATGAATCCCAAGGGTCAATAAAACTCTCAAGTGTTTGAGAAAGCCTCCTAACAACTTGGTCGACTACATTCCTTTCCTGGCTCAGAATCTGGCCGAAACTATTGCTGAGCACAGGGTATTCGATTTGACAGGTATTTTGTTGGCATAGCAATAGACCAGAGCCAAAAGACAGTCGGCGCGTAATATTATCAAAATTCTAGTCCGTGTTGTACCAAAAACCACGAGCTCCGCCACCGATATTCTTTGTAATCTTCATTATTCATGTCTTACTCGTATCTACCGCTTTTAATTTAGTGCATTCCTTTGCTAACGACGGTTCTCTCTAGTTCTCATAGATATCCGTTTCAAGACTGCGTACGGAAAGATCATTGACTTCCCCTATTGACAACATATCAACTTGGAAAACCACTAACCAAGTGGTAATTGGCGCACTTTAAACTCAATGCTGTCTGCTGTCATAAAACAAATTTCGAACACCCAGCCATAATCCATGAATTGCAGTGGCACTATCGAAACAGAAAAACTCGCCATTTTCGGTATTTTTGCCAATGACAACCTACGCTGGAATGGCCTTATGTTTGATGTCACCAAAAATATTGTTAAATATCTAGGTTTCCTCAAGCAATGGTAGAAATATGTACTTTACTTCGTCTCAGCTGGTCTCAATATACATATATAAAGGGTGTTTTTTTAGAGGTTTGGTTTTTAAACTGGCAACACTGTTTCTCTTTGTCAATTTGACGGTTCAAAGTTGATTTGTGGTTAGTACGTTTTGCCATTTTACGATGAATAGATTAGCGCGAGAGCAACGCGTGCAAATTGTGCAAACTTGTTTTGAAGACCATGGTTCGGTTCGCCAAACTTATCGTGCGCTACGTCCATTTTACCGTCCACATAATCGTCAATCTGAGCAAGTTATTTGGAACAGGATGAATCGTTTTCCCACCACGTACACTCTAGTGGATAATACGCATCCCCAAAGACGACAAACCGTGCGAACAGAAGAAGTTATTGCCGTTGTGGAACGCAGTGTTGAGGAGAATCCGAATGAGTCGATTCGCCATCGTGCACAACAATTGGAGTTATGACCATCCAATTGGAAGATTTTGGCTTAAAAGCTTATAAGATCCAGCTTGTGCAAGAGTTGAAACCGCGTGACCATTATACGCGTCGTAGGTTCGGTGAATGGGCCGAAAACATGACTCAGCTTGATCCTTATTTTCAACGCAAAACTTTGTTCTCCGATGAGGCCCATTTTTGGTGAAATAGATGTGTAAACAACCAAAATTGCCAAATTTGGAGTGGAAAAAACCCAGAAGCCTTTGTCGAGACCCCTTACAACCATTAAAACTCACTGTATGGTGTGCTTTATGGGCTGGTGGAATCATCGGCCCATATTTCTTTAAGGACGATGCAGGCCAGAATGTTACCGTCAACGGGGAGCGCTATAGAAATATGATTTCTGATTTCTTCGTTCCTCAGTTCAATGGCATTGCGGAAAACATTTGCTGAGCGCATAATTTCGCGTAATGGACGTGTGAACTGGCTTCAACGATCCTGTGATCTCACACCTTTAGATTACTTTCTGTGGGGGTATGTGAAGTCACTAGTTTATGCCGATACACCAGAGACGTTGGACGATTTGGAAGTCAACATTCGCCGTGTTATTGCTGATATACTTGCTCTATAAAGTTGTCGAAAACTGAACTTCACGATTGCGCATCATTCGAGCTAGCCGCTGCGCGCATATGCCCGATATCATATTTAAACACTAATGGCGTACGATTATCTATTAAATAAAGCTAATATCAGAGGCATTATCATTAGCTTCAAGGATTTCATTGAATTTTTACACCTCTAAAAAAAAAACACGCTTTATAAGGAATACCACCTTGATCAAAAAGTTCCCGCACCACACCACCGTGTGGCGCTCCCATTGTTCCGATTTGAATTCTGTTTTTTCGTTAAGTTGGTAAATCTGTTGTTGACATTCCCTCTAAATCTTAGCGTCATACTTACTACAACGAACTTGTACGAGTATTAAATTTTGTGTAGAAAACGGATTTAATGCTGCGCGAACATTACAAATGTTGGCAAAGTGTTTCGACAACGATTCTCTAAAGAAAACGGTCGTTTACCAGTGGCACGAGCGGTTCAAAAGTGGTCGTGAGTCAATCGAAGATGATGAACGCAGTAACAGACCATAGACATCGAAAACCAACGAAAACATTGATGAAGTACGAGTAAAAGAAATCAGAGAGATTGCCTATGGATCCGTCCAAGACATTTTAGTTAATGATTTGGGTTTCCGTCTTGTAGCAGCAAAGTTGGTGCTAAAAAACCTCAATTTCATGCAAAAAAGAGACCGTGTTGACGTCGCAAATGAGATGTTTTGCGAGGCTGAATCCGATCCCACATTCATCAAAAGGATCATTACTGGAGACGAGACGTGGGTTTATGAGTACGACACGCAATCCAGACATCAGGCAAGTGAATGGCGTTCACCAAAGAAGGCAATTCTCACGGTTTTTGTGGATTACAACGGTGTAGTGCATCATGAATTTTTTCCAGAAGGCCAGACAGTAAAGAGTATTATTTGTTATGGGCGTTATGAGACGTTTGCGTGAAGCAATTCGCCGAAATAGACCACAATTGTGGGCAGATCGTGGATTTTGCACCATGATAACGCACCGTCGCACAGTGCCATCACTATTCGTAATTTTTTGACGAAAAATGCAACAAATACAATCCAACAGCCACCGAATTCACCTGATTTGGCTAACTGTGACTTAGGGGTGGCCGTAGTGTAGTGGTACTAGCAATCGCTTCTCACTCGGAGGGTCAAGGTTCGAATCCTAGCCACGACAAGCTTTCATTTGTGTAATTGGAACTCAGTCAGAAAAATCTGCGTGTGAAGGCATAACACTGACATGTAGATTATAACACTGCTGTTATAGGGTTTTCAAGCACAAAACAACCGTTAAAATTCACAACCTGAATCACTCCGAGTGAAGAAAATCTCTCCGTCCTATTCGGACTCCCACCCCTGGAGAGTTAATATCGAAACCAAACACACCTGAGTTTCAAACCACTACATCACAAACTTTCCTTTCTCCTCCTTCTACTTTTATACCCGCGCCCTGGCGCGGGTATTCATAACCCCTCAGGCGCGCGTAAATTATAACAAAAAAAAAAAAAAAACTGTGACTTCTTTCGTCCTTGAACATCGACGTAATGTCTCCGTCTTACCTCATTACCACTGCTTTAACGAAGCTCTCAGCAATCCGTATTTTCAAGTCTTCCACCGTAACATTTGTCTCACTGACTCTTAATACTCATACCACTTTCGAACGCATTGTGAACTATCCTGATTATTTCCTAAACTATGTAGCTGCTGCAACCAATTTATCTCGGTGTCTCTCTCTTTTCCTTTGTAATTCCCTCGCGCTGTGTGCACTAAGGGTACTTTAAGTCCTTTGAGAGCGCGCCTATTACAAAAATAAGACGAACTCATTCAAAGTAGTACTAAGTGAACTAACTACCATACGTGCTTCATTAAAAAGAAAATGTTCAATTGTTACTCGTCAATTTAAAACTACAAATAGCTAGCCGGTGATCTGTCATGTACAGTGTTGTGCAAAACAAACCGGATTTTTCTTGAACATTTTTCATTGAAGAATTCTAGGGGACAGGAATACAGTAGGTACACTTGTTTGGCAATTTAAGAAAACCTATTGAATACATTTACAAATAGGAAAAAAAAACAAGGCATTGATTGCTATCATTATTTCTAGAGTTTTAAAAACTGTACCTCAACTCAATGCCATGCCTGTGCAAAACATACCGGATTTTCAAAAGTATTGTATTTCTGGGCTCTTTAACTTGCTGATAATGGTTTTCTCTGTCATTTGGATTGGGTGTCAACTTCAGTGTGAGAGCAGGTCAGTGTGTGTTAAGCGATCGTCCGAGGCAGAGGTTTTTGCGCACGGCAATTTAACCATACGCGCAAATCAATGTGATGCTAAAACTGAAAACGTAGTACCCAGCAGAGCAGCCACTCTAGCAACGTACATCCTTCCATCTGCATCGCAATAAATGGTGCCAACAGAACCCAAGACGTTATCGGAATACTTCCGAACTTCGACCCGCTCAAGCGCACACTCTCATCGCAGCAGTTCATTAATAAAATGGAGCAGTTGCAACGCTTGTACAGTTGGAGTGAAGAAATGATGCTATTCGCTGTACAACATAAACTGGAGGGACTCGCAAGGGAAAGAGTTTGTCACCGTGCTTCAAAGAGATTTCCCATGTGCAGTTAATGTGGCCGACGTACATAGAGACCTTATGAAATGGAAGCGAAGGTCAGATGAATCTTTTATCGAGTATTATTATGCAATGCTAGCTATAGGAAGACGAGGTGAGTTGGATGATTTATCTATTAACTCGTATATTATTAATTGTTTGAATGATTCCATCCTTTCACGTACTCTACTCGCCATGAATCTGCGAACGCCCAACGAGTTGCTAAGTTCTCTGGATAATGTATCCTCATTGCCAACATCATCACGAGCTGCAATAACAGAATCGGCACGATCAATTCCTGATTACGTCGATGAAGTTATTATCGCCACAGACACACCTGAGCAAGGATTGGAAGTGTTAGAAGAATTCTTAGGTGCAGTGAGGAATGCAGGCTTAACGTTAAGACCATCGAAATGCGTCTTCATGACAACGAAGGTGGGGTTTCTTGGACATGTGATTAGTTCGAGTGGTATACAACCAGGCAATGACAAAACAAAGTGTATTAGCGAATTCCCTAGAGCGACCAGTGCAACGGAAGTTCGAAGATTTTTAGGAATCATTGGATTCTTCCGCAAATTTGTGAAGGGATACAGCGGTACTGCATTGCCATTAACGAAGTTGTTAAAGAAGGATGTCATCTTCGGTTGGACCGATGAGCAGGAGATTGCATTTAATGAATTAAAGTCAGCCATCAGTAAACAACCGATTCTAGTATTGTTCGATGCCACGAAGGAACATGAAGTGCACACTGACGCCAGTTCTGTTGGCCTGGGTGGAATTCTTTTGCAGCGTGAAGGTGAGGATTTAAAACCAGTTTTCTATTGCAGTAGGCAATGTTCTGAGGCAGAAAGGAAGTACTCCAGTCATGAGTTAGAGGTTTTGGCGATTGTTGAAATACTGAGCAGATTTCGAATTTATGTGTTGGGGACATGATTTCGGGTTATCACGGATTGCAATGTCATTGCAACAACGAAGGCGACGTCACTTTTAATACCACGAATAGCACGATGGTGGCTCAAATTACAAGAGTTTGACTTCGAGTGTGTTCATCGACCAGGAGTTAAAATGAATCACGTCGATATGATGAGACGTACCCCAACGCTACCACCGGAGGAACCGACGACTGTTGCTGAGAACGTTCTGAAAGTCTGCTCTGTGGATGGAGATTGGATTTTCACTATGCAGATACAAGATGCTAAACTTAAAAACATCGTGAGCACTCTTCAACAAACGGAAATCGACTACGAGATAGTATCAGGGCGGCTGTATCGAAAAGTCGGAGGTCAAAGGAAGTGGTACCCCAGCTAGTAAGGTGGCGAATAACGAAAGCGTGTCACGATGATGTGGGCCAGTTTAGCGTCGAAAAAACATTGGGTCGCATCAAAAGAGATTTTTGGTTTCCACGAATGAGGCGATATGTGAAGTCGTACATCGCCGCGTGTCCCGAATGCTGTCTGAACAAAATTAAAGGTGGTAAGGCAGAAAGTCAACTCCACGTGATGGAAGTTCTACCGATTCCGTTCCGGTGTATAAACATGGATCACCTGGGACCCTTCCCTAAAAGTAAGAGAGGTAATCTGTACATAATCGTTTTAGTCTGTGCTTTCAGCAAATACACCATACTCAGAGCTGTTCGGACGACTAAGTCTACACCTGTCGTTGCAATGCTGCAAGAAGTGATGACAATATTTGGGCAGCCGTTGTGAATCACTACCGATAGGGGCACCGCCTTCACCTCAAAGGAGTTCGAGAATTTTACTGCCGGGTATGGAATTCAGCATGTGAAAACGGCTGTAAGGACACCACGGGCAAACGGCCAACCAGAACGGGTCAACAAGGTCTTACAAAGTGCAATTAAATGCTCAACCCGGAGCGACAAGGAATGGGACCTCACTTTACCAAAAATTCAATGGAGCATTAATTCACAAATTAATACAACCACTAAATTCTCACCAAATGAACTAGTGTTCAATTTCAGTGTGAAAGATGTCAGCCAAAATCGAATGATACAAGCACTGGACGAGGAGCAGCAAGAGGGTTAGCGATGTCGAGACGAGAAGGTGTCAAGCTGCAGAGAACATCGCAGAAGAAAGACATAAATGGAAGATTCGATACGACAAAAAACATCAGGCTCCGTACCAATACTGCAAAGGCGAGTCACATAAACTCGACCCAGCCTTTAAAGGGCCACACATAGTCAAGAGGGTTTTGTCTTAAAAGGTCAGGTGTCTCCAATTTGTTTACTAATAAAATGGCTAAAACTAAATACAGTGGTGTGGTTAAAAATCAGGAGGTAGCGGATTTCAGGGCAGGGCTAAAACAAAAATTTATAGCGAAAAAGTATAAAATGCCATCATCGACAGTGTGTGACATTATAAAAAAAAAAAGTTTCGGAATGGAAAACCGGTCGAAATCATTCACTATGGAGTCCTAGAAAAACTACACTCCGAACCGTAAATTAAAAAAATGATTCTTAACGATCTTAACGAACCTTTGTTCAATTGAAGAAAGCGCCGTACGCAGGCGTGGAAGAGAAGCTGATTTCTGTTCTTTTCGACCAGCGAAAAAGCCTCTACTTACTGCTAGGCATAGACAAAGAAATTACCATTTTATTCTTCTAGTAAGTCTTTGATTACTTTGCTAACGCTAATCGTTTCTTAGATCGTTTCTTAGACTGTTTTTAGCAAGAAACCACTTGAATTAGCCAGCAAAAAAGTGGAAAACTCTACTCTTTAGCGGCGAGAGTAAGTTCAACTTGATTGCTTCCAATGCAAGAATTTATGCTGACGAAAGAAGTGCACACGTCTTCAGCCACGACATTTTTGTCCATCCGTGAAGCATGGAGGGGACTCCATAATAGTGTGGGCATGATTTTCTGGTGCAGTATGAGATAAGATTAGTGGTATTTTGGACCGTTTTCAGTAGAGGGATATACTGGAATCCGTAATGCTACCGTAATACTGAGGAGGAGATGCCACTGCGTTGGGTTTACCAACATGATAATGACTCAAAACATTCATCATTCATCAAATCGCCCGATCTACTAGAAGGAGTGAAAAGTAACCTCCTTGGGAATAAAAAAAAATTTTTTTTTAAATGTTTTTTATATTATTCAATATAGTCCTCTTTTCGTTTGATACAGTTACTTATTCCAGCGACTTTCCAACTTCTTGATTCTGTCCGAAAAGTAATTTTCCGGAAGATCTGCAAAATACTCCTCCGTGGCGTCGATGATTTCCTCGTGTGAGCTGAATTTTTTATTGATGAGCCATCTTTTGAGATTTGGGAAGAGATAATAGTCCGAGGGATCCAAATCCAGTTACCAATCGACGCTAAAAGTCCGCCCGATCCCGCATCAGCAAGTTCAAACACTCTTTCGAAGTGCTGTCGCGTTCGTGTTTTCGGTCATTCGCGGCACCCAGCGGCAGGATAACTTTTTCATATGCAGAATATTGCCCAAAATATGGCGTATGCGCTCATTACTAATCTTTGTGGTATCTGCTAGCTGGCGCACCCTCGCTTTCCGGTCAGCCAACACCATTTCATGTATTTTTTTGACATTGTCCTCTGTAACCGCATCGGAGGGCCTGCCGCTGCCGACTTGATCGGTAGTGGAGTTGCGGCCACCACGAAACTCACGAAACCAATATTTGACGGTGTAATCTGACGGACCATTAGCCCCATAATATTTATCCAACTTTTCTTTTTCTTCCTTCGCCGTTTTGCCTTTCAAAAAATAATGTTTTATGAGAGAACGAAAATCGTTTTTGTCCATAATCAACATGATGCCAAACACATCAACAACAATCAGCTGTCAAAACAAAACTAAAGACAGTATCGCACTGAAATTTGGCATGTCTGCCTAAATATGAACGGACTTCAAGGCACCATAACCTTTTTTGCAGTAGCAGCGCAGTCAAAGATGTCACTTTTCACTCCATCTAGTAAACCCTATCGAGAACTTGTGGATCATTTTAAAAAGACGGGTAGGGTGAAAGACGCACACGTCCAAAAACGTATTTCTGGCATCACTAAAGAATGAATGGGAGAGCATTCCAAAAGAAATTTTTGAGAATCTAGTGTTGTCCATGCGTAAAAGATGCGAGGAGGTCTTAAAAAAGAACGGTTACTGAACAAAATACTACGTATACCGAAAATCCGGTATGTTTTGCACTACACTGTATAATGGTATGATGTAAAAAGGTTTTGCAATTTGAGACTGAAGGTCTCAGGGTTGATATTAATAGAGAAATGTCAGATATCCTGACGGGGTTTGCTTGTCTATGTATCTTCATGTCTAGGCAAGCCCTAAAACTCTTCTAAAATACTATTTCTTTTAAAATTCGGATAACATGTCTACTCGTATCTCAAACTTGTCCTTATAAATAAGTTGGGAAAATACATATTTTTTGTTTGTTTGTTTTTGTTTCAAAAGATTACATTAATTTAGATCTTTACACGCTTTTTTCTGGTTGGTTTTTGTTTACATTCAATTTTTGTTTTTTGTTTTTTGTTTTTCTTTTTGGGATACATATTTGTTGTATAAGTTAGAGCTTAAGTGCCTAAGGTTAATACCGTTCCTTAAGAGTCTAATATTCTAGGATACTATCTATAATTACATGTAAGTATATTTGGTTGTGTAAGACCTGTTTCCACCCTAAATATTGAACATTCTGTGTACGAATAAATTACCCATTAAATTGTTGTCTACGTATCTGTTTCAGTGTTGAGAAAAATATTTATATAAGCCGTCGTCCTCAGACAAGAAGATATGTTTACGTGTGTGTTTTGTTCACTTTGTGCCCTTCAATAACAAAAAAAGGTGATGGAAGAGGATGTCCCTACACAAATGTAATGTAATGTAACAGCCTCTTCAACAGATATGCTTTAAGTGATTGCGTTTTATCTGCGTGTAGATATGTATTGCTAATGAAGCATTCGCTAGAAACTTTATTTTCAAAATCAAAAATCATCCCAGTAACCAGGAAATCAATCTCCATATCAGAGTCAATCCACTGAAAATCCTTTTCTTATTCTACCCATGATACAAGAAAAGAAAATACCAAAAAACCACCCACAAACTCAATCCCAAAAATTTACCACAATCCATAGTCTAGAGTCACATCTTCGTCCAAGTTCAATGGCACTTTCCGGCAGTTACCCTTCTGACAAATAACCTTCCCTCGGGTTGGAATCATTCAAATAAGCTCTACTCACCCTTCGGGTGATACCGTAAAAAGGTCCTGCTCATACCCTCTGGTTTTTTAGTTGTCGAAAATATACTAAACCTTAAAGTGTGGAACGAGTATGGAACTATGGAATGTGTGGACGGGTGTTGTGAGTGTAGTATTTAGAACTGAAACTGAAACGGAAACTGAAATGAAAACATAAAACACATATCGAGATGGTCAATGAGGACCACAAATAACATCCTGCCCCACTTACAGGGACAGGAATACAGGCGAAATTATCCAACCGCAGTAGTACCACTCTCGGTTGGCTGACACACTCGATCTACTTCCTGTCCTGGAGCTGGAGTTTCATTTTGTGATCCTTAACCAAAATATCCTGGTTTCATTGAAAATTGTTGTTTTCTATTGTTGTTGCTGCTGTTGTTGTTGTTGTTGTTGATGTTGTAGTTCTAGTTATTATTGCTGATATCATTGTTTCAACGTGGATGCGTATCTGTGTATCTATATCCGACTGTCGTTTCTGTGTGCCGATTACCATGCCAATGGAAGCCACAAATGCACCCTGGTACTTATGGCCTACAAGCATGGTCCTCCTTTCACACCCCACTATACTCTATGTTTCACGGCTTTTCTGCTTTTCTGCTTTTCTGCTTCTCTGTTGCTCTGTCCGTCTCTAAATGTTCAAATGATTCCGGGCATATGTTAGGTGCGAAGCTTTGCTTTATGCCCGATAACGAGTGCTGTGCTATGTGCGGCTACTGTCGGCATTAGTATAGGCGTGGCCATGGGCATGGGAATGGGTGCGGGTTCGAGTGTGAGTACGAGTACGAGTCCTTCGATGATTTGCGGTCGAATCCTGGTGTGAATAGCTTGTTGTGCGATTATTATTGCTTTGGTTGCAGTACTCTGCCTGAAAATAAAGAAAAGATACAAAAATACGAGTACATATATACATTCGAGCCAGTATGGAATGAGAGATACAAATATGAAATAGCAACTGATTATGGTTCACGCAACTGATAAATATTTATGAGCTTATTATTGCGGGCCGCTATCGCGGAACCGCCGCTATACTCGTGTATCATTTGGATTTCTATTCTCCGCGTTCGTGTGCCTTTCGCTGTGCTTTGGCATTCGTGTTTCTTATCGAAACTGCTTTAGCAAAAGGCATTCGTAAAGTGAAGATGGTGACGGTGACAGTGACGGCGGTGGTGAAGAGCGGTTACGAGTGTATGGCGAATTTTATATAATCACGCTGGATCGAAACTTAATTACGCGATAAATAGCGAGAAAGACAACAAATTGCTGATAAGTGGGAGATTGTAGTATTTACAAACGACGGACGTAGGGGTTGAGAGAGGTGCATTTAGAAAAAACAAAAAAAAATAGAGATTTGTCATTCGTAGCTAAGCGTACACATATTTTTACATATTTCTACGATATATTAAGAGAAAAAAGGTACAGACCACGTATAATTAACCCTGGCGGCTTATACACCAGCACATCCGTTTTAGATACAATCTCCACTTGCCAGTCTGCATTATCAGTAGTCCGCTTAGAACAATTCCCATAGTTCCATGCAAAGATTTGAATATGAGATGCCAACCTTGATCACAAATCGATCAGACTGGTAGAAATATACTATCTATTCACTAACGTGAATATAAATAGCCTAACATCTCCATGACCATCGTATCCTTTTTGAGGCTTTACGCAAGGCAACTGATATACAGGCTCCTTCAATAGGGACTTCCGAACTTTGAGAGTTGATAGCGGCCATATTGTTGAAGTTCTATCTGTCAAATTAGCTGTCATAGCGTTGAACGACATGTGCAAATGAAAAAATTGTTTTATCAAAATGGGTGTTCTGTTCGGGCAACGTTCCGTGCGCTTCACCCACTTTACGGTCGACATAATCGTCCTACCGAGAGGACTATTCGCAGTGTGGTGGATAAATTTAAGTCCACCCGTACGACGACGAAACGCAAGATCTGCCGAAAACATCGTGAGAGTGTGCAGGAGAATCGGAGGCAGTTGATTTTGCGTCGCTCATAAGAACTCGTCCTTTCGCAGACCACAACTTGCCGAATTTTGCGCCGGGACTTGGGCCTGCACCTGCACAAAATGCAACTGACCCAGGAGCTGAAGGTAAATGACCATAGACAACGACGTGTATTCGCTGAATGGGCTCTGGAGCTGTTGGAAACTGACCCTAATTTTCATCGAGAAATCTTCTTCAGCGATGAGGCCCATTTATGGATGAATGGGTACGTCAACAAACAAAATTGTCAAATTTGGGACGATACCAATCCACATGAGGTCCAAGAGCGTCCAATGCATCCTGGAAAAGTCACTGTTTGATGTGGATTTTGGGCTAGCGGCCTCATCGGTCCATATTTCTTTGAGGACAACGTTGGCCAGGCCATCACCGTCAACGGCGAGCGCTATAGGCCGATGATTACCAACTTCTTTTCGCCTGAATTGGATGATATGGATACCAACGACATGTGGTTTCAACAGGACGGCGCAAGGTGCCACACAGCTTACGCTACATTGCAAATTCTGCACGAGCGCTTCGAGACCATTGTCATCTCACGTGCAGGTGATATGAACTGGCCACCGAGAACGTGCGATTTGACCGCGTTAGACTTTTTGTTTTGGGCTTTTCTGAAGTCGCAGGTCTACGCAAATAACCCACAAACTGCAGCGACCCTCAAACTAAACATAACCCATGCCATCGGTAAAATACAGCCTGATTCCATACATAATGGCATCGATAGGCCTTTCAAACGAATAAAAAATGTCGATGGTATCTCACACACACTTTGTTTTATTTAAATTTAAGGATAGGAAGCGCTTAATGCGTTTATGTCGATAGACGATAGCTACTAAAGCCCTTGATACATCGACAACTACTATACACCCTGCATGGCTCGAATTGCTACCAAGTTCAGACTGCTATAATTTCCAAACCGTTCATGACAGTGAGCTCAAATTTTGACACATGACAGATAATTTTATTATTTACAAGCCTTTTAAACGATTTGCGTCTCAGTTGTGTTGAAAAATTTTTATCCGCGATGGAATTCAAACGTGATAGTGTGATTGCTTTATATTTGGCTGGAAAACCTCAAGTAGCTATCGTTAGAGCCCTCCAGCACCTCAACATGAATAAATCATTTGTGTCTCGAACCATAGCTCGTTACCGTGATACTGAAAGCGTTGCAAAACGCCATGGAGGTGGTCATAAAAAAACAGCAACATCGGCAGAAATGGTTCGGAAAGAGAAGTCTCGAATTGAGCGAAATCCGCGTCGAAGTGGAAGAAAAATTGCTCGTGAGCTCAACATATCATAGGAACGGATGCAACACATTCACATACAAAAAGCACATGATCTTACACCGCAACAGACAAAAGTTAGAGTCGGAAGAGCGAAGGAGTTGCTACGCTTGCACGAAAATGGTGAATTCCCGAATTTGGTTTTTTCCGATGAGTCGCCATTTGTTATCGAGCAATATGTCAACAAACAAAATGACCGAGTTTACTTGCCAGAGAGGTCCTTCGAAAATTTACACCTTCGGACGGCCACCAGAAATCAGGCAGCACCGATGGTGATGGTTTGGGACGCCATAACCGCCGATGGTCGCTCTCCGCTCGTATTTTTGGACCGTGGTGTCAAAATTAATGCGATCGTATACCGTGAAACTGTCTTAGAGGCAGTATTGAAGCCTTGGGCAAACAATTATTTTGATCGGAGACCGTGGACATTTCAACAAGACTCGGCACCGTCTCACAAAGCGCGTGTCAACCAAGATTGATTAAAAAACAATGTTCCACACTTCATTTCTTCGACACAATGGATTGGAAATTCTCCGGATGCAAATCTGGTGTATTTCGAAGGCGAAGGTTAGCACTAAAAAATACCAAAGTTTGGACCACCTCAAACAAGCACTTCGCCGGGAATGGGCCAAAATACCGCAGAGCTACTTGCGTGCAGTGCGCGATGCTTTCTTCGGCCGTCTCAAGGCCATTATTCGCGCCAAAGGTGGACATATTGAAAACTACTGATACAATTTGAAAATTGATGTATTTTCCAACATTTTTTGCTTTGGCACAATAAAATTCAGTCTTCTACTGCGTTGTCCCTCTAGGTTGGAATTGACAGTTTTCCGGGCCGCGACGCTGGCATTCATGCACACAACGTGACCCTTTTTAAGCCTTCTGACGGGGTCGGTTGTTATGTGTCCCTCAGCATAACATAGACATACTCGTATGTTACTTTGTTTTTTACTTGTTGCCCGCTAAACCCATCTTTGCCACTTCTGCTTCAATAATCGCAAACGTCCATTGACAGCTCCTTGTGTTCTTCTCATTACTCCCATTATGTTCATGTCGTCTGCTTAAGCGATTAACTGAACAGGTGGTGCCTCTAGAGTTGATTTGTGAGTTTGCACAACTTTTGTCACATGACAACTTATCGCCATGGTTTTGTGATATTGAAGATATCGGGTTTGTCATTATTTAAAATGACGGAGCAGCGTCTATTCCCAGTCGAATGAGCTGGCAGGGATGCCAAAACTAGACATGGCTGAGTTTAGTTCGTCTCTATACATGTTGTCATATGCGACTTTGAAATCGATGAAGAGGTTCCAAGATCAGCTGCAGTGTGAAGATTTGATCTATGGTGGACCTTTGGGACTTAAAACCACACCGATACGGGCCAGTTTAATGGTTTACGAAGGATCTTACGTTTTAAAAGTATGGAGTTACTCATGCTGTTACCGAGGACCTCCAGCAGGAGGTAGAGCAAGCACAATGCTACGAACTTGATTGTCGCTCTGCTGGCTCAGTCCAAGTTGTAAGACAGTTAGCAGTTTCCCAAATAATCGCCGCGCAGATCAACATTGATGCCAACACTAAATGTCGAAGGATCGACTACTAAAAACACTTTCACGGTGCGAATACTAACACCAACATTTTCGGGTCTGCCACTCTGATTACTCTCGAGGGTTTTTGTTCAACTAGTGACTAAAAAACCATTAGTACTAATTTTCCCCGTACTCTCAACTGCACAAGCAGACTGTCAACAGCTATCATAAACGGGATTAGACAACATCAGCCAACCTCTTATGGGCAAACCGTCTGGAGAACGAAGGCTGTAGAAAGCAACGTGCAGAGGAAAGACCAAGGCGGGGTCGGTTCACCATTTCTCTTGGTAGATGAACATATCAAAAAAGCAAGTGTAATTTTGAAGCCTTCCAAAAAGGTATTTAGAAATCCATATGGCCTTAATCGGCTCTAGTACAAGTGCATGTCTTTATCCGGCTGTTGTAAGACCCATTCTTATATACGGCTGGGTATTCTGTGGAAAAGCTGACTTCAGTGGACAGAACATCTCTTGATTTTTAACGTAAACCACCTGTCATGTAGACCTTATGTTTACGGGATGCCCATACATCCATAGGGAGCAAGGATACACCTTGATATTGCTCTCCGTCAATTCTTTGATACCAATTCGGAACTGTGTTGGAGGCACAAGTTCCACCCTTGGTATGAGTCGAGGCCGACCTAAAACCTCTTACTGTTCTTAGGGTCACAGCACGCAGTACTTATTTGCAACTCTACAATGGGTTAGACACGTTCCCGCGATTTGGGTTTAAATCACAGCCATCATGACGCTCCCACAAGGGGGCCTACCTCAACAAGTCAGGCCCGGACCGAAATTCGGGGGGCTCCTGACTCCCATGGTACCGTGATTAAAGTCCTGGTATGGACTACCGGTGGTCCAGCCGACAACAAGACCTATGACCGGCAACTTGTAACTGGTCAAATCGTAGTAACCATTCAGAGGCTGTAATCTGAAGATGTTTACCATAAGACCAGTAAGATGCTCTGCCACCGCTTTTTATTAGACAACGTCATTGATGGGCGAAGCCTTGATAATTGGGCGGGAGCCCACTTCAGTGGACAGCATGCATCGAAATTCTGGGATAAATCAGGTATTAGAGGCAATTCCTAGTCTAATTCTTCTGAACTTCTATTACAGCAGAGCGACGGCAAAGTACCATGTTGCCGTGTTTACTGATGAGCAGGAGATGAATGAACAAGGTGTATCATAACTAGTTGTATAACTGGGATGCGTACATTAAGTCTATGAGGGGCCTGCCATGTTTATTCAACTATTTATTCATATTAGTAACGACCTCTTTGCGGTAGCCACCGCATACTGGTCCCGTCCAAGCGAGATTGACTTGCTGAATATGAAGGAATAAATTCACTCGATTGTTTCAACAGTGGCGTTAACAGTCAACGTATTTGGTGAAGCCTTAATGGATCAACCACAGATCTCTTCTCCAGGTAATGGATAACTGCCTCCAAGATATGCGGCACTTTTTATCCAAGGGGCCCCAAGATGGCCTGTCGGGATTGTGTTTAGGTCTAGCCGCTCATGAAATATTTCGAAGTTTTGGATCTTGAATGTAGCCCCATTCAGGTATAGATGGGAAGGGAAGGGCCGGACAAAAAGTGGAAGAAAAATTATGACATATACTACAGTGGAAGCAAATGCCTAAGCGACTGCCTTATAACAATCCGCATCACGGCTAAATCTCCTAACACCAGTCTGATTCGGGTTCACGACTCCACAGAAAAAAATAAACGATGTTACTTATACCGCACCATTCCACGTATGGGAACGAGCTTAGGGTAATCAAACGAGTCAATCAAATTGATCATATTGCGATCAAGGAGAGTCACTCCTGTGATATTCACAGGGTAAACGACTCGAACTCCAACTTTTTAAAATGCTATAATTTTTTTTATTTTTTGATAAATTTTATTGTGCCAAAGCAAAAAATGTTAGAAAATACATCAGTTTTCAAATTGTATCAGTAGTTTTCAATATGTCCACCTTTGGCGCGAATAATGACGTTGAAACGGCCGAAGAAAGCATCGCGCGCAAGTAGCTCTGCGGTATTTTGGCCCATTCCCGGCCAAGTGCTTGTTTGAGGTGGTCCAAACTTTGGTGTTTTTTAGTGCCAACCTTCGCCTTCAAAATACCCAGACAGAGAAATCCAACGGATTTGCATCCGGAGAATTTGCAATCCATTGTGTCGAAGAAATGAAGTGTGGAACATTGTTTTTTAAGCAATCTTGGTTGACGCGCGCTTTGTGAGACGGTGCCGAGTCTTGTTGAAATGTCCACGGTCTCCGACCGAAATGATTGTTTGCCCAAGGCTTCAATACTGCCTCTAAGACAGTTTCACGGTATACGATCGCATTAATTTTGACGCCACGGTCCAAAAATACGTGCGGAGAGCGATCTTCGGCGGTTATGGCGGCCCAAACCATCGCCATCGGTGCTGCCTGCTTTCTGATGGCCGTCCGAAGGTGTAAATTTTCGAAAGACCTCTCTGGCAAGTAAACTCGGTCATTTTGTTTGTTGACATATTGCTCGATAACAAATGGCGACTCATCGGAAAAAACCAAATTCGGCAACTCACCACTTTCGTGCAAGCGTAGCAACTCCTTCGCTCTTTCGACTCTAACTTTTTTCTGTTGCGGTGTAAGACCGTGTGCTTTTTGGAACTTCAATGGCTTGAGCTCAAGCTCATTTTTCAGTATGTGTTGCATCCGTTCCAATGATATGTTCAACTCACGAGCCATTTTTCTTCCACTTCGACGCGAATTTCGCTCAATTCAAGCCTTCACTTTCCGAACCATTTCTGCCGATTTTGCTGTTTTTTTATGACCACCTCCATGGCGTTTTGCAATACTGCCAGTATCACGGTAACGAGCTATGGTTCGAGACACAAATGATTTATTCACGTTGAGATGCTTGAGAGCTCTAACGATAGCTGCTTGTGGTTTTCCAGACAAATATAAAGCAATTACTCTTTCACGTTTGAATTCCATCGCGGATAAAAATTTTTCAACACAACTGAGACGCAAATCGTTTAAAAGGCTTGTAAATAATAAAATTATCTGTCATGTGTCAAAATTTGAGCTCACTGTCATGAACGGTTTGGAAATTATAGCAGTCTGAATTTGGTTGCAGTTCGAGTCATTCAGAGTGTATTATAGAATAGGTGCCCGAACAATTTAAGCAGCCGACGTAGACTAGAACCAAGGACAATTCAGATTCCACAAAACCATAAAAATACTGGAGACTGAAAATTGCAATCGTAACAAATCCCCGAAACTTTACCCGATCACTTACCCCTAAACTTCTTGCCAAGCCCTTTACAATCCAGTGGCATCGATACAAAAAATTAGAAATGCCGTAATTGATGTGCTGAGTTTCCACCAGGCCAGGCAAGCACAGGTAGCCAAACATCTTGCCTACGAAGCACGAGCAGTTCATGAGCCCTTCTAGCAAAAGATTAGAAAAAATATCGGCTTCTCAGGAGAAAAAAAAGCAAGAATATGAAAAGAAATGTGAAGCCAGAAGAACGGAGGAAAGAAGTTCCTGCATAAAAAGGACCTACACAAGTTCACAGCTCAAGGATATCACGACAGGCACAATATCCGGATGGTTTTTTTGACGAAAGCTAAGTAAATGGCTTCAAGCCCAAGACGGAGACACTTCGGAACGTTGAGACAAACCTATTCACCGAAGTGCAGGAAACAGCAGATGTCTATTAGCAGCTACTTAATGCGCAGCAAGTAAAGAGAGGGTAAGAAGAGAACCCGCTTCTAGTCAATGGAAAATCCATTCCCCACCACGAACCAGTATTGAAGAAGTTGGCTCAGTTAGGTGACTTTGCAAATATGGAGCTGATGTTTTGGGAGGGTGCATGCGCTAGTTATGGGTAAATGAAAGTATGTCCGATAACTGTACTATCAGCTCTACGATATGTGCCCTATCTTCAAGAAAGGCGATCCTATATCTTGTAAGAACTATCGAGGCGTATCTCTTCTCTACGTATTATGTGAAGGTCTTAAGCTCTGCAAGAACAAACTGATCGCTACCTACCCCTATGGCTTCCGAGCCGAAGTTTTCAGGCAAATCCAGGAAAAGGTCAACGAATTTCAAGCCGAGACTCACCATCTCTACATCGACTTCCAAGCCGCATATAATGAAATTCATCGCCTTGAGCTCGACAAGGCTGTTTTTGTTATCCAAGTACCAGCTTTATCGTTCTCGCTTTTATAGGAAACACATTTTTGTCGCATATTTTGAAATGTGCTTCGTTTACACCAACTGGCGAATAGATAAACTGCAGCAACAAGTTGGAAACTTTCAGTAGTATCAACACAACACTCACGAATTTAGTTCGTATAACGGCATCAAAGTCATCATCTCCAGGCAAAATTTTCGCAATGGAACAATTAACAGCGAAAGTGGTAGTCATTGGCGCCGGTCCATCTGGAATTGCGGCCGCAACCAAACTTTTGAAATCCGGTTTCCGGAATGTCGTCGTTTTGGAGGCAGAAGATCGTATCGGCGGCCGTGTACACACTGTACCATTTGCTGACAACGTAGTCGACCTGGGTGCTCAGTGGTGTCATGGCGAGAAAGGCAATCCCATCTACGAAATGGTGCAACACATGAATTTGTTGGACTCAAATGGAACCATTTATGATGATTTCAAGAGCATTCGCTCCAACAAGGAGATCTTAAGTGAGTCAATCAGTGAACGGCTGAAGTCGATTGCTTTTGACACGATTCCCAGCCGGCAGCGGGAGTTGATTGGCTTCGAGGGTTCACTAGGAACATATCTCACTGAGAAGTTCTTTAAAGAACTGGACAAGCCGGAGAATGCTGACATTGACCGAACGGTGGCAAAGGAGTTTTTTGAAAATTACAAGAAATTCGAGAGTTCCGTGGAAGCCTCTGACAATTTGTTTGAAGTTTCTGGTCCAGGCCATTTGGAATATTGGTTATGTGAGGGAGAGTTGCTTCTTAACTGGAAGGATAAAGGTTTTGTCCAACTTCTACGCCTGTTAATGGGTTCGTCAGAAACACATCCACTGGGAGAGCTAAGTCAACGGGTGCAATTGAACAGACGAGTTGTAGGCATTACCTGGGATCCAAGTGGCTCACAGAAAGTCCTCATCAAGATTCACAATGGCGAACTTATCAAGGCCGATCATGTAATCTGCACAGCATCTCTAGGAGTATTAAAGGAGAACCACTCAAAAATATTTACCCCTCAGCTGCCTGAAGCAAAACGTCGTGCGATAGAAGGACTCAATCTCGGAACAGTGGACAAGTTTTTCCTAGAATTTGAACAACCTTTCGCACCAGAAGATTGGACGGGTTTTACTTTACTGTGGACGGACGAGGACTTAGCCGAGCTAAGAAATTCACCACGATTCTGGTTGGAGAGTGTTTTTGGATTCTTCAAAGTCTGCTATCAACCTAGACTACTTGCTGGTTGGACAATAGGACCACATGCACGTCACATGGAAACCCTACCCGAAGACGAAGTGTTGGAAGGAATTCTTTGGCTTTTCGAGAAGTTCTTGCCATTTCAAGTTCGTCGGCCGAAAAATTTCCTGCGAACCCAATGGTTTATGAATCCGAGTTTCAGAGGGTCATACAGCTACCGCTCATTGCTGTCAGATGAACTTAAGACAGGAGCATGGGGCTTGGCGGAACCAGTGACCAGTTCGAAAGGGCGCCCCATTCTACAGTTTGCTGGAGAATCGACAAGTACTCATTTCTACTCCACAGTACATGGTGCTGTCGAGAGTGGATGGCGCGAGGCACAAAGGCTGATTAATTATTACTCCACTAAAACATCTCAGCTGTAGGTAAGAGACGAAGAGGAGAGGATTTATAATTAACTTGAAATAAAACTAAAAATGATAAGAAGAGCATGTAATCTAATCGAAGCTGTAAACTGTTAAGATGTAGATACACGTAGTTAGATTAAAACTATAAATAAATTTGACTTGCCAAATAGTTCTTGCTGAGTCTTTGAAACGCTTTGTAATTAATTTAAATGTTGCAAATCTCGTAGCCTTTGATTTGAATGTTATTTACTGAATAGGTCTACTGATATTGTCTTCGTCTTTTGATAAGCCAACCATGAATTTCTATGCGCGAAATTATACTGCAGATAGTATAATGCTTGGTAGAGATTCGGAAAGAGATAAGAAGAATATGCGAGTAGGAGATGCACCCTTAAAATAGAGCGATATTACAGAACGACTCAGATGCACAATCGGAGTTGCGAAAAATGGTTTGTATTTCGGTCTGCCGCCTTTAATCCATTGTGGTTTAAAGTACTTTGACCAAAAATCGCAATCATAGGCTGTCAAAGGCTACGCTAGCTCTAAATCACAACTAAGTCAATATGTTCTGCCCTAATTTGTCGCATTCCTTGAACGCAAAACAGTTCACTTGTGGTGAAGTCACCAACTGATCAAAGAGTTGCATAACAAAAAGGTGCCAGAGTACACCAGTAGTCGTCAATAACAAAAGCAATTGCATCATGCATCCAACATTCCGAGCTCTGACTTTTAATCGGTAATTCGTTGTTAATCAATGCGAGACACCATTGGAGGCAACATACCTCTCTACGAGCTCTCGGTAAATCATCTGCACGATGATCTAACACTCGAGTCTGACGTCGCAAAACTCAAACCAATCGAATAAGCAGTATCTATGACCAGAAAGATTCAAAAAGGAGATGTTCCTCGTCGTACAATATCTGCCTACTGAAAACAGTGTAAAATGTGTCCCTAACCCAACACTAAAGTGATGAATACATATAGCTGGTTCGTTGCGAAAAGCGGAAGGAAACTTTTAAGTGTATCATCAGCAAGTAAACGAATCTGAACACTTCGCATTGAGGAACAACCCCTAACAGCAATAAATATCACAAGAAAGACCTACAGAAATAAAAAATATAAGCAGGAGTTTCACAAGGGTTAGTTTTAGGACCAAAAGGACTCAAAAAGAGTGAACATAATTTGGCATGCAAGCGAAATCGCAGTAGCAGCCGTTGACATAAAAAACTCTGCAATGACACCATCAACAATTTAAGGATATGGCTTCGTTTGTCAGGTCTACAACCAGCCGTTCTAATACAGGTTGTACAACATAACATCGAGTCGAAGCTCCACATTAAGTAACTGAATTGTAGGCTTATTTTTAGAGACCATTCACAAGTTAGACCAATCGAGCAGTTGTCGCAGTTTGGAGGCTAATACTAAATATTAGAGGACCCAGATTGCTTAAGAGAAAACTGCTAACGACGGTCAGTAAGTCAATCCTAATGTTCCTTCCTCTGTTTTTAAGCCATCTGTGAAAAGTGCAATTTCATTTGACCTGATTATTGCATTTTCTTCCCAGTCCTCCATTTCCGAATAAATTATGTCGTACGGGATGTCAAAGTCGACCAAGGAAGGAATTTCATCCGTTAGAATTGGATTCCCTGGCAGTAGCTTCGTTAGGATCATGCCATGTTCGAAACTACTGCTCTTGAAGTAATTCAGGTTAGTGAGTCATATCGCACTGTTGCCAGCAAGTTTTTTGATCTCTAAATCAAGCGGCGTTAGGGGCAAAAAGGTGTCCAATGCTGCCGTAGGAGTGGTATGAAGCGTACCTGTAATGGCTATGGAAGCCGTTTTTGGAACCGCCGCTAATTTCCCGTAGACCGTTTTCTTGTTTGTTGCTTTCCAACATACTAATGCGCCGTATGTAAGTATGGGTCTTACCACCACCGTATGCAGCCAGTACACCATATCAGGTTTTAAGCCCCAAATGTCGAACGAAATGACATCGTGACATGGACAAAATACGAGAAATATTGATGGCTCTGGCATGCCTGCAACTTAAGACTGATCATGCTCTAGATGAAAGGCCAACTAAAATGAAAGGTAACCGCCCTTAACATAGGCATTCGTACCGCAAAGAAAATGTGGTTCAATATAACAGACGCCACGCGGAGTGGTGCTTTTGAGAAAAACAATTAATTCTTTCAATCGAATTGTAACAAGTAAATGCATACCACATGACTGGATCCATACCACGCGCCGTAACTGATATATCTCCTCAGTTGTGGTGACGGGTGAGGCCATTAAAGATGCTGTTGCTTCTTTTAATGGCTTCAAGTCGCTTGGCACCGATGTTATATACAGGGTCTTCCAAATTGGCTGTCATTTACTCAATCTGTTTTGCCAAATGACCATGGACGAACATAGCGTTCAACAACACGTGCAAATGGTAAAATTGTTTTATCACAGTGGGTGTTCTGTTCGGGCAACGTTCCGCGCGCTTCGCTCATTTTACGGTCGCCATAATCGTCCTACCGAGAGGAGTATTCGCAGTGTGGTGGATAAATTTGAGTCCACAGGTTCAGTAAACGATAAACCAACACCCGTACGTCGACGAAACGCAAGATCTGCCGAAAACATCGCCGCTGTCCATGAGAGTATACAGGTGAATCCGAGGCAGTCGGTTTCGCGTCGCTCACAAGAACTCGGCCTTTCGCAGACCACAACTTAGCGAATTTTACGTCGTGACTTGGGCCTGCACCCGTACAAAATTCAACCCAGGAGCTGAAGGTAAACGACCATAGACAACGACGTGTGTTCGCTGAATGGGCTCTGGAGTAGTTAGAAACTGACAATAATTTTCATCGAAAAATTACCTTCAGCGATGAGCCCAATTTCTGGATGAATGGGTACGTCAACAGACAAAATTGTCGAATTTGGGACGATACCAATCCACATGAGATCCAAGAGCGTCCAATGCATCCTGAAAAAGTCACTGTTTGGTGTGGATTTTGGGCTGGCGGCGTCATCGGTCCATATTTCTTTGAGAACGACCGTCAACGGCGACCGCTATAGGCCGATGATTACCAACTTTTTTGGCCTGAATTGGATGATATGGACACCAACGACATGTGGTTTCAACGGGATGGCGCTACGTGCCACACAGCTCACGTCACATTGGAAATTCTGAATGAGCGATTCGAGGAGGTGATATGAACTGGCCACCGAGATCGTGCGTTTGACCCCGTTAAACTTTTTATTGTGGGGTTTTCTGAAGTCGCATGTCTATGCAAATAAGGCACAAATCACAGAGGCCCTCAAAGCCAACATAACCCATGCCATCAGTCAAATTTAGCCTGATTTATGCGTCAGAGTCATGGAAAATTGGAAATTTCAGATCGGCGCCACCCAGAGAAGCCGCGGCAGACATTTGAACGATGTTATATTCCATACATAATGGCATCGATAGGCCTTTCAAATTAATAAATAAAAAATAATAATAATAAAAAATTTCGATAATATCTCACCCACACTTTGATTTATTTAAATTTAATGATTCAGTTTCAGTTTTTTTTTTTCAGTTTTTATGCATTTTTATTTATATTACTTAATTTACACTTAAATGCTATACAAAAAAACGCTTAAAAATTAGCTTAATTAACTTAAAATAATCTTATTCTAACTTACTGGCCCCATGCGGGCACTCTAAGTTAAACCTAGCACTTAAACTATGTCTTTCGACGTATCTTACAGTCTATATTTAATTTTATATTAACATTACAACTAAAACTAAGAAAATAAATTTTGAGCAAAAACTTAGTATATGGACAGTTTTTTTTACTATTAATATAAAAACTTAAAACTAAAAACTTACAGATTACCTAAAAATAAGTCTTAATCTACTTAACCTACTTACATCTAATACATTATATATACATACATGATATATATATACCTAATATATAGATATATGTATATATATATATGTTTTTTTTTTTATAATTTTGTATTTTTATTAATTTTTTTTTTTTTTTTTTGTTTTGTTTTTATATATTTTTTTTTCTTAAATCTAACTTACTCATACTTAAAACTACGTAAGCCGGCCATGGCTAAAAAAAATTAGGCGACCCACTTTGCTTCACGTGAAGCTAACAAGTATTGGAGGAATTCGACGACGAAGCATCCTCTCCTTCATAAAGCCACCAAAATTGTTGGTACTGCTGAGCAACATCCCTCATGTCGCGACTCCCTACCGCCCTATTAAATTTAATGATAGGAAGGGCTTAATGAAAAACCTTTTACCTAATTATGTTACAAAAAGGTATAGACCTGCTGCTGGCAACCCGGAATCTTTACTGCTATCCTGGCACTGGCATACATACCGAATCCCTGGCGAGCATGACAGTAGTCTTTATACCTAAAATCGGAGAAGAAGACTACACACTCGCCAAGAGCTTCAGACCTATAAGTCCGACTTCCGTCATGTTGAAGATCACGAAGAAATTGGTCGAGCTCTGCGCAAAACTACTGTGCGAATGCATCGTGTGTATAAATTTCAGCATGTTGACACGCAGAAAATGCTGCGTTAGTGTACTTCAAAATCTGCAGTCCTTTCTTTCGCCCACGACAAGGTAACTTCTGATGTACAACTCGGCCAAACGACTTGGCATAGACGAATCACCAGCAATGCTGTTGAATAGGACACTGATTGCGGAACCTGACTGCGGGCAATATGTGATGACGATGGTAAACAGGCCGGCATTGTATCTCCACTGTTATGGTGCATGTTGGACACTCATCAACTCGCTCAATAGTTCTGATGTTTAAAGCGTAGGCAACCCAAAACGTGATCGATTGGTAAGCTAGAAATGAGTTTTCAGTCAATCGTCTCAAAACTGAGGTTGTTCTCTTAACAACAAGGAGGAAGCTGAGTGGTCTGACAACACCATCCAATTCTCCAAAGAAGCTAAGTATTTGGGTGCCATCATGAATAAAAAAAACTTCTATGGCTAAACATGTGACGTCGAAAGCCTCTAAGGCGTTATTATCGGCCTTCTTGCAGTGCAAAAGAGCTATGGGCAAGACATTGAGCCTATCACCGAGATTACAAGTCCTTTGGATCTATACGGGTATGACAAGGCTACACGTCGATTGTCTAGTGGAGCAACCTCTCACGAAAATACGTCATTGCTGCTTTTGCCAGACTCAAAAGAACGGCCTGTCTCGGATGCATGGCGCTTTTTCTAGCACCGCTCTACACGCATTGACGAATCTCCATCCCTACATGTATTATCATGGGCTGCACTCTCAAAGCCATCTTCCGTTTAAAAGAAAGTGGTCTTTGATTCAATACACACTGGGGCTTTGATAACCTTGTGCGCCGACTATCTTTTGCCTCTAGTTATATGGACATGCTGTCTGATGCAATGATACCACAACTCTTGTTGCGGGAAAAATACGAAATCGACTTTCCTTGTGCCGAAGACTGGCTTCGACCAGAACCAGAGCGAGGAGAGGAATATACATACATACATTAGGCCAACGCGTATAAATAAAAATCTATTAATATCAGAGAGTATATATCTGGCAATAAATTGGTTTTCATATATTGAAGTAGTTAATTTATCCGATTCCGAACAAATGTTTGTAATTGAACAACCCATTAAAGCTCATGGCCTGAAGAAAGATTCGCAAGCACGTTTACGATTAGCAACAGGTATTCTCTAGGCACAACAGATTTGAATTCAATTATTACAACTGAAGAGTTAAATAAGGAAGAGCAACGATATTTAAAAGATCTCTGACACCAATATAGCGATATTTTTTTTTACGCAGGGCAAAAGTTAACATTTTCTAATCAAAAAAAACATGAAATTAAAACAAAAGATATATTGCCAATCCTATCGCTACCCATATGCACTTAGAGAACAAATCCAGAAACAAATAATCGAACTTCTTGACCAAGGCATTATACGCCAAAGTTTCTCCCCGATTTGAATTGTTCCCAAGAAGAAGGCTGGAGACTCGTAGTGGACTACAGACAATTAAATCAGAAAATCGTTGATGATAGGTATCCAATCCCAAATATAAATGAGATTTTGGACAAACTTGGAAGGTGCGTTTATTTTAACACAATTGACCTTGCCTCGAGATTACACAAGGTCGAAGTAAAGGCTGAAGACATATGAAAACCGCCTTTTTCGTTGACAACGGTCTCTATGAGTTTGTCCGTATGCCCTTCGGCCTTAAAAATGCTCCTGCTACATTTCAACGAGTTATGGACAATGTTTTGAGGGACCTTCAGTTCAAAATCTGCTTGGTATATATGGACGATATAATCGTGAATTCTACTTCGCTCCAAGAGCATATCGAAAGTCTGAAAGCAGTATTTCAAAAACTAAGAGATTCAAATTTTAAGGTGCAGGTCTCAAAGTCTAAATTCCTTCGAATTTAAATTCCTTCGA
This sequence comes from Volucella zonaria, assembly GCA_963966105.1. Classification (NCBI taxonomy): domain Eukaryota; kingdom Metazoa; phylum Arthropoda; class Insecta; order Diptera; family Syrphidae; genus Volucella; species Volucella zonaria. Next base: position 114,763,537 of record OZ014534.1, on the reverse strand, counting down.
AAGGAAATTTCTCTTATGGGCCACATTATCACTTCTAATGGAATAAGACCAAACACTGAAAAGATCCACGTTATACAGAACTTTCCCATACCCAAAACAGATAAAATCCTTTCTCGGTCTTCTGGGATATTATCGAAAATTTATTAAGGATTTCGCAATCTTAACCAAACCAATGACACAGTGTTTACGAAAAGAGATTGTTTTGAAACCTGCAAAGATTTATTGTGTAATGATGCTTTGCTGCTACACCCTGACTTTAGTAAGTCGTTCAACCTTACTACAGACGCAAGTAACGTTGCAATAGGCGCTGTGCTCTCTCAAGGCGCTATTAGTTCAGATAGACCGATTTGCTATGCAAGTCGTACACTATCAAAGTCAAAACAAGCCTATAGCACTATTGAGAAAGAGTTGTTAGCTATTGTCTGGGCAACAAAATATTTCCGACCTTACCTGTACGGTAGAAAGTTTCAGATTGTAACTGACCACAAACCACTAACCTGGCTCTTTTCACTTAAAGATACAAATCCAAGACTAATTCGGTGGCGATTAAGGTTAGAGGAGTTTGATTATTCGGTGGTTTACAAAAAAGGTAAGACAAACTCAAAAGCGGATGTTTTGTTTCGGATTGAAGTGAATGCTAATGAGTTGAGCACAATTAACATTGATTCAGATAACATTGATGAATCTGAAAGTATATCCACTGTTCACTCTGGATATGATACTTCTTTCCAGGTTTTCATCTCTACAGCGATTAGTTCGAGTAACTGCATATTGGCTACGCTTTATCAACAACGCTCGAAAGAACTCAACACGTATGTCTGGACCACTGTCGCTCGAGGAAATTAAATTAGTTACGAGTAAAAGGCGTTTGGTAACTATTGTACAACAAGAATTCTTTTCTGAAGAAATCAAACAAATCTTGAAGAACAAGGAGATCCATAAGGGAAGTAAACTGGCAAGACTTGTACCATTCATTGACAAAAATGGGATATTGAGAGTTGGTGGACGACTGGAAAATACCGATTTACCATATGATCAGAGTCACCCCATCATATTGCCTTCCCAGAATATATTAACTTCTCTCATAGTACATGATGCTCACATGAAATCACTCCACGGCGGACAACAACTGATGATGGCAATACTCAGGACTAAATATTGGATTATCCCCTTAAAATCAAATGTAAAAAAATGCATTCGTAATTGTCTTTCTTTAGAAGGAGAAGAAAGGAAAGCATTGTTGTGATGTAGTGGTTTGAAACTCAGGTGTGTTTGTTTTCGATATTGACTCTCCAGGGGTGGGAGTCCGAATAGGACGCAGAGATTTTTCTTCTCTCGGAATGTGAGGCTGTGAATTTTAACGGTTGTTTTGTGCTTGAAAACCCTACAACAGCCAAATATACATGTCAGTGTTATTGCTTTCACACTCAGATTTTTTTGACTGAGTTCCAATTACACAAATGAAAACTTGCTGTGGCTAGGATTCGAACCTTGACCTTCCGAGTGAGAAGCGATTGCTAGTACCACTACGCCACGGCCACCCCCGTTGCTTCCGACACAATGCTCCGCAAATGCATCAAAAAATGGGCAACCTACCCGCATCAAGAGTTACACAGATTCGCCCGTTTCACACAACAGGGGTTGATTATGCTGGACCAGTACAACTGAAGGCGTGGAAGGGAAGGCTTGTAAGCGATTATAGTTCGCCAGCGTTTCTAGCCGCATTTAAACGCTTCACTGCACGTCGAGGAATATGCGAAAATATATACAGCGACTGTGGAACAAACTTTCAGGGAGCTGCTAAAATTTAGACAAAGAAAGAACACAGCCGTCAAAGCAATGCACAGAAGATATTGCCAAGGAATTACTGATGAGTGGAACTAAGTGGCATTACAATCCTCCAGGTGCACCGCACTTTGGAGGATTGTGGGAAGCGGGTGTTAAGTCGATGAAACACCATCTAAAACGAGTAATCGGCCATCACACGCTTACGTTTGAGAAATATGCAACTGTGTTAGCACAAGTAGAGGCATGTTTAAATTTCCTCCCACTCTGTCCGATGACCGAAGATCCTGAGGACTTGTCGATCTTAACACCCGGACACTTTCTGATTGGTACGGCGTTAAGCACAACACCGGAAAGGGATCTTGCAGAAATCAAGGAAAATCAATTAGATAGATGGCATCTCCTGCAGAGGATCCAACAAAACTTCTGGAGAAAATGGAAATCAGAGTACCTTGCACGACTTCAACATCGTACAAAGTGGTTGACATCGAATGACCAATTTAAGGTAGGACAACTCGTAATTCTCCCTGACGAGCAAATGCCTCCTACTCGGTGGCGACTTGGAAGGATCGAAGCAACTCATCCGGGAACCGACGGCAAAGTCCCTGTGGTCACAATCAAGACGGCAACTACAACATTGAAGCGCCCCATAGTAAAGATATGCCTCCTATCAATAGAGAATTAGAACAGATATCTTAAATTAACTTACATACACCCACACGGGGGCGGGTCAATAAGTCCGTACTTTTGAATTTCTGACCTCTTTACTGAAACAGCAACACTGCTCCTGTCAACAGGCATCTGTCAGTTGACTCCTGTTAAAATTTAAACTTGCTGCGTCAGTTAGTTTGTGTTTGACAGCTATTTTTATCAGACTACTCACTAATTTGAGGAGAAAATGGAAAAAAGTGAATTTCGTGTGCTTATTAAGCATTATTTCTTGCGAAAAAAAACCATTACCGAGACCAAGGCTAAGCTTGATAAATACTATGGGGACTCTGCACCATCGATTTCAATGGTAAAAAAGTGGTTTACTGAATTTCGTTGTGGCCGTACAAGCACTGAAGATGCCGAACCTCCTGGACGCCCAGTTGAGGTCTCTACACCCGAAACAATCGAAAAAATTCACGATATGGTGTTGGCCGACCGAAGATTGAAAGTGCGAGAGATTGTGGAAGCCGTAGGGATCTCGCATGGCTCAGTGGTTTCAATATTGAATGATCACTTGGGCATGAGAAAGCTTTCCGCAAGATGGGTGCCGCGTTTGCTCACAGTCGACCACAAACGCAATCGTGTAACAACTTCACAGGAAGGTTTGGCGTTGTTTAATCGCAATATGGAGGAGTTTTTGCGCCGTTTTGTAACCGTGGACGAAACATGGATCCATCACAACACACCAGAGAACAAACAACAGTCAAAACAGTGGGTTTCTAAGGGTGAATCGGCGCCAAAGAAGGCCAAGGTGGGTTTGTCAGCCAATAAAGTTATGGCGACTGTTTTTTGGGATGCACGCGGGATAATCCACATTGACTACCTTCAAAAGGGAAGAACAATCAATGGGGAATATTATGCCAACTTATTGGACCGATTCAATGACGATTTGAAAAAAAAAAGACCTCATTTGGCCAAGAAAAATGTTCTTTTCCACCAAGACAATGCAAGGGTGCACACATGTGCAGTTGCCATGGCAAAAATCCATGAATTGGGCTATGAATTGCTCCCTCATCCACCCTATTCTCCAGATTTGGCTCCGAGCGACTACTTCTTGTTCCCAAACCTGAAGAAATGGCTTGGTGGAAAAAGATTTGACTCCAATGATGAAGTCATCTCGCAAACAAAGGCCTATTTTGAGGACCTCGACAAATCATTTTTTTTGGAAGGGATAAAAAAATTGGAGAAGCGTTGGACAAAGTGTATAGAGCTCAAGGGAGACTACGTTGAAAAATAAAATTATTTTTTTATCAAAAAATCTGTGTTTTAATCCAAAAGTCGGACTTATTGACCCGCCCTCGTATAATAGTTAAAGTAAATTGGAAAATTCCAATTGACACAAACAAATGAAAAGTGCACACGCAAAAGATAAGGAAAAAACGTAAAATACACCCTGACTGAATCGAACTGCAACCAACTTCAGACTGCTATAATTTCCAAACCGTTCATGACAGTGACACATGACAGATAATTTTATTATTTACAAGCCTTTTAAACGATTTGCGTCTCAGTTGTGTTGAAAAATTTTTATCCGCCATGGAATTCAAACGTGATAGTGTGATTGTTTTATATTTGGCTGGAAAACCACAAGTAGCTATCGTTAGAGCCCTCCAGCATCTCAACGTGAATAAATCATTTGTGTCTCGAACCATAGCTCGTTACCGTGACACTGGCAGCGTTGCAAAACGCCATGGAGGTGGTCATAAAAAAACAACAACGTCGGCAGAAATGGTTCGGAAAGTGAAGGCTGGAATTGAGCGAAATCCGCGTCGAAATGGAAGAAAAATGGCTCGTGAGCTCAACATATCATAGGAACGGATGCAACACATACTGAAAAATGAGCTTGGGCTCAAGCCATTGAAGTTCCAAAAAGCACACGATCTTACACCGCAACAGAAAAAAGTTAGAGTCGAAAGAGCGAAGGAGTTGCTACGCTTGCACGAAAGTGGTGAGTTGCCGAATTTGGTTTTTTCCGATGAGTCGCCATTTGTTATCGAGCAATATGTCAACAAACAAAATGACAGAGTTTACTTGCCGTGAAACTGTCTTAGAGGCAGTATTGAAGCCTTGGGCAAACAATTATTTCGGTCGGAGACCGTGGACATTTCAACAAGACTCTGCACCGTCTCACAAAGCGCGCGTCAACCAAGATTGGTTAAAAAACAATGTTCCACACTTCATTTCTTCGAAACAATGGATTGCAAATTCTCCGGATGCAAATCTGTTGGATTTCTCTGTCTGGGGTATTTTGAAGACGAAGGTTGGCACTAAAAAAATACCAAAGTTTGGACCACCTCAAACAAGCACTTCACCGGGAATGGGCCAAAATACCGCAGAGCCACTTGCGTGCAGTGCGCGATGCTTTCTTCGGCCGTCTCAAGGCCATTATTCGCGCCAAAAGTGGACATATTGAAAACTACTGATACAATTTGAAAATTGATGTATTTTCCAACATTTTTTGCTTTGGCACAATAAAATTTATCAAAAAATAAAAAAATTATATCATTTTAAAAAGTTGGAGTTAGAGTCATTTACCCTGTAGTTTCATCTTAAAATATTGGTGGCGGATATATCTTAAGTTAATCTTGCAATTATTTACATTTTTTTGAATCCTGATTAAGTTCTGAAGCGAATTTGTTGAAACCTTTTCTTTTCTTTTCTTTTTTTTTGTTTGAATTCATAAGTAGTGTTACATTTATAGAGGTTTTATGTTGCTCTTTAACACTTTCATACCCAACCTTCATCCTTAATCCGAAATTTTAAAACACTGAAATGGGAAATATCCTCAGCCACTACGTGTTTGATCTTTGATAGCATATCAATTTAATTCAATAAAAGCATACATTGATCTATTATTCATAATTATAACTCTCGCATCAGACTGCAGGTACTCGACGGCGAAGCGCTTACTCATATTTCTTCAAAAGATTGAGACATTCCGACATAAAAAGAAAAAAAAAATAGCTCTAACGAGAAAGCGATCGTAAGTCTTCCAATCCGTGCCTTCTAATTAGCCAATGGAGATCAAACGTCTAGTTTAAGGATCAAGTGATCCTGGCCAATAAATTTCGAAGACGACAGTGTGTTACGCAGAGACTTTCAACTGTCTGGTGCAGTAGTAGTGATAAACTTCATAGTCTGAGTTACACAACCCTCTTTTGTAATCCAGAAATTTTAGATTAACCCGAAAAATATAATAGGACAGCTCCCTACAAACAACATTTTGCTACTGGCGCTTAACTGGAACTTCGTTGAAGAACGACGTACATAATTGACTTTCGAGCATCTGTTTTGCCCACAAGGAAACCATGAAAGAAACATTCCAAATTGTCTGTCACAACTATATTTTAAATGTTAAATTAGGAGGAAGGATTAATCCAACACTATCTCATTCCTCATATACAACTGCCAAATGTATACGAAGAACTGCCACTTCCTCATCTGATCAAGCTACAAATTCTATGTTTTCTCGTTTAATGGTGTTCCCACAAAACAAAACTACAATTTGCCCGAACTGCATACTTCTCCACATACTTTCAGTTTATGATCAACTTATCAACTTGCTCTTCTTGACTCAGAACTTTTACCACAACATAACCCCCAATTAACCCTTCTAAGCTCCTAACCACCCTTAAAATTTATTAAAAGATATAAAAAAAAAAAAAAAAAACTTTCCGATAAGACAGCACTTACTCGTAAACCCTCCAGCATTTGCTGGTTTTCCCATATACTCGTATTTCACAACAGCATAAAAGCTACAAACATTTCCCAAGAAAAATCACTCCCGTAAAACAACACCCTTAAGTAGAAACCACCCCCTTAAACCACATCACACATACCATATGTACGGGCAAGAGCAACAAGAAGTTCATTGAAATTTTTATGTTCAATTTCTCGCACCTATAACTCTCAGTCCAGTCCATTCCATTATTCAGTTCCATTTCGTTGTAATACCCTCTCGGCATTTTTTAATTAACGAACACTATCTCCAGCGATACCGACCGCAAAGCGCTCCAAAAGCAACTCATTAATTTCCATTTATCAAAGCTCCCGCCAGCAACTGCAGTAGCAAGAGCACCAGTACTACGAGTAGCTCTAATACGCGCCAGGGAAACCATCAAAGTCAAGCTCCAAGGATACCAAACTGACCACCAGCTCCAGCCCCCTAACATCATCCATCATAACCAACACCCCCTACAATGACCACAAAATTACTTGGAAATGATTCACCAAACCCAAAGAAGGACTCTTGTATCTACAGCTACGTACTCGTATTCATTCACGTTTACAGAAGCTCCTGCCAACCAAGGCGCACAACCTCTGCACACATAGGTACCCGTGAAAGGGGGTGGGCAACAGCAATGCAACGGCGAAAATATGAAATATTCATGTTTGATCCTAAGCCCAAGTGGGAGTACGAGCACTGCAGTGTTAGTAGTTCAAGGCACTCGAACTGGAGGTAATTCCTAAGCCAGAGAAGGTGGAAATGTGGTCAAGGAACCACCGGCGGCGCCGCCAATGCCGAACCCATAGCTGAAGCCGGAAAGGTTCGCATTAATTACTCACCATGCAGCTGCAATTGCAACGAATGTCTGTGTAATGATACCAAAAACATGGTTTGGGGCTACGGTTGGGGTTTAGGGTTAAGGTTGATGGGGAGTGGTCTTAATGATTCACGACGGAAACAAGGGAAGAAGTACGAGTAGTAGATTGCTGCGACAAGTAGCGAACAGCAATAATAATCAATTTCGTGGGTTTTCTGCAACATGCCAGTGAATTTGAGCGACAGCTACTATCTCTAGATACGACGAACAGCTACCAGAATCTAGTGAATTTGCTGGAGGGTTCCGGCTTGCCTGACTCTGTATTGAATTGGAAACCATTCATGTCACATGACAGAGGATAACCATTTATGATGTCCGAAATCGATGGCGAAAGATGAGAATTGTGCATGTGTGCATGTGGCAGCTCTATTTTAAATCGATAGTATGATCCAACAGATGATAGCTGGTTTAAGGATTTAAAAAAACAATGACAGAGAGAATTATATAAATCGTTATAATAGGCTAGAGACGGCTAATCAGGAAAGAATAAATAAACAGAAATCATCCGCGAAAGCTTAGCCTTTAAAATGGAAGTTACGCCTTTCCGTTCATCTTGAAATTTAATTACTTGATTCCGAGATACAAATATCTATTTCGCGGTTCAATTCTGTTTCTTCAGTATGACTGAATATCCAACGCCTCTTGTCAAGTTGGGTCAAATAGTCGTCAGCCTGCGCTAGGACTCCCTCTCACTTTCTATTACCAGAACGTAAGAGGACTCCGTTCTAAAACCCACGCTGTTTTCCGTCAATTTCATGCTCTCCCATTTGGTATCTATGCTCTGACCGAAACTAATCTTATCCCCAACATAAAAAACCAGGAGTTATTCCCTCTTTCTTTTAATGTTTTTCGGGATGATGATCGCGCACCCCCCTTGATTGAATCCCCTTGTCGAGGTGTCCTACTGGCTATTCACAACAGCTTGGACTCTTCTCTCGTTGCAATATCATCCTCTCCTAAGCTCGACTTTGTGTCGGTTAAAATAACCCTCACACGTAGATGCTCGTATAGTTGTTACATTCTTCCGGCGCAACCTATCGAATCCTACCAACTTGCTATTGCAGCAATTGACAATTTGATCGACTTATCAAACTCGCTTGACGATATCATTATCTTCGGCGATTTTAATCTGCCTCAGCTGAAGTGGACTCCATCTGAAGACCTATCTTTTTTCATCGCTTCCAATCCCATTTCTACTAAGGAATACCTCGGCTAACAGACTCTAGTCTATGCCAAGTCAGTGGCGTTTCCAACTATATGGAAAGGCCATTAGACCTTATCTTCACAACTGATCCCATCAACTCCTCAGTATCGTGTTGTCCCCTATCTCTTTCAACTATTGATAACTTTCATCCTCCACTTCTTCTCTCATTTTTCCACAACTCTCCCCTTCAGTCGCCTCCCCCCGCAGTTCTATTTTCTTACAATTTTCACAAAGCTAATTTCCGTAAAATCAACTAGCAGGGCTTCTTTTGAGTTTACCAATCTATCTCTGGTTGATGCCCTCTCCACTTTTTACAGAGAAATTCATTAAAATCCATCTCCCTTTATGTGCCTTACTCCTGCCATAAAACTTCTTCAACATCCCCTGCCTGGTATAATCGTAGACTTCGCTCTCTACGAAACAAAAGAAACAAGTTATGGGCGGTATTCCTTCGCACCCACTCTTCTTCCGACTATTCAAATTATCTAGATACATATATTCATTTCATTGAACTTTATAACTCTCTCTATCTGCGCTACCTGAATAGTGCGCAAAACGATCTCATGAATGACCCCAAGTCCTTTTTTCAATTTGTCAATTGCAAAAGTAAGACTGATGGTTATCCTTCCTCCCTCGCTTTTAAAACCAAATCTTCAAGTGATCCTCCTACCATCGCCAACTTTTTTACTACACCTTTCAAACAATCATTTGCCAACAACGCCTTCGTACCAAATCCCTCTTATTTCAATGATCTACCAAATTTCTCTATTGGTCCCTTTCTCACTCCAAATTTCGATCCTGCAGTTATTGAAGAAAAATTACAAAATCTTAAGGATGAATTTGTACCTGGCCCAGACGAACTCCCCGCCATGTTTTTAAGAAATGCTCTTCCAACCTGTCTCTACCCCTTTCCTACCTTTTTCGTCTATCCCTTACACAGGGAGAATTTCCCCAGATTTGGAAGACGTCTTTTATAATCCCGATACACAAAAAGGGATCTAAGCATGAAGTTACCAATTATCGTCCCATTGCTAAACTCTCTCATATACCCAAACTCTTTGAAAGCATTTTATACGAAGCGTTAAGCTTCAAATGCAAGCCTTTTATTTCACACCGACAACATGGTTTTCTAAAAGGTAGATCAACTACCACAAATCTAGTTGAATTCGGGTCTTTTGCTCTCTCAGCCTTAGAAAATGGCAAAGAAATCGATGTTATCGCAACAGATTTCTCTAATTTCTCTAAAGCATTTGATAAGATATCTCATCAATTGATCCTCTTCAAATTGTCTGCTCTCGGCTTTGAGCCTCTCTTTTTAAAATGGATTTCTTCTTACCTGGTAAACCGATATTATAGTGTTCGGTTTAGATCCGCCCTTTCTGTTCCATTCCTGGCCTCATCTGGAGTTCCACAAGGCAGTCATCTTGGCCCTCTTCTCTTCATTCTTACTATCAACGATGTTGAGAGTGTCATTAAGCACTCCTCCCTCTCCCTTTACGCTGACGACACAAAATTTCTATTCTATTTCCTCTCCTCAGCACTCTGCCCTTCTTCAAGAAGACCTTGATCGGTTTTCAATCTGGTGCCTCAAAAACTGGCTAGAACTTAATACAGCCAAATGTCAATCTATAACCTTCTCTCGTAAGTGCAACCCGTCTCCTCCCCGACTTTATTTTCTCCATGGTCAACCAATTCCCCTGGTTCAGTCTTTTCAAGACCTTGGCATATTATTCGACAGTGAGCTTAATTTCCGTTCCCATATCGATAAGATGATCCTCAAAGCCAACTCATCACTTGGCTTTATTAAACGGTGGTCCAAGGAATTTTCCAACCCATATGTAACCAGATCTCTCTATATTACCTTTGTTCGCCCCCTGCTTGAGCATGCCAGTCAAGCTTGGTCCCCCTTTCACCGGGTTCATGTTTCCCGAATCGAGGGTATTCAATGTCGATTCCTCCGATTTGCTCTCCGTGGTCTGCCTCAAACTTCTAAATATGAATTCGTTAGAAGAACGTAGGAATACTGCTGACATTCTTTTCATTCATCGACTTCTCTCAGGTTCCATCGGCTGTGCATCCATTTTGAACTCCATTTCCTGCAATACCAACCCCCGCAATCTACGTTGTCCTCGACTCTTCTATCTACCGGTCCACCGCACCTATTATGGCTCCAACGAACCAATCTCCCGAATGCTCCGAAAGGTCAACTCAAACCTCTCCCTTTTTGATTTCCACCTGAGCACTCCTCGTCTCAAACAAGATCTCCTCCATCACTTCCTTGGTCACTAGCTCTTAAGTCTTTCAGTTAGTTTTTAAGTTAGACTAAGCTTGTATTAAGCCAATAAATGGAGGCCTCAGCCCCCACCAAAATTAAAATTAAAAAATCGGAGTTCTAAAGAGTATAACATTTGATCTGCAAGCATACAGCCTTGAACCCAATTGCTTTAACAAACCCAAGCAGCGGCGATTGCCTAGGTTTCATTAGATCTGCAATACGTTATCATTTGTTTTGAATATTGCTCCTGGCGATCGTCTTAGCTTCTTCGATCTTGTAGCAGTAGGAAGTAACGTACCGTCAAACCCACCGTCAAGTCCGGATGTGTTTAATTTCGCTCCGCGATAATTTCTGAATATTTGTTTTTCTGTTTGGATATGTGGAAAGAAATTCCATCCCATATGCATTGGTTTAAGCAGAAACGCTAACACTCATCTCGAAGAGTATAAGCGCATATTCTGCTTTTTCTGTGTAGAGTGCCGGACCATCTCCCTGGCACATATAATGCTGGCTATAAAATGTAATAACCAGCAACTAATTGGGCTTGCACACTTGATTGCAGAGCTGGAATGCGAAGTTCAATTCAGTGGTAAAAATATAACCAAACTAATTTCCGAGAGCCATGATAACCAAAACTGTTCGATCGATAACAGCATAACCACCGTAAGATCCCTGCAGTCTAAAATAACTAAATTAGCAGATTCTGATAAGTCTCACTGCTCAAACGCGTTACCAGCGATTCAGTCAACTTCAATTCAGTTGGGAAAAGTTTTGTCAACGTTGACTGACCAATCCACTCTTCTACATCTCAAGCATGCTGAACATACCGAAAACATCGGATCCATCCAACATGACCTCAATTTTCTAAGTGAGGAAGCTGCATCCACTAGATCAACCACAATGCAGATATTGGAGGAATTAAAGCACATCTCTAGTAAGCCGGATGCACCTTCATCTGCAGTAAGCCCGTGTAACAAATCCGTCCCAAGACCATTGCCTATAATTAGGGCTTTTGGGACATCCTGGACTCTCCCTGAATGGACCAACAGAATTCAAAAATTAAATAAAATGAATCTTGAAGCCACCAAAAAACCGGAACTGTCTACTTTTTTCCACGCAAGCCCGTCCTGGATCAAAGACCTTTTTAGGAAGAAATTTGGTATACGAAACGTCAAATGCAAATACGTTGGAAAAGTCAAGAGCAAAAACGGCCAGTGCTTTGAAATACATCTACCCACCAAGTTTTCGATTCTCATCCGAAATACCTTGACCCACTCCTTCCACCAACTGTCAAACTGACTAAAGAATTTTCTGATATGAATGATGACAGTCGTAGTATCTCGTTTGAGAGACCGCCGCATCTATGAAAATGCTCGGCTGTACCTTGCGTACTCCGTTTGCATTGATGGCATAACCAAAACCAACATTATGGTTTCGATTCAACGAGAAGGTCTTCCTACTAAGCCAGTGGAATTGATGCAAATTTTCGTTCGCTACCATGTGAGTTTCGACAACTCTTCCGAAAAGATGGATTTGAAAGAGCTGATAATCCCTATGGCCGAGGTGTTTTATTAGCAATCTGGAACTGTTTTCACGCAACTCCTGTTGATATTCCCCACACTGACAACTGTCTTTACGTACTTTGTTGTTATATTCACCCATCTCAACTAGTTGAGTCTCATCGACCTGTAGTTCACGCAGTGGATTTTTTGACTGATAATGCACAACCTGAAGACTGTATTATTCTAGTAGGGGATTTCAACCTCCCTCAACTTAAATGGGAGCCTTCCGACGACTCGTCTCATTTCATCTCTCTTAATTCGTCCTCAGAAATAGAAATTTTGATGGTGGACTGCCTAACCAACTCAAGTCTATATCAGATTAGTGGAATACCTAACACAATGAACAGACAACTCGACCTTGTCTTCACATCCGATTCAGATAACTGTGTCGTTTATAGGAGTGATCATCTTCTTTCTACCCTAGACCGCCTTCATCACCCCTTGTCAATTATATACTCATATGAAAATGGTAACACAAGTGTCGATGCGGAAAATGCATTTTCATTTAACTTCCGAAGAACCGACTTTAACAAACTTAAAAACCTCATCAGAAACACTAACTTTCTATTCGTTAATTTTCTCCTGCTTTGCGCAATCGGTTCCATACACCTTCCGAAAGGACTGCATGTCAGCTCCTCCCTGGTACAACAAGGAGTTGCGCTCTCTCCGTAATTACAGAAACAAGTTGTGGCATAAATTCTTAAGGACTCGATCTGATTACGACTACAGTAATTATCGATTGGTATATAATCGTTTTTCTGGACTTTGTGAGTCTCTTTACCTTGAGTACCTCTACCGCATGCAATTTAACTTAGTCTCAGACCCTAAACGCTTCTACCAGTTTGTTAACACCAAAAGAAAGTCAGACGGCTACCCATCTACTCTCAAATTTCTTAGTGAATCTTCTGCCGAACCAAAAACCATTGCAAATTTGTTTGACTGTCATTTTAATAAATCCTTTTCTAAGAAAACAGCTGAACCCGATCCTAGTTACTTTAACTATATGAGTAACTATCCATCTCGCTATATATAACAACATCTATGGTATCTGAAAACATTACCAAACTTAAAGATGACTTTTCGTCCTCCTCTTGCTGCCCTATTTAACTTGTTTGTCTCAACAGGTACTTGCCCTTTCCTATGGAAGGAATCTTAAATCATCCCTATTCCTAAAAAAGGAAGTAAGACCGAAGTCGATAATTATAGGCCCATAGCAAAACTCTCTTGCATACCCAAACTTTTTGAGAGCATACTCTGTCAATAACTGCTTATGTTTTTTGTTATAAAAGCGGGCTCATTGCCAATGTTGCAAACAATGAGGTTAATACTTAAAATATAATCAAAAAGTGACTTCCAGTTTCCAGTACCACCCTTTCTATGTTATCACCAGGAAGAGAGGCCACATGATCGTGGCCCGTGGGACGGGGTTGATAGACGCTATATTTTCTCTACTCCTACGCTATATTTCCATCACTAGTCATTCTCACATGAATCCCAACTGTTAAGGGAAACTATCTAGCGGGTAGATTGTAGATTTTTAAATTGTTGCAAGGCCGCCAGTCCTGGGCAGTGAGGTGCCCAACTGGAAGTGTTTGGAAATCATCAAATCATCATCATCATCATAAAATATTCAACAACATCCTCTTCACTCAAGTCCATCTCTATTTCACTCAAACTCAATTCTCACTCAATTATTCATTTGTCATTTACTCTATTGTTATCATTTGCTCTAATCACTTATTGTAAAAAACATTCGCTATTAACCTTCCAACGAGATCGGTTGGCCAAACTTCTTGCTTGATCCATGTGGTCTATTCACTATACTATTATATATTAAATAAAGTCATTTTGTAACGTAGACAAATTTGGAAATAGTTTTGCATTTAATCGTATGACACTGAACATTATCACCAGCTACACAGAGACTTACAACATCACATCACACCACCTGAAGACTTTGGATAAGTATAAAATCATTTATTTCAACATCAATACACATTTAAACAGACTAAAGAATTTCAACCATAAAACATATACTTTCGTTCACAAACATCTTTTTGGTCCTTCAAGAAACCGGATAATAAAATTTTATGAGCTAGTTCTAAATCCGTCAATGTAAATTGGATAAAATATTTATGTAATGCATATAATATTTATTTTATAACTGTGTGTGGCAAAGTGAAAAAACATACATACATATGCACGCATGTATATTATGTATTTGGAAACTTATATTAAATACTTATACATATTAAAACGTTAAAAGTTTAATATATATTTTTATATCTAAATACTTACTATATTTAAAATTGTGCATGATTATTGATTTCTTTCTTTGAACTCGTACATAAGGACATATATATATATCACCACGTTGAAACCACGCGGTACGTTTTTTTCCATACATCAGATACACATTTACATATCCATATATACAGGTCTGAAATTCCATAGTGCAATTAAATCACGCGTTTTATATTCAAACGGGACAATCATTTCTTAACCTCATCGTGTCATCATAACTATATCCGTAAAGTTTCGAACATTTATTTGAACTTTTTTAATTAAATTTCAATTAATACCGTGATTGAATATGAACAAAATAATCGCTAAACGTGGTCGCGTTAAGGGTTGCATTACTCTTTTAGCAACGTTTGCAAATTCAATTGACGAAACCATCACGCTTACAACCCTAGAATTCCGCCTTAAAAAACTTGATGAAGCCTGGGTTGAATTTGTCGAGTTGCAAAATGCCCTTTTAGAATTCATAGACAAACCCGATTACGTAGATAAGGAGCCTGAGTTTGCTGAATACGAAACGAAATATTTCGATGCACATGCCGCGATTTCTAACGCAATTCTTCGTTTAAAAGAAAGTTCAAAGGTGAACCAGAATAATGATTTCCAAGATTCCGACTCTTCCAAAAATATTACCCCTTCACCCACATCTAAGGCCGTTAATTTGCCGCAAATTACCGTTCCCATATTCACAGGTGACTATAAGGACTGGCCGGCATTTCGCGACATGTTCACGGGAACAATCGACTCCAATGCATCCCTCACATGCACTCAAAAGTTGCATTATTTGAAATCGTTTCTTCGAGGAGATGCCGCGAATTTAATAAAACACATTTCGTGCTCGGAGCAAAATTACGTCGAAGCCTGGGATCGTTTGGAAAGACGGTTTAATCAGAAGAATATGATCGTACAATCATTTATTCATTCATTTTTGCATTTACCCACGTGTGTTAGCGCTAGCGTTCACATGCTTCGAAAAGTCGCAGATGGAGCAGATGAAGCCATTAGAGGACTTAACGCTTTAGAGTCCAACAGTCGCGATCCTTGGCTAATCTACCTCCTCATTCAAAAATTGGATCATGAATCTAAACAGGCTTGGGCTGAAGAAGTAGGCACAAGAGATGATTGTACCATCGACGAATTGTTGGAGTTTCTGCAAACACGCTGCGATTGTCTTGAGTCATGCAGTTCATTTTCTCGGTCAAGTCAAAAAAGTAATAAAGGTTCGAATGTCATACATACCCACCTAGTTAATTCTCCAGGTAGTTGTCCTAAATGCAAGGAAAATCACATACTTCCAAACTGTCCAGAATTCAAGGCCCTTAATGTTAACTCCCGCCGAGAACTCGTCAAAACCAAATCTCTATGTTTCAACTGCTTACGCGTTGGGCATGCATCTAATAAATGTCGATCGAACTTCCGCTGTAGACAATGTAACTCTCGACATCATACATTAGTTCATCCTTCGCAATCCACCTCGCACACGGCATCCAATTCGAACACATCGGTTTCATCAAATGTTAACATTTCGAATCCTTCTTCCGAACACATTTTCATCGCAAATCAAGCTCTTGAATCCAATCGCCATCATGTCACAATTCTACCCACTGCCTTAGTTTGGACTAAGGATAACCAAGGAGCTTACCATACCTTTCGCATTCTTCTCGATTCGGGGTCCCAGGTCTCGTTTATAACCGAGCAAGTGGCTCAATGCTTGGGACTTCAAAGAAAACGAGCTCGAATTCCAATAATAGGTATTACATCAACATCAGCTGGAGTAACAAATGGAGTAATTAATCTTAAAATATATTCTCACTTCAGTTCGGAATTCGTCGAAACTAATTGTTACGTACTCTCAAAAATCTCCTCATCTCTACCACCCTTTGTTTTAAATTGTTTACCTACCGAAACTTTACCTTCTAACTTAGCCGACCCCCGTTTTTACTTGCCCGGTTCCATTGATATGTTGCTGGGTGCCGATAAGTTCATACATGTAATAACGGGAGCATCCAAAACACTTACTAAAAATGGTATTAGCGCGATTCCTACTATCTTTGGATGGATAATAGCAGGTCGAACAGCAAGCATTTCGCCGTTAGGAACAGGGTTGAAAACATACTGTACACATTTGGATCAAGAAGTTAATTTTCAATTAGAACGCTTTTGGAAACAGGAGGAGATATCCAATGAACCACTACTATCTGTAGAAGAAAAACTTTCTGAAACAAACTTCATTAAAACTTACACTCGTCGGCCAGATGGCAAATATGAAGTACAGTTACCATTCAAGCCAACTGTACAACTTAATTTCGGAAACACCTTAGACACAGCTTTAACTCGCTTCCACTCTCTCGAACGCCGACTTAATTCGAACGATACACTTAAAATTCATTACACGTCATTCATGCGGGAATACATTAAGCTTGGTCACATGGAGGAAATTCCGGAGCATCAGATATCTCAATCTTCAGAGCGACTTCTTTACTATCTGCCTCACCATCCAGTATTTAAGGGCGAAAGTTCTACGACCAAGCTTAGAGTAGTGTTTGATGCATCCGCGAAATCTACTAATTCTGTGTCTTTAAATGAAACCTTACTTGTCGGCCCTACCATACAACGGGATATATTTTCGATTTGTCTGAGATCTCGTCGACATTCGTTCTTAATAACCGGAGACATCGAAAAGATGTATCGGCAGATATGGGTCAAACCAAGCCATACTGATTTTCAAAGAATTTTGTGGCGTGAGAATTCTGAAGAACCTCTTAAGCATTATAGACTTCTGACCATTACATATGGAACTTCATCAGCTCCATTTTTAGCTGTTCGCGTTCTGAAACAACTCGCCATTGACTCCTCCACCACGCATCCACGTGCGTCCGCTACTATTTTTAATGATTTTTACGTCGATGATGTAATTACAGGTGCAGACACGGTTGAAGACGTTATGAGCCTTCATAAGGAACTCACCGAGCTTTTAACTACTGCAGGCTTCAATCTACGCAAGTGGACAACAAATTGTTGGCCACTTCTTATGTCGCTATCAGAAGATCAACGAGAACTTTCTCCAGTCGACTTTGAGGAGTCAAACACAGTTAAAATGCTTGGTCTACGGTGGTGTCCATCGCGAGACTGTTTCTTGTACAAAGTTAAGATAAGTTCTTCAGATGTCTATACAAAACGGCGTATCTTGTCCGAAGCATCAAGGATATTCGATCCTCTAGGCTTTCTTTCTCCTATTGTAGTCGCCATTAAAATTTTATTTCAGCAACTGTGGAGAAAACAGTTGAAATGGGATGAAGAAGTACCAACAAATATATCGGAACAATGGAACACTATAAGGAGCCAACTTCATCTTGTCGAATCTATTGCCATTCCTAGACTAATAATGCGTAATAAACCGAACTGGGAGTTTCATGGCTTTTGTGATGCTTCACTTGACGCATATTCCGCTGTTGTTTACTGTAGAAGCTTTCTCGAAGACAACTCCATATCGGTTAGCCTAGTTGCAGCGAAAACGAGGGTTGCTCCGCTTAAGATACTGCCATTACCTAGACTAGAACTTTGTGGAGCCGTACTTTTAACTCGTCTCTTGAATAAAATAAAATCAGCGTTGCAAGAACCAAACATCAAAATATTCGCTTGGACAGATTCCACTATTGTGCTTCACTGGCTATCAGCCTCGCCCAAAAGGTGGTCTGTTTTTATTGGAAATAGGACATCAGAAATTCTTAGCTCAATCCCTGCCAGCAAGTGGAATCATGTTCGATCGGCGTCAAATCCTGCTGATGCAGCTACGCGTGGAATGTTGCCATCTACACTAGCGGACACAAGTATTTGGTGGAAGGGGCCACAATGGCTTTGGGAAGAAAACAACCAGTGGAAACCTTCAACATACAATAAGGAATTTGATTCTATCCAATTAGAAGAAAGAAGCACATTCAATTCTAATGCATTTATTTCAAATACAACTTCATTTAATACATTCGGAACTCTTTTATTCAAATATTCAAGTTGGTTGAAATCTGTTCGCGTTCTAGCTTATGTAATACGTTTTATTAAAAACTGTCGCGTTGCGTTAAGTAATAGAAATTTAAAGAGCTTATGCCTCGAAGAGTTATCTTCCGCTAAAACCCATTTATTCAAGATTTCTCAGTTGGCAGTGTTTCACAATGAAATCATGACTTTAAAAAATAAAAAGGAATTGCCACCAAAAAATAGACTTTTAAACCTAGCTCCATTTATAGATTCGTACGGTGTTCTGCGCGTCGGCGGTCGTTTACATAACTCGGATTTGTCCTTCGCAGAAAAATATCCCATTTTGTTATGTAAAACTCACCCTATTGCAAAACTTATAGTAGAATATACCCACAAAAAAAACCTTCATGCTGGCGTGTCACACTTATTTGCATTAGTAAGACAGAACTATTTTATCCTTGGTTGCAGAAACCTCGCGAGGAAGGTAGTACACAGTTGCGTTTTATGTTTTCGCCAACGTCGAATTACATCAAGACAACTAATGGGAAGTCTGCCAGCTGAACGGGTTCGATATTCACGCCCCTTTAGTAGAGTCGGGTGCGACTATGCAGGTCCTATTATGATACGGGTCAACAGAGGAAGGAACCCTAGATTTGAGAAGGCGTACATAGCACTTTTTGTGTGCTTCGTGACAAAGGCCATACACTTGGAGCTCGTCGGAGATCTATCAACTAATGCTTTCCTACTAGCCCTTGATCGATTCGTTTCTCGTCGCGGTAAACCTCAAGAAATTTGGAGCGACAACGGTACGAATTTCCATGGAGCTAAACGACTTCTTGGCGAACTTCACAATATCCTTTGCAACCAACAGCACAATAGCATGATCATCGACCATTTGTCCAAGGACAACATCCAGTGGAATTTTATACCCCCATCCTCTCCACATTTCGGAGGTCTTTGGGAGTCTGGCGTGAAATCTGTCAAGCTGCATCTCAAGCGGGTAATAGGAGACACTAAACTTACATATGAGGACATGTACACCCTTCTCACGAAAATTGAAGCTCTCTTAAACTCGCGTCCTATGTGGGCAACATCTGATACTGACCCCAATGCTCTGTCACCCTCACATTTTTTAATTGGCGACTCTTATACAGCCTTACCCCAACCTGATGTTTCGCAAAATAATGTATCTATTCGAACTAATTGGTCTCTTTTACAGGCTATGCTTCAAGGGTTTTGGAAACGTTGGCATAAGGAATTCTTGACTTCACTACAACAGCGTCCCAAATGGCAAGTGACACAACCCAACATAAAGATTAACGACGTTGTGCTGTTGAAAGAGCCAAATTTACCTCCGGCTAAATGGATTTTGGGACGCGTTATAAAGGTTCATCCAGGTTCAGACAATCTATGCAGAGTCGTGACTATTCGCACTAGTTTTGGAGATTACATCCGACCAATAACCAAGGTCGCCCCTTTACCTAATTCTGAAACCCAAGGGCTTTCAGGGGGGGCTGGATGTTTGGAAATCATCAAATCATCATCATCATCATAAAATATTCAACAACATCCTCTTCACTCAAGTCCATCTCTATTTCACTCAAACTCAATTCTCACTCAATTATTCATTTGTCATTTACTCTATTGTTATCATTTGCTCTAATCACTTATTGTAAAAAACATTCGCTATTAACCTTCCAACGAGATCGGTTGGCCAAACTTCTTGCTTGATCCATGTGGTCTATTCACTATACTATTATATATTAAATAAAGTCATTTTGTAACGTAGACAAATTTGGAAATAGTTTTGCATTTAATCGTATGACACTGAACATTATCACCAGCTACACAGAGACTTACAACATCACATCACACCACCTGAAGACTTTGGATAAGTATAAAATCATTTATTTCAACATCAATACACATTTAAACAACTAAAGAATTTCAACCATAAAACATATACTTTCGTTCACAAACAGGAAGTAACCTCAAGGTTGCGAAGCTCGACCGGAAGCTATATTCCGGTAGCACGGGAGGTCAGGAGCCCCCGGAACTATGGTTCCGGCCTGACCTAGGAGTTGGCCCCCTTGTGAGAGTATCGTGGTAGCTGTAGGTTTAAACCCAAAATCGCGGGGAGAATGGACCGAATGGATCTTGGACATCTCATGGCTTAGCATGTGTGTAGTTTAATACGACCTGTGCTAAACCATAGGATTGCTATGGAACCAATTGGTCTGCTCGATGTGGAGTTGCATTGCAACCGGGTGCCATGACCCACAGAATGGCTGAGGTATTAGATAGGCATCGACCCTTCACCAAAGGGGAAGTTCGTGCCTTACACACGACTTCGAATCTGGTACTGGTGGTAGTACTTGTACTACCCGAAGGGCGCTTATCAACGCATTATTTTGATATCTTGTGCGAAGACGCACCGTAGGCTTAAGCCCTCACGGCAGGTACCTACGTAAAACACAAGAGACATCTGTTAAGGGAAATCCTCCTCAACAAGGTCTATATCTCGCAACCAACCCGAAATTCGATGGACCTATGGCCTGATATGGAAGCCTCCGACAGTAGATACTATTTAGTCGGTAGGCTTAATCTGTTGGATAGGGCTCAGTCGATTAATTGCTGTCTGACTTTTGTAACAATGCTGATTGACAGTCAGCCGGACCGGTCGGATGTTATGAAGCCCAAGAAGTGATTGCCGCTCACGTTCCATTTGCTACTGTCTCAAAAAGTATTCAGAGCATTAACAACTCTACATATGACAAGCCCCATTCTGGCAGCACAGTATTCAATGAGTTCGACTACTGCTCTTGGTGATGGCCGTACCACCGAATCGTTTAGAAAAAAGGCCCTCAGTTGAAAGATCTTTAAGTATATCAAGTCACTCAAGTAAAGAAATCAAAAAGCGGTATTCGAAACTCAGGCTAGGAGTATATCAGGTTAGAAGTTGACGAAACGATTTCACAGTTCGTGGGTTCCATCCCATCTCCAACACTGTTAAACCGATTCCGCCTATCCTACGAAAGCTCTTTGATTTATGAGCCAAAGTGGAATCGTTTTCAACTTTGCAATCAGAGTTCAGTTTTCATAGTTGTCGATCACAAATTGTTTACCCTCACTTGCAAAGCTGTCAAAGGTTCTGCTCGATTTTGCTGGTTTCTCCAGAGTAACTTTTTCTGACCTAAAAGTGATTCTCATCCAAAGAAAACACCGAGTAACTACCCTGCAATCCACTCCCTACCATTTGGAACTATTTGAACGAAGGGTTCATTAGTTAATCTCAATTTGCTTACCTTGCCAATGCCAATCTGGAAATTACCTACAAACTAAAAGTATTTTCCCCAAGACCAAACTTAACACCAAAGAAGCATAGGTATAACCGCCACAAAGAACTTTTCCACCGAGGGCATCTAATTTTCCGCAAAATTACTATCGTAAGAGACTCCCGATGACTTTGTGGTAATTTCAGAAAAATTTCTTTCTCTCATTACCACTGGAATTCTTCGATAATTTTCGGGTGAATTTCCTTTCGAAAAAGGAAACAGAATGCATAGATACTTAGATATTTTTGCCAACCAGCAGTACTGTGCATATCAAGCCATGACAAAGCATTTGAGGTTGTTCTTTCCCCAGGCAATACGAAACAACTCGCAAAAACACAAAAAAAAAAAAATAATTACTTTGCATCTAATGACTTTTAAATTGGTATTTGGTATCGTTTCACCATCATCGTGCAACGTAGTCGTCATCATTGAACTGCAGCAGGATCAGGGCAACTCCTCAATTGAATTGCAAACTGCTCCAAATGCGGATACCTAATGCTCTACGAAAATGGCTGCAAGCCAAGCGAAAAGCATACGAAAGCAAACTCGCGAAACGATGTGGTATGGTGCCTAATGGTGCTCTGGATCTGCCTCCACTCTGGAAATTGAATGATTCTGCAGAAATGCATCTGAATCTGGGAAAACTATTACTCCATCCAGATGTTGAATGTGAAAAACACTCAAACGAAAATGAAAATATTGTATCCCTTACCATGTTCCTTATGCTGGCCCTCCCTGCTTTCCCCGCTAAAGAGCTGGTTGGATGATGGTAGAAATTATTACTGGCCCATCCCAGTATGTAGGATGGGAAATTGAATGAGCAGCTCCTATTTCAATGTCACATCAAGCGAAAAGTTGCACACGTCAATGTCAGCTACAAAGTAATTGCGAACCCAATTTCCACTCAAAAGCACAAACCCATACAGAGACATACAAGCAATCGTATCGTAACTAATCGTACATACAAACGTGCTGAATACAAACAAACAAACTCTTATACTTACATTCGTCCTGCATTCACATTTGAGGACCCATTGAACCGCGATGAATTTATTTTCGATTTGAATTTGTCGGGACTGCAGCATTTCCTGGTCGATTGGCTCCAGTGATTCGCTGTCCCATAGATCCTGTCCACTTTCGGCATAACTAAAGGGATCGCCCGCTTGCAGGGGACACAGGACTTCAACCTTTCAAATGAGAAGAAACAAAAACAGGAAAACATTTTGAAAAAGCAATAAAAATCAATTCGCTCAATCATTCTATTTGTTTTGCTTTTGCTAAAGAAAGGACTTTCTCCTCTCGAGAGGACTACCAGAGACCCTTGATCCTACTCACTTGTATTGTAGTTGACACAGAAGGCACACAACATTTGTTTGAATGATGACATCGTCCGCATGTCTTTGGGCGATACAATTTCCTCGAGACACATGGCCCCAGGCGAATCCTCGCCGGACCTAATCTTTGCATACTCCGGCACTCGTGTCCTTTCTATAAAAAAAAAAAAACATAAAAAATAAAATTTTCCACAAACACAAACACAAACAGAAAAAAAAAAAACACAAATCGAAAATCAAATTGAATTTCTATTGGATTTGCATACATATTGGCATAAACTATGTCTTTTGGTAGGAGCAGGAGTGATTGGAGCGGTATGGTGTTTTTTGTCCGGGTTTGAGGAATCACTTGGATTTTATTGAACACACACACTGGTTGTACTCACCCTTATTCTATGCTCGTGCGTTGGTGCAAAGCTACTATCGACTAAATTACTAAATTTATTGTCATCACATTTGCGGTTCTCGCAGAGTCGGACATTGCTCAACTTGTGGCATCCGGCCGTTGTGCTCGTCACTCGAGTTGAAATTCCAATGCCACATGGCTCGGAGCATGGTGTCCACGGGCTAGACGATGTGTTATGGCATGTGGCGGTGACTGTAAAAAATAAAATTCAAAATTGTTATCTGGTTGCAATTTAAAAAATTCATCAGGTGACGATGTGCACTCGTCAAAAAAACTGTCAGCGGACAGTTGGCACCTATGATGGTACGATAAGCGTCATCAATGGGGCAAAGCTATTAACAATGTGGACAATGATTTGCAGCGGTATATACACTCGTAAATATGGTCAATGTGGAATATTCTCAAGAGGAGAATTTACCGACTTTGAATCAATGCCGAAGTCTACATTCCGGAAAGCCTGAACGAGCGAGATCATTTAATCGGAGCTTGACGCCAACATTTTGGAAAACAAATAGGCAGCTTCACATTTTTGCGTGCAATCTGTTGCTCCCATATCCTCGGAGGCGAACACTCGCTGAATATGGCTTTTTGTCAATGGAATATTGAGATAGTAGGTCCAACTCATTAGGCTGGATGTAATAATAAGGTTTAAGCACCAGTGAGAGCCCCAATCAACCGTTGCGGGTTGGGAGAAAACTTTCAGCAAGACCAGGGATGTGAATGACCCCATTTGCACTGCAATTGCCACTGCATCCATAGTAGGATGATTTCCGTTTCAAATAGAAAACCTCACATACAGGAACCATATGTGTGGAAAAAACGCATCAGTGGTTACGGATTTCCCACCACTATAGGCCTAGCGATCGGAGATATAGAGAACTTGTCTTTCTTGCCGAACTTACTCTCACCATCTATGTTAAGCCTGGACAATTTTTCCACCAAGATTTAATAGTTGAGGACATACGAGTAAGCCCCGAAATGAACAGAAAAAAGAACAAAGTTAGTCCTTGCGTCAGCGAATTTTTCCTATGATTCAATACTTAAAGGATATTGTGATTCCAAAAAGAACTTATTGTACACTACGATGCCAATGTTCAGAATAGTTTTTGGGACAGTGGCAAATACAATGGTCAGGGGCAGTAATTTTATGAACTTCATACTATCGTCTGAATCAGTTGTCAACAATGTTGGCTAAAAGTCATCATTTGTTACGTTGATATGACAGCATGGGATCGACTAGCAGATTACCGGCTATAAAGTGCTGCCCGAGGTTTCCATATCTGACTACAGGTCCATTGAGAGTTTACCGAAAAGTCTATTAGACAGTAAGTAACTCTGTCAATACTCCAACTAAACACAGAATGAAACAGAAGGTAGAGGAAGCTTTTCAGAACCGACTGAGCAAATTCTTTGAGCTGGGATGTCCGGCCGGGACAACTCCTGCAAATAGCTCTATGGCGGAACACAGAATTGCAGCAATACGTAAAGGAGGCCTAAAAATTAGTAAACAGGTCTCTTCAGACTAACTAGAAGAAGCCTGGAGTCCTCACAGATCGAAGGATAACGACGTGGATGACGCTGCTGATATGATCACAGAAACTATTCCGTTTGGAATCAGATATTTTATCCCTCATTGAATGAAGAGTATCAAACCAAAAGAAAAGTCATGGTACGACTCGAGCTGTAAAGAGGCTGTCAAGGTTAGAGAAATGTTTTTTTCGGTCCTTCAAGACCAACTTAACAGAGAAAAACCGAAAAAAATACTACAATGTCCCAAAGGCAGCAATAATTTTTGGTTGTCCGTCAAAAACATTAGAAATTCTGCCTCATCGTCCATTCCAACGCTCATTTACAATGACATTCCAGCTGTTAGCTCTTTGGACAAGGCCAATCTGCTTGCTGCACATTTTTATTATTATTATTATTATTATTATTATTATTAGATAACATGGTATGTACATTAAGACATAGGTCTCTTATAGTACTTAGGCTTGATATTTAAAATAAGAACTTAATTCCATTACATTAGATGTTTAAATTAAAGATATGTAAGATTTCAAAAGTAAAAATAATTCATAAGATTACTGAAATAAGCAAGGTTAGCATTTTTAAAAATATAATTTATGTGAACGATTAGACAAAAAAAAAAAGAACAAAAAGAATAGAAAAGAAAGGAAAGTCAACGAAGATGAAAAGTAAGAAGTAAGAGAAAGAGGAGATAGATATACATTAATTTTTATTGTTGCTGTGTAGAAAAATGCCTGAATATTGAAGTTTTAAAGCTTGCGTCATTGCTAATGCCCTTGATACTCAGGGGCAGAGAATTCCATAACCTCACGGCGTGAACGAAAAAGAACCTTGATGAGTTGAGATATTTAAATTTTGGTAAGTTTATATTAAGTGTTCTGCGAGAAGAAGAAAACTCAAGCTTGTAAAACAGATAATTTGTCGTTTTTGTCATTATAATTTTGTGTAAGAATATACAATTTCTTGCACACATGTATTGTACTAAAGTGCAACCCAATAAATCTTTCACATAGACCGATATCCGATCGTATTTGCGTAGTCTATGAATGTATCTAACTGCATCATTGAAGGCTACCTGTAACTTATTACGCGACAACGAATCCATGCTACTAAAAACAAGATCGGCATATGTTATTATGGGAAGTATAAGGGCTTGGACGAGCTTCCGTCGGGTTTCAAAGGGTGTGAAGTTTGCAGCCAACCACAGTCTATGCAAACAACCATAAATGCGACCAATGACGTAGTTTATGTGGTTGTTGCAGGACAGATTGCGGTTTATTACGAACCCAAGGCTAGTAGCCGACTCCACTATCGCCAATTTCGATTCCGATATGCATATATTTGGCACCAAACTCAGTTCGAAATTGTTTATTGAAATGGGTAGAACCTGACACTTAGAAGGATTTAGCAGCAGCCCGTGTTTGTCTGCCCAGTCATTAATCGCTGATAAATCCCTGTTTAAACAAAAAACTAATTCGTCAAGCCGATTCATAGGCATAGACATGTATAATTGAACGTCATCTGCATACATATGCATACGAGTATGTACACATACCAATGGCAAATCGTTGACAAACGTGGAAAATAAAATCGGTCCAAGGATGGAACCTTGAG
This sequence comes from Volucella zonaria, assembly GCA_963966105.1. Classification (NCBI taxonomy): domain Eukaryota; kingdom Metazoa; phylum Arthropoda; class Insecta; order Diptera; family Syrphidae; genus Volucella; species Volucella zonaria. Next base: position 114,736,904 of record OZ014534.1, on the reverse strand, counting down.
GAACACCTTGTAATAAGGGCAAAACAGAGGAAATCCTTCCACCAACAACGGCCCTTTGAAATCGGCTCGACAAGTAGCTTTGCAAAAGTTTAACAGCTCTTTCACTAAACCCGAAAAGGTGTTTAAGCTTCCATAAAAGAATTTTGTGATTCACTTTGTCAAAAGCTTTTGAAAAATCGAGAAAGCAAAGTAATGTCACGAGCCCTTTATCATAGTCTTGCCTTATATCATCCAAAATCTTCACCATTGCCGACTGACAACTATGCCCTTCTCGAAAGCCTGACTGAGAAGAAGTCAATAGAGAGTTGAAGGATAAGTGGCATTTGATCTGGCGGGATAAGACTCTCTCAAATACTTTTGATAGGCATGGGAGAATGCTTATTGGCCTAAAATCGTTGACAGAGCTTGCGTTCGATTTTTTGGCTATCGGAATAACCCGTGCATGTTTCCAAACCTGGGGAAAGGTAGATGTCACAATACATGAATTAATTATATGAGTTATGAGGGGCGTTCAACACATTCTCGGTATCGGGGTGAAGCCGTAGGTGTATATATAAATTGACTTATTTATCAAGTAATACTATTATTTTAGTGCATTCATGTAAAATTTCATATAAATGTGATTATTAATTCGCGTTTTATCTCTAGTTAAACAGAATCATAATGGCAACTGAGACGATGATGGTGAAAATTGAGCATCGCGCTGTAATTAAATTTCTCACTAAGCAAGGAAAAAGTCAAAAAACTTACCAGGGTTTCGCACCTTCATTATCAACTGTGCAAAAGTGGTCAAGTGAGTTCAAGAGAGGCAGAGAGAGCATTGAAGACGACCCCCGCTCCGGCGCTCCGGCTACTGCTTGTACGGGAGAAAGCATCAAAGAAGTCGAAAAACTTGTTCTTGAGGATGCCCGAATAAAGGTGAAAATGATGGCAGAGATCACCAAGCTTTCAATTGGTACCATTCACACCATTCTTCATGACCATCTTAACCTTTCAAAGGTCAGTGCAAGGTGGGTGCCACGAATGCTCACAGCGCCTCAGAAAAAAGTGAGAATCGCATCCTGTAGAGAGCTTTTGGAGATGTGTAGTGAGAACGCGGACGGTGTTATGGATCGAATTGTTACTGGGGACGAAACATGGATCCACCACTATGACCCTGAAAGCAAACAAGAGTCCATGCAGTGGCATAAAAAAGGAACAGACCCCCCGAAGAAGTTCAAAGTCACTCCGTCTGCCGGGAAGCTCATGGCCACAGTTTTTTGGGACTCAAAGGGAATCTTGCTCATTGAGTACAAAAAAAAAGGTGAAACCATCAACGCCACATCCTACGCTTCCACTTTGCATAATTTGCGGGAGGAAATTAAAAAGAAAAGACGGGGTAAACTCGCAGCGGGTGTGTTGCTTCTTCATGACAACGCTCCTGTTCACACGGCGCGAGTTTCCAAGGCTGCTGCGCGAGATTGTGGTTTCGAAGAAATCCAACACCCACCCTATAGTCCAGACCTTGCCCCTAGTGATTATTTCCTGTTTCCGCATTTGAAAAAATGTCTTCGTGGAAAAAGATTTTCGGATGATGAAGAACTCAAGTCGGCAATAAATGGAGGAGGAGGAAATTTATTTTTTTGAGGGTTTAAAAAAGCTTATCTCAAGATGTAACAAATGCATTGATGTTAGGGGAGATTATATTGAAAAATAAAAACAATTTAAATTGAATTCGCATTTTCCTTCATACCGATACCGAGAATATATTGAACGCCCCTCGTATATGGCTTACAATACTGGGTAAAATTATTTTTAGAAATTTGACTGGTATACCATCTTCACCGATTGCATTTGACTTAATGGAGGCAATAATTGAAATTACATCAGTCTCAGTTGTTACCTCAAAATCGGCTTGCCTTTGCACTGATATAAAGGTGTTCGGATGAAAATCAAACATACCACCAGCCATTGCATTGTCTACAAAATGTGCATTTAGCTCATTTGGATTTAACGAACAGTTATCATTCCCTCCTTTGCTAACACCAATTTGCCGAAGATTCCTCCACAGTTCCTTTGAGGGCAAAGACATACTAAGTTTAGAGGAGGAATAGTAATTTCGTTTCGAATCACGCACAATGCTAGTGCCTGTATTACGAGCGTTTTTATAAGCGACCCAATTAAAACAAGAACGATTTCGCTTAAATTTGCTGTAAAGTTTATTCCTGATTTTTAGCGCATTTAAAACTTCCGCAGTAAACCAAGGGAAGGTCTTATTGCGAACAAAAACAATCTTAACAGGCACGAAATCTTCATAGAGTTGGGCAACACATAACTGAAAACGATTAATTTGTTCATTTAGATCTGGGCTCTGTCTACAAAGAAACCAGGGAGTGGTTGTTTGTGCTGCAACTTGCAGAGCATTGATGTTAATAGACTTAAAATCTTTAAATTCAAAGGTCGTAATAAGTCTTATTGATATGAGAAAAATTAATATCATACGTGCAAATCAACATATCATGGTCAGAAACACCACCCAGGCAAATTTGGTCAAATAGAAGAATTGCTGATTGATCTGAAACAAGACCAACATCAAGAAGACTCGGTGGTGCATCTGTACGAAAACAAGTTGGATAGGACGTGTTAACAACATAAAGACCACTCGAAGAGGCATGATCCACCAATTGGCGCGACCGAGAATTGTTATTTAATAAGTTAGCATTAAAATCTCCTAATACAATAATATTTACATATCTGGGTGAAAACTCCGACAGGGCAGAAAAAAATGGTTCACATGAAAATCTCCGGTTAGGGTTATTAACAACAAGAAACCAAACATCTAACACTTCCATCATGAACCTCAGCAATAATGTATTCAACATCAGTGTCGACAGATTTTACTAACACATCACATTTTAAAGACGACTTGCAATAAATTGCCGCCACTCCTCCGCCCATTGTATAGGTTATTTTGTCGTTGCGATATAATTCGTAACCCTCAATATCATACACAAAGTTTTCAAACTTGGGCTTAAACCAAGTTTCGTTAACACAGATCACATCTATGTTTGAATTTGTAAACAAATAGCGAAAGTAGTCTGGCTTACACTGGTTAAGACTTCGAGCGTTTATATGACATACGACATTGAAACCATTCTTGTATCTCGACAGAACATTTAACAGACACAAAGTTGATCTAGCATTCACACCGTGGTTATGATTAAAAATACTGTTGTTGTTAACTATTCTCAATTAGCCTACCGCAAACAGCACCACAATCTATTAGACACATTTCCACATCCTCATCCAGCAAACAAAACGAAAATATATAGCAGATAGCAAGGATTAGAAGAGCCAAATTTCGTGAACACAGCAAGCAGTTGTCGTTTTCTCTTCATCTGAGAAGCGGTACGTAAAAGCAGGTGAACTCTCTGTGTAAGGCTTTCGTTGAGGTAGCACTTGTGTGGCGAATCCATACCGACGTCAGTAAGGTTCAACTCTCTGTGTTGGCTTTTTCGATAGAGAGCAGCTGACTTCAGCACAAAGTTTTGCTCTTGCGGGCTACCAAACTTAAGTACGATCGGTGATGGCGATGACGAATCGTTGTTCAATGCTCGTATTTTTTCACACGGAATGCATTTTTAAGTGTTGGCGGTTTACATTCAATAGTGTGGCATAAACGATTGAAGATAGTAGATAAATTTTCTTCAGGTGAACTTGGAATGCCAAAGAGCACGGCATCACAGGCAGTATGGTTGCGTTCAAGGTTGTCGATTTGTTGTTGGAGGGCAAGCATTTCTTTGTTCGCAGATGTGGTTTCCACTAATGTAGACGTAGAAACAGCTTCAATGTCCTCAATTCTTTTTGTGATGTTTTCTACCGCCGCATTGACTGATGAAAAGCGTTCTTCCCACTTTTTTTCCAGTTCTTCAATTTTGAGTTGAAGACCGTTGCTTATTTTATTGCATTCATCTTTTATTGTTGCCTTGATGGATTTACAGAATTTATCAAGGCGGCTCTCCAATATATCGATTGTGATGATTGAAGAGTTGGTGTCATTTCGTTTCAAGGAAGGTGAACTTACTTGGGAGGACGTTGTCGGTTTATTTTGCGTCGATTTCGAGATCGAGCGGGTACTTGGTGGGTCTGGCATGGTGGTTGTGTTGATATATCACAGTTAACGATCCTTAAAGCAAGCGATAGATATGAACGCCAAACAATGAAATTACTTTCGAAGGTAAAATTATAAATGTCTGTACTTTGCGCGCACTTTCAACTTGTTAGTTTGTAACGGTTAGAGGTTAGCTGCTACCGGACAGAAAAATAATACGTCTATACTGCTCTGAGCATATCTAAGGTACATTTTGCGAACAGCGTAACACTCCCAGTTTATGCTTTGTCCCCGCCTACATTTGAGTGCGCCTACAATGGGACGAATCCACTTTCGCACCCGTGTAGTAGCAAGAGTACTTAAAGATCTCAACATGTATAAATCCGCTAGTCCAGATGGTATATCTCCCCTTCTTCTGTAAAGGTGTTCTTCTACGCTGGCAAAACTACTGCGTAAGCTTTTTCATCAATCCTACTCTTTAGGACTCTTTCCGGCATTTGTCCAGCCCGTCCCTAAAAAAGGCGAATCTTCTTCGCTCTCCTCCTACAGATCCATTGCACTTACGCACCTTCCTCCCAAAGTCATGGAAACGCTGATAAACCGTCAGCTCATGAAATATATCGAAACACGAAAACATATCAATGACCGGCAGTGTGGTTTTCGTAGCAACAGATCCACTGGTGATTTGATGGCATGTCTCACCGAAAAGTAGAACCAAAGCGTACATCAATCTCGCGAAAGCAAGATCGCTGCACTTGAAATTTCTAAGGCATTTGACAGAGTTTGGCATCAGGCTCATTTGTCAAAAATGCGTGCATTTGGGATCGATCACTCTCTTCTTCAATTCAAGTTGTCGTCGACGGTTTCAAGTCTGATATTCACAAAATTAGTGTTGGTTTGCCCCAAGGTTCCGTTCTGTCTACGACCCTCTTTTCAATTTTCATTAATGATCTCTTGTCTGGTACTTCAAATCCAATATATTCCTTTGCTGATGACAGTACTCTCTGCTTTTCATATTTCTTTCCGGACTCACGCCCCTGCTCTTCGGCTATAGAACGGGAACGGCAGCGTATGTTAAGCTCATTAGATTTCGATATTAGCAGCATAACCAATTGGGGAACTATCAACCGAGTGGAACTGAATGCTTCCAAAACACAATGCTGTCTACTGTCGTTAAAACGAAATTTAAACACCCAGCTATAAATGAATGACGCTTTTATCGTAGAAATCGATAAACTTTCCATTCTCGGTATTTGTGCCAGTGACGGCGTACGTTGGAATGACCACATATTCGATGTGGTCAAAAATGTTGCGAAATATCTAGGTTTCCTCAAGCGATGTAAGAAATACTTCACCCCCTCTGATTTGGCCTCAATATATACGGCGTTCATCCGCCCGGAATTCAAGTACAATGCCCACATCTGATCAGGTGCTCCTAAAAGATATCTGCACCTGCTAGATAAGATTCAAAACCGTGCGATAAAACTCATAGGTGATACCAATATCACTCAAACAACGGACACCCTCGAACACCGGTGTCTCACCCTATTTTATCGCTATTTCCACCACCAGTGCTCCATTGAAATCGCCACTAGCATTCAGTCCATTCAAACTTTCAACCGTAACATCCGTCTCGCTATGAATGCTCATCAGTATACCCTCAAGCCCATTTTCGGACGTACACTAAAATATCGCGATTCTTTCCTAAGCCGTCCAACTCGCTTGTGGAATGCCCTGCCGATCTCTGTGTTTCCTGGTTGTTATAACTTGCAAACATTTAAAAACAATGTCCATCGGTACCTGTCTTTTCTTCCTCCCTAAATTTCCTTAGCCCGTGCGGTGTACAAACATTTTAAGGGTACAAAAACCCCTTAGATTAGATAGTTGATTCGGATTCCAATTAGTGTTTCCTGTAAAAACTTCTGCAAACAAATCGAAGCACCTGGTAAACCTTCAGGATTGTCAAAGGGGCAACGCTCAGAAGTTCTGATGGCGCCTACACTGAATCGAAAGCAGAGAGTCTCTTGGTCGAGACCCATTTCCCAAGTGACCCTATCAGAATAGGCTTCCAACCAGCTCCTGAGTAAAATCAGCTCACCATAACTGGTATCTGTAATCGGTTGTGCTGACGGATGAGGCCATCAAATACCTTTCTTGAATTCAAATTCAGTTACGCTGTAAAAATGTATAAAGGAGGTATACAAATTCAATATGAAATAAGACACTCGAAGTTAACGTTACTGTCTATAATATTAGCTTTATTTAATAGATAATTTCATGCCATTAGATATGATATCGATCATATGCGCGCCACGGCTAGCTCGAATGAAGTGCAATCGTAAAGTCCAATTTTCGACAACATTATCGAGCAACTGGACCGTATATCAGCAATAACACGGCGAATGTTTACTTCCAAATCGTCCATTGTCTCTGATATATCGGCATACACTAGTGACTTCACGTACCCTCAAAGAAAGTAATCACAGGACCGTGGAGGCCAGTTCACAGGTCCATTACGGGAAATTATGCGCTCAGCAAATGTTTCCCGCAATAAATTGATGGTGTCGCACACCGTGTGGCATGTTGCGACATCTTGTTGAAACCAAAGCTCTGTCATGTCAATGCCATTCAACTGAGGAACGAAGAAGTCAGAAATTATGTTTCTATAGCGCTCTCCATTGAAGTTAGCATTCTGGCCGGCATCATCATTAAAAAAATATGGGCCGCTGATTCCACCAGCCCAGAAAGCGCACCAAACAGTGAGTTTTAATGGGCGTCTCAACATAGGCCCCTGTATTTCACGCGGTTTCAACTCTTACACAAGCTGGATCTTATAAGCTTTTAAGCCAAAATCTTTTCGTAAAATCTTTCACAAAGTGGATGGGCATAGCTCCAAATCGACTCATTCGGATTTTCCTCAACATTGCGCTCCACAACGGCAACAACTTCTTCCGTTCGCACTGTTTGTCGTCTTTGGGGATTCGTATTATCCACTATAGTATACGTGGTGGGAAAACGATTCATCCTGTTCCGAATAACTTGCTCAGATGGACGATTATGTCGACCGTAAAATGGACGTAGCGCACGATAAGTTTGCGGACCGAACCATGGTTTTCAAAATAAGTTTGCACAATTTGCACGCGTTGGTCTCGCGTTAATCTATTCATCGTAAGATGGCAAAACGTACTAACCACAATTCTGTAGAAACAGTGTTGCCAGTTTAAAAACGAGTTCTCTAAAAAAAACACACCCTTTACATGTATCACCTGCTACCAACTCTGAAGAAAACTATCATCGCTAGCTTGATACTTGGATACATACCGAATCTCTTGCGAACTGTTACTCCTTTGCTACTCCTTTATACCGAAAACCGATAAAGATGACTACCCCCACTCGCTAAGAGCTTCAGTCTGATTTCCTCGTTTTGAAAAGTTTAAATAGAATGGTCAAGCTTCATGTGTGCAAAACTGCTTTGTGAACCCATCCTAGATTCAACACGCCTACAATGTGGAAGGTTCTGTAAGACTGATTTGATTTAATTTTTTTCAATTAGTGCTGAGACTGAGGTTGTTTTCTTTACGAGAATGAGAAAGCTGATTGGACTCATCTAGAGCTTAAAAGCAGCATCTTCTGCTTTTCCAACGAAGCTAAGAATTTGTGTGTCATCAAGGATAACAAACTTCTTGCACTAAGCATGTTACGTCCAAACATCAAAGGCACTCTCTGCATTTCGGCAGTAATAAGGTAAGACAGATCTACATGGATATGAGGAAACCAATTACATCATATGCGTCGGATGTCTGCTGGAACAAGCTTTGCGCACCATACTTGTCCCTGCTCTAAACACATCAGTGTGTTTACCCAAACCATGAGTTGCACTCTCGAAGCCGTGTTCCATTTAAAAAGAAGTGGTCTTCGATACAACACGCAGCGGAGATTTAATGGCCATGCACGCCGACTGTATTTTAATTCTGGTCTTATGGACATGCCACCTGACACAACAACATCAAAATCTGACCCAGAAATGAACTGTAGTCAATTCAGCACAGATGATTTAAAAACACGACGCGTGTGTCTTTCATGGATTCACTGTGAATGTTAGATTTTGCTCCCAGTTAGAAAAACTTGCATCTGTCTTCCTGCTTCTCTGAAGGCAGGGTGAATTAACTGAGTCGAGTTTAAGGCGCAGATCACTATGCGAACCTGCGTATAGACTGCTTGTTTCCTCAGTTAGGACTTCTATTGACAGTTGGGTTTCATATGAGCATAACTGCAGATGCCATGGATCTCCAGGATGACGGCAAGTTAAACAAATACTTACCGATATTTCTAGAACATCGGCGACCTTCCTACTTTAGCTCTAAATGCTTACTGGGGTCATATGCTTTTTGTAACCATAAGTGACACAACATCCTTTGCTTGCAACACTACTGATCGCTTAAAACGTGGAGTAAGATAGAGGCACAACAATCAGTTTTGTAGCCAAGTGGTTGCTTTATCTCTTGTTAGTGGCAACGTAGACTGAAGTTGTAAGTCTACACAAGTTAGTCGGCACGCCTGTTAGCATTCTTTGTTACCAATTCTATATGCAAGTGAGACCAAATTACGCCTCGAATAAGGACCGACCGAAGGACTATTAGTTTCTAAATTGTTATGGCGATTTTAAACTCAAAAATTATGCTCCGTAGGTTTGATTATTTGGCACCACCCGCTCCTCTGAGAAGCTAGCGTTCGTATATTGGTTACGCAAACACCACGCAACGGCCTAATTTCCTGCCTCTACTACAGAGCTGGGATTTCGACCGCCGAATTGCTTAGAGGCATCTCTCATCTAACGACAGGTACTCCTAGGATATCTTCTAGAACCAGATTGCTCCTGTTTTTAACCAAATATAGGATACCTTAATTCTAAAGTAAGCAATAAGAACAACGGTCTCAAAAATGTTGTTGGAAAGCGTGATCTTGGCAATCGGAGTGGTAAAGGTGAACACTTCGTCAATAGCATCGCATTGTCATAGGTGGCACCATGTTTGAGCACACGATTTGCTATCCATTTTGGTGTCAGCTGACAAGCAGACGAACTTTATAAAAATTTAACATTTTGGCATCTGCCGCCATTTCATTAGTAGTTTCTTTGATATCAGAAACAAACAACAAGGAGCCGATATCATAATTTTACGACAACGTCAAAATACCCAGGTATACCATCGGCAAACTAAGAGATCCTCCAGTACCTGGCAAACGATTAAGGGACTTCCCTGCGCAAGGTATTGAAACAATTAAGAGTCGAGCGCTAGCCAAATTTCAAAATTACTAAAGTGCTATAAAAAATGTGATAAAATCTGACGTTCTCGTACGTCAACCAGATGAAAACATAGCACTTGGCTTCCTGAGGATACCTGCCAAATGATTACCGTCAGCGGTTGCCATTACTCCAGCAATAGAAAAGAACGAGGTAGATTCTTTGCATCGCTTAAGAAGAAAAAATGTAGGATGCGATGAGACAAGCGCATTAAAATCAATCGACTATTGTACTCGTAGCACATAAGGCAGCGAGAAAATGGGTTAGAAGAACCATCTACAGTATGACCTAATGGCTGAAAGGCGGGCGTCATCGTCGATGGCGCTCTGATTGTAGCAAATGAGTACCAGATTCTGGACATGTACTTGTCCGTACTCTTCATCAAACAAGGTCCTGAAGGACCTGACGGTTATCTGGTGAGACCCCGAATATCAGTTGCGGCATGTTTGATAGCTTCTTGGTATCGATGCCAGTCACCTTCAGATCTTAACACAATACGTTGTAAGACATTGTATGGACATTGATGCGAACTTTCGAAATACGTAATTGACAATGATTTTGGCGGTTTGTAACAGTTGCAGCTGTTCAAGGTTGGATTCCGCAGTATTGCTGTGTCCTTGTGGGCTTATGAGTTACTGTAGACGATCCCTCGACTGTTGTCGGTGGTGATCAGAGTTTACGTTGTCTGCTCCGAATATTGGAAACCGTGTGCTAGCTATAGTGACATTCCATTCCACAGCAAAGTAAATTAACCTAAGAATCTTTCAAGACGTAATGTACGAGTAGCAGGTAGGCTTTGCTTTCCGACTGTTCTATTTTCCTAGATCGGCATTAAAGCCACCTAAAATGATTTTAAAGTAGTATTTAGGGCATTTTCTGAAGATTTTATCGAGGAACATCGTTTATTTCTTTTATGGGGGGTCTGGCTTATATTGGTGGGCTTCCCTTTGGTGCGGATTGTCATAGTCTTTCTATTATAACAGATCTGCACACAAAAAGACGATGCTTCTATCCCTTGTAGCAGTCACAGTTTTTGATCATCCTTTGGCTAGCACATCCCGCTTCCTAGATTGGGGCGATATCTACTTTATAGCTGGCTAGAATATTAGCTTGCTGTACGTGACCGCAGGCTCATCAACTATACATATATCCTTCCTTATCCGAGGCTTTTAATTACGTGGGGTTTCACGTAGTCCGGTAGTTAACTCTACGTATAGTACAACACCAATGTGTCAAGCCTGGGGCCATTTACTGGCCAAAGTGAGCCAGCTATTCCGTAGCTAGTAACCCAATTTAGAGATATGAGGGCTGCTGTTAGCCCATCCAGTGTTGATCAGATGCCTATTTATCTATCTATTTCAGCACCCTGACTGCCAGAACAAGAATCGGTCATTCTGACTATTGATGCAACGGTTGGTGCCGTTTTCCGCTCGTAAAAATTTCCGTTGGCTTGGTAAGTCAAGCCCTGTTTAACGAGACAATTTCCTGATGGCTGCCACGAGGAGTAGAATAAGCACAATTGATATGTAGTCTTAGTCACAGCACTGGGCATTGATGGGTTGACGACGCACAGATCTCAAATTTATTTCCGAAAAGAACAGAAATACGAGATAACTCTTCCGAGAGCAAGAGCCATTATCTGGGGACAAAGAAGACTTTCAGGATGCCTTGTGATGTATCGTTCCTAATAGTCTTGTAATCAAGACTACTTGCCTAGTAGTCATCAAGAGAACTTGGTTTGCTATACCTGCCACCATACACCTTAGATTAAACATTTTCCGCATGTTTTATATGCACTGCGTTCAGGGTAGCCAAAACTAGAAAATAATGTTGATGTTCAAGGTGCAGTGACTCCGAAAAAGCATCGCAAATTACAGCTTACGAAACACATGATTTCGTTCAGTAGTCGTTGAGCAAAGTTTAAGCAGTTTATGAGTTCCCATTCCGAACTTCAAAACTACAACCTGAACTAAGATTATTACATTTCTACTTATCATTTCACAGTTGTATGCTCAACCATGTAAACCATTTATCATGCTCCATAATCTAACTAGCGAACCACTTCATAACAGCTCGCATCCATGTCTGTACTAAATTAAATTTCCAGAACCATTTCTGGCCCATGGTACCCTTAAACCTACGAACACAAAGCAAACCAGACCGACCGAACAGAACAAAACATAAAAAATCCTTTTAACAGTTTCAACAACAACTTAATCAACGAAAATGAAATCATCCATCATCGTTGCACCAGGAAAATCTGGTGGCCATACCAGAAATATGAAGTTGCGGCTACGAAAATACGGATACCATGCCAAACTCCATGTTGAATCATAGAGCACAGTGCACAGTGCACAGTGCACAGTGCCAAACCAGTGTGGTCTTACACCAGACGGGACTACTTTGTATCCACATCAAACCTCCTTAATCGTTTTTTGTCCTTGCACAAAAAATTATATTTCAAAAGAAAAAAAAAAAAAAATCTTAAATCTACAATATAACCCCTATGGATACATACATACACACGCAAGGATAGCCAGAACTTACCATCAGCTGTTGGATTCTCACAGAGCCACATTTTACAGCAATGGCCAGGCACTTCGACAAGACGTGGCGATCTGCATGAAATCGTATCCTCTGGCGCTGGCAGCTGCTCCTTTGGGCAAAGTGATGAGCAAGCGTGTCGTCCATTCTGCAAAACAAACAACAACAGCAACGAAACAAATGAAAAACAAAAAAAAAAAAAACAATCAAAATCAACAAAGTGAACGTAAAGAGAGTAACAACAGTTAAGGAATAAGAACTTGGTCTCTGCAAATGTCCAAAATAGGACAAAGAGGATATCTTGCCATTAAGCATAGTAAACTAGGAAAACTGTATGAGGAAGAGGAAGGGGAAGAGGAACCCTCCAGCCACCTTGACTATCACCATAGTGCACTGGGATGCCTAGACAGCTGAATAGACAGACGCTGTTTTTAAATGCCCGCAGGAGACTGTCTTCCTTCCAGAATGCAACAGCATCCAAGGAATATCCTCATGCAGGCAAATGAAAGTCAATACACTCTGTGGAGGAAGCACTATGCCACGGGCGGGTCTGGTGTCTAGTGATGCTGTTTCAAATTTCTTCACACTAAAGCGAATAATTTCGGATGAGACCGAATGAATGGAAGGGAGCGAGGGAATGGTTAATGGGAAAGGAATAAGCCAAGGATCAAGGAACATCAGGACCATCAGGAATGCAGAGTGCATACATATGTACAATGTACATACGTGGCTTTGTCCATTGAAATTGGCCGCATAAATCTTACCTCGCAGACACATTGTGTTTTACAATCCAATTTGAATGTCTGTCCATGTGAGTAGGTGGTGCTTCCAACTGTGCAGTTCGCTGTTTGTTTTTTTTTTTTTTTTTTTGCAGTCCCCAAGTTTTTGTTGTCGTAGTGGTTGTCATCCGGAAGGATACCAAGCGTTGGGGGAGCATGTGCAACAATGGAAAGAAAGAAAAGAGATCAAATAAAACATTTATTACACCAGATGACAATAATATGCAAATTTTTTCGTCCCTATCCCAACCCCTGGAAAATGGGTACACGAAATCCTTACCTACAGATACGAGTAGTAGTACCATTCCATTGCCTACAAAGTCGCTTTGAATGTTAACTGTACATGGGGAATGGGGATAGATGGCTTTTTGCTGCATCAATAGCATGGAAAATTGGTCATTTTCACACTCGGATGGACTTAATCAGTCGGAATGGGGATGAATTCATATTCAAGGGAAGCATCTGTTGGCCAGATAAAAGGATGTGTTAAGTATCAGATGAGTATTCGAGAGCAGCTTTCAAGGAGTAAACGGATGGTGTTAATTGCTGTAAGTTGCTTGGCAATCTCTTATTCGGAATCTTATATTCGATGTGAAGACTACATGCATGCATATGTGGTAAGACAAGACAAGGGGTACAATAACAACATAAGGGACGAGATTCAAGGAAGTACTTTGTCAGTATTCTTAATTGAGATTCATAGATATTATGAGAATGGGGCAACCTTTCACAGATAACTTACACGACTGCTACAAGAAATATGCGAAAGAGGTTCTGCAGAAGGACCTCGTCTTTTGGATGAAATGGAGGAGTGAGCCGAAACAGATTACGATATTAGTTCAAATGCGGAGAATCCTCCAAAATTAGAAAAAGACGAATCCAATAAGGCCAATCCTCAAGTTAATCAAAATATTTATGACCACAGACAGTGGGCTAAAAGTGTCTTCGGAAAAGTGATTGCCAGCAAAAGAAAAGGAAGGAGGGCAGGTTATAAATATTCAGAAAGGGGACACGCCAGTTTGCAGATAAAACATAACCATTCATGTTGACCGCATTGCCATCATCACTACTCTGTTGTAGCCAAGATACAAATACGAGTGCGAATCTTAAAAGCTTAACGTTTAAGAAATTGAGCAAGAGTTGAGGACAACGAAAAGGATCTAAATGCTCAGGTAGGCACAGACAGCCAATGACTGAGACATGTTTTAGACTCAGAGGCCGGATTGACAATGGTAAACGGCTTGTGGATTCATGCAACGCTAACCGTTTTGTCGTAGGAGGCAGGATTTGAACACAAGACCGTTCAGCTGGCTTATTTACGAAAAATCAGATAGATTGTATAACCGGTCTCATGAGCATTGCGACGCAGACCATATGGTAGCTATTCCCTGGAATATTACAAGGAATCCCAGCTAGAACATCGAGTGATTCGATAACCTTCCATAGGTAAGGGAAGATCTTTGGCAAGCAGTGGAGGAAACAATCAGCAGCAGCGAGTTGCAAACTATTAAAGAACATTTGATCGCTGTGAAAATGTTTTGACTTTCAGAGTGGGAAATATTCTTGAAAGACGACAAGAAAGTCAGAGCATGTAATGTTCGGAGAATACCCAGAGACTGATTGGATTTTCTTTTATCTTTCAGGAGGTCCGTGTAGAAGGTTGGAACTATCTCATATCGTTATATGTAAGACGAGAGTAGCACAGCGTAGCGCGCATTATGACAAAACAACTATAGCATTGCGATGCCTGCGAAAGGAAAAGTAGCAAACAAATGCAGAACCCTCTCCAGAATCACTCAAGAGCTGGTAGGTAATCACGGACTTAAAGTACATACGCTACAAGCTCTGTATACTTCTTTGGTCGTCTTTGTTAAAGACCTACTTAGGAGGGAACATTTTGTCTCGATTCTTCATCGCGTACTCACTAGTCATATGCATATGTCATATGTAACCAAGTCAAGATGAGCAGCCCGAAGTAAAGATGGGTCATACTCGGATCTGCGCACTATCTGCTCCAGAACGTGATTGAAGAAGTCACATGATAGAGCATCTCCATGCCGAAATCCGGTGCACGTTTGAAATAGTTCGAAGTGGCTACTTCCAAATTAAACGTTGCAGCGCGTGTTTTTCAGCATCACGTGACACATCTGGTTCAGTTTTGTCGGGATCCTGAATTCGGCCATCGTCGTATAGAGCTCCTGACGATGAATACAAGTAGGTGGTGTGTCTCGACCTGTAATTCATTGGTCTTTTCCAGGATTTGTCTCAGCGTGCAAATTTTGTATACAGTCAATCTGCCGGGCTTCAAGCCACACTGGTACCTGTCGATTAATATGTTGCAGAACAGTTTGAGACGTTCACACAGTACGTTGGATAAAATCTTATATGCGACATTAAGCAGCGATGTACAATATATCTTGCAAGACATAGGATTGTCTTTTTTGTAGATGAGGCATATGGAGCTGATAGTCCAGTCATTGGGCATGCTTTCTTCCACCCATATTGGGTTAATGATTTTGTGCGCGAGCTTTATCAAAGCACCGCCAACGTATTTGAAGAGCTCCGCTGATAGGCCACCAGAGCCTGCGGCCTTGTTGTTTTTAAGCTTTTTCTTATAGCTAAGCCGGCTTCTTCTATTACTGTATCTATCACTCTATCTACATGATGCCCATTTAGCAGCTGCCAGAAATGCTGCTTAAACACATCTACTATCCCCTGTGCTTCGGTGACTAGGTTTCCCTAGCAGTTTCGCAGAGCCAGCGTTCCGGTCTTGAATCCAGCCGCCAGTTGCTTGGCATTCTTGTAAAACCTCTGAATATTGTTTCGATCGTGTGGCTCTTCAATCTCTGCAGATTCTTCTTCTCGTCTCTTCTCTTGGCTCGATACTGTTTCATCGCTGCCCTTGGTTTGTGCCGCAGCATTTTCTTACGAGTATCTGCATCTTCTGCCATGTTTTTCCGGTTACGCATTCATCATCATACCTCGGTCTATTTTTCTGGTGTGGGTGACTACGCAGTGCAGAGTTTCTCACTCAGACGCTCTCTGTAGACTCTCCCTACTCCAGGTGTGCTTAGACGTTCAACTTCGAATTTCTTCTTCCAGACAGTTCGTAGCTGGTTCTCGTTGGACAGTCAACAGACGACAGACGACGAGCGACGTTTGCCAGAATGTGGCCACGTCGAAGATGTTGGAGACGTACCTCGCATTGGTTAGCACATGGTGGATTTAGTTGCCGGTTCGACTGTTCGGAGAGCGCCAGGTTACTGTGTGAATCCTTAGCCTTGGAAACCTGTGTGCTACTCATCACCGTATTACGAGCTGCTGCAAAATCGATTAGTCGGTAGCCGTCATCTGTTGTCATTTCGTGGATTCTGCGCTTACTAACTAACCCGCCAAAGATGTTTTCCTTTCAGATTTTATCATTGAAGTCCTCGAGCACAATTTTGACATCATACTCCGGACAGGCTCCGTAGACTCCATCCAGGAGGTCGCAAAACTCCGCCTTGATAGGGTCTCCAGGGTCATCGGTAGGTGTGTGTGCACATAATAGGCTTATGTTTTAGAAGGTGCTTTTGATGTGGACACGAAGTTTCTCCTTTTCATCTTATCTGATCCTATCCATCTTATCTTCTAGCTCGCAGTAATATCTGCCTTGTACCGCATGAGGACAGATTCAACCATTAGAGTATCACCTGGGTTGTACAATGCTGGTGCATTCCAGGTACATACTCTCAAATCGCAGTC
Source organism: Volucella zonaria (assembly GCA_963966105.1). Lineage (NCBI taxonomy): Eukaryota > Metazoa > Arthropoda > Insecta > Diptera > Syrphidae > Volucella > Volucella zonaria. Next base: position 114,720,445 of record OZ014534.1, on the reverse strand, counting down.
CATTGACGTTCCGGCTCTAGTTGCCATTTAAGGAGATTCATTATAAGAGGCTGGTTGTGTCTCCCTATTAAACGGAGAATTTTTTTGACATGGTCGGGAAGTTACCCAGATGCCACAACCCCCAACATGGGGAGCCAGGCCCTTGTGTTGGAATATTCCGGTACCAGTAACCCTCTTCGGGTTATGAGCGCTGCCGTTGACAAATTAAGGTTTCATCCGCCACCAACTCTTTTCTAACACCCTGGCTCAGTATTGGAGATCCCTATAGACTTGGTATCCGAATATGTCGAAGCAGCTCATATAGGGATTACACTTAATAGTTCGGACTAATTGACTTGATTCAGTCCCGATAATTCGTCCACTGCCGCCTGGAGCAAGAAAATGTGCCCAAGTGAGAAGACACTCCTGCCCCCTCTCTCGTGCGCTGTCACCAACGACCTTTCAAAGGGGTCGTACCAGTCGAGGTACCAGGCGAGGTACCAGGCACCAGTCACCAACGTGAACGTGAGAGTAGGAGTTGGTAGTGAGAAGCTAAGTAAGAACGATTGTGTACTCATGGCGTCGCATCACTACCCTTTAACTAGTATTGGTACAGGGAGTTTGAATTTTTGAATTTGATCAAGTGTTACTCGATCAACAAAAGCCATTCCAATCTGTGCGATGGTAGACGGTGAATGTTAAATATTTGAAAAGCATATTCGAAAAGTGCCCTACAGCGGTCTTGACGTAATTAGCTAGAAAGTGAATTGTTCTCATCGAATTGATTATTAGATCTCATGTCCCAGTGTGCACGACCTCTACTGAAAACCGCCAGTATTTCAGAGAAGCAGCGCCAATATTATCTTCAAAAGTCCTGCATCCACTGGTAAAATAGTCTGCGAAACCGAGTACAGAGATATTATAAGTATCGTCGAACCATCGTCAAGGTTCCGAAAAATAGAAGTCTTATCGTGAGCGAAAACGAAAAAAAAGGTTTGCGTCCTATTTTCCGTTCGCAAAATAATAGTCAACGTAATCCTTGAGCACTGATTGAGCAGATTTTCGATAGAGAATTAACCACTATCGATCACATCAAGTTCCATAAGGTCTTCTGTTGACAGGGTGTATATCTACCTACATGTATGTATGACGTTAAAATCGCCCTAGGCGATCTTAATGCCAAAATTGGAAAGGAGGACATCTTTCGCAGCACAATCGGAAGGCATAGCCTACACGACACCACGTCTGGAATCGGACTTAGGCTATTCGATTTCGCTGCGGGACGTAACGTTTACTATAGCAAACATATGGTTTCCTCACCTCAATATTCACAAGGGAACTTGGCAGACATCAAATCAGCAAACTGTCATCAAACCGAACACTCCGAGCGGCCAACATAGACTCGGACCACTATGGATATCACAGATGCAACAACAACGGGGAGATATTATGAGGAGATTTAACGTTGAACGGTTGCAATCGCAACAAGCCGCCAGAACCTTTGTCGATCGCGTACCCTCAACCACACAAGAAGTCCTTTACAGCCAGCATCAAATGCTGAAGACCAGTGGCATAGATGCCGAGAAGACATCAGAAATGCCGCAAATGATGTGCTGGGTTTCACCCGCCCACCACTACGAAACCCCTAGTTTGATGAAGAGCGCCGGCAAGCACATGCAATAAAATAGCATGCCTACAAAGCGGCGCTGCACAAAAGGACGAGAGTGGCTCGTGAGCTCTACGAGCAAAAGAGGAGGGAAAAACATCGGCTTCTCCGGAGAAAAAAGAAAGAGCATGACAAGCGCGCGATCGAGGAAATAAAGCGGTGCTACTCCAGGAATAATGTTCGGAAATTTTACCAAAAAGGTAAAGAGAACGTGTCAGGATAACAAGACATGAACGGAAACCTGTAGAGATGAACTAGGAAATCTCGTAGTAGAGTCACAGCCGGTGCTGAGAATATGGAAAAAATATTTCTGCAGACTGCTACATGGCGAAGACGATACAAATTCCGTTGCCAGGCAGAGCCAACCGACCAAAATGAAAGGGATAGCAATATCTAAACTGAAGGCGACCAAGGCTGCCGGGCCGGATGGCCTACCTGCCGAATATTTAGGGCAGTAGGTGATGACTTGGTAGAGGGCATATATCAAATTATTTCCAAGATTTGGTCAGATGAATGTACGCCTGATGAATGGACCCTCAGCATCGTTTGCCCAGTTCACAAGAAAGGAAACCCCCTAAACTGCATCAACTATAGAGGTGTCAGTCTCCTAAACATCGCATATACTAGATGGAGTGAAAAGTGACGTCCTTGACCGGCAGAATGCGCGGTTATGGTTATGGTGCCTTGAAGTCCGTTCATATTTAGGCAGACATGCCAAATTTCAGTGCGATACTGTTTTTAGTTTTGTTTTGACAGCTGATTGTTGTTGACGTGTTTGGCGTCATGTTGAGTATGCACAAAAACGATTTTCGTTCTCTCATAAAACATTATTTTTTGAGAGACAAAACGGCAAAGGAAACAAAAGAAAAGTTGGATAAACATTATGGGGCTAATGCTCCGTCAGATTACACCGTCAAATATTGGTTTCGAGAGTTTCGTGGTGGCCGCAACTCCACTACCGATCAAGTCCGCAGCGGCAGGCCCTCCGATGCGGTTACAGAGGACAATGTCAAAAAAATACACGAAATGTTGTTGGCTGACCGGAAAGTGAAGGTGCGCCAGCTAGCAGATACCACAAAGATTAGAACTGAGCGCATACGCCATATTTTGGGCAATAATCTGTATATGAAAAAGTTATCCTGCCGCTGGGTGCCGCAAATGACCAAAAACACGAACGCGACAGCACTTCGAAAGGGTGTTTGGACTTGCTGATGCGGAATCGGGCGGACTTTTGGCGTCGATTGGTAACTGGATTTGGATCCCTCGGATTATTATCTCTTCCCAAACTTCAAAAGATGGCTCATTAATAAAAAAATTCAGCTCACGCGAGGAAATCATCGACGCCACGGAGGCCTTCCGAAAAATTACTTTTCGGACGGGATCAATAAGTTGGAAAATCGCTGGAATAAGTGTATCAAACTAAAAGGGGACCATATTGAATAATATTTATAAAAAAACATTTAAAAAAAAAACTTTTTTAATTCCCAAGGAGGAGATCTTGTCTGCCATATTGTGCGAGTGCCTGAAACCACAGTAAGTCTACAATTGACCAAATATTCACACTACGGCAGATCCTGAAGAAAACCCAAGAGGTTCAAATCGATACTCAGCGCCTTTTTATCGATTTTGAAGCCGCGTATGACAGCATCTACAGAGATGAGCTATATAGGGCCATGTCTAGTTTTGGCATCCCTGGCAAGCTCGTGCGCTTGTGCGGGATGACGTTGGAGAGACATTGATGTCAAAAAATGATTTAAGTAAGTCTACGCGCTGTCATGTAACTTACTCAACATCATACTTGAAACTTGAAAGAATTGTGCAAAACTCACAAGCCAACAGGCGAGGTACGATCTTTCAAAAGTCTGTTCCATTGCTTGCATACTCCGACGATGTTGATATTATTGGTAGAGCACAGCGAGCTGTCACTGGTGCCTTTGCGGGTATAGGAACAGAAGCGGCAAAAATGGGTTTAGCGGTAAACGAGGGCAAAGCAGAGTACTGCCGTCGCTCAGAAGGGACACCCAACATCTACGAATCGACCAAAATGTCACAATCGACAGCTATAACTTTGAGCTAGTAAGGGACTTTGTATACCTCAACTCTGCTACCATATCTGAAAACGGCACCTCTGTAGAAACCAAACGAAGAATAACGCTTGCCAATCGCTGTGTCTTTGGGCTGAGAAGGCAACTGTGTAGTAAGGCCTTCTCCCGAACAACCAAGGAAACCAGCTCTATATATATTCCGAAGCATGGACCCTTTTTAAAGCGGATGAAGGTATCCTTGGTCGTATTGAGGGAAAAATTCTTCATAAGACATTCGGTCTCGTTTGAGTTCTGGAGGAAACGATTCAACGATGAACCCTACAAGCTGTACAGCGACATCGACCTGGCAAAAAAAACTGCGTATTGGGCGTTTGAGATGGCTGGATGTAGAGCGAATGAACACCAACGCTCCAGGCCGCAGAATCTTCGACTTTCATCCGGAAGGACAACGCAATAGAGAAATGCCTCGCCTTAAGTGGCGCGTGCAAGTAGAAGGGGACCTCAACCAAATTGGAGTGAGCAACCGCGCTAATTGGAGATGCTTATTGGTTGAGGCCCAGGCCTAAGTAAGTAAGTAAGTAAGTATATCTACCTATTATAAAAGGATCCAAATGTCATGTACTCCATGAAGAGAGGAATAAAAAACGCAGACAAGTGTACTACAATTTTGTGTTTTAAGCAATATGATCAGCGCTGCTGGAATACTTTGACTACGCTAAGCCACAATGCTTTTTATCCCATAGAATTATGAACACCCACCAAAAGACAACTCGCGTTGAGAGGAAAATAAGGGCAGTGTGACTGGAGATTAAGTCTCCCAAAACTAAAATCATGAAACTTCCTATCTCAACTGTACCTACAGGTACGTATTAATAATTTCAGGACAACCAAAAGAAAGGTTAACATTTTTTCGATTCCTTGCACGCGTCGTCTCTGATAAGCGTGGTGCTGAACTGGGTATATCCAACCGAATAATCAAGGGAAAATCTGTCCTCGGTATATTTCCAAAATATGTAGAAGCATACTTGGCTTAAGAACCAAATTGTGACCTTTCTGATTGAAACTAAATTTCGAAAAGTCTAACTAACACAGAATGAAGGATGAGCGGGTCGAACTCATATATGGCGCAGAATAGCCGAAGAAGAAACACGTCAGACAGGCAAAAGTTAGAAATCGAACGGGATGACGCGTAAGTGTCGTAAAAGCTACCTAGGGGTTGCTACTTAAGTTTTGAGCAATGCAATACCGGTCTAGATACGTCAAATTTGACATCAGCATTGTTAAATTTGACGTTTTTAGTGGTGCCACGTGGTCAGAACGTTTTGTCATACAAGTTTTTTTTTAGATTAGACAGTGGAAGACCTTTTCGACAAATATTTCCTACCTACCCATAAAAGACTAGTAGAGAGAAAGTAGCCTGAACTAATCATCAACTGGGAGCAATAGGAGCCGTATAGGTAAGGACCGGACTCATTGAAGAGGTTTGCTGCTTAAATTCAAGCCTACCCTGGAGTGTAGCACTATCTAATTACACTGGGCAACAATGAAAAATATTCGGACATACTGAACAGTGTTTCTTATAGTACTCGACCTGTTGATAACGGGAAAAATAATATTTTACATCTTTATCGAATGAGGTCAGTTCTAATAGAATCGCACATCGTTTAAATCGGTCATTTTCTGCAATGCCTTTTGGAATGCTTATGATATGGAGAGGGCTCCAAAGTCACACAGATTGTTACTTTTGTTGCACCAATGTGAAGGGACTTTCTCGAAGATCAAAGCATGCCATAAAATATGCAGATGTTTCTTCTGTAACAAGACCAGCACCTCATACAGAAATTCTGCCAGTTCCAAAGCCACCTTACGGACACCTTTCGGACACAGAAATAAGTTCGTCATATTGTTGAGAAGAAATCATGGATGATCCATCTTCTGATGCACCACATCTCATCAGTCAGATTGAGCTTAATGACCTCGTCAGAGACTTGGATTTGTCAAAACAAAAGTCTGAAATACTGAGCTCAAGGTAAAAGCAGTGGAATCTGCTCAAGCCTGAGGTAAAAATTACAGAGTACCGTACGCGACAAAGTGAATTTGTTCCTTATTTTTCGAAAGCCGATAACTTAGTCTATTGTAATGATATTAATGGCTAAATGCTGTCACTGGGTTATGAGCACAAAACCGAAGAATGGCGGTTATTCATCGACGCATCAAAGGCTAGTTTGAAAGCTGTATTGCTTCATAATGGTAATAAGTTTCCTTCAATACCTCTAGCGCATGGTGTGAATTGGAAAGAAACCTACGATGTTATGAAATTTATATTGGAAAAAGTTGAATATAAAAAATATAACTGTTCGATATGTTCGAATTTAAAAGCTGTTGATCTACTTCTTGGACTACAACTAGGTTACACCAAATTTTGTTGTTTTTTTTTATGTGAGTGGGATAGTAGAGCACGATCGGAGCCCTTTGTGAGAGTAGATTGGCCTATAAGAACAAACTTTATTTATGGAGAAAAAAATATAAGGAATCCTTCATTGATCGAACCACAGCGTGTTATTCTACCACCATTACATATTTTGTATATTGTATTGTATTGTATTGTATTGTATTGTATTGTATTTATTTATTTATTTATTATTCTAGGTACAATTTGTAGAAGTATGGATTACACAAATTCAAAAAATAGTAAATTTCAAAAAAAGCCATAAATTCAAAAGAATACCCAGAAATATAAATAAAAGGAACAGTCTATAGCCAAGTTTTGAGTGTCCCATCAAAAATTCAAAATCAAATATGTAATTTTAAAATGAGCGTGGGGGAAAAAGGAAAAAGGATTGTTTTTATTTGAAATATAGATATTTAAGAGTCGTTCAATCTGTTGGTGGTTAAATTCAGAGAGCCATGTTTTTACTGTAGCTAGGAAAGGTAACAAATTACGTATACGTCGGATGAAGTCGGGTAGCTTGTTAAAGATTGTCGGAGCTACTATCAAGAAAAACTTTTTAAAATGCATTTCATTGTGCGATGGTACAACAACAGAGTTATTTGAATGGATTCGCAAGTTATAAATAGAATTTCTTCTAACTGCAAGATAGCCACTTCTAATAAAAAAAAGTTTTAGCACTTTATAGTAGTAGAGATGCGTTAGGGGAAGAATTTTCAGTTCTTGAAATAAAATAAAGCTGTTATGGAATCGATTTTTCTTATATACAATACGAATAACATGTTTAAGAGCCAAGAGCAGAGGGTTAATTTTGTTAGCATGAGTTCCACCCCAACAAGTGATACCATACTGAATCTTAGAATGCACAATACCATAATAGATCATAACCAGTAATTTTTTTGAACAATATGAACTGAGATTGTAAAATTGTCTGGAGCAACATAGCAAATATTTTTTCACAGTTTAATTTGCTATCCAAGATCACTCCAAGATACTTAAAGGATTGAACAAAATCTATTTTAAAACAATGATTGGAGCAAGTTTCACTAGAATTAAATGTACTGGTGCTCGATGCAGAGTTAGTTTCGAGTTTAAACTTAATACAGTTAGAAGTATGATAAAAAAGCTTACAGTCAAGCAGAGTAGAAGACCCTGATAAATTGAAATACATCACTTTAGTCTTATTATTCAAAATAATATGATGCTGAGCAAACCAGCGTCTCAAAAGATCCAAGTCAAAGTTAATGTCAACTATTAAATTAAGTGGAGATTTACTTGCGTAGGAAAAGGCTATGTCATCAGCAAAAGCTTTAAATTTCTGTAAAAAGATGGAGTTAACAAAAATTAAAAAAAGTAATGGTCCAAGAACTGACCCTTGTGGTACACCTACTTTTAAGTTACGTAGCACACTGTATTTTCCTTTAATTTTAACATGCTGTTTTCTATCAGACAAATAAGAAGCAAACCAATAATACAAAAGACCACGAAATCCTGCTCTATAAAGCTTACTCAAAAGAATGTGAGGATCTACTAGATCAAACGCTTTAGTTAGATCAACAAAAAGGGCAGCATTGAAGAAACTTTGATTGATACCATCATAGACCTCACTACATAACTTTAAAAGTGCGTCTTCAGTAGATCGGCCAGCTCGAAATCCAAACTGACAATCACTAAAAAATCGTTGTTTGTTTAAAAAGTCTAGAATTCTTCTTTTCATGGCTTTTTAAAATATCTTGGAGCAAACGGGCAAAAGAGATATCGGTCTGTAGTTATTAAGACAAAAAGGGTTGGATTTTTTATGGAGCGGAATAACTTCAGCAATTTTAAGTGCATCAGGAAAAACTCCTCCGAAAACGCTTTTGTTAAAAATGTGAGCTAGAAAATCCACAATATTAAATGCTATCCTTTTTATAATAACATTAGAGCAACCATCCGCTGTAACAGTGTTGGAGTCTTTTAATGAATTAATAATTTTGTATAATTCACTTGATGAAATGGGATTAAAACAACATCTATCACTAAAAAAGGTATCACTTACTAATCACTCGTCAGCAATAGAAGGATTGTTTTTATCAAATACTTCAGTAACTAAATTATTAGCTGTGGAAACAAAAAATTCATTGAAGTGATTAGCAACTTCAGTCGGATTCGAAACTGTCAAATCATTCACTGTCACAATTAATGGTTTGTCTTCACGGACTTTGCGATTTAAAATTTTGTTGACTACGCTCCATTCCCCTTTTAAATTTCCTTGGTTTTTTTCGAGTTCAGACAAATAATAATTTTCTTTAGATGTCTTTATCTCAACTGAGATCTCTTTACATAAGCTTTTGAAAGAAGTTTTAAGTGCACTATTGGAAGGGTATTTCTTACATTTAAGTGCCAATTTATTTTTCCTGTTTATTTTTCTTAGCAAAGGTCCAGACATGCACTCTTTTAAACGTTTAGATTTGGGATCAGAAGTATTTAAATTAAGAGTACAACAGTCAAGCAAAATCCCTAATTTGTGTAAAAAGTTATGAAAAGCTATAGAAGGACAATTTTCGTTATATCAAATTGGGTCTTATAAAAAAACTTTGTAAAGGCGATGAAGAAAGACCAACCTGGTTTAAATTTTTTGAAACAAAAGTTCCCATCACTAAGCGAAGCAAAAATTAAAGAAGGTATTTTTGTGGGTCCAGACATTAGAAAGCTTATAAAAGGTCTAGCTTTCATTCCTACTCTGGATTCATTAGAAATACAGGCCTGGTGTTCATTTGTGAAAGTAGCAGAACAATAAGACTCCAGGTTATGCAGATGATGTAAAGAAAATGCTGGATGCTTATCATAAAATGGGATGCAACATGTTGCTAAAACTTCATTTTTTGCATTCTCATTTCAATTTCTTTCCTGAAAATATGGGTGATGTAAGCGATGAACACGGCGAGAGATTCCACCAAGACATTGCTGCAATAGAGCAACGGTACCAAGGGAAATGGGAGCCATCAATGTTGGCAGATTACTGCTGGTCGCTTATAAGAGAGACTCCGAGGTGTTTTTATAAACGGAATGCAGATGCTTCCAAAAACACAACAACACTTTACAAGAAATAACATTTTTCGGTAATATTTTTGGTTAAATTCTTAAATTCAAAAAAGCGTTTTCTCACAAAATCCCGATGTGACGTGGCTATTTTATATAGTTTTCCTGATTCTATAAACTCCAACGATTACGAATCACATAATTTTATCTCCGAGTTGACTGTTGACCAGTGTTATTGGTAACAGAGGACACAAAATTGACCATAGATGTTCATTGTGAACAAACTGAACCCTCAGTAGATGAACGTTATGCTCAGAATGCTCCAATTATTTATGTAATCCTTAACTACTGGTCTCAACACTTTACTTCCCATCATAATCGCAGATTTTTTTTTTTACAGATACACAACTTCCACGCAAAAAAGGATCTTTTGGATAGCTTTCCGCGTACCAATTCATTACCATTTATTGAACGATAATATGATACTTGTACACTTCAACTACATTCCATTATGGCCTCTGTTATTACAAACGACAAAACTTTTAATTTCAATTTCAGAATGTTTTCGAACAATCCCATCCCCAGATAAGAAGTACGAGCATTTCGCAATAGCTCAAAATATGCTCAGTCAAATTTAAAATATTGAAATCAAAGAGGGAAAAAAAAAGAATCTAGAACTTTTTGTCGTTTATCAGTTATTCGTTCCTTTATGACTTTCAAGTCCTTGATGTCATTACAAGCTCCTTTAAAAGCGAATCCTTTTGTAATCGATAGTCCCCCAAAGCAAATGTCGTTCCCATGCCATTAAATCCGGAAATTGCTTTTTGTCAATATCTTAACATAGAAAAAAAGGAAATAACGGATACGTGGTTTCTCTTCCTAAGATGTTGTCTCAATTATGTTCAAGTTCTTTCCTCCTTTTTGAGAATTTTTTCTCCTTCCTCTTCCGGCATAAGTAAGGGTTTATTGAAAAAGGAGTGTAAACGAGTCTCAAGAGGGTGAAAAGCTATTGTTTGCTGGTTGTACGATGTACGATAGAGAACTCTAGACAGTTTAATGAGGTTTGTTATTAATCCTTTTTCAAGCGTGATTAACTATGAGGTAGGTGGAGGGGGTTTTTAGCTGGTCGTGGTGCAAAATGGTATAAAACAGCCGCAGGATATTTCGACATTATTTATGAAGACAGGTGACTATTATCATGAGGTAAAGCAGACCATAGCTTACCCGTCAGTTGACATGCGCTTGATATTTTGCCCTGTGATTGCATGAACAAAACGCCATTCTTTTTCGGCTAGCAACCGAACTAAGATAACGTCAAGGATAAAGACACATTCGCTATTAACGATGCCGCAATACAGGACAAGTACAACGAATGGTAGAACCCTTAATATGCCACGTGGAGTCCAATAACAAGCTGAGCTCATAAACGGCCGTAAAACGGATGACAGAATGTAACATAAACTACGCCAGTTGCTGCACAGAACTTAAGTTGTGCCTATTTGGGAGCGAATTTGTTGTAAACGTCGAGTTGTATTGAGTTCGGACCCGTGGCCGAACGTTTTATTGTGATCTTACGACCCACAAAGGAATAATACGATGCTACCGAAGAATGCCTTTACGAGCTCTGCAACAAAACGTACGAGCAAAGTCCTCGTTTGACATTAAAATCATTTTAAATGATTTCAGAACCAACATAGGGACGAAACACTTTTTTGGTAGTATAGAACAAGTTTAAAAATTGGTCATCTTATCATTAAGCCGTCAATCAGATTGTTCATGGCAAGGTGCCTCTCTAATATAATTGATGTCTGCAAAGTCCGAGCAGCCAATATAAGCGCGGCCTACTACTACAGATATCTCAGATGCCAGCTCAACGGAGAAATATTGTGATAACATATAAACTTAAACGACTCCAATCTCAACACACCTAAACAAACAGCCAGAAATATCGGCTATTTAAGGCAGCAGGAGATGGCTTCCTTGTCAGAGGATAGAATGCGTTGTAGCTGTTCACCAAGTATTGTGAATATTATGTGACTACAGCATATCGCCTGGAAACCTGAGAAGTCCAGATCGATATTTACCACATCTTTATCGACTTCATGCCATTGACAGCATCTCTATAGATGACCTATATAGAGCCATGTCTATTCGTAGATTTGGAATCTCTGCCAAACTCATCAGATTGTACAGGATGATGATGCAGAACACTCGTTGCTCCGTTAAGGTCGAAAGAAAGCTAATCGAAGCATTTTATTTCAAAAAAAGTTCTTGTAAAACTCGCAAGACGTATGTCAGGACAATTTTCCAAAAGTCCGACCAAAAACCTGCATGGTTGGTTGGTTGCTATGGCTGCCTGTTGGACATAGGCACACTTAGGCCAGGATAGGTCGATTGTGATAGCACTGTATCTTGATCTACTACATTGTTTTTTAATGTTTCTTATATTGGGTATATAACTTACCTGCGGTTTTTTTTTTTTCAAAATTTGAACGTTTATTTAGGAAAAACATGTACAATAGTATTATTTAAAGTATTGCCCATCTGAAGTTATGACTTTTTCCCATCTTTCTGGCAATTTGTGGATCCCATCCCAAAAGAACTGCGCCGGCTTGGCGGCCAAGAATGAATCAAGCCAATTTTTGATATTCTGCTCTGATGTGAACCGTATTTCAGTGAGGGCGTTCTGCATCGACCGGAACAAATGGTAGTCAGAAGGGGCAAGGTATGGGCTATAAGGCGAGTGGGGTAAGACTTCCCATCCACTGCTTTCCAACCGAATAGTTCTTAACCGGAATAGCAACGTGGGGCCGAGCGTTGTCATAATGGAAAATTATTGCCTCGTCTCTGGTCGCATATTCCGGGCGTTTTTCAGCCACTGCTCTCTTCAAACGGATTAATTGTGTTCGGTAGCTTTGTCCATTGATGGTTTCACCCGGTTAATACAGCACACCCATCTGATCCCACCAAATACATAGCATTACCTTCGCGCCATGGATATTCGGCTTTGCCGTTGATTTGGCTGGTTGGCTGGTTGGCCGGGTTTCACATATGATATTTTGCGCTTGGGGCTGTCGTAATGGATCCATTTTTCATCACCAGTAACAATCCGGTGCAAAAATGACTTCCTTTTGTGGCGTTCCAGCAGCATTTCGGACATGCGAAACCGCCTTTCGACGTCTCTCGGCTTGAGTTCATGTGGAACCCAATTTCCTTGCTTTTGAATATATCCAGCTGCTTTTAAACGTTTTGAAATGGCTGCTTGCGTGACACCCAAAGATTCTGCGAGCTCTTCTTGTGTTTGGCAACAATCTTCATAGAGTAGTGCTTCCAGTTCTTCATCTTCAAACTTTTTTGGCTGCCCAGGACGTTCCTCGTCTTCCAAGCCAAAATCACCACTTTTAAATCGTGCAAACCACTTTTGGCACGTTCGCTCAACTAGCGCATGTTCACCATAAACTTCCACCAAAATACGATGACTTTCGGCAGCAGTTTTCTTCATATTAAAGTAATGAAGAAGAACTCCCCGCAAAAACACTTTTTCAGACACAAAGTCCGACATATTTGAGTGAAAAAAAATTATTGTTGTTTCCGCTTCAAATGAAAGACATATACTGAAATGACGTACAATGACAGTAGCTTTCCAACGCATGTTCCAATGGAATAATACAAGTTACCGCAAACCGCACGAAGTTATAGATCCAATAGTTATGCTGTTAATATCAGAATTTAATGAGTTCCCGTTCTACAGCCGAAGAGCAGGGAGGTGAGTCCAGGAACGAATATGAAAAGCAGAGAGTACTGTCGTCAGCAAAGGAAAATATTGGATTAGAAGTAGCAGACAAGAGATCGTTGATGAAAATTAAAAGAGTGTCGGAGACAGAACGGAGCCCTGGGGCACACCAGCATTTACTTTGTGAATATCAGACTTGAAACCATCCAAGACAACTTGAATTCAACGTTCCGAAAGGTAGTTTCTAATCCATTGAATAAGAGAGTCGTCGATCCCAAAAGCACGCGTTTTTGACAAAAGAGCCTGATGCCAAAATCTGCCAAATGTCTTGGAAATATCAAGTGCAACTATCTTGCTTTCGCCAGATGGATGTACGCTTTGGTTACACTTTTCGGTGAGACATGCCATCAAATCACCAGTGGACCTGTTGCTACGAAAACCATACAGCCGGCCATTAAGAAGTTTTTGTGTTTCGAGATGTTTCATTAGCTGACGGTTTGTCAGCGTTTCCATGACCCTGGAAAGAAGGGACGTTTGTAGGAGGAGAGGGAAGAAGATTCGCCTTTTTCGAGACAGGCTGGAGCACATCAACGGAGTACTTATCAGGGTGAGAAGTTAAAAACAATCCTACGGTGCTGGCAGTATGACTATCAACGTTCGGTATTCGAGTGGGCACATTTACCAGGTAGGTCAAGTTATTTTCCGCAACGAAGATCTCAACACATCGTCCTTCGGGTGTTGTTAGTCCAGAATGTCACCCAGATTTCTGTACATTGAAATCGTCCGTAATAACGATTTTAGTATGAGGATACAGGGATACAATTCGTTGAATGGAGTCCGTCAGCGCATCAAATTCGTTAAAGGTCGAGTTGCTGTCAAGTTTGGGGCTTTTATAAAGCAATAGTGGATTATTTGCTTACGGAGAAGGAATTTTAACCACATGATATTGAAATCCGGATTGGAACAACGACTACATTGTGGTGGAGTTTGGTAAGCTACATCACTACGCCCGTAAGTGGTGAGACCGCGGTGAGAGAAGAATTATGGCACTAATTCGTAGACAGATAGCTTCAGATCAGAGGGATCTGAGAGGTTTGGGCGGGGATCTACCTGTGTTTCACTAAGTGCCAAAACAGCTGGTCTGTATGTATTTACAGACGTAGACGTACGCAGAAAAGTGATTACTTTTTAGCCCGCGTATATTCTCAATATCCACTCTAAATTCCCGAGTCATTATAAAGAAAGACAACCAAAAAAAAACAGATACACCGATGTTACTAAGCGCAGATGTAAAGTACAAATTCAGAGTTGGTTTACCGAATCCTTTTGTCAGCAGTCGCTTCTCTGGTACTCGTCCATACCACTCGGTTTCCCCAGTCTGTAGAGGGTTTTTGATTTTCGAGCTGTGCTCAGATCCTTTTTGCTCTTATCCAGTATTGATTTCTTGCCAAGTTAGGAAAGAACTAGAGCCTAACCTACACCCTAAATTCTAAGTCTATTCTGTGCGGGCAGGACTTTTCCCGGTCTCTTCCTTTCTATAACAGCCTGACCCTACCGCGAACTAGCGTTATTTCATTGACTGGTTCTGGGTTGAACTCGACGGGACCTTCGATCCCTTGTTATTCCAGGCATATTTTGTGAATGCGAAACTTATGGGTCTACTTATTTTTATTAGATAAATATGGAAATTTCTCTCGAAAATATCTGCGGAACTACTTTCTTACTGTTATGCATGCCTACATAGCCATAAAAATAAGCTCGAGTAGCAGCTAGAAACTTATATCAGATTTTTGGTACGTTGATAAAGTGGTACTCTCTGAAAACTAGTTTGTTTTTTAAATCTACTCTAGGCAACTACTGGTGTTTGCGGACTACTTGTAACCCTTAGATGCCACTTAGATGAGACCGCCTGTTCTTTTGCTAAACAAGGATCGTCTAAGCTTAGAAATTTCTTGAATACGAGGGATGTTTTAGGAGTACCCGGATTGGAAGATAGGTTGCGCTACTGAGTGTACCAACTGAGTATACCATCAATTAGTATAACCTCTTTTATCCCGGCCATCAAAATTTGGTGACAATTCGATGCTTAGTTTTGTTTTGGCACGCATTCCAAAACATCGTGTTAGCGTTTTTTACGACCATGGAAAAAGAGCGGTATCACTCCGTGATCTGATTCTTGTTTTTGAGTGGCAAAAGCTGCGAGGAAATCAAGCCCATTCTCGATGGTGTGTATGGGACCCATACACCGCCCCGTACAATCGTTTACCATTGGAACCGCGCCCAGGTCACCCAAAAACGGTTTCCACCGTTGACAAAATCCATGATCTCGTATTGGCGGATCGCCGAGTAAAAATTCGCGAGTTGGCTGAGATAGCAGGCATCTCAACTGAACGCGTTAGCCATATCCTGCACGAGATTTTGGGCATGAGAAAGCTGTCCGAGCGATGGGTGCCGCGTTTGCTCACACCGGAGAACAAGCGGAATCGTGAGACCACTTCAGACACATGCTTGGCGTTGTTTCTGCGTCGTTTCGTGACCGTCGATGAGACATGGATTCATTGGTACACACCAGAAACCAAAGCACAATCGAAACAATGGGTTTTACCCGATGAACGTGCTTTAAAGAAGGCGAAGATCATTCCTTCGGCCGGAAAGGTGTGAAAACAAAACTAAGCGTCGGATTGTCACCAAATTTTGACAGCCGGGCTAAAAGAGCTTATACTAAATGATGGTACACTTGGCTTGATGCTCATTTTAGCTCAGTGGCGCAACCTATCTTCCAATTCGGGTACTCATCAAACAGCCTTCGTAAATTCGTTTAACAAGTACATTAATAATCCCAGACAATTTGGATGAAAGTCAAAATCAGGGACGTGTTAAATGATGCTAGGATGCTAGGTACCAATTTTTATTTTGGACTGCAATATAAATGAAACCGTTATTCAAATATACGTCTCGGAACAGCTGACATAGGAAGATGATTCGACCGATACTGCAGCAATTTCAGATTAACTGTTCGCTTCCAAATCATTTAAAGTTTCTGTCTTGTTGGCATAGACCAGAGGCTGAAGAAAAAGAGTGTAAAGGTATTCAACTGCTCGAACGGGAAAACCAATTGACAAAGCCATTTCTGGTGATAAACCGATCACTCTGTTTTCTATAAGTCCATCGTGGTACGTGCTATGTGGCAGGTGGCGCCATCCTGCTGAAACCACATCTTCTCCTTCATAGCCTTCCAGTCCCAATTTAGCTAAAAAATAAATAAAAATGGTTAATATGAAGCGATAGCGGTCTCCATTGGCTGCAACCGACTCACCGGCATCATATCAGAAGAAGTATGGCTTGCCCATGGCGCCTCCGGCACTAAAACCACACGATACAGCTCCGCAACATCAGTTGTCGTTTGCCATTTAACCAGAAAAGTGTTTCGTTACTAACGATGATCTTTCGATGGAAATCCGGATCTTCTTTCGTCAATAGAGCCCAATCAGCGAAAGTTCAACGTGCACGATGATCATTTAGGTTTAGTTAATGGATCAATACGATCTTATATAGGGTGACCAGATAGCCGTGATAGTTTTTCCAATTGTTGTGTGTCAGCAGCTGTCGAAGTTACCAATAAAATCTACAGGGTGAATGACTCGAACTCCAACTTTTTAAAATGCTATAATTTTTTTATTTTTTGATAAATTTTATTGTGCCAAAGCAAAAAATGTTGGAAAATACATCAGTTTTCAAATTGTATCAGTAGTTTTCAATATGTCCACCTTTGGCGCGAATAATGGCCTTGAGACGGCCGAAGAAAGCATCGCATGCTGCACGCAAGTGCCTCTGCGGTATTTTGGCCCATTCCCGGCGAAGTGCTTGTTTGAGGTGGTCCAAACTTTGGTATTTTTTAGTGCCAACCTTCGCCTCCAAAATACCCCAGACAGAGAAATCCAACGGATTTGCATCCGGAGAATTTGCAATCCATTGTGTCAAAGAAATGAAGTGTGGAACATTGTTTTTTAACAAATCTTGGTTGACGCGCGCTTTGTGAGACGGTGCCGAGTCTTGTTGAAATGTCCACGGTCTCCGACCGAAATGATTGTTTGCCCAAGGCTTCAATACTGCCTCTAAGACAGTTTCACGTTATACGATCACATTAATTTTGACGCCACGGTCCAAAAATATGAGCAGAGAGCGACCATCGGCGGTTATGGCGGCCCAAACCATCACCATCGGTGCTGCCTGCTTTCTGGTGGCCGTTAGAAGGTGTAAATTTTCGAAGGGCCTCTCTGGCAAGTAAACTCGGTCATTTTGTTTGTTGACATATTGCTCGATAACAAATGGCGACACATCGGGAAAAACCAAATTCGGCAACTCACCACTTTCGTGCAAGCGTAGCAACTCCTTCGCTCTTTCGACTCTAACTTTTTTCTGTTGCGGTGTAAGACCGTGTGCTTTTTGGAACTTCAATGGCTTGAGCTCAAGCTCATTTTTCAGTATGTGTTGCATCCGTTTCAATGATATGTTGAGCTCACGAGCAATTTTTCTTCCACTTCGTCGCGGATTTCGCTCAATTCGAGCCTTCACTTTACGAACCATTTCTGCCGATGTTGCTGTTTTTTTATGACCACCTCCATGGCGTTTTGCAACGCTGCCAGTATCACGGTAACGAGCTATGGTTCGAGACACAAATGATTTATTCACGTTGAGATGCTTGAGAGCTCTAACGATAGCTGCTTGTGGTTTTCCAGACAAATATAAAGCAATTACTCTTTCACGTTTGAATTCCATCGCGGATAAAAATTTTTCAACACAACTGAGACGCAAATCGTTTAAAAGGCTTGTAAATAATAAAATTATCTGTCATGTGTCAAAATTTGAGCTCACTGTCATGAACGGTTTGGAAATTATAGCAGCCTGAAGTTGGTTGCAGTTCGACTCATTCAGGGTGTATAATGTCCTCTTGGGGTTGGTTCAAAAGACAGAAATTACCTTTCATCATAAAAGCAAAGCGATTTTAGGTTATGCGTTTGTATGTCAGTCAAACTGTCCGATTCCTGTAGCCAGATTGTGAAGTCCAAGCATTAATTGGTCTGTTCTGACCTTCGGTTCCTCTGTAGTAACGAAAGTCCTAGAGGACACACAAAATCAATTTCCGTTGCTGGAGCCTCATTTCAATACATCTCATTCGCTCAGATACATGTGTGTTGATAAGAAAACTGGTTGGTGCCTTTCATTAAATTGGAAAAAAAAACATCTCTTATATCTAAGACTGATACATAGGATTTGACGAACTACCTCACGCCCTAAATCCTTTAGATTCTACCCAAAAGGCTTTCGCATTAAAAGGAAAACAGAAACACACCAAGAAAGGACCAACAAAATCACTTTTCCAAACAACCCGTGCGCAACCAAAGTGTAGACAGACAGCGCATTTCGTGCTGAAAAAATATCTCAAACCAAGAAATCGCAAGGATGTTCAGCTCAGCTCAGCTCAGTCCTTTAATGCGATGCATTAGTGAAATGTTTGCCACACCTACGGCTATGAAGGAGGATAAAATTTTTAATTAATTTTCTTTGCCATGTTTCTTGTTTTTTTTTTTTTTTGTTCTACTTTAGGTTTTTAAAGGATTTCTCCGTGAAACCACTTAAAAGGATTCTCAATGGTGTGTGCACCTTGAATTCTATGAAACGTTTTCACGCTGTGAGGCAGGATTTTTCCCACCATCTTCTTTAATTGATGCGTAATTTCTTGTTAATTCCAATTTTTCGCATGGATTACTTTGGATTCAGAATGTCTGAAGCCTCACGCAGGCATTCATTAACCAAAAAAAAAGAAAAAAAAAAAAAAAAAAAAACAGAGAAACAGAGAAACACCGCAGACATGGTTGTAAGTATCCTTTGAAAGATATGAGGTCACATGCTGCCTACATGCCTATAGACAGTCACGAAGTCGAAGGAATTCAAGAAATCATATTTTACCATCAGAACAGAACACCACCTCATGGTGGTTTGTTTTTTTCTACTTTTTCTCACCTGTATCCTTTCAGAACTGTTATGGCAGGATATTAGATCCTTGGCATCTCTGAAAGGAATCCGCTCGCTTCAATATAACTCAAAGGATGTCTCCGCTTTTATGTAAGCACACATTATCATATATGGACACGAAATGCCTATCATATTCTTGGTGCGAAGGAAATCTTTACCCTGGTCATGCTGGGAACATATTCATTGTGCATGTCCTGAATACAGGATGCCAGTCAATTTTGTTATCGTTCCTTGCTTTTCAGTTCATCTCCCCTTCCATCTAACTCCTGCCGACCAGTATGAAGCTTACATGGATACATGTGTACTCAGGGGGGCTATGCGTCAAGTTATCGTGTGTCATGTTGGACACATATTCGTAGATGTGTGTCCGGGTCGATGTAAAAAGTTTAGTGAAGTGATGACCTCGTCCGCATATCAAAACGACGAAGGAGGACCGACAACCGACAACCGGCAACCGACAACCGACAACAACAAAAACGATATACAAAAAATGTATCACAGTAACATGATGATGACATAAAGAGAGATGGCCAGGAAGACGAAGATTTACAGGTTGTCTTTCTTGTCTTCAATCTCAAACACTACCCAGATGTATGGCAGAGAGGGGGAGAGAGCGAAGGCTCTAGGAGTGTTGTTTAGAGCTCTTCGTCAAAGTTTTATGATTGGTGATGTGGTCGAAATGGCGATGGTGCAAGTGATGGTAGTGGTGATAGTGGTTTTGGGGGCTTTATGACCGACATCCGCATAAACAACAAATCGACTAACAAATTCCAATGGACAAATTTCTTATGGGTCCGTGTCCCCGGAAGGGCACCCTATTGTGGTATCCGTATTCTTTGCGGAACTGTGATTTGCACTTAAATAGTTTGATTAACTTGACACAAAGGGCTGTTGTCTTGCTGTTTTACTGGTCGGTCTTCATGCTGACAGAGATGCGAATACTCATGAATTTTGATGTCAAATTAAATGTTTAATTTGTGAGACAGTATGGCAGGAGTTATAAAAGGATTTCATTTGAATTTAGCTCGGGAAGATCCCATCTGAGGGGTAAAACTTGATAATTAAATCAAAACAGCAATGAAAGCTTTACTGGCGGAGTTAAATGTTGCAAAAGAATTTTGGAGAAGGATCCAATGGAATGAGAGGTGGGAAAGTTTAAAACACGACCTGATTGCCAGTTAAGAATATGGTTAATGCAATTAAAGTACCATCAAGAGCTGTTCGTGTTGTCGGTTTCGGTCGTTTTAACTGAGGGCAGATGATTTTTTATTGTTTACGGTGGAACTTTATTTTATACCGATGCCGACCGCACATTTAAACGGCGTCAAAGATTACTTAACATTCAATCTAAGCCATTTGAACGAGTAACTGGATTCTATTAAAGAAATCAAGGATTGACTTGCAACACACCAGATCTACCAAGCGCATCTTATATAAGCAAAATCTATCAAAAAGTCGTCGTTTCGAACGAAAAAAAGGGCATAATATTGTGTTCATTTTAAGGCATTCAGTCTTGACCTGGTGTCGCATTTTGTAGCAAATTCTAAAGGACATCACCAGAATCGGCCAATTAGAATAAAGAGAACAATTCAGTCGGGATTCTGTTTTAACCAAAATGAAATAAACTAGAGCGAAATTGGTCCAAAATATTTGGAAGTCTGAGCTTATACTGACCATAGCCACATGCAAACATGGAAACTAGGATTCGGATGAAGGTAAATGCTTATCGGTAAACCGTAATGCAATGTCACTAGAATTAAAAGAAAATTATATACTCCAGATGGCAGAGCATATTGTAAGTAAGACCATTGTCTTACGCTGAACGATCGCCCAATCGCCCAAAAAGGAGGATTAGGTTAGGTTAGGTTAAACTGGGGTAAAATGGATATCTCATCACACAGACACCAGACACTAAAACTGGGTCATTATAGTACGATCCCTATAGAACCAGTTGAATTTGTCTTCAAATAGCAAAAACCTAAACAATCTCCCTGGTGAAACATCCAATTTCCCTGCAAAAGCCAAGGCCTTTGAAGTTCGTGCCGTCTACTTGCTCTAGATTTTTGGAAAAAGTATTTCCCTAAAATTTTCTTCGACAACGCGATATTGCCTCGCATTCACACAGTATGTGTGTTATGTCCTCAACAGCTTGCAGATCATGGCAGAATCTGCAAATATCCGTATCTGACAATTTGGGTCTCTTTGCGTGTTTCCGCAGGAGACAGTGTCCCGTCAGGATTCTTATTACTGTTCTAAGCGTATCCCTGTTGAATTTTATTAACTTCCTAGAACTTTTGCCTTCAAAAACCGGCCAGAGAGCCTTGGATACCCTGTGTCCCTCAAGACTTGACCACCTTAGGTTGACAGTCTTTATGGTTTTTTCCTCGATAGTGCCCCTCACTATGCAAAGGGGTGGTTTAATATTGGCAACCTCACTATTGTCGAGTAGCTCACCTATTCTTGCAAGCTCGTCCGCTTGTTCATTTGCTTTAATACCGGAGTGTCCAGGCACCTAGCACAGTCTTACCCGGTTCCGGCTGCATAGTACCTTGAGCACTGTGCGACAGCCAGTGACTGTATCAGAGTTGACGTTGGTTGATTCCATTGCCTTGAGGCCTGGGTATCGCTGTATCTCTTTCGGATACCGACCTCATCTGCATTAGCCCAGCCGCCCTGACGACGGCTAGAACCTCTAATTGGAAGACACTCTTAGCTCCATGTCTTCTGAACAGATACCAGAACCCGTTCCTTCCTCTGTTTTTGAGCCATCTGTGAAAATTGTAATTTCATGCGACCTGATTATTGCATTTTCTTCCCAGTCCTCCATTTCCGGATAAATTATGTCGTACGGGATGTCGAGGTCGACCAAGGAAGGAATTTCATCCGTTAGAATTGGATTATTTGGCAGTAGCTCCGCTAAGGCCGTGCCATCTCCGAAACTACTGCTCCCGAAAATGCTGGTTACTCCATATATTGGTTTCCCTCTCGTTTTGGAACCTCATCGTAAAGAAAAAGTAACCGCGGGTTGACCGCTAAACATCAAGATCCCCCACAGTCCAACGAGCAGAAGACGGAGCTCATCTAATATGCTTGGCGCTGATTTTTTTTCCCGGAGGTGAAAGAAAGAGCCCTAGCGAATAAAAGTTTGCTTTATCTTCATTTGGACTCTGGGTTTAGTGTTGACCATCATACATCTCCATTACAGGTTAGTGACTTTCTGAGGATTCTGGGGCAGTTTAATCCTAAAAGTACATGCCAAAAACAAAAAAGAAACATGCAAGACTGGTGAAGCAGCACAACTAGATATCCATAAAACCACACGAGGCGAAATCATCCATCCCACACCCGATGATGGCGACTTTTTCTGCAGACAGAAAAAGCAAGAATCTTCCAAAACAAGTCAGCAAAAAAGAACAAGCTTTCCGTTCACCCAAAGGAAACACCTCTGTCAAACCACACTCTCAAACAGGGGTCCTACAGCTTCAGCGTAAAGCAACTTCCTCTGCCAAAATAACAGTCATCCAGAAACTTTACTTTCTTACTAAGATGGTGCTATAGTCCTGGCTGAACGCAGGCCTCAACTGATAATGCCCTCTAGATAGGGCAGTTTCTTGCTCAACTGCTTCCAGTTACCCACTCTTAGATAGATTGAGGTGCCTTGTGGTGGCGAGGTCTTCCTGCACTGCGTAGCCCCTCCAGGTATAAATAGAAGACTCTTCGGGTCTGAATGTTAATATTCATTCGCTATCTAAATATGTCCGAGCTATATTCGATGACTGACACGCACTTTACTTGAGTAGCACCTCTCCTTTACAAGTTATTCTATGAGTTGTCGCTTCATAGTAGAGTTATATTGCTACATACTCGTATGTTCGACTGCTTCATAAAACTAGAGGTTTCCTGCGGATTGCCGCCTGAAACCCAGCACATGAGTTCTGTCAATTCTGATCGCTTCTTCGTATCGAAGCCACTGATTCTTAGCACTTGTACATGCAGGCGTAAATGAGATATTAAGGGATGCGCGATCGGCAAAAATTATGCCGATTTATGCTATTCCTCCGTCTCTGTTGCATCTGAGATCTCCAGAGGCGTACTTTGGCTGCAACAAGGAAGTGGTCCGAATCTTAGTTGACCGCTCAAAATGTTCGGACATCTTTAAGACTGAAAGAATGTCTTGCATTGATCGCAATTCAAGGAGACAAAATCACGACAAGCAAATATGTTTTTTATCTTGATGCTAAGAACAACCTCACATGTGAAGATGATGACGGAATGATATTTCTTTGACATTTAATTGGTGACAGCTCAACTGTGACAGCAGGAGCCAGAGGCTCTCATACAGGCAGCGTTCAGGAACCGAGTTAATAGCAATAAAGTCGTCAGCCTATCGAGTAACTTCAAAATAAATAAAATTAGAAAATTAAAAATTAATCTTAAACAAAATATATGTACTAATCTAAAAACTAATCTTAATCTAAATATTTGCACTTTAAAAATAATATCATATATAGTAATATTGCAGGGATACGTAGCAAAATACTATACGTTTCTTTGAGGATTACGAATTGCACTGGATCTTTACATCAAAAACATTTTTAAACAATTTAAGCAACAAAATGTGATGTTAAATCGAGATTGCAACGCTAGGGTCGGTGACACACAACTGTGGCTATTTCATCCAGATTTCGCTGGTGATACTGCCTACAATCCCAGGTAGAAAATTCATCGAAATGTGTTAATCGAAAAAAAAAACACCAACCTCTGCTACTAAAAGCAAATAGCGAGTATAAAAGTATCTGCTAAGAAACACAAAGACAGTGCTGGCAAAATCTTACACAGGAGTTAAATGAAGTTAGAGACAGTCGTGACTTTTGCAAATTAGCTAGAAGATTGAATAACAAAACAGTCAATAATCTTAGCGGTATATTTGAAAACAACATACAAGACTGGCGAAGCAGGACCATTAGATATCCATGAAACCACACGAAGCTAAATCATCTATTCTCCTGCACCAGATGATGGCGCCTTTTTCTGCAGACCAAAAAAGCAAGAAACTTCCAAAATAAGTCAGCAAATAAGAATAAACTTTCCGTTCTCCCAAAGGAAACGCCTCTATCGAACCATCCTCGCAAACAGGGGTTCTACAGCTTCAGCGTAAAGCAACTTCCTCCGCCAAAACGACAGTCGCGCAAAAGCTTTACTTTCTTATTAAGAGTTCTGGGTGGACCTAAGCCTGGTTTCTGTCATTTCTGATCTGATTTAGAGCACTTGCACATGCAGGCGTAAATAAAATATTACGGAATGCGCGATTGGCAAAGATTGTGCCGATTTGTATTTCTCCGTCTTTGTTGCATCTGAGATCTCCAGAGACGTACTTTAGATGCAACAAGGATGTGGCCCGAGTCTCAATTGACCATTCGTAATGTTCGGAAATCTTTAATACTGGAAGGATGTCTTGCATTGATCCAAAGGTAATCACGTTGATCAAAAAGTTCCCGGGGGACACCACCGTGTGGCGCTCCCATTATTCCGATTTGAGTTCGGTCTTTTTTGTTAAGTTGGTAAATCTGTTGTTGACATTCTCTCTAAATCTTAGCGCCATAGCTTGACATTTGCAAAAGTTACGTAGCCAAGAGTACATCTATCTCTGTGTGTCTTGGCGATTATTTACAATTTTAGAAATGGATTTAAATTTGCAACAACGAACTTGTACGAGTATTAAATTTTGCGTAAAAAACGGATTTAATGGTGCGCGAACGTTGCAAATGTTGGCAAAGTGTTTCGGCAACGATTCTCTAAAGAAAACGGTCGTTTACCAGTGGAACGAGCGGTTCATAAGTGGTCGTGAGTCAATCGAAGATGATGAACGCAGTGGCAGACCATCGACATCGAAAACCGACGAAAACATTGAAGAAGTACGAGTAAAAGGAATGTTGGTCAATAACCGTAAACTAACCATCAGAGAGATAGCGGAGGACTTGAACATTGCCTATCGATCCGTCCAAGGCATTATGGTTAATGATTTGGGTTTCCGTCTTGTAGCAGCAAAGTTGGTGCTAAAAGACCTCAAAAGAGATGATTTGCGAGGCTGAATCCGATCCCACATCCATCAAGAGGATCATTACTCGGGTCGAGACGTGGGTTTATGAGTACGACACGCAATCCAGACATCAGGCAAGTAAATGGCGTTCACCAAATGAGCCAAGACCAAAAAAACCACGTCGTTTTCAGTCAAAAAAAGAAGACAATGCTCACGGTTTTCATGGATTACAGCGGTGTAGTGCATCATGAATTTTTGCCTGAAAGGCCAGACAGTAAACGAAGAGTATTATTTGGGCGATTTTGCACCATGATAACGCACCGTCGCACAGTGCCATCATTATTCGTAATTTTTTGACGAAAAATGCAACAAATACCATCCAACAGCCACCGAATTCACCTGATTTGGCTCCCTGTGACTTCTTAAAAAATACTACGGCGAACGCGTTTCAGCAGCCGAGAGGAAGTAATGGAAAAATCGCAGGAAGCACTGATGGACATACCGAAAACCGAATACAAAAAATGTTTCGAGGATTGGATCAAGCGCTGGCATAAGTGTGTTGCAGTCGATGGGGATTACTTTGAAGGGGGCAATATCGATTTAGATGAATAAAGTTGTATTTTTAATTTTCTCAATAAATTCCGGATCAAGGTGATATTTTGACGTTTAAATGAATTGAAATCATTGAAAAGCCATGATCATGACTTTGCCTATTGGAATATTATTCGGAATGAGACAATATTCCACTGTGGGGGGCATAAGCGCGTTTCAGACTAATGTTGGCAGATTTATCGTCCTCAAAAATTCAAGATACCCGTATTTTGCTTTAGTCAGAATAAATCCGTACTCTTCTTCTGTTGTCTGTAGATAGCAGTTGTTCATACTCCTTTTATCCGGTCCATCACACCACACTGCCTGGTCTGCTTTATAACAGTCTTGTGCATAGTTTATCAGGTGCACGTGGCCTAACCAAATATTGTATGTGTAAATCCGTCGGCCTTGTTCTTTCGGCCATGCTAGACGACGGCACCGTTGATTCAATCATGCGAAATACTGCCGTATGCGCTCCTTTTGTTGTTCAGTCATTTTAGATGCAACACATTATTGTTCTGCTTTTTTCCAGCTCAACGCTCAAGATAATAATTTTAACATGCCAAAACCAGTTAGATGCCACCAGTATCCGAGTGCTTTTTTGGAGGAGATAAGCTCAGCACAATTGGTATGTAGGAATAGTTGCAGCACTAGGTACCGTCAGGTTGACGCCAATATATAGCGTGATCATATAATTGCCACATTTTCCCTGCATTCTTACATTTTTTTGCGAAGATTGGCAGAGTTGCATGTGCTGTCGAAAATTACCTCGATAGCGACACAAATATTCAGCGGGTATTCGATTCCGCTGAGTGTGTAGTTCAACCCATTCAGGAGATTCTGAAGTGCAGTCTCGCATAGTTTTGGGTGTAAATCCTTCGAAAGTTCTCAAAAAAACAGAGATCGAGTGATATGGCCAATATTTTTTGTCAATATATTAGGTGCGCAACTAAGTTCTCCAGAAGTAAGTGCTGGTCGATTTTGAAATATCCAAAACGTCATTAAGCAAGCTTAGGCATAATATGGTAACCAAACCGTTTTAACACTAGTGATTTTGTTTTGGCGTCATATACTTGTGACGTTGTGTGAAAATGTCTGATTTCGTGCCAAATAATCATCATTTGCGTGAAGTGTTCATTTTCTAGCGCATCGAGAGCTTCAAAAAGTTTACGAAGATGTGTCGTGTCGTAATTGGTTCCGTCGCTTCAAAGACGGGGATTTCGATGTTGACGACCGTCCGCATCAAAGAAGTCCAAAATCCTTCGAAGACGCTTAATTGGAGGCATTTCTCGATGAGGATCTGTGCCAGATGCAAGAAGAGCTTGCTTCAGCATTACGCGTTACCCGCCAAGCCATTTCCAAGCAATTGCATGTGTTGGGAATGATTCAAAAACAAGGAACTTGGGTTCCTTATGATTTAAAACCAAGGGACGATAAGCTTCGTTTTAACGCCTCTGAACAACTGTTCCAGCGGCAAAAAAGGAAGGGTTTTCTGCATTGCATCGTGACGGGTAATGAAAAATGGATTCATTACAGCAACTTAAAGAGAAGAAAGTCATGGGGACTGCCCAATCATGCTTCTACATCGTCGGCTCGGCCAAATATTCACGCTGCCAAGGTTATGCTGTGTATTTGGTGGGACCAGGTCGGTGTTATTTATTATGAACTATTGAAACCCAACGAAACCATCACTGGCGAATGGTATCGACTTCAATTAATGCGATTAAGGCGAGCACTGCGCGAAAAACGACCACAATACGAGCAGAGTCACGAAAAAGTGAGTCTACAGCATGACAAGGCTCGGCCTCATGTTGCCAAACCCGCTCAAATGGGAAGTCCTACCTCACCCGCCATATTCCCCAAATATTGCGCCGTCCGATTACTACTCGTTCCATTCGATTGCACATGGTCTGGCTGATCAGCAGTTCCGCTTATATGAAGACATCAAAAAATAGCTTGATTCGTAGATAGTCTCAAAAGATGAACACTTTTACCCTAACGGTATTCGACCTCTGCCAGAAAAATGGGAAAAAGTTGAAAAATGGAAAAAAGCGATGGGCAATGATTCATTTGTAACCATTTTTTCACAATAAAGTTGCATTTCTATCAAAAGAAAAAACAACGAAAATGCATATATGTATTTACATATGTATAATATAATAATGTACTCGTATGTTAAGTATAAACTTTCTGGGCCATGACCAGAACTAGGCAAGGATGTATAAAGTTTACGTTCGTGTATGTTTTTATAGTGACCATCTTTCGAGTTTCGAAGAATTCATATGATACACGGGCTTCGCCTGGAGACACTTTAATAAATGGCAGCACGTATTGCATATGTTTTTTTGCTAAGGGAATCCTGGACCCTATGGTTTAACTGCCCAACTGTTGAAATTAGCACGAGATGGATGATTGGGTACGGAGTATACATTAACTCATCTGGCCGATCATAAAGAAGGCAGATCACCTGAACCACGCCAAGGTGAATAAGCCTCCTCACATCGCATATAAAATCCTGTCTGCCGTATTATGTGAATGCCTACGACCCTTCGTCAACATTCGGCCCCTAGCAGGGAGTCTTTAATGTGATCAGGAAAGTCCATTATACATATATCACATTTCGGCAGATCTTGGAAAAGATTCTCTTCATAGATTATCATATGACAGTGTCTATAGAGACGACTTACAGGGCCATGTCTTGTTTTGGGATCCCTGCTAAACTTATTCTATACAGCATGACGAACGAGAATGCACCCTATGACAAAACCGAGACATTCAATGTCAGAAAATGACTCAAAGAAGGCGATTTGTTGTTACGTGCTTTTTTCAACATCGCGCTTGAAAGTATTGTGCGAAACTCGCAAATCAACTCCAAAGATATTCCGTTACTGGCATATGTAGATGATATTGAACACACTGAGCTGTCTATTGAGCATTCGCGACTGTAAAAGCAGATGCGACAAAGATGGGTTTAGCGATCAATGAACGAACCTAAAGTATATGCTCCTAAAAAAGAGGGACACACAAGATTGATGCTTAGGACGAAAGGCCACAATAGGCCACAACCTTGAGGTAGTGAGGGGCTTTATCTACCCTGTCAACTGTCAACTTCTACAACTACAGCAGCGAAAGATCACTCTTGCTAATCGCTGCTTCCTTGGAGTTAGAAGGCAATCGCGTACTAAAGCTTTCTGCCGAGCAACCACGAGGTTCTTATGCAAGAAACTCATCATTCTAGTCCTGGTTTAGCGTGCTCTTGGACTCTACGAAAGAAAAATGCTTTAGGTAATGCATCAACGGAGAATGGAGGAGACGTTTCAACAGCGAACTGTACTGCGATGCTGACGTCGTCAGAATAGCTCGAATAATCCAACTTAGAAGCGGAGATTAGGTGACATTGGAGGCATAGACACCAGCGCCCCGAAGAACAACGAAATAGAGAGGGAGCTCAGGCAACCCCATGTGTGCAATAGGAGGCAGCTGGCTAAAGACCACGTTAGCTGAGGCATTGGTCCGTTATCGAATTGTAGTGCCATCTAAATAAGTAAGTATGTATCTTACAGCTTTTCAAATTATTAGGCTAAGAGGAGGGCTTCGATTCTCCTGCTTTTTGCTGTCCATAGAGTGCAAAAGAGGCAAAAGATGCCTCTAAGCCGTGTCGGATTCACGTTAAAATCATCCCTTTACTTTCAACGAAAAATGTGCTCCGTATACCTAAACTATTTTTGGTCCAGTAGCAGAGCAAATGTTGTGTTTTGTGTAACGGTCAGTTAATAAAGTGATTTCTTTTCAGATTCAATAGAACCTCCACCACAAGTATAATGTGATATCAGATTATAAATAGATAGAATACCATAGAATTTGCATCTACTTCTCGTCCTTGCTGAACAAGAAGAATTCTAGAAAAACCAAGCGTAAACGTTTTAGGAGGAGCTTAGCAAATCTGTCAGAACCCCAAGTTGAAAGTGGGACTGACAATAGACAAATCTGTTCAGAAGCTGCATTGTGTCCTCATCAAATGTTTTGAATTGATGTGCCTGCCAGTAAGAGCTCCTGCAGGTGGAATGCAGCTCTTTATACAGACTTATTTGGAAAAATACTGAAACAACCCTTATTTAGGAGAGATCATTCTATAAAAACTTTTTTGCAGAAGATGGAATCACTGGATGGAAGCTACAGGCGGGCCAAGGTCCTCAAAAGGGTCCAAACAGACACAGAAAATCTGATTGCATTTACATCGAATTAAAAGGAAGGACTTTCGGTGTCATGCTCGAAAATCAGTTTCTACATGACCAGATCAGAATCGTTTCCCAACCAACTCAAATCCCCGGAACTACCAGTTGCCTTGGTAATAAGACCCACCATACCAGGCATCGATTGTGGTAGTGGATGAGGCTATTAAGCACACTGCTGCCAGCACCTTTTAAAACATCTGGCATCGATAGCATTCTCTCAGTTATACTGCAAAAAGGTATAGATCAGCACCTGCCTACCCCGAAGCTAAACGGGTACGTACCGTCTAGTACTGGCGGACAGTATGAAAAGCCTTTGAGTGACTACTCACATCCTAGGAGTTCAGACCTCTTAGTTCAATTTTTTCTTCCTGAAAAGTATGTGTATGTGACCAAAACTGCTTTACAAATACAACTTTTGCCGACGCACAAGATCTTGTGAGACTGTGCTTCACTTTTGCTTTAAAAAGCAGGCAGCCGTAGATGTTACCGACGATTACTCGTCAGAAATGGGTAGTCATCTCAAAATTGAAGCGGGGTTAATACCTTTAGGCAGGTTCTACAGGATATTGAAAGAACGTCATATATTATGCATCAATTTCCAACATTGACAAGCGGCAGAATGGATGTGATTAGATGTTACTGCTCTGGCATCCTGAAGATAAGCCAACGAAATGTCAATCCTGATAATCACGGTTACGGAGAAGAAGCAGCTATTGACCGATGAATGTTTCGCCGCATTGATGACACTCCCCCTCGTGTACTACGTCTAATTAATCCTTGAAGGTTTCGAATGTTGCTAAATTACTTCTGGGGAAGGTTACCCTCAAAACCGCTATGATTGGTTATTTTTTATTTCGCACATTTTAGCTTACACACTTCCCCATTAGAAATCTCGGACACCAAGCATTACCACTCCAAAGTTACAATTTAAATCCAGCCTTGCCCCATTCATGTTCTCATCCCAAAAGTAAAAGTCCTTCCAAAGCCACAACCACAAACCACACTTTGTCCATTTACATTCACACGAATAGAATGCCAACCGAAAAATCTCATCAAATTCCCAAATAGGGACACAACCGAACAAAGCAAAAGCAACCCTCATTTAATATGAGACAGAATTAAGCCCAACACATACGGATATGAGTGAACTCTCTGTATCCGTACGTACTTAGGTCTTAAAAACCACTCTCTACCGTCTACATGCCCTACATGGAGATAATCCATAAGAACTTGTGAAAGATTTGCCACAATTTTTTTATTCCTCACCCCCAACTGAATTCATTTGAGCCCTAGAGTGAAGTGGAGAAGGTTACGTACCGGGTCCTATCAGCTGTGATTTAAAAACCATCCACACCAGTCATTACCCGCAACCAAACAAACATACGAGTACTTGCCATAGCCTTTAACCACGACAAAGATGCCTTGTGGGTTAGTGCCTGGTAAGTGGTAACTGGTAACTGGTAACTGGTAGCTGCTTATTCACTGTATGTAAATCGAGGATCATCCCTTTCACAGTTTACTGTGGTCTATCGAGGGATGTACTCCCTAACAACACCAATACCAACAGCACCACCACCAATATCATCATCATCATCTACCATATACGAGTATATCTATTGATGAGGGGCTGGTTGCTTTTATGGTCAAAAGTGGTTGCAATTTGATTAAACTCGTGTAGAGCATTACCACTCACCCCAGGTCGTGGCTTCTTTTCGCCTTTACAAGGTACTCGTTCATACAATATATTCCTGCGACAAAGGCTAAAATCTCTCCCCCATTCAAGGGTCTATCCTGTCAATAACTATTCCCAATAAATGAGAACTAACTTAGTTACCCGTCCCTCATGGACCAGTTCATACAAAGTGAGTGCGAGTTTCAATTCGACGATAAAGTGGATACTGTGAATGTATCTCCACACAACCGCACAGATACAAAATAAAGGCAAAAAAGCTAAAATATCCAAATTGAATGGATGGCGCTGACAGGACGTTCCTTTTGATTGAACTATGCGACGCAATTACACGCTTTCAGGCTGGTGGTCTCTTCGGTTCTCAGAACAAAGTCTCCGAAATTAGAGGTGTAAATTGGAAACTGCGACTTTGATCAAAGTAGAACAAACGGTCCTTGGCGTCTTTATCTGGTCGTTATGGAGGAGGATGGAGGGAGTGGAGGGTACCAGTACAGTATCTCAGGATTTATGGGACACAATACGCTTTCAAAGTATAAAACTATGGGATTTATGGAACGCACGTGCGTTTTAAGATGATTTAAATTCAGTCTGGACGTTTTTATGATACAGCCCACGAATACACGGCTCCGAATACGGATACGGATACGGATACGAGTATATCGTATACGAATAGTCCAAGTACTTACGCTTTGATCTGGAAAGCACTTTGGTGTCTCTATGCCAGGGGCGGAGATACTCGTATATAGCTACAGATAATTTATGGTATCGTATTTTTTATTCTCATTTTCACTGTTTTGTTTCTTTTTTTTTTTTTTTTTGTCGCTTTTTCGATTTTGCACCAGCCAGCATTAAGAGATAAATTTCTTTAAGTGACAAAACGAGTGATTTATCTGCGGGATTAAATACACAGAAAAAGGGGAATCAATGGCACTTTGAATTACTTTGCTGAGGTGAAGGAGAGGTGCTAGTTAGTTTTGCAATCAATTTCCAGACTTAAAAAAACTTCACCCCAATAAAAAATGAATGAAGGGGATATTTTGATTAATTGAGGACTTAGCACCCATGCATTGGATGGGTCGGAAGGTTTAACCGGGTTACTAGACATCTTAGGAGTAGAGAGTGAGACTTCTGAAACTGTGTTTTATGGTCGGTATTTTACGGACATCCGTCTAAATTTTCATTATGTGGATAGTCCAACAACAGCCATATAGCCGTGAATGATAAATTTTACAACATGTGGTGGGGTTTCATTTTGGTGAAAGGCAATACCCCGCATCTTTAATTCATCGATCTCTGTTCTAGAGATTTTTTTACTCGGTTGTAGGGTGAACTACTCAACCATGCACCTAGTATTGCGAATCAGCCATTAATCTTGGACGAATTTACCACTGATGACGATGCCGTTGGAATTGCACATGGAATGCTCGGACTTTGAACAGCGCTAGCTAGCGGACCCCCAAATCTGTTACAAATCAGATGCTAACGGCATCCAAATGTATTGGGATGGGTCGGACTAGGGAAGGTATGTCATATACCACGGTGATTGCCACAGTAAGAAGCATCTATTTGAAAGCATAAAGCAAGAAGTCTCGTAATAATCTGCCGAAGAATTAGAGGATTTTGCCAAAGAATGTTTTTAGAAGATTCTCGCAAAATCTTGTGAGCAGTGTTCTAGATATGATCTAGAAGCATGTAGGTTATTTTGACGGGAAAATAGTGGAAAAAGATTTCTTTGATAGTACGAGCGTTTCTGACCGAGCAATGATACAAGACATTTTTTCTCAAATTCTTTTTTTTTATTTTTCTATTGGGTCTATAACTTAATTCGCGTTGCTAAGAGATGGCGTAACTTGTATTATTCCATTGGAACATGCGTTGGAAAGCTACTGTTATTGTACGTCATTTGAGTATATGTCATTCATTTCAAGCGTAAAGAACAATAATTTTTTTTCACTCAAATATGTCGAACTTTGTGCCTGAAAAAGTGTTTTTGCGGGGAGTTCTTCTTCATTTCTTACATATGAAGAAAACTGCTGCCGAAAGTCATCGTATTTGGTGAAGTGAACATGCGCTAGCTGAGCGAACGTGCCAAAAGTGGTGATTTTGGCTTGGAAGACGATGAACGTCCTGGGCAGCCAAAAAAGTTTGAAGATGAAGAACTGGAAGCATTACTGTATGAAGATTGTTGCCAAACACAAGAAGAGCTCGCAGAATCTTTGGGTGTCACTCAAGCAGCCATTTCAAAGCATTTAAAAGTAGCTCTCAAGCCGAGAGACGTCGAAAGGCGGTTTTGCATGTCCGAAATGCTGCTGGAACGCCACAAAAGGGAGTCATTTTTGCATCGGATTGTTACTGGTGATGAAAAATGCATCCATTACGACAACCCCAAGCGCAGAAAATCATATGTGAAACCCGGCCAACCAGCCAAATCAACGGTAAAGCCGAATATCCATGGCGCGAAGGTAATGCTCTGTATTTGGTGGGATCAGATGGGTGTGCTGTATTAACCGGGTAAAACCATCAATGGACAACGCTACCGAACACAATTAATCCGTTTGAAGAGAGCAGTGGCTGAAAAACGCCCGGAATATGCGACCAGACACGAGGCAATAATTTTCCATCATGACAACGCTCGGCCCCACGTTGCTATTCCGGTTAAGAACTATTTGGTTGGAAAGCAGTGGATGGGAAGTCTTACCCCACTCGCCTTATAGCCCATACCTTGCCCCTTCTGACTACCATTTGTTCCGGTCGATGCAGAACGCCCTCACTGAAATACGGTTCACATCAGAGCAGAATATCAAAAATTGGCTTGATTCATTCTTGGCTGCCAAGCCGGCGCAGTTCTTTTGGGATGGGATCCACAAATTGCCAGAAAGATGGGAAAAAGTCATAGCTTCAGATGGGCAATACCTTGAATAATACTATTGTACACGTTTTTCTTAAATAAACGCTGAAATTTTGAAAAAAACGCACGAATTAAGTTATAGACCCATTACATAGTCTCCTTGTAACTCTACACACTTCTCTCAGCGATGCTCCCATCTCTCTAACCCGTCCAAATAGTACTTGGTGTTTTTCTCTGCAAAATAATTGTTCACGAAGGTGATTGCCTCCTCATTTGACGAAAATCTCTGTCCTTCGAGCGCAGTTTTTAGATGAGGGAACAAAAAGAAGTCGCTTGGGGCTAGATCTGGTGAATAAGGCTGATGGTCAACCAGTTCAAACCGTAGTTTATGGATTTTCGTCATGGCAACCGCTGAGGTGTGAGACGGTGCGTTGTCTTGGTGAAACAGGATTTTCTTTTTCTGCAAATGTGGCCGTTTTTCCGCAATTTCTGCCTTCAGCTTGGCAAGTAATGATGCGTAGTATGCTCCTGTAATGGTTTTTCCTTTTTGAAGATAATCGATTGAGATAACTCCTTTGCTATCCCAAAAAACAGTCGCCAGTCCACTGTTTTGACTGAATTTTTGTTTTGGGCGTATAATGGTGCATTCAAGTTTCATCTACGGTAATTCTATCGGCGCCAAAACTCGGATTTATTGCTCCTAAACTGCGCCAACAGAGCGGTGGAAATGTTCTTTCGAACACGTTTTTGGTCTAACGTAAGCAAACGCGGCATCCAACGCGCGGACAGCTTTCTCATGCCTAAATCTGGATTTAATATGTCACAAACACGTTCTTTGGACATTTTCATAACCTCTACTATCTCTCTCACTTTAATTCGGCGGTCGTCTAACGTCTAACACCATTTGGTGAACTTTACCAATGTTATCGTCAGTGGTTGCAGGTTTTGGACGTCCCGAACGTTCATCATCTCCCAAGCTCTTACGGCCACGTTGAAATTCAGCTGCCCAAAATTTCACTATGGTAAATGATGGTGCAGAGTCCCCATACACAGAGTCCAACTCATTTTTGATTTGCGTAGGCACACTGCCTTTAAAAAACAAGAATTTAATAACAGCTCGATACGCTCACATCGACTCACACAAACGACTGTCAACTAAAAACTGCGTCCAAAATGACTGAAACTTCGGTAAGTAACTGTCAAAAGATGCTAGCATTCACTAGCTTTTATTGACGAGTGCCGTTATCTTTACGTTAAGGAATCTTTTCAGACAACCATCGTACAGCATAGTCTACACGACATCAAATCTGGAAAGGAACTCTGGCTAATTGAACTTGCAGCGGGGCAAAATATCAGTCCAGCTGGCACACGGTTTCCTCACTTCAATGTTTAAACGAGGACATAGCAGTTACATGATATTAAGACATTCGCTCAAAGTTCGAATATTTCGAACGGGCAATATAGACTCGTAGCACTATCTACCACATCTACCGATTTCTCAATGGAGAAGAAGACTTAATCATGAAAGGCTGCAATTTCACGTCAGAATCTTTACCAATTGCGTATCCTTCAAACTCATAACCAGCCTTGGTAAGCAACTTCAAGTACTAGATGGCAGTGTTATCAATGCCAGTCATCTTCTTTTACAAAGAACTCAACACTCAAGAGAATACGACTACAGTACTTAACGGATATAAGAAAAACCTTTATAAGAAATAAAACTGATATAAGAAAGTGTTTTTCGACACTAATATCTGAAATCATATGAAAACAAAACGCTTATAAGAAATTGTCTCCCAAACAAACATAGCTAAAAGGATCTATTTTATACTGTACATTAGGGCGTCCCTTATTTTTCAAAGTTAATATTTTCTAACGCATACGCTCTATTTTTTTTCATTTGACCATAAAATACTTGAAAACAAAATTTTATCTTATTTGCATCGCATCAACCCGTGCCGAGTTGCGCACGAATTATATGTTCATACAATTTACGAGGATAACAACCATTTCCGTTCTATTTGTTTTATCGAATAGTTAACGTGCATAATAGTAAAGTTTCAACATGTCAGAAGTATTTTCTTGGATGGTGAGTTAAATCACCAAATAACTGGTGCAAAGTTACCGTCTAATCGCCAAGTTCTCTCAGTTCTTTTCTTTAATATTCGCGAAGAAAACTTGACTGTAGGTAAATGAAAGTGCAAATCTTTTGATTCAGGAGTGCATTATATTTTGGTAAAAGGCAAGAATACCCACCAGAGCTGTACCTACTCGTATAAGCACCGCGAGGAGAAATTTCAAAAAGATTTAGATAATTTGTTTGATATCGCACACGCTGATGCTCTAGAAAAGATCAAAATAGAGGAAGACAAAATTTTTCTACAAAAACAAAGAGAGCCAGGGTGTTCGGGTTGTTTAGCTTGTGTTGACAAAAAGTTAGCTGGGAAAGAAGAACGAGTAAGGCAGAGAAAACTAAAGAAAGACTAAAGTATTTGACTGCCAAGAACTTTTCGACTTCACACAATGGCCCACCTCAAGATATTCACGAAGTTCTGACGAAACTTTGGATGAAAATTTGCCCTTCACTTCGCAAACGCAACCCGTGAGTTCGCTGTCTACAACAAAAAGAGGAAGGACGTGTTTTATCACCCCTAAACTAGTTGCTGCTTTAGATAGGTGTCATCTATGAAAGGGATTCTGTTTACATACTTCAGGCTGCAGTAGAAGCATGTGATCTCAGTTATGAAGATTTTACAATCAACAAGTCTTCTATTCAACGAACTCTGACCCAAATGAGGGAAGAGCAAAATCGATCACATCTCATTGAGATGGAAAACTGTTGCCAAGTTTAAATGTGACGGGTTCAAAAGAAGAACGCCTGCCAATTCTGATATCATTCGGAGAAAAAGAACATATTTTAGCAGTGCCCAAACTCGAAAATTCTACTGGCAAAGACCAAGCTCAAGCCATTGTGAATGCGCTTTCTGATTAGGACCTCAAAGATAAGATACAGATTACGTACTGCGATACAGCGACCTTTAATTAATACAGGTCGCTTAAATGGGGCTTGTGTGCTCTTGGAGCAAAAAATGGAAAGAGAATTGTTACGTTTTGCTTGCTGTCATCATATATGTATATGAACTATTGGGCATACTTTTCCCCATCTCTCTGGTAATTTGTGGATCCCATCCCAAAAGAACTGCGCCCGCTTGGCAGCCAAGAATGAATCAAGCCAATTTTTGATATTCTGCTCTGATATGAACCGTATTTTAGTGAGGGCGTTCTGCATCGACCGGAACAAATGGTAGTCAGAAGGGGCAAGGTCTGGGCTATAAGGCGGGTGGGGTAAGACTTCCCATCCACTGTTTTCCAAATAGTTCTTAACCGGAATAGCAACGTGGGGCCGAGCGTTGTCATGATGGAAAATTATTGCCTCATGTCTGGTCGCATATTCCGGGCGTTTTTCGACCACTGCTCTCTTCAAACGGATTAATTATGTTCGGTAGCGTTGTCCATTGATGGTTTCACCCGGCTAATACAGCACACCCATCTGATCCCACCAATTACAGAGCATTACCTTTGCGCCATGGATATTCGGCTTTTCCGTTGATTTGGCTGGTTGGCCGGGTTTCACATATAATTTTCTGCGTTTGGGGTTGTCGTAATGGATCCATTTTTCATCACCAGTAACAATCTGGTGCAAAAATGACATCCTTTTGTGGCTTTCCAGCAGCATTTCGGACATGCAAAACCGCCTTTCGACGTCTCTCGGCTTGAGTTCGTGTGGAACCCAATTTCCTTGCTTTTGAATATATCCAGCTGCTTTTAAACGTTTTGAAATGGCTGCTTGAGTGACACCCAAAGATTCTGCGAGCTCTTCTTCTGTTTTGCAACAATCTTCATACAGTAATGCTTCCAGTTCTTCATCTTCAAACTTTTTTGGCTGCCCAGGACGTTCATCGTCTTCCAAGCCAAAATCACCACTTTTGGCACGTTCGCTCAGCTAGCCCATGTTCACCATAAACTTCCCCCAAAATACGATGACTTTCGGCAGCAGTTTTCTTCATATTAAAGTAATGAAGAAGAACTCCCCGCAAAAAACACTTTTTCGGGCACAAAGTTCGACATATTTGAGTGAAAACAAATTATTGTTGTTTACGCTTCAAATGAATGACATATACTGAAAGGACGTACAATGACAGTAGCTTTCCAACGAATGTTCCAATGGAATAATACAAGTTACGCCATCTCTTAGCAAAACGCTAGTTATAGACCCAATAGTTTTGAGATGTGTATTTGAATCAAAGATCCACCAAGTTAACAGCAGTCCGTATATCCCGTTATTTAAAAAATCTGAGAAAATTAGAAGAACGTTGATCCAACTGCTATCGAAAAAAAAGAATTACTGAAACCAATTATACGTGACGATTATTGGGAATTGATTGAACTTTCTATTGTTTTTTTGAGAGGAGACAATGAAAACAAATTTACTCGTAAAATCAGACCTCCTGGAACAATGCATCAGGCACGATGCCATTAGCTATTTACGCCTTAAAGATGGGTTTGCTGCAATCGCAGTTTAAAATGTGTGCTAAAGACAAGCTACCACTGCAAGATGTTTGCTTATTTATTGCAACAGATTATTTAAAACCCTGGCTTGGGTACAACTTGGCAGCAAAAGCCCCGAATCAAGATTTATGCTTCTTAAAGACATTGAAGAACTTTGAAACAGCCGACAAGGTGATTTCTAAAACAGCTCTGACCAAGTTCAGTCAACATTTATGGTATTTATCAGAAGAAATAGCTTTATTTTCACTATTTGATGATGAAGTTGATACACAATCCAAAGCTAATATTGTATCGAATTTACAAAGAGAAAGTTTATATGAATTTGGGAAAAGATAAGTTCCGTCGAAGGAAGAAATATCTGCCTCATTGCACTGTGATTTGAATAAGTTTTTTTCATTCTAGAAAAACTGCTAATTTTGTTAATAAATAATTTTTGAGTGATTTCGTGACCATAAAGAGCACAGATTTGTTATCGCGGTTAGAAATTGATAACGCTTTTCTCCAAGAAGACGTTTCTTCCTGGGATCAAATTCCTTCCTTTCAGGAAGCTAAACAAAAAGTTATGCACTTGAAGGCAATCAATGACGCACCGCTCATGGAAGATTTTCATGGTTTAATTACTACTGACGAAAAACAAAAACAGTTTTTGTTACGCTGTGTTCAAGAACATAGAAAGTTGTACCCAGATTGTAAGAAGGAAACTTTGAAAAGAAAGTATCCCGTATATTTATACAGCTATTTAATTTTTATAAATAAACGCATACCCAAATTAATCTTCCACTGTGTTTTTATTTTAAAATTCCTAATTGTTCTTATATAGCTTATATGCGACTAGAAGCTTTAGAACCGTTTATATAGGAATACATTGGGGCTTTGTCGGCACAGGTTATCGTTGTTATATAACCATGAAATTTTGCATGTGGTTAGCGTTTAGTATTATTAAAAGAATTAGGGGGTATGCGTTATGAAATTTAAAAGGAAAAAAAATCGACCATATAAGGGACACCCTAATGTATTGGGTCTACAAGTAAGTTTCCAGCGTTTTTTTTCCAAAATTTGAAGTTTGATTATGAAAACATACGAGTAGTTCCAATGCTTTATTCAAAGTATCGTCCATCGGAAGCTACAACTTTCCCCCATCTTTCTGGCAATTTATGAATTCCGGACCAAACAAATTTCTCGTCTTTCGAGCCCAAGAACGTATCGAGCCAATTTTTGATTTCCTCTACTGAGCTGAAGCGTATTCCCGTAAGAGCGTTCTGCATCGAACGAAACAAGTGGTAGTCAGATGGTGCCAAGTCTGGACTGTAAGGTGGGTGAGGCAGAATTTCCCATCCACTATTTTCCAAATAGTTTTTCACCGAAACCGCAACATGTGGCCGAGCCGAGCGTTGTCGTGATGAAAAATGACGGACTCATGCCTGGTCTCATATTCTGGCCGTTTTTCTTTTAATGCCCGCTTCAAACGAATTAGTTGGGTTTGATATAATGGTCCTTTGATGGTTTCACCACTCGGGAGCAGTTCGTAGTAGACCACACCCTTTTTTGATCCCACCATATGCAGAGCATGACCTTATTCACGTGAATATTTCGTTTCGGCGTCGATTGGGCGGGCTCGCCGGGCTTTGTATACGATTTTCTGCGTTTAAGATTATCATAATAAATCCATTTCTCATCACCAGTGACAATACGATGCAAAAATGATTTATTTTTATACCGCTGCAGTAACATTTCGGACATGCAAAATCGCCTTTCGACGTCTCTTGGCTTCAATTCGTACGGCACCCAGTTTCCAATCTTTTGAATGAATCCCAGTGCTTTTAGGCGCAGGGAAACGGCTTGTTGCGTGACGACCAATGATGCAGCAAGTTCTTCTTGAATCTGGCACGGATCCTCCTCCAGTAAAGCGTCCAATTCCTCGTCTTCAAAACTTTTCGGCTTTCCGGGGCGATCTTTGTCTTCAACTCCAAAATCACCACTTTTGAACCGTTTGAACCACTCACGGCACGTCGATTCACCAATACATTCCGCCACATAAGTTTCCGAAAGCAAATGATAGGCCTCAGCCGCACTTTTCTTCATATTAAAGAATAAAAGCAGCGCTTCCCGCAAATGACGTTTATTTGGCTGGAAACTTGCCATGATTTTGCTCGATGAAATGTACGACACCGATAGAACTGCTCAAATATAACGCTGCAAAGTTGTTGACAGATACAAAACCTACAAATAAAACACATGGGGTCTGACATTTCTGCCCGGGATCCACTGGTGGTGCCATCTCTGACAAACGCTGGAAACTTACTTGTAGACCCAATATATAGAATACCTCCTCAAACTTCATACAAAACCTAGACATCGACAGCTCAAACGAAATGACCAATTGGCTTTGATAGTTTTTTTTTCATTCGGTTCGCAAAATGTCCAAAATTCAAAGAAACGCGGTCTCGTTTAAAACTAAATTAAGAATTTTAGAAGAGGTGAAATTTCCACATTTCCATCACGAAAAGACATTTCAAAAGAATTCAAAATTGCGCAAAGCACTGCTAAATTGTAAAAAAAAAAGAGATAGAAAGGGAAAACACGAACTTCTCAACAGAACGATGGCCAAGTGTTTCGAACAGATGACTGGAAAAAATGCTAAAATTACTGGCCCCCTTCTATTGGAAATCCCATATTTGCAAGCTAATTTGGGCTGGTTACAACGGTGGAAAAAAAATCAAAATATTTGTTTCCGAACTTCCATAGAGAGGCCTGTTCTGCTGATACAGCGGCTGCGGAACATTTCAAGGAGAATATTTTGCCAGACTTATTGGAAAAGTACGGAGCAGACGATATATTCAATGCTGACGAAACAGGTTTGCTCTACAAGGCGCTTCCTAGTGGAACATATGTTCCACAAAATAAGAATATAAGTGGCCAAAAAAAAAAACAGAAAGACAACTCTTCTGGTTCGGATAAATTTATGCTTCAGGGGAAAAAATATCCGCATCCCCTACAAATACAACAAAAAGGGATGGATGACGAGTTCACTGTGGACCGAAATAATTAAGGAGCTTGACGATGAAATGACGACAAAAAAGAGAAACATTTTACTTTTCATTGACAATGCTTCGTGCCACAAATTAGACTTCAAACCTACTAACATTGGAAAAAGCATTTTTTTTCTCTGCAAATACTACAAGCATCATACAACCCTTGGACCAGGGAAGGTCTCTTTAAAACCGACTTTTTTCGTCTATGAATATGGCCCATTTTTTTAAATTCACGGTGGGCGATGGGTCACTTAATTCAATATTTATGTTTTTTCAGGCATCATTCACTCGTTTAAGGCTCAATGTAGAACGTGTTTAGTTCGAAAGCAAGTGCTTGCTATAGAGGGCGGTCGTATGAAGAGCTTTCTTTGTGACACTAATATGTTTGTAGCTTTAAAAGTTGCAAAACGATCTTGGTGGCTTGTAGCACCCCAAACCATTTCGAGTTGCTTTAGAAAGGCAGGCGTTTCTAAAAATTCTCAAGGAATTGAAGTTCTAGACATCATTTTCACCGACAACAATAATGAATACGCAAACAATAGGGAAGGGGAACTCGACGAACAGGAAAACAGAGATTGTTTTGGTGAGATAGACGAATCAGAACTTGTAAATGAGATGCTTAATGACCAAGAAGAAAGGGAGGACGACACGAGATTAATGGATATGAACAATAAGGATTACACAAAATTGGTAGGGGCCTTATCTCCTATATTTTTATACTAAAAAAATAGCGGAGTAGTGGGGCATAGCGGGGAATCCCACTGACAGCTCGAACGAAACGTCGTACAAAATTTCAAATGGCTTGCTTTGTTTGTTCTTCAGTCGGCACGTGATCTTCACGTGCGATACACGCCACTTCGACAGCCGTTCATTTTATGTAAACAAAAAACCAAAAAACA
Source organism: Volucella zonaria (assembly GCA_963966105.1). Lineage (NCBI taxonomy): Eukaryota > Metazoa > Arthropoda > Insecta > Diptera > Syrphidae > Volucella > Volucella zonaria. The sequence goes on along the minus strand of OZ014534.1, from coordinate 114,677,612 downwards.
GTGTTTTCCTTGAAAAAAAACCACCTGAAATTAAATGGCAGTTTTTTCTCGAACGTAATTGTGTATTGTAGTGGTTAATATTTCGTTTTGTAGCAGTGCCTTCTGGATTCCATAATCTAAAACAAAAGATTGTTTATTAAAAAGGTAAGATGTTGTTAGTTTATGTTTTGTTGCTAAAGTAACACTATGGCATAGTGGGGTACATTAAAAGGGGCATAGTGGGGTATCGTTTGAAACGCACCCCACTTTGCCCCCTTTTTTAGGTACTCGTAACTAAAGTAACTTTTTTAAAGACAAACAAATTGCTAAATTTTTTTTTTCTTTTCAGTCAATATGGTTCGCACATATAAATGGACTACAGATCAGCATTCATGGTCTATGGAAGGAATGAAAAAAGCTGTAGACAGTGTTGTGTCGAGAGAAATGGGCTACAAGAAAGCAGCCACTTTGCACAACGTTCCACAGACTACACTAGAACGGTATATTTCTAAATATCGGGCTAATACGGACGATAGTGTGTTTCAAAAGAAGTTGGACCATTTCAAAAGCGTGTTTTCTCCTAATCAGGAGAAAGAACTAATTGGATACATAAAACTGATGGAAGTGCGATTTTATGGACTGACTAATTTGCGAAAACTTGCTTTTGAAATGGCAGAAAAAAATGGAATCCCTCATAGATTTGATTTGCAGAGTGGTATGGCTGGTAAAGATTGATTGAAAGGATTGCTTAAAAGACATCCAGATATCAGCTATAGAAAACCTGAACCAACATCAGCAGCCAGGGCTAAGGGTTTCAATAGAGTATCGGTTGAAACATTTTTTCAACTTTTAGAAAAGCTTACTCCACAGCGGATATATAATGAGACGAGACAGTCCCTAAAAGTCACTCTAAAATCCTGGCTTCCTGTGGTAAACAACAGGTGGGAACATTGACCTCTGCAGAAAGAGGAAAATTAATGACCACAATTCTCTGCTTTAGCACAGTCGGCAATTATATGCCACCGATGTTTATATTCCCCAGAAAGCGTATGAAACCGGAATTGCTTGATGGATCACCAGCTGGATCTTGGGGAGAATGTCACGAATCTGACTGGATCCAGGGTCACTTATTTGTACTTTGGCTAAAGAGATTCGTTAAGTGGTTGTATTCCACCAAGAATGATCCAGTACTTTTATTGCTAAATGGTCATGCAACACATGTCAAATCCCTTGAGGTCATTGATTTGGCTCGCGAAAATGGTGTTATTTTATTGCGCTTTCCACCTCATTGCACACACCGACTCCAGCCACTGAATGTTGGGTTCATGAAGCCTACGAGTATAAGCACATATTATGCCAATGAAATAAAAAATTGGCTATGGATAAAGATTCTAAAAATTAAAGGCAGCAAACGTTCCTTAGAAGATGATAACGATGCAGAATGCATATACTGTGGCTACTTGTGGTCAGAATAGACAGAAGGATGGATTCGTTGTGTAAAATGTTCTCGTTTGGCATACTGCTATTGTGCAGGAGAAGATGAGATGACGAAGTTTCTCATTTATGTGCGTTGACGACTAAATTATTTTAAAATATTAAAATATTGATTTTACAAAATGGATTTAATTAGATTTAATTTAATTTGATTTAGATTTAATATTATTAACGTTGATTTTTTGGTTTTTCTGTTTCTATAGTTTTAAAAGAGATGTTTTTGAGATTGTACTACTTTTGTGTTAGATAATAAAGAATTCAGTTTGGAATCTCTATTTTTATTTTCGAATTATAATGCCCCATAGGGTACCAGACTTTACCCCCATATACGGGGCATAGCGGGGCAAATGCTATTTTACATTTATGTATTCGCATATCGTAGATTTCTTATCGTAATCGAGAAAAATATATCTATAGTCATTCGCAATGCCTTAAACCATGATATTGAGCAAAAACTTGTTGTTTAATCATAATATTTTAGCTTGTAGGTACGCTTGAGTCTTAAGTACCCCACTATGCCCCCCTCTCCGCTATGTACTTTTTATTTTTTTATTTTCATTTAGATCGAGAGCTTATACATTAAGATACAATATCTTTTACAAAATTTGTGATAAGCTAATAAATTGCAGAGAAGCTAATTATAATCGACGGATTCATTTACAATGTGTCATTTTGGATTAATTCAAAAATTAATTCGAGGTAGATAGATGTATTTTTAATTGATTTTTGAATCGTGGGAGGGCATTCCAGAGCCGAGTGGTATTAACAAAGAATTGGCGTTCAGAGGTAAGGTGAGAGAAACGCGGTAAAAGTATTTGCTTAGTTCTATTAGATGCACAAAACGTAATTCGATTAAATAGGTTTTGAGGTTGACGTATGTGTATGATCTTATGCAACATTGTAATGGAACGTAACTTTAGGATGTTATCAAATGAGAGACCATTGATACGTTTGGAGAAGTGAGAAATGCGGTCATATCGACGGCGGCAAAAATTATAGCGAGCAACATTATTATACGAGTATGCGACATTTAGCTTACGTCTACTAAATTCATCACATCTTCCGAAGACTTCACATCCATAAGTAAGAATAGGTGAAATGAGGGTCTTGACTAACAGAGATCGGGTTGCTAGAGGTATAAGGTGTTGTAAAGCCCACAGGGATCGGAGGACCCCATATGCCTTGGCAACCTTTTATGTGATCATGCCAGGTTAGAGTTGAGTTAAAAATCATACCAAGGTTTTTGGCATTGTCAACGTATTTAATAGGACCGTTGTTATTAGAAATCGGAGGAAGCAGGGATGTATTGACGGTAGATTCTGACCCGCCCACTTGAAAATTTTATCCAGATCGGAGTTTATGTGATTGATGCACTGGCCTGCAGATTCAGGAGAACAGCTAAGGTGTAATTGGGTGTCATCGGCGTGCATTTCCACTGAGCAGTGCGAAAGAGTGGATGGTAATTCATAAACATATAAGGAAAATAAAAGAGGGCCTAGAATAGATCCCTGAGGTACGACACACGGATTGGGAAGAAAATCCAACAAGGAATTTTCAGCAAAAACCGCTTGTTGGCGATCATCCACGTATGAGGATATTAGACAGACTGCGAATTTGGAAAAGTTGTACATCCTGGATAATTTATAGCATAGAATGGCGTGATTAACAGTGTCGAACGCCTTAGAGAAATCGAGAAGTATCAGAAAGGAAAGCTTTTGCCTAATGTCATCGACAACTCCAAGCCGAACCGTCGAGCAACTATGCTTAAGCCGAAATCTAAACTGCCTAGAAGCTAAAAGGTTGTGTTGGTGAAGAAACCTATTAATTTTTTTTACATGATTCATGAAAGGAAAGTATAGCAATAGGGCGGAATTCGATGCACGAGGGATTCTTTGGCACTGGTATTATCTTAGACAACTTCCAGACTGAAGGAAAAACGCTTGTTGTGAAGATTTGGTTGAAAATATGAGTAATGTAAGGCAGGAGTACGGGAAAGATGATTTTTAGGAACTTGGGATGGACCATGTCCACTCCAATAGCGTTGGATTTAATTGAAAGCAAGCTCTCAGCTACGTCAACCTGTTGGATACGTTGGATACTTTTTCTGGAATTTTTTCATTGCTTATTAGAAATTGTTCTTTCTTGTATCCGTTGTTTCTTTGGAATTTCAGTTTTTCTTATATCCGTACAATACTAACTTTGTTTTAGCAACTACTCAGTTTACATGATTTAACTTGATTTAATTAGATTTGAACGCCGAACCGTCCAATTGGGAAGCCAATACACTCCCATTTGAGCCATGGCCACCCAAAAGTTAAGGATTTCATATGACAAAGCTCCTGGTTTGCAACAAAATACTCGAAATATGTAAAAGAATGAAAGCGGCACATGCGATCTGTGAATAAATGAGGATAAAAAGAACGCGTCAGGCCAACATGACCCAAATGAAAACTGGTAAAGATGAGCAAAAAAAATAATACAAAAGTCACAGTCGATGCTAAGGATATTGAAATTCGAGCCACTCGCCACTCAGCTTGGGCGATGAAAGTCCAGATTTGTATCCACCCGACCAAAATCATGTAAAGATTTCAGGACATAATAGAACACCATCTAACCATATGAGCTACAGGACCGTGACTTGTTTAGTATCCCAGACTCGTCAGATTGTGCAAAAAGACGATAGAGAACGAAAGAAAATCGTCGAATATTCTTTTATTTGTGGATGAGGGCAAAGGGATTAGTAAGGGATTTTTTTCCCCGACACTCTGTCAAAGATCAAAGGAAAGATGAGCTGTATCAATCGCTATTTATTGTGTTTGATTTTAAAAACCATATATAGTAAGTAATAAGACATTATTGGGATACTCTCTATAAAAAAAACCTTCATCATCACAGTCCAGGTTGGACTTTAGTGAAGGCGGATGGAGTTATCCTTTTTGGCCAAAGATGAAATATTTCCAAAATCCTTTTGAAATGTTCCGTCAAGGAACAAGTCTCTACATGCGGTTCTAGATATCTACATTTAGAAGGAATTCAACTAAAAACGTGTTCCAGATTGGCCGTTGATAGAGACGCCAAAATGCAGTGACTATGTAGAGAACTTAGCAAAGACTATGAATATGCATAAATTCAGCACCATACTATTCAAGTGGTACGAGTATATGGATACTATTTTATATAGAAAAATCTGGTCGAATGTGGTCAAAAATGATTGTAATCAAATGGCAAGCAACTTGGGAGCAGTTAGAGTCTAGAAGGAATCATACTCGTATTCTTTTCGGTTCAAAAAAAAAAAATGCAAAAAACACGTGAGACCGCAAAGCGAAGGAATTCCTAAGCACACTTCACAAAGGCATTCACTGATACACAGCGGCAGGACTAGATGGTAGATGTGATCAGATGGATGGAACACCTCTGTTAACTGAACTAAGCTTGTTCATATACTCATCCTGTCAAATACAAGAACCTTACTCATGTAATTTACAAGGAATCTGGATTCGGTCATTACCTTTTTGCTTTCCAAACACTTTCTTTTTGTACATATGAATATAAAATACATACATGCACACATCCCTACACACATACATACATAAAGTAATCACCGTCTTTTTTTTTATAATGAGCGCGCGCTCAACGGGTTTGTGTACCCTCAAAATGTTCGTACATAGCGCGTGCGAAGGAAATTTAGGGAGCAGGAAAAGACAGGTACCGATGTACACTGTTTTTAAATGTTTGTAAATTATAACGACCAGGAAACACAGAGATCGGCAGGGTATTCCATAAGCGAGTTGTACGGCTAAGGAAAGAATCACGATATTTTAGAGTACGTCCGAAAATGGGCTTGAGGGTTGTACTGATGAGCATTGATAACGAGACGGGTGTTACGGTTGAAGGTTTGAAGCGGCGGAATGCTACTGGTGATTTCTATGAAGGCGGTCGAAATAGCGATAAAACAAAGTGAGACAGGAAAGATTACGTCGGTGTTCGAGGGTATCAATTGACTGAATTCAGCTATGAATTTTATCGCACGGTTTTATATCCTATCTAGCAGGTGCAGAGATGTTTTAGGAACACCTAACCACATGTGGGCATTGTATTCCAACTTTGGGCGGATGAATGCCTTATATATTGAGACCAGATCAGAGGAGGAGAAATATTTCACTTTAATGACAGCAGCCAGCATTTGGAAGCATTAAATTCCACTCTGTTGATAGCTATCCAATTGGTTATGCTGTTAATATCGGAATTTAATGAGCTTAACATACGCTGGCGTTGCCAAATGAGTGTATTGGATTAGAAGCTGCAGACAAGAGATCATTAATGAAAATTAAAAAGAGTGTCGGTGACAGAACGGAGCCGCGGGGGCACACCAGCATTTATTTTGTGAATATCAAATTTGCAACCATCCAAGACAACTTGAATTGCACGTTCCGAAAGGAAATTTCTAATCCATTGAAGAAGAGAGTCATCGATCCCAAAAGCACGCATTTTCGATAAAAGAGCCTGATGCCAAATTCTGTCAAATGCCTTAGAAATATCAAGTGCAACTACCTTGCTTTCGCCAGATTGATGTACGCTTTGGTTCCACTTTTCTGTGAGACATGCCATCAAATCACCAGTGGACCTGTTGCTACGAAAATCATACAGCCGGTCATTGAGAAGTTTTCGTGTTTCGAGATATTTCGTGAGCTGACTGTTTATCAGCTATTCCATGTCCTTGGAAAGAAGGGACGTAAGTGCAATGGGCCTATAGGAGAAAAAAGAAGAAGGTTCGCCTATTTTAGGGACGGGCTGGACAAATGCTGTTTTCCATCTGCTCGGAGAGAGTCCTAAAAAGCTTACGCAGTTTTTTTGCCGGCGAGGTAGAACACCTCTTCAGAAGGAGGGGAGTTATACCATCTGGACGAGCGGATTTGTGTGTGTTAAGATCTACACGAGTGCGAAAGTGGATTCGTCCCATTGAAGATTCGACGCACTCGGCGGAGGCAAAGCACAATCTGGGAGTGTTGAGCTGCTCGCAAAATATGCAGCAAGCAGACTGGCCTTGCCCAAAGAGCTGACAGCTAGAATGTCATTGTAAATGAGCGTTGGGATGGAGGATGAGGCAGAATTCTAATATTTTTGACGGACGACCCAAAATGTTTACTACCTTTGGGACATTGTAGTATTTTTTGCCTCAGGTTTTCGTCGCATTGGAATTTTACGCGCAAGAAAGACGTTGCAGTCATTCCTGGCTCGTTTAAACTTTTCTCGGTTTTCCTCTGTTGGATTGGTCTTGTAGGAACGAAAAAACCTTTCTCTAATCCTGGCAGCCTCTTTACAGCTCGAGTCGTGTCATGCCCTTTCTTTTGGTTTAATACTCTGCATCCGATGAGGGATAAAGGATCTCATTCCAAAGGGAATAGTGTTTGTGATCATATCAGCATCGGCATCCATGTCGTTATCAAAGATACATAATGACCAGTTAAAATTCCTATAGAAGTTGTTAAGTCCGCTCTAATTGCCTTTCTCGTATTGCCATACAGTTCTTTTAGGAGGCTTTTCTCTAACCGCGTAGTGGGTGTAAGGGAAATTAGCTGATATGACACAATGATCCGACGAGCCTAGAGGGAAGACCACATCGACGGTGTACTTATCAGGGTGAGAAGTTAAAAGCAAGTCCAGGGTGTAGGTGGTATGACTATCAACGTTTGGTATTCGAGTGGGCTCATTTACAAATTGGGTCTAGTTATTTTCATTCGGGTGTTGTCTGTCCAGAATGTCGAAGCCAACCAGAATTGTGTATTGTATATTGAAACCCGCCCATAATGTCGATTTCAGTATGAGGATACAGGGATACAATTCGTTGAATGGAGCCAGACAGCGCATCAAACTCGTTAAAGGTCGAGTTGCTGTCCAGTTTGGGGCTTTTATAAAGCAATAGTGGATTATTTGCTTACGGAGAAGGAATTTTAACCACATGAAATTGAATTCCGGATTGGAATAGGGACTACCTTATGTTGGAGTTTGGTAAGCTACATCACTACGCACGTAGATGGCGAGACCTCGGTGAGAGAAAATAATGGCACTAGTTCGTATTCAGGTAGCTTCAGATCAGAGTGGTCTGAGAAGTGTGGGCGGGGATCTACCTATGTTTCATTAAGTTCCATACGCAGAAAAGCTATTACTTTTTAGCCAGCGTATATTTGGTATGACTATTCTGAATTCCCTAGCCATTATCACAAACAAACACAGAAAACACAAACACCGACCATCTAAGCAAGGCTGCGAAGTGAAAATTCTGACGTTGGTTTATCGAATCAAATTGCTGTAGGTGCTATGCCCTATGAAACAGTGTAATAACAAAATTCAAGCCCACAGCCCGCTATCCATCGGTTCTTACATACACTCAGTCACTGCCCGAGCCGTGTGATAAATACAGTAACGGCTAGCAACAGTACTTCAATCAGGATCGGGAGAGGTTGGATACCCGCACGTTGTGATATTTTTATTCCTTTCACTGCATTGCACAATTTTTTTTTTGCACACGCGCGCGGTAGTTTTGTTTTGTTTTTATTCTTTTTTTGCTTTTTTTTTGCAGTGCACAGGCCGGTGGTCAACTCGATACACCGCGTGCGTTTTAATGTCTAAAACAATTATCCATAAAAATCTAGTCAGATCCTAAAAACCCTACAATTTTACGCCTAATTCTTCAACAACCTCCACACAGTGGTAAAGTGGAAAGAAAAGGGTCCGCCATCTAACGTTTTTTTTTTCAACTAGTGCTTATTTCGTGAATGGTAACACTTAGCTCATGTCTGATTTGACAGATAATTAGTTTTATCCTTCCGCTGAACGAATATGGTTGTGTATACGCTTGAACAACGCTGGGAAATATTGCGACATTACTTTGAAAATCATGGTAATGTTGCAGAATGTGTGCGAAAATTGCGTACGGATTTTGAAAGAAGAGAAGCACCGTCAGCTCCGTACGTTCGTTATCTTGTGAAAAAAGTGAAAGTAACTGGCATCCTCATCGACAAACCAAAGCGTGAAAAGCCAAAAACAGTGCGTACACCCGAGAATATTGCTGCTGTGGCAGAAAGTGTGCGTGAAGCGACATCAACATCAATTCACCGTCGTTCTCAACAATTGAACATTTCGGAGACATCATTGAGACGAATTTTGCATAAAGACCTTGGTATGACGTCATACAAAGTCCAATTGTTTCAGGAGTTGAAGCCAACTGACCATCCAATGCGTTTTCGCTTCGCTAAGTGGGCCTGCGATCGACTTAGAGAAGATGCCGATTTTGCCAACAAAATCATCTTTTCAGATGAAGCTCATTTTGATCTTGGCGGGTATGTAAACAAGCAAAATTGTCGCATTTGGGGCACAGAAAACCCGCACGCATACATTGAAAAGCCGATACACCCAAAATGAGTCACTGTTTGGTGCAGATTTTGGTCCAGAGGCATAATTGGGCCATTTTTCTTCGAAAATGAGCAAGGAATGGCCGTTACAGTCAATGGCGATCGTTATCGGCCCATGTTGAACGAATTTTTGTTCACAAAAATTGAAGAGGAGGATATTGGCAACGTTTAGTTTCAACAGGACGGCGCTACGTGCCACACAGCCGAAGCTACACTCGATGTTTTGCGCCCTGTTTTTGAAGATCGCATTATCAGCCGCAGAGCTGATGTCGTTTGGCCACCCCGGAGCTGCGATTTGACACCGTTGGACTATTATTTGTGGGGTGCCGTAAAAGATAAGTGTTACGCCGACAAGCCAGAGACAATTGACGCTTTAAAGGACAATATTCGTGAAGCCATTGGTGAAATACAGCTGCACACAATCGATAATGTGCTTAAAAATTGGACCGATCGTGTAGGCTACTGCATGGCCAGCCGAGGCAGCCATTTGAATAAAATTATTTTCTACTTTCAAATAAAAAAAGAAATTTGAGAAAATATTCAGTAGTTTTTTTTTATAGCATTTTCAAAAAAAAAAAACATTTTTGGCTGACCCTTTAATCAAAACTACGAGGGTAGTCCCAGGAGTACCCGAGCTGACATATACTCGAAGATGGCGGTTGTTGTTTAAAAAGAATGACAATTGTAGAAAGTACCAATCTTATAAAGCTTAAATTTGAAGTTTGACGACGGTACGTTGTTTAGTATTTGTTCGGCAGCCATCAACAGAGAATTTTTAAATATGGAAAAAATTAAGCGTCGCTATGTGGTACAATACTTTCATTTGAAAGGCCTCAAACCAACCAACAGCAAAACGGAACTGGATTCTACTCTGGAGGAGTCTGCTCCTTCATTTAAAACAATAAAATATTGGGCGGCAGAGTTTAAGCCAGGCCCCGAGTTGCCAAGACGGACAACGCAGTGGTCGATCAAATGAGGTGAGTTCACCAAGAATGTTGAAAAAAAAACCAAAAAATGGTATCGGATGACCGTCGATTGAAAGTGCGTGAACTAGGAGATATGGCAGGCATGTCAAAAAGCGGACATGAGAAAGCTGTGCGCAAGTTGGGTGCCGCGATCACTCACAATTGAACAAAAACACCGTCTTAAGGATGTTTCAATCGAGTGTTTGTTGAAGTTTCACAGCAATAAAGCCGAGTTTTTGCGTCGATTAATAACCATGGATGAAACATGGGCCCATCACTTCACACCCGAGACGAAGGAACAGTCAAAACAAAAGGAAGAATCGGCTCCAAAAAGGCGAAGATAGTTCCATCTGCAGCAAGGTCATTGCGCTAGTTTTTTGGGATGCGCTTAGGATAATTTTCATTGATTATCTTCAGAAAGGAAAGATGCAGTGTTTGAAAGATGAAATCAAGAAAAAACGGCTGCATTTGGCGAAGAATAAAGTTTTGTTGCACCAAGGCTATGCACCAGTTCACTCATCCGTCATCACGATATGGCCAAAATCAATGAGTTGAAGTTCGAATCGCTTCCTCATGCACTGTATTCGTCAGATTTAGCCCTTCGGACTATTTTCTATTTCCGAATTTGAAAAAATGGTTCGGTGGTAAAAGATTTGCCAACAGTAAAGAGGTGATGTCTGCGGTTGATGGCTATTTTAAGGAGCACGACGATTGTCGCTATAAACAGGGTATTGAGGCTATTTAACATCGCTGGGAAAAGTGTATTGAACTAAAAGGAGAGAAATAAAGATATTTTATCCCAAATTTTTGATGTTTTCTTTGTTCGTCCAGGGCGAACACGTTTCGGTGTCTTCACATCTTGTACTGAGTCCCTCCGTTGGAATTCCTTCATTATGTTGCACACACATGTCTCGAAAGCCACAGTAATATGTGCAAAATTTTTCGCATCGTTGCCTCGATTGAACGTGCATTTTCGTAATAAAATTCAACGAATTGGACTTTTTCTTTCACTGTGTAGCATTCCATGATAAATTTCCTAAATCTAAAGATGCCATTTGTCACTATATAGCGATCCTCCATGCATCAGCTGTAAAATAATAGGCCTTTCAAAACCTACACTTGTTGAAACACCCATTATAACTAACTGCACTGCACTTCAGTGCTTGAGATCTGAATGAGCTGTGAATATGATAACGGCCAGCTAAGCAGAGAAGTCCTCTGAAACTTCGTACATTTTAGCCAAAAACACCTGCCTTTTCCGGAAACCTCAATAAACTCCCCCCTCACGTATACACATGCATATACGAGTATAGTAAACCAACCCTAAGCCTTCCATAGAAAGAAAAACAAACACCAAGAAAAAGAAAATCAGCATTTTATCTTTTTGACTTACCAGGATAGTATCCTCCGGCTGGGTGCTGAAAATAGAATCGATTTAAAGATTAACGTGTTATGTCTTCCGTTTCTTCCTTACAAATATTTACTCTTGTCTCACTTGACTATTACCTTAATGTCCTTGCCACCTATCACATTCGCCTCGGTCCAATGCAGCAAACTGTTGAAAAGTATCCCCAGCAGTGGCAGGAATATAAGCATTTTCTAAAAACGACAAAAAAAAAAAAAAAAACCAAAGAAAAGCTTTAAAAAAGACCGGAAATTTCCATGTTACCGAAGCGTGTAAGAACCAACCAAAAAAAAAAAAAAAAAAAAATATATATATATAAAGGAAGACAAAAACCGGAATTTCTTCCCTCAACCCCTATTCTTTAACCCACACCTCACATATTTATTATTGCTCTGAAGAATTCCTTCTTTTCTTCTTCTCCCTCATTTTTCAAGAACCGAAAAACTTCTTCTAATGGAAAAAAAAGGTAACTATCCCCGAGGGAATACCGTCAGGGACTACCTACCCACACGAGTTGGATGACGAGGAAGAAGGATCTCCACATTATTTTTTCTTCTCTGTGAAAAAGGAAATTGCTTACGTATAACGGTAATATGGGTAGCGAAGATATTTACTCGGATTAACCCCTGCGGAAACTTCACTCCATCTATTGTACATTGCCATCGCCATCGCCATTGCCATTGCCATTGCCATCGCCACACTACTTCAAATTCGAAGAGGAGTTTCTTGTTGAACGCCTGCTGTTTGCCTTTGAGTCCATCCAAGGCATTATGCGATTTTCTTGCTTAACTACCTTGATGTAGCCTCAAGACTCATGGAATACCTCAACAATTTCTGGCCCATGAACCCTTGGGGGTACAGAACACCCTATCTAGTGGAAGAAGGCCTATTATGTTATTGGCTAAATTAACTTTGCTTCAGCCCTTCGGATGGAATAGTTAAAAGGATGACCTCAGGGATAGGTGGGAGTGTGTGTTATGAATTTCATTGGCAACAGTACTGCAGCTGGGTATTCCCTGCTATTTAATGGATTCGACTAGGTAAATATCCCTTACCGAAAGTTCTATCGCATAAATATTGATTGTTAAGGTGCCTTTGGAGTGGAGCAGTGCGTGTGTTAGAGTTTGCCCAAATTTGATTGATTACTTGGGGTTTCACTTATTCGAGATCCGGTCTCGAAGAGGAGGCCACTAATGAAAACATTTACAACGACAACTACTAGGAGGGTCTGGTGGCTATGGGTGGCTTATCAAAGATATTTGTCGCATTTTAGTCGATTTGCAATCCTAGTTAACCCTGTGACTAATGCAACACATTTAGCTTGCTGTTTTGTGGATTTCTCGAGTCTAAAATTCGAGAAATCCACAAAAGCGTTCGATGCTTTTATATTCAGACTGTCAACATCCCTAATCAAGATTGTGTAAAGAGAAACATAAGTGATGCCTCACTAATAGTGGTTCTGCATTTACTTTAAGGACATTAGAGCCTTTCAACCAAAAATTTTAGTTTTATGCGAGCAAGATAAGACATCGTTAGCGAAGTATCAGCGCTTTGAATATGATGGCACTGCCTGCTTTAAACCGCATTTTTCTTACAGTAGGGCTGCCACCAGCGTTGATACCTCATGGTTTCCCATTCCCTAGGTCGTGGCATTTCGCACCTTCATAGGAAATCTTGACAATGGCTGAGCTACCTTCTGCAGAAATGCCTTTTCCAGCGAAAAGTCCAGTTAACCCTGACGAATGCCTTTTCGACTCCAAATCAATAAAAAGCTGATAGAAGAAAGATCTGGCTTCAATCGAGGGTTTATGTGGTCGATGAAAGAGACTCCGGTGCATAGGCCTGCAAGCTCAACAACGAGTTTTTTGAATTAATATTCGCAGTGAAATTCTCCTTCCCTCTTCAGAGGGATGAGTAATCGCTGCAGTAACACAGGGTCAACCGTACCAGCCCCTATCATATAATCGCCGATTGCCTGCATGCCTAACACCGTCCTCGTCCAGACATATACAAAGGAGGTGCTATGGCGTATTGTCAGTAGGCGTGGGCGCTCTATGAAAGCGTAGTGCCTCATTCAGACCACAAAGGTCAAGAGTCTGTTAAAAACCTCCAAATATTGATGAGAAAAAGGATTGCAGACCATCTGTAAGTTTATACTGGAGCAACAGAATTCGGACTGTAAATTCCAGCAACCAGAGTATGTTCCCCCAAATAAACAAATTACTCCCGAGGAAAAATCAAAACGCCCTACAGTGCCTTTCCTCGAACGATGGACAACGAACGAATACTGACTACTGCAGGCACAGATCCAAGTGAAGCCGCAGATGATGACAATTTCTTTGTGATCGAAGATCCTCAGGAGAAAATTATTGTTGGTCCGGGTCCACCCCAGACAACTTTATTAAGTTTATTAACAAGCAAAAACTTAAACTAGGCTTAAAAACTAACAAACATATGCTTAACCTAATGGAGCGAGGAGAATTGGTGGACGGAGGAGATGTTAAGGGAGAGGCATGTTGAGCAGTGCTTTTTTTATTTCGTGTTTGCTGCTATTTAGGTCAAAGACTTCGGCGTAGTTGTTCGTTATACGCAACCTTCTAGATATGGGTACAAAGTGACCGTAGTTGGTGCGGTCAGTTCGGATCAGAAAGAGTGGGACAGATCTTAGATTTCGGGGATTGGGAGTGAATGAAATATTTTGCGTTATTCTCGCGCAGTCGATGTTTCCAGCCAGTAACTGATGGATGAAAAGTACATCAGCGACTTCGCGATGTTTTTTTAGGGTATGCATGGTAATTAGTTTTAGCCTATTTTCATAGGGGTGTAATCCATATGGACTGGCCCATGATAGACCATGAAGTGCGAAACGGATAAACCTGCGTTGGACTGCTTCAATTCTTTGAATATGGATTAGTTTACAGGGTGACCAAACTTGGCTACAATATTCGAGAAGAGACTTTACAAAAGTAATTTACGGGGGCTTTGTAACGGAAGGGTTGGAAAATTCTTTTGACCAGCGTTTGATAAAGCCAGAGTGCAGAGTTAGTTTTATTTATAATGCTGTCAATATGTGAGTAGAAATTCAAATTCTGTCACAAATTATTCCTAGATCCCGTACTTGGGTAGTGGAAGGAATAGGCTCATCGCAGATGAAGTATGAGGGTAGGCTGATAAGTTTCCGACCGAACAATGATACAAGACATTTTTTCTCAAATGTTTTTTTTTTTATTTTTCTACATAGTCTCCTTGTAACTCTACACACTTCTCCCAGCCATGCTCCCACATCTCTAACCCGTCCAAATAGTACTTGGCGTTTTTCTCTGCAAAACAATTGTTCACGAAGGTGATTGCCTCCTCATTTGGCAAAAATCTCTGTCCTTCGAGCGCAGTTTTTAGATGAGGGAACAAAAAGAAGTCGCTTGGGGCTAGATCCGGTGAATAAGGCGGATGGTCAAGCAGATCAAACCGTAATTAATGGATTTTCGCCATGGCAACCGCTGAGGTGTGAGACGGTGCGTTGTCTTGGTGAAACAGGATTTTCTTTTTCTGGAAATGTAGCCATTTTTCCGTAATTTCTGCCTTCAGCTTGGCAAGTAATGATGCGTAGTATGCTCCTGTAATGGTTTTTCCTTTTTGAAGATAACCGATTAAGATAACTCCTTTACTATCCCAAAAAAAACAGTCGCCATCACTTTCCCAGCAGAAAAACCAGTTTCTGCTTTTTTTGGACCCGGCTCGCTCTTTGCAGTCTACTGTTTTGGCTGAGTTTTTGTTTCGGGCATATAATGGTGTATCCAAGTTTCATCTACAGTAATTCTATCGGCGCCAAAACTCGGAATTATTGCGTCTAAACTGCGCCAACAGAGCGTTGGAAATGTTCTTTCGAACACGTTTTTGGTCTAACGTAAGCAAACGCAGCACCCAACGCGCGGACAGCTTTCTCATGCCTAAATCTTCATTGAATATGTAGCAAACACGTTCTTTGGACATTTTCATAACCTCTACATACATACTATCTCTCTCACTTTAATTCGGCGGTCGTCTAACACCAGTTGGTGAACTTTAGCAATGTTATCGTCAGTGGTTGGAGTTTTTGAACGTCCCGAACGTTCATCATCTCCCAAGCTCTTACGGCCACGTTTAAATTCAGCTGCCCAAAATTTCACTGTGGTAAATGATGGTGCAGAGTCCCCATACACAGAGTCCAACTCATTTTTGACTTGCGTAGGCGTACTGCCTTTCAAAAACAAGAATTTAATAATCGCTCGATACTCAATTTTTTCCATTTTCGCAAAAAACACTCTCATCGACTCACTCAAACGACTGTCAACTAAAAACTGCGCGTCCAAAATGACTGAAACTTCGGTAAGTAACTGTCAAAAGGTGCACATTGCGGTCGGAAACTTTTCAGACAACCCTCGTAGTTTCTTGGAGGGGGAGGTTATCGCTTAGCGTTTGTTGACATTAAGGTCCACAAAGTTTTGCTTGCCCCATACCGAAAACTTATTCAAGTCATCTTGCAGGCAATAGGAGTCAGAAGGCAATGAAATGACTTTGGAAATTCTCATGTCATCGTTAATTGTTAGGATAAAGATCATTGGTCCAAGGTGACAACCCTGAGGCACACCAGATGTTGCTTTAATAGGGTTGGGTGTGGAAGATCTGAAGATGACCCTGTATTCTCGGTCTTCTAAATAGGATTTGGTCCATGCCACAAAGTGAGGGGAAAGGCCAAGTTTTTTTTAGTTTAAAAATGATGAGTTGGTGAGAAGTTTTATCGAATGCCTTGCTGAAATGAATGGAAATTGAATCGACTTCATCACCGTCTTCCAAAGCATGAAGCGTCTTAGACACGAACTCTGTTAGGTTAGGGGTCATTGATTTACCTTTCATGAAACCGTGCTGATTTGTACAGATAGTTGACCCACAGTACGGAAGCAGTTGTTGACAGACAATGCTTTCAAAAAGTTTGGGTATGCAAGAGAGTTTTGCTATGGGCCTATAATTATCGACTTCGGTCTTACTTCCTTTTTTAGGAATAGGGATGATTTAAGATTCCTTCCATAGGAAAGGGCAAGTACCTGTTGAGACAAACAAGTTAAATAGGGCAGCAAGAGGAGGACGAAAAATCATCTTTAAGTTTGGTAATGTTTTTAGATACCAAAGATGTTGTTATATATAGCGAAATGGATAGTTACTCATATAGTTAAAGTAACTAGGATCGGGTTCAGCTGTTTTCTTAGAAAAGGATTTGTTAAAATGACAGTCAAACAAATTTGCAATGGTTTTTGGGGCGGCAGAAGATTCACTAAGAAATTTGAGAGTAGATGGGTAGCCGTCTGACTTTCTTTTGGTGTTAACAAACTGGTAGAAGCATTTAGGGTCCGAGACTAAACTAAATTGCATGTGGTAGAGGTACTCAAGAGCTTCACAAACTTCAGAAAAACGATTGTATACCAAACGATAATTACTGTAGTCGGAATCAGATCGAGTTCTTAAGAATTTGTGCCACAACTTGTTTCTGTAATTACGGAGAGAACGCAACTCCTTGTTTTACCAGGGAGGAGCTGACATGAAGTCCTTTCGGAAGGTATATGGAGCCGATTGGGCAAATCAGAAGAAAATTAACGAATTGAAAGTTGATAGGGCAAGATCAATGTTAGTTGTCTCAGCAATAAAGTCGAAGTTAATGTTGCTGATGAGGTTTTTAAGTTTGCTAAAGTTTGTTCTTCGGAAGTTAAATGAAAATGAATTTTCCGAATCGATGAAGACAGTCTAAGGTAGAAAGAAGATGATCACTCCTGTAAACGACACAGTTATTTGAATCGGATGTGAAGACAAGGTCAAGTTGTCTGTTCATTATGTTAGGTATTCCACTAATCTGATATAGACTTGAGTTGGTTTGGCAGTCCACCATCAGTATTTCTATTTCAGAGGATGAATTAAGAGAGACGAAATGAGACGAATCATCGGAAGACTCCCGTTTGAGGTGAGGAAGGTTGAAATCTCCTACTAGAACAATACGATCTTTAGGTTGTGGCCATAGAAGCGACTTTTCAGGAAGTGTATTAAACCAATGACGTCATTCGTTCAAATTACGACCTGGAGAATCGAGTCCTTCCGCACAATTTCTACCTGCGAAATGGCATACAGAACTAACGACTCGAGAGCTTAGGGATGAGAATATGACATTGCCGATGATGGGGACCTACCCCCGTCCATTTCAAAGGAAGAACTCCATGAGATCTTTAACACAATAAGAAGTAAAAAATCAGTGGAAATCGATGGAATACCAAGATGCTTCGACATCTCCCTCTAGAAGCAGTAGATATTTACACCAACCTCTTTAGCAATGCAATGAATAATGCACATTATCCAGAGCATTGGAAAACTGCAGTGGTTTATCCCATCCCTAAAAGGGGTAAAGATACATCCAATCCGGCGAATCTCCGGTCAATAAGTCTCCTTCCGAGTTTTGAGTCAGTGGGTTGAGGACAAAAATAAAGTTCCGGACAATGAATTCGGTTTCAAAGCGGGGCATGATGTCATACATGCCGCGTCTAAGCTGGTGTCAGATATCCAATGGAATGAAAGCAAAAACCAGTGCACTGGAGCCTGCCAGATTGACTTGGAAAAGGCCTACGGTGTCGAAATTTTCTACAGGCTGACCAGGCTGGGCATCAATAAACCACTTTTGTATATTCTTCATAACATGCTCTTCAACATAGTCTCTGGTTTTTAACGTCGTGTAGACTTAAGTTTACGGGATGCTCATACATCCATGGGAGAAAGGATACGCCTTGCCATCGCTCTGCCGTCTTCCTGAGATACCAAAGCAGAACTTGTATTGGAGGCACAAGTTCCACCCTCGTTATGGCTCGAGGCCGATCTAAAACCTCTTACTGTCACAGCACCCAGCACTTATTGCAACTCTACATTGAGTCCAACCAACACGAAGACCCTTCCCGCGTCTTTGGGTTTTATCTACAGCCTCCATGACGCTCCTACAAGGGGGCCTACCACAAAAAGTGAGACCCGGATCGAGATCGGAGGGGATCCTTACTCCCATAGTACCGTGATTTAAGTCCTGGTACAGACTACCGGTGATCTTGTCGTCAACAAGACCTATGACCGGCAACTTGTAACTGATCAAATCGTAGTAATCCTCGGTGGCGTCATCTGAAGATTTTTACGATAAAACCAGTAATATGCTCTGCCCCCACACATCAACGGACAGTTTATCGTGAAAAATGGCGATGCGATCTCTGTTGGACCATTTCACATTAAAAACGGTCTGCAACAAGGTGCGGTTAACTCTCCGATCTTCTTCAACATTTACACAAGCGATTTGAGAGGTTCACTTCCCCATAGCATAGCGTACGTAGACGACTTGATAGTGTACAGAACAGGTCCAAAAGTCGAGGTCATTAACAAACTTTTGAAACATAACTTCGAACAAATTAGGCGATTTGCGAATTCTGAAACCGTTCTATTTAGAGCGCCGTTGTCTGGTGCCTTTAAGGACACCAGGAAGAATTGGCGAAAATTCTCGATCATTGGACAACACGGCCAGCCACTTGTTTGTCGAAATGTTGATACCTTGTTATTTGGCTAGACCAATATCTATATTGCAACAAGATTGTAGATGCTGCTCTGGACAGGTCCAAAGGTGCTTTTGCCCTTACAAAGAGACAGTTTTATAGCAGCCAACTCGATACGAGGGTGAAAGCTATCGGCTACATGGCCCTCATCCGGCCCGTGCTGATATATGGGTGTCCCGTGTGGTTGATGTGAGAGCAAGTTTAATGGAAAAGATTTGGGTGTTTGAGAGGGCTTGCATTAAAGTTTATCTTCACCTTTACAGAACACCAGAATCGGAGTGCATAGAATTTTATCCCAATGAGGTCCTATACAACAGGGCGAATCTAATAAGAGTGGACAACCCCGCTATGAAGTTGACTCTAAGGCATGTTGGAAGGGCAATGACCTTGTCCAACAACCTGATATCTGGGGCCTACTATCCCAACTACTTATACCATGAGAATGTCCTCGAGTGCAGCGTTTTTCTATTTTGACATGAAAGGGCTGATCCATGATAGGTTTGTGGTGCGGCTAATCTTCCACGTAGCTCGTGCAGTTAGTGAGCGGCGACTCCACTACAACAGAGACGTCGCACACGGCAGTATTGGACGTCTCAGGTTTAGTAGGGCGGTTTTAAATTGCGATAAAAAAGATGTTGTTTTGCAGAACCAAAATTCAGTAGTTGGTGGTTGAGTGAAGAAGACGCGATTCCTTAGTCGTTTCCTTCCAGTCCAGGTTAGCCAAGTTAGAAGGGAAAATGGGGCATATTTTCCTTGCTATATTTAGCAAATGACCGACATACATAGCGTACGGTTGTTTTGAGATATTTAAGGTTAGCAACCTTGGGTTTGCTAACAATTGCATTAGCAACTTGTTTGCTAATAATTAGGTTAGGTTAGATTGTATTGTTGGGTTAAGAAAAGGGTCTTTCATTAAGCGCTTCCTATCTTTAAATTCAAAGAAAACGAAGTGCGTGGGAGATATCATCGACATTTTTTATTCGTTTGAAAGGCCTGTCAGCGCCATGATGTATGGAATATAACATCGTTCAAAAGTCCGCCACGGCTTCTCTGGATGGTGCGCATACCAAATGTCCATGGCTCTGGCACATAAATCAGGCTGAATTTGACCGATGGCATGAGTTATGTTGACTTTGAAGGCCGCTGGGGTTTGTGGCTTATTTGCATAGACCTGCGACTTCAGAAAACCCAATAAGAAACAGTCTAACGGGGTCAAATCGCACGATCTCGGTGGCCAGTTCACATCACGTCCACTTGAGATGACTATGCCCTCAGAATCACTCGTGGAAAATTGCCAATGTGGCGTGAGCTGTGTGGCACATAGCGCCGTCCTGTTGAAACCGCATGTCGCTGGTGTCCATATTATCCAATTCAAGCCAAAAGAAGTTAGTAATCATCGACCTATAGCGCTTGCCGTTGACGGTGATGGCCTGGCCAACGTCGTTCTTAAAGAAATACGGACCGATGACGTCGCCAGCTCAAGATCCACACCAAACAGTGACTTTTTCGGGATGCATTGGACGCTCTTGGATCTCATGTGGATTGGTATCGTCCCGAATTCGACAATTTTGTTTATGCCCATTCATCCAGAAATTAGCCTCATCGCAGAAGATGATTTTTCGATCAAAATTAGGGTCAGTTTCCAACTGCTCCAAGGCCCATTCAGCGAACACACGTCGTTGTCGATCGTTTACCTTCAGCTCCAGGAGCTGTTGAATTTTTTACGGGAGCAGGCCCAAGTCACGACGCAAAATTCGCCAAGTTGCGGTCTGCGAAAGGCCGAGTTCTAATGAGCGACGCGGAATCGACTGGATTCTTCTGCAGACTCTCACGGACAGCGGCGATGTTTTCGGCAGATCTTAAGTTTCGTCGACGTACGGGTGTTGGTTTATCGTTTATTTCACCAGTGGACTCAAATTTGTCCACCATACTGCGTATAGTCCTCTCGGTAGAACGATTATGGCGACGGTAAAATGGGCAAAACGCGTCAAACGTTCCCCGAACAGAACACCCATTTTAATAAAACGATTTGATCATTTGCACCTGTTGTTGAACGCTATGTCTGTCCATGGTGATTTGGCAAAACAGACTGAATAAATGACAGCCAATTTGACAGGTGTAGCTTCAACAATGTGGCCGCTATAAACTGTCAAAGTTCGGAAGTTCCTATTGGAAGAGCATGTGGTTTAAGGTTTAGTAGTTAAGTTACCGCAGGTAGCAAGTTTAAGTAGTTTCATTTACTAAGTTTGTTGTTTAAATACTAAATATTGTATATTCTTAGTTTAACTAGATGTTAATGAATAATAATTATTTTTTTTAAAATGATAAATTAGACGTCGAAGGACATAGAAGAAGAATATAGTTTAGCTTAGAGCGCCCGCTTGGAGGGCCAGTAAGTTAGAATGAGTTCATTAAGTTAGGTTAAGCTAGCTTTTAAGCATTTCTGTTAGCATGTAAGTATAACAAATTTAAGAACAATAAAATAAAATACATTAAAAATGAAAAAATGAATGGTGAAGAGTCTACAGCTTTTCTTACTGATTTTTAGAAACATCCGAAAGCAATCGTTTGGTCTGCCTGAAACCAGGCAAATATGTCACCGACAATTTTGTTTATAAGGGGCCCAGCCGTAAATGGACCCCTTGATGCAAGACGCAAGTAATCCCAACGAGGTTTCGGGTGCTGAGAAGTCCTCTTCTAAGCCTTGCCAGCAAATTGATCGGCGATCTCATTTTCCGTGTCCCATTGCGATGTGGGATATAGACAAGATTTAGTCATATACATTTTGAGTCTAGTGAAAAGAGCAATTACGTATCAGCGTGAAATCTTATTCCACAACATAATATAAGACAGAATCGCTCTTATCACCGCCATTTAAATCCAAAGGACCTTTACCTTATACAGCCAGAAAACTGGTAGCCCTTTGTAGGCGTTCAATGTAACATGTTGAGTCCAAAGAGATTTGCTATCCAGGATAATACTCAGATATCGAATAGATAGCTTCGTTAAAGAAAGAAATGTTGTAGAGGGTCAACCGACAGTGCATGAAGATACCAGTGACGACAGGATGCTCCGCGCACCCATTATTCACTTGACTCATCACATATTGACCGCAGATAAAATTTGCAACCTGTACACTTTTACTGTTTTAATCCATAAGGCTTGTGGTCTCTCTATGCTATATTGTCTGGCCGAATTGCATATACCGTTAAAAGTTCCGTTGTTAAAGACACCTCAGATGGGCAATGCTTACTGCATTTTGTCGAGTACTCGGTCAATTCACAAGGCGATCCACGTTGCATCTTAGAGAAATGATGCAATCGCAAAACACTTTTGCGCACATGAAGCTCAACCATACTCTTTATGCTCAATAACAGGAAGGAAGTCAGGGTGATAAGTCTGGAACTCTTATCAATAGTCGTTTTTGCCGTCTCTGCTCCAGGACTCTGCATATAGCCCAGTGGCAGGCTAAAAATAGAGATTATCTTCAGAGTTAGTTGCAGCTGCTCTATATCTTTTGCAACAAAAAGAAATATTCTACTAATGCCCGGCAACTTGAAGCCGGGGAAGGAAGCAGCCTCATACTCGTACGTCACCACAAATCATGCCAGCTACCAGTACGCTAGGTTCTACTACTTGACTTCTTATGGCTGTGATAGGAGCGGTTCTGATCTAGTGAGTTTCGATTATAAGACTGACATCTCTGCTTTCGACTCAACGTAGGTGTCATCAGATTTTCTGAAGCCTGGCAGATTTATTCCCTCTAAGGACCTTCGCCTGCGCAGAGTATTTCGATCCTCTTTTATTCTGCTTGATCCGTAAACATTTCAATCTCCAAATTAGTCTTACATGACCCGTTTAGAAGTTTTCGGATTTCGTTGTTTAATTGCTGCAGATCCGCGTTCTTAAATGGTACAGAGAGTAAGTCAAGGAGCTTTAGACAGCTCTGCTAGACCTAGACCCTTGGGACTTAGCGTATAGAGTGGTGATGAAGAAGCTGAAAAGCAACAGGTCCCCACAACTAATCTGCCCTGCAATGTTAAGGACTATATTAGAGAATCTATTCCCGCATAGACCAACTACTATGCTCACCATCACAAGCAAGATCAATATGGAAGATATCCCGCCCATCACGTCGGAAGAACTTTTTGCTGCATGCAAAAAAATTGGAGACACCAAAGCACCTGGACCGGATGATATCACGAATAAGGCATTAAGACGAGACCGGACATCTTCTTAGCGACGATGCAAAGGTGTCTAGAGGAGGGGATATTCCCTACGCTATGGAAACTGTAACACTTATTGCTGCTTCCAAAGGGCAATAAGCCACCTGGAGAACCATCATCGTATCGGCCAATATGTCTGCTTCATACTCTAGGTAAGATCCGAGAGCATATTATATACAACAGACTGCTTGCGATGGCGGAGGAAAATAGAGCGCTGTCAGATCACCAGTACGGCTTCAGAAAACCTCGTTCTACCATCGATGCAATAAAGGCGGTAGTAGATACAGCAACTGAAGCAATACAAGGGAAAAGATGGAAATGGGGGACAAAAAAATATTGCGCAGTAGTAACGCTCGACATAAAAAAACGCGTTCAACTCGGCGAGCTGGTCGTTTTTAGGAGATCCTTGGCCAGGATGGATACACCATACTATCTCATGAGGATTGTCACAGACTACTTCAGTAATAGGAGGTTAAGGTATCATACGGATGACGCTGCTAAGCACTACAGTATTTCCGCGGGAGTCCCGCAAGGGTCGGTCCTTGGACCTCTTCTATGGAACTTTATGTTCGACTAACCCTGCCTGAGGGAGTCAAGGTTACTGGCTTCGCTGACGACATAGCCGTGGTTACAGTAGCCAAGCACGAGGCGGAGTCTGCCACGAGCAAGGCAGTTGTAAAGATAAAGGAATGGCTCGAGTCTACGCATCTGGAGTTAGCTGCACACAAGACTGAAACTGTCCTAATAACCAGCTGCAAGGCGGTGGAATACGCAAACTTCCGCGTCGGAGACCAGACAATTAGTTCCAAAGAAACCTTAAGGTACCTTGGAGTCGTGATCGACAATCGGCTGCGCTTCAAAACTCACATCGAGTACGCTAGCAAGAAATCATCGCTGATGCAAGCGGCACTCTCCCGAATGCCACCGAACATCGGCGGACCTGGATACATCTGAAGGATCTTGCTGACCAGAGTGGTCAGCTCGGTACTTCTATACACTGCTCCTATATGGGTGGGTGCACTGGCGACAAACGAGTATAGGAGAGAGTTATCATCAGCTCACAGGCTCTGTGCAATCAGAATGATCAGCGGATTCCATACAATTTCCGATGATGCGGCCTACGTTTTAGCTGGAATGATTCCAATATGAAGAGGATGAGATGAAGAGGGTGTATCTTAGGCGACCTTCGAACCCGCAGGAGGCAAAGAGGGTTAAGGAAGAAGAAAAGGCAGCATCCACAATGCTGTGGCAAACCTGGTGGGACCGCTCCACAAAAGGCAGGTGGACCTACAAGCTCATTCCCATCATAGAAACATGGACAAAGAGACCATGGGGGAACTGTAACTACCGCATCACACAGTTGCTGTGCGGGCACGGCGGCTACCGGATATACCTCCATAGATTTGGACGCGATAGTTCGTCCCAGTGTCCTGAATGTCAAAATGAAGAAGAGGATGCGTTGCATGCGGTGTTCTACTGCAGACGCTTAGCAGAAGGAAGAGTAAACCTGCCAAGTCCAGAAAACCTCATAAGTCACATGACGCAATCAGAAGACAAGTGGATCTAGAACTGCTCATTTATAGTGTGCGTGTAGTACGCGCTGCGAAGAGCAGAAGCCCTGAAAAGTGATCAAGAGGCGGCCTCGTAGAATAGATCATAATTGCTAACCAGCCCCGCGAAGTAATAACTAACGGCAGTCCCGCGGGGGGAGTGGTTGAAGTAGTGGTGTGGATTAGTAGGTAGGCGCACTGCTGGCATCGAATATTCGGGTGTTGCAAATCGGGCATGTTGGTGGCACGAGTTACCGCGTCTTTAGAAGATTACCATATCCACTGGTATCGCAACAGGCGATTTGCATGAGTTCTTGTTGGAGGGCACATCAGCTCAAAATATTAAGTGACGACACCATTCGGATTCTGAATAGCCTCCTCTACCTTTAGTTTCATTCTGAGCTTAGGAGAAGTTTTAAAGGATTTGTCAAGTTCCTCTTTATAGAGCGCTTCACACGGGTTTTCTTAGATTCCTCCTCTTCCATTTCATTTTATATGCATCTGTGGTCTGACAAGGAAACCTTCCATAGTACTTTGTACCTCGTAATCTACTTAGCGTGCCTGTTGGATAGTGTTAAATCGATTACATGTAGCCTCCATTTGATCGCAAATGTCTGCTGAGGACTAATGTTTTTAGCTGAGATGGACGATGGCGTGAAATCCAGGAGATATTGCCTCTTATGTTGCACCTGTTGCTGTTCCAAAAAAGTCTCCTGAATATTAGCGCCGCAATATATGGTAAGCCCCATCTTTCGGGCATCACAATATTACGTGTGCTCGGCTTCTATCTTTGGTGGTAGTACCGAGGAAGTAAGCTGGTGCCGTAGTGAACTTATCCCATTCTTTGTTCTTAGTTATGAAGTCTGACTGCAGAAACTATGTAAGTTTTGCATGCAAAATTAACCAAACTAAGGCTCTGAGACTGTATTTGCAGAGTAAAACAAGTTTCTGTGTTTTCCACGCCCACAGTTCCTGACGAAAGGTATCAGAAACATCTTCACCATTCACCAGATGTTGAATGGTGATCTGGCCACCCATTAGCTTCCAGTCGTAATATTACTTCTTCTAGCTCATTGATGCGTCTGTACTTCTTAGCAGTTCATGCGACATTTGATCTCAAGCTATCGTCTCTCTACTGCTTAGATGCTGCTATTTGAGCTTTGAGTCCTATACGCTCTTTGATGTGCCTCCATGTATTTTCAAGCAGATATATGCGCCGATAAAATTTTCTGAACCGGATACCAAGACGATTTTTACAGCTTTCCAATGCTGTAGGTTCGCTGGCACAAAGGTGGAAATTGTTTCGATTTACCATGTCTGGTGATTGCTAAAATGTTGAGCTACTTTGGTATCCCAAAGCGAAGCTGGGAATCTGAAGCACATTGGCTTTGACCAGGTGAAAAGCAAAGGCGTACAAGAGCAACATACAAGTATGTCCGCGTTACGCTACTTTCAGATGAAGCCAAGTAGCGTATCTAGATAGTTTAAACTGAATTAATCGGGATCTCAAACATTGCGCGTTCAAAAGACGGCAGTTCCGCTACCCAAGGTTGTGTTTGTCCATAACATGTTTGGGATCGCTGTTCGTCGTTATCTTCCTCAGCACACAATGTTCCTGTAGAGCACTACCACTATTTTTGCAGTTCTGTCTATACATAACATTAGCGCGTTTTCTTACCCCACTCTGCTATCTGTAACTTCCAGGAATATGTTGTATTATGCTACTTCATCTCCAGACTCACAAACGAATCCAACACCTTACACAGACCAATGTAAGCCAGTATTATGTGTCGAAGAACGGTCCTATCCCACCTCAAACCATCTTATTTTCCTCGTTCACAAGATGTCGATTTTACAATGCATGAACTCACGCTCGATGTGAAGGAATCTGACTTTTGAAGGACCTTCTTCCCATGAATTCAGAGGAATGTTTGTCATTAGAAGAATGTGCTTGTATCCGATTCCCGGCAACGAATTTTTCCAGATATAGGTCTGGCCCATTGAAAGAAAACCCCTGTTTACATCTTCTGACCAAATCGCCAGATGGCACAGGTGGGAGTAGGTCTCACTTATCACAAGATGTTCAGCTGTGGCGGCTCTTTCTCGCTATTTAACCAACAAACACCCATCGAAAGTTATGTACTTCTTCTTCTTCTTTGTTAGTCTTGTCCGACCTTATTGTGGCATGTCAAAGTTAGTCGTTGTTTGCACAGTGCCAAATTCTGTTATGCCTTCTGGCTCACCCTTCACTGCCTACAGATCTACTCTCAACGACTTCCAAATTATAAATCATAAGGGAGATTACCAGCTACCATTCCTTCAAGTCATTCATAGTCAAGGCAATAAATCTATCTTAAACTGAAGTCTTGGGACCAAGGAACCCGGTATGTCCCTTTTTAAATGAATTGAAATGAATCAAAATTGTTGCTTTAATCAGGGAATACCGCAAACTCCTGGGGGATGCCATCACGTGCGATATTATGAGTCCTTTTATTACCTTTTATTGGTATTGCCTGACATTTATACACTTACGTCTATCCGTTGTACTCTTCAATCTTCTACATCCCTCAAAAGGTGAACGTTAATTACTTAAGGATGTGGGAATTTATTGGTAACATACTCGTATCCTTGAAAATCTGATTCACTACAATTATTGCCGGAGGGGTAGGGCTAAAGACATATGCAGAGGTTACCCTTGTAACGAACTTCTTTGAGAATATTAATTGTGAGCAGATTGTATCCATGTATCCTGGCAATTAGGCCACAACACCTTATGATGCTTGATTATACCCGTATCAATGGCTAGCCACTGATATATTTGACGGTGATTCGAAGTGACACTTAATTACCCTGTTGGATCTGATTGTATGTTCTCGTATCTATATATGCGTGTCTGCGAATGTGTTTTGAGTTTAACTCAAATAGGCATGCGAGACATCTTCTGGCAATTATGAGATAATACGTTACTGGAGGACATAGTAATCTGGAACTAATTGGCAGTAGCGGAAGTTGGTGTTTGTAGATACATTAGAATGTTTCCCTTTGCTTAGAACTCAAGCTCTTGGTATTGACACGAAGATATTGCTGGCATGGGCGTGATGTTTGTAGCTTTTGGCAAAATGATGCAGGCGTGATTAATTACTGATTCTGGCATATGCACATGAGTACAACGGTATGTACATGTCCATATTTAGATTGTAGTTTTGAATTAAGGTATTTGTCATCAACTAATAGCAATTGTTTGATTTAAATGTTTGAATTGTGCTCCTGGAAGAAAGGATTGGCAAGTGATCACAGTCTGACTGCGCAAATAATTGTATAACTGAGCACTCGCAGCTGGTGGGCGAACTTCAGAACGATGCAGAAGAAGATTTTGGCAAAGAATCGTCTAAGACGAAGTCAACGGCCATGTCAGAGGCACATCCAGCAGCAACTTCATTTGAACTGCTTTGACATATTCGGAGCTCAGGGCATTAAGTCAGGATGTCCATATACAGATGGTGGTGGTGGAGTTTTCAGCTCATACTACGTAGTGGGCTATTCTCCGAAGTATAACCTGATGCCACGTTAACTCTCATGTAAAACACTACGCATATGCTGTATACGCAACAAACAGACTCGAATGCAGTGCCAGCAGTAAGCGGAGGTACTAAATTGTAGATACCCCTGGCATACAAGTAGTCCGACGTGCCACTTATCAATACCATAGTCATTGCTATAAAGAGCCGGACGGCACTAACTTGGACATGAATTTGTCATCAGAGGAAGACCAACAATACTCTCATATGCACACCCCACACAGCAAAAGGACCACTTTGCTGAAAATTTCTTCTACGACCTCCTTGACCAGACTTGTCTTAAACATGACGTTAAATTGATTATTTCAACTTCAAGGGAGTGCTGGGCGACACAGTTGGAAAATATAACCTACACCACACCAACTCTGAAAACAGACTAAAGAATCATCAAGTACCCAACAGTCCATCTACGGTTTGTTCTTCTATTAGCATCCAGCTCTAGTTTTAGTTTACAAGTGGCGATTGGTATATCGATGATAATTGGCAGCCAAGGGCTGTGAGGCTGAGTCCAGGGATTTGATAGCGGCCTGTCTATTCGAAAAGATGCGGATATCCCTTGCAGGCAGTTATTACGTTTATCTTTAGCCAGGACAGGAATTCTTCAATCGCCAAAATGTCCGCCTGGAACACGCCACAGTAATTTGGAAGGCGGAAGAAGAGGCTTAGGTTATGCCTATCTGAGGAAACACAACCCCGCTATCAGTCTTGGATCCATCCGTATAGAAGCGAATTGACTTGTCGTCCATGAAAGCATCCTCCTTCCAGAAAGATGCAGGGATGCTTTCATGAAAGTCTTTGTGAAACCAATGTTGGGGCATCAAGAAGGATTCCTTGTGTGTTAAGAATATTAACGTGGCCAAATAGTTTACTTGTCCACTGTGTAGTCGCTTTAAGGCGAATAGCTGCGTTAGCAGCCACTTGCCTGCTGAAAATATTGAGGGTTGTCAAGTGAAACACCATAAGCGGTGCGTGGAGAGAGTAGTACGTAAGGCTCCCCTTATGCACAGATATGCTGTCATTTGGACTTTGCTTGCTTGTCTATGGCCGTCCACCAGACAACCACCCCGTAGGTGAGGATCGATCTTATAACCGAGACGTAAATAGTGGGTAACTCGAGGTTGAAGGTCCCATTTGTTCCCAATGGCTTTTTTGCAGTAGAATAGAGGTACTGTGGCTTTCTTACTCTTTCTTTCGGTTTAGTTTCCTGTCAAGAGTAAGACCCAGATATTTCGCTGTATCGGAAAAGACCTGGTACCGTTGATTGAGTAGAGTCTGCGATCGGAATTGTATATTTCCTGGAAAAAAGGACAAGATCAGTTTTATGGCGGTTTCTTTTCCAATCCACAAGGATTCCGCATAGGCAACCACACTGCTACCACCCGCTTTCAGGTATATCAGCAGTTCATTGACCATTACGTTCCAGAGAAGCTGTGAAAGGACATTTGTTTGCTGCGTACCTCTGCTTACACATCTTTTAGCAGAAGCCCCACCCAGTTTGGAGTTGCTATGTCCTACTATTTAGCTAAGACACCAAGTGAGTCATCTACCTTCAGAGATTGCAGCACAGTCATGATTGCGGATGTGTTGATATTATTAAAGGATCTACCATGTCCATGAACACGACCATTGTGTACCTACTCTCTATGATATAATGTTCGATGTGGCTAGCCGACTTTCCTGTACAGTAGGCATGTTGAGCTGTAGACAAAAGTCGTGGATCAGTTCTGGATCGTATGTGAATATCAAACAGTCGTTTTAGAGTTTTGGGAAGGAAAGTTGATAGACTTATAGGCATGAGGTCCTTTGGGATAACATGGGAATATGAAAACTACATTAACTTCTCCCCATGATAAGGGAGTGTGGATTATTTATTCGCAGCTCCGCATGATATTCCCTAGCGTTGGCACGATCTGAGGACACTTGTAACTCAGGAGGTTTTATACCGTCCGGCCTAGCAGACTGGTATGGTTTGAAACCATACAGCTCTCAGAGCAGCTTGTCTTTTGTAATCAGACAGTGAATTTTAGTCGCGGGTGCAGTAGTCCTCCTAAGGTTGTTACCGGGGAGCTACCTAGAAAGTTGGTGTCCAGTAGCAGGTTGAGTGATTCATCACTTGAGGTCGTCCAGGAGCCATCGGTTTTTTTCAAACAGCTAGGCATCATATGTAGAATTTGTAGAGAGGAGTTTCCTATTATTTTGTTACAAAATGACATCCAGGATTGCCACTTTACCTTGCTCAGTTCTTTTTTTTATTTCTTATATGAATCCCAGTCCGATACTTGTCTTGTTCTTTTTGCTTCGTTTAGATGTTTCCTGAAAACGTTTCTAAATGGCCGATGTGCAAGAAGCAGCCATTTATTGATTTAAAACCAGGGCGAAAAGCTTGACTTTTATGTCAAGCTCGTTGGTGTTATATGGAGGACTTAAGGGTTCAGAGGAAAGTCGTTTTATAGCCGGAGAGCTGCTGAACGTTTTTGAAACGTCATTTGAGCAAAGCAAATGTACATATTTTTTTGTTAGGCTTGAAGTCACGAAATCAAGTTCTGGCAGTTGTCTGGTGGTGCTTCTGGGAGGAGCGAAGGTCTAAAGGCGTCAATAAATTGGATGCGGTCACATCATTTGACCAAAGCTGATTTTTGGCATATGAGTAGTTCGTGCTATTATATATCGTAATATACCACTGCCAGATACTTTAGTCGGGTCCGAAAGGGTGCCAGAAGGGATCAAACCTGCATAAATATGAGGGTCGGTAACGTAATAGGAGCAAGACTAATTTTTTTTAAAATATTTAATTGAGGTCTCTCTGAGCAATTATTCACAACTGCCAGACAAAAACCTCGGGTGTAACACCCTGCCAGACGCAACTGAAGATATAATATCGATACTAACTATAATGTGGGAAAAAGGCATTTTATAGCCATTTTCCATCGAAACTATCAAAGAAAATGAATTCATATGGACTTCATCTTATACGAAATTTAATTTTTAATAAAAAAGCATATATGCTACTGGCTTAGGTTGACAGGGATCAGGTGAAGCCACTGCACCTACTATTTTGATGAAAACGCTTTCTATAAAACAAGAAAATGCACAGTTTCAAAGGATAAGAGCGGTGTAGCAGTGCCCTTCCGAAATTAACTTCCTTGGGAATTAAAAAAAGTTTTTTTTTTTTTTAATGTTTTTTTATATTGTTCAATATAGTCCCCTTTTAGTTTGATACACTTATTCCAGTGATTTTCCAACTTCTTGATCCCATCCGAAAAGTAGTTTTCCGAAAGATCTGAAAAATACTCCTCCGTGGCGTCGATGATGTCCTCGCGTGAGCTGAATTTTTTATTGATGAGCCATCTTTTGAGGTTTGGGAAGAGATAATAGTCCGAGGGATCCAAATCCAGTTACCAACCGACGCCAAAAGTCCGCCCGATTCCGCATCAGCAAGTCCAAACACCCTTTTGAAGTGCTGTCGCGTTCGTGTTTTTGGTCATTCGCGGCACCCAGCGGCAGGATAACTTTTTCATATGCAGAATATTGCCCAAAATATGGCGTGTGTGCTCAGTACTAATCTTTGTGGTATCTGCTAGCTGGCGCACCCTCACTTTCCGGTCAGCCAACGCCATTTCAAGTGTTTTTTTGATATTGTCCTCTGTAACCCCATCGGAGGGCCTGCCGCTGCCGACTTGATCGGTAGTGGAGTTGCGGCCACCACGAAACTCTCAAAACCAATATTTGACGGTGTAATCTGACGGAGCATTACCCCCATAACATTTATCCAACTTTTCTTTTGTTTCCTTCGCCGTTTTGCCTCTCAAAAAATAATGTTTTATGAGAGAACGAAAATCGTTTTTGCCCATAATCAACATGATGCCAAACACGTCAACAACAATCAGCTGTCAAAGCAAAACTAAAGACAGTATCGCACTGAAATTTGGCACGTCTGCCTAAATATGAACGGACTTCAAGGCACCATAACCTTTTTTGCAGTAGCAGCGCATTCTGGCGGTCAAGGATGTTACTTTTCACTCCACCTAGTACATACAGGGTGTCCCAGTTTAGCAGTATAATCCTTTAAGAGCATATTCCCGAAGTTCCGCCGAACAAGAAATTCTGTGGCAGGGGGGTCTATTCTCACTCCATTTCAAGTTACATCCTATCAAAGTGGGTGACCTCTAATTTGTAGGTGTAACCACTTTAAACGCTATAATTTCTAAACTAGTACGAGTACAGGTACAAAAATAGTTTTGGACATTTTAGAAACATAATTTAGTAGTGCCTACAAGTCTTAAATGCTTTGGGTACAACTGTGCAGCAACAAAAAGTTATAGCTCGTTAAACTCAAAATTATGAAAATTTGCTGTTCCATTTTTGTACAATACTTAAAATGCATTTTTCTTTAAATTTTTACTTAATAAATTTTCTGAAATTTTATGAAATTTTTATCCTTGCAAAATTTCCTAAAAATTATATTTAGAAACCTTTTTACGTACGATCAATATATTTTGTAGTAAAAGACATTTTTCGTCAAACAAAAATGGCCAAAAAGAAGGGTACCTATTGAGTTACTCATAAAATCGCTTAGATATTTTTATGTGGTCCTGAGAAGGACCTTTTTGGAACAGTTTAAGGAATGTTTATAGCAATTGCTCGAAATGCTTTCCCTCCATTGGAATACACATTCGGGCGCGTTCAACCATTTCGGATGGCAGATTAACGGTCATCAAAATTATTCTTATCTCTTCTAAAGCGACACTAATATTTTCTTAAAGCTCTACCAGACTCGACATTTCTCTTTCATAGCTCCGCAGAAGAAAAAAATCCATGGGTGTTAGGTCAGGAAATCTGAGTGGCCAAGTGTTGGGGCCGAATTGACCAATCAACCGTTCGTTAAAAGGTTGACAAGGTGCTCTATCTTGTTGAAATAACATCGCCCTTCTCTGAACAAGAAGAACATCTTCAAGGAGCTCCGGCAATCGTTCTCTAAGAAATTCCAGGTAGTAATGGGAATTAACGGTTTGTGTTTCGTATTAATCTAGCCCAAACATTTACGCTAAGCCTCCTTTAAAATAAACAACACATTCGAAGAAGTTGTTCACATTGAATTCTTACCTTTGAAAGGATATTGTGCATATTAAATGGGGATTGAAGTCTGACCAATGGTGCAAATTATGGTGGTTTGTAACCCCATCTCTTGTGAACTGCGCTTCGTCAGTCCACAGAATGTTCTTGAAGAATTGACCGTCTTCTGCATGTGTGCGCAGTAGCCATTGGCAAAATTCCACTCTTCTTTGCGCATCACCTTTGCGATTCTGGTTCTGGGAAGTTCCAACCACACAGCTAGTCTACGGACGCTGACTGAAGGTTGAACTTCCACATCTCGCAAAATCCCATCCCCAACTTCTGCCGCCGCTGCGTCTGAACGTCCATCTCTTTGTTTGGTGCAGTTGACTCGGTATCAATGAGACGCTGATCTGTATCAGCGAATAGCCGAATTTTTTATTTTTTTTTTAAAAGAACTTACATCGCATTCAAGTGGGTATGAATGCATTTATAATGCCTCAGCATGTGTTAAGTTTTTTGGAAAATGGGATAGAGAGAGAAGGAAATATGTATGGGCTCAGTGGTTATTTCGCTCCACGGGTGGCATCCATTTAATGGGGAGACTAAATTCTTAGTGGACCCTGGCTTGATGTTGATTTCTACTCAACGACTCATCTTACTTGATTTTCGTTAAGTCAAAAAGTGAATACCACCTTGATCAAAAATTTTCCGGAATTTATTCAGAAAATTAAAAATACAAGTTTATTCATCAAAATCTATATTGTCCCCTTCAAAGTAATCCCCATCGACTGCAACACACTTATGCCAGCGCTTGATCCAATCCTCGAAACATTTTTTGTATTCGCTTTTCGGTATGTCCATCAGTGCTTCCTGCGATTTTTCCATTACTTCCTCTCGGCTGCTGAATCGCGTTCCCCGTAGTGGATTTTTAACTCGATTGAACAGAAAGAAGTCACAGGAAGCCAAATCAGGTGAATTCGGTGGCTGTTGGATGGTATTTGTTGCATTTTTCGTCAAAAAATTACGAATAATGGTCCACGAATCCACGGGTTTTCCGCCCACAATTCTGGTCTCTTTCGGCGTATTGCTTCACGCAAAGGTTTCATAACGCCCAAATAATATTCTGTCTGTTTACTGTCTGGCCTTCTGGCAAAAATTCATGATGCACTACACCGTTGTAATCTACAAAAACCGTGAGAATTGCCTTCTTTTTTGACTGGAAACGATGTGGTTTTTTTGGTCTCGGCTCATTTGGTGAACGTCATTCACTTGCCTGATATCTGGATTGCGTGTCGTACTAATAAACCCACGTCTCGTCTCCAGTAATGATCCTTTTGATGAATGTGGGATCGGATTCAGCCTCGCAAAACATCTCTTTTGCGACGTGAACACGGTCTCTTTTTTGCATGAAATTGAGGTCTTTTGGCACAAACTTTTCTGCCACACGACGGAAACCCAAATCATTAACCAAAATGCCTTGGACGGATCGATAGGCAATGTTCAAGTCCTCCGCTATCTTTCTGATGGTTAGTTTGCGGTTATTGACCAACATTTCTTTTACGAGTACTTCATCAATATTTTCGACGGTTCTCGATGTCGATGGTCTGGCACTGCGTTCATCATCTTCGCTTGACTCACAACCACTTTTGAACCGCTCGTGCCACTTTTCCAACATTTCCAACGTTCTCGCACCATTAAATCCGTGTTCTACGCAAAATTTAATACTCGTACAAGTTCGTTGTTGCAAATTTAAATCCATTTCTAAAATTGTAAAAAATCGCCAACACACACAGAGATAGATGTACTCTTGGCTACGTAACTTTTGCAAATGTCAAGCTATGGCGGTAAGATTTAGAGGGAATGTCAACAACAGATTTACCAACTTAACAAAAAAAAACAGAACTCAAATCGGAATAATGGGAGCGCCACACGGTGGTGTTCCCCGAGAACTTTTTGATCAAGGTGGTATGTCTTTCGGGCGAGGCTGGGATTCAAACGTCGAACCTTCCAATTTGGAAGCCAGTCCACTACCACTTGAGCCACGGTCACTTGATGCATGGTGCTCTACGATTTGAGTATAGTCGTTGGTATTTCCCGTGCAGAACCCGTATACAATCACTATTTCCGCGAATTCACGTTTTCAATACATTTTGTGGAGATCAATTTATCAATCGGCTGTTCACTTACAGAACAAATTGTCGATTGTAGATCAGTTCAAACTGATCTATGTATAATAACACGAACTACTCATATGCCAAAAATCAGCTCTGCTCAAATGATGTTTCAAAAACGTTCATCAGTTCTTAGACTATTAGAAGTGTTCCTCTGTATTTTGGCCAATTAGTTTTCGGAATGCTATTTGGCGGGGACGAGCATCGTTCAGCCTGAATTGGATATATCTGTGATCTGAAAAAGAATATTTAGACGATCCCATTCAGTTCGTTACCATTTTTAAATCAAAGCTTCATCAGTTCGCGGTGCCTAAAACGGGTTTATTAATATTATGGTTCATTAAACTTTTTCTCGACTGAACATTTGTCCTGCTATCATTGTGATAGATACTAAAACAGAAATTACATTCAGTGTCAAGCCTCGGAAGTATATCTGAACCTTGAGTTCTTAGAGTTTCCTTTCGACTAAATGTGGACATACCATCAGACCCATGCTGTTTGAAGGGTCTTTAGAGAGAACAATTTGCAATTGCCATCTTCTAGTCTCTCGCAAGCAATCTGATATTCTAACTGTTGAAGTTAATTTAACCTCCTTTTGATTATCAGTCATCTTTAACAAAATATCTTATCTCAGTATCCGCACTCGAGCGTATAAGTTACACAAGTCAAGTTGGATTGGACGACACAAGGAGCTATTGATACGGTTTTCCACAACCCGTACCGCCACTAACTGGAAAAGATCAAAGACTTCCTGTTCCTTGAAAAAAATATACACCGGGGTAATTGCTACTATAACAAGGCAATAAATATCATGACGCTTACCTACGAGTATACCTACTTCCCATAGCACATTTCATCCTTCTTTAAGTACAGCCTCTACGATATTCTTCCACAGCTTGACAAGGATTCTTTTAAAGATAAACGGTTGGGTTCGACACATGCTAAATGGTATTTTTATTAGGGTAACCATAGAGAGGGTATAGGCGCCTTTGGAATGCAGGCGGTGTGGTGCTGATCTATCAACTACTATGCTACTTGGCCATCTAAATCTAGAAGATGTGCCAACACTACTACAATTCTAATTCCTTACAAAGATTTGGAAGTAAGGAATACAAAAACCGTTCAAATTTTCTGTGACTTATGCCATTAGGTCCTAGATGAAGCTGAAAGAAAAGTCTTTTCATCAATATTTCTTGTGCATCTTTTTGGTCTTCCACTAGTCAAATTGTAAACAGAATTAATCTCCAGGATACGTCAATAATTCCGTATGAAAATTTATTGAACATCTAAGGGAACCTTTGATCTGAATACTCTGCATTGGAAAAAAACATTTAAGTTTTATTATTGGATAAATAAATGCCTATTCAAGGGATTTTAAGTGGAAGCCTACAAAGGAAATTACTCAGAAAAAGAACGCAAATATTCATACGGACTAACAAATTTAAGATAATTCAAACGTGAATAAACGTTCCCAGAAGAGCTTTATGCCATACTTCCACCAATCATCCAATTCCCTACCTTTATACCCATGTACACATGTACATACTCGTACATCAAAGATTATATATGAACACACATAAATTATGAGATATGAATGGGTTTATGTACGTACAGATACCACACAATGAATGTTCATTCAATGAAGCGCAAATCCTGAAATTCAACCATCAAGCTTGCTAAATGATTGTTTGCCTTTTATTCAAGCCAAATCATCCAGCAGGGTACACAACACACAAAACAAATTGTGCATAACATAATCGTCTCCGGAATATCCTTCAAGCTGACAATCGACAAATCGACAAATCGACAATCGCCAATCGACAATCGAACAGCCGATAACCGACAACTGACAACTGACAACCAACAAGCGACAACAACGGTTCGAATTCGTTTCCCGCCTGGATCCGGAACTCTGTACCCTTTCAATATCATCAATCAAATCGAGGAGCAGAAAAAAAAAAGTAGTTTAACCAAGGACCAACGTCAACATCGACACCAAGTGTGACATTGACTCTGATTCCGATACCGCCCAGCTAATATATCAAAATGAAAATCAAAATCTAGAAAGCCAGAACCTAATAGATTTCCAAAGGATCTCATGGAATTCCTTTGCATATGGCAGTGGGAAGTGAAAATCGACATGAACACCAACCCACTTAGATACATCTCCCGATGCTTAAACCACTCTATGGTCTATATCTAGGAGCAGGAAGATAAAATTGTCTACCCACGCATTGAAGGGGAACCGTGACTGTGAGAGAAAGAATTATTTTGTAGTCGTTCATAATACTCAGGATATGCCTGATACGCCTCCTGTGGGTAGAAAAAAAAAACAACAACAAAAAAAAAGTAGAAAAGAAGAATGCCATCCTTTTTGATAAAATAAATTGTTACATCTCCGAGCCCATTTCAGGCACCCAACGATAACCCCCATTCACAATGCAAAGGCAACAAAGCATCCTGACTCTCTGCCTTGCCCTCTGTCCTGGTCGCTTCAGTTCCAATCGACCCGCGCGTACCCAATCGACTTAAATCGCATTTTATAAAGTTATTTCAAGTCATATCCCGGCAACGTTTGTACATACCTTCCTCGTACCTATACAAAGTATGTAGGTCCTGCTTGGGTATTGTGTGATGTGCCCTCTTATATGAGATAACCTCTCAATTGAAGGATGAAGGCGAATTTTGAACTTGATGTCGATGTTGTTGTCATTTTTGTCATTCTGTTT
Source organism: Volucella zonaria (assembly GCA_963966105.1). Classification (NCBI taxonomy): domain Eukaryota; kingdom Metazoa; phylum Arthropoda; class Insecta; order Diptera; family Syrphidae; genus Volucella; species Volucella zonaria. The sequence goes on along the minus strand of OZ014534.1, from coordinate 114,639,447 downwards.
GATGTCGTCCTTTTGATCGAGTTACAAGTACGTAGCTTCGACAGGCAGTAGTCGTCCTCATTTTGCACTCCAAGGCATCCTTAATATCCTACGTATTATTGATTTTGGAAAAATGTGTTTTCTATTGATTTTGTACTCCTCGTTGTCCGTGTGTCATTGTGATGATTTGTACTGTTTTGTACTGTTTTGCTTTCGTCGGTTTTTATTTCATCATCAGTGATGTATACTCGGTATGACTTTGTCATGGTTACACTCTGATAACAGGCACATATGGCTCCAAGGATCCCTGCACATAGGACACCCACCTATCTTCTTACCTACACTCGTACGTACAGCTGAAAGAATTTCTATTTTGAATATTTTTGAAATGAAAACCATCTGTTCGGAGCAGTAGAAAGGTGTCCTTCATATAGCATTTGTCCTGTAAGATAAATCGTTGACATAGCCAACGGTACCAGATACAAATTTGCTGCTTTTTGGTCACACAAATTGGTTTGATTCCGGAGGGGAATTTTGTAGCGACTCATTATTATTTACCATGACGTGCTTTATGTATGTTAGAGGTTGAAACTGGTAAATAAATACTCGTACATCAGTATTACATTTGTTGTTGGCTACTTTTGTTGGTTTGAATTTGAAAAACTTCTCTTTTTCTTATTCTGTGTGAACAGAAGTTGTGTGAACATTGTCTTGTGAAGCATTCATCAGTCCATTAAGGAGTACCTACTCAGCGTAAAAGTAGCTTTCAGATGCAGTAGTATACATCACTAATCAATTTCGTGTCCTTTTGGACGTCTACTTACGACTTTACTCAACTTCAAACCATTCGACTTCGCACCATAAAATGGAAGTGTATGTGAATTGCAATTGTTTTCAAATAGCGCCTTACAGCTACTTCTTCCTTGAAGGAGACTTGAAGCTAGAAACTATAATAGATGTTGGTTTACCTTATTCACCCACAAAGAGTGGAGTATGGTTTTAGAGTGCTAATTTGGATAGGGTGCAACTGAGCACTAGGCCCTTTACGAAAATAGCTAATCAGTGCATTGAGCTAGGAGCATTTGACTAATTTTATGGCGTGTTTTTCTTCAATTAGAAATACTTAACAACCGCAGGCGACGTTTAATGTCCGCCTCACGTCCATGCAAGACTGTCCAATTTTCGGAAGGTCTAGATCGGTTCAAAGCTGACATCAATAGATGTCAAGAAGTAAATGGGATGAGCCAACGAAAGATTAATACTTCGGCCATCACTCCGTTGACTACAACAGAGAGTAGAAGCAGTTCATATTTGGATGCAGATTTGTCTTCAAGGAACCGGCAGAACACCCCGCAGATTGTACAGATTGGTCTAACAAGAGATTTTACTTAAACGTAATCCAAGCATAGTTTATTATGCTGCACACCTCGAAGGGCATCAGTTTTGCGATTCTACTAGAGATGACACAAGAATTCCAAAATTCGTGGAAAAATGAGTAAACGCTTCACCGATTAAGTGCCAACATTGCCAGCATCCACTACATCAGCTTGGAGTACCTGCAGCCTGATGCGAAGATAATCCATATACTTACAGAAGCAGTACCCCGCGGTGTCGTCATCACTCTCACAGCAAGCGACTAGAATCATCTGTCACTTATGCGCAGCACACTTAGATGCTAAGCAAAAGCGTAGTGCTCCCACAGGACGTCAATAAGTAATCTATTGCATTTACTACTGATGGGGAGTAGGATAGTCGCTGGCCTCTTAGATACGCCGGGAAGCATTCATTTGGTCTGCCCACAACCCGTCTGTAGTTATGCTTATATGAAACCCAACTATCAATGGAAACCCTAACCTAGGCAGTCCTAATGCAAGTTCAGGTCCTGAGAAACTCTTTTCTGAACCCTACCCAGTAAATTTATCGGAGTTTTCATTTCCTGTCTGACCTGGGACCAAAATAAGACTTATTGAATTTAGCCCCCCGACCACGCTCAGACAAGTAGTACATTCTAGGTGGAGGTGTGAGGGTTCAGAAAGGCTTCAAGCGCAACTTGGATGTGGCTACAATTGCAGACTTTGCCCCGTCCACCAATTCTAGACAATATACAATACATAGTTCATTGCCATCAAGATGGCGTATATCTTCGCTTGAAAAACAGACGCAAGTTTTCCTAACGAAGAGTGAAATCTAACGTTGCCGTTCTCCTTAAACACCAATGCCGCTCCCTATACCGGTTCTAGAGCCATCCGTGAACAGCTGATTGTTCTGCTAGAAGATAACACGGTGTACCGTATCCATGATGGATACCGGGGGAATTTATAGTGGACATAGCACAATATGCGGGCTAAAAACTAATATTTTGGGTACGTCCATGTCTGTTTTAGCACTTAGTGAAACACAGGTAAATCTCCGCCCAAACCGCTCAGATCACGCTGATCTCAAGCTGCCTGGCTACGAACTAGCGCCATTATTCCTTTCTTACCTCGGTGCATAGTGATGTTGTTTACCAAGCTCCATCACAATGTAATCCCTGTTCTAATCCAAAATTCAACTTCATGTGGTTAAAATTCCCCATCCGTAAGAAAATTATCCACTACTGCTTTATCTACAGAATCCCCAAACTGGACAGCAATTCAATCCTTAGCGAGTTTGATGTGCTGTCTGACTCCATTCTTAGAATTGTATTTCTGTATCCTCAGACTTAAATCGTTATTACGGGCGATTTCAATATATAGAATTCTGAGTGGCATTCCGGACTGACAACATCCGAAGGACGCAGATCTTCGCTGCGGAAAATAACTGCCAGCACCCTGGACGTGTTTTTAACTCCTCGCTCTAATAAGTACACCGTTGATGCACTCTCCCCTCTAGGTTCGTCGGACCATTGTGTCATATCAGCTAACTTCTCGTATACTAACCTCACAGTTAGAGCAAAAAATCCTTAAAGAAACCGTATAGCAATACTAGAAAGCCAATTAGAGCGGTCTTAACAGCTTCTTTAGGAATTTTAACTGGTCGTTATGTTTCCTCGATAACGACGTGGATGCCGCTGTTGATATGATCACAGATACCATTCTCTTTGGATGAGGAATCCTTTATACCTCATCGGATGAAGAGTATCAAACCAAAACGAAAGGCATGATACGACTCGAGCTGTAAAGAGGCTGCCAGGGTTAGAGAAAGGTTTTTTCGTTCCCACAAGACCAATCCAACAGAGGAAAACCGAGAAAAGTTTAAACGAGCCAGGAATGACTGCAACGTCTTTCTTGCGCGTAAAATTCTAATGCGACGAAAACTACAATGTCCCAAAGGTAGTAAACATTTTGGGTCGTCCGTCAAAAATATTAGAATTCTGCCTCATCCTCCATCCCAACGCTCATTTACAATGACATTCTAGCTGTCAGCTCTTTGGGCAAGGCCAGTCTGCTTGCTGCATATTTTGCGAGCAGCTCAACACTCCCAGATTGTGCTTTGCCTCCGCCGAGTGCGTCGAATCTTCAATGGGACGAATCCACTTTCGCACTCGTGTAGATCTTAACACACACAAATCCGCTCGTCCAGATGGTATAACTCCCCTCCTTCTGAAGAGGTGTTCTACCTCGCCGGCAAAAAAACTGCGTAAGCTTTTTAGGACTCTCTCCGAGCAGATGGAAAACAGCATTTGTCCAGCCCGTCCCTAAAATAGGCGAACCTTCTTCTTTTTTCTCCTATAGGCCCATTGCACTTACGTCCCTTCTTTCCAAGGACATGGAATAGCTGATAAACAGTCAGCTCACGAAATATCTCGAAACACGAAAACTTCTCAATGACCGGCTGTATGATTTTCGTAGCAACAGGTCCACTGGTGATTTGATGGCATGTCTCACAGAAAAGTGGAACCAAAGCGTACATCAATCTGGCGAAAGCACGATAGCTGCACTTGATATTTCCAAGACCTTTGAGAGATTTTGCCTTCAGGTTCTTTTATCGAAAATGCGTGCATTTGGGATTGACGACTCTCTTCTTCAATTCAAGTTGTCGTCGACGGTTTCAAGTCTGATATTCATAAAATAAATGCTGGTGTGCCCCAAGGTTCCGTTCTGTTTCCGACTCTCTTTCTAATTTTCATCAACGATCACTTGTCTGCTAATTCTAATCCAATACATTCCTTTGCTGACGACAATACTCTCTGCTTTTCATATTCGTTCCTGGACTCACCTCCCTGCTCTTCGGCTGTAGAACGGGAACGGCAGCGTATGTTAAGCTTATTAAATTCTGATATCAACAGCATAAGTAATTGGGGAACCACTAACAGAGTAGAATTCAGTGTCTCCAAAACGCAATGCAGTCTGATGTCATTAATGTGAAATTTACACACCCAGCCATTGTCCAATGGCACTTACATCGTCGAAACCGAAAAACTTTCCTCTCTCAGTATGTGTGCGAATGAGAGTTTACTTTGGAATGACAACATATTCGATGTTGTTAAAGTTTCCTCAAGTGATGTAAGAAATATTTCACCCCCTCTGAACTGGCCTCAATATATAAGGCATTCATCCGCCCGACAATGCCCACATCTGGTCGGGTGCGCCCAAAACATCTCTGCACCTGCTAGATAGGATTCAAAACCGTGCGATAAAACTCTTAGGTGACGCTCATATCACCCAGTCAATGGACACCCTCGAACAGCCCTTTATCGCTATTTCCACCACCAGTGCTCCATAGAAATCGCCAGTAACATTCCGCCTCTTCAAACTTTTAACCGTAACACCCGTCTCGCTATGAATGTTCATCAGTATACCCTTAAGCTCACTTTCGGATGTACTTTAAAATATCGTGATTCGTTCAACCCGCTTATGGAATGCTCTGCCGAGCTCTCTATTTCCTAGTCATTATAATATTCAGACATTTAAAACCAATGTACATCGGTACCTATCTTTCTTTCCTCCCTAATTTTCCTTCGCCCGCACTGTGTGCAAACGTTTTAAGGGTATCTTAACCGCTTGAGCGCGCGCTACTTTAAACAAAAAAAAAAAGCATGTCCACGTAGTTGTTTGGTTGGCAGTTAGATTCTCTAGAAAAATGAAATGAAATGAAATGTCTACTGCGTCTGGTCAAATACCCAAATGGTCAAACCCCATAGCCCCCATCTATTGACTCCAAATGTTGCGAAATCTCTACACGAACGATGCCATAATGTAAGCGTTAGAGTCTCTCCATTGCTCGAAATCGACTAACACAAATATGTGCTGTCTAGACGAAATTCAACTAGTCCACCAGGCGTTACTTGGAATAGTTTCCAAACTATTTACGGCCACTTTATCAACAGTTCTCCCAACTTCCAACTTCCAACTTCCAACTAAGTCATTACCATAATAGCCTAGTCCACGACCAAAAAACCAAAAATTGTAATAATTATTCAAGAGCGTTTATAGGTGCTTTTCGTTTGACGTTTTAACCGTGATTATACTCCCTTTGACTTTCTACACCTCTTAATTTAATTGTAAGCCACGCCGTCATCGGCTTCTCTCACGAGTCCTTTTTTTTTTTTGCTTTCCTTTTCCATTGGTTTTATTAAAATTCCTTTCCCTGCTTCTAAACGTAGTAGATTACTACTGTACGGCCTTTTATTATCCTTCGGCTATGACTTTTGTGTTTTGGCGCTGATGATTTAATTAAAATTTAATGAACGTCTATCACGAAATTGAATTAACTTCAATTTAGATGCCAATTAATTGCTGTCCTGACAAAAGGATCAGTGTGGAAGTGGAAATTTGTAAATTGTAGAATTGTAGTCGCATTACTCGTACGTGTTTGTGTGACTTTCCAAAGTCTTTTCAAATTAAGGCCATGACGGCGCTCGAAATGTGTAATCACTGTATCCTGACGGATTGTTTTTCATTCGATTATGTTTCGCTTAAAGGAGAATTGAATTCTTCAATTGGAAAACATTGATTTGTTTTCGCTTTCAATTGTTTGGTAATTAATTCCGACTGCTTGTTGTTGGTGGCGATTATTTAATCAAATGACAGACTGAGGTTTATTACGGCTCGAGTGACAGGATATCGGATTCATATCTGGAAGATTATATTGTTGTGAATTCGAGACATTCATGAATTAGACGTCCTCTTCCGGATCACATTGCGGCTGTTATACTACGAGTATATTGTCGGCTGGCTATCATTCGAATTAATCCGAAATATTTCAACATTCGCCTCATTAATGGCCGTTTTCTGGGAGATGGGAGGCTATAAGTGTGCCGAGTATCCTTAAGTTTTGATGGATGAAAAGCTCAAACATTTGTTCAAATCACTGCCATTTTGCAGCACTAGTCTGTCTGAAGTTAAATAAAAGTAAAAGGAGAACACAGGACAAAAGTAACGCCGAAAGCTGCAAACACATGGACTAGCCACGGACAAGGATCACACTTCTATTGTACTTCTGTAAGATCTTCCTCACCGCGCTCCTGCTATCATAATGTATTCCTCAATCCAACGAAATATGAGGTGCTCTAGTACTGATGATGTGGTAGGACATGTTGAGCGAATGAATTCCACCGTTCTGGAGCGGGGTATTTTCGAATCTGTACCAGACGTACAATGGGGTAAAGAAAGACCCTGACTTAGGTGGCGCGCTTGAGTAGAAAGGAACCTCAGTCAAAATCTGTAGGTTGGCCACCTAAAGTAAAGTATGTAGAAACAGACGTTCAAATAACCACACAGGATACTTATGAAGTAGTTATGCTTCCTTTTCATTGAGGCTACTTTGTCGTAGCAGGAAAACCTTAAAGTCAATGATCCTTACCTTCGAAGATTATATCAGGTAAGACGTGTTTCGCAGATGCTCCCTTAAAAAGACTTCAAAGGACAGTTTGCTCGGCTCAATATGAGCTTTACCTAGATGAGATGATTCTTCTGGAAAACAGACTTAACGAATGTTTCTGGCACGCATCATACTGACGGCACTAAGGGCAGATCTGGTGAGTACTGGTACTACAGAAAATTGGGCAATGGAAAATAAAAGGAATGGATTGATAAAGTAGGAATTCCGCTACTGAGCCCTTCTTACCGTGACTAAGAAGCCTCTAATCTGTTGATATTTGGAAAAGAATGGAACCAGGGTTTAAACACAGGAATAGCGCCAAGCTAAAAGTAAGGCTACTATGGATGACGACCCATGCTACTTAAAAAACCAAACAATTTTCAGAGCTGTTAGGTCCCACGTGCCGCCGGAATATCTCGCGAAAACCTAAAACTACTTGCATATTAGTCGAACCGCCTTCCGATAAGTGCGATGTAATGGACCGGTATAAGAAGTACGCAAACCACCACAATGTAGTAAGATTATTGCTGGAAGACTAGCAGGAGCAAATTGGATGCGTATTTGTCAGTAGAGGAAGACTAAAAAAAAGGAGTCTTGAGTTCTAAATTCACCAACATCAGGCGTCGCCGTCCCGGAGTCGAGAGAAGTTTTTATGAGCTTCTTGCCAAGATGTTTGCTCAAAGTCCTAAGCATAAGGAAAAGCTAAGAAAAGCTTACATCTTTGATAGCACAGTCGGCAAAAAATATCCAATACGACATCACCTCCGACGAAGGATTAAGGCTTCTCGGTTTTGCTTTGTGATGAAATGTGATTGGAGCAAGCACACTGTTCCCGAATTTCGACGTTGAAAAGGGAAGCGGGCTGTCTCCTAATTAATCTACTACCAACCAGATTGATGATTGATCACATTGCCTTCCATCCAAGGCGGCGGGCCATCCAGCATTCCGGATCTCCGAACGTTTCGAGACGACATTGACTCAAGCCACCATCTTGTTGTGGCCAAGGTACAAGTGCAATTATACCTAACACAGTTTATAAAAAAAAGTGATGCTAGGAGGAAGTTTAGCACTGGAAGGGTGCAATGGCAAGATACTACCAGGCCCTTTACTGATCAAGTGTAAGTCTTAACCCCGCTCAACTTTCTGCAACTCGCGCACCTCGAAACCTATCGGCAGAGTTGCCAATAACTTAATGCCGTCTAGCCCTTGCGGATGAACAGAGAACATATAGAACGACGCCTCAAAGGAGGATTAGAACGGCTCATGAGCTCTACGATCAAATAAGGAAGGACGAACACCAGGTTCTCACGAGCAAGGAAAAAGAGGACGAAAGGCGCAAAATCAAGTGAACTAAAGAAGTTATGGCAGGAAACTAAGTTCGGAAATTTTACCAGAAAGTAAAGACAACATGTCAGGTCAACAAAGTTCGAACAGTAGCATGGAAGACCAAACAATGAAACCTAATAACAGATTCGCAATCAGTGTTAGGAATATGGAAAAACGATTCCTGCAGGCTGTTAATCATGCACCAATTCAACTCGGGGACGATAGCATGATGGACATATGGAACCTCAAAATTATATCGCCGAGGGCCGCGGGCCAATTATCAAGGCTTTGCCCGTTAATGACGTTGTCTAACAAAAAGCGGGGGCAGAACATATTACTAATCTTATCGTAAGCATCTTCAGATGACGCCGCCGAAGGTTGCTACGATTTGACCAGTTAAAAGTTGCCGGTCATAGGTCTTGGTGGCGGCAAGACCACCGGTAGTCCCTACCAAGACTTATATCACGGTGCCATGGGGATCAGAAGCGCCCGCCGGATTTCGATCCGGGCCTGACTTTTTGAGATGGGAGCGTCATGGTGGCTGCGGTTTAAACCCAAAGTCGCGGGAAGGATCTTCCTGTTGGCTTGACCCAATGTAGAGTTGCAATAAGTGCTGGGTGCTGTGACCCTAAGAACAGTAAGAGGTTTTAGGTCGGCCTCGACCCATACCAAGGGTGGAACTTGTGCCTCCAACACGAGTTCTACTTTGGTATCTCAGGAAGGCGGCAGAGCGATGGCAAGGCGTGTCCTTGCTCCCATGGATGTACGGGTATCCTGTAAGCTTAAATCTTCAAGACAGGCTTTACGTTAAAAACTAGGGACTATTTTATCGCCGATCCGAAAGACAGGAGTCTACGCCAACTATAGTCACCATCGATAATAACTTCTTCTCTGATGATGTAATCATCCAACTGATTGGTTCCCATTGCTGTGGTTTCATGTCTAAAAATTCCACCATCTGATCTTGAAGAAGATCCTCGAATTGTAAATTGATACTCATCCTCTTCTAATCAATTTTAAGGCTGCCTATAGCAACCTTTATTCGACATCACGCTAAACTCGTCGACTCTGTAGGATTACCATGGAGAAATCTTGGTCCTCGGTATGTAATTATTCTACCGAGACCTTTGGTATTAGGAAAAACTATCAACAAGGTAATCTACTGTCTTGCGATTCCTTCAACATCATTCTTGAGAGTATTGTACAGGGTCTTCCAATAGGGACTTCCGAATTTTGACAGTTGATAGCGGCCATATTGTTGAAGCTACATCTGCCAAATTGGCTGTCATTTATTCAGTCTGTTTTGCCAAAGCAACATGGACGGACATAGCGTTCAACAGCGCGTGCAAATGATAAAATTTCCGCGCGCTTCGCCCATTTTACGATCGCCATAATCGTCCTACCAAGAGGACTATTCGCAGTGTGGTGGATAAATTTGAGTCCACAGGTTAAATAAACGATAAACCAACACCCATACGTCGACGAAACGCAAGATCTGCCGAAAACATCGCCGTTGTTCGTGAGAGTATGCAGGTGAATCCGAGGCAGTCAATTTCGCGTCGCTCACAAGAACTCGGCCTTTCGCAGGCCACAACTTGGCGAATTTTGCGTCCTGACTTGGGCCTGCACCCGTACAAAATTCAACTGACCCAGGAGTTGAAGGTAAACGACCATAGATAATGACGTGTGTTCGCTGAACAGTTGGAAACTGACCCGAACGGGTACGTCAACAAACAAAATTGTCGAATTTGGGACAATACTAATTCACATGAGATCCAAGAGCGTCCAATGCATCCCGAAAAAGTCACTGTTTGGTGTGGATTTTGGGCTGGCGGCGTCATTGGTCCATATTTCTTTGAGAACAACGTTCGCCAGACCATCACCGTAAACGGCGAGCGCTATAGGTCGATGATTACCAACTTTTTTGGCTTGAATTGGATAATATGGACACAAAGGACATGCGGTTTCAACAGGACGGCGCTACGTGCCACACAGCTCACGCCACATTGGAAATTCTGCACGAGCGATTCGAGGGCGTGGTCACCTCACGTAGAGGTGATGTGAACTGGCCACCGAGATCGTGCGATTTGACTTTTTCTTGTGGGGTTTTCTGAAGTTGCAGGTCTATGAGAATAAGCAAAAAAAACCAAGCGGCCCTCAAAGCTAATATAACCCATGCCATCGGTCAAATTCAGCCTGATTTATGCGCCAGAGTCATGGGAAATTAGACATTTCGGATGCGCGCCACCCAGAGAAGCCACGGCGGACATTTGAACGACGTTGTATTCCATACATAATGGCATCGATAGGCCTTTCAAGTGAATACAGATGCACGATCTTTCAAAAGCCTGTACGGCTACTGCCCTACCCTGATAGCATGAGGCAGTTACAAATATTGAAGCAGAAACAGCAAAGATGTGTCTGGCGGGAAATGAGGGAATAAGTCACCAAGGAAGGTCACACAAACACAGGACGACTCGGATAAAACGTCGCGATAGACAGGTATTACTGCGAGGTAGTCAACGACAGGACATCTAGGCTTAACATTTGATATAACATCCTTACCAAACACTGTTTTCTTGGGCTCAGAAGGCAATCGAATAGCAGAGCACTCTCCCATAGAACCAAAATAGAGCTTCATAAAACATTGATCATCCCGGTACTGTTACCGCTTTGTCGTTGCAACAGAAAAGTGTTTCGAGTGACCTATGACTCCGTCTGTATCAACAGAGGGTGGACGAGAGGAGTTAACCAAGAACTGAATAGAGAAATGGATCTATCTAAGAGAGTCAGAATTTATAGGCTTATACGGTTGAGCCAGGTGGGACAGATGGACAACAGCGTTCTAGTTCGGGAAGTCTGCAAATTCACCACCGAGGAAAGACGCAGTAGAGGTAGGTGGGGCACAGAAACGAAGAGGAACCTTAACCAACTTGGCCTGCGAAATTGCAAAAAACTATTTGTAGCAGAAGAGGTATGTTGGTTGAGCCGCAGGTCTACCCTGGACTGAAAGAGCTTGAGTACAATCGAACACATGTATACCTCAAATAATAATATATAATGACACTTTCCAATACTCATTCAGCAATTCTCATCGTCAAAGTCACACGTACTCTAATCACAATCTGAGTGCCTCAAACCATAACACGAGTATCTTCAAGAGTTTAAAATTTATCTCTTCGTAATCTCTTCCACCACAGAGCCTACTTGTCCTTAACTTTATTTACCCTCCCGTTTCTAAATTATTTTTTCACAATCTTTTCATCCCAAGATTCCACAAGAAATTCATTCCTCCATTTAGGCAAGGAGCCAAGTGTTCCAATTGATGTCCTGCTATAGTCGCGCCAAACAAAAGAAACACGGTTACGCCAACGCCAACGCCAACGACGACGACGACAACGACGACGACTATGAACAATTGACATTATGCCAAGCCCAAGTTTTTGGTACACCTCCTTCTTTCCGTCAGGCCACACCATAATTGTAGGCTATTACATTACTGAGGCAGAAGAACAAATTACAGAGCACCACTCCTTGTGAAGCGTGGTCCGTGGGCGACCATCAAAGCATCAGTCACTCGGTCATTTTGAAAATTACTAATAAAACTACACATCCGTCCGAGCGGCAACGACAAGGACAACGATTCGTGCTATTCGTCCTCGTCGACCATTGGGACAAGTGGGCAACAATGAATAAAACAAAATTTCTACAAAGAGCACCTGTCTGAGCATACACTCATTCGTACCTTTGTGGTTAGTTATTGTGGCACCCTGTAGCTTACATGGTTCAGGTTAATAGCTTACATTTCGCACTATTTCATTTACGCTGATGTAATCACACGTCCTTTGTCAAAGGACACACTAATAAGTCATGCATAGGTAAAGTAGTTTCGCCCACCATGGCGTCCTAAGACTAATTGCCGGATACCCTTGGTACGAGTAGGTGTAGAGCTTTAGCTAATTAACAAGATGTCTCTTCACTGCTGGAATTTATTGCCACAACAAAAACCACTAGTAATACTTGACAGATGACAGATGACAGTTAACAGTTGACAGTTGACAGTAGCAAGCCCATTTCGTTTTCGTTTTCGTTTTCGTTTTCGAAAAACAAGCATAAGTACGAGTATGTACGAGTATCTTTCACATCACCGACCGTAAGTAGTTACTCGTAGATTGTGACTTAGTGACAACTCGGTTTACTTGTTATTTAAGGGTCCTCTATCTGCGATACATAATTACTCTCCTTTATTTTGTAGATTCTTTTTCTCCCCGCTGCCTGTAGCAAGGATGACGATGATGTCACATGAAATTGCATCGTTTTATGTACTCGTGTATATTCGTAGTACATCGTTCTCGTTCTCACTACGCTATCCAACCTTGTTGTCCTTATAGATATTTTTATAACAGAATGAAGAGTCTCATTAAAAATAATGATTCGACACTTAGTTAAATTCTTTTGAATGGCATTTTGTTTTGGCTCTGTTCCGGAGGTACGTCCTTCGTCTCCGTTCAACTACAGTCCTTATTTCGGGTTCCTAAAAAGATTATGACCGTGCCGTTGCCGCTAGTAGAGCCTTTGGATGGTACGAGTATGAAATTCAGCATTCAGAATTCAGGTGAAAAGATTTACTCATCAGGATCTTGATGAATGGCAGAGATACGAATCACGATGGTTCAATAATAATAAAAACAAAAGTCCTTTTTCATTTTTTTCGTTTGTTTCGCTTTCTATTTTTCGAAAAAGAGGGGCCGCAGAATTTTTTAACGATCCCATGAATGAGAAATGAATTATTAAAAACTGACTGGAGGACCTCTTGGAGGCGTCAAGTGCTAAATAATAGGCAGAGGGGTAGATTTTATATATGTATTCGTTTTTTAATGGGAAAGTACTTGTTCTCGAGAGGTGCAGAAGGATAAGGCTTTGTGAATGAGGATGCCTTACACTAAAGATATAATCTTATTCATTTTGAGGTGGGATGACTCTTCAGGATGACTGTTTTATGGATGCGTTTTCTGAATATTTAAACAGTAGCACATAATTACGTTTAACGCTTGTTGGGATAATGAAAAACACACGAATAAATGAATAAACAAAGTGTGATAAATAAAAGACACATGGGATGTATGTGTGACACTTTTTGAGCGGTTCTAAATTAATTGAAAACATTTGCAAATAAGATATACACACGCTCTTATATACAATGTGCTTAATTGCTTACATAGGTTGCATTACAAATTAGGGCGGGGCTGGACTTTAACCAACATACACACCTCTCAATAAGAGCGACATTTGGTTAGCTGCATCCATGATCATTTAGGGCCCTTTCGGCTTGCTCGCGCTACCAAAAGGGAAGTGTTCGTGTCTCTCCGCGAAGTTTCCTAGGGCCGGAGCATCAATATCCATTTGATTTAAGAGTCCTACCCATCTAAGCCGGCTGATGTCCTTTTTTGTGATCAATACTGTACAGCTCGTAGAGTTTTCTGGTATACGTATGTCTATCCTCCTTCAAAGTCCGTCAACGTAAACGAGTCTAAAAACACAATCTTGCGTTCAAATGGACCAAAAAATCTTCACATCATATGCGGCCTTGAAATCGATGACAAGCTGGTAAGTAACGATCTAGACTTCCTAGTCACTTAACAGGCTTAACATAGGGACCTATTAGATCGTTGATTAATGGTTTCTGACATCTTTGCAGATCGTGCAAATAATGGTGAGGTTCAATTATTTAGACATAATTACCACAACGTAATCTTCGAAATGAGTTCTACCACGTCATCGCAGTAGTATTATCTAAGCCTTTTCATATCAAAATTTAAATATTCCCGGCCTTTCTTCATCTCGGCTATAATTTGGGTGGTCCGCCTTTCACCTGCAGACAGAATTTTTTTTACATATCTTCAGCATCAACTGTGACTCTGCTACTGAAATTCCTTGCTCGTATCGACAGGATTTTATACGTTCTTCTATGCATCCTCACTTTATAAGCACTCATCACCAGGTTAGCTAGATCAAGACCCAACACATACTTTTCTGAATTTTTGAAGGCTTATTGAAAATAAAAGGAGCATGCACATGTCTAGCGACCAAACGTATCTGGCCAAAGCTGGATCTGAATCGCTCTAAGTCTGATCCTTCTAAATAGGAAACATCTCAGCACCGTCATAGGTGTCATCACTGGACACTGCATGCAAGAAGACTTGCTGCTTTTACAAACGATTTCTATAGAAGCTGTATGGACGAAGAGGAAGAGGAGACAATCCTCCACCTACTCTGCACATGTCCAGCTCTCTCCCAGAGCAGAAAACTTCACTTAGGAGCTTTCTTCGACAATGACTTAAACGATATAAAGAATATAGACGTAAACAGTCCCCTGCTTCATTATAAGCTCAAATTGGTTCCATGAGTAAGAGGATCACAGATCCACGTGGCATCACAGTGGGCCAATAGGCCTAAGTGGGTGGGTCTTTCGAATAGTCACTTCCTACCTACCTACCTACCTAAAGAGCCCGCGATCAGAAAAGATCCTTGGAGTTTGTTACGATTGCAGCTGTTCAACTTTAAGTACCATCGCCATATTGCTTCGTTGGCGGGGCATCTGAAATATCAGTAGACCTGCCTTGGCTATAACTACGAATATTGGGAAATTTTTAGTACCAACAACCTCACACGTTTAGGAAAGATCCTTCGTGTCACTGACATGCTCACCATCCACTCGTTCCTGCCAGGTCTTAAAACTAATGTATAAAGCCAATATAAAAGGTGTTTATTTTAAAGGTACATAAATTCAATATGAAATAAAACATTTAAAGCTAATGTTAATGTGATATTAGCTTTATTTAATAGATAATCGTACGCCATTAGTGTTTAAATATGATATCAGGCGTATGCGCCCCTCGCCTGACTCGAATGGAGCACAATCGTGGAGTCGAATGTTCGACAACTTTATCGAGCCACTGGGGCCGTATATCAGCAATAACACGGCGAATGTTGACTTTTCAAATCGTCCGACGTCTCTGGTTTATCGGCATACACTAGTGACTTCACATACCGCCAAAGAAAGTAACCTAGAGGTGTGAGATCACAGGATCGTGGAGGCCAGATCACAGGTCCATTACTCGGAATTATGCGCTCAGCAAATGTTTCCCGCAATAAAGTGATGGTGTCGTGCGCCGTGTGGCATGTTGTCCCATCTTGTTGAAAATAAAGCTCTGTCACGTCAATGCTATTCCACTGAGGAACGAAGAAGTCAGAAATCATGCTTCCATAGACGGTAACATTCTGCCCGGCATCGTCCTTAAAGAAATATGGCCCGATGATTCCACCAGCCCAAAAAGCACACCAAACAGTGAGTTTTAATGGTTGTAAAGGCGTCTCGACAAAGGCTTCTGGGTTTTCTCCACTCCAAATTTGCCAATTTTGCTTGCTTACATATCCATTTAACCAAAAATGGGCCTCATCGGAAAACAAAATTTTGCGTTCAAAATGAGGATCAAGCTGAATCATGTTTCACCGAACCTATGACGCGTACAATGGTCACGCGGTTTCAACTCTTGCACAAGCTGCATCTTATAAGCTTTTTTGTTTTTCTTTATAATTTGCGCGCGCTCAAGGGATTATTTTTTTTAGTACCCTTAAAATGTTTGTCCACAGCTCGGGCGAAGGAAATTTAGGGAGGAAGAAAGGACAAGTACCCATGTACATTGTTTTTAAATGTTTGCAAGTTATAACGACCAGGAAATACAGAGATCGGCAGGGCATTCCATAAGCGAGTTGTACGGCTTAGGAACCAATCGCGATATTTAAGAGTACATCCGAAAGTGAGCTTGAGGGTATACTGATGAGCATTCATAGCGAGACGGGTGTTACGGTTAAAAGTTGGAAGGAGCTGAATGCTACTAGCGATTTCTATGGAGCACTGGTGGTGGAAATAGCGATAAAACAGAGTAAGACACGAGACATTACGTCGGTGTTCGAGAGTGTCCATTGTTTTAGTAATATTAGTATCGCCAATGAGTTTTATCGCACGGTTTTGGATACTATCTAGCAGGTGCAGAGATGGTTTGGGCGCGCCCGACCAGATGTAGGCATTGTACTCCAATTTCGAGCGGATGAATGCCTTATACATTGAGGCCTGATCAGAGGGGATGAAATATTTCTAACATCGCTTGAGGAAACCTAGACATTTCGCAGCATTTCTGACGACACCGAATATTTGGTCATTCCAACGTAAGTTTTCATTGACACACATACTGAGAATGGAAAGTTTATCGGTTTCGACGATGCAAGTGCCATCCATGGATAATGGCTGGGTACTAGAATTTTGCTTTAATGACAGCAGACAGCATTGAGTTTTGGAAGCATTCAATTCCACTCGATTAATACTTTCCCAATTGGTTATGCTGGTAATATGGGAATTTAATGAGCTTAACATACGCTGGTGTTCCCGTTCTACAGCCGAAGAGCAGGGACGTGAGTCCGGGAACGAATATGAAAAGCAGGAGTACTGTCGTCAGCAAAGGAATATATTGGATTAGAAGTAGCAGACAAAACATCATGAAAATTAAAAAGAGTGTCGGAGACAGAACGGGGCCCTGGGGCACACCAGCATTTATTTTGTGAATATAAGACTTGAAACCGTCCATGACAACTTGAATTGAATGTCCCGAAAGGTAATGTCTAATCCATTGAAGAAGAGAGTCGTCGATCCCAAATCACGTATTTTCGAAAAAAGAGCCTGACGCCAAACTGCCAAACTCTGCCAAATGCCTTAGAAATGTCAAGTGCAACTATGTGTCTTGCTTTCGCCAGACTGATGTAGGCTTTGGTTCCACGCTGAGACATGCCATCAAATCATCAGTGGACCTGTTCCTACGAAAATCATACTGCCGGTCATTGAGAAGTTTTCGTGTTTCGAGATATTTCATGAGCTGGCGGTTTATCAGCGTTTCCATGACCTTGGGAGGAAGGGACATAAGTGAAATGGGTCTGTGGGAGGAGAGAGAGCTTTTTTTCCCTTCACCTTTTTTTAGGGATGGCCTGGACAAATGCTGTTTTCCATCTTCTCGGAAGGAGTCCTAAAGAGTAGGATTGATGAAAAGGCTTACGCAGTGGTTTTTTCCAGCGTCTTCCTCGCTCCTCTTCACAAGGAGGGGAGATATACCATCTGGACCAGCGGGTTTGTGAATGTTAAGTTACTTGCTACTACACAAGTGCGAAAGTGGATTCGTCCCATTGAAGATTGAACGCACTCAAGGAGACAAAGCACAATCTGGGAATGTTGAGGTGGCCGCAAAGTGTGCAGCAAGCAGATTGGCCTTGTCCAAAGAGCTGACAGCTGTAATGTCATTGTAAATGAGCGTCGAGATGGAGGATGAGGCAGGGTATCTGAAGTTTTTAACAAACGACGAAAAGCTACTACTACCTTTGGGACATTGTAGTACTTTTTGCCTCTTGCAGTCATTCCTGGCTCATTTAAACTTTTTTCGGTTTTCCTCTTTCGGACTGGTCTTGTAGGACCGAAAAAATATTTCTCTAACCGTGATAGCCTCTTTACAGCTCGAGTCGTACCCAAGCCTTTTCTTTTGGTTTGGTGCTCTTCATCCGATGAGGGATAAAGGATCTCATTTCAAAGAAAATAGTTTCTGTGACCATATCAGGAGCGGCATCCACGTCGTTATAGAGGAAACATAGCGACCAGTTAAAATTCCTAAAGAAGTTGTTAAGTCCGCTTGAGTTGGCTTTCTCGTATTGCCAAACGGTTCTTCTTTAAGAAGTTAAAAACAAATCCAGGGTGTTGGCGGTATGACTATCAATGTCTGGTATCCGTGTGGGTTAATTTACAAGCTGGGTCAAGTTATTTTCCGCAACGAAGATCTCAACACACCGTCCTTCGGGTGTCGTCTGTCCAGAATGCCGAAGCCCCCCAGAATTGTGTATATGTATTGAAATCGCCCGTAATGACAATTTCAGTATGAGGATATAGGGATACAATTCTTTGAATGGAATCAGACAGCGCAACGAATCGTTAAAAGTCGAATTGCTGTCTAGCAATAGTGGATAATTTGCTTACGGAGATGAAATGAAGTTGAATTCTGGATTGCAACAGGGATTACATTGTGGTGGAGGTTGGTAAGCAACATCACTACGCACGTAAATGGCGAGACCGTGGTGAGAAAAGAATAATGGCGCTAGTTCGTAGCCAGGCGGCTTCAGATCAGCGTGATCTGAAAGGTGTGGGCGGGGATCTACCTGTGTTTCACTAAGTGCCAAAACAGCTGGTCTGTATTTGCAGACGTGGACGTACGTAGAAAAGTGATTGCTTTTTAGCCCGCGCATACTGGCAATATCCACTCTGAATCCCCGAGACATTATAACGAAAGACAAACACAAACACCGACGTTACTAAGCGCAGATGTGAAGTACAAATCCAGAGTTGGTTTACCGAATCAAATTGCTGTAGGTGTTATGCCCTTACAACAATATGAAACAGCACACCAACAAAATTCATACCCACAGCCCGCTATCCATCGGTTGTTACATACACTCAGTCACTGGCAATTGTAATACAGCAACGGTTGTGATGCAGGAAGGTTGTGATGCCGACACTGTGGATTTCGGTTACACTGCACTCGCGCGTTGTTGTTGTTTTTTTTTTTTTTGCTCCACGCGAGTGCACTGCACACAGTGCACATGTGCGTGTGCACTTGTCGATGGTTCAGCTCGGCACTCCAAGCCAAGAACTTCCGTAAGACCTTCCACAAAGTAGATGGGCATAGCTCCAATTGCCCGATGACGATGGCGAATCGACTCATTCGGATTCTCCTCAACACTGCGCTCCACAACGGCAATAACTTCTTCTGTTCGCACTGTGTGTCGTCTTTGGGGATGCGCATTATCAACTAGAGTGTACGTGGTGCAAAAACGATTCATCGTGTTCCGAATAACTTGCTCAGATAGACGAATATGTCGATCGTAAAATGGACGTAGCGCACGATAAGTTTGGCGAACCGAACCATGTTTTCAAAATAAGTTTGCACAATATGCACACGTTGTTCTGGCGTTTAACTATTCATCGTCAAATTGACAATCTGTAGAAACAGTGTTGCCAGTTTAAAGAAACCAAACCTTTAAAAAAAAAAACTCCCTTTACAACAACCGATATGAGGTTCTAAGCGGTGATAAGTGCCTTGCCCCAAGAATAAAAACCTGAACTTGCTTCAATGTTTTCTATCCAGTTCTATCCAGTAATTTTCTTAACTCTGCCGAGTTAAAGCCATCGTCATTCAATATTTTCAAAATCTCTTCCGCCTCAATCAACCAAATTGTGGGGAAAGGAACCCCACAATGGTGAATATGTCTATACACCTCCTTCTGGAGCAAGCTGCGTAGAGCCTCGTCCACACTTGCATTGGTGAACGACCTTCGATGTCGTGGAAAACTCTTACTTGAAGGAGACTTATACCGATCTGCCATGTACATGTGTTGTGATTTAACCAACCATTTCTGTTACGGACCTACTACACACTAGCAGTATCTTTAGAGGCTTGGCTTGCCGTACTGGCTTCAGGTATGTCGCGCATTCCATCAAGATTTTGAAAAATAGCTGGCTTAATGCATCTAGTCTACAACTATTCTCATAGATGATGTCGGTGATGGTGTAATAAACAAAATTTTCTACAGGCGAGATGCTTTGCTAGTTGATTCGATGGATCCGCAGAAAGTTTCGCTTGGCGAATGTTATGTTTCCCTTTAGCTGTGTGACACCGTCTTTGAAATTAAATCATTTAAATTTTAGAGGATCCTTTTATAGTGAAATTATTCGCTGCACTCGAGTTGCAGACAAGTTTTACGATTCCGACTAATGTCCTACTCACTGGACAGACTCTGTCAAAGGCATAGCACTGCAAGAAACAGATCAAAAAAGGTAGAAAGGATTCTCTTAGACAACCCTGTATAGTTATTTATGGGATTCTTTCGAGCCGCCGATAGCACAAACTTCTGACCTGAGACCATGGGTTACACTATCCAACAAAAAGAAGACAAATGTCCTCCTGAAAACCTGATACCATCGTTTGCTCAAAAATCTTTGGCGAAAGTTTAAAATTCTCAATGTACGTGGAAGTCATGTTGAATTGTCAGTAAAGCTACCAAGCTACCGTATACGGAATACGTATATCAAATCATCTGTGGGAAGAATTAAATCCAAGATGATATGTTGATTATACAGGATTGTCGTCAAACTAGTGCCAGTCTAGTGGAGAAAGACAAATGAAACCACCAAAGTGAAAAGATTGAAGCAGATCAGAGCCTTGCCAAAAATTACGCAAGATAGCAGATAGCATCGACCATCTAGAGCAAATCTGCATAGGCTACAAGGAACAGTTTCTTTATATTCAGTCCATAGACCAACCGCCGTTAATAGAGCTCTAGACATATAGATTAGAGACAATTCATGTCTGTGGGCTTCGTACAGCGGAGATCTAAATATAGGCAAACCAAGAACTAAGTTCGCTGGAAAACTTGCTTTGCTCTAAGAGTACCTCGGGCACTTAACGCCAAAAATGTCAAAGCTTTTTGCTGTATGTAGTAGCCTGGGGCTATTTCGAGTAAGATATTTGGCCTTCACCGGGAAGTAGTTGAAAACGAGATTTTAGACAACCAGCGGGGTACGTAGGTATTGAAAGTGTTTTTACGATGTAAAATACGATTCCACCTCCAAGGCCATGGCATATTTGCACCAACCTACTAGCTGTTACTGACGAAAAGTCAAGGTATATCTTGTGAAACAGAAGTCATTCAATCGGATTTCTTCCACTCTTCTTGCGGACAACACTCACCGTCGATGACCTACTCCTATGTAATTTTTTAAGCCGACAACTAAGTCCCGATGGTGAACTGGAAACTCACACAACGCACGAATAGGTTCACTGTCTAATTGGAAATGATATAGCTGCCACACGTAACTTTATATTGCAGTTACACGAGGTCCTTTCACATATGTGATCATAAATTCTTTCATTACCACATTACAAGAGCTCCTTAAATTGAATGTTGACTTGAAACAAAGAAACCGTACTAAACACAGACCCAAGTCTTAACACCAAAAAAGTTTAAAAGATTCCACAAAGTATCTTCTAACGAAAAGAATCCCCAAAACGTATTCCTTCTTCTATTCCATCCATTTACCCCCCCCCCCCATCCTTTCTGCAATCTTTTCAAAAGCCTTAAATTATTGTAACCCAATTATGTCAAATGCTCCTTTGGGGATCTCATCTTCAAATTAGAACAGCATTACTCCCTGGACCTTTGCGCCGTATCCTCAAATATTATATTATTGACGATCAGATCTTATCCGTGACATTTTAATCCTTTCCTTTGAGTTGGGATTTCTAGGTCAAATGACCCCCAGGCAGCAGAGAAAGGAGAGAAAGGCAGCATAAGCAGAACCGACACCAGAAAAGACCATCTCAATGAGAAGATTTATCAAAATCAACCCCAAGCAATCAATAGAGGAATCTCTACATCTGCATGAGTACTAAGTACACGGGATTAAGTAGAAGGACCTAACCCTTTAGCACCAAAAACAGCCATCATCATCGTCAATCCATAAATCATGAATTAAATTCAATCTGTCACAACATGGATGGCCATTACCAGGCCTCTTCCCAATCAATATACGATGTACGAGTATAGATAGGCATCCGTACGTTTAACTTAAACTGGAAACAAAAATTGGATTTCCATTTGGTATTCCAATCAGGCGGTCACAATGAAAATGAGACAACGACCGCCCCCCCCCCCCTGACTGCTAATCCCCTTTGGAGCATAATATCACGTATCTCTGAATTTCAATAAGCCAATTCGGATGTAATTCTTCCTGGGCCGGTCAGGGACGGCCGACCATGCAACTGACTGTTCGCCATAGATGCATAGGGTTGCAGATAAATTTTTTTGCAATTCCTTTCTGCCATTGCAATTGCTTACATGTCTAACGGTGTACGAGCGCTAGCAGAGGTAACTTTTCTCTCTTTGTAGCGTCGGCATCCTTTATATGTACGAGTATATCCGGCGCGCTTAGTTAAGACTATGTGCACGTGACGAAGGATATTATTGTACGAGTACATACTCGTACACACAACTCCGAACAGCTCTGACAGGGCCGTGAATGAGAATTTCAAACTGGAAGCACCGCTTACTTGGTTCGTTGGTGCTAAAAACAACATGGTCGGTCGTTGTTTGTGGTGTCGTTGGGGTTGGGCGTTATCTCCATCTCAATTCGTATCCCATTTGGTCATTCCAACAGGATCAATCCCAATGTGCTGGCTTGCGGTAGATAGTTTGAATGCTGGAGGTAAACAAAACTTGCCAACACAGAGCCATAGACAGATTCGTCCTTGTACTTTTGCTCGTACACCGTCTGATTAGAGTTGGGATGTTGCAATCAGCAAACTCCAATGCATCATCCCACTAGTGTGTCGGCTCAGCGAGGGCGGTTTGTGGTAAATGTTGCTGCCTGAATGCGACCAGGAGTATCAATGTTTAAAAATAGCTCAAATTGGATCGGGTGAGTAGTTTTTTTTTTCCTTCGACGGACTTCCATATGTGTGATGTGCATCTGACAGATCAAGTGACTGGATAGTAGCAATTGGCGGTGTATAGATAGCGTTCTTCTTTCGGAAGGACGAAGCGGAAAAATCGATTTCCTCTGTAAAGTGCATTTGGGAAACTAAAAAAAAAACAAAAAAAAAACTCGTCCTTTTGAAAATTTCACAACTTCTGTGGAGATTGATTGGAGGATGACCTCGATTTTGGTGCACCACCTTCAAAGGCGTCACAATCACGTAGAGTTCAACCCACCGGAAGTAAAGTGTTAAGTTTTTCCTTTCTTTAGAAAAAAAGTTCAACAATCAAAATGATGCATTGCTTAATGATGCTCCATTGGGGCATCTTTGGGGAGATTTTACCTTCGAAATAGGTCAGGGGTAGATTGCCGGGCTACGACGACGATGAGTATTGTCCGTGGGGGAAAGTATTTATCGGCCTGACCTGTTTCATCTTTGTTTGTTTTGATTGGTTTTACCTTCCTTTTTTTTTTTTTTTTTTTTTGTCTGCCTCTTGTTAGTATTCGTAGGTGTGTATCTTGGAAGATTTAAAGGGATAATTTGGCAGAGAAGATTGGATTAAAATTAGGCCGATGATTTTTATCTTCGTCTGATTCTGACGCGAAGGGAAATAGTTGATTACCCTTCTTAGCTCGCTTGAAATATTTCCAACAGATTAATTCGCCAACATCGGCACCTAATCGACCGTTAAGAAAGGGATTCTCGAAGGAATAGGGTCTAAGCTGGCAACAGAAAACCCAACATAAGAGCAATGTTAACAAGATATTTATTCAGCAAAAGGCAATTCAGCAACAGAATAGACGAAGATTTTCCGCAAGATGGTAGGAATTCTAAAACAAAGAGAGAACCACTTCACCTTTAAAATCCGGAATTTCAAAACAAAACAAAAGTCCTCTGTTTTAAAATATACAAGATCAGAACATTAGTATTCAGTGACTTTCATCGACTCAACCATGGAACAAACGTCTTGGTGCCTTGGTCTTGTTCAAATCGAACAAACTGATCTTTTCCTAGCCACAGTTCATTTACAAGGTACTGACATAATGAGGAAGTAGGAAGGCAGGAGGAAGTAACCAACGAGTTCCTAAGCAAAGTCAACCTAAAGAAGTTCTTTGATTACTAAGACTTAGATTTTCACACCTCCATAATCGAAATAAAGTAAAAAGTGGGTAATCAGCCATAAATGCTGATTTAGGTGAAAGATGACTAATTGAATCAGCTACAGTACTAACGCCCAATATATCACCGTCTAGTAAGTTCAAAAGAACCCCATCTATCGACAGACGCAGGCAATCATAACTTCCCTATCAATGATCTGATTTGTAGCGATGCCATTGTGAACTATGGCACAGAAAAAACTCAGTGAATTCAGCAAACCATGAGTAGGTTCAGAGAAGCTTTGCATTGTTGAACTAATTCGGAAATGGTGAAAGGGTTCAGCAAGGCCTTTAACCCGTTCTTTTGATTTTCATAATATATTGTGTATGGCTCTTCCAAAAAAAAAGAGACTCTTCCTCGAAGAGTCTAGCACTATATCCTAAGTCGGTTCTAAGGCCTTTCGTGAAGATCCGACTTCGTTTATTTACTGCCTTTTTTGCGTACATACTCGTATATGTGAGCGAAAAAAAACGTTGGAACCATTGAGCGTTAAACAGTGAGTTGATTAGCTTGTACCATAGCATTGTACACTAGACGCCATTCTGTGGACAACTCCCGTCTAACCCCGGTATAACTTATTGACCGCTGTGAATAGATTGATCCATCCTCGCCCTCTTGTATGGCTCAGATTCTGACTGAAACTAGTCCTGAGTCAACTTCGAATTCTCACAGCAACCAAAGTTCTGGTGTCAGAGAATCTTACTCGGTGACAAGCACACTCGGCAATGTCTTGCGGCAAATTCTGAAAAAACGCCGACATCTTCCAATGAAACAGATACTTATCTCCGTTGGAGAAGCTAATGATACCTTTTAGCACTAGACGGCTCAAGCCAGTCAGCTTCATCCTACTCGTGAAGAGAACAATCTCAGTTTTGAAAAGACTAATTGAACTTAACAAGTGTTCAGAGTGACAAACTCTGCCATGTTATTTGGCTGAGTAACACACGCCGTCAAAAGGTGAATGACGGTCCTGAATGGCTATCAATTCCGACATTCTTATATCTGACAGAAACCTATAACCCAAACTCTTCAATGAATAATTTAAAGTCATTGTAACATCGAATGAAGTAATTAAAAAGAGGTCTTGCCTTATGCCTTGCGAAGGAACTGCTGCTTTCCAAACAGGATCAACGTTTGTGCTTAGAAACTTAATACACAAAATATATGTATGTAAGCAACATCACTTCCTGCAGTAATGGTTGTAAGGGTAAGGACTATTTGTTGCATCATTATCGGCAGTCAAGGGCGGTTTTAGAATTCAGTGAGACTGAGTCCAGGGATTTGATAGCGGCCTGACTATCCGAAAAGATGCGGATATCCTTTGCAGATATCACGTTTTCCTTCAGCTAGGACAGAGCTTCTTTATTCGCCAAAATTTCCGCCTGGAACACGCTACAGTTATTTGGAAGACTCAAATAGAGGCTTAGATTTAGGTTATCTGAGAAAACACCACCACCAACCCCGCTATCGCAGTCGCAGCTACTTGCCTGCTGAAAATATTGAGGAGTGTCAAATGAAACAGAATGTCTCCGCTTATGCATAGACATGCTGTTCTTTGGACTCAGCTTAGTTTACTGCTGTTGATTGCATTGTTTAAGGCCGCCCACCAGACGATAACCCCATAAGTGAGTTTCGGTCTTATGACCAAGATGTATAGCCAGTGCGTTATGCGGGGTTGAAGGCCCTATTTATTCCCAATGGCTGGTTTGCAAGAGAATAAAGCTCCTGTAGCTTTATTGACTCTTTTTTGAATGTTAGGTCTCCAGTTTAGTTTCCTGTCAAAAATGATACAGACATTTTTTGCTGTATCGAAAAACACTAAACTGGTACCGTTTATTGAGGGAGGGTCTATAATTGGAATTTTGTATTTCCTGGAAAAGAGGACAAGATCAGTTTTATGGGGGTTTACTCCCAATCCACAGCGATCTGTCCAACCAGTTAATCTGTTGAGATTTAGTTGAAGGAGTTCTTTAATGGTATTAAGATGCTTACCTGAGTCGGCTATAGCAATAGCAAAGTCATCCGCTACCACCCGCTTCCGAGTACAATATATCAGCAGTTCCAGAGAAGGGGAGAGAAGACACCGCCTTGCGGCGTACCTCTGCAGACACATCTTTTAGCAGAAGCCCCACCCCCCTGCTGTTTAGAATAAGACTGATCAACTCTCCAAGTGAGTCATCTACCTGCCGAGTTGACAGCGCACTCGTGAACTCTATGTCCAACTCTCTTTATTGTAGGGATCGTTCGATGTGACTAGGCATTGAATGCAGAGCCGTTTTCACCGACTTTCTTTACAGTGGGCATGTTGAGCCCTTGACAAAAGTCTTGGACCAATTTTAGCTCGTATTTGGATATCAATCAGTCGTTCTAGAGCTTTCAGAAGGAAAGATGATATTCTTATAGGTCTGACGTCATTTGCGACAACATGAGAAACCTTTTCACTAATGTTAGCTTTAAATTCTGGTATTTACACTGTAGGTCCCGAAATGTTCAAATAAACTCAGATTTAATAACGTTAAATAATTACACGAATGACTAACAATGATACAGTTACGGTTAAGGCAACAACCTACTTTATGTTAAGAACAACATTTTGGTTACAAAGATTATAGAAACGATCAGTTGGGTGGTTGGGTGTTCTTGATTAGGTCCCATGGGGTAGCCCTGTGGTGGTCGGCCGGCTTGTCCCATTCGCTGCATGGGAGAGCGCAACATTGGACCCGGACTTGAATTAGTTGCACCGGTGAAAGTACAATATTTGAGCGCTTGCCATCTGTGTATTAGGCGGAAGCACGTCGACGAACCGTCTTAGTAGTGTGCCGTCTCTGTTCACCCTTTATGATGATACTTGTTACCTTCGCTCAGCTAATTGCGTGATATTCGAGTTTAAGTCATAGATCATGGCAAGAATCAATGATGAGCTGCTGCCACGATCCATTCCTGGATAGATCCTTGTTGTTTGGAGGAAAAATAGAATCTTGAGCCGACAAATGAGAATACGAAGGCTTCCGGTGGGAACACACATACAAAGTTGAGCCGACAATTAGAGACTACCCTGTGCAAGCTTTGGCATCATATCCAGTCACGTTATTTGTATGGAATCCTTCAGCACTTGAATAGGGCTATTCAATGCACGACAGAAGCCATGTAGAGCATTAGGTCTGTACGGTGGTACAGCAATGTATGAGCCGAAGAACTGCTCGATTACTTTCAGATCATCAGGGTTCCATTGGAAGGTAGGTTTTACGTTCGGTGGTACTGGAACTTGTGACACTTTCAAATATATTTGAATTAGAAGAGCTTGACGCTGCAGACCGCCCACTTTGAATAGAACAATCCCCGGTTCATTCGAATCTAAGGCGAACAGTGACTCCTCAACTTGAATGTTGCGTTGCAGCTGCCTTCGAATTTAAACACAGCCTAAGAATCGTTCCATGGAACAAAATTCGGGTCAACCTATCTCTTTGTTTGGATGTGGACATGGCCGGCATAAAGTTTCAAGAGCTTCGTGCGTCAGAAAAGTTGGAATTGCACCAATTGCACTATGGTCTGTTCGGTAGTACTTTGGACAGGTGGGTTGTAGACACAGTGATCTGTGATTTGTGTTCGGAGCTTTGCCCTGGCCAGTTGGACATAACAGTGACGAGACTATTGTCTATAAAACTCTGCATGTACCTGTTGTGACCTGGTGAATGTGCCATTTGACTTAGTTGAGGATTCAAAGGTTACGAAGGCACAATGCTACTTGGTGATGGATGCGGCATATGTGGAGCCGGTGGTGATGTCATACTAAAATTAGGATGATTCTGGCTTCCGATTGGATGTGGATCCGCCGGAGTATGAGGGTTTGAACAGAAAGGTTTTCTAGATAATGCGGAGCTGCCATTGCTGATTTTATTTAGCAGCACGCTTCTTGAAAATTCGTCACTAACACCACATGGCAATGACTAACAGCAACCAACGGTCATGCCATAGTTTTGGTTGGATTCGACTTAATGTAAAGTGAGTTGTTTTTGTAACGATTCGGTTTTAATCGTCACTGAACAAAATTTTTGAGTAGGAATACTCCAATTAAATGTAGGGCAAGATTTTCTGCAAAATCTTTCACGAATGCAACAGCCAAGCTGTTGTAAAATGCCGCGAATTGTCTTCAGTGCACATGAGATCGTACTGCATGAGTTTGAGTTTTGTTGATGGTTTGAAGAATATCTTGGTCAGACGGATAATAAGCTGCAAAAATGACCGAAGAGTTTATAAGAAAAAACGTTTAGTTTACTTAAATTCATTAGTCTTTCGTAGAAAGATGAGTGAATTCTTCAGTGATAAAATGGCTCATGTCCTTTAGAGTTATGCTTACAAGAAACGCAAGCTTCTATGGAAGCCCCAACCAAAGGCAATCCTAACGTGGATCATGAAAAAATCACCATTAACTTTTGGCTAGCAAGCTCATCTCGTTTTCCGCGATTCCATTGTGTCCTGGGACCCGAACAAGTCTCAGTTTAATCAGTCTACCGACTGTGTTTAGAGAAGTGTTGCGTTATCGAACTAGCTTAGATCTGGTGAGAGTGTTTAGTAATCCCTTAAGAACTGCTCTGATGTGAAATCTAACCTAAATTCACGGTCATCCGTGAAAGCTCGATTATATTCCTTTCCTGGCATAGGGTTTGGCTATAACCATTTCTTAGAATCGAATAAGTCGATTTCGTACATTAGCACCTGTAGGAGTTCTGATACCACTGCATCAGACAACATGTCCATAGGGCAGGTCATTTCAATCATCAGTGTATCTGATGTAGAGCCTGAAATGGTAAGGAGACAGCAGTCAAGTTAAAACAGTAGAAACACATGGTATGTGCATGTAAGCTAGTTCCACCAAACAATCCGCACATAGGACATACATAATTGGTCTTACCATAGCTGTGTAGATCTAATGTAACCCTCCTCGGCTACAAGGACCATGTCTTGCCGAAAGAACCATTATACTACCAGAAAGCCAACAGTGACTTGGAGGTTTCCAACTCGGAATGCTAATTCCAAAGAGTTTTGCTAGGCAGGATGGTAGCCAAAAAAAAACAAAATGTTTGACTGTATGCCCATTTCTAGTTCGCCATTCATAGATCAAATTCAGAGCTGCCCGCGCCTTAGGGCAGAGAGATACATCTCCTGCATATGTGCATAGATCTTGGAACTTTTGCGAGTTAAACAGTGAGTAGCCATTCTACACTAAACACCACCCATGAGCAACTCCTGTGTAACCCCGTCATTACTTGTTGGCCGCAGTCAATATGGTGATTTGCCTATGCGCCGTATTCTTCACGTACGCTCAAAATTTGCATCGTGGAAAATAGCACACCTTTAAATCAAATGGGTTTTCAATTCTGCCTCCCAGAGTTTGGAGCACGGACTAATGGATCCTCCGCGCTGGTAGGTAGTCGTATTCTGGACTTGGGATGCATAAACACTTTTGCACATATGAAGTTCGATCATTCTCTTCCACATGTTCTCCTGTGAAAGATGATTTTGCTGCTACAACAAGCTTGGATACGATGGAGATCTTTGGTGGCTCAGTCTCCAAAAATTATTCATCACCCTTCTAAAAAACAGCTTTATTCGGAATGTCAGAGATGCTAAGTCGTAATATGTAAATGGAAGAGGTCTTTCATTACATATTAACGCACTGGAAGGTGGTTCTTGCTATAAGGTGATTATCCGGAATACAAGATTCTACCTGACTGATGCTACAAAGAACATGCGTTCAACTTTTCCAACGAGTAGAGTAAACTAAAATACGTTCCGTAGCTGGAAAATATAAGGCGACTTTAACATTCGCCAATAGTCCAACAGTTGTTATGGCTTTCACATAACGAATATCCCAGCCAATCTTATTGAGCAATTTTACTCAATCCAATCACCCTTGGATCACCATCATCCTAATGAAGTCTATATGGGTTAGACCGACAGATTTGCCATACAAGAAGCCTCCCTTAAGTATACCTTCGATCCGGAAAAACGATGAACATTCATACGAGACACAGGGGCCACATTCATAGCAACAGAAACTGAACACTAGAAAGTGGCAGCAGATGCTTCAGGCTAGATATCCGATGTCAATTCTAAATCACTTTCTATTATGTCATTTTCATATCCTCCCTCGCCCATCCTTAAATGGGAAGAACTCACCTGATCACGTTTAAGAAAGCCTCACATAGACACACTAAATAAAAAGTTTCCTTGATTTGACCCAAATAAAATTGGCTTCACAAGTTCCCCTTTCAAAGAAACTGACCCAAATGTACGTTTTCCTTACCCAGGATATCCTTTTTTTTTTTTCAATTCCCTCCCATACGGTCCTTTGAAAGAAATGAAAACTTGTTTCCCCCTTTGCATGCTCTTGCAGTTATTTAAAGTTTTTATTTCAGGAATATCCTTAATGAACTCTTAGCGGTGGTAGTACATGAAATTAGAATATTCTATACAAACATAAGAAGGAGGAAATCTCCACCGTACCATGTGGTCCTTTGTGGCAAAAAACACGAGTCGCACAACATCATTTTTCTTACACCTCCCTCAAAAAGCTAAAATCCTCTTTCTGAACTTTTCTCTCACTATTGACAATTTTCCCTTGTCGACTTGAATCCCCCCCAAAAACAAAAATAAAAAAAAAAACAGGGGAACGAAAAAATTGATGAAAACGGAGAGAGGAAACTGAAAAATGTTCCCCCAGGATTAGGTAGAAAAGAAAAACCGAATTAGACATGACAAAACAAAGGTACAATAGGACCTCGCCTTTGCATAAATGTTTCACCTCTCCGGTTTGAATTTTTTTCTCTCGACGGTGGGTAAAGAGTAGGGAAACCCATGTCCTGTACCTTCCGTATTATGGTAACTCCAACGAAATCCTGTAGCTAGCGGTTCTTGCCTTTCCTTTTGTAAATTTCGGTCCAACACGACGAAGAGCAAATGGAAAGGTACTCTGACTGAGGTTAGCTGAAATGACATTAGGCAACAAAATCAAATGAACATTGTGTCGACTTTAATTCGCTTTTTTGCATCCTTATGGTGGGGTCCTGCTGTTTATTCATAGGTCGATATTTATACGCTATTTAGAGGGTGAACAACAGCACCGTCGTCCTGTGGGCCCCTCCACCATCTTTCTGATCATCGGAAGACGAGATGAGCAAAGTGCTTACAAGTTATTAAATTGTTTGCATAAGGTATTCCTTTTTTTTATTCCTTTTTTTCCCACTTTTATTCATTTTCTTTTTCTCGTAGTCTTCTCCCTCGTTTTTTCTGCTACCTCCGCTCGAAGGAGATTAGATATAAACTGTGGAATTGGTAATTGGATAATGAGCATGGTATGAATTCTTTCCTTTCCGCGTTCTCACACAGTTATCATTCGTGTTGCAAGTATCCAATTTTCTGTTCACTCGGTGTTCGGGTTGGGGATTGTTTTGAGAGGGGTGGCAAATTTATTAGGTAAATGGAATGATTTACCTTGTGACCTTAGGGTGACAGGGACTCCAGGGAGGCTGATTGCTTCGATGGCAATGAAGTGATTTGAGTTGAATTTAATTTGGCAAAATAAAACAGATTGGGTCCTTATTTCTGCAAGGAAGAATATATGTGTGCGTCATGAATGCGTAATGAGAGATTAGTTTAGATAAATGAAAATCCACATACATACATAAATCCCTTTCTGATTTAAAGCAAACGATAAGGAGTATACTCATCGTCGCCTTACTTTATCTGACTGTTAAATTGTTAAACAGTATGGAGATGACCTCCATAGACCTATGTAAAGGGTTTTCCAATAGGGATCATCAAACTGTCATTCATCATTCAGTAAACTCAACATTTTCATCATGGTAAAGTACACTAATGAGGAACGTCTGCAAATTATAAAAATTTTCTACAGATATTCGAAGTCGGTGACTGCAACTTTAAGAGCGTTAACTCCAATTTTCGGTCGTAATTCTCGCCCTAGTAGACAGACAATAACAAGTTTAGTGCAAAAATTTGAGTCAGTGAGCCAACGGGTTGGTCGAAGTGTCGAAAATATCGCTGCCGTTCAGACGTCCGTAGCAAACGATCCAAATCAGTCAATTCCACGGCTTTCACAAGAATTGGGCATCGCTCAGAGCACATTATGGCGTATTTTGCGTAAGGATCTTGGTTTACACCCATACAAGATCAAGCTGACTCAAGAATTGAAGCCGATGGATCATTTGAAGCGACGTACGTTCTCCGATTGGATTATGGAGAAGATGCGCCAAGATGATGAATTTCATCGCAAAATCATCTTCAGTGGCGAAGCTCATTTTTGGCTCAATGGGCTCGTCAATAAGCAAAATATGCGTTATTGGTCGGGTGAAAATCCACATGTGCTTCATGAATCACCACTTCATCCACAAAAAATAACTGTTTGGTGCGGTTTGCATGCCGGCGGGGTTATTGGGCCATATTTTTTCGTCGACGATAACGATCATCACGTTACTGGTCAGCGTTATCGGCCCGAATTGAAAGATATGGACTTGGACGACATGTGGTTTCAACAGGATAGTGCCACAAGTCACACAGCACACGCTACAATCGATTTATTGAAGAGTAAGTATGGCGAGCGTGTTATCTCAAGACACGGGCCAGTCGATTGGCCGCCTCGTTCGTGCGATTTAACGCCGCTTGACTATTTTCTGTGGGGCTACGTTAAGTCATTGGTTTATGCCAACACGCCGACGACGTTGGAAGAGCTCAGAGCCAACATTGAACGCGAAATAGCGGCCGTTTCGGCCGAAATGTGTGGCCGAGTCGTTGAAAATTGGGTCCAACGAATCGACCGCTGCAAACGTGCCCGCGGTGGCCATATGAACGATGTTTTGATTGTACTTCAAGCCAATAATAAAGTTTTAGAAATATCTCAAATGATTTGCCTTTTATTTGAGGGCAGTTAAAAAGGATAAGGAGATACGGAGACAAACGCACAGCGTAAATGCTGCAAGTGCCAGCGAAGGCTTGAGCGTTAAAAGCCTTACTTTTGGTGGAAGCGAGACCCACTTAAACCGACCAAGACCTTAAATCTGCACTTTTCCTTCAAAGGCAGTAAAAACTTTTGGTCGTTCGTCAAAAACATTAGAAATTCTGCGTCATTCTTCATCCCAACGCTCATTTACAATGACATTCCAGCTGTCAGCTCTTTGGACAAGGCCAATCTGCTTGCTGCACACTTTGCGGCTAGCTCAACACTCCCAGATTGTGCCTTGTCCCCGCCTACACTTGAGTGCGTCGAATCTTCAATGGGACGAATCCACTTTCGCACTGGCATAGTAGCAAGAGTACTTAAAGATTTCAACATACATAAATCTGCTGGTCCAGATAGTATATCTCCCCTTGTTCTGAAGTGGTGTCCTTTAGGACTTTTTCCAAGCAGATGGAAAACAGCATTTGTCCAGCCCGTCCCTAAAAAAGGCGAATCTTCTTCTCTCTCCTCCTACAGACCCATTGCACTTACGTCCCTTCCTACCATGGAAACGCCGATAAACCGTCAGCTCATGAAATATCTCGAAACACGAAAACTTCTTAATGACCGGCAGTACGGTTTTCGTAGCAACAGGTCCACTCGTGATCTGATGGCATGTCTCCCCGAAAAGTGGAACCAAAGCGTACATCAATCTGGCGAAAGCAAGATAGTTGCACTTGATATTTCTAAGGCATTTGACAGATTTTGGCATCAGGCTCTTTTGTCGAAAATGCGTGCTTTTGGGATCGATGACTCTCTTCTTCAATTCAAGTTGTCGTCGACGGTTTCAAGTCTGATATTCATAAAATAAATGCTGGTGTGCCCCAAGGCTCCGTTCTGTCTCCGACACTCCTTTTAATTTTCATCAACGATCTCTTGTCTGCTACTTCTAATCCAATATATTCCTTTGGTGCCGACAGTATCCTATGCCTTTCATATCCCGGACTCACATCCCTGCTCTTCGGCTGTAGAACGGGAACGCCAGCGTATGTTAAGCCCATTAAATTATGTTATTAACAGCATAACTTATTGGGGAGCCACTAGCAAAGTAGAATTTAATGCTTCTAAAACACAATGCTGTCTGCTGTCGTTAAAGCGAAATTTATATACCCAGCCATTATCCAAGGATGCCACTTGCATCGTCGAAACCGAAAACCATTCTCGGTGTGTGTTTCAATGACAACCTACGTTGGAATGACCATATATTCGGTGTCGTCAAAAATGCTGCGAAATGTCTAAGTTTTATCAAGCGATGTAAGAAATCCCCTCATCCCCTCTGATCAGGCCTCAATATATAAGGCACTCATCCGACCAAAAATGGAGTACAATTCCCACATCTGGTCAGGTGCTCCTAAACCATCTCTGCACCTGCTAGATAGGATTCAAAACCATGCGATAAAACTTATAGGTGATACTAATATCACTCAGACAATGGACGTACCCGAAGACCGGCATAATGTCTCCTGTCTCACCCTGTCTTATCGCTTATCCACCACCAGAGCTCTATTGGAATCGCCATTCCGCCCATTCAAACTTTCAAACGTAACACCCGTCTCGCTATCGCTATCTAAAATATCGCGATTGGTTCCTAAGCCGTACAACTCGCTTATGGAATGCCCTGCCGATCTCTGTATTTCCTGGTCGTTATAACTTGCAAACATTTAAAAACAATGTACATGGGTAGTTGTCCTTTCTTCCTCCCTAAATTTCCTTCGCCCGCGATGTGTACAAAGATTTTAAGGGTAGACAAACCCCTTGAGCGCGCGCTCATTATAAAAAAAAATAAAAAAATCAGACTATAACAGGCCCAAGAGTAAGAAAGCTTCTACAACTTTTTCTATGGGCGGCTTTGCTTACGTTCGGCGTCCTGACGAAACCGGTGCTGAAATCAAAGTGGAATGTAGTTCCAGTGGATGAAAATTAGACGTATCGGTCTAACCCACTAACAAAAATAAAACAAGCGATGACTGCTTTAACCTCACACGATGTCCGGAAAAAACCGACACTACAACCAGCAGAGGTTGTAGTTCTTGAGCAACAAGCTGAAAGCGGTGCTGCAACCAGTAAAGGTTTTATAATAAAGGAATAACTAACAGCTAGTGTGGAAGTTTTCATCGTTCATGTGACCACCACGGTTTCGGTTGCAAGCAACCATACGAAGGTCAAAATTATCGATGACCTTTTGTAGAATGAATGGATCAATGGCAACAATTTCAGTTTGGATGTTGTGTTTGAGATCCTGAATTGTCGCTGGCTTATTGGCATAGACTTTACTCTTTAAATAACCCCACAGGAAGAAGTGTAAAGGTGTCAAATCGCATGACTTACGAGGCCAATGAACTTCTTCTCTAACCGAAATAATGCGATCTTCAAATTTCATACGAAATAAATTGATTGAGTGATGGCTTATGTGAGCGGTATCGCCATCCTGTTAAAACCAGAAATCGTCCGGACCCAATTCATTCGATCTTGGAAAAAAAAAATAGCCAGTTAACATGTTGCGGTAACGTTCTCCATTCAGTGTAACTGTCTCTACAACCTCATCTTCGAAAAAGTACGCCCCAATGATACCGCCGACCTATAAACCGCATCATACAGTAACTATTTTGGGATGCATTGGTCTATCGTGAATCTCGTATGGGTTTTCCGGTCCCCAGAAATGACAATTGAATTGAACGTTCCGAAAGGTAATTTCTTATCCATTGAAGAAGAGAGTCATCGATCGTCGTGGGTGGCCGTGGCTCAAGTGGCAGTGTGTTGGCTTCCCAATCGGACGGTTCGGGGTTCAATACCAGCCGTGACCGAAAGACTTTTTTTCAGGCAACTAAAATCTTGTGAGATGAATGGTTGCCTAAATAATATAACATGAAGTCCAATTTGCACTAGTAATTTAGTCGTCCCATTAAATGTTGGATGCCACCCATGGAGCGAAATAACCACTGAGCCCAAAAATCTTTCTCTCTCTCTCTATCTAATTTTCCGAAAAACTTAACACGTGCTCCGGCATTTTAAGAGTAGTGTTAAGTTCTTTTTAAAAAAAAAAAAAAAACCCATTTTCAAAAAAAGAGCCTGATGCCAAACTGCCAAACTGCCAAACTCTGCCAAATGCCTTAGAACTGTCAAGTGCAACTATCTGGCTTTCGCCAGATTGATGTACGCTTTGGTTCCACTTTTCGGTGAGACGTGCCATCAGATCACCAGTGGACCTGATGCTACGAAAACCGTACTGCCGGTCATTAAGAAGTTCTCGTGTTTCGAGATATTTCATGGGCTGATGATTTATCAGCATTTCCATGACCTTGGGAGGAAGGGACGTAAGTGCAATGGGTCTATAGGAGGAGAGAGAGCTTTCTTTCCCTTCACCTTTTTTAGGGACGGCCTGGACAAATGCTGTTTTCCATCTGCTCGGAAAGAGTCCTAAAGTGTAGGATTGATGAAAAAGCTTGCGTAGTGGTTTTGCCAGCGTGGAAGAACATCTCTTCAGAAGAAGGGGAGATATACCATCTGGACCAGCGGACTTATGCATATTGAGATCTTTAAGTACTCTTTCTACTACACAAGTGCGAAAGTGGATTCGTCCAATTGTAGATTCGACACAGTCAAGTGTAGGCGGGGACAAAGCACAATCTTTGAGTGTTGAGCTGGCCGCAAAGTGTGCAGCAAGCAGATTGGCCTTGTCCAAAGAGCTGGCAGCTGGAATGTCATTATAAATGAGCGTTGGGATGAGGCAGAATTTCTAATATTTTTGACGAACGACCAAAAATGTTTACTACCTTTGGGACATTGTAGAATTTTTTGCCTCAGGTTTTCGTCGCATTGGAATTTTACACGCAAGAAAGACGTTGCAGTCATTCCTGGCTCGTTTAAACTTTTCTCGGTTTTCCTCTGTTGGGTTGGTCTTGAAGGACCGAAAAAATATTTCTCTAACCCTGACAGCCTCTTTACAGCTCGAGTCGTATCATACCTTTCCTTTTGGTTTGATACTCTTCATCCGATCAGGGATAAAGGATCTCATTCCAAAGGGAATAGTGTTTGTGATCATATCAGCAGCGGCATCCAAGTCGTTATCAAGGACACATAACGACCAGTTAAAATTCCTAAAGAAGCCTTTAAGACCGCTCCAGTTGGCTTTCTCGTATTGCTATACGGTTCTTTTAGGAATCTTCTCTCTCACTGTGTGGTCGGTGTACGAGAAATTAGCTGATATGACACAATGGTAGAGGGGAGAGCACATCAACGGAGTACTTATCTGGGTGAGAAGTTAAAAACAAGTTCAGGGTGTTGGCGGTATGGCTATCAACGTCTGGTACCTATTCGTATCGGTTTATTCCAAACTGAGTCAAGTCATTTTCCGCAGCGAAGATCTTACCACAACGTCCTTCGAGTGTTGTCTATCCAAAATGTCGACGTCACCCAGAATTGTGTATATTGAAATCGCCCGTAATAACGATTTCAGTATGAGGATATAGAGATACAATTCTTTGAATGGAGTCAGACAGCGCATCAAACTCAAGAAAGGTCGAATTGCTGTCCAGTTTAGGGCTTCTGGAAATAAAGCAGTAGTGAATAAATTGCTTACGGAGATGGAATGAAGTTGAATTCTGGATTGGAGCAGGGATTACATTGTGGCGGAGCTTGGTAAGCAACATAACTGCGCAGGAAAATGGCGAGACCGTGGTGAGAAAAGAATAATGGCGCTAGTTCATAGCCAGGCCACTTCAGATCAGCCTGATCTGAGAGGTGTGGGCGGGGATCTACTTGTGTTTCACTAACTGCTAAAACAGACGTGGACGTACCCAGAATATTACATTTTAGCCCGCGTATTTTTGCTATGACCACCCTGAATTCCCTAGTTATAATCACAAACAAACACAAAAAACACAAACACCGACGTTATTAAGCGCAGATGTGCCCTTACAACAATATGAAACAGCACACCAACAAAATTCATACCCACAGCCCGCTATCCATCGGTTGTTACATACACTCAGTCACTGCACGCGCTGTATGACAATGTAATACAGGAACGGCAGTGACCGAGTGCAAGCAACTGTATGACCAGGAGCAGGAAGGTTGGGATGCCCGCACTGTCGATGTTTTGTTTTCTTCTCCAAGCGAGGTGCGAATTTCACAGTGCATTTGTGCTTGTGCACTTCTCGATGGTCAGCCCGGCACTCATGCACTCGGCTCGGCACTTGATGAATACTTTCATGTGGGCTACTCTGACAACATTTTTTTACTATCACAGAGGATAGAGGACTTCTACCGAGGGATAGCTTACGTCAACCGGAAGACTGTCCACTATCTCAGAAGAATTGCAAACGTTTGTAGGGTGGTGTCTATGAATTTAGTGGCCTAATCGTATGCACAGAACTTGCTCTTAAACTGAAATATTTCGTCATCGAATGAAAAAGGTCTATCGATGATAGGATTTCTTTAAGATAATCAGACAAGAAGCCGTTCGTTTCAAACGTGACCATTCCCCTGATCACATGGAAGAGCTATAAGAGCAAAACACACTCGTACATGTAAGAGTATTTCCTATTTCTAAGCTGAATATTTGCTCCTAAAATATTCCCCTAAACATGGTTTCCAAATTGGCTTGAACGGCCGTTTCCATTAATCTATTTAGAAGAGATAGACAAGTTGGTCCTTTGAGCCAATTTACAAAATAATCCCTCCTTCGTCAGGTTGTTTTTTTTTAAGCACTCCAAATTGTTTTCCTCCCTCAAATTCATATCTTAAGTAACTTTATCTTTCCGATATTCATATCCACTTATCTAAGAACAACAAATACGAGTAATGCCTGGAATAGTCTCGAACGGCAAAAAAAAAAGCACCGCCCATAGAACCAATAGCCTTAAGGCCCTTGACCCCAATCACTTACCGCCATGAATAAACACACGAAAAATTTCCTATTATCCCATCCTTGCAGACAAAACAAAGAGAAAAAAAAACAGAAAAGAAATAATAAACGATACTCGTACAAATTGAAAAGTAATTCCCCCCCTACTCGTAGGAGGACCATCGAAGGACACAAAACAGAAACGAAAACGAAAATGAAAACGGTCCTCTTTCAAACGAAAAACCGAAACCAAAGCACATAAGTTAGCAGAGAA
The DNA here is from genome assembly GCA_963966105.1 of Volucella zonaria. Lineage (NCBI taxonomy): Eukaryota > Metazoa > Arthropoda > Insecta > Diptera > Syrphidae > Volucella > Volucella zonaria. The sequence goes on along the minus strand of OZ014534.1, from coordinate 114,600,427 downwards.
ATACGAATATATTTCCGCTTTCCGCTTGGTAAATTTAACAGAATTACGCTCGGAAATTACCAGAACAAGTGGTAAAAGGAGATTTCCCCGGGGCCTAATTTCTCACGAATGAAATTTTCAAATGAGAGTATGCCGTTGCTGTTGCTGTTGCTGTTGCTGTTGCCGCCGCCATAACACTATGGATCTTCAACTCACTCTCCCTTTGACTCGAATCATCTGTCTCCACTTATGTAACACCCCGATTTCCATCTTCCATCTCATACCCTAAAATAATAGAAACCCTCCCCCCCCCCCCCCCCCCTCAAATCACACACATGCATGCCGACAAGGAGTTAGATTTGTATTTAACTTGACTTAGATATCATTCTTTCTGCAATCCTTTAGCACCCGACCAGACCAAATACGAGTATCTCTGCTCTACCCACTCCCCATTCACCGCCAAAAAAACATGCCAAACTACCGGGTACTGGGTAGTACAAGTATCCTGGAAGCTGGAGCGTGTATCGTCGCCCTAATTTCATTTGAATGTTAATGAACCACTCTTTTACTTTTATATGGCCTCGCTTTTGATGACGGTTACAAAATTGAATTGAGAAACGTGTACGAGTAGGTACGCGCGTATAGTATGTTGGAGTATGTTTGTGGTGTACAAAGGACGGTGCTCCTTCCAACTTAGTATTGTATTTGTTATTCATTCGTTTTCTTTCGTTTTTTTTTTGCTTTCCTTCCACTCTTCCGGCAGACGATATGGCAGGGCTTATCCTTGATTTCTCGTTTCTGTCTCTCTAGGATCCATTTTAATTTGGATGACTTCGTTTCGTGGGGGTGGACTATTTCGATTTTTCATAACTTAATTATCTACCAAGCTTTTATGCTTTTATGGAATGAAGGATGAACGATGAAGGATAAAGGATAAAGGATAAAGGATAAGGGATAAAGGATAAAGGAGAAGAAAAAGGGAAACCATCTATTTTTATCTGATATCCTAATTGCCTGTATACACATGCGAATAAATATTTAAGGATCCCCATTTAAATTTATTCTCCTTACGCGAGCGGAATGAAAGCCAAACAAAAAACAGCGACATCGACTACATCGACGACTACTCCGTACATTGACGACGATGTAACCCAGGACACCCTGGATTTATTTACTTTATTGTCAGTCATTCATTAATTTGAGGTTCACTCTGAAGGAGCTGGTTTAAGGATGCCCGAGAGGGTGACTTTTCAAGTAATTTACTTTAAAGGTGAATGGTAGAAAAAGGTCCTTGCCAGTTGGAGTTGCGTCAGCTCTCTTTGTGTGCCTTTTCTGCTTTGTCTACTTTTCCAATTGTTGATTCTAATGAAGGCATTTGGTAATTCATCCGAGCAGTCATTCTCATTTTGCATCGTTTTTTTTTTTTTTTTTTTCTCCAACCCCTCCCTCTGTAACTGTACTACCCTGTACCCTGCTTAGAAACATCTTCTAGAATAACAACAAAAAAAAAAATAAATAAGGGACCAAAATTACGTGACACCATAAGCAAATGGCAAACATGAGTCTGTGGGAAATCCTCTCTCTTTCCGGAGGATTTTAATGCCAAATAAAATCCTGTGGAATGCATTGCTATTTGTATCGCGCTAGAGTTTGCCCGTTTATCCCCGTTTTCCGTTTTCCGTTTTCCGTTTTCAGACTCCTTCTACTTTGCCGCCGCCCGGCGGTGGTGGCGTCGCCATTTTATTATTTTCGAAATACAAACACAATGGCGGGCAAATCGTAAGCGACAGAGGTTATGGTAATGAGGGCTGTTTTTGGGGAAATTTTTAATGCGGAATAAAGGCGGATCAATGTAATGGTTACACAGATTATATTGTTCTAAGCGTGACAAGCAGCCAAAGTATTTTAGAGCTCCGAAAATGGCGTTGTCTTTTTTTGAATTCTCTTTCTTTTTTATTTCCATGCATGGTTTGGTTTGAGTCCCTAAAAAGTTCAGAATGAATTGTAAGGGATTGGGATGAGAAATGAGAAGGTATTTGCGGTGGGCTTTGTTTAGCAGTCTAAATGCATAGCATTAGCTTCGGAGGTGGTACAAATGGCATAGCCCAAACGAAGCCTGGGAAATTGGAATGTCAAAGGCATGTGTCGGACCTGAAGAGAAATATACATTTTTTGCTTGTGCTTTTTTCTACTTTTATCACATTTAGCAATGCCAAATCTTACCATGACGGGGTTAACCAACATTAAGAGTTCATGCAGAGATGGCATACTATTTCGTATAGCTTTCCCTGGTAACGACAATTTAGGTCACAGAAGGATTCACTAAAGTCGGTCTTATTTGGGGAAATGCATTTAAAAATTATCCTTAATATGGTAACCATAGCTGAGCCTTTCCGCAAAAATAGTTTATGGATCCCGCAGTGTTTACTTGCAAAAATTTCAGTCACATACTTCGGTATTCACGATGAGTGAAACGTTCCAAAAACATCTCTAAAGTGTGTGAAATATACAGACTTTCCCAAAAATCAAAGTCAAGCCGGAAACAGGTGATAGGTCAAGTGACGTCGGTTATCACAAAATTATAAAAAAAATCTAAGTCATGTACTTTTAAAAGTACGACAAATGTATCTTACAACAAATGTTCAAACTGTTTGCCTTCAGCGGCAATGCAAGCTCTACATCTTCTTATAAATGATCTGGTAATATTGAGTATTGAGTCTACAAGTGAGTTTCCAGCGTTTGTCAGTGATGGCGCCACCAGTGGATCCCAGGCAGAAATGTCAGACCCCATGTGTTTTATTTGTAGGTTTTGTATCTGTCAACAACTTTGCAACGTTATATTTGAGCAGTTCTATCGGTGTCGTACATTTTGTCGAGCAAAATCATGGCAAGTTTCCAGCCAAATAAACGTCATTTGCGGGAAGCGCTGCTTTTATACTTTAATATGAAGAAAAGTGCGGCTGAGGCCTATCGTTTGCTTTCGGAAACTTATGTGCCGGAATGTATTGGTGAATCGACGTGGCGCGAGTGGTTCAAACGGTTCAAAAGTGGTGATTTTGAAGTTGAAGACAAAGATCGCTCCGGAAAGCCAAAAAGTTTTGAAGACGAGGAATTGGACGCTTTACTGGATGAGGATCCGTGTCAGATTCAAGAAGAACTTGCTCCATCATTGGGCGTCACGCAACAAGCCGTTTCCCTGCTCCTAAAAGCACTGGGATTCATTCAAAAGATTGGAAACTGGGTGCCGTACGAATTGAAGCCAAGAGACGTCGAAAGGCGATTTTGCATGTCCGAAATGTTACTGCAGCGGTATAAAAATAAATCATTTTTGCATCGTATTGTCACTGGTGATGAGACATGGATTTATTATGATAATCCTAAACGCAGAAAATCGTATACAAAGCCCGGCGAGTCCGCCCAATCGACGCCGAAACGAAATATTCACGTGAATAAGGTCATGCTCTGCTTCCGAGTGGTGAAACCATCAAAGGACCATTATATCGAACCCAACTAATTCGTTTGAAGCGGGTATTAAAAGAAAAACGGCCAGAATATAAGACCAGGCATGAGTCCGTCATTTTTCATCACGACAACGCTCGGCCACATGTTGCGGTTTCGGTGTAAAACTATTTGAAAAATAGTGTATGGGAAATTCTGCCTCACCCGCCTTATAGTCCAGACTTGGCACCATCTGACTACCACTTGTTTCGTTGGATGCAGAACGCTCTTACGGGAATACGCTTCAGCTCAGTAGAGGAAATCAAAAATTGGCTCGATACGTTCTTGGGCTCGAAAGACGAGAAATTTTTTTGGTCCGGAATTCATAAATTGCCAGAAAGATGGGGGAAAGTTGTAGCTTCCGATGGACGATACTTAGAATAAAGCATTGTAACTACGAGTATGTTTTCATAATAAAACTTCAAATTTTGGAAAAAAAACGCTGGAAACTTACTTGTAGACCCAATATATAACTTCGTGCGGTTTTTTTTTTCAAAATTTGAACGTTTATTTAAGAAAAACATGTACAATTGTATTATTCAAAGTATTGCCCATCTGAAGCTATGACTTTTTCCCATCTTTCTGGCAATTTGTGGATCCCATCCCAAAAGAACTGCGCCGGCTTGGCAGCCAAGAATGAATTCAAGCCAATTTTTGATATTCTGCTCTGATGTGAACCGTATTTAAGTGAGGGCGTTCTGCATCGACCGGAACAAATGGTAGTCAGAAGGGGCTATAAGGCGGGTGGGGTAAGACTTCCCATCGACTGTTTTCCAAATAGTTCTTAACCGGAATAGCAACGTGGGACCGAGCGTTGTCATGATGGAAAATTATTGCCTCGTCTCTGGTCGCATATTCCGGGCGTTTTTCGGCCACTGCTCTCTTCAAACGGATTAATTGTGTTCGGTAGCGTTGTCCATTGATAGTTTCACCCAGTTTTAGCAGCTCATAATACAGCACACCCATCTGATCCCACCAATTGCAGAGCATTACCTTTGCGCCATGGATATTTGGCTTTGCCGTTGATTTGGCTGGTTGGCCGGGTTTCACATATGATTTTTTGCGTTTGGGGTTGTCGTAATGGATCCATTTTTCATCACCAGTAAGAATCCGGTACAAAAATGACATCCTTTTGTGGCGTTCCAGCAGCATTTCGGACATGCGAAACCGCCTTTCGACGTCTCTCGGCTTGAGAGCTGCTTTTAAACGCTTTGAAATGGCTGCTTGAGTGACACCCAAAGATTCTGCGAGCTCTTCTTGTGTTTGGCAACAATCTTCATACAGTAATGCTTCCAGTTCTTCATCTTCAAACTTTTTTGGCTGCCCAGGACGTTCATCGTCTTCCAAGCCAAAATCACCACTCTTGGCACGTTCGCTCAGCATGTTCACCATAGCCTTCCACCAAAATACGATGACTTTCGGCAGCAGTTTTCTTCATATTAAAGTAATGAAGAAGAACTCCCCGCAAAAACACTTTTTCAGGCACAAAGTTCGACATATTTGAGTGAAAAAAAATTATTGTTGTTTACGCTTCAAATGAATGACAGATACTGAAATGACGTACAATGACAGTAGCTTTCCAACGCATGTTCCAATGGAATAATAACAACGGAATAATACAAGTTACGCCATCTCTTAGCAAACCGCACGAATAGACCCAATAAAACGGGCATATCTTCTGGAGTTGATGTCTTCAACGGCCTCTGCAATTTTTTTGGCGCACCTCGTTTAAATTTTCTATCGGCTTAAAATAAACTTTTTCTTTTACTGCTCCCCAGTAAAAAAAATCGACTGGATTTAAGTCAGGTGAACGGGCTGGCCACGAAATTGTACCAGACCGCCCTATCCACCTGTGGAGTATTCCCGATCGAGGAACTCTCGTACTGTGCGAGCATAATGCGCTGGACAGAGATATTGTTGATACCACATGCGTTCATAAATATTTAGTAGCACGTCTTCCAATAAATTTGCTAAGTGGTTCTCCAAAAAATCTAAATAAATTTCGGCATTCAAATTCTGCGGCAGCTCGAATGAGCCAATAATTCTACCATTCAAAATTCCCGTCCACATGTTTACTTTAAAACGGTACTGTGATTTATCATCCATTTTCCCGCATCAAATGTGGATTTTCCAGGTGCCGCTCGTGCAAATTGGGGAGGTTCATGTAACCGTCCCTTTGACAAGTTGATTCGCCCGACCATAGAATTTTTTCGAAGAATCTCGGATCCTCTCTGAACCTCTGCAACATCTTTTGACAAAATTGCACTCTTTCTGGATAATCTCGGGCTAGCAGACTTTGGACTCGTTGTACATGGTACGGATGGAGCTGGTTATTCCTTAGAATTCAGTGTGCTGTACTTTTGGGCACTCATATGCTTTTTTCAATTGCAGGTACTGAGGTAGTAGGGTCTTGTGCGACTGCTGTACGACTTCGGCCTCGTAGGGCATGTCGGGTCTTCCCTCACTAACCATTCGATTTGGAAAGCGACCCTCTGAGAATGACCGGTGCACATTTACAAACACTCGATGATCCTGATGACGCTGAGCATTTGGGTATCTCTCATGATAAAGTCTGGCTGCAGCACTAGAATTACACCTGCATTCCCCATAAATGAGATGCATGTTAGCATATTCCTGTATCTAGATGGCATGATGGCGTTCACACTACACAATCACGGGATCAACGATCAACACTAGTCCAGAAGAAATCCAGGTTCGACAGAAACGGTCAGATAGCAAATCAAAGTTGCAATGCATTGAAGTCCAATAATGAAAGCCAAAGTTGTAAGCACGAAATCAACACGAATACAGAAGGAGCGTAACGTACTGCAATATTGCATGATGTGTCTATGCGTCACTGCTTGACAAGGGTGGCATCTCAATCTGTTTCACTCACACTACTCAAAATGGGGTGTTTATCCGTCTCAATCACGGCGTCACTGTCTGTCTCGCTCACACTCGGTACTCATTTTAACTTAAAGGATTAACTATGAATCGGGTTTGTTTAGCAAAATATTTTGTTTGTCCTCAATTAAGCGTTAGTCTAACAAGTGTCATACCATTTTGGAATCCAGACTAAATACGCCATCTTTTAAAGTTACTTGCCAAAATGGCACTGTACATTTTTTTGTCAGTACAGTCAGTTCAAGTTGGGTGATTAATGATTTTCAGATACATGCATGGACAAAAAGGCTATATTTTAGTCAAAACCGATTTAGTTATGTTTCAATTTTGGACCGTAATTTACAGAACAGTTACTCAGGGTTACGTGATAACAAAAAAATCTAAGAACAGTAAAGATTTACGGTCACAGTACTTGAAAGATCGTCACAGGGTGTCAGATTTCTCGATTTTTTTTTGAGTGCCAATAATTTTAAAAGTACATGACTTAGATTTTTTTTTATAATTTTGTGATAACCGACATCACTTGACCTATTACCCGTTTCCGGCTTGACTTTGAGTTTTAGGACACCCTGTATAAGCAAACGTATGCAATATGAGGTGGCGCAAAACTCATCACCCTATCGGAAGATGGTATCATTTTTGCAAATGGTGGCAAATGTCAATTTTACTTTGACATTTGTGAAGTAAACAGATACAAAATACACGTCAACAAGGCATGAATCCCTATACTCCTAAAGAACGCGGAATAATTGTTACGATTTTTTTGTGGGATAATTCATCGGTGGTGTTGGCGCAGCGTGAATTTCGGTGCAGGCTTCTCCCTCGTCGGACACCAACTGGGGAAACTCTACGACGTTTAGCTGCTCGCCTGGAAGATTATGGGACAACACCAGATGCTGGCAGGTCTTGCCGGCGACGGAGAAGCCATTCTGCTGAGAATATCGCAGCTGTGGTTGAAAATGTCGCAGACGTGACACGCAATTGGGCATCAATCGCCAGTCTTTACAGGGAATTCTGGTAAAGACTGTAAGATGTTCCCGTACAAAGTGCAGACAGTGGTTCAGCTATCAGCCGTTGACCGCCAAGCGCGTGTAACCTACGCTCAAGCCATCCTGAATCTAGACCACGAGGGAGACAAATCATCATGAGCGACGAGGTCCATTTCCATCTATGTGGATATGTGAATAAGCAAAAGAGCCATTACACCCCCTCAAAGTTACTGTATGGTGTGCTGTTTACGCTGGACCTTATTTTTTCGAAAACACCACTGGCCAAACGACTACTGTGGACGGCGAGCGCTACAGAGCCACACTCAATGACTTTCTCATTCCTCAATTGGATGAATTCGGACTAGAGAACATGTGGTTCCAACAAGATGAAGCCACGACGCATATTGCACGAGTCACAACCGAAATTCTGTGGGCTGAATTTCCGGGACGCCTAATCTCTCGTTTTGGCAATTTGCACTGGGCGGCAAGATTGCTTGATATAACGGTTCCAGACTTCTCTTTCTTGGGTTTTTGAAGCCACGAGTCTATGTCAACAAGGCTCAGACTCTTGAAGCCCTCAAAGAGAATATCCGTCAAAAGTGCGAAGACCTATCGCAGGAAATTCTGGCAAGCGTGATGGCAAATCCCACAAATCGGCCCCGAATGGTCATTAATTCGGGCGGCGGTCATTTAGATGATATCATTTTCTCCACTCTTCGACGCAGCAGAACCAAAGTTTTTCATTCATAAAATTACAACCAAAGAACATCGGATGACAACTTTTGCGCCACCTTGTCTATTGGGTTGTGAAGTACTAGATGTAGTGAAAAGTGACCTCCTTGACCGCCAGAATGCGCTGCTACTGTAAAAAAGGTTATAGTGCCTTGAAGTCCGTTCATATTTAGGCAGACATGCCAAATTTCATTGCGATACTGTCTTTAGTTTTGTTTTGACAGCTGATTGTTGTTGACGTGTTTGGCATCATGTTGAGTATGGACAAAAACGATTTTCGTTCTCTCATAAAACATTATTTTTTGAGAGGCAAAACGGCGAAGGAAACAAAACAAAAGTTGGATAAGTATTATGGGGCTAATGCTCCGTCAGATTACACCGTCAAATATTGGTTTCGAGAGTTTCGTGGTGGCCGCAACTCCACTACCGATCAAGTCCGCAGCGGCATGCCCTCCGATGCGGTTACAGAGGACAATATCAAAAAAATACATGAAATGGTGTTGGCTGACCGGAAAGTGAAGGTGTGGGAAGTAGTAGATACCACAAAGATTAGTACTGAGCACACGCACCATATTTTGGGCAATATTTTGCATATGAAAAAGTTATCCTGCCGCTGGGTGCCGCGCATGACCAAAAACACGAACCCGAGAGCACTTCAAAAGAGTGTTTGGACTTGCTGATGCGGAATCGGGCGGACTTTTGGCGTCGATTGGTAACTGGATTTGGATCCCTCGGACTATTATCTCTTCCCAAACCTCAAAAGATGGCTCATCAATAAAAAATTCAGCTCACGCGAGGACATCATCGACGCCACGGAGGAGTATTTTGCAGACCTTCCGGAAAATTACTTTTCGAACGGGATAAAGAAGTTGGAAAATCGCTGGAATAAGTGTATCAAACTAAAAGAGGACGATATTGAATAATATAAAAAAAACATTTAAAAAAAATTTTTTTTAATCCCCAAGGAGTAACTTTTCACTCCATCTAGTATGAAGTGAATAGACTGTGAGAATCCAAAATTCAATGTGGCATAACTTCGCTGCGACGCAACATTTCTACGCCGTTTTTGTTTTGTTTTGAAGGTACAGTTATCCTGTTCATTAATCGCTCTTATTGTGTTGAAAAAACTGTGTATTTTTCATTTTATTTCCATTTCAGAGCAACCATGCAAAAAACTGAAATTCGTGTGTTGATGAAATACGAGTTCCTACGAGGAACTAAAGCGGCAGAAACAGATCGCAATATTAACGCTGTGTTTGGCACTAAAGTCACTTCACAGCCCAAAGTTCCGTTCTGGTGATTTCCAACTGACCAACAAGCCACGTGGACGACCGGAGACGAAGGTGGATAACGACGTTCTGAAAGCCACAGTCGAATCAAATCCAGCCCAAAGTGCATTCGATTTATCGCTAATGTTTGATGTGTCGAAGAAAACAATATTGACACATTTGGCTCAAATCGGAAAGGTGAAAAAGCTGGACAATTGGGTACCGCACGAATTGAATGATGACCAAAAAGGCCTTCGCCTCGGAACTTGCCTTTCGCTCCTTGCTCGCAACAATAATGAACCATTTTTGAATCGAGTTGTGACGTGCGATGAGAAATGGATCCTTTACGACAATCGCAAGCGTCCGTCGCAGTAGTTGGATCAAGATGAAGGACCGAAACGCAACCCGAAATGAGACATCCACCAGAAGAAGTTGATGGTGACTGTTTGGTGGTCTGGCGCCGGTGCGATCCATCACAGGTTCATGAAACTGGGCGAATCGATCACGGCGGATGCCTACTGTAGTCAACTGGTGGAAATGATGCGGAATCTTGCGATTAAACAGCCGAAACTGGTCAATCGATCGACCCAAATCATCTTGCACGATAACGCGCGACCACACACTGCACGAATGACTGTGGCAAAGTTACAGGAGCTTAAGTTGGAAACTTTCCGTCACCCACCATATTCACCCGACCTTGCACCAACCGATTACCACTTTTTTGGAATTAGGACAATTTGCTCTTAAGAAAAAAATTCAATTCCCAACAAGCTGTGGGAAGTACTCGTACCTTCCAGCAGTTCATCGACTCTCGCGATCCAGGTTTCTACAGCAAAGGGATAAATGAGCTACCGCTGAGATTTCAAAAGTGTATCTATAATATGGGCGCGTACTTTGATTAAAAATAATAAGTTTAAGCATAAAATAAAACCGATTGAAAATTCATTTCCCATGTATTCATTTCATACTTCACAGCCTGCTATGTTCAATCCGTGGAACAAGAAAATGGAACGCCAAAAATTCCACCCTACCCAACTGATCACGATTTCTCTTGTAATGCTTTTTTGACAAATCTGTATTCGAGAGGTAAATTAAGTTAGAAATGCAGCTAAGGAATATCCTTACGAGAAAATAATACCGACTTATCCTCGATTTCGCAGCTTGATAAATTTGCAAGGCTTTGGGTTTATTTTAAAAATTGCTCTGTTTTGGATCACCTCGCTAGTAGACTCAGCGATTTGCTAATGTGTTTGCATTTGAATGATCCAATTATCTTTCTTTCAACCCCATCTTCAAATGTATGCTGGAGCTTGATCTTTCAATGGTTTTTTCGTCGCATGGCCTTCTTTCAATATGGCAAGACCAGCTGAGATGATCCGCCTGAATCTTTTCCACTTACTACACTTACTTTAACTGATCCAGCTGTGTCGGGTGACGCTGGAAAACACGCGCTGCAATGTGCAATTTAGAAGTAGCTCCTCCGAACTATTTCAAACGTGCACCGGATTTCGGCAAGGAAATGCGCTAGGATGTGACTTCTTCAATCTCATTCTGGAGCAGATAGTGCGCAGGGCAAGTGCCAACACCATCCTAAAACAAAACGTCACTATGATAGCAACAGTTTCGAGGTAGTTAAGAAATTCATCTACCTCGGAGTAAACGTGAACTCCACGGATGACACCCTCATGGAAATCCGATGAAAAGTTACCTTCGGTCTGGCAAAATAATTGGATTCAAATCTCCTAACTCGAAGGACGAAAAGTATGCTTTACTAAACCCTTATCCTGCCAGTTTTGCGCCGAGTTCTGGACGATAAGCAGGAAGGGAGAACTGATACGAAAAAGATGTGGTTGCAGTCCAAAAAGTCAAAATACGTCGACTACATTGGCTCGGACACATCGAGCGAATGGACAATAAGACTCCAGCTAAGAGGATCTTCGATTCCCAGCCCCAGGTTCGAGACGACAAGGAAGGCCGAACCTTTGTTTTAAAGACCAAGCCAACGCGGAATTCAGAGCGTTTGGTCTGGATAACTGGAAGCAGCATACCTGCGATCGCAGAGGATTTGAAAACTGCAGTATCTCAGGCAGAGGCTCTTAACAGGTCTGGAGTACGTTAAATAAATAGTAAGAAGTATACTTCCTTTAAATGGTGCTTCAATTCCATGTGGACCTTGGCTTCAATTAAAAGATCTCTTCAATCCTTACCACTTGAGCGCGCCGTACGCTATAAGGTCTTCATTTATCGCATTCTCCCTTTGAAATGGATTTGTGGTGTCCATTCGCTCAACATACTCTAGCCATCGTAGCCGATGAATCCCAGCCAAGTTTTTTTTTTTTTTTTTTTTTATAATTTACGCGCGCCTAAGGGGTTATGAATACCCTTACACTGTTGCCAGGGCGCGGGCGGAAAGGTAGAAGGAGGAGAAAGGAAAGTTTGTGATGTAGTGGTTTGAAACTCAGGTGTTTGGTTTCGATATTGACTCTCCAGGGGTGGGAGTCCGAATAGGACGGAGATATTTTCTTCACTCGGAATGGTGAGGTTGTGAATTTTAACGGTTGTTTTTGTGTTTGAAAACAATACAACAGCCAAATCTACATGTCAGTATTATGCCTTCACACGCAGATTTTTCTGACTGAGTTCCAATTACACAAATGAAAGCTTGTCGTGGCTAGGATTCGAACCTTGACCCTCCGAGTGAGAAGCGATTGCTAGTACCACTACACCACGGCCACCCGTTACCTGAAAGCCCATACTCTTCGTCGTTATATCTTTTTCTCCAAAAGTGCTTGAAGAACCCTGCTCTTGGAACAACCTAGGCCACTTATGACCGCTTAAGTAAAGAATTGGGACGAAAGGGTCTTATTCGATAGGGAGTTATTTCTCCCTCTTAATCCAAACAAACAGAGACTGGCAAGAGCGATTCTTGGCTTGATCTCTACGGTGTTGTAATTCTTTGAATTTACAACGGAGCCCAGGAAGACAAAGTTCTTTACCAACTCAAAATTATAGTTTGCGTTGTGTCGTGCCTTTCAAACTTTTAATTTAGAAAGTCCTTTCTTATCTGAAGTACATGCTCTGCATCTTTATTTGCCAATAAACCCATCTTCGACACTCCTTCTTCAATGGACGCAAACGTTCCGGTGACTGCTAGCTCGACAGCGTATGCTAACATTTTTGAACTTGGAAATACCCGTATTATGCCTTCAAGTAAGATATAGAAAATATCACATGACCGCTCGTCACCTTGTCGAAACACTCTTTCGACAGTGTCATTACTGACACTTACGGAACATTTTGCATTTCCATTATTATCCAACACAGATGGACGATTTTGAGACAAGGTAAAGTATTTCAAGCCTACTATGTACGGTAGATAAAATCCAAATTTTCGACACCGACTGTGACGGTACTACAATATTAGGTGCCGTGAAATTACGCCAAGCGCAATAAAGCCGAATTCGAAAATTCGGTGTTATTTCGCTTTGTAAAAGTGAAGTAAGGCCAAATATTAGCGAAAGTGAAATAAAGCCGAATTTTGGAATTCGGCGTTATTGCTCTGGGCATTATTTCACGGCACCACAATATTATATTCCCGTCCTTATCTCTGAACGTTGTTCGATGTTTCTGTCTTTGGCAAGTTCTTTTCAAAAATTTTGATAAAATTTTCGAACCTCATTGTTACAGAAGCATAGCTTCTTCTTCTTTTTCTTAGAAGCCGATGGTAATATCATCTGTTTTGCTCATAAAGTCTTTGGCAGTATCTTGTAAATATACGAGTAGCCGCTCTTCGCTATTCTAGGACCCGGGATATTAGCATTCGGCCAAAACAAGGTGTAAAGTTGGTAATGCAGTCAAACTAGTGGACGGATTTTTGATCAGGAGACTTCCACGAAAATCTTCTCCCTCATCCCTTCGAACCGATTTCCTCAAAATAGTTGTTCTTTCAACATCCTGAGATAGTGATAGGCAGCCATGGGTGCATCAGCTATCGATGCATTCTCTCAGTATCTTGGAGGGACAACATAAACAGGTAGGACACTATAACACTCTGAACATATTGCGGACGGTCATGTGATTTCGATTATACGCCTAAAGCCAGATGGACGGTCTGGAACCCTATGTGTATATGAAACACCAACAACCCATACCAGTTGCCTAGAGCCAGCTAGGAGCAAACGAAACAGAACCAAAAAATGAGCAATAGTCAAAACACAAATTGTACAATAGACATTAGCAGTGTAAAGAATGAGTCACTATCTGGTATTCCCCTGTCCACAACAAACCTGCACGGGGTCCATAAGACAATGTCACTAAATTTGAGAAAAGGACGCCACAAAGCCTAAACAAATTTTTCAAATGTTTTGACTTGAAATCCATAGATCCTGGTTTAGTTCTCATTTCTGCGCAGGAAAGGAACATTTTTTTTGTCACTTTGACTTATTTCTGGGATTAATTTCGGGGAAAGAAGGGGTTGTTTGAACACAAGACAATTCAGGGATAATGTTCACTCAGGCCAAAGGAAATTCTCAGAACTCATAAGTGTCTTCGAGGATCTGGGCAGTGAAAGTGACACACTTGAGTGTATGAAAGAGCGGTTTAACGGAGCTCCAAAGAATGGTTACGCACTCCAGCTAAGTAGCGAAGCGTTGTACACATATACCTGGCATTGGGGCCGCTAAGAAACAATTGGATGGAATGCATGAGTATTGTGTTGTGAGATTTTGTATTGAGATCCCGGTAGGTTTTCGCCCGCGTTGTGCCAAAAAAAAAGCAAAAAAAAGACCTAACGGAGCACGTGACCATCTAAAGGGAATCACTTTTCAACCGTTCGGGAAGACGGAAGATAGCGGCGCCCGAGTATTTAAATTGCTCGTACTTCAGGACTAGGTATTGCGGGTTTTTAAAAACGACACAGATATTCGATCTAATTTCCACTGATTCATAACCTATTGCCTGATAGCGCTATCACCGGTAAAAAAGAAAGAACTCATTCTGGACTCGTAAATGTACTGCTTCAATAGAAATATCCACGACATAAATAAGCAACAGACGTTGCACATTACCTTCACTGCCTGCTTTAACCTCAAATTTTTCGGTTATTCCTGCTTTGCATACACGTTTCCACTTAATGTCGTAAACTCTGTATCTCTGTCTGTCTATAAACGTTAGTCTAATTTAGCGCGTAACTCCAAAAGAGCTCGAGCTGCGATAGCTACTTGAACCCAAGAAACACAGGAGCAATCTCAGGCCCATCGGTCCTTAGATGCAGAGCGTCACGCATCTCTTAGAGTTACAGACACATCAGGTCCATCGGACCCTATATGCTAGAGAGATATTAGAGCAGTCACAAGTCCGTCGCATTTTAGACGGTCACACATTTTTAAAAGCTGCCAAGACGCAAGAAGCATCACAACCACGGCGCCATTTAAATACTGAACGACAAACAGAGAGACGTGCTTTCACAGTTAGGACGTGGTAGGCATTTGATGACACTGATGTTTAGAAGCGCCGCCATCATTATCCGTAAACTTGTCTGAAAAGTTTCCGACCGCAACGTAAAGATAGCGGCACTCGTCAATAAAAGCTAGTGAATGCTAGTTTTGTATCTATTGACAGTTACTTACCGAAGTTTCAGTCATTACGGACGCGCAGTTTTTAGTTGACAGTCGTTTGAGTGAGTCGATGAGAGTGTTTTTTGTGAAGATGGAAAAAATTTAGTATCGAGCTGTTTTTGAAAGGCAATACGCCTACGCAAATCGAAAATGAGTTGGACTCTGTGTATGGGGACTCTGTGTATGGAATTTAAACGTGGCCGTTAGAGCTTGGGAGGTGATGAACGTTCGGGATGTCCAAAAACTGCAACCACTGACGGTAACATTGCTAAAGTTCATCAAATGGTGTTAGACGACCGCCGAATTAAAGTGAGAGAGAGATTGGACATGAAAATGTCCAAAGAACGTGTTTGTTACATATCGAAACAAGATTTAGGCATGAGAAAGCTGTCCGCGCGTTGGGTGCCGCGTTTGATTACGTTAGACCAAAAACGTGTTCGAATGAACATTTCCAACGCTCTGTTGGCGCAGTTTAGGAGCAATAAATCCGAGTTTTGGCGCCGATTAATTACTGTAGATGAAACTTGGATACACCATTGTACGCCCGAAACAAAAAATCAGTCAAAAGAGTGGACTGCAAAGGGCGAGTCGGCTCCAAAAAAAGGAAAAACTGTTTTTTCGGCTGGGAAAGTGATGGCGACTGTTTTTTGGGATAGCAAAGGAGTTATCTTAATCGGTTATCTTCAAAAAGGAAAAACCATTACAGGAGCATACTACGCATCATTACTTGCCAAGCTGAAGGCAGAAATTGCGGAAAAACGGCTACATTTGCAGAAAAAGAAAATCCTGTTTCACCAAGACAACGCACCGTCTCACACCTCAGCGGTTGCCATGGCGAAAATCCATGAATTACGGTTTGAACTGCTTGACCATCCGCCTTATTCACCAGATCTAGCCCGAAGCGACTTCTTTTTGTTCCCTTATTTAAAAACTGTGCTCGGAGTACAGAGATTTTCATCAAATGAGGAGGCAATCATCTTCTTGGACAATTAATTTGCAGAGAAAAACGCCAAGTACTATTTGGACGGGTTAGAGATATGGGAGAATCGCTGGGAGAAGTGTGTAGAGTTACAAGGATACTATATAGAAAAATAAAAAAAAATTGAGAAAAAATGTCTTGTATCATTGTTCGGTCGGAAACATATATCACGCTGTCGTATGTCTGTGCACATGCTCTCCAGTCCCAATTCATCCAACTGAGGAAGGAGAAAGTCATTGAGCACGGTTCTGTAGCGCTCGTCGTCCACAGTAGTGGTTTGACGCGTGGCGTTTTTGAAAAAATAAGCCCCGATGATGCCTCCACCGTAAACAGCACACCATGCAGTAGCTTTGATCGGGTGTAATGGCTGTTCGTGGGTTATACGTGGATTTTCGGTGCCACAGAAGCGATAATTTTTCTTATTCATGATGGTTTGTCTCCCTCGTCGTCGAGATTCAGTATGGCTTAAGCGTAGGTTACATGCGCTTGGCGGTCAACAGCTAACAGCACTGTCTGGACTTTGTAGGAACATCTTACAATCTTTCACCAGAATTCTCTATAAAGACAGCCGATTGATGCCCAATTGCGTGGCGTGTCCGATACTCCGGAGTCCTCTGCGACATGTTCAACCACAACTGAGATATTCTCAGTAGAACGGCTGCTCTGGGACCGGCCAGACCTGCCAGCATCTCGTGTTGTCCCATACTTTTCCAGGTGAGCGGCTAAACGTTGTAGAGTTTCCCCAGTTGGTGTCGGACGACCGGGAAATCTGCGTCGGCATTCAAGCCGAATTATTCCGGAAAAAAATCGTAACAATTATTCCGCGTTCTTTAAGAGTACAGCGATTTATGTCTTATTGACGCGTATTTTGTATCTGTTGACTTCACAAATGTCAAATTATACCATCTTCCGATAGGATGATGGCTTTTGCGCCACCTAGTACATATTTTCACTGATCGGTAGTTGTTTCAATTTTCGTGTCGTCTTTGCCTTGATATAGTGGAACAAGCAAGCTCTTTCTACACCGGTTAAGCATCCATTCACTCTTATCATTTTATCAAATGAAATCGCGAACCATTCAGTTGAAAGAATGGTGGAGTGGTGGAAAAAGGAGGTGGAGTCGGCATTGTAAAACACGTAGCAGAGTTTTTTCACTACGCATTACTGGCACTTTGAAGCCATTCTCGTAAATTTCGCGCCCAGATTTGATCCTTTTCCTTGTTTAGTTTGTATCAGTTCATTTGCTTGACGGTTTTATTACATTTTTCTCTGTTTCTTCTCTCAGCAAGAATCAGTGCTGACTTGCCAGTTTTTCGCCTTATATTACATTGTCTTCTTACAGTTTAATTGCCCGAGGCGTATTGATCTAAATCCTTACCGATGAAAAGCATTTTATCCCTTGAAATTGTATTTGAAACAATTATTACAGTTGCATCGGCTTCAAAACAAAAAAAAGACAAGCTTGGAAATATTTTGTATTGGAGAAAAGAATTTTCAATTAACGGGTGCTATTGAATAGCCAGAATTGGTGATTGGGCTGAAAACACAGGGGATTACTTTTCGTCCTTTTTACGGAGGAATTACTTCAATTTGTCTTCGATCAGTCAAACTTAAAAGCTCTTCAAAACAACATAACTAAAGCAGAAAACGAGTAATAACAACTGAAATGGAACAGTTCGTTGACATGGTGATGTACATGTTTTGTGTTCAACTGCCACTTATTGGAATAAATTTGTTGGCCGGTCGGAAACAATAAAACGGTACTTACGATTGAGTGATAACACGGATTTAAGCCATTTGGAATAGATGGATGCGACAAACTTTTTAAAATAAGACCATTTTTGGAAAAAATAAGTCAACGGATTCTACAATACTTATTCCAAAAGTAGAGCTTCTTGCACTGGGTGAGCAAATAATACCCATTAACTGCCGTCACAAACTGAATCAGTATAACCCAGACAAGCCTCACAAATGTGGTTACGAGAACAAAGTTCCAAGTGGAGTTTCAGGATTGAGTTTCGACTACAAAACTTTTGGGAGAGCAGAGTAACACCTTCTCTGAAAATGCCCCTCAATTAGGAGGCACTGCAAACTTCGTGACGAGGCTTACATCTACAGTGGTTAAACATGTCAGCTACCAATTTTTGCCCTATAATTGGTATCACAGTCCCAAATCAGTCAGACTAAAAGGAGTCCCCAATTCTAAAATGTCAATAGAGAAAGACCTGAAAAAACAGGATGGTGGTGGAGTGAAATTGGGACTGGTATCCTAGTTTGATAAAAAGGCTGCAAGGCTGTGTTGGAAGCAATCCAATCCTCACCAAAGAAAAACAGTGCAGAGATATTCCTGCTCCTCAAGGCGTCGAGGTTTATAACAAATATATGGGTTATAAATTTGGTTTATACAGAGTCCCTTTGCGGTCAAAAAAGTTCTAAAGGAAAATGTATTTTCGCATGACGATGTATGCTCAGTAAACCTGTGGCTCAATCAGAATGACTTACAAAACAAACAAATCACTTTTAAAAAAATGTGGTCGGCGTTGCAGCAAGTCAGTTGCAATCAGATTTGATAAATGTATTGTATAACATAAACATTGCACTGTTCTCGTAACCCTTAACTCATACGAAGCCATTTAAGGCTTGATTTTTTATTTTTTAAACTAATAACAATTTTTAATTTATTTTAATAAAAGTTGGTTAAAAACTCTTAAACAAAACCATTTTAAGAGTTTTTAATTTTTTTTCTGCTCAGGATTTAATTCGTGCAGTAGAGGGTTAATACGTTTTCTACTTCGAAATTTTTGCCAGTTATTGGAACGTAATTTATTTCTTGAAAAGGGTTCAGCTAAGCTAAGAAGCTCTTTTGAGTTCTAGCACTAAGATTCCCAACGACCGCGACGAATGAAACCGAACCTCGATAACTACAGCATCGTAATGGGTCCTGTACAGGACGTAAAACAGCAGGGTCTCAGACAGAAGCTACTACTGGCTACTCGAGGCATATTTTCTTCAATAAAAGCTTAAGGAAAACTAATTTTCGCACCAAAATTTAAGAAAACGTTCATGCTGCTCTTAGTACTTTTCAAGATTTCCAAGATGATACTCGTACAATAATTAATGAATGGATTGATCGTAGTAATAAAAGAAATGTAACGAAGCGCATTTCTTGTTTAAAATTTTTTATTTAACTCAAGCCAAGTACTTTGACTCGAAACGGATCGATCAAGGAAACAACAAGGCGCATATAATTCCTCACCAGACTCAAATTTCTTCATCCAATCTAACAGTCATCTAAGTATCTAAAAACCTCGCCTTACGCCGAACTTCAAAAACAGTGTAGTACGAGTACTCCTACTCGTATGCTCTTACTACTGAAAAGATTTTCATGTGACCACAGAGTCACGTCTACTATTGTCCACTCCCAAAACAGAAAAAAAAAAAAAAAACAGAACCCAAAAAACTTTTCCGCACGCACAGTGGCAGTTACAATAAAAGGAAAAGTAAAAACCGGAAGATATAGAAGGACTCCGTACATCACATTGCCATTAAATTTCTGGAAACCTGCCCGACAGCCACAAAGTGTCATTATTCGCGCAATTTAAAAAGCTGCTGGTCCTACTTCCGGTCTCTTTGTCCATTCAACAAAAGCACTCATAAAACAAGAGAAACTTTACCAAAACTTTTTCGAGGACATTCCACCGAAAAACACACCCGCAACCACCCCCATTAAACCAAAAAAAAAAACAAAAAAAAAACAAAAAAAGGAAATACCGCGAGCAATCTCACTTTGTTGCTGCTACTGTTGTTATTGTTGTTGGTTAATAACTTTCCTTGTAGGACATGACCATTTGTTATTCAAGTTGCCAATCTGATTTATTATCATTCGTCTCGCTATAAAACCATTTGCAAGCTTAGGGATATGATTTATATCCTTGGCAAAAACAATTTTAAATATTTATACGCATCTAAATTTATGTACTAGAAATAGGAGAAGGACTCACCCCTTCTTGTAGGCCCAAGCGTAGAAATGTGTGGCGAGAACGAAGAAAGCTAAAACAAAACGAAGCGAAAAAAACAAAAGAAGAGAAAACTCACAAAAAGGACATAAATACACAAATAAGCAGAAAATTCCATTATCCTTGTTGTAATGTATTTTCCCCCGGTGTGTGGTTCGGTTTGGTTGGGTTGCGTGGAGCCTGCTTGAAGGTTTCGATGAGTCCTTGTGGGCGCCACTCGCGCTCCTTTAATAAACTTCACCCCAAGCGTAAACAGAAGAAACTCTTATTTCCACAAAAAAAAAAAAAAAACAAAAAAAACAACACACCAAACAATAGTCCCTTTTTCGTCGTCCTTTGAGGCGTTTTTTTCTCTTAATCTATGTGTGCGGGTATGTACGAGTATGCTGCGTTGCCAGTTCATTTAGGTTTTGCTTTAGGAGAAAGGATAATTGAAAGCACCCATCTGGATAGCATTCAATAGGGTAGTTACAGAGCATTCATCACTTGGATTGAACCAGAGGTGTAACTATCGGTGCGATAAAGCACCTTTACGCAGTGATGGATAATACGTTTTTTTTTCTGTCGTAACAGAGCCTTTAGACAAAGAACTGGTCTATTGTAATCCCTGTATGTTCCTTTTATTGAAACTTCTCAGCCTCTCGAAGAAAGATGATAAAGTGCCTATAGTACCAGAACTTAACACGTCAGCGTCGAGCAGCCTAATGCGACCATATGCCGGACACGCACATAGATATTGCTCACTTTCAGAGCAGGCGTGGCAGGATGTTGTATCATTTATGCCCAGCACACTTAAGTGATTAGCAAAAGCGTAGTGCTCCATTATGACGGCAATAAGCAGCCTACAGTCTTTCCTCCTGAAGCCGCTGACCTGTTAGAGAAGTCGGGAAATATTCGTTTTGTCTGGCGGCAACCTGGAGTCATCTGTAGTTATGCTCTTATGAGACCCAACTGTCAATGCAAGCCCTAACAGAGGACGCAGGCCGATCTAACGTAGGTTTGGGTCCTGAAAAAGTCTCCTCTGAGAACCCCAATTTCAATGAATTTAGCCTTTCGACTGCGTTTAGAGAAGTCTTGCAAGAGGATTCAGCAAGGCCCTAAGCCGAGCTTGGCTGTCGCTACAGATGCAAATGCTTCACCACTGATTCTTCGCAATAAAGTTATTTGCCATCGATTACTTATATCTCTGCTTGGACGGGAGATGCAAGTGTTCCTAACGAAGGGTCAATCTAACGTTATTGTCCTTTAGAAAGATTCTGGTAGAAACCCGTCCTGTGCATAAGGAAAGCTAATTTCGTATTTTTTTTTTCCGTAGCAGGAGTTCTGGTGTCGTTGTATTAGACAGCATGTCCTCAAAACCAGAGTCAAAAGACAGTCGGCGCGCAAGGTCATCAAAGCTCCACTACCTGTTGTACCAAAAACAGCTTCTTTTTGAACAGAAGATGGCTTTGAGAATGCAGCCAATGATATAAATATCCAGGCATGCTATCGAAAGCCCCCATGCAGCAAAGACAGACCGTTCTTTGGAATCTGAGAAAAGCAGCTGTGACATATTTTCGTGAAAACTTGTTACATAGGATATAATTGGCCCTATCACTTGCCGACAGCTCCTTTGCACTGGCAGAAGACAGACAGCGCTTTAGAGGCTCAGTTCAGAGAAACTTGTTATACAGAATGACACCCAAATACTTAGCTTCTTTATGGAATTGAATGGTAAGCACTAGATAAGTCAGACTAGTCAGATTCTTCTCGTAAAGAGAGTTAGTACCTAATCAAGTCATAAATACTGGTACACAACTGAACTCACTCATTACGAATGCAACACTGGGCGCATCCATTTCGTATTGATTGCGATTTGACAGTTGATATTTATGCTTCATTGTGACGTAAAAAGTTTTTGACATTAATTGCTTACAACCATGGAATGGGGCGACATTGAAAATCGTATTGTTGTAGTTGGCCTACTTAAATGCAACATGGAAAAAGGCGATATCTTTAGGACGTTGCGTCCGCTTGGAATCGTGTTTGAGGAAACTGCTGGAGTGCGAGACCGCCAAAGATCCGGCCGTCCGCGCACTGTGAGGACTACGAAAGCGACCGAAAGCCGCTGCGAAAACAGAAAATCTTGTCGCGGGAAATGCAAATTTCGCAAAAATCCATGTCTCGCATTATCAAAGAAGATTTAGGACTCAGCGCGTACAAGCGACACACTGGACACCTGCTCACGGCCGCATTGAAGGAAAAACGCAAGCGAAGATCGAAAGTATTACTCAGCCGGTACGCGAAGAACGCTTGCAGACAAATTCTGTTTACTGACGAGAAAATCTTCACCGTAGAAGAATCGTTCAATAAGCAGAATGATCGTGTGTATGCTCGGTCATCCAGGGAAGCATCCCAACTCATCCCGAGGGTTCAAAGAGGCCACTATCCCGCGTCTGTAATGGTATGGTGGGGAGTGTGCTACGATGGCGTTACCAAGCTCCATTTTTGCGAGAAAGGAGTGAAAACACCGGCCAAAGTATATCAATCGACCGTTTTGGAACCCATCGACCAATCAATATTCAACAACAAGCCATGGACTTTCCAGCAAGACTCTGCTCCAGCTCACAAAGCAAAAACGACTCAACTGTGGCTCAAAAACAACGTTCCGGACTCCATATCAACGGATGATTGGCCAGCTGGTAGTCCAGACCTCAACCCGTTGGATTACATATTAGGTCTAGCGAAAGGATTAAGGCGCGGATCCTTAGCTTCAAAAAATCATTGCTGACAAAATTATTACCATGAATGACGACTTTTTGCTTAACAAACTCAGGCAATCTATTTAGGGATTAGAGCGACGATTATAGAGACCGCTTCCGATAAATTGCTGCTAACAAATTCGCAGTGCCAGAAAATTTCAAGCTCCTTTTCTACTCCGGACAACCGATCGATGAATACCAAATCAGATTCTATCAAAAAATTACTTAACGAATTCTGTGTCCTGGGAGTGACACAGCGAAAATGCAGTTTGAATTGCGTCTAAAGGAATCCTGTGAATGAGGGAGAAAAGGGCAACTTTATGACCTAACTGATGGACTTCAATAACGCAGCAACGAATATGATGCAGGACCCAAATTCCCCGATAGGATTTGACAACCGAGTGTTTATACGTTCGATGGGATAATAACGACTTAAGCACCTCCTTGTCAGAAATGAGACGGTATTATCCTAGATCGACTATTTAGAGGTTTCTAATGTTAGTAGAGAACACCAACAGTCATACGGTCCCCTTCACAACAAAGGTCACTTTTGTTTACCTCTTCTTTCTTCACAAAAGTGCAGTGCCCCGCTTAGGTATCAAAGAGCTATCACCAAAACTCTTATTTTTGCATGATTTTCGCTCTCCTCAAAGGCAAAACAAAGAAAAAGTCATTGCAATTGAAGCGTGGGCTGTTTTTTAGCTCCTGCCGAATGATCATAAAATATAACCCATTCGTAGGAGGTTTGGTGTCAATCTGGCAATGAAAACCCTTCCAAAGTTGGCAGTAGCTGAATGATGCCGTCAGTCGAAAACCATTTGAAGCCATCAAACGACGCAACAGCAAGTACTTACGAGTACCTACGAGTACTTAAGTGGCGCTACAGTTCGGGGTGGACCTAGGCCTCAACTAACAAGGGTCTCCAGTTAGCCCGTTCTTTAGCTAACTCAGGTTGCACACTCCAAGTCGGTTCAAGTGCCCTTCTACTTTTGCGCACCACCTAAGGTGAGCTCCGTGTCAGATTCGAAGACTCTTCGGGCCGGAGTATTAGTGTACGTTCGCTCTACACGTCGCTGTACAGCTCATATAATTCGCCGTTAAATCTTCTCCTCTAAACCCCATCTACACAAACGGGATCGAATATTTTTCGAAGGATTTTTCTATCGAAACGACTTTGTCCACTTTCGATAGAGTCCATACCTAAGCGCCATAAAGTACGACTGCAATGATCAAGGTTTTTAGGGCCTCCTTGGTTTTTCGGAATAGGGCCTTACTACACGACAGCAGACAGCATTGGAAGCATTAAATTCTACTGTGTTAGTGATTCCCCATTTAGTGGTGCTGTTTATATGCGGATTTAATGAGCTTAACATAAGCTCGCGTTCCCGTTCTACAGCCGAAGAGCCGGGACGTGAGTCCGGGAATAAATATGAAAAGTAGAGAGTACTGTCGTCAAAAAAGGAATGAATTGGATTAGAAGTGGCAGACAAGAGATTATTGATAAAAAGAGTGTCGGAGACAGAACGGAGCCCTGGGGCACACCAGCATTTATTCTGTGAATATCAGATTCGAAGCCATGCAAGACAACTTAAACTGAACGCTCCGAAAGGTAGTTTCTAATCCATTGAGGAAGAGAGTCGTCGATCCCAAATGCACGCACTATCGACAAAAGAGCAAGATTGCAAAGTCTGTCAAAGGCCTTCGAAATACCAAGTGCAACTATCTAGATTGCCACTGGACCTATTGCTACAAACACCATATTGCCGGTCATTGAGAGGTATTGTGATTCGAGATAGTTCATAAGCTGACGGTTTATCAGCGTTTCCATGACCTTGGGAAGAAGGGACGTAAGTGCAATGGGTTTATAGGAGGAAAAAGAAGATTCGCCTCTTTCAGGACGGGTTGGAGAAATGCTGTTTCCCATCTGCTCGGAACGAGTCCTTCAGAGTAGGATTGATAGAAAAGCTTACGCAGTGGTCTCGTCAGCAAGGAAGGACACCTCTTCAGAAGGGGAGTTATACCACCCAGACCAGCGGATTTGTGCATATTAATATATCTAAGTACTCTTGCTACTACAGGGGTGCGAAAGTGGTTTCGTCCTATTGAAGATTCGACGCATTCAAGAGGACAAAGCACAATCTGGGAGTGTTGAGCTGGCCGCAAAGTGTCCAGCAATGTCTGGACTGTCATTGTGAACGAGCGTTGGTATGGAGAATGAGGCAGATTTTCTGATGTTTTTGACAAACGACCAAAATCTTTTACTACCTTTGGGACTGTAGTATTTTTTGCCTCAAATTTTGGTCGGATTGAAATTTTACACGCTTGAGAAAGACGTTGCAATCATTCCTGACTCGTTTAAACTTTTTTCGGTTTTCCTCGGTCGGGTTAGTCTTGAAGGACCGAAAAGACAGTTCTCTAACCCTGACAGCTTCTTTACAACTCGAGTCGTACCGTGCCTTTTCTTCATCCGATGAGGGATAAAGGATCCCATCCCAAAGAGAATAGTGGCATTCACGTCGTTATCGAGGAAACATAACGACCAATTAAGTCCGCCACAATTGGCATTCTCTTATTGCCACACGGTCCTTTTGGGAATCATTTATCTAACCGTGTGGTCGGCGTACGAGAAATTAGCTGATATGACACAGTGGTCCTACGAGCCTAGAGAGTATACCACATTGATCTTGTTTAAGCCCCTGGGGCAAAGTGTACCTCAGGGTTCAGTATTGAGCCCCATTCTGCTCTCCCTGTACATTAATGACTTACCGTCGATTTGCACTAATGTGTCTATACGCCTCTACGCTGATGATGTTCAACTTCATTCCTCGCAGCCGTCTGATAAGATGGGAGAGCTTGTTTCAAAGTTCATGAGTTCCGAACGGAATCCAGAATAACTGATATTCTACTGTCAGGCACAAAATGAAGCTAGTAGATACTACAATAAGTCTTGGGTTTGTCATAAATCGAAACCTATCTTGTTATAATCACATCAACCCCGTAATTGATCGTTTTTATAGATGCTTGCGCACATTGTGGATTTCAGGTAGTTTGACTCCGCTTGAGACACATAGAAGGCTTTGGCCAAACGCTCATCATGCCGATGTAGTATATAGCAACCTTGACTCGCTTTCTTTTCATAAGTCGCAAGTAGCTTTCAATGATGCTGTTAGGGATGATCACCAGCTTCGTAGGTATGATCGAATCTCTACACTACACTACAGCAGCATATAAAGACTCGAAATTGTACATTCATGCACAAAATTATTAGAACTTAATCGCTGTCATACTTATGTTCAGAGCTTAAATTTTCGGGCTAATTTGAAACATACATCTCGTCTATTTTTTATCTATGGTATCCGGTTATGGAACTCTTTACAATCACATGTTATGCTTCGCAGCATTAAATATTAAGAATAAAAATAGAAATAACCCTTTTTATTTACTTCTACACCTCTCGTTTCTATTTCTAACTCTATTCTATCATATCGCTATTTTCCTTTTCTTTCATTTTTATTCTACTATTAAAGACAACATCGTAATGTGCCCCTCTTTTTGTAAATAAATTGAATTGAATTGAATCAAAAATAGAACATCCTAAAATTGTCTTCATCCTTAAAATGTCGAGGTGATTTTCTACCTTGACCCAGAGGCTTTGAGCCAAATAATCTATAATTCTTCCTCTTGAAATGTTGAAAGAGAAGTCAAGTGTATGTGCAAAAAGATTATAACGATAAAGTATAGGAGACAACATGGAAACTTGAGGTACCCCAGCTTTAATTTCGAAGACTAAAGCGCCTAAAAGCGTGTTTTGAATTTTCTTAGAAATGGTTGTCCATTGCAGAAAGATCCAAGAGACACAATGATAGTTATAGAGACTATAGAAAATATTAACAATATTGGCTCCACTTTTGAAATTCCTTTCTATTGCATAAATGTCAAAATCTGCTGATAAAAATCATTCTTTTGGTGGTAACGCTACCACCTACTTGTGTCTACCATACTCGTACACGCTCCCAAACCCAGACTCTGTCAATGCAAAAGTGTTTTTCTTCATCCTCTATGCACAATTGAGGACAAAAGCCGCTCATCCTGCTTACAGATAGCATCAGTACTCAATCGTAACACAATGGCATTCACAGCATTCACAGGATTCACAGCACTCACAGAGGGATGCGTAGCTACACATCCTTTGTCTGTCTTTCAAACAATCGACACAAGGACGATAGTGGGCCGTACAACGAATAGAAACGAACAGTCACTATACTCGTACATTCCATAAATACTTTCCTAGAATAGCGCCCTTCATCCGCTTGTTTAACTGCTCTTTGCTACATGAGGCCTCATCCAACTCTTCAGCCCCTTCTGAGGATAGTCAAGGACTTTTTTTCTTTCTTTTTTCTTTTTTTTTTCTGTCTACCCTGTCGGATTGCACAATCGGTTTGCTACGACTTCGAAGAGCAACTCCAAATTGAATAGTGACTTCATACGTTCATAGAGAACAGGGGAGATAGGTTCCATAAATCCTTTAAGAGAATTACCCAACGCTGAATGTTCACGCATTAGCATTGTATGTTTCCCCATTATTAACTACACAACAGAGAAAGAAAGCTGACTACTGGGTCTAGTACGGCTACAGATTCTTGTAGCAGTCGTCGTTCTCATAAATTCGTATCACAGGAAAAGGCTAAGGAAGTAAACATGAACGCACACACAAAAATGGAAGCCCAATAGACAGAGGAAAAAGCGAAAGACTTGGCCAAAAGGATTATTGGGGGTGTAATTGTTTTGGTTTTGTATACGGTTTGATGCAGCCCTTCTGACTCTGCCAAAACCACATCCAAATCTCTAGGCCGATCCCAATTCCAATCTGAAACCGAATCCAAAATCCATTGGACGTAGGAATACGTATACTATCTACATTAAATGTGTCGGTATTATGGTATCCTTCGACCGGATGGCAAGTCCTTTGTATCTATCAAGAAAATTGCCCACCATTCTCGTTATACTCGTACTTAGTTTGGGATAATAATTTTATCTCAGGGCAATTGAATGGTGTTCATGTTAATCGGAACTAATGGTCAGGATAGTTTCTTTGGCGCGACGGCATTAATGAATACAACTTACGATCCTTTACGATGGAAGATTTTTTTTTTCGTTTTTTTGTTTTTTTTTTTTGTTTTTGATGGAGCCTTGTAAGGCGATCTCCCTTATGGGAATGTGTAATCGGTAATTGATTGCATAGTCTATGTAGCTCGCAATTGGGTTATTTTTGGCAAGGATACTCATAAATGGAACACCAGCAGACTGTGTTGTATTGTAGGTATTGTAGGAGGTGATTTCTTTCGCCTTGAATGGGTTATCCTTTCTTGGTTTTTGTGGATCCGCTCGGAAATGTGTGTTTATTGGTAAAGTCGCCCATTACCAAGACCCAAAATGTGTTAAATATAGTTTTGATAATGCCAATGCTAAGAACTAATGATTCCTTTCTCCCTCTTGGGGCGGAGGGCTGGGGAGTGCGATGACAATTTAAGGTTACAAGGGTTTCGGTTAGATAGAAGTTTATTTATTCAATTTGGGTATTCGAATCATTGGTTGCGAATGGGATTTCGGCAATACTTTAATCCGATGAAGCAACAACTTTCACTATAAATGTCAAATTAAAAATAACTTAGGGGATCTTGGACGAAAGAAGTTATCATGTGCGTAAACTATGTATTATAACGAACCATCCTAATTGTGTGGCTTTGAGGCTGGTAATCCAAGGAGTTAGAAAAGATATTAATAAGTAATCCATCTAAACCATCCAGCACATATGTAAATAAGTATTGTACGAGTATTATATTTTGTTTGGAGATTGCGTACCTGATCTGATGAATTTCCGGCACAGCATCTTACACGAGGACATATATAGACCAATAAAGATTAGGTCTATTCTCTACGAAAAACAAAAATCTCTTGCTTAGTCCTTGCAATGGCGTAAAGATGGAAATATCACAAACCGTATTTAGAAAACAGTTTTTGAGGTCAGAAACTACTTTCAGATGCTTTATCTGAAGACCACTAAGAATACAAATACAAATTGAACAGCTCTTCACAAATTAAGTATCAAAATCGAGTCCCGAAAAATGTTCTGAAATATTGTTAGCCAATAAATTTTTTGAAATAAAAAACAAAACTTAGGTTTCTAGAGTACTAGTTTAAAAAACAGGTGCCTGGGTATTGTAGGATTGGAGTAGCACTGAACATCATCAAGCTGGCGACGTATATGTCAAAATTATGACTATAGGTCAATTGTCCTTGTTTGAGCTCCTTGTGGTAGCCAGCGTATGAGCTCTCCAACATAAATAATCGCGAGTAGATCCTAATTTGACTTTGAAACAAGCTCTTCCATCTTCTTAGCCGGCTGCGAGGAATAAAATTGAACATCATCAGCGTAGAGGTGTATCGACACATTATTGCAAATCGACGATAGGTCATTAATGTACAGGCAGAACAGAATCGGCCTCTATATTGAACCCTGAGGTACATCTTTTTCCACTGGTAAAAAACTTAGAGCATGCATCGTCTGCAGTTATCTTTTGCGACCTATCACTCAAAACACTACCTATGAGCCTTGTAGCTCTAGCTAAGTATGGAGAAATTGACCTTGTCAAAGGCCCCTGTAAAGTCCAGAAGAAAAAGCAAGGCCACAAATCTCTTACCAAATTCAGTTCTCATATCATTCAAAATATTGACTGTTGGCGATGCGCAGCTATCCGTCCGTTCTGAAGTCGGACTGAAGGAGGCTCAGCAAGGAATTTAATATATAAGAATTTTTAGAACTAAGGGGTCTTTCACTAATTGCTTCCTATCTTTAAATTTAAATAAAACAAAGCGTGTGAGAGGTATCATCGAAGTTTTTTTATTCAAATGTCCGCCGCGGCTTCTCTGGGTGGCGCACATTCGAAATGTCGAATATTCCATGACTCTGGCGCATAAATCAGGCTGAATTTGACCGATGGCATGGGTTATGTTGGCTTTGAGGGCCGCTGTGGTTTGTGGCTTATTCGAATAGATCTGCGACTTCAGAAAACCCGACAATAAGGGGTCAAATCGCCCAGTTCACATCACCTCCACGTGAGATGACCATGCCCTCAAATCACTCGTGCAGAATTTCCAATCTGGCTTGAGCTGCGTGGCATGTAGCGCCGTTCTGTTGAAACTACATGTCGTTGGTGTCCATATCATCTAATTCAGGTCAAAAGAAATTGGTAATCATCGACTTATAGCGCTCGCCGTTGACGATAATGGCCGTTGGCTCTCGTCGCTCTCATAGAAATAGGGACCGATGACGCTGCCAGCCCAAAATCCACACAAAACAGTGAGTTTTTCGGGATCCATTGGACGCTCTTGGATCTCATGTGGATTGGTATCGTCCCAAATTCGACAATTTTCTTTTAGGGTCAGTTTCCAACTGCTCCAGAGCCCATTCAGCGAGAACACGTCGTTGTCCATGATCGTTTACCTTCAGCTCCTGGGCCAGTTGAATTTTGTACGGGTGCTGGCCCAAGTCACGACGCAAAATTCGCCAAGTTCTGGTCTGCGAAAGGCCGAGCTCTTGTGAGCGACGCGAAATCGACTGCGTCGGATTCTCCTGCACACTCTCACGGACAGCGGCGATGTTTTCGGCAGATCTAGCGTTTCGTCGACGTACGCGTGTTGGTTTATCGTTTACTGAACCAGTGGACTCAAATTTGTCCACCACACTGCGTATAGTCCTCTCGGTAGAACGATTATGGCGACCGTAAAATGGGCGAATTGCGCGGAACGTTTATCATTTGCACGTATTGTTGAACGCTATGTCCGTCCATGGTGGTTTGGCAGAACAGATTGAATAAATGACAGCCAATTTGACAGATGTAGCTTCAACAATATGGCCGCTAACAACTCTCAAAATTGGTGAGTCCCTATTGGAAGACCCTGTAGTAGAAGTGCTGAAATAGTGATGGTAGCCTTAAAGGGTGAACAGTAGCTCTCATACCCCCAATACAGGTTACTGGCTGTGAACTATCACATTCCTTTTGCGCTAGGAGTTTAATTCCCTGGCCACATATCCATCCCACAATTTCGAAGAAACAAAGAGCCTTGAATAAGTGCCGACTCAATGCTGTTATTATGCAAATTTTATCGCCTTCCAAGGAGAAAAGTGGGGTGCACTTTACAAAAGAAAGACACACAAGTGTGACTTATTTTATGATGAAAGCGACAGAGGGCGGGGGAAACTCCTGACTGTCTTATAAATTTGATTCGGCCAGCAACTCAACAATTAAGTTTGTGGCATAGTGTCTGTCCTATATCCTGGTGGTAGTCCCCGGAAATAGCATGACTAAGTCCGTACTCATGCAGACTAAAAGGTAAAGTGCATGCTCGTTCAGTACCATTATACTGGCATACGCGGACCAGCTAATAGCATCGGATAGTAACGGTTTCATGGACCTGGCAAGCGATTAATGGACAACAATCATCGGACCTGCACATAGAATGTTCGGACCCTTAACAGACCGCGCAATCTACGACTGCCATCCCAGAAGTGCGATAGGATTAAAAACCGTGATATCTACTATGGAGAACGTTACAGACAACCGGCGCTAGATGTACAGTTGTCGTAGCGTTTATTCATTCATACCTACTTGTCATTCTTGGCGATTTTAATGCCAAACTAGGCAAGAAGGCCATCTCTAGTAATACAATGGGGAAGTACAGACTCCGAACCATCACCTCCAGAAATGGACAGAGCCATGATTTCCACAGTCTGATCAACAAACCGTCAGCAGAATCGTAATGCGATCGACCCAAGGCACTCGTCCAGTGTTTTGGATGTCCGAACGTTCCGAGCAGCTAACATCGACTTGGATGTATTACTATTGTAGCCAAGGTACAGTTATCCCTAACAGCTCAAGGTCAGCGAACTATTGTGAAGAAGTTCAGTGTCGAATAGCTAGAAACGCAATAGGCCTTGCAATCGCAAGGGATTCGCCTGCATCGAACGTAAAAGACCAGTGGCATCACTGCCAAAGAGCAATTATACAGGTCATCTCTGATGTACCGGGTTTCAACCCATCCCAACAAAGAAACCCCTAGTTTGATGGCCAATACAGATAGGCAAATCTAGAAAAACAGCGAATGTATAATACAGATTTGACCTGTAGAAAAGATCAAAATAGACTTTCGCGGTCTATGAGAAGAAAATGAAGGAAGAACGTAGGCGCCTTAGGCCTTAGAGAGGTGAAAATAAAACGAGCATGCCAAACGTGAAAGGCCCGAACAGAAATATTCAAAGATGGAGATGGAAATCTCCCAGCGGAACCACAGTGAGTGCTCAGAATCTGGGAAAATTATTTCTGCAGACTATTAAAAGGAAGATTCCATCGTCAGTCAGTCAGTTTAACCTGGACGAAGAGAAACATCTCCGTCCGCCATCGACCAAAAGGAATTCATATCAACAGCTTCCAAACTGAAGTCTAAGAAAACTGCTAGACTCAACGGCTCAACTGCCGAACTGTTTGAAGGAGCAGGTGATGATTGGATACAGAGCAAACAGAAACTCATCTCCAAAATCTGGGTCGACGAAGGTATGCCTGACGAATGGAACTTCAGCATTGTTTGTTCGACCCTAAATAAGAGAGAGCCCCTGAACTACGCCAACTGCTATGTCTCCTCAACATAGCATATGAACTCCTGTCTGCCGTCTAATGTAAACGCCTGAGGCCCTTAGTTATTAGCCTGACTGGTTCCTATCAGTGATTTTAAGCCAGACAGCTCCACCATACATAGAATAAATTTTCACATTACGGTAGATCCTGGAAAAAAGCCAAGCGTTCGAAGTCATTCCACATTACCTCCGCATATGACAGCATGTATAGAGAAGAAGTATGCGGAACCATGTCTAGTTTTGGCATCCCTGCCAAACTCGTTCGACTATGCACGAGGAAGATGAACAATGCACGCTCCTCCGACAAAGTCGGTAATGACAAAACCGAGAGCTTTGTGTGATGTTTTTCAAGATCACTCTTGAAAGAATTATGCGAAACTCGCAAGTCAATCCCAGAGGCATCGTCTATCAAAAGTCAGACGACGTTGATATAATGCGAAGAACACAGGATCTGAAGCGGCAAAGATGGGTTTAGCGGTCGATAAAGAAGGACACACAACTTTGAAGTCTAGGATAAAACGTCACGATTGTTAGCTATAACTACAAGGTAGCAAGTGCTCCGCTATGAACTCCGATAACGACACCAGCGCGGAAATTATGCGGTGAATTACTCCTGTCAATGGCTGCTTATTTGAGATTAGAAGACAATTGAGTACTTAGTAAATGCCCTCGGGCGCTTCGAGAGAAAAGTTCTCCGGAGGATTGTCTTCTCTTCCTCCTCGTCCATGCAGCTTCTATAGAAATCGTTTGTAAAAGCAGCTAGTCTTCTTGCATGCAGTGTCCAGTGATGACACCTACGATAGCTCTGAGATGCTTCCTATTTAAAAGGATTAGACTCTTACGAGTAGAGCGATTTAAGCATATTGAGATTCTTACCAGCGACGGCAGTAGCAACGTCATCCGCATAGGCAATCACCCTGCTACCACCCGCTTCCAAGTACAATATATCAGCAGTTCCACACAAGAGAAAGAGGACACCTGCGTGCGGCGTACCTCTGCTGACACATCTTTTAGCAGGAGTCCCACCCAGTTTGGAGTTGATTATACTGCTCTTTAGCATAAGACTGATCAACTCCCCAAGTGAGTCGTCTACCTGCAGAGTTGACAGCGCAGTCGTGATTGCGGATGTTTTGACGTTGTTAAAGGCACCCTCTATGTCCAGGAAAGCAACCATTGTGTACTTTCTATATTGTAGGGATCGTTCGATGTAGCTAGTCATTGAATGTAGAGCCGTTTCCACCGACTTTCCTTTACAGGCATGTTGGGCCGTTGACAGAAGTCTTGGATCAATTTTAGCTCGTATATGGATATCAATCAATGGCTCTGGTGCAATGTGCAAATAAACCAGAGATCCACCAAAATTCAATTGCTCGGTTATATATCCTCCTGCAAAACGTGTGGCCGTCTTGTAGTTATCTGTTGGACCACAGAGTTCCGAATAAATTAGCCCCTTACCGGGATTCCTCAGAAGAAGCTCAAGGTTTGTTTTGGTTATGCCTGCATCATGCTCGGTCCAAGGAGTGGAAAAAGAAAATTAGAAATAAGTAAAGTGTGGGGCTTATCATAGCTCATAACCCAATACCTTGTTATTCAGTCATCGATTTTGCAATCGACATCGAATTAGCGTAGTCTTCATCTGAGATCTTTCCACAGTGAGGATATCGTAAAAATCTTTCTTCTACATGTACTGGGTATAGAACAATTGAACGAACCTTCTTACTGTTCTACGGTTCATAGCTTACACACATATGTACTCGTACATGTATTAATCACAATATTCCTTGTATTCTGAAGTTTTGTTCGTCGGGTACAGACATTCTTTAATTTATTTCGGGCTACATACCACCTTAGGGGCACTTAGCTACTTCCCCAGCATCCCGGGACTATCCTGCAGATTTCAGTATAATCTACTTTCGTCCATCGTTTTGTTTTCTAAAAATTGAGTTTCTATAGCCGGAAAACTCGTTAGCGGAAGCATTTTCAAATACACTTAGGATAACTGCCCTCACCAACTACGAGTATTATGCAACAGTAGGGAATGTTTTTACGTTCAAATAAGTATGTACCTACACGCATTGTCACATTTATTTTAATTAAATTCGAAATTCGAAATTCGAAAAGTCCTCCTTTTAACTGACTCTCCATTGAAAATGCTTTTTCCAAAAGCAAGCTTAATTAAAATGGGGCCTTATACAATTATTCTAGTGGAAAGCAGGGAAAAAAAAAACGAAAGCAAGGAAAGCGAAAGTCACCACATGTCCCATCAAATATGGCAAACCACAATTATTTCAGCTACATTACAAAATGGAACATCATTTCCACCAGCGGACCTAAAACAAAGACGACAAAAGACACCAAAGTGTATCCATGCAACCACATTTGTAAATACCTTGAAGCACTGTTCCATCCCTATGGAGTCGTAGCCCACTCTTGGTCGTACCGGTATCAGGAGCAAGGAAATCAACATTAAAATATCTCGATACAAGTGTGTATATGTATACTAGTACGGCGGCAACAAGCAAGCAATTAAGCAAAGAACCTCAAGTGCACGGAGGCGTATGTAGAACATGTTCGCCCATCTTTTTTTTTTTGCCCCACTTACATGTGCATGTACTGCATATGTAGATCCAGGACTCCGAGATGTTGTTATTTTAAAGAAGCCTTAGGAACATCTCATTATCCCCGATATCTAGATTTTGGAAATTTTTTTCCATAGAATTGTCTAAAGGACTATGCAATTGTTTCTGATGGCGTTAATCGATTACATAAGCGAATTCTTATCGACAACAAATCAAAGGATCCTAAGCATGCCATCTACAGAAAGTGATTTTCTCGTTTACGGTTTGGTAATAAATCCATAGGCACTTGCACTTATTTGGATACTCGTAATCCTGCAGAAGTTGTCTGCATGTGTAATCCCTTAAAAGATTGAGGAAATCCCAAATGCAAAACCAAACCCTGGCATGGAAATGACTCACTGCTAAATGAAGTATTCAAATTGAGATTTGTGCAAGTGGGACCGAGGGGAAGTTGCATTGTACGAGTATAATTTTGAAAATTCCCAGTAAAATCTTCGTCTTTTGAAGCAGCTCTTGAGAATTCCAATTGCAAAAGGACTCTGTGTGCCTTACGTTTGGTATGCCAATTAGCTTTTGATAAGTTTAACTTTTTTATAGAGGACTCAGTAAGTAAAGAAAGGATGTTCAGCTGATTTTGAATTGAGTTTGTTGTTTGCCATTCTGTAGATTAAAGGAAGATGCGTGTTGCAGCGACACCTGCTGCTCCGGACACCTTCAGCCAGCGATGTGCTAAAGAGAATATCGCTATTGGACTTATCGGAGAGCCATGGGGAAATCATGGTAAGATTTCTGGTTTAAAAAACAAAACCAGAGAGATAATTTTTGCCAAAGGTCTCCTTAGACTGAGATCAGCCCTTTTCATTGCGAAAGATACGAAAATTCTCTCCAATTCCAAATTTCATAACTAGGAACTTGCTGGCGGTACAAATTGACCGCCACAACGGCCGTGAACTGCTCATCGACGTACTTTGCTGAAGACACTGAGGAAGTGCCGCCCACACCAACACAGACATGCAAGTACACCTTATCATCGGTTGCGACGCTAACGCACACAATACGATTTGGGGCAGCCGTGATGCAAACGAAAGAGGTGAGTCACTTTTAGAATTTCTATATAGCAAAAACCTAGGCTAAATAAGGGAAACAAACCCACATTTAGAAACCCTAAACGAGAGGATGTGCTAGACCCCGTCCCCATTTCTACAAAATATGGTGGAAGTCTGGCACGTCTGACAACAGACTTACCAATAAGCCTCTCCAATTAACGCGGTCTTTGGCTAACTGCCTCTAGTTGCGCACTCCAAGTTGGTTGAGGTCCTCTTCTACTTTTACAAACCACCCAAGGTGAGGTCTTTCTCTACTGCATTGTCGCTCCGTGTTAGACTCGAAGACTGTTCGGCCGGTGCATTAGTGTTCATTCGCTTTACATGTCCCACCCATCTCGAACACCCAATGCGCAGTTTTTTGACCAGATCGATGTCGCTGTACAGCGCGTAAAGTTCTTTGTTGAATCGTCTCCTCTAGAACCCGTCAACGCATACGGGACCAAATGTCTTACGAAGAATTTTTTTCTCAAATCGACCAATTATCTCTTCATCAGCTTTAGGAAGGGTCCATACTTCGGAAGCACAGAGAAGGACTGGGACTACAAGGGTCTTATATAGAGTTTCCTTGGTTGATCGGGAGAAGGCCTTACTACACAGTTACCTTCTCAGCCTAAAGAAACAGCGATTGGCAAGCGTTATTCTAAAGACATGTCGTTTTCAGATGTGATAGCAGAGCCGAGGTAGACAAAGTCCCTTACTACCTCAAAGTTAAAGCGGTCGATTGTGACATTCTCGACGATTCGTCGATGTTGGAGGTCCCCTTTTGTTGACAGCATATATTTTTTTGTGCCCTCGTGTACCGCTAGATCCATTTTTGTCGCTTCTGTTCCTATACCCGCAAACGCATCAGTGACAGCTCGCTGTGCTCTACCAATAATATCAATATCGTCGGCGTATGCAAGCAATTGAACAGACGTTTGAAAGATCGTACCTCGCGTGTTGGCTTGTGAGTTTTGCACAATTCTTTCAAGTATGATGTTGAAGAAGTCACATGACAGCCCATCACCTTGCCTAAATCCTTGACATCAAGGTCTCGGTTCGGTCGTTACCGGCCTTGATGCAGCAGCGAGCTTTCTCCATCATCGTCCCGCACAAGCGGAGGAGCTTGGCAGGGATGCCAAAAGTAGACATGGCTATGTATAGCTCGTCTCTGTAGATGATGTCATTTACATAAAGGTGGTGGGTATCAATCTGAACTTCTTGGGTTTTCTTCAGGATCTGCCGTAGTGTGAATATTAGGTCAATTGTGGACTTACCGGATCTAATACCGCACTGATAGGGTCCAATCAGATCGTTGACAAATGATTAAAGGCGCTCGCACAATACGGCAGACAAGATCTTATATACGATGTTTAGGAGACTGATACCTCAATAGTTGGTGCAGTTTAGAGGGTCCCCTTTCTTGTGAACCAGGCAAACGATGCTGGGCTTCCATTCATCATATATACACTCATCCGACCAAATTTCGGAAATACGAGTAAGTTGGTGTACCCTCTCTACCAAGTCATCTCCTACGGCCCTAAAATATTCGGCAGGTAGGTCGTCCGGCCCGGCAGCCTTGTTCGACTTCAGTTTAGATATTGCTATCCTCACTTCAATGCGGTCGGGTGGACGGAATTCTTGACTTGCACCGTCAATATTGAATGGTTCGCTCTGCCTGCCAACTGAATTTGTATCGTCTTCGCCGTGCAGCAGTCTGCAGAAATGGTTTTCCCATATCCTCAGCACCGACTGTGACTCTACTACTCATCTCTGTAGGTTTCCGTTCCGGTGTTATTATCCTGACACGTTCTCTTTACCTTTTGTTAAAACTTCCGAACATTATTCCTGGAGTAGCACCGCTTTATTTCCTCGATCGTGCGCTTGTCATGCTCTTTCTTTTATGTCCGGAGAAGCCGATATTCTTCCCGCCTCTCTTGCTCGTAGAGCTCACGAGCCTCTCCCTTCCTTTTGTGCAGCGCCGCTTTGTAGGAATTTTGTTTTATTGCATCTGCTTGCCGGCGCTCTTCGTCAAACTAGGGGTTTCGTGGTGGTGGGCGGGTGAAACCCAGCACATCATTTGCGGCATTTCTGATGGCTTCTCGGCATCTATGCCACTGGCCTTCAACATTTAATGCTGGCTGCAAAGGACTTCTCGAAAGGTTGAGGAATACGCGTTCGGCAAAGGCTCTGGCGATTTGTTGCGATCGCAACCGTCCAACGTTAAACCTCTTCATAGTATTTCCCCGTTGTTGTGGCGTCTGAGATATCCGTAGACGTACCTTGACTGCAATTAAGTGGTGGTCCGAGTCTATGTTAGCTGCTCAAAATGTTCGGACATCTAAAATACTTCAGGAGTACTTTACGTCGATCGCAACATGATAAAGCTGACAACTGAAATCAAATTCTCAATACTGGATATGATTCCAGATCAAATGCTTTGCTCCATAGAAACATCGATCAACCTACCATTACTGGGTCAAAGCGATGCTTGAAAGCCGGATGATTACTACCTCATCAATGACAACTCGGTATATCTATCAGCCCTAAGGGGCTGCCCGCATGGAGGCCTCTCCTGTTATCTTTGGTCATTGATGATCTGTTTACCAAATTAAGCAACTTAGGCTACAACACAATTGGTTATGACCTAGTCATCATCATTAGGGACAGAGGGACTAACGAAGTCACTGCACGTATGCAAACCGCCCTTAGACTCGTGTACCAGAGAGAATCTCTCCATAAACTCAAATAAGGCTGTCATAGTTGCTTTCACTAAAAGAACAAACTTAAACTTTAGTATAGTTTCACTTAACGATACAATTGTTGAGTACTTCGACGATATATAGCAGGACATGAGGGATCTCTCCAAAGATCACTCACTGGATTTTTACAATAATGGTCAGGACCATCATAACATATGATTCTATTGTATGGTGGACTAACGTCACGCAAAAGACTGCCATTTTAAAGCTTAATAGAATACAGCGTTTTGCATGTCTGGACATTTTCGGAGCCTCTCGGACCTGCTCCATAGCTGCGATAGAAGCAATAATAGGACTGACGCCTCTACACTTATATATAAGTGGCAGCAAGTCTGGTACAAAATAAAGAGTTAAGTCTTAGCGATCACCCGGACCTAAGAACCCTGCTCTCTGAAATACCGGAACTCGATATTATGCTTCAATAAAGGCTAGTCCACGGAGATTCCCAGCAAAGCAAGCATAGGATGCGCCTATTCAAGTAGTATATTTACAAGACAGTCAAGCAGCTACAAATGCCCTTAGCTCGCACACCATTGACTCCAAATCAGTCGTATACTGCTTCAAAACCCTGAATCCTTCTGATGCACTCCTTAATTGGCAGTGAATTTAGCTATTACTTGCTGGGAGCAGTCGAGATACATCTCATACTGGGATAATAGCGCAGGTGTAAGACAGGCCAAAGAGCCAACAAAAATGCCAGTAAATGTCGAAATCTAAGTCGGCACGATATCGAAGGCTTAGTAGATTACCTCACAGGACATAACAGTCTAAGAAATCACCTCAACAAAATCAATCTAGTCATCAATATAGAAGTCGGGGTTAGCCTACTCGCTTACTAAGATGATGCTTCCAGTCCAGAGTGGACCTGGATATCACCAACAAACATCTGCAATTAGCACGGTCTCCAGTTCATACTCCAAGATGATGGGTATTCCTTTCCACTTGTGCGAAGCCTTCCTCTACTACGTCGTCCCTCCGACTTTTTCAGGCCAGAGTATTAATATTAAATTCGCTCTATGTATACTATATACTATATATCCTAGCAAGCCCTAGAGTAAATTGTTATATCTCCTAAGCTAACGCAAATGGGACCAAAATTGCTCAAAAAATCTTGCATTCAAAATGGTCAAGGATATCTCCATCCACTTTCGCTAAATTCTATGCTTTCTTCCGTGGAGCAGGACCGGAATAAGAAAGGGCTTATGTAAAGTTTCCTTGATACTTCTGGACAAAGAAGCAGCGACTGAGTTTAGACTCTGTATAGCTCATCTTTTTAGATTTTGTCAACTGTGACTTTGAAATCGATAGAGAGGTAGTGTGTATCAATCTCAACTTCAAGGATTTTGCCTAAGCTATGCCGAAGTGTGAATCGGATTTTTTTTTTAAAAGATTTTCAAAGACGTTCATAAAATATGAAAGGTGGATGGGACAATGCTAAGGTTAAATCTGTCAGTCATACCGTGATCCGCCCAAATTGTGGAAACAAGTTTATGTATGCTCTCTACGATGTAAATAGTCCTTCTGATCCGGCAGCCTTGTTGTGCTTAAAATAAGATATAACTCTCCTAACTTCATTTTAGTCAGGTGGGCGGAAATGTTGGCTTTCAGCGCCCAACTTGAACGGTTCGCTCTGGCTGCGGAGTTCCGATTGCTCCCGTCTTTAAACCATCTGCAGAAGAGGTGTTGTCATATCTTTGGCAACAGCTACTACTATTATTACAATATTTCCTCCCTCATCTTTGCAGGTTTCTGTTCCAGTTTGCTTCACACGATTTCTTTGCATTTTGGTAAAACTTCTTAACTCTTCTCATGTCTCCAAAGAAGTCAATTCTCTGCTTGTATACCGCGCGAGCCGCTTTCTTTGTTTTATGTAGCGCCGCTTCATATGCTCGTTGTTTTGCTACATGTGCATTGCATTGCATTGATTTTCAGTATTTAATGCAGATTGTGAGGACGTTGAGAGCTTGGGGGATTGGCAATGAATGTTCAACTCTAAGTCTCGATTGCAACATGATGGATTCAGTTGGCTGTTTTGTGATCTAGTAAACGCCATGTGTCTTCGTCATTATTAAGGTGAGATTAGAGTTGCCACCAAATCATTATCTTGATAACATATGACTGTAGGGCCCTATGACCAAATCGGAAACAGAATTCTCGTAAAAAAAAAATCCATTGGGGCGTCCTTATTACAAGTTGTGCTCTCGGTTCAATTACGCAACAAACCTTGTCAGATACGAGATATTGTAGATGAACTTCCTTCAGCTACAGCCGAACAATTTACGGAACTTGTGTTTTCACAATGCTTGCGAAAAGGCTGCTAATTGCGGACGCTCACTACATTCAATATGTGATGGCAGAAGCATACAGCGGCTATCCACTGCTTACTGTTTACCGCTCATAATAGTCTGACGTCTACGCTCAAGTAAAGGGTGTTTTTTTTAGAGTTATACAAATTCAATATGAAATAAAATACTAGAAACTAATGTTAATGGTTATGATATTAGCTTTATTTAATAGATAATTTTATGCCATTTGTGCTTAAATGTGACATCGGGCATATGGTATACGAGCCACGGCTAGCTCGAATGAAGCGCAATCGTGAAGTGCAATTTTCAGCAACTTTATCGAGCAACTAACACGGCGAATGTTGACTTCCAAATGGTCCAACGTCTCTGGTTTATCGGCATAGACTAGTGACTTCACATACCGCCAAAGAAAGTAATTTAGAGGTGTGAGATCACAGGATCGTGGAGGCCAGTACACAGGTCCATTACGCGAAATTATGCCCTCAGCAAATCTTTCCCGCAATAAATTCATGGTGTCGCGCGCCGTGTGGATGTAGCGCCATCTTGTTGAAACCAAAGCTCTGTCACGTAAATACCATTCAACTGAGGAGCGAAGAAGTCCGAAATCATGTTTCTATAGCGCTCCCCATGAACGGTAACATTCTGGTCGGCATCGTCCTTAAAGAAACATGGGCCGATGATTCCACCAGCCCATAAAGCACACCAAACAGTGAGTTTTAATGATTGTAAGGGCGTCTCGACAAAGGCTTCTGGGTTTTCTCCACTCCAAATTCGGCAATTTTGCTTGTTTACATATCCACATTTAACCAAAAATGGGCCTCATCGGAGAACAAAATTTTGTGTTGAAAATGAGGATCAAGCTGAACCATGTTTTCGGCCCATTTACCGAACTTACAACGCGTATAATGGTCACGCGGTTTCAAGTCTTGCACAAGCTGGATCTTATAAGCTTTTAAGCCAAAAAATTTCCGTAAAATCTTCTACAAAGTGGATGGGCATAGCTCCTATTGCTGTGAACGATGGCGAATCGACTCATTCGGATTCTCCTTAACACTGCGCTCCACAACGGCAGTAACTCCTTCTTTTCGCACTGTTTGTCATCTTTTGGGAATGCGTATTGTCCACTAGAGTGCACGTGGTGCGAAAACGATTCATCGTGTTCCGAATAACTTGCTCAGATGGACGATTATGCCGACCGTAAAATGGAAGTGGGGTACGATAAGTATGGCGAACCGAACCATGGTTTTCAAAATAAGTTTGCACAATTTGCACGCGTTATTCTGGCGTTAGGAAATTCATCGTAAAATGGCAAAACGTACTAACCACAAATCAACTTTTAACTGTCAAATTGACAATCTGTAGAAACGGTGCTACCAGCGTAAAAAAACAAAATTCTAAAAAAAACACCCTTTATATGGAGATGATAGTGCTGAATCTGTGACCCTCTACTATAAAGTGCAGGCAGCCCTAGACGTGAATGAAGATTGGTGCACTTGAAATGGACATTCTGTCAATCATCTGAAAACCGAAGTTGTGCACTTTACGAGAAAGAGGTAGCTGACTGATGTAGCTCATCTAGTGCTACCATCTGATTATCCAACAAAGCTAGGTACTTGAGTGGCATCCTGGATAACAAACTTCTTTCGACTAAAAAATTTACGTTGACAGTCTTTAAGGGCTGTCGTCCATCTGACAATGCAAAGGACCTTTCGGCAAGTCATAAGGATTATTTGGGTCTACATGGCTGTAATAGGGTCAATGAACAAACTTTCACGCAAATACGTCACTGCTGCTTTTACAAGACTCCAAAGAACGATATGTCTCGGCCGTAGCGGCGCTTTCTCTAGCATGCCGACCCGGCTCTAGACGCAGTGATGAATCTCCCTTTCCTTGATATCCATATCACGGGCTGCTTTGAGAGCCATCCTCCGTTCAAAAAAAGCGCTGGTGTTTTGATGAGCTTCCCCGCCGACTGTCTTTTTACCATTTCTTATGGACTTGCCGTCTGATGCAATGACAACAGACTTTCAACTTTGCCTATGCTCAGGAATAGTTTCAACCGGTATCTGGACCAGGATAGG
Source organism: Volucella zonaria (assembly GCA_963966105.1). Classification (NCBI taxonomy): domain Eukaryota; kingdom Metazoa; phylum Arthropoda; class Insecta; order Diptera; family Syrphidae; genus Volucella; species Volucella zonaria. The sequence goes on along the minus strand of OZ014534.1, from coordinate 114,557,202 downwards.
AAAGATGGCTTCAAAACCGATTTAGGACAAACTCCTCCATAGGAAAACTTACTTCGGCTAAATACGCATTTCTGATGGCAACGAAATAAATATATTACGACGAGTCTATAGAACAGGCGAAGTATTTGCATCTGCTCTCAATATTTCTCAACGCCTCTAACACGTCCCTCAGTTGGAAAGCCTGAAGAATGCTTACTGGTGATACAACATTATGTGATGCTTGCTGTGAATGTAATGACGACACCGCGGAGCTCTACCTCCGTGAGTATCTGGCATACGCGCGCATAAGGCTTCAAATACTCAGCGCTGACGTAGAGATACTGATACTACAGGCACTTTATCTCTGAAGCGGTACACACCTTTCTTTGAAAGACTGAGACATTTCAGTAAAAGGAACATACAAGGAGAGCAATGGTCTGGTTCTTTGCCTGAGTGCTCTGTTCCGATGGAAAAAGAAGTGATAACAACAAAATCATGCATTCAATCAATATGAGTTATAAGAATCCACTATCAAAACAATACAGTGAGTCCTAAGGCCCAGGTCCACCCAAGTCTGGGTCTGCTGAGCTAAAGTAAATAAGTTCTTCCATAAATCACATACTTTACGACTACTGTTCCCATTCTAACCTCAAACCTAAACTCCCTGAATCTATTCACAAACTCATCTCAAATCCAATTTGTTCAATATTCAAAACTTACCTACACATCAAAAGATGTGCACAGGAAAAATAGGAAAAACAAAAAACTTTATCAACTCTCGTATCGTAAATAATCATCCGTCAGGGTCCATGTCAGAAAGCAGTTCTAATAAATTTCAAAATCTCTTAACCACGTCAAATGGTAGGGACAGGATTCTAACAAAACATGAATCTAACAGATGCAAAAAAAAAAAATACGAAATCCAGCCAACACATCCAAACGCGCATGAGATGCATGCAACAAAACAAAAAAGGAAAAAAAATTTTCGAAACCGAAAAAATGATGGAGAGCGTACATACTCGTAAAAGTTCGACGAGGAGAAAAAACAGCAGAAAATCTCTTAATTAAACGCATGAGTGGCTTCACTCATGGCATCGCCATCCAGCCTTAAGGGGTAAAATATTAGTAGCCCTGCCTAGTGGCACCCTGTGTTACCGGATAACCGAGTGGCACGGATGTTTGCTGCACATAGAATCGAATGTTTATATTTTCTGTTAAATAAAATCAAAAGGACCAGGCAAAGCCAAAGAGAAAGGAGCAGGAGCAGGAGCACAAAAGCAAATGGCAAATATCCAACGTTTCTAGTCCTGTTTCTGTTTCGGCTTCGACTACACTGAACGTGGGTTTGAGAGCTGTTACGGCTGCCAGGGGGTGACGATAGCAATGGAGCTTCATCAAAGCGGTTAACCATTTTAGTTTGTTGATTTTTCTAAAAGAAAATATTTCAACACCCCTCGAGCGCGTCGGGGGAATTTCACACAAAATCAAACTTAAGAGGGTGGTGGCAGGCGGCATATACTCGTGGTATTGTAGCAGTTGATAAAGAACGTCGCAGAATGGTGTGCTGAACTGAAACCACCTGGCAAGAACAAAAACTTTCCAAGTATTTGTATTTAGCATGTTTACCTTGAAATGAAAGAAATACATTGTCATTGTCGTTTTCAGTTTCGTCCTTGGAGTCCTTGTCATTGTTACCATTGTCGTCATCGAAGTCTAAGAAGGTGTGGAAGAGAGTTGATTGTTGTTATGCTTGGCTTAAAACACGCGTTGAAACAGTTTAAGTTTAAGACGCCCGCCCGCCATTTAAAAGGCTTTTTACTTGCTTCAGTGTGCGATTTATAAATTACTTGAAAAGTACGCTCACGCTCAAGTATTTTCATCAAGTTGATCACTTGTAATTCTTTTGAGTAAATGGATTTGAACAGCCGCATACCTGGTGATGAAATGAGTTTGTTCCCGTGCGTCGGAAAGATAAGTACACAGGGTGGGGGAGGAGTTTTTTCCTTTTTCGGCAATAACATTAAGTTTGCTGAAGATGTATTGTGTCTTTTCCAATAGTTACGGCCATGGTTTATTTAAAAAAAAAAATAGTTGGAGTTTAATTTAATCCGTGTATTTAAAAGTAACTTTGCTTGAGATGGCATCTGCTAGGCAGCCCATCTTATGAACAATTAGAACTTATGTGTATGTCTCTTTGCATTTTCTGACCCAGAAATATGTGGTCCATCATCCAATTCTAAAGGGGGTTTTCTTAAAGATATGGAACTCAACAGTTAAATAAAACACACAAGAATCATGGTGATGGCTATGGTAGTTGAAACATTATTTTATGCCATTATATGATTACGAGCATACAGGTGCCACGGCGGGCTTGAGTAAAGCGCAATCCTGAAATCCAATTTCGGACCACTTTTTCGAGCATATGAGAGTGTATATCGATAATAACGCGGTGAATATTGGCTTTTACGCCATCCATCGTCCCTGGTTTATTGGCATAAATTGGTGACGAAAAGGTGTTAAGTCATATGATGTTGGAGACAAGTCCATTACATGAGATTATGCTCTCTTCGACTGTTTACTTCAAACAAATTGATTGTGTGGCGTGCGCAATGTGGCAATTTGCCCTGTCTTGTTAAGGGGCATAAATGGCAGTATATAGTGTTCTCCATTGACTATAACGTTCTGGCCTGCATTATTTTTGATGAAATGTAGAGTACACGAAGCAGTGACTTTTTTCTGAATGTAGCGGTGTCTCAATAATGACTTATGGATTTTTTTCTCTCAGAATGGGGCAATTTTGCTTGTTGACTTGGCCTCATCGATGAACAAAATTCTGCACTGAAGAAGAGGATCAAGAGCAATATAGTTTTCGGCCAATTCACCGAACAAACGACGCACGGCTTCAATTTACACGGGATCTGCATGTTGTCGCTGAATTCAGTTGAGTTGATTATCAGAATGATGCACAAAGGATACGTTTCGACACATTTTTGTTGCAATACAGTATGCAAACTCGATAAATAAACTTAAAGTCGTGCCAATGACCAAGAATTATTTAATGAGAACTTTCTAAAGGTTTCTTGTACCACTAAAGTCTTTCTTCAAACTGATTACACTGATCGGTCATTGCCCAACAACCACCAGCATAAAATTCTCTTGCAAACCACGTCTGCTCCAAATCTACGTGGAATAGTTACACCGACCACACAGTTAGGGAAAAGATTCCCAAAAGAACCGTATGGCAATACGAGAAAGCCAATTGGAGCGGACTTAACAACTTATTTAGGAATTTTAACTGGTCGTTATGTTTCCTCGATAAGGACGTGGATGCCGCTGCATATAATCACAAGCACTATTCTCTTTGGAATGAGATCCTGATGAAGAGTATCAAACGAAAGGCATGGTACGACTCGAGCTGTAAAGAGGCTGTCAGGGTTAGAGAAATCTTTTTTCGGTCCTTCAAGACCAGCCCAACAGAGGAAAATCGAAAAAAGTTCAAACGAGCCAGAAATGACTGCAACGCCGTTGCGTGTAAAATTTCAATACGACCAAAAACTGAGTCAAAAATTACTACAATGTCCCAAAGGTAGTAAACATTTTTGGTCGTTCGTCAAAAATATTAGAAATTCTGCCTCATACTCCGTCCCAGTGCTCATTTACAATGACATTCCAGCTGTCAGCTCTTTGGACAAGGCCAATCTGCTTGCCGCACACTTTGCGCCTAACTCAACACTCCCAGATTGTGCTTTGTCCCGGCTTACGCTTGAGCGCGTCGAATCTTCAATGGGACTAATCCACTTTCGCACTCGTGTAGTAGCAAGAGTTCTTAAAGACCTTAACATTCACAAATCCGCTGGTCCAGATGGTACATCTCCCCTCCTTCTGAAGAGGTGTTCTTCCTCGCTGGCAAAACCACTGCGTAAGCTTTTTCACCAATCCTAATCTTTAGGACTATTTCCGAGCAGATGGAAAACAGCATTTGTCCAGCCCGTCCCTAAAAAAGGCGAATCTTCTTCTCAGACCCATTGCCCTTACGTCCCTTCTTTCCAAGGTCATGGAAAAGCTGATAAACCGTCAGCTCATGAAATATCTCGAAACACGAAAACTTCATAATGACCGGCACAGGTCCACTGGTGATTTTATGGAATGTCTCACCGAAAAGTGGAACCAAAGCTTATATCAATCTAGCGAAAGCAAGATAGTTGCACTTGATATTTCTAAGGCATTTGACAGAGTTTGGAATCAGGCTCTTTTGTCGAAGATGCGTGCTTTTGGGATCGATGACTCTCTTCTTCAATGGATTAGAAATTATCTTTGGCAACGTTCAATTCAAGTTGTCTGGGATGGTTTCAAGTCTGATATTCACAAAATAAAGGCTGGTGTGCCCCAAGGCTCTGTTCTGTCTCCGACACTCTTTTTAATTCTCATCAACGATCTCTTGTCTCCTACTTCTAATCCAATGTATTCCTTTGCTGACGACAATACTCTCTGCTTTTCATATTCGTTCCCTCACTCACGTACCGAAGGTAAAATGGGAACGCCAGCGTATGTTAAACTCATTAAATTCTGATATTAACCGCATAACTAATTGAGGAACCACTAAAAAGGTAGAATTTAATGCTTCCAAAACACAATGGTGTCTGCTGTCCTTAAAGCAAAATTTAAACACCCAGCCATTATCCATGAATGGCACTTGCATCATCGAAACCGATAAACTTTCCATTCTCGGTATGTGTGTCAATGAAAACTTACGTTGGAATGACCACATATTCGGTGTCGTCAAAACTGCTGCGAAATGTCTAGGTTTCCTCAAGCTATGTAAGAAATATTTCACCCCCCCTGATCTGGCCTCAATATATAAGGCATTCCGCCGCCCGAAATTGGAGTACAATGCCCACATATGGTCGGGTGCACCCAAAACATCCCTGCATCTGCTAGATAGGATTTAAAACCGTGCTATACAACTCTAAGTGATACTAATATCACTCAAACAATGGGCACCCCCGAACACCGACGTAATGCCTCGTGTCTCACTCTGTTTTATTGCTATTTCCACCACCAGTGCTCCATAGAAATCGGCAGTACCATTCCGCCCATTCAAACTTTTAACCGTAACACCCGCCTCACTATGAATGCTCATCTGTATACCCTCAAACCCACTTTCGGACGTACTCTAAAATATCGTGATTCGTTCCTAAGCCGTACAACTCGCTTATGGAATGCCCTGCTTAGCTCTTTATTTCCTAGTTATTGTAACCTTCAAACATTTAAGACCAACGTTCACCGGTGCCTCTCTTTTTATCCTCCTTAACATAATTTTCCTTCGCCCGCGCTATGTGCAAGCATTTTAAGGGTACTTAAATCCCTTGAGCGCGCACAAATTATAAAAAAAAACAAAAGCCGTCTATTCCAAAGGGCCGCCAGCGCCCTTGCAATCACAATCATCCTCCCTGCAACAAATCATTTAAACTGCGACAATGCCCGGCTTACGGTTAAGACTTTAGAAGGACAGCTCACAAAGCAAACTGAGATAATCCGGCCTGGCGGAGCAGAGGAAATTTCCAAAGGGCAAAACGGCTTTCTATTGAAGATCGAAGAAATTAAGGCTAACTGGACTGGAGGTTTGATGACATCAACAAAACTGTATCCAGCATAGTTCAACATATTGATTTCTTCTTTGAAGGAAATACCAGCGGACTTACACAATTATTGTACATAGTGCAGAACTTAAAGTTCTTCAGCAATGGAGTCACACTCTGGAAAAAAAAGGAAGTATCGTGCAGTCCAATACCCTTCAAAGTACCTGCATTCCCAAATAAGAATTTGAGAAGTTTGTTTAATTCACTGTGCCACACTATTGACTATAAGCTAATAGTGTAGACATCGAAGTTATGTATGGAGCACAATATCCGATAAACGGCCGCCTTGTGACTGATGACACAAGTTGATGCTTTTGACGAAATTTTCGATGACCTTTTGGCATAGTGTCGCCTCAATTTCATCACTGTGGATTTTCACAATTTCTATGCCTTGTACGCCATTTTGCGTTCCGTCAAAAGGACCAACGTGTGCCCGACATCTGATCAGGTACGCCTAAACCTCTCTGCATCTGCTGGATAGAATTCTAAACCAAGCGATGAGACTCATAGGCAATGCTAATATCACCCATTCAATTAACATCTATCGCTTTTTCAACACCAGTCCCTTATTGCAATTGCCAGTAGCATTCCGCCCCTTCAAACCTTTAAGCGTGACTCTCTCCTAATTATAAATGCTCATCAGTTTACCATGTAGCCCACTTTCAGATGCACATTTAAATATTGTGGTTCTTTCCTAAACCGTACAACTCCCTTGTGGAATGCCTTGCCGAGTTCCTTATTTCCTAGTCATTACAACGTCCATCGGTATCTCTCTTTCTTACCTCACTAACTTCCGTTCGCCTGCGGTGTATTCAAACAATTTAAAGGTACTAAAAACCCCTTGAGCGCTCGCCAATTATATAAAAAAAAACTATCAAGACAAACGCGTTATCTATTATCCTAGACTTAAAAGGAAAAAAACTGTTCGCTGCCTACATAAAACACGGATTTGTGTATGTTCAGAAGTCAGCGAGTGGAGAAAGCTTTCTCAATGAAAGTTCCGAAGATTTGCTAACTGCTAGAATGACACAACATTGATCTTCTTCAAATTGTATATCATCCATATTATTTAAAAAAAAAAGTGACTTATCTGACCCAAAGCCTGGACCATCTAACATTTCTTTAAAGGGAAGACCTCCAAGAGAGTTCAAAGATTCCCGTTCAAAAACGAAAAAGCATAGGGTAAAATATTTATTAAAATACACAAGACAGTTCTGAAATATTGTTTGCAGCAGAGACGAGTTTGCAAGCAGCAGGAAATAAAGATGCTGCTATAATATTAAAAGAAGCAGTAAGATCACCAAAATAGGTACAGAAATGAAAAGACTACTTTTTTTTTTTTTTATAAATATTATAATACAAATTCTATACAAAATTAAATGCTAGGGTTGTATTTTATAGCCTTAAAGACTAGAGGCGAATGGCCCATTAAAATAAATAAACATACAATAGTTGTGGGGTAGTTGGCAAAATACAATCAGAAAAAAAAACAACAAAATAATCATTAATTTATTTAAAACCTTATCCAAAAAAATAAAGATTTACGAGACTACGAGTATAAAAAGTATGATTCTTGACTTGCGAAATATCCATTGTAAATAGCCATAATTTAACTCTGTTTAAAAATAAACTTTGTATATTAATGATTCTAATTTCGTACGGTAATCGATTAAATAATGTAGGTGCTGACACAGTATAGAAATTGGAAAAATTAGTCTTGTTTGCCATCGGTACCTGAACTAAGTGCCAAAAGTTCACTCTTAACCTGTATATACCATATTTAAATTTCTTGGTATTGCACTGTATCCGCTACGCATTAAAAACACTTTTAGAACTTTGTAGATATATGTACAAATGTTTTATTGGTAAAGTCCGAAGGAGGGAAAATAAAGGTCAACTATTTGTTAAACTACTTTTTTTACATTTACAGTGGTTTAATTGTATTATTATAAGAACCTCCCCAACTTGTTAAACCATAATGTAGCTTTAAGTAAACAAGATGCCTGTAAGAAGCTTTTCGGAACAATAAAGTTGTAGCGGAAATATTTTACGCGTCGCATACATCATATACTTTATTAAGTCAGCTACATGGCTTTTTTCAACTCAAGTGTCTGTCTATTGTTACTCCCAGATACTTAAAACAGATTCTATTTTAAAACAATTACAAACAACATGACCTTACCACAGTTATAAGCAGGCGTAGAAAGTTTTGGACATGCATCGGTCTGAAAAACGACATTACTTTCGAGCATACTTGGGTTTGGGATTTTCGCTTACAATTAGTTCATGTTTTGCAAACGAATGCCTTAGCAACTGTATGTTACTCTCTAATTTTACCAGTGAATCTAATAAAGAATTACTTACATATATAAAGGCTATATCCTCAGCAAAAGCAGTTACACTACTACTCAGATTTTGCTTGAATATGGAGTTTACATAAATTAGAAACAGGATGGGGCCTAAAACCGAGCCTTGAGGTGCACCAACCCGTAATGGCAGCTTAGTACTAAAAACTCCGTTTATCTTTACTCGTTGAGTTCTTTGCGTCAGATAAGATAAGTGAACACTGAGTCCCTGAATCCAGCCTTGTAGAGCTTGTCCAAAAGAATCGTGTGGCTAACCATATCAAAAGCCTTTATCATGTCGATAAATAATGCTATTGGACAAGTATTACTATTAAAACCATTGCATATCTCACTACACAACTTTAATACTTGTATGGCATCTTCTGTTGATTTACCCTCACGAAAGCCAAACTGTTGATGACACAAGTAGTTATTTTTCTTTAGGAATGATAAAATCCTATCTTTCATTGCTTATTCAAGTAGCTTAGAGAATGGTGGAAATACTGATATTGGTCTATATTGGCTGACAAATTTCCGCAACCCTTTTTATATAGAGGAATAACTTCAGCAGTTTTTAACGCAGACGGGAAGATACTACAATTAACACCCAGATTAAATATATAGCACAGTATATCAACAATGAAGAAGGCAATACCCTTAACGAGGCAATTAGTTATACTATCCGAGATACACGAGTTTTTATTGTTAAGATTCATTATACATTTATTAAGCTCAAGTGATGAAAAAGGTTGAAAAACAAAACTACGAGTATTACTCTGAAATACTCGTACATCATCAATAAGATATAATTCACAACTGCAATTCGTCTGAGTATGGTTGGGTTTGGAATTCGCTGCAATATTTGCAAAATAGCAGTTGAAGGTATTTGCAATATTCATGGGCTTATGCACTAACGTATCTTCTACTTGAATCTCACTAATGTTGTCTCGTTTATCTTCATTATTTAAAATGCTATTGACAACTCTTCATTCCTCCTTAATACGAGTATTTCCCCTGCAGTTGTTGAATTTAAATGAATAAAAATTATCTGGACCAATAGCTATTTTTCTTTTCACCGTTTTAGGATATTATTTCGATGGTTTTTTTTTGCATTTCTTACGAAGAGAATTCTTTTCGTTTATCATTTTCAGTAAATCCTCATTAATCCAAGGCTTCAATTGTTTGAGCTTAGTATTGCTTATGCTTCAAGATTTGATAACGGTGGAATTTACAATATGGCATTTTAGTACTTTCAAAAAAACATCATAAGCTAATGAAGGATCATTTTCTAAATAAACCAGCTCCCAATATTCAAACTTAAGGGCATTCACTAATTTTGGATTTATCTGTTTATCTGGAAAGGGGATATATCTATTTCTTTTATTATCAATCGCTTGATCTAAATCTAGTCTTATCATACAGTGATCAGTGATTCTCAAACCAAGTACTTCGAATGAAACCATGTGAGACTAATTTTTGTGGAATCTTACAACAATGTGGTCAATACAGGTTTGAGTTACGTCTCTTATCCGATTTGGCTCATTCACCACCGACTTTAAGCCATATGATGACATTAACAGCATATTTTTTTCAGAATCATTACTATCACTCAATATGTCTATGTTTATGACTCCTAAAATAATTAAATTCCTTGACTTTACATTCTTTGAAAGTTCATCCATATGTTCCATAAATACATCTTTGCTCAGATCATTTTCATGTAAGCGATAGATACATAAAATTGTAAGAACTTCAGCATTTTGTTTGTAGGTAATTTTAAGGATATCTACACTGCCAAGACTATATTTCGCAATCTCTTGACGGAATCCTTTATGAATACTATTACACCACCTGCACTATATGAATTATTACAACTACCAAATAATTCACAACCCGGAATAGTATAATTGGATAGTTAGTAGTCGTACACCCAGATTTCAGACAAAATAATAAAGTCAGGTAACAATTTTAAACAATCAATATGAGCGGACGAAAGCAGAAGCCAAGAAACCGAAGCCATATTAAGCAGAAGAAGCAGTTGCATTGATATTGGATGCGCGATTGACCAAACATGGATATCAGTTAATAAGAAAGCAAGCCAGTGAACGCAATTCTGAAATTTACCCTCCTTACTTTCGTGTACTGGAAGCAAAAAGTAGGAGGAACATTGTTATAACAGAAAATACGGCAGAAGTGGAACCACAATCATTGTTAAACCACTCCATTCCGCGAATTGTGAGTGTGGTTCCAGCTGAAGTATTTTCTGGTTTTGAACTGGAGGCTGATATTGAGATGGTTTTTAAATGGAGATTTGATGGAAGTAGTGGCCAGAGCTTATACAAACAAAGATTTTGATATTTTAAAAAAAATCTCCTAATATATTGGGTCTACAAGTAAGTTTTCCAAAATTTGAAGTTTTATTATGAAAACATACTCGTAGTTACAATGCTTTATTCAAAGTATCGTCCATCGGAAGATACAACTTTCCCCCATCTTTCTGGCAATTTATGAATTCAGAACCAAAAAAATTTCTCATCTTTCGAGCCAAAGAACGCATCGAGCCAATTTTTGATTTCCTCTACTGAGCTGAAGCGTATTCCCGTAAGAGCGTTCTGCATCGAACGAAACAAGTGGTAGTCAGATGGTGCCAAGTCTGGACTGTAAGGTGGGTGAGGCAGAATTTCCCACCCACTATTTTCCAAATAGTTTTTCACCGAAACCGCAACATGTGGCCGAGGGTTGTCGTGATGAAAAATGACGGACTCATGCCTGGTCTCATATTCTGGCCGTTTTTCTTTTAATGCCCGCTTCAAACGAATTAGTTGGGTTCGATATAATGGTCCTTTGATGGTTTCACCACTCGGAAGCAGTACGTAGTGTACGACACCCTTTTGATCCCACCATATGCAGAACATGACCTTATTCACGTGAATATTTCGTTTCGGCGTCGATTGGGCGGGCTCGCCGGGCTTTGTATACGATTTTCTGCGTTTAGGATTATCATAATAAATCCATTTCTCATCACCAGTGACAATACGATGCAAAAATGATTTATTTTTATACCGCTGCAGTAACATTCCGGACATGCAAAATCGCTGTTCGACGTCTCTTGGCTTCAATTCGTACGGCACCCAGTTTCCAACCTTTTGAGTGAATCCCAGTGCTATTAGGCGCAGGGAAACGGCTTGTTGCGTGACGCCCAATGATGCAGCAAGTTCTTCTTGAATCTGACACGGATCCTCATCCAGTAAAGCGTCCAATTCCTCGTCTTCAAAACTTTTCGGCTTTCCGGGGCGATCTTTGTCTTCAACTCCAAAATCACCACTTTTGAACCGTTTGAACCACTCGCGGCACGCCGATTCACCAATACATTCCGCCCCATAAGTTTCCGAAAGCAAGCGATAAGCCTCAGCCGCACTTTTCTTCATATTAAAGAATAAAAGCAGAGCTTCCCGCAAATGACGTTTATTTGGCTGGAAACTTGCCATGATTTTGCTCGACAAAATGTACGACACCGATAGAACTGCTCAAATATAACGCTACAAATAAAATACATGGGGTCTGACATTTCTGCCTGGGATCCACTGGTGGCGCCATCACTGACAAACGCTGGAAACTTACTTGTAGACCCAATAGTTTCCTGGTCCAACCCTAGTCCTGCATCAATTCGATACTGCAGACCGATTAAAATTGCATTTAAAGAGGAGACTGCACTAATTTCAAAACAGCTTAGAGATAACACACAGGATCAAACTCCAACCGAATTAAATAACCGAAAATCATATTTATCAGAAATTACTTTTAACAATGGTTGATGGAAAAGTGTGTAGTGCTCTACTAACTGGTAATTCTTTGCAAACTTGCTTTATTTGCAAAGCTAAACCAAAAGAAATGACCAAATTAGTTCTACCAAGCTCATCGCAGAACCCAGTTGAGGAAGCTAACTGTCGACACTCCACGCTTGGATTCATTTTTTTTGTGTTGTTTGGACATTTCGTTGAAAGTGCCTGTACGCAAATGGGAAACCACTTCAGAGGAAGAAAAACGATTAGTGAACGAACGAAAAAAAAAAAAATTCAATTTAAATTCCGTTTTCAGTTAGGATTGCTCGTTCCGAAACCGGGAAGTGAAACAACAAACGATGATAACACGGCTCATCGATTCTGTAAAAATCCATCCGAATCAGGAGAAATCACTGGATTAAGTGTTGAAGTAATTTCCCCATTTGGAACAATTTTGAATACAATTTCCAATGGATTTGATATTAATATTGAGAAATTCGGTGAATATTGTAAAAATACTGCGATGTTATTTGTAAATTTCTATCCATGGTAATATATGCCCGCAAGTGTACATAAGACACTCATACATGGATCGGATGTCATAAGACATGCATCAGTTCCTATTGATTAGCTGAAAAAGGAAACGCAAGAAGCAAGTAATAAGGACTCCAGATTTTATGTGGAACATCATACAAGGAAATTCAGTAGAACCAGCAGTATGGAAGATGTGTTCCACATGCTCCTTATAACTTCTGATCCAACCAAAACAAAGCTTTCCACACTTTCCTCAGAAGTTCTTAGTCTACCAGAATCTCCTGTTAAGAAGTTTCGATAACTGATATATCGGAGTCGAACTATGAAGATTGTCCTGATTCTGATTCTAATTATTGTTTTTTTTTTTAATTTACAATTAATGAATGTATTAAAATATTTTAAATAAAACCTAAACATAAAACATATGGCTTTCTGCTGTTATCAAGGGTATTACAATGGAATTCATAAATTGTTTTTGTCCTTAAATCAACCAAATTTTCATTTATTTTATTTAAAAATAATTCAATATCGACGACAACCAATAAATATCTCGAAACACGAAAACTTCTCAATGACCGGCAATATGGTTTTCGTAGCAACAGGTTTGATTTGATGGCATGTCTCACCGAAAAGTGGAATGACAGCGTACATCAATCTGGCGAAAGCAAGATAGTTGCACTTGATATTTCTAAGACATTTGACAGATTTTGGCATCAGGCTCTTCTGTCGAAAATGCGTGCATTTGGGATCGACGACTCTCTTCTTCAATGGATTAGAAATTACCTTTCGGAACGTTCAATTCAAGCTGTCTGGGATGGTTTCAAATGTGATATTCACAAAATAAATGCTGGTGTGCCCCAGGGTTCCGTTCTGTCTCCGATACTCTTTTTAATTTTTATCAACGATCTCTTGTCTTCTACTTCTTATCCAATATACATTTTGCTGACGACAGTACTCTCTGCTTTTCATATTCGTTTTCGGACTCACGCCCCTGCTCTTCGGCTGTAGAACAGGAACGGCAGCGTGTGTTAAGCTCGTTAGATTCCGATATCAACAGAATAACCAATTGGGGAACTAGCAACAGAGTGAAATTTAATACTTCCAAACAACAATGCTGTCTGCTATCGTTAAAGCGAAATTTGAATATCCAGCCATTATCCATGAATGGCATTTACATCGTCGAAACTGAAAAACTTTCCATTCTGTGTATGTGTGTCAATGACAACTTACGTTAGAATATTCGATGTCGCCAAAAATGCCGCAAAATGTCTAGGTTTCCTCAAACGATGTCAGAAATGCTTTTCCTTTTCTGATCTGGCAAAATTGGAGTGCAATGATCACATCTGGTCAAGTGCTCCTAAAACATCTCTGCATCTGCTAGCCGTGCGATAAAACTCATAGCTGGTACCAATACCACTCAGTCAATGGACACCCTCGAACACCGACGAAATGTCTCGCGTCTCACTTTGTTTTATCGCTATTTCCACCACCAGTGTTCCATAGAAATCGCCAGTAGCGTTCAGCCCATTCAAACTTTTAACCGTAACACCAGTCTCGCTATAAATGCTCGTCAGTATACCCTCAAGCCCATTTTCGGAGTACTCTGAAATATCTAAGCCGAAAAATTCGCTTGTAGAATGCTTTGCCGAACTCTCTATTTCCTAGTACAATAATTAGGCGTGTTTTATTCAAAAGTGGTTAGCCACTTTTCCACACGAAACAAAAACAAAATCAAAAGTGGGAATAATTTAGTTCACTTTCAGAAGTGAGGATAAATTTACGAAAGATTTGAGTTATAGATGTCGCAACATACAACTAGAGGGCATTTATTCGTTTCCTGATGGTTGGCAGCATCCCATTTCTCCTTATTATGGGATGTGTTCGTGGATCAACTTATGTTTTGAAAGAGCAAGTCAATAATGAACGTTCTTTTGGACTTTTTACACTTGGATAAAATAGTTATTTTTCTTATACCCAAAAGGGAACTTGAACCTTTTTAAAATTACTAGATGGAGTGAAAAGTGACCTCCTTGACAGACAGAATGCGCTGCTACTGCAAACAGACATGCCAAATTTCAGTGCGATACTGTCTTTAGTTTTATTTTGACAGCTGATTGTTGTTGACGTGTTTGGCATCATGTTGATTATGGACAAAAACGATTTTCGTTCCCTCATAAAACATGATAGGCAAAACGGCGAAGGAAGCAAAAGAAAAGTTGGATAAATATTATGGGGCTAATGCTCCGTCAGATTACCCGTCAAATATTGGTTTCGAGAGTTTCGTGGTGGCCGCAACTCCACTACCGATCAAGTCCGCAGCGGCATGCCCTCCGATGCGGTTACAGAGGACAATGTCAAAAAAATACATGAAATGGTGTTGGCTGACCGGAAAGTGAGGGTGTGCCAGCTAGCAGATACCACAAAGATTAGTACTGAGCGCACACGCCATATTTTGGGCAATAATCTGCATATGAAAAAGTTATCCTGCCGGGTGCCGCGAATGACCAAAAACACGAAGGCGAGAGCACTTCGAAAGAGTGTTTGGACTTACTGATGCGGAATCGGGCGGACTTTTGGCTTCGATTGGTAACTGGATTTGGATCCCTCGGACTATTATCTCTTCCCAAAGCTCAAAAGATGGCTCATCAATAAAAAATTTAGCTCACACGAGGAAATCATCGACGCCACGGAGGAGTATTTTGCAGACCTTCCGGAAATTTACTTTTCGGACGGGATCAAGAAGTTGGAAAATCGCTGGAATAAATGTATCAAACTAAAGGAGACTATATTCAATAATATAAAAAAACATTTAAAAAAAATTTTTTTTTTTAATTCCCAAGGAGGTCACTTTTCACTCCATCTAGTAGTGTGTGCGAAGGTGCTTATTTGCTTTCAAAATTGCGTTCAAAATGCCACCAAAGCTCCAGTTTATCGGAGAAAATATTAAGGAAAAAGCAACAAACGTTTGTGAGAATGCCTTCACTTTTGATTTCTATTGGGTTAACTGGGTTGGGTTAATTTTATTTAATTAATTTCCCTATGGCTTAAAATTTAATCTTTAAAACTAAAATCTTCAATTCAAGCAAACGCACTAAATGAAATTTAAAGTATGATTGAATTCGCCCAATGGAAAGCCACTCAAAGCAACTTTGGAACCAACACTGCTAACATAGCCGCAAGATTTAATGTAAAACTGAAATTGAAATTATATGTAAAAGTGAGTACAGGAGTGAGTTGGAGCGTTTTTTCTGGAAAAGTGGATACACACTTGAATACAACACGCCTATTATAACATTTAGACATTTAAAACCAATGTACATCGGTACATGTCCTTCTCTCCTCCCTAAATTTCAGTCGAGAAGTGTTGGAGTGCTGACGTTACTCCCGCACTGAGTCCAAACATTTGAATCGTACCTTAGCCCCTTGAGCCCGCGCTACTTTATAAAACATAAAAAAAAAAATAAATAAATGATTTTAAATCAAAAAATTATTTTGTCCAGGTAAGTTCGTATTTTCGACTACATTGCGGCGGAGGCAGTGGCATTTGAATATACACTCAGCGAAATTTAATTAAAACCAGATACACTTTTGTCCAGAAAATTTTTTCGTAGTGTAAACAAAGATTTATGTCCAATTTTTTTCTTTTCTCTTTTGCTTTGTGTCCTTTCTTCAACGTATGTTTTGAGAGTACCGTTACTCCCGCCCAGAGAATTTCAACATCTGTTTTTTTGTCATCAAAGATCGTGAGAAATTCAACTAAAAGCAGTCGTGTTTATGCTGAAAAGCTGTGAGTTGGAAACGAAATCAGGTTGTTTTTTGGCGATTGCAATTGAAAATATTTTTTTCACATTTAGAACTTTTGGATTTCGATGATTGTTGGCCGCAAGTCAGAATGGGAAAAGAAAAAACCCTCTCGGATGAGGAAATTGCCAAAATCCATGCGTATACCGGTATATCCAGTCGCCAGATTTCCATTAAATTAAATCAATCGGCTTCCGCAATCGATAATGTTATTAAATTAGCGAACCGGAGAAATAAAAACAATTAAAAAATTTCACCAGAGCAGAAATCGGCCACTATCCCAGCTGGGTTGCAAAAAAATGCTACTGCTTCTAAAATTATTTCAGATTTAAAGTTGCCGATATGTAAAAGGCATGTACAATAAGTTTTAGCTGGCAGTAATCGACTGGTTTGGAAAAGATTGAAGTCAAAACCAGCTCTTACAGAAGCACTTCAAGTTGCCCGACTACACTTTGCCAAAAAACACTAAACAGCGGAAAAGCGTGATCTTTTCGGACGTAAAAAAGTTTAACCTTGATGGGGCAGACGGTTTTAATTATTATAGGCATGATATAAAAAGCCCTGAGAGCTTCTCCACTAAGCGAAACTTTGGAGGTGAATCTTTGATGGTCTGGGTTGCTTTTAGCTATCATTGCAGGACTCCAATATGCAAAATTTCTTGCCGAATGAAATCAGGAAATTATATTACTCTGTTGGAAGATGTTTTGGTAGACTTTTTGGACCATCAGCCCGTTTGAAATACAATTTTCCAGCAAGATAATGCTGCCATTCATGTATCGCGGGCCAGTCGTGAGTGGTTTTCACAAAAAGAAATTCAACTTTTAGAGTGGCCAACACGTTCACCGGACTTAAAGCCGATCGAAAACATATGGTAAAATCTGTCTATTCGTGTTTATGCTGGCGGGCGCAAATTTGCTTGGGTAGAGGATTTACGCAAGGCCGTTACAATGGAATGGGCTCTAATTCCAGCTTAGGAGTTCAAAAACGTGGTTAATTCGATGCCAAGTCGGATTTTCGAACTTATAACCAAGTCTGGCGGTTGGACTCACTATTAATTTAGACTTTTCCGTTATTTGTTATACTAAAATTTCTTCTGTTTTTACTTTATCTTGACTGCATTTAATCGAATTTCGCAGTATAAATTGAGTTTATAAGTAAAGATATATTTATTTGTTTTGGTCAATTTTATTCTTTGCTTAAATAAATCATTTGTTTGTATTCAATAAGTTTGTAAATAGTATTTATACTTAAAACAATTTTGTTTTTCATATTTCAGGGAAAATAATTGAATTTCACTGAGTGTATATTTCCAACAAGACATTCGCTCTGTGACTGCGCGAAGATTCCTATATTTAGCATCTCGCTCTCACTACTCTTAATCGCTCAACACTCAATGTAAACGGCCATTTTTTATTGTTTGAGTTTTGACAGATATCTACGACATCACCAAACGAAGTTAGTGAACTTGTTTGTGAGTGGATAAAAAAGCTGTGATAAATTGGTAAAACTATTAAAACAGGATCTGTGTATTTGTGGTAAGCGTTATAAAATCTTTATAAAATACATGAATTCTTTTAAACACACCCAATGTTATAAAATTTGTAAAAGACTTGAATTCTGCTGAACATACCCTGTAAAATTTAAACTGAAATTGAATCTGACATTTGAATTTGATTTGTTGGTTAGATGTAAAAGAGTAAGGGCGTACTTTCAAAACAAAAGTTAAACGTGCCATTTATTTTAAATTAAAATTGTTTATTATTATTTTATTCTAAGGGCTACCGTATCAGTAAGTAAATACTTGACAATGTTATTGTACTATAAGAAAAGAGAAAGTGGTTTCAATAATATGAACATTATTCTATCACACTTTTTTCAGATAAAATGTCATCTAATAAATTTTGAGCTATTTCAAAAAAAGTAACGATGACAAAGAAGCAATTTGCAAAGTTTGTAATTAATGCCTGAAAGCATCAGAGTATACCACTAATCTTCGAGGTCATCTGGAGAAATTAGATGCAGATGTTGTTCAAGGCAGGGGAGCCAGCCCAAAAAAAAAAACATGCAGCGACGAAAGAAACAAGAATGTTCAAAATGATGAACCTGCTATTGATGGAATGGATGTTGATAATTCTAAGAATATTTCTTCGAAACAAGCTAGCTTATCTGGTTACAGTCCAAAAGTTATGATCTCGAATTCTCAATCCAAACAAAAAACGGTCGACAACAAAACGTTAGGGAATTGTTCAGTAATATTAAAAGCATAACTAATGTTGAAGGTAATAAATATAAAAAAATAACTGAAGCGATTGGGAATTTCATTATTATGGACCATAAACTATTTTCAGTTGTAGAGGTACCATTGTACCTACCAAAATTCCCTCTAAAAACGTATAGATGAAAAATATGAGGCTAGGTCAGAAAATTTAAAAGCAGCAGAACATAACTGTATTACATCTGACATATGGACAGAGACGATGCAGAACAAGTCCTTTGTTGGAGTCACCATCCACGCTTATGATTGGAACTTTAGGAGTCTTTGAGTTGTTCGAAAGTCATACAGCAGCATACATGAAAAACAAACTTTCAGATGTCTTCGAAGAATGGAGTATTACTACTGTAACTAGTAACTGCTGTAGTGACTGACAATGAGAATACGATTATGAAGATAGATAGAGACATATTTGGTGAAAAAAAAGTAATACCGTGTTTAGCCCACACAGTGAATTTATATGTTTAAACGTTTTATAGATCTAATTTCAACGATGGGTGCAATATTGTTATGCCGTTCTGATGCTCCACAAATGATAACTTCTATTGAAGGCGATGCCTGGGCGAAATGGTACAACTTTTACAGCCCTTTGAAAGATTGACTAAAGAAATGTCTGCACAGAATTACGTTACAATAAAGAAGATTATTCCACTTGTAAGTTGTTTACGGTGCGCGCTAGAAAAATTTTAACAATCATTTGAAAGTACAGTTTTATTAAAAGTAGAAATTGAAAAAGAGGTGTCAAAACGTTTCGATAAACTAGATCAATGTTCATCCTTGGCTGTCGCCACTGCTCTAGATCCACGCTTCAAGCCTGTTCATTTCAAAGATGCGACTGCTTACCCTTGGTCATCAATTACATAAATAATTAGTTGACCGATATGCAAGCAGCAGTTTCACTCACTGAGTGTTCTGACGAATCTGAAAGGGACGAAAATAATGAACATAAACGTGATATCTGGCATTACCACAAACAGTTAACGCACAATAACATAAAAAATAAAACAACTGATAAAATAAAAGCTGAATCCGAACTTCACATGGTTATGTCGTCTCCAATAAAAGCGGATGCTTTAGAAATGTGGGATGACATAAAAGGCTTATTTCCTACGCTTTATAAACTGGCTATGATATATTTGCCTATCATAGCAACGTGCGTCGGTTCCCAGTGAGCGGCCATTTCCAGAAGCTAGGGCTACGATTACCCAAGAAGGAAACCGCTTACTAGCCACGAGATTGTCAAAACTGTTGTTTTTAAATTCTTTTTTGCGAAGCGAATAATTAATAAACGTTTTGAACATTCTTATATGTTTTTGATTTTTTTTTTTTGTCAAAACATCAAAAAAACATCGATATATCGTTCATAAACATCGATGTTTTTGACATCGATAATTTACTTTTGAAAACATCGATATTTAAACATCGATGTTTTTTTATGAACGATGTCGCATCCCTAATAACAACTGCTTCAGTTATGTCGTTTTCCATTGCATTTTACTCAACGTCCGGAAGAACAAAAGTGACGTCACACCATTTCCCTTAATTTTTTCAGAATCAAAATCTCGCTTCTCGTTTTCATTTTAGAATCGAAATTCCACTCCTCGACTTTATGTCAAAATCTATAAACGGCAAATAGTGTTTGTGTCAAACTAGATTTTTGTTTTCGTGCAATCGGCTGTGTTTGGCCAGTTTATTGGGTCTACAAGTAAGTTTCCAGCGTTTGTCAGAGATGGCGCCACCAGTGGATCCCGGGCAGAAATGTCAGACCCCATGTATTTTATTTGTAGGTTTGTATCTGTCAACAACTTTGCAGCGTTATATTTGAGCAGTTCTATCGGTGTCGTACATTTTGTCGAGCAAAATCATGCCAAGTTTCCAGCCAAATAAACGTCATTTGCGGGAAGCTCTGCTTTTATTCTTTAATATGAAGAAAAGTGCGGCTGAGGCCTATCGTTTGCTTTCGGAAACTTATGGGGCGGAATGTATTGGTGCCGCGAGTGGTTCAAATGGTTCAAAAGTGGTAATTTTGGAGTTGAAGACAAAGATCGCCCCGGAAAGCCGAAAAGTTTTGAAGACGAGGAATTGGACGCTTTACTGGAGGAGGATCCGTGCCAGATTCAAGAAGAACTTGCTGCATCATTGGGCGTCACGCAACAAGCCGTTATCCTGCGCCTAAAAGCACTGGGATTCATTTAAAAGATTGGAAACTGGGTGCCGTACGAATTGAAGCCAAGAGACGTCGAACGGCGATTTTGCATGTCCGAAATGTTACTGCAGCGGTATAAAAATAAATCATTTTTGCATCGTATTGTCACTGGTGATGAGACATGGATTTATTATGATAATCCTAAACGCAGAAAATCGTATACAAAGCCCGGCGAGTCCGCTCAATCGACGCCGAAGCGAAATATTCACGTGAATAAGGTCATGCTCTGCATATGGTGGGATCAAAAGGGTGTCGTATACTACGAACTGCTTCCGAGTGGTGAAACCACCAAAGGACCATTATATCGAACCCAACTAATTCGTTGAAGCGGGCATTAAAAGAAAAACGGCCAGAATATGAGACCAGGCATGAGTCCGTCATTTTTCATCACGACAACGCTCGGCCACATGTTGCGGTTTCAGTGAAAAACTATTTGGAAAATAGTGGATGGGAAATTCTGCCTCACCCGCCTTACAGTCCAGCCTTGGCACCATCTGACTACCACTTGTTTCGTTCGATGCAGAACGCTCTTACGGGAATACGCTTCAGCTCAGTAGAGGAAATCAAAAATTGGCTCGATACGTTCTTGGGCTCGAAAGACGAGAAATTTTTTTGGTCCGGAATTCATAAATTGCCAGAAAGATGGGGGAAAGTTGTAGCTTCCGATGGACGATACTTTGAATAAAGCATTGTAACTATGTTTTCATAATCAAACTTCAAATTTTGGAAAAAAACGCTGGAAACTTACTTGTAGACCTAATATTATTCTGAGCGTTCGAATTGATTCGCAAGCAAATACCTATATTTAAAATATAAAAGTCCGAAGAAGTTCTTAGTGTTCCATTTAAATAGAAATCGGAGTACACAACAAAAAGGTCATCTGACAACCCAATGGAAAACGACATTAGTTACAACGGCTATTTTATTTATTGGCTGCTGAGGATTTGCCAGTTTTTGACGTTCGAATTCGACTTTTTACTGACATTTCATGCACACTATTTTGATTGAGAAGTTCATTGATATGTTTTCCCACACCTGCAGGCAAAACATCTAGTATTTTCTCTTAAAACATCAATACCATTCTCCTTGCCACATTTAAGTCCCAAGTGAATATTTTTTCATCAACAAAAAGCCTATCATTTCTGAGACCACAGGCCGGTTGCTTACTCACGTTTCATATGAACAACAATATTTACAAATCGTGTTCATTAATTTTAAATCCCGACAGTCATAATCGTCCCAATTGAAACAATTTGAATCTACTTATTCACTCCACAATGCTGCCATGCCAGTGACATAGCGAAAAGCCAGAAGTGAAGAAAATATTGTAACTGTATGTAAATCGGTTAGTCAAGACCGTAATCAAGCGATTCTGCGACGCTCTAAAGAGAATTGGGCGTCTGTCCGTCGTCCGTTCGTTTGCGGGGCGTATTTTACGGGAAGATCGTAATGACCCAAGAGCTAACAACAAATGCCCATCGTGCACGCCGAAGTTTTACTGATTGGACTTTATTGAAGATGGAAGAAGATCCGTATTTCCACCGAAACATCATCCTTAGTGACGAGTCACACGCTTGGTTAAATGGTTTTGTTACTAAGCACAATTGGGGTAATTCCATGGAAAGTGAGCATGAAGCAAGACAAAAAAAAGGGAATTTTCAATCCGTTTAATTATGTCAAGCGATTAATTGAATATGGCAACGTTGTTAATTGCCTTCAAATTTTAAAAATGTTATATATAAATGTTGACACAAACGTATTTTAAAGTATCTGAATTTCAGTGTTTATTTTGTTCAAATCAGTAAGTAAAATTCGTATTCTCGTTTTTTTTAGTTTTACATTAAAACCGCTATTGTGCAAAATAGTGCAAGTAATGTAACCTAAATTTTGTAACGCTTGTTACCAATGAATACTTATTTTTCCAGTATTTTGAAATTTGTTGGTCCAACTCACTTGATTTTTATATTTTTGTTTTCGGGTGCTGTGTTGTTGTCGAAAAACAAATATTCTGTTTGTTATCAACTTTAGTTTCGTTGAAAATTTCATTTTCCTTTTGTAATTCGCGTTACAGTTGTAAAATACGAGTTACCTTTTTTTGTAACCACAATTTCTTTAAAAATTTTTTTGTAATTTAATTTTTTTAAAGGTAAAATGCCTTTAACAGCCGCTGGAAAAATTAAACGAAGGAGAGAAAAATTACAAAGAAAAGGAAAATACAAGAAGAATACAAGAAAAAACATCAAGAGACGTGCAGAAAAAGTAGATTAAAGAAAAAATTGGAAATTTAAGGCCTTCCAGTTCATAAAAAACAGGAGTTAGGTAATCACTGACCAAAGAAGGAAAACAAAAGAACGAGTAGCGAGATTAAATTGAAAAAGACACTTCCCCAAGATGACTCGTATAATGAACCCTTAATAACACCATAATCATTAGGAAGGGCCACAGCACGGGCTCGAAAAGCTTTGCCAAAATGTCATATTAAAAAGGGGTTAGTACTAAAAAATGAAACTTGTTGCTCCAAGTCAATCCAAAAGAAACATGCATCAGCTCTAAATGAGGAAATAAGAAAACGAATTGAAGAGTTTTATCAACGTGACGATATAAGCCGAAAATCTCCCGGTCTCAATTATTTCATCAACATTCGCCTTCAAAATAAGAAAAAGGAAAAGGTCCAAATTCGGCATCTATACGCATCACTATCTGAAACGCATGCACTTTTTGTTAAAGAACATGGTGTAATTGTTGGAAAACACGAAAACCCGAAACACGTCTTATTATCGAATAAACTTCCTCATAATGTTTGCCTTTGCAAATATCATGAAAATTATAGCTTAGCATTTATTTCACTCCATAGTGCAATTGGAAGTCCGAAATATAGTCACGATTTCATAAGTACTGCGATTTGTGACAGGCCAAGCAAACAGTGCTGGTTGAATGCTTGTGGGCTCTGCAAAGACGAATTGAAAAATAAACTGGACGAATGGATTGAAAAGTGTGATAACTTACCTCCGGAAGTAACATGGTATGTATGGAAAACCGTTGACGGAAAGATAACCAAAATTCAAAAAACTGGGATTATTTCTGACCTAATAAAACATGTTTTGGACATGTCTCCAAAATTTTTTGAGCACACGTATTTCAAGAGATGCCAAGCCAACTCATACCATCAGGATAAGCTTGCTGTATCATCAGACAAATATGATCGTGCCATTGCTTTGATGCAGGTGGACTTTTCGGAAAATTTCACATGCATAACTCAAGATGAAATTCAAAGTTTTCGTTGGATGCACCCACAGATATCTCTGTTCACGGTTTCTTCGTGGTTTAATAAAGAACAACCCAAAATCGTCATTGTCTTTGATGATTTACACCATGACAAAAAAAGGAGTGTTATATACATTGATAGAATCTTTAAAGAGCTACCGCAGTGTTAACCAGGTCAATGTCAATATATGGCCTGATGGTTCGAGCTCCCAATTTAAAAATAAATTTATTGCTCAGAGCTTAAAAATGCTGGAAGAATGAAACAAGAAGCATATAACATAGTATGGAACTATTTCGCAACGTCACATGGAAAAGGCCCGGTCGATGGAATAGCCGGTGCAATTAAAAGATTTGTTAGAAATAAATTATTACAAAGACAAACCGTCATCGTCAATGCTGAACAATTCGCTGATGCAGCAAAGGATTCTTCAGTAAAAATAGTTATATGTTCACCCAAGGACATTGAAGGTATGACCAAGGAAATGAATTTGGATTCACGTTTTCCAAATGTCATATAATGTCTTGGGTAAACAATACACTACAAACGGCTCAAACATCAGAAGAATTAAATATGGGCATACAAGAAAATCAAAGCTGTCGCAAACAAACATATGGTTCGTAAAGCGACAGTGAAGACGATATTCCCTTAGTTGTGTTAAAAAAAAGATTGATTTAACAATTGTTGTATTTAAACTTAAATAAAATAAAAAAAAAAAATTCACGAATTTAATAGTCTTTTTTTTTGTAATGGAAGTAAGGCGAGTTACCACCTTAATTTTGCATTATTTTCAAAAAAATTGTTAGATATGTAAATTTTTCCATAAAG
Organism: Volucella zonaria; assembly: GCA_963966105.1. Taxonomy (NCBI): domain Eukaryota; kingdom Metazoa; phylum Arthropoda; class Insecta; order Diptera; family Syrphidae; genus Volucella; species Volucella zonaria. Next base: position 114,532,554 of record OZ014534.1, on the reverse strand, counting down.
CCTAGTTTATTATATATGTGCCTTTTTGCAAACAAACAAAATTTTTTTTCAAAATTCTTTTTTTTTATATACAGTAATGTCTCGCTAATCCGAACGTCTATTTTTACTCATTACGTACTCTACAATCCGAACCTACCCTGATTTTTGTATGCTGTAGTCCGAATTCCAACTAAAAAATATACGAACGCACTGGTTTTCACAGTAATGTTAGTTTTTACCGTAATTTTGTTCAGCCATTACTCGTTTTACGCATTCTGAGCTCGTATTCTGGCGACCACAATTCTGAATGCATAGGTTAACACCACCTAAATAAACAATAATTGTCGACGATTGGCAAACCAAAGACCGATATCCTTCCCTCAGAGCACTAATCATCACCAATCAGTAATCATCACTATCTGTAAGATAAAAAATACATCGTCTGCGGAAGTGGACCGCAATAAACAAAGAACCGTCGTCATCTTCAACGCCGCGTATTACACAGTGTAGGTAGGTTACTTGTAAACCAGGGATAATTGAAAAAGGCATTCTTAAGTTGTACGTCGTTGAGAGCATATCGAAATTGTTATTCGAAAATAAAGTTTAAAATAAAAGCCCTGTCCACTTTATTAACTAAGATTATACTGATTTATAAGATTTATTGTTGCTTCCCTGCATACATTGTGCTTTGGTTCTTTCCGGCTAAACACGTGCCAAATAGTTTTGTTGAGTTCAATTTTGTTCAAAAATGGCAAATAAGAGGAAGCACACAACACTAATATTGAAACAAAAATGTGCGATCATTGAGAAACTCGAAAACGGTGTTTGTGGGAAAAAACTAGCTCGAGACTATGATGTTGACGCTTCCACAATATCAGATATTAAACGCAATAAGGAAAACATTTTGAGGTAAGGTACACATGCGTTAATTAGAAAGTGAACATTATGTATCTAATTTTGTTTCTGGTTTTTATAGATTTGTGTCATCAAGTGGTGGAAAAATTTTAAAAATAAAAACAACAAAATCTGCGGAATACCCAGAAATGGAGAAGAGCTCACACGAATGGTTTCTTAAACAAAGAGAAAAAAAAAATGCTATTGTCTCTGAAGACTTGTTGAAAATGAAGTCCAAAAATATTTTCAAAGACGTTTATGGTGCAGAACGTTCTTTCAATGTAAGCCGAGGTTGGATTGCAAAATTTCAGAAAACGTTTTGGAATTCGAAATCTAAAAATTTGCGGAGAAAAACTTTCTGTTAGTTTAGAAGCCGCAACCGAATTTCGGAACAAGTTCTCCCAAAAAGTAAGAGAGTTAGACCTTTCACTGTGCCAGATTTACAATACTGATGAGAGCGGCCTATATTGGAAACTTTTGCCAGAGAGAACACTTGTAAGCTCCACGGAAAAAACTGCTCCTGGACGAAAAACGAGCAAAGAGCGTTTCACTTTCTTGGCCTGCACAAATTCAACAGGGTCGCATCAGCTTAAAATGTTTGTGGTTGGCATATCAAAGAAGCCACGTTCCTTTGGTACAGCGAATTTGCCTGTAGATTACGACTCTACTGTAAGCGCCTGGATGACATCTACAGTTTTCAAGAAGTGCTTTTTCAACTCATACGTGCCCCAGGTAAGAAAGTTTATGCGTTCTAATGGCCTGCCCGAAAAAGCATTGCTGTTATAGGATAATGCGTCATGCCACCCATCAGCAAATGATCTTACAACTGAAGACGGCATGATAACAACATTCTTCTTACCACCTAACTGCACGTCACTGATCCAACCCATCCAACTACAAAAAAAAAGTTTGTTATCGCACGTCATGAGCCAAAATGCTGAAATAACCACTGTTTTGAAAAGCATGACGCTAAAGGACGCAGTTTTTTTCTTGGCTAGTGCTTGGGAAGGCCTTTCACAGGAAATGATGAAAAACTGTTGGAAAGTTTTGTTATCCTTCACCGAGTCAGATGAATGGGATCTTGAAGACGATATTCCGCTAGCTCGACTAATGAACCAAGCAAATTGTATCTCAACTTCTGACATAGCAAATTTTGTGGAAACTATCGAAGGTATATCAGGAATTCAACTGACTGATAATGAAATTATCGACTGGATGAACCAATACTTCAGCAACAAGAGAAGGTTAAGCATGAAGATGTAATAACAGCGTTAGCTGTTATTGATTCTGATAATATTAGTCTTACAAAACCTTAAAGAAAAGGCCTTGTCGAAAGACGTCGAAAGACGGTTTTGCATGTCCGAAATGCTGCTGGAACGCCACAAGAGGAAGTCATTTTTGCACCGGATTATTACTGGTGATGAAAAATGGATCCATTACGACAACCCCAAACGTAAAAAATCATATGTGAAACCCGGCCAACCAGCCAAATCAACGGTAAAGCCGAATATCCATGGCGCGAAGGTAATGCTCTGTATTTGGTGGGATCAGATGGGTGTGCTGTATTATGAGCTGCTAAAACCGGATGAAACCATCAATGGACAACGCTATCGAACACAATTAATCCGTTTGAAGAGAGCAGTGGCCGAAAAACGCCCGGAATATGCGACCAGACACGAGGCAATAATTTTCCATCATGGCAACGCTCGGCCCCACGTTGCTATTCCGGTTAAGAACTATTTGGAAAACAGTGGATGAGAAGTCTTACCCCACCCGCCTTATAGCCCAGACCTTGCCCCTTCTGACTACCATTTGTTCCGGTCGATGCAGAACGCCCTCACTGAAATACTGTTCACATCAGAGCAGAATATCAAAAATTGGCTTGATTCATTCTTGGCTGCCAAGCCGGCGCAGTTCTTTTGGGATGGGATCCACAAATTTCCAGAAAGATGGGAAAAATTCATAGCTTCAGACGGACAATACTTTGAATAATACTATTGGACATGTTTTTTTTTAAATAAACGTTCAAATTTTGAAAAAAACCGCATGAAATAAATTATATACCCAATATTTGTAATGGAACACTATTTACTTTCATAATTTCTTTTCTTTAATTATTTGCGACCTTTAAAAAGATAATGCCAATCAAAAGGAAATAAATGCATCTGAATATAACGAGAGTTACCACGGAATTACCCATTGCTGCATTTAGTCAAGGGAATAGCCGAAAGTGTTCCAACAATAGCCACTGTATACGAAAATGTTGACTGTTTGATGTGATTTCCATGCCGGAAGTAGCATTAGGTCGTACTTTTTCCGAGATGATGCCCTCGCGGTCGTCTCGGTTACAGTCAATGGAGACTGCCATCACTCCATGTTAATCGAATTGGTGGTTTCAATAGGTCAGTGGCACTTTCCACACAGCGCCCGCCACAATCAACTTAATAACGACGAAGATCGATCTTATCACCAGAAATAGCTCTCCCCAACTATGCGAATAGGTCATGGAAAGTTGGATCCAGCGCCTCCACTCCTCCAATTCCAAATTAAAATCGATACCTCACATTGGGTCGCATCTTATGGAAAACCATGTATTTGTGTGTATTTGGACAGGTATTCCCCCAGATTCGAGAGCTAAATTTTGTGCCACAACTCTATCCTAAGTGGGAATACTTTACGTTGTCACGCCAAAAAAAAGGACATGATAACAACTTTTTTGTATAAAATAAATCATAGCGTAAAACTTTTCCAAAAACTTCACTGAAACTTGCATTTATATGAAATATATGTATGCATGCATGTACATTTATATTATACAAATTTTAATGAATGCAAACACCATAAACAGTGCAAAGAAGAAACAACAACATAAATAACAAAAGCAGAAACCATAGGAGAAAAAGAAACAGAAAAAAAGGAACCTTCCCAAGTGAAATAAAGGACAATCAGCCAAGCGTACCCATTCAAATGAGAAACGGATGAAAAATGAGTTATTATCCTGTGAACTTGTTCTATACCAAGACGAACTCCTTTTGTCATGTCAGAGAACCAACAACAAAAAAACCTAAAAAGACACGTCATACCTCTAAGGAAAATCCAATAAAACACAACTGAAACCAGCAGCAACCGAAATACAAGTAAAAGAGTGAAAAAAAAAAAATACAAGAGGGACAAAAAAAAAATAAAATAGACGACAAAATAAGACAACAAATGGCTCAGCACAAAAGGAATCATAATTCATATCCTTGACACTTAAAACTCCACTGTCTCGAAACCATCATACTTGAAAAATCAACCTCCAGCTTCTAAAAGTTGACTTTTTCTTGCTGCTACTGGTAGTGGTAACTGGTATCCACTATCTGTACTAGCTCCAGCATACACAATCTACAAAGTCACGAAAAAATCCACTTTTTCTCGTCCTTGTTCTTCGCTTAAAACAAAAAACAGAAGAAAAAAAAAAGAAATTAAAAACGAAAACATCCCTTGGGGCAACAACGGGGGTAAGTTAGTGTATATTCTCTCTCTATTATAGTCATTGTTTGCCCTGTTTTCATCGCACTATAGAAATACTATTTGTGCAAGTACAAATAGAGTAGAACCTCGCGCAAGGACTCAACTTAGACATGGAGTACGTATCCGTGTACGAGTACGTACCTCTGCTGCAGTCGATGATTATTATGACGATTGCGACGGTACAAGTCGTCGTAGTAGGCGCATTGCACTTGTATATCTTACTCACACACAACTACGATGCAAGGAAGGCCACAGAAGAATACAACTTTAAGGACAATGCAGCAAAGGTACAAGTACTCATGCTTCAGCCTTCTATACATATTTTGTCCTTCGCCCTTTGAATTATTCAAAAAATTTAACTTCATCCTGAACCTGATCCACCAAAAAGAAGAAACACAACCCAACCAAGACGGAAACTATATTACATACGAGTACGAACTCGTATAACCATAATGCAGATTCTAGAAACTTTCCGAAGCTGGGTGCATAATGACGCACCTCGTTACCGAAACCCAACAACACTTAGCCAAAAGATAAAGATGTTCATACTCGTACCGATACTTACATTGAATATTTCTCGTAGTTATGCTCCACTGGTATCCTTTTTCTGGCTTGGTTCTGCCGCCGCCAACACTCCAACTCGAACATTAAATTTCCATAGCGCTTTGAATATTAAAGAATCGACTAATAACTGTCAACATCGACAGAAGGAGCACAGAACACGTAGCAGTTCAGAGCAGATACGACCAAGCAGAAGGCTCAGATACCTGGTCGGAACGAAAGGGCAAATCTATTTTTAATACAGATATTAGTCGAACCGAGCTGCTCTCCTTTCCTCGTACTCTTAACTTGTACTCGTACACTTGAAGTCGTAGTCAAACTTGAGGGGCGGCGGGGGGGTATGGTTTTCAAGGACTTTGGATGTCCTTTTTCGTTGGATTTTGCCTTCCTTTGTGTTGCGCTTCAGTTGGGCTAGGGTTCAGCGGCTTGTTTAGGGTTGTTTTATGGGGTATTTCTGTTCACTTCACTTTCGGGCTATTTCTTTTTTTCTTCTTATTTTTATTATTTTCTTTCATTTAACTCGTATACACTATATCGTAGGTTTAAGGAGCAAAGAGTAACAATAGACGCGATACAGATACAATAGAAGGAGGGAAGAAACGAATGAAACCAAACAAACAAAAAAAAATGGTGTTAATTATTCACTGAGTACATTTCCATTTAATGGTGCACAACAAAGTGTAGGCCCGCTAAAGTACGTAAAGCGCTACAGGCTAAAGGGATATCCTATCAGTCTTCTTCTTTATTGGGTCTATGAGCGACCCTTTAATTGTTTATTTATTCACAAATCGACTGTTTAAAACGAAGACGCGAATAAACTTCTGAGCTTCTTGAGTGTGACTTAATTATGGTAACTGTCACTAGTCTCGTGAATGTCGTACCCTTAAAAGCTGACACTAAACACGCACTATAAACTGGAGGAAAATAAAATTCCAAACGTTACTTTCGTTTAAATGAACACAGGATATGTTTCGTAAAGCCGGTTGGGAGTAATAATTTCTTCTTTTTTTTCTATCCAGAAGACTTCTACCCACCCTTCGTAATTTACGACCGTCAAATTCAAACTAAATGTTTCAGATGGTCGGCCATCTGTTAATATAGAAAGCTTTTGACTAAAAAAATTCCCTTGTGGGAATATCTTTTGCATGAAAATATCCTTTTCCTTAAATATTATACAATAAAACATCCCTTGCTCTTAAAATCCGGATAAAGTCGAATGAGAGCACTTTTCGGAAAGGACATTTTCGAAAGCTCATTTGCAAAAGTGTGAAAGCTCTTAAGAGAAAGTTCTCTATACATTCAGATTGTACTGGTTTGTGAAACTGAAGTTAAGTGACTGTTACCCTTTGTTCAGAAACGGCATTTGGCTCGTAAGTGGATGTGTGGATTTACGCATATGCTAAATATAAATAGAAGAGGCTTCTAGTTTTGAAGAAAACATCCCGAGCTATCAGCGTCTTTTTTGGAGCCAAAACCAAGGATGACTGCCGTCCCTGTCGGGAGGAGTATCTTCGGGGTAATACAAGTATCATAAAAAGCAACCGAACGAATTGAATAAAGATAACCAAATGTAACGAAGATATTGGAGACAAAGGACTGTCGTCTTGGACCGTGTTCAAGTAGATTTAGTGACCAACTGCATGAGAAGCAGCAATTACTGGGATGACTTAGTTCCTACACAAAACAATCAAACAATTCTGAGTAACGTTACAAGCTTGGAAAACCGGACAAATAATAAGAAAATATATCGTAGTCGTTCAATAGTCAGCCGATGGCAAAAATACTTATTTCTGCCAGAAAAGTGGCTAAACATCTTAAAAGCGAGCTACGAGGGTTGTCTGAAAAGTTTCCGCCCGAACAATGATACAAGACATTTTTTCTCAAAATTTTGTTTTATTTTTCTACATAGTCTCCTTGTAACTCTACACACTTCTCCCTGCGATGCTCCCACATCTCTAACCCGTCCAAATAGTACTTAGCGTTTGTCTCTGCAAAATAATTGTTCACGAGGTGATTGCCTCCTCATTTGACGAAAATCTCTGTCCTCCGAGTGCAGTTTTTAGATGAGGGAACAAAAAGAAGTCGCTTGGGGCTAGATCTGCTGAATAAGGCGGATGGTCAAGCAGTTCAAACCGTAATTCATGGATTTTCGCTGAGGTGTGAGACGGCGCGTTGTCCTGGTGAAACAGGATTTTCTTTTTCTGCAAATGTGGCCGTTTTTCCGTAATTTCTGCCTTCAGCTTGGCAAGTAATGATGCGTAGTATGCTCCTGTAATGGTTTTTCCTTTTTGAAGATAATCGATTAAGATAACTCCTTTTCTATCCCAGAAAATAGTCGCCATCATTTTCCCAGTCGAAAAGATCGGTTTTGCTTTTTTTAGAGGCGGCTCGCCCTTTGCAGTCCACTGTTTTGACTGAATTTTTGTTTCGGGCGTAAGTATAATGGTGTATCCAAGTTTCATCTACAGTAATTAATCGGCGCCAAAACTCGGATTCATTGCGCTTAAACTACGCCAACATAGCGTTGGAAATGTTCATTCGAACACGTTTTTTGTCTAACGTAAGCAAACGCGGCACCCAACGAGCGGACAGCTTTCTCACGCCTAAATCTTGATTGAATATATAACAAACACGTTCTTTGGACATTTTCATAACCTCTACTATCTCTCTCACTTTAATTCGGCGGTCGTCTAACACCATTTGGTGAACTTTAGCAATGTTATCGTCGGTGGTTGCAGTTTTTGGCCGTCCCGAACGTTCATCATCTCCCAAGCTCTTACGGCCACGTTTAAATTCAGCTGCCCAAAATTTCACTGTGGTAAATGATGGTGCAGAGTCCCCATACACAGAGTCCAACTCATTTTTGATTTGCGTAGGCGTATTGCCTTTCAAAAACAAGAATTTAACAACAGCTCGATACTCAATTTTTTCTATTTTCACAAAAAAACAATCACATCGACTCACTCAAATGACTGTCAACTAAAAACTGCGCGTCCAAAATGACTGAAACTTCGGTAGGTAACTGTCAAAGGATGCATTGACAGTAGCATTCGCTAGCCTTTATTGACGAGTGCCGCTATCTTTACGTTACGGAAACTTTTCAGATAAGGTGGAATACCTTATGGTACACACCGGCTACGATAAAGTAAGGGGAGAGAGAAAAACCTACTTACGGACAACGTAGAGACTTACGATTGTGTCAGACTCGTGCATTGGTAGGGATCGAACTGACCTGATACTTACTAAAAAGTTTCTCTGGTCGAGCGGCTCCCAACCGTCCTAGCATTAATTAAGGATGCAGCCATCTTTCGGCTTCTTAAAACCGCGCAACAGTAACTAACAAGATAGTCTCTCAATCAGTTCGTCCGGTGACCTGGTATTTTACCTTGCTGATAACTCGGAGCAGTCAACCCAGTAGAGATGATGGTGCAAGCTATGAATTTTGCAAGAACCCCTCATGTACTCGATGCATTGTCTTGCTGATGTTCAAGTGAGCTAGCGCAGTTTGGCAATGTACCAATCCATATCTAGACATGATGAAGCACTTTCTTTTCCTTTATTCCCGACTAGACGATCCTTTATGCGTCCTCGTAACTTAACATCGCGGGGATGATGCTTTCGGGCGTGAGTAACAGGCCCAGCCAGTCCCTTAACTGGTATCGCTGCTGATGTCAGCTTGTGAAACCGCAGGACAATAGTCGCATTTTAATGATGCTTTCATCGCCACATTGTAAAAATATGCGTTGAACTGCCCATGTCCGGAGAGAAGCTGCATGAGGTACTCGTTCACCTCACTATGATTTCACTCCATCCATGGGTACAGCGTTGATATGCGTCAATGTGTCCAACTGCTCACTAACTCTTCATCCCATTTCTGCTGCCAGCACACCAACATTCTTACCCCGCCTGTCGTTATCGTCTTCGGTGTCCGGGTAGAGGAATATCACCCTGCGCCTACGAGTCAGCAACACGACAGACACGATTTGCTTCCGCAAATACCTCGACGCCGAGCAGCAAAATAGAGTTGGCAATAAACGCTTTTTTTCTCTAGCAAGCCGCTAACATTAGACATCAGCCTAGCAACTGCCACCTTAATGGCTTTATCAACCTTTATTCATCAGCCAAAATATTATAGCCCCACATTGTCGGGGCGGAAGCCAGATGCTGTGGGTTTCACGCTTGATGGTGAAAGTTAGCTCTACCCAGATCAGAAGCCAGTTCGATCCACCGGGGCTTTCATTAATTCAGAATCCGGTTCAGATATACCCGCCTGGAGTAGTAGGTACATATAATTTTGTACCATCAATGTGTGGCCTTTTATCGGAATCCTACTCATTTCTAATAATCAGATGGGTATAGCTGCCATTTTCCTCAATGGTGAAGGTCATCGCTCCCGTTCCATTAATTATCGTAAATTATCGAAAATGAGTTAAAGCATACTACGACTAGTATCAGTGCCATCATGGTAAAGCCATGACTCCCCTATCCATCACTCAGAGACGCGCTCGGTCTGAGTATCACCTCTCCGCAACCCGGGACAGCCCAGGAGGTACCGAAAGCCACCTTGTACTGGTCTCGTCCAACCATCAAGGTAGGTAAGTAGGTAAGTAGGTAGGTAAAAGTGATTGTTGGAAAGACCAAGCCACTTAGGCCTGTTGGCCAGTTGTGATGCCACGTGGATCTGTGATCCTCTTACTCATTTGGAGCCAATTTTTTTTTTTTTTTTATAATTTACGCTCGCCTAAGGGGTTATGAGTACCCTTATACTGTTGCCCGGGCACGGGTGGAAAGATAGAATGAGGAGAAAGGAAAGTTTGTGATGTAGTGGTTTGAAACTCAGGTGTGTTTGGTTTCGATATTGACTCTCCTGGGGTGGGAGTCCGAATAGGACGGAGAGATTTTTTTCTTCTCTCGGAATGTGAGGTTGTGAATTTTAACGGTTGTTTTGTGCTTGAAAAACCCTACAACAGCCAAATCTACATGCCAGTGTTATGCCTTCACACACAGATTTTTCTAACTGAGTTCCATTTACACAAATGAAAACTTGCTGTGGCTAGGATTCGAACCTTGATCTTCCGAGTGAGAAGCGATAGCTAATTTTTTTCAATTTATATGCATTTTTATTTGATACCTTAATTTACTCTTACATGCTAGACAAAGAAACCCTTAAAAATTAGCTTAAATAACTTACAAATAGTCTTATTCTAACTTACTGGCCCCATGCGGGCACTCTAAGTTAAACCTAACACTTAAACTATGTCTTTCGACGGATCTTACAGTCTATATTTATTTTTATATTTAACGAAACTAAAACTAAGAAAATCAATTTTAAGTAAAAACTTAGTATATGGACATTTTATTTTTTTTATAAAACTTAAACCTACATACTACCTAAAAAATAAATCTTAATCTACTTAACCTACTTAACCTACTTACATCTAATATGTACATATTTTTTTTTTTCTTACAATCTAACTTATACCTACCTAAAACTATGTAAGCCGGCCATGGCTAAAAAAACAAAAACTAGGCTGGACCGCTCTGCTTCATCATTGGAGGAGTTCGACGACGAAGCATCCTCGCCTTCATCAAGCCACCAAAATTGCTGGTGCTGCTGGGCAACATCCCTCCTGTCGCGACTCCCTACCGCCCTACTGAACCGGAGAAGCCCCACACTGCCATGTGCGACGTCTCTGTCGTAGTTGAGTCGCCTGTGCGCAGCTGTTCGAGCGACGTGGAAGATTAGCGGCACAGCCAATCTGTCCTGGATCAGACCTTTGCTATCTAGATAGAGGAACGCTTCTGGAGGAATAAAGCCGTCGAAGCGAACTCTCTCGTGATACATATAATTGGGGTAGTAAGCCCCGGAGATCAGATTGTTCGATGAGGTCATTGCTCTCGCAACGTGTCTTCGAGTCAGCTTAATGACGAAATTGTCCACTGTCATCAGGTTCGCCCTATTGTAAGATCTCATTAGGATAGAATTTTATGTACTCAGACTCTGGTGTTCTGTATAAGCGAAGACAAGTCCTAAGACAAGCCCTCTCAAACACCCGAATCTTTTCCAATAAACTTGCTCTCACGTTGAATCACACGGGACATCCAAATACAAGCATGGGCCTGATAAGGGCCATGTAACAGATTACCTTCACCCTCGCATCGAGTTGGCTGTTATAAAACAGTGTCTTTGTAAGGGCAAAAGCTCCCTTAGCTCTGGCCAAATCAACATCTATATGTTTGTTAAAATACAGATATTGATCTAGCCAGATCCCAAGGCATCTGACTACATTTCGACAAGCAAGTGGCTGTCCATGTTGTCCGACGATCGAGAACTTTCGCCAATTCTTTCTGGTATCCCTAGAGGCCCCAGACAACGGCGTCCTAAACAGAATGGTTTCCGATTTCTGAAAGTTGATTTTCAACTTCCAGTCATCGCAATATTGTCTAATTTTATCGAAGTCACGTTGCAAAAGTGTAAATGTTGAATAGGATCGGCGAATTTACCGCACCTTGTTGCAGACCGTTTTTAATGTTAAATGTTGCAGAAGAAGCCACATCGCCATTCTTCACGATGAACTGTCTACTGGAAAGCATATCAAAAAGAATATACAGCAGTGGTTTACTAATACTCAACCTGTCCAGCTTGAAAAAGAGTCCTTCTAACCATACGGTATCGAAGGCCTTCTCCAAGTCAATCAGGCAGGCACCAGTGCACTGGTTCTTGCCTTTGTTCCATTGGATATCAGAAACTAGTTTCGACACAGCATGAATGATAGCATGCCCCGCCTTGAAACCGAACTGATTATCCGGAACTATATGTTTGTCCTCAACCCACTTAGTCAGGACTCTATTGATTACCTTCTCGCAAACCTTACTGATGTTTGGTAGAAGACTGATCGAGCGGAGATTCGCCGGATTGGAAGTTTCTTTATCCTTTTTAGGTATGGGATGTACCACCGCAGTTTTCCAATGCGCTGGATAATGTGCATTATTCATTGCATTATTAAACAGGGTGGTATAAATGTCCACCGCTTCTAGTGGGAGATGTCGAAGCACAATGTTCGGTATTTCATCGGTTCCCACTGATTTCTTACTTCTAAGCGATTCGAAGATCGTTTGGAGCTCTTCCTTCGAAATGAAAGGGGGTAGTGCCCTGTCGTTGGTGATGACGTTATTTGACATATTTTCGTCACTAAACTGGGTGAAGCCCGAGCTCTCGAATCGCCAATTCTCTATTTCATTTCGAAGGCAGAAATTGTGTACAAGGACTCGATTCTCCAGGTCGTGGTTCGGGCCAATGATAACACTCGCCTTGTATACTTCCTGGAAAGTCGCTGGAAACGCGTTGAAATCTCCGCCGATAATAAAATAGTTATCTTCCAATTCCAGCCTCAGGAATCGAAAAAGTGTCTCGAGCTCTGAGAGAGAAAGAAAAATGTTTGGGCTCAGTGGCTATTTCGCTCCATGGGTGGCATCCAACATTTAATGGGGAGACTAAATTCTTAGTGGAAGTTGGCTTGATGTTGATTTCTAGTCAACTACTCATCTTGTTTAATTTTTGTTAACTGAAAAAATGACTGTCTTTCGGGCGAGGCTGGAATTCGAACACCGAACCTTCCGAATTGGAAGCCAGTCCACTACCACGGCCACGGCCACCCTCAGAAGAAAGCTTCTACAGAAATCGATTGTAAAAACGCCAAGCCTTCTTGCAAGATTGCCTATAAGGCAGTGTCCAGTGATGACACTTATGGTGGCGCTGAGATGTTTCCTATTTAGAAGGATCAGACTCTTAGAGCGATTTAGATCCAGCTTTGGCCAGATCTGTTTGGTCGCTAGACATATTGGTCCAAAAGTTCATCAGTTCATCAGTGTCCAGCTTTAATATTGATTTGTACCTAGCGATAGGTATACCTATGCTACCCTTTTCCGGTACAATAGGTAGAGTGGTTCCAATTTTGGCGAGTTCATCGGCCCTAAAGTTCGCTGGAATATCTCTGTGGCCCGGCACCCCATACAAGTGAAGATTGTACTGCTCTGCCATCTCCATAAGAGATGATCGGCATTCAAGGGTGGTTTTCGAATTTAGTGAAACTGACTCCAGGAACTTGATAGCTGTCTGTCTATCCGAAAAGTTGCGGATATCATTTGCTGATACATATCACGTTTTTCTTCAACCAGGACAGAGCTTCTTTAATCGCCAAAATTTCCACGTGGAACACGATACAGTGACTTGGAAGACGGAAGGAGAGGCTTAGATTTTGGTTATCTGAGAAAACATCGCCACCAACCGCGCTATCGGTTTTAGATCCATCTGTATAAGTAGAAGTGGATTGACTTGTCCTAATCATTCTCCCAGAAGGATCTAGATTGGAAGCTTACATGGAAGTCTTTGTCAAACCAAAGTTCAGGTTTGGTATAATCGATGCCCTCTGTGAGGATTCCTAATGTCCTAATGTGGCCAAATGAATTATTTGTCCAATGTGTAGTCGCTAGGGGTGTCAAGTGAAACAGAATATCTAATGCCGCGGAGGGAGTAGAACGTAGGGTTCCGCTTATACATATGTAGACATGGTGTTCTTTGGACTCTGCTCGGTCTTATGACCGAGCCAGTGGGTTATGCGAAGTTGAAGGCCCCATTTGTTCCCAATGGCTCTTTTGCAAGAGAATAAAGCTACCGTAGCTACTGTAGAGTCCAACTATCAAACAGTCAATCAAACTGATCATGTTACGATCAACTTAAGGCACTACTTCAGCATTATATTTGGATATCCAAACATTCCGAGCGGCCAAGGTGAGCCCGGACCGCTACCTAGTTATAGACAAGTTAAGTCTAAGGATATATCAAACAGATAAATACTCTGAGACAACTTAACTTTGAACGGCCGCAATCGTAATAAGCCAGCAGAATCTTAACTGCTTGCGATTTCCTCAAATTCTTGTCAATGCCTAGTATTAAGTGTTGAAGATCACTGTTATTGATGACAAGAGGCTTTGATCGGTCTCATATTTCCGCACCGACGAAACCCCTGGTTTGATGAAGGGTGTAGGCAAGGCACGTAGGTAGAAAAACAACTCGAATAGGAAGCATCGCTGTATCTTGAGGAAAAAATAAAAAACGAAAACAACATTCGAAAATTTTACCAAAAAGTAAAAAGAACGTGTCCACACAACAGGACCCTAACAGAAGCCGGTCGAGAAGGAACTTTTGTAGTAGAGTCGCAGGTGGTACTGAGGATATGGAAAACCTCGTTTACAGATGGTTAACGGCAGGGGTAACTTACGAGTAAACCACGCGGTCAGGCAGAACAAACCATTCAATTTGGACAATGAAAGGTTTCCGCCCACTCGGCCAAAATGAAGTAGAAATAACTAAAGCACACCTGGGCTGGCAGAACGGCCTACTTGCAGAGCTGTTATAGGCAACAGAAGGTGATTTGGCAGAAAGCATGCTCCAGCTCATTTCAAAGATTTGGCCGGAGGAAAGTAAGCCTGATGAATGGAACCTTAGCATCTTTTGCTCGGTCCACAATAAAGGAGACATTTAAACTTCGCCAACTGTAGAAGTAGTTCTGTGTAGTTTTGAGCCGAGTAAGCCCACTATTGTTGGTTGAAATATTCACACTATGACAAATCATGTGCAAAATTCAAAAAGTAAATGTTTACGAGTATACCACTTAAACTTATCGACTTCTAGGCCCCATAGGACAGCACCTATGGAACCATGCCTAGGTCTTGGGATCTCTGCCATATTTGTCAGATGATGTAAGATGACGATAGTGAACGCCCATTGCTCCATAAAGTTCGGAAGCAATCTCTTCGAGACCATTAATGTTGTGGTAGGGCTTACACAAGGTTATGCACTGTCATGTGGCTTTTTAGCATAATACTTGAGAAAATTGAACTAAACTCGCAGGCCAACAACAGAGGCACAATTTTCCAAAACTCTACTACTACTACGCTACCACTGATGCGTTTCCCAGCAATTGAACACAACGAGATCCAAATATTTACAATATGTGCCGTCAATAAGGAGAAACGCAAGATATCGATAAACCGAATTCTACGAATAATCATCCCAAATTTGCTCTACGACGCAGAAGCATAAACGTGACCAAAGGTGGAAAAAGTCTTTGTTGGTGTCCTTGAGTGATTTTTGAACTCGTATGCATCGACGAGCTTAGGTATTACAGCGAATACTCGCCTGAGTTAGCTAAGACATTTAGAGCAAATGAAAGTGTTCCCTCTTGCCCAAAGAGTCTTCGATTTTCACCTGGGGTACAGAGAAATAGGGGTCGATCTTGCCGTAGATAAAGCACACAAATGAAAAGCACTTCAACTATCTTGGAAGCAGTTGACCAAAGACTGCGCTAACTAGAGATGTTGTGAGGTTGAGCCCTATGCCGTGCTGTAGTTCCATCTAACAAAGTAAGTTTGTAAGTCCCCCATCCTGGAATTGGGACAGAGGAAGACATTGAATACAATTCGCTAAAGCATTGTCTGATAAGACAAGAAAGTTCTCCAATTCAGAGACAAGGACATGCCTCACAAGCTCAACAACGACGACACTTCCAAAAAAAAAAAAAAAAACTCTTCTACGAGTATAATGCAATAAAACTCTGTGATGTAGATGGGCCTGGGAGCTTTTCATAAATATCTTATGCAGCATCTGCTGAAACTCCTGTGAACTGTTTTTTAAGGTTTTATTGGTTTAGTGCCTTGCTGGGCAGCTTGTGTATTCATCTACCTTTTCTTGGTTTGATCTCAGCGATGGTGTCCTTGTTTGAATTGAAAGCAGAGCCTGGGTTCCGTAGTCCTTAACCACTTCAAAATTATATATGTCGAGGGTGACGTTCTGTCCGAGACATCAGTGTCCTTTCTTGTTGACAACATATACTTGGTCTTGCACTCATTAACCATCGCCGAGGACAATTGTAATGCCATAGCTGGCGCACTTCTCGTAAGTCATGTCCAAGAGTTCGTAGAAGCTGTCTTTGGTAGGAACGAACACGCATAAAGGCTAATATCTATTGTTACGAGTCGCTCATTAATATGCCGCAAACTCAAGACTTCTGGCCTAGGTGCTACTTTTGTCATCGTTTTTCTTCCTCTGTTTGTCCTGATCATCCAATCACATTTATTGGATGGCGGTAACATCTACTTTACAGCAACCCAGGGCCTCCGCTACTTGTTCAACTGCACGTGGCCTATTAACGGACCTAACATTCCACGTACAGATACGAAGTTCGTTGTCCTTATTTCGTTTGAGAACAGTTACCGCGAGGGCACAACAACCAATCTGGAGGGCCAATTTTATGATATATACCCCTAGGACGAGGGGTTGGAAACCCGTTCGGGAATATGAGCGCTGCCATTGGTCAATTAAGGGCTTATCCGCCCCCATCTATTTTCCAAGACCCTGAGTTGATCTTGGAAATCTTACTGGTCTGGGCTCCAAATATGTCGAAGTAGCTTGAATACCACCTTGAAAAAGTTTCAGGAATAACCACCGTGTGGCGCTCCGATTGTTCTGTTTTTTTTGTTAAGTTGGTAAATCTGTTGTTGACATTCCCTCTAAATCTTAGCATTGTTGCGGTAAAATTTGCCACAACAAGTTCTACTCTCTCCCTTTCCCTTCGGCCTCACTCATCCACATTTTTCTCTGTTAGTTCTTCAAAATCCTAGAAGGGTGGTGGGCAGCTATGGGTCCATCAGCCATTGGTGCACCCTCCTAGTATCTTGAAGGGTCAACCACAGCAGGTAGGACGGACGGTCCATTGAAGTAGTCCAGCGTCCAACGTTTTAGTGAACAAGAGCCATTCACAAAGTCGTCGGCTCTTCCCCTTGTGTTGTGTTGTCTCTCCTATCGGGTAGATTCCTTAGCCTTAGAAGGCATCTCCGCTACATCACAGCCTCTCCTGCCCGATCCGCTTTTTGCCCCACCCGTTCATTTTATGTCTGTTGTCTCCTTGCAGAAGTATATTAGCGGGAAGAAGTGATGGGTTCTTGAGCTCTGTCCTTCTGCTTTAATACTTGTCAGAGGGGACAACCAATAGATCCACGAGAAGAAGAGACAGCAGTCTCGGTGGAGTGACGAACAGTCACCTTAAGCCCAACGCTATACGTCTAGAGCTAGATGAACGGTCTGGAACCCTCTGCGTATAATAAATACACAAAACCAGGCGGGCTGCCACAGATGATCTATTTGGTGACGGGCGGTCACCACCTTAAATACAAAAAAAAAACAGAAAATAAAATTGTAATGGACCCCTAGTTGCGCGGCCCACATTTAATTAATTCTTGACAAGAGGATTCGCCGGAATGTCTTTATTTTTATTTAGTTTTTCATTGGACAGCACTCCATATTTAGAATTCCCTCTCCTACACCCGTCTCATGATTAGTTCCTTGGTTCGCCCTCACTGTACGCCACCCGATAATGATTAGGATGTATAAATGCGAGTAGGCCATATATTGTTGGCAAATTACCTTTTTCCTTTTTTTTATCTTTTGGGAAGGACTGGTGTTGCATTCAGACTGAATGCAACCCCAGGGAATGATCGTAAAGGGAAATATTACCTCGGGCCAAAGGGAAATCCAAATCTTGGAGGAAATTTCCCAGATTTGGGGAAATAAGAAAAAAAGCACGAAATCCAATGCACGGTGGCACACTTCAGCAAATTTGCGGAGCGTATGAAGAAGCGTATGTGTGAGACCTACGGTTGGAGCTAATATCATCGGAATAGTGTTAATCACTTCTTGGTTGACCATCAAAAGTTGAAGAAAAAAAAAAACAAAAATTTAAAACAACAAAAAAAAGGTGAAGAAAATTAATTAAAACAAAAAAAGGATAAAGATAAAGGTAAGGAAAAAAACAAGGACTTGAAGATATACCAAAACGAGGTGGAAATACGGACGAAATCAGGACGGGCAGGACAGTAGTATAACAGTACCAAAGAACAAGATAAGTAGTATTATTTACCCCGGGCGAATCCTTTTTGTAGAAAAAAAAACATAAGATCTTGCAATTGGTATCGGGTTCCCAACTAGCGGTTCAGTCTATTTAGTGGTACCTTCAGTACCGCCATTTGATTTAACGTTTTGTCGTTGCCGCTTAACGGCTACAGCAATACTTTCTGTTGCCTTCACTCCGCAAATAAAGCGTTCCATTATAAAGTGTCAAAAAAAATTTATAGTTTATTTTTTTTCTCCCGGGACATTGTGTGGTATTTCTTCCGACTTATTTGTAGCATATGGTTTTGCACTTCCACTCGGAGCAAAAATTGCATGGCCCCTAACACTCATTGGTAGTTTATTTAGCATTTAAAAATATCGACTTCCCTGAACCCAGCCCAGCTGAGCAGCCACTTGGTTCAGCAAACGATATTGCTGCCATTACAAATTTCCCCTCAGGGAATTTTCTGTTCCTCAGGAAATCCAGGTGACAGATCGTCACATGAATCCCAACCACCGACAGTATGGCTCGGTTTTTTTTATTAAATTGGTTTGCGTGTGCCTTTTTTGGTTTTGCCGGTAGCCCGGCAATCGAATAAATTTAATTTGTTAGATCGGGGAAAATTGTGTAATAGCATTATAGCTTGACATTTGCAAAAGTTACGTAGCCAAGAATACATCTATCTCTGTGTGTGTTGGAGATTTTTTACAATTTTAGAAATGGATTTCAATTTGCAACAACGAACTTGTACGAGTATTAAATTTTGCGTAAAACACGGATTTAATGGTGCGCGAACGTTGGAAATGTTGGAAAAGTGTTTCGGTAATGATTCTCTAAAGAAAACGGTCGTTTACCAGTGGCACGAGCGGTTCAAAAGTGGTCGTGAGTCAATCGAAGATGACGAAGGCAGTGGCATCGACATCGAAAACAGAAAAAACATCGATGAAGTAAAAGAAATGTTGGTCAATAACCGCAAATTAACCATCAGAGAGATAGCGGAGGACTTGAACATTGCCTAGGAATCCGTCCAACACATTTTGGTTATTGATTTGGGTTTCCGTCGTGTAGCAGCAAAGTTGGTGCCAAAAGACCTCAATTTCATGCAAAAAAGAGGCTGAATCCGATCTCACATTCATCAAAAGGATCATTACTGGAGACGAGACGTGGGCTTATGAGTACGATAGGCAATCCAGACATCAGGCAAGTGAATGGCTTTCACCAAATGAGCCGACACCAAAAAAAACCACGTCGTTTTCAGTCAAAAAAGAAGGCAATGCTCACTGTTTTCATGGATTACAACGGTCGCGGTGTAGTGCATCATGAATTTTTTCCAGAAGGCCAGACAGTAAACAAAGAGTTGGTCGCCGAAAGAGACCAGAGTTGTGGGCAGAAAACTCGTAGATTTTGCACCATGATAACGCACTGTCGCACAGTGCCATCATTATTCGTAATTTTTTGACGAAAAATGCAACAAATACCATCCAACAGCCACCGAATTCACCTGATTTGGTTCCCTGTGACTTCTTTCTGTTCAATCGAGTTAAAAAACCACTACGGGGAACGCGTTTCAGCAGCCGAGAGGAAGTAATGGCAAAATCGCAGGAAGCACTGATGGACATACCGAAAATCGAATATAAAAAATGTTTCGGGGATTGGATCAAGCGCTGGCATAAGTGTGTTGTAGTCGATGGGGACTAATTTGAAGGGGACAATATACGCGTAGATTTAGATGAATAAACTTGTATATTTAATTTTCTGATCAAGCTGGTAAGGTCTTATTTGTTTTGTTCCGGGACTTTACTCCACCGTTGATTCCATCTGAGGAATTTATCCACTGTCCGCTTGTAGTGCTACTATTTTAGTCTGGTGGTCAGCTCTCGCGGTTATAAGTTTGGCAAATCGAGTCAGGATGGTTACCACTTGGAGGTAATATAAGCACAATTGGTGTGTAGGAACAGTTACAACCCTCGGCATTACTAAGTTGACACCTCTCAGTGCCCTATTTCTACAGCACCCAATGACTCATGTCATTTCTGCACAAAACCCAAACTGCGTAGTTCAGAGAAAACATAGTTTCTCAATTATTATTGGCGTACTAAGGGATCCTTACGATACTGGTATGACTGACTCTATTCTTTTTAGGATTTAGGTCCCAACCAAAAGCATCGACTTTGATAGTTCCTACTACCTTCCAAGATTAAATAAAGAAAAAATCAAAAGTCTTGTAAAAAAAAAATTATGCATTAAACCGATGAATAAATTAACTCTCCAAGAACTGTACCCTCTTTACGAATAATTTCACCTCGAGCAGATTTTATTGAAACCCGCAAAACTCTTACAACAAATTGAGAGAACATTGATTCGGGTTGAAGGTTAACTTAAACAAGATAGAATCCTGACAGCGCAATTGATCGTCAATTAATTGTCAAAGCTCGGACAGTTGGAAGATAAACACACTTACAATTATGTTTGTGCTACTAAAAATTGCTAAACATTCTCCAAAATCAATAAATCACATTACCTTCGCACTTTAGAAAGTCCCAAGCCCGCGCTTAAAGTTATCCTCACCCTATCTACCAGCAACCCCCATTAACTGTCCTTTTAAAAATCATTACTTCCACTTACCCTTAAGTTCTGTTTTATAGTCCCGCTGAAGGATAAAAAAAAAAAAAACAAAACGCAACCCAAACGAAACGAAACCAAAAAAAAAAAAAGACAAAAATAACCCCAGCAGAAACGAAATAATTCATAATCCATTTAAAAATTAACAACAATAAGCAGGCCCCCGTTGACGACAAGCCCCCAGAGCATAAAACCCTGCATCACCGCCCACAAAACAGGGAAAAGGAGAAAAAAAAAAAAAACAACCGACAACAGCAACCCTAGTAACAAAACCCAACTACTGGCCATTCATTACCCACTTGAGGATTCCTAAACAATACCCTTAAACCCTATGACTCATTTATTTGCTAAACTTTTCTTCTCGCAACCTTCACGGCTACCTTCGTGTCCTGCCCTGTATTGCTCTGCCCTGCCCTGCACTGCCCTGCCCTGCCCTTGTCTGCCGTCATTCCGACACCGCATCAATGAAGCTCAACCAAACCACTCTCTCCATCCATGCCCACATTGCCCAAAAAGTACCTAAGTAGCACTTTCTGCCATTGCCTCCCCGCCTCCCCTCATTCTCAACTAACACCTCTTTTGGTCATAATGTTCCCTAAGCAGCAGCTACCAGTAATATAACAGAAAACAAAAATAGACCCTCTCTCCCCCTTCATTCGCACCCTGTAGCCTGTACCCTGTGCACAAGCTTTATTCTGGTCTACAATGTACCACTGCTGCTTTTGGCCTATTGTACTTAAGAATTACCACTTTGAATTACCACCAAGTGGTTTGCCAAGGGTTATCCTTGCCAGCCATAACACTCCAACCCGACAACAACAGCAGCAGACTCAAGGTGCAAAAACTTTTCTTTCCTCACCTGAGTTTTATTTTTTTTTTGTTATTTTTTTACACACCAACACACGCATACAAGAATAAAGGGAGGAGGAAAAAAAATGGAAAACCAGGAGTTTAGGGAGATATATAATTTTATGGGCCAGCTCTGAATATGTCCTTATTTTGCATAGGGCATCTCCTTTTTTCCACCTACCCACCGACCGATGGCGGAAAGAATATTATTATCAGCCAGCAGTGGAAAGAAATCATCTTCACTTTCCTCTTCCTTTTCAGCTGGCATTATCATTATCTACTCGTAGGTCTCCATAGGCGAATTTGTCTATAAAACAACACATGTACAGGTGAACAGAGGGGGGTTGGAGGTCCTTTCAGAGAGAGAGAGAGAGAAAAGAAAAAACTTTATTTTGCTGGCTAAGCAAAGCGTAAAAAAAAGGACTCTCTGTTACACCACTGCTTCTCGCCTCTGATATATTAAGTGTCAAATTTTATTGCGCAGATGAAAATGACAGCAAGAAACTGCTTTTAAGGACAAAAAATAGTAGCCGAGGCTGAAAGTCGCAAATAAGTAATAATTGTCAGGATAATTGAAGAAGTCAAGAGTGAAATTAAATTGTGCTGAGCAGAGTCGGGCGTCAAAGGTAAAAGGCTCAATTGTTATTATTCCTTTTCCTTGCTCTAAATACTTGTGACTCCAAAGTTACCTGTAGGGTTGCCGTTCTAATTGAGATCGGAGTAGAATGGATGCATTAAATCTTATACGAGTATACCGCTAGGGCAGCCATTGGCGTTAAGTCAACTTCAGGCAACCAACCATATCGCTTCCGAAGTAAATAAACTTCACCAAAATGATGACTCAGCAGTTAGACTGAGACTCGCACAAAATTTCCGCATCGCCTAAAATCGATGACACCGTTAAAGTTCTTTAAACTTTGGATACGCATTTTGTGTAGGCAAAAACTTGTATAGTCAGCACTTTAATTAAATGTAGTCAGCATAAATTTCTCAGTCATACTGACTTCTCACCAATACAAATAGCTGTCCCCCTACTAAAGGTTATTTGTTATTTCTTTTAACAAATGGTCCTTCGAGCAAAATTAAAAATGAATAGTCTTGAAAGAGCTATAAAGAGTCTTTCATTAAGCGCTGTCTATCTTTAAATTTAAATAAAACAACATGTGTGAGATATCTTCGAAATTTTTTATTCATTTGAAAGGCCAATCGATGCCTTATGTATGGAATAAATATAAGATCATTCAAATGTCCGCAGCGGCTTCTCTGGGTGGCGCGCATCCGAAATATCCAATTTACCAAGACTCTGGCACATGGGGTAGGGTAGGTAAGAGTGGCTGTTGAATAAAAACCAACCCACTTAGGCCTAATGGCCCATTGTGATGCCACGTGGATCTATGATCCTCTTACTGATGGAACCAGTTTGAGCTTCTGACGAAGCGAAGGAGACTGTTTACGTCTGTATTTTTCAGATCGTTTAGGTCGTTGTAGAAGAAGGCTCTTAAGTGAAGTTTTCTTCTCTGGGAGAGAGCTGGACATGTACAGAGTAGGCGGAGGATTGTCTCCTCTTCCTCCTCGTCCATGCAGCTTCGCAGAAATCGTTTGTAAAAGCACCAAGCCTCCTTGCATACCTGCCTATGAGACAGTGTCTAGTGATGACACCTATAATGGCTCTGAGATGTTTCCTATTTAGAAATATCAGACTATTAGAGCGATTTAGATCCAGCTTTGGCCAGATCTGTTTGGTCCAGCTTTAATATTAGTTTGCACGCAGCGATTGGGATACCTATGCTACCCCTTTCCGGTAGAATAGGTAAAGTGGTTCCAATTTTGGCGAGTTCACCGGCTCTACAATTCCCTGGAACGTCTCTGTGGCCCGGCATCCAACAGAGGTGAAGGTTGAACTGCTGTGCCATCTCCATAAGAGATGATCGGCAGTCAAGAGCGGTTTTAGAATTCAGTGAGACTGAGTCCAGGGATTTGATAGCGGCCTGACTATCCAAAAAGATGCGGATATCCTTTGCAGATATCACGTTTTTCTTCAGCCAGGACAGAGCTTCTTTATTCGCCAAAATTTCCGCCTGGAACACGCTGCAGTGATTTGGAAGGCGGAAAGAGAGGCTTATATTTAGCGTGTGTGAGAAAACACCGCCACCAACCCCGCTATTGGTTTTTGATCCATCTGTATAGAAATGGATCGACTTGTCCTCCATGAAAGCATCTTCCTCCCAGAAGGATCTAGAGGGGAAGCTTACATGGAAGTTTTTGTCAAATCAAAGTTCAGGTATGGTGTAATCGATGTTCTCTGTGGGAATTCCTAATGTATTAAGAATATTGGCGTGGCCAAATGGATTTTTAGTTCACTGTTTAGTCGCTTTAAGGCGTATAGCTGCAATCGCAGCTATTTACCTGCTGAAAATATCGAGGGGTATTAGATGAAGCAGAATGTCTAATGCCGCAGAGGGGGTGGACCGCAAAGCTCGGCTTATGCATAGGCATGCTGTTCTTTGGACTCTGCTTAGCTTAATGCAGTTAACCGCACTTTCTAAGGCCGTCCACCAGACTATCACCCCGTAAGTAAGTATCGGTCTTATGACCGAGATGTACAGCCAGTGGGTAATACGAGGTTGAAAGCCCCATTTATTTTCAATGTCTTTTTTTGTAAGAGAATAAAGCTATTGTAGTTTTATTGACTCTTTCTTGAATGTTAGGTTTCCAGTTTAGTTTTCTGTCAAAAATGAGACCCAAATATTTTGCTGTATCGGAAAACACTAGACTGGTACCGTTTATTAAAGGAGGGTCTATAGTTGGAATTTTATATTTCCTGGAGAAGAGGACAAGATCAGTTTTATGGGGGTTTATTCCCAATCCACAGCGATCTGCCCAACGGGTTAATCTATTGAAATTTAGTTGGAGGAGTTCTTTAATGGTATTAAGATGCTTACCTGAGACGGCAATAGCAACGTCATCTGCATAGGCAATCACCCTGCTACCACCCGCTTCCAGGTATATCAACAGTTCATTAACCACTAAGTTCCAGAAAATGGGAAAGAGGGCACCGCCTTGCGGCGTACCTCTGCTGACACATCTTTTGGCAGAAGTCTCACCCAGTTTGGAGTTGATTATCCTGCTTTTTAGCATAAGACTGATCAGTTCCCCAAGTGAGTCGTTTACGTGCAGAGTTGACAGCGCAGTCGTGATTCCGGATGTGTTGACGTTGTTGAAGGCACCCTCTATATCCAGGAAAGCAACCATTGTATACTCTTTATATTGTAGGGATCATTCGACGTGGCTAGTCAGTGAATGCAGAGCCGTTTCCACCGACTTTCCTTTACAGTAGGCATGTTGAGCCGTTGACAGAAGTCTAGGGTCAATTTTAGCTCGTATATGGATATCAATCAGTCGTTCTAGAGTTTTCAGAAGGAAAGATGATAGACTTATAGGTCTGAGGTCCTTTGGGACGATATGAGAACATTTTCCGGCTTTGGGGATGAACACTACATTGACTTCTCTCCATGACAGTGGAATGTGGATGAGTTCTACACAGCTCCTCATAATATTTCCTAGCGCAGGCAGAATAATATCTGAGGATCTCTATAGTTCGGCGGGTATTATACCGTCCGGACCAGCAGACTTGTATGGTTTGAAGCTATGCAGCGCCCAGAGCAGTTTGTCTCTTGTGATCAGGCCCTGGATTTTGGACCCGGTTGCAGTAGACCTGTTTGGGTTGCTACTGACCGTGAATTGAGAGCTACCTGGTTTTTTTCAAACAGCTAGGCATCATAGGATTTATGGAGAGAATTTTTCTTAGCCGTGATGCCTCGGAGGTTTCCGTGATTTTGTCGCAGAAGGACCTCCAGGATTGTCGCTTTGCCTTCCTCAGTTCTTTTTTGTATAATTTGAGGAATTCTTTGTATGAGTCCTAGTCAGTCACTTTCCTTGTGTTCTTTGCCAAGTTGAAAAGTTTTCTACAAGTGTTTCTGAGCAGTCCCAGTGCTGATGTCCACCAATGTGGCTTTTTCTTGCCTCTAGGTTGAATAAGAGGGCAGTAAGCGGCCATAGCCTGATTGAGAGCCAGAGTGAAATCCCTGACCTTCATGTCAAGCTCATTGGTGTCACGCGGGGGACTTGATAGTTCAGAGGATAGCGTTTCTGACAGTATTCCTCTGTATTTTGGCCAATCAGTTTTCCGGAAGTTCCGGAATGATGGTTGACTAGGAGGAGCATCATTCAGGCTGAATTGGATGCATCTGTGGTCTGAAAAAGAGTGTTCAGACGATACCATCCAGTTCATTAGCATTTGAGTGATGCTGTCGGAGACAAGAGTTATATCTAATACTTCCTGTCGGTTTCTGGTTATAAAAGTGGGCTCATTGCCAATATTGCAAATGCAGAGGTTAGTGCTTATAATATAATCAAAAAGTGACTCACCTCTGTTATTGATGTCGATGCTGCCCCATACCGTTTGATGCGCGTTAGCGTCGCATCCGATGATGAGGTCAGTTTTTTGTCTTCCAGCCTCCAGTACCATGGTTCCTGGATTAGGATGATGTCTTCTGCGTTTATTGAAAGACGCAGAATGAGTGCGGCCGAAGCCTTTTTAGAGTGATGGAGATTAATTTGAAGAAACCGTACCATTGCTACAGTTTTCCGGAGTAGTCTCCACCACGGTGTTGTTGAGATCCTCCGATTCTGAAGATGTACCCGAGAGCTCATCTTCTTCCTCTGATCGTATAGGACCTCGTTTTGTTTCGTCATCTGTTTCCATTTCCGACGGGGTGTCAGATAGGGAAATCGATGGCTTGCTTGTCACCTCGGATAGATTGGAGTCGTCGCTATCCATTTCTGGAAAAGATATCGACGCTCCAGGGTTTGAGGTTATGTTTATTGGTGTCTCCGTTAAAGGAGGAGGAGGTTGCTTATCAGCATCCAGTTCATCCTTTTTGTAGACCCTTAAATGGATTGACTCGAATCCGAACCGAATCGTGCCCTTTGTCTGCGCTAGAGGATTAAGGGATTCTTTGTTGATCACGATCAGCGCGCATCTATAAGAACTCCTTAGTTCCTCCAGTTTCGTGACTTTCCAGTCATGAGTCGGAAGGGTCGGGTTACTGAGCCTGATGATCTCCAGAATGCTTTCTGGGGAGGAGGGTTCTGCTGGGATCCAGGTGCGAGTTCGAGGTCTACTAGGGATGTCCTCCTTAGATACGACCTCGAGTTTTGCATCTGGCCAGATCTCTCCTAAACCACTTATGGCTTTTGTGAAGAGATCGAGAGATCTCTGATCTGCACATGCGATGAGCTTGACGTGGCCTTGATGCCAGCCAGCGGCGCTTGTGATAGGAGGTGGTCCGGGGTTTTCCCGCATAATAGCCAAGAAGTTACTCGAAAGCTTCAGCTTGGCCAGCTGCCACCGTTCAGGTGTTATGGAACCGTCGGTATCGCTCCTATCGATTACAGCGATTATTATGGCGTCCTTTAGGACTTCACTGAAAGACCTCAGAGATGTGTTGTTGGATGGCCCAGGAGTTTTTATGTTGTGGGTTTTAGGCCTCTTGGAAACAGGCACGGTTTCCTCCAACGATCTCTGGCGCTTGGAGGAGTCTTTAAGTGGTTTGGGAGCAGTGGAAGCAGTGGACAATCTGTCTTTTAGGATACTGTTAGCCCACTCAATCTTGCTCCTTATGTCCGCACTTCTCTCAACCTCCGGAATGGATCCGAAGGTTTTAATTATGCGTGAAGCATTTCGGCGTCTTAAATAGAGCGCCTTAGATGGAGCTTGCCGACGCGGCTGAGCTCCAGATTCCTCCTTGGGAGGAGGAGTATCCTTTGGTTTCAGGACTCGTCTGGAGAATTTCTCGAGATTCATTGACCCTACTCAGCCTCTACAATTCGGCAAGTTCGATGCTCGTAGTAGAGCACTCTGGCGCATAAATCAGGCTGAATTTGACCGATGGCATGGGTTATGTTGGCTTTGAGGGCCGCTTTGATAAGAAAAGCCAAACGGGGTCAAATCGCATGATCTCCGTGGCCAATCTTTTACGGATATAAGCCCAAATCCAACCGCAAAATAAGCCGGGTTGACTCTATGGCGATGCACAATTCAGCTGATCGGCACCGAATCGACATTTCTGGGTCTTCGTCGATACTGGCCGCTACGGTGGCTATGTTTTCTTCATTTCACAGCAAACTCTGTCTGGTTGGTGGCTTAAGATCCAAAAGAGTGTTCAAACTTTTCCACTGTTCGGCAAGCGTAAAACGGTGCATGTTAAAATGGCAAACCTTACTGAACATTTTGGCAGTTTGATGTCATTTGAAGCTTTGACAGGTGCTGAAACATAACAATTGGAAAAAGTATCATTGCTATCTGGTCACCCGTTGCAATCCAGTAGAAGATGTCTTCTTTTCCAAAACTACAGTCAAGTGAAGATTAAGTATACAAAAAGAAGTTTATTATTTGTAGCAGAATCGCTTTACGATCACATGATTTGGATTCTTCTAGTAATTATTCTTCTACGAATATGAATCCAAAGTGCTTAAGTATAACTGGGATGACCGGGTAGATGTGAAAGTACAACAAAAGTTCAGCACGGTATTAGGAACAATTTTACAACTCAATACCATCAAAATTCCGGCCTGGATCGGGGGGAATAAAATCACGCTTAATTAGCTTATTTGATTTTGTTATACCCCGAAAAAAGAGAACCGACCATGATACATCCGACTACTAGCACCCAGAGATCGAGTCACTCCCCTTAATAGAAGAGCAAGCAAAGAAAGGGGAGTATGCAGAATACCCAATTTCAAGAATTGTGCTCCTTACAAAACTTTTCACTCAAGTTAGGAGCAAACTTCATTCTTCTAATCTCACTATAACTGCGTTTGCAGACAGTGAAGTTTCCATCGTCTGGATAAAAATAATTGAGAACAAATTTGTGAAAACGTGAGTTAATCAAATTCGGAGCTTCTCTACGATAAATCTGCTGGAAATCCGGCAGGTCCAGCTTCACACGGACTTTCTCGTACACTAGGTCACTTAGCAAACTGAAAACTCTGGTTCACGGGCCCAACTTGGTTAGCAAACGATCAGCTGCCGCCCACACCGTTCAAAGACATTGAGCTCACTATTAACTATCCTACCGGAAATCAGCTAGAGGTTAGAGGTTCTCCTCCTTCAAACATTTTCTGCGAGTAATCGCTCATTGTCTCTAACTTGGCTACTAAAAAGGAAGCACGTCAAATTGGCCCTCTAACCGCTGAAGAAATATTAAGTGCAAAGGCAAAAATAATCAGTGTTCCAAAAATTCAGTCCCACGCCCTTCTGCCAGATAATGCAAGCTTTGTACAACAAATTATGGTTAGCTTAGACAACAAGGCATTTTTTGAACCGTCTCAAGCCATGGCAATGGTATCTACGATAAAGTAGAACAGAAATATTTCCACATCCGAGTCAATTTTGACAACCTGTACTCCAGAGAGAGACTTCAAATGAACTTAATCATGTCGACTGGATCCCACAGGAGGAATATTACGTACCATATTTTTTCAATCGCAAAAATATGAACACCCGATCACAGAGATACCAATATTATTTACCTCAGCAAGGAAGATATGATAGCGGGAAGTTGGGCACGGGCACATATCGTTTAATATCACAGAAGGAGGTTAACCATTGCCTATTCAGTATATGTATAACAACTTTTTCGAGCCACCTAAGACGCAGTATTGCACTGCTGTGTTGTCTGTATTGCGTTGATTCGAAGACTCATTGCGCACTGATGTCCATCTACTCCACATGTCTCAGCTATCGCAGCTGTTGTAATCGAATTCTTCTGGCTAAGTTGAGACCGCTGTAAAACTCATACAGTTCGACCCTAGGACAAGTTCCCGGACTACCTCAAAATTACAATACTCGTATATCTGCTTATTGTGGCGTTTTGTCTAATATGACCTTATTTTCCCATCTTTTCAACTAACAGCTTATATGGTATGTACAACATCAGGTGGCGCAAAAGTCATCACCACACGAGATGCTACCAGGCCTGGGCAGCACTGGAGCAGGCGTTCTGCTGAGAATAACGCAACTATGGTTGAAGATGGCGCAGAAGACCCCGGAGTATCGACCAAACGACGTGCAACGCAATTGGGTATCAATCGGCGGGCTTTACACAGAATTCTGGTGAAAGACTGTAAGACGTTTCCTTACAAAGTGCAAACAGTGCATCAGCTGTTAGCTGTTGCCCACCAAGCGCGTGTAACCTACACTCAGGCCATCCTGTGTCTCGACCACGAGGGAGACAACTTTTCATCGAAAGTCATCATGAGCAACGAGGCCCATTTTCATGTCAGTCGCGGGCCAAACCACTGCTGTGAACGCTACAGAGCAATGCTCAACGAGTTTTTCCTTCCTCAATTGGATAAATTGGGACTGGAAAATATGTGGTTCCAACAGGATGGAGCAACAGCGCATACTGCACGAGACACAACCGAAATTCTGAGGGCTGCTTTTCCGGGTCGCCTTTTTTTTTTAAAGAACTTAACACTCCAGAGGATATTCCTACTCTTAAAATGCCGGAGCACGTGTTAAGTTTTTCGAAAAGTTGGATAGAGAGGTAGAGAAAGATGTTTGGACTAAGTGGTTATTTCGCTCCATGGGTGGCATCGAACATTTAATGGGGAGTGGAAGTTGTATTTAGGCAACCATTTATCTCGCGTGTTTTTAATTGCCTGAAAAAAAGTCTTTCGGCTACGGCTGGTATTGAACCCCAAACCCTCCGATTGGGAAATCAACACACTACCACTTGAGACACGGCCACCCACAATCTCTCGTTTTGGCGATTTTCACTGGCCGGCAAGATTACCCGTTCCAGGCTTCTTTTTGTGGGCTTTTTTGAAGTCATGAGTCTATGTCAACAAGACTCAAGACTCTTGAAGCCTTCAAAGAGAATATCCGTCAAGAATGCGAGGACCTATTCTCAGAAGTTCTGGCAAGAGTGATGGAAAATGAAACAAATCGGGCCCGAATCGTCATCAATTCTGGCGGCGGCCACTTAGCCAATATCATTTTCTCAACTTAATGGAGAAAAATTTAAGACATCAAGTAAACATAATCCAAAAGCGGAACCAACGTTCTTCATCCGTAAACGAAATTACAGCCAAAGAACATTGGGTGACAACTTTTGCACCACTTTGTACATATTTCGTTTTACCGCAAACCCGTTTCGTGCCAACACTCGAAAACGCACATCTGAGAATACCAGATTTTCACAATAATGTAAATATCGTCCGCATGAGCGTCTAGTAGTATAGAGTTTTTAATGATTGTTCCTTAGGGGGTGCTGCACAATCCGTTCAAGAATCGGCTGCTTAACCCCGTCAATATTTGTGAATGAAGATCTTGCCCATCGTCAAAGATGTTCAATAGTTCGCTGGCTGGTGAATTGTGAACGACAAATGCATCACTGACACTAAACACCTTGCAAACGTCTCTTACCAAATCCTCAGCACCAGCTGCGATTCTACTATTCGTTTTTACAGGCTTTATTTCGGACTTTCTTTGGGCATATTTTCTGTTAGTAAAACCTAAGAGCCTGATTCTTGCGGCAGCAGCTGTCTGTTGTCTTAATAGATCCTTCATCGCCTGAAAAGGCGGTGCGTTATCTTTCTTTTCCCCTCGTAGATCTCATAACCAGCACTTGTTCGTCTTTGCAACGCCGCTTTATAAAACTTTCCTTAAGCTATATGTGCTTTTAGGCATTCATCATCAAACTCGGACTGACATCCCAAGTGGCTTTCCTGATTATGCTGCAGAGCTGAAGGAACACTCGATTGGGAAATACTGTAGCGATGAACAAGATATCCTCACCTACGAGTATACCTTAAGAAGAACAATGTGGCGCTCCGACTCATTGTTGACTTCTTGAAAAGTCAGACCTTCAAAATACTGAAAGAGTCTCTTGACAGTTGATTGATCAGAATGTAGGAAAGTGCCTTTGTAAACGTTGAGCTACGAAAACTGCGATTGAATTTTTCCCTGACCCGAAGTCGATTGCCATAAATTCGTTATCAGTGGTCTTGTCGTGTAGCTTATATTTACCAGTATCGAAATAGATCGTAATGGTGCATTCAAAAATACCACTTCTTCGGGTCGTCCGAAAGCATTCGTTTCATATCAAATAGAAGAAGATTCATACGTAGTGCAGAGCAAGGGTTGCTTGAAAAAAGCTCCCAAGCTACGGAAGCAATCCCTTAGTCCAAGTTTTATGAAAACAGCCGTGAAGTATTTGCGTAGAAGCTGATTTCACAAAACAACTGAAGCACAAGATAGATTTGGAATTGCCATAGCCCTGTAAGTCCAAAGGACCCTGTTCGGCATCAAGTCCATGTCTTATAAAAAACTCCCTTACACTGGCAGAGAGCCGACAGTACTTCGTGGGTTTAATCATAAGAAATTTGTTATCCAGAATATCTCTTACTGTTGAGAACCTTAAGCAGACATTCGGCCAGTATGCATAATTGCTATATACGAGTAGATAGGGTCTGCTGGGTCTTCTATGTTATCTGGTCGAGTTACCAGATGCCCATAGAATTACCCAGAGCGTATTCCTTCTTGTCAAGGAATGCGCTTTTAATTCTACACCGGATCTTCGACGTCGATAGGCATATTGTATATTGGACAGATGATGGGATCGCACAGCAGTGTTGCTCTCCTAAAGCTCAACCATTCTCTTAATAGTCTTTAATACGAAGGAAGCCAGATAAATTGGTCTAAAGCTCTTGGCGATGGTTTAGTCAACTTTTCCAATTTACGGTAAAAATTCTGCTCTCACTATTTGGCAAGGTTTCAGGATGCATGCCAGCGCCAAGATACTACTTAGTAAAGATTAAATTGATGAAAACTGATCTTAACATCTTTGCAGCATAACTGGAACTGCACCATCGTTGCCAGCCGATTTAAAACTTGAAAAGATCGCAGCAATATAGTTTCTGGCCTCATTTGTCACAACAACCAATGCTAGATAGCAGCTCCATTAAGTTCTATTACTTGACTCACTATAGCTCCTGTGATATGAGCTTCCTGTGAACCGGTTCTGAGTTTCCAGTATGAGACTGAGATTCAGTATATGTAAAGGATTTTTTTTTTTTAGAGGTTTCATTTTTAAACTGGCAACATTATGCCTACGGATTATCAATTTGACAGTTGAAAGTTGATTTGTGGTTAGTGCGTTTTGCCATTTTACAACAAATAGATTAGCGCCAGAACAACGCGTGCAAATCGTGTAACCTTATTTTGAAAACCATGGTTCGGTTCACCAAACTTATCGTGCGCTACGTCCATTTTACGGTTGACATAATCGCCCATCTGAGCAAGTTATTCAGACCATGATGAATCGTTTTCTCACCACATACACTCTAGTGGATAATACGCATCCCCAAAGATGACAAACAGTGCGAACAGAAGCAGTTATTGCCGTTGTGGAGCGCAGTGTTGAGAAGATTCCGAATAAGTCAATTCGCCATCGTGCACTTTGTGGAAGATTCTACGGAAAGATTTGCCTTGAAAGCTTATAAGATTCAGCTTGTGCAAGAGTTGAAACCGCGTGACCATTATATGCGTTATAGGTTCGGTGAATGAGCCGAAAACATAATTCAGCTTGATCCTCATTTTCAACGCGAAATTTTGTTCTCCGGTGAGGCCCGTTTTTGGTTAAATGGTTATGTAAACGAGCAAAATTGCCGAATTTTGAGTCTAGAAAACCCAACAGCCTTTGTCGAGACGCCCTTACAACTATTAAAACTCACTGTTTGGTGTGCTTTATGGGATGGTGGAATCATCTGGCCATATTTCTTTAAGGACGATGCCGACCAGAATGTTACCGTTAAAGAAGAGCGTAATAGAAACATGATTTCTGACTTCTTCGTTCCTCAGTTGAATGGCATTGACATGACAGAGCTTTGGTTTAAACAAGATGGCGCAAAATGCCCCACCGCGCGCGATACTATCAATTTATTGCGGGAAACATTTGCTGAGCGCATCTTTTCGCGTAATGGATCGGTGAACTGGCCTCCACGATCCTGTGATCTCACACCTTTAGATTACTTTTTTTGGGGGTATGTGAAGACACTAGTCTATGCCGATAAACCAGAGACGTTGGACGATTCGGAAATCAACATTCGCCATATTGTTGCTGATATGCGGTCCAGTTGCTCGATAAAGTTTTGGAAAATTGGACTTCACGAGTGCGCTTCCTTCGAGCTAGCCGTGGAATGCATGTGTCCAGAGTTATATTTGTACACAAATGGCATAAAATTATTTATTAAATAAAGCTAATATTATAGACATTAACATTAGCTTCAAGTATTTTATTTCATATTGAATTTGTATAACTCTAAAAAAAACACTAACTAATCTGCTGGTTTCATTGAATGTCCCTATCGAAGGAATTCTTCGTAAGTCCGAATAAGCCACTTACATTTTCTTTTTTGTTTTGATATGTAAGGATTTGAGCTAGTCTCTGGTTTTTCTGTTTTCCCTATAAAGGCGGTCCGGGTCTATAGTCAACTATGGCAAAGATGACTGGGAGCTAATATTGTTAAGAATCAAGTCAGGTGATTTGCCATTGAAATCCAGAGGTGATTACCTCTCACCTTGCAGTCGGTACTGTCCAAAAGAAATGCTCTGAGTATTAGCATCGCATCATATGTCCGACCTTTCTGACATCAAAATATTTAATGAGTTAAGGTACCGCATTAAGTGGTGGCAGAAGTATCTCATCATATGGGAATTGAGCTGGCGCAACAACAAACTTATGCTTTCCATTCGTTTCGTAGCTTGGGACTGCAGTAACTAAATTTTAGTAATAGAATCGGCAAAACTAAGGAACTGACACTAAGAAGAGCTCTTGGTCTTTCATATCGCTCGAAACGTGGAAAACCCTTAAACATTCGAGACCACCGACGTGTTTTTCCACGTCCATGGTTCCTATGTGGATATTATGTGAGGATTTGTATTCGATAAGAAAAACCTCCTACATACGGATGCAGCAATAGCAGCAGTGAAAGCTATATCTCGACTTAAGGGTCTTCACAGAAGATTTGTTAAAACCCACGACAATAGACGAGCCTTACTTGTTTTGCCCCCGATTCATCCTCTCCCTTTGAGGATAGATTTTCTAAACAGGGTTCTGCATATTAAAATGCTTCAGCACATCCTCCATTTCTCTGAGGTGCCCCAGAATCAGCGGATGGATGGCACTCGTCAGTCTGGTAGACCGAGATCGAACGGTCTAGCAACTCTTTGGTCAAAACCTAACGGGATTTATGTAGTTCTAAAATTTAGCATCTAATCAGGACGTCTTTGGTTTCTAGTTCAACGATTGGCCTTTGCATCTTAAGTCCTCCTGCCACAATTAGGCTGGCAACAAAATGTAGCAGCTCACTTATACTCGTACATTATTATTTTCGAGGAAAGAACGCATTGATTTTTCGACTTGAATGTATCTTTGCTCTCTACACGTATGTATTTACTACTACTGTTGAAACTCGCGTAATTGGCAACTCTGGAAACACTCATGAACTATTTGAATGTCAACAACCGGCATGGACTCAGCGTCTTACTTAGAATACAGCCCTTTCAAAAATTCACTCGAAGGACAAAATTGTAACCATGTCTGTGTGGCTTTCGTGAAACCCAAGGACACAAATATTACGATGGTCCTTAACGTTGGGGTTATATTTCTTTCCTTTACTTTTCGAGTTCATAATTCCTTTGATAAAAAAAAAGAATCATGTTCGACTTGTCGTGTTTGTGTGATGCTCCTATTTCTGGTCCATGTCTTGTAATTACATTGTCTAGGAATCAAAAAGGACAAATTCCTAAAGAGCTCTTTTCCCAATCTAAATCACACACAAAACTTGTTGATGGTGCAAGAAAAGCTTTTATTTTTTTGTTTCTACTACAATAGATAAATATACACATACTCGTATCTACATGTGTGTGTGTGTGTGTAGAGAGTGTCCTTTTTATTCGCATAGAAGATGAACTATTCCCCTGAGGACGCTTGCCGACACATCATTATCTATAAACTACTTGGGCACCTGAAGTGAATTACGTAGACTTCGTGCAAAATTGGTTATCGGGTTACATTGGTTGTGACTTTTTTGACATGGCATCGAAGACGAAGACCTTCTCCCCATCATTGTATCCGCATCCGTATGACATTACCCAGTGGAGATGGTACAATGATGTAGGAAACGTAACAATGATGATGAGAATTGGTATCTAGAGACTGGAGAGAATATTGTTGGTTCGTTGGTTTTCTCGTTATTATTATTATTATTTTTTTTTTTTTTTGTTTTTTTGTTTTATTATTATTTGGGGGTTGTGGAAGGATACGTACTCGTATCATACATTAATGTGGATGCGCATAATCGATTTGACACAAACGCTAAGGTATAGTCTTACTGTAAGAGTACTTGAAATAGTGATAGCAGATACATATATTGTAGTAGAAGATCCATAGAAGATACTAACGACTTGATTAATGCACCTGAGTGCGAGAAGACATCATCTCTGGCTGTCAAGATGGCATTGTTGCTTCAGTGGATGAAAGAGATTGCTTCGGAGATATTGTTCATGATGAAAGTGTTTTCATT
Organism: Volucella zonaria; assembly: GCA_963966105.1. Classification (NCBI taxonomy): domain Eukaryota; kingdom Metazoa; phylum Arthropoda; class Insecta; order Diptera; family Syrphidae; genus Volucella; species Volucella zonaria. The sequence continues at coordinate 114,496,534 of OZ014534.1, read as the reverse complement.
TTATGTCCTTCGTACGTAGTCGTTGCCATAGCCATTGCCACAATCGTAGCAATAGCACTACGATTGTATGGTGTTCCGGGTAGTTATGGATGTAGGAAATAGTATCCTCTAAGCTAGGACATGTCATGACGATTGAAATGATATGGAGATACAAATAACGTCTGTGATTTGTTGCGTTGTAGTTTATGCCATTCGGTTACTTTATGAGATATACATATATGCACACACAATTGTTAGAAAAGGAGATAACTTGGATTTCAAATAAATCCTTTTTAGTCGATAAGAAGAGTTCGTCTAGCATTTTTGGGTTAACGAGACAGTTAAATCGTTAGGTGTTATCTTGTGTAACGAATTTTTTTTGTTGAAAACTTTTGATAATATTTTATTCCTGATGGTTTTCTTCAATTAATTCACTCGAAACTCTCTGATATAGCGCCTAGTTCCATGAGGATTCGTTATGGGCAAAAGCACCACTGCTTATGAATAGTGAAAGATATGTAGGTTTACCTCCAGAATGCCATGACTGGCAACAAACGCTGTCTTATTGCTTTGCAAAATATCATAGCGTTGTGTTAGGTGCTATGATTGCAAATTTTTGGAATGTGCTTTCGTGAAACAGATTGATCACAGAGGCCAGTCAGTTTAGTTTTCTTAGTTAATTTACTCTTACATGCTAGACAAAAAAAATGCTTAAAAATTAGCTTAAATAACTTAGAAATAATCTTATACTAACTTACTGGCCCCATGCGGGCACTCTAAGTTAAACCGAACACTTAAACTAAGCCTTTCGATCATTTTACTACCAGAATGTAAGAGGTCTTCGCTCTAAAACCAATGCTGTCCTACGTCAATCGCATTCTCTTCCCTTTGATATTTACGCCTTGACTGAAACCAATTTGATTCCCGACATAAAGAACCAGGAATTGTTCCCCCCTACTTTTAATGTTTTTCGCGACGACGATCCTACCCGCCCACATGATGATTCCCCCTGTCGAGGCGTCCTACTGGCGATCCACAACAGCCTTAACTCTTCTCCCATTACCATCTCTTCATCCTCTAAAGTCGACTTTGTCGCTATAAAAATATCACTCCCCTTCAAGTCCCTTTACGTTTTATGTTGCTACATCCTGCCAGCTCAACCTACCGAATCTTACCAACTTGTTGTCGATGCGATCGACTATTTAATTGACCTGTCTGACTCTACTGACGATATCTTTGTTCTCGGCGACTTTAATCTTCCTCAGCTACAGTGGATTCCATCAGACGATCAATCGTTCTTCATCGCTTCAAATGCCAACTCAGCTAAGGAATGTCTCTTCTTAGATCGCTTAACAGACTCAAGTCTATGCCAAGTCAGTGGTGTATCCAACTATATGGGCAGGCAATTGGACCTTATTTTCACAACAGATTCAATTAACTCCTCAGTCTCACTTTGTCCCCTATCTCTCTCTACAATCGACAACTACCACCCCCCCCCCTTCTACTTTCATTTTTTCATAACTCTTCTTTCCAGTCCACTCCTCCCACAACTCTCTCATCCTACGACTTTCACAAAGCAAACTTTCACAAAATCAGTGACTATCTTAGCAGATCCCCCTTTAACTTTCACAACCTAAGCATACGAGTAAATGATGCCTTATCCATTTTTTATAAAGAAATATTTAATTCTTTCAGCCTTTACGTTCCGTTTTCCCGCCTTAAAACATCATCTACTAGTCCTCCCTGGTATAATCGCAAGCTTCGTTCCTTACGAAACAAGAGAAACAAGTTATGGGCTGTTTTCCTGCGTACCAGATCCTTGTCCGACTATTCCAACTATCTTGGTGCTTATCTTCATTTCACCGAACTTTACGATTCCCTTTACCAGCGTTACCTTAACAATGCACAAGTCAACCTTATAAATGACCCTTTTACCTTTTGTTAACTACAAAAGAAAGTCCGATGGTTACCCTCCTTCCCTCTCTTTCAACAACAAGTCATCAACCGATCCACTCACGATTGCCAACCTATTTGCCAGCTTCTTTAAACAATCCTTTACCAACGACTCCTTTGTACCAGATCCATCCTATTTTCGTTACCTACTGAACTTCTCCAACGGCCCACTTCTCTCTCACATCTTGGACCCCTCTTATATCGAATATAAATTACACCAACTCAATGACGAATTTACACCCGGTCCAGATGGCCTCCCTGCCATATTTCTTAAAAAATGTTCTTCGTCTCTTTCCCTTGCCCTTTCTGATCTCTTTCGTCTATCCCTTTCACAAGGAGAATTTCCTCAGGTTTGGAAAACCTCCTTTATAACCCCAATCCACAAAAAGGGATCAAAGAACGAAATAACAAACTATCGTCCAATCGCTAAACTCTCCCATATACCCAAACTCCTCGAAAGTATTTTGTATGAAGCTCTAAGTTTCCAATGCAAATCACTTATTTCCCGTAGACAACATGGCTTCCTAAAGGGTAGGTCAACCACCACAAATCTCGTTGAATTCGTATCCTTTGCAATCTCTGCCCTAGAGAACGGCAACGAAGTCGATGTAGTTGCAACCGATTTTAGCAAAGCCTTCGATAAAATCTCTCATCGATTAATACTCTTCAAATTGTCTGCCCTCGGCTTTGAACCCATACTGTTAAAATGGATATCCTCTTACCTCGAAAACCGTTTTTACAGTGTTCGTTTTAGGTCAGCCCACTCCGCTCCATTTTTGGCCACCTCTGGAGTTCCTCTGGAGTTCAAATTGGAGTTAAAGGACACCATCGAACTGTGTAAGTCGGCCATAGGCAACAATTTTTTTATAAAAAAGATTATCGCTAGATAGTCATGCGATCCACTGCAACACAGTGGAGCGCTATCATAAAGTAAGAAATTTATTGAGGGATTCGACGACGGAGTTCTTCTCCTACACCCCTAAGGGTGAAAAGAGGCAAACAATGCTGCTGAGGGGATTGGAACCGTCGACCGATCCGGAGGAGCTCCTTGCACTGCTGAAAGAGAAGAAGTGCGAAGGGCTCTAATTAGTGGAGGTCAAGCCTTTCACCACAGCCAGAGCCAAAAGGGAGAAGCGGCAACTGCCCATTTTCCTGGTTCAGCTAAATCCCGACAGCAAACTGGATGGTCTAAGGAGTATCAAAGTCCTGGACTACCAGGTTGTACACTGGAAGAAATTAAAGAGGAACGAAAACATTTTACAATGTGTTCGCTGCCAAAGGTTCGGGCACGCCGCGTCGAACTGCGAAATGCAGCCTCGATGCGTAAAGTGTGGAAAGAACCATAAGTCAGAGGAATGCGTTCTGGGTAAGGACGGAACGTCAGAAACGAGCCAACTCTCTTGTGCTTTATGTAGGAACACGGGAGACACCGCAAATTATCGGGGTTGTCCCAAATTCCAGTACATGAAAAGAATAAATCTGGCCCGGCAGCAGAAAGTGGAAGTTAAACGTCCACCCGTGCATTTACAAACTCCAGCCGTTACTCCCCATGTTACCTACGCCCAAATGGCGGCAGGTACAGCAAGCGAAGGTTGCTTCTCAGGCCGCAGCGCCTAGAGCACCGGAACCAGTACCTGACATGCTAGCTATCTTGCTCTCTATCCAGGGACAGATGGCTCAGCTACAACGTCATTTAACTGAACAGACCGCGCGTGTGGATCAAGTTTACGCGCTGCTGTGAATGTGAATTCACTGATTAGGTTCGAACGACGAGCCGCACTATTTAAGTTGCTTAAAGACCAAGCCCCTGATGTGCTTTTGGTTAGCGAAACTAAGCTAACCAAAAGACACAAAATGAGGCACAGAAGATACAAAATAGTACGGAGAAACTGACCCAACTCCATTCCGGGAGGTGGCGTTGCGATTTTCGTAAGAAAAGGTATACGTTTTAAAAGAGTATACAGTCGTGTAGTACGTAGGTTCTAAGTGCTGGAAGCATGCATCCTGTATATTCCCCTCCGTAGTGGAAAGCGGCTGTACATAGTGTCTGTCTATGCACCTGAGGCTACTCAATCCACCTTATTCATCTCAGAGCTCGAGACACTTTTTCGATTCCTGAGGCTGGAATTGGAAGATAACTATTTTATTATCGGCGGAGATTTCAACGCCAAACATAGAGATTGGGGAAATAATACACCAAATACTAGAGGGAATCTACTATTCAATTGGTGGAGTCAGCACAGTGTGAAGTATCGAATCGGCCTCAAAGCCACGGATAGTCCGTCGTTTCCCAGACACGGGTCCTATCTGGATCTTCTGCTGTTTGATTCACGAATACAACTGACGTGCACTAACCAACAAACTACAAACTGTCTACGCACTTTCGTGTATGACAGCGACCATTGCGGTCTCAGTACCGAAATAACTGTTCCCAACGAAATTGCGGAATTGGATGAGTTTGTGCAAAGGCATTCCTACAATTATAGTAGGGTGCGTTGGACACACTTCACCAGAACACTGACCAGAGCACTCTCCTCGAATTCGCTCTACCCACCGTCCAACAGAAATCTCTCGAACAATGGACAAAATGATACCTCGGTATCAACACAGACTTATTCCGCAACACAACTATTGACGCACTGCACCGACATAAAAGTAGACTGCTGTCAAGACTAAAAACCTTGTACAGACAGTTTACGGACGGACATAACCCGGAGATTATGACACCGAAGTCGTCGATTAAAAACCTCCAAACATTAATAAAAGAAAATTACAAAAAATCTGTAAATTTGTATTGGAACAATAAAATTCGGGCTGTAAACACCAGCAACCCGAATATGTTCCCGCAAATAAATAAAATATTTCGGAGAAATAATCAGAACGACTCACTTAGACTCACCGGAATGACGAACAACGAACAAATACTTGTAGCAGCAGGCATTGATCCAAGTGAGGCCGTTGATGATGACGACTTCTTTGTGATCGAGGATCCGCAAGAGCAGGTAGAGGCTATAGGAGCGACTTTCCAGGAAGTGTACAAGGCGAATGACATCATTGGCCTGAACCACGACCTGGAAAATCGAGTCCTTGTACACAATTTCTACCTTCGAAATGAAATAGAGAATTGGCGATCCGAGAGCTCGGGCTTCACCCAGTTTAGTGACGAGAATATGTCAAATAACGTCATCATCAACGACAGGGCACTACCCCCTTTCATTTCGAAGGAAGAGCTCCAAACGATCTTCGAATCGCTTAGAAGTAAGAAATCAGTGGGAACCGATGAAATACCGAACATTGTGCTTCGACATCTCCCACTAGAAGCGGTGAACATTTATACCACCCTGTTTAATAATGCAATGAATAATGCACATTATCCAGCGCATTGGAAAACTGCGGTGGTATATCCCATTCCCGAAAGGAATAAAGACACATCCAATCCGGCGAATCTCCGCTCGATCAGTCCTCTTCCAAACATCAGAAAGGTTTTCGAGAAGGTGATCAATAGAGTCCTGACTAAGTGGGTTGAGGACAAACATATCGTTCCGGATAATCAATTCGGTTTCAAGGCGGGGCATGATATCATTCATGCCGCGTCTAAACTGGTTTCTGATATCCAATGGAACAAAAGCAAAAAACAGTGCACTGGTGCCTGCCTAATTGACTTGGAAAAGGCCTTCGATACCGTATGGTTAGAGGGACTCTTCTTCAAGCTGGACAGGATGGGCATTAGTAAACCACTGCTGTATATTCTTTTTGATATGCTTTCCAGTAGACAGTTCATCGTGAAGAATGGCGATGTGACTTCTGCCGGAATATTTAACATTAAAAACGGTCTGCAACAAGGTGCGGTAAATTCGCCGATCCTATTCAACATTTACACAAGTGATCTGATAGGTTCACTTCCCCACAGCATAGCGTACGCAGACGACTTAATCGCGTACAGATCGGGTCCAAAGATTGAGGTCATTAACATACTTTTGCAACGTGACTTCGTTAAAATTAGACAATATTGCGATGACTGGAAGTTGAAAATCAACTTTCAGAAGTCGGAAACCATTCTGTTTAGGACGCCTTTGTCTGGGGCCTCTAGGGATACCAGAAAAAATTGGCGAAAGTTCTCCATCATCGGACAACATGGACAGCCACTTGCTTGTCGAAATGTAGTCAGATATCTTGGGATCTGGCTAGATCAATATCTGTATTTTAACAAACATATAGATGTTGCTTTGGCCAGAGCTAAGGGTGCTATTGCCCTTACAAAGAGACTGTTTTATAACAGCCAACTCGATGCGAGGGTGAAGGTAATCTGTTACATGGCCCTTATCAGGCCCATGCTTGTATTTGGATGTCCTGTGTGGTTCAACGTGAGAGCAAGTTTATTGGAAAAGATTCGGGTGTTTGAGTGGGCTTGTCTTAGGACTTGTCTTCGCTTATACAGAACACCAGAGTCTGAGTACATAAAATTCTATCCTAATGAGGTCTTACAATAGGGCGAACCTGATGACAGTGGACAATTTCGTCATTAAGCTGACTCGAAGACACGTTGCGAGAGCAATGACCTCATCGAACAATCTGATCTCCGGGGCTTACTACCCCAATTATATGTATCACGAGAGAGTTCGCTTCGACGGCTTTATTCCTCCAGAAGAGTTCCTCTATCTGGATAGCAAAGGTCTGATCCAGGACAGATTGGCTGTGCCGCTAATCTTCCACGTCGCTCGAATAGCTGCGGACAGGCGACTCAACTACGACAGAGACGTCGCACATGGCAGTGTGGGGCTTCTCCGGTTCAGTAGGGCGGTAGGGAGTCGCGACAGGAGGGATGTTGCCCAGCAGCACCAGCAATTTTGGTGGCTTGATGAAGGCGACGATGCTTCGTCGTCGAACTCCTCCAATGATGGATAGCTTCATGTGAAGTAGAGTGGTCCAGCCTAATTTTTGTTTTTTTAGCCATGGCCGGCTTACATAGTTTTAGGTAGGTTTAAGTTAGATTGTAAGAAAAAAAAAAATATGTACATATTAGATCCTACTTACTTAAGTAGATTAAGATTTATTTTTTAGTTAGTATGTAGGTTTTTAGGTTTAAGTTTTATAAAAAAATAAAATGTCCATATACTAAGTTTTTACTTAAAATTGATTTTCTTAGTTTTAGTTTCGTTAAATATAAAAATAAATATAGACTGTAAGATCCGTCGAAAGACATAGTTTAAGTGTTAGGTTTAACTTAGAGTGCCCGCATGGGGCCAGTAAGTTAGTATAAGATTATTTCTAAGTTATTTAAGCTAATTTTTAAGCGTTTTTTTGTCTAGCATGTAAGAGTAAATTAAGAAATATAAATAAAAATGCATTTAAACTGACTGACTGCATCGGTTCCCGCTAGATCACCGAAATTAAGCAGTGTTGGGCGCGGTAAGTACGTAGGTGGGTAACCACATGGGAACTCAGTACTCCGCGTGCTGTTGACAAAACGCGCCACATGGACATAGTATCCCGGCGTTAAATCCCGGACCCTACAAATTAATTTGTATCGTTCCCTTGATAATAATAATAATAATAATAATTAACCTACTTACATCTAATACGTGCATACATTATATATATGCAATATATATGTAGGATCTGGCTCTCGATTCTACTGGTAGCAATAAAACACACCACTTAGATATTAAGAATTCAGGTTTATTATTAAAATACGATTAAAATTAATGCTTTGTCCTATGACAACCACGTAAGCGAATAACCAGAATTGCAGACTGGTTAAGGAATTTACTTTCACTCTTGTCTGTTCTTGTCATTGCGCATGTGCGTGTATGTGTAAGTCGGTTGCATCGCCGCTCTCTGTCGTCGTTCGTTAGTTCTTTGTCTGCTTCTTTTCCCAAAATCGGCTATCCTGACGGATCATTCGCCCCGAATGAAGGATTCCAGGGCTTCATGTTTTCAGCGACTGTCGTTCTCGTTTCATCACGACCTTGAATGGGCCCATGAACTTTGGCTTGAGCTTAGCTCTGGTTCTGAACTGCGTGTGCTTAATGGCGACTAGTGCATTAGGCTCATACTCTCTCTCGGGCTTTCGGGTACTATCGAAAGTTCTCCTGTTCTCCATTTATACGGCCGCGATATTTTGACATACTTCCTTCCTTATGGTATCTCGTCCTGCGTGTAGGTCCTGAACTTCTGCTTCAGCTAACCACTCGCGTATTTCTGGGTATTCGGACGTTCGCATTTCCAATCCAGTCAATATTTGGAACGGATTAAACTTTGTACTCCATGAAGGTGAATTATTCAACGTTCGCCGTACCCGGTCCACATGCTTGTACCATTTCGCCGGGCTTTTTAGACAGGCCTTTCAAAATGATTCTATGAATCCTCTCTACCTGTCTATTTCCTCGCGGTATGCCTGTCGCGATCATAAGGTGTTGGATGTTTTCGTCCCTGCAATAGGTCTCGAACGCAGTTAAGGTGAACGCCGCCCCCTTGTGTCCGTGGATTACCGAACACACTTGACTGCCTTTCCAAGCGATCCACGACTTCGGCAGCTCCCGTACTCTTCGTGGGATGAAGCCGCACGAATTTAGAAAATCCGTCTACTACGACCTAAATGTAATTGTACGCCTTATGCGCCTGTTAAATCGGTCCGAGGTGGTCAATGTGATATGTCCCTAGCGGTTTATCTTCCCTATCGATCGGTGTCAGCAGCTTTTCTCTCTTTCCGGCTTTGGACTCTGGTATCAGGTATTTCACACATCCCCTAACTACTTCGGTTACCTTCCTGGTCACATCTGGAATAAAAAATGTCTTCTTTACCGAGAAGTGTCCCTGCTGATGCGCTATCCCGATCAGTTGTTTTACCATCTCGGTTGGTATTACTACGAGTTCCTTAACGGGATCCCCCTTCATGAAGAAATCTTCATATTCTTCCCCTTTCCAGGATCTTTCGAACCGCTCTGGTCCACTCATCTCTCTATTGCGCTTCCTTTATCCGATGACTGAGCGAGTCTTCGATCATGAGGCAAAACACTCTGTTCAAAACGTCGACATGCTTCATCTTGGAGCTTGGCCTGTGTTCGATTTTGTAATTAAATTCTTAAAGGAACATGGCCCATCTGGCTACTCTTAACGAAACATCCTTGTTCTTCATTGTCTGCTCGAAAGCATTGCAATCGGTAATAATTTTGAAATCAACGCCTAGCACATACACTCGCCACTTCTTCAATGCCTCAACAATTGTAAGCACCTCGAGCTCATACGAATGGAACTGTTCTTCTGACTCCTTGGTCTTCCGGCTCATGAAATGTACTAGGTGTAACATCTGATCTTCCTTGTCTTTCTGGAGCAAAACCGCACCGTACCCAAACTTACATGCGCCTGTGTGGATTTCCGTACCTACAGGAGCATATTCCTCGATGACGCGCATCAGTACCTTTCGTTTGTCGACGTCCAGGTGACTGAGCTCTAAATTTCGGGCAAACATGCCCTCTTCTGCAGCTGAACAAATTTGAAGAAACGTCGTCGCCAACTCGAACACTTCAGATCCCAGATCCTTTGGTTCCTTTTCGTCCAGTCTTCATCCTTCCGCATCACGTTAGATCCCAATCCACGTTCCCCTTCATTACAACCCAGAACCTCAGACTCTACTTCCGATTCGAGAGAACTCTCTTTAAGTATCAGTTCTACACTTTGGTCAACTATCGACAAGTTAAGCAGCTCCAGGATATCGTTGCCAATTACCGCCGAGTAACCCATATCCCTCTCTTTTACCACGTAGAAGTTTACTGGCAGGATAATGCCATCAACGTCCGCCTCCAACCGAACGTTGCCCAATGTTGTGACCCTGTTTTGGCCAATCCCCAAAAGATTTCTTTTTTCTTTCCCAAGCTCAACGGAATATATCAAAACTAAACAGTCGTTACGCAGCAAACACAAATCGCTTCCGGTATCAACAAGTGCAGTTATAGTAACACCCTTAAGCGTAATCTCTTTAAAAATTCTGTTAGACCCAATCGCTAAATTCGTTCTTGCTTCCGGCCACGAATCTCGATTAACCGATGATGCAGGTTGTTGGTAATGACTCAGCTCTACAATCGCGTGCCCTGTGCCCTTGTTGATTGCACCTGAAACACTTAATTGTATCACGACAATCTCTAGCAAAATGAGTTGTCTCTCCACACCGATAGCACGAGTGGCCTTTCCTTTCGCTCTTAATTAGCTCCCGAACTGGAGCGCTCCTGCTTGGAGTATAACTAAAACGTAAATTTCCCTTCGAGCTAGAAGACTGCGAGGCGTATTCCTTTGACCGTTCATATACGCGGATTTGAAATTTAAGCTCCTCTATATTCGTAGCTTGGTATAGGCCGGCCTTGTTTTGTCTAGCATCTGGAATACCCTCAACAAAGTATTGATTGCACTCCCGTCGCCAAATTCGATGAGACTCCCAAGCTCTAAGATACCGTACAAGTACTTCAAAAGCGACTCGGATGCTTTCTTTTGCTTCGTTCTAAGCCTTCGATGAACCTCTGCAGATGTAAGTCTTGTCCCAAATTCCTTAATGAGAACTTGTTTTAGAGCGTCCCAGCTTTTGACGAAGGTTTGGCTCTTGACGAACATTTTTGCTGCGCCTCTGAGCAATTGCTTAGAGTAAATATATTTTTGAATTGCGTCCCACCCTACTGCGGTAGCATTGTTCTCGAATACTTGGATCCATAACCTAATGTTTCCTGACCCACTGCCGTCGAAGTGACTCAGAGAATCCTCAATATCGCGCAGAGTAAACCTAACAACATTTGCCCTTGACACACTTTCCTCGCTCATCGCCTCTTCATCTTCATCATCTTCCCCGTGATGACCCAGCCCAAAGTAGTCGAGAAGCCTGTTCTGTAGCGTTTGTTTTATTCCTGTTACGTCCAAGTCCAACTCTGTTAGTTTTCGTCTGAGTCCGTCCACTGTCAGTGTCAAAATTTCGTTTCTGTCCATAATTTTATTACTTATTCTCACCGATACCAGCCAAGGGAAAAATGTAGTTCGGTTATTAGCTTACCTTTATTACAAATCGGGATAAAATCAATTATATAAAACAGTTCTCTTCAGATCTGTACAGCAACACACCAATACCACTGCACCAGCAGTTAAACTCGCCTCTACTCTGCTTATCTTCGTCCACTCGATGGTTCACTCGTTGGAGCAAGCAACTACGGGGGGCTTCGTGTGGGTGAATTACACTCTCTTAACCACACCGCACTAGCACCGCTTTAGGTTGAAGCCCTTTATACAGCAACACTACACACAAGTTTCTTTGTTCGGGTTATTATTATATTTTTTTTTTTTATTTCACTGCTCATGCACAAAACAACCGTCGCAAATTACTGTTTTGCACTTTCCTAAGGGGTTATGAACAGAGCTGTAAACTTTCAAGTACCAGTACCAGTACCAGTACCAATACCGGGACTTGTACTTGTACTTCAGTACCTTGGTACTGGTACTTGAAAAAAGGCAAGTACCAGTATTTTTCAAGTACTTGTGTACAAGTATGAAGTATCGCGTACTTAAGTACCAAAGTACTTGAGCAGTACTTCCAAGTGCTTGACCAGTACTTACAAGTACTTGACCAGTACTTACAAGTACTTGTTCAGTTCTTCAATGTAAAGTACTTTATTTTGGTCTTACACAATTTTTATAAATAGAAATGTTAACATTTTTTTGACGAATTCAGGATAAAACATTGTGTCCAACTTTTAATTGTTTCAAATTTTTCTTTATAAATTATTTTTGGTTTATACTTTTTAGAAAAGCCGAGTTAGCTTTTAACAAAACTAAACTCTGAAAGTGTTAATCAGTAAGAGCATGACGTCTTTGAGAATTAACCAGACCAGCGAATGAGAAAAGTCTTTCTACAGGCGCTGAAGAAGTCAGTAGCGTATTCAATTTCATAGACAATTTTTTCAGAACTGGATATTTGTCCAGGATAATCATTCAATTTCTGACGCTCGGATCATTTATATAGGTCGAGTATTCATACTCAATTTTTCTGGACAACGACAAATTACTACTTGATGTGGCAGTTGGCAATGAAGTAGAATCTAAAAAAAAAATTCATAGAGTTTATACATAAATGCAAGGTGATTCCACTTCGGATGACTAAATTTGGAAATTGTGTTTTTTTATAATTTGCCCGCGTTCAAAGTGTCAAGGATAGCCTTAAAGTGTTTTAACAAATCTTAAGGGAAGTATATCCCCGTTCTATTTGTTTTTTTTTTTTTCGTATATGACCTACCACATTCCAAAGTTTGATCATCTGACAAGGATTGACCTCAATACTATTCTAATTCACACAAACACTAACCGTCATCAAAATCATAAAAATCTTCTTTTTTGTGGGGAACACCGCCAGCCGAACTTTCAGTATAAATCCCCTCATCGCCTTCTAAACTTCCAGTACGATGATGAGGTATATCGCTAAATACTTTAAACCATTTAGTCTTAATCTTTGGACATAAAACAGCTGCAATGATGGCATCATTTGCTTCAAATAGAATAAATAGTAAATAAATGCATTTATACATACATAAATGGCTAGAAATTAATTTGGAATCAGAAATTTGGTAATCTTCCCTTCACTCTGCGGCTCAAGGGTTTTAAAATTTCGAATACATTAATTTTCAGCAGTCCGCTCGCTTATCATTGCTATAACAATAACTGGACTTACAGTTTCGAGTCTGCTGCTCAAAGAAACATTTTCTCCTGATGAAATACATAATAATTTTCTAGGAAGTACTTGAAAGTACTGGTCAAGTACTTGAAGTATTGGTCAAGTACTTGAGTACTGCTCAAGTACTTTGGTACTTAAGTGAAAAATACTGCCTTTTTTCAAGTACCAGTACTAAGGTACTGAAGTACAAGTACCAGTACCAAGTACCTAGTACTTGTACTTGAGAGGACTGAAGTCCTGAAATACTTAAGTACTTTACAGGTCTGGTTATGAATACCCTTATACTGTTGCTTGGCCGCGGGCGGAAAGATAGAATGAGGAGAAAGGAAAGTTTGTGATGTAGTGGTTTGAAACTCAGGTTGTTTGGTTTCGATATTGACTCTCCTGGGGTGGGAGTCCGAATAGGACGGAGATTTTTTTCTTCTCTCGGAATGTGAGGTTGTGAATTTTAACGGTTGTTTTGTGCTTGAAAAACCCTACAACAGCCAAATCTACATGTCAGTGTTATGCCTTCACACGCAGATTTTTCTGACTGAGTTCCAATTACACAAATGAAAACTTGCTGTGGCTAGGATTCGAAACTCGGTTGAGCCCCCAATTATAGGATCTGGCTCTCGATTCTACTGGTAGCAATAAAACACACCGCTTAGATATTAAGAATTCGGGTTTATTATTAAAATACGATTAAAATTAATGCTTTGCCCTATGACAACCACGTAAGCGAATAACCCGCCGACTTTGCTGAGTTGAGTTTGCAGACTGGTGAAGGAATTTACTTTCGCTCTTGTCTGTTCTTGTCATTGTGCATGTGCGCGTATGTATAAATCGGTTGCATCGCCGCTCTCTGTCGTAATCATTCGTTCGTTCTTTGTCCACTTCTTTTCCCACATACAGTATTGTTCGAAACTTAAGCAACTTTTTCTTCTAAATTATTCAAAGTCGAATATTTATGTATTCATTATTATTTTTTGAACTTAGATAATTTTTATTTATTAAAGTAAGTACTATTTGATTTAGAAAAAACAAAAATAAAAAATCAATTCATTCAATGAAAAAAAAATAAATAAATGCAAAGTTCTCTCAAAATGCAGCTGTTCGAAACCTAAGCAACTTCTACGTAAACACAACTGTTCAGCGAAAAAAAGTACCTTACGGTAATATTTTTTGCGACTTTTTTGCAATTTTGCATGCAACGCCTTTTGTTTAAAATTGTTGAGAGCATTTGTTGTGTAAAGAGGTTCGAGTTCACACCCGTTTTTTCGATTGATATATTAATTAATTATGGTGCGTACACAGTATGAACAAACGATTAAAAATAAAATAATTAAGTGTTATAAAAATGGAGAATCACAAATATCAATAGCTAGAAAGTTCAATATGAACAAATCTATTATTTCACGGCTTATTAAGAAATATAGAACAATTGGAACAACCGAGAAAGTGAATTTCAGTGGACGTCCTCGCAAAACAACACGTCGGATTGATAGAAAAATTCTCCGTTTGATCACAATGAACCCTTTTATGTCATCGAGAGACATTGCGAATGAATTGCAACTCAACATTAGTTCCAGCACTGTTAGAAAACGTGCACTGGAAAACGGCTTAAAAAGTTATTCGCCATCTAATAAGCCCTTATTAACAAAAAAACATTTAAAAAAAAAATATACCTAAAATAACTTTAGTTTCTTGTCTCGAATGTTAAAATCTTATAACACTTTCAGATTAGATTTTGCAAAAGCGCATATAAATTGGTCCGTAGACAATTGGAAGACGGTTCTTTTTAGTGATGAATCAAAATTCATCCTGTTCAACTCTGATGGCATCTGTCACGTTCGGAGAAGAAAGGGTCAAAAGCTGAATCCCCGGTATTGCAAAGGCACAGTTAAGCATGGAGGGGGGAGTGTAATGGTGTGGACTTGCTTCTCTGCGTATGGAGTTGGACCTTTTTGCCAAATAAACACTATAATGGATCGATTTGTCTACCGCGACATCTTGCAAGATCAAATGCTACCATACGCCGAATGGAATATGCCACTTCGATGGGTGTTTCACCATGACAATGACCCGAAGCATTCATCGAAGCTGGTCAAAGAATGGCTGTCGACCAATGGGATTCAAGTCCTGGATTGGCCAGCCCAATCCCCCGACTTGAATCCTATTGAAAATCTGTTTAGCATCTTAAAGCGCAGAGTTGGGAATTAACGCTTCAAAAATAAGGATGAGCTCATGACCTGTTTGAAAACCGAATGGAAATCGATACCAACGTCCACAATACAAAACCTAATTGAGTCTATGGCCCGTAGATGTGCGGAGGTAATCACAAATAAAGGTTATCACACTAAATATTAAAAGTTGCTTAGGTTTCGAACAGCTGCATTTTGAGAGGACTTTGCATTTATTTATTTTTTTTTTCATTGAATGAATTGATTTTTTATTTTTGTTTTTTCTAAATCTATTTAAGTACTTACTTTAATAAATACAAATTATCTAAGTTCAAAAAATAATAATGAATACATAAATATTCGACTTTGAATAATTTAGAAGAAAAAGTTGCTTAAGTTTCGAACAATACTGTATATATGCATAATACATACAGTACTGTGCAAAACCTGGAGTCAGCACTTCATAGTAAATCTTTTCAACTTTCTACCCCACCAAATAAAAAGAAATGGATATGTAATTATGTGTAATAGAGCGTACTTTGAAATTCACTACTTTTTATAAAAGTAATAATACTTCAGATTTAAAAAAAAAAAACCAAAAACCAACAAAGTAGCCAAATTGAGCTGTGCAAAACCTAAGCAACTTTGTAACCCACTGTAAAAAAAAATAGCTAACAGTACTTTTCCAGTCAGGTTACACATGAAATGTTGTGAGCTCTTTGTATTTGATCTTGAGTGATTGTCTTTACCAGTTTTCTTTTAAGTTAGTCGCATAATTGATATTTTTTAATAATGTCGCTACAAAGTTACTTTTCTTCTCTTAAACTAAAAATTATTGATGAATTTAAGCCTGGAGATACTCAGGCAACATTAGCTGAACGTTATAATATTAATAAATCGATTATTTCACGTTTAATAAAAAAAGATAACGCAACAGGCGTCGTTGAAAGTTAAAATGTCGGTGGTAGGCCGCCTAAGACAACATGTCGAACGGATAGAAACATTTGTGGTGTAATTAAAAAACAACCGTTCATAAGTTCGAATGAAGTCGTAAAATTACTTGATTTAAACATTGATGCTAGCACGGTGCGAAGATGTGCAATTGAAAATAATCTTCGAAGTTACAGGCCGTGTAAAAAACCGATGCTCACAAAACACTGGTGTCCTGAAAAATGGAAAACAGTTCTTTTCAGCGGCGAGTCAAAATTTAACTTAATTAATTCTGACGGGATATGTTATGTGAGACGTCGTAAAGGGCTAGCAACTCAATCCTAGATTCTGCACACCCACTGTAAAGAATGGCGGGGGTAGTGTGATGGTGTTGGCCTGTTTTTCGGCAGGAGGTGTAGGTCCATTCTACGAAATAGACGGAATCATGGAACGATTCAAATATAAATCCATTCTAGAATCGGTAATGCTACTACATGCGGAGTGGGAAATGCTATTTCGTTGAGTGTTTCACAGGATAACGATCCGAAACACACATCGAAGTTGGTAAAAGATTGGCTAGCGGATAGTGGAATTCAAGGCCTTGATTGGCCGGCCCAATCACTCGACTTGAATCCCATCGAAAACCTGTTTGGTATCCTTAAAAGCCTGGACAACACTTTTCCAACAGGTCTCACTTATTCAATGCTTTGAAAGTTGAGTGGGAGAATATATCTTAGGATACACTTTCAAAGTTAATTACTTCTATGCCTCGTTGTTGAGCCTCTGTTATTTAAAATAAAGAATATTAGACGAAATGTTAAAAAAGTTGCTTAGGTTTTGCACAGCTCAATTTGGCTACTTTGTTGGTTTTTGGTTTTTTTTTAAATCTGAAGTATTGTTACTTTTATAGAAAGTAGTGAATTTCAAAATACACTCTATTACACATAATTACATATCCATTTCCTTTTATTTGGTGGGGTAGAAAGTTGATAAGATATACTATGTAGTGCTGATTGCAGATGGTTGCTTAGGTTTTGCACAGTACTGTATATACTTAATATATTGCTGCTGAGCAACATCCCTCCTGTCGCGACTCTCTACCGCCCTACTGAACGTGAGACGTTCCGCACTGCCATGTGCGACGTCTATGTCGTAGTTGATTCGCCTGTCCGCAGCTGTTCGAGCGACGTGGAAGATTAGCGGTACCGCCAATCTGTCCTGAATCAGACCTTTACTATCTAGATAGAGGAACTCTTCTGGAGGAATAAAGCCGACAAAGCGAACTCTCTCGTGATACAAATAATTAGGGTAGTAAGCCAAGGAGATCAGGTTGTTCGATGAGATCGTTGCTCTTGCAATATGCCTTCGGGTCAACTTAATGACGAAATTGTCCACTCTTATCAGGTTTGCCCTATTGTACAAGACCTCATTACGATAGAATTTTATGTACTCACACTCTGGTCCTAAGACAAGTCCTAAGACAAGCCCTCTCAAACACCCGAATCTTTTCCAATAAACTTGCTCTCACGTTGAACCACACAGGACATCCAAAAACAAGCATGGGCCGGATAACGGCCATGTAGCAGATCACCTTCACCCTCGCATCAAGTTGGCTGTTATAAAACAGTCTCCTGGTAAAGGCAAAAGCACCTCTGGCTCTGGCCAGAGCAACATCTATATGTTTGTTAAAATACAGATATTGATCTAGCCTTACTTACTTACTGACTTACTCGAATTCCAACTTTTTAAAATGCTAAAATTTTTTTATTTTTTGATAAATTTTATTGTGCCAAAGCAAAAAATGTTGGAAAATACATCAATTTTCAAACTGTATCAGTAGTTTTCAATATGTCCACCTTTGTCGCGAATAATGGCCTTGAGACGGCCGGAGAAAGCATCGCACGCTGGACGCAAGTGGCTCTGCGGTATTTTGGCCCATTCCCGGCGAAGTGCTTGTTTGAGGTGGTCCAAACTTTGGTATTTTTTCGCCTTCACCTTCGCCTTAAAAATACTCCAGACAGAGAAATCCAACGGATTTGCATCCGGAGAATTTGCAATCCATTGTGTCGAAGAAATGAAGTGTGGAACATTGTTTTTTTAACCAATCTTGGTTGACCCGCGCTTTGTGAGACGGTGCCGAGTCTTGTTGAAATGTCCACGGTCTCCGACTGAAATAATTGTTTGCCCAAGGCTTCAATACTGCCTCTAAGACAGTTTCAGGGTATACGATCGCATTAATTTTGACGCCACGTTCCAAAAATACGAGCGGAGAGCGACCGTCGACGGTTATGACGGCCCAAACCATCAGCAGTGGTGCTGCCTGCTTTATGGTGGCTCCGAAGGTGTAAATTTTCGAAGGACCTCTCTGGCAAATAAACTCGGTCATTTTGTTTGTTGACATATTGCTCGATAACAAATGGCGACTAATCGGAAAAAACCAAATTCGGCAACTCACCACTTTCGTGCAAGCGTAGCAACTCCTTCGCTCTTTCGATTCTAACTTTTTTCTGTTGCGGTGTAAGATCGTGTGCTTTTTGGAACTTCAATACCTTGAGCCCAAGCTCATTTTTCAGTATGTGTTGCATCCGTTCCTATGATATGTTGAGCTCACGAGCCATTTTTCTTCCACTTCGACGCGGATTTCGCTCAATTCGAGCCTTCACTTTCCGAACCATTTCTGCCGATGTTGTTGTTTTTTTATGACCACCTCCATGGCGTTTTGCAACGCTGCCAGTATCACGGTACCGAGCTATGGTTCGAGACACAAATGATTTATTCACGTTGAGGTGCTGGAGGGCTCTAACGATAGCTACTTGTGGTTTTCCAGCCAAATATAAAGCAATCACACTATCACGTTTGAATTCCAACTGAGACGCAAATCGTTTAAAAGGCTTGTAAATAATAAAATTATCTGTCATGTGTCAAAATTTGAGTTCACTGTCATGAACGGTTTGGAAATTATAGCAGTCTGAAGTTGGTTGCAGTTCGACTCATTCAGGATGTAATAACAACAATCACCGTCTGCATTTCAAATTCGGTGACTACATCTTCCTATCCTATTATGATCCAAATTTCTATTGTCTATAGAAGGTGTCCTTTTCTCTATTGTAGGATAACACTCAAAGGTAATGCTTTTACTTATCATCATTCATTTTGTTTAAGTAAGCTTTTATTTTCATTTTAAATAAAAACTAAAAAGATTATCCAGAAACTCTAAAAGTTATTCATCGTTTGCAATTTACACTCTAACTATTTGGCGATTCTGTTAAAATCTAAATACCATCTGGGTACAGTTCTTTTGGTTCCCACATAAAGTTTATCCTGGGATTAGCTCTCTTTACATCTTAGCTCTATGAGAAACGCTTTAGTGGAAAAAGGCAAAAGTCTCGTGTGTTGTTTACATTGTTTCAAAACAGACACCAACATTTTAATCTATCCTAAATAATAGATAAATCCCATCATCCCTGTATCTCAACATTCCACCCACAGCATTCATGTAATAAAACATTTATCCGCGAATAAGTTTTCTATCTCATCCTATTCCTCCTTCTCCACCGACTTCATCTCTCACAAATAGCAAAACAAATGTAAAGCTTTTTATTTTATCTCATAGCCGCTAACCAGCATAGCAAAGCGAATACCCATAGAACTTTTCTCTTAAAGAATATCTGATTCTAATCGAAGCAATGCAAATGGTACCTCTCCTCTTTGTCTAGGACACCATGCCAACACCACGCTGACACCACGCCGACACCATGCCAGGGCAACATTCAGGAAGACACGGAAATTTACAACTTCTCGAAGCACTTTTGCAATTTGCCATCTTCTCTTCCAACAATACCTCGGAATTAGCTAGAGGAAGATAGGTTTGTCCACTCGATAGTGCAAGTGGCGAAAGTGGGCGAGTAAAATCTGATACGGCTGCATTGTGTGGCGCCCAACAACAGACCGACTGAACGACAACGCGACACCAGCGTACTACCGTCATCATCTCTTTGTTTCGGCCGAATTACTACATTCTGCCTAAGGATTTCCTACTAACAGCACTCGTAGCACCGACCAACAACATTCTATTGTCTGTGTAGTGCTACTTTAAGGATCCTTTGGAACAATGGTGAGAACGAGCAAAGAGGAAATTAATTCGCTTCGGACAAAATGGAGAAAATTGAGAAAAAAAAATTATTCCCACTTTTCCTTTGCTTTGCCATTTCCACTTTGCCTTGCTTCAGGGACGGATTTTTATTTTATTTCATTTTATTTTGTCCTTTATTTTTTTTTTTTTTTCTCCTTACGTCATAAGGATAACTTTGCTAAAAGAAAAGTTTTCCTTTTCTTTGCTGGCGATTAATATCACAATGAATTCTTTTCCATGAATAGACCGTTGAGGACGGGAACATTAAGTAAAACTGGAAACATATGTCCACCAATGGAGTGTGAAAGATATTTCAGTTCGTGGTGATTCTCTCGGATTGTATCTTTAATTAAGTAACTTTTCGATTTGACGGTTGAAAGGATAAGCCGGCTATGATCTTAAGAGGTTTTCAGATTTAGAAGACGACTTTAAAGTGATTACTGGGAATGTATCCATTTCATACCAGAGAATGATTTAATAATGTGAATGATCAAAGCACGATGAGCTTGGGATGTTCGGAAGGTAGTTTCAAACTTGCAACAACTCGTATCGTAGCTCAGGTTTGGCCCGCATCATTATTTGACATTTAACACATGGAATATTCCCCTTATTGTCGCCATATTATCGATTATATCGATTTTAAAACTACTGCTGTGATCTGAAAACTGGTCTGTCCCCATTCCTATCTTTGACCAATCCGTAAAAATGGTTATCAAACTTCCTAGCACTAGGTTTCTGTCCTTTGCCTCCTTGCTTGAAAACATATTCCAAAGTGAGCAATTATTTAGCCAATTAATAAGATTGACACATGGCCCTTCATGTTTCATTCCCACTGAGCTATCCTTAAGCACTTTTGGCAACACATTTTTGGATATGGAGACCTTAGGGCAGGAAACTTAGTCCTAAGTTAGCGTTATGCTCGTAGCACTAGATATGCCAATCAATGCATTTGTCTACCTTTTTGAAATTTACTTAAGCTTGTCACTATATTAAACTGACAATAGGCATGTACACTTGTAGGGCAAAAGTGGGATTGGGTCCGCTCCTTCTTTGGAATATGTGGCTAGGGGTGTAGAAGCCTGGATAGTTGTAGGGATATCCCGTCTACGTAAGAGGAATTGTGAATTGAATTGAATTGTGGAATTTTCCGACCGAAAAACAGAGCAATTCGAAGGCCCGGATGATACTAATTGCAGGAAAGAACTTGCCAATGGCCATAAGAACCACACCACCAGCGTAGAACAGTGCCACTTCAGAGTGTACTACCAAGAAACTGAGTCACATCGTCGCAGACAAGCAACAAACCTTCATAAATATTTAGATGTGTTCGTAATGCAAAGATCTCCTGGCCAAGCCATATGCTGGACGGCCAAGACCCGATGGACGACAAAAATCGGAGGGGAAAGTGGCGCGAAGTCCATCTACCCAAGCAGACATGTAGATGGATAGTCGTCGAGCACGAATTCAAATATTTAGGGATGAATTGTAGGGCTCCGAACACGATGGCGCATAGGCCTCAATGACGCCAAATTTTCTTCTTTTTTAATTGCCTGAGTTCGTGGAAAATTTTTCTGAAAATTAGATACAGAGCGATGAAAGATGTTTGTACTCAGTGGTGTCATCCATCAATTAATGAGGAAACTAAATTATTAGTGTAATTGGACTTGAAGCCAATACACGGCCACTTGTGCCACTGCCAAATACACTTACTTACTTAAATGACGTTAGAGAGTGGATTGAATCTAAGCCTCAACCAATAAACGTCTCCGGTTAGCTGGTCCCTGGCCAACTAGCTTTAATTGCGTACTCCAAGTTGGTTGTGGTCCCCTTCTAGTTGCGCATGGCACCAAAGAAGAGGTACTCCTCTACTATGTTGTCGCTTCCCGGAGAGAATTAATGACTCTGTCCTGGCTGAAGAAACGTAATATCTGCCCAGGGAATTCCGCATCTTTTCGGATAGTCACGCTGCTATCAAATATCTGAACAATAGCGGTATTAGAATTTTGTGAGTCTAAATTCTAAAACCACCCTTAACTGCCGACTATATCTCACGGAGATAACGGGGCAATTCAACGTCCACCTTTGTTGGGTGCCGGGCCACAGAGATATTCCAGAGAATTTTAGGGCCGACGAACTCTTCAAAATTGGAGGCAGAACTGAGGCAGAAAATACTACAATGTCCCAAAGGTAGTAAAAATTGATGGACATTCGTCAAAAATATTAGAAAGTCTGCCTCATCCTACATCCCTACGCTCATTTATAATGATATTCCACTTTGCGGCCAGTCCAACACTCCCAGATTGTGCCTTGTCTCCGCCTACACTTAAGTGCGTCGAATCTTTGTTGGAACCAAAGCTCTGTCACGTCAATGCCATTCCACTGAGGAACGAAGAAGTCAGAAAACATGTTTCTATAGCGCTCTCCATTGACGGTAACATTCTGGCCGACATCGTCCTTAAAGAAATATGGCCCGATGATTCCACCAGCCCAAAAAGCACACCAAACAGTGAGTTTTAATGGTTGTAAGGGCGTCTTGACAAAGGTTTCTAGGTTTCCTCCACTCCAAATTCGGCACTTTGGCTTGTTTACATATCCACATTTAACCAAAAATGGGCCTCATCGGAGAACTAAAATTTGCGTTGAAAATGAGGGTCAAGCTGAATCATGTTTTCGGCCCATTCACCGAGCCTACAACGCGTATAATGGTCACACAGTTTCAACTCTTGCACAAGCTGGATCTTATAAGCTTTTAAGGCAAAATCTTTCCGTAAAATCTTCCACAAAATGGATGGGCATAGCTCCTATTGCTGTGCACGATGGCGAATCGACTTATTCGGATTCTCCTCAACACTGCGCTCCACAACGACAATAACTTCTTCTGTTCGCACTGTTTGTCGTCTTTGGGGATGTATATTATCTACCAGAGTGTACGTGGTGCGAAAATGATTCATCGTGTTCCGAATAACTTGTTCAGATGGACGATTATGGCGACCGTAAAATGGACGTAGTGCACGTTAAGTTTGGCGAACCGAACCATGGTATTCAAAATAAGTTTGCACAATTTTCAGGCGTTGTTCTGACGTTAAACTGTTCATCGTAAAATGGTAAAACGTACTAACCACAAATCAACTTTCAACTGTCAAATTGGCAATCTGTGGAAACAGTGTTGCCAGTTTAAAAACTGAACTTCTAACAAAAACACCCTTTAAGTAGTTAACATTCTATTCCATTCCGAAGCCAAGTCAATTAGGATAGATTCCCGTTTCTTTTTTTCATTTTTGGTTTTAAAATGTAGCAGAACTCGCAGAAACAGTTTATGGTAGCGTCAATAATTATTATTTCTTATTTGGAGCATGTGTGCATAAGGCTAATGTCGGTGGACTTAAAGTTGATGCGGATTATAACAATGCGTTCGCCAGCATACCGAAATTTGAAGACCTCTTACATTAACCTACCGCTTATAATAAAACCGCATCCAGCTAGCCATTGACTGGTTCTGTTCCTTTTTCAATCTCCTTTTTTCCGGCCCATCTCCATCCGCACTTTCTTCAAGGCGGAGAGATTTGCTCTTGGACCACTGCTAGTTATTCAGCTGCACATGGCCCATTCAAGGGCCGAATATTTTTCGTTTTGCAAGTTCGTCAACTGTAAATTCATCCTTATCCGAGCCTCTCGATTGTTTCACAACAGCAGGATTACTACGTTCCTGCGTAGTTAGCCCTTGAGACTTTTTGAGCAAAAGGAGCCGTGGATATGAGAGCTACCGTTGACGCATTGAGGATTCATCATTACCTCATTGACCTCAGTTGCAAATACCCGTAGTATTTATGTAGTAGCTCATAGCCATGCTGGTTGTTGAAGGCACAGACAATGATAACATTCTCAACTCAAGCCCTGCTGAACAAGAGCAACAACCGCCTCTCACGGAGAGGTACAAATTGCTATGCGAAATTGACGTGTAGTCATAGTTACAGCCACCAAAACCCTGCAAGCCTTGACCCATTCTTGATATAGTCAATCGATAAAGTAAAGCAAAATCAGCGTTTGGTATACTTTTGCTTTAGAGGTGACGCAGTTGGAAAATGTCTTTCACAAGCATCGGAAAGCACCAATAATTTTTTAATCGGTAACTCACAAATATATGTATTCCGGATTATAATGCCCAAATGCTAGGAGACCTATAGTGGTGTGAGGATTCTATAACGCAAATAAAAACCACCGGAATGACGAACAATACAAAGTAAGAATTTATGAAATATTAAATCGTGCCTACATTGTAGGAGTACCTTATACCTCTAACCTTACCCTGTTAAACCCAAAGGCAAAATCATAAAAATGACTTCATTTCGTTTGGCGAATAACCCCTGTTAGGATCTAACGACTTACGGCTTACCACTAGTCCTTCAACAGCATGACTCCATAACAGCTTGCCATCATATTTCTATTAAAATCCAATAACTCAACATGTTACAGTCTCTTGCATGTATCCATACAGCTTCTTCGTCATTGTACCTTCTTCTACAAGCTGAAAAAGAGTCCATGGAAAACAAAAAACCAAGGAAACGAGCAACTCAATGCTAATTCCCATATCATTTTTCATCACCAGATGCATTTCCTCTCAACGGCAACATACACAAAAATATTCGCTGCCATCTTCACCCCAAGTAAAGCATCTTGCTACTCATACTCTGCTATCGTCGTAGTACACATCATGCACTACTGCTCACACTCTCAGATTGCCTCCAAAACGATAGTAATGCTGCTTCTGCCACAGGCACACCTACTCACATTTAGGTAGCTTTCCACGAGCCATAAGGAGTCGCTCCTGTATTCCGTTCTTCTTTTCAAGAAACGAAAATAATCCGTTGGAGAACTTGTAAATTGCACGATGATTTATTATTGAAAAATATACGTACGAGTATACATATATTGTATACTCGTATATATGGACAAAGAAACATGTGGCGTGAGTCCTGGAGCGCTAGCTTTGACAGAAGAAGAGATTTCATTCCGTCGTGTCGT
Organism: Volucella zonaria; assembly: GCA_963966105.1. NCBI lineage: Eukaryota > Metazoa > Arthropoda > Insecta > Diptera > Syrphidae > Volucella > Volucella zonaria. The sequence continues at coordinate 114,471,654 of OZ014534.1, read as the reverse complement.
CGGCACGTATCTTCCTGGCCCTCATCGTTGTCCTTCATACTTATGTCGCTGTCCAAAACCCAAGCCCGGTTATTTGTCAGATGGTACGCGTCTGCATTTTTGGATATACGAGTAAAAAATTACAAGTACGTAGATATCCGTACCTTGGCAGTGATACGAGTACAACTATCCTGAAGGAAGAAAACTGAAGAAAAATCAGCGACCATATGGATTTAGTGGTCTTTAATCATTTGAACTGAGCTGAGATAATTTCATATCCGGTCTGGTTATTACCTCAGATTTGCCGTGAGCCGCTTAAGTCATGCCAGGGATGTGGGTCTGCGCTCAACCCTAATGGAATCTATTGTATCATCTTTCATTTTAATGTGCCTTCATACAGAAATGATGCTGATGATGCTTGGTTTTCGTTTTTAATTTTCCTTCAGGCATTCATTGCCGGGCTCTGCCGAAATCCTGCCAACACGGATGGTGCTGCCGGCGTTGTGGGGGCTGTCACGAAAGGATCAACTGGGTCGAAACTAGAGATGAAATGGTTGGTTTGTTGGATCTTTATTCAGCAGGATGATAGGATTTTACCCCCTTTTTTTTGTGGTGCAGACAAAGTTAAGGGGTTTTATTTGTTATGATTAACTTTTATGGTATTTTTACTTAGGGGTTGCCATATTGTGCAGCATGGGTTAGCAAGACAATGGGGATGGCTATCTTCTTTGTTTTGCCTCTTTGTATTTAATTGTCTTGGTATTAGAATAACTTAATTTATGCTACGTGCGTGACGTGAAAAGATGCCTTTCGGCATTGTTTTTCTTTTTTTATGTGCATTTAACTTTTAATCAATGCTTGTTGACTTCAACTTTGCAATTTGGGTATTATATTTGGGACTGTGACAGATACGGAAGTTAATTTTGCTATAAAACATTTAGAGAGGAAATTAATAATTGTAACAGAAAGTGGTTTGCCTTTGATTATAGAGATAATATGCCTTTGATCTTCTAGTTCTTGAAATACATGGACAAGTGTGTGTTATGTTACATATTTCTACCACTATTGCTTCAATGTTGGATTAGCCTAGCTTGCGAACTTCAGTACTCTGCCCTATTTAATAGCAAATTGCCGCAAATATTTAATTTTTGCATGCGTCCACGTAGTGTTTGCCACTATATACCAGACGGGTAGATACCCACCCAGGCTTTTCAGATCACTCAGATCCCAATCCGTACTAGTGTCAATATTCTGCTCTAATCGTGGTCTGGCTATTTACGTGCAAAGCCATCCCTGTTTCAAACCAAAAATTCAACTTCGCGTCGTTTAAATTCCATATCCGCAAGCATGCCTTACTCCATTCGAAGAATTGTATCCCGGTATCCTTATACCGAAAAAGTTTTTGCGTCCGATTTCAATATATAAAATTCTGAGTCGCTTCATCATTCTGGACAGACAACACCCGAAGGACAGAGTAGTGAGATTTCCTAGCCAACTCTATGCACTTGTTTTTAACTTCTCACCTTGATGAGTAAACCGTTAATGTCATCTCCCCTCTTGGCTGTTTGGGCCACTGTATCTGTCATATTTGCTAATTATTCGTACATAGACACAGCTACAGAAAAGATTCCTAAAATAATCGTATGGCAATGTGAAAAGGCCTATTAAAGCCAATTCTTTCTAGTCGTTATGTTTCCTCAATATCGATGTGGATGCCGCTGCTGATATAATCACTAACACGATTCTACAGAGTCCTCAAATAGGGACTTCCGCACTTTGACAGTTGATAGCGGCCATATTGTTGAAGCTGCCATTTATTCAGTCTGTTTTGCTGAAATCACCATGAACGGACATAGCGTTCAACAACATGCAAATGATAAAATTGTGTTCTGTTCGGGCAACGTTCCACGCGCATCGCCCATTTTACGGTCACCATAATCGTCCTACCGAGAGGACTATTCGCGAGTGGTGGATAAATTTGAGTTCTCTGGTACAGTAAATGATAAACCAACACCCGTACGTCGACGAAACGCAAGATCTGCCGAAAACATCGCCGCTGTTCGTGAGAGTGTGCAGGAGAATCCGAGGCAGTCGGTTTCGCGTCGCTCACAAGAACTCGCCCTTTCGCAGACCACAACTTGGCGAATTTTGCGCCATGACTTGGTCCTACACCGGTACAAAATTCAACTGACCCAGGAGCTGAGGGTAAACGACCAATCGAAAAATCATCTTCAGCCCATTTCTGATGAATGGATACGTCAACAAACAAAATTTTCGAACTTGGAACGATATCAATCCACATGAGATCCAAGAGCGTCCAATGCATCCCGAAAAAGTCACTGTTTGGTGTGGATTTTGGGCTGACGGCGTCATCGGTCCATATTTCTTTGAGAACGACATTGGCCAGGCCATCACTGTCAACGGCGAGCACTATAGGTTGCTAATTACCAACTTCTTTTGGCCTAAATTGGATGATATGGACACTAACGACATGTGGTTTCAACAGGATGGCGCTACGTGCCACACAGCTCACGCCACATTGGAAATTCTGCACGAGCGATTCGAGGGCATAGTCATCTCACGTGGAGGTGATGTGAACTGGACACCGAGATCGTGCGATTTGACACCGTTAGACTTTTTTCTTTTTGGGGTTTTCTGAAGTCGCAGGTCTATGCAAATAAGCCACACACCCTCAAGCGGCCCTCAAAGTCAACATAACCCATGCCATCGGTCAAATTCAGCTTGATTTATGCGCCAAAATCACGGAAAATTGTACATTTCGGATGCGCGCCACTCAGAGCAGCCACGGCGAACACTGCAAAGCAGTCAGCTGGTTTTTCTCTGTGCATATATCTTATTATTTAAATAATGGCAATGTTGGCAAGAAGCTTAGGACGTACACTGATTCACCCAACATCAGCGCGGTCTATGCATATGACACCGGACAACGGGCAACATGTACACTTATCCCTGGAGATGGTGTGGGGCCTGAGCCAGTCTATGCTCTACAGGAAGTTTTCAAGGCATCCGATGTTCCAGTTGACTTCGAGTCGTATTTCCTCTCTGAAGTCAACCCTGTATTGAATGCTAAATTGAATGATGTTGTCGCTTCAATTTCAAAGAACAAAGTCTGCATTAAGGGCATCTTGGCCACTCCTGCCTACAGCATTGCCGGCGAGCTGCAAACCCTCAACATGAAACTCCGTAACGAATTGGACTTGTACGCAAACGTCGTGCACGTGCGCAGTATACCCGGTGTCAAGAGTCGTCATAAGGACATTGACACAGTCATTATTCGTGAACAGACCGAGGGTGAATATTCAGCTCTAGAGCATGAATCAGTGCGCGGTGTTGTGGAAGGTCTAAAGATTATCACGGCCGAGAAATCTAAGCGCATTGCCAAATTCGCTTTTGACTATGCCACTAAAAATAACCGCAAGAAGGTCACCGCCGTACACAAAGCTATCATCATGAAGTTGGGTGATGGTTTGTTCTTGCGTTCATGTGAAGAGATGGCAAAGTTATACCCTAGAATTCAATTTGAGAAAATGATCATCGACAATACCACCATGCAGTTGGTGTCGAATCCCAACCAATTTGATGTCATGGTCACGCCAAATTTGTACGGCAATATCGTCGACAACATTGCTTCTGGACTTGTTGGTGGGGCTGGTGTAGTAGCCGGAGCATCATACTCAGCCGAAGCTGTCGTTTTCGAGCCCGGTGCACGTCACACTTTCGCTGAAGCTGTTGACAAAAACGTAGCCAACCCAACAGCTATGCTTCTTTGCAGTGCCAAATTGTTGCGTCACATCAACTTGCAACACTATATTGACAAAATAACAAATGCCATAAGTAAAGTGCTCCTCGATGGAAGAATTAGGACCAAGGATTTGGGTGGACAGTCAACCACACAAGATTTCACTCGTGTCGTTATCGCCAACATCCACTAAATTGTTCCACAGAAATCTAGAGTAATACTAGTTAACTGCTGTCTCAAAAGAGAAAAAGTCTTTGTTCAGGTTTCTCTGTTTAGTATTTTTCTAAATTGTTTGCCTCTATTACCTACTCTAATCAATAAAACCTACCTTCATCCTTGAACGTTTTCGAGCTCTAAACTTTGACCAATGCATGAGATTACGAAATCAAACCGTGTTGTATTAATGCAGTAACCCTTCCTAATTATATTTGATTAGGAAAAAACGCACCTAACTTCCGGAGATGAAGTGCAGAGTATCTTTTCTCCTTTTAAGTTTATTGAATATTACTCTTTATTTGTTTATTATTTGAGATTCGTTTTTATTTCTTTTTTCTAAAACAATCTCTTTTTATTTATTTTTACATTCTCGATTATTTCTATTTATTGGACTTCGATAATCAAAGTTATTATGAAAGCCATATTGTATTTGTTGTCAATCTCTTTTAAGCAAGAAAATAAAAAAAAAAATAACGCCGAAGATATTGTATTCCATACATAATGGCATCAATAGGCCTTTCACACGAATAAAAAATTTCGATGATATTTCCCACAAACTTTGTTTTATTTAAATTTCAAAATAAAAAGCGCTTAATGAAAGACCCTTTATTTGGAATGAAATCCTTCACCCTAATCAGATGAAGAGAATCAAACCAAATAAAAGCGGGGTGATACGACACAAGGTGTAGAGAGGTTGCAAAGAAGCTCTAAGATCTAGGGAAATGAAGTTGCAATATAACCAAAATTGAGACAAAAAATAATACAGCGTACCGAAAGCAACGCTAATTTACATTGAATATTCCAGGTGTCAGTTTCATGGACAAGGCAAATCTACATCCTACACACCTTGCAGCCAACTGCACTCATGTAGTGGGAAGAATACTTAAAGATCTTAATATATACAAATCCGCTAGTCTAGATGGTGCATCTTCCCTTCTTCTGGAGGCGTGGTCTTCCACGCTGGTCAAATAACCACGTAAGCTTTTCCATGATTCTACTCTTTAGAACTCTTTCAGATTATTTCTTCCTACAAAACCGTTGCACTTATACGTACTTCCTTTAAAAATCATGGAAACGCCAGTAAATATGATCTCGATCATCAAACCTTCTCAATGACCAGCAGAACACTTTTCGTAGTAACCGGTTCACTGATAATTTCATGTAAGTTGGTACGTTTCACCCAAAAATTAAACCAAAGTCTACACAAATCCAGCAAAAGCAAGAGAGTTGCAATTGATTTTTAAAAAGCATTGGACAGAGTTTGAAATTGAAATTGTTTTAAAAATGGAGTAAACCCTAATATGCGCTAGGTCTTCGTTCTGTCTCCGAAACTCTTTTTCATTTACATCAATGATCTCTTAACTACTACTTCTAATCTCGTCTATTCCTTTGCTCTCCTATTAACTTCTCATATCGTTCCCGTACTCACGTCCTTGACCAATAACTGTCGGACTTCAACGGCAGTATATGTTAAGCTCATTAAAATCCGATATTAACATCAAAGCAAATTGGGGAACCATTAACCTAATCGAATTGAACGCTTCTAAAATAAAATGTTGCTTTCTTTTGTTAAAAGAAAATTTAAGCACTCAGCCACTTCCATGAATAGCACTACTCCTACGTCCACTACAACTAAACCCAATTTCATCCTCTGCTACGATAGTATATCATGTCGACGTAGAAGTTTTGGATCGTTTTCTCTTTTATCTAGATTCTAGAACAAGTCTGTAACATTATAAGCAACACTGTCTCCAGGCCATCATTTGGCCACCTCCAGGTTTTATCGTTAGAAGAGTGTATTGAAACTTGTACACAGAATAAACGGGTCTATTGACATACTTTCTCGACCGCTAAACTCAAATGATTGAATTTGCATTCGGGGTCCCTATTAGATTCGAGATCCATATGTCTCTTGATATCTTCTTGTCCTTATGTAACTTGATGTGCTCTAAATTCAACTTTGAATTTTCCGGTTACTCCATTTATGCATTTTACTTTAACGTCAACGTCATTGCATTTGTATGTATATCGAATATCATTGGTCTTCCGCGCTGTCTATATGTATAAAATCCCTCGCAAACTTGTCGATAGACATGCTGATTTGCCACGAAGTCCTAGCGCGGTAGGTCAATTTGTATTTCATTTAGTTGCATTTACTGCCATTAAGTTCAAGTATCTGCTTATATGTACATTCTCCTGTCGAACTTAAGAAAATAACACTTGCTCCTCAATTTATATCGTGACATCATGTCCTTCACCGATAAGTACAACAGTTGTTATTTTTCTCGTGTCGCCTTTATACAGTAGCGCAAGAAGACTTGTTAGAGATCCGAACCCTTCTCACGATTTTATTTAAAACAAAGATAGAAGTCACTTAAATTACGAGTTCAACAAGACCACGGACCATTAAATGCCCACGTACAATATCGACCAATTAAAGAACTTCGGTGAAGACAATCACCAGCAGAAAATTCCAACCAAGAATATTTGTCCGCTTTCAAAAATGTTTTCACCAACGGAGCGGAAGAAATTATTGGAAGATGGTAGGGAAGTTAGGGCTTTCGTAGCTTTCTGCCGACATTTCACCCCAGCAGTAGAGGTTGTGGTGAGAAAAGTACAGCGTAACGGGCAACAAAAGGAGCAGCTGCAAATAGATGTGAAAACAGAACCGTCTACAGAATCACGAAAGAGTTGGCAGGTGGTCACATTTCGTTTTGGTCCTCAGCCTTGCTTCCAGTAAAGTTGAGATCAGCACCTCTTGATAGTATTCCACGGAGTTTTTAAAAGCACAGCCTCAGAGTTTCTACATCCACTGACCTGACAAACTTCCGAAAAGAGAACTCAAACGGAGTGCTAAAACTGAATTCGTGTTCTATCTGTAGTTACCAAAATAATTCTCGAGCGAATGTAGTACCTCCTTAAAGCCACACTCTGTACCGAGCAAGCAGGTATTGATCAGATCCACTCTTCCGCATCGAACAGTGCGTAGAATATCGAGCCTTCGGTAAAATTTGCAGAAAGTTAATCAAAATGTTCATATTCTGTATAAAAAGAAGCTTCTCACTGCTCTGTTAAGAGAAAATGAAGGAAAGTGACGGAATCTAATATAAAAATTGCATTCAACGAATGACAACTTAATAATGTGGAGAACGAATCAAGCGTCTTTGAGATGAAGATTAACTCCGGCGAAATTAAAACCAAAAGTCTTCTCTCCTCAACATCGCAAATTAACATTGCAGCACATCCAGTAGGAGGGTTAGGCTTAAGTGTTTCCGAAGTCAATGATAAGTTTTCAGCTCAAAAACCAAATGTTACAATATGCACGCAGCAGATCACAAGAACGCTGCAAACTCGGAGCTCCACAAATGAACTGGCCGGACGCCTATAGATTACAATGCGATGCAAGGGAATTCGTTTACTCTGTATGGAAGAATAAGGGGTTGAGCGAGGCAGACATTGCGCGGCCGAAAAAAAAGCAAAACAACTAAGAAGACTCTTTGAAGAGCTAAGATACATCTCCTGAAACCGTAATCGTTTGCACGTAGATGTAGTAGAAGTCATAGGATCTAGTAGTCAATAAAGTAAAAAAAGTAAAAAAAATTACAAATAGTGTGTGGGAGCCTGAATTGGTGGTTTAAGCCTCCGGGTCTATTTTACACAAGGGATTGAAAGCCTTTTATTAACTCACTTTATATTATGAATACATGGGAAAAGACACCCACGGTTCCGTTCAATACCTCTCTCAACCTCTTCAATTATTTTTGTCCTGGCCCTGTGCTTGCAAGAGCCAATCGACAAGTCGGAAGACTGTTTCTGCGGTTTAGACTTAAACAACAGCCACCATTGTCTTCCTGAAATCTGACCCTCTTCCCCCCGACTGTTATCAAAATATGTTACGCCATTGAAAATATGTGGCTGTATAATTGAACGACGGTCCAAAAGCAATTACATTGACTACATTGCATATGCCTCAGCTTATACATTAAAACTGCTGAAAGAGTCGAGCAACAGCCACTGTAGCAGGAGAATTAGGAGCCGCTTTCCTCAATATCAAAATTTAACCAGTCCGCACCCTAAAACAAAGTATTGTTATTTATGTTTGTGGTGTTAATTTAACCCACAAAAATAACGAACGAGTTGCACATGATTTCAAGTTAACATTAAGTTTTATTCACTCATAAAGCCATTGGGAGCAGATCAAAATCAATTATCTTTCTCAAGCTTTTGAGCTGGAAGAAAGTCAGACTGAATATTCCTGCGAGTGGGTAGCCATCCTTATCAATATAGGTGCGTCAAGCATTTAACAAAGAACCTCCACCTTCAACTCGTTGCAGTTGTCAACAAATTTTATTTGCGCAAAAATCCTTACAGAAAACAGTCTTCGACTTTGTAGTTAACTGTGAAGGAACAATCGATGTGCTGGGTTTTCTTTTTCAAAAAAAATTTGCTATCAGTCGTGTCTTCGACGCAACAAATCAAACTACCAACCTACGGATCTGAACACATATATTTAGTTTTTGAAGAGTCCAGCGTGTTAAGTTCGTTGATCCTCTGCTTCCGGAGGAGAGGATTAAACAATGAGCTGTACAGTAACATCAATATGGTCAGAAAAGTGTGCATCAGTCACCTATGATGACTAAAAGCCCTCGATTCCACGCCGCTGGAACAACGCTGTAAAGAAGCGCACATGTCAAATGCGGAAGTTCCATGAATCCCTAAGAATCCTGGACCACAAAATGACAAATACAAACGACATAGCCAACAATTTCAACTCCAAATAAAACAACTAAAATTTACTCTACCAAACCATTTGTATATTTTACGTGATACGCTATCACGTCTCGCGGGTTTTTCTTAAAATCTTTATCCCTAAGCACAGCTTGCATCGAATTCACACGACTAACAAACTGTTTCTTCTTTTTCTTGATCTTATCCTTAACGTTTAATTTTTTAGTGCTCTCTTTTACTGCTGTGATGCCGGTCTTAATGTTTTCTCGACTCAGCTTAAACAATTCGTCCAGAGATGGGAGGGCGTCCTTGAGTTTCCTCATATCCCCAACGACAGCAGTCTTTTCACGATTCTTCTTAGCGATTTCTTCCTTCTTCAGCTTCTTTACTAAAGCCACTTTTGTAAGTAGTTTCTTGTGCTTTACACGATATTTATCCTTTTTATTTTTGTATTTTTTGCTGGCAGGTGATGGTGTGGGGGCCAGTAATAACTTTTTGTCCGAGGATTTTTCTTTAGCCTTGAATGAGACCTTCGACGCAATGGAAGCAATCTCCTTTTTAGTGGAATCAGCCCGCTTGGCTAGCTTTTGTTTTATTGCTTTCGCTTTGTTTACTTTGCCCATTTTGGGACGATGACACTGGAATAAATAAAGAATTATAGGGAATACTTTTAAATGAAAATAATGCTGCTTACAAAGGTAACAATTAAATGAGATTAGCAAACGGTCAAGTGTTTGTTTTTATTAATTTTATTTACTGAATTTTGTTAATCAGCCTCGTGCAACTAGTGGTCTGTTTGTCAATTTGAATTTGTATCTTGACAACACAAATTCGATACTCGAAGCATTGTTTTAAGGCGTGGACACAGGATCGTTGATATATCAAATACAATTGTTGCCGTGTATTTAAATGGTTTGTTACACAAATTCTTATTCTGTATAGATTCTGGACATAATACTTATTGCGAAATGCCGAAAAGGGGAAAGTATTCAGAAAAGGTTCGACTGTTACGTGGTATGATTCAAAATTACATACTTGAGATACTTGTATTGAAAAATTAGCAGCAAATGATAATAATGACTATGGCCACGTCATTAGCAAGTTCCCTGTCAAAGATGCGAAACTTTTTAGTTAAATTCCCATGAAAGATGTAATTGGTGGAAAGTGATTTCAAAACGATTACAAAAAAAACGGAAGACAGACAGACATGTCTGCAGATGAGTGATTCGAAAATAAAGTGAACCAAGTCCATTTTTTGTTTTTTATGTTTAAATATTTAATTAACCAATTAATCAATTGCCGTCCTTAAACCATGATGCTAACCAAATTGATAATGAATTTAAATTTTGTTATTTTGAATTGTATTTTCTGGAAAAATACTTGACTCTTAGGTCTTTTACTAATCTGGACTGAGGCAAGTTCCATGACTTTTCCCATCCTAGATTAGTAAGAGTCGATAATATATGTACATATTTGAGTGACTCAGAAATAAAGTGAATCAACCCAGTTGAATTTTTTGAGAATTTGTTTTTCCAGAAAATACAATTCAAAATAACAAAATTTAAATTTATTATCAATTTGATATTCCTCATATAGAATAATCGCTAACGTCAGTAATCAATCGGCAGACAGCAATTAAAAGCCATACTTTATTTATAAATTATAAGCACTTTCGAATTCATTGAGCTCACAGCGGTAATCTTATCTGAGCTACTTCGATGTGTGGGGAGCATTTAAAAATTTCTAGGTATCTGTCAAGAATTTTGAAATGGGGACGTGGTAAACTGTTTCAAAGTAAGGACATTTGCTGACAGAATTATTCGTACTCCGAGCATGATTTCCCTGAAGAGCTCCAAAATGCCATAAACCAAGAGAAAGAACTCAGCACAAAAGCTAATATATGTGGGATAATTAACGCTTTATTCCACTTATTCTTATAAAAAAGAGAATGAACAAAGAAAAAGTAGGTACGTCTGCTCGGCTCACCAAATTCAAAAAACTGCCCACAAAACTAATCATTCAATTTTTTGTGGTGAATAACGTGTCGGCGGCTGTTCTGTCATCCAATCTGTTGAGGTGAATAACGTTGCGTTGGTCACAGGGTGATCCTACATATATATGGACCAATTTCAGTGAAAAATGCTAGAGTATTGCAAAAACTCTGCTCGATGCTGAGGATTTTGAAATACCGGTAACGCTTAAAAAAAAAAATCGGTGGTGATAAAACGAAAATGACGGCAAGGAACAGATGCCAGGTTTTCATGGACTAAGTACAGCGAAAATGTACGTGTTGACTTAGACTATAGGCAGGAGAAAAAGAAAAGAACTCCTAGAGCACCCTCGCAACCTATTAACAGGCGGCAACCAATAGAAAAAGCGAAATGTCGAATCACGTGCAAACCATCTTATATTGTCAAGATTACGGACCAATAAAAAAAAACACACTCAGAAGGGATTCAATTGTCAAAATATATTGAAGACGAGTAGGGACGTCTGCTAACGGAGAAAAACGAAATTTGCAACAAATCTGTGAGTTTTGTTTAGTTTCCTAGATGGCGGACCGCATGGACTCTCGGCCTCAACCCGAAAAATTTCCCTTACTTCTACGAATTTACATATGTATCAAGAACAGCGCGGTGTACTCTAGACACACCTTCATCTTATAGATGAGTTGACGTTTATCAACTTACTAGCTGTTGCTACACTCCGGGGTGATTTTGAGCTCCAATCAAAAAATCTCTCTCTTCAACCCGCCTCTTTGGCAAAATACCACCAATTACTATATAAAGAATGGTTGAAGTACCTTTCCCCCAGTGCAAACCACCTAAGAGGTTTTTCTCTACTGCATTATCGAAATAGTACCCTACGGTGAGTATTAGAAGATTCTTTGGAGTAGAGTGTTAATATATTTCTCGAAGAATCTTGCGTTCATTGTGGCCGGGAATACCTTTATTCGTCTTCGCTCAGGACCATGCTTCTGCCCCATAAAACAAGGACTGGGATGATAAGGATTTACATAGAGTCTGCCTTATGTTTCTTCACAAGGTCTTCTTACTGAATTACCTTTTAAACCAAAGAAACAGCAGTGGCAAGTTTAAGTCTTTGTTTGATTTCTAAACTTGGGTTCTTTCCAGGACCTGCTGTAGTGTTAGAATTTGTTCAATTGTGGACTTATCCAGCTTAAAACTAGATTGGTTTGGGCTAATCAGAATGTTTACAAATGGTTTCACATAACAGAGGAGACAAAATCTTGTACGCGATGTTAAAGACACTGACCCCTCCGTAGTTGGCAGAGCAGGCATACTTTACTCCGAAAAAATTTTGGAAATGAGTTGGCGTATGCACTCCATTAATCCATTAATCATCACACACTGCTTTGTAAAATTCGGTAGCTGTCAACTCTGGTGGTTTAGATTGACTTAAGCCTGAACATTGTTATTCGTATTTGAGCGACGTCGAAGCCGTGGTTGTTTGGTATAATCTAGATTGGCATTCCGTTTTAGAATCTGCTATAAATACTCTTATCTGAAATAACATTTCCCAATGCTTAAAGCCGTACGCTTCTAGCGCGTTGGAGAAGCCCGTGTTGATTCCCCGTGACTTGAGCCGTCGTATCTTTCAAGCCCACTTTTGCTGCGCATACTGTCTGGCATTCTTCATGAAGTCTGAGAATCATGTGGAAGTCGTTGGAATCTTCGTATATAAAATAAGTTTAAAAATCTCTCTGCCTTAATCATCCAGGGTTCGATGCAATGAACGGATTAAGTGCATCCTAGTATGATTTAAACTTGGTGCTGTTACGTTTCTTATCCTGTGGCGTACATACATGCGTCAAGAAGAATCTGTAAATGTGCTACCAATCTATTAGTTGGGCTTGCTTCTGATTGGATAGGAAACTACTTCGTCTAAAATAATTTTTTTTTTAATACAATATACTTTGCCGGAGGTGTTTGAAAAGCTTAACAAACTCACAACACCTTACGTAGCTATAATAAAAAATCCATTCCCCAAACCACAATCCCGCCCAATAATCAAAATTCATTCTCGTTCCGTACACATTTACAGTTTAGACTTTGATTTTCTCTGACCAAATTCCATTATAGCGTTAAAGAACTCATCTGTGTACCATCTATTCATCAATTCATCGCATTCGTCAAGCAAAGCTGTTTCCAAATTCTTCTGGGATGCTTTGAACATCAGCAATTTACCGGCTCGTAAAGCGCCTTGTGGAAGTCTTGAAAATTCCATGATCTTTGGCCAGATTTTTGTGTCCAATTCTTTAGGTTTAACAACATCAGAAACGAATTTGTATTTCAAGGCCTCTGCAGCAGTCATTTTCTGATTAAGAATAAGAACCTCTGTTGCTTTTGATTTGCCCAATACCTTCGGGAATGTGTACGAAGAACAACCTTCTGGACAGAGACCTAGTTTTGTGAATGGTGTTTGAAAATATGCCTACAAAAGGAAATATGGTAGATAACAGTATGTGCAGAAGTATATTGTTTTTTTTCGAGATCTTACCGTATCAGTGCAGTAGATCACATCACATAATGCCGCAGTAGTCATGCCAATACCAATGCAAGGTCCATTTACTACAGCGATTAGTAATTTTGGGAACTCGTAGAAGGCACGAATCATGTTTTGCACGATAATATTCTGCTCCTGGAAGAACACTTCAATGTCCATTTCATTTGTGGATTGGTTCAAGTCATTGCCGGCAGTGTAGAAGTCACCAACCCCTGTAAGTGCAACAACGTTCACGGACTCGTCTTCAGCTGCTACTCGTAAAATATTTGTAAGCTCAACGTATGTAACGCGGTTTAAACAGTTTTTCTTCCGGGGATTGTTTATTTTGATAACTAAGAGCTTCTCCCGCTTCTCCAGAAGGAGCTCCTTGATTCCATCGTAAAGTGCTCCAAGAGGTGACATTGCCAATTACTCCGGGTCCAAAGTGTCGGATTTATCTCTGATTAGATTAAATTAAATTAAAGATTTCACAGAAAATGTCAAAAATGCACTCTCCGTGGAAGAGTTGAAAGGAAAGTGAATTTGTTTTGCAATTGTTCAGCGCACGTAAGCAACAAGAGAATGGATGACAGCTGGAAAAAATCAAACACTCAACACTCGGTTGAAAAAGTTAACAAACGAATAATTACAGAACGTAGTGCAGCTGAAATTAAAGTTAGTCTTTTGTTCAATGTTCATATAATATGACCTTGATTATCCAATACATTTATGAGGAAGCGGCTACCAGATAATTTTAAAATTCAATGATATTTATGGTTTTGTGTGAATACATTTATAAGAAATTTATAAGAGAAAAGTATTTATGCAGTTCAACCACTATCAAACTAATTGAGTTCGTTTTTAGTACATTTTGTGCACTAGAGCAAGGGAAAGAAGTGGATGTGGTTACTACTGACTTTAACAAGGCCTCTAATAAAATCGCACAAAAGTTTATTCTTTTCAAACTCAATGAACTTGGTTTTCAACCGAAGCTGCTTTCTTGGTTCAAGAACGCTATCTCGTCAGTTTCGAGTATTCCAAATGGCAGTCACCTTGGTCCATTAATTCTCATTCTGATTCTCAACATCTATAAGACGATCTCAATAGATTCTCAATATGGTTTCACAAAAACTTCCTTGAGTTCAACGTAAAGAAATACCAAGCCATCTCATATACTCGGAAGAGTTTAACAGTCCCTTACTGGACTTACTATATATCAACCCAAGCTGTGGCTTCGATTACTTCATAGCAGGACTTGGGCGTTGTCTGTGATACTGAACTCACTTTGTCCGCCCATACTGATTTCATAATTAGCAGAGCTATATCCGCGCTTGGCTTTGTTAAACGATGGCCTAAAGATTTAGTGGGCCCTTACGTCACAAAATCCCCGTGCATCACCTTTGTTAGCCACTTCTCAAATATGCTAGCCAGTTATGGTCCCTTTACTATGAAAACCTTATTCTACGTATCGAAGCTGCTCAATGCAGATTCTACGTTTCGCTCTGCGCAGACTCTCGTGGGCTCTCCGTAGGTCAACACGATAACTGAGTATTCCAAGCTGATATGGCTCATAATAGCCCGTATATTCTTCACCTCCTTCAGCATAAGAAAAACATTTCCCTTATATAAATGTGGAAAAATAACCAACAAAATACTTTCTTGAAGCTGGACGCAATTATTTCTTTAATTCGTGCATTCCATTTACCGAAAAGCGCAGAATAAACTTGCGGAAAGTTGTTGATACACACTAAAGGATCCATTTGTCAGAAATTATTCAACTAGATCAGCGGAATTTTAGTGATGATTTAAAGATTTCATCGACTGGATTTTGGTCCAACTAAGTCTGACTGTTCAACTGAACACAATGCAATTGTATGTAATTTGCCATATTAATAACTTCACGCTAAAAAAAACTGTAGTTGTCCAGAACCTCTCAGCAAACAGAGTGTAATTTCAACAGGCGTTCGATTCGTTCGCTCCGCACCCGCATTCTGCTGAGTGAATGCATGCTGTACAATGAATGTAAAAAAGCTCATGTAATAACAACTCATTGTACTTATCGCCGCGATCTGTTCGGATGATATGCGTGCTCTTTCCATTTTAGTCCCGGTTTCTCACGAACAAATCCCTTCATTTTTACTGCCTTCAGTAGATAAATTCTCGAAAATCTGCTGAAATCAATTAGAGTTATTACGTATCTATTGCCTTCAATAAAATATGATTAAACTGGTAAAATTATATCAGGATGTATCAGTTTCAAAATAAATTTAGTCATTTCTTTGCTTTCTGCGGAAAAAGCTTGCAAACAAAGTCCAAGAAAACATTTATTTGTTTATTGATATTTTTGTTCCGCAGTTCTAAAGATTAATTTGGTGATCAATGAATGCATGGTGAAACAAGTTCAATACAATGTTGACAATCGTTACTGCGACCAATAGATGCAATTAATGCTTTGTTATAAAGCCGAAGCTTTTTTAACAATTTTGATTTTATCCTGCTTCCAAAACCTTTTTTTTGTGAAAGTCTTTTAATTACGCACCTTTTGTCATTAGCACCCTCTTATTTGATGAGATTTGGTGAAAAGTTTCCTCTCAAACATCATATGGCTGCCCCAGAGTTCAAGTTCCATGCTTTATCTATGCGTTTATCAGCGCCCATGAACACTATGTACATCCTCGTCTAAATCAGGTTGGAGTGCAGTGCTCGAAGTCTTAGGACTAAACTATAATAGAAGATGGTTGCGTACGTAAACTTCCTCAACGGTGCGAAAACACACGATTTGTATTGTTCGACCATAATAGCTTTTCGCTTCGATTCGTTCAGTTTTCGGTCACTTTTGCTCACTGCGAATTCATTCGCTCTTTCGTACGAAAAAAATGACTTAAACAGCTGTGTAAATTCAAAGTTCGAAGTTCGTAAACAAAGAAATTTCGTTTTTTTTTGTAAGGTAAGTGCATTTACAATTAATATAATTATTTAATTAAAAGAATACTTAATTGTTTTTAGATTTTAGGTACTTACTAAGAAGAAGATAAAAAAATAGTGGCAGCTAACCAACTGTGTTCAGCATAATAAATGCCTGTATGAAAAAAAGGACCCCTTTTATTTTAACCGGTTGAAGAAAGACAGGGGTGTGGGAAGATATAGCTAGACAAACCAACAAAACAGGTAACTAAATGCATCCACATAGTCTTTGTTCCAAATGGAAATGCTTACCAATTGGAAGGCTTTTTATGTTTCCGAATGCAAAACGAAGTGGACATATCTCAGGGAGAAGTTCTGTCGAGAACTGCGCAAGGAGGACAGGCCGTCTGGCAGTGGAGGCTGCGAGGAGACTAAATGGACACTCTTCTCCGAGATGCTCTTTTTAAAAGATTCGATGAAGCCAAGATGGTAAGTTTGTGTACCTACTGAACTTTTTTGGAAACTGATATTGTTTTGTTTTTGACATAGAACGCGATATAACGAAATATTGGAGTACGTTACGGTTTCCAACTCTGCATCACCTGGAGAAATCAGTGGTCTGGACCAGGCCTTCCCCGAAGAATCCAACCAGTCCTTTGTAACGTCCACTCCCGCAAAACGGAGAAAGGCGACAATTGGGGACTTGTGTGACCGATTTGGATCTGCAATCGGGAGGATGGAAGAACGCTTCACAACCACACAACCACCATGTCAGTTGCAACTGGCGAAGGTGGCGAGTTGTTCATGAGAACTGTTGTGTCAATGATGAAAAATCTGCCATCAGCTGCCAAAGACAATTTGAAGGAGCACATATTTTTGAAAGTCTTTGAACTACGAAGGGAAAACCAACTTTATTTTAATTTTTTTTTGTTTTTTTTTATTATTATTATTATCTTTCTCTCTTATCAATTTATTATTATTGCCAGAAAAAAATTAAGTGCAAATACATTCTAAGTTATGGAAATCAATATTGTTTTTTTTTTTTAATTTTGGTTTACAGATTCCGTAAGAATATTTCATATGGTTGTTGATGATCTTCCCCCATACTGATGAAGATTATCTGATGACACAATTGACGGAATGTTGTTTCGGACTTCACTTCGACATAATCCATCGTGATGTTGGCCATCCGAGTCCTCCCAATCCAAATAGTTGTTAAGGCAATAAGATAAATCATCGCCCTTGTTTAACATTATAAGATTGTGTAACACCACACAAGCTGAAGCTACAATATTTTTTCGGCATTTTCTGGGAACATGTGCAGTGTTGTGAACAATATGCACCAACGTGAGACAAGGATTCCAAAACTGTTCTCAATAGTACGGCGAGATCCCAACAAGCGTTTATTAAAATTTTCTTCATCTGGTGGTAACAGCACACCTGAATGTGGTCGCATTAAATTTAATGCCAAAGGAAATGCAGTATCAGGAACAAAGTTGTGGGGAATTTTCGTTCGCATGTTTGGCAAGTTTCTGGTATCAGGAATTGGAAGGCCATTGCTCAAAACCCTCTTTCCAAATCGACTTACTTAAAGAATACCTGCATAATATTTAAAAAGTGCCATTAGAAGAGACTGAAAGCATGTTGAAATATATTTCTTACCTCTGTCACTTTGACTCCTGTATTCGCCAATATCTACGTATGTGAACCGATATTTAGCATCACATACAGGCATTAAGACGATACTAAAGTGCTTCTTATAGCAGTAGAATTGGCTACTACTTTTTGGAGGACACCTTATTGCAATGTGTTTGCCATAAATTGCGCCAATACGGTTAGGCACACCCCACATATTACAATAGTCGGAGCAAATCCGCCTGTAGTCATCAGCGTTTGGCTCGGACAAATAAATGGGGAAGAGAGCTTTCCACAGTACTTCTGCTGCCTCCAATATAATACATGGGACAGTTTCTTTCCCCAGCTTAAAGGACCAAGCCAGCGACTGTATCGATGTTCCTTGTGATAAATAACTGGTGAAACAAAATGAAATTACTCACAGTAAAATTACAGCCAATCGACACTCTGGACTAATAGATTCTCTGATAAGATGTTTTTGCCAGCAACGGTTGTATTACATTTCAAAACACAGTATAAAGTTCTTCACCCATCCTTGTGTAAATAAAAAACTGACCATTATCTAAATCTTTCATTTTTGTAAATGAAACACTAAAGAAACCATTTCGGCTTCATTTTCGGTTTTTGCGGCGCAAAAACAATTTTTAAATCAATTATATCACTTAATTCAATAAATGCTTCCATCGTAAGATACAACAAGTAATACAGAAACTGTTTTATTAATTTTTTCAATTTCACTAATTTCGCAAAACAACACACTCAAATGGCAAGCAAATCGCTTCCATTCACAAAAGCCTATTATGGCCAACCTGGGCAATTGATAGTGCTGAAGCTTCTATTGCTTTCGACTATCATAGTTCAGCCTTTAGTTTTTATAATATTTATTATTTCCAATACTACTTTTTGTATCTACTGTAGGTGCATTATCAAACGAATGTCAGAAGTAAGAACGTCAAAAAAAAACAACAATTCACTTCAACTAAAAATTTGTTTACAAAAACTGGGCTGGGACCGAATTTCTATCTCAAATTGTTCTAAAATAGTTCTCAAGTTAAAATGACAGAGTTTTTAGCCGATAATAATTTATGTGGGCAGAATCTCCTTCAAATTGTCTCCATGGGCAATTCAATTATTGCCGAAATATTACGGCTGAAAGACTACATACCGGATGTGTTCAAGTATCTCGGATTTGATAATTATATTCAAAAGTCCCACGACTAATTGATTACTCTTTGTAGGCTTGAATCCAGAGCTGACCAGCAGAAATACGGGGATATCATTCTGGATTTCAGCTATTTGCGTGTAGCAGAAGCTCATGACAAAAAAATTGAAGACAATCCGGTGAGTGCAACAAGTGGCATCACACTTATAATTTTCTGAAGGACTATTATTTTTGACCATAGACCCTTCAAGACCTCGATGAAGAATTTCGAGATAACTACATCGAATTGTTGACACGATTCTACTTGGCATTTGAAAGTACTCACCAGTATGCTTCTGATCTGAAGAACTTTATAGAGGAACTGAATCGAGGTTACTACATTCAGCAAACACTGGAATCGGTGCTACAGGATGAGGAAGGCAAACAACTTATGGTGAGTTCTCCTAGTTTAAGCATTAAACCAATGTTTTTTGAATGTGAATCCCTAGTGTGAATCCTTATACCTCTTTGGAGTGATTCTTCTCGTAATCGATTTTCACATCCCTGGAATAATCAGAGAACGCCTCTTGATTTCCTACTATCGCTATAGCGCGGCAAGATCACATGGTGACTCGAACATAGATGACGTGTGTACACTCTTACGATCTACAGGATTTTCAACAGCCCTGACTGCGAAACCAGTACCAAATTATCCTGAAAGTTATTTTAGTCGTTTCAATTTCGACCAAACCTTCGTGGACATGGTAATCGGGCGTCTACGCTCTGACGATATTTATAATCAAATCTCAATCTACCCACATCCAGATCATCGATCAACCGCACTTTCGAATCAAGCAGGAATGCTCTTTGTGTGCCTTTATTTCTCTCCCAAAATCATTTCAAACCAAGTTGCACAGATGCGCGAAATAACTGACAAATTTTTCTCCGACAATTGGGTTGTACCCGTGTACATGGGTATCACTGTTAATCTTATTGATGCTTGGGAGCATTTTAAAGCAGCCAAGGCAGCTTTGAATCCCGTCGTCGAGACGAATTCCGTTAAAGGTTTCTGTTTACTACACAAGGAGAAGCTAAAAAAGGTTCTCTCCCAAACTTATGAAATTCTAAAAGAGGGTGTTCTTACTGAGAGTTTTGCTCTTCAAAACATCACCAAGATCATAGCTCTAATTCGAGATTGTAATGTGGTTCTACGATGGTTTCTACTCCATACAAGTACTCCTATACTTGAAATCAGTGGTGGAAGGCGTCACAAACAAATCTGTGAACTTGTCCATACTGAGAGTGAATTTAAGGCACCACAAGTGTTTCAGTTGCTCCTTAACTGCAGCCAGCTTGAACTGATCTTGAAGGAGATTTTAAAAGACCTAATAACGGAGAAGGATAAGCGATGGGATAATTTTAAAAAGGAAGCTTTAGACCGTGTGAATGAACTAAGTGAAGCATTTTCTGGCAGTCGACCGCTCTCTAAAATCGAAAAGAATCCAAATCTGAAGCATTGGTTTGCGGAGATTGGAAAAGAGATAAGTAATCTAAAAACTGAGAACCCCAGTATGTCTGGAAGGACCATAATCCAGTTGATTCAAGCATTGGAAGAAGTTCAAGAATTTCACAATCTTCAGTCTAACATGCAAGTCAAACAATATCTCCAAGAGACGAGGGAGTTTCTTACCAGCATGATTCAAGTAATTAACGTTAAAGAGGATGTTCTAATTAACATCCAATTGATCAGTGATTTGAGTTATGCTTGGCAGACAATCGACTCAGACTACACAAAGATTATGCAAGAAAGCATCAAGAAGCAACCAAAGTTAGTGACTAAGCTCAGAGCTACATTTTTAAAACTAGCGAGTGCTCTGGAGATTCCACTTCTCCGAATAAATCAAGCAAAAAGCGAGGATCTTGTGTCTGTGTCGAAATATTACAGCACCGAGCTAGCTAATTACATCCGAAAGGTAGTTCAAATTATTCCCGAGACAATATTTCACATTCTTGCGCAAATTATTGAGATGCAAACTGCCGTTATTAAAGAGATCCCGACCAGACTTGAGAAGGATAAAATGAAGGAATATGCGCAGTACGATGAGCGCCATACTATATCTAAGCTGACCTATTCCATCGCCGTTTTTACGGAGGGGATCCTTATGATGAAGAAAACTCTGGTAGGAGTGATAGAGTTGGATCCCAAGCAATTACTAGAAGACGGCATCAGAAAGGAGTTGGTAAAAAATCTAGCCAATGCTCTGAATGTAGGACTAATATTCGGTCCAAAGGGAAAAACAAGTGATCTTGAGGATAAGTTGTTTCAGCTGTCCAAAATCATGGACGGTTATAGGAGATCTTTTGAGTATATTCAAGATTACTTGAACATTCATGGACTTAAAATTCTTCAGCAAGAGATGTCTCGCATCATAAACTACAACGTGGAACGCGAGTGTAATGCTTTCCTCCGAAATAAAGTGCTTGATTGGCAGTCCTCTTATCAGAGCACTACGATTCCCATACCCACATTCAATCCTGTTCCAGGGGACACGGCTTCAAATAATTTCATTGGACGTCTAGCAAGGGAAATTTTACAGTGCACTGATCCGAAACTCACAATTTATTTGGATTTAAAAGCCACCTGGTACGAAAAGAAGACACATAAGGAGATACTTGATTCACGATTTTTTATAAAAGTCCGTGAGGCTATCGGACCAGCAGGTTTAGTAGGCCTCGATCGCCTGTATTCTTACATGTTCATATCAGATTTGAAAACAAATATAGATAAGATGCAGAAAAACATTTCAAACGACAAAATGTGGGTAGACGCATTGAATTCGCTTACCAAAGAACTCGACGAACAAGTGATCGTTAAGAATCCAATTAAATTCTATTCAAACTACGCGACCAGGTGGGTGAAAGTTTGGCCAACAATCCTCGATTGGATAACCCATATAGGACACAAACAGATTCTAAGACAACAAATCGCCTATGAGCTGCACAAGAGTTGTAAGTTCAACTCGAAGAACTTGGAGGCTTCTTTGGATGCATTAAACAGGTTTGTTACTAAATCTTGTTTCCAAACAATTAATTTTTATTTTATTTTTTTTGATTAAACAGAGCTCTCCTTATTGATTTGAGAGAAGCGCAACAAACTGAAGGTAAACCTGAACCGGGAAAGGAAATCTTATCAGAGCTTAACGCTTACCTGGAATTCAGTGGAAATTATGATCCTCTAAAGCAGGTGTTTGTTTTAACAAAGAATTCTCACTATATATCACTGCTGTTGTTCCTATTCACCATATCGCATACAACGAAATTTCAATTTACGAAAAATCTAAACATGCTTACGTCGAAAAACACCAAAGAACACATCGATGGAGTTGCAATGTTAGTTGGAATTTTTACGATTCTTAATCAATTCCATCGAGATGTGTTGAATTTGTATGTGCGATATATGTGTCAGTATGTAACTTCTCTGGTAGAAGCTAATTTGAGGTAAGTTATAGTTGTTTATGAAAGAAAACCCACTCTAAAATCGATCGATCTTTTTATAGTTTAAAGCAAGAAATCGGTGTAGAATGCAGTACGGCGATATACTATTTGGAAGAATTCATTCGCATTGGCAAATTACCACGGAGTTTACTAGAAGAACATATTCCATTGATTGTCCTGAATCAGTTTGAATATTTGTCGAGCAATAAGTCTTAACATATGTGTAATGTAATCTAGGAAAGCTTCAAAAGCTGATATTTTATAAGAAATGCACGTGAATGCACGTTAATAAACAAGTTTGTGATTTATACATAGCAACTCTATATACAATATAAACGTGTGCATTTTCTTTATATTTTTTTTCCCCGTGAGAAATCTTCATAGACACTATAAGCTTGTTTGCTTAGAGTAGTGTGAGATTCTTACGCACTAAAAAACACCTCCCTTATACAGGCTACGACTTAGTTCACACTCAACAAGCAGTTCTTCTTTCGCGTTTTATTTTGCTTTAACAAGATATTTTACAAACGATTTTCCATTTAAAATTCCTTCCTACGTCCTTTTCAGACGGCGCAATAAATTTGTCTCGTCAAGGATCTGTTGAACAGTAATATTCGCATGTCTGGATATCATCGTTTCTAATGTACCACGGTGCATTAACAAACCCTCGAAGAACTTTGTTTTTGAATGTCTGTAAGACGTTAACGTTACTAATTTTGGTATAACCCCAAAGCTGTATACCATATGTCCAGACCGGTTTTAGCACTTGCTTGCATAACAGCAATTTGTATTCTAAAATGATCTTGGAATACTTTCCAAGGAGCCATTACATATCTCTATACTTAATCTCAAGCTCTTCACGGTTTTTCTTAACGTGTGCTCTCCATCTAAGTTTAGTGTCGAGTGTCATCAAGATATTTGGCCTCGTTCGCGAAAGGAATTTGTACTGCGTTGATAAACACTGGTAGATTGTCAGCTTTCTTGAGAGTGAAGTTCGCATGGACAGACTTGTTTTCATTAAGCGCGATTCTCCAAGGCTTTGTCCAATTGTTAATCCGTGTAAGGGCACGTTGCAAATTAGCAGTTGCTTCTTCGACAGTTTTAGCTGTTGCCAAAATGGCAGTGTTATCAGCAAATGTGGCTAGCACAGTATCGTCCGTTTGCGGTGTGTTGCGGGTAAAAAGCAAATATAGAAGAGGGCCAAGAACACTTCCTTGCGGCACCCCCGCCTTTATTTTCTTAAAATTTGAATATTCGTTTCAGTGTCTGACACGGAAGAGTCGGTCGCCTAGGCATGAACTTAAAATATGAAACAATTGCTCGGGTAGGACTTACGAAGTTTATATTTCAGGCGCTCGTGCCATACCTTATCAAAAGCTTGCGAAACGTCAAGGAATTCGCTTGAAGAGACTAACTTACACTCGATTGCTCGTTCAATTACATCGGTTATTCGATGCACTTGGTCAATAGTAGAGTGTTGGCTTCTAAAGCCAAATTGATGAGGGGGCAAGAGGCGATTTGTGTCAATAATCGGTTTAAGACGGTTAGGTAAGATTCGCTCGTAGATCTTCGATATAATCGGGAGGAGCGATATTGGTCTGTATGACTTGACTTCAGTCAGCGGTTTACCGGGTTTCGGAACCATAACAACTTCGGCTACTTTCCACTGGTGCGGTACATGCTCTAATCTAATGCTGGCATTTATAAGATAGAGCAGGTTTAGCAAACCTTTTTTCGCTAGCGCTTTAAGTATCTCTCCCGTAATTAGGTCATATCCGGGGTTTTTATTGGGCTTAAGCGTGTCTATAACTTGCCTAAGTTCCCTAAGTGTAGCCTTTTCTATTGGAAGGTTCGTCGTCAGTTCTAGCGTATTGACAATCTCTGGAAGCACTTCCTTCGAATGGTTTGAACGTTTCTGCAAGATGGTCGGCGAAAACGCTAGTTTTTTCTTTATCTTCTTTCACCCAGTCATCCTGGTTTCTTCTTATTGGCGCCACGTGTATTTGGGGCTTTCGAAGACTTTTAACGGCTCTCCCTATGGAGTAATTGGTATCTTCTGTCGCTGCAAGGCTTTCTAGGTAGCTTATAATACCTTGGTTATTGAAGTCCTTGATCGATTTTTTTTAACAAGTTGCAGAGCCTATTAAAGGACGTTTTATCCTGTTGAGCCCGAGTTTCATGCCACTTTTTCCGCGCTCTTTGTTTCTTCCTTATCATTTCCCTGATTTCCGGCGGGTATTTTATGCCGATACTAGCAACCTTGTTCGATGCGCGTGGAGTGTTTCCAAAACATCGAATGTTTTGATCCGGTAGGACCTTTCTTTCATAAAATTTAAACATTTGTCGCCGAGCAACAAAATGGGAAAATAACATTTCCAAAGTAAAGAATGACACGAACCGCCGGCGCTGATTTGAGAGCCTAATGAAAATCATGTGCCAAGGTCAGACGTTGGAGTCCCGTGTCGAGACAAATATATGCATCCTAATCGATTTACGAGTACATAGGATCATCTGACAAACTGGTGCGGCGTTGTATATGCGGTTCGTTTTTGCGCCATTCTCTACACTCTCGCGATGTGCGGTATTGCCTTCGTGATTTTCCGGACTTTGTGCACTGTCGCTAACTTAACTTTCAATTTCCGGTTGCCCATTTTACTTTCATTTTGATGGCATCGTACATATCGGGTATCGTATTTATACGTTTCTCCACAATTTCCACCTACAAAACACAAGTAAGGACGACAGATCACTTACTTATATACTTAAGGTGGCGCTACAGTCCGGGGTGGACCTCAACCAACAAGCATCTTTAGCGGTCAGCGCTGCTCAAGACTTTTCGGACCATAGTGTTGGTGTGCATCCGCTCTGCATGCCTCAGTCATCTCAGTCTTTTTACTCTTCTGGCTAGGTCGATGTCGCTGTACAGCCCGTATAATTCGCCGTCGTATCTCCTCCTCAACTCACGGTCTATGCAGACGGAACGGTAAACCACCCGAGCAATTTTCCTCTCAATGCAGCCAAAAGTACCCTCATCCATTTTTAAAAAAGTCCATGCCTATGGCGCAGAGGAGTACGATTATTAAAGTCTTATCTGTCGAGGGTGACGTTCTGCCCGAGACATCGATTTTGGGTGTCCTTTCTGGTTGACAGCATATGCTTGGTCTCACCCTCGTTGACCGTTAAACCCATTTTCGCCGTTTCCGTCTCAACTCAATTATGTCAATATCATCGGCGTATGCGAGTAATTGGACGGCCTTTTGAAAAATTGTGACACTTGTGTTGGCGCATGAGTTTTGCGCTATTCTTTCAAGAATGATGTTAAAGAAATTGCGTGACAGCGCATCGCCTTGTCTAAATCCTGTTTTGACAAAGTTTTTTACCGACCTTGATGGAGCAGCGTGCACTCTCCATCGTCAACCTACAAAAACGGACGAGTTTGGCAGGTATGCCCCAACTAGACATTAGATCACATTGTGATATTTGCTTTATTGATCGGTGGTTCTTACAGTTTCCCATGTCACCATTCCATTTACACAGTCGCAGATGAAGCTCTCCATCCACTGCTAAAGCATTCTATTTCTTCTCATCATTTAATTCAACGAAGTTACCATTTAAATCCAAGCTTTCATCAATGAATAATCCAGCCAACTCTTCTTCCCCGATTAATTCATTGTACTACATTGTCTTCCGTAAACGCTACGGTTTCCCCCTTATGCCAACCAAAAGTACAAAATTCACTGTGTGCGACTTTATCGTTAAAATGCTTTACCCAAATCTGATTACTTTTCGGTTAGTAACAGAATTTTTTCGTCTTCTACATACAATATCTCGGAAATTGTATATCTTGGAAGGTGTTTCACCCGGCTATTCACACCAGACCGTTGGTTTGTTGGCGGATCGCACCCTCTATCGGCAGTGTAGGGAAGAACCTGTTTTTCGGGAGTAAGGTAAGAAGAAAGTGTCAAGTCAACAGAACCTGAACAAAACCGTACAGAGATGAGCAAGGAAATTTCATAGTAGTCACGGTTGGCGCTAAGGATATAGACGATCTAATTTTCCCCTACCACTTCAATCTTAGGCCCGGTTAGTACATCAATGAAGTCCAGATAGATACTTATCACTTTTTTATCCATTTAAATGCCGTATATGACAGCATTTGTATATGTATAGAGACGACCTTTGAGAATAATGTCTAGTTACCCCGTCAGATTGTGCAGAATGAAGGTGGAGAGGACTCGCTGCTCAATTTCGAATTCTGCGTCAGTTTTACTTCGAGCTATTTCACAAGAACTGATTAATGAAAGAGTGAATCCATCTTCATAAGTCACCTTCACAACCATTTTCTAAGGCCAGTCCTCAAATTCTTAGTTGATGTACTGGGCTCGCGAAGTTCATTCTTGCCTTGCATTGTGACACCTTCAGATAATTTTACTGCTCAAATTAAACAATTTTGTTTACCAACATATGATTAATTCTCAACTTTGCCACAAGGTCACACATCCAGGCGGCCGTAATCTTAGAATTGAAGTCATAATAATAGTGAGTTCGGGCATACTAAGGTCATTTTGTTGGGTGTTTCCCCAAAAATGCCCCATATTGCTGAATTCGCTTGGTTTAGGCGAAGATATTTAAACTTTCAGTACTGGTTTCCGACGGGCATTCACAGTTATGTTACATTTTTGCTTTGACAGTAGCAGAAATATAGTTTAGCTTGGAAAT
Source organism: Volucella zonaria (assembly GCA_963966105.1). NCBI lineage: Eukaryota > Metazoa > Arthropoda > Insecta > Diptera > Syrphidae > Volucella > Volucella zonaria. Next base: position 114,444,571 of record OZ014534.1, on the reverse strand, counting down.
ATTGCAACGATTGCCATCCGGACGTATATAATGCGATTCAGCTAGATAAACATGTATTGGAAGAAACTTAAATGGTGTCTAAGTTTTTGAATAACCTTATGTTCTCAATTTGGGGATCATCTTATCTGTTATTTTCCATCCTATGCTCATATCCGTCAGATGATCGATCTCAATTAAATTTTGGTACATTCATATACTAAACCAAATCGCTTGTCACTGGAATCACAGATTTTAGAATTTTATTACCCATCACTACACAGTATTTTGATGTCTGGAGGATTGATGCGACTTAAAACAACTAAGTCCTATATTTTAACATTAGACAAACGTCATAAAATCATTTTCCGATTTCTTGGCTTCTTCTTTGATTAAGTCTTATCTACGGAATCAAAAACTCTACTTCTAAATTTAGATGGCGAACTTTATTTTCACTTTTAATAGATTTCTTTGGATAACAACACCCAATAGCAAAATGAAAATCCAAAAGGTGAATAAACAACTAGATGGACAACGAATTTAATAATTTTTTTTTCTACGTCCTTATTCGAGGTAGATTTGGCTTGGTAAACTCTAAGCTTATGTAATGACTGTGGGAGCATTGCGGCCAGTGAATTTAGGTAATTGTGAGATCTCCAGGGCAATATCAATAAGTGGCTTCAGCATATCACTAGCTTTGCCCAGAACGTTGTCTTTTTCATAGGAATCAATATATAAACTAAAAACGGGGGATAAATAAGCAAAATATGGTCATTTGAAAAGGAACAAAAACAATAAATTGTATACCGAACAGTGGCTCCAGAGCTTCCAGTTCCACTCAAACGCATCACAATGCGGCTACCATCATCGAACACAATTCGTAGCCCTTGCTTCGTCGACACGGATTTATCAACAGGATCAGTGTAGCTGAAGTTGTCAGCCACCTTAACTTTGTAGGTTTTTCCGCCACTTGAGTAAGCCTTCCCAGCAAACGCAGGATTAGTAATAGTTGCCTCCATAGTTGCCATCATTTGGTTGCACGGGTCCAAGTCACATTCTTCATAATCGTAGCGAGTAAAGTAATTGCGACCATAAATCGACCAATGATTCTTCAGAATCTCCTCAATGCCTTTTCCGGTTTGTTGCATCACTGAAAGCCAGGCCAATACCGCCCAGATACCATCCTTTTCGCGAATATGATTCGATCCAGTACCGAAACTTTCTTCGCCACATAAACATAGACGGCCAGCGTCCATTAAGTTGCCAAAGTATTTCCACCCAGTTGGCACTTCAAAGACTTCTTTACCCAATTTGGCTCCTACCAAGTCAACAGCTGATGCAGTTGGCATACTACGAGCGAATCCTTGTATTCCATTCTTTTGGAAATATGGAATCGCGTCTAAATAGTGAGCAATCACGGCAAGAGAATCACTTGGTGTTACGAAGAATGCCTTGTTGCCAATGATCATGTTGCGATCCTAGAAAACAATTAATCCAATCAAAATGAGAATAGAATAAATTCACGTGAAACATACACCATCTCCATCAAAAGCAGCCCCGATATCATAGTCTCCTTTAGAAACAGTTTCAACTAAATCCTTGGCATAGGTCAAGTTTGGATCGGGGTGAAGGCCGCCAAAATCTTCCAAAGGAGTTGTGTGCACAACACAATCCTCAGTAGCACCTAGACTGTTGAGGAAGATTTCACGTACATAGGAACCTGTTACACCATTCATAGAGTCGATACGCATCTTTAATGGTTTTCCAGTTGTTTTGCCACTAACGTAATCACGTAGTTTTGCGAAATCGAATATCTCTTTCATATGCCTGACGTAATTGGAAACGGAATCAATAACTTCCACCACAAATGGTTTGCCGTTGATCTAGAAAATAAAAACAAAAACAATTTTTTCTTGTGCTGTTAAAACTTGTAATGATATCTTGCTTACATCATAGGTGTTTGTGCCGATTTTGCTGATGTCGATTTGTAAGCCGCTTACGATTTTGTACTCTTTAATGGCAGTGGATAGTTCGTAGATTTTGTTGGTAAAGGCATCTGGAGCTGGGCCCCCATTTTCGCAGTTAAATTTAATACCAAAATCGTTTTCGGGACCACCGGGATTGTGCGATGCAGTAAGGACAATACCACCTATTAAAGAAAAGAAAGTTTTTTTTGGTTATTGATGTAAATTCAAATACGATCATTAGTCTCTGGTTTTGAACGTAAACCACCTGTCATGTAGACTTATGTTTACGGGATGCCCATACATCCATGGGAGCAAGGATACGCCTTGCCATCGCTCTCCGTCAATCATTTGATACCAATTCGGAACTGTGTTGGAGGTACAAGTTCCACCCTTGGTATGAGTCGAGGCCTACCCAAAACCTCTTGCTGCTCTTAGGGTCGCAGCACCCAGTACTTCATTTGCAACTCTACAATGGGCTAAACCAAAAAGGAAACCCGTACCCGCGATTTGGGTTTAAACCACAGCCACCATGACGCTCCCACAAGGGGGCCTACCTCTAACAAGTCAGGCCCGGACCGAAATCCGGGGGGCTCCTGACTCCCATGGTACCGTGATTTAAGTCCTGGTATGGACTACCGGTGGTCAAGCCTACCAACAAGACCTATGACCGGCAACTTGTAACTGGTCAAATCGTATCATCCATTCATGCTAAAAAAATCTGGATGTTTTCGATAAGACCAGCTATAGAATAATCTACCCCCGCTTTTTATTAGACAACGTCATTGATGGGCGAAGCCTTGATAATTGGGCGGGGGCCCTGAAATGCGATCAGTAGAGGAAAAGTACATAGTGGGTTGCCATGCTCAAGGGGTAGCGTATTGGCTTCCAAATCGGACGGTTCGAATTTCAATGCCAGCCGCGTCCGAAAGACATTCTTTTTTTCAGGCAACTAAATTCACGTAAGATGAGTGGTTGCCTAAAATACAATAACAAGCCCAATTACACTAATAATTTAGTCTCCATTAAACATCCCAAAGATCTTTCGGAAGCCCTTGGCTACACGTCGAAACGGAAATGCATAAAGATTTGATAGTCAGAAAGTACAAATACTATCCTCTCTAGAAACGATTCAACACATTTAGAAAAAAAAAAAACATTGAACTTTTCAGATACAATCAAATAATGCACAAAGTCATCGATTTCAAATCGATTGAAAATCCACTGGACTTAATTCGCGAAAGAACTCCTGTTAATTCCCCTTAACAGAAGTCTAATGAGTACAAGCAAGACTGACGAATCTGAAGGCCACATCCAGGAACTCTTTAAGAATCTCTTGGATGGAGCATCCGGAGCCTGTCCGGAACATGTAATCAAAATCATACTCGAGGGTTTTAATGCTAAAATCGGCAAGAAAGATGGGAAGTTTAGACTTAACGAAACGACAACACAAGACAAAACTAGCAATTGCAAGAAACTGATGATAAGCAACATAAAGTTTGGTAGAGACAAATAATGACAGAGAATCACCATGCTGAACTGTAAGTGCTAGATGTCATTCTACTTTCGAAAGCCACAATAGGATGTTTAAAAGTTTGCTAGAAGTGTGCACCAGCAGCAGCTTCTCTTGAGGAGAATTTTTACTTCACAGCTGTGCTTAGTAACGTCGGTGTTTGTGTTTTTTGTGTTTGTCTTTCTTTATAATGACTCGGGAATTTAGATGGGATATTGCCAAAATACATGGGCTAAAAAGTAATCACTTTTCTCCGTACGTCCACCTCTGTAAATAGAGACCAGCTGTTTTGGCACTTAGTGAAACACAGGTACATCCCCGTCCAAACCTCTCAGATCCCTCTGATACGAAGCTACCTGGCTACGAACTAGTGCCATTATTTTTCTCTCAGCGCGGTCTCGCCATTTACGTGCGTAGTGATGTAGCTTTCCAAACTCCACCACAATGTAGTCCCTGTTCCAATCCGGAATTCAATTTCATGTGGTTAAAATTCCATCTCCGTATCCACTATTGCTTTATTTACAGAGGCCTTAAACTGGACAGCAATTCGACTTTTAACGAGTTTGATGCGCTGTCTGACTCCATTCAAAGAATTATATCCCTGTATCTTCATACTGAAATCGTTATTACGGGCGATTTCAATATACACAATTCTGGGTGGCTGCGGCATTCTGGACAGACAACACACGAAGGACGGTGTGTTGAGATCTTTGCTGCGGAAAACAACCTAACGCAGCTTGTAAATGAGCCCAAGCGAATACCAGACGTTGATAGTCATACCGCCAACACCCTGGACTTGTTTTTAACTTCTCACCCTGATAAGTACATCGTTGATGTGCTCTCCCCTCTAGGCTTGTCGGACCATTGTGTTATATCAGCTAATTTCTCGTACACCGACCACACAGTTAGAGAAAAGATTCCCAAAAGAACCGTATGGCAATACGAGAGAGCCAACTGGAGCGGTCTTAACAGTTGCTTTAGGAATTTTAGCTGGTCATTATGTTTCCTCGATAACGACGTGGATGCCGCTGCTGATATGATCACTGAGACTATGCTCCTTGGAATGAGATCCTTTATCCCTTATCCGATTAAGAGCATCAGACCAAAAGAACAGGGATGGTATGACTGGAGCTGTAAAGACGCTGTCAGGGTTAGAGAAATGTTTTTTCGGTCCTACAAGACCAACCCGACAGAGGAAAATCGAAAAAGTTTAAACGGGCCAGGAATGACTGCAAAAAATACTACACTGTCCCAAAGGTAGTAAACATTTTTAGTCGTTCGTCGAAAATATTTGAAATACTGCCTCATCCTCCATCCTGACGCTCATTTACAATGTCATTCCAGCTGTCAGTTCTTTGGACAAGACCAATCTGCTTGCTGCACACTTTGCGGCCAGCACAGCACTTCCAGACTGTGCTTTGTCTCCGCCTAAACTTAAGTGCGTCGAATCTTCAATGGGACAAATACACTTTCGCACTCATGTAGTAGCAAGAGTTCTTAAAGATCTTAACATTCACAAATCCGCTGGTCCAGATGGTATATCTCCCCTCCTTCTGAAGAGGTGTTCTTCCTCGCTGGCAAAACCACTGCGTAAGTTTTTTTTACCAATCCAACTCTTTAGGACTCTTTCCGAGAAGATGGAAAACAGCATTTGTCCAGCCCGTCCCTAAAAAAACCGAATCTTCTTCTCTCTCCTCCTACAGACCCATGACCCTTCTCTTCAATGTCATGGAAACGCTGATAAACCGTCAGCACATGAAATATCTCGAAAGCGAAAACTTCTTAATGACCGGCAGTATGGTTTTCGTAGCAACAGGTCCACCGGTGATCTGATGGCATGTCTCACCGAAAAGTGGAAAAAAAGTGTACATCAATATGGTGAAAGCAAGATAGTTGCACTTGATATTTCTAAGGCATTTGGCAGAGTTTGGCATCAGGCTCTTTTGTCGAAAATGCGTGCTTTTGGGATCGACGACCCTCTTTTTGAATGGATTAGAAATTACCTTTCGGAACGTTCAATTCAAGTTGCCTTGGATGGTTTCAAGTCTTATATTCACAAAATAAATGCTGATGTGCCCCAGGGCTCCGTTCTGTCTCCGACATCATTTTATCAACGATCTCTTTATTTGCTACTTCTAATCCAATATATTCCTTTGCTGACGACAGTACTCTCTGCTTTTCACATTCGTTCCCGCACTCACGTCCCTGCAATTCGGCTGTAGAACGGGAACGCCAGCGTGTGTCAAGCTCATTAAATTCTGATATTAGCAGCGTAACTAATTGGGGGGTTATAAAGAAAGTGCAATTTAATGCTCCAAAATTCAATGCTGTCTGCTGTCGTTAAAGCGAAATTTAAACACTCAGCCATTATCCATGAATGGCACTTGCATCGTCGAAACCGATAAACCTTTGCGTGTCAACGACATCTTACGCTGGAATGACCATATATTCGGTGTCATCAAAAATGCTGCGAAACCGCCTCTGACCTTGCCTCAATATATTTACAAGGCGTTTATCCGCCCGGAATTGGAGTAAAATGCTCACGTCTGGTCGGGTGCTTCCAAAACATCTCTGCACCTGCTAGATACGATTCAAAAGCGTGCGATAAAACTCATAGGTGATACGAATATAACTCATTCAATGGACACCCTCGAACACCGACAAAATGTCTCGTGTCTCACTCTGTTTTATCGCTATTTCCACCAACAGTGCTCTTTCCATCCTCGCTGATTTTCCTTCGCTCGCACTGTGTGCAATCATTTTAAGGGTACTTAAATCCCTTGAGCGCGCGCAAATTATATTAAAAAAAAAAAAGATTCGCAGAAAACCTAAAAGAACACCCTGTGTACTGGATGAAACGTCTGTGGCTATGAATTTTAAACCGTTACGAATAATGCAGTCAATCCATAGTCATCTCCGAACACGTGTTCGAGACTGCTGCCCATAAATAGCAGGTGGATTTGACCTTAATCTCAGAAGAGTAGGTTAATCGCGAGCTAGGGATAAAAACGGCTGTTACACACATTATAAGTGTCATACCTTATTTGCCATAAAGATAATACTCGTAATCTCACTTTAACTGCTAAAAAGTACTCGACCATATCTTTGTATTGGAAAACAGCTGCGATGAGGTTGTGGCCATCGCTGGATACTCTAGAAGTTGCAGCTCAATATCAACGCAAAAAACGTTTTTAAAAACTCACACAAGGCGAACTCTTCAACAGAGAACTGGGTAAATCAGTAAATCATTGTCACAAAGGGCATCTCTGCTTTACTTCAGAGATCGATGATACGTCAATCGTCAATCAATCCTAGTGTAACGCGTAAATTCGATAGCTTGTCCACACCTCTTGAGCAGCATGGAATTTCGATAAAGAATAGGTCTTAGAGTTATCTACCTATAAAGAGGATCCTTAGCAGCTGCAAAGAGATATAATATCTGCATAAAAACAACTCGTGAAGTAACTTTTGCTGGTATTTCGAATCAGCGGCTCGTCTAAGAAAAATTCTGGGTGGATGGCATTGTCGGCATCCAATATCAGGAAAGGCAATATTGATTCAAACAGAAAATCGTAAGAACTTATGAACTCAATTTCCTGGCTGCAGGCGCGTCTCAAAAGATGCAGAACACAGCTGTCATAGCTATAAACGTATAAATCTATCTTCTTTTCTGATTAAAATTCTGGAATAGTTGCTAGTTGGTTACGTACGAGGGTAGTCCCAGAAGTACCCGGCCGACCAACCTTATAAAGCTTAAACTATGTTGTTTAGTATTTGTTCGGCAGCCATCAATATGGAAAACATTGGCCACCGTTATGTGATACAATACTTTCATTTGAAAGGCCTCAATCCAACTGACGTCAAAACGGAACTGGATTCTACTCTGGGGGAGTCTGCTCCTTCGTTTACAACAATAAAATATTGGGTGGCAGAATTTAAGCAAAGCCGTACGAGTTGCCAATACGAACATCGCAGTGGTCGACCAAATGGGCTGAGTTCAACAGAAATGTTGAAAAAACCAACAAAATGGTATTGGATCACCGTCGATTGAAAGTGCGTGAGCTAATATTTCAAAAAGCATTGTACATCGTATGTTGACTGAAAAATTGGGCATGAGCAAGCTGTACGCAAGATGGGTGCCGTAAAACAAAAACAGCGTCGTGAGGATGTTTCAATCGAGTGTAAGGCGAGTTTTTGCGTCGATTCATAACCATGGATGAAACATGGGTCCATCCCTTCACACCCGAGACGAAGCAGCAGTCGAAACAATGGACTCAAAGGGGAGAATCGGCTTTAAAGAAGGCGAAGATTGTCCCATCTGCAGGCAAGGCCATGGCGTCAGTTTTTGGGCATGCGCGTGGGATAATTTTCATTGATTATCATCAGAAAGGAAAAACAATCAATGGCGTGTATTATTCGAAATCATTGCAGCGTTTGAAAGATGAAATCAATCAAAAACGGCCGCATTTGGCGAAGAATAAAAGTTTTGTTTCATCAAAACAATGCACCAGTTACTCATCCGTCATAGCGGTGGCCAAAATCAATGAGTTAAAGTTCGAATTGCTTCCTCGTGCACCCTATTCTAATTGCCTATAAATTACAGAACGCACATGAGACTTATCGATAGATACGGTGCTCGATAGCACCGAGAAATTGAGAAATTCCTGGCTAGATTCCGCAATAACCAGATTAGGATTTCAGAATACTCCAGGAATTGTCTGAAAGAGATATCAAACGCCTATAGGGTGACCCTATTATGGGAAGCAGGGCACATGAGAAAGCTGAAGAATTGGGCAAGGTTCGGTTCACAGGTTCTTTTGTCCGTCAAAGTTTCATTAGGCTGCCCAATGGCATTGACGATAAGGTCTTCGGTTGATGTGTTTTATTTATTACGTAAGCGCTTTGACTGACATGCGTCATGAAGTGATTACATTTTCTAGTTAGGCTTAATTACTGGCATGCCCAAGTAGTCGCTGGTATCAACATCTTTGGCGGCATTAAGTTAATAGTTGCACTACACCAGAAAAAAAATCAGGGTAGTCAATACGCGGCGGGAGGAAATGTCAGCACAGCTAGCACACATTTCCCACACCTTATCATCGGTCTCCCAGGAAGCAAAAGAAGGAACTAGAGAAGCGCTCATGATTTATGTGGCGTGCTCAAGTGAATAAGAAATTCAGCCAACTCGGCATGCGATTAGCGCAAGACTGCGATAAATGAATGAAGAATGAATGATGGGTGAACCCAGAATATGTATTCTTCAATCTTATTCTCAATACCAGCAATGACTTGTAGGAAAAAAGGACTCGGCAACAAAAGCAGCTAGCAGTTACCGTGTATTGGTCGCCTCTGATTAATCAACGCAATAGTAAGCTCAAATCACAAATTTTTGTTAATTTATCAGCAACCGGTACTATCATGATGTACAGACAACTTAACCTCTACTCGATCTGTTTGGTAAGCTTTCAAGATAAGCAGCTGATAACAGATTCCACAGTAAACATGGTTACATCAAAGCACTCGGGTTCTCCGTGTCAAATGGATTAAATAATTTTAATTACACTTTTATTGCTCTATTACTTACCTAAAGCTTTATTATGACGGATAAGACTTGATACTGCTGGCGTTGACAATATTCCATTCTGACCAACTAGCAACCTTGAAACCTAAAGTAAAAGTCAAACAATTTATTTTTAGACCCACGGCAGGCAATGTAGTCAAAATTGATTCTTACTCCATTGGCGGCAGCCATCCGAACAATAATTTCAACAGCTTGCTTGCCATAATAACGTCCATCACCTCCAACAACGAGTACAGATCCAACGATCGCACTTCCATTAGCATCGAGGATGCATTGAATGAAATTCTCCGTGTAATTTGGTTGAATGAATACCTTGACCTGAAATCAATCATGAACCCAAATCCTTTCACTTTACTCAAAGAGAGAAAAAAAAATCATTTTACTTTTTTGCGAAGTCCACTGGTGCCAGGTTTTTGTCCATCGTACGGGGTTGTTTGAACAGTTGATGCACTTAAAGCCATCTTTCACTCCAAGGTATTTTACTAACTGAATTGTATTTCTGTTTAGATGAAGTGAAATTCTACAAAATTGAATGACTGACCTGAGATTTATTTGAAAGCAACTGCTACCGAACAGGTCTCCAAGCAAACTCCCACTGGCCCACTGATTATTTTTCCTCAATGTCGCTTAAAGGTCATTGAGCTGGTTGTCATACAATTGTTTATGGAGGAAGCCGACTGCAACACTGCCGGTTACAAATCATTTGCAGTGCAATTTGTTGACAAATATTTAAAGTGACGCTGTCTTTAGTTGGGTTTGTTTACATCATGTTATTAATAAAGAGAAATGGCAATTGAAATAATTAAGCAATTGAATGGAAATTAAATTATTCTGAAAATCAAAATAAACAAAAACATTCAACTGTCACAAGTGTGTTGTGGGCGTGTTCAAAAGTTAAATGCAGTGCTCTTTCAACTGTGCGGCAATGATTAACTTTTGCAGTTTAGTTCTTATAATCTAAGGTTCCATGAGAGACTTTTTTTCGTTTGCTTGAGCCGATGTTTCTGTTAATGGGGTTGTCGGTCTTTCGTTGAAATTCAGGTCAAGTGTAAACGATCATTCGATTCTCCTTCTATGAAATTTACAAATTTAAATTTGAGGCAGACACCGGCAGTTCAGATGATTCAAATTATCATACAAATTAAAATGGGAAAAAATAGAGGATACATACTTTCTAAAATCACGCTCCAAAACAGAGTACACGACATTTGTCCCACACAGCTAAACTCACTTTTAAAAGGTCGGACCCCAGGATATGTGCCTTTACAATAGGAATTCACATTAAGAATTTCGTCACGACTTCATAACCCTTCGTCAAGCTGTTTATGGAAGTCATTTACAGAGACGAATATGTAATAGAAACAAAAAAAACTATTGGTAAGTGCATTTTTCAGAATGGGAAGCCTTAAAAGCGCCAACCATAATTTACTCAAATGTGTCAAAATCGAAAGAAAAGGGGGCAGAAGCATTGCAAAGTGCCCGTAATTGACTTTGGTAACTTAAGCAAATTTTCCAACAAAGTTCCTAGCTATCAAATTTTCGTACGAAACAGCGAATGAATTTGCGCTTTGTATTGGGAGGAAAAGAAGTTCTCGCTTTTATCGGTGAAAAATTATTCCATTCCCATTCGGACACCCTTAAAATTTAAACACCCATTTCCATCAAGAATGTTTTGTGTGGATAAATGGTGCAATATCTGGAGAATATCAGCAATTTTTAGAACGGTTCTCCTTGCCATATGTATGTGGTTTTGCGCTGTCGTGATGAAAGACTACACTCTCAAAGTTAGGTGAATTTCTGTGTTAAAAGTATCAATCTGAGTTCACAGCGATCAGCATTTCCCATTTAGTTTTGTTTAAACAGCTCATAGTACAACAGACTGTTAGAGTCCCACGAACAATATTGATGCTGATGGCGGAGTTCTCTTTCTGTGAATATAGATACATTTTCTTAAAAAAAAATTATAAACTATCCACTTTTTACTCTCCGTAACCAACCAGTCTAAAAACGGCATCCACATCTGACGAGCAAGGTTTGAAGCAAATATAGAAATTCACTCATGTGAAGGAGCTCACACACCAAAGCGGTACGCGGTAGCGGTAGCGGTGCAACGGTACGTAATCCTATTGCGGTAAATATAGACGTACACACTGACAAGGGTATACCGCAACCGGTATTGCGGTATTGCAGCGATACAATTTTGTACCGCAGCAAGCACAGCACAGCGTACCACATATTAAAATGTGTATTGAAAAACTGATTGCGTTGCTGAAAATACATCCTATTTTATTTGATTTAACACATCCGGAGTAAAGATAAAATATAGCAGAGGGGTTAAACCAAGAAGGTAAGTGGCTAAGGTCAAAAAAAAAAACAAGAAACTACTTAAGGTGAATACTGCATACAAAATACCGCCAGTGTGAACGGATAAGCGGTATACCGCTACCGCACTTCTACCGGTACCCGTACCGCTCTGGTGTGTGAGCTCCTTAATGGTTTGTCATGATGACAATGACAAAATCTTACGTTTTTGGCAAAAAAAATCTGATCTTCAATAACAGATTAATTTTAGGGCAACAATTACTTTGAAACAATTTCAAAGATGTTGTTTTCAATATGAGTCAAAACAGGTCAGCGTAGGGCTTTGCTTAAAATCTGTGTATCTAGGAGGAGATGCATTCCCTTCTCTCTCGCCCGACTCATACGATTTTTATTTAAAATATATCAAGGAATCTCCCTTTAAAGTCTTCGACACCTTATGCTACTAACTTAGCTTATAGACATCTTCCTTAGCCTGGCTGCATCCTTGAGGGTTTGAGAGGACTGACGTCCTTCAACATAAGCCTGCGATTTTACCACCCGAATTAATTTCTAATAAATGTGCACACTGCCCTCATGTTAAATATTATTATTCCATCGCCTTAAATTTAAATATCATAGATCTTCAATTCATCATGACAAAGGGTATTTTTACTTTGAATGACGTGCCAACATTTTTGAAGACTTTCATTCGTCTTTCCAAAAAAACTTAATCGTGCCTTTCAGTTTGTATTTATAATTGTTGCGCCTCCTCTTAATTATACGAAACTTATGTGTGTACTTATAAAATTATGAAGACGCCCGACTGGCTGGATGAAAGGTCAAAGCTTTCTCTATTTCTAATTCTGCCTACTGCTGCCTATCCAGAAGTTGCTTAAGTACCCAAAATTTACTGATGCAAAGCTATCCCTATCGGTCTATGGCATTCAGCTACGAATGTTTTTTTTAATGAACGCAGCATCTTTCGTGAGACAGTAATTCCTTCTACAGTCGACGTTTACCTCTAGTTATATATAAATGGACGTTGAGAATGTTTGGTCACTTAAACGGACCTCATGATGTTATTGCCGTGTTATGAAATATGTATTAGCCAAGTAATTCTCTAAAATGATTTACCTTTCCGATTTTCGTTATTCTTTTCTGGGCAGGTTGTCCTTCTTTGTTAAGATTTTCTGCTTTGTCGATAAGAAATGGATGTTTATGACTCAACGAACAACCCATTTCAACTGTCTTAGTTTTTTGTACACTGAAACATGTTTAAGGCGCTTTTCTACTTGAGACCAACATCTGTTGAGAAGTAGAAAATTCCAAGGACTGGTCTTTTGACGGTCCCGTTTTTGTGGATGGGCTTTGGAGGAGAAGATTCAACGACGAACTATACAAGCTGCAGAGCGACATCGACCTAGTCAGAAAACTGGTCATCAGTCGCCTGAGATGACTAGGACATTTAGAGCGAATGGACACCAATGCTCCTGACCGCAGAGTCTTTGAATCAAACCCGACAGACTTTACCTTAGGTTGCACGGACAAGTAGAAGGCGACCTCAACCGGCTTGGAGTACGCTACTGGAGGCAGTTAGCTAAAGACCGGTCTAGCGGGAGAGGTTTATTCCGAACTGTAGCACCTCCTAAGTATATACATAAGTAAGGTGCTTTGATGTCCCTTCGCCTTACATGCGAATTCGCTTTCAGAATTCGAATTGTGCTTTATGTCAGTGAAAAGTCTCTCGGTTGAAGCAGTCGGGACCAAATCCACTTATAAATTTTTGATCTCAAAGCAACCGAAATTGTATGGCCGCCGTTGTTAATTTGTAAATCTCTGCGCCGTAGAGCAAGACAATGATGATACAAATTCTGTGTCAATTATTATTTTTGTTATTCGAATTACGGCATTAGTACACAATCGTTTTCTTTGACGAAAAAAATGCAATCTTTCGATTTCCATGCTAACGTCTTACGTAAGATTAAGGCAAATCCAAAGTATTTAAAGTCTCTATGGTATTCAAAATCGTAGCTGTATTTATTCCGGTGTTCTCTGATAGAACATAGCATGCATGTTCCTAGATTTGCCTTCGTTCGCCTTTCGATCTGCGAGAGCTCGGCGCTGTAATATGTGGCTGCAAGATCAATAAAAGGATGGATTTGCTCTAGTACTAATATTTGACATATAGTAGTATTTGCTGGCCTAAAACTATTAACTCATTGCGGAACAATTAAGAGCGACTTTCCTCTACAAAATCGAGTAATCAGCGCTAGGACCTTTCGACAGTTTATTCAGGAGACCTTCAGCCTTGACCACCCTATCCGATTTCTGTCCTTTAATGAGGTCAGAGAAACCTTTAGCTGAAGAGCGTTTTTGTTTTGTTCATTTAACCACTTAACAGTCTGCAGAAAAGGTTCTACATTTTGTAATTTTGTCAGAATCTGTTGCAAATATTTCTACTCGACTGTATAAATTATTTTTCAATGCCACGACACAGATGTCTCTGATTGCAGCTGTCACTAGTTTTTGACAGTTTTCCTTCACGAAGCTTACACGTCACGTCACAGTCAGCGAAGTGAACGGCTTTTGCTTTTCTCTTTTCAAGTAAACTTCATTTCGGAATCGGTAACCAAACTCGTCGTCGTGTCACTCTTCCCAATTAGCATTCTAAAAACGATCATCAATCTTGAGGTTTTCATCGCCACCACTTATTAATAAATTCATGTAAGTCAATGAAATCATTTTAATTGTGCTCTATTTTTGTATTGTTTCATTTTAAAATCTTGCGAGCATTATCGAGGCTAACCTCTATCCACGTCAACACTGCGCTCAAAGGAAATTTCTCCTCTAATCGAAATGATTTCTTTTACAGAATGTACAAATTCAGCTTACTTTGCGTCGCTCTATTGGGCATGATTAACTGCTGCCTGTCTTCTGAGGATGAGACCAGTGCAAGGCTCCTAGTTTCCAAACAGATCATGAACAAATATCTTGTGGAGAAGAGTGATTTAGTTGTTAAATACACCGTATACAATGTGGGTAATGGAGCCGCTGTAAACGTTAAGATTGTAGACAATGGCTTCCATCCAGAAGCATTCGATATTGTTGGTGGACAACTCAGTGCTACTGTTGATCGCATTGCCCCACAAACCAATTACACTCATGTCGTTGTTGTTCGTCCAAAGTCGTACGGTTACTTCAACTTCACTGCTGCCGAAGTCAGCTACAAGCCAGTAGAAGAAGCTGAGAAGGTATGATCCATTATTTCTCTTTTCAGACAAGTTTTTCATATCTTATTGACTTCCAGGTTCAATTAGCTATCAGCTCTGAACCAGGTGAGGGTGGAATCGTCAACTTGACCGAATTCAACAAACGTTTCTCATCACATTTCTTCGATTGGGTTGCATTTGCCATTATGACTTTGCCTTCATTAGCCATTCCATTGGTCCTGTGGCATTCCTCAAAGAGCAAATACGAAAAGTACAACAAAAATAAGAAGCACTAAGTACACGAGTAGCTGAACACACTAGGTTTTCATTAAATCTATGCAGATTCCCAACTTTTTTTCTTTTCTTTTTGCAATTTCCAAACATAAGACTCATGTGCGTGGGCACTCTCCTTTTAGTTTACACTTTTGGTTTGTTTCTTCAGCATCGAGAGAGACGACAATTAAAAATCGTTTTAGATTTGTCCTAAGACGCTACGTCAATGAAGTACGATTTTAACAACACAGTTTAATTTGAAATTTAACGTGTCGTTAAAGGTTTTGTATTAAAATTAATTTAAATAAAAAAAGTAGAAAAGACAATTGAGTTTTTTATTGTGTACAAAACTTTCCATTTCATTATATGACCAATGAGGGGTAGAAGACACTATCTTTAACGAGCCCGTTCAGCTGTTGCTGATATGCTGACGACAACGTTATTCGTCCCATGTTTCAAAAGCATTTGTGGCAATTTGACAATTTTTGATGAAATATTGACATTGAAAATGAGGACAAGAAAATGCGAGTCGGCATGTTTAAAAAGTCACTTCCGACAGGTATAACTTTGAAGCAATAAATATTAGTTACAAACAGCACGGTAGATCTAAGAATCTGAAGGGGCTCGGTTATATACCTAAATGCGTGGGAAATATCCATCTTAAAGAGCGCTTGAATTTAGCGCAAATGCTCAAGGTGTCAAGAAAAGCTGAATCTCTAATTCAAGTTCTTAGAATTCACGGATCCCAGCAAGCTTGGTATATTCTGGATAACCAGCATCGGTCAACTGCCAGTCACTGTGCATCCGCCAAAGTATGAACGAAAGCCAAAAATGCTGATTCAAACGGTCGCGATTTTATTTAATCAAGCAATAAAAAGAAATCGAAATGCCTTAATAGTGATCTTTCTTGATCAACTGCGGCAAGAAACTGTAACAACAAAAATATGGGTCATAACAACTTAAAAACGTTTAACTTTTTGGCAGAAAAACAAAATTTTAGGCAGGCAAACCAGCTAATTTCTCGTCTGCTGACCACACAGAAAAAAAAATCCTAAAGACACTATTCTCTTTGGAATGAGATCCTTTATTCCTCATCGGATGAAGAGTATCAGACGAAGAGAAATGGCATAGTACGACTCGAGCTGTAAAGAGGTTTTCGGTCCTTCAAGACCAATCCGACAGAGGAAAACTGAAAAAAGGTTAAACGAGCCAGGAATAACTGCAACGTCTTTCTTAAGCGTGTGAAATTTCAATACGACCAAAAGTTGAGGCAAAAAATACTACAATGTCCCAGAGGTAGTAAAAGCTTTTGGTCATTTGTCAAAAACATCAGAAATTCTGCTTCATCCTCTATCGCAACGCTCATTTACAATGACATTCCAGCTGTCAGCTCTTTGGACAAGGCCAATCTGCTTGCTGCACACTTTGCGGCCAGCTCAACACTCCCGGATTCTGCTTTGTCTCCGCCTACACTTGAGTGCATCGAATTTTCAATTGTACGAATCCACTTTCGCAATCGTGTAGTAGCAAGAGTACTTGAAGATCTTAACATACATAAATAAGCTGGTCCAGATGGCATATCTCCCCTTCTTCTGAAGAGGTGTTCTTCCTCGGTGGCAAAACCACTGCGTAAGCTTTTTCATCAATCCTTTTTCAAAATCCTTAGGACTGTTTCCGAGCAGATGGAAAACAGCATTTGTTTAGCCCGTCCCTAAAAAAGGCGACTCTTCTTCTCTCTCCTCCTACAGACCTATGACCCTTCTCTCCAATGTCATGGAAACGGTGATAAACCGTCAGCTCATAAAATATCTTGAAACACGAAAACTTCTCAATGACCAGCAATATGGTTTTCGTAGCAACAGGTCCACTTGTGATATGATGGCATGCCTCACCGAAAAGTGGAACCAAAGCGTACATCAATCTAGCGAAAGGAAGATAGTTGCACTTGATATTTCTAAGGCATTTGACAGAGTTTGGCATCAGGCTCTTTTATCGAAAATGCGTGCTTTTGGGATCGATGACTCTCTTCTTCAATGGATTAGAAATTACCTTTCGGAACGTTCAATTATGTTGTCTTGGATGGTTTCAAGTCTGATATTCACAAAATAAATGCTGGTGTGCCCCAGGGCTAGGTTCTGTCTCCGACACTCTTTATCAATGATCTCTTGCCTGTCGCTTCTAATCCAATATATTCCTTTGCTGACGACAGTACTCTCTGCTTTTCATATTCGCTCCCGGACTCACGTCCCTGCTTTTCGGCAATAGAACGGGACCGGCAACGTATGGTAAGCTCATTGAATTCTGATATTAACAGCATAACTAATTGTGGCACTTGCATCGTCGAAACCGATAAACTTTCCATTCTCGGTATGTGTGTCAATGACAACTTACGTTAGAATGACCACATATTCGGTGTCGCCAAAAACGCTGCGAAATGTTTAGATTTCCTCAAGCGATGTAAGAAATATTTCACTCCCTCTGATCTGGCCTTAATATAAAATATAAGGCATTCCTCTGCAAAAATTGAAGTACAATGCCCACATCTGATCAGGTGCTCCTAAAACATATCTGCACCTGCTAGATAGGATTCAAAACCGTGCAATAAAACTCATAGGTGATACTAATATCACTCAAACAATGGACACCCTCGAATACCGACAAAATGTCTCGTGTCTCACTCTGTTTTATCGCTATTTCCACCACCAGTGCTCCATAGAAATCGCCAGAAGCATTCCGCCCATTCAAACTTTTAACCATAACACCCGTCTCGCTATGAATGCTCATCAGTATACCCTCAAGCCCACTTTCGGACGTACTCCAAAATATCGTGATTCGCCGTACAACTCGCTTATGCAATGCCCTGCCTAGCTCCTTATTTCCTATCATTATAACCTTGAAACATTTAAAACCAACGTTCACCGGTACCTGTCTTTCTATCCTCCCTGGCTTTCCTTCGCCCGCGCCGTGTGCAAGCATTTCAAGGGTACTTAAATCCCTTGAGCGCGCGCAAATTAAAAAAAAAGAAAAACATTCGCACTAGCTGAAGATTGAATGCGTTCGGGTCGAATTTGCGGCCAGGCTTTATTAGTTATTACATCTTTCCAGTCGGCTTTCCACGTGTACTGCTGCCAAGTTTCCTCTATACAGGGTGTCCCAAAAATCAACGTCAAGCCGCAAACGGGTGATAGGTCAAGTGGTGTCGGTTATCACAAAATTATAAAAAAAATCTAAGTCATGCAGTTTTAGAATTATTAACACTCAAAAAAAACGAGAAATGTGACACCCTGTGACGATCTTTCAAGTACTGTGACCGCAAATCTTTACTTGTCTTCGATTTTTTTGTTGTCATGTAACCCTGAGTAACTCTTCTATAAATTACGGTCCAAAATTGAAATATAACTATATTGGTTTTGACGAAAATATTGCTTTTTTGTCCATCCATGTATGTGAAAATCATTAATCACCCAACTTGAACTGACTGTACTGACAAAAAAATGTACTATGCCATTTTGGCAAGTAACTTTAAAAGATGCCGTATTTAGTCTGGATTCCAAAATGGTATGACACTTGTTAGACTAACGCTTAATTGAGGACAAACAAAATATTTTGCTAAACAATTTTAAGTTAAAATGAGTACCGAGTGTGAGCGAGACAAACAGTGACGATGTGATTGAGACGGATAAACACACCATTTCGACTAGTGTGAGTGAAACAGATAGAAATGCTACACTTGTCAAGCAGTGATGCATAGGCACATCGTGCAATACTGCGGTGGGTAAGTAATGCTCCTTCGCTTACAGCGCATTATTCTGCATTCGTGTTGATTTCGTGCTTACAACTTTGGCTTTCTTTATTGGACTTTAATGCATTGCGACTTTGATTTGCTATCTAACCCTTTCTGTTGAACCTGGATTTCTTTTGGACTAGTGCTGGTCGTTGATCCCGTGATGGTGTAGTGTGAATGCCATCATGCCATCTCGAAACACTGCTCAGGCATATGCTAACATGCATCTCATTTATGGGGAATGCAGGTATAATGCTAGTGCTGCAGCCAGACTTTATCATGAGAGGTACCTAAATGCTCAGCGTCATCAGGATCATCGAGTGTTTGTAAATGTGCACCTGTCATTCCCAGGGGGTCGCTTTCCAAATCGAATGGTTAGTGAGGGAAGACCCGTCATGCCCTACGAGGACGAAGTCTTACAAGCAGTCGCACAAGACCTCAGTACGTGCAATTGAAGAAAGCATAGGAGTGCCCAAAAGTACAGCACACCGAATTCTAAGGAAAAACCAGCTCCATCCGTACCATGTCCAACGAGTCCAAAGTCTGCTACCCCGAGATTATCCAGAAGATATGCCCGTCTGGTAATACAGATCATTTGTAAGAAGATGTAGACCTTGTATTGCCGCTGAAGGCAAACAGTTTGAACATTCGTTGTAAGATACAACATCGGTAGATGGCGTTTAGTCGCGCAACAAACAACAGTTGTGTAAAGCGATCCTGGGAGTATACACCAAGAGAATATAGTGTTTTGTGTGCTCTGTGATGGGAAACAAATGAAATGAAATGTCAAGGGTGGCATCCTTATATATTTCACTCATAATATCTCTCTGAGTGATGATGATTTTTCCGCTGTTGATGATTTGCCTCTTTCCCAGTATTTCCTTTCACACAACAAGAAGCGGCCAATATAATTGACCGACGTCAATTCAGAGCAACCAAGAAAGAAACAATTGAAGCCTCTCCCGCTGAAATGGAAGCAGACTCGTTCGATAACAGAATCTGGAGAGTTTTTGGGTTCCGATATTCTACCGGATGATATTTGCTGCCTTACGACTCCTTATCAAATATTCAAAATATTCTTGACATATCAATTTCTAGAGGACGTTGTAGGAATGACAAATCTGTACCGCACACAGAAAAGACCTGATAGAACATTCACGACTTCAAAAGAAGAAGTTGAAAAATTTATTGGAATATTGTTTTGGATGTCTTTGATACAACATTCAAGCAGAAGATACTGGTCTAATGTTACGAGAACTCCGCAAATTGCGGATGTGATTTCGATAAACAGATTCGAAGAATCGAAGAGATTCTTACACTTCAATGATAAAATCTTGGGAGTAACAAAAACTATTCCAATGGAGGAAAGTCTCTCTGTTGATGAACAAATCATTTCTTTCAAAGGAAGAACATCCCTCAAGACATGTAATCCGAAGAAGTCCCATAAATGGGGTTATAAACTTTGGGTCCTTTCTTTTGTTAACGGATTTTCCTATAATTTCGAGCTGTTCACTGGTAAGGAAAACAACCCACAACCTGATTCCGATTTTGGAGCAGCGAGCAATGTAGTTGTTAGAATGTGTGAGATTGTACCTGATAACATACACCATAAAGTCTATTTCGACAATTATTTCTGTGTTCTGAATCGCATTTCGCCACAATAGAGGCATTGACACCATTGGCACAGGGAGAATGAATAGGGTTCTGGATTGTAAGTTTCCAAGCGAGAAGGTTTTCAAGCAGAAAGGTCGGGGGTATTATGAGAAACAACAAGCTACATTGAATAATTGTACCATCAAAATGGTTCAGTGGTTTGACAACAGAATTGTTTCTTTGGCATCAAGTTTTGCTGGTAGTTTTCCCGAAATAAAATTGAAGAGATTTTTCAAGAGTGAAAAGTCCAAAAAGGATATTTATTGTCCGTGTCGATCTTCTAGACTCTCTGCTTGGACTTTACACCATAAAACTAAGAAGTAAAAAATAGTACCATCGTCTAGCATTTCATTTGCTTGATGTAATGGTTTGCACCTCATGGATTCTTTACAGAAGAATTTGTAACCAACGAAAATCCAAGTCCACAGAGGACTACCCGAGCTGTACATTGCATCAGTTCAAACTTGAATTGGCTCAAGTTTTGACAAGAAAAAGTGGACAAGGCACTCCAAGAAGAGGCCGTCCTCTATTAGAGTTGTCTCCTAATGTACAGAGGAGACAAAGAGAAGATGTTCCCCCAGGTGGGATTATAAAAGACACAATAAATCACTGGGCAATACATTCAGAGAAAGTAGAATTTCTTGCGAAAAATGTAAAGTTCACTTGTGTTTATACTAGGTGGAGTGAAAAGTACTCTGCTTGACTGCCAGAATGCGCTGCTACTGCAAAAAAGGTTATGGTGCCTTGAAGTCCGTTCATATTTAGGCAGACATGCCAAATTTCAGTTCAGTCTTTAGTTTTGTTTTGACAGTTGATTGTTGTTGACGTATTTGGCATCATGTTGAGTATGGACAAAAACGATTTTCGTTCTCTCATAAAGCATTATTTTTTGAGAGGCAAAACGACAAAACAAAAGTTGGATAAGTATTATGGGGCTAATGCTCCGTCAGATTACACCGTCAAATATTGGTTTCGAGAGTTTCGTGGTGGCCGCAACTTCACTACCGATCAAGTCTGCAGCGCCAGGCCCTCCGATGCGATTACAGAGGACAATGTCAAAAAAATACATGAAGTGGTGTTGGCTGACCGGAAAGTGAGGGTGCGCGAGCTAGCAGATACCACAAAGATTAGTACTGAGCGCACACGCCATATTTTGGGCAATATTCTGCATATGAAAAAGTTATCCTCGAAAGAGTTTTTGGACTTGCTGTTGCGGAATCGGGCGGACTTTTGGCGTCGATTGGTAACTGGATTTGGATCCCTCGGACTATTATCTCTTCCCAAAACCTCAAAAGATTGCTCATCAATAAAAAATTCAGCTCACGCGAGGAAATCATCGACGCCACGGAGGAGTATTTTGCAGACCTTCCGGAAAATTACTTTTCGGACGGGATCAAGAAGTTGGAAAATCGCTGGAATAAGTGTATCAAACTAAAAGGGGACTAATGAATACAATAAAAAAAAACATTTAAAAAAATTTTTTTTTTCATTCCCAAGGAGGTTACTTTCCACTCCATCTAGTATGATAAAAAAAAAAAACTGTTTCAAGTTATTTCATAATGCCCCTTAGTTTGTAATCATTATTCTTTTTCATTATAATCATGTGGCTGTGTAAGGTTAATAAAGTGTCGGGTCTTCTTTTTCTGAAGTTTATTTGCATAATGTTCCCAAATGGGAACAAAAATCGAAAATTGAATATTTTCGACAAAAATACAAGTGAATTTTTTTCTATGTTTTTTATGGTGTATTTTTGACAAAACACACTTCAAAAAATAATTGTTTTTGTTTTTGAAAAATTCATGCAATATAGGGTTAACAACGGCTTAAGTTTACGGTCATTGAAAGTATTTCCATTTAGCAGAGATAACCTATCTTTTGGCCTCTTATAATCAGGAACTGCGCTTACCTTTCCGGAAACAAAATGTAATTTTTTCCGGAACAACCCTGCTTCGTCCACATTAAAAACTTGTTTAGGACTATATTGACCATATTTAAATGCTTTCAGTTTAGCTGAAAACACGTCGTAAGTCGAAGTGACTTAAGGCGAAGGTAAAACACATTTGTTAATATTTTTGTTTGTTTGTATAATTGCTTAAATTCCTTTATTTTACAGAAATCAATTTTGTTTTGTTCATTTTTGTTGCATTTAGATTTTTCATTAAAACCTATATATTTTTGTTTCTTTTGTTTTTTGTTGTTTTTTTAATTTAAATTAGAATATATAATTTAGATTTATTAGTTACATATATGTTTGTATATATATATAGTAATTCATGATTTTTGTTTCCTTATAATAAATTTAATGGTTTTCCTTTTTTTTTTTTTTTTTTGTGAAACATTTTGTAATTTTTATTTTCGCAAAAAATATACACCATGTAAACACATTCGCTTTTCTTATTCTTAACAAAAAAAAAAAAATAAACAAAATAAAACAATTCAAAAAATGTTTAATGAAAATAAGAAATCGCGACTTAAAATAGGATACAAATAGCTTAATCTTAAATTAACTAGAAAAGAACAGCAGTTTCCGTTTTATAAATTAATTCTAAATCGAGATATACAAATAATAATATAATGCAATTTATTTATAATTATTTTAAAATAAACAAAACAAAACAAAACAAAAAATAAATGAAAAAAAAAATAAAAAAAATCTTTCTAAATGTAGTATACAACGCTGGCTTTGCTACGAAAATATTAAAAAAAAAAAGTAAATTGGTCATTTGATAGACGCGTTTCTTTCTTCTTTTTTTTTTTTTTATTTCAATCACAAAATATATGTATGTATGTAAAAAAATAATGTATCATACTGATTAGCATTTAATAATAACACATTTATCTATGTATGTGTATACAAAATATTAACCACCAAACAAATTTTGGAGAAAATAAAAAGATTTTTCTTCCTGTTTCTGTTTTTCTTTTTGTATGTATGTATACTTATTTAAAGCGCTTAGAAAATGTCGTTTGTTTTTGTTGTTAAATAAAATATATACTCGTATATTTACAAATAGATGTATGTATTAGTTTGAATATGCATAAATTATTCAGTAAATGATTGTTTTTTTTTTTCTTTCTTTTGACTACACGCAAAATTATGTTAAACAAAAAAAAAAAAAAAAAAAAAACAAACACGCGCACACAAGGTTTATAATTGTTTTTAATAAAAAATTATGAATAAATTTTATTTTGTACTACTTTTAACTTTAGTAGCAGAACGTATGTATCCTTTCCGCATTTTCCTTTAAATAAATTGATTATGAAATGAAAGCACACAGTAGGTCAAACATGTTTAAATACTTTCCGATAGCACATTTTCTCGTGTTTTTGTTTTATTAAACGAAAAAAAAGATAAATATTTTGTTTGTGAAATAAAGAAATTATCCGACTGGGGTTTTATCATAAGCAAATCCAAGGGTAACGTCTTCAATGCCATATTGAATCTCTTTCCGTTGGACGACAGAAGCCTGTCTTCGCATTCTGGAGTAAAAAAAAAAAGCATTCGGAAACCTTCTCCTTGGTCCGTCTCTTAACTTTCTCCATACATAAACTAACCTAGCTGGCAAAATTTACTAATACTTCTCAAATTTACAAATAAAGTGTTAAACTAACCTAGATGTCAAACTCTACTAATACTTTTGGAAACACTTAACTTTCGCACAGACTGTAAGTGAATTCCAACCCTTTTACATCCTCTATTACTTTCTCAAAATTTGATAGAATGAGAGTAACTTACAAGTAAAATTGTGTAATGTGGAGGGAAATTTCCATTGATGACAGTCATAGATAAACTAACTATAGTTTATCCAAGAATTAATATCAGTACAGGGAAGATAGGACATTTGCCTCTTAGTCTGGTTGCAATAACATGCATAAATGTGTCCCTCTTTAAAGCTCTCATAGGGTTGCCATGATGTATATGATGAATCACCACAAAGAGAAAGAACATTTCGCTTAGGGTTGCCATCTCCCCATTTAAAATAAACAAATAAAAATATTGCTGAACGATATAAATTTAAGTTATCTTTTTCCCCACCATCAAGCGGTGGCGCGTTTTTTAAAGGGTATCCCCAGTAGGCCTAATCCCTTTTTAGTTTGTTTAAAAAAAAAATTGTTTCCGAAAACAGAAAAAAGTACTAAAAAATATATGTATTTTCATTTATTCATTGTAAACATAGTAAACAAAAATATAATTCATAATAAATATAGTAAAGTATAATGTAAAAATATAAAATTTCTTTAATTTAAAGTAAAAATAACTTCATTAATTTATAATATTAATATCTTTGGCTCAACAACCTGTTCAACGTGATAAGGCGGCAAGCGAAGCACTTTATGTCCTGCAGCTTGAGCCATTTCATCCACGACATAAGTTTCATACTTGGCTTTGAAACATTTAACGATTTCAAGCAACTCTGTTTTAACCATATCATCCTCAAAACTTATAGCATTAGATCTCAGCCACTTTTTTATGTCATCTTTTCTAGTAGAAGTGGTTGGTGCTTTATTTTTCTTTCTCGAATGGTAGGAAGCATTGTCCAAAACTATTGCGGAGTTTGGTTCCAGGCGCGTTAAAATATCTTTGAACCATTTCTCGTACACTTCGGCATTCATGTCTTCCAATATGGGTTATAATTAGTCGCTTTCCTTTTCCAGATGGTGATCGCAGTCCAGTTGACAACCCTTCATTAAAAGCTTGGCGTGGTGTTGTAATGGATGGATCCACCCACATTTTCTCCCAACAAAACATGTCAGTACAGGGCTTATGGGAAAGCTTTTTTTCTAAAAATGTTGCCTGTAGGTGGACTCAATGGCATATTACCACTGAAACACAAACGAAGCCACTGAACTTTGTGTACAATTGTTGTTGTAATTATTTTCAGATTTAACCACAGCCACCCTATGACTTGCTTGCCCGATAGCCGTGGGCAGAATTATCATAAAATCACCATTCGCCATTACTGCTGGCTGTGTGCATTGAAAATAAGCTCATCAAAGCAGTGCTACCATTCTCAAATCAGTGTAATTGTTACATTTGCGTTTTTTTCTTCTCTTTTTGAGAAACCCTTAAAATGTAATCAAACCATTTTTTTCGACTTTGTATTGTATTTTAAAAGGAAATTTTATTCGCGCGCTATTTTAATGCATTGCAACAAAGCAGTGCAATAAGTGATCATATTATTGTTGGACTATGTGCGTTTTAGTGATATTGTGTCAAATTAATAGTGATTAAATAGTTTTAAGCAACTGTGTTTTGGCTAAATAGAAAAATGGCTACAAAGTCTTCAAAGGAATTAAGTGCAGAAAAGAAACAACAAATTGTTAATGCAACTAACAAATTTTATGGCCTTCTTAAAAATAAAACGGAATCCGTGAGAAAAGCAGCTGGTGTCTTTTCTGTTACGGAACGAACTGTATATAGGCTTTTAAAGGAAAATGAAATTAAAGGCCACAATTCGCCTTCAAAGAAGAAAAATAATAATGGTCGCAAAAGCAGCGTCGATGATTTTGACAAATGTGCCGTTAGGCTCATAGTCCATCAGTTTTTCATGGATAATGATTTACCAACGCTCGATAAGATCTTGCATGAAGCCCAACAAAATGCAAATATTACAAAAATAAGCAGATCAACTTTACATACAATCTTAAAAGAAGATATTCAATTTAAATTCGTCAAACGTCAGCGTAAAAACTTGTTGTTGGAAAGAAGTGATATAATTTCATGGAGACGAAGGTATTTACTCGAAATAAAAAAATTTCGAAAAGAGAAAAGAAAAATTTATTTTATTGATGAGGCCTGGCTCAACGAGGGACATACTCGGGAGAAAGAAAGTGTACAACACCACGCCAAGCTTTTAATGAAGGGTTATCAACTGGACAGCGATCACCATCTGGAAAAGGAAAGCGACTAATTATAACCCATATTGGAAGACATGAATGCCGAAGTGTACGAGAAATGGTTCAAAGATATTTTAACGCGCCTGGAACCAAACTCCGTAATAGTTTTGGACAATGCTTCCTACCATTCGAGAAAGAAAAATAAAGCACCAACCACTTCTACTAGAAAAGATGACATAAAAAAGTGGCTGAGATCTAATGCTATAAGTTTTGAGGATGATATGGTTAAAACAGAGTTGCTTGAAATCGTTAAACGTTTCAAAGCCAAGTATGAAACTTATGTCGTGGATGAAATGGCTCAAGCTGCAGGACATAAAGTGCTTCGCTTGCCGCCTTATCACTGCGATCTAAATCCAATAGAATTGGTTTGGGCTCAAGTAAAAGGATTTGTAGCAAGCCAAAACAAGTCATTTAAAATGACAGAAATTAAATTATTATTAACAACAGTACTTGTAAGAGTTGACAGTGAGAAATGGCACCGATGTGTGCAACAAGTTGAACAAGTTGTTGAGCCAAAGATGTCGGATATGGACGTTTCCGCCGAGAAAGCAGTCGAAAGATTAGTAATAAATATAAATGACGATAGTAGCAGCACTAACTTTTCGTCAGACTAATAGATTTTAATATTATAAATTAATGAAGTTATTTTTACTTTAAATTAAAGAAATTTTATATTTTTACATTATACTTTACTATATTTATTATGAATTATATTTTTGTTTACTATGTTTACAATGAATACATGAAAATACATATATTTTTTAGTTCTTTTTTCTGTTTTCGGAAACAATTTTTTTTAAACAAATTAAAAAGGATTAGGCCTACTGGGGATACCCTTTAAAAAACGCGCCACCGCTTGGTGGTGAGGAAAAAGATAAATTAAATTTATATCATTCAGCAATATTTTTATTTGTTTATTTTAAATGGGGAGATGGCAACCCTAAGCGAAATGTTCTTTCTCTTTGTGGTGATTCATCATATACATCATGGCAACCCTATGAGAGCTTTAAAGAGGGACACATTTATGCATGTTATTGCAACCAGACTAAGAGGTAAATGTCCTATCTTCCCTGTACTGACATTAATTCTAGGATAAACTATAGTAACCAAGGAATAAGGCATTATAAGATTTTGACAAACTCCTTTGTTTATTTTACCATGAACTTACAGAAAAACTGAAAGACACACCTCTTAATGATGGCTTCTTAATTATGGATAACGCCAGAATCCATAAGACATAAGAAGTTCAGGACATGTTATCTACTAAAAATTTCAGGCTGAAATTTTTGCCTCCTTACTGTCCCATGCTCAGCCCCATTGAAAAAACTTTTCCAAAAATCGTCATGTTTTAAATGACATCAGCCAGGACCATAACTTGGTCGCAGTTATTGAAGATAGCTTGCCACAAATTACACAGACCAATTGCGCTACTTATGCAATGGATATGGTTTTAATCATTCCAAAGGCAGCAAATGGACTAAATATTTTTTTCTAAAAATATTTATTTTCTTTTAGGAGTCTTTTAAGTTTTTATACAATTATAAAGTTGAAATTAATTTGTGGTTTGGCTAAAATGACTGGCTCTTGGTTTAAATATATTTATTCCTTGGTTAAACTAAACAATTTTACTTGCAACTAAAGTATCATTTTTCCAAGTTACAATAAGTATTCCGTAATAAGTGCTATATACATACATGAAGCTGTCGTGCAACGAACAGTGAAACATCCGGTAAATTTGCATGTTATATACGGCGGGATTTGGAAAATGTATGATGTGAATGATCCAACTTATAAAGAAGGATTGTTGGAATTCGCTAATGCGGAGTTCCGGATGTGGAAACCGGGACTGGTTCCTTTGTAAATTGATATTATGTTAATTTTCTTCTCGAATATGGATTGGGTATAGTTTTTATACGTAAATAAAGATTGGTAAGCAATGTTTTGTAAGGTATAAAAGAAAGAAAAGGGCAGTCTTAGACGAATTAAAATTCGATGAGAGCTGACTTGTCTTTGTACTGCTTGACATTGAATTCGTTATTTGTTTGCTGATAAAGATAACGATAACGATACATACATAGCGACGGATGCGAATGCAATGACCCAACAACTAAGATTGTTCAATACTCAACGTGCATAAAAGAGAATTTATGGTGTAGGAAGTGCTGCTACCGATTCAACTATTTATTGACTTTGAGATTCAAGAAATATTTCGATGTTGTAAAAAAGAAAACGCGGATACATTAACGAGAAGACAATATGGCTAGTTATTATTTCTGGCCGCACTCTTCGGCGGATTTCCAACCGTTCCCTTACAGAATCAAACTAGTTAGAAAATTTATTCCTGGGGCCTTCACATTGCGCTTTCAGCCGTTTTAAATGTCGCTGAACATGAGGAATACTTTTTGGAAAATTTAATAACTGACGAAGGGCACTTTTACTTGAGCGGTTTCGTACATGAATAAAACGGTCGATCTCAAAATGTCTAAATCATCAGATTTACGGCTCATTTTTTTTCGAAAATGATCCAAGTAAAAATAAAACAATAAATACCCACAATTGGCACCAAACGCTATATGGTTTCAGCAAGGTGATGCACAAACCCATACATCACCTGGGACAATGGACTTATTATTAATCTTCTGTGAGGCTATCTCAAGGAAAAAATGTATGTGAATAAGAGCAACACCTTGGAGTTGCTTAAACAAAACCTTCATGAAGAAATTGGTAAAATATTGCAAGCTATGGAAATGACATAAGAAGCAGACAATTGTGTTCCAGAAAATCGTTTTCATTGAAACTTAAGGTTTTTTTCCTTCTTTTTTTGCACCATTTAATATTTATTTAGCTGGGATACACCCAGAAATCGTATGATTGTAGATGGATTTTATTTACTACAACGTGTGTTTACAATATAAAACCTAATCCCAACTTGATTCATCAGCTCTCGTACCACATTGCAATTAATTTACACGAGTACATTGTTTTTGTTATTTTTTTATACTATAGACGAAATCGTCCAACGTGGGTCACACTATATTAGCTTTGTGAAATGCAAAGAGAACAGACTTGACTTTGACTTTGAGTCTTAGGTTACTAAGTAACAAGAGATTAAATTAAATAATTTACACAGCAACGTTAGTCTGATTCGGCTTTAGCATTTCATTGATTTTACACTAAGAAACTTTTCGCTTAAAAACGTTACACCCTTTTCAAATAAAGAACATATTTATATCCCTCTTTATTTTTCACGAATGGTGAGAAATGAATTTATCGCCTCTTACTGATCCTTACTACGGAAACATAAATTTGCGAGAGGGTTTCCAAAGTTGTTCATTAATTTGTTAAATCCGCGCACAGACATGTGTATTTCTAATTTCATTTAACTTTTTCTGGATCTTAGTAGGGTTTAAATAAGCTAACCGCTTTTGTCAACTTTGTATATAACAAAAAAAATTATCAAAAATATTTACAAAATCTAAAAAATACATTTGTGAGTGTTGTTTCAGCTTTAAAATTAATATAAATCAAAATACGTTTCATTAATTAAACACTAACGAAATTGGTACTTGGTTCGTGTGTAAGAAATTCGAAATGTAATGAATTTTCTTCAACAAATTTCTCCTAATATTCGTTAATCGCAACAAAAACAACGAGAAGATGGATATTTTTTCTGGTAAATGTCCGAATGCATTTGGCCGACAGTGTTAAAAAAAAAGATTAAACATATTTATCGATTTTAGTTTTGTTAGCTTTTGTTTCTTTCTTCTTTTTTAAAAATAATTGAATTTTCTTTTTTTTTTGTGTTAACGTGTTAAAAATGTTTTGAACTAATTGAAATTCAATTCAATATTTGCCTTAAAGTCATATTTGTTTTCTTTTTTATTATTTTAATGATCCCTTATAAATAATTTGTTTATATATGTTTTTACCCGACTAAATCTATTCTGTTTTTGTTAAAATAAACGTTAATAGTTCTGAAATCGTGAAACTTTTTGTTTTTCTTCTATAAATATGATATTACGTCGTTCTTCGCTCTATTGTTTTTGTTTTTCTTTTCATTTAATTAAATATTATTTTTAGAGTTAGTAAATTTATGGAAATATCATTTGATTGAAATAATTTAACTATTCACAAGGATACATAAATAATTATTTATTATTATTTTATCTGTTTTGTTTTTGTTTTAACTAATAATACAGCTTTGTTATATTTAATTTTTTTATTAGTGTTTTTGTTTGTTTATACTTAAAATTTTTTAGAAAACATATTTCAAATCACCAATGCAATTTTTTGTTGTTGTTGCGGCTGTTGCGGTTGTGTAAACCCATAGTCTTCTCAACGTAATTGATTTCTGGAAGTAAAATATTGGCAACTGAATATTAATTATTGCTAATCTAACGATACTAAGGAAAGTGTCGATCTGATATCAAGGATACTGGTAGAAATTTAAATTGGTTTTAGGCAGGTTAGGTTATGTGGTCTGGCTATATTGTGTCTGCCGGTTCACAATTGTTTCATACAAAATGCGAGGTGAATGACATTTATTTTTGGAGTATTTTATTGGCCGTACGTATTTTATTACCGAAATACGAGTATGAGCCTGGTACGGACTTGAAACGAAATTGGAAACAAAAATTAGGGTTTTTTTTTGAAAGTGGACAAAATCCACTGGCGTTCGATGTATTCTTGGTGGGCTGAAAACATCGAGACGTTTTTTTTTTTTTTTATAATTTGCGCGCGCTAAAGGGATTTAGGTACCCTTAACACACAGCGCGGGGGGCGAAGGAAAATCAGGGAGGATAGAAAGGAGGTACCGGTGAACGTTGGTTTTAAATGTTTGAAGGTTATGAAGACTAGGAAATAAAGAGCTAGGCAGGGCATTCCATAAGCGAGTTGTACGGCTTAGGAACGAATCACGATATTTTAGAGTACGTCTGAAAGTGGGCTTGAGGGTATACTGATGAGCATTCATAGCGACACGGGTGTTACGGTTAAAAGTTTGAATGGGCGGAATGCTACTGGCGATTTCTACAGAGCGCTGTTGGTGGAAATAGCGATAAAACAGAGTGAGACACGAGACGTTACGTCGGTGTTCGAGGGTGTCCATTATTTGAATGATATTAGTATCACCTATGAGTTTTATCAAATATTTTTGAATCCTATCTAGAAGATGCAGAGATGTTTTTCGCGCACCTGATCAGATGTGGGAATTGTACTCCAATTTCGGGCAGATGAATGCCTTATACATTGAGGCATGATCAGAGGGGGTGAAGTATTTCTTACATCGCTTGAGGAAACCTAGACATTTCGGAACATTTTTGACGACACCGAATATGTGGTTATTCCAACGTAAGTTTTCATTGACACACATACCGAGAATGGAAAGTTTATCGGTTTCGACGATGCAAGTGCCATTCGTGGATAATGACTGGGTGTTTAAATTTCGCTCTAACGACAGCAGACAGCATTGTGTCTTGGAAGCTTTGAATTCTACTCTGTCAGTGGTTCCCCAATTAGTTATGATGTTATGAATGAGCTGAATTTAATGAGCTTAACACACGCTAGCGTTCCCGTTTTACAGTCGAAGAGCACGGACGTGAGTCCGGGAACGAATATGAAAAGCAGAGAGTACTGCCATAAGCAAAGGAATATATTGTATTAAAAGTAGCAGACAAGAGATGGTTGATGAAAATTAGAAAGAGAGTCGGAGACAGAACGGAGCCTTGGGGCACACCAGCATTTATTTTGTGAATATCAGACTTGAAACCATCCAAGACAACTTGAATTGAACGTTCCGAAAGGTAATTTCTAATCCATTGAAGAAGAGAGTCGTCGATCCCAAAAGCACGCATTTTCGACAAAAGAGCCTGACGCCAAAATCTGTCAAACGCCTTAGAAATATCAAGTGCAACTATCTTGCTTTCGAAAGATTGATGTACGCTTTGGTTCCACTTTTCGGTGAGACATGCCATCAGATCACCAGTGGACCTGCTATTACGAAAACCGTTCTGCCGGTCATTGAGAAGTTTTCGTGTTTCGAGATATTTCATGAGCTGACGATTTATCAGCGTTTCCATGACCTTGGAAAGAAGGGACGTAAGTGCAATGGGCCTGTAGGAGGAGAGAGAGGAAGATTCGCCTTTTTTAGGGACGGGCTGGACAAATGCTGTTTTCCATCTTCTCGGAAAAAGTCCTAAAGAGTAGGATTGATGAAAAAGCTTACGCAATGGTTTTGCCAGCGATTAAGAACACCTCTTCAGAACACCTCACACCACTTCATGAGTGTGAAAGTGGATTTGCCCCGTTGAAGATTCGACACAATAAATGGCACGACAATTTTGACTAAAATCGAGCACCACACTGTTATTTAACTCCTTACAAAGTAAAACAGTCCTTCAATATGGGTTAGTGATTGTTTACGAAGACTTTTATCCACTCTTCAAAAGTGTTCAAGTAATTTAAAAGGTGAGCAAGCACTAAAGAAGGTAGAACATACGGAAACAGTTGAGAAACATATGTTGAAAAATTACCGAATAAAATAAAGATGTTAGCAGGGCCCGAATATTGCAATCGGTATCGAGTGAGTGAGTAGGACTCGTGATCGAATAATCGATTAACCCTATTGAGATGATGGCACTCGAAAGCTCACGTATCGAATGAAAATAAAATTCTACCACAACTCACAAACAAAGTGACGTTTCTCCGGTTGATATAAAAAATAGAAAAATATTATTTGTGGTGAAGTTGAAGTAAATAATAGGTCTATTTTTTTATTTGTCTTCGGACTCCGACGGAGAATATCGCGAAGGCGTTGAGCCTCGACGCTCAAGGGATATGAGCAGTCTGTTCTCATTGCCAGATGCTTCGTACAGTGTTGTGCAAAACATACCGGATTTTTCCTGAATATTTTTCATTGAAGAATACAGTAGGCACACTTGTTTGGCAATTTAAGAAAATCTATTTACAATCTATTTAAGTTTACAAATAGAAAAAAAAACAAGGTATTGCTATCATTATTTTTAGAGTTTTGCTCAACTCAATGAGTACCGTATCTTCTTGCTCTTTAATTTGCTGATAATAGTTTTGGCTGTCATTTGAAGTGAGTTATAGACTTAACAAAACTTAAAAAGTCAGGTGTCTCCAATTTGTTCACTAATAAAATCGTTAAAAATAAATACAGTGGTGTGGTTAAAAATCAGGTGGTAGCGGATTTCAGGGCAGGGCTAAAACAAAAATTTATAGCGAAAAAGTATAAAATTTCATCATCGACAGTGTGTGACATTTTAAAAAAAATTTCGGAATGGAAAACCGGTCGATACCATTCACTGTGGAGGACATCCCAGAAAAACTACACTCCAAACCGATCGGCAAATTAAGAAAATGACTTCCAACGATCCTTTCTTGCCTGCAAGAAAGAATGTTAGTGTGCTCAACCCTTCAATTGAAGCAAGCGCCGTACGCAGGCGTTTAAGAGAACCTGATTTTTGTTTTTTTCGACGAGCGAAAAAGCCTCTACTTACTGCTAAGCATGGACAAAAAGGTACCATTTTATTCTTCTAGTAAGTCTTTAATTAATTTGCTAACGCTAATCGTTTCTTAGACTGTTATTAGCAAGAGAACATTTGAATTAGTCCGCAAAGAAGTGGAAAACTCTACTCTTTAGCGACGAGAGTAAGTTCAACTTGATTGCTTCCGATGGAAGAATTCATGTTGACGAAAGAAGTGCACACGTCTTCAGCCACGGCATTGTCGTCCATTCGTGAAGCATGGAGGAGGCTCAATTATGGTGTGGGGATGATTTTCTGGTACGGGATGAGATGAGATTTGTGGTATTTTGTATCGTTTTCAGTAAAGGGATATACTGGAATCTGTAATGCTACTATACTCTGAGGAGTAGATGGTACTGCGTTGGGTTAATCAACATGATAATGACCCAAAACATTCATCAAAGTTGGTTAAGGAGTGGTTTGTGCAGAAAAATGTTGTTATGTTAGAATGCAGAATATCGAGAACTTGTGGGCCATTACACACACCCAAAAACGCACTTATTACGTCACTAAAGAATGAATGGGAGAACATTCCAAAAGAAATTTTTGAGAATCTAGTGTCGTCCATGCCTAAAAGATGCGAAGAGGTCTTAAAAAACAACGGTTACTGGACAAAATATTACGTATGACGAAAATCTGGTATGCTTTGCACAACACTGTAGGTACTCGTATACCCAAGCCAACGCGAACTAAAACGCAAATAGCATTTTTATTTTGCAGATTTATCAAAAGATTTAGGGTTAATAAAGATGCATTCAACCACATTTCGCAAAGCCTTCAATTTAAAGGACATATGTCAACTGCAAAATATTATTTGCCAAATCGGAGTGTTTGGCCACTTTTTTTTTGGAAAAATTAATTTAACTGAGACTGGGACCTTAGTTAAGTAAACAGACATTGCGTTAGTAATTAAAAAAAAAAAAAAAATGAAACCAAAAAGAGTCATATCTATGTTCTTTCGCTCGACGACTCGACAGCACAATAGTGTTCGAATTCCGATAGTGAATGCTCGATCACGAGAACAGTAATGCCAAATCCTCACATTTTGATGACGAGTTACTCGTTATCGATTGCGGTAATACGGCCCCAGATACGTTTAAACTACCAAACTCAATATTATAGAAACTAGCTTTCATGTTCATCTTAACATTCAAAAATTAGTACAATAACCGCGAATCTAATATCTAATAAGTAAAAACGGCGTAAGTGCCAAACGTCATATTTTCTTGATATTCTACTATTGTAAAAGACATTTCTCCACCTGAATATAACTCAAATACACAACTGAAACAGTCACATGTTCCATTTTGGCACCGGAATGGCATGGAAAAAAAATAATTAAAATTGAATTGTTACAGGAGATGAAAGCAGTTGTATAAGAAGGGTGCAGAGACCCAAAAGTCAAGATCGATTACATGAAAAGAGGTGAAAATCTTACGCAACCACTCTGTGCAATTTAAGGGAAGTAATAAAAGAGGCAAGAGAAGTTAATTCCAGGTTTTTTGGTTCTTTACACGACAGGCGTTTCCCAAGGTTTTTGATTTTTTTTTAGAATGTGGCTGCGGAAAAATTAACTACGTATACTCTGAACTTGGCACCAATTGACTGTTATCTATAATCTAATTTAAAGGTAGACCTTCATGGAAAGAGGTTTTCTGAGGATGACTGTACTGTATATTAAGCAAGAACATTTTGTGCAGGGTATTGAAAAGTTAGTTTCTCTATACAGAGTATGCCATCAGGAGCTTCGGTATGGAAATGTTTAACTTAAAGAAAAAAACAATAGACTTCGTAATATCGCGAGTTTTTTTTTTTTGTTTTATAGAACTTTTTCACGCATTTGCGAATACACAACGTACGCCAATGATGGTTTCGCAGCAAATATCGGCCCAAACAGCCATTTTCTCATCGTACAATGGTGTTTTATGAATTATGTGAGGATGATCGGTTCCCCAAAAGCGTCAATTTTGTTTAGTTACTCCGCCAGAAAAGGTGAAATCAGCTTCGTGGGTCATCAGAATTTGCTCCCAAAAATCCGACTCAGTTTCAATCATTTGAATGACGCTATTAACGTAAGCCACGCGGTAAAGTTATTCGTGGTTGAAATTGTACAGAATTGACATTTCTAAATCGTCATTACTGAAGCCGATCGGTTGAGAATTGTTAAAGTTATTAAACATTTCTATACCGAAGCCTGGCCTGAATGGCTATTATATAGAATTTTTTTCGAATGACTGTAACCTTGTTTTCATACCAAGAATATATTGTACGCCTTTGGCATATTAATTTCTTTAAACATACAAAAGCTATTCGCCCACCTTGCATGAAATGGAGTGAAACTCTGTGACGAATGAAATAACCATGAGAAGCTCATAAATTACAAAATATAAATACTAAAAGATTTATTTTTACATTTCCGGATCTGTTTGTGAACGATAAAACAAAACTCATCATGGAAGCGTTGGCTGTTCCGAGTACTTTTTAAACAAGTCAATTGTACTGTCAACAACTCGCGGAATGGTGCATGGGTTACTTTGGGACCCCACGTTTTACGGAATTTGTTAACCAAAAAACACACCAACAGTTTTCAAGCAGCTTTGAGTCAGTAGTTGAACACTTTTGATTTCCGAATCTGTAGTGCGTTCAGAATTATGGTAAACTTTTATTTTAGTTTCCTTTATGATATCATACAAGACGTGAATCAGCGCACTTATGATGACAAGGACTAGTTTGTGGTAGGACAAGTATCACGTTCCTTACTTTTTGGTGAAAGATTGGGGTCCATTCACCACTCTTAGGGTCCTGACATTCGGTTGTGTGATAGACTCGCCTTGCGATTTGGGTAAAAACCAAAATGATCACAATATTCCTACTATGAGGTTTACCCAAGACAGGTTGAAATATACAAATTTTACGGACTTCACAAACGTGCGGTCATTTCCAGTTGCACCCCTTACCGACGCGGACTGCCAAGATTATGTAGTTGATCAAATGTATGAAATCTTAATAGGGTTTTCTAAGATCCGGTTGCACTGAAACCAGCTGATAATCTACCCCAGATAAATTTCAACCTCACAATTGAAATGATAAAGCCTGAACAATAGGTCACGACTTAGATGTCTATTTGGTTTGAATTTTAAACTTTTTCGGCTTCTTAGGGCTCTGTTAAATTGCTGTAGACTCTAAATTCAAAGCCATCAATAACTGCTCAAATAGTTGCCTGTGACATATGATACTTGCCACGAACATTAAGTATTTGTCTGTTTTAAGTTTTGTAGTTTAAATATTTTCCGAGTGACTATACATGGCTTCAATACGTTTCGAATTAAAGTCGAAAGAAGCAGTCGTAAAAATGATGTACTCGTATATGTTCAAGACACCGCACACATTTTAGAATATTGGAAGGAGAGCTTTACGGTTTGAAAGTGCTGTAGTATATCGCGTATAATTGAAAATTGTTACTCTGGTCTTTAGCTTACATTTTCACATC
The DNA here is from genome assembly GCA_963966105.1 of Volucella zonaria. Lineage (NCBI taxonomy): Eukaryota > Metazoa > Arthropoda > Insecta > Diptera > Syrphidae > Volucella > Volucella zonaria. Next base: position 114,407,382 of record OZ014534.1, on the reverse strand, counting down.
AGTAGTTTGAGGCAAAATGTATATCATGATAACAAACTTGATGTTTGTTCGTTGGCTTCGGCAACCTTACCAAGCAAACTATCTGCCACAGAATGATTGGCAAATGGGAAGTGGTTCTTTTTACTATTTTTCACAAGATTTTTGACATTGAGATGTTAACCGACATTTTCTTCAACAGGAAGAAGAAACCAAAAAGAGTGTACTTTTGACGTAAACATTAGAGCTTGTCGTACTGTGAAGACCTACGAAAAATGATGAAAAAACAGCTATGATCTCTATTTTCTATCGAGCTTTGTCGAGGCGAACAGATGTATAGATGTATAACTCCGTAATTACATCACCGTTTGTCCCAGACCCACTTGAGGAAGGGACTAACTAACGTAAAGAGGATGCAAATTTCCCTAATATTTCCAGGATACTTCCAGAATGTAACGAACTGAATACGTAAATATCTCCTTAGGTAAAGTTCGTCAAACTCAATTTTGCAATATCCTTACAATAAATTTCATACTTACAAATCCTCTCGATATTAGATTTACACTCTCCTTGCATTTGAATTCATTTAGTTGTTTTAAATTAAAATGATTTTAAATAAATAAATAAAAAATAAATAAATAAAAATAAAAAAAAAAACAGAAAAGAATTTGGAAACTTTGTCTAGACCATCGAAATCCTCAGATGGGGAAGAGATCGTTGCCTTACAAGATTATTTCAATAAAAAAAAAAAAAAGATTTATATTTCGTGCCAATTTGTTATTAATGTTGTTAAGTTTTTGATCTCACAAAAGAACGTAGACAAGTAGATAAGATTTGAAACAGAAAATACTAACTTTTGTAAATGAAAAAAACAATTTGAATTTGTTTTTCTTTTTTTCGCACAGATAAACACGAACACAAGGAGAAGAAGAAGTAGAAGAACAATATCCGTATTAATATGGTCGTCCATTTATCTCGGTCTTTGTCTGTTGAATAGATTTTTTTCATTGATTATAGGTTAAATGTAATTTTTGTGTTTTTCTATTTTTTAATTATATTATTATTATTATTATTATTGAAGAACAGAGGAAAGAGAGAGATAAAAGATATTTAATAAAAATGAAACACATTCATGCTTTGCGTTGTGTATAGAGTAGCAAATCAAGACGCGATTTGTGTGCTAAGTTAAAGTACATAATAATAAAAATTCTTGGTTAGACTTAAACGTAAAGAGAGAAAAAACATGTGAAAAGAGCTGTAATACATCCCTGGAGTATCAGTATGAATGATCGACATGGAAAAACTTTTAGAAATCAAAAATAAAAATGCATCGGCACATCAAATATCTTTCTATTTTCATGCTTCTCTGTAGCGTGATTTGGGATTTTCTTCGGAAATTATGGGAAGTTGTGGCTAGGACAATACTTTCAGTCACCTTGAATCCAATTCAATACTAGACATGGCATTAGTAATAAAAGATTTACAATACAGTGGTGAAATATGCCAGGGTTACTTACATCAAGCACGACCGAACCAACATGGTGAAACGTTTGTAGAAGCTTTACCACCAAAACAATGTCCGCTTAAGTTTCGTTTCACAGGCAGGCAACTCTTAATCAAAATGTTATAATTTACTCATAAGCCGCCCAGTCAAAAAATAGGCTCCCTGTTTTATTATAGCAATGATGGAGATTATCTAAATTGATAGCGACTTGCCTTAAATTGTACATTTCTGAATCAGCATGCGTCATTGACTATCTTTAGAGATATGCAAGACGTAGCTAATACATTGGTCAAAGCTGAAAAGAGGTTTTTAAGAAAAAATAAAACCTATCTCCTGACCAAAGAGAAACCCGGGTAGGGATATCTAAATAAAAGACCAAACGGCTACAGGGGCAAATTCATTGGCAAATTATTTGAAGCAGCGAGAAATTTGTAGTAGCTCATCAGAAAAATAATTGATGACAGTATTCCCGATGAATCTCAGCATCGACCTAACTGTAAAAGTACAGACTGACGATTCCGCAAGACTAAAATCCGCACCAAAGAGTGAGTTTCTCGGAATACATTTTATGCTAGTGTATCTCGTGTGGATTGGTATCGTCCCAAATCGGACAATTTTGCTTATTCACACATCCATTCATCAAAAAATCGGCCTCGTCGCTCAAGATGATTATTTTTAGACGAAATTTGGGTCAAATTCAAACTACTCCAGATCCCAATCAGTGAACACACGGTATTGTCTATGATCGTTTACCTTTGGTTCATAGGGCAGTTGGATTTTATACGAGTGTAAACCCGAGTCCCGACGCAAAATTCGCCAAGTTGAAGTTGTAGAAAGGCCAAGTACTTTTGAACGACGAGGAATTGACTGCCTCGGGTTTTCCTTGGTCTCCCTAGGCTCCACTGTAAATTCAAATAATGATGCAATTGTAGAGATCCAGCGAGGAATCGCTCTTAGCAAATATCATATCATTTCTTTGTACTAAGAAGACATCTGAGCAATGAGTCCTTCTGACACTGTATAACAACTTTATCGTCCCAGTCCGAATGGGGTAATCGTCAACAAGCGGGTGAAAATATCATTTGGAGCTTCAAGAGGAGAGAAAGCCTCTTTAAGGGTTTTTCGTAAACAGAGTTGGTAGCGCATTAAAGTGGAAAGGGACATCAGTCGACTTTGTGTGCGCAACTGCAGTCGATTAGTGCAAGACTGCGCTTATTGGTTAAGGTCAACCCCAGCTTCAGACCTCAGCGCCATCTAAGGTAAAGTTAGCAATATTAAATGTTACACATATGTACCTATGCCTGCCATAAGTTCTGTTACACAATTTCCAGTACTTATCGTTCAAAACTTCTTGCGGGAATAGAACCGTTAACTTTTTTTTCAGTACACATGCACTGATCAGTGAAGAATACTAGTTAGTTTGGTTTCAGTTTGCAAACTATTAACATGGAGTGGGGCGTTAAAGAGAATCGAGTTGCATAAGTGCGGAAAGAGTGCTGGCCAAATTTTCGAGTTGTTAAAACCACTCGTAATATCGAGAATATTCGTGTATTGGGCTATTGCTCGCTTCGGCGAATTTTTTGGAGTAGAGGACAGGCCAAGAAGTGGTCGTCCGCGCGTCGTCCGTACGAATGCGGTAGTAAAGGCAGTGCGTGAACGAATTCGGAGAAATCCCCTTAGGAAACAGAAGATCATGTCCCAGGAATTGGATAGATCAACCAGATCCATGTCTAGGCTGATTCGGGATGATCTGCATATGAAAGCCTATCGTCGGTCCACAGGTGATCTTTTAACTCCTCAACTAAAAAAAATTTGGCTGGAAAGATGCAAGCGACTTTTGCAGTGGCACATGGACAATGGCCACTTTCTGCTTACGGATGAGAAAATTTTTACCGTGGAAGAAGTTTTCAACAAACAAAATAACAAAATTTATGCCACTCCATCTAAGGAAGTCACCACGGTGTCAAATCCCTCCATTTCTGTGAAAAAGGCGTAAAAACTGGTGCAAAGGTTTATCAAGAAGATGTGCTACAGGGTGTTGTGAAGTGTTTGACCAATATCCTCTTCAATAGATACAAATGGATCTTCCAACAGGACTCTGCTCCAGCGCATAAAACAAAACCACGCAGGAGTGGCTCAGAGTCAATATTCCTTGCTTTATAGCAGCAGAAGATTGGCCGTCGGGGAGTCCAGATCTGAATCCACTGGATTATAGTTTGTGGTCAGAATTGGAGAACATGCCCTGCAAGACTCCCCACAGAAATTTGGAAAGCCTTAAATTAACCAGAGCAGCGGCCACGATGTCCATGGAAACCGTACGTGCTGCTATAGCCCAATGGCAGTCATTTCGAGTGAATCCAATTTTTTTTAATAATCAATATTGTGGGCTAACAAATGAAACAATTTTGAATAAAATATGTTTGCTGGTTTTTTTTTTATAGTGTTTTATATTTGTAACAGAACTTATGGCAGGACTAGGTATTATACAGGGTGTCCCAGTTTAGGTTTTCATTCTGATAGCTGAAGATTCCTGAAGTTATGGCAAACAAAAAATTGTATTGCAGGGGGGTCTATTTTCACCCCCCTCCAACTTATAGGTCGTTAAAGTGAGGAACCTCTAATTTCGAGGTAAAACTTCTTAAAAGGCTGTAGCTTTCTAACGGGTTCAGCTTAAGAAACCGTTGTGCATATATTTAAAAGAGAATTCCATCGAGTTCGATGAACGCCAGCCAAAATTATGACATTTTAAAGCTAATATTTTGAAAAATCGTTGGACCAATTTCATCAGAAAAATGCGTTTATCTCGAAATTTTCAACTTTTGTCGTCTCTTCATTATCTAAGATTTTTATGTAAGACTTTTCCACCTGCGAATAACGAAAGTTATTGCAAACCACTATTTTATTCTGGCAAATGGGTCACAAAATAAATTTAATATCCCTTTAAATAGTTTTTGTGGTCCTAAAAAGGATCGTTACGCTTTAAGATTTCAAAACGCTTTTATAGTAAATTTTCGAAATTTTACCCGTGCCTTTGAATGCACGTTCTAGCACGTTTGATGATTTCAGACGGCAAATTAATGTTTGGTAAAATGCCTCTTAGCTCCTCTGCCACTTTATTTATTCTCTCTTGGAGCTCTTCCCGACTAGAAGTCTCAGTCAAATAAACCCTTTCTTTTATGGGTCCCAAAAAAAAAAAAAATCCATTGGCGTTAGGTCAGGAGATCTAGGTGGCCAAGGAAAAGGAACAAATCGGCAAATCCACCGTCCATTAAATTTTTGATTTAAAAACGAAGTTACATTATTGCTACAATGGCAAGGAGCTCCATCGTGTTGGAAAAACGTTCTTTGCCTCTGAGCAAGAGGAACATTTTCCAGGAGTTCCGGCATCTGGTCTCCCAAAAATTCTAAATAGAATGTTGAATTTAGGACATGTGGAAGTGTGAATGGCCCGATTAAAGTACTACCCAATATGCCGGCTCAGACATTAACGCTAAACCTTCTGTAAAATGGTATACAGTTAAGAAAAACATCTGCATTTCAACTGAATCTTTGAGAAGATGTTGTTCGTGTTAAGTGAGGATTAGACGCTGCCCAATAGTGGGAATTTCGTTGGTTGGTAATGCCCATTCGCGTAAACTGGGCTTCGTCAGTCCATAAATTTTTTTGAATAAACTGCTCATTCTCATCTTGTTGATGCAGCAGCCATTAGCAAAATTCAATCCTTTTTTGGAAGTGCCCTGGTAAAAGTTCCTGTACGGGCGTATAATGAAAGGGGTAAACGCATTTGGCTTGAAGAACTCTATGGATTGTAGTTCTTGTAGTTTGCAACTGTGCTGCAAGCCATCTGGTGCTAATAGATGGCTGCATTCTTACAGCATTTAAAATTCTTTCTTCCTTTTCTGCTGGTGTTATGTTAGACAATCTTTCTCTTCTTAACCCATATGCTGAGCCGACGGTTGAAAGGCGGTGAAAAGCATTGATAAAAGTTGGCCTAAAAGGGATCCTCCGTCTAGGATATCCCCATTGATACTCTAATCTAGCTAACCCTCCATCCCCATTACAGAAACCGTAAACGAAAATGATTTTATCTGAAGCTTCTTAAAGGAGTACAAGGAACAAAGATTAAATGACTCATAATATAGAAACAAGAAAAAAAACGGGATATTGCTTAGCAGCACAGACGATAAAAAAAAATACAACATCCTCTATCTTGACAATAAGGTGCCAAATGTCGATGTTGCATTTGGGTATTAGTCAAATTCTAATTGATCTGATTTGAGTTAAGAACGCAATATCAAAAAACGTCAAATTACTCGTAGGTGTGACTTCACACTACTGAATTCATATCAATTATGTTTACAAATTTAAGTAGAACATTGTTTCAAGAGTTCTGTGAGCTCGGAACTCGTTGCATTTGGGACACGAAATGAATCCTAAGACTGGTATGATGTTTGAAATTGAAAACTGCTGGTTTCTCTCTCTTTACGTTTGTACTAAAATCACATTTGATAAATTTACCTGAAATACTGATCGTGCAGTGATTGCCGTTGGAATTCAGCCGCCTGTAAATACTGTATGTATGCAATTAATGGTGTTAAATAATTCTAATTAAAAATGATAAACCTGAAGCTGATCAGCGTACGACATCCGAAGTAAAACATCCGAATGTGGTTCCCTCGCCATAAGCATATTTGGTCTCGGATATGGTCCAACATTCGCTAATGTAAGAAAAACAAAGTACAAATCAAGATGTCAGTGAAGTTAAGGATTGGATTCTCATTTTCTTTTGTTTTTCTTTCAATTGCACGTTTAATGTTTATTATTACTTATGTACTATGTGTTAGTATGTGAGTATTTCTAATTGTTTTGTTTTTTTTTTTCTTTTGTTAGAATTAATATTGAATACAAACTCACGTGGCAGTTGAAATCCGGCCTCCTGTTGTTGCTGTGAAGGCAAAGGCAAATGTAAATGAGTATGAGAATGTGCATGATATTCTCGGGTCAATCGTATCTGAAAATTGTTTCAATAAAGCGAATTTTTTGTTCAGTTTTCAGTGTATTTCTTTTTTTTAGTTTCGTTACATTCATTCGTTTTCATTCAACAGACTGTATGTAGCAGCGCGCGAGGACGATTCGATAATATTATGTAGTACGTACGTAACAAAAAAGCGTTAATAGGCCAAACATGGTGAGAAAAAGATTAATTTTATTGTATTTGCACACAGAATTTGAATTTAATTTAATTTTTTTTATTGTTAATGAAATCGAAATGAAATGTATGTGTGTGTGTGTTTCGATTGTTAAATGAATTCCCGCACCTATTACCCCAGAAAAGCAAAAACTTGTCTGTTGATGATTTTTATTACAAAACAAATGTGTAAAAATGGTGTGTTCTATGTGTAGTGTGGTGAGGACTAATGTTACAAAAAAAAAAAAAAAAAAAAAAACATGTACAAACAAACAAACACAAGCAGTTGATAATTAGGAGAGTGAAAGAGAGAGAGAGATAGAGAGAGAGGTAGGTTGAGAGCAGACTATTTGTTTGTGGGTTGGTTGATTGTTATGGGTTATTTCGCAATTTTGATTTTCCAAATACGATTGATAAGTTAAGACTATATAAAAAAAAAAGTTGAGGTCGTTCACACTCCTCGCCTAGGGACGTTCAGTAGTGTATTTAGTATCTTACCATGTGCTCGTTCGGATCCATGCCAACGTGATGTGGTGGTGGTATTCCTAAGCGTTCCCTTTCCATTTGCGATATGGCAGCGGGATTCGCATATAGCGGAAATTGCGAGGGGTGCATTCCTCTGTAAAGTAAAAACATAATTAAAAATTGTATGTTAAACAAATTCTAAGATTAGAGCAAAGAAAAATATCCATCAAAGTGTTTCATATTTGACTTTTTGAGAAATAGGTTTATAAGTAATCTGTTTACAATAAAAATCAATACGCTAAGCAATCCTGTAACTCTTCACTTTATAGCATAGATAAGATTAAATAAATAAATAAAATGTGGGCGTAATAGTGGTACGGCTATGGAACAATGACGAGTTTCCCACTCACTGTGTTATTCGTCTTGTTACTATGTGCAGGGAGACAAAGAGACCGGGACTCTGATTTTCTGAAAATTTTGAACGACGGCAGAATGACAGATTTTCTATATGCTGGTTTGTATTTTCGATGGTTTTCCATTGCTTGCAGAAAGTGCAATGACGTCAGAATTTGTTTTTCTTATTCTTCGGTGTATGGCCGGAAAATTGAACCTACACCCTTTCTTTCGCATGACGACGAAATCGATTTTCATTTCGTTTCGTAGTAGACAAATTTAACCATAACTTAGTTTGTATATGAGGAAGAGATTAATATAAGGACGCTGTGAGTCAGTAGAGGGCGCGTTGCAAAGTATCTACTCGTATATGTACGAGTTTATCATCAGAAATATTTGTTTCTGCACAGCACCGTGTGCCGTAACAACTACTGTCTCTGTTTATTTAAGTTGACATATTTTTTGTTCAATAAACTAAAAGTAAAGTGGCTGGAAAATCTACAGGAAAACAGATTTGTTGGTTGAACTATTAGATGGAGTGAAAAGTGACTTCCTTGACCGCCAGAATGCGCTGCTACTGCAAAAAAAGTTATGGTGCTTTGAAGTCCGTTCATATTTAGGCAGACATGCCAAATTTCAGTGCGATACTGTCTTTAGTTTTGTTTTGACAGCTGATTGTTGTTGACGTGTTTGGCATCATGTTGAGTATGGACAAAAACCATTTTCGTTCTCTCATAAAACATTATTTTTTGAGAGGCAAAACGGCGAAGGAAACAAAAGAAAAGTTGGATAAATATTATGGGGCTAATGTTCCGTCAGATTACACCGTCAAATATTGGTTGCGAGAGTTTCGTGGTGGCCGCAACTCCACTACCGATCAAGTCCGCAGCGGCAGGCCCTCCGATGCGTTTACAGAGGACAATGTTAGAAAAATACATGAAATGGTGTTGGATGACCGGAAAGTGAAGGTGCGCCAGCTAGCAGATACCACAAAGATTAGTACTGAGCGCACACGCCATATTTTGGGCAATATTCTGCATATGAAAAAGTTATGCTGCCGCTGGGTGCCGCGAATGCTCACTTTTGACCAAAAAACACGAACGCGAGAGCACTTCGAAAGAGTGTTTGGACTTGCTGATGCGGCATCGGGTGGACTTTTGGCGTCGATTGGTAACTGGATTTGGATCCCTCGGACTATTATCTCTTCCCAAACCTCAAAAGATGGCTCATCAATAAAAAATTCAGCTCACGCGAGGAAATCATCGACGCCACGGAGGCCTTCCGAAAAGTTACTTTTCGGACGGGATCAAGAAGTTGGAAAATCGCTGGAATAAGTGTATCAAACTAAAAGATACTAAAAGGAGATCACTTTTCACTCCATCTAGTATTGTAAATGATGTGTGACAAGGCACCAAATTACTCTGATATAGAAGTCTGTCAATTTAACAACTTTCAAAGAGTTTGTAGAGTACATTTTATTTATATTATTTTCTGTATTCTAACCAACACTTTAGCAAGTTCTGAACCTGAAGAACAGATGATTTTTCGATAGGCAAGAACCCGATTCCAATTGGATTCAGTACATTGTACCACCTGAAAGCACCACCTCTTACAAGGTTGCCACAAACTGACAAGTGAACTGCGACTGTTTTTAAAATATAGTGGTATTTCTTCTACCATTCTACCATGCGCAAAACACTTTAACTACACAGTTTTTATGACTTTATTACAAAACATGTGATGGTACAGTATTCTCGATCAGCAAACTTTAATTTCGATTAACCGGTCAGGTAAGAGTTAAAGGCAAAAGAAACAGCTTCCTAAAAACAAAATGAATGGTTTAGCCACCATCTCAGAGTATTAAAAAATCAAAAAAATAAATGCATACAAGCGGGCTAGGTTTACAAATAGTGCAAATGACTGGAATAACTATAAATATTTAAGAAACCAGTTTAAAAGAGAAATCAATAAGGCTAAAAGTGATTTTATCAAACATAAAATAGTTAATTCAGTCAACCAGAAATCAATGTGGAGAACGGTGAAACAAATTAATTGTACTAACGCAAAAACAGTCAGAAACAAGTAAAGTAATTTTTGATAACATAGCTTACAGTGACAATATGCTTTTGGCAAACAAATTTAACAAATATTTTGTAGACAGTATAACAGAAATAAGTGCCTCGATCCCATATGTCCCTTTTATTAATAGAATCGAAATAAACCCTGTCTCTTTTAGATTTCGTGAAGTAGATATCTCTGATATAAAGAAAGTGTTTTCCAATATAAAAAATAAACGAGATCCCCACTATCTTAACATTGGAATTTTTAAAGATATGGCTGATATCATAGCACATCCGTTGAGTAAAATTATCAACCAATCCTTTCGAGAAGGTGTTTACCTCAACTCTTGGAAAGTGTCTCAAATCACTCCGATTCCAAAAGTTAAAAAATCAATTAAATGTGAGGATTTTAGACCAGCTAATGAACTTCCTCTTTATGGGATGGTACTCGAAAAAGTTGTTCACTTACAACTGGCATCATTTTTTGGCTTATACAAACTGAAGATTGAAAATCAGTCAGGGTTTAGTAAACAGCATTCTTGTGAAGGTGCACTTAACATCGTCATAGCAAATTGGAAACAACAACTCGAAGCGAAAGCCAAAATAATAAGTGCTTTTCTTGATCTGAAAAGGGCATTTGAGACGGTAGACAGAAAATTGTGTACGCGGAAAAACATTATCCTGGATGGTTTCGTGCCTATCAGGCAGAACGGAAAAGACTAAAGTAAATAAACTATTATCTGATGAAATTCCAATTAGTATTGGCGCACCGCACGGTTCCGTTCTAGGGACATTTCTCTTTAACGTCTATATCAATGACATCGGAAGTGTAGTTAATAATAGTGAATACGCTTTGTTTGCAGATGATGGTCTAGTGGTCTGATGGTAAGTTGTGATAATTTAGACGAAGGTATTTTAAAAATGCAAAGGGGTTTGGATAATCTTAACGTATGGCTCAAAGCAAATAAGCTTAAGTTAAATGTTTCTAAAACAAAAATGATGGTAGTTAGCAACAAGGCAATAAATGATAGTTCGATAAACATTGGGATAGATAATTAAAGCCTTGAAATCGTTTCGGAAATTAAGTACCTGGGAATAGTGATAAACAACAAATTAAAATTCGGTAAACACATAGATTATATTGTGAAGAAAATATCTAAAAAAAAAAAAAACAAATTTACTTAAAAGAATCCGTAAAAATATTTCAACAATAAGTGCAACAAATATTTTCAATTCAATAATAAAACCACATTTTGAATACTGCTCCTGAATCCTATTTTTGTGCAATCAAGACATGATTAACAAGCTTCAACTCCTTCAGAATAAGGCAATGCGAACAATTTTAAAGTGCAATATTTATACACCTATTTGTTTCATGGCTTAGTGTTTTACTGTTCGTCTTTAAAATAAAAAAAACAATCTAACACCTCATTATCTGTCACGTTTAGTAAACTATGTAGGAAATGTTCAACCATTTATTGTACGTTGAGAAATAATCAAGACTTACGACTTCCTTTTGCAAGAAGAAATACAGCTCAAAACACTTTATTCTACAAAGGACTCCGTCTTTTCAACACTTTGCCGAATGTGTAATCATAAATCAAAAATTGTCATTATTATTATAAAACTTTGTAAAATTAATAGTTAAAAATACTAAATAAACAAACAAACAACATATGCTTATAATGAAGACCTGACTGTGTATACTTACTAAGTTACGCAGTTTGCTTAAATGGGAGAGTTTTTTCCAGGTTTTTTAAAGAAAATTATTTCTCTAACAATGTACAAAAATATGGCATAGCGGCTTATTTGTTTTAAAAGCACAGGAAATTTTTGGCATTTACAGTGCTTTGAGTCATCTGAGTGCGCGTAACGCCTCAAAATTGGTATGGCGACATATTGACGCTCATGACCAACGGTAGCGCTCACATTGGGCTTGCTGACACCGATTCATTCGCTTTGTAAGTGTGTAAGGAATTTAATAATAGTTACTTTCACAAAATGAGAACAGATGTGTGCCTCCCGCTAGCGCTATTCAGAGATCCACGAAATAGAGTAGTACGTAGCATAATTACCAAACAAACGCATGCATTTAGGGTCTAGGCTAACGTCAAAGGTTCGAGCAGCCAAACACATATTGATCGACAGAAGGCATACCTTCAGAACCCTAGGAGGCGTAAATACCGAGCCTTAATTATTTTTTGTCCACGAAATATAAAGCTTGAAAATACTAGAAAACCTTAATGCTGGAAACCTTAGCATGCTTGGAATAACTAGGACCTGCATTTAGCGTCTGAGCATGAAATTCTATAGTATGAAATGTCCTCGCATGAATAAGCAATGGATCCAGTACCCACCGCTCGAACATCAAAGAAGTAGCCGAGATAACTTTGTGCTACCAATCACCAAGAACCGAATCAATACTACTGAAGGAAAACAAAGCGTCCTGGAATAGGTACAACATCCGAAGTTTGCCTAATAACGCTAAGCAGCAGGAGGCTGTAGAGTCTGCACCTAGGATGGACACACGACCGAAAATTGGAATTTAGCCCTCTATTCCAATTAGCCTCTTATAAACCATAACTTGTAACGCATATAATTAAAGCTTGCCGAGCTTAATAACATTCTACGAACAGTTATATTTTGGATCACCTTGAGATTAAGTGTTTGCTTATAATATTTTTGCATTTGAGAGATTATATTTCTTTGGGCTCGTTTTCCGAACCTCGGCTAAAGCTGATGTACAAAATATGTATTCTCATACTTGCTGGCATTCGTAACGATCGCCGAATCACAAACAGAGAAGTCGCTGATGGTGTTGGCATATTCTTTGATCCATTTCTTTTAATAAACGAAAATTGCCGAGCTCATAAAAACACGTCAAAACTTAGCGGCTGTCACAGACAAAGTAAACAATGAATACAGCTGAAAATTTTATCATATTTCAGGGGCATGTATACCATCATAATAAAAAAAATTTTGACATTCAGGCTCTCCAAACCCACGAAATTTAAAAATTCTCGTTATTTTCTAAACACACCTCGTATAATAAATTTTGAAGTTTCAGCAACAGTTTTCGCGAGATCTTCATCCCTGATTGTTAACGACAGACTTTGAACACGGCCTTGGTGTACTTTGGTTTCAATCTCATCTTATATATAGTACGTCTCGGGTACATTTGGAGATTTTAGATAAGACCTCTAGGAATTCTATCGAACCATTCTTATTTACTATATATACAGATCTTTTTGCAGCGTCACGATGGTTGAGGACCTGACGCCCACCTAGTCCTATTATTGACTGCTATGTAGTTTTCATAGTATGCGACATTAGGTTCAACGATCGGTAATTGTTGCAAATTGTGGAAAAGGGAACCTCTCATTTTGAGATACTATGAAAATTGAGCCCAACAAAGTCCAAGAAAATGATAACGTTGATGGTCTTCAAAGCCGTGATACTGGCAATTCTATTTTCTTGATCTTTATGTGAACAAGTGAAAGGCAGAGCTGGTATTTGAATCCCACAAAAAAAAAATACTTTGCGGGATATTAGATCCGCATGCGAGGCGAGCGAATGAAAAATATGGGACCACTGCGAAATCTATAAGCTTTTTCAAAATGTGTAGTATAAAAAGCTACGCAAACTACGTTGCATGGGCCACATCGAGAGGACAAGTTTTAAATGATATTTAAAACTTCTAGTACACAAGACGCTGTTAGGTTCGTTGACAGCTGTGCGAAAGCATACGCGATACAGAGATTTCTGAATTTTGGGTGAATCGGCATATGAATCGAAAATTTGGAATTGTTGACCTATCTGAACAAAATAAAAAATATTTTACAATAACACACGACATGATACGTCGATTGCGATGGCCAACTGAGAGAGAGATGAGATTGAGAAGTGTTTTTTTTTTATAATGAGCGCGCGCTCAAGGGGTTTTTGTATCCTTAAAATGTTTATACACAGCGCGAGCGAAGGAAATTTAGGGAGGAAGAACGGACAGGTACCGATGTACATTGTTTTTAAATGTTTGTAAGTTATAACGACCAGGAAACACAGAGATCGGCAGGGCATTCCATAAGCGAGTTGTACGGCTTAGGAAAGAATCACGATATTTTAGAGTATGTCCGAAGGTGTGCTTGAGGATATTCTGATGAGCATTCATAGCGAGACGGGTGCTACGCTTGAAAGTTTGAATGGGCGGAATGCTACTGACGATTTTAATAGAGCACTGGTGGTGGAAATAGGGATAAAACAAAGTTAGACAGGAGACATTACGTCGGTGTTGGAGGGTGTCAATTGATTGTCTGATATTAGTATCGCTTATGAGTTTTATCGCACGGTTTTGAAATCCTATCTAGCAGGTGCAGAGATGTTTTGGGCGCACCCGACCAGATGTGAGCATTGTACTCCAGTTTTGGGCGGATAAATGCCTTATATATTGAGGCCAGATCAGAGGGGCTAAAGTATTTCTTATATCGCTTGAGGGAACCTAGACATTTCACAGCATTTTTGACGACACCGAATATATGGTCATTCCAACGTAGGTTGTCATTGAAACACACACCGAGAATGGTTTTCGGTTTCGACGATGCAAGTGCCATCCTTGGATAGTGGCTGGGTATTTAAATTTCGCTTTAACGACAGCAGACGGCATTGTGTTTTAGAAGCATTAAATTCTACTCTGTTAGTGGTTCCCCAATTAGTTATGCTGGTAATATCAGAATTTAATGAGCTTAACATACGCTGCCGTTCCCGTTCTACAGCCGAAGAGCAGGAACGTGAGTCCGGGAACGAATATGAAAAGCAGAGAGTACTGTCGTCAGTAAAGGAATGTATTGGATTAGAAGTAGCAGACAAGAGATCGTTGATGAAAATTAAAAAGAGTGTCGGAGACAGGACGAAGTCCTAAGGGCACACCAGCATTTATTTTGTGAATATCAGACTTGAAACCGTCCATGACAACTTGAATTGAACGTTCCGAAAGGTAATTTTTAATCCATTGAAGAAGAAAGTCGTCGATCCCAAAAGCACGCATTTTCAACAAAAGAGCCTGATGCCAAACTCTGTCAAATGCGTTAGAAATTTCAAGTGGAACTATCTTGCTTTCGCCAGATTGATGTACGCTTTGGGTTCCACTTTTCGGTGAGACATGCCATCAAATCACTAGTGCACCTGTTGCTACGAAAACCATACTGCCGGTCATTACGAAGTTTTCGTGTTTCATTAGCTGACGATTTATCAGCGTTTCCATGACCTTGGAAAGAAGGGAGGTAATTGCAATGAGTCTGTAGGAGGAGAGGGACGGGCTGGACAAATGCTGTTTTCCATCTGCATACATTCTGTTCATTGTTTGGTTACTAGACTGTAAAGCAGATGAAGAATCAGATTTTTCAATTCGAGGTTATCAAATTAGCTTTCGTGTTTCCCCCATCTCAATAGTTAGAAAGTCACTTTTACTGGGTTTCTTCGAAAAAAGGATTCACTTATTCGATTAAAAATGACGTACGAGTACGAGCTCTATTGTTTCTACTAAATCCTGATGAGCTGTAAGATTTCAGCACACGTGCCGTATTAATCACGCTCATTCTAAAACACACTAGGTCATAGCATTGCATTACTATAAACTTATCACAAGCCCACATAATGGTCAATCCCTTTGTGGCAATCAGGTAAATTTTTTATCGTTCATTTATCCTCTGCAGAAAGGAATCCCATTTTGGAAACCATATATCCGTCCTAATCTCTGAAGAGGATTTGATAACGCGCTTTAACGATCTTAATCTTTTTTTGAGCATATGCTCAACGTTAAGCATCTTCTTCGTTTACATTTATTTTCTACGGCAGGTTATTGACTAGTTAAATACAGCTCTTAGAAATACGCTTTGTGGATATTAAAAAAAAAAAAAATAACAATCTTACCGCATTCTATAGTACTCCATCCAATGTGGATCTAAGCGTGATTGACTAGCAGCGGCTGCTGCTTGTGCGTTCTTCAAATCCTCCAGTTCCCTGTAATTACCAGAAAAGCAATCAGTTAGTGTTTTTTTTTTTTTTTTTTTACCATCGATAAAAAGGTTGCGAGAAAATAACTTTCAATGAGAGCGTCTTCTGGCAAACATAGTTTCAAAGGAAGTGAAAGAGTATTAGATAATGTTTTAAATTCGCTTGCATTGGTCGTATGGTAAAATGCAGGAGATGGCTCACATGCAAATGCAAATGCAACTACTTTAAGCATAAATCGAAAAGCAAAGAAGAGATTAAGCGTTCCTTTTAAGTTTTTATTTTATTTTATTTTATTTTATTTTATTTTATGGCATGCATTAGGTGAGTTGTAAAACGATGATGATAATACGAATGACTAGAATAGTTAATAAAACTAATTGCGGAGAAATGAACTAAGCCAGGTGGGAAACTAATGTGCGTGTGTGCATGTTTGCGGAGAGGAAAAACAATGCAGGTAGGTGGAAAGGGGGTATAAAAAGAATTCTAGCTTAAGGATATGGGGCGTTTCTGTATTGTATTTTGCGTGAATAATTCATGTTCACTTGATTGTTGTAATTAATTTTTTTTTTCTTTTAACTGTACCTCTCTCTACTATACATTGGCCCCATTGGGTGATGATATGGTGCTACCATCGGTTCAACAGGGCTGAAATATTTAAAAATAAGATTTGAAAAAATTATTTTTAAATAGTTTCAGAGAATAGAATTAGTAAGGGAAATGGTTTATATTCTTATTTGTTTCTTCTTTTTTTTTTTATTTTTTTTTTTATTAATTTTACACAGAAATGAGATTGTTTTACTTTATTTTTGTTAAATTTTGCTTGATTTGGGATGTTGTTTTAATAAAATTTTGATTGCCAATAGAAAGTAAGCTGTAGAGGTGTGTGTGTAACAAGAAACAGGAGTCAAGAATAGGTTGGTAATGGGATGGAGATGAACTAAGATCGATGTACAAACCTGAAAGCTACATGTGGTCTGGCGTATTCGGAAAGTTGGCGCAGAGCTGGAGTGTCTGCGTACGGGGGTTTCAATTCGGCTTTGAGTTTTGCCTGTTGAGCGGCTTGCTGAGCTGCTTGAGCTTGCTGTTGCTGTTGTTGTTGCTGCTGCTGTTGTTGCTAATGTGTTTATTATAAGACTATGGTAAAAACTTGCAATTTCAAAAGGAGGTATTACCTGCCGCCGTTCTCTTTCCTTTTCTGCAATCTTTCTGTCACGTTCCTCTCTCTTGCGGGCCAATTTGGAGTCAGCAACTGGTTTGAATATCAAATCAGTTCTTGTGCAGGAGTTGTAGTCTCCTCTGTCTATGTGACGTACGAATCTATTATAAAATAAGAATGATGACATTAGAACAATTATTGGAAATTAAACATGAGAGTTATATCTTACATTGCCGATTGTGACCGATGGCATTCGGTATCATCGGGTTTCGCTTCAGGACTTGGTCCCCTGGGGATGTTGTGCGTTGGACTTGGAATCTCCGGCTCTGGATCTGGTTCAATATCAATTGGCACTAAGAAATATATTGATTTGAAACAATACTCCAGGAATAATAATAATCAATTGTAACTTACAAGGTTCCGTTGAATGATGACTGCTGAGACTACTACTCGCTGAATGTGCATGCGCCCTCAGTGCATCCATATGGCTGGTGGGCTTAACCAACGTCGGAGAGTTCTCTTGGAACGCTGGATGCTGTTGTGGTGGGTAAGCTGGATGAGAACCTGGATACTGCTGTTGCGGACCTGGCCCTCCACCGCCAACCCCTCCTGATCCTGGTCCAACTGGACCTCCGCTCCCGGCTGGAGTTGAACTAGCGCTATTGCCACTGTTACTGCCTTGTGGCGTCTTTGGTGTGGGTGGTTTGATTTTGTGCTGCATATTTTGTGAGTTTTGTTTATCTACCGCCGAGGAATGTGAGCTTTCCTCGGGTCTAGTTGCCGTCGATTGGGGAGGTATACCCTGGTGATGAGCCATTACCGCCGCAGGATCAAGTGGTCCAGCTGGTGGTGGTGGTTTCATATAGGCTGTTGGGAAACCAGGCCCATACGGATGGTAGGGGTAGGGTGAGTTGAAGGGATTATGATGATGGGAATAGAACATCGACGGATGTAAAAGGTGATGGGGATATGGCGCTTGTCCTGGATGCACTCCAATTTGTGGCATTCCTGCACCAGGGCCAATCAACGGGAGTGGCAGCGGCATCTGTGGGTGACGTATCACAGGCGGTGATGCCCCTGGCCGCAGATGCGGTGGCGGTGAAGTACCCAAACCTCGTTGACCTTGTGGCCCGTACATTTTACTTAACGGACTGGCCATTAGAGCCGAGGCACTCGACACAGGAGGTGGTGTCATGTGCGGCGATTGTTGACGCAACAAAGCATGACGATCACGTTCAGCAACAGCTGCTGCTGCTGCTGATAGGGCCGATGCAGATGGATGATGGCCTAAGGGACTCTGTGGCACTGGGTGGAGAGGAGATTGTCGACTTATACTGCCTCCACTCGAAGTTGGTGATGGCGGTCGATGGGAGGAAGATCCAGAAGAGGAATTATTGTGCATTTGTGGACCGGAGGATGGCGCTGAACTGTTTTGAACGCTAGGACTAGCTCGGCTAAATGCTGATGATGGCACCGTTGTCGTAGTTTGAGCTGAGGAAGCCGATGACACTGACGATGGGATTCCACCTACTGGCGGTGTTCGTCTGTTTATACCGGACTCACTGATACCGCTCATTGAGGTACCAATCAAAGATAACGGAGCGCCCGGACCACCAGCACCAGACATACCAGGCCCACCCATCATATGAGCAGGATGATGTACTGGATGCCCTTGCATATGCATATGTGGATGCAAGGGCATCGGATGACCAAGCATTCCAGGCGGTGGGTTTGATAATCCCGGCAAAGGTGATGTTCTGTGCGGCGGTTGACTTTGCTGCATTTGCTGTTCCCTGCCACTGTTGCTGTTTTGTGAATTCGAATTGCTTTGTGATTCCATTTGGCGCTGTTGCGCTGGAGATGGAGTACGTACTCCTTGCTGTTGACTGGCTGGCGATGGCTGCTGCATTGATGAAGGATGATGACTCTGTGGAGGTGGCTGAATACCATGGCCGCCGTGTCCTTGCAGCGATAGAGGTATTCCTGGATGATGTAATGATTGCGGGATATCTTGATGTGGTCTATGCAACGGGGGTAGATGACTGGGTCCGCCGGGTTGCATATGTTGCAGGGAATTTGGTGGCATGAGGATATTCGGTCCTGATGACGGTGGCATCAAAATACTCGACGATGATGTAGGGATGTTCGATGAGTTTGAGTTTTGTGATTGCTGTTGCTGCTGCTGCTGCTGTTGTTGCTGTTGCTGTTGTTGTTGCTGTTGCTGCTGTTGTTGCTGCTGTTGCTGTTGCTGCTGAAGTTGTTGTTGCTGCAGCTGTTGTTGTTGGAGTTGATGCTGCTGTTGTAACTGTTGCTGTTGCGAAGCCAACGAATTTAACATTCCCGGATGTGTGGGTGTCGGATGGTGCAAGGATGATGGTGGCATACCTGGATGCTGTGAAACCAAACTTTGCGGATGCATGCCCGCGGGCACAGTTGAAGGCATATGGGGTGAAGGATGTGGTGAATGGAATTGTTGTGACTGTTGCGAATTACTATTGCTACCCTGACTATCCTGATTAGGTGTGGACCTTGATGATGCATCGATTGGGCTCTCCGATGGCGGATATTTATTGCCAGGTGTACCACTTTGAGGATCACTATATGGACTACTCTTTATAAGATTTTCTCCATGGTATGCTGACTTGAGTGCACCTTCTGATGGAGGGTATTTCAAATCCTGTGGCTGCTGATGCCCTGGCGGCGGTCCGAGTCCATATTTGGCAGTCATAGGATCGCCATATTTTAGCATTATGCTTGCATCATACGGAGAACGCGATAGCGGATGTACATCTGCCTGATAATGGGGCTTCGGCATTGCAACTGGATTTTGATTGGGATCGCCACCAAGTGGAGGATATTTCATTTGATTCTCCTGCGGGGGATGTTGTTGATATGCCTTGAGATCTGGAATTTTAATGGGTTCATTGAATGACTTTGATGGCAGCCCGTGCTCAATTCCGTATTTCAGTTCATATTTGCCAGGCATCTCTTGACCATATTTCATAGGCTCGCAAGGCGGTGGATATTTTATGTCGTGTGAGAATTTTGGCATTCCTTCGCTTGGCGGATTGTACTTGATGGCGTCGTTGTACTTCATTTCAATATCTCCAGGATATTTAACCTCATTGACAGGATTACCAAATTTAATGTGACCATCGAAGGGAGGTGGTTGACTTTCATATTTGTGCTCTGGCGGTGCATCATTGACGCATGGTTGAGAGGATGGCGGTAATCCAACAGGTATGCCAGCAGGGGAAATATTTACATTAGGTTTGGCATCTTCGCTCTTCACTTCAATTTTAACCTTTAAGTCTTGTGGTTCATTGCTATTTTGATTGCAAGTAGCATCCATTGAAGATGAGTCTTCCAGTGGTTCTTTTTTGATGTACACTTCTTTTGGCGAATATTCCATTGGCGGTTGAGCGGGTCCAATAGATGTAATTTGCGGTTGCTGCTGTGGTGGTGGTACTCCCATTGGTGGCTGCTGTAGTGATAAACTTGCCTCTTGCTTCATATTAGCAATTTTCGATAGAATCTCTTGTTCTTTCGGAATATAACCACTGTTCTTCACCATTTCCTCCGTCGATGGAACAACAGGAATTTGAACAGGCATCTCTTGCGAAACATCATTCTCATTCAAATGTTCCTCCGTCTTTTGAGATAATTTTCCCCCTGAAGCGCTATCGTCACCGACAACTTGTTTTTCAACCAATTGCTGAGGTTGTTGAGTTACAATTGGAGCTTGCTGATTGGTCTCCTCATCTTGTTCAAGTTCTTTCTCAGTTTTTACTGGTATTTCAATTTGAGATACAAGAGATTTGTCATCTATCACCTTATCATCAACATCCTTTGGAGTTACACCGCCAACACTAACTATTTGCGGAGGATCTGGTGTATCATTCGTATTCTCACCCTCATCCAACACCGAATCGGGCCGACTATCCGAGTTCATACTTTCCACTGGGCTGTCTGACCTCTTACGTTTCTCCTTACTATCATCGGTAATGTCACCGTCCGTGTCGGACCGCTTCTTCTTGTTAGGCGTATCCTGTTTCGCCTGCTTACGCTTGTTATTGCTCTCCGTTTTGGTAGGTGTTTTTGGACTATTAGTGTCAGTAACTTCTGGTGTTTCGGTTCCACCTCGTTTCGGTCTTTTACCATTTGCCACTTGATCTTTATTATTATTTTGTTGTTGTTTATTACGTGTCCTCATCCTAGACGGTGATTCATCCCTTTTGTTTGTTAAGCTCGAATCACTATCACATTCGCTAACGTCGTCTTCGGTCAAAGAACTATTCTCCTCCTTTGAGACGGGCGATGGTCGTGATTCGGTGGTGGCCTGAGGTTCAGGTGTATCTTCTTTCTTCGGTGGTGTATTACTGGCGCGTGTAACACGATTGCGACGTAACGATGATTGTCGTCGGCGACGATGCGGACGATTATTATTAGCGCCTGGCGTTTTCTTCCACAAGTAGTAGAATTCAACCAGCTCGGGGGTTTCCTTGTGCGGCAATAGGTCTTTGTGTATGCGAAAGAAATTCTTGCCAAATTGTCGTAGACCTTTTATGAATTTCTTGGTTTCATCTTCTGTCCATTTTTTGTCAATTCCTTTGGAGACTGGGCATTTAACTAGGGCTTGTAGGGCTGTACCTGTATCATAACCAGAATCGTGTAACTGAAAATATATAAAGAACAAAATACGTAAGATTCCAAGAGTAAGTAAATAATCCTTGTTTGTGAAGGGTTGTGAAGTACTACAAGCTAATTTGTGCACAATTTTTCGGAGGCCCGGATAACCGCACAACTTTGAATTAAATTAATTAAATTGGAATTGAAATACCAACGTCGAACAATATAAAAGCGTCTAGGCCTATACCATTGATGGTTAAATTTCAAAACAGAGTAACACCATGGGGTCGTCAACATGGGGGACATACGATCACTGTAAATTTAGTGGAAGTTATAATTTAAACATGCGAAGCATATCGATAGATAACGCAGTATCGAGGTGCGACAACAATTTACGAATAATATCGTTGAAAAATCGAGAAACATACGGCAAGATTATAAGGTGAATACAGGCGAAAACATTTAAAATGTTTGCATACAATGGGAAAGAAAGATTACGGAAGGAAACCATTGAAAATGGGTAAAAATGGATTTTTAATGTTTTTAGGTTGCTATGACTAAGAAATAAAGATCTCCGCACGGCTTTCCATAAGCAAGCTGTATGGCCTAGGAAAGAATCAGGTTTTTTTCAGGAACTGTGTGCGAGAATCAATATGAGAAACATAGTACTGTCGTCAGCAACGACGACGACGGGTCTATAACTTAATTCATGCGGTTTGCTAAGAGATGGCGTAACATTATTATTATTCTATTGGAACATGCGTTGGAAAGCTACTGTCATTGTACGTCATTTCAGTATATGTCATTCATTTGAGGCGTAAACAACAATAATTTTTTTTCACTCAAATATGTCGAACTTTGTGCCTGGAAAAGTGTTTTTGCGGGGAGTTCTTCTTCATTAATATGAAGAAAACTGCTGCCGAAAGTCATCGTATTTTGGTGGAAGTTTATGGTGAACATGCGCTAGCTGAGCGAATGTGCCAAAAGTGGTTTCCACGATTTAAAAGTGGTGATTTTGGCTTGGAAGACGATGAACGTCCTGGGCAGCCAAAAAAGTTTGAAGATGAAGAACTGGAAGCATTACTCTATGAAGATTGTTGCCACACACAAGAAAAACTCGCAGAATTTTTGGGTGTCACTCAAGCAGCCATTTCAAAACGTTTAAAAGCAGCTGGATATATTCAAAAGCAAGGAAATTGGGTTCCACATGAACTCAAGCCGAGAGACGTCGAAAGGTGGTTTTGCATGTCCGAAATGCTGCTGGAACGCCACAAAAGAAAGTCATTTTTGCATCGGATTGTTACTGGTGATGAAAAATGGATCCATTACGACAATCCCAAGAGCAAAAAATCATACGTGAAACCCGGCCAACCTGCCAAATCAACGGCAAAGCTGAATATCCATGGCGCGAAGCTAATGCTCTGTACTTGGTGGGATCAGATGGGTGTGCTGTATTATGAGCTGCTAAAGCCGGGTGAAACCATCAATGGACAACACTACCGAACACAATTAATCCGTTTGAAGGGAAAAGTGGCCGAAAAACGCCCGGAATATGCGACCTGACACGAGGCAATAATTTTCCATCATGACAACGCTCGGCCCCACGTTGCTATTCCGGTTAAGAACTATTTGGAAAACAGTGGATTGGAAGTCTTACTCCACCCGCCTTATAGCCCAGAACTTGCCCCTTCTGACTACCATTTGTTCCGGTCGATGCAGAACGCTTTCACTGAAATACGGTTCACATCAGAGCAGAATATCAAAAATTGGCTTGATTCATTCTTGGCTGCCAAGCCGGCGCAGTCCTTTTGGGATGGGATCCACAAATTACCAGAAAGATGAAAAAAAGTCATAGCTTCAGACGGGCAATACTTTGAATAATACTATTGTGCATATTTTTCTTAAACAAACGTTCAAATTTTGAAAAAAAAAAAAAAAAAAACCGAACGAATTAAGTTATATACCCAATATATATAAATAGCTTCGAAGGCCGAAGAGATTTGTCCATCCTAAATGCACGCATATTGTGTTCGCCAGATAGACTTTGGTTCCAGGTAAACTATCTGGAGCAGCGAGTTAAGGTGTTTATGTACATTCACTACCAGGAGAGTGAAAATAGATTTGTTCCATTAAAATTTCGTTGCGTTTCAGTGTTATTTACTACCCTACTTATTACAGCAATGTCGCTGTACAGCTCGATAGTTCGTCATTGAATCTTCTCCTCCAAAGCCGAAACGCAAACGGGACTGAATATTTTCCAAGAGTTTTCCGCTCAAAGCGACTGCGTATATTATCATCATCTGCTTTCGATAGAGTCCATGCTTCAATGCTATAAGGTAGGACTGGGAAGAGCTAGGTCTTATTTATATAGCCCCCTAAGTTTTTCAGGATAGGGCCTTAATACTCAATTGGTTTCTTAGCTTCTTTTTCGTTTTATTTCCGCTGAGGTGTTGTTGGCCGAATTTATAGCACAGTCAGTGACTTTTTGTCCGATTCGTCGATGTTTTCCCTTATTGTTGACAGCATATACTTAGTTTTACCCTCATTACCGCTAAACCCATTTTGGTAGCTTCCGTTTCAATACTAATGAATGCACCAGTAACAGCCGACTGTGTTCTCCCAATTATGTCGATATCATCGGCGTATTCTGCACAGACTTTTGAAAGATTGTGCCTCCAGTGTTGATTTGAGTTCTCTTTCAAGTATGATGTTAAAAAAGCCACATGACAGAGTGTCAGCTTGTCTAAAACCTTTCCTGACATCAAATGACTTTGGCGGAGTAGCGCGCATTCTCATTTTGGCAAGGTTGCCAAAAATTGACATGACTCTATATAGCTCGTCTCTATAAATAATGTCATATGCGGCCATAAAATCAATGAAAATATGGTGAGTATAGATTTTGATTTCTTGGGGGTTTTTTTTTTCTACGAACTACGATCAATTGTGGATTTTCCTGGTCTAAAATTGCACTGATAATGGTCAATCAGGTTGTTGACGAAGGGTTGTAGAAGTTCACACAATATAGCGGATAAAATCTTGTATCCGACCTCTATAGTTGGCGCAGTTGAGGGTGTCTCTTTTTTTGCGGATGGGGCAAACGATACTCAGATCCCGTTCATCAGGCATATACTCTTTTGACCAGATCTGAGAAATGAGTTGGTGGATGATATCCACAGTCATTTCTAGCAGCTTTGAGTAACTCGGCCGATAAGCCATCAGGTCCAACTGGTTTGTTGGATTTCAGCTTAGATATTGCTATCCTTACTTCATTTTGCTCTGGTGGACGGAAGTTTTTGTCGTTGTCTCAGTTGAATGGACCTGACGGCGGGATGTTAGGCTTCTTCGCCATTATATAGTCTGCAGAAAAAGTTTTTCCATATTCTCAGCACCGATTGTGACTGCAAGGTTATATTCTTCATCTCTACAGGCTTCTGTGCGGGTCTTCTTGACTTGACCGGTTCTCTTTACCTCTTGGTAAAATCTCCGTACGTTATTTCTGGAGTACAACCTCATTAAATATTTAGTTGCTTTCCAGGTTGGGGTTTACTTAAATCAAAAAGTACTTGGTAAATATCTAATAATATTCACACGAAGATTATGCGCAGAATCTTCTACTAGCCGCTGTACCATAAGCGTTTAAGAGCGGCCAGACGATTTAACGTATCTATTTTGTCTTGCCAATTTAAGGCGCCCGGTATTTCAAAACAAATTTAAGAGAGTCTGCCTTAAATTTTTAAATTGATTGACAACGTTTTAAAAACAATGTACAGAATTTACGCTTAATAAGGTATGTAGAATTTTGGAACACTTTAGACAGAGAATATTATTCTAACTACGAAATTACGCGAGTAATTGGTTTAGATCCTCTTTAGAAGATCTATATAACTATCATAAAATGGCATGAGACCTACTATAGAGAAACGAGAGAGCGAGAACATATATCAATTTTAAGAGAAAAACCTAACTCTGCGAATACAGTCCCAGAAATTTGGATCTATCCGTACGATTCGAAGAATTATCTAAAAGTGATCGCATATCAAACGGCAGAGGCTAGCGAAAAAAAAAAACCCAATTGTCGTCCCGTCGTCACAGCGCTGTTTCAATTATGGGACCAATGGACCCATGATTTTAAAGTGTCGGCAGAGTTCACCGAATTACATTGACATTTAAGAAATTAATTCCCAGAAGGTTTTCGACGGAAGACGATGGATTCGTCAACAGCACAACACCCCTAAGCAAACGTCTAATCTTGCAAAAATCTAGTTAAGAACAAAAAAAAAATGCGAAAATTTTAGAATAAACAGCTCTTTTTCCCGATTTTAAAATAATCGAAAACGTCTTGTAAATGCAGGCTGCATTTCCCAGAAGGAAGGAAGACAATTTCATAACCGCCTAGACCTGATCAAAGCTATCTATTAGAAAATTAACATTAATTGTACAAACCTATACAAAATAGATTTTTTTAAATTCCAAGAGATTGATGACGACCGACGAAGTACTCATAAAGATTGAAAACTGCGTTGGGACTGACTTAATGCAAACAATACTGACTGGACTCAATTGGGCAAAGAAGAGTGGTACTTCGCGTCTACACTGCGTTGAGTATAAAAATCCGTATTGTCTATTGTCTTAAGTACTTTCCTATCAATCAACTGCAGGACGAACAACAACCAGATCGACTACTCGCTGCTAGCTTGAAAAACACTTTCTAAATTATTTCTTCCTCTTCTCAGCTATGTACCCATTGGCAAGCGGAATGTGGAGAGGAAGTACGAGTAGATGTAAGTTTTTACCTTTGCTTATCAGGTCAAGTTCTTGACTGATCTATGGCAGAAGAGCGATACTTTTAGATAACCTGTAACAAATCCAAGCTCATTATTAACGATGCAAATGTTCTTCTGAGGGAATCAGACCCAGAGATTTACGCGGATGACATGGGAATCTCAAAACTAGTCTCACAAAACACAGATACTTGAACGATGCAAAATCATTTGAAAGTAGATGGTGTCGATAAAATTCACTACAACCTAACGTCAACAAACGCTAGGCCATATTTTCTTCTCGCAAGCGCCTCCATATTTCAGAAGAAAACGAATCCTACATTTAACGCTTACTTCGATTTGTAATGCGCACACATTGATAGGATTATATTCGGAGCTAACTTGACGCTAAAATTCGTAGAGCTGGTCGAATTGCCATTCGAAAAATGTTGGTCAAATTTTTTTTTTCGAATTTTGTCAAATTTGTTGCAATAACTGCATATTTTATAATGAGGATTTGTTTTCTTATGCGTTATCAATCGTTTCATGATACATTTAGAGTGTTGAAACGCGGTCACGGGAGCAAAAAGTTGTTAGATCGAAAAATGGGTTTTTTAGGTACCTGCCTCATTTTTAGGGATTCAAGAAAAATGCTTTATTGGTGCAGTGTTTTTGTTTTTTTTATTGCTTCTCAGAAACATTCTCTATCTAATGAGTACTTTGTTGGACCTCCTGTTTATTACAGCTGCACATCGGCGAAACATTGGCTCAGATAGGTTTTTCCGCGTGGAGGCAGGTATGATGTACGAGTATAAGCAAATTTTTTAGGTTTCCAATTGAATCGTTGCAATCTTAGGTTTCATTATTGACCAGATATTTTCAATTGGATTGAGATCTGGACGGTAGGGAGGCTAACTTAATACATCGGCATTATTTTCTTCGAAGTACTTTTTAGTTATAAAAGTTCTAGCTTATTTAAAAGCTTGATATTAGTCTTTCATAATAAAAAAAAAAACAAGTACATACTTGCAATTTTTGCTGTATGGCAAGGAGCACTGTCCTGCAAGTGCCACCAAAAAGTTCCAGCGCAGAGGGCTTTAACACATTTTCCAGAATCCGTAGGTAAACTTCTGCGGTGACTTTCGATTCTAGAAAGATCATTCTACCATTTTCATCACTAGAGAAGCATCCCCAGACCTTTAGTTTTGGGGGGCATCCGTATGATGCATTCAGAGCTTAGTCTTTCCTCCCATCTCTAACATACAGATTAAACTTTGATTCTTCGGAAAAGATAACATTGTTCCACATGTCTTGAGTCCAATAACGATGCTCTTGGGCCCAGAGCAACCATTTTTCACTGACTCTTTTTGCAAAATCCGACTTCAGTACTGGCTTGAGTGCTCTAAGTCCAGCTTTCACGAGCCTTTTCCTCACTGAGCTTGACGAAATTATTTTTCCTGTAGCTCGACACAGATCATTTTTAAGATCCATCGAAATTTTGAACTGATGCTGACGGCTGTACAGCACCAAAAAACGATCTTCCACTGGGGTTGTTTTTTTTGCCTCCCTGAAACTTTCTTTCTGCTGGTAGTCTCGGTCTGACGATATTTTTTAAATTCCATGCCACAGTTTAGTCTTCTAGAAATTTCACGTATTGTCGTGACATACACAAAATATTAGCTTTGCACTCCGAACTAATCTTTCCCTTTTTTGTTTTTCACTCAATTACTTCGATTCGTTTCGGACTGCTGTCAGGAGCTAACTGCACCTCTTATTCATAGTAACCTCGACTTTTATGCACTATTTGAACGACATTTTGCTACCTAGTGCAAAAAAAAAAAACCCTGTAGCTCTCATAAATTTCAAGAACTGCACCAGAAAAGGGTAATAAAATGCTTGACCAAAATTTTTCGAACAGAATTGTATGGCATGTCATGTACTAGCCCGTTTTGGTCACCCTACCCGCAATTTCACATTCTGAGACTAGAAGCTCTAGCAAACATTATGATCAACAGAGCCTAAATCGAATATTTTTGACAACTCCGGTTGAAAGTCTGATAATCATAGCAAAAAAATATTGAGTATTCGAACTCCAAAGAGGACGACAATTTTCATCCTTTGATAAAGGTGGCACTTAATTGGAGTCGAATAGATTTTCGAAGACGATGGAGTCTGAACGTTGTTTGTTGTTACTTGAACGGGGGATGACAGGGTATTGAATACATTTCGATAACGGCTTTACAAGTATACAAATCGTATAATGGATTAACCTATATGCTGATGCTAACGTCTTTTACTTCTAAGATAAACTCAAATAGAAAGCAAGAGCATGTGCATTCAAACACGAAACTTCGAGTATTTAGCCATTGTTTAAGAACCATCTTCAAGTTAGAACTTTTGGATTAATTTGTTAAACGAAAAAGTGTGATAACGATTGTGCCCAATTTAGATTTTATGAAAACGAATTTGTCAAATCAACATACTATTTAAAGTTAACAAAAGCTAAAGGCATTGTATAATTTTTTTTTTACAAAATAATACTTACAACGTCAAGTGCATTTATTGTTGTATCATCACGACTTGCTGCTAAACAACCATCTTCTAAACCTCCATCACACATGCCTGCCAAGATAGACACATGAAAAGAAACAACAATGTAATACCAATCATCGTTACATAGAGTGATTATTATTCAAATTCATCTTAATTACCTTGAAATGCTGCCATGGAACGTGCTGCACGTACAAACATAATTAAATCTCCATCGGCAACTATTCCAGGACTCCATCGTGGTTCTTCTAATTCACGCTCATCGATTTCTTTATCAACGGGAAAACTTGAAATTGGATTATAATCGGGCAGTTTTGCCTGTGTTCATCCCATCACAAGAGCGATTTTTGTTATTGAAAATAGCAATTGATTAGTTTCGCAAATCTTTTTGGGGAAAGGAGTTTTAATGGTCTTAACCACCATTTACAGCATATATACGCAGTGACACGAGTATATACACATAAAAGTATTTTCATTTTTTTTTTGTTTTTCATTTAATATCTTACATACTACGCATGATGAATGATAAATGAGTGTAGAGTTTAATTGCCTATTTACATTGGGCAGAGAAGTCTCAGTGAATCATGCATGCTTTTAGATTAAAAGTTTTTGTTTTCTTTTTTTTTTGTAATTTTAAATATTTTTTTTTTTTTTTTAAAGAAACAAAAATTCGTAAAATTAGGAGTTAACAAAATAAAAAAAAAATGTACTTGCTCAAAGTTTATTTGCGGTATAATTTCTACGGCTATTGTTGTGGGTAGGGTAGCTTCCTTTTTAGGATTCGAATTTTTGAAACATTTAGGGGAACGCTTAAACTATTACAGTTGATAGAATCGTAAGACTGGGTTAAAGAGAACAAAGAATTTCCAAAAACGCGTCCCTAATGGAATGCAATTTGATGAGGATGTTTTCACAATGAGCATCTTCTAAAGGAGTGAAAGAAACCCAATATGAAAGGAACTTACGATGAACTTCACTGCAAAATTTATTCATTCCTCTGATTGCATTCTTCAGAGTAGTAGTCATAAGCAGATTTATTTTTTATGCTCGAACTTTAAGATGTTTATGGTGCATATATCGGTTTATCTGAAAAAGTTGTCGAAAAACGGTCAGAGTTGGTACCGCTTCATTTCTTAACGTCGCAATACATAATACCAACATATCAAAGGAAGGGGCGTACTCACAACAATGTCGTAGCTGAGTTGTTGGATTGTCATCGTCGATTGATAAAAATATACAGCTGGTGCAGGATGTTTTCAATAATCGACTTACAATTCCCACTGACTTTGAGAAATAGACTTTCCAATTTGCTTCGAAATCCTATGATTTCACATCACTGGATTATTTCCTTTTGAACTATCTGAGAACTCGTTTATTTATTCCGATCAAGCAGCACAAATTTTTTGATTAACCATCAGTGACGTCTAATTCCGTCGCACAAACGCTTCAAGAGTATGTCTTTTCTAACATATAATATTGCTGGAACTACACGTCTTTGAGGTCCATACAACCCATATTAGGTAAACGAATCTGAGTTCATCATTGTCTATTTGTTCATTCCTGGCAACTGGTTCGAAGGAAAATGGTCTAAAGTCGTTTGACATGTTTGAGATGCATTTCCCTAACCATCTTTGAAATAAATTTTAACAATAAGAAATCATTGTTGTGGCGAATAGCGGTCCATTTTTAATAGTAGTCTGACTGTTTAAGCACAATAGCAAAAATTATGTGAAATTTGAATTGTTTGCTCATGTTGGGACACAAATAATTTAGACGTATAAGAGATCACCTTAAAACAACTAATGAAAAACTCGATTCTTCGAATCTTCTTCACTCGAATATCGTCGCTGTAGATCGAATACCTCGTAGCCCAGAAAAATTAACTTTTTAGGTAATGATGCACTTACTAATATTGTAAAAAAAACATTCCGGATCTAATGAAAAATACCTTGTAAGCCTTAACACGACAATCTCAAAGCTACGCACATACCATATATAACAATACATCGTATCCCTCCATGCGTTTTCGCTGGTGAAATACCTTGTATCCCAGAGCCAAACCTAGTAGCGAAAAAAAGCAAATAAAGGTATCGAGCAAAGAAAGAGAAAAATAGGACTACATATAATCTCTAATCAGCATTCATAAGAGTTTTAAATTTAGTCAAGCTTGGTTGGCTAATATGATGTCTAGAGGCAAGTCAATGGTATCGCTGGTCTCTAAGCATACCATTGATATTGGTGTAAACCGGGAAGTAATGGAACCTGCTGCTTCCGTGAGTAATGTGGACAAAAATAATAAAGTGCGTGATGTATTGCAAAAAAATATTGATGGCGCGATTCTGGATATTGGTATGTACATACATTCAGAATTGATGATTTGAATTATTCCTCTTAATATGGAAATGCGCAGTTATTATTTATGTAGATGATGTCAAAATAAAACTTCTTGCAGATTATGTTCCCATTATGATTTACGATGAGAGTATGAGGGATCAGATCTCAAATAATATTCCTATCGAGTACATTGATAACGGAAATAGCCCTACATGCAGTACAGCGATTTGTTCACCAAGTGAAGAAGGTAAACACGACCTCAATACAATTTCTAGAATTTTACCAATCTTACTGGCTACTCTGACGTATATGTATGTGCAACCTTTTTTAGCTTTAGGCGATCATAATGCAATCTCTTTGAGGGCTCTTGATTACAATTATAATAATGATCTAAGAGAGCTTGAGGTTTCTGCCAATGAAAGTGATGATGTCAATGTTACGAGTGAAAGAGGTCTACAGAATAATAAGCTTGGGGAACCAACTAGGAAAAAGCGCAGTAGGAGATCTGATCCGAAGAAGTGGAAACACCAAGAAAACAAAAGGTTGCGGTCTGAAGGAAAGGCATACATGGGTTATGGCGAGCACAGGCTGGACAAATCTATTAGGATACACCTCAAGAAGCCCGAAAATTGGGTTCCCCATACTTATCCAAGGAATGTGAAAGAAGAAAAATCCGCAAATGTTCGGAGATAACGGAAACTCAACGAAAAGAAATCTTTTTTAGATTTAGGGTTCCCAGGTTCCTGGGATCAGCGAAGAAGTTGGCGAAACAATAACCTTGTTTATCACTTAAATGTGGTTGGACAAAAGAAATGCAAGAAATTGTTTTTAAGTGCACTCATCCGTGAAAGCCGACGAACCCAGTGTTTCCGGTATTCCTACCAGTACTGAATACAAAAATTCGAAACGGAAGAGAGCAGAACGGTAATGCAAGCTTATCTTTTGCGCGTTTTTTTTTGAATCGTTTTCCAAAACTTCCGTCGCATTATGCACGAGCTTCATCTTCTAAGCTATATATATTTTGAGCCCCTTATTCGAAGCACGAATAAACTGTTTACCTTATACTTAGAAGCCTGCAGAGAAGAAGGCCAAAACCCGCTATCCAGATGATATATTAGCAAACTTTTTCATGAAATGAACTTGTCCATACATCCGGTAAAAAAAAAAACAAGTGCGACACTTGTGCAAAACATGAGGTAGGTCAACTTTTCGACGAAAACTGGCAACTATGTACATCGGGCTCAGAAAGACCGTGCACGCCTAGAAAAAGCTCAAGACAAAGAACTTGCTCAGCAGGAAAAGCGCATAGTCTTTGCAATAGACTTGCAAGCAGTGAAAGTGACTCCATGGGTTCAAGCCAGTGCCATTTTTTATAAGACGAAGCTTTGTTGCCACAACTTTACCATGTACAACTTTTCTACTCGTGCGGTTTGTTGTTATTGGTTCAATGAAACCGCTGCTGATATGACAGCATCCACTTTTACGAGTTGTATGTTATTTTGGAATATCTTGAGCGATTTTTAAAAGACGTTACGGTTCCTATTGTATTCTTAAGTGATGGATGCACTTATCAAAACCGTAATGTGGTTCTATGCAACGCACTTTTACCTTTTGCGGATGACAACAATAAGGAAATTATTCAAAAATTGCTCGTTGTTGGACACACACCAATGGAATGTGATAGTGTGCATTCGCGAATAGTCCAGTGGTAACTGACTTACGTGCCTTAAGGTATTTAAGCTCGATTTCGATCATGATGGGTCACCACTACCTCAAAGAAGTAAAACGGTAACTGAAAAGGCAACCTGGCCAAGAATGTACCAAGAAGAAAGAAAGATAAAAAAAGAAAAGTATTTGCATTTGCAAGAACTTAAATCAGTGATCCAACAGGAATATCATGCCTTTTACGACAACCTAAAATATTACTAATTTCATTAAATGAAATCTATAAAATTAATTTAAAATGAATTCAATATGTTTTATAAATTTTTACCTTACTTTTGAACAAAATACGTTCTCTTCTTGTTAATTACATTATAGATATTTTTTCCTCTTCTTACAATCGTAAATATACAGTGGAAATACCATATAAGCCAGAAAATTGCAATACCTTGTAAGCCGAAACAAAGCAAACACATAAGTGTAATACCTCATAACCAAAAATATTAACATAAAATGATAATTTTGATAACAAGTTATGGCGAAACATAAATCCCCTTCAATTTGTTTCTCCTGAAAAACTGACTTTTCTGGGTTACGAGGTATTCGATCTACAGCGACGATATGTTAGAACTCTATAAATCCTTCATCAGGCAATGGTTTATCGAACCTTAGTTTTAAAAATTTTCATCTTCATGAATTGGAAATTCTTCGAAAGTGCCCCGCCCATTATAAATATAAGTAACGTACAAAGGTGGAAAGTACATTGTCTTATGTGGACGAATTTTCAAGCGATAAAGAAATGGAAAGGTAAGGGTGATCATCAAGATTTTAAAAGGTGGTCGTGGTATGACTAATAGACTACAGTGGATTATTATAACGCAAAACACGTTGTACAGAATCCGAAGTAGCATAAGTTGACTCAGAAACCAATGATTGATTATTACCGATTTCATATGCGAGGAGAAAATTATAATTTCTCCTTCAAAACAGTTGTCTTGCAAAGCTAGACAGCGCTGGAGACAGTTTGAATACTCATCAAAGCATTCTGACTGTCAACCGATGATCAAACGCACAATGTCTCTTGCTCTGTTGGCATTTACTTCATTACTTAAGGGGGTCGGGGTAAGGTATTCAAATTTTTATGTGGCAGCCAGTGTCTTCAATGAAGATTTTTGTGCTTTACTAACCTTCATGGAAGACATGGGAATCAGTAGTGGATCAAGTGCTCATGACTGGGCGCGATCAACTGACTCCATACGTATAAACCGATCAGAGCAGGAAGCTGAAAGACAAACTAAAGAAGGTAGGATTCGTCGTAGACAGGAGCAAAAATGTGCTTTAGACATCATGGATGGCAGCAGCATCCTTTATGGACCTGGCATTGATGATTCAGTGAGGTAAGCCGATAAAATTCGCTTATGAACGTTTTATACCAGATTTTTTAGTGTTCAAAACTTTAAAGCGTTTTCTCCACAACTCGCGTTTTCAAAGTCGGTGCCCCTCATAACTTCAAAACTACTGCACCGATCCTTTTGAAATTTTGAACACTATTTCTGTACTATACATAATTTACGAGGTAACGTTGGAGAGTTTTTTCAAATTTGTTAATAATTTTTTATTTTCCAATAACAAATTAGCTGATTTTTTTCGCAAAAAATCGCGTGTTCCAAAAAAGTGAAAAATGTGAAATTTCGAAAAACCCTCCCAGCGTTACCTGGGGAAAACTATTATCTATCGACTGAACTTTGATTTTTTGATTTCACATGATCCAGCACCAAGTTATGAGAGCAACCGCAATTCTACTTTTTTCCGAGACACATCCGAATAATTGCTGACATATTTTTTAATATTTCTTCGTGAAAATTTTATACAACATTCTTCGAATGTCATACTTTAATGTACTATTGGTTTTAATAAAGAGATTTTAACTGTGTCGTCACAAAAAATTCACAAAAACATGCCTTTTTTTTTGTACGAATAAACATCTCAGAATTTTATCAGCGAATGAAGGCGCCGAAATCCAAAAACATTAAATTCAATTCTGGTTAACGACTGTCGACGTACAATTTAAAGGACTTTATAGACCAACAGCATATCGGATGTAGAACGCTACATAAAATTAACAAGGGATCTCGATTGGTCGATTACTCGTAATGTACGGTGCGAAAGAAATTCTGTTGTCACATGTGTGAAGCATTGGAATCCAATTACACATTCTACAGATGAATTGGTAAGAATGAGTTGAAGACAAACCCATTCAGCAACAGGATATCGCTGTTTAATTTTTCAACACATGTACTTGGGAGGCTGTTCACAAAGGAAAACAATTAAAATATAAATAAACGTGCACTAATACGATTGGATACTTTTACAACTTATATCAAAACCCTATTCAATCGTGTTATTTACTTCTTTACACCTGCTGATCTTGTCCAATGACAATCTATACTGTATTCCATTTAAGCATTAGTCTGTAATTGCTAGAATCAAATTAAAATGTTAAACTATGATGCCGTGATTATGAATCAAACTACACACTAATATTTTCTGCATTCGTTAAAGCAAAATATTGAGATATTAAAACTACATCCAATCAATATTCTATTGGCCCTAATTTTATTTACAATTCTTAGCTTAAATATCTCTAAGAAGAAAAAAAAAAAAAAAAAAAAAAAAACTAAAACTAAATAAAATTAATAAATGGTTTAAAAATAAAATAAAATAAATAATTATGCATGATTCCACCTGAATATATTTGTAACATTATCACAAAATTATCTATAACTGCAATTAATTAAAAGCCAATTGTCTTGAAACAAAACCAAACAGAGAACGAAAATAAGGTAAGAGGAAAATCTAAGAAACCTATGCAATCTACATGAAAACGCACCGCACAGAGCCACACGGCGTCCCATCCAATTATGTACAGTTTATCTGACACTCAGGAAACTATCTGCTACTTAAGATGTTTATACTCCCTGATGTGTCAAATAAACATCACAATCTATTTACTTTTCAAAAATAATTGAAGAGCAACGTTTTCATTTAGACTGCAGAGGTATTTTTTTTTTTTATTTATTTTTTATTTAATGCACAAACAGCAATATAATCATATATAAGCATCATTGTAATTAAATTGTTGCTAATTGACAAAGAGATAAGAAAAATATTTACGTAAAAAAAAAAACAAAAACAAAAAAAAAATCATAGAGGAAAAATTTTGAATTTGAATCAGAATTTGTTACCGTGAATTTTGTGAGTTATGTACGTACATAGACATCGTTTACCTGGTGGCCGGGACCCACTCGTATTTCTCCTTGAGTGGAGGCCGCCATTACCCTTTACAAACACTTTTCACGTCCAGTGTTAAGCCTTTTATTGCCCTTTTCTGATTTCAATATTGCGTTCTACAAATAAATAGATAAAAAGAATAGGATAACATATAAGCAAATAGACATACAAGTATTCGTAAAAAAAAATTAAAACCTTAACATAATACGCTTTACAAATTTGTTTATCCATTTTAACATAAAAGCATCAATTAGCTCTTTTATATATGACAGACTTTGGGTAAACGACATTTTTGTAGGGAAAGAAAAATTTGTTTCCATGAAACGCTTATTTATTGTGTGCCTAGTCTAGTTAATATCTTCATTCTTTGCTTGGGTAAATGATAGATAAATTTCTATCAAAAATTCTTTTGGAGATTTGTTCTTTAAGATTCTTTAATAAATTACAGAAAATCAAGGTCACAAGTCTCTATTTTATTCACGGAATTTCACTTCGTATTGCAGTGATGGCAGTTTGAAAATAATTTAAGTTAAAGTATGTAGCGAGCTCGGACCTCTATACATAGCATGACGGTTCAGGTTTAATACAGACCATCCTGAGATGACACGTCTTTTGCGATGCTTGATGTAGAATTTGGGTCTTTCGGAATGCTGCCGCCTGCAGTCAGAAAGGCTGGATACGAGTCAACCCCATTCTAGAGAACACAAAAACAGAAATATTGTGAATGAAGTCCTTTTCGATGAATAATTAAAGAAAGACAGCTCGATAAATATTTTAATATCCGCAATTAATTCAATGTTCCAATTTGATTTTACTAGATCTCAATCCACGATTATATTTCGGAAAATTTTTAAAAAATGAATTTAGGCAAACGTTCAAAATGATAAATACCAAAAGTGCTTTCGGTCTTAATGTGCATATTATTGAAGATTATTTTGATATTATTGGCCCGATAATTCTTCAAATTGTAAATAAATCGTTTTTCAGTGGAGGGATTCCAAAAATATTTAATTAGGAGTCCATAGATGTTCCGGGTACTAAGGTGTGTGAACAATTTAAATCGGTCAACATGATGCCTATCTTGGAAAAGGGTGTGTATTTTAATCGAAACCCAATCCGGTTCCCGGTTTTCGGTTAGCGATGACTTGAAAGAGCAGTGATATAACAAAAATATAATTATAACAATGTTCTTAGATTTCCAAAGGGCTTTGGAAACAATTGACAGGAAGATACTTTTGACAAAACTTACAAAACATGGTGTAAAAGTAAATGATCGAACCCAAAGAACAAGCGTAAATGGTGAAATTTCCAGTAATTGTATCTTGGTATCCCCAAGGAACTATTCTCGATCCTTTATTATTGGGTTGTACAACATGAAATGTCTGATTTTCGCTCAGTCGGAAATAAGAAGTTCTCGATATAACATCCGTGCCAGAACGTAATTTTTTTTTTTTTATAAAATAAAGTGGTACGTGTGCTTGACTTGTGAGAGTTTTAGGGTTCGTCATAAGAACCGTTATTATTTTTCTATGAATTATGACGATGTTTTAAGAGCAACGGTGGTTGCGGATCCAACGAAATCGGTGCGCGAGATTGCACAAAGCATGGGGATATCCCCAATGACAATAAGTCGACACCTTTCTCTCATAGGAAAGGTAAAGAAACTCGATAAGTAAACTGAATGAATTCCAAGAACTACGGCGCCCGGAAATCTGCGCATCGCTTACATTAAAAAACCAAACTGAACCGTTTTCGCACCGGATAGTCACATGTGATGAAAAGTGGCTAATGTATGATAATCGTAAGAGATCTGGGCAGTGATTGAATGCAGATGAAAAACCAAAATACACCTCCAAGCCCGATCTTCACCCAAAAAAGGTTATGGTGAAAATTTGGTGGACATCGAAAGGACCAATTACACTTTTCATTTCTTCAACCAGGTGAGAAGTACATTCGTCGCGTTGTGATGTCACCCGGCGTGACTGTCGTCAATTCGACCGCGCAAAAGGACGAACTTATCGTTGAGGGTAATGACATCGAAGCTGTCTGTGGGTCAGCGGCTTTCATCCAACAGTCGACAACTGTTAAGATCAATGATATCCGTAAGTTCTTGGACGATCTGTACGTGTCCGAGAAGACTACAGTTGTTAAGGATGAAGTTTAAATTAATAAAATAAAATGAGAAACGATAAACGCTATCAAATATTGTGAGGAAATCGACATATTGCATGCCAGATCCCATATCTTACAAGTAACGGTGCAAAAACTGTTGCAGTTCGGATTTGAAATTCTCTCTGATATTTCCCCAACGGATTACTACCTTTTCCGCAATTTGGATTCATTTTGCTGGCAGAAGTTCTTCCGGAACCGAGCAGAGGTCATAAAAGTCTTTGAAGATTTCATTGCTATGAAAAAGGAATATTTGACCTTGTATCACGTTGGAAGAATGTCATAGCTGCCAACGGAGTCTATTGGCTTTTAAATTTTTACTATAAAATCGGACATTTCATGTGGTACAACCCAATATTTTTAATTTACGCAAATTTAAAAAAATTATGTATAATGGTAAAAAACTGCTAAATGTATATAATCGCCGATGGTTCATTAATGTTTCTAAGTGTTAGGAATCTTAACACAGTGGTTTAATACTGGCATGTCTGGAATGGATGACGAGCAAAAAATTTTCTTCAATGTTTTGATACTTAGATATACAACTTGGTGCCGAACTACTTGTCATCGAATTTAAAATACACAAGAGACGCACAACCATACACGTTAAGGACAAACTCTGATTTCCGTCTATAATTTTATAGAGATACCAGGACACAGAATATGGTTACGAATTGCCTTCGGAAATAAAAAATGAAACTTGTGTAATAAGATTTAAAAAATTGTTAATACTCTTTGTTCAGAAAAATATCTCATAATTTGTTAAGACTTTTGTTAATATTACAGTTAATTCTATCATTTTTATTTTTTGCTTATAATAATTGTGTAAGTAAATAAAGAATCAACGTCAACATAAAAAAAAAAAAAAAAATCACAAATCTTTTAACTAATAAAATCTCTTGCTTGAACCAAAGGAATGAATTCAGCTTTCGAGCAGAGAACTAATTTTTTTTTCAGGTGCCATAGTGTCAGTCAGCGTTCCTGAAGATTGAGAACGCTCAAGAGTTTGTTGTGATGCATTTGTTTAACCACTATAATAAGCAACATTCTACAACCGCCATTTTTTTCATAGATGGGTCGAGAACCACAACTACGAAACTATCTTTTACTGCACCGGAAAAAATTTCGACAGAGTTTTCACAGGCTTCATCTTTTTTGCGGTCTTGTTTCGGCCCATCGATGGATTTGCGCCGTTTTGCCCAAAACCAGTTGAGGCTACTGACATATCCCTGGTAGAGTTTCTACGGATGCAAATAAAAAGTTTGGTCTTCGCAATTACGGGTCTCACCCCACAGGGTTGGTTGGAACGTCGTGGGATTTTTTGGAGGTAAGACAAGTCTGCGTTTTATTCTGCTTAACCGTCAGCGAAACAAGTCCCTATCTTTCGAATCCTTTTCCTCGTTCTTACCAAGACGCCTTGTAATGTGTAACAATATTACAGTATCTTTTGATGGCTCTTTTCTAGACACCAAAGAGCACTAATCTAAAATAGTTTCGGCCCCATTATTGCCATTAATACGGTAATCTTTGAGGTTGAACCGTCAAATTTGTTTATGCAACCGAAGGGCTCAGTCCAGAAAAGAAGGCGTTGTGAGGCACCATCGAAGACACTAGTAATTATTCGCTAAAATTTTGAAGGGAGGAAGCTTGTCTGACCTTAAAGAGGGCAACATATCGGCACATTGATTTTGTTGTTGCATTCCCATAATTGTATGCTTGATACAATTTTTCGTTTGCCACGATTTCTGCTTGTCCGCTCGAGGTTTCTAAGGCACCTTTTCAAGGCACTCTAGTTTCAAAGGAAGCATCTTAATATATACGAGTACATAATAGACATTGACGATGTGATTAATATGATTTAACATGCTCATGGAGTTTATTTTGATGGGGCACCACCAGGTTGTAATCCAATTCAGAAACGGCGCACAATTCTGATCAGAGAAAGAGGTAATATTTGTTTCTAAAAGAGAGTCAGAGCCATGACGCCTAAAAAAAAATTAAATTCTTTGGAATTTTATGATCATACAGATTTATACGCTCAAGAATTTATAGAAGAGGAAAATTGGGAATTTTGTAATCAAAATCTTCGAAGACATATTTGTGAACAAATGTCGTGGTTTCAATTAAAAATGCGGGCCTTGCCAGCCAACAGCAGATATTCCCAGCAGTTCAACATAGTCCTTATACTCGTATGTATGTTCTCTTTAATGCAATGTCATTCATAACACAATGATAGAAAGGATTCATTTGCTTTATATACATACATACATCCTGAATAGTGATGCGTACACGCAATAGAGCTCTGCATTAGGGAGAACTTAAAAAAGATCTGCCACAAACAAGAACACTTGTATTCTCTCTGACAGCAAAGCGGCCCTACTTGCTATCAACGCTTTTGAGATAACCTCAAAAAATATCTGGGACTACAGTAAACTTCTTATAACACTAGCGAGCACCAATGGAGCCTGGGTGTCAGACCACAGTGATTATGATAGTAATAAAAGAGCAGACGAACTGGCCTCAAAATTCTTGCTGCCACAATCATTCTGCGAGTTACCAATTAGCTCCATAAGAAGCTATATAAATAGCTATTTAAAATAAAATTACTGGACGGAAACTGAAGGTCACAGACAATCCAACAATTTTTTACCAACTCCTACAGCTTCTTTTCTAAGGGGCCGCATCCACGGATTCCTTATGACTATAAGAATAGCACAAAACAATTGTCGCATTTGCAACGAGAACAAAGAAACAGCTGAGCATATCCTTTGTCACCGTATCCCCTTAAGCAGAACACGTTTACGTCTTCTAGGTCTATAGTCGAGTTTATTAGAATTGAAGGCATCATGGGTGAGCTCGAACTTGAGGAAATCACAATAGGCCTAACCCACCTCCCCGCTTAATCTAATCTAATTAAACAGTAATGCGACCATTCATAACAATCTGATCTTCGGGGAAAATTGTAATTTAAATGTAAAAATTGTAAATAAACATTGTCTCGCCAATAATTTCAAAAATGATTGTCGTTTGTCCGATTTCTGCACTAGATTAATTTCATCGTATATTATGAATGAAGCCAAGGCAGTAATATCGATCACATTGTAGAACATTGCAAGCGGCCAACGATTTGTCGAACGTTTGCATGAATAAGTGCCAATCATTTGATACATGATATCCACCCCAGATTTATGGGCATTGTAGTCCAACATAACAATTGGCTTTCGCTTATCGTTCGCAATATCTACATTACAAGTGTAATGCATAGTAGATAACAGCAGCACCGATTTGTTTGAGCGTACTGTTCCAACATAGGCAGTTTTTTCGTCTTTTCAATATTTCTGCCAAATCCAAAATTGTCCGGCCGGTATCAAGGTATTTTTCAGCTAATCGGGATACGATATTTTGGCCTTAATTGATCTCGCGCTCGTGATCCGTACCCTTGAGCGGGTAGTATAGTAGACCTCGAATCACACAACCACCACACTTTTATTCCGTACTTGGCTGGCTTAGATGGAATGTATTGTGTGAAACGTGTCCGCCCTCGATAAGGAAAAAGTTGTTCGTCCACGGTCATCGAATCGTTCGGATTAGCTTGCAGCATAAGCCATAAATCATCAATAGCAGCAGCTATCGCATTATCAAAGCGAATAAATTTTATTATATATATGAAACTGTTATATGATAACGCGGCTTTATACATATATTGGAGCACCATAGTTGCTTAGCAGGCTCGCTGTTTGATTTGCACATCCCAGCATACAAAATGATAGCCCAAAAAACATCAAACTCTTTTAGAGTCAACCGTTTGTATTGTTTCTGTTTAGTTGGTTGTGCTTCATTCTATGTAGCAATTACCTGCTTGGCTTTCCGATTCGTTTCTCGAATGATGACGTGCGCCACATCTTCGCTGATTAGAGATCGAAAGATGGTAAATGGATCATGAACCAAGTTTTTCAATGACCCTGGCTTGCTTCTAGTATAATCGACAGTATTATGAGGACGAATGCGACTACTCTTGGTGGATCTTTGAACCATTTTGTGCCATTTTGGAAATAAACTGGGCAGCATCAGCCTCAGCCTGATGACGGGCAGCAGCAGTGGCAGTAGCAGCTTCGGCACGAAGATTTTCCATCTCATCATCGTCGTCTACTTCCACATTCACTTGGCTTTTGACATCGGACACATCAATAGCACCTTCTGGATAATTTGTCAGATCAGCGTCATCATCCAAATATCCCAAAAGATCAACTTCATTATCACTCTCTTCATTCATAAATGCAGCATATCTTTCATCTATTGCACGCCTTTCCTCGTCGGTCGTTAGTTGGTAGCGTGTACGGTTATTTATCACCAAATCTGCGATATCCCAAACTGAATCTGCCATTGTCTAAAATTCACAAGGGTACAATTATCAATTCCATAGGCAGCTTGTATAATTACCAATAAATTTTCAAGAACAAAATTCCGTTAGCACCACTTTTTACTTTTATATCACAAAATCTTCACAGCAGCGACGCTCTCTTACAATACGATAGTCTCAGACTAACTAACCAAAGCCAAACACGAGTAATTACCGGGGCAAAAACAATAATTATCCGAAAAATGTACGGACATCCTGAAAACCGCCCGTATAGCACCCAAAACAATTACGGGAAAACCCATCCTTTTTTTAGACGAAATGCAAAAAATTAGAACAATAAATAATTTTCTTAATTTCATCAACGGATGACCTAATGCTGCCTGCGATACTGCACATGGTTAGTAAACAATTGGAAATATGTAGTTATTTCAACCTTTTTCCTCCTAATCATTTTATTGGTCATACGACATAGAAAAGGATATTATATGAAGAGGGACCATAAAAAAATTATTCTATTGCCCAATCCACAAAAAGATTTGTGAGCATTCAAAAAGTCAAAAGGCCCCTAGGGACCTTCTCGCTAATCGGAGGGTTAAAGCGTAACAAACCGTACTTTTTAGGTGAAACAAATCAATTTTCCCAGCAAGTTAATTCATGATTTTCGCTGTTCGTCCCATTGTAGCCTGATACCTAAGCAAGGACAATAGTAAGGCGATTTTCAGCAAACAAAGAAAAAAAAAAAAATAAAACCTGTTTGGGTAAGAAAACTTGTCAATTTTTAAATTGAAGGAATTCGGCAAAATGTATACGATTCCGCAGAAGAATTAAAAAAGAAATTAAGTAAAGGAATAGTAGCAGTTGCTAACAAATAACTTCGTATCGCTAGTCCGGTAATACCCGAAACAGACAGACTTTAAAGATATGAATTTAACACCGTGCGACTTTTCTCTTTGAGATTATGTGAAAGAGAAGGTTTATAAAGCCGCAAATGTGCAATCAAATACATATATTGATACATTTTTTGAAAGTAATACATTACACTGGTAAACACTGTTTTTGTCACACGAACTTTGTGATGAATTTTGTTCATGTTGGTGTACCCTCATTAACAATTTATAATAATTTTGTTTCAATCAAGTCCAGTTTTTTTGTGACAGCTACATATTCATTTCTGACCCCATATACGTGTCTTTTTTTGAATAACTTCATTTAGACAACTGTATAACTATTGCATTCAACTAACTTACATCTTATATACTCGTACGTTTGTTACATCGTAAACATGCCGCGAAAATGTTCTAACAACCCCGACAGTCTTTGTTATGTGTGTGGAGAATTAACTTTTACATCTCAGTGTCGAAATTTCACATCATTAATTGAACAGTGCTATTTATACTATTTTGGATTTCCTGTGAGGAATCAAGATAAATCCTGGGTTCCACATAAATGTTGTGTAATGCATGTGAGGCTGCTATTTGGTTGGGCTAAACAAGCACCTATACATTTGCCATTTGCTATACCAATGATTTGGACCGAACCAAAGGATCATGTAAGCGATTGTTATTTTTGTTTGACTCAAACAAAATGCATTACAACCAAGTCCAAACACACTACCCAGTGTCCAAACTTGTCTTCGGCCAACAGACCCATCCTACATAGTGCCGAACTACCTGTGACAAGCCTCCAGATCAGAAAGTCGGTATTCTTGTTCTAAGTCAGCACGATAAGGTATCTGAAGATAGTGACCCAAGTTATGAACCGTCAACTTCAAAAGAACCGCACTTATTGACACAAAGTGATTTAAACGATTTAGTACGTGATTTGAATCTGTCTAAAAAAACAGGCTGAGCTTGTCTAGATTAAATGACTGGAATTTACTTTCTCCTGATAAGAGAATTTCTTATTTTCGACATCGTGACGATGAAATAAAACTTTACTTTTCTAAAGC
Organism: Volucella zonaria; assembly: GCA_963966105.1. NCBI lineage: Eukaryota > Metazoa > Arthropoda > Insecta > Diptera > Syrphidae > Volucella > Volucella zonaria. The sequence goes on along the minus strand of OZ014534.1, from coordinate 114,362,928 downwards.
AGGTGATTTAGTCTATTGTAATAACGTTCCAGTTTTGATGAATTTATTAAATTTTGAATATGATCAAAATCACTGGCGATTGTTCATTGACTCCCTAAAAACTAGTTTGAAAGCAGTGTTGCTGCATAACGGAAATTAACTTCCTTCAGTGCCGGTTGCTCATGGTTCTGATATGAAAGAGACTTACGAAAATATGAGATATCTTCTTAAAAAAATTGAATACAGATACAGTAAACACGCTTGGAAAATTTGTGGCGATTTTAAAGTCATTGCACTCTTGCTTGGACTACAGCTTGGCTACACAAAATTTTGCGACAGTAGGGACAGAAAAAATCACTATACAAAGAATATGTGGCCCAAGCGTAAATCACTCATTCCAGGCCATAAAAATGTTTAAAATGATCCTTTAGTGAACCCTGATGACATTCTTTTACCACCGTTGCACATAAAGATGAAATTTTGTAAAATCTATGCCTAAAGATGGCAGTGGATTTGAATATCTGAAAGATGAATTCCTTAAACTCAGGAAAAAATTAAAGAGGGAATATTTGTAGGTCCCCAAATACGGCAACTAATAAAGGATAAGAGCTTTGAAGAAAAACTCGCCTGGAAATGTTTTATGAACGTTGTCCAAAATTTTCTAGGAAACCATAAATCGGAAAATTACAAAGACTTAATAAATGAACTTACTCGTATATTCGTAATGTCATACAAAGCTCTGAGGTGTAATATGTCCTCAAAAATACATATGCTGGACTCTCATCTGGATTTCTTTCCGACAAATTTGGGTGCTGTGAGTGACGAACAAGGCGAGATGTTCCATCAGGACATTTCCTTAATGGAGAAGCGCTATCAAGGGAAATGGAGTCCAGAAATGCTAGCAGATTATTGTTGGAAACTTAAAAAAGACCTTCCAGAAGCCAAATATTCACGAAAATCATAAATATTTATTCTATATTAAGCAATAATTTCTCTAAATGTATCTGATGTTTGTACTTTTTACGAAAATATATGTTTTGATGTCACAAGGGAACCTGACGTGTCAATTTTTTTTCATTCACATATTATTGTTTGGTGGCCCTAGTACTTTCAAAATTTGATATAAGTTCTCGTGTGACAAAAAAAAGTTAAAATTCTGTTAACCAGTGTATCAGTGATAACTCTTCTATCGATTGAAACATACTCGTAAATCATATCTTAACTTGTTGCGTTTATAAATCAAAATGAAACCTCTTTGTTGAGAAACCCTTTATAAGAAATTAAATTGCAGTTTTCTGCATACGATTTTAATTGCATACAGAATGCATGGTACAATTGCTGAAACTTTGCTGCAGTTTGTAAAGCGTGCATGTTGTAGTATGTGTACTACCCTCGCGCAATGTATCTGCCCCATAAAAACCATTTCAATAATCCATCATTGGCATATTTCTAATTTATCAAACGTAAAAGTCCAGGAACGATTAAAATGTTTGAAACAATTTTGAAGGCAATTAATTATTTGCTTAGGTAAACCTGACACAGCGAAATTTGAATTTATAAAATTACTAATCCCACTCGAAGAAGTCACATTATGATGGTGGGGAATTTCTTTCTTCTTTGTGTCGCGATCCATCTACAATATGACTGGACGATCTGAAACTCTCGAATGTGTACGTATATGTATTCATTTAAAAAAAAAATCATTTTTTACATTTTTTTTTTTGCAAAACTGCTACACGATCATAAGATCTTTTAAATATTTAGTCATAGACTGCATGTAGTATGATGGAACAATCTTGAAAATATTTTGAAACGATTTCTTCTGTGTAAAGTGTTCCCAATGAAAAACAAAAAAACAAACAGACAGCGTGATAGCTGGCAGTTCAGGGTTATTAACAACGCGCTTTCATTGCTGAACAATATTTTACAAATAATGAAGATTTACCAGCTACAGTTGTCGAGTTTGGGGTTTAGAAAATCCACGAGTGATTGTTGAGCAACAAATTCATCCACAACTTCTCACGCTTTGGTGCGGATTTTGGGCTGGAGGCATCATTGGGTCATTCTTCTTTAAAAATGCGGCTGGTCAGGCAATAACATTAATTGGTGCTCGCTAATCCACGTGGATGTGGACGTCATGTGTTTTGTGTCACACGTCCTACAACCCAAGAAACAATTCAACTACTGCATGTGTCATTTTCTGGTCGTTTAATCCCCCGTTTATGTGATGAAACCCAGATCATTCGATTTAATGCCGTTGGGCTTTTTTTCCGTTGGTTTTTTTTTTTTTTGTTGGCAGTCCAAGGTTTATGACAGCAAGCCAACGACCACCCATGTCTTGAAGAGACAAATTGAGCACTGTCGTTAAAAGAGTGCTTATGTGCCAACAAAGCCGTGGAGAGTGGAGATCATTTACCCGATCTACACTATACTGTACTTATGCTTTATTTAACTAAAAACCTGTGTTTCCTATCAAAATTACTTCTAGGGTGAATTTTAGGACACCCATCAGATGTGTTAAGCAAGAACATAATGAGTAAATAAGTTGATAAGAAATATTAAAAACAACCAAGTGCAACCGATTAGATTAATGGCTGCAAGAAAGGCCATGAAGAATCTATAATCACTGCACATATCTTTAAGGAAACTGCGAGTGTATCAAGAATCAAGTCTCTAAAAGAATTTGAATTTTGATAAATAGACAAAACTAAACAAATAACCGAACGTTTCGTATCCATATGCTTACACAAATTAATTCAAATCAATATTCACTTACTCGTAACAAAAAAAAAAAAAAAAAAAAAGGAAAATACACCTGACACAACAATTTGCAGATGTATTTCTCTTTTTAATTAAATCTACTTAAAGTTTTGTATATAAGAGTTTGTTTTTACAAAATGCGTTCTTTTCAGAATTTCCGTTTTCAAATTTCAGTCTGTCCTTGGGACGAATATATTGTATGTTACTTTATTTTAATAAGTATTATCAAATAATTGTATTTACTTTTAGCTCCGCTACACTTGAAACCTCTCTCTTTGGAATAAACTTCAAACGAGTATTAAGTTGCATTTGTGATTTCAAATTACCATGCCGAAATCAAATGACTCACATTAAACCGCAACCTAAATCAAAGCTCCGTGTGCTTGACCTTTTCTACAATCACCTATCTTGCTATTTAAAATTCACGTCCAGTAATTTTTGTGTTTTTTTTTTTTTTTTCTCTACAACAATAAAAATAAAAAAGCAGACTTTATTCAATCTATTTTTTGTTGTTAGCGTTCTTTTTATGAACTAAGAAAGTCCACCGCCTTCCTAATGACAAATCTTTTGCTCACACAACACACTATATCAATCGGATTCGCCGAAATTATAAACATTAAGCATACGAGTATGTACGTGCTTTGACCATTAAATTCGGCGAGCACATCACAATTCAATACAACAGTTTACCAACAATAGAACATAGTTCACGGTTAGATTTCCTGTTCTCGAAATAAAGAACAAAACAGAGAAAAATTATGCCATATACTACTCAAAATCAAGTAGATTACTCTTTATATCACTCCAATAAATTAGCAGCAATAAATTTTACGAGACCTGCTATTAGCACGGCCTATCTCTCTTAGCGTTTCCCTCTGCTGCCAACTCTGTCGACAGGGCCGCTACCGACCGCATCGTCAAATAATACACTTTAACAATCAATAAATTAATAAAAGAAAAGAGGAAAATAATAATAATAATAAGAGCACAAAGTGCTTTAATTACAATTAAAATGATGGACGACTCCGGTCGCTTTTGTATTTTGTATTTCGTTTTCGTCTAAGTCTGTATGTGTGTACATGTGTGTAGTGCAGCAACTAGTAGTATCCGGCGCTGCCTAATTTAACTGCGTCTCTTAGTGTGTACCCTCTAATAAGACGTGTCAGCATGGGGCAATAATAATTATTCACCCCCACATCAACCCTCCATAACCACCACAGCCACACAAAGCACTCACTTTATTACCCACTTCCCTTTAACTTCCTCCAACTCCTGGCGTTCTCGTTTCGTTTCGTTTCATTTTGTGTACGGGTATATTTTGTACGCCTTATCTAAATGATTCTTTTATTTCTTCTTCAATTCTAGGAGAAATGAATTAAATAGAAGATTTTTAACACCCTAAAAATGTGTAGCGCGATAAAAGAGTAATAAAAAGAAGAAATATTTATTATTAGGCAAGCGTTTAGTAATCTAATTTTTCGAATCAACAATCCGATAAAGTGAACACTGTACAGTGATTCACAGGCTTTATTGAATGGCTTTTGATGGGGTTGACGGTTTTCTTTTTGTTTATCAGCTTAATCTGATTCCATTATTACTTGCTAATTTAGTGATATGTGCTTTTAATCGTTCAAAGATTTTATGAATCCCCGTTACGATACGGATACTTAAATTAAAATAGATTAATAAGTATTGTACGATATAACGTCCATAGATAACAATTCTCTGCAAATACATTACCTGGGCTCCTCGGTTTAAGCTAAAGGGAACTCTTGTAGTTCAGATTTAAAAAATATATTAGATATTGGTTAAAGCAGTGAGTGGGGTGACCACTAAGCTATGTATAGCTTACATGCAGTCAAGTCATATATGCTGGTACACAGTGAAATGCATTAACTGTGGACGAAATATTGAACAACGCATCGATTTTTTGGTGACTGCTATTCGAAATATGACTTTAGGCAACATTACTGCGTAAACACATTTATTGGCTTCATTGGTTAACAACTATGGAATGGAGCAACATCGAATATCGTATTGCTGTAGTTGGCCTTCAGGAGCAAAGTACCTTATTAAAAGGCGAGATCTTTTAGATTTTGCGGTCGCTTGAAATCACCCGCATTACATTTTAATGTGAAGTGTTCAAAATTTCCCAAGGCCCGGCTGCCTTCGCTCTGTATATTCTATGGGAAAAAATTATTCGTGGAGGACAAATCCACTTCTACACCGTCGGATCAAGGACCAAATACAGTGGTAGCTGTGTTTTTTTTTTCTTTCATGTTGTAGATCTTAGTCTTCCTTTCTGTCTTTCTGAACACTGTAGCGTGTTTTGCCTGCAAATTATGGCTATAAAAGTGGTCTTATTTTGGCTTAAGAAAACCGTGCTACCTATTAAGGAGATCGATAACTTTTTGGACAGCAAAACTGAAATCAAATCTTTGGAATCAGTCTGTAATTAGTCCTGCCATAAGTTATGTTCCACAATTTCCAGTGCTTATCGTTCAAAACTTCTTGCGGGAATAAAACTATTAACTTTTTTTTCAGAACACATGCACTGATCAGTAAAAATACTAGTCAGTTTGGTTTCAGTTTGCAAACTATTAACATGGGGTGGGGCGTTAAAGAGAATCGAGTCGCGGTAATAGCGTTGCATAAGTGCGGAAAGATTGCTGGGCAAATTTCCGAGATGCTAAAACCACTCGGAATATTGAGAATATTCGTTTATTGGGCTATTGCTCGCTTCGGCGAATTGTCTGGAGTAGAGGACAGACGAAGAAGTGGTCACCCGCGCGTCATCCGTACGAATGCGGTAGTAAATGCAGTGCGTGAACGAATTCGGAGAAATCCCCTTAGGAAGCAGAGGATCATGTCCCAGGAATTGGATATATCAACAAGATCCATGTCTAGGCTGATTCGGGATGATCTGCATTTGCAAGTCTATCGTCGATCCACGGGTCATCTTCTAACTCCTCAACTAAAAAAAATTAGGCTGAAAATTTTTTTTTTTTATAAATTAGCTCGCGCTCAAGGGGTTAAGGTACCCTTAAAATGTTTGCACGCAGCGCGGGCGATGGAAATTTAGGGAGGAAAGAAGGACATGTACCGATGTACGTTGGTTTGATATGTCTGAATGTTATAATGACTAGGAAATAGAGAGCTCGGCAGGGCATTCCACAAGCGAGTTGTTCGGCCTAGGAACGAATCACGATATTTGAGAGTACGTCCGAAAGTGGGCTTGAGGGTATACTGATGAGCATTTATAGCGAGACGTTTGTTACGGTTAAAGGTTTGAAGGGGCGGAATGCTACTGGCGATTTCTATGGAGCACTGGTGGTGGAAATAGCGGTAAAACAAAGTAAGACACGAGATATTTCGTCGGTGTTCGAGGGTGTCCATTGCCTGAGTGATATTGGTATCAGCTATGAGTTTTATCGCACGGTTTTTAATTCGGTCTAGCGGGTGCAGAGATGTTTCTGAGGTGGCACGCGGACAATGGCCATGAAAATATTCTGTTTACGGATGAGAAAATTATTTAGCGTGGAAGAAGTTCTCAACAAACAAAATGACAAAATTTATGTCACCTCATCTAAGGAAGTGAAAAAAGTTGTTCCAATGGTTCAACGTGGACATCATCCCGCTTCCGTAAAGGTTTGGCGGGGGGTCTCCCACCATGCTGTCATATCCCTCCATTTCTGTGAAAAAGGCGTACAAACTAGGTTTATCAAGAAGATGTGCTAGAGGGGATTGTGAAGAGTTTGACCAATATCCTTTTCAATGGATCTACCACGCAGGCTCAGAGTCAATATTCCTGGCTTTATAGCAGCAGAAGATTTGCCGTCGGGGAGTCCAGATCTGAATCCACTGGATTATGGTTTATGGTCAGAATTGGAAAACATAGCCTGCAAGACTCCCACAGAAATTTGGAAAGCCATTTTTATATTTGTAACATAACTTATGGCAGGGCTAGGTATATACTCTTAAGTGTCTCTAGACTGACATTCATGTCTTAAAAGGATAGGGAGGCAGTTCAACATTCACCTTTATTGGATGACGGGATTTGGTGTCATTCCAGAAAATTGTAAGGACGATGCCCTCACCAAACACTGAACTTTACTACGTACTCTACCTAAAGAGGATAGCTTAGGCACATATACTGATTGCTATTTATTCACTCATGTTAAGACTAAGGTGCGATTTAAAGAGCAAATATAAGAATAACACGCGATTCAACATGTTAGTGAGTAAAAACATTTGGCCAACGCTTGATTGGAAACGCTTTAAGTGTTTGATATCACTCCATTACCCACATACTAACTCTACAATAGATGTCATTACTAAACACTGTCTTATAGGCAAGCATGCAACAAGATTTCTGTAGAAGTTGGACGAAGAGGAAACTACTTGTATCTTTCATATTCTTCGTATATGACCTGCTCTTTTTCAAAAAATTTCATCTGGGCACTTTCTATCATGACGATCTACATGGTCGTATGGTTTGAGAAATGTAGAAATTAAAGGTCTATTACGTTTCATCGGACACCCTGACTAGCTCAACACTTCTCATTGATTTAAGAGGTACCACAATGAAACATATATGATTTAACAGTTTCGGGTCTGTGTAGTATTTGGAATTTGGGCATACAAAAGATATACTGCTTACCTGCGCACAGTCGCAGCGCATTGAAGTAAAATCGTAAACAAATTTATAAACGAAAAAACCTTTACCGTTGAAGGATTTCACTAATAAACAAAACGATCAAATATATGCTCGGTCGCTAAAAGCAAGGTCAGAATCTATTCTGCGGGTCGAATAGTGGGAGGTAAGCTATTATCCTGATATTAATTTTTCAAAAAAGGGCTCAAAATTTCTGTGAGAGTTAATCAGAAAAGTGGGTGTGACGCCTCTAGTTCCTTCCTTAATTAGGAAGTTAAAAAATGTAATTGAAAAATGTTAACACGTTTTCGTTTCGAATCAATTTTCTACTAAGCTAGTATATGTACATAAATTCGTATGATTAGACTAGGTATTACGAAGTTTAAACTTTTTTTAAGATAAGCACCTACCTACCATTCATTCCATCTTGAAGTTTGGAATGGAAAATTATATAACAAATTATTTTCAAAAGCTTCGATGAGCAAATATCATACTTCGCAGATAAAAGGAATATCCAAGTCAAAACAAGTATAAACTTAAAGTTTCTGCGCCAATTTATAGTTAATAATAAGCCCTCATCAATTTTTTTCAATTTGTAAACACGTATTGTTGCCGCCAATGTGTAATAAGAAATACAAGTGCAGCATGCCACTTGACATTCAAATGAGTGAAATAAAAATTCCGACTCGAAAGGGCTGTGTGATGGTAAATTGAAAAACATAATTTTTACTTTCGAGCCTATCATCAGCAACTTGTGCTCAACAAAACATATTTTCAATAATTTTAGATCCGAATTTACAATAAATCAGAAACTGGACTTAGGAGGAACGTTTGAGCCGAATGCATAAACCATATCATCCACAAACGCAGCTAGTTCCCGCATACTTCCAAAATTTAATCTGAACAGTGTATTCATATAAATTAAATATAAAATGCTAACACTCCTCCTGTTCATTTCTTCAGTTCTCATTGAAGATAAGATTTTAATCAGAGAAGCATAAGCTTCTACAATATCAGTGCTTTAGATGTGTAAGATATTAAGCCTTTAACTGTATAGGTTAGCGAATATTTGGGAACAAGCATGTTCGGAAGACTCTTTATACCTTCGAAAATGTTACTTATTTTTGGAAGAAAAATGGGTCTATATTATCGCCGGAACCCTATCGCCATACTACACAGTGTGCACAAGGCTATTGATCGCAAACTTTAAAGAAAAAGGATAGACACTAACTTCTAATTCTACATCCAATATTTATCTCTTCAAATCGCAATTTCTTGTTTTATCTGAATCCGCTGCCTTGAACATCGCAAGGGTTAGAAATGGAGCTGTGAACTATCTATGCGCAGGGTGTGCGGTTGTCAATGTAGTATAGGAAGAAACACATCAATTACATTGGCTTGTCCCTATCGAGCGGATGAATAACAATGCTTCAGTCAAAAGTATTTACTAGTCTCAGTTTGCAGGCTCTGGGCGCCAAGAAAGACTGTTTTAAGGATTAAACTATTTCGTAGCAAAAATGAGAAGGTCGACAGATGGAAAGAATATATGCACGATTGTAAAAATTTATATAATTCGGTCGCAACGTATTAACTTTCAGCAAAACCTTGGTCGCTATAGTCCTGGGTTTTTATGTCCCATAAAAGTTGTTAATGACCGATAAGTTTTAATAAATTCGGATATAAACGCCCGGTATTCATCATCCGACATGTTTCCTCTTCCGCGACACAAAACACAATAAAGTAATTAGGTCAATCCAACCCTTACACACATCAATCAACATGACGCTTATCATGCAAAATCAAAAATCCTTTGCGTTTCGTTAATCAGACCATCAAATGTTTGTGACGCAGATGCATTTTCGCATATACTATACACTGGCGATCACTAGGATGAGGCCATACATTTTACAATAGATTTTCACTCTTTATACCTGGTTGAAATGTTGTACCCGCAAACTTTTACTACCTGTGAACAGGTACATATTTTCTCAACAGGAAGCCATAAAATTAAAGGGTAAATAAGAAACGACCGCTGGAATTTCCCAAGATCAAACAATGAACTTCTTGAAAAGCGTATAAAAAGATGCTCATATTTTGTTGCAGGAGTTCATATCAGCGATTTTTTCAAAGTTTTGTTAAGAATATTTAAAAAAAAAAAAGCGTTGAAAAGAACTGTTTTTATTTAGTTAAAAAAAGAAATGGGTTCCGGAATGACTTTGACAGCGACAGAAAGAGGAAAAATAAGTCCTTTCAATGAGTTAGGACTCTCGGGTCGAGAAATTGTAAGGAGGCTTAAAAGAAGTAAGACTGTTGTAAACAGCTATCTTGCGGATCCACAAACTATGGAAAAAATCAAAAATGACGCACGACATCCTGGTGATCGGCAGTGTACATATAAGTGACTGCCATCAATCGGTTGATTATGTATGGGCCGCTTAAAGCTCAAAAAAGAAAAAACCATACAAATACCGGTCGGAGTCAACATTTGTAAAATAAGCGATCCAATGTGTCGAACACAATATGATTTTTGAAGATAATCTATAAAAGAGTATAACAAATTCGAAGACGTCCATCTCAGTTTAGTTAAAGAAATGGCTTCGTTATGCATGAAGTTCGGTTTATCGTCAACATAACTGCCCAAACCCTCTAATGAGGTTTTCAAATTCTTTGTGCAATATAGGAACTACCATATAAAAATAAAAACAGACCAGTTAAATGTTCCATTTGATCATTCTTGCTATGCAGTTAGGAAACAAGTGCGCTACTTAAAAAAATTAGAAGAAACTAAAACCCTTCTAAATGAGGGGATATACGAGTATGTACAGTATGGCCCATTTGATCTGGAATTCTTAAAAACGCTGTATTTTTTCTATTTGCAATCGAATTTTATTTAAGTACAAGACAAACTAGTTGCTGAACGGACGTGAGCCTGCGGAAACTTCTTCCAATCTCGAGGAAGGGTTTTCTTGAGCCTATCCACCACTTTGATATTTTTTTAGTGCAGGCCCCATATGAAAAAGTCAAGTGGATTTGAATTTGAATTTGGTGGGCGTTGACTTAAACTAACAACAGTTAAAAGTTAGGAAGTAATGGAATGGTGGAGGTGATCAAGTTTAAGATGAGGAGTGCTCAGGTTAAAATCAAAAAGGGGGAGGTTTGAGTTTATCTTACGGAGCATGCGTTAGAGCCATAAGAGGTGCGGTGGGTTTGAATATAGAAGAGACGAGGACAGCGCAAATTACGAGGGTTTGTGTTGAAGGAAATGGAATTGTAGAGGGCAGCGCAATCCACAGAACCAGAGAGCAGTCGATGAATGAAGAGAATGTCAGCTACGTCTCTGCGTTTTTCGGGCGTATTCAGGTTAAGGAGCTTGAGGCGGTCACGATAGGGGGGTAAGATAAAGAGATCATCACGAAGGACAAATCGAAGAAAACGACGCTGAATGTTCTCGATTTGGGATATATGAACTTGCTGAAAGGGGGACCAAACTTGGCTGGCATATTCGAGAAGGGGCCGAACATGGGTAATGTAAAGTGATCTTGTCACATAAGGGGTGCAAAATTCTTTAGACCATCGTTTGATAAAACCGAGCGATGTTTTGGTTTTAAGGATTATCTCGTCTATATGCGAACGGAAGTTCAACTCTCTATCGTATAATATTCCAAGATCGCGAAAGGATTGAACCCGGGGTACAGGTTGGTCATACAGATAATAAAGTCGAAGAGAAGATTGATTGGACTTCGAGACAAAGTCATAGATTGACATTTGGAGACATTAAGCTCAAAGCAAGTTTTTATACACCAAGTGGACAACCTATCGAGGTCTTCTTGAAAGAGAATAGAGTCGGGCTGAAGAAATAGTCTTGGAGAACTTAGTGTCGTCGGCGTAAATGGATAGGGAGCAGTGTTTAATAATCCTGTCAAGATCGTTTATAGTTGAAATGAAAAAGAGGGGACCTAGATGGCTGCCTTGTGGGACACCAGAAGTGGCTAAAAACGGGGTTGAGAAGACTGACCTAAAGCGAACGCTATAATAACGATTCCAAAGATAAGAAGATATTCATTTTAACAATGTAGGGTCAAAACCGAGGGAAGACAATTTGAAAAGGATCAATTGATGTGATATTTTATCGAAGGCCTTAGCGATATCTGTAGCAATAACATCGGTTTCGTTGCCATTTTCTAGCGCTGAAAGCGCAAAGGATACGAATCCAACTATATTTGTAGTAGTTGATCAACCTTTCAGAAACCCATGCTGACTGGGTGATATAACTGACTTGCACTGAAAACTTAGAACTTCATATAAAAAACTTTCGAACATTTTAGGTATGTGAGAAAGCTTAGCAATGGGACGGTAGTGGGTTACTTCATTCTTTGATCCCTTTTGTGAACCGGGGTTATGAAATAGGGAGGAAAGTGGGTGCGAAAGATTGCAGGGACACTTTTTGAGGAATATTGCTGGGAGCTCGCTCGTTTTGATAGTAAAACGTAAGAGGTAGTTTGTTGTGTGGAGGAGTACGGGAGTGTAGATGAGATGCAGGCAAAGAAGGTAAGTTAGGAACGAAAAAAATTACCATGGTCGGGTCGGCTTCGCTGGAGGTGAGAAGCTCTTTAGAGTGTACTTAGCTGGGGAAAAAGCAGCGAGGTCATCCGCAACCTTTTGGGGAGGTGTGTTCAAGATTTCGTGGTACCTGTTGTAGTTTCCTGAGACTGCTTAGGTCAGTAGGAACGCCTTCTTGTTGGATGGGTACCATGACACTTGTTTTGGTTTTTCCCTCAAAGTAAATAGAGTCGGATTTATCACAAATATATGCTAGAAAGAGACTTATATTTTCGTATATCTTTTTAACCCTTAGTCTTGAGAGCGCGTAACGACATTCCGTGGTGTCTATATTCTTTTGGGTCAATTTAACGTTAGCTGGCGAAAGGGGATCAAAAATAGGGAGGTAGAAGTGGGATTTAAGATATGCGAGCTGATAAAGTTTCGGTATTTGGCTACTGTTGTAAGATCGAAATTGGAAAAGCAGATGTTAGTATTCGTGGGAGGGGGTGTGGGCAGTTGAGCAGTGATAGTATCAGGGATCTGCCAAGGGACGTTATGTTTTAAACACTCTTAGTTGATGCGCGCTTTGTGGTCTTGTTGAAACTTCTCCCTTACCGAAATGTTTGGTTGCCTACTTCCTCAAAGCAACTTCCAAAACGTTTTCACCGTAAACATTCACATTCACCTTACCGCCACGGACTAAAAATTCAAGCGGCGAACGCCCATTACAACTGCTCAAACCATGATAAATGGTGGCGCTCGACTTCTGATTGCCAATCAAAGGTTCAGAGCATTTCACTACTAGCCGTATTGAGACGATACGAGCAACAGACGATGAAAACGAAATACGAGTTACTTTGGTTTTGGAACGCTAGCTTTGTTTAACTTATGGCAGCCTGGCAGGAATTGAGATTAGGCAATTTGTGTAAGAATACCCTTTACGTTTTTATTTCTTGAATAGTGAAGAATATCAAACTAAAGTTCGCTTGTCAGATACTTTCAGCAAATTCGAAATTACTGGAATTCGGACCACATTCAACCATATTTGATTGAGTAGTTGTTTTACAATAATCATTCAACGATTACCCATGGTTTCCCGTCTATGACAAAAAGGATCGGTATTGTTTGTATAACATTATCAATAAGGCAGATTTTCATATAATGAAACAAGTGGAACCACAAAGCTAATACCGAGCTACAGTCGGAAGCAGAAATGGATTCTGTACGATGTTTTGACACAAAAAATTGATACATTAGAGACCGTAAGCCATCATTCATACCAGATTCGCATGTGCCATAAATACAATAAAAGAATTTTTAAGGCAAACAAATAATTCTTTTGTAAATCATTACTTGCTTTGTTCCATCTTGCTTCTATCCATCATATTTCTGTATCTGATATTGTGGTACTGCCTTTGGAATTTACCCAACATCCTAGGTAATAAAAGACTTGTTTTTTACATCTCGCTCACCAAATGCTTTCCCGCGTTTGCAACTGCTAATCCATGTTAGTGGTTATTATGATACAATTTAGCGCGATGTTAATGATTTCTTTAAAGGTGGAAGAAGCCTCCTTTGATACCTAGCATCCGGATACCCGCTAACTTGATATTCTTAATAAAAAAAAAGGTGATAGCTGCAACTTAACACTGTCAAACGGTGTTATGGAGCCAGCATCTTATATTAGTTTAAATTGTTGCAGCTTATTTCTATTTCTGGGGATTAGTGACTGCATCGGAAATACGACAACTGTTAATATAGCATTATTGACAAGAACCCTTCCGCGCCAAAAGAGGTTGTGACGACACCCCGCTGCAAATATTCAAGAAAATCTTTCCTCAAAGTCTTTTCAATTACATTGCTCAATGCAGAAAAGAGGGAATACAAAGTATGGGCAATACAAAAGGTAAGGTCAACAATACGAAATCTACTGATTCAGGAGAAATAAAAATTGTAATTGGTTGCATGCTGATAATGTCATACAATCGGGTACCTTCAGCGAAGAATTATTGGCCGAAAATTGATCACTTAGAAATGAAGATATAAAAGTGGCATTAGAGCGCGATCGATTCCTAAGTATTGTCTCCAAGATCTATATTGATGATGTAATAAACTGCCTGAAGGACCGCTTTTTGAAAGCTCGGCAAGACAGCCCCTTCCAGAGCATTGATGAGTTCGTGACGAATTTCAAAGGCCGCTCTTCGCTCAAGCAATACATGCCACTCAAACTCACTAAACGTGGCATAAAAATGTGGCTGCGATTCCACATGGAAGGCACATTAGAGGAACGTATTGTCAATACTCTGGCAAAATCGATTACCGAGACAGACGTTACGCTTTGTTTTGATCGCTTTTTTACTAGTGTACATTTGCTTGAGAGCCTAAACTAAGCTGCGCTGGGAACTATCATAACAAATCGCAAAAAATTACCATTATAAAGCAAAAATTACAAAAAGGTGAATCTGTTTTCAAGGCTAGTAATACAGGACTCATGTTCACAAAATGGCACGACACCAAAGAGGTTGCTGTTCTTAGCAACTGTCATGCTTCGGGCCTAGTTCAGGTCAAGAACGGAAAACAAGTATGCATACAATGTCCGGAAATGGTAAAATTTTACAGAGAGATAATAGGGGGAGTCGACCAGGCAGACCAACTCTTGTACATAATTCATTCGCAACTATCACGAACAAAATCGCCATTGATAGGATTTATTGCTGACTTAGCAGAGGGCCTTATAGCCGAAGGGAAGACAACTGCCAAAATTAATCGTTCAGACCTGGATCTATATCAAGAAACAAAAAAACAGATGGCTGCAGTGCACCTACCCATAGATGGTCCTACAAGAAGCCGTTGTACTCAATGTAGTAACAACAAAAAGGAGAAGCGTACAACAACCACAGATATATTACTGTAAAATGTGTTATTTTATATTTATTGATAATCACCTGATGGGACGTATATGCCCCACCAAAAAAGCCGGATGGGCCGGTACTCCCAGCGCGCCCCACGGACAATTTTGGAAGTTTTTTTGTTAGAAATGTGCTAAAGGTAAGTGACTTGAACAGATCAACACAAATTATTGATGTAAGTTCACTGACTGCATTCCGGGTTAAAAGGGTTAACTTCCGAAAATCTATTTCCAACGACAACTCTTTGCGACCTGCCCATCAGAAAACCCCTCAGAAGTATAACACCACTATCAATAAAACCAAAATAATTCTTCAGTTTTCAGCGCATGATATTAATTTGTTGCTTATCAATGTCTTTTCGAATAGCATACTTCAGCATCGAATTACATAGAAGTTCACCTGATGTGGTCAGGACAGATGGAGCGAATACACGGTTATATTGAACGATGTCTGAAGTTTCTTTGAAACCAACCCAAAGGGACAACTAAGTAGAGCGAATCCTCGATTTAAATGGTGCACGTAACCGGAAGAGAATCTCTACTAACTTTGAGTGAGCAACAACGTACTTCAATCCGAAGAGTCTTTGAGTTAAGAATTAGATAAATATAGCATTATTAAATGGATGTTTGACGGGTTATTAAGTGGGTATTGCACGAATAGGGTGGCCACTGAGCGGCGCGCGTCAACATGGTAGTGGTCTAAGTATGGTTATACAACAAGGGTATTTATTTTACCTCTTTTTCTGCCTTGTGGTGTGGTATTCCCCGGCTACAGGTCTCGTTCAACCGGGCTTGAATTGCTAAACATACTCGTATAAACACGGGCGTTGAGCAGAAAAAAATAGAAACACTATAGTGACTGCGAATCAGGAGTACATACTGTGGCGTATGGATTCGCAACCAAAAGGGATTTTTATCAAAGTCAGTAGAAGTTATGAAATAGAGATGATGGCGGATACAGCCTCTGTCTGTTTTTTTCCAAGGGGTCCTAAGAAGACCTGTCCTCCTAGATTGAGGCTTGTACGTAGTGTTAACTACTCGGCAATATAAAAGCATTGCTGTAAAGTAAGCAATAACATTAGATTCCTATTGAAGATTCTGCAAAACGAAGAAAGGACAACGATATTCGTATCTGCGTATACATAGAATGTTTTAATCATGAAAAGGCCAAACATCTAGCGGAGGTCCTGGACTGCTATAAAGCAAATAACGTCGTCATCCAGGAAGTGCCGGACAAAAGAAGAAAGAAAAATTTTAAAATTCTTAAGTGACTTCCTCAGAGAACAGAAGCAATGACGACTTGCATACGGATCTGTTGCAAGCAAGGGTCTAAGACAAGAAGTCTTGACCTTTCCGGATGTAAGCCAATGCATTGTAACAATCCGCATTTGTGATAATTTGTACTTTCACACGTATACAAGAACTAGATGATGCTATCAAAGAATGTTTTTACAATCTAAATAAATGACTAGGATTCTTGAATCGTTATAGGTAATCGTAATAGCAAAAGACGATATTTTTAGTAGCGCAACCGGTAGCATACATGACACCATGTCCAGGGACAGGCTTAGACCAATCGAATTTCGTATTCATTAAGTAATATGGATCTCCGATAACAATTAAAATGCATCACCCTTCCTGGTATAGCGCACAAAATTTTATTGCCAGAATTGTTCGAACATCTGAATCAATTTTTTGCGGTTTTAGGCCCGGTAAATCCGCAATTAACTAAATATTCATACTCTGGCAGATTATAAAGAAAACCCAGGAAGTCTAGATGCTACGTATGACAGCATTTACATAAAAGACACGAGCTACACAAAGCCATGTCTAGCTTTGGTGTCACTGCAAAACTTGCAGATTGTGCAGAATGATGCTGGGGAGCCTTACCAAGA
Organism: Volucella zonaria; assembly: GCA_963966105.1. Taxonomy (NCBI): domain Eukaryota; kingdom Metazoa; phylum Arthropoda; class Insecta; order Diptera; family Syrphidae; genus Volucella; species Volucella zonaria. The sequence goes on along the minus strand of OZ014534.1, from coordinate 114,346,190 downwards.
CATTTAATGTCAAAACATGACAAGGGGATGCAAAGCAATATGACTTCTTTAACATCAAACAAGAGAAGATTCTGCGACACTTGCAGACCAACATTAGAAGCACAATTATCCAAAAGTCTGTGCCATTATATGCATCATTGACAGAACGCGGAAATCTATCACGGGTGCAGTTGAAAATATCGAAACAGAGGCGCCAAAAGGGTGATTTTTTTTTTTCGAATTTTGGTGTTTTAAACTGGCAACACTGTGTCTACAGATTGTCAATTTGACAGTTGAAAGTTGATTTGTGGTTAGTACGTTTTGCTATTTTACGATGAATAGATTAACGCCAGAATAACGCGTGCAAATTGCGCAAACTTATTTTGAAAACCATGGTTCGGTTCGCCAAAGTTATCGTCCGCTACGTCCATTTTCGACATAATCGTCCATCAGAACAATTTATTCGGAACACGATGAATCGTTTTCGCACCACGTACACTCTACTGGATAATACGCATCCCTAAAGACGACAAACAGTGCGAACAGGAGAACAGAACAGTTATTACCGCTGTGGAGCGCAGAGTTGAGGAGAATCCGAATGAGTTGATTCGCCATCGTGCACAGTAATTGGAGCTATGCCCATCCACTTTGTGGAAGATTTTACGGAAGGATCTTGGCTTAAAAGCTTATAAGATTCAACTTGTAAAAGTTGAAACCGCGTGGCCATTGTACGCGTCGTGAATGGGCCGAAAACATGATTTAGCGTGATCCTCATTTTCAACGCAAAATTTTGTTCTCCGATGAGGCCCATTTTTGGTTAAATGGATAGGTAAACAAGCAAAATTGCCGAATTTGGAGTGGAGAAAATCCAGAAGCTTTTGTCGAGACGCCCTTAAACTCGGCCTATATTTATTTAAAGACGATGCCGGCCAGAATGTTACAGTCAATGGAGATCGCTATAGAAACATGATTTCTGACTTCTTCGTTTCTCAGTTGAATGGCATTGACGTGACAGAGCTTTGGTTTCAACAAGATGGTGCAACATGCCACACGGCGTGCGAGACCATCAATTTATTGCGGGAAACATTTACTGAGCGCATAATTTCGCGTAATGGACCTGTGAACTGGTCTCCATGATCCTATGATCTCACACCTTTAGATTACTTTCTTTGGGGATATTTGTAGTCACTAGTCTGTGCCGATAAACCAGAGACGTTGGACGATTTGGCAGTCAACATTCGCCGTGTTATTGCTGATATACGGCTCGATAAAGTTGTCGAAAATTGCACTTCATTCGAGCTGGCCGTGGGGCGCATAAATCATATAAAATTATCTATCAAATAAAGCAAATAGAACAGACATTAACATAGCCTCATATTGAATTTGTATACCTCTAAAAAACAAACACCCTTTGTATGCTGTCAACAAAAAGTGACCTACAACATCAACGTCTCGAACAGAATGCAACAATAGACAATTAGAGCTGTGTGGTAGTATGAATCTTGTCTATCTCGGCTCTGCTAGTAACTCTACTATTGGAATCTTATCAGAACTTAAACGAAGCATTTACCAATCGTTGTTTCTATCGTCTAAGAAATCAATTGACTCTATGAGACCTTCATCATTCCAGCGCTGATCTATGGCGCAGAAGTATGAGCATTATCGAGGGCAGATGAAGATTACCTTAGTCGTGTTGAAAGAAAGATTCTTCATGCGATTTTAGTTCCAGTTTGCGCTGATGGGTTCTGAAGCCCCTGTGCGAATTAGTCGCTTGAGATGACTAGAACATGTATGGCGAATGAAGAACTGTGTTCCGAATGATAGACAATGATACCGTAGAGGAGCTCGTCTAAGATGGAATCCTAGACCGCGGTAACTGTAGAGGCTTATCGTTTTATGTCCAGGTTCACCCTGCAGTAAGTGGCACAAACTATATGAGCTATAAAACGGCGTTTACTTGGTCAAAAGAATATGAACTAAGACAGTTTTGCGATTGGACATCAATTCAAAGGATCTTGAAGTCCATTGCGTAGAAAAACGAAGAAAAGTGGCGCATCCAACTAAGGAACAGCATATTTAAAGAGACGTGTTGACTAACGTCGTTGCATCATCTCGAAGTGGCCTAGTGCCAGCCAATCATTTCCTTTGCAAACGAAACAGAGCACAGTGCGCAAGACCGAGTGCGATAGAGGTAATTTGTTTATCCTCAAGATCCGCGTATGCTGCAAATGAGGGGCGCCTGAGTCAACAGATTTGTTATAGTTTGGCATTGCTAACCGAGAAAACTGCTTACATCAGGATTGTCTCTAAAAAGAATCTCTAAACTGCATCGTTACGATTTAATTTAACGCTACACAAGTATTTTCATTTCAATTTTGTCTGTTCCCCTTCAACAATTAATTGACTGACTGTATACCTCACCTCCTATTCTTCGTACCTTCAGAGCATGTGTTTGCGCCTAGTCTAACCCACCCGCTGCCGGATCGCCTACTCCATCAACTCGTTGCTGTATTTCTTTCAGCACACACTTGAGAGATAAGTGTAATAATAATTTTGATTTTCCCCTTTGGACTACCGACTACCGCTGACTGCCGACAGCCAATACCCAGCCAACAGGCAGTCAAGTCAGCACAATTTGTTTATTGTTATTATTGCCACAGCGATTATTAGTTGTTTGACTTTGAAGATAAATTAGCACCGCGCACATTAATTATGATGTTTAACGTTTAGTTAGCCCCTTTTGCCGTTGTCCATCTACAATGGTTGTAAATTATTTTCTATTTTTCCGATTAGCTACTGACAATTGTACAATACATGACCGACCAGGGATCAACCATCCCGCTCCACATTTCCACTTGTAAATTAAACACTTGGACGTCCAAAGCAACAAAATACAAAAAAAGTTACATAATTCTCCCAAAACAAATAAACAAAAATAAAGAAAAATTGGGAATAAGGATTAAACGAAATAAGAAAATTCAAAAAGAAAATTAATTACCATTAATCTATTTGTTAAGTACTTGCTGGATGGCCGAGAAACAACAGATTTGGTTTTTGGTGTTTTTTGTTGCTTGTTGAGGGGAAGATCAAACACAAAAAGGAAGTTTGAAATGCGCTTCCTTGCGAATATAATACAAAAAGACGAACGGCGACGACGACGACGACGATGATGATGACGATGTGAAGAGGGCGACGAACGAGTGTGCAAAGTGTAGTTGGTAGATAGGGCACGAGAGAGTAAGAGCAAGACGGAAAGACGACGACGGCAACGGCAACGACTACCACTTTGACTATAACTTCGACGGCAACGGCAACGGCAACGACAACGACGACGGCGGTGATGATGATGACGATGATGATGATGATAATGATGAAGGTGAAGTGAAGACGACTATGACGACGACGACGATGATGATAATGATGATGATTGATTTGTTTGATAGGCGCACAAAAGAGGGGGCGGTCGAGTCGAGCGAGACTCCTCTCACTGCCTTCTCACGCGATCTGTGGAAGCGTAGATGCGACTTTGTATTCCTCTTCCCAACTGGCCGTTTGTCTTTTCTTATTATTTTTCATCCAACAAAAAAAAAAAAATTAATTTACAAAAATCCCACAAACTTTACGACTCCGTCACTGGAGCAGCACTTGCAAATGAAAAACCCAAATTTTCCTATACATCGTTGTTCCCTTTTTGTTTTTTTTCTTTTCCTTTTGATGGATTTTTTTGTATTTTTGTAGGTTGCACTGTTTTGTTAAGTGAATATTTTTTCGTTTTGTATTTTTTTTATTGATGGAAACACAGAGTTTTGGCACATGAATTTGTATTACACATACACTTGGTTGCACAGTTGAAATGAATTTAGAATGTTTTTGTATTGTTTTAGTGGGAAAATAGGAATATTTTGAAGAGGAGAAAAAGTTTTCTTTCACTCAAAACTATTAACAAAACAGGCGACCATTTTGTGTTTTTTAATGAAACGCTTAATGATTAACGTGAAGTTGGTTGGGCTTTAATGTGGTTTGTAGTGTGTGAGTGTAAGAGAGAGAAATAGATGCGGGTTGGTTGGTCTTTTGACAGTCCAGGTTGGTGAATTCGATTAGAATTTAGACTGTGTTCGTCGAGTTTGATGTCGGTGGATGAATAAAGTTCACGATGGATAGTTAATTAAAATAATTTTTTTTAAAAGAACCTGAAATAAAAAAACAAAATACGATAATTAATATTCAAACATTTTTAACTTGATAGTTAGATAGATAGATTTGTTTCTGAATTTTTTCGGTTAAATAATTGGTTACGATTTGTGTATTTTTTAAATCTAATTAGACATGAGCAGAACGGCCGACTTCTAGAAAACAGCTTTAACGCCACTCGCAGCACGGTCAGACTATTATATACAGGATAGATTAATCTCTCAGATCACAAAAATCAATTGAATCTTCTCTCTGCAATCCCCGAGCTTGATATGATCTGGGCGGAAAATGACCGCCTACCCAGGACTCTGTGCTTCGGCAGAAGGTGCAATATAGTGATCCCAATCCAAGAAGAATGGAACTACAGAAACCTTAAGGGTGTTATCTGGTATACGGATGGATCAAAGATAGACAGCGGGATGGGTGCTGGAATATTTGATTCAAACAGCAGAATATCGCAATCAATGGGAAATAGTCCCAGCATATTTCAAACGGAAATTCATGCCATTCAGATTGTCGCAAATCTCATCCTCGATAAGGAAATGAAGGGTATCCCCATCCATATACTATCGGACCCTGATTCAACTTTGTTGGGTGCCTGGCCATAAAGGTATTGTTGGAAACGAAGTAGTCTAGGAACTGGCTAGAAATTGTTCGGCTGATTCTTTTACCTGGCCTGATCCGTTCCGTAATATCCCGTATTCAGTAATTAACTCAACAATGAAGAGTTGGGAAAACATTCCAGGGCTTCGCCAGGCTAAAAGGGCCACCGATAACTTCAACAATAAATCTAAAGAATCCCTAGAACTCAAACGGGATGATATCAGAAAAACAAATAGGTCTTATTTAGGAAACTGAATATCGCCTTTGCATGGTTTCTTAGCACTGATTTTGTAGCATAAAAGATCTTTTAGATCGCGGACCAGATCGATTACAAAAAAAAAAAAAGAAAAAATTACAATCTACTCGTACATATATAGCATTCTTATCGTCGTGGCTATGCTTACCCACTTACTCAGATGGAGCTATAGTTCTTGGTGGACCTGGGCTTCAACAAACAAGTCTCTCTAGTTAGCCCGATCCGTAGCTAACTGGCACTACTTGCGCAGTCGGATGAGGTCGACTTCTACATTTGCGCGCTACCTTAAGTGAAGTCCTCCTCTGCATTGTCCCTCCGGGTTGGATTCGAACACTTTGCAGGCTGGAGCACTCCTGTTCATTCGCGCTACACGTTTAACCATCTTAGGCGACTAATTTCTGACTAGGATATTGTCGCTATGCAGCTCGGCTTTTAATCATCTTCTCCAAAACTCAATAGAGTTCATGCTACGGAGCCATAAAATAGGACTGGGATGATCAAGGCCTCATATAAAGAGTGGTTAGTTGTGTTGTTTCCTAGCCTTTACTACTAAATTGCCTTCTTGGTCCAAATAAGCAGTAATTGGAAAAAGCGAATCTTCCTTTTGTTTCTACTAAGGTGTTTTTGGCAGGCTTGATAGTAGAGCCAAAGTCTGGTCTAAAAACTTTCTTGACAGCAAAGGTCTCGGTTAAGTCGTTGCCGATGTTGACGGAGCAGCAAGCATTCTCAATCGTTATTCTGCACAGACGACCGACTTTGGCAGGGATGCGAAATCTAGACACGGTTCTGTATAGCTCGTTTCTATAAATGCTGTCATATGTAACCTTAAAATTGATGAAAAGATAGTGAGTTTCGATTTCGACTTCTTAGGCTTTTTTTAAGGATCTGCCGGAGAGTGAATATTTGGTCGAATATGGACTTTTTTGTCCTGAAACCACACTAATATTAGCTAATCAGGTTGTTGGCAAAGGGTTTCAGACGTTCGCACAATATGGCAAATAAGATGTTTTATGGGATGTTGAGGAGATTTATATCACAGTAGTTGGCGCAGTTGAGGGGACCTTCTATTTTGTGAATCGGACAAACAATGTTGAGATTCCATTCATCAGGCATGCACTATTCTGATCAGATCTGAGAAATGTGTTAGTGTATCCTCTCCATACTCTCTCACTTCCAGCAGCTTTGTATACATTGTCAGGGCCAGCCAGGTTTGTTGGATTTAAGCTCAGATATTGTCTTATCCGTACAATGTTGCAATTTTTAGCCTTTCCATATATAGTCTGCAGAAGAAGATTTTCCATATTCTCAGCCTCGAATGTGACTCTACTACAAGGTTTTCTTCTTCATCTTTATAAGTTTCTGTACGGGTCTTGCTGCCTTGATATATCATTTTTATCTGTTAGTAAGACTTCCGTACATTGTTCCTGGTGTACAACCTCTCAATATCATCCATCGCTCGCTTCTCCTGCACTCTATTCTATTTATAACATATATCATAGTTTGGTGCGGTATTTGGGAGACTGAATTGTCTATAGTCTCATAGTGAGCTCCAGTTTAAATAGTAATAACCATAGAAAGATTAAAACCAAATACAGGAAACAACAAACATCGCAAGGATACTACCTTTAAGTCCAGTAATTCAAATCCCCCTAAACCTAAAAAACAGCAGTCTAACTCTATACCGAAACCCAACTCTCACAAAAAAATCCAAAGTCTAACAAACAAGCTCCTGGTCCAAACTGGAGTTTTAAAGTTGGGACATTGCCTTTCTTCACTCCTTCTTCACTTTGTACTGCCAATCGCGTACACACAAAACGTTCTTCCACACCGTCCAACCCAATTCCCAAACGTGTATCTTTTAATCTTGATCCTCCTCTCAGTCATTTAAAAAAACCCAACAACATCTCCTCACTCCACTCAAATAAAAACGGCATACCCTAACTTTATTCGCTCCCATATCTTGCAAGCTAGAGTCCCACCCTAATACCACACCACCTTCTTTTTTAGACCGCCGCATACGAGTACTTCCTCCAAAGGCAAAGTTAACCAAGCACCTTATCGATTCAGGGGATGATGGCATGTATGTTCTCTCTCAATTAAGAGATCGCAGATTATACGATAATGTTCGTTTATACTCGTATCTCGCATACCTACATGATAAGCCAGACTCTGTCCGTATCGACGGTATAACGAAAACCAATGCAATGGTTTCCATTCTGCAAGAAGGCCTTCCCACTAATCATAATGATCTGCGGCAACTTTTTATACGTTTTCATGAGCAACTAGATATGACTCCTGATGATATGGTTAATGATCTCTCTTCTTTTGCGTCTCACGTAAGTTCCAAACGCATACTACACCTCCAGCGAATACGGTCTAGTTTCAAAAACTACCATCGCTCCTAACCCACCACTCAATTCTTTGCGAAAGCCTTCCAAATATCTGTCCCTGTATTATCAAAACGTTAGTGCCTGGCCACACAAGCGTGGGATTGAAAGGCATGCCATTGAATGAAGTGGCTACACACAAAAAAGGCTTCATTGGAATGAAAGCAATTTTGACAGATGAGGAACGATAAAATTTAAAACACATATATGATATCGTTGAGGTTAACATGGATCAAATTTATGTAGTAAAAAAAATTAGTGATAGTGACGACATTTTATTAGCAGCGGCAGCTACAGTTCTAGCAACTGTAGACATTCCAGCTGTCAGCTCTTTGGACAAGGCCAATCTGCTTGCTGCACACTTTGCGGCTAGCTCAACACTCCCAGACTGTGCTTTGTCCCCGCCTACACTTGAGTGCGTCGAATCTACAATGGGACGAATCCACTTTCGCACTCGTGTAGTAGCAAGAGTACTCAAAGATCTCAACATGCATAAATCCGCTGGTCCAGATGGTATATCTCCCCTTCTTCTGAAGAGGTGTTCTTCTACGCTGGCAAAACCACTGCGTAAGCTTTTTCATCAGTCCTATTCTTTAGGACTCTTTCCGAGCAGACGGAAAACAGCATTCGTCCAGCCAGTCCCTAAAAAAGGCGAATCATCTTCTCTAACCTCCTACAGACCCATTGCAATTACGTCCCTTCTTTCCAAGGTCATGGAAACGCTGATAAATCGTCAGCTCATGAAATATCTCGAAACACGAAAACTTTTCAATGACCGGCAATATGGTTTTCGTAGCAACAGGTCCACTGGTGATTTGATGGCATGTCTCACCGAAAAGTGGAACCAAAGCGTACATCAATCTGGCGAAAGCAAGTTAGTTGCACTTGATATTTCTAAGCCATTTGACAGAGTTTGGCATCAGGCTCTTTTGTCGAAAATGCGTGCTCTTGGGATCGATGACTCTCTTCTTCAATGGATTATGGATTGTTTTATCGCTATTTCCACCACCAGCGCTCCATTGAAATTGCCAGTAGCATTCCGCCCATTCAAACTTTCAACCGTAACACCCGTCCCGCTATGAATGCTCATCAGTATACCCTCAAGCCCATTTTCGGACGTACTCTTAAATATCGTGATTCTTTCCTAAGCCGTACAACTCGCTTATGGAATGCCCTGCCGACCTCTGTGTTTCCTGGTCGTTATAACTTGCAAACATTTAAAAACAATGTACATCGGTACCTGTCTTTTCTTCCTTCCTAAATTTCCTTCGCCCGCGCTGTGTACGAACATTTTAAGGGTACAAAACCCCTTGAGCGCGCGCCGATTATAAAAAAAAAAAAAAAAGTAAGTGGGGTCTCCAACTGTATGGGTAGGCAATTAGACCTCATTTTCACCGCTGACCCCATTAACTCCTCTGTCTCACTCTGTTTTCTTTCACTATCGACCATTGATAACTTTCACCCACCACTTCTTCTTTCTTTTTTCCACCACTCTCCTATCCATCCCACCCCATCTGCAGCTGCCTCTTCTTACGACTTTGATAAAGCGAATTTCCGCAAAATTAACGCTTATCTTAGTAAGTTTTCTTTTGATTTCGCCAATATGCCCCTTAAAAGTGCTCTCTCTATTTTCTATAGAGAAATATTCAAGTTCCCCGTGGTACAATCGTAAACTTCGCTCTTTACGTAACAAGAGAAACCAATTATGGGCAGTTTTCCTTCGATCCAACTCTTTTGCTGACTATTCAAACTATCTTGGCTCATACCTTCAATTCGCCCAGCTTCATAAGGTTCTCTACCAGCGATACCTTGATAGTGCGCAATCAAGGCTTAAAAACGATCCTAAGTCTTTCTACCAATTCCTTAACTATAAAAAAAACAGACGGTTTTCCTCCATCTCTCTCATACGAAAATATGCCATCAACCGATCCGTATACTATGTATAGCCAACTTTTTTGCTAAATTTTTTAAGTAATCTTTCGCCGATAATTCCTTCGTACCAGATCCTTCTTATTTCAAATATCTACTTAACTTCCCCATTGGCCCCTTTATTTCTCAAAGTTTTGACCATACAGTAACAGAAAATATTTTACAACAACTTAATGATGAATACTTACCCGGCCCAGATGGTCTTCCATCCATATTTCTTAAAAAGTGTTCCTCAATACTGTCCCTCCCCTTTGCAAATCTCTTCCGATTGTCGCTCTCTCAAGGTGAATTCCCACAGATATGGAAATCTTCTTTCATAACACTGATGCACAAAAAGGAATTAAAGAACGAAGTCACTAATCACTAATTAGCTAAACACTCAAAATATACCCAAACTCCTCGAAAGCATTTTGTACGAAGCCTTAAGCTTCCAATGCAAATCTGTTGTTTCCCCTAACCAACACGGCTTTCTGAAAGGTACGAGGGGCGTTCAACATATTCTCGATATCGGGGTGAAGCTGTGGTTGTATATATAAATTATTTATCAAGTAATACTATTATTTTAGTGCATTCATGTAAAATTTCATATAAATGTGATTATTAATTCGCGTTTTATCTCTAGTTAAACAGAATCATAATGGCAACTGAGACGATGGTGGTGAAAATTGAGCATCGCGCTGTAATTAAATTTCTCACTAAGCAAGGAAAAACTCAAAAAACTATTCATGAAGAGATGGTGGCTGTTTACTAGGGTTCCGCACCTTCATTATCAACTGTGCAAAAGTGGTCAAGTGAGTTCAAGAGAGGCAGAGAGAGCATTGAGGACGACCCCCGCTCCGGCGCCCCGGCTACTGCTTGTACGGGAGAAAGCATCAAAGAAGTCGAAAAACTTGTTCTTGAGGATGCCCGAATAAAGGTGAAAATGATGGCAGAGATCACCAAGCTTTCAATTGGTACCATTCACACCATTCTTCATGACCATCTTAACCTTTCAAAGGTCAGTGCAAGGTGGGTGCCACGAATGCTCACAGCGCCTCAGATAAAAAGTGAGAATCGCATGCTGTAGAGAGCTTTTGGAGATGTGTAGTGAGAACGCGGACGGTGTTATGGATCGAATTGTTACTGGGGACGAAACATGGGTCCACCACTATGACCCTGAAAGCAAACAAGAGTCCATGCAGTGGCATAAAAAAGGAACAGACCCCCCGAAGAAGTTCAAAGTCACTCCGTCTGCCGGGAAGCTCATGGCCACAGTTTTTTGGGACTCAAAGGGAATCTTGCTCATTGAGTACAAAAAAAAAGGTGAAACCATCAACGCCACATCCTACGCTTCCACTTTGCATAATTTGCGGGAGGAAATTAAAAAGAAAAGACGGGGTAAACTCGCAGCGGGTGTGTTGCTTCTTCATGACAACGCTCCTGTTCACACGGCGCGAGTTTCCAAGGCTGCTGCGCGAGATTGTGGTTTCGAAGAAATCCAACACCCACCCTATAGTCCAGACCTTGCCCCTAATGATTATTTCCTGTTTCCGGATTTGAAAAAATGTCTTCGCGGAAAAAGATTTTCGGATGATGAAGAACTCAAGTCGGTATTTTGCAGAGAAAGAGGAAATTTATTATTTTGAGGGTTTAAAAAAGCTTATCTCAAGATGTAACAAATGCATTGATGTTAGGGGAGATCATATTGAAAAATAAAAACAATTTAAATTGAATTCGCATTTTCCTTCATATCGATACCGAGAATATATTGAACGCCCCTCGTACATAAATATACAATACAATATTTCACTTAGAGCATGCCTGCGTATTCAAGTCCATCATCGAGGCTATTATGAATTTAACGTCAATATCTCGGCTAACAACTACAATGAAATTTAAAAAGACTGTCGGAGAAAGAGCAGAACCTTGGGCACACCAGCCTTGGAGCACTGTAGTATTTGCAACCTCAGTGTTTGTTCGTAATGGAATTGTACACATTAAAGAAAGGAGTTGCAGGCATTCCTGATTCATTTGAGAGCTTCTCTGGTCTTACTATGTCGGCCTGGTAATATAATAGCAACAAAACATTCCTCTAATCCTAAAAGCCCATCTATCTCTAGCCTTATATCTATTTTACCCGGACACACTTAAGTATTACTCGATTACAAGTGAATAACATAAAATACTCAAACACGTGTACACTATGTATAATATCTCTTATTAAATCAAATAGCAACTACAGAAAACACTTGTTTATCTAAAGTTTTTGCTTCTAATACAATAATTAATTTGAACAAAAATATTTACTCGACAAATTGCAGGCGACAATATTCATAAATGTGTTTAAATCTTTGATAAGATACTAATTGCATCCGTATAAATAGGCAAACCGTTGTAATGCAACTGCAGTAGTGTGTTGCGGTTTTCAATTAAATATAGTTGTCGGTTAATACATGCATTGTATCCAAAAAGATGCAGCTCTTAACGGTAAGCAACTTTGATGTTTTGATTAATTTATTAAAAAATATCTAACGTTCTTTGTTTGGTATCCTCGTATATATATAAATCCCTTTTATCCTTGTGGACTCTAAGAAGTGGGTTCAATTTTGTTAGATAGATAGTGTTCCATACCAAATCAAGTTCGAATGTAATATTTTGCAAAACACCAATCTTTCATTCTTTTCGATCTGTAACATGCTGGTTCCAGCTATTAAGACCGAAGGTCGGCGAAGTTGATACAATTTAAGGAGTTCGCATTCCTTCACTCCCCATCAATTCGACTAAATATTCATTAAACAATTGTAAGTTCTAAACATTCTTACTTCAAGCCTTCCAACTGATTCTTTTATCTGCACACTTTTATCTGAACACGCCAACTAAGCACCTACTTCGGTGATATTTCTTTAAGTTTAGTGGCTGGGATCAACTTAGATCTTCAAATAACAGATCACTGCATGACTGGTATTTTGTTTGAATATTTAAAAACAAATAAAAGGAAAATTACAAATCATTGCTTAACAAAAATTAAATTTAATGAGTTGAACCTCAAACTCCGTTTTGAAAACTGAAACGAAGTTTATACCCAAGACAATGCTTCTAAAGCGTATGATAAATTCTTTGATATTTTTAAATATCATGTGGGCTCCTCGAGCCTTACCGTTACACTTAAGCGCTCTGAAACAAGACTTAAACCTTGGATTAATCGAGCACTTCTTAAGAAGATACGATTAAAACACAAACTTGATTGAAAATGCCACAAACGCTCTCTAAATTCTAGTTGAAAAAATCGTTTTATTCATTTGAGTAAACAAATTAATTCAGATACTCGTCATGTTCGTGATAGATATTTTGAGAACAAGATGAGAACAGCAAAAGGTAATCACAAAAAGGAATGGCAAGTACTCGTAAATAATGGTAATATAAATGTTGCAGATCCTACGAGTGTAGCCAATGGATTTAGTCACTACTTTGCTTCGGGGTGTCCCACATATTCGGGTAGATCGATAATCTTTCGACTGCCTATGGTGCTGTGATGGTTCGGTTGTTGACTCCATGACGGGAATGTTGACGCCTGGCCACCCCAGGACGTACGACTGGTTAAATGGCAATATTGCTTTTATTGGCGACATAAACGTTGGGACTCTAGGGACTGGTGGTGCTGCTAACTGCTCCATGTTCGTTCCACCGTAGCCTGTGGTTGTTGTGGTAGGAACATAGGTCTGGATGCTGGCATGCGCTGTGTTGATTCAGTTCCGGTGCATATGACTGTTCCCGTTGCAGTTGTACTTATGCTCGCATTAGAGAGCGACCTTGAGACGGTTTCCGCAGAGTAGACATTCTCTCTCGAACGTGTGGCGGTGAATCTTGACGGAGATGTTGTGTCGACATTGGAAGGGTTGTCAGCTTGGCTTTGGTTTAATAGCTCCTGCAGTCGTTGACATTCTGCCTTTTCTCTTGCCGCATTGGATTCGGCAGTCTCGAGCTGTTTGCGTAGTTCCCTTAATTGCCTGTTGACTTCCTCCATTGTCGTCTTTTTTCCCAGAAGTATGTCGTCTGAGTTGCTTCCCTCACTGTTACTGTCTTCTACGCTGACACCTGGAGCGTAAGGCATGCGACCTTCCGTTTGTGATGCAGCTGTGCGAGTCTTGAACTTCTTCGTACTTGCTCGTTTGACATTGTCTTTTTTGTTTCCACCGGTGTTCTCAGTTTGGGACACAAATGGATTTGTGGTATATTCTACGGCTTTGTCGCAGGCGGCGACTCTCTCCACAGATGGGTGCTTTCGCTATCCCCAACCGAAATGAAAATTGCGTTTTCTTATCCACAACGATTTTGGACATGGACAATTGATCCACTCGTTCGTCACGGGCAGTGAGGTTCTGTAACACTGAACTGTTCAATGCAGATTCGTTGGCGCGTTCGGCGGGTATCCCCTTTTCGTCTTCTTTAACTACGAGTGCACGGCAGCAATTCTTCGTCGCAGGCGGCGAATCTTTGGGATCTCGTTGTCAATGGATAAAAATTCGGATAAAGATTTTGTGAGCGGCTGCGCAAGTAGTGTTCTGGCCCTCCGAGACTGATGAATGAACGTACCGTTTTATTCGTTTGGTGACGTTTATTCGAATTTTAGGCAGACCCGTGGCAGCACCGTGGGCTCAGAACAAAGAAAGACCGAAATTTCGGAAAACGACTCAAATGGCGATTTAAAATGGCGTAACCTCGCTCAATGTGACAGCTTGGTTCGATTTGTTTCATTTGACGTTCTGAGCCCACGGTGCCGCCACGAGTCTGCCTAAAATTCGAATAAACGTCACCAAACGAATAAAACGGTACGTTCATTCATCAGTCTCGGAGGGCCAGAACACTACTTGCGCAGCCGCGCACAGTTATTGCTTTGCTTAAAAATGGATCCACAAAAGACAAAACGAACTACAGACCAATATCCCTACTGTCTTCGATTTCAAAGATATTCGAGAAAGCAATAAAGAATGTGCTTTTTTAGACCTATGCAGTTTGGCTTTAGAGAAAGTCTTTCCACTGAAGATGTTCTTTTGGACTTCTGCTCCCTTATATACAAAGGACTGGATTGCAAAAAATTCGGTGCTGGGCTCTTTGTGGACATAACAAAAGCTTTTCACATGGTAAATCACAACGTCCTGTTGAATAAACTAAAAACTGTGGGCTTTCGTGGAAGCATCTTAAATTGGTTTGTGTCTTACCTAAAAGAAAAAGTCAAAATTGGAAATCATTTTAGTATCACGCAAGCTTCCGATGTAGGTGTTCCCCAGGGATCCGTTTTGGGCCAATTTTGTTCCTTATATATATAAAGTATTTGTGTAAGCTACCAATTAAGGGAAAAATTAGTGCATTTACAGACGATCTTGCAACTGGTTTCTGGTCAGATATACCGTTAGATTTGCTAGCTGATATACCACCTTGATCAAAAAGTTCCCGGCCACACCCACAGTGTGGCGCTCCCATTGTTCCGATTTGAGTTGTGTTTTTTTTGTTAAGTTGGTAAATCTGTTGTTGTTGTTGTTTCCTCTAAATCTTAGCGTTATAGCTTGACATTTGCAAAAGTTACGTAGCCAAGAGTAGATCTATCTCTGTGTGTGTTGGCGATTTTTTACAATTTTAGAAATGGATTTAAATTTGTAACAACGAACTTGTATTAAATTTTGAGTAAAAAACGGACTTAATGGTGCGCGAACGTTGGAAAAGTGTTTCGGCAACGATTCTCTAAAGAAAACGGTCGTTTACCAGTGACACGAACGGTTCAAAAGTGGTCGTGAGTCAATCGAAGATGATGAACGCGGTGGCAGATCATCGACATCGAAAACCGACGAAAACATTGATGAAGTAGAAGAAATGTTGGTCAATAACCGCAAATAAACCATCAGAGAGATAGCGGAGGACTTGAACATTGCCTATGGATCCATCCAAAACATTTTGGTCAATGATTTGGGTTTCCGTCGTGTAGCAGCAAAGTTGGTGTCAAAAGACCTAAATTTCATGCAAAAAAGAGACCGGGTTGACGTCGCAAAAGAGATGATTTGCGAGGCTGAATCCGATACCACATTCATCAAATAGATCATTACTGAAGACGAGACGTGGGTTTATGAGTACGACACGCAATCCAGACATCAGCAAAGCGAATGGCGTTCACCAAATCAGCCGAGACCAAAAAAAACACGTCTTTTTCAATCAAAAAAGAAGGCAATGCTTACGGTTTTCATGGATTACAACGGTGTAGTGCATCATGAATTTTTGCCACAAGGCCAGACAGTAATCAAAGGGTATTATTTGGGCGTTATGAGACGTTTGCGTGAAGCAATTCGCCGAAACAGACCAGAATTGTGGGCAGAAAAATCGTGGATTTTGCACTAGGATGACGCACCGTCGCACAGTGCCATCATTATTCGTAATTTTTTGACGAAAAATGCAACAAATATCATCCAACAGCCACCGAATTCACCTGAATTGGCTAACTGTGACTTCTTTCTGTTTAATGGAGTTAAAAAACCACTCCGGGGAACGCGTTTCAGCAGCCGAGAGGAAGTAATGAAAAAATCGCAGGAGGCACTGATGGACATACCGAAAACCGAATATAAAAAATGTTTCGAGGATTGGATCAAGCGCTAGCATAAGTGTGTTGCAGTTGATTGGGATTACTTTAAGGGGGATTATATAAATTTAGATGAATAAACTTGTATTTTCAATTTTCTGAATAAATTCCGGGAACTTCTTGATCAAGGTGGTAAGCCATGATATCCACTTATTAAGATTATGATTTGCCAATCACAAGCTTATTATTAGCAGTAAAACTAAAATAATGTTTTTCAGTCTGAATACGCAATAACTACCAGTTATTGACATCACTTTTCATGCAGTTGATTGTCGCAGATACAATTTAGCTTACAGCAGAGGTGGGAGACCTACCTTGAAAGTATCGCTTGTAGCAGGGATTGTTTCAAAATTGAATTTGTTAAAGTTTACAAATATCTTGGTGGTAACTATTGACCAAATTATGAATTGGGTAAAGCATCTCTCGATTTTGAAAAAAATATCTTAGATCATCTCTTCGCGATATCTATCGCCTTAGGAGATACTGTCTGTCAAATACTCTTAAAATGATCTCTTCTGGCATATTTCGTTCAAAGTTGCAGTATGGAATTACATGTTGGGGTGGTGCATATAACAATAAAATTCAACAATTAATTACTCTTCAAAAATGTGCTAAAGAAATGTTTGCAAAACTAGTCGCCTCCATGGATTTATTCAAGAAATTAAACAATTTTTCCCATTGAAACATTTATACTTTTATAAAGTTTTAAAAGTTTTGTTTAATAGAGGTGGTTACATGCAAAGTCCAATATCTGGCATGCATAATTTAGGAAGCTTTGTAAGACATACTGTTCATATCCCAACATTTCGTACTACTAGTTTCAGAGACTTCTACTCTAGTAAATTGTTTAATAGCCTTCCTATTTCCATTTTTGAGTAAGGTAAAATTATGGCTTCTAGATTTTAACCACACTGAAATCCAAGTATTGTTGCCCTTCGTTTATTTTTTTGTATACAGGGTGTCCCAAAAATCAACGTCAGGCCAGAAACGGGTGATAGGTCAAGTGGTGTCGGTTATCACAAAATTATAAAAAAAATCTAAGTCATGCACTTTATTGGCAAAAAAAAATCGAGAAATCTCACATTCTGACAGCTTTCAAGTACTGTGACCACTAATCTTTACTTTTCTTCCATTTTTTTGTTGTCACGTAACCCTCAGTAACTGTTCTGTAAATTACGGTCCAAAATTGAAACATAATGATATCGGTTTTAACTAAAATATTGCCTTTTTGTCCATCCATCTATCTGAAAATCACTAATCACCTAAATTGAACTGACTGTACTGACAAAAAAATGTACAGTGCAATTTTGGCAAGCAACTTTAAAAGATGGCGTATTTAGTCTGGATTCCAAAATGGTATGACACTTGCTACACTCACGCTTAATTATGGACAAAAAAAATATTTTGTTATAGAAGCCCTATTCATAATTAATTCTTTTTAATAAGTTAAAATGAGTACCAAGCGTGAGCGAGACAGACAGAGACGCCGTGATTGAGACGGATAAACACGCCATTTCGACTAGTGTGAGTGAAACAGATAGAGATGCCACCCTTGTCATTTCATTTAACGTTTTTCCATCACAGAGCACACAGAACACTCCGTTCTCTTGGTGTATACTCTCAGGATCGCTTTACACAACTATTGTTCGTTGCGCGACTAAACGCCATCTACCGATCTTGTGTCTTACAACGAATGTTCAAACTGTTTGCCTTCAGCGGCAATGCAAGCTCTGCATCTTCTTACAAATGATCTGGTAATAAGGCGGACATATCTTCTGGAGTTGATGTCTTCAACGGCTTCTGCAATTTTTTGTCGCAGCTCCTTTAAATTTTCTATCGGTTTAGAATAAACTTTTTCTTTTACTGCTCCCCAGTAAAAAAAATCGAGTAGATTTAAATCAGGTGAACGGGCTGGCCACGAAATTGTACCAGACCGCCCGTACTGTGCGAGCATAATGCGCTGGGCAGCCATCTTGTTGATACCACATGCATGCATAAATATTAAGTAGCACGTCTTCCAATAAATTTGGCAAGTGGTTCTCCAAAAAATCTAAATAAACCTCGGCATTCAAATTCTGCGGCAGCTCGAATGGGCCAATAATTCTACCATTCAAAACTCCCGTCCACATGTTTACTTTAAAACGTTACTGTGATCTAACTTCCCACATCAAATGTGGATTTTCCATGTGCCACTCGTGCAAATTGGGGAGTTTCATGTAACCGTCCCTTTGAAAAGTTGATTCGTCCGACCATAGAATTTTTTCGAAGAATCTCGGATCTTCTGTGAACCTCTGCAAGATAGTTTGACAAAATTGAACTCTGTCTGGATAATCTCGGGGTAGCAGACTTTGGACTCGTTTTACATGGTACGGATGGCGCTGGTTTTTCCTTAGAATTCGGTGTGCTGTACTTTTGGGCACTCCCATGCTTTCTTCAATTGCATGTACTGAGGTCTTGTGCGACTTCTTGTAAGACTTCGTCCGCGTAGGGCATGACGGGTCTTCCCTCACTAACCATTCGATTTGGAAAGCGACCCTTTGGGAATGACCGGTGCACATTTACAAACACTCGATGGTCCGCGTATCTCTCATGATAAAGTCTGGCTGCAGCACTAGCATTACACCTGCATTCCCCATAAATGAGATGCATGTTAGCATATTCCTGAGGAGTGTATCGAGATGGCATGATGGTATTAACACTACACAATCACGGGATCAACGATTAATAATAGCCCAGAAAAAATCCAGGTTCGAGAGAAACGGTCAGATAGCAAATCAAGGTCGCAATGCAATGAAGTCCAATAAAGAAAGTCAAAGTTGTAAGCACGAAATCAACACGAATACAGACATAACGTACTGCAGTATTGCATGATGTGAGTATGCGTCACTGCTTGACAAGGGTGGCATCTCTATCTGTTTCACTTAAACTAGTCGAAATGGTGTGTTTATCCGTCTTAATCACGGCGTCTCTGTCTGTCTCGCTCACGCTTGGTACTCATTTTAACTTATTAAAAAGAATTAACTATGAATCGGGGTTCTTTAACAAAATATTTTTTTTGTCCTCAATTAAGCGTGAGTGTAGCAAGTGTTCTACCATTTTGGAATCCAGACTAAATACGCCATCTTTTAAAGTTACTTGCCAAAATTGCACTGTACATTTTTTTGTCAGTACAGTCAGTTCAATTTAGGTGATTAGTGATTTTCAGATAGATGGATGGACAAAAAGGCAATATTTTAGTTAAAACCGATATCATTATGTTTCAATTTTGGACCGTAATTTACAGAACAGTTACTGAGGGTTACGTGACAACAAAAAAATGGAAGAAAAGTAAAGATTAGTGGTCACAGTACTTGAAAGCTGTCAGGATGTGAGATTTCTCGATTTTTTTTTGCCAATAATTTTAAAAGTGCATGACTTAGATTTTTTTTATAATTTTGTGATAACCGACACCACTTGACCTATCACCCGTTTCTGGCTTGACGTTGATTTTTGGGACACCCTGTGTAATGTTTCCAAACAATTTTTTTTCTCTGCCGCTGTACACTGTACATACTATACCATTTATAATAATGTTAACAGTAAGCTTTTTGAAACTGTGACTAAAACTAAAATTTTTTTACAATATGAAGTGCCATTTAATACTATTTTTATTTAAAATACAAATGTCACTACCTATTCTCAAATAATTTGTATATTCTTATATAAAGTCTACCGTAAAACACAGATGTCAAAGATTTGAATTTAAGAGAATATGGACAAAAAAAAAAAAATTTCAATAAAAGATCTTCATTCCTTCACACTTACCCAAAGCCTTTCATTTAATTTCCATATTGCACTTTATAGACTTTCTAAAGCTAAAAGACTCAGACGGATCAGTTTTCACGAGATCGTTGATCGAATTCTAATCATTATTTTGTGCCTACAGTACTAGCATCCAGTAGTAGCAATCAACGCGAAGCCCGTGCAGCCTTATGTGAGCGTAGGCCGCACATTCACTGAGGCCGTGACGCGGTGTCATCGTCACTTTTATAGCAAGCGTGGCAGGATACCCATACACGACTTAGTGAACTTACTCTTCCGACTGGGTTTAATGAAATATTGTCGATCTGGTTTGAATGTCTTAAGAGGGTTTATCAAGGCTCTCAGCGCAACTTGGCTGTCACTACAGATGCAAATGCTTCGCCTCCTCCGATTATTTGCAATAGAGTTCATATCTCCGCTTGGAAACAGATGGAAATTTTCCGAACGAGGAGTGAAGTCTAACGTTGTCGTCTTCCAGAAAGACACCAGCGTCGCATCCTAGATCGGTTTTTGGAGTCATCCGTGAAAACCCGACTACCATATATTCCTTTCCTGGCTCAGATTCTGGCCGAAGCCATTCTCGGTACAGGGAAAGTCGATTTCGTATTTTTTCCGCAGTAGGAATTGCTATTGGTGCAATTGCATCAGACTGCATGTCCATAAGACCAGAGTCAAAAGACAGTCGGTGTCCAAGGTCATCAAAGCAACAGTGCGTGTTGTACCAAAGACCACATTATTTTTGAGATAAGTTGGCTTTGAGAGTGTAGCCCATGATATGAATATGAAGTAGAAGCAGTTTTGACGGTATAATTGGCCTTTTCATACTCATGTAGATCCACAGAACCCTGCTCTGTGACAAGCCCCATGTCTTGACGAAAGCTCCTTAATACTGTTAGAAACCCGACAACGCCTTCGATGTGATATATTGAATCCTAAGAAGTTTTTTTTATCAAAGATGACACCCAAATGCGTAGCTCCGTTTTGGATATGGATTGTGATACTTCTAAGCACTAGATGAGTGAGACCTCATAAAGAGAACAACCTTAATTTAGCGAGAATTGACTGGAAGGCCATTCAGATCACGTTTAGGGCTGCCTGCGCTTTATAGTGGCAATCGCTAGGAATGATCCAAGACCCAGTACAACTATATCATCTGCATATGCCTGAGAATAGATGTCAGAGCTATAAAGCAGTGAATCGACTCACATACACAAGACAGGACACCGTTTTGCGGCAAGCCCTGTTTGCCCTCGCCATCATAGTTAGCATCAGCAATTAGGGTTCTAGCCACCAGTATTGCTTTTATCTACAAAACTAGAGATTCATCTAAACCATGTTGTCTTACCTAACGAATCTGAAGAAGTTTTTGCTTACGAGGTGTCTTTTCGATTACAGTCTTACTTGCCGCCATTATGATAGAGAAATGATCTGATGGAAGTCCTCCATCATCTTGCATATTAAAGGTGGTTTATAAGAGCTATAGAACATTTTCTCTATATTCATTTTGAAAAGTGGTTCATGATATTATGTTGGAATATGGCTTTCTTTTGTGCACTTTTTCGAGCATCTCACCAGAAATGGGATGCAAATGGACTTTTAAGTCCTGAACAGTTTGCGGTTTATCAGTATACACCCAAGAAGTAATTAAGTGGCGTCAAATCGTGCGATGTAATGGCCAATTCATTGATCCGTTTTGCGGCAAAATGTTAACGTTGAATAGTATCCTCAATGCCCAATCAATGTCTCAATAAATGTAGTCTATATTTTCGAAGAAATAATCATGCTGCCGGATAGCGTTGGCCAATGGCTGTTATTGGCTCCGGCTTAATTTTTGAAAAAAATAGGGACCGATATTGTCACCAACTGGATGATGATACCAAACAATGAACAAAAGTGCGGTCAATAAGAGAAAAACCAAGTTTATGCTCTCAATATGGCAAAACATCGCACTAATAGGCAGCTACAACTTTAAGGTAGTATCTACTTCGGTCACGCTATCAAATCCGATAACGAAACCAGCGCGCAAACCATGCTAATCGCTGCTTCTTTAAGCTTAGCAGAGAATTGAGTCGTAAGGCACTTTCTTGCAACCAAAAGACATTATACAAGACACTGATTCTTGCATCCCTGCTTTAAGGTACAGAAGCTTAGATACTTCGGCTAATTTTCGATCCCATTTGGATCAATGGGAAATGGATGTCAACTTTGACAGAAAACCTAGACTAACCCAGTTTCTTTCAACTTGTATAGGGCTTTCCATTATTTTTGTTTTAATAAAACACAAACTATTCGAGATATCGGCAAAAGTTTTGTTTCCCATTAAAGTATATCTCATACCATTGTGAATGGAATTCGACTTCATTCATATGTCCATCATGAGCTCGCTTGCAGCGATCGATTCCTTGGTATCAATTTTCGACCACTCTTTCACACATTTCAACAGTTATTTCGGCAATTTGGCGTTCAATATTGGGTCTGAGCGCGTCTAACCTCTTTGGCTTCTTGGCACAGACCAATGGTTTGACGTAGCCCCAAAGCAAAAAGTCCAGAGGTGTCAACCCGTAAGAGCGAGGCGACCAATTGACTGGTCTTGATATAACGCGCTTATCAAACTTTGACTTCAATAGCTCGATTGTTTGAATCGCTGTGTGGCAAGTGGTGCCATCCTATTGAAACCACATCTCACCAGTGTTGAGTGTAAGCATTTGTGCCAAAAGTAATGCTCCAACATGTCCCGATAGCGATTTCTATTAACTGTAACGTGGCGGACAACATCAGCAACGAAAAGATACGGCTGAATGACCACGCCGGCATGAAAACCACATCAGTCAATTTTGGTGCATGTAGTGGCTTCGCATGCAGCACATGTGGTTTTTTAGCCGTCCAATAGCATTTATTTTGCTTGTTGACAAAGGGTAAATTTTGCTTGTTGACAAAGCCTTTTAGCCAGAAATGAGCCTCACCGCTGAAGATGATTTTTCGATCCGGTTGTAACCATTTCCAGAGACCAAGTTGAGAAAGTTCGATGCTTCAAATAGTCATCTGGCTTTAGTTCTTGAGTCAATTAGGTCTTGTAGGAGTGTAGGCCGAGATCATTTTGCAAAATTTCGCCACAATGTTGTTTGTGCGATGACTAACTCCTGCGAACGGCATGGAATGGATTGATTTAGCTCGCCGTCAACAGATGCACTAACGGCCTCAATATCTTCAGCACTCCTTGCATTTCTTTCTTTCACTGGCATCGAAAAACTAAGCAGCGAAAACGTAGACTTAAAGTTTTGCACCAAATTACGAATTGCGAGTCAGGTGGGACGATTATAACGACCGAAAATTGGCGTTAGCGCTCTAAAAATTGAAGCCAGCGTCTCTGAATATTTTAATAATTTGTAAACGTTGCTCGTTCGGGTACTGAACTATGACTAAATGGTAGACTTTGACAGGCAAAATAGTTGTGACAGTTCACGGAGAAGAAAACACTAAGGGTGCGTTCACATTTAAAGAAAAAATTATAGTTAATGGAAAACTCTGTATAATAAAAGATATCCTTCTTTTAAGGTTGGGTTCATATTGCAACATTGCTGAATATAACGCTAAGATTTTTCTATACCTATTGTAGGTAGATTATGTCTATTTTTATATCTGTCTGCAATGCAATTTCTGGAGTCATAGTGTCTTTACTCCAGTTCGGTAATAAGACTGTAAAACTTTGAAAATATTCATATGTATATTCTTAGTAAGCTTTCCATATTTCCTTTGCGGATAAGTCCTTTTCCAAATACAGTCAACTGTATACGTTTTGAATGTGTAAAAACGTAGGTTGACACGACTATTTTTAGGTAGCAAATCTGTTCAGGGCCCTACTTACGGTTTTTTGTTTTGTAGAGTATGCCAGTTGTATGCCATACTGTATGGATATTTTTTTTTGTTTCAAGGGAGTCTTTGTATTTCTGGCCACCTTTTACATGGCGAATGCTATGTGCAATACTTGTTCCCTAAACGGTGTTGCATGCATCGGCGGAAATAAGTTTATGATTTGTGTATCAGGTAAGTTTATTCACAGTGCCCCTTTTCTACATTAACGAAAATTTTTTTTTTTATTAAAGGCGTGCCAGAAAAAAAAGTTTTTGAATGCCCCGATGGAACTGAGTGCTCTCCAGATGGAGAAATTTGCTCACCAATTGGGCAAGCTGCAAGCTCCTGCGAAAGATGTGGACAATGTGTAGAGGACAAATTTTTTGCTTGCACAGACTATGATAAATTTGCCCTTTGTATTGGACAAAATAAAGGATTTAATGAAGCATTTATATACTCGTGCCCAGAAGGGTATTTTTGCGATATTGATTCTGATGACATTTGTGTTAATGAAACTACAAATGGGGGGGTAAGTAAACCACCTTTCTTCAAAATATTCATATACACACACATAAGCATGTATATAAGTGTATTTACAGATAGGCGGTACATGTCCTTGGAAGGAAGCTCCACCACCGACTCCAGCACCGACTCCAGCACCGACTCCAGCACCGACTCCAGCACCGACCCCAGCACCGACTACAACACCAAATCCGCTTATTTCGCCAATTTCTTTTTGTAAGAACATAGGAATCCCTGGACGGTATGATGTTTCCTCTGACCCAACTTGTAAGAAGTAAGTTTTTTGGACATATAAATACACAAATATTTTTACTTCATAACATAATATTTTGTAGATACACAAGCTGCATGTATTTAAATGACAAATGGTCTGGAAATGTATACGAGTGTCCCAAGGAAAACTACTTCAACGCGGCCAGCCAAGTTTGCAGTAGTAACTTGCCTGATCGTTGTAAGCCAACCACAACAGTTGCTCCGCCAGACACCACTACCTTGCCAAGTACAACGTTGTTGTAATAGTATTTGTTAAAACAAATGCTGTCATATTATATATATTATCTTTAGATGGTTTTAAAAATATTGTACTCCCCTTTAATAAAATTCGCCGGTCTTTCATAAAAAGACCAGTTTACGAGTACATGTCTTATTTTAGCACCTACATCATCACTTACACCCAAAAGGGACAAATCAATTCGACTTATAGAGAGTCAGAAGCGGAGAATCTAAGCCCACATATATTCGTAACTTGCTGTTATTCATCGAACTGCAAATGAGCTTTGTACTGCAACCCGGCGTAGCTGGTATTTAGCATGTGGTGACTGATGAGGCTACAAAGTCCTTTGATGGCTTCAAGTTGCCTCATATTAAAGGCATAGGCTTAGCAGTACAGAGGGCGGTTACTCAATCCTTTCAAAACTAAGTTTATTCTGTTCACGAGAAGGAGGAAACTCACTGGCTTAACTCAACTAGTGCTCAAGGGCGTAATCATTCGTTTTTCCAAGGGCGATATTCTTAATAACTCTGTGATCCAAGGCACTGCTAATTTGGCAGCACTGATTGTTTTGACGTTTCTATCAAAACTCGAACAGCGAACACGTCAAAGAGCGTTTAGTGGTTTCGTTTTTGCAGTGTGTTTTGGTCAAAAAATGGAAGTTTCTTGTGAAAGATTTCGTTGGATGATTTTAAATGTGGTACAACTCAATAGCAATACACAGATCGACTTCGACATTCCACCATTCAATGCTACAATTTATAACTGGTTCACAGAGTTCAAACGTGGTCGGGCCAGCGTCAGTGATGAATTTCGTGAAGGCCGTCCTTGCAGTGCTGTTGTTCCAGAAAACATTGATGCCGCACACGCCATGAATGAAACCGATCCACATGTAACATACCGTGAGATAGAAGGTAGGCTGGTAGGTAAGAGTGGCTGTTGGAAATACCAACCCACTTAGGCTTATTGGCCCATAGTAATGCCACGTGGATCTATGATCCTCTTACTGATGGAACCACTTTGAGCTTATGATGAAGCGAAGGAGACTGTTTACGTCTATATTTTTTAAATCGTTTAGATCGTTGTAGAAGAAAGCTCCTAAGTGAAGTTCTCTTCTCTGGGAGAGAGCTGGACATGTACAGAGTAGGTGGAGGATTGTCTCCTCCTCCTCCTCGTCCATGCAGCTTCTGCAGAAATCATTTATAAAGGCGCCAAGGCTTCTTGCGTGCTTACCTATGAGGCAGTGTCCAGTGATGACACCTATAATGGCACTGAAATGTTCCTTATTTAGAAGGATCAGCGATTCAGATCCAGTTTTGGCCAGATCTGTTTGGTCGCTAGACATGTTGGTCCAACAGTCCACCTATGGTCGGTTCTTTTATTGGCATCCAGCTTTAATGTTAGTTTGCACTCAACGATTGGTATACCTATGGTACCCTTTTCCGGTAGAATTTGGCGAGTTCATCGGCTCTACAGTTCCCTGGAATGTCTCTGTGGCCTGGCACCCAACAAAGGTGAAGGTTGAATTGCTCTGTCATCTCCATAAGAGATGATCGGAATTCAAGGGCAGTTTTAGAATTTAGTAAGACCGAGTCCAGGGACTTGATAGCGGCCTGACTATCCGAATAGATGCGGATATTTTTTGCATATAAGTATCACGTTTTTCTTCAGCCAGGACAGAGCTTCTTTAATCGCCAAAATTTCCGCCTGGAATACGCTACAGTGATTTGGAAGACGGAAAGAGATTCTTAGATTTAGCTTATCTGAGAAAACACCGCCGCCAACTCCGCTATCGGTTTTAGATCCATCTACATATGTAGAGATGGATTGACTTGTCCTCCATGAAAGGATCTTCCTCCCAGAAGGATCTGGAGAAGAAGCTTACGTGAAAGATTTCGTCAATCCAAAGTTCAGGTATGGTGTAATCGATGTTCTCTGAGAGGATTCCTAATGTATTAAGAATACCGGTGTGGCCAAATGGATTATTTGTCCACTGTTTAGTCGTATTAAGGTGAATAGCTGCGGCCGTAGCTATTTGTCTGCTGAAAATATCGAGGGGTGTCAAATGAAACAGAATGTCTAATGCCGGAGAGGGGGTAGACAGAAATGCTCCGCTTATGCATAGGCATGCTGTTCTTTGGACTCGGCATAGTTTGCTGCAGTTGACGGCACTTTATAAGGCCGTCCACCAGATTACCACCCCGTAAGTGAGTATCGGTCTTATGACCGAGATGTACATATAGTCAGTGGGTTATCCCAGGTTGAAAGCCTGTATTGTGACTTTATTGACTCTTTCTTGAATGTCCCCAGTTTAGTTTCCTGTCAAAAACGAGACCCAGATACTTTGTTGTATCGGAGAAGACTAAACTGGTACCGTTTATCGACGGAGGGTTTATAATTGGAATTTTGTATTTCCTGAAAAAGAGGACAAGATCAGTTTTATGGGGGTTTATTTCCAATCCACAGCGATCTGCCCAACGGGCTAATCTATTGAGATTTACTTGAAAGAGATCTTTAATGGTATTCAGATGCTTACCTGAGACGGCTATAGCAACGTCATCCGCGTAGGCAATTACCCTGCTACCACCCGCGTCCATGCATATCAGCAGTTTTCTACTACTAAGTTCCAGAGAAGGGGAGAGAGGACACCGTCTTGCGGCGTACCTCTGTTGACACATTTTTTAGCAGAAGTCTCACCCAGTTTGGAGTTGATTATCCTGCTTTTTAGCATAAGACTGATCAGCTCACCAAGTGAGTTGTCTACCTGCAGAGTTGACAGCGCAGTCGTGATTGCGGATGTGTTGACATTGTTAAAGGCACCCTCGATGTCCAGGAAAGCAACCATTGTGTACTCTTCATATTGTAGGGATCGTTCGGTGTGGCTAGTCAGTGAGTGCAGATCCGTTTCCAGAAGTCTAGGATCAATTTTAGCTCGTATGTGGATATCAATCAGACTTTCTAGAGTTTTCAGAAGGAAAGATGATAGACTTGTAGGTCTGACGTCCTTTGGGACAACATGAGAACATTTTCCGGCTTGGGACTGAAAACTACATTGACTTCTCTCCATGACAGTGGAATGTGGCTCAGTTCTATACAGCTCCTCATAATATTTTCTAGCACAGGCTGAAAGATATCTGAGGACCTCTGTAACTCGGCAGGTACTCGTACTATACTGTCCGGACCAGTAGACTTGTATAGTTTGTAGTTAGGCAGCGCCCAGAGCAGTTTGTCTCTTGTGATCAGACCATGAATTTTGGTCCCGGTTGTAGTAGGCCTGTTTGGGTCGCTACTGGCCGCGAATTGAGAGCTACCTGGTTTTTTTCAAACAGCTAGGCTAGGTAGTGAGATAGAAGCAATCTTGGGAATTAGTAAGAGGACAAATCAATCAATATTACATAAACATTTAGCTGTGAAGAAGCTGAGCGTCTCGTCAAATGGTGCAAAGAAATCCTAAAGAATGTACAGCATCGTTACAGGAGACGAAACCTGGATATACTCGTGTGAACTCGAATCTAAGCGACAATAGGTTGTTTGGGTATTCCAGGGTGAGCGGAAACCGACAAAAGTGACTTCCATAAAAAATGGTTATGGGTTATGTTGCTACCGTGGCTGTAGAGGATTGAAGAGCTCTCAATGCAGATCTGTACACAACAATTTGTTTTCCGAAAGTCATCGGTGAATGGCGTAAAAGAGAGTGATTCAGAGTGGAATAAATATTTCAAAAACTGGTTCTATCGAATGGAATGGAAGTGTATAAATGTTAAAGGAGAATACTTTGAAAAACAATAAACCATTTGAATTTCTGTTTTTTCTTACTTTTTCTAAAAAACTTGGGATCGCGGGAAATGAGATTGCCAATGCAAGGCTTAGAGAGGACTTCTCACGACCTTACCTCCATTGACAAGTGAGCACGACTAGATATTATATGACTGTCCGGTCAGACTAACTGAATCCTTCCAGATGGCTCTAACAAACCAGCAGATTTTCTGTTGTCACTCGGCAGGAAAGACTGTAGACATGTTACTTAACGCTTGTGGGGAGAGTGATGATTATAGCGTGGAGCATTTCCCTATGAATGCCTTGTTGACACTAGCATTAATGATGCGAATACTAGGCGCTAATCACTAAAGCGATTACTCACCTTTCTTTGAAAGACTGATAAAATTCTTTTAAAGGAATGAACTTCATAGATTTTTTGTCTTAATGATCTGTTCCGACAGAAAAAAAAAGCAGAATCCCAGACAGAAGAAGACCACAAAGATGCTCTTGCATGGGAATTAGTCTTAGTTTTCGTAAAAAAGTTTTTACTTATAATTCGCACGCGTCTTGCATTTATTCTTTTGTTCGTAGATTTGTCCGTAGTCACATTCACCAAACTCTGGCGAATCAGTTGTGCCAACTACTGCCACTAATTGAATTTTTGATAGAAGACCCTTAGAGACACTATCGACAAGAGCTCTATGACGATCACAAGGTGACGCTGGTCATGAATTTGCTTGAAATGAATAGCTCCAACACCAGGAATACTGAATAGAAGAAATTCCAGACTGCTTACGAGTCTTAATGAGGACATTGACTTTATCAATTTGATCTTCATCAAAAGAATGTCGTCGTTTTACCAATGAGTGAACACAATGATTTTTCTGAATTCCTTGAGGACACCAATCTCCTCATATAAGGCATTTCTGTTTATTCCAATACCTAGAAGACTGAAAATGTGCTTCAGCGCTGAAGAAGATTGATCCGAAAAACGAGCAAGTGCAATATGTCCTGCAATTTCCCGGATTGGGTGGTCCTAACAAAGATCTTATTTTTTTCAGTATCATAACTAGGGTAGCTTGGTCATATATGTTTCTTTTCATGAAGGTTGTAGTAGAAGTTTTTGGTTTTGAAAGACGATGCCTTCTGTATGAATTCATTTAAGGACCATCATCACTCTCACACTTATGTAGGCGAGGACTCAAGTCTTTTTACCTTAATCTACCTCAGGCAGCAAACTAGAATTTTTTCTTATGTACTCTTAACAGGTTTGCACATAGCGTGGACGAGGGGAACTTAGGGAGGGAAAAAAGAGAGATATCGATGTGCGTTGGTTTTAAATGTTTGCAAGTTATAATGACTAGGAAGTAAAGAGCTCGGCAGGGCATTCCATAAGCGAGTTGTACGGCTTAAGAACGAATCACGTTATTTCATAGAACGCCCGAAAGTAGGCTTGAGGGTATCCTGATAAGTATCCATAGCGAGACGGGTGTTACGGTTAAAAGATAGAAGGGGTGGAATGCTACTGGCAATTTCTGTGGAGCACTGGTGGTGAAAATGGAGATACTACAAGGTGAGACAGAAGACATTACACCTATGTTCGAGGGTGTCGAATAACTGTGTACTATTATCATCATCTATGAGTTTTATCGCACGGTTTTGGATTCTATCTAGTAAGTGCAAAGAGGTCTTAGGAGCACCTGACCAGATGTGAGCATTGTACTCCAACTACGGACGGATAAACGCCTTATATATATTGCGGCAAGATCAGAAATATTTCTTACATCGCTTGAGGAAATCTAAACATTTCGCAGAGTTTTTGGCGACTTCGAATATGCTGTAATTCCAACGTAAGTTGTCATTGATACACACACCGAGAATGGAAAGTTTTTCGGTTTCAACGATGTAAGTGCCATTCATGGATTGTCGCTGGGTATTTGAATTTCGCTTTAATGACAGCAGACAGCATTGAGTTTTGGAAGCATTAAATTCCACTCTGTTGATAGTTCCCTAATTGGTTTTGCTGTTGATATCGGAATATAATGAGCTTAGCATACGCTGCCGTTCTTGTTCTACAGCCGAAGAGCAGGGGCGTGAGTCCGGGAACGAATATGAGAAGCAGAGAGTATTGTCGTCAGCAAAGGAATATAATGGATTAGAAGTAGCAGGCAAGAGGTCATTGATGAAAATTAAAAAGAGTGTCGGAGACAGAACAGAGCCCTGGGGCACACCAGCATTTATTTTGTGAACATCACACTCGAAACCGTCCAAGACAACTTGAATTGAACGTTCCGAAAGGTAATTTCTAATCCATTGAAGAAGAGAGTCATCGATCCCAAGAGCACGCATTTTCGACAAAAGAGCCTGATGCCAAACTCTGTCAAATGCCGTAGAAATATCAAGTGCAACTCTTACTTTCGCCAGAGTGATGTACGCTTTGGTTCCACTTTTCGGTGAGACATGCTATCAGATCACCAGTGGACCTGTTGCTACGAAAACCGTACTGCCGGTCATTAAGAAATTTCCGTGTTTCGATATATTTCATGTGCTGACGGTTTCAGCGTTTCTATGACTTTGGAAAAAGGGAACGTAAGTGCAATGTATCTGTAGGAGGAGGGAGAAGAAGATTCGAAAGAGTGCTAAAGAGTTGGATTGATGAAAAACCTTACGCAGTTATTGTGCCAGCGTGGAAGAACACCTCTTCAGAAGAACAGAAGTTACACCATCTGGACCAGCGGATTTGTGAACGTTAACATCTTTAAGTACTCTTGCTACTACACGAGTGCAGAAGTGGATTCAGGACAAAGCACAATCTGGAAGTGTTGAGCTGGCCGCGGTATTCAGCAAGCAGATCGGCTTTCTCCAAAGAACTGGATGGATGATGAGGCAGAATTTTTAATATTTTTGACGAACAACCAAAAATTGTTACTACCTTTGGGACATTGTAGTACGAGTATTTTATGCCTCAATTTTTGAAGAAATCTCACGCGCTTGAGAAAGACGTTGCAGTCATTTCTGGCTCGTTTGAACTTTTTTCGGTTTTCCTCTGTCGGGTTGGTTTTGTAGGACCGAAAAAACAATTCTCTAACCCTGACAGTCTCTTTACAGCTCGAGCGGTACCATGCCTTTTCTTTTGGTTTGATGCTCTTCATCCGATGAGGGATAAAGCATCTCATTCCAAAGAGAATTGTTTCTGTGATCATGTCAGCAGCGGCATCACGTAGTTATCGAGGAAATATAACGACCAATTAATTTGGCACTCTTGTATTACCATACGGCTCTTTTAGGAAACTTTTCTCCAAGTGTGTGGTGTGTATACGAGAAATTACCTGATATGACATAATGGGTGTCATAGTTAAAAACAAGTTCAGAGTGTCGGCGGATGACTATCAACGCCTGATATTCGCGTGGGCTCATTTACAAGCTGGGTCAAGTTGTTTTCCGCAGCGAAGATCTCAACACACCGTCCTTCGGGTGTTGTCTGTCCAGAATATCGAAGCCACCCAGAATTGTGAATATTGAAATCGCCCGTAATAACGACTTCAGTATGAGGATACAGGGATACAATTCTTTGAATGGAGTCAGACAGCGCATCAAACTCTTTAAAAGTCGAATTGCTGTCCAGTTTGGGGCTTCTCTAAATAAAGCAGTAGTGGATAATGTGCTTACGGAGATGGAATTTTAAGCACATGAGATTGAATTCCCGACTTGAACAGGGACTACATTGTGGTGGAATTTGGTAAGCTACATCCCTACGGACGTAAATGGCGAGACCGCGGTGAGAGAAGAATAATGGCACTAGTTCGTAGCCAGGTAGCTTCAAATCAGAGTGATCCTGAGAGGTGTGGGAGGGATCTACCTGTGTTTCACTAAGTGCCAAAACAGCTGATCTAAGTTTGCAGACGTGGACGTACGCAGGAAAGTGATTACTTTCTAGGCCGCGTATATTTGGTATGTCCACTCTAAATTCCCGAGTCATTACGAATTAACAAACACGAAAGGCTGTAGCATGAAAATTCTGACGTTGGTTTACCGAATCAGAGTGTTGTAGATTGCTGCCCTTACAACAAAATGAAACAGTGCGCCAACAGAATTCACACTCGCAACCCGCTATTCATCAGTTGTTACATGCACTCAGCCACTGCTGCCAGTGCAAACAACAGCACTCTGATCAGGGGCAGGAGATGTGGGAGTGCCTGCAGATTTATTTATTTTTTCTCCCGATTTACCGGGACTGCGCCGCTAATTTTGTGAATTTTTTTTTTTTTTTGCACAAAACCAGATCGAGAGTTCGAGTGCACTATATCTCGTGTGCACTCGTCGGAGGTCAGCTCGACACATTCAAGTTCAAATGTTGACTACGTCCAGTTTATTTTTCTGTCACATAGAGCGTTCTTGAAACGAAGAAGCAAATGGTACTCCTTCAATGTATTGGGTCTACAAGTAAGTTTCCAGCGTTTGTCAGAGAGTGCGCCACCAGTGGATCCCGGGCAGAAATGTCAGACCCCATGTGTTTTATTTGTAGGTTTTGTATCTGTCAACAACTTTGCAGCGTTATATTTGAGCAGTTCTATCGGTGTCGTACATTTTATCGAGCAAAATCATGGCAAGTTTCCAGCCAAATAAACGTCATTTGCGGGAAGCGCTGCTTTTATTCTTTAATATGAAGAAAAGTGCGGCTGAGGCCTATCGTTTGCTTTCGGAAACTTATGGGGCGAACGTGCCGCGAGTGGTTCAAGCGGTTCAAAAATGGTGATTTAGGGGTTGAAGACAAAGATCGCCCAGGAAAGTCGAAAAGTTTTGAAGACGAGGAATTGGACGCTTTACTGGATGAGGATCCGTGTCAGATTCAAGAGGAACTTGCTTCATTATTGGGCGTCACACAACAAGCCGTTTCCCTGTGCCTAAAAGCACTGGGATTCATTCGAAAGGTTGGAAACTGGGTGCCGTACGAATTGAAGCCAAGAGACGTCGAACGGCGATTTTGCATGTCCGAAATGTTACTGCAGCGGTATAAAAATAAATCATTTTTGCATCGTATTGTCACTGGTGATAAGAAATGGATTTATTATGATAATCCTAGACGCAGAAAATCGTATACAAAGCCCGGCGAGCCCGCCCAATCGATGCCGAAATGAAATATTCACGTGAATAAGGTCATGCTCTGCATATGGTGGGATCAAAAGGGCGTCGTATACTACGAATTGCTTCCGAGTGGTGAAACCATCAAAGGACCATTATATCGAACCCAACTAATTCGTTTGAAGCGGGCATTAAAAGAAAAACAGCCAGAATATGAGACCAGGCATGAGTCCGTCATTTTTCATCACGACAACGCTCGGCCACATGTTGCGGTTTCGGTGAAAAACTATTTGGTAAATAGTGGATGGGAAATTCTGCCTCACCCGCCTTAGAGTCTAGACTTGGCACCATCTGACTACCACTTGTTTCGTTCGATGCATAACGCTCTTACGGGAATACGCTTCAGCTCAGTAGAGGAAATCAAAAATTGGCTCGATACGTTCTTGGGCTCGAAAGACGAGAAATTTTTTTGGTCCGGAATTCATAAATTGCCTGAAAGATGGGGGAAAGTTGTAGCTTCCGATGGACGATACTTTGAATAAAGCATTGTAACTAAGAGTATGTTTTCATAATAAAACTTCAAATTTTGGAAAAAAACGCTGGAAACTTACTTGTAGACCCAATACTAACATTACTAAGTCGTAGAAATATGAGTAAACGTCGGGAGCCAGAAGAAGTTTCCCGCGATGTTTTCCTCACTTTCACAGCAAGCCTCGCAGGTGTCCTTTATGCTAAGCATTGGTGTTTAGTGGAAGCATAGTGCCTGTTTCTACGACATTGGTTTAGTCAGCGAAAATCATGCCATTTGCAGTTACGTTCATATGAAAGCCCTAAACAAGGACGTAGGCTGTCCTAACGCAGGTTCGGTTCCTGAGAAACCCTCCTCTGAGCACTGTCTAGTAAATTCATGATCTCATTTTCTGTGGTCCTATTGTGAGAATATAATTGGTCCTATCATAGCTATGTACAATAGTTCCAAAGAAATTTTCGCAAAGATATGCCCCATGGCTTGCTGAAAACTCCTTCACATTGGCGGAAAGCCGAGAGCGCCTTGGAGATTTCCTACACGACATGTTAAGTTCAAGGAGGTAAGCTATCTAGGAGAACAACTAGATACCTCGCTTCATTGGAAAAACAGATGGGGATGCCTTTTATCGCTGGACGAGTAAAACTAGTCAAAACCTGAAAGCGAATGGTTGTGAACCAATTATCTATCACATCTAGGGCTGCCAGTTCTTATGAACAAATGATCGTAAAACTAGATCTGAGTACACTACATCGTCTACATGTGCATGAAAATTAGCCTCGTTTTTCAGTACTTCGCACATGAAGCCTTAGCAGTCTCTCCATGTTTTTCAACATGAAGGCAGTAAGACTTCCAAGTCAGACGACGAGTCCACGTTATTCTACTTTCTGAATAGCGTTTACATACGAGTATATCCGATTTTTAGTTTTCGAAAGTTCCTGCTAATTCATAATGCTTCCGGGCTCGTCAAGAAGCAATTATCGTAGCGTGCAATTTAGTTCATTGTTAGCCTTTGCACATTTGCTGGTTCGTCAATAGTTAAATTAGTCTCTCCTTTTATTAGGGGTTTAGTGTTCTATACTTCAGTAGATACTTTTCATTTCAATGAAAAAAGGGAACTGCATCGTTATCGGTCATTTGAGAACGTTTTCTATTTATGTTCTCCCTTCGAAGCAGAGATACATTTACTCATGAGTTCAGTACTGGAACCTTTCTTAAATCACAAAACTGGAGTTGAAAATCTAGCCAATTTATTATTAATTCTTCGAAAGAGAAATTCAAGTTTGTCAATCTATGCACAACGGGCTGGCACTTCTATGCCGCACATTCTAGAAATTGAATTGAATAGTGTGATTCCAGGACATTCATAGATGTTGCCTATCCAAGTTCTATTTACCAAAGCGCAAAGGATGTATCTAAACGAAAAGAATGGATTACCTTATACAAAGTAACACTGCATTTAGCTTACTCCTTGCAATAAGGATCAGTCGTAACCTCATAACGTCCAGCTGAGCCGATGCTTTCACAATACGCTTGAGGGTTGCTAGCAGCATTCGGTTGAGACGCCACGGATGGGCATGTGCCCCCAGCCTAAAATATATGTATACCTTACAACTTTTACTTGAGCTAAATAATCACCTTTCATACCCCAGCTGTGGTTGGATTCACACAAATTTGTGTTGAATCAATGTTGCAAACTAAATTTCCAGCGCATTTAAAAGTAACAGTTGACGGTATTGTGGTTCCATAGCAGAGGGCAAAAGTATTGTAAGTGATGCAGGCAAACGTATTACCGCTATTACAACTCCCACATCTACTGCAGGAAGGTATAGTTATAGATTGAGGGCTACAAATGGGGCCATCTGCTGAGCATACCGTTCCTGTGGGACACCTTACTGCAGGCGCTGTAGGTATTCCTTAATATCAGGAATAAAGAAAGTTACAATCGATAAACTGAGAATATGAAACACTTACCGTTGACACAAAGTTCGAATTGATCATTGGCAACGCAGGCTAAACCGGTTATGTCTGAGCAGGTGTTGCACAGCGCATCTACCCCATAGATGGCGGTAGCGATTACAAGGATTCTCTAAAAAGTAAAAACTGTGCAATTTAATCTGTCTTTTTGAAAGGATAAATTGTCTGCGGGAAATATACACTTACTGCGATTAAATTCATATTCTGGAAGCAACTACAGACTGAGTGCGAGAAGATTCACTTGCATCTAATTGTATCTAATTGCATCGAATTAATTTATCGCGAACAAAAGACATGTTATCAATAATTACTTACTCTTATCAAGAAAATATTTCCATAACATCAATATTTAACCGGAATATGGTGTTGTATGTGTAGAAGATACTTTGTATTTATCTTTGGATTACCCAGAAACCGTTTTACTGATGTGTATCTTTTTTTAAAACAAAAGTGTTGGAAAGTATACAGAAAGCGGTACTCTTAACTTTTATCTTACAGTAGGGCCTTATGGATTATTATGATCCTTACAGATGACTTCGAGAGATGTGTACCTTCTTCCCCGATTGCTTGCAGAAATTATTTCGGCAGTAATATACTTTGATATGAGAAGATCCAGACGTTCTTAACTAAAATTCCTTCTGATGCCAAGCAAAAACCCTTATGGCGGGACTCTCTACTGCCCTACTAAACTGGAGACTATTCGCAATGCCAATCTGTCCTTAATTAAACCCTTCATATCAAGGTAGAAGAACGCCCTCTGTGAGAACAAAGCCACTGCCGTTGTTGCATTACATTGTCATACAGCGCGTGCAGTGATGGTGTGTATTGAACAACCGATGGATAGCGGGCTGTGGGTTTGAATTTTGTTAGTGTGCTAGTTCCTATTGTTGTAAGGGCATAACACCTACAGCCATTTGATTCGTTAAACCAACTCCGAATTGTTACTTCACAGCTATGCTTAGTAACGTCGGTGTTTGTGTTTGTTTTTCTTTATAATGAATCGGGAATTTAGAGTGGATATTGCCAATATACGCGGGCTAAAAAGTAATCACTTTTCTGCCTACGTCCACGTCTGTAAATATAGACCAGCTGTTTTGGTGCTTAGGTAGATCCCAGCCCACACCTATCAGGATCACTCGGATCTGGAGCTGGCTGGCTACGAACTAGTGCCATTATTCTTCTCTCACTTCAATTTCATGCGGTTAAAATTCCATCTCCGTAAGCATATTATCCACTACTGCTTTGTTTACAGAAGCCCCAAACTGGACAGCAATTCGTCTTTTAACGAATTCGATGCGCTGTCTGACTCCATTTAAAGAATTGTATCCGTATCCTCATACTGAAATCGTTATTACGGGCGATTTCAATGTACGCAATTCTGGGTGGCTTCGACATTCTGGACAAACAACACCCGAAGGACGGTGTGTTGAGGTCTTCGCTGCGGAAAACAACTTGACCCAGCTTGTAAATGAGCCCATACAAATACCAGACGTTGATAGCCATACCGCCAACACCCTGGACTTGTTTTTAACTTCTCACCCTGATAATTTCAATTTTTCAATTTTGGTGGGGGCTAATGCCCCCATTTGTTTGGCTTAATTCAAGCCTAAAAAACTAGGACTTAAAAACTAAAATACAAAATATTTAATTAGGGTTTTGAGGCTAGGGATGGTGAAGGAGATCGAATTTAAGGTAAAGTGTGCTGCGATTAAAATCGAAAACGGAGAGGTTGGAGTTTACCTTACGCAGCATACGGGATATTGGTTCGTTAGAGCCATATGTGATGCGGCGGGTTGGTAGAGAAAAGAGGCGGGGGTAACGTAGATTTCGAGGGTTAGTATTAAAGAAAATGGGGTTGTAAAGGGACATGCAATCGACGGAGCCTAAGAAGAGTCGGTGAATGAAAAGAATGTCTGCTGCGTCCCATCGTTCCTCAAGGGTATTCAGGTTAATAAGTTTGAGACGGTCTCGATAGGGATCTAAGATTAGAGGATCGTTCCAAGGTAGACCTCGATGAGCGAATCGAAGAAAACGACGCTGGATCCTCTCGAATCGGGACACATGAACTCGTTGAAAGGGACACCACGCTTGGCTAGCGTACTCGAGAAGGGGGCGAACGTAAGTGATGTATAGTGATCTGGTCACGTACGGGTTACAGAATTCTTTGGACCATCTTTTAACGAAGCCAAGCGATGAGTTTGCTTTAGTAATTATCTCATCGATATGCGAGGGGAAATTAAGCTAATGCCAAGGTCGCGGATAGTCTGAACAAGGGATATAGGTTTGACAGTGGAGAACGTAAGTTCGGGGAGTAGACCTGTTGCACTTACGTGAAAAGGTAATCGATTGACATTTGGTGGCATTGAGTTTTAAACAGTTCTCGATGCACAATGTGGAAAAACTATTTAGATCTATTTGAAGGAGGCTAGAGTTGTATTGTGAGGAAATGGGTTTAAAAAATTTGGTATCGTCAGCATAGAGAGGAAGTGCTGAGTGGTGAATGACCCTTTCAAGATCATTAATGGTTAGGATGAAGAGAAGTGGACCTAGGTGACTACCTTGAGGAACACCTGAAGTGGCCAAGAAAGGGCCCGATATGACAGACCTGAAACGAACACTATAAAAACGATTATCCAGGTAAGAAGATATCCATTTAAGCAAAATGGGTTCAGAGCCCACGACGGATAATTTGAACAGGATTAGTTTATGAGATACCTTGTCAAAAGCCTTACTGAAATCAGTTGTTATAACGTCAACTTCTTTACCATTTTCTAAGGCTGAGAGAACGGGTAGTAAGCCGTGTTGGTTAGGGGAAACAACAGATTTGCACTGGAAGCTTAAGGCTTCGTACAAAATGCTTTCGAGGAGTTTGGGTATATTTTGAGTGTTTAGCTAATTAGTGATTAGTGACTTCGTTCTTTAATTCCTTTTTGTGCATCAGTGTTATGAAAGAAGATTTCCATATCTGTGGGAATTCACCTTGAGAGAGCGACAATCGGAAGAGATTTGCAAAGGGGAGGGACAGTATTGAGGAACACTTTTTAAGAAATATGGATGGAAGACCATCTGAGCCGGGTAAGTATTCATCATTAAGTTGTTGTAAAATATTTTCTGTTACTGTATGGTCAAAACTTTGAGAAATAAAGGGACCAATGGGGCAGTTAAGTAGATATTTGAAATAAGAAGGATCTGGTACGAAGGAATTATCGGCGAAAGATTACTTAAAAAATTTAGCAAAAAAGTTGGCTATACATAGTATACGGATCGGTTGATGGCATATTTTCGTA
This sequence comes from Volucella zonaria, assembly GCA_963966105.1. Taxonomy (NCBI): domain Eukaryota; kingdom Metazoa; phylum Arthropoda; class Insecta; order Diptera; family Syrphidae; genus Volucella; species Volucella zonaria. The sequence continues at coordinate 114,306,945 of OZ014534.1, read as the reverse complement.
TGAGAGAGATGGAGGAAAACCGTCTGTTTTTTTTTATAGTTAAGGAATTGGTAGAAAGACTTAGGATCGTTTATAAGCCTTGATTGCGCACTATCAAGGTATCGCTGGTAGAGAACCTTATGAAGCTGGGCGAATTGAAGGTATGAGCCAAGATAGTTTGAATAGTCAGCAAAAGAGTTGGATCGAAGGAAAACTGTCCATAATTGGTTTCTCTTGTTACGTAAAGAACGAAGTTTACGATTGTACCACGGGGGACTTGAATATATCTCTATAGAAAATAGAGAGAGCACTTTTAAGGGGCATATTGGCGAAATCAAAAGAAAACTTACTAAGATAGGCGTTAATTTTGCGGAAATTCGCTTTATCAAAGTAGTAAGAAGAGGCAGCTGCAGATGGGGTGGGATGGATAGGAGAGTGGTGGAAAAAAGAAAGAAGAAGTGGTGGGTGAAAGTTATCAATGGCCGATAGTGAAAGAGAACAGAGTGAGACAGAGGAGTTAATGGGGTCAGCGGTGAAAATGAGGTCTAATTGCCTACCCATATAGTTGGAGACCCCACTAACTTTTTTTTTTTTTTTATAATCGGCGCGCGCTCAAGGGGTTTTGTACCCTTAAAATGTTCGTACACAGCGCGGGCGAAGGAAATTTAGGGAGGAAAAAAAGACAGGTACCGATGTACATTGTTTTTAAATGTTTGCAAGTTATAACGACCAGGAAACACAGAGGTCGGCAGGGCATTCCATAAGCGAGTTGTACGGCTTAGGAAAGAATCACGATATTTAAGAGTACGTCCGAAAATGGGCTTGAGGGTATACTGATGAGCATTCATAGCGAGACGGGTGTTACGGTTGAAACTTTGAATGGGCGGAATGCTACTGGCAATTTCAATGGAGCACTGGTGTTGGAAATAGCGATAAAACAAAGCGAGACAGGAGACTTTACGTCGGTGTTCGAGGATGTCAATTGATTGACTGATATTAGTATCACCAATTAGTTTTATCGCACGGTTTTGAATCCTATCTAGTAGGTGCAGAGATGTTTTAGGAGCACCTGACCAGATGTGGGCATTGTACTCCAGTTTTGGGCGCATAAATGCCTTATATATTGTGGCCAGATCAGAGGGGGTAAAATATTTCTTACATCGCTTGAGAAAACCTAGACATTTCGCAGCATGTTTGGCGACATCGAATATGTGGTCATTCCAACGTAAGTTGTTACTGATACACATACCGAGAATGGAAAGTTTATCGGTTTCGACGATGCAAGTGCCATTCAAGGATAATGGCTGGGTATTTGAATTTCGCTTTAATGACAGCAGACAACATTGAGTTTTGGAAGCATTAAATTCTACTCGGTTGATAGTTCCCCAGTTGGTTATGCTGTTAATATCGGAATTTAATGAGCTTAGCATACGCTGCCGTTCCCGTTCTACAGCCGAAGAGCAGGGGCGTGAGTCCGGGAACGAATATGAGAAGCAGAGAGTGCTGTCATCAGCAAAGGAATAAATTGGATTAGAAGTAGCAGACAAGAGATCGTTAATGAAGATTAAAAAGAGTGTAGGAGACAGAACGGAACCCTGGGGCACACCAGCATTTATTTTGTGAATATCAGACTTGAAACCGTCCAAGACAACTTGAATTGAACGTTCCGAAAGGTAATTTCTAATCCATTGAAGAAGAGAGTCATCGATCCCAAGAGCACGCATTTTCGACAAAAGAGCCTGATGCCAAACTCTGTCAAATGCCTTAGAAATATCAAGTGCAACTAACTTGCTTTCTCCAGATTGATGTACGCTTTGGTTCCACTTTTCGGTGAAACATGCCATCAAATCACCGGTGGACTTGTTGCTACGAAAACCATATTGCCGGTCATTGAGAAGTTTTCGTGTTTCGAGATATTTCATGAGCTGACGATTTATCAGCGTTTCCATGACCTTGGAAAGAAGGGACGTAAGTGCAATGGGTCTGTAGGAGGATAGAGAAGAAAATTCGCCTTTTTTAGGGACTGGCTATACAAATGCTGTTTTCCATCTGCTCGGAAAGAGTCCTAAAGAGTAGGACTGATGAAAAAGCATACGCAGTGGTTTTGCCAGCGTAGAAGAACACCTCTTCAGAAGAAGGGGAGATATACCATCTGGACCAGCGGATTTATGCATGTTGAGATCTTTGAGTACTCTTGCTACTACACGAGTGCGAAAGTGGATTCGTCCCATTGTAGATTCGACGCACTCAAGTGTAGGCGGGGACAAAGCACAGTCTGGGAGTGTTGAGCTAGCCGCAAAGTGTGCAGCGAGCAGATTGGCCTTGTCCAAAGACTGACAGCTGGAATGTCATTGTAAATGAACGTTGGGATGGAGGATGAGGCAGAATTTCTAATGTTTTTGACGAATGACCAAAAATTTTTACTGCCTTTAGGACATTGTAGTATTTTTTGCCTCAGGTTTTGGTCGTATTGGAATTTCACACGCTTAAGAAAGGCGTTGCAGTCATTTCTGGCCCGTTTAAACTTTTTTCGGTTTTCCTCTGTCGGGTTGGTCTTGTAGGACCGAAAAAAACATTTCTCTAACCCTGATAGCCTCTTTACAGCTCGAACCATACCATTCCTTTTCTTTTGGTTTGATACTCTTCATCCGATGAGGGATAAAGCATCTCATTCCAAAGAGAATAGTTTCTGTGATCATGTCAGCAGCGGCATCCACGTCGTTATCGAAGAAACATAACGACCAGTTAAAATTCCTAAAGAAGTTGTTAAGTCCGCTCCAATTGGCTTTCTCGTATTGCCATACGGTTCTTTTAGGAATCTTTTCTCTAACTGTGTGGTGGGTGTACGAGAATTTAGCTGATATGACACAATGGTCCGACGAGCCTAGAGGGGAGAGCACATCAACGCAGTACTTGTCAGGGTGAGAAGTTAAAAACAAGTCCAGGGTGTTGGCGGTGTGACTGGAGTCTGTGAGCTCATCCAAGAAGAGACATTCTTTACTGGAGTTAGGGTTTGCGGTAAAAAAAGACTCATCATCTGATTGAGTCCAGTGCAGTTGAGGTAGATTGAAATAAGTACATCGTTAATGTGCTCTCCCCTCTATGCTCGTCGTGAACAGCCTGAGACCACCGATGAGACAATGGGAGGGCTGGCAAAAAGTAAGTAAAAAACTTTGTTTTTAAAACAATTTCAATTATTTTTTTTCACAGGTTTGGGCTGACATGAAAAACGAATCCACAATTAAAATGAAATTAAAGCAACAAGAGGAGGAAAAATCAACCAACATTTTCTCTCTCCATTGGAAGAAACGGTTGCCGTTTCTTGCCATTGAGGATGTTGTAAATGAGGTACAAATCGCAGAATCATCCAGTGACGCGTGCCGAGAAGTTTCGAAGAGTGCACCGGAGTTACATAAATCTCACACCAAGATGTGTGCATTTGGAAAATAATAATAAAGAGGCACTTTGGATAAGACAGATCAATACACAGGACGATCTGTTCAAGGAACTAAAAAGAAGCGTACGACGTATTGAAAACCATATGAGGGAAAGAAGATTTAAAAAGAAACGAAACACTGCGAAAAGAAATAAAACTAGATTTGAAGACGAAACAGCTTGAGTTAAAAACTAGACATAATGAAGGCGACTTTAAACTTTTTTTCTATATACGTCTTTTATTTCTGTTAGTGATACAAACGCATTCCAAAGTCGTTTTTACATTTTGCAAAGGAATATCAGTTCTATAGTAAATGCAAATATTATGCAAAGCTGCGCATACATTTGTAATTTGCACAGCTTTCTTTGGGCTGTAGTGCTTTTGTCGAGCACCAATTAAACAACGGAAGCGGGTTTTTGAAACTCCTATCGTTCTTTCAACGATGTTTCTCGCCTTTGCATGCGCTGTATTATATTTGCTTTGACGACTTCCCACCTGCATTGATCTAAACGGCGTCATTAGGAAAGTTTGGAGAAGATATCCTGCATCGCCGTAGCTTAAAAATATTTCGTTTTTGACAAGATTACCTTTTTCAATCGAGTGATAATTACCTAGAAGCCAAGAATTTCTCTCCCCGCTTTCATATTTGGCGTTTAATATCTGTTTTAGTTTTCTGCAACTGCCAGAGCATCGTGGCAAGACCCTGGCTGTCGGGCGTAAATATATTTGATAGACATTTTACTATCGCAAACCATCCAAATTGGAAAAGTTTAATTAAATAAAACTCTACTTACAATCATTGTATTTAGGCTATAAAATCCTTTTCCATTCAAATACTCGTACTGCTCTTCTCTTTTTGGTGGTAAGATTTTGTTATGGGTGCCATCAATACACCCAATTACCCCAAGAAAGCCAGTTCTTTGGAAAAAATTCAATTTCGTTTGGTTTTTTTGCTGCTCTGTCATTTCAAATTTGATCCACTGAGGGCAAATATGGGCTTCAAGAACTGTGATTAGCTGCCCAGATATTTTGCTTGTTGTTGGTTGAGCTAGTCCCAAGTTAAAATCGTTGCCGCTAGCTTCAATATAGGAGGTACCGATGATGATTGTTACTTACAATCTGCAACACACTCTGAATGCTTCCTTGGATAACCGGAAATATTGTATAAACCTAAAACAAATTCATCTATTTAAAAAATCAAATTTTATTTCAGCTTTCGAACTTACTTTTCATTAGGCAAATCAAAAGGATTCGAGTGTTGTCTTATTTTTTCGGATAATTGTCAAATTCCTTTTGTGGCACTCATGATTTTCATCATCTCAAGATGAAAAAGAAAAAAAAAATCGCAATACTGCCCATATTTTAATCTTTATTTTGTTATTTAACTTTCAATCTTAACGTAATTTTTTGAAATAATTTCATATAATTTCCAAGTAAATATAAACTGACGTTTAAAACAAAACTACCCAACTTCATCTATTTAGAAATTTTATTACAATTTCGTCGTTGACAATTCTACTACAAATTTGTCGTGTCGATAAGGTTATAGAATACCGATTAATAAACGACACAACACAACAAACGACTACTGTCGTTAACGACAAACGACAACCGGAATTAATAAGTTGTACTCCAAGAATAACGTACGGAAATTTTACCAACATGTAAAAAGAACGTGTCAAGGCAAGAAGGCCCGTACGCCTGTTGAGATGAAGAAAGACACCTTGTACTCGTTGTAAAGTCACAGTGGGTACTGAAATAAAATAAATAAATAAATTGTAGTAAAAATAAGAACTTGTAACATAAATAAGAACTCCAGACTGTAAACCCAACTTATTTCTAAGCAGTCACAAATGTAAACCCATTTGACTGCTCTAGTACACGTAGTTAACATGGAGGATTTTTGAGCTTCCTGTTTGCCTTTTTCCTTCTTCTCGTGCGAGCAGTCAAACAAGGTGGACGCATAAGCGGAGTATTTTTTAAAACTAGATCACATTTCTAATCTTAAATAATCAACATATTGTACATATTCTTTTGTAATCCAATAAAATATATTTCTTAAAAAATATAACGTCGAAGAAGCTGAACATCCAACCTCCAAGCAGAATAGACCATTACGCTTAGACGATCATTGTCAAAACTTCCGCCCACCTGATCAGAACGTAAGGATAGTTTAGCCGCTAGTCTTATCGCGATAAAAACAAACACAATCCTTTAAAAAAAAAAAAAATAATTTACGCTCTTTATTTGGTTGCTTTTAGGCGTCTGTATTCTACAGTGTTTTACTTACGACTCTCTCCTACCTACCGGCAGACTCTTTTCTTAGTGTGGCCACTTTACAATCACTAGTTAGTGTTGCCACTTTATATTTCTTACATTCTTATCAGTTTCTCTCCTATGGCTTGCTACAATAGCAATATTTAAGATAATATCCAACAAATCAGCTAGACGGCATACCGGCCACGGTGTTCAAAGCTTTTGGAAATGATTTTGTGAAAAGCAAGCACCAACTCATTTCTCAGATCTGATCAGAAGGGTTTATGCCTGATGAATGCAATCTCAGCGTCGCATGCCCGATCCACAAAAAAGAGACCCGATCAACTGCGCCAACTATACTTGTATAAATCTCACCAATATCGGTACAAGATTTTATCTGCCATATTGTGTGAACGTCTGAAACCCTCGTCAACAACCTGATTGACCCCTATCAATGTGATTTCAGACCAGGAAAGTCCATAATCGACCAAATCTTTACACTCTGGCAGATCTTGGAAAAAAATTCAAGTAGTCCAGATAGATATACACCATTTTTTCATCGATTTGAAGGCCGCATATGACAGCACTTATACAGACGAGATGTATAGAGCCATGTGTAGTTTTGCCATCCCTGCCACGCTTGTCCGTCTCTGCAGAATGACGATTGAGAACGCTGCTTCGTCAAAGTAGGTAACGACTTATGGCGTTTTCGTTTGGCCTGTCAAAAGGCTTTGTTTGTGTACTCCGATTTTTATTTAAATGGAACACTAAAAACTTTTTTGGTCTTGTATATTTTAAATATATTTGCTTGTGAATCAATTTGAAAAATCAGAATAATAAATTGGCCAAACACAGCCGGTTGCCCGAAAGCAGAAATCTGGTTTGACACGCTATACTATTTGTCGTTTATAGACCAAGATTACACGATTCCTTTTTCCGTATGTTTCGTCTTTTCATCTTTTTGATAGGTACGTACGATACTGATATGGAGGATAATTCGAACAAAATAATTGCGTGTTTATTAGCTAGCTCTGCGGCTGCGATGTCTTTACTAATTAAAAAGAAGAAAAGGGAAACACGGAAACGAATATGGGTGAAAAAGTGGAAGCTAAGAAGAGCAGAACCAGGATGCTTTAATTTATTGACTAAGGAACTCTTAATTGAGGACACAAATTCTTTCAAATAATATTTGAGAATGACCGATGATTGTTTTCAAGAAATCATGAAGTGCGTAGGGGCTGATCTTACAAAATGAGATACAATCATGAGATCTGCGATACCAGCGGAAGAAAAAGTTGCAATCGTGCTGAGATTTTTGGTCTCCGGCGAATCTTTTCGGAGCCTGGAATACCAGAGGAGACTTTCTGAGTCCTTCATTTCTAATGTTGTTCCCAATGTATTGTGAAATCATATACAAAAAAATTGGACTAGAATACTTAAAAGTATTTGCTTTGCTTTATTTCAAATTATGATAATATTACTCCAGTTGTTATATTCTTTTGTTTTAGTTTCCAAAAAATGATGATGAGTGGCTTGAAATTGCAAAAGGATTTGAATTTCGATGGCAATTTCCGCATTGCATAGGTGCTATAGATGGTAAGCATATAGCTTTTCGCGCTTCAAAATCTGATGCGGCGACCTATTATAATTATAAGGGATTCAATAGCATCATATTACTTGCAATGTGTAAGGCAGACTAAACGTTCACCTATATAAATGTTGGCAGTAATGAACATTGCCACGATTTAGGTGTTTTAAGCCAAAGTGATTTGAGTGAAGTTTTGTATGGTGATTCTCTTCCAAAGGACGATGTTATTGGCGATGGGCGGTGTCTTCCATTTGTTTGCCATTGGAGATGACGCTTTCCCATTGACAAATCATATTATGAAGCCATTTCCTTATCATAGTCAAGAAAATAAGAAAAAATGTTTTTAATCTTCGTCTTAGCCACGCCAGGCAGACAATTGAACATAGCTTTGGGATTTTGTGCAATAGATTTAGAGTTCTACAAACAACAATTCATCTTGTACCAGAAAAAGAAAAAAAAATTGTTCAAGCGTGTTGTATCTTACACAATTTTCTGACAGAAAGAAACCAAAATTCTAGATGAAACTTTTGCAAACACCGCAAACGGACGCTCATACTGAAAATCCAAGGAGTCATCCAAACACAGCTTCCGAAACTCGAAATGGATTTTCACGATATTTTAACATGGAAGGGAAAGTTAACTGGCAGTATAATTACTTGTAAATACATATATACATACATATATATAAATTGAAAAATAAATGTTTAAGAAGATATATTTCTTTATTTATTTGTTAATATGGAAAACTGCTGGTTTAGAGGTAATTGGTAAGTTTAACTTTTCCACTTCAAGTACTTTTGCAATTGGAAATTCAACTGCAGTTGGGGATGGAGTTTTAAAATTAAATGACTGAACATTTGAACTACAAGTCGGTGAGATGCTATTATTATTTGCACACATTGGCTGAAAAGTCCGTGTCGTTTTATAGTAAAACACAATATTTTTGCAAAATTCAACTTTATTTATCAATATAGTTGCCTTCGAGGGCGATACACTGATTGAAACGATTTTTCAATCTTTCGATACCAGTTTTGTAGTACGATTTCCGTTTAGCCTCAAAATAGTCCTCTGTTTCGGCGATTCGGTCTTAAATCTCTTTCCGGCGAGCATTCTTTTGAGGTCTGCGAACAGGAAATAGTCGCTGGGGGCGAAATCTGGAGAATACGGTGGGTGGGGAAGCAATTCGTAGCCGAATTCATTCAATTTTGCCATCGTTTTCATCGACTTGTGACACGGTGCATTGTCTTGATGAAACAGCACTTTCTTTTTCTTCAAATGCGGCCGTTTTTCTGCGATTTTGTCCTTCAAACGCTCCAACAACGCAATGTAATAGTCGCTGTTGACAGTCTGCCCCTTTTGGAGATAATCGATGAAAATTATTCCATGTGCATCCTGTTGTAAATGTATAATACGTTATTAAGTATTTATGGATATGTACACGAGGTCACATATACATATTACGTATGCTCGAGGTTAAGTTAAGCAACCATTTGTATTAGCATAGGCAGTCTACTTAATAAAGTCTTGAAATAAAGTCGTCTCTGTAATTACTCTAATAAAGTTCATAACATGGTGTCAGATGTGAATTAGAATAAAAGTCTTAAATATAAAAATAAAGAAAAACAAATTGAAATTAAAAATGACAACGAATGATACATTGGACAATACAAACGATCTAAAAGAAAGACAACAGATTGTGACAGGTGGTTTTAGTATGCAGTTGATGAACTTTCAAGCAGCCAATTTGGCGAGTGCATGGACAAAATGGAAAACGCAATTTAAAATCTATATGCGAGCAAGCGGACTCGAAAGCCAGGACGAAAAACGAAAAACGAAAAACAGCTCTGTTACTACATCATATGGGATCACAAAGTTTAGACATCTTTAGTTCATTCAACGAGAACATCGACAAGGTCAGTTATGATGAGTTAATACAAAAATTTGATATCCACTTTGTTCCAAAGATTAATATAGGGTCTACAAGTAAGTTTCCAGCGTTTTTTTTTTCCAAAATTTGAAGTTTTATTATGAAAACATACTCGTAGTTACAATGCTTTATTCAAAGTATCGTCCATCGGAAGCTACAACTTTCCCCCATCTTTCTAGCAATTTATGAATTCCGGATCAAAAAAAATTCTCGTCTTTCGAGCCCAAGAACGTATCGAGCCAATTTTTGATTTCCTCTACTGAGCTGAAGCGTATTCCCGTAAGAGCGTTCTGCATCGAACGAAACAAGTGGTAGTCAGATGGTGCCAAGTCTGGACTATAAGGCGGGTGAGGCAGAATTTCCCATCCACTATTTTCCAAATAGTTTTTCACCGAAACCGCAACATGTGGCCGAGCGTTGTCGTGATGAAAAATGACGGACTTATGCCTGGTCTCATATTCTGGCCGTTTTTCTTTTAATGCCCGCTTCAAACGAATTAGTTGGGTTCGATATAATGGTCCTTTGATGGTTTCAGCACTCGGAAGCAGTTCGTATTATACGACACCCTTTTGATCCCACCATATGCAGAGCATGACCTTATTCACGTGAATATTTCGTTTCGGCGTCGATTGGGCGGGCTCGCCGGGCTTTGTATACGATTTTCTGCGTTTAGGATTATCATAATAAATCCATTTCTTATCACCAGTGACAATACGATGCAAAAATGATTTATTTTTATACCGCTGCAGTAACATTTCGGACATGCAAAATCGCCGTTCGACGTCTCTTGGCTTCAATTCGTACGGCACCCAGTTTCCAACCTTTCGAATGAATCCCAGTGCTTTTAGGCGCAGGGAAACGGCTTGTTGCGTGACGCCCAATAATGAAGCAAGTTTCTCTTGAATCTGACACGGATCCTCATCCAGTAAAGCGTCCAATTCCTCGTCTTCAAAACTTATCGTCTTTCCGGGGCGATCTTTGTCTTCAACTCTAAAATCACCACTTTTGAACCATTTGAACCACTCGCGGCACGTCGATTCACCAACACATTCCGCCCCATAAGTTTCCGAAAGCAAACGATAGGCCTCAGCCGCACTTTTCTTCATATTAAAGAATAAGCAGCGCTTCCCGCAAATGACGTTTATTTGGCTGGAAACTTGCCATGATTTTGCTCGATAAAATGTACGACACCGATAGAACTGCTTAAATATAACGCTGCAAAGTTGTTGACAGATACAAAACCTACAAGTAAAACACATGGGGTCTGACATTTCTGCCCGGGATCCACTGGTGGCACCATCTCTGACAAACGCTGGAAACTTACTTGTAGACCCAATATATCAATGGAACGATATGCATTTTTAACAAGACGACAGCTCCTAAATGAATCTATAGAAGATTTTGTAACTGCGCAAAAAATTTTAAGCTCCAATTGTGAATTTAAAAGTCTTAAAGATAATCTCGTCAAAGATATTTTCATATGTGGCCTGCATGAATCTTATAGATACATAAAAGAACGCCTTCTAAGTGAAGGTGACATAACATTAGAAAAGGCAATAGAAGTCTCTAAATTGCTTGAAAGTTCAAGGTCAAAAACCAGACAATTAGAACACTGCACTTCAAAATCATCAAATTCAAATTTCGTAGGAGCCCTGAGAACCACCACCAATGCAAAAAACAACAGTTTCACATACAATCAATTCAATAAAGGAAAACAAACGGAAAAACATGCGTGGAGAACCAACACAACAAAATCAGACACTTGTGGGAGATGTGGTCAACGTCATCGATTTAAATGTCCAGCTATGGGAGTAATTTGTAGGAAGTGTAATAAGCCAAGTTACGAGTACTTTGCGCAGATGTGTTATTCGAGCAAACAGGTTAACACCGTTGAATTATACGACGAATACATTGCTGCAGAAAATACTAATGCATCATCAAATGAAGTTCTGTTTATCGGTACTTTGTCATTTGAGAAGGAAGATCAGAAGGCGAGCAGTAGTAGTAGTTGGTATTGTAGTATAGAAGTGAATAAAAAAATTGTCAAAGTGCAGTTGGACATAGGTGCGCAAACTAATATAGGATCCGCCATCTAACGTTTTTTTTTTCAACAACAGGGCGCAAAACATCGAGTGTAGCTTCGGCTGTGTAGCACGTAGCGCCGTCCTATTGAAACCAAATGTTGCCAATATCCTCCTCTTCAATTTTTGAACAAAAATTCGTTCAATATGGCCCGATAACGATCGCCATTGACTGCAACGGCCATTCCTTGCTCATTTTCGAAGAAAAATGGCCCAATTATGCCTCTGTGACTTGTTTTGGGTGTATCGGCTTTTCAATGTATGCGTGCGGGTTTTCTGTGCCCCAAATGCGACAATTTTGCTTGTTTACATACCCGCCAAGATCAAAATGAGCTTCATCTGAAAAGATGATTTTTTTTGGCAAAATCGGCATCATGATTTTCAAAGTAATGTCACAATATTTCTCAGCGTCGTTCAAGCGTATACACAACCATATTCGTTCAGCGGAAGGATAAAACTAATTATCTGTCAAATCAGACATGAGCTAAGTGTTACCATTCACGAAATAAGCACTAGTTGAAAAAAAAAAACGTTAGATGGCGGACCCTATATTATTTCACTAAAAACTTTTAAAGAACTCGGGTTTGAAGCAAATGCATTGCGTCAAACTAAAACAAATGTCTTAACTTTTAGCGGTGAGAGACTCGCGGTGAAAGGTGTAAGTAACATTCCGTGCGTTATAAAAAAAAAAAAATCAAGACAATACCATTTCATGTGGTAGATTTAAATTGTCAAACAGTATTTGGTTTGCCTACTTGTGTCCAACTGAACCTAGTTAAGCAAATGAATTCTTTGTATAGTCAAAAAAGAGAGCATGAAGATAATAATTGTGAATGAATTTTCTGATGTGTTTCAAGGAATTGGCTGCTTAAGTGAAAAGTGTAGTTTTCGTCTAAAACCAGGAGTTCCCCCGGCTATCGAATATGCAAGACGCGTTCCATTTAAACTCCATGCACCATTAAAACAAGAATTAGAAAGGTTAGTAAAATTAAATATTATTGTGCCGGTCTATGAGCCCTCGAAATGGGTTAATCCAATTGTTATTATCAGCAAAGCCAACGATGAATTAAGATTGTGCCTTGATCCAAAACAACTAAACAAAGCAATATATAGACCATATTTTCAATTTCCTACCATAGAAGACATTAAATCTAAATTAATTCATGCAAAATTTTTCTCTTCTCTCGATGCAAAGTCAGGGTTTTGGGCTGTTCCACTGTCACACGAGTCATCAATGTTATGCACGTTCATTACACCATTCGGACGCTATAGATTCTTACGTTTGCCATTTGGCATCAATGCAGCTCCGGAAATGTTTCATGCACTTATTACCAAGCTCTTTAGTGACATCGAAAACGTGGTTATATACGAGTACATTGATGACTTTTTACTCGTAATTTACGCAAACACCCAAAGTCAACATGATCTTGTATTAAAACGTGTGCTTGAACGGGCAAGAAAAGTCGGTTTGAAATTTAACAAACTAAAATCCAAATTTAGTGTTTCATATATTAAGTTTTTTGGTCATATATTTTCCGAGGAGGGTGTCAGTCCTGACAATAAAAAAATTCAAGCTATATATATGCGAAATGCCAACTCCACAGTCGGTTCCCGAACTGCAGAGGTTTCTAGGCATGGTCAACTACCTAGGCTCTCTTATCAATTGAGACCTCTAACCTTCGAAAACTATTGAAAAATGATTCAACTTGGTTGTGGACAGAAAATCATGAGAGAGAATTTCAAAGCCTAAAGAAATGTATTTCAAACTCACCCGTTTTGTCTTATTTCGATATAAACCAACCATTAGTTCTCTCAGTCGATGCTTCCAAGGATGCGATGGGAGCTGTAATATACGAGGGCGGGTCAATAATTCCGTGACTTTTGGATTAAAACAGATTTTTTGATAAAAAAAATAATTTTATTTTTCAACGTAGTACGAGTATCAGTTGAGCTCTATACACTTTGTCCAACGCTTCTCCAATTTTTTTATCCCTTCCAAAAAAAATGATTTGTCGAGGTCCTCAAAATAGGCCTTTGTTTGCGAGATGACTTCATCATTGGAGTCAAATCTTTTTCCACCAAGCCATTTCTTCAGGTTTGGGAACAAGAAGTAGTCGCTCGGAGCCAAATCTGGAGAATAGGGTGGATGAGGGAGCAATTCATAGCCCAATTCATGGATTTTTGCCATGGCAACTGCACATGTGTGCACCCTTGCATTGTCTTGGTGGAAAAGAACTTTTTTTCTTGGCCAAATGAGGTCGTTTTTTTTTCAAATCGTCATTGAATCGGTCCAATAAGTTGGCATAATATTCCCCATTGATTGTTCTTCCCTTTTGAAGGTAGTCAATGTGGATTATCCCGCGTGCATCCCAAAAAACAGTCGCCATAACTTTATTGGCTGACAAACCCACCTTGGCCTTCTTTGGCGCCGATTCACCCTTAGAAACCCACTGTTTTGACTGTTGTTTGTTCTCTGGTGTGTTGTGATGGATCCATGTTTCGTCCACGGTTACAAAACGGCGCAAAAATTCCTCCATATTGCGATTAAACAACGCCAAACCTTCCTGTGAAGTTGTTACACGATTGCGTTTGTGGTCGACTGTGAGCAAACGCGGCCCCCATCTTGCGGAAAGCTTTCTCATGCCCAAGTGATCATTCAAAATTGAAACCACTGAGCCATGCGAGATCCCTACGGCTTCCACAATCTCTCGCACTTTCAATCTTCGGTCGGCCAACACCATATCGTGAATTTTTTCGATTGTTTCGGGTGTATAGACCTCAACTGGGTGTCCAGGACGTTCGGCATCTTCAGTGCTTGTACGGCCACAACGAAATTCAGTAAACCACTTTTTTACCATTGAAATCGATGGTGCAGAGTCCCCATAGTATTTATCAAGCTTAGCCTTGGTCTCGGTAATGGTTTTTTTTCGCAAGAAATAATGCTTAATAAGCACACGAAATTCACTTTTTTCCATTTTCTCTCCTCAAATTAGTGAGTAGTCTGATAAAAATAGCTGTCAAACACAAACTAACTGACGCAGCAAGTTTAAATTTTGACAGGAGTCAACTGACAAATGCCTGTTGACAGGAGCAGTGTTGCTGTTTCAGTAAAGAGGTCAGAAATTCAAAAATGCAGGGAATTATTGACCCGCCCTCGTACCAAAATAATAAACCAGTTGCTTATGCATCAGCCACATTTACAGATCCACAAAAGGCATATGCTCAGATCGAGAAGGAGTTACTGGCGATTCTGTTTGGATGTGTAAAATTTCACCAATACGTAATTGGTCAACAAGTGACAGTAGAAACTGATCACAAGCCCCTTATCAGTTTGATTGATAAGCCCTTACACAAAGTTCCTACGAGACTACAACGTATAATGTTGAGGTTGCAATCATATAACATTCAACTTGTCTATAAACCAGGGAAATTACTTGTAGTTGCCGGCATTGCCAACCGAAAACTTTTCGGAAATAGATAAAGATATACAACTTCAAGTCAATCTTGTAATTTCTACATTGCCGGTATCAAAACACAAACTTGAAATTTTAAGAAAAGGAACTCTGGAAGATAAAGCCTTACAAAAGGTTATCCAATATTATAAATATGGTTGGCCCTCAGCTGCAAAGAGTGTAGATATCTCAGCGAAACCATATTTTCCAATAAAAGATGAAATTCATTATAATGGCGGACTCCTACTAAAAGGAAATAGCATCACAATACCTAGTAGGCATAGAAGTGATGTTCTCAATTTGATTCATGAAGGCCATCTAGAAATTGAATCATGTAATAGATTGTCAAGAGGTGTTGTTTATTGGCCACAAATGTTGTTGTTTCGAATTGCAACGCATGTATACGAAATAGAGTGGCAAATCAAAAGCTTCCCTTAATGCCTCACGAGGAAACCGACTTGCCGTGGAATAAAGTAGGTGCAGATCTCTTTTATTTTCAAAAGAACTGTTATCTTCTAGTAGTGGACTACTTTTCTAAGTATATAGAGATTGCTCAACTTAATAAATCCTCCTCAAGTCAGCCGGTAATAACAGCATTTAAATCAATTTTCGCACGTCACGGCATACCCGAAAAACTTATTTCAGACAATGGGCTCCCATTCAATGCTCAAGCGTTTTGTGAGTTTTGCGAAGAATGGGGAATCGACCATAACACGTCTAGCCCATATCTACCCCGTTCTAATGGCCTGGCTGAAAGATCAATCAAAACTATTAAATCACTCTTGATCAAATGTGCCGAGAGCAAGTCAGATCCATACATAGCTCTACTCCAACATCGCACCACCCCTAAAGCCAATTTTCATTCACCGTCAGAGTTGTGAAAAACATAAAAAACATTCTCTACCCTATTAAAATTGATACTAAAAAGCATGCATTAAATAAGCGAAAATACGAGGGCGGATCAATAATTCCGTGCATTTTTGAATTTCTGACCTCTTTACTGAAACAGCAACACTGCTCCTGTCAACAGGCATCTGTCAGTTGACTCCTGTCAAAATTTAAACTTGCTGCGTCAGTTAGTTTGTGTTTGACAGCTATTTTTATCAGACTACTCACTAATTTGAGGAGAAAATGGAAAAAAGTGAATTTCGTGTGCTCATTAAGCATTATTTCTTGAGAAAAAAAACCATTACCGAGACCAAGGCTAAGCTTGATAAATACTATGGGGACTCTGCATCATCGATTTCAATGGTAAAAAAGTGGTTTACTGAATTTCGTTGTGGCCGTACAAGCACTGAAGATGCCGAACGTCCTGGACGCCCAGTTGGGGTCTCTACACCCGAAACAATCGAAAAAATTCACGATATGGTGTTGGCCGACCGAAGATTGAAAGTGCGAGAGATTGTGGAAGCCGTAGGGATCTCGCATGGCTCAGTGGTTTCAATTTTGAATGATCACTTGGGCATGAGAAAGCTTTCCGCAAGATGGGTGCCGCGTTTGCTCACAGTCGACCACAAACGCAATCGTGTAACAACTTCACAGGAAGGTTTGGCGTTGTTTAATCGCAATATGGAGGAGTTTTTGCGCCGTTTTGTAACCGTGGACGAAACATGGATCCATCACAACACACCAGAGAACAAACAACAGTCAAAACAGTGGGTTTCTAAGGGTGAATCGGCGCCAAAGAAGGCCAAGTTGGGTTTGTCAGCCAATAAAGTTATGGCGACTGTTTTTTGGGATGCACGCGGGATAATCCACATTGACTACCTTCAAAAGGGAAGAACAATCAATGGGGAATATTATGCCAACTTATTGGACCGATTCAATGACGATTTGAAAAAAAAACGACCTCATTTGGCCAAGAAAAAAGTTCTTTTCCACCAAGACAATGCAAGGGTGCACACATGTGCAATTGCCATGGCAAAAGTCCATGAATTGGGCTATGAATTGCTCCCTCATCCACCCTATTCTCCAGATTTGGCTCCGAGCGACTACTTCTTGTTCCCAAACCTGAAGAAATGGCTTGGTGGACAAATCATTTTTTTTGGAAGGGATAAAAAAATTGGAGAAGCGTTGGACAAAGTGTATAGAGCTCAAGGGAGACTACGTTGAAAAATAAAATTATTTTTTTATCAAAAAATCTGTGTTTTAATCCGAAAGTCGATCAAAAAAAAATTAAAGGAAAAAGATGTTGTAAATGTATAATACGTTATTAAGTATTTATGGATATGTACACGATGTCACATAAACATATTACGTATGCTGGAAGTTAAGTCAAGCAACCATTTGTATTAGCATAGGCAGTCTACTTAATAAAGTCTTGAAGTAAAGTCGTCTCTGTAATTACTCTAATAAAGTTCATAACACATCCCAAAATACGGATGCCATAACCTTGCCAGGCGACTGTTGAGTTTTTGGTCGTTTTGGACTCAGCTGACTGCCGACTTGACTCTGGTGTGAAGTGATGGAGCCAAGTTTCATCCATTGTCACATATCGACGCAAAAATTCGGCTTTATTGCGGTTGAACAGCTTTAAACACTCCTCTGAATCATCAACACGTTGTTGTTTTTGGTCGACTGTTAGCAAACGCGGCACCCACTTTGAACAGAGCTTTCGCATGTCCAAATATTCGTGTATGATATATCCAACACGCTCTTTTGATATCTTCAGAGCCTCAGCTATCTCGATTAACTTCACTTTACGGTCATTCGTAATCATTTTGTGGACTTTTTTGATGTTTTCATCTGAAACAGCCTCTTTTGGACGTCCACTGCGTGCATCATCTTCGGTGCTTGTATGACCACTTTTAAATTTTTCAATCCACTTGCGAATGGTTCGTTCGGCTGGTGTAGAGTCCGGGTAACACTTATCAAGCCATTTCTTTGCATCGGCTGCATTTTTTTCCATCAAAAAGCAATGATAAATCAACACACGAAATTGCTTTGAATCCAATTTTTTTCACAATAACAAAAGTTGTTTCACTCACAACGGTATATCTCGAGAACTAATCGTCCGACAGCTGTCAAATTTATACACGTATCTTTTGAAGGTTGGTACTAACTGAAAATGGTATGGATTTAATTCAAGTGGTGGCTTCTCTTAGAAACGGACTTTTCAGCCAATGGTTTATATAGCTACTAAATGAAAGTGGCTGTTGACTGGTACCTTCTTCACTGCTTTCAAATGAAGGTGTTGTTGAAAAAAACATTTCAGAGTTACGAGTATTTCGCTTGTGTTATTTTGTAAATTTTAGAAACCTCCGCAGATGTACTGGATGTTTCAGAAACTGTACGATGGCGTCCTTTTTTTCGTTGCATATTTGCAATTGAAGCTTCTTTTAAAATTTCAACAATTTTCCACTACGCATCAAAAAAAATATCTTCTGCAACATCAGTGAGCTCTTCAGTTACTAGTTTTCCAAGCCGAGCCGGAGGCGTATCGATTAATGTTGGTGTTTCGGTAGATCTTCTTGCCAAATCCTTTGCTAGATTCATGCAATCGATAACATATTCTTTCAACGCCAAACTCTTTTTCTTTTTTCTTTGCGGGACATATACAAATGGCTCCTGTTCTTGCGACTATAAGATATGTTTACAATGAAAAAGAAAGAATAAAATGGCTTCAGTAGCAATCATTATTAGAAGTTTATGTCGTTCGATAGTCAATAAAGAAAAAAACAAAAATAGATCCGCTTTTGAAAAAGTTTATTTCTCGACTGAATAAAGAAAAATGTAAGGCTTAGAGATATTGAAGCGTGCAAATGTGTGTAAAGCTTATGAGAGGAGTTGATAGGTACAGAGCAAATATGTTGGGTTGCCAACTTGATATTATAAATTATTAACACTCCTTCTCAACACAAGGGCTCCGATTAAAGACTGATACTCGGTTGGATTTACTTTTTTGCAACTTTCAGAAGAGCAACTAACTTGTGTCTAATGGTGTTGACACAGGATTAGAGATCTGCATGCCATACTGCTTTAAAAGGTTAGCTATGTACTGTCGTTTACATACAGTAATAGAACCCGTTTCGCCTTCGCGGTCTATTTCCATTCCTAGGAAATATTTGAGTCGATCTCCGTCAGTAATATCAAATTCATTTGAAATCTGGAGCTTGATCTGCTTGAGTTCTTCTAAGTTTGAACTGCCTAGAATGAGATCATCTACGTAAACTATAATTATGTTAAAATTACCTTCGGCATTCTTTATGTAGACACATGGCTCACTAACACTCGGTGAAAACCTAATTTTCCTTAAAACCGAGTCAAGCTTCTCATTCCATTTTCGCCCACTTTGCTTCAAACCATAAAGTGCTGTATTTAACTTCAGCACCCGTTCTGGAGATTTCTTGTCGATGAAGTATTCGGGCTGCTTCATATAAACCGTATCATGAAGTTCGCTGTTGAGATAAGCCGACGAAACATGCAAAGGCTAGCAGCATGCGAATAGTTGCATATCTCGCGACTGGTGAAAACATTTCAGTGAAGTTCACACCAAATTTTTGACTGCAGCCTTTTGTGACCAAACGCGACTTAAACCGTTCAATACTGCCGTTTGCTTTTCGTTTGACATTGTAGACCCACTTACACCCGATGACTTTTTCTCCACCTGGTAGGTCAACCAATGACCAAGTCCTTCTGCATCGCGTCTCTCCATTGTTGTGAATGTTTGTTGCTGATTGCCTCCTGTACACTTTGCATGATTTGAACATCATCTTCGTCCAGTAAGTTTAATTTGTGATATTCTTTACGAGGTCGTCCAGCCTTTGGGTGCGAATTATTTTGGGTCTACCACGGCCAAAACAGACAACTGCATTCGCTGCTACACTGGTTTCTTTATCAGCTTCACGGATGACATCACTCTCTTCAAAACTCTCCGCTTCAGCAGCTCCATCATCAGTGTCCACAGCTTCCACTTCTAGCGAAACGAAATCGCCACTGTCACTTTTAGATCCAAGTTTGTCTTCCATAAATACGATGTCTCTGCTCACAATTGCTTTCTTCGTTTCTGAATCATATAAACGATAAGCTTTCGATATATCAGAGTAGCCAACCATTATCATCTCTTTTCCTTTTGGACGAAATTTTCTTTTTTGCGTTTTGTCGATTGCAATTGCCAAACAACCAAATACTTTCAAATAGGATGCTGTTGGCTTTCTGTTTGTCCATGCTTCGTAGGGCGTCTGATTCACAAGTGTAGTTGTTGCAGATCTATTGCGTAGATAAGCGCCCAAAAAGATTCGTCCAAACCACTGTGCACGATCATACTTCCAGCCATCTCCACCAGAGTTCTATTTGCGAGCTCCGCCACACCATTTTGTTGTGGTGTATGAAGGACGGTTAGTTGACGTTTAATGCCATTTGCATCCAAATAGTTTTTAAAATCTTTTGATAGGTACTCACCACCATTGTCGCTATGAAGTATTTTTATTTTCTTGCCTGTTTGTTTGCCAGCCAGGTTTTTAAACGATTTAAATGCTCCAAACACTTCCCTTTTTTCTTTGAGAAAATAAACTGACACGTATCGTGAGCTGTCATCGATAAATGTGGCGAAATACCGAGATCCGCCATGTGAGTTTTTGTTTACCGGGCCGCAAATGTCTGTGTGTACTAACTGCAATCGGGTGGTAATGTGTCACGCGTTTCCATGGCCACTACGAAATTTTTAAATGATTGTGGCAAACTAGACAATAATATGATCGCGGACATCTCCTCTGGCACTTCGATTTCAATTTCCATAAGCTTTTCGAGCAACTCACTAAATTGGTTTATATGTTGTGACATGCTGCCAGTTTCAGACAATATTTGGTAGAGGAGTTTCTTGAACAAGGTTATTTTCCGAGCCGGCCCACGTGGCTTGTAAATTTCTTTTAGCTTTTCCCACGCAGCCAACGAAGTTGTACAGTGCCTTAAGTGATTTATTTGGGATGGCTTTATACAGAGCATTATGCTAGACAATGCTTTTTCGTCTTTTGCGTCAAACGCTGCCGATTCCGCAGTTGTTATATTTTCACTTTTTATGATCTTTCCACTTACGATAGCCCACAATTCGGAATGGACAAGAACACTCTTCATAAGGACTGACCACGACGCGTAATTGGAATCGTCCAATTTTTCAATCGAGTACAAACCCTCGCAAACATTTTATTTAATAATTTGGAGCCATAAATTTATTTATTTATTTATTTTTTTTATTATTATTTTTTTTTTTAATTTAAGGAATAACCGTCTGGGCCCATAACCTATTAGAAGTTTAAGTCGTTCGATAGTCAATAAAGAAAAAAACAAATATAGATCCGCTTTTGACAAAGTTTATTTCCCGACTGAATAAAGAAAAACGTAAGGCTTAGAGATATATAAGCGTGCAAATGTGTGTAAAGCTTATGAGAGGAGTTGACAGGTACAGAGCAAATATTTTGGGTTGCCAACTTGATATTATAAATTATTAACAATCATAATCCTTACACTAGCATCTTCGCGAGAACAGTTACCTGATGTTGGTAAAGTCTAGTAAAAAATCAAAATTATTTTAACTTTTGAAATGGAGGCACAGAAACACATTGTTATTACCAAAGATATATTTGATTCCACGGGAACCTCATTTGGTCGTGGATTCAAAAATTGTAGCATATCGAAGCACCAAAGACTTGGATCGAAAATATCGTCGGTACCAGCTCTGCTTTTCTTCGAATTATTTCGTTTATTTTTGTCTTTGATGAATTGTGATCGCAGTGTTTTTATTTTATTTTTTATCACTGCAATAGATGTACCTGGTTTAATTTTTTCCATTTATTTCAGGACACTTTCCAATGCATCATTTCTCTTTATTCTGTTTAAATAATCCTTATTCTTGACATCGTACAGAATAGGCCATTCTTGATATAAGATTAATAATGCTTCTGTTTTGATTTTTGTCCACATTTCCACAAAATTAATTTCGAAAACACTCTTCTCCACAACCATGACAAGTGCGCTCTCCTCGAATACGCTCCACCCACCGTCCAAAAGGAAATTGTCAAACGAGGAGATCGACAATTACCTAAAACAAATGGACGAGACAATTAAACAAACTATGGACGCTACAATACCGCGATATCGACATACGACTAACGAAGACCTGTTCCGCAATTCTACTATTGACGCACTGCACCGACAGAAAAGTAGACTTCTGACAAGACTCAAAAACTTGTACAGACAATTAACTGACAGACACGACCCGGAGATTAGGACACTGAAGGCGTCGATTAAAAATATTCAAACGTTAATAAAAGAGAATTACAGAATTTCTGTAAGTTCGTTTGGGAACAACAGGGTTCGGGCTGTAAACACCAGCAACCCGAATATGTTCCCGCAAATAACCGCAAATAAATAAAATATTTCGGAGAAGTAATCAAAACGACCTTCCATGTCTCAAAATCGCCCGAACGACGAACAACGAACAAATACTTGTAGCAGCAGGTATCGATCCAAATGAGGCAGTTGATGATGACAACTTCTTTGTGATCGAGGATCCGTAGGAACAGGTAGAGGCTATAGGAGCGACTTTCCAGGAAGTGTACAAGGCCACTGATACCATTGGTCCCAATTATGACCTAGACAATCGCGTCTTGGTGCACGACCTCTACATTCGAAATGAAGTAGAGAACTGGCGATCCGAGGGCTCTGGGTTCACCCGGTTCAGCGACGAAAATATGGCAAATAATGTCATTGCCAGAGGGGGTGACGTACCCCCGTTCATTTCGAAGGAAGAGCTCCATGAGATCTTCGACACAATCAGGGCTAAGAAATCAGTAGAAACCGATGGTATTCCGAACATCGTGCTTCGACATCGTCTTCTAGAAGCGGTGGACATTTACACCACCCTGTTTAATAATGCAATGAATAATGCCCATTATCCAGCGCATTGGAAAACGGCGGTGGTGCAGCCTATCCCCAGAAAGGGAAAGGATATATCCAATCCGGTGAATCTCCGGTCGATAAGTCTCCCTCCGAATATCAGTAAGGTGTTTGAAAAAGTAATCAATAGAGCTCTATCTAGGTGGGTTGAGGACAAACATATAGTTCCGGATAATCAATTCGGTTTTAAGTTCCGCCTTATCTCACATGCCGCGTCTAAACTGGTGTCCGATATCCAATGGAATAAAGGCAAAAACCAATGTACTGGTGCCTGCCTTGTTGACTTGGAGAAGGCTTTCGACACCGTATGGTTAGAGGGTCTTTTCTATAAGCTGACTAGGCTGGGGATCAGTAAACCACTCTTGTACATTCTTTATAATATGCTAACCAACAGAACGTACCTGGATTTTTAACGTAAACCACCTCTCATAAGACTTTATATTTACGAGGTGCCCATACACCCATAGGGAGCAAGGATACGCCTTGCCATCGCTAATTACTCGCTTTATATTTATTAATACTTCGCTTATATATTATACTAATTCGGAACTGTGTTGGAGGCACAAGTTCCACCCTTGGTATGAGTCGAGGCCGACCTAAAACCTCTTACTGGTCTTAGGGTCGCAGCACCCAGTACTTTATTTGCTACTCTACAATGGGCAAAACCAAGGAATACCCGTACCCGTGATTTGGGTTTAAACCACAGCCACCATGACGCTCCCACAAGGGGGCCTACCTCTAACAAATCAGGCCCGGACCTAAATCCGGGGGGCTCCTGACTCCCATGGTACCGTGATTTAAGTCCTGGTACGGACTACCGGTGATCAAGCCACCAACAAGACCTATGACCGGCAACTTGTAACTGGTCAAATCGTAGCAACCATTCATGCTGTAATCTGAGGATGTTTTCGATAAGACCAGTTTAGAATAATCTGCCCCCGCTTTTTATTAGACAACGTCATTGATGGACGAAGCCTTGATAATTGGGCGGGGGCCCTATGCTAACCAACAGGCAGTTCATCGTGAAAAATGGTGATGTGACTTCTGTTGGAATATTTCAAATCAAAAATGGTCTTCAGCAAGGCGCGGTCACTTCGCCGATCCTATTCAACATTTATACAAGCGACTTGATAGGTTCACTTCCCCATACTATTGCGTACGCAGACGATTTGATAGCGAACAGAACAGGTCCAAAAATCGAGGTCATTAATACTCTCTTGCAGCGTGACTTCGATAAGATAAGACGATTTTGCGATGACTGGAAGTTGAAAATCAACTCTCAGAAGTCGGAAACCATTCTCTTTAGGACGCCGCTGTCTAGAGCCTCTAGGGATACCAGGAAAAATTGGCGTAAGTTCTCGATCATTGGACAACGCGGACAGCCTCTTGCCTGTCGAAATGTAGTCAGATACCTTGGGATCTGGCTAGATCGGTTTCTGTATTTTGATAAAAATGTAGATGCTGCTCTGGCCGGAGCTAAAGGCGCTTTTGCCCTTACAAAGAGACTGTTTTATAACAGCCAACTCGATGCGAAGGTAAAGGTAATCTGCTACATGGCCCTTATGAGGCCCATGCTAGTGGGTGTCCCGTGTGGTTCAATGTGCGAGCAAGCTTAATGGAAAAGATTCGGGTGTTTGAGAGGGCTTGCCAGAGTCGGAATACAAAATTTTTTATCGTAATGAGGTCCTTTACAACAGGGCGAACCTAGTACGAGTGGACAACTTCGTAATTAAGCTGACTCGAAGGCACATTGCAAGAGCAATGGCCTCGACGAATAACCTGATATCTGGGGCTTACTACCCCAACTGCCTTTACCACGAGAGTGTGCGCTCTGATGGCTTCGTTCCACCGGAAGCATTCCTCTACCTAGATCAGATAGGGTTGATCCAGGATAGATCAGCAGTCCCGTTAATCTTCCATGTCGCTCGGAAAGCTGGGGAAAGGCGACTCAACTACGGCAGAGACGTCGCACACGGCAGTGTGGATCATCTCAGGTTCAGTAGGGCGGTGGGGAATCGCGATAAGAGGGATGTCGTTCGGCAGCACCAGCATTTCTGGTGGTTGAATGATAGAGAAGATGTTTTGGCCTCGTTTCCGTCAATTACGGACCAGCCTCACTAATGAGGCAGAGCTGACCAATCTATTTGCTCTCTGAATAGCGATGGCCAGCTTGCATAGGTTTAGGTTAGCATTTAAGAAATATATACATATATTAGTATATACCTTATCTATGTGTGTGTATTGTGTAGGTAGGTTAGGTAGACTAAGGTTTATTTTAAGTTAGATATTAAGTTTTATAAAAAATTAAGTCCAGAGTGCCTGTGTGGGGCCAATAAGTTAATATAAGATTGTTAAGTAATTTTAAGCTAGAATTTAAGCATTTTTTGTTAGTATGTAAGGGTTAATGGTTAAGATAATAAAATGCATTTAAAACTTAAAAAAACTTAATTTCAAAAACAACTTCGCAATTTAAAATTTCTCTTTCACCTTTGTTATTCGCGTGGTTGCCAAATGAGAAATGTCAAAGCTCAATCGGAAAAAATCTTAGAATTTTCATTCTTTCTTTCGTTACTTCGTTCCCCCGCCATTTCTATACTCCACACCCTATCTGTCAAAAAAAACGAATGACGAAACGTACGAAAAAAGGAATCGTGTAATCTTGGTCATACATATTTATAAGGGTTAGCACATTTTGACATAAAGTCCAGGAGAGAAACTTTGATTCTGAAATGAAAACGAGAAGCAAAATGTTGTTTCTTAAAAAATGAGGCGTAATGGTTTTATGTCACTTCTGTGCTCAGCCGCCCTAAAAAAATGCATCGTTAGTTCCAATAAAAATTTGTTTACCTTCCCATTGATAGCATAGAGCAACTTTCCTTTCATGGCCAAATATACGAGTTAAAGACTTACAAAAAAGTCTTACCTTTGATAACAATATTTGTACAAAATATCTACGACTACATATGTACATATATGAAGCAGGCTTACTAAAACTGCGTAGCATGCACAAATCCTTCAGCTTTTCTTAATTTGTTTATGGATGCGCCATAAATTCGAGGTCAACTAGATTTGATAAAAGAAAAAATAGATATTTAAGGCATATCCAAAAGTGATATGAATCTAGTCAGAGTCGAAATTTGGAAGTTTTGATTTGAACGGGATTGAATTTACGTTTTGTATCTTTTTATAAAAATGAAGTTTTTAATTGTAAGTACTCGTATGTATGTAGAAATTCTAGTCATTAAGTGCAAACCCTATAAATCTGTAATTTCGTTAGTGACTAAGTTTTTGTAAAGTATCTCGCACATTAACACGTTTTTCGACATAAAAGATACATGTATGCATGTGCAAATATATGGAGATATTTTAGGGCTTTATCTGAGTTTTCTAAAAAAAAAAACACAAGCCTGCTAGTGTCATGATGTGGTTATCTTCTTAGTGCCTTCTTATCTTTTAATTTTTGAAGCATCGTCATGATGAATGTGTCAGATGTGATTTTTTTCGCATAATTTCGGAACACTGCCTATATCATCCATCTATTCAAATAATACATATAATATATCGTCCATCATTTAAAATTTTAAAACAATTGTAACTTCCGTTTTTTTCGAATGATCAATTCCAGGCTTTTTTGACGCTTACTTGCGCCATCAATTTGTCGCACTCTACATGCAATATATGTACAACAGCAGGCCATGCCTGCGTCAGCAGCACTACATTTCAATTGTGTACTAATAGTAAGTATTTAACTTATATCGACTTCAAAATATACATATAAAAAAAAAAAATAAAGATCTTCCACAGGGAATAATATATACATGTCCAACTGGACAAATATGCACTCAAGCTGCTCAAGTTTGTGGCGCTGCAGGCTCTGTAATAGCTGCTTGTGATAAATGTTTAATCTGTAATGCTGCTCAAAGTTTCGCATGTACAGGATACAATACTTTTGCCCTCTGCCATGGAACCAGTGTTCCCGATACGACCACAGTATATACTTGCTCGGCCAACTTAGTGTGTAATATCGACTCAGCTAATATTTGTGTTACCAGTGCAGTGGGGGTATACCATAGTCTTGGCCTTAAATGAAACTTTTTCGGATTAAGTTTTCTTTTTTTTAATTTAGGTTGGTGCTGCATGTGATTTGTCTACGACAATGCCCACTCCTACTACAACTCCAAACCCATTGACTAGCCCTGCGGAGTTTTGTGCAGCTCAGAAGGTGGTTGGTCGATATAAAATCACTTCTGACACAACCTGCAGACAGTAAGCTTTTCTTTAATCTTAAATAAATGTATGATCTATTGATTTTTATTTTAATTCATGTAGATACATTTACTGTCAACTGCTAAGCGGTGTTTGGATTGGTAATATTTACACTTGCCCAGGGTCCTTATACTTTGATTCTACAATTGGGCAATGTGTTGCGACTAAACCAATTGGCTGTGCATAGTTGAGTCAATCTAAAATTTTGAACAAATAAAGAAAAGTTTTGAGAATGAATTTGAACTTAGACATGAAACATTAATTTTGACACTTTGACGCTGGCCAGTATGAGGTTCCAGTATCTGTTCGTACTCTTCAAAGCATTTGCATCATGTCCTGCTTTTTATTAACAGATTTATCATTTTCCAACTTTGCCAAGCTTCGGGACATCTTCTCCCAGATAGCTATGTGCCTCTTCTCTTCTTCTTTGTATTCTACCAAATCACCTTCAGCCTGATGTCATTTGATATTGTTTTGTCAACATGGGTAAGGTATTTTTAGAGCATTTTTAGAGAGACCAGAATTACAGTCAGGACACTGGTATGATCGTTTAGACCAATCTTGAAAAGTCCAACATCGAGCTCAGACGACCAGTGTCTACGTTGTTACCATACCATCATAAAAGCTTTCAGCCTGTATTTGTTACGAAAGTAAGGCGATTTAACGATATCCAACAGATACGCTACGTAAATTACTGGTTAAAAAGTACAACCAAATGTTTTCAAGTTAAATCAAAGGTAAATTGAAATTGCAATCAGAAGAGGTCCTTGAGAGTAAGAGTAAAAATTTATGGAATACCCTACATCAGAAAAAAAAATTACTACACGCCCCCCAACGGCTTTGAACCAATTTGTAGACTCCTTTCATGTTGAAGAACATGAAGAGAATGGTGGAAGTTGCAGCGAAATTGCCCTTCAAAATCTAATTGGCAGAATTGAGAACGTATTTGACAAAAAGGAATAGGTAATAGGATCAGAGGAAAGTTTGTCAGGATATGAACCTTCAATAGAACTGCCTGCGTCCTTAATTAGGGCTTGCATTAAGATTTTGGTTTCATGTGAGCATAACTCCAATTGGCATGACTTTGCAGGATCTTGGTAGACCGAGCAAAATCTTACTGCCGATGTCACAAAAAAGTCAGAGACTTTCCTCCAGTCTACCAGAAGGAAAAACTGTAGACTGCTTACTGCCTTCGGGACGGGGCACAACGCTTTTGCTAAGCACCTCTCTGTGCTAGGCATAAATGACACAATACACTGCAATGCTTGCTGTAAGAGTGACGACATCACGGTACATTATCTCTGCGATTTTCAAATTAGCAGATTTCTGGTACTCTGCGCTGATGTAGTCTTTGAATTTTATCAAAATAAGGATCTGTTCCCGCGAGATTTTTGTAACTATAAAAGAGAAGTTTTTGCTGAAGTTTCAGGAATAGGAATACATTCTATCTGAAACCCAGAATCTCCGGGGAACACGTTTTTGTAAAATGTAATTGCAAAGCAAGAGGAAGATTTTCAGATTTGTTATTATCACTATTTTATTGATGTAACAGGCGGTAAATGAGTTCTATTATATTAGGCGATAAATCCGCTTCAATATGACGCTCTTTTTGCTCCTCTTTGTCCATGTCCAAGTCATCTTTTGAGTTAATTTGCATAAAATTGTAGCAATTCACACAAATTTAAACTTTACGAATTTGACAGTTCTTTTCAAATTTAATCGATTTGACGTTTTTGC
The DNA here is from genome assembly GCA_963966105.1 of Volucella zonaria. Taxonomy (NCBI): domain Eukaryota; kingdom Metazoa; phylum Arthropoda; class Insecta; order Diptera; family Syrphidae; genus Volucella; species Volucella zonaria. The sequence goes on along the minus strand of OZ014534.1, from coordinate 114,278,330 downwards.
AATTCCTGGCCAAAGAAATATCAGGTTTGTTCGAATTTTCACGAATTTCTTCGAATTTTCAGGAAATCCTGTTCGAGTACACAGATATTTCGTAGTTTTTCGTAAAACAGAGCGCTCATAAGAAAATAAGAAATTTCTCCATGCTACGAAATTTAGTTCAAGAAATTTCTTTACACTGGTTTATGAAACTTGTAAATTCTGTCAAATCTGCCAAAGCGCTCTACGTGAATTTTTTTTTTGTTGATTTGTGTATTTTTTAGTTTGAATTGGAAAATAAATTAAAAAATGGATCAAATCGAAAATAATTTTGAAGTGAAATGTTCTCCTAATACATTTTGCAGATTGCAAACTGATACGTATTATTCGAGAGCATACCAGAAACTAAGTGAGAAATTATTTTGCAGAAATGAGGTCACGCGGCGAGGCAGGTATTGGAGTCTCAACCATCGGATGCCGTGGATTTTATTCCGATCATTCTGGTGTCTGAGGTTTCGCGGGCCGCCAATTCTGCAAAGGAACATCCACCAACACAGCTGTCCGGCGATTCTTTGGAGGAAGGGTTTTCAGGTGAAAAAAGTGCCAACATAGATATTTGGTTGGAAGCACCAACCAAATTGGTGCTATCCCTTGTGGAGGAGCTGCATCCCAAAATGTAAGGAAAATACAGGAGCTTGGAAAGAACTGCACAATCAACTCCAAAACAGGAAGTAATAGGGAAATCTGCGAATTCGAGAGGTAATGCTTGAAACACCTTAAGTAATATCCTAAAGTGGTTTGCATAAAGTGTTGGGCGAGAAGAGAGGCCTTCATCCGGAGTTCGTCCTAGACAGCGATACCGTGGAAGGCACATCAAGGAAAGAATTAATGCAGAATGTTTCACAGGAAAGTGTACCATCAACTTCAGTTTTGTAATATATGACAGTCATCTTGTCGTCTTTGTTAATATTTACAAATTTGCAGAAGACTCATGTACGCCTGCCTTTAAAAGAAGACAGCCTTCAGAGTCTGCCCAAAACCATATTCTAAAAAGGATTGATAAAATCGGACGTGAGAAAGCGGAGTACCATGCCAATATCTTAAAGCGCTTCGATAACAAGGAAGAAACGATTTGTTGAAAACAATTATTGAAAAACTAAGCAAATAATATAAATATAAATTCAAGTTATTTATACTAAATATGTACAATGTTTATATTTTTATTTTGTTTCTGCTTAATTTGATATATTTATAAAAGGTTTCAGTTTAATTGCAATTCTTGGCAAATTGCATTTCTTACTGAATTCTCCCTTCTAGTTTCACCATACTGCACATATTTAGAGCTAGTTTCGGGAATAGGCTCCAGTGAAAAAGCATGATGGTCTTCATCCGCAATATTATGAAGGACGCAGCAAGCTCTCACAAAGTGGCATATCTTGTCTATACCTCTTAGCTTACAATAATAGAATTGGCGGAATCGTTGTTTCAGGATACCAAAAGAGTGCTCTATGGCCACATGGGAGGAACTCGATTTCACATTGAAATTCTTTAGAGCACTCCCCAAATGTCCATTTTCTCTATATATCGTTACTAGATGATTGGTACATTGATAGGCAGAATCGCCCAACAGATAGTAGTCTGGAAGTAATAATAGGTCGCATATTAGTATCATTGCATATTAAGAAATTAAAAGAAGTATTACCTCCCAAAGCGGTATTTAGTTTGTCATAAATAAAAGAATTCTAGAACATCGAGCTATCATGCGAAGACCCAGGGAATCCAACAAATGTGTTGATAAATTTTTTGTTTTCATTGCAATAACTTGCAAACACTTCCCTTTCGGTCGATGTAGTCATCTTCACATGCATTTTGATTTGCGGCCCGGGTCAACCCCGGACAGATTTATTATTGCTTAATTGCAAGCTTATTCTTAGAACTAACAATTTTCACTTAAAACTAAAAAAAGTTAGGATGTGATGCATAGGTGGAAAGAAGAGTGTTTTTTAGAGAGAGTTTGGTGAGATGGTAGTCGAAGAGAGGCAGAATATCGTTAACTTCACGAAGCATTCTAGACATTGGCTCCAAGTGTCCGTAATTCGTTCGGTGAAGATTGAGCAGGAAAAGTGGCACAGACCTAAGATTGCGTGGGTTGGTATTAAAAGAAATAAGTCGAAGTAAAGAAGGACAATCGATATTCCCAACTAAAATTTGATGAATAAAGAAAATGTCGGCAACTTTTCGACGTATAGAAAGGGGTTGTAAATTTATAAGTTTCAGCCGGTTGGTATAAGGTGGTAAGTTTTGGCTATCATCCCAGGGAAGACCACGTAAAGCGAATCGTAAAAACCTGCGTTGAACAACTTCTATCCGGAGGATGTGTGTTCTGTAGTAGGGTGACCAAATTTGGCTTGCATATTCAAGAAGAGGCCTAACAAAGGTTAGATAAAGAGATTTGGTAATAGCGCTTGATGGAGCCAAGGGAAGAGTTGGCTTGTTTTGTTATATTATCAATGTGAGAATGGAAATTGAGTTCCTTATCACAGATAACACCTAAATCACGCCACTCATTCACTAAGGGAACAGGCAAATTGAAGATTAGATAGTAGCGAGGTGAAGTAGGGGGCCGCTTACGGGAATACGTTATAGCCTGACACTTATTGACGTTAAGCTCAAGAAAATTCTTCTGACACCAAGTACAAAATCTGTCAAGATCTTCCTGCAGTGGTAGGCTGTCTGAGGAAGAGGATATATATCTAAAGATTTTCATATCGTCTGCGTAAATAGATATGTATGAATTTTTAATGATGCAATCAACATCATTAATGGCCAGAATAAATAGTAAGGGGCTAAGGTGGCTGCCTTGAGGGACACCAGAGGAGGCTTTAATTGGGTCAGAAATCATTTACCTAAATAAAACATACTCGTAGTATTGTCTTTCATTTAAATATGATTGAACCCATGTTATAAAGTTTATTTGGATTATATCATGTGAAATCCTATCAAAGGCTTTGCTGAAATCGGTGGCAATCACATCAACTTCATTTCCAGATTCCAGTGCACATAAAGTGCTTGATACGAATTCCGTTAAGTTGGTGGTCGTAGATCTACCTTTGAGAAATCCGTGCTGGTTTTGGGAAACAATAGGTTTACAATGGAAAAGCATTATATCATAAATAATGCTCTCGAAAAGCTTAGGTATGCAGGACAGCTTAGCAATTGGTCGATAGTTGGAAATATCATCTTTTCGGCCTTTTTTATGTAGGGGAATAATAAATGACGTTTTCCAGGTCGAGGGAAATAATCCCTGGGTGATAGAAAGCTGAAAGAGAGCTGTAAGAGGTTGGGCTAGGTGCATTTCACATTTCTTTAGAAATATAGGGGGAAGATCATCAGGGCCGGCGGAATAATCATCTTTGAGGTTTATTATTTTATCTTTGACTTGCTCTAAAGTTATAGACACATATTCCAAAGTTGTTTGTGGGCAGCTATTTAAGTAGGAAAAGTAAGAGTGGTCTGGCTCTTCGGAATAGGTGGCGAACGCTTGGCTAAAAAAAGTTGCGAAGAGATTTGCTATAATTTGGGGATCGCCCGAGGACTTATCTAGAAAATTCAGAGATGATGGATAATTATCCGATTTACTTTTAGTTTTGATGAACTGAAAGAATCGCTTGGGGTCGGAAATGAGTGTGCGGTCCATTTGGTTTAAATAGTTGTCATATAGAGTTTGACAAAGTACAGAGAAATTTATTAGGGCAGACTGGTAGTAAAAGAAATCGATGTCGGAACGCGATATTAGTAAGTAAGTACGCCAGAGCTTATTTCTCTTATTACGAAGAGATCGCAGCTCTTTATTATACCAGGGTGGTGATGATGAGGGATTCTTTTTGGGTAAAAAAGGTACAGATTGGGAGAGGCATTTGAAAATTTTGGTATAAAAGGATGCGAGAGCATCGTTAACCGTGAGGTTGGGATTATCGTAAAGAAATTCAAAATTGGCCATACTGAGGAGGTTATTCAGTTTGGCGTAGTTAGCCCTATGAAAATTAAAACTGTAAGAATACTCATAAGAAACGCGATTAAGACCATTGTCATACGCTAACGTAAGAGGAAGGGGAGGGTGGTAACTATCCAACTTAGAAAGAGGATGTCTGCTTTCTAAAATGATGCAGTTATCTGTATCAGTGGCGAAGACTAGGTCGAGTTGTCTGCCAATGTTATTGATGACACCACTTAATTGATAGAGACCGGAGTCAGTAAGGCAATCGATGAAAAGGTTTTCTTTACCAGAGGTGGGATTTGTTGCAGTAAAGTAGGACTGGTCAGTCTGAGCCCATACAAGCTTAGGTAGATTGAAATCACCTAAAAAAATAACTACGTCGTTGGAATCAGCAGCATTAAAAATGCTGTCGATTACATCAACAGCTAGCTGGTAACGTTGAATTGGTTGAGAGGGGCGAATATAGCAGCAGCAAATATATAGGTTGCGCTTGCAAATAGGAATTCTAGCGCATACAAATTCAAAGAATGCAGTGGACGATTTTTTAAAGGGTTTAGACTCAAGACGAGAGTGTATAGCTAGAAGTACCCCACGGCCATATAAATTTTCCTCTTTATCTAGACCGTCGTCACGGTGTAAATCAAAGCCTTGGGAAAATAATTCATTATTCTTAATATTAGGGGTGAGATTGGTTTCTGTGAGTGCAAAAATGTCGTAGGGCAGAATCTGCGAATTAAGATATATAGCAGAAATCTTAGTTCGTAATCCTCTTACATTTTGATAATACAGGGACAGATATTTGGGAGGCTTCGGCAAAGAATTGAGTGGTGGGTTAGGAGCGATGGTAGTTTTTGAAACTAGACCGTGTTCGCTGGAGGTGTAGTATGCGTTTGGAACTTACGTGAGACGCAAAAGAAGAGAGATCATTAGCCACATCATCAGGAGTCATATCTAATTGCTCATGAAAACGTATAAAAAGTTGCCGCAGATCATGCAGGTGGATCAATCACAATGTGTGTCCTATCGATACAACCTAGGTTAAGAAAACTAATTGAAGGAACAGTAAGTTCACTGCTTGTGCTCATCATTTGGCCACTATATGATATTTGGGCTTAGGCTGCTTATATACATTGTAGTTCTCTCTATTATTAGTGAGACTGTGGAGTGCGAAAAATCGAACTGATCTGCCAGATCTCTGAAGCTACACGCATCATATCCAGCAAACCACAAAAAAACTGCTATGTGTTTGCCAGTACTGATGTTCAGATATCTCCAATGAGCTGAACTTTTCTGTGAGGTTTTCATATAGCAACTTTTTCACTCGAAACTGAGTCCTGAATTCTTTTTCGGATTATCCTGGAATTATTGCTTCCATAAAATCTCTCACATAATTTTTCTTTTCCTGATTAGGAAGAACGGACAATAAAATGTCTTCCTCATCATCGGAATCCTTTATCAAAACATTTAAAATTTCGTCATCTTTATCGATGGCGCAATCCAACAAAACTTTAATATCGTCTTTATTGAATTTATCCATTTTTTGCGCTTTATTAAAACTCTCTAAAAATAAACCACAAACTTCTTTCACGTACACTTTGAAGGTTTAACGTTTTACATCTAAAAAGTGGGCGAATTTCGTCCGCGTTCTTTTACGGTGCGCCTAGAGGGACTTCCAATGCATCAGATTTCGCCTCATTGACTTGAACAATTTCAGTCCTAACTAAGAATTTCGTCTTATGGATAAAAGATCTTCCTACCTTTGAGACGCGTGTAACTCATCCTTGTCAGGATGGAAGGGCTTGTAATCTACGGGACATGTGGTAGGCGTAAACAACAGAAGGCACTCGCGCTGACGGCTACATTCCCAGTAAGTGGATAAGCCAATTTCATTTTCACTTTTAATGCATTTTATTTTATTCTTCTTAAATTTGCTAAACTTACATTAGCATGTATGTAGAAAAAATGCTTAAAAGCTAGCTTCACATAACTTAATTAACTTATTCTAACTTACTGGCCCTCCAAGCGGGCGCTCTAAGCTAAACTATATTCTTATTCTATGTCTTACGACGTCCAATTTATCATTTTAAAAAATAATTATTATTCATTACTACGAGTATCTAGTTATACTAAGAAAATATTAAGTGTTTAAAATAAAAACTTAGTAAATGAACATTTATTTTGGTATTTATATAAAACTTAAACAGCCAACTTAAACTATTTAAACTAACTACCTATGCTCACTTATACTAAACCTTAAACTACTTAGCCTAACTATATGACTGACCTAATCTAATTGTTAGCTAACCCAAGGTTGCTAACCTTAAATACCTTAAAACTACCCCACCCTATATGTAAGTCGGCTATTTGCTAAACATAGCAAGGAAAATATGCCCCTTTTTGCCTACTAACGTGGCTAACCTGGAATTGAAGGAAACGACGAAGGAATCGGGTCTTCTTCACTCAACCACCAAATATTTTAGTGCTGCAAAACAACATTTTTTTATCGCATTTTGAAACCGCCCTGCTAAACCTGAAACGCTAAATACTGCAGGGTGCGACGTCTCGGTTTTGGTTGAGTCGCCCCTCACCAACTGCACGGGCTACGTGGAAGACTAGCGGCACCGCAAACCTATCCTGGATCAGCCCTTTCATGTCAAAATAGAGGAACGCTTCAGGAGGGATGAAGCCTTTCAAGCGCACACTCTCATGATATAAGTAGTTGGGGTAGTAGACCCCAGAAATCAAGTTGTTGCACGAGGTCATTGCTCTTGCAATATGCCCTCGAGCCAACTTAATAGCGAAGTTATCCACTTTTTTTTAGATTCGCCCTATTTTTGAGATAGAATTGTATGTACTCAGACTCTGGCGTTCTGTATAAGCGAAGACAAGTCCTAAGGCAAGCCTTCTCAAACACCCGGATGAGGGCCGTGTAACAGATGACTTTCACCCTCGCATCGAGTTGGCTGCAGTCTCTTTGTATTAATCTAGCCAGATCCCAAGGTATCGGACTACATTTCCGCAAACAAGTGGCTGGCCATGTTGTCCAATTCTTTCGGATGTCCCTAGAGGCACCAGACAACGGCGATCCAAGCAGAATGGTTTCCAGTCATCGCAAAATCGCCTAATTTGTTTAGTCACGTTGCAGAAGCATGTTAATGACCTCGACTTTTGGACCTGTTCTATGGGGAAGTGAACCTATCAAATCGCTGGTGTAAATGTTGAATAGGATCGACGAATTAATCACACTTTGTCGTAGACCGTTTTTAATGTGAAATGTTTCAACAGAAGTCGCATTGCCATTTTTCATGATGAACTGTCTGTTGGTGAGCATATCATGAGGAATTTTCAAAAGTGGTTTACTGATGCCCAGTCTGGTTAGCCTGTTGAAAAGTCCCTCTAACCATTTTCACGTTGATCACACAAAAACACTGGTTTTTGCTTTTATTCCATTGGATACCTGATACCAGCTTAGACGCTGCATGTATGACATCATGCCCTGCCTTAAAACCGAACTGATTGTCCGGAAAATGGATAAACCAAACTGGTCGCAAACTGGTCCCCTTCGATGCCCAGTCAAGGACGGTTGTATCAGTGCCTTGTCCTGGTAAGACGGTTCTGCCAGTATGGAGCCCTCTTCCGGTCTCACTCGTGGAAACAAACAAATTAAAAAAAAAAAAAAAAAAAACCAATAAAAATATGGACATAAAAGTTAGAGAAAAAAAATCAATAACACTTTATCCGAGGACGAATTGCTTGCCTCCAGTCAAGAGACAAACGCCTGTCCACCAAGCGGTGTGAGTGCTAAGGCTAGAACCACGAATACTAATCAGCCAAAATTACAAGAATAACAGCAGAAAAACCACAATCCCGTAAGGAAAGCTATGAAGAAGAAATTCCAGACGGCCCTCTTCGTTTTAGGCAAGATCTCCGTAAATGAGGCGGCTGGAAAAGTCCTCAAAAAAGACTAGGCGGTTAAGGTGAAATATTAGGTAATCGTTGACGAGTAAAACGAGTACCTGAAGAATAAAACAAGACAGGTCTCTAGATGAGACCCCCAAGCGCTCAATCTCGAAGAAAACCAAGGTTGCCGTAGGTAGTGCTGTTGAAAAGCGGCCAAAAATTACTTCGCACTAGTGGGCAAGTTCTCCACAAACGGGAAAGCCATAGCTTAGTTTTGACTCCGACTCCTGCCTTCGCATTCAGACCTGTCGTGATCAGAAAGTCACCGCTAGGCATTACGTCGATGGCCGCGCCAAATTCGTTGTAGTTTGCTCGAGCATGGTCCTGGATGATGCTACGAGTAATAAATATTTAGTACTCTGAAGGTTTTCGTCGAGATTCTTTCATTGTACGGTGCATAGAAAGTATTATAGGGGGGGTAATCGTGATGGTATCCGCAGCCAAATTATGTCGCTAACTTCTATAATTTGCAGCTTATTTTGGATGGATTGCCGTGCGAGTACTTGGAATCTTAACAATTCACAGCCCAGTCTTTGTTCGGGGTCGATAGCCAATGATTGTTAACAAATTATCCATCCATATCCGAGATGCATGTTGCTGTTTCGTACTATGTATACTTTTTCCGGTTGCAACTTGCAATACCACGGTCCAACTAAAACTAAGAGAACAATCTTCGATTCGTTATTCAAAAAATATCTAAAAAAAAAAAAAAACAAACAGTCAAGTCTCGTCTTTTACAATCTTTCTGCTCCTAATTCAATGTTGTCTCAGAGATACGAGCATTGCGTGCGTGTTGAATTTATTGGATTGGGTGTTCCGAAGCTCATGAGCAATAGGCTTGCCATAAACATTTCTTGATGAGCATTCCTTAGTAGAATGATAGCATGGAATGGAGGCTTTTTTCACATCTGAAATATTCTTCTACTCTTCACATAAATTCAAACTACGAGTAAAACAAGTAAACAAACTTCATCATCATCTTCGTCATCTAAGCGAAAGCTTCTCTGGCGGATGAGTAAAAATTAAATAAAAATGAAGATAGGCCATCTGAAAGAATTTAGTAATTCAGTGTCAGCCTATACGACTCAGTCAGATCTCCTGATATGCTAATCTTCAGTGTAAGACCTTGAAATCACTCGTTCTTACCGAGAGTGTGATTTTTATTTGTTAAATGTTATCTGCAGGTACTTACACTTTTTGTTGCCGCAGTCTTTTCCAGTGCTAACGCCGAGTGTAACGTTTGTCAAACAAACGGTGCATCTTGTGTTAATTCCACCTCGTTTTACTTATGCTACGGAAGTGAGTATGGCTTAGAAAAGTATTGTGGAAGTGAAGGTTCAATTTTACAATTTCAGATCGAATTCCAAATTATGACAACCTATACCACTGCAAGGAAGGTTTCGATTGCACCGATTTGACTGCAATTTGCGCCCAAAGTACCGCTTCAAGACCGGCAAGTTGTGGAGACACATCATTATGTGGGCTGTGCAGAGCTCATCTGAATTACTTATTCGCTTGCACAAGTCGTACTACCTTTCGCATGTGCTATGGATCAGCTCATCCTAAAAGTGAAGTGGGATACTGTCCCAATGGATATCTATGTGATGCTAGCTCTAATAATGTCTGCGTTCTACCGGCCCAAGTTAAATCTATAACTTGCGATATTATCAATCCAAATGATGGTAATCCTGGAGTTACGACTGAAGCTCCAGGTACGAATACAACAACAGATAAACCAGTTACGCCAGACACCCCATTGACAGCGCAAGAAGTTTGCGATGTGGAACAGATGATTGGTGTCTATCAAATACCCGGCGACATTAGTTGTTTAGAGTGAGTGACATAATTGTTTTGTAATCGTAATCGTAATCGTATTCACACGAAATGAGATAATGGTTTATGGATTTATTTCTTAGATACATACGATGTTATATGCAGAGAGGTGTGATTTATGGCAGCCTACAGCCGTGTCCCGCAAAAACCTATTTTAATGGTGAGATTTTACAATGTGTGCTAACGAAACCATCGTATTGTTTGTGATAATAAATTACGAGTTCTAATGATTATTCCACTGACGTTTAAATGTTGAAGAGAGTTCTGGATAAATGATAAGTTGTCATGTGTGTTATTGAGTGCTAGTACCATATCTTGTTGTCACGGGAATCTATAAAAACTTATACCTGCAAAATTGAGTTTAAATTCGATGTGGAAAATGGTTTGATCATACTTATTTGTTGGCGCCACAGTCAACTTACATGTTACTTCTTTTAAGCGCTCATCCAAGGAGAGGTCTTCTTTACTGCCTTATTCATCCGATACGTGTTCGATGATATAGTGATATTCGTTGTTGGTAACAGAGACGTATTTTTTAATTGTCTTCCTAGTCCTAAGAAGCGATTGACGATGGATGAAGTCCTTCATCACCACGAAGTTATAGTTCCCCGCCAGTGGTTTTGGGAGTCCTTTATTGTCGACAGCATGTATGCAAACATATATCGTAGGCGCTTCTGCTTCACTGGTTTCAAATGCTTCAATATCAGCTCCCTGAATTCCTTCTGTAATTTGAAATACTATGTTTATGGTATTGGCCTATGAGTTTTCCAAAAATTTTTCGAGAATTGTACAGAAACCATGTGTCACCTTATTGAAATCTCTTTTCTCCATCAAATGCCTCGGTGGTGTAATTACTGACAGCGAGCATCCTATATTGCCATTCTACACAGCCAGAAGTGTTTGGTCGGGATGCCAAAACTTGACACGGCTCTATATACTCGTACATAGCTCATCCTCGTATGTGCTGTCAAAGTGTCCTTAGAATCAGTAAAAATGTGTTGGGAATCGATTTGAAGTTCCTGGGTTCTTTTTCCTTAAACCCCGGTTGGTGGTGGACTAAACAGTCCTAAAACCATACTGCTAAGGACTTATTAGATTCTTATACTTATAGCATTTCAAGCGATTCTTATATACAGGGTGAATGACTCAAACTCCAATTTTTTAAAATGCTATAAGTTTTTTATTTTTTGATAAATTTTATTGTGCCAAAGCAAAAAATGTTGGAAAATACATCAATTTTCAATTTGTATCAGCAGTTTTCAATATGTCCACCTTTGGAGCGAATAATGGCCTTGAGACGGCCGAAGAAAGCATCGCACGCTACACGCAAGTGGCTCTGCGGTATTTTTGCCCATTTCCGGCGAAGTGCTTGTTTGAGGTGGTCCAAACTTTGGTATTTTTTAGTGCCAACCTTCGCCTCCAAAATACCCCAGACAGAGAAATTTAACGGATTTGCATCCGGAGAATTTGCAGTCCATTGTGTCGAAGAAATGAAGTGTGGAACATTGTTTTTTAATCAATCTTGGTTGACGCGCGCTTTGTGAGACGGTGCCGAGTCTTGTTGAAATGTCCACGGTCTCCGACCGAAATGATTGTTTGCCCAAGGCTTCAATACTGCCTCTAAGACAGTTTCACGGTATACGATCGCATTAATTTTAACGCCACGGTCCAAAAATACGAGCGGAGAGCGACCATCGGCGGTTATGGCGGCCCAAACCATCACCATCGATGCTGCCTGCTTTCTGGTGGCCGTCCGAAGGTGTAAATTTTAGAAGGACCTCTCTGGCAAGTAAACTCGGTCATTTTGTTTGTTGACATATTGCTCGATAACAAATGGCGACTCATGGGAAAAAACCGCATTCGGCAACTCAACACTTTCATGCAAGCGTAGCAACTCCTTCGCTCTTTCGACTCTAACTTTTTTCTGTTGCGGTGTAAGATCGTGTGCTTTTTGGAACTTCAATGGCTTGAGCCCAAGCTCATTTTTCAGTATGTGTTGCATCCGTTCCAACGATATGTTGAGCTCACGAGCCATTTTTCTTCCACTTCGACGCGGATTTCGCTCAATTCAAGCCGTCACTTTCCGAACCATTTCTGCAGATGTTGCTGTTTTTTTATGACCACTTCCATGGCGTTTTGCAACGCTGCCAGTATCACGGTAACGAGCTATGGTTCGAGACACAAATGATTTATTTACGTTGAGGTGCTGGAGGGCTCTAACGATAGCTACTTGTGGTTTTCCAGCCAAATATAAAGCAATCACACTACCACGTTTGAATTCCATCGCGGATAAAAGTTTTTCAACACAAATGAGACGCAAATCGTTTAAAAGGCTTGTAAATAATAAAATCATCTGTCATGTGTCAAAATTTGAGCTCACTGTCATGAACGGTTTGGTTTGGAAATTATAGCAGTCTGAAGTCGGTTGCAGTGCGAGTCATTCAGGGTGTAGCATAGTAGGCGATGTTAAGAAGGCTGATCTCTCCAGGGTTGGCTAAGCTTAGAGGTTTCCTTCTTTTTAATTTAATTTTGGTGGGGGCGAAAGCCCCCATTTATTCGGCTTAATACAAGCTATAGCTTAAAATTAAACTTAAACTAAAACTTAAAACTAAGGTTGGTTAGAGTGGTGAGGGAGAAGAGATTTGAGGTAGAAAGTGGTGCGGTGGAAATCAAAGACGCTAGGGGAGATTGGTTCGTTCGCGCCATAGGAGGTGTGGTGGGTTGGGAGATAGAAGAGACGAGGGATACGTAGATTACGAGCGTTAGTGTTGAGGAAAATAGAGTTGTGAAGGGACGCGCATTCAACCTGACCTGAAAGAAGTCGCTGAATGAAGAGAAAGTCGGCTGCATCTCTGCGTTCCTCAAGGGTGTTTAGGTTAATAAGGTTGAGACGGTTTTGATAGGGGGAAGAAAACGGCGCTGGATGCTTTCGATTCTCGAGATATGAACGCGATGATATGGGGACCATACTTGACTGACGTACTCTAGGAGGGGACGAACAAAGGTAATATAGAGGGACCTGGTCACGTATGGGTTGGTGAATTCTTTGGACCATCGTTTTACAAAACCTAGTGCAGAGTTGGCTTTAAGGATTATCCCATCCATATGCAAACGGAAGTTGAGCTCCCTATCACACAAAATGCCGAGGTCGCGAAGAGATTCAACGGAGGAGATAGGTTGGTTGTGTAGAAGGTAGAGTCTGGGAGGAGATTTGTGCCGCTTATGTGAAAAGGTGATGGATTGGCATTTGGTGATTTTAAGTTCCGAAAAATTATCAAGGTCTTGTTGAAGAAGGAAGGAGTCAGATCCTATCGAGATCATTTATGGTTAATATAGAAAGAAGGGGACCAAGATGGCTGCCTTGAGGAACTCCAGAGGTGGCCAAAAATGAAGCCGAATGGGCTGACCTAAAGCGAACACTGTAAAAACGGTTTTCGAGGTAAGAGGATATCCATTTTAACAGTATGGGTTCAAAGCCGAGGGCAGACAATTTGAAGATTATTAGTTGATGAGAGATTTTATTGAAGGCTTTGCTAAAATCGGTTGCAACTACATCGACTTCGTTGCCGTTTTCTAGGGCAGAGATGGCAAGGGATACGAATTCAACGAGATTTGTGGTGGTTGACCTACCCTTTAGGAAGCCATGTTGTCTAGGGGAAATAAGTGATTTGCATTGGAAGCTTAGAGCTTCATACAAAATACTTTTGAGGAGTTTGGGTATATGGGAGAGTTTAGCGATTGGACGATAGTTTGTTATTTCGTTCTTTGATCCCTTTTTGTGGATCGGGGTTATAAAGGAGGTTTTCCAAACCTGAGGAAATTCTCCTTGTGAAAGGGATAGACGAAAGAGATCAGAAAGGGCAAGGGAAAGAGACGAAGAACATTTTTTAAGAAATATGGCAGGGAGGCCATCTGGACCGGGTGTAAATTCGTCATTGAGTTGGTGTAATTTATATTCGATATAGGAGGGATCCAAGATGTGAGAGAGAAGTGGGCCATTGGAGAAGTTCAGTAGATAACGAAAATAGGATGGATCTGGTACAAAGGAGTCGTTGGTGAAGGATTGTTTAAAGAAGCTAGCAAATAGGTTGGCAATGGTGAGTTGATCGGTTGATGACTTGTTGTTGAAAGGGAGGGAAGGAGGGTAACTATCGGACTTTCTTTTGTAGTTAACAAATTGGTAAAAGGACTTAGGGTCATTTAAAAGGTTGAATTGCGTATTATTAAGGTGATGATGGTAAAGGGAATCGTAAAGTTCGGTGAAATGAAGATAAGCACCAAGATAGTTGGAATAGTGGGAAAAGGATCTGGTACGCAGGAAAACAGCCCATAACTTGTTTCTCTTATTTCGTTAGGAATGAAGTCTGCGATTATACCAGGGAGGACTAGGAGATGATGTTTTAAGGCGGGAAAACGGGACGTAAAGCCAAAAAGAATTAAATATTTCTTTATAAAAAATGGATAAGGCATCATTTACGCTTAGGTTGTGAAAGTTAAAGGGGGATCTGCTAAGATAGTCACTGATTTTGTGAAAGTTTGCTTTATGAAAGTCGTAGGATGAGAGAGTTGTGGGAGGAGTGGACTGGAAAGAAGAGTTATGAAAAAATGAAAGTAGAAGGGGAGGGGGGGGGGGTGGTAGTTGTCGATTGTAGAGAGAGATAGGGGACAAAGTGAGACTGAGGAGTTAATTGAATCTGTTGTGAAAATAAGGTCCAATTGCCTGCCCATATAGTTGGATACACCACTGACTTGGCATAGACTTGAGTCTGTTAAGCGATCTAAGAAGAGACATTCCTTAGCTGAGGTGGCATTTGAAGCGATGAAGAACGATTGATCGTCTGATGCAATCCACTGTAGCTGGGGAAGATTAAAGTCGCCGAAAATAAAGATATCGTCAGTCGAGTCAGACAGGTCAATTAAATAGTCGATCGTATCGACAACAAGTTGATAAGATTCGGTAGGTTGAGCTGGCAGGATGTAGCAACATAAAACGTAAAGGGAATTGAAGGGGAGTGATATTTTTATAGCGACAAAGTCGACTTTAGAGGATGCAGGGATGGTAATGGGAAAAGAGTTAAGGCTGTTGTGGATCGCCAGTAGGACGCCTCGAGAGGGAGAATCATCATGTGGGCGGGTAGGATCGTCGCCGCGAAAAACATTAAAAGTAGGCGTAAATAGTCCTAAAACCATTCTGCTAAGGAATTATTAGATTCTTACATACCATTTCAAGCGTTCACATAGTAGGCGATGTTAAGGGGCTTGATCTCTCTAAGTTTGGCTAAGTTTAGAGCATTCCTTCTTCTTAAGGATCGAACAAACGGTGCTGCGATTCCTTAACTTCATACAACCATATTTTACTCTTTCTAGCTTTAAATAATTCGGCTGGTAATTCTTCTGATTTTTGCATCCTTATTGGTCTTTTATTCAGATATCGCTCGCCACACCTCTTCTTAATCGTATGGGCGAATTTGTTGTTGATCTTTGTTCACTTCGAATGCTTCATTCTGGCTGACAGCGGAATGTCGGCCGTCATCGATGTCAAACAGTCAACAGAAGGGATCTTTCAAAATTTTCAGCACAAACTTTTACTATTGCATACGTTCGTATCCTTGTAATAGCATGCTTCTGTTCCAGCATCAATCAGCAATATTCTGTGGAGCTACCAAAGCAATTGGCCCTAATGGGTCCCCACCTGGGTAAAGTCTCTGCCTGCAACGTTCCTTCCTCTGCTTTTTCTTCGTCATTTATTAACCTTCTCAATATGTAACATAATGCAAAACGTTACCATTTTTAATTTTTTCTTCCCGATGTATGTACAGCCATGGACACAATTATTAGTCACCCCTGAATTTTCCCTTATAATTGAAAACCAATTTAAAAAAATGCAATGTTTGTAGTTTTTACTTATTTTAACTGTTATTAAGTATCACAGCATTGTTTACTCTTAAACTAATATTTCGTTGGACCACCCTTGGTTTTTATAATTTTTGTACTGTCCAATACTCTATGGATAGCCTATTCTAACTCCGGTATGGATTTGCGCTTGTGGGGATGGATGGTTATCTTCAGGTGAGCTCGTAGATTCTCAATTGGGTGAAACTCAGAGCTCTGATTGAGCCATTCCAAGACGTTGTCGGAACCAAGCCTTGCTTTTGCTCGCAGTATGAAACGGAGGATTGTTCTGTTAGAAAACCCCTTGATTTTTTCGCCTTCCAAATAATTTAAAAAAAGGAAGGCTTCAGAGTTTCCTGCAGAGTCTGAATATAGGTCTTGGAGTTCATCCGTTCCCGATAAATAAACGGATTTCCCCCTCCACCGGATGTCATACAACCCCAAATCATCATACTGCCCCACCGTATTTTACAGAAGGAATTGTAAGCTTCCCCAACACTGCGACGTATGTATGTACGTGCACTACATCAGAAGAGTCAAAAAGCTGAAAAGAATCACTAAGGCACCTGTCAACAGTTTTAGGGGAACGACACCAATGTGATTCCTTAACCTAGCCGCTAAGTCAGAAGCTGTTTGTCGACGATTCCTCAACGCCTCCCTTTCGATAAGGCGGCCTTCTCTCATTGTGGTTTTACGTTTCCTTCCTTTGCCTGACTTAGCCATTACTCCAAGGGTCCAAGGGACTCAGCACTTCTTTTGATTGTGGTTTGCACAGCACAAAGCGAACACTTCACGTGCTTGCAATCTGGACTTGAGAAATTCCTATGGAGTGCAAAGTAAGTATTTTTGTACATTCGCCGTCCCTTAATTCCATCTTTTTTGGCATTCATAATAAAAAAAAACGTCGCAAAAGCTTTTTACACAAAAATGTTTTTTCTTGAAAAGAAATAAAAACCGACATTCTACACCGACAACAGGAAGCAAATTAGAGAAAAATGTATTCGCAGCAGTGGCGCAAAAGTTGCCATCCGATGTTCCTTGATCGTAATTTTTTTATTAATGAAAAACGTTTGTCCTGTTTTTGGATTAGATTAATTTGATGTCTTATATTTTTTTTTTCATTAAATCGAGCAAATGATATTGGCAAAAGGGCCACCGCCAGAATTGATGACCATTCGGTCCCGATTTGCTGAATTTTCTATCACTCTTGCCAGAACTTCAGGCGATAGGTCCTCGCATTCTTGGCGGATATTCTCTTTGAGAGCTTCAGGAGTCCGAGGCTTGTTGACATAGACTTGTGACTTCAAAAAACCCCACAAAAAAAAGTCTGTAACAGTTAAGTCAGCCGATCTTGCCCACTAGTGCAAATCGCCAAAATGTGGGATTAGGCGACTCGGAATGCAGCCAACAGAATTTCGGTTGTGGCTCGTGCAGTATGCGCCGTTGCTCCATCCTGTTAGAACATTTTACAATCTTTCACCAAAATTCTCCGTAAAGACCGCCAATTGATGCCCTATTACATGGCACGACGTTTGGTCGATACTCCGGGGTCCGCTGCGACATCTTTAATCACAACTGCGATATTCTCAGCAGAACGGCTGTTCCGGGGCCGGTCGGACCTGACAACATCTCGTGTTACCCCATACTCTTCTAGGCGAGCGGCTAAACGTCATAGTATTGGCCCAGTTGGTGTCGGACGACCGGGAAATCTGCGCTGAAATTCACTATGCGCCAACAACACTGTTGAATTATTCCGCAAAAAGATCGTAACATTTATTCCGCGTTCTTTAGGAGTATAGCGATCCATGTCTTGTTGACGTATATTTTGTATCTGTTTACTTCACAAATGTCAAAGTAGAATTGACATTTGGCACCATTTGCAAAAATTTGCGTCACCTAGTTGTAAGAAAAAACAGGGTAAATTTGTCCATAACTGTATGTAAAGGGTGAGCCAACAGCTAGTGTGGAAGTATTTATTAAATAAAATACATATTTATAGTCTAATCAATATAGAATTTTATTGATTAATAAAGTTTGGTCTATGGCAATTATTAATAAAATACAACATTGCTCATGTGACCACAACGGCTTCTGTTGCAAGCAACCGTCCGAAGATCAAAATTATCGATGACTTTTTGAAGAATAAGCGGGTCAATGGCCGCAATTTCAGTTTGGATGTTATCTTTGAGATCCTGAATTGTCGCTGAGTTAGTGGCATAGACATTACCCTTCAAATGACCCCACTGGAAGAAGTCCAAAGATGTTAAATCGCATTGCCTTGGAGCCAATCAACTTCTCCTCTAACCGGAATAGTGCGATTTTCATATTTCGTACGCAATAAATTGACTGATTGATGGCTTGTGTGGGCGGTAGCACCATCCTGTTGAGACCAGAGATCGTCCAGACCCAATTCATTCAATTTTGAAAAAAAAAATAAAAATAGCCGGTCAACATGTTGCGGCAACGTTGTCTATTCACTTCGGCGAGGCTGGTTTTGATCTCTTTAGCCCACAGTGGTGATATTTTGGCATGTACGTGCTGGCCGAGTATGCTGATATGGAGTTTGACCCGATACCGAACCAGTTTCTTCAAAACGCTTCACCATTGCATGAATTCCGGACGCACTAGGGCGATTATGTTGACCGAAAAATTCACGAACTTTACGATATGTTACTTTTACAGATCGCCCATTTTCGTCACAAGACTGAATAACAAAAATGCGCTGTTGCGTGGCAAACGACTCCATGACTAAAATTGCCGAAGATTGTATGACATTTGTCACGTTGAATTCAGTAAAGACAGTAATTGACAGCCAACATCCGCACCATCTGTTGGCTTGCCCTTTACAACAACCAATGTTACGATCTGTTTCAGTTGCACGACTGTTGTGTAGAGCAAACCTTTAAGCTTACACGGTGTTTTTAGGTCATAAAAGCCTGCGGAGTTTTTGCGCCATTCAAGTTGCTTTTCGGTATGATTGTTTATAATTAGATTTCTAGAGTATCTCTAGATATGGGCTTATGTAAAAATGATTCGTTAACTGCTATTTTGTAGTATCTTTCTCCAATTATCTGAATGGTTTAGACGTGTATCGTTGCTCAAGATAGAGCTTTCATCGATCAACAGAAGTAAAATTATGCTCGTCTAAACTTCTGAGTCTCTGATTTATTTCTGTAATACCATATCTACATTCTCATATCTATTATACATTCCTCTTATATGCGCTTTGGGATACTTAGCGCCGCCGTCGAAACCGTCTGGGAGCTTTATCGAACGCTGTCTTCAAACGGATGGTGATGATACTCGTAAGCAGACCTTCATAGCATCACGATGTTTCTCCAATGTTACCCCCACGCTTTGAATCGTAACGCATGAGGTCCACCCATTCCTTTATAATAAGAGGGCGTCAAGGGATTCTGATTCTGTTTTAGATGTTTTCAGTACAACTTGGGAAACATGGCATTCATAGCGAAACGGGTGCTAAGGTTGAAGGTTTCAAGGGGAATACTATTAGCGATTTCATTAGAGCACTGCTAGTCGATATAGCGGTCGTATAAGGTAAGATCAGATACGTTTAGTCGGACTTGGAGAGTGTCGATTGGCTGGCAATATTGGCGTCAATATGAACTTTACCGCAAGGGTTTACATCAAGGCAAGTGCAAAGTGTTCTTAGGAGCAGCTGACCAGATATATGTTGGTGTTATTCTCAAATTTTGGCCGGACAAATGCCTTATGCGTATATTGATGCCAGATTAGATAAGGTAATGAAAAGGGTGTTTTTTGAAGAGCAGGAAGATTTGAAATTGAAATAAAATACACACAAATTGAGCAAACGAGTCAAGTTTTTTTTATTCTATAAAGGCTTTGATGAAATGAAAAATGATTTGGGGCATACGGTCAGCATGAGAGCATTTTAGGAACTGCATTCCGGAGCTTTGAATACCCCCACAGAAAACCGAGGACAGGTCCATTTCTAGAGATAGTTTTACCATCGAACACTTTCTCGATAACACGATGATTTCACCGGCAGTATGGCATGTGACACCATCTTTTTGAAACCAAATGTCCTGCACACCATGTTCATGCACTTTTGGAAATCAAAAACCGTTCTGTACCGAGATTCATTGACAGTGACACTTCATTTTCTTCATTTTTGGAAAGCTACAGCCCGATGATGGCACCACCCCATAAACCGCATCAAACTGCGCAGTTTTCGGGTTCATCGGTAACTGATGGAACCCAATCAGGAAAGTCTGGCTTCAATTGTTGCAATAATTATGTCATGTAAGCGTGTAAACCAAGATCTTGCGACGCTGGCCAAGTTCTTACGCACGATGACGAATCGACGAGTTAGGATCTTCCACAACACTAGCCACAACAGCTTTGATATTTTCATCTATGCGCATCCTGGAAACAAATTTTCGCAAATTTTGAACTTTGCCCGAGCGAAAGTCCTTACATGATGATTTGTCAAGCAATACTGCGTGTTCTGTGGAATATTTGGTTATTCTAATGAAGCGTCATTCATGGATAACGCCTAAGTGTTTAAATTTCACTTCAACGAGAACAGGAAGCAACATAATCCATTTGATTGCAGATGTTGGTTGATTTCCAATTGTGGATACGCTGTTAATTCGTTTGCCATTGCGGTTTTAGACGAATATGAAAAACAGATAGCACTGCCGTCAACAAGGGAGAATGCAGGATTAAAAGTAGCAGACAATGGGTAATAGTTATAAAGAGTATCGGAGATGGAATGGAGTGTTAGATTCCATCAGGGTCGATTCTTAATTCACACTTTTTCAACCAAAGACCCCGATGCCAAATTCTATCAACTTCCTTTGTAGTGTCATATGCAATTACGGGTGTCGTGCCTTCGCCAGATTCTCTTCGACGAAATAAGCGATCAAATCATCAATGTACTAGTCCATAACGTTGGGAAGAAGCAGTGTACACGTAAATGCTGTAGGTCCTTGGGAGGTGGTAGCAGAGAATTCGATGGGCTGTTCAAATGCTTTGTTCCATCTTCACGGAAAGAATCCGAACGAGTAGTATCGATAGAAAAGCTTAGTCAAAGCTGTTTGATGCTCATCATCCGCTGAGGAATAAAAACTCTCATTCCAAAGAGAAGACTGTTTGTAACTTTTGTGATATCAGCAGTGGCATTAACGTTCTTCTCTTGAAAGCACAATGACCAGGTTCAATTTCTTAATTGAGCTGTTACTCGTAAGTCCACTCCAATAGACCTTCTCGTCTTGGGAATATTTCTCTTACTGTGATCCGACCAGCCTAAAAAGGAGAGCGCATCAACGGTGAACTTATTAGAGTGACGAATTACAACCAAGTCCAGGGTGTTGGCTGACAATGTAGCAGATTCATGTGGGCTTACCATATTTACAAGCTGAGTTGAGTTGTTTTCGGCCTTTTCCAGAATTGGGTATATTAAATGCAATATTCCAATTGTGATTTCTAAGTGATTTCTTCACAAGCGTAAGAGTTTTTACACCCGGAGATAAGGCCCTCTAGTCTTTGTGATAGACGAAAGACTTGGGTGTTTAGGATGTACCAAATTTGGAAACTTTGCAACAAAGTTTGTTTTTTTTATAATTTGCGCGCGCTCAAGTAATTTAAGTACTCTTAAATGCTCTTAAAATGCTTGCACACAGCGCGGGCGAAGGAAAATTAGGGAGGATATAAAGAGAGGTACCGGTGAACGTTGGTTTTAAATGTTTGAAGGTAGGAATAGGGAGCTAGGCAGGGCATTCCATAAGCGAGTTGAACGGCTTAGGAACGAATCACGATATTTTAGAGTACATCCGAAAGTGGGCTTGAGGGTATACTGCTGAGCATTCATAGCGAGACGCGTGTTACAGTTAAAGTTGGAAGTTACGGAGTGCTACTGGCGATTTCTATGGAGCACTGGTGGTGGAAATAGTAATAAAACAGAGTGAGACACGATACATTACGTCGGTATTCGAGGGTGTCCATTGTTCGAGTGATATTGGTATCAGCTATGAGTTTTATCGCATGGCTTTGAATCCTATCTAGCAGGTGCAGAGGCGTTTTAGGCACTCCTGACCAGACGTGGGCATTGTACTCAAATTTTGGGCGGATAAATACCTCATATATTGAGGCAAGATCAGAGGGGGTAAAGTATTTCATACATCGCTTGAGAAAACCTAGACATTTCGCAGCATTTTTGATGTCACCGAATATGTGGTCATTCCAATGTAAGTTGTCATTGACACACATACCCAGAATGGAAAGTTTTTCGGTTTCGACGATGCAGGTACTATCCATGGATAGTGGCTGGGTGTTTAAATTTCGCTTTAACGACAGCAGACAGCATTGTGTTTTGGAAGCATAAAATTCTACTCTGTTAGTGGTTCCCCAATTAGTTATTCTGTTAATATCAGAATTTAATGAACTTAACATACGCTGCCGCTCCCGTTCTACAGCCGAAGAGCAGGGACGAGAGTCCGAAAACGAATGTGAAAAGCAGAGAGTACTGTCGTCAGCAAAGGAATATATTTGATTAGAAGTAGCAGACAAGAGATTGTTGATGAAAATTGAAAAGAGTGTCGGACACAGAACGGAGCCCTGGGGCACACCAGCATTTACTTTGTGAATATCAAACTTGAAACCGTCCAAGATGACTTGAGTTGAACGCTAAGAAAGGTAATTTCTAATCCAATGAAGAAAAGAGTTATCGACCCCAAAAGCACGCATTTTCGACAAAAGAGCCTAATGCCAAACTCTGTCAAATGCCTTAGAAATATCAAGTGCAACTATTTTGCTTTCGCCAGATTGCTGTACGCTTTGGTTCCACTTTCCGGTGAGACATGCCATCAGATCACCAGTGGACCTCTTGCTACGAAAACCATACTGCCGGTCATTAAGAAGTTTTCGTGTTTCGTTATGAGCTGACAGTTTATCAGCGCTGCCATGACCTTGGAAAGAAGGGAGGTAATTGCAATGGGTCTGTAGCAGGAGAGAGGAAGATTCATCTTTTTTGAGGACGGGCTGGGCAAATGCTGTTTTCCATCTGCTCGGAGAGGGTCCTAACGAGTAGGATTGCTGAAAAAGCTTCCGGAGTGGCTTCGCCAGCGAGGAAGAACACTTTTTCAGAAGAAGGGGAGATATACCATCTGGACCAGCGGATTTGTGAATGGTAAGATCTTTAAGAACTCTTGCTACTACACGAGTGCGAAAGTGGATTTGTCCCATTGAAGATTCGACGCACTCAAGTGTAGGCGGAGACAAAGCACAATCTGGGAGTGTTGAGCTTGATGCAAAGTGTGCAACAAGCAGATTAACCTTGTCCGAAAACCTGACACCTGGAATGTCATTGTAAATGAGCGTTGGGGTGGAGGGTATAAGATTTTGTATACAGATACGTAAGCCGAAGTGAAGTGCTACTTCCATAGCAATACATATATTCAAAGTATGACCCAGCAAAACCCAATCCGAGGTCACACCGTTTAACCATTATTCACTGACGGTGGAAATGATTGATTTGGCAATGCGTTTTCATGCCTATCCCGAAGCTCCGCTTTCTGTAGGACAAAGATTTCTCGTCGTCTTTCTACATTTTAAATGAGGCACATCAATTTGGGATAGAGTTGAAAGGCAGCAGACAGCAGACAGCTGGCAGACATATGGAGGTAAGCCGACAGAGGCAGCTAAGAGAAAGGATATGGGTGGAAGCGATTTTGTTAAGGTAATGCCGGAATTTGAGAGTTTGACGAAGATAGAAAAAACTGAAATGCGCCTCGTTATGAAGGCGCAATTATCATTCGATGGAACCTGAAAAATCGTGTATTTATTTACAAAGATTTTAAAGGACATGAGTGTATTCAAAAGTAAGAATGTTTTGCTTCGCGTGAAAAACAATTGATCATGGAGCAGGTAAAAACTTGATTTAGGAAAATGAATTCGGATCTTATTAGTCCAGTCGGCTTGGCCAAGAAAAGGACAGGTCATCACGGCTGTGTAAAGTTTATCGCCTTCTTAATGGAAAGGTAGTAAACGACGTATATAAGAGTATTAAACCGGTTATTGAAGAAGAGTAACAAAATTACTACGTTCTTCACAACTGATGGCCAGCTCCGGTCCATTAAAGACCCATTTCGGCTATCCAACCCCACTGTCTAGTGTTTAATCAAAACAATTTTTCATCGACGAAGATTTTTATATATATCGGAGATATTTCGACATTTCGACGTAAGCGTTGAAGAGAATTTGAATGTTCTCAAAAATACCTTGTCACTTGCCGAACAAATGGTCTACGAGGACTACTGTTTATTTAGACAGAGATCAGTTATTTTGGGACACGTGTTAGACCGAGAAGTTGATCAAGATAAGAGCTCTGACGGAGCGAGTCTCTTCCATTGGGTATTTCCGGAAGTTCATTCGTGATTAAGTACTCCGTATTGGCGAAATCATTAACAGATTTGATGAAAGCAAACGAGGAGTTACACTGGACTGAAACGGAGTAATGGATATTTAAGCTCATAAAGAAAAAATTGCAGTTCTTCAGGTGTAAGAAGGACAACTTACCGATATAATGGTTGGCTGCCATGCCGTGGTAAAGAGACTTAAGTAGGACCAGCCTTTTACCTCTGGTCACCGAAATCTAAGCGTTAATCACCCTTCCTTTTCCGCCTATTCTTTCCTCGTCTTGATTTATTTTAAGATCGAAGTTGGCTGAGGCTCCGAACCTCAAAAACGCGCAGATCCATTAGCAAGATAAGGACAGAAAAAACCGCCTCGAAAAACTTCTATGAGAAGGTAAAAGACGGCTCTGGCCGAAAAATCTGTTACAACAAATAGTGGAGACTGCTTGTAGACCGCTCTTCATATAAGTGCCCTAAAAACCGCTTTACCATCTCCTGCCTTCAGAGCCGATGAATGACATTAGAAGTTCGTGAACTTCGGTGGAATTTATCAGAACTGCAATCGGCACTCTCAGTAAGACTTAACAGTGAAAGCATGCCTTTTAGAAGTTACACTTATTTTTACAATTAAAGTCAATAGTATTTTTTAAACATTTTTATTGCTTTTTGCACAACACTCGTATCGCATATGATGAGGCGATCAAGAGATAAAATATCTTAAATACACCATAAAGGTTTGGTGTTACCACAACTTTGAGCGTCGCGGTTGAAGTAGTATCCCAAAGGACAAGTACTCGGAATACCCACTAACGTCGATCCCTGATAACGACAGTATACGTAGCTAAAGTTAGAAATGAAAATTAATTAAAACAAGCACTTTTGACTCTTAAAAAAAGTATTCACTTACTTAATGCAGGCGGTGTCATTATTGTATGGGAATCTGCCAACAGTATTTCTTGCAGCACATACTGCAGCTGCTAGTTCTGCAGGTGTTGGTGCAGGTGTTGGTGTTGGTGTAGGAGTTGGCGTTGGTGTTGGTGTTGGTGTTGGCGTTGGTGTTGGGGTTGGAGTTGGAGTTGGCGTTGGGGTTGGAGTTGGCGTTGGTGTTGGTGTTGGTGTTGGGGTTGGTGTTGGTGTTGGTGTTGGGGTTGGTGTTGGAGTTGGAGTCGGTGTTGGAGTCGGTGTTGGAGTCGGTGTTGGAGTCGGTGTTGGAGTCGGTGTTGGAGTTGGAGTCGGCGTTGGAGTTGGAGTTGGAGTCGGTGTCGGGGTCGGTGTCGGGGTCGGTGTCGGGGTCGGTGTTGGAGTTGGAGTCGGAGTCGGAGTCGGCGTTGGAGTTGGAGTTGGAGTTGGAGTCGGTGTCGGAGTTGGAGTTGGAGTCGGTGTCGGAGTAGGGGCTGGTGTTGGAGTAGTTGGTGGATCGCGATTGCACTTAATTTGTGATGGCGGGACCAAACAAGAGGACAAGCATATCGAACTTGTAGAAGTATCGCAAACATGTTCCGCTGGACAAGTGCCAATTGTTTCACCGGGTTGTCCGCCAGAGCATAGAGCAAAAGTTGTCCGACTTGTACATGCAAAGTTCTTGGTAGCTTCACAAATATCGCAGCTGTCTTCGCAAGCTAGTGGAGAACCCGTTGGAGCGCATACTAATCCCAACGATGTGCAAACTTCATCAATTGGACATGGATACGAAGCTTCTGTAACTGGTACACCATTGGGTGAGGGTGACACTGCCGTGTCCTCTTTAAATAGAAAAACAAAAATAAAAAAAAATAAAATGATAATAAAAGTTTGAAAATATAAAAGAAAAGCCCAACTTTACTTGTGCAAATTTGATAATGAGTTGCATTGATGCATGCCACTCCATTTGTGTTACAAACACCACATGCTGCATCAACGTGCACCACACCAATCGCCGCAATTATAGCAATCACGAAAATCTAAAAATTCAAAATTCAGAAATGACAATGTACATATAAATGACAGATTGAATAGTTCACACTGACAGCTGACTCTCTTACAGTTAAATGCCACATTCTAATGTCAGTTAATCGATAGCTAACTCAAAACTGAAATACAGCTCAAGAAGGAATCGGGTTTTTATTTAATTTTCTCATATTGCCCCCAATGATAAGTGACAATTGCCGATTATCTATTAGGTATCGTTCCATTAAAGATATCAATGGTAATAACCATAAGACAGAACATTAAATAGGTAACAAATTTGTCACCGTTATAGTTAAGAGGTGGGGACTAACACATTAGCACATGTGGTAGGTTGTAGGTATTCGTACACTCCTAGAATTCGTTTCCAGAAAATTGATTATAAAACTCTACCTATCTCCGCCTTAAATAATGATTGTGTTCCTAGTGTAAATAACGAGATCAAAAGTTATTGCAGTAAATAGGCGTAGCATTCTTATTCTTATTTTTTTTTATTTTTTTTTGTTATTTGCAATAAAGTGTTTAATGTAAACAATTGAACTGAAAACAGAGGAATATGTTGTAGAATTGATTAGCATATGTAAATGCTTGGTCAATCAAAAGTTGTCAAATTTCACAAGTGACAGGTCTCTGAACTTTGCTTTCTGTCAAATAAGTATAAATCATCACTTAACAGTTTCTTTATGTAATCAGAGTAAGTATGTATTGTAGAATAAATTAAGACTGTCGGGGAGGTTTAGAATCTGCAAAGGTCAATGACTCTGGAAGACGTTAGGAATTTAAGATATTTGTAAGCCTGTAAATAACCGCATTCTTTGAATGGTTTTGGTCCCGAGTAGATTGTTGCCTATTCGGTTATGCATACTTAGTTTTACTTAACGGGCTCCTGACCCGTGAGGAGACGAACGGGTTGAAAAATTCCTTGGACCACCGTTTAATAAAGCCAAGAGATGAGTTGGCTTTGAGGACCATCTTATCGATATGCGAACGGAAGTAATATCTTGGAAAGACTGAGCCAGGGGAGTTGTTTGACCATAGAGAAAATAAAGTCGGAGAAGAGACGGGTTGCATTTACGTGAGAAGGTTATAGATTGACATTTGGCTATATTAAGTTCTAGGCAGTTTTTGAGGCACCAGATTGAAAACCGATCAAGGTCTTCTTGAAGATGGGCAGAGTCATGGGGAGAAGAAATAGTTTTAAACAATCTTGTGTCG
Source organism: Volucella zonaria (assembly GCA_963966105.1). Lineage (NCBI taxonomy): Eukaryota > Metazoa > Arthropoda > Insecta > Diptera > Syrphidae > Volucella > Volucella zonaria. Next base: position 114,251,117 of record OZ014534.1, on the reverse strand, counting down.
TCAACGTAACGGGAGAGGGAGGAGTGTTTAGTGACGCTCTCAACATCGTTATTAGTAAGAATGAAAAGCAGAGGTCCAAGATGACTGCCTTGTGGAACTCCAGATGAGGCCAGGAATGGGACAGAAAGGAAATCTAAACCGAACACTATAATATCGGTTTACCAGGTAAGAAGAAATCCATTTTAAAAAGAGCGGCTCAAAGCCGAGAGCAGACAATTTGAAGAGGATCAATTTATGAGATATCTTATCAAATGCTTTAGTGAAATCTGTTGCGATAACATCGATTTCTTTGCCATTTTCTAAGGCTGAGAGTGCAAAAGACACGAATTCAACTAGATTTGTGGTAGTTGATCTACCTTTTAGAAAACCATGTTGTCGGGGTGAAATAAAAGGCTTGCATTTGAAGGTTAAGGCTTCATATAAAATGCTTTCAAAGAGTTTGGGTATATGAGAGAGTTTAGAAATGGGACGATAATTGGTAACTTCATGTTTAGATCCGTTTTTGTGTATCGGGATTTTTTAAGAAACATGGCGGGGAGTCCATCTGGGCTAGGTACAAATTCATCTTTAAAATTTAGTAACTTTTCTTCAATAACTGCAGGATTGAGTGAGTGAGTGAGTGAGAAAGGGACCAACGGAGAAATTTGGTAAATCATTGAAGTAAGAGGGATCTGGTACGAAGGAGTTGTTGGCAAATGATTGTTTGAAAAATATAGCAACAAAGTTGCCGATGGTAGGAGGATCACTTGAAGATTTGGTTTCGAAAGCGAGGGAGGAAGGATGACCGTCAGTCTTACTTTTGCAATTGACAAATTGCAATTACTTTATTTGATAGATAATTGTGCATATGGACATAAGTGGTTTAAATATGATATTGGGCACATGCGCGCTACGGCTAACTCGAATGAAGTGCAATCGTGAAGTCCAATTTTAGACAACTTTGTCGAGCAACTGGGGCCGTATGTCAGCAATAACACGGGGAATGTTGACTTCTAAATCGTCCAACGTCTCTGGTTTATCGGCATAGACTAGTGACTTCACATACCCCAAAAGAACGTAATCTAGAGATGTGAGATTACAGGATCGTGGAGGCCTGTGCTCAGCAAATGTTTCCCGCAATAAATTGATGGTCTCGCACGCCGTGTGGCATGTTGCGCCATCTTGTTGAAACCAAAGCTCTGTCACGTCAATGCCATTCAACTGAGGAACGATGAAGTCAGAAATTATGTTTCTATAGCGCTCTCCATTAACGGTAACATTCTGGGCTGCATCGTCCTTAAAGAAATATGAACCGATGATTCCACCAGCCCATAAAGCACACCAACCAGTGAGTTTTAATGGTTGTAAGGGCGTCTCGACAAAGGCTTCTTGGTTTTCTCCACTCCAAATTCGGCAATTTTGCTTGTTTACATATCCATTTAACCAAAAATGGGCCTCATCGGAACACAACATTTTTGCATTGAAAATGAAGATCAAGCTGAATCATGTTTTCGGCCCATTCACCGAAGCTACGACGCTTATTCGTATAATGGTCACACGGTTTCAACTCTTGCACAAGCCGGATCTTATAAACTTTTAAGTCCAGATCTTTTCGAAAAATCTTCCACAAAGTGGATGGGCATAGCTCCAATTGCTGTGAACGATGGCGAATCGACTTATTCGGATTCTCCTCAACACTGTGCTCCACAACGGCAATAACTTCTTCTGTTCGCACTGTTTATCATCTTTTGGGGATGCGTATTGTCCACTAGAGTGCACGTGGTGCGAAAACGATTCATCGTGTTCCGGATAACTTGCTCAGATGGACGATTATTCCGACCGTAAAATGGAAGTGGGGCACGATAAGTTTGGCGAACCGAACCATGGTTTTCAAAATAAGTTTGCACAATTTGCACGCTTTGTTCTGGCGTAAAATGTCAAAACGTACTAACTACAAATTAACTCTCAACTGTCAAATTGACAATTTGTAGAAACAGTGCTGCCAACCCTCTAAAAAAACACTCTTTATATATAATTTTCTTTTTTTCTTTTTTTTTTTCAATTCAATTAAATAAGTAATTTTAGTAAATAGAACAAAATCTCAAAAAACGTAGACAAAATTACTTGTCACACCACATTGCGTGAATCACTTACCCAATATTGGCGAAGAATAGATTGATTTTAGCAAATGTGATAGTCTTTGATGTTCTGGCGAGAGCCAAAGGCAAGCATATTACAAGGTTATCCTCTGAACAAGAACTCGTGCAGCCGATGTCGCAAAACCATTCTACAGGTCGGTCTTTTTTCGTTCACGTCTTCTGAAACGGTGATAGTTTGATGATGTTTTTGGACTTGGACTTTGGTGTTCCAACGACATTTTATGTTCATGGTAATACCAGATTCACTATCGCTTTCTCAATATGAAACTCCTGCGTGTACTTTCAATTAATTTAAGTTCGGTTTCGTTTAAAGTCGGGATTATTTGGTTATTTCTAAACGACCTACTTTATTTTATTTGACCTTTAAAATGCTTTACATGTTCGGCTGTGAATGGATTCCTTCCTGCTATTTAACGGGACTGTAAAACATGGACTGTAAATCTGTTAAAATATAACGTAAAGGCAAACACCGCTTTCAATTAAATTCGAAACAGAAGTGATTTTTATTGTTCCGTCATTTTTGTTTTATTGTTTACATCAACGGCATTGGTACCAACTTTATGGAGGGGCATTGTTGCGTGGATGCGTGGGTGCGTTGCCAGAGTGTAATAAAATATTATTATTATAATAAAATAGTATTATCATCCATAACTTTATTAATAAAACAGGAAAACTCCAAGAGGGCATTTTCTGTAGCAAGGCCTTCCCTAAAACCAAACTGAGCAGGATTAAGAAAATTTACTTTTGCCAGGTAACTCAGCACTCTACTTTTAATGGCTTCTTCAAAAACTTTAGAGACTGACGACAATAAAGAAATTGGCCTATAATTGTTTTTGTCACTTTTTGTAAAAAGGGATCACATTAGCACATTTTAATTTATTAGGGAACACCCCGGTCGAAACACTTAAGTTAAAAATATAAGCACAACATTAAGTGCTATGTTCTTGAGGGTATGATTATAGATTCCATAATTTCCACAAGAGCATGAGCTGTTAAGTGAACAGATAATTCTATAGAGTGCAAAGCTTGTTCTTTTTTCATAAAAGAAACTATTTTTCATAGCAATGTCGTCGACTAATTGGGTCCTAACGCAGCCATTACAATTTGTAAGAGAATCACTGGAGGAAGACATCAGACCAAACGAGGAAAAGAAATCATTAAATATGTTTGATGCAACAGTAGGATCATCAATAGTAACGCCATCATCGGATAGACCTATAGATTTAGAAATATTAAGAGAGTTGCCATCAATAATACTATTTATAGCCTTCCATTCGTTTCTAGGATTACCGAGTGCATTACGTATTTTTGAGCAGAATTATCTATCGCGAGATAACTGTATACTATTGTTAACTTAGTTACTCAATAACGTAAAACGGGTTTTCAGCGCTGTATTAAGGGCATGTTTGAAGCACTTTTTGCCTAATTTATTTTTAAGCTTAATTCTTTTTAAGAGAGAATAAGTAATCCATGGTTTTAACCTTTCATCCGATGTTTTGCACACAATAGCATATGTAAAACTGTTTATGTAATTTTTAAGAAATGCTAAAAACAGGTCATAAGCCTTAGAAGCATTACCTTCCTCATAAATTCAGTTTCAGAATATGGTTCAATATTTAGCAGGTCGAAATTTACTTTCGTTACCTTAGGCGACGAAATATGCTTAGCAGATTTTTTATTTTTTAACGCACTGAGCAGAATACCAGTCATGCAGTGATCGGCAATCCGGAGATCAAAATTAATACCAACAAATTCATTATGGGTCAGACGTAGTACTGGTAGTTAAAAAGTCAATATTAAAATCACCCAGGAAAATATGTAAGACTAGCCACTTTTTCGTTTCTTAAGAGCACTGAAAATTCTTTCAAAAACACTTGAATATCTTAAAGGTGTAACCTGTATACTAGATGGAGTGAAAAGTGACATCCTTGACCGCCAGAATGCGCTACTACTGCAAAAAAGGTTATGGTGCCTTGAAGCCCGTTCATATTTATTCAGACATGCCAAATTTCAGTGCGATACTGTCTTTAGTTTTGTTTTGACAGCTGATTGTTGTTGACGTGTTTGGCATCATGTTGAGTATGGACAAAAACGATTTTCGTTCTCTCATAAAACATTATTTTTTGAGAGGCAAAACGGCGAAGGAAACAAAAGAAAAGTTGGATAAATATTATGGGGTTAATGCTCCGTCAGATTACACCGTCAAATATTGGTTGCGAGAGTTTCATGGTGGCCGCAACTCCACTACCGATCAAGTCCGCAGCGGCAGGCCCTCCGACGCGTTGACAGAGGACAATGTCAAAAAAATGCATGAAATGGTGTTGGCTGACAGGAAAGTGAAGGTGCGCCAGCTAGCAGATACCACAAAGATTAGTACTGAGCGCACACGCCATATTTTGGGCAATATTCTGCATATGAAAAAGTTATCCTGCCGCTGGGTGCCGCGAATGCTCACTTTTGACCAAAAACACGAACGCGAGAGCACTTCGAAAGAGTGTTTGGACTTGCTGATGCGGAATCGGGCGGACTTTTGGCGTCGATTGGTAACTGGATTTGGATCCCTCGGACTATTGTCTCTTCCCAAAAGTCAAAAGATGGCTCATCAATAAAGAATTCAGCTCACGCGAGGAAATCATCGACGCCACGGAGGAGTATTTTGCAGACCTTCCGGAAAATTACTTTTCGGACGGGATCAAGAAGTTGGAAAATCGCTGGAATAAATGTATCAAACTAAAAGGGGACTATATTGAATAAAATAAAAAAAACTTTTAAAAAAAATTTTTTTTTCATTCCCAAGGAGGTCACTTTTCACTCCATCTAGTACACAAACAAATTTAAAAACATCATCGCATATCTTATAAGACAATTCAATTACGTCCACGCTCAATAAATTAAGACAATTTACTTTATAGTCATCAGAATTCGGGGAATCACTGACAAAAACTCCTACTCCACCTGCAGCATACGTTTCATTAGGGTTAATATAGAAAATATAACCCGGAATTTGATAATCGTCTTTTTCGCAGTCAAAAATCCATATCTCACTTACAAAAATCAAATCGTGTAAGAACACAAGCGTTTCTAGATTATACTCTATCATATCAAAATTCTGACGTAAACATACAGTGTTTTGCAAAACCTAAGCAACCATATGAAATCGACATTTCATAGTAAATTTTTTAAACCTTCTACCACACCAAATAAAAACAAATGAATATCAAATGATGTATTTAAGAGTATACGAGTATTTTGAAATTTACAACTTTATAAGAAAATAATAACACATGGAATTTAAATAAAAAACCGAAAATCAAAAATATAGCCAAATTCTGCTGTGCAAAACCTATTTGGTATAATATCGGCGCAACGACGACGCATAAAAGCAATTAGCTTTGAAATTATAGCCTGGGATATATTTTCTCAATCACTCTCCAAAGCATTGTACAGCTCTATCTTGTTGGTAAAACTTTGTCCAGCTACCCGGCTTTTAAGAATACCAAACAGGTTTTCGATGGAATTGAAGTCAGGTGATTGGGCCGACCAACCAAGGGCTTAAATCTCATTATCCTTTGTCCACCCCTTTATCAACTTCGATGTGTGTTTCGGATCGTTATCCTGTTGAAACATCCAACGAAGTGGCATTTCTCACTGTGCATGTGGTGGCATTACTGATTCTAGAGTCGATTTGTATTTGAATCGGTCCATAATTCCTTCGGTTTCGTGGAATGAACATACACCTCCTGCCGAAAAACACGTCCATACCATCAAACTACAACCACCATGCTTAACAGTGGGTATGCAGAATGTAGGACTAAGTCGTTAGCCTTTACAATGTCTGACATGGCATATCCCATCAGAATTAAATAAATTAAACTTAGAATTATCGCTGTAACGAACTGTTTTCCATTTTTCAGGGGCCCAGTGTTGATGTTTTCTTGCAAAATTCAGCCTAATATGAAAAGAGTTAAGTTTGAATTATGTTTAAATGTTTTAATTGCACAACCAGTTCTTTAAATGCCTTTTTGTGAGCATCGGTTTCTTGCGCGGCCAATAGCTTTGAAGATTATTCTCAATAGCACGTCTACGCACCGTGCTAGCATCAATATTGAAATTTAGTAATTTTCAATTTCATTTGAACTTATGAACGGTTGTTTTTTAATTACACCACAATTATTTCTATCTGTTCGACTTATTGCCTTACGCGGCCTACCACTGAAATTTAAATTTTCAACGATCAAAGATCAAAGACAATGCGACAAGATTAAAGGCAAAGAGCTTATAACATTTTATGTGTGACCTGGCTGGAAAAGTACTGTTAGCTATTTCGTTTTTACATTGGATTACAAAGTTGCTTAGGTTTTACACAGCTAAATTTGGCTATTTTTTGTATTTTCGTATTTTTTTAATTTGGAACTACTATTATTTTCTCAAAAAGTTATAAATTTCAAAATATACTCTTTTATACGAGTACATTATTCCATATTCATTTCTTTTTATTTAGTGTAGCAGAAAGTTTAAAAAATTTACTATGAAATGTTGATTTCAGATGGTTGCTTAGGTTTTGCACAACACTGTACATACTCGCACCCTATTAAAAAGGTTTACAACGCACTCTTTTTCCAATTAAATTAAATTGTAGCAATAAATCACACTCTCAGCAAACACTTCATTATAAATTAGCGAGGTTATACTAATATCAGTAAAAATTGTAATATACTCGGAGTATCATAAAATCGATAACTAAATTTGAACGATATTTTTTTAGCACCACAAATACCTATATATTAACTTCCTGATAGTTAAGTGCTTGCATTCACCTCGAAAATCGAAAGTGGAAATTTTGTGATATCTTTACGTTTTTAAGGTGTCTAGTGTTTTTAACAGTTTTTAATAAAATGCCTGTGGGTCTGTGCGTGTATGTCCGTATGTGTCCATTTTTTTTTTGGCCCACGATAACGCGCTAATGAATAGTGTTATCAATTTGAACGCTTGTGAGGTATTGCCAAAATATATACACAAAATACAAATAATTTTTTTTTTAAAATAGAGGGCTCTTTCGAAACTACTAGTGGAAATCTATTAACCTTCCACACATCTACTGAAATTTTAAAAAAAGTCGAGACAGAATTATCTGAGTTATTGAAGGAAGCAAACAATACAATGCTAACTACGATTTCGTTAATACAGGGAGTTCCACAGCTGACCGGTCTAAATTCGAATAGGATATGAAATATCAAAAAGCACTGGAGAATACTACAAGTTCTCTTTATAAGAAAGTTCTTGGCGTGACTCATCGGCCGCACCCATTTCGGCTAGTTTTTCTATTATGACCACTTAAACAGATAACCGAGGAGATCATTTTTAATTTCAGCGGCAATTGTATTCTTGTGCTGAAAATCTACTGAGGAACGCAATTTGGGCGCAACTTAAAGATAGCGCAACCTAAAGATAGCGGCACTCGTCAATATAAGCTAGTGAATGCTAATTGTTCATCTTTTGACAGTTACTTACCGAAGTTTCAGTCAGTTTGGATGCGCAGTTTATCCTTGACAGTCGTTTGAGTGAGTCGATGTAAGTGTTTTTTTTTGAAGTTGGAAAAAATTGAGTATCGAGCTGTTATTGAATTCTTGTTTTTGAAAGGCAATACGCCTACGCAAATCAAAAATAAGTTGGACTCTGTGTATGAGGACCCTGCACCCTCATTTACCACATTGAAATTTTGGGCAGCTGAATTTAAACGTGGCCGTAAGAGCTTGGGAGATGATGAACGTTCGGGACGTCCAAAAACTGCAACCGCCGAATTAAAGTGAGAGAGATAGTATGTAGAGGTTATGAAAATGTCCAAAGAACGTGCTTGTTACATATTAAATCAAGATTTAGGCATGAGAAAGCTGTCCGCGCGTTGGGTGCCGCGTTAGACCAAAAACGTGTACGAATGAACATTTCCAAGGCTCTGTTGGCGCAGTATAGGCGCAATAAATCCGAGTTTTGGGCCCGATTAATTACTTTTGATGAAACTTGGATACACCATTGTACGCCCGAAACAAAAATTCAGTCAAAACAGTGGACTGCAAAGGACGAGCCGGCTCCAAAAAAAGCAAAAACTGTTTTTTCGGCTGGAAAAGTGATGGCGACTGTTTTTTGGGATAGTAAAGGAGTTGTCTTAATCGATTATCTTCGAAAAGGAAAAACCATTACAGGAGCATACTAAGCATCATTACTTGCCAAGCTGAAGGCAGAAATTGCGGAAAAACGGCCACATTTGCAGAAAAAGAAAATCCTGTTTCACCAAGACAACGCGCCGTCTCACACCTCAGCGAAAATCCATGAATTACGGTTTGAACTGCTTGACCATCCGCCTTATTCATCAGATCTAGCCCCAAGCGACTTCTTTTTGTTCCCTCACCTAAAAACTGCGCTCGGAGGACTGAGATTTTCGTCAAATGAGGAGGAAATCACCTTCGTGAACAATTATTTTGCAGAGAAAAACGCCAAGTACTATTTGGACGGGTTAGAGAGATGGGAGCATCGCTGGAAGAAGTGTGTAGAGTTACAAGGAGACTTGAGAAAAAATGTCTTGTATCATTGTTCTCGTATATGCTGAGACTTGAATATCTATGTTCATGTGCATGTATTTCCACAAGGAGGTTATGGAGGTTATATGACTCACATTTTAAGTTTCATTTCATTTTCAAATGAACGAAATAGTAGTGCTAGTCTTATCTTATTCAGAATAATTTGCAACACTCCGAGTCTGCTTATTGGGCGGAATGCAGTCCCTGGCAATTCTGCAACCTAGATTTTGTTGCTGCAATATACGAAAAGAATGGGGAATGGCATTTTTTTTTTACAGTTTTAAATGCATTTTATTATCTTAATCATTAACCCTTACATACTAACAAAAAATGCTTAAATGCTAGCTTAAAATTACTTAACAATCTTATATTAACTTATTGGCCCCACACAGACACTCTGGACTTAATTTTTTATAAAACTTAATATCTAACTTAAAATAAACCTTAGTCTACCTAACCTACCTACACAATACACACACATAGATAAGGTATATACTAATATATGTATATATTTCTTAAATGCTAACCTAAACCTATGCAAGCTGGCCATCGCTATTCAGAGAGCAAATAGATTGGTCAGCTCTGCCTCATTAGTGAGGCTGGTCCGTAATTGACGGAAACGAGGCCAAAACATCTTCTCCATCATTCAACCACCAGAAATGCTGGTGCTGCCGAACGACATCCCTCTTATCGCGATTCCCCACCGCCCTACTGAACCTGAGATGATCCACACTGCCGTGTGCGACGTCTCTGCCGTAGTTGAGTCGCCTTTCCCCAGCTTTCCGAGCGACATGGAAGATTAACGGGACTGCTGATCTATCCTGGATCAACCCTATCTGATCTAGGTAGAGGAATGCTTCCGGTGGAACGAAGCCATCAGAGCGCACACTCGTCCTAAAGGCAGTTGGGGTAGTAAGCCTCAGATATCAGGTTATTCGTCGAGGCCATTGCTCTTGCAATGTGCCTTCGAGTCAGCTTAATTACTAAGTTATCCACTCGTATTAGGTAAAATTTTTTGTACTCCGACTCTGGTGTTCTGTACAAGCGAAGGCCAGCCCTCTCAAACACCCGAATCTTTTCCATTAAGCTTGCTCGCACATTGAACCACACGGGACACCCAAATACTAGCATGGGCCTCATAAGGGCCATGTAGCAGATTACCTTTACCCTCTCATCGAGTTGGCTGCTATAAAACAGTCTCTTTGTAAGGGCAAAAGCGCCTTTGGCTCTGGCCAGAGCAGCATCTACATTTTTATCAAAATACAGAAACTGATCTAGCCAGATCCCAAGGTATCTGACTACATTTCGACAGGCAAGAGGCTGCCCGCGTTGTCCAATGATCGAGAACTTTCGCCAATTTTTTCTAGTATCCCTAGAGGCTCCAGACAACGGCGTCCTAAAGAGAATGGTTTCCGACTTCTGAAAATTTTATCGAAATCACGCTGCAAAAGAGTATTAATGACCTCGATTTTTGGACCTGTTCTGTACGCTATCAAATCGTCTGTGTACGCAATAGTATGGGGAAGTGAACCTATCAAGTCGCTTGTATAAATGTTGAATAGGATCGGCGAATTGACCGCGCCTTGCTGAAGACCATTTTTGATTTGAAATATTCCAACAGAAGTCACATCACCATTTTTCACGATGAACTGTCTGTTGGTTAGCATGGGCCCCCGCCCAACTATCAAGGCTTCGCCCATCAATGACGTTGTCTAATAAAAAGCGGGGGTAGATTATTCTATAACTGGTCTTATCGAAAACATCCTCAGATTACAGCATGAATGGTTGCTACGATTTGACCAGTTACAAGTTGCCGGTCATAGGTCTTGTTGGTGGCTTGATCACCGGTAGTCCGTACCAGGACTTAAATCACGGTACCATGGGAGTCAGGAGCCCCCCGGATTTAGGTCCGGGCCTGATTTGTTAGAGGTAGGCCCCCTTGTGGGAGCGTCATGGTGGCTGTGGTTTAAACCCAAATCACGGGTACGGGTATTCCTTGGTTTTGCCCATTGTAGAGTAGCAAATAAAGTACTGGGTGCTGCGACCCTAAGAACAGTAAGAGGTTTTAGGTCGGCATCGACTCATACCAATTGTGGAACTTGTGCGTCCAACACAGTTCCGAATTGGTATAATATATAAGCGAAGTATTAATAAATATAAAGCGAGTAATTAGCGATGGCAAGGCGTATCCTTGCTCCCTATGGGTGTATGGGCACCTCGTAAACATAAAGTCTTATGAGAGGTGGTTTACGCTAAAAATCCAGTTCTGTTCGTTAGCATATTATAAAGAATGTACAAGAGTGGTTTACTGATCCCCAGCCTAGTCAGCTTATAGAAAAGACCCTCTAACCATACGGTGTCGAAAGCCTTCTCCAAGTCAACAAGGCAGGCACCAGTACATTGGTTTTTGCCTTTATTCCATTGGATATCGGACACCAGTTTAGACGCGGCATGTGAGATAAGGCGGGACTTAAAACCGAATTGATTATCTGGAACTATATGTTTGTCCTCAACCCACCTAGACAGAGCTCTATTGATTACCTTTTCAAACACCTTACTGATATTCGGAGGGAGACTTATCGACCGGAGATTCACCGGATTGGATATATCCTTTCCCTTTCTGGGGATAGGCTGCACCACCGCCGTTTTCCAATGCGCTGGATAATGGGCATTATTCATTGCATTATTAAACAGGGTGGTGTAAATGTCCACCGCTTCTAGAAGACGATGTCGAAGCACGATGTTCGGAATACCATCGGTTCCTACTGATTTCTTAGCCCTGATTGTGTCGAAGATCTCATGGAGCTCTTCCTTCGAAATGAACGGGTGTAGGTCACCCTCTCTGGTAATGACATTATTTGCCATATTTTCGTCGCTGAACCGGGTGAACCCAGAGCCCTCGGATCGCCAGTTCTCTACCTCATTTCGAATGTAGAGGTCGTGCACCAAGACGCAATTGTCCAGGTCATAATTAGGGCCAATGGTATCATTGGCCTTGTATATTTCCTGGAAAGTCGCTCCTATGGTCTCAACCTTCTCCTGTGGATCCTCGACCACAAAGAAGTCGTCATCATCAGCGGCCTCATTTGGATCGATACCTGCTGCTACAAGTATTTGTTCGTCGTTCGGGCGATTTTGAGACATGGAAGGTCGTTTTGATTACTTCTCCGAAATATTTTATTTATTTGCGGGAACATATTCGGGTTGCTGGTGTTTACAGCCCGAACCCTGTTGTTCCAATACAAACTTACAGAAATTCTGTAATTCTCTTTTATTAAAGTTTGAATATTTTTAATCGACGCCTTCAGTGTCCTAATCTCCGGGTCGTGTCTGTCAGTTAATTGTCTGTATAAGTTTTTGAGTCTTGTCAGAAGCCTACTTTTCTGTCGGTGCAGTGCGTCAATAGTAGGATTGCGGAACAGGTCTTCGTTAGTCGTACATCGACACCGCGGTATTGTAGCGTCCATAGTTTGTTTAATTGTCTCGTCCATTTGTTTTAGGTAATTGTCGATCTCCTCGTTTGACAAATTCCTATTGGGGGAATGGCATTATTGGTCATTGCGTGGCTATCATCAAACATTTGTTATCATAGAAAGACAGCGATTAATTGACTCAACTCTATCCCATAGGTACGTTAAAGAGATAATAATAATAATAATAATAATAATAATATATTTACTCAAGTACTTCTAACACAGTAAGAATAAGTCTGTGAGGCACAAACAGCTGGTATAAATTCTTAGTTGAAACGTACTGTCAGAAGGTGTCAGCAGGTGGGTACATCGAATACCGAATTGCTGAAGAGGAGGAATCCGAAGAAACTGGCAGAACGCGCTATAATGCGGAACAATGCAAATCTGTCAAAGCCAAACGTAAGCTCAGAACAAAAAACAGAGCGATGTCTTCAAAAATGTATTGAATTGATGTGAAAAAACTCTTGCGAATCTCTACGTGCACAAATCTGCTAGTCCAGATGTCATTTCTCGGCTTTTTCCGAAGAGATGTTCTTCCATGCTAGCAAACCTATTGCGTAAACTTTTTCATCCGTCTTATTCTTTAGAACTCTTTCCGAGTAGATGGAAACTAGCATTTATCCAGCCCATTCCCAAAAAGCTGATTACTCGTGTCCCTCCTCTTATTGAGTGCACTTACGTCCCTTCTTTCCAAGATCATGGAGACGGTTATCACCGTCTTATCAACCGGTTTATCAACCGTTAGCTTTTGCACGAAAACTTCTCGATGACCGGCAGAACGGTTTTTCTAACAACAAGTCCACTGGTGATTTGATAGAATGGCTCACCAAAAAGTGAAACCATAGTCTACACCAATCTGGCGAGAGCAAGATACATAGTTGCAGTTGATATTTATAAGGCGTTTGACAGGGTTTGGCATCAAACTCTTTTGCCGAAAATGTGTGTATTTGGGATCGATGAATATCCTCTTCAATGGATTAGAAATTACTTTTCAGAACTTTCAATTCAAGTTGTCTTGGATGGCTTAAAGTCTGATATTCACAAAACAAATGCTGGTGTGCTCCAAGGCTCCGTTCTGTCTCCGACACAATGTTTAATTTTCATCAACGATCTCTTGTCTGCTACTTCTAATCCAATATATTCCTTTGCCGACGACAGTACTCTCTGCTTTCATATTTGTAGACTCATGCTCTTGCTCTTGGGCTGTGGAAAGAAAACGACAGCGAATATTAAACTCATTAAATGCAGATATTAACAGCATAACTAATTGAAGGGCCACTAACAGGGAGCAATTTAATGCTTCCAAAACACAACGCTGTCTGCTGATGGTAAAGCGAAATTTAAACACCCAGCCATTATCCATGAATGGCACTTGCATCCTCGAAACCGATAAACTTTCCTTTCTCGGTATGTGTACGTTGGTATGACCACATATTCGGTGTCGTCAAACGATGTAAGAAATACTTTTCCGCTTCTGATCTGACTTCAATATACAATATAAGGCATTTATCCATCCAAAATTGGAGTACAATGTGCCTAAAACATCTCTGCATCTGGACCAGATTCAATACCGTGCAATAAAACTCATACCTGATACCAATATCACTCAGTTAATGGACACCATCGAACACCAACGAAATGTCTCGTGGCTCACTTTGTTTTATCGCTATTTCCACGACCAGTGCTCCATAGAAATCGCCAGTAGCATTGCGGCCCTTCAAACCTTTAACCGTAACATCCGTCTCGCTATGAATGCTCATCAGTATACCCTCAAGCGGACTTTCGGACTTACTCTGAAATATCGTGATTCGTTCCTAAGCCGAACAACTCGCTTGTGGAATGCCCTGCCGAGCTCTCTATTTCCTAGTCATTATAACATTCAGACATTTAAAATCAACATGCATCGGTACCTATCGTTCTTTCCTCCTTAAATTTTCTTCGCCCGCGCTGGGTGCAAACATTTTAAGGGTACCTTAACCCCTTGAGCGAGCGATAGTTTATAAAAAAAAACATACTTGGAAAAAACTGCGGCAACATGCTACTTTACAAAATTGCTAGACCTATAGTCATCTACTCGTGTATGCAACTTTTTACCAACACAAAACAACCTTTTTAAATCACCTTTTAAAATAATCCAATGGTATCAAATCGCACTAACTTGGTGACCAATTGACGGGTCCATTTCTTGAAATGAAATCATGTTTTTGCGGAGCACCATCCTGTTGGAACCACAGTTCATCCACATTGATGTCACTCAAATTTGGGAATAAATAATCGTTCATCATTGTACCGGTGTCTTTTGACAGGAACTTGTGCCATAGCACAATTTGAAGAAATCGACATACAATCCACAAGATACGATACATTTTTCTGGATACAATGGCAATCGATGAACTTCTTGACAATTGTCCTCGCTCCAAATACGACAATTCTGTTGTTTGCGTAACCTCATCACTGAATGAAAGTTTACGATAAAAAATTGGGTCAATTTTGAGCTAATTGAAAGCCCAATCACTGATTCCAGCCCGATTAAATAAATTGTCGGTCACCATGGTGGGAAACTTTCCAATAATTCGATTCGATGTCCACTCCAAATTTGGCAATTTTGCTTGTTTACTCGTACATATCTATTTAACCAAAAATGGGCCTCATCGGAGAACAAAGTTTTACGTCGAAAATGGGGATCAAGCTGAATCATGTTTCCAGCCCATTCACCGAATGGTCATGCGGATCCAGCACAAGCTGGATCTTATAAGCTTTTAAGCCAAGATCTTTCCCTAAACTCTGGGCATAGCTCTAATTGCTGTGCACGATGGCGAATCGATTTATTCGGATTCTCCTAAATACTGCGCTCCACAACGGCAATAACTGATGCGTATTATTCACTTGACTAGGGTGTATGTGGTGCGAAAACGATTCATCGTGTTCCGAATAACTTGCTCAGATGGACGATTATGTCGACCGTAAAATGGACGTAGCTCACGATAAGTTTGGCGAACCGAACCATGGTTTTCAAAAGAAGTTTGCACAATTTGCGCCATTTGTTCTGGCGTTAATCTATTCACCGTAAAATGACAAAACTTACTAACCACAAGCCAACTTTCAACTGTCAAATTGACAATCTGTAGAAACAGTGTTGCCAGTTTAAAAACCAAATCTCTAAAAAAAAACTCTTTAGATGTTCTCTATTTCCTCGATATTTCGCTCTTTTTCAGTGCTTAACTAAAGACGTTGATGAGAGATTGAGAGATACCGATCGGCAAGGTTTCTGACGGTTTGCTGCAATCGTTCAAAGTTGAAGACTTGTCAATTTCCCTCGAACAATCTGCAAGCTATAATAAGAGTCAATTTAGAAACTTATCTATGCAGTTGGCTCAAAATAGTGATTTAATTAAACGAAACGATAAACACGAAATTAATGAAGATTTAAAAAATTGTATATCCCACAGTGTTAAATCCATAATTAAATCGTATATCCCCACAATAACATACTCTTTAAGTTCTCTTCGGTCTTCCCTCGATTTGCATCTCTAAAGTACGTCCCGAAGTAGCGTTCCCTCTCCGCCAAATAATGATCAGTTGCTCATAAATATCATGTGCCAAATGAGTGATTTGAGCAACGAGATAACCGAATCACGCGTGCTTTTAAACAAAATTACTGATCACATCCGGATAGCTTCCAGTAAAATCGACGATATACCGGTGCAATCCCAAGCTCTACCGACTGCACCATACAACACCTCGATTCTGACTGAGATGCTTGAATCTGCAATAATGGAACCACCAATAACTCCTGGGTCATCATCTCCTCCACCACAATCCGTTCCGGAAATTCATCCAAATACACCAACTCCTGAACCCACAATCTCACGACTTGGCACCTTATGGACACTCCGAACAAGAGAATCAAAAAGTTGAACAATTCCAACAAAGCCGAATCGGTTGCGTTTTTAATAAGAGGTACACATCTCGATCGAGCCAGGCTAACTAGTCTCTTCAAATCTAAATTTAAAATTGATGTCATCAACTGCCGTAAGATCTCCACCAACACCCTCAAGGTAAGCATCCCATTAAAATATGAATGGATGTTCATCAACCCTGCTTCCGACGTCATCAATCTGGGTGGAATAACCATGGAAAGAGTAAAACTAAAGAGAGGAAACAACAAACATCGCAAGGATACTACCTTTAATTCAAATCCCACTAAACCTAGAAAACAGCAGTCTAACCCTTTACCAAAGCCCAACTCTCACAAAAAAAATCCAAAGCCTAACAAACAAGCTCCTGATCCAAACTGGAGTTTTAAAGTTGGGACATTCCCTTTCTTCACTTCATACTGCTAATCGGGTATTCGTTTTCATGAGCAATTAGATATGACTCCTGATGATGTGGCTAATGATCTCTCTTCTTTTGCGTCTCACGTAAGTTCCAAACGCATACTACACCTCCAGCGAACATGGTCTAGTTTCAAAAACTACCATCGCTCCTAACCCACCACTCAATTTTTTGCCGAAGCCTCCCAAATATCTGTCCCTGTATTATCAAAATGTAAGAGGATTACGAACTAAGCTTTCTGCTATATATCTTAATTAGCAAATTCTGCCCTAGGACATTTTTGCACTCACAGAAACCAATCTCACCCCTAATATTAAGAATAATGAATTATTTTCCCAAGGCTTTGATTTACACCGTGACGACGGTCTAGATAAAGAGGAAAATTTATATGGCCGTGGGGTACTTCTAGCTATACACTCTCGTCTTGAGTCTAAACCCTTTAAAAAATCGTCCACTGCATTCTTTGAATTTGTATGCGCTAGAATTCCTATTTGCAAGCGCAACCTATATATTTGCTGCTGCTATATTCGCCCCTCTCAACCAATTCAATGTTACCAGCTAGCTGTTGATGCAGTCGACAGCATTTTTAATGCTGCTGATTCCAACGACGTAGTTATTTTTTTAGGTGATTTCAATCTATCTAAGCTTGTATGGGCTCAGACTGACCAGTCCTACTTTACTGCAACAAATCCCACCTCTGGTAAAGAAAACCTTTTCATCGATTGCCTTACTGACTCCGGTCTCTATCAATTAAGTGGTGTCACCAATAACATTGGCAGACAACTCGACCTAGTCTTCGCCCCTGATACAGATAACTGCATCATTTTAGAAAGCAGACATCTTCATTCTAAGTTGGATAGTTACCACCCTCCCCTTTCTCTTACGTTAGCGTATGACAATGGTCTTAATCGCGTTTCTTATGAGTATTCTTACAGTTTTAATTTTCATAGGGCTAACTACGCCAAACTGAATAACCTCCTCAGTATGGCCAATTTTGAATTTCTTTACGATAATCCCAACCTCACGGTTAACGATGCTCTCGCATCCTTTTATACCGAAATTTTCAAATGTCTCTCCCAATCTGTACCTTTTTTACCCAAAAAGAATCCCTCATCATCACCACCCTGGTATAATAAAGGGCTGCGATCTCTTCGTAATAAGAGAAATAAGCTCTGGCGTACTTACTTACTAATATCGCGTTCCGACATCGATTTCTTTTACTACCAGTCTGCCCTAATAAATTTCTCTGTACTTTGTCAAACTCTATATGACAACTATTTAAACCAAATGGACCGTACACTCATTTCCGAGCCCAAGCGATTCTTTCAGTTCATCAAAACTAAAAGTAAATCGGATAACTATCCATCATCTCTGAATTTTCTAGATAAGTCCTCGGGAGATCCCCAAATTATAGCAAATCTCTTCGCAACTTTTTTTAGCCAAGCGTTCGCCTCCCATTCCCAAGAGCCAGACCACTCTTACTTTTCCTACTTAAATAGCTGCCCACAAACAACTTTGGAATATGTGTCTATAACTTTAGAGCAAGTCAAAGATAAAATAATAAACCTCAAAGATGATTATTCCGCCGGCCCTGATGATCTTCCCCCTATATTTTTAAAGAAATGTGAAATGCATCTAGCCCAACCTCTTACAGCTCTCTTTCAGCTTTCTATCACCCAGGGATTATTTCCCTCGACCTGGAAAACGTCATTTATTATTCCCCTACATAAAAAAGGCCGAAAAGATGATATTTCCAACTATCGACCAATTGCTAAGCTGTCCTGCATACCTAAGCTTTTCGAGAGCATTATTTATGATATAATGCTTTTCCATTGTAAACCTATTGTTTCCCAAAACCAGCACGGATTTCTCAAAGGTAGATCTACGACCACCAACTTTACGGAATTCGTATCAAGCACTTTATGTGCACTGGAATCTGGAAATGAAGTTGATGTGATTGCCACCGATTTCAGCAAAGCCTTTGATAGGATTTCACATGATATAATCCTTCTGAAATTAAAAGCTCTTGGTTTCCAAATAAACTTCATAACATGGGTTCAATCATATTTAAATGAAAGACAATACTATGTTTTATTTAGGTCCATGATTTCTGACCCAATTAAAGCCTCCTCTGGTGTCCCTCAAGGCAGCCACCTTAGCCCATTACTATTTATTCTGGCCATTAATGATGTTGATTGCATCATTAAAAATTCATACATATCTATTTACGCAGACGATATGAAAATCTTTAGATATATATCCTCTTCCTCAGACAGCCTACCACTGCAGGAAGATCTTGACAGATTTTGTACTTGGTGTCAGAAGAATTTTCTTGAGCTTAACGTCAATAAGTATCAGGCTATAACGTATTCCCGTAAGCGGCCCCCTACTTCACCTCGCTGCTATCTAATCTTTAATCTGCCTGTTCCCTTAGTGAATGAGTTGCGTGATTTAGGTGTTATCTGTGATAAGGAACTCAATTTCCATTCTCACATTGATAATACGAGTATAACAAAAAAAGCCAACTCTTCCCTTGGCTCCATCAAGCGCTATTACCAAATCTCTTTATCTAACCTTTGTTAGGCCTCTTCTTGAATATGCAAGCCAAATTTGGTCACCCTACTACAGAACACACATCCTCCGGATAGAAGCTGTTCAACGCAGGTTTTTACGATTTGCTTTACGTGGTCTTCCCCGGGATGATGGGCAAAAGTTACCACCTTATACCGACCGGCTGAAACTTATAAATTTACAACCCCTTTCTATACGTCGAAAAGTTGCAGACATTCTCTTTATTCATCAAATTTTAGTTGGGAATATCGATTGTCCTTCTTTACTTCGACTTATTTCTTTTAATACCAACCCACGCAATCTTAGGTCTGTGCCACTTTTCCTGCTCAATCTTCACCGAACCAATTACGGACACTTGGAACCAATGTCTAGAATGCTTCGTGAAGTTAACGATATTCTGCCTCTCTTCGACTACCATCTCACCAAACTCTCTCTAAAAAACACTCTTACGAGTATTTCCACCTATGCCTCACATCCTAACTTTTTTTAACCGCTCCCACCCTTTAGTTTTTATCTTTAGTTTTAAGTGAAAATTGTTAGTTCTAAGAATAAGCTTGCAATAAGCAATAATAAAACTGTCCGGGGTTGACCCGGGCCGCAAATCAATTAAGCCTCCTTACCGTATTGCTTAGTTATTGTGTGGCTTGAAGTGCTCAATTACCCTAAACTAGTTTCCAGATGTGGTTGTGTAGGCTACACCTTTCGATAGTACCACCAAATATATCCCATTTCTTCTTTGTAAACGTGCGGAACAGTTCTAGACCTAATCGACGATTAGTGTGGATTAGAAATGGACTTTTAAAACTGCTCTCTTCACGAGAAGGGTCAGTCCCATAAACTGCTAAAAGGTATTTAAGTTGTAATCTAGATAGTGAGTTTCTTTGGACTAAACATGATACGTCTAAAACATCTAAGTTGCTGTCGGCTTTCTGGCAACGTCAGGTGTTTGGTGTACAATAATAACTTGTTGCGTCCATCAAATTGAAAACAACGGTTTGTCTCGGCTTTTTCTAGGCCTGTTCTATATGCCCTGATCTCATATCTTCATATCTCCAACTGGTTCCTATTCTTACTTCTAAGGTAGTGCAACGTATGTAATGCGTCTTTGAATGCAGTGGCAAGGTTCAACTCAGTGAATTGTGTTTAGAGCTTTAGTCACATTGAGATAGTGGGAAATGAGATCGCCAATTAACTTGCTGGACAAGGTTGAAAGAAGAGCGTGGCAGGTTCTCGTCCTGCGTCCTCGTTTAAGGCCTCTCTATATCAGTTGTGCTGCTTAAGAGTATAAAAATTTTCGAAAGGCGAAAGGAATAGATAAGAAATACCATAGACAAGTCCTTTGGCCTAGCCAATTCTACTGCATTTTTTGACTCTGACGTAATTTCACCAAAACTCCGGCTGCTCTAAAAGTATGAAATCGACATTCGCCTATCGGTAGGACCATAGTGGAATCTTTTAGATATTACGCTGGCGTCTTTGCGGAAAATCGCAATTTTAAAGTTCACACTTCCTTAAATATGTGCCTGCCTTTCAAATGTTTATACATATATTTTGATATTTGCGCTGTCTTGCTATTTCATAAGAATAAAAGTGCGTGTATCTTGAAATAAATTACAGTTCCTCTTCAAAGTTTAGCTCTAAATTTCACATTTCTATCAGAACTAGGGCAAAGGTGTGAATTACGATTTCTCACCTCCAAACAGAAATTAAATAGAACCCAATTGGGTACACTCCAACTATTTACTTATCACCAGAAATATGTAAAGGCCCGCAGTGGCTCCACCTTAAATTAACACATGATTAGGGAGTTGAAAAGAGGTTTACTACAGACATACTCATACTGATAACTATTTACAATCCTATTGGAATCGTTTTTTTATTACCATCAAACCAAATCAAAATTAATATTGGACCCCTCCGTGGATCTCTGTAATATATAAAAGAACGTTCACCTAGGGAAAGTCTTAGTCTTAAGAACTGATTTATGGGGAGAGCAACAAGTGATTTGAAAAAAAAAAAAAATAAATGGACATTAAAACGATCTTCCTAGTCGTTAGTGACACTCGAATTTGAACTTGTTTCTGGAAATCCTTTGAAATGTTTTTTTTTTTATTGCAGATCACGGTAGCCTGCTTTGGAGTAGCTATAATCAGAGCACAGAATAATTGCAATATCTGTTTGCCCAATGGAGTTCGATGCATTAATCAGACAAGTTTCAATATCTGCGTGGGAGATATCCGTAAGTAGACAGACAAGTTTCCAAGAAGGGGATTTTTGTTTTTTTAAAAATATGTTTCTATTACAGCCAAGCCAGATGAAACCCAGGTTATAAGTTGCAATCCTGGTGAGGTTTGCACAGGACTTGGACCTATTTGTATACCAGAAGATCAGGTATCACCGGTCTGTTCTAATAGTATAAGTCCCCCGGGTTGTGGAGTTTGTAATGGGCCTTTTTCTTGCTTGAGCCAATCGACATTTGCGTTTTGTTCACAAGATAATATTACTGAAATACGTGGTAAATGCCCGGATAATATGATATGCAATTCCGATTCGGATTCACCGAATATATGCGTGAGCAAATGTGGAGTAATGCCGTCATGTAATCTTGAGGAACCCGCTTCTTAAAAAAAAATAAAAAAAGAAAAAAACTATCACATAGAACTTGAAAAGTATTATAAAAAAAACTAGATGAATAAAGCATAAATCTGTTTTGAGAGATCGGTGACTTATTTATTTATTTTTTATTAGATCTTGTTATCCCCAGAGGTTTCTCTTATTTCAGTTCATCCCCAAAGTCCTGAACGTCTGCTCCATTCTTTGGTATCTAATTTACTCGTATTTAGAGCGTTACACTTTTTACGCGTGCGAGTGCACAGAAAAAAAAAAATTGATAATACTTAGTACTCAGTGTGGTGCACTTGATCCAATAAAACATAAATAATTAAAAAAAAAATGTATACGCTGCACACTTTGTGGCCACTTCAACACAGAATGTACCTTGTCGCCACCTACACTTGAGCGCGTCGAATATTCAATGGGACGAATCCGCTTTCGCACTCATATAGTATTGGGTATATAATTAATTTTGTGCGGTTTTTTTTTCAAAATTTGAACGTTTATTTAAGAAAAACATGTACAATAGTATTATTCAAAGTATTGCCCATCTGAAGCTATGACTTTTTCCCATCTTTCTGGCAATTTGTGGATCCCATCCCAAAAGAACTGCGCCGGCTTGCCAGCCAAGAATGAATCAAGCCAATTTTTGATATTCTGCTCTGAGGTGAACCGTAATTCACTGAGGGCGTTCTGCATCGACCGGAACAAATGGTAGTCAGAAGGGGCAATTTCTGGGCTATAAGGCGGGTGGGGTAAGACTTCCCATCCACTGTTTTCCAAATAGTTCTTAACTGGAATAGCCACGTGGGGCCGAGCGTTGTCATGATGGAAAATTATTGTCTCGTGTCTGGTCGCATATTCCGGGCGTTTTTCGGCCACTGTTTTCTTCAAACGTATTAATTGTGTTCGGTAGCGTTGTCCATTGATGGTTTCAGAGCATTACCTTCGCGCCATGGATATTCGGCTTTGCCATTGATTTGGCTGGTTGGCCGGGTTTCACATATGAGTTTTTGCACTTGCGGTTGTCGTAATGGATCCATTTTTCATCAAAAGTAACAATCCGATGCAAAAATGACTTCCTTTTGTGGCGTTCCAGCAGCATTTCGGACATGCAAAACCGCCTTTCGACGTCTCTCGGCTTGAGTTCATGTGGAACCCAATTTTCTTGCTTTTGAATATATCCAGCTGCTTTTAAACGTTTTGAAAAGGCTGCTTGAGTGACACCCAAAGATTCTGCGAGCTCTTCTTGTGTTTGGCAACAATCTTCATAGAGTAATGCTTCCAGTTCTTCATCTTCAAACTTTTTTGGCTGCCCAGGACGTTCATCGTCTTCCAAGCCAAAATCACCGCTTTTAAATCGTGCAATCCACTTTTGGCAGCTGGCGCATGTTCACCATAAACTTCCAAGCCAAAATACGATGACTTTCGGCAGCAGTTTTCTTCATATTAAAGTAATGAAGAAGAACTCCTCGCAAAAACTCTTTTTCAAGCACAAACTTCGACATATTTGAGTGAAAAAAAATTATTGTTGTTTACGCTTCAAATGAATGACATATACTGAAATGACGTACAATGACAGTAGCTTTCCAACGCATGTTCCAATGGAATAATACAAGTTACGCCATCTCTTAGCAAACCGCACGAATTAAGATCTATACCCAATATATAATTTTTTATTTATGTATATAATAGTAAACATCCTGAAAAATGCTAAAAAGGACCTTGATAAATTATTTGTTCTCTTCTCTGTTGAATTAAAATGTATCTTCAGTCAACGTAGGTACATTATAATTTAAATCAACTGATTAATAAATAATAATAAAAACATGCCGTTAAAATGATTTTTACTTTTTTTTTATTAAATATAAGTTAAACTCACAAACTAAGTAGCCGGTATTATATGTTACATACTGTAATGTAAAAATATTAATTTGGAAACTTTTTCAGATTTCAATAGTGTTCGTCTTTCGTTAATGATCTGTCCAGCAGCAGAAAATATATGCTCACAAGGAACGGAAGAAGCGACAGACAATACAAAATTTTTTTACCATTAAGGAGTAAACATGAGGGTATATTTTTTTATGCTCCTTCCACCAAAGTAAAGGATCCATTTTCCGGTTTAAATTTTCTGCAGCAAGATAATTATCTAGCTCTTTAATTGCAGCTTCAGCTTTATTAACAGGTCTTCGAATTGATTTTATCACCTCGTCAAATGCATCCCAGATACACTGTTTCCTTTGCTGTGGATTCAATGAAACCACTTGAACCTGTCGTCGCTTCTTTTTCTGTTTCAGTTTCTTGTCAATTAAATACCACTTATTTTGTCTCTTAGTCCTTCAACTGTGTGGGTCCAATAATG
Source organism: Volucella zonaria (assembly GCA_963966105.1). NCBI lineage: Eukaryota > Metazoa > Arthropoda > Insecta > Diptera > Syrphidae > Volucella > Volucella zonaria. The sequence continues at coordinate 114,227,050 of OZ014534.1, read as the reverse complement.
TACATTCGGCGTACAAATAGTTCTTCTCTACATCTTCAAATCGTACTTTCATTTCAGATTTCAAGACTGAAAGTAATTCATTTAGCTTGTAACATTTTGGACAACATTTTCTAAGGAAATCTTTCAGCAGATTGTTGAACGCTATCATCTTTGATAATGTCACATTCTTTTCCGCACTTATTTCTTTGGTTATTTCGTAAAATGGCTTGAGGATTGGCAAAGTTTCCTGAATAACAGCCCAGTCACTAAAACTCAGTGATACGAGGGGCGTTCAACACATTCTCGGTATCGGGGTGAAGCTGTGGTTGTATATATAAATTGACTTATTTATCAAGTAATACTATTATTTTAGTGCATTCATGTAAAATTTCATATAAATGTAATTATTAATTCTCGTTTTATCTCTAGTTAAACAGAATCATAATGGCAACTGAGACGATGATGGTGAAAATTGAGCATCGCGCTGTAATTAGATTTCTCACTAAGCAAGGAAAAAGTCAAAAAACTATTCATGAAGAGATGCTGGCTGTTTACCAGGGTTCCGCACCTTCATTATCAACTGTGTAAAAGTGGTCAAGTGAGTTCAAGAGAGGCAGAGAGAGAGCATTGAAGACGACCCCCGCTCCGGCGCCCCGGCTACTGCTTGTACGGGAGAAAGCATCAAAGAAGTCGAAAAACTTGTTCTTGAGGATGCCCGAATAAAGGTGAAAATGATGGCAGAGATCACCAAGCTTTCAATTGGTACCATTCACACCATTCTTCATGACCATCTTAACCTTTTAAAGGTCAGTGCAAGGTGGGTGCCACGAATGCTCACAGCGCCTCAGAAAAAAGTGAGAATCGCATGCTGTAGAGAGCTTTTGGAGATGTGTAGTGAGAACGCGGACGGTGTTATGGATCGAATTGTTACTGGAGACGAAACATGGGTCCACCACTATGACCCTGAAAGCAAACAAGAGTCCATGCAGTGGCATAAAAAAGGAACAGACCCCCCGAACAAGTTCAAAGTCACTCCGTCTGCCGGGAAGCTCATGGCCACAGTTTTTTGGGACTCAAAGGGAATCTTGCTCATTGAGTACAAAAAAAAAGGTGAAACCATCAACGCCACATCCTACGCTTCCACTGTGCATAATTTGCGGGAGGAAATTAAAAAGAAAAGGCGGGGTAAACTCGCAGCGGGTGTGTTGCTTCTTCATGACAACGGTCCTGTTCACACGGCGCGAGTTTCCAAGGCTGCTGCGCGAGATTGTGGTTTCGAAGAAATCCAACACCCACCCTATAGTCCAGACCTTGCCCCTAGTGATTATTTCCTGTTTCCGGATTTGAAAAAATGTCTTCGTGGAAAATGATTTTCGGATGATGAAGAACTCAAGTCGGCAATAAATGGAGGAGGAGGAAATTTATTTTTTTGAGGGTTTAAAAAAGCTTATCTCAAGATGTAACAAATGCATTGATGTTAGGGGAGATTATATTGAAAAATAAAGGCAATTTAAATTGAATTCGCATTTTCCTTCATATCGATACCGAGAATATATTGAACGCCCCTCGTAAATCACTTCTTAGTATCGCAATGGTACTTATCACAGCATCTTTTATTGTTAAAATACGTTCAAGCATATCATAGCTTGAGTTCCAACGCGTTTGAACGTCTTGTTTCAATTTCAGTTCTGGAAAGTTAATTTGTTTTTGTGCATCTTTAAGTTTATTTTGCGCTTGTGAATTTCTTTTAAAATATTCAACGATTGATTTTACTTTCGATAAGGGATTAGCTATTTCTTTTGTGGCTTATTGAACCGCTAAACCGCTTAAAGAATGAGCGAAACACCCTATCGATTCCCATCTACCTAGTTTAACAGCGGAGAGAATATTAGAAGCGTTATCACTCACAATAGCACAAATTTTATTTGAAATGTTCCATTCCATTACTACCATTTTCAGCAATTTGCACAAATTGATTGCCGTATATCTCTCCTTGCATTCATTGCATGAAATTAAATATGAGCATAGCTTAGTGGTTAAGTCAACAAAATGAGAAGTTACTGCAATGTAACTCACATTTGTCCTTGAAGTCCAAGTATCTGTTGTTAGGGAAACTGCTGGTGCAGTGCATAATTTTTGCTTTATTTCAGTCTCAAGTTCATTATAAATTATTGGTAACAGATTCTGAGACACCGTTTTTCTTGCTGGTAGTTGATAACCTGGGCAATTAGATACAAGTTCTATATCTAGTTTTTTTTTTAAATTCCGGTTCATCTACAATTCGTAGAGCGTGGTGTCCTTTCGAAATCATTTTGAGAACGAATTGGTGGTAGCCTACGAATACACTGCAAAATCATTTCTTGATTTTCTGGTTGAGCTTGAAATGTGGTTGAAAATGTTGAAGTAGAAGGAATACACACTACACCATCTTGAGCAACTTGATTAGATGATAATGTCAAACCAAGATCTTCATTAATAGGCGTTCCATTTTGTCGTTCAATTGGTATTTGCGTAAATGTATGCTTTGCTTCCATATGTCGATAAAGGTTCATAATTGATTTTCCAGATATACTTAAAAGTTGAGCACAATACTTACATTTAGCCTTATTTTCAATTTCATCACTGAAATGCATCCATATTCTACTAATTTTTTTTTTAATTTTAGCATTGTTTTAATATATTTATTCTCAAATCAATTAGAAACCACTGTAAGGATTGAAAAACCCATAACTAAAACTATGTACCTAAATAGCTTAATTTTCAAATAGCCTTAACACTTAAAACACCAAACCTTAAATTCCACTAGATGATTATCATAAAGCGCTCCATAACGTACTATATACCAAACTACTTAATTAAGTACTCAAACAGCTTTTTTTTTGCTTTGTTATAAAATAACTCTGAACACTCATCAATCTTAACATCCAAACACAAAATAACGCAGGCAAAATTAAAACAATCAGAAAGAACAACCGACTCTAATCGTAAGCCTTATCTGCTGCTGAAAAAAATCCCTTCCTCTTGTTTCGCCCTTATCAATCTGTAAGTACTGAACTGCGAACGACGACAGACAACTAAGCTTGCGTAGTTCACAAGTAGTACACAAGCCTAATCTACACCTCCTGCCGAAAAACAGGTCCACACCATCACACTACCTCCACCATGCTTTACAGTGGGTGTGCAGAATCTAGGATTGAGTCGCTGCCCTTTACGACGTCTCACATGACATATCCCGTCACAATTAATTAAATTAATTAATTAAATTAAATTTTGACTCGTCGCTGAAAAGAACTGTTTTCCATTTTTCAGGACACCAGTGTTGGTATATTTTTGCAAAATTTAGCCTAATATGAAAAAAGATTTTAGTTTGAATTAAGTTTAAAGAATTTAATTGCACTACCTGTTCCTTAATTGTCTTTTTGTGAGTATCGGTTTTTTGCACGGCCTGTAACTTCGAAGATTTTTTTCAATTGCACGTCTTCGCACGGTGCTAGCATCAATGTTTAAATCAAGTAATTTTACGACTTCATTCGAACTTATGAACGGTTGTTTTTTAATTACACCACAAATGTTTCTATCCGTTCGACATGTTGTCTTACGCGGCCTACCACCGACATTTTGACTTTCAACGACACCTGTTGCATTATGTTTTTTTTATTAAACGTGAAATAATCGATTTATTAATATTATAACGTTAAGACTTAAATTCATCAATAATCTTTAGTTTAGGTGAAGGAGAGTAATTTTGTCGTGACATTATTAAAAAAATATCAATTATGGGACTAACTTAAAAGAAAACTAATCAAAGACAATCACTCAAGATCAGGGACAAAGACCTTACAACATTTCATGTGTAACCTGACTGGAAAAATACTATTACGAGTAGCTATTTCGTTTTACAGTGGCTTACAAAGTTGCTTAGGTTTTGCACAGCTCAATTTGGCTATTTTGTTGGTTTTTGTATTTTTTTTTTTTAAATCTGAAGTATTGTTACTTTTATAAAAAGTAGTGAATTTCAAATTACACTCTATTACACATAATTACATATCCATTTCTTTTTATTTGGTGGGGTAGAAAGTTGAAAAGATTTACTATGAAGTGCTGACTCCACATGGTTGCTTAGGTCTTGCACAGTACTGTACGAGTAACAGAAAGTAAACTAAAAAAAAAAGAAATGTCAAGGAAATGAACATAGAAATGAAGAATTAGAGTAAAGAATAAATAGAATAAGAATAAATGAAAGTTATTTAGCCGTTAGTCTTATCGCGAATAAAACAAACACAATCCTTTAAAAACAAAAATAATTTACGCTCTTTATTTGGTTGCTTATAGGCTTCTGTATTCTACAGTGTTTGACTTACGACTAATCTCCTACCTACCGGCAGACTCTTTTCCTAGTGTGGCCACTTTACGATCGCTAGTTAGTGTTGCCACTTTATATTTCTTACATTCTTATCAGTTTCTCTCCTGTGGCTTGCTACAGTTAGTCTAAGTTCATCATTTAACCACTAATAAACTAAAGTTGTGTTTGCTTAAAGACCGCGTTTTTTCTTTTGGTATATTTTATTGAGATCCACAAAAAGAGATTAGAGCAAAATGTGTTCTCTACACAGCCTCAATAGCGGCTAGTATCGAAGAAGACCCAAAAATATCGATTCGGCGCCAATGAGTTGTATTGCGCATCCCCGGCTTATTTTGCAGTTGGATTTGGGCCAAGATTGTGCTGATGCAAGAATTGAACCCAGACGACCATAGACAAAGCCGTGAGCTCGCTAATTGGGAGCTGGAAATGTTGGCCGGAGATCCGGATTTTGGCCAACAAATTATGCATGCACAACAATTGACTATTTGGCATGGTTTATGGCATGGCGGCATCATCGGACCTTATTTCTTTCGAAATGAGGAAGGGAACACAGTTCAGTGGTCTCAGGTATAGAGCGATGTTAACCGACTTTCTGTGGTCATAGCTCGACAAAACCAATATATCCGAGCTGTGATTCAAGATGGCGCTATATGCCATACAAGCAACGCAACACTCTAAGTTGTGAAGGAGAAATTTGGCGACTGGGTCATCTCACGGCGAGCATTCATTAATTGGCAGCCGCAATCATGTGATCTGACACCACTTCATTATATTCTCTGGTTTTACGTCAAGTATATAATCTACGCTAATAAGCGTTTTATTTAAATTTTTTTTCAAATCGTTCTTATCTGGTCAGCCTTTATTATGACGGTAAATGAAAGTGCACTTATTTTAGAGTATTTTCCTAGTAATAACAGAAAGTAGTTATACTGAGAATTAATTTATACATACATACATACATACATACTTTTTATTATAGCAAAAATATACAGTCTTAAAACTACTATTGCACAATTTAGAGAGATTTGGTTATTGCTACCTTACTTACTCGAAATATATATTATCTTAACAAGCTTATTTCAAATGATCTATTGATAATTGAGGAAAAGCTGCTGGAAAAAACCTCAATATAAACTTAAATTATTTGCCACCGAAATGAGAGAAGTGGTGGTGCGTGATCTTGATTTCAAGTAAACTTGTTGAGTATTATTAAATAAATTAACATATATAAAAAAAAAACAAAAAACAAAAAACAAAAAACTAGCAAACTTAACAAATTAACCAATATAAATAAGTCAACAATTATGAACAGATAGATAAACAAATTAAATTAATTAACAAATATAAATAAATTAATAAAAACAAATAGGTAAACAAATTATGATAAGTGAACAAATAAATAAATTGGTTTAATAAATAAATAACTACCAATGAGCAAAAGGGAAAACCAAAATTTACAAAAAAAGAAATAAATAAATAGAAAACAATGAGTAATAATCATAATAATATACGAGTAGAAAAATAAGATTAATAAATAATAGCAAATAAATAATAATTACAATATATATTGTTATATTTTAGGTGCTAGTTGTAGCGCTCAGATAATCTGTCAAGCCTTAAGGAAACTTTTCCTATTTTTGATATGGCATGTAACTCTTCAGTCGAAAAGTGCCAAGGCAAGTTTAAAATCATTTTCAAAAGTTTGTTTTGTGTTACTTGTATTCTATGTAGGTGACTTTTTGCACTTTTGCCCCAAAATGGAGATCCATAAAACATTATTGCTTGGAAAATTGCTTTGAAAATAATAAGTTTATTTTCATTACTCATTTTTGATCTCCGATTTATAAATGGATATACTCGTAACATTTTAATTGTAAGGTTAACCTTACGGATGGTTTCTTGAATATTCAGACCAAACCTTAATGATTTGTCGAGGTGTACCCCAAGATACTTAGCACTTGGTTTCCAATCCGTTTGTGTGTTGTTTATTACTAGCCTGTTGCTTGGTAAGAAGCAGACTTTTCATTTTCTTGTAAAAAAAAGACAGCCTGAGTCTTTGATGCATTAATTTTAATCTTCCAATTTTCAAAGTATTTTTCGATAACATTCAAACCAGATTGCAGATAAGCTTCAATATTCAAGCCAATTGAATCTGAAGAATAAATGCATGTGTCATCTGCAAAAATAGCAGATTCGCAATTATTTAATCTTGGAAAATCATAAGTGTTAATATTATATAGGATTGGCCTAAGCACCGAACCCTGGGGTACCCCTGCTTCAATAGAAAAACCTGTTGATAGCCAGTTATTTACAGATACTATGAAAGTACGCCTTGATAAGAACGACTGAATTATTTTTATTAAATACATAGGGAAATGCAGGCTGAAAAGTTTGTGCAGCAAACCTTGGTGCTATACAGTGTCAAACGCTTTTTCGACGTCAAGGAGAACCATACCAGTACTTTTTCCCCTTTCAAAATTACTTTATATGTGCTTTGTAATACGATGAATTTGGTGCACTGTGGAATTATGCGGTCTAAAACCGAATTGCTCTACAAGTAATGTATTGTATTCGTTTAGATGGTTTGTTAATTTCATTTTGATTAACTTTTCAAAGATCTTGCTTAACGAGCTCAGCAAACTTATAGGCCTATAATTACTAGGTAAGTAAGCATTTTTACCTGGCTTTAGAATGGGTATAACTTTTGCTTTTTTCCATTCTTTAGGAAAGTAACCCTGTTTAAGGCAACAGTTAAAGAGCCGTTGCAAGAATTTTAAACCGATTTCTAGTAGGCTTTTTAGAAATATATTTTTTATTTTATCGAAACCTGGGGACCTTGAATTTTTAAGACTAATTAGAACGGTCTCTATATCTTCGATTGAAACAAGTTCTCCACCTCCAATTACTAAATCGTGTGTGTCGATTAGATAGATAGATAAGATAATTTTATTTCATATAGTATTCAGAGTATAATTCAAATACAATTCATTCAAAAATATTATAACTAGTTTAATGCACAAAACTTATTTATATGAAATGTTGAGACATTCTGTATTTTATTAACAAAAGTAGTGGAATAGTTTTGAATGCCACTTTAATCAGTTATTTACATTAATATTAAAGTTTATGATGGGGTGGTCATAAACAACAAAGGTAATTCATAGTAAAATCAATTAACAGAAGAATCAGGATGACGAAAAAAATCAATTAAATACATAAATTAAGAAAGATTAAGGAAGGCAAATGAATTAAATTAAAGTTAAATCAGAATGTCAAAAGTAATAGATTCTAAGCTAGCGTAGTTGTGGTTCAGAAGCCAGTTTTTTAGACATTTTAAAAACATTGCAGATATTGCTATTGCCCTGATAGACTGTGGAAGTTTATTAAAGAGGCGGAATGACAAAACGGAATAGAAATTACTGTAGGCAGTGGTACGAGCAAATTGTACAGGTAAAAAGTACGAAAGATAACCTCGTAAATTGTAATTAGAAATTAATCTAAAATTTCGATTACCTGATTTCATATAAATTCATATTTCATTTCAATACTTTAAAACAATACAGATGACGAACAGGAAGGATTTTATGACATAACTTTCTTAGTATATTCTTCTGTAAAACTAATAGGGGTTGTATTTTGTTGTGATAAGTACCTCCCCAACAGGAAATTCCATATTGCAGCTTTGAATGAAAGATCCCATAGTAGATTTTCTTTAGAAGAATTGTTCAGCAGACATTTCGCAAATAATAGAAGTATCTCAGCGTGGAACGGAAATACTTCCTCAGAGAATCCGTGTGATTCGAAAAGCTCATATTGGAATCGATAGTAAGACCTAGATATTTATATTCATCTACTTTCTCGATAAGAAAACATTTATCATCACAACTAAGAGTACTACAAAAAGTGGGAGTAGTAGGTTTATTGACGCAATTGCAATTGGAAATTTTGAATTTTTGACACTCGGGTGCATGAAAGTGGACATTTGCTCCGAAACTGGGTACTGATGATAAAGTGAAATACATAATTTTTGTTTTGGAGCTAATTATCAACTTGTGATTCTCAAACCAGATTCTCAACAAATTCAAATCGCAATTTATATCAGCAACGAGTTCCAAAGGGCTATTCTTTCCATATGAAAAAGCTACGAGGGGCGATCAATATATTCTCGGTATCGATATGAAGGAAAATGCGAATTCAATTTAAATTGTTTTTATTTTTCAATATAATCTCCCCTAACATCAATGCATTTGTTACATCTTGAGATAAGCTTTTTTAAACCCTCAAAAAAATAAATTTCCTCTTTCTCTGCAAAATACCCATTTATTGCCGACTTGAGTTCTTCATCATCCGAAAATCATTTTCCACGAAGACATTTTTTCAAATCCGGAAACAGGAAATAATCACTAGGGGCAAGGTCTGGACTATAGGGTGGCTGTTGGATTTCTTCGAAACCACAATCTCGCGCAGCAGCCTTGGAAACTCGCGCCGTGTGAACAGGACCGTTGTCATAAAGAAGCAACACACCCGCTGCGAGTTTACCCCGCCTTTTCTTTTTAATTTCCTCCCGCAAATTATGCACAGTGGAAGCGTAGGATGTGGCGTTGATGGTTTCACCTTTTTTTTTGTACTCAATGAGCAAGATTCCCTTTGAGTCCCAAAAAACTGTGGCCATGAGCTTCCCGGCAGACGGAGTGACTTTGAACTTGTTCGGGGGGTCTGTTCCTTTTTTATGCCACTGCATGGACTCTTGTTTGCTTTCAGGGTCATAGTGGTGGACCCATGTTTCGTCTCCAGTAACAATTCGATCCATAACACCGTCCGCGTTCCCACTACACATCTCCAAAAGCTCTCTACAGCATGCGATTCTCACTTTTTTCTTGAGGCGCTGTGAGCATTCGTGGCACCGACCTTGCACTGACCTTTGAAAGGTTAAGATGGTCATGAAGAATGGTGTGAATGGTACTAATTGAATCTGCCATCATTTTCACCTTTATTCGTGCATCCTCAAGAACAAGTTTTTCGACTTCTTTGATGCTTTCTCCCGTACAAGCAGTAGCCGGGCGCCGGAGCGGGGGTCGTCTTCAATGCTCTCTCTGCCTCTCATGAACTCACTTGACCACTTTTGCACAGTTGATAATGAAGGTGCGGAACCCTGGTAAACAGCCACCATCTCTTCATGAATAGTTTTTTGACTTTTTCCTTGCTTAGTGAGAAATTTAATTACAGCGCGATGCTCAATTTTCACCATCATCGTCTCAGTTGCCATTATGATGCTGTTTAACTAGAGATAAAACGCGAATTAATAATTACATTTATATGAAATTTTACATGAATGCAATGAAATAATAGTATTACTTGATAAATAAGTCAATTTATATATACAACCAGAGCTTCACCCCGATACCGAGAATATGTTGAACGCCCCTCGTATATTAATCGACTGTTGAACTGTATACTTCCTACTACTACTGTTCCCTGCTAATTATCTTCCTACCTATCGAATGGTTCGCAAAGAAAACCTTAGCTACCGTATCCGATTTTTCGGCATTGAAAAAATACTGTGCTTCCTTCTTTAAATGCGATAATGAGACAGTTTTTCCGTTTAATAACTTTGATAATGTTCCAAAAGGGTTTGCTGCATTTGTCTAGACCTTATAGTTTTCTATTCCAGCTTCGGTCAAATATGAGTCAATTCTCCTTCCTATCCATTTGGATCTGACATAATTTCTCATTTTGTTTGTATGTACTCGTATGTAATAAAAAGTAGTCATACTGGGAATTAATTTATTTAACTTTATATGAGTACCTAGAAAACTGTAAGTAGTAGGTAAAAACTTTGTATGGTGAATTTGTAGGTGACATTATGGCGCACCAAAATAATGTAAAAGAAAAAAAAATTATTAACATACTTTTCCGAGATAAATGCAATTTTCCCAAAAATTTATTAAAAAAAACATTAAAGAAATTTGTTTTTGAAGACCAATATCTGGAAAATGAAAGGATGGATAGTAATAGTGTTAAAATATGAATTAACCACTAATCAATTGGTTATCAAACGAGTCCAGCGAGATTGCTTTTGGTTTAATACACTAGAAGTTATAACTAAATAATTGTTGGTATCCACTTCTCTGAAGAAACTTTTTTAAATACCCTGTAATTCAGTCGGTGTTAAAGTTAGACCCTCCTCTCCCATACGATTTTTCTCATAACATGAATCAATCAGATCCCAAAATATCTTCATCCCAAACCAGACCACCCTGTAGAACTGATTAGAATAAATAGGCACTTTTTAGCTCCCTAAATAAACTGTTAACAATTTTTCATCCATGTACACATATCCACCTCAATATTTTGTGCGGGAAATCTAGTCAAAGTTTCTGTTTCATTGGAAAAATATCTATCAACTGTGACCTGACTCTGGCAGACATTCAGCCCAAACACCCCATAATCACTTTTTATATTCAAATCGAACTTCTTCCGATGGTAATCTTTCGCGTATCCGTCATCCATTGGACATTTGCCTTGCTGATTTATTGACTGAAATATATTGTTTATTATTTTGCAAAAATTCAGTCTACTGCTGCATCTCAAGTCACAGTGAACCAAAACACAGTTTTAAAATGTTCGAAATTTGACAGTCGCCATGCAGAATATTTGGAATGACAGTTCGACGCAGATGTCGTTTCCCAAGCATCTTTTTGCAAATGCTGAAAACCAATTGAAACATTCAAATAATAACGCTCTGAAAATACGAGTATGTATATTCTAGTAACAACGTTTACTTGTTTTTATGACAAATATTATTTTAACTAAGGAGCATCTATATCACATCCGATCAATGTAGCCTGTAAGAACATCAAAATTAATTCACCGTCATTTTCTAAATAGAAAAACAAAATATTCACCTTATTTTGTGGTACGCAAATGTCATTTGATAAATAATCACAAACGTATCCAGTGGGACAAGTGCCCAAAACCTCCGAAGCAGTTGTTGCTCCAAAGCAAAATGCAAATGTTCGACGACTTGTACACGCAAAGACATATTTCTCGTTGCAAACACCACATTTTGACAGATCACCGCACGTGGATTCCCAACCGCCACCTTGGAAGCAAATACTTGGTAAATCCGTGCATACAAGGCCGTCGTCACAACTAAATATTTGTGAAGTATGCGGTCGCATATCTTTTTTTTTGATTTGAAAAAGAATACGTAAATAATGAATTCTGTCACCGTAAATATTCTTACACTGAACTCACCACCGAAACATAAATGAAATGACGTTTCATTGAAACAAGCTGCACCATTAGTTTGACAAGTTCCACATTCTGCAGATTCGCTGCATCCAATCAGAAATGTCAATAATAAAGTTTTCTAAAGAGTTTTCAGTGCAAATCAAAAATATGTTATAGGTACCATTAAATATTTCAATACAAGTCTTCTTACGAAAATAAACTGATTTAAGCCCATATTTTGAAATGTTCGCTGTTACTTCGCAACTACGGGTAATTTTCAAGGCAAAACCAACTATCACAAGATGAACCTGTGTTTAGATGGTTTTTTTTTTTTGAAATTGCTTTCATTCATAATATACTGAAGATTTTCTCGTTTTAGCCAAGTTTTATGAGTTTGCTTAGGAATTTACAAATCTTGTGATATGAACCGTTTTGATGATAGTTGTTAGAAAATCCGAGTAAAGCTTGTTGAAGGCCATTTGCATGCTTGTGGATTGTTTTGGGGGGCAACACACTTCTTTTTAACCCAGTTCAAGTGTAATTTATTTACCTGAAGAATTTTAATCTTATCAATTGTTGGACTTAATCCAATTTGCTACCGTTATAACATATTATTTGTAAAAGTAATAACTTTTGCAACGTTCTCTTGGCGGAGTTTATTGCCGGAGAATTTGTTTACACTGCTCTTAGAATGAAAAGATAATGATGGCGGAACAGAGCATTCAGACAGACTTCCTCACGAAGGAGTTGCTTTGGCTTTTTGTCATCACGTTCTGAGCAAGGACCGCTGCGGCAGAAGCTGCTTTGGAAAAATATAGTGCTTGGTTAAGACGCCAGCCAGAAGCATGCAGTGCGGCTAATAACAGCAGAAACGCAGCTGGCTCCTTAGAGCCGTTGGAAATCATTCATCTGCTACTCGTATATATGCCATCTACAGTTGTGGTCATAAGATACCCAACTATCAATGGAAGCCCTAAAAAAAGGCGTAGGTAGCCCCACCGCGGCTTCAAGTTCTGACAAAACCTTCTCTGAGCCTTGATTAGCAAGTTTATTAGCGATCCCATTTCCCATGATCCCATTATGGCCTGTGACGCAGACAAGATTCAGGGAAGGCAGTAAGGTATGTAGCTACCACAGATAATTCCCGCCATCTACCTGTTCTTCACAATATAGTTCATTACTTTGAAGACGGACACAAGTGCGCCTAACGAATACTTGAGTCTAAGGCTTAGGTCCTTCACAACGATGTTAGCGTCACACCATAGATCAGTTTTGGGGCCATGAGTGGAGATTTATTTATTTATTATTAAATTAGCAATACAATACTACAAGACAATTCGTCTTTTGGAAGTATTTGGATTTTAAATTTTTACAACTTTATATAATTTCTTTACAGTTCATAATTTGTAGAGTAAAAACAACAATAACAGTTCAGATCGTATTAATTAAGTTGATAAGAATATGAACAGTTTTTGCTGAAAGACGGTATAAGAATTGATTATCTGCAATCCATGCGGTAGATTGTTCCAGGCACGAATTGCAGATACAAGAAAGGATCGTTCACCAATACAATGTGTGAAAGAGGGAATTATTAGTTTTTTACCTCTACTAGATTGGGCAAATCTTATCATTTCAAAGAGGTACTCGTAACATAGAGATTTAGTATTAATAACTTTGAAGAGTTTTAAGATATTCCGAAAGTTAAAATATAGTTCTAGCCTCAGACCAAAAATAGACGATGACAAGTAGGACATACTGCTCGACCGGGGAATATTATAAATAAAACGAACACAGTTATTAAATACAACATTAAGCCTATGTCTACAAACAGAATCTAAGTACAGATACACAGAACAATTAAACAAAAGGTGGGGCATTATTAGTGTTTTGATCAATTTTTTTTTGACAATGGGACTCAGATAGTATGCTGAATATCGCAATCTGCGGAGTCCACAATAAACTTTCCGTAGAGAATCTTCAACTCCATCGTAGCATGTAAGGGAGGAGTTAAAATGATACAGAAGATACTTTACAGAACTGATGGCATTGATGGAGTTGCCATCAAGAACTATAGGTGACAAATCGTTAAGACGAAATTCGTGAAGTGAAAATACAATAGATACTGTCTTAATGGGGTTTAGCTTCAATTTATTGTCTTTAGACCAATTTGAAATGCTATCAAGGTCTTCGTTCATCCTGGCAATACCATCTTCCATTAAGCCTATAGGACGCGAAAGGTATATAATTACGTCGTCGACATACATGTGTATTTTGCAGTTTTCAACAATCCCTGGAATATCATTGATGAAAAGACAGAATAATGGAGGTCCTAGTATAGAACCCCCGCTCGGACAGCTTTAGGACTAGAGTGACCTAGTTCAGTGACGACCGTCTGTACTCTATTTCGCAGATATTCCCTACACAATTGAAGGAAAGAATTCGAAGGAGAGAATGGTCAATGCAGTCAAAGGCTTTGGAGAAATCTAGTAGGACTGCGACACAAATATCATTTCTATCTAAAGCACATCTAATGTCAGAGGGAACCTTTAGGACAGCAGATTCGCAGCTATGCTGACTCCGAAAACCAGATTGCCATTTGGAGAGTAAATTATTTTCATGCAGAAAACTTTGCATCTGAGAAGATAGTATCTTTTCAAGGGCTTTTGACAGAGAACTCAAAATACTAATAAGTCTGAAGTCAGCAGAGCACTGGGGATTTGACTTTTTAGGAATAGGAATGATATTTGCTCTTTTTCATATTAGCGGAAATTGAGAGCTATAGATACAGAAATTAAAAATATGGTGAATGTAACAAATAATCTGAGGGAGTATAAGCTTTAAAAACCGGGGAGAGATACCATCAGGTCCAATGGCATTTGATTTAACTGAGTTAATGGCATTAAATACATCAACTTCATCAACATATCGAAAACGAAAATTCGAGGACGACTCATTAGTACTCAGATCATAGTTACAATTATCTACAGGGGGTTCAGGAACATCCGGAGAGAAAAACTCACTGACTTCATTAGGAGATAACGAACACACAGACAATTTACTATCAGATACTACATCTAAGTTTTTCAGATTTTTCCACAATTGCTTAGTACCCAAGTTAGGTTCGAGCTTATATATAAAATAAGACTTCTTGGCATTGTGAATAAGGACAGTGACTTCATTTCTTAAGGAAGTATATTAAGCCTATTTTCAAGCGTCGGATAACGTTTGAATTTTTTTATAAAGACGCTCTCGTTCAGTAATTTTATATTAAATTGCTCTACTATGCCATGGACACGGACCAGAACTAATACGTTTAGTTACAACAGGCACGAAATTGTCATATAAGAAATTGATTAGCTTGTTACAAATTCCAACCTTTTCGTCAACATTGGGCGTAAAATATATAGGGTGAGTTTTTTAACTTGAGACATCCAAATTACTTGAAAAATACGCGATATCGCGAAAAATGTTTCAGACAAAAGTCACAAGGCTCCGAAGGGGACATAAGATGGTGACCACGAGTTTGACCTTGAGACCCATTTTCAAGGTCAAACTAAAGTCGCTTTTGATTTTTCAAATGATAATTCCTGATTTTCATTGCTCAGTCGTATTGCTCGTAGGCTTGTCATTTGTTTTTACATACTGCGTTTAGCATAAACCAGAAATAACGACGTGGACGCAGCAGTATTTTGTTTCCTTCGGGGTGATTAATTAGAGTGGGTCCCCTTGCCACCCACTGTTGAATCATTGAATTCTTCCCATTTCGACGTTTATTTCCCGAGACTATTTCAACAAATGCTCGAAAATGTGACCATTCACTTCAATACACTTGTCTATCCGCGCTCTCAATGAACCAACAGAACTGAGAAGTATTTCTGGTGTAATTTTCCGGCAAACTTTAGTTTTTCGTCTTTTCATGACCTCACGTGTAGTTGGCTTTTTTCTGTAAACCTCTCTTTTTAAGTAGCCCCACAAGAAGAAATCAAGTGACGTAAGATCAGGTGATCTAGCAGGCCATTGAATCGGACCCCCTCGTCCGATCCATCGTTGATGGTAAACATTGTTTAATACGCCCCGGGCTACTTGGAAATACCACATTGTTTGTCGCAACTCCAATGGCAGTTCTTCTAGTAATACTGGAAGATGGTCCCGCAAAAAGTTTGCATACTTTTCGCCATTCAAGTTGCCTTCAATAAAATATGGAAATATTAATTTATCTCCAATAATTCTCGCCCAAACATTAACATTCCAAGGGTGCTGGCGTTCAACTTGTCGCAACCAAAAAGGATTTTCGGTAGCCCAGTAATGCATATTATGTCGATTGACCGTACCGTGATTGGTGAAAGTCGACTCATTAGAGAATAACACCTTGGCGAAGAAAAGGGGTCTCGTTCAATTTGCTGAAGTGCCCATTGACAAAAGGAAACCCGGTTGCGAAAATCCTCACTAGAAAGTTCTTGATGCATTGAAACATGATAAGGATGGTATTTATGCCGATGTAATATCTTACAGACAGTCGTTTGAGAAATTCCTGATTCACGACTTATTTTGCGAGTGCTAATGTGAGGATCGTGTGCAACGGCAGCTAACACTGCTATTTCATTGCCCTCAACAGAAACCCTATCTGACCGATTCCTTTTCTTTGGTTGCACACTTCCTTCACCAGTGAATTATTGGATGACCCGATAAAAGGAAGCGCGCGATCGTATCTGGTCTGGGAAACGTTGGGCGTAAAGAGCAACAGCACCATCGATGTTCCTTCCGCTTTCTCCATATATCAATATCATTTCAATTTTCTCTTGAATAGAAATAGCCTGCATTATTAATCTGGAAAACGTTACTAATAATAATCAGTTCCTCAAAACAAATATCGAACTTCTAAATGAAGTACAGTTCCGTTCAAGTAGAAAAAAAGGGCAGAGTGCACATCATACACTCTCAGATAAGTTTAGGACAATTTGTCTCTATCTGAAATTTCTTTGAGTTTTAATGATTTCCTCAAAACAAATCTCGATCTTCTAACACCCTAACAACGTTGGAAACCGATTAATGATTTAGGCGTGCCAGTGCAGTGGTATCTAGCACTGAATGAATAAGACCTTTGAGACAAAGTCGTGTGCCCCATTGAGAAATACGACTGACCAATGAAAATCAGGAATTATCATTCGAAAAATCAAAAGCGACTTTAGTTTGACCTTGAAAATGGGTCTCAAGGTCAAACTCGAGGTCACCATCTTATGTCCCCTTCAGAACCTTCTGACTTTTGTCTGAAACATTTTTCGCGACATCGCGTATTTTTCGAGTAATTTGGATGTCTCAAGTTAAAAAGCTCACCGTGTATATCACGCCAATTTAAATTGTAAAGGGCATGTGTAAGTCCAGTAAAATGAATGTCTTTAAAAGATCTAAAGTTGAAAATCGTATCACAGTTGGATCGGTCTACAGAGAAATTAAATAAACAAAAAATGAAATCATGAATAAATTCACTGTCATACCTATTTGATCGAAACATAGAACATTTGAAGTATTGTTAGTTAAAAACATGTCAAGTAGTGAGGGGTTATGTAGAGATTTAAAACATCGAGAATTAATTGGAGATAACCCAACTTTATCACAGAAAAATTGAAATAGACTAGTTGTACAATATTATTGCACTTAAGTATATTAACATTGAAGTCATCACCCACTAGAACTTTGGTATAATTGCTTTGTAATTTTAGTAAAATTTCTTCAAGTTCTTGTACGTTTTCTTCTAAAAAACATTTAGGAGGCGAGTACACAGCAACCAGGAGCATTTTCTCATTCAAAGCACTAACTTCTATGCAACAAAATTGAATCACAGACCTAAAAGACGTATACACACATTTAGGCTTCAATGAAGTTTTGGCACACACACTCCCACCTACTTCTAAACAATTTGGAATTGGGGAAGTCAACCATATTAGTTACAATATGACTGTTAAGCCATGATTCAGAGACCATTAACACATCAATTTTAGAGGTACATAAAGTTTGATACAAGATCGTATACTTAGCTCGAATGCTTTCGACATTTAAGTGGCAAACCTTAATTCCCTGATTTGACCCACACATTGCATTGTGCATTGAGAACGGTCCTGATTTTATCAGGATGGTTTAAGTTCATATATGTTAAAAAGATAAGGAATGGTATTAAAAAAAGAATTATACCGCCTTCAGAACGTATCAAAGGAAAACATGTCATAGGAAAATTTGCAATAAAATTAACAACATAGTAACAACATACGAGTAGATCTGACTACCTTCGTAGGTAAATGTAAAGCGTATTTTTGTTTGCTGGTATAACGTCCAATAGGGATAAATTTCTTTGACATTTTTGTTATGAATTGTTTGGCATATCATTGTGAATGGACTTACACTAGGAAAACTCAACGAATCCTTTAAATTTATTTTGAAAAACGATCCTCAGTTCATGAAATGTCATTTATTCAGTAGTGTTGTGCATAGATTCGGTACCACATCCACTCTAAATGATGCAAAGCCAACAATGCGTCAATGTATAGAAGAACCTACAGTCATTGTGAGTGAAAGTGTGGCGAAAGATGCAGTACTCCGAATTTGGCGTCGATCGCAATATTTTTGCTTGTTTTCGTCTGCTATGTGGAATATTTTGCGGAAAACTCTCGACCTACACCAGTTTAAGATCCAGACGGTGCAACTATAGCTACTAGATGTCAATTTGCGACTCAAACCAGTTAGACGTGTTTTTCTTGTTCTCCGTTCACCTGTTCAATTTTCAGTTATAAATCTCGTTAAATTGTATTTTCCGGTTAATAACCCCCAGTGCTCGAATTCATCATTTTTTTTTGTCTACTGGCAGATTTCAGTGCAAATAAAAGCACCTATCTACAAAAAAAAAAAAAAAAATAACCCGACCTATATCTATACCCTCACTGACCTACACAACCAATTTGAATATGTCTTGCGGAATTGCCAATTGTGTAATCGATGACAGCAATGCTGACTGGGTAGCTTGCAAGGGCATTTGTGGGAACGCCTTTCATGCCGTTTGTGTCGGGTTAAATAAAAGAAACACGGTGTTTATTAAAGAATTTTCCGATAACCTACTTTTCTTCTGTGATGAGTGTAAGAGTATCTCACTTTCACACGTACTTTTGGCAATAAAATGCCTAAGTGATTCAAATGACTCCTACCAGGACGCACTCGCCAAAAAGATTACATATAAAATTTCGGTAATAGAAAGAGTTACGTAACTCAATGCTGAACTCAGCCGATGTAATAAAATCAAAAGTAAAGCACATGGACAAACAAATTGCTGGCCTTATCGAGTTAGACTCCGGGAGATCCAGGAATGAAGAAACTCCCTTACGTCACCTCGATAAAGTGTTGATTGACATTAAAGCTATGTGTTCTGCGCAGGTTATCTCCAACCAAAAAACCTGCGAGATGATAAACTACCTGCGTGACGACATAGACATTCATTTTCAGTCCTCGTCACACAAACAACTCTCTCCCAAACACTGTGATCCCATGCTCGAAGTTATCTTCGATAAAGTCAACGATGTCGGCGACGAACTTACCGCGACTCGATCCCTCGTATGCGATATTGAACATCACATCGCAACAATAAACAGCAAAATCTTTGATACACAAAACTTGCCGCAGCCTTACCAGAATGTTCCCTACAATACATCACTCATGGCTGAATTAATGGAACCTGAAGTGGATTCACGCTCACCCCCACACATAAGTCATCTGCGGACGGTTCAACCCACTGATTCCTGCGAAGTTTCTTCCAACTTAACAGCAGAAAATATTTCTATGTCAGCTCCTCCAATCGCTGCCCCACGGAAGCTTATCAGTCATTTTAATTCAACTTGGACACCTTCCGAATGGCAACGTAGACTTGATAAGCTTGCTTCGAAGAATCAATTGGTCACTACGCTTCTTATCAAAGGCGCCCCCCCCCAAACGCTGATGTTGATTGGATCTCAAATTTCTTCGAAAAGAAATATGGCATTACCATTAGCCACTGCAATTTGCTTCCTACATCTTACCACAGAAGCAAGCGCAGCTTCAAGCTCAATCTTCCAACCAAGTACGAATGGTTATTCCAGAATCCTGCCAGCAACAATTTCAATCTTGGAAAGATGCGTGTCTGCAAATGGTTGGAAAATACGCCCAAGAAGCAGGATAAAGCCAAGCAGTCCGTTATACCTAAACCAATAAATAAGTTAGTAAATAAATCCAATTTGCCAAAACCCACCTCCTCTTCCCACAACAAACCCAGCTCCAATTGGAGTTTTAAAACAACAATTTTTCCTAATTTTAAGCCGCCCACCCAAACTCCAACTCCCCCTATTCCACCTCAAATCAAGCCCCAACGTCAATGTGTCTCTTTCGACTTAACCCCTACAACTCAAACTCCTGCCACTCAAACTCCCACCATTCAACCCCTAACACACACGCCTTTCCCTAATTTCGACCTCAGAACTGGAGCTAAGTATCCCAATTTCATCAGTTCTCACATTTTAAACCTTATTTCAGAAAAACCAGCCGTTGCGACACCGAACTCATTAGCCACTCCTTCTTCTATTGACCCCCTTTCGCCACCCACTGTTAAATTAACGCAGCAAACTAGCGATAAAACCGAATGTCGCTATGCGCTCTCTAGGCTTAGAGATAAAAAGATATATGAGAATATACGTCTATATCCCGCCTATCTGCACGATAAATCCGACTCGGTGTGCTACGAGGGTAAAACAAAAACTAGCGTCATGGTTTCTATCCAGCAGGAAGGCCTCCCTACAGACGTTACCAGTCTCAGGAAACTTTATATAAAGTATCACGAGATTTTCAATACGCCCCCCAAAAAGTTGCAGACGATCTTGCCGCTCTTCGCCAATATGTACACTCTAAAAGAGTCTCACACCTCCAACGCAGTCGCCTTGACCATGATAAATTTTTTCGACTCTAAAAAGTCATGCAAAAACCTCCCTCTCACCTTCTATTACTAGAACGTAAGAGGACTCCGTTCTAAAACCCACGCTGTTTTCCGCCAATCTCATGCTCTCCCATTTGATATCTATGCTCTGACCGAAACTAATCTTATCCCCAACATAAAAAACCAGGAGTTATTCCCTCCTTCTTTTAATGTTTTTCGGGATGATGATCGCGCACAACCCCCTTAATTGAATCCCCATGTCGAGGTGTCCTACTGGCTATTCACAGCTTGGACTCCTCTCTCGTTGCAACATCATCCTCTCCTAAGCTCGACTTTGTGTCGGTTAAAATAACCCTCACTCGTAGATGCTTGTACGTTATGTGTTGTTACATTCTTTCGGCACAACCTATCGAATCCTACCAACTTGCTATTGCAGCAATTGACAATTTGATCGACTTATCAGAATCGCTTGATGATACCATTATCTTCGGCGATTTTAATCTGCCTCAGCTGAAGTGGACTCCATCTGAAGACCTATCTTTTTTCATAGCTTCCAATCCCATTTCTACTAAGGAATGCCTATTCTTAGATCGGCTAACAGACTCTAGTCTATGCCAAGTCAGTGGCGTTTCCAACTATATGGAAAGGCAATTAGACCTTATCTTCACAACTGATCCCATCAACTCCTCAGTATCGTGTCCCCTATCTCTTTCAACTATTGATAACTTTCATCCTCCACTTCTTCTCTCATTTTTCCACAACTCTCCCCTTCAGTCGCCTCCCCCAGCAGTTCTATTTTCTTACAATTTTCACAAAGCTAATTTCCGTAAAATTAATACCTATCTAAGCAGTGCTTCTTTTGAGTTTACCAATCTATCTCTGGTTGATGCCCTCTCCACTTTTTAAAGAAAAATATTCAAATCCATCTCCCTTTATGTGCCTTACTCCCGCCATAAAACTTCTTCTACATCCCCTCCTTGGTACTCGTATAATCGTAGACTTCGCTCTCTACGAAACAAAAGAAACAAGTTATGGGCGGTATTCCTTCGCACCCACTCTTCTTCCGACTATTCAAATTATCTAGGTACATATCTTCATTTCATTGAACTCTATAACTCTCTCTATCAGCGCTACCTGAATAGTGCGCAAACCAATCTCATAAATGACCCCAAGTCCTTTTTTCAATTTGTCAATTGCAATAGTAAGACTGATGGTTATCCTTCCTCCCTCGCTTTCGAAACCAAAACTTCATGTGATCCTCCTACCATCGCCAACTTTTTTGCTACATTTTTTCAAGCAATCATTTGCCAACAACTCCTTCGTACCAGATCCCTCTTACTTCAATGATCTACCAAATTTCTCTATTGGTCCCTTTCTCACTCAAAATTTCGATCCTGCAGTTATTGAAGAAAAGTTACAAAATCTTAAGGATGAATTTGTACCTGGCCCAGACGGACTCCCCGCCATGTTTCTTAAGAAATGCTCTTCCAACCTGTCTCTACCCCTTTCCTACCTTTTTCGTCTATCGCTTACACAGGGTGAATTTCCCCAGATTTGGAAGACCTCTTTTATAATCCCAATACACAAAAAGGAATCTAAGCATGAAGTTACCAATTATCGTCCCATTGCTAAACTCTCTCATATACCCAAATTCTTTGAAAGCATTTTATACGAAGCGTTAAGCTTCAAATGCAAGCCTTTTATTTCACCCCGACAACATGGTTTTCTAAAAGGTAGATCAACTACCACAAATCTAGTTGAATTCGTGTCTTTTGCACTCTCAGCCTTAGAAAATGGCAAAGAAATCGATGTTATCGCAACAGATTTCACTAAAGCATTTGATAAGATATCTCATAAATTGATCCTCTTCAAATTGTCTGCTCTCGGCTTTGAGCCGCTCTTTTTAAAATGGATTTCTTCTTACCTGGTAAACCGATATTATAGTGTTCGGTTTAGATCCGCTCTTTCTGTTCCATTCCTGGCCTCATCTGGAGTTCCACAAGGCAGTCATCTTGGCCCTCTTCTCTTCATTCTTACTATTAACGATGTTGAGAAAGTCATTAAACACTCCTCCCTCTCCCTTTATGCTGACGACACAAAATTTTTTAAATCTATTTCCTCTCCCCAGGACTCTGCCCTTCTTCAAGAAGACCTTGATCGGTTTTCAATCTGGTGCCTCAAAAACTGCCTAGAACTTAATATAGCCAAATGTCAATTTATAACCTTCTCACGTAAATACAACCCGTCTCCTCGCCGACTTTATTTTCTCCATGGTCAACCAATTCCCCTGGTTCAGTCTTTTCAAGACCTTGGCATATTATTCGACAGTGAGCTTAATTTCCGTTCGCATATCGATAAGATGATCCTCAAAGCCAACTCATCATTTGGCTTTATTAAACGGTGGTCCAAGGAATTTTCCAACCCGTATGTAACCAGATCTCTCTATATTACCTTTGTTCGCCCCCTGCTTGAGTATGCCAGTCAAGCTTGGTCCCCCTTTCACCGGGTTCATGTTTCCCGAATCGAGGGTATTCAACGTCGATTCCTCCGATTTGCCCTCCGTGGCCTGCCATGGAACGACCCTTTAATCTTACCTCCCTATCAAGACCGCCTCAAACTTCTAAATATGAATTCGTTAGAACAACGTAGGAATATTGCTGACGTTCTTTTCATTCATCATCTTCTCTCAGGTTCCATCGACTGTGCATCCATTTTGAACTCCATTTCCTTCACTACCAACCCCCGCAATCTACGTTGTCCTCGTCTCTTCTATCTACCGGTCCACCGCACCTCTTATGGCTCCAACGAACCTATCTCCCGAATGCTCCGAAAGGTCAACTTGAACCTCTCCCTTTTTCATTTCCACCTGAGCACTCCTCGTCTCAAACAAGATCTCCTCCATCACTTCCTTGGTCACTAGCTCTTAAGTCTTTCTGTTAGTTTTTAAGTTAGATTAAGCTTGTATTAAGCCAATAAATGGGGGCCTCAGCCCCCACCAAATTAAATTACCTAATCTTAGGCAGCGATAGAAGTTCGCGGATTGGACTCTTAAACAGTTTGAAGTCTATTCGTATTTTTATCCAAAAATAAGCGACGCACGTTTTTGGCTCATTTGGTTTACGAATAAGTGAAATTGGCGCATCTGGATTGAGGAAAAGATTCATGAGACTTGGGACCACCCACAAAAGTGCATTTATTTGTGTGGTTTTCATACTGGGAGCATCAACGGTCCTTATTTTTTCAAAAAAAAAGAGGTAGAGTGGGTTACTTTTTGTGTGTATTCCAGCCTTGGAAGTCAATATGTAGCGGGTTGAATGAATGAATGGTCTAAAATTTGAAGGGTACGCTTCGTTAAAAACAGCCGAGACTGCTATATTCCTGAAGTGCTCAAAATATTATCTCATGAATTATTCATTTTTGTTTACACCTCAATTCCTTCCGTTATTGTTTAAAAACACAAAACGCTCTTCACCTCTTTAGAACACACACTTTAGAAGCAACGTATTTTCGTGAAAGCTTATGCATTCGTAAACCATTTAGCGCACGTGAACCAAATTATTTTCTCCATATTCTTAAGAAGGAAGTCAGACTTATAGGTCTCAAGGTCTTAGCGAGACATTCTGCATTAGACAATGCTAACGGAAAAGTTTCCCAAAGTAGTTAGTAAAAGTTCAGCCATTTTTGACGTACAGTTGTTGTTTGACAGCCGTTTAAGTGGATGTTTTTTTGAAAATGGAACAAAATCGAGTATCGATATCATTAAATATTTATTTTTCAAAGACAATATGCCTACGCAAATCAAAGACAAATTGGACGCTCTGTTCAGGACTCTGCACCATCATTTACGACCGTGCAATTTTGGGCAGCTGAATTTAAACGTGGCCGTATCAGCTTGGGTGACGATGAACGTTTAGAACGGCCACAACGATAACATCGTTCAATCCCATCAAATGGTTCTAGGCAATCGTCGAATTAAGGTTAGAGGGATAGCAGAGCCTATGAATACATACGTTTTAAGAGCGTATTTGTCACACATTGAATCAAGATTTAGGCATGAGAAAGCTGACTGCTGACACTCACTCAGGACCAAGAACATGTTCGAATAAACATTTCCAATGTTCTGTTGGTGCGCAATAAATCAGAGTTTTGGCGTCGATTAATAACTGGAGATGGTACCTGGATATAACATTATACTCCAGAAACAAGAAAACAATGGCTGTTCCTTCGGCTAGGAAAGTGATGACAACTGTTGTCTGGGATATTCATGGTGTCGATTATCTTGGAAAGGAAAATTCATTACAGAGCATACCACGCATCATTACTTAATCAGCTGGAAGCAGACAATTTCCTGTCTCACTCCTTAGCTGTTGCCATGACGAGACTGCCTGACCACCCTCCTTACTCACCAGATCTAGCCTCAAGCGACTTTTTTTTTTGCTCCCTAGGCTAAAAGTTGCGCTCGACATTTCCATCGAATGAAGTGGTCAACAACTATTTTGCAGAGAGAGACGCCATTGAAGAGCATCACTGGAACCATCACTGAAGTGTATAGACAAGGAGAAAAATAAAAATAAATTTGAAGGCCGGAAATTGTAAACATCCTCGTAGTAGTGAAGATTATCTTCAAAGTCGACAGCAGAAAAAAGTTCAAACGAGCAAGTAATGACTACAATGTCTTTCTCAAGCGTGTGAAATTCCGCTATGACCAAAAACTGAGGCAAAAAACCCTGCAATGTCCCAAAGACAGTAAAAATTGTTGGTCGTTCGTCAAAAACATTAGAAATTCTGCCTCATACTGAATCCCAACGCTAATTTACAATGACATTCCAGCTGTCAGCTCTTTGAAGAAGGCCAATCTGCTTGATGTACTCTTTGCGTCTAGCTCAACACTCCCAGATTGTGCTTTGTCTCCGCCTACACTTTCGCACTCGTGTAGTAGAAAGCGTTCTCAAAGGTCTTAGCACCCATAAATCCGTAGGTCCAGATGGCATATCTCCCCTTCTTCTGAAGAGGTGTTCTTCCTCGCTGACAAAACCATAACGTAAGCTTTTTCCCGTGGCGTCAAAATTAATGCGATCGTATACTGTGAAACTGTCTTAGAGGCAGTATTGAAGCCTTGGGCAAACAATCGGTCGGAGACCATGGACATTTCAACAAGACTCGGCACCGTCTCACAAAGCGCGTGTCAACCAAGATTGATTAAAAAACAATGTTCCACACTTCATTTCTTCGACACAATGGATTGCAAATTCTCCGGATGCAAATCCGTTGGATTTCTCTGTCTGCTTTGGTATTTTGAAGGCGAAGGTTGGCACTAAAAAATACCAAAGTTTGGACCACCTCAAACAAGCACTTCGCCGGGAATGGGCCAAAATAACGCAGAGGCACTTGCGTGCAGCGTGCGATGCTTTCTTCGGCCGTCTCAAGGCCATTATTCGCTCCAAAGGTGCACATATCGAAAACTACTGATACGAGTACAATTTGAAAATTGATGTATTTTCCAGCATTTTTTTCTTTGACAAAATAAAATTTATCAAAAAATAAAAAAATTATAGCATTTTAAAAAGTTGGAGTTCGAGTCATTCACCCTGTATATGCCTATGCGGATGACATATCTGTAGTTGTAAAGCATAAAGATTTGAACTCTGCTGTTGAAATCCTACAAAGTGATTTTGATGCTATCACAAAATGGTGTCACGATAATGGACTTATAATAAACGTTAATAAAACTAAAGTTATGTGTATACGTACGCGCATAAAGTATGGAATTCTGGCATGCGGCAAACACTCATTTGGATAAAATTTCGTGCATACAGCATAGTCTTCTTAAAATTCTAGATGTTCGAGCAATATTCCTGATGACTTTTATTCTTGCCTTCTCCTTTTCTCCTTTTCTCCTTTCCTATTCCATTTATTTTAACTCCTTCTATTTTTCTATCTTCGTCTTTCTGTTGCGTTTTTATATGTAGATTTATTAACAAAATTGTGCTACTTTTATTTGTTTTTGTTATTAATGATGGCTCATAACAACACGTATATGTCTGATGGCAATGCTGAAGTTACCGTGCGCTCAATGATAAAAATTCTATCGAATGCGTGTGAGGGGCTCAAAATATGTTATATCAACACACGTAGTTTAAATATCTTTAAGGCCGATTACTTACGTCATATTTTTAATGGTTCGGGTGTTGATTTTATCTGTGTTACTGCAACATGGCTAAGGCCTGATTTAAGAGAAGCAGATAGGTCTGATTTGGAAGATCCCCTATACCATATTCCGGGGTACACAATAGGTGGTGGAGTAGCTCTTTATTGTAATATTTCCTTGAATTGCCGTGTAATTGTGAAATCCGTGGCTAGTGCTACTGAGTATCTTCTTGCAGAAGTTACTGATGGCAATACCAAGTGCCTTATAGGCATTTTTTATAGTCCCAACCGGAGCTGTTCTCCTGAACCTATGTTCTCCGCTTTCCAAGAAGTCTCCGCATATTATGAACACATAATTATATGCGGTGATTTTAACGCTGACCTTTTCAAATATGACAGTAGATCTCATCAACTCCTAGATTTAACTGCAAGTTCCGCGTTAGCTGTTGTTAACGCATATGCTAGCTGCTTCGCACCTAACTGTTCTCCAAGTCTTCTGGACCTTTTGTTGGTATCGGTCAAATGTGTTACTGCAGGACCAGTTGTCATTGGAATGTGTCACTAACCACGATCTAATTTGCTGCACCTACAAGGAGCGATCAATATATTCTCGGTATCGATATGAAGGAAAATGCGAATTCAATTTAAATTGTTTTTATTTTTCAATATAATCTCCCCTAACATCAATGCATTTGTTACATCTCGAGATAAGCTTTTTTAAACCCTCAAAAAAATACATATACAAAATACCCATTTATTGCCGACTTGAGTTCTTCATCATCCGAAAATCTTTTTCCACGAAGACATTTTTTCAAATTCGGAAACAGGAAATAATCACTAGGGACAAGGTCTGGACTATAGGGTGGGTGTTGGATTTCTTCGAAACCACAATCTCGCGCAGCAGCCTTGGAAACTCGCGCCGTGTGAACAGGACCGTTGTCATGAAGAAGCAACACACCCGCTGCGAGTTTACCCCGTCTTTTCTTTTTAATTTTCTCCCGCAAATTATGCAAAGTGGAAGCGTAGGATGTGGCGTTGATGGTTTCACCTTTTTTTTTTTGTACTCAATGAGCAAGATTCCCTTTGAGTCCCAAAAAACTGTGGCCATGAGCTTTCGGGCAGACGGAGTGACTTTGAACTCTTCGTGGGGTCTGTTCCTTTTTTATGCCACTGCATGGACTCTTGTTTGCTTTCAGGGTCATAGTGGTGGACCCATGTTTCGTCCCCAGTAACAATTCGATCCATAACACCGTCCGCGTTCTCACTACACATCTCCAAAAGCTCTCTACAGCATGCGATTCTCACTTTTTTCTGAGGCGCTGTGAGCATTCGTGGCACCCACCTTGCACCGACCTTTGAAAGGTTAAGATGGTCATGAAGAATGGTGTGAATGGTACCAATTGAAAGCTTGGTGATCTTTTCTTTTTAATTTCCTCCCGCAAATTATGCACAGTGGAAGCGTAGGATGTGGCGTTGATGGTTTCACCTTTTTTTTTGTACTCAATGAGCAAGATTCCCTTTGAGTCCCAAAAAACTGTGGCCATGAGCTTCCCGGCAGACGGAGTGACTTTGAACTTGTTCGGGGGGTCTGTTCCTTTTTTATGCCACTGCATGGACTCTTGTTTGCTTTCAGGGTCATAGTGGTGGACCCATGTTTCGTCTCCAGTAACAATTCGATCCATAACACCGTCCGCGTTCCCACTACACATCTCCAAAAGCTCTCTACAGCATGCGATTCTCACTTTTTTCTTGAGGCGCTGTGAGCATTCGTGGCACCGACCTTGCACTGACCTTTGAAAGGTTAAGATGGTCATGAAGAATGGTGTGAATGGTACTAATTGAATCTGCCATCATTTTCACCTTTATTCGTGCATCCTCAAGAACAAGTTTTTCGACTTCTTTGATGCTTTCTCCCGTACAAGCAGTAGCCGGGGCGCCGGAGCGGGGGTCGTCTTCAATGCTCTCTCTGCCTCTCATGAACTCACTTGACCACTTTTGCACAGTTGATAATGAAGGTGCGGAACCCTGGTAAACAGCCACCATCTCTTCATGAATAGTTTTTTGACTTTTTCCTTGCTTAGTGAGAAATTTAATTACAGCGCGATGCTCAATTTTCACCATCATCGTCTCAGTTGCCATTATGATGCTGTTTAACTAGAGATAAAACGCGAATTAATAATTACATTTATATGAAATTTTACATGAATGCAATGAAATAATAGTATTACTTGATAAATAAGTCAATTTATATATACAACCAGAGCTTCACCCCGATACCGAGAATATGTTGAACGCCCCTCGTATATTAATCGACTGTTGAACTGTATACTTCCTACTACTACTGTTCCCTGCTAATTATCTTCCTACCTATCGAATGGTTCGCAAAGAAAACCTTAGCTACCGTATCCGATTTTTCGGCATTGAAAAAATACTGTGCTTCCTTCTTTAAATGCGATAATGAGACAGTTTTTCCGTTTAATAACTTTGATAATGTTCCAAAAGGGTTTGCTGCATTTGTCTAGACCTTATAGTTTTCTATTCCAGCTTCGGTCAAATATGAGTCAATTCTCCTTCCTATCCATTTGGATCTGACATAATTTCTCATTTTGTTTGTATGTACTCGTATGTAATAAAAAGTAGTCATACTGGGAATTAATTTATTTAACTTTATATGAGTACCTAGAAAACTGTAAGTAGTAGGTAAAAACTTTGTATGGTGAATTTGTAGGTGACATTATGGCGCACCAAAATAATGTAAAAGAAAAAAAAATTATTAACATACTTTTCCGAGATAAATGCAATTTTCCCAAAAATTTATTAAAAAAAACATTAAAGAAATTTGTTTTTGAAGACCAATATCTGGAAAATGAAAGGATGGATAGTAATAGTGTTAAAATATGAATTAACCACTAATCAATTGGTTATCAAACGAGTCCAGCGAGATTGCTTTTGGTTTAATACACTAGAAGTTATAACTAAATAATTGTTGGTATCCACTTCTCTGAAGAAACTTTTTTAAATACCCTGTAATTCAGTCGGTGTTAAAGTTAGACCCTCCTCTCCCATACGATTTTTCTCATAACATGAATCAATCAGATCCCAAAATATCTTCATCCCAAACCAGACCACCCTGTAGAACTGATTAGAATAAATAGGCACTTTTTAGCTCCCTAAATAAACTGTTAACAATTTTTCATCCATGTACACATATCCACCTCAATATTTTGTGCGGGAAATCTAGTCAAAGTTTCTGTTTCATTGGAAAAATATCTATCAACTGTGACCTGACTCTGGCAGACATTCAGCTCAAACACCACATAATCAATTTTATATTCAAATCTTGGACATTTGCCTTGCTGATTTATTGACTGAAATATGTTGTTTATTATTTTGCAAAAATCCAGTCTACTGCTGCATCTCAAGTCACAGTGAACCAAAACACAGTTTTAAAATGTTCGAAATTTGACAGTCGCCATGCAGAATATTTGGAATGACAGTTCGACGCAGATGTCGTTTCCCAAGCATCTTTTTGCAAATGCTGAAAACCAATTGAAACATTCAAATAATAACGCTCTGAAAATACGAGTATGTATATTCTAGTAACAACGTTTACTTGTTTTTATGACAAATATTATTTTAACTAAGGAGCATCTATATCACATCCGATCAATGTAGCCTGTAAGAACATCAAAATTAATTCACCGTCATTTTCTAAATAGAAAAACAAAACATTCACCTTATTTTGTGGTACGCAAATGTCATTTGATAAATAATCACAAACGTATCCAGTGGGACAAGTGCCCAAAACCTCTGAAGCAGTTGTTGCTCCAAAGCAAAATGCAAATGTTCGACGACTTGTACACGCAAAGACATATTTCTCGTTGCAAACACCACATTTTGACAGATCACCGCACGTGGATTCCCAACCGCCACCTTGGAAGCAAATACTTGGTAAATCCGTGCATACAAGGCCGTCGTCACAACTAAATATTTGTGAAGTATGCGGTCGCATATCTTTTTTTTTATTTGAAAAAGAATACGTAAATAATGAATTCTGTCACCGTAAATATTCTTACACTGAACTCACCACCGAAACATAAATGAAATGACGTTTCATTGAAACAAGCTGCACCATTAGTTTGACAAGTTCCACATTCTGCAGATTCGCTGCATCCAATCAGAAATGTCAATAATAAAGTTATCTAAAGAGTTTTCAGTGCAAATCAAAAATATGTTATAGGTACCATTAAATATTTCAATACAAGTCTTCTTACGAAAATAAACTGATTTAAGCCCATATTTTGAAATGTTCGCTGTTACTTCGCAACTACGGGTAATTTTCAAGGCAAAACCAACTATCACAAGATGAACCTGTGTTTAGATGGTTTTTTTTTTTTTTTTGAAATTGCTTTTATTCATAATATACTGAAGATTTTCTCGTTTTAGCCAAGTTTTATGAGTTTGCTTAGGAATTTACAAATCTGGTGATATGAACCGTTTTGATGATAGTTGTTAGCAAATCCGAGTAAAGCTTGTTGAAGGCCATTTGCATGCTTGTGGATTGTTTTGGGGGGCAACACACTTCTTTTTAACCCAGTTCAAGTGTAATTTATTTACCTGAAGAATTTTAATCTTATCAATTGTTGGACTTAATCCAATTTGCTACCGTTATAACATATTATTTGTAAAAGTAATAACTTTTGCAACGTTCTCTTGGCGGAGTTTATTGCCGGAGAATTTGTTTACACTGCTCTTAGAATGAAAAGATAATGATGGCGGAACAGAGCATTCAGACAGACTTCCTCACGAAGGAGTTGCTTTGGCTTTTTGTCATCACGTTCTGAGCAAGGACCGCTGCGGCAGAAGCTGCTTTGGAAAAATATAGTGCTTGGTTAAGACGCCAGCCAGAAGCATGCAGTGCGGCTAATAACAGCAGAAACGCAGCTGGCTCCTTAGAGCCGTTGGAAATCATTCATCTGCTACTCGTATATATGCCATCTACAGTTGTGGTCATAAGATACCCAACTATCAATGGAAGCCCTAAAAAAAGGCGTAGGTAGCCCCACCGCGGCTTCAAGTTCTGACAAAACCTTCTCTGAGCCTTGATTAGCAAGTTTATTAGCGATCCCATTTCCCATGATCCCATTATGGCCTGTGACGCAGACAAGATTCAGGGAAGGCAGTAAGGTATGTAGCTACCACAGATAATTCCCGCCATCTACCTGTTCTTCACAATATAGTTCATTACTTTGAAGACGGACACAAGTGCGCCTAACGAATACTTGAGTCTAAGGCTTAGGTCCTTCACAACGATGTTAGCGTCACACCATAGATCAGTTTTGGGGCCATGAGTGGAGATTTATTTATTTATTATTAAATTAGCAATACAATACTACAAGACAATTCGTCTTTTGGAAGTATTTGGATTTTAAATTTTTACAACTTTATATAATTTCTTTACAGTTCATAATTTGTAGAGTAAAAACAACAATAACAGTTCAGATCGTATTAATTAAGTTGATAAGAATATGAACAGTTTTTGCTGAAAGACGGTATAAGAATTGATTATCTGCAATCCATGCGGTAGATTGTTCCAGGCACGAATTGCAGATACAAGAAAGGATCGTTCACCAATACAATGTGTGAAAGAGGGAATTATTAGTTTTTTACCTCTACTAGATTGGGCAAATCTTATCATTTCAAAGAGGTACTCGTAACATAGAGATTTAGTATTAATAACTTTGAAGAGTTTTAAGATATTCCGAAAGTTAAAATATAGTTCTAGCCTCAGACCAAAAATAGACGATGACAAGTAGGACATACTGCTCGACCGGGGAATATTATAAATAAAACGAACACAGTTATTAAATACAACATTAAGCCTATGTCTACAAACAGAATCTAAGTACAGATACACAGAACAATTAAACAAAAGGTGGGGCATTATTAGTGTTTTGATCAATTTTTTTTTGACAATGGGACTCAGATAGTATGCTGAATATCGCAATCTGCGGAGTCCACAATAAACTTTCCGTAGAGAATCTTCAACTCCATCGTAGCATGTAAGGGAGGAGTTAAAATGATACAGAAGATACTTTACAGAACTGATGGCATTGATGGAGTTGCCATCAAGAACTATAGGTGACAAATCGTTAAGACGAAATTCGTGAAGTGAAAATACAATAGATACTGTCTTAATGGGGTTTAGCTTCAATTTATTGTCTTTAGACCAATTTGAAATGCTATCAAGGTCTTCGTTCATCCTGGCAATACCATCTTCCATTAAGCCTATAGGACGCGAAAGGTATATAATTACGTCGTCGACATACATGTGTATTTTGCAGTTTTCAACAATCCCTGGAATATCATTGATGAAAAGACAGAATAATGGAGGTCCTAGTATAGAACCCCCGCTCGGACAGCTTTAGGACTAGAGTGACCTAGTTCAGTGACGACCGTCTGTACTCTATTTCGCAGATATTCCCTACACAATTGAAGGAAAGAATTCGAAGGAGAGAATGGTCAATGCAGTCAAAGGCTTTGGAGAAATCTAGTAGGACTGCGACACAAATATCATTTCTATCTAAAGCACATCTAATGTCAGAGGGAACCTTTAGGACAGCAGATTCGCAGCTATGCTGACTCCGAAAACCAGATTGCCATTTGGAGAGTAAATTATTTTCATGCAGAAAACTTTGCATCTGAGAAGATAGTATCTTTTCAAGGGCTTTTGACAGAGAACTCAAAATACTAATAAGTCTGAAGTCAGCAGAGCACTGGGGATTTGACTTTTTAGGAATAGGAATGATATTTGCTCTTTTTCATATTAGCGGAAATTGAGAGCTATAGATACAGAAATTAAAAATATGGTGAATGTAACAAATAATCTGAGGGAGTATAAGCTTTAAAAACCGGGGAGAGATACCATCAGGTCCAATGGCATTTGATTTAACTGAGTTAATGGCATTAAATACATCAACTTCATCAACATATCGAAAACGAAAATTCGAGGACGACTCATTAGTACTCAGATCATAGTTACAATTATCTACAGGGGGTTCAGGAACATCCGGAGAGAAAAACTCACTGACTTCATTAGGAGATAACGAACACACAGACAATTTACTATCAGATACTACATCTAAGTTTTTCAGATTTTTCCACAATTGCTTAGTACCCAAGTTAGGTTCGAGCTTATATATAAAATAAGACTTCTTGGCATTGTGAATAAGGACAGTGACTTCATTTCTTAAGGAAGTATATTAAGCCTATTTTCAAGCGTCGGATAACGTTTGAATTTTTTTATAAAGACGCTCTCGTTCAGTAATTTTATATTAAATTGCTCTACTATGCCATGGACACGGACCAGAACTAATACGTTTAGTTACAACAGGCACGAAATTGTCATATAAGAAATTGATTAGCTTGTTACAAATTCCAACCTTTTCGTCAACATTGGGCGTAAAATATATAGGGTGAGTTTTTTAACTTGAGACATCCAAATTACTTGAAAAATACGCGATATCGCGAAAAATGTTTCAGACAAAAGTCACAAGGCTCCGAAGGGGACATAAGATGGTGACCACGAGTTTGACCTTGAGACCCATTTTCAAGGTCAAACTAAAGTCGCTTTTGATTTTTCAAATGATAATTCCTGATTTTCATTGCTCAGTCGTATTGCTCGTAGGCTTGTCATTTGTTTTTACATACTGCGTTTAGCATAAACCAGAAATAACGACGTGGACGCAGCAGTATTTTGTTTCCTTCGGGGTGATTAATTAGAGTGGGTCCCCTTGCCACCCACTGTTGAATCATTGAATTCTTCCCATTTCGACGTTTATTTCCCGAGACTATTTCAACAAATGCTCGAAAATGTGACCATTCACTTCAATACACTTGTCTATCCGCGCTCTCAATGAACCAACAGAACTGAGAAGTATTTCTGGTGTAATTTTCCGGCAAACTTTAGTTTTTCGTCTTTTCATGACCTCACGTGTAGTTGGCTTTTTTCTGTAAACCTCTTTTTTTAAGTAGCCCCACAAGAAGAAATCAAGTGACGTAAGATCAGGTGATCTAGCAGGCCATTGAATCGGACCCCCTCGTCCGATCCATCGTTGATGGTAAACATTGTTTAATACGCCCCGGGCTACTTGGAAATACCACATTGTTTGTCGCAACTCCAATGGCAGTTCTTCTAGTAATACTGGAAGATGGTCCCGCAAAAAGTTTGCATACTTTTCGCCATTCAAGTTGCCTTCAATAAAATATGGAAATATTAATTTATCTCCAATAATTCTCGCCCAAACATTAACATTCCAAGGGTGCTGGCGTTCAACTTGTCGCAACCAAAAAGGATTTTCGGTAGCCCAGTAATGCATATTATGTCGATTGACCGTACCGTGATTGGTGAAAGTCGACTCATTAGAGAATAACACCTTGGCGAAGAAAAGGGGTCTCGTTCAATTTGCTGAAGTGCCCATTGACAAAAGGAAACCCGGTTGCGAAAATCCTCACTAGAAAGTTCTTGATGCATTGAAACATGATAAGGATGGTATTTATGCCGATGTAATATCTTACAGACAGTCGTTTGAGAAATTCCTGATTCACGACTTATTTTGCGAGTGCTAATGTGAGGATCGTGTGCAACGGCAGCTAACACTGCTATTTCATTGCCCTCAACAGAAACCCTATCTGACCGATTCCTTTTCTTTGGTTGCACACTTCCTTCACCAGTGAATTATTGGATGACCCGATAAAAGGAAGCGCGCGATCGTATCTGGTCTGGGAAACGTTGGGCGTAAAGAGCAACAGCACCATCGATGTTCCTTCCGCTTTCTCCATATATCAATATCATTTCAATTTTCTCTTGAATAGAAATAGCCTGCATTATTAATCTGGAAAACGTTACTAATAATAATCAGTTCCTCAAAACAAATATCGAACTTCTAAATGAAGTACAGTTCCGTTCAAGTAGAAAAAAAGGGCAGAGTGCACATCATACACTCTCAGATAAGTTTAGGACAATTTGTCTCTATCTGAAATTTCTTTGAGTTTTAATGATTTCCTCAAAACAAATCTCGATCTTCTAACACCCTAACAACGTTGGAAACCGATTAATGATTTAGGCGTGCCAGTGCAGTGGTATCTAGCACTGAATGAATAAGACCTTTGAGACAAAGTCGTGTGCCCCATTGAGAAATACGACTGACCAATGAAAATCAGGAATTATCATTCGAAAAATCAAAAGCGACTTTAGTTTGACCTTGAAAATGGGTCTCAAGGTCAAACTCGAGGTCACCATCTTATGTCCCCTTCAGAACCTTCTGACTTTTGTCTGAAACATTTTTCGCGACATCGCGTATTTTTCGAGTAATTTGGATGTCTCAAGTTAAAAAGCTCACCGTGTATATCACGCCAATTTAAATTGTAAAGGGCATGTGTAAGTCCAGTAAAATGAATGTCTTTAAAAGATCTAAAGTTGAAAATCGTATCACAGTTGGATCGGTCTACAGAGAAATTAAATAAACAAAAAATGAAATCATGAATAAATTCACTGTCATACCTATTTGATCGAAACATAGAACATTTGAAGTATTGTTAGTTAAAAACATGTCAAGTAGTGAGGGGTTATGTAGAGATTTAAAACATCGAGAATTAATTGGAGATAACCCAACTTTATCACAGAAAAATTGAAATAGACTAGTTGTACAATATTATTGCACTTAAGTATATTAACATTGAAGTCATCACCCACTAGAACTTTGGTATAATTGCTTTGTAATTTTAGTAAAATTTCTTCAAGTTCTTGTACGTTTTCTTCTAAAAAACATTTAGGAGGCGAGTACACAGCAACCAGGAGCATTTTCTCATTCAAAGCACTAACTTCTATGCAACAAAATTGAATCACAGACCTAAAAGACGTATACACACATTTAGGCTTCAATGAAGTTTTGGCACACACACTCCCACCTACTTCTAAACAATTTGGAATTGGGGAAGTCAACCATATTAGTTACAATATGACTGTTAAGCCATGATTCAGAGACCATTAACACATCAATTTTAGAGGTACATAAAGTTTGATACAAGATCGTATACTTAGCTCGAATGCTTTCGACATTTAAGTGGCAAACCTTAATTCCCTGATTTGACCCACACATTGCATTGTGCATTGAGAACGGTCCTGATTTTATCAGGATGGTTTAAGTTCATATATGTTAAAAAGATAAGGAATGGTATTAAAAAAAGAATTATACCGCCTTCAGAACGTATCAAAGGAAAACATGTCATAGGAAAATTTGCAATAAAATTAACAACATAGTAACAACATACGAGTAGATCTGACTACCTTCGTAGGTAAATGTAAAGCGTATTTTTGTTTGCTGGTATAACGTCCAATAGGGATAAATTTCTTTGACATTTTTGTTATGAATTGTTTGGCATATCATTGTGAATGGACTTACACTAGGAAAACTCAACGAATCCTTTAAATTTATTTTGAAAAACGATCCTCAGTTCATGAAATGTCATTTATTCAGTAGTGTTGTGCATAGATTCGGTACCACATCCACTCTAAATGATGCAAAGCCAACAATGCGTCAATGTATAGAAGAACCTACAGTCATTGTGAGTGAAAGTGTGGCGAAAGATGCAGTACTCCGAATTTGGCGTCGATCGCAATATTTTTGCTTGTTTTCGTCTGCTATGTGGAATATTTTGCGGAAAACTCTCGACCTACACCAGTTTAAGATCCAGACGGTGCAACTATAGCTACTAGATGTCAATTTGCGACTCAAACCAGTTAGACGTGTTTTTCTTGTTCTCCGTTCACCTGTTCAATTTTCAGTTATAAATCTCGTTAAATTGTATTTTCCGGTTAATAACCCCCAGTGCTCGAATTCATCATTTTTTTTTGTCTACTGGCAGATTTCAGTGCAAATAAAAGCACCTATCTACAAAAAAAAAAAAAAAAATAACCCGACCTATATCTATACCCTCACTGACCTACACAACCAATTTGAATATGTCTTGCGGAATTGCCAATTGTGTAATCGATGACAGCAATGCTGACTGGGTAGCTTGCAAGGGCATTTGTGGGAACGCCTTTCATGCCGTTTGTGTCGGGTTAAATAAAAGAAACACGGTGTTTATTAAAGAATTTTCCGATAACCTACTTTTCTTCTGTGATGAGTGTAAGAGTATCTCACTTTCACACGTACTTTTGGCAATAAAATGCCTAAGTGATTCAAATGACTCCTACCAGGACGCACTCGCCAAAAAGATTACATATAAAATTTCGGTAATAGAAAGAGTTACGTAACTCAATGCTGAACTCAGCCGATGTAATAAAATCAAAAGTAAAGCACATGGACAAACAAATTGCTGGCCTTATCGAGTTAGACTCCGGGAGATCCAGGAATGAAGAAACTCCCTTACGTCACCTCGATAAAGTGTTGATTGACATTAAAGCTATGTGTTCTGCGCAGGTTATCTCCAACCAAAAAACCTGCGAGATGATAAACTACCTGCGTGACGACATAGACATTCATTTTCAGTCCTCGTCACACAAACAACTCTCTCCCAAACACTGTGATCCCATGCTCGAAGTTATCTTCGATAAAGTCAACGATGTCGGCGACGAACTTACCGCGACTCGATCCCTCGTATGCGATATTGAACATCACATCGCAACAATAAACAGCAAAATCTTTGATACACAAAACTTGCCGCAGCCTTACCAGAATGTTCCCTACAATACATCACTCATGGCTGAATTAATGGAACCTGAAGTGGATTCACGCTCACCCCCACACATAAGTCATCTGCGGACGGTTCAACCCACTGATTCCTGCGAAGTTTCTTCCAACTTAACAGCAGAAAATATTTCTATGTCAGCTCCTCCAATCGCTGCCCCACGGAAGCTTATCAGTCATTTTAATTCAACTTGGACACCTTCCGAATGGCAACGTAGACTTGATAAGCTTGCTTCGAAGAATCAATTGGTCACTACGCTTCTTATCTTACCACAGAAGCAAGCGCAGCTTCAAGCTCAATCTTCCAACCAAGTACGAATGGTTATTCCAGAATCCTGCCAGCAACAATTTCAATCTTGGAAAGATGCGTGTCTGCAAATGGTTGGAAAATACGCCCAAGAAGCAGGATAAAGCCAAGCAGTCCGTTATACCTAAACCAATAAATAAGTTAGTAAATAAATCCAATTTGCCAAAACCCACCTCCTCTTCCCACAACAAACCCAGCTCCAATTGGAGTTTTAAAACAACAATTTTTCCTAATTTTAAGCCGCCCACCCAAACTCCAACTCCCCCTATTCCACCTCAAATCAAGCCCCAACGTCAATGTGTCTCTTTCGACTTAACCCCTACAACTCAAACTCCTGCCACTCAAACTCCCACCATTCAACCCCTAACACACACGCCTTTCCCTAATTTCGACCTCAGAACTGGAGCTAAGTATCCCAATTTCATCAGTTCTCACATT
Organism: Volucella zonaria; assembly: GCA_963966105.1. Lineage (NCBI taxonomy): Eukaryota > Metazoa > Arthropoda > Insecta > Diptera > Syrphidae > Volucella > Volucella zonaria. The sequence continues at coordinate 114,187,886 of OZ014534.1, read as the reverse complement.
TTAAACCCTATTTCAGAAAAACCAGCCGTTGCGACACCGAACTCATTAGCCACTCCTTCTTCTATTGACCCCCTTTCGCCACCCACTGTTAAATTAACGCAGCAAACTAGCGATAAAACCGAATGTCGCTATGCGCTCTCTAGGCTTAGAGATAAAAAGATATATGAGAATATACGTCTATATCCCGCCTATCTGCACGATAAATCCGACTCGGTGTGCTACGAGGGTAAAACAAAAACTAGCGTCATGGTTTCTATCCAGCAGGAAGGCCTCCCTACAGACGTTACCAGTCTCAGGAAACTTTATATAAAGTATCACGAGATTTTCAATACGCCCCCCAAAAAGTTGCAGACGATCTTGCCGCTCTTCGCCAATATGTACACTCTAAAAGAGTCTCACACCTCCAACGCAGTCGCCTTGACCATGATAAATTTTTTCGACTCTAAAAAGTCATGCAAAAACCTCCCTCTCACCTTCTATTACTAGAACGTAAGAGGACTCCGTTCTAAAACCCACGCTGTTTTCCGCCAATCTCATGCTCTCCCATTTGATATCTATGCTCTGACCGAAACTAATCTTATCCCCAACATAAAAAACCAGGAGTTATTCCCTCCTTCTTTTAATGTTTTTCGGGATGATGATCGCGCACAACCCCCTTAATTGAATCCCCATGTCGAGGTGTCCTACTGGCTATTCACAGCTTGGACTCCTCTCTCGTTGCAACATCATCCTCTCCTAAGCTCGACTTTGTGTCGGTTAAAATAACCCTCACTCGTAGATGCTTGTACGTTATGTGTTGTTACATTCTTTCGGCACAACCTATCGAATCCTACCAACTTGCTATTGCAGCAATTGACAATTTGATCGACTTATCAGAATCGCTTGATGATACCATTATCTTCGGCGATTTTAATCTGCCTCAGCTGAAGTGGACTCCATCTGAAGACCTATCTTTTTTCATAGCTTCCAATCCCATTTCTACTAAGGAATGCCTATTCTTAGATCGGCTAACAGACTCTAGTCTATGCCAAGTCAGTGGCGTTTCCAACTATATGGAAAGGCAATTAGACCTTATCTTCACAACTGATCCCATCAACTCCTCAGTATCGTGTCCCCTATCTCTTTCAACTATTGATAACTTTCATCCTCCACTTCTTCTCTCATTTTTCCACAACTCTCCCCTTCAGTCGCCTCCCCCAGCAGTTCTATTTTCTTACAATTTTCACAAAGCTAATTTCCGTAAAATTAATACCTATCTAAGCAGTGCTTCTTTTGAGTTTACCAATCTATCTCTGGTTGATGCCCTCTCCACTTTTTAAAGAAAAATATTCAAATCCATCTCCCTTTATGTGCCTTACTCCCGCCATAAAACTTCTTCTACATCCCCTCCTTGGTACTCGTATAATCGTAGACTTCGCTCTCTACGAAACAAAAGAAACAAGTTATGGGCGGTATTCCTTCGCACCCACTCTTCTTCCGACTATTCAAATTATCTAGGTACATATCTTCATTTCATTGAACTCTATAACTCTCTCTATCAGCGCTACCTGAATAGTACGCAAACCAATCTCATAAATGACCCCAAGTCCTTTTTTCAATTTGTCAATTGCAATAGTAAGACTGATGGTTATCCTTCCTCCCTCGCTTTCGAAACCAAAACTTCATGTGATCCTCCTACCATCGCCAACTTTTTTGCTACATTTTTTCAAGCAATCATTTGCCAACAACTCCTTCGTACCAGATCCCTCTTACTTCAATGATCTACCAAATTTCTCTATTGGTCCCTTTCTCACTCAAAATTTCGATCCTGCAGTTATTGAAGAAAAGTTACAAAATCTTAAGGATGAATTTGTACCTGGCCCAGACGGACTCCCCGCCATGTTTCTTAAGAAATGCTCTTCCAACCTGTCTCTACCCCTTTCCTACCTTTTTCGTCTATCGCTTACACAGGGTGAATTTCCCCAGATTTGGAAGACTTCTTTTATAATCCCAATACACAAAAAGGGATCTAAGCATGAAGTTACCAATTATCGTCCCATTGCTAAACTCTCTCATATACCCAAATTCTTTGAAAGCATTTTATACGAAGCGTTAAGCCTCAAATGCAAGCCTTTTATTTCACCCCGACAACATGGTTTTCTAAAAGGTAGATCAACTACCACAAATCTAGTTGAATTCGTGTCTTTTGCACTCTCAGCCTTAGAAAATGGCAAAGAAATCGATGTTATCGCAACAGATTTCACTAAAGCATTTGATAAGATATCTCATAAATTGATCCTCTTCAAATTGTCTGCTCTCGGCTTTGAGCCGCTCTTTTTAAAATGGATTTTTTCTTACCTGGTAAACCGATATTATAGTGTTCGGTTTAGATCCGCTCTTTCTATTCCATTCCTGGCCTCATCTGGAGTTCCACAAGGCAGTCATCTTGGCCCTCTTCTCTTCATTCTTACTATTAAAGATGTTGAGAAAGTCATTAAACACTCCTCCCTCTCCCTTTATGCTGACGACACAAAATTTTTTAAATCTATTTCCTCTCCCCAGGACTCTGCCCTTCTTCAAGAAGACCTTGATCGGTTTTCAATCTGGTGCCTCAAAAACTGCCTAGAACTTAATATAGCCAAATGTCAATTTATAACCTTCTCATGTAAATACAACCCGTCTCCTCGCCGACTTTATTTTCTCCATGGTCAACCAATTCCCCTGGTTCAGTCTTTTCAAGACCTTGGCATATTATTCGACAGTGAGCTTAATTTCCGTTCGCATATCGATAAGATGATCCTCAAAGCCAACTCATCATTTGGCTTTATTAAACGGTGGTCCAAGGAATTTTCCAACCCGTATGTAACCAGATCTCTCTATATTACCTTTGTTCGCCCCCTGCTTGAGTATGCCAGTCAAGCTTGGTCCCCCTTTCACCGGGTTCATGTTTCCCGAATCGAGGGTATTCAACGTCGATTCCTCCGATTTGCCCTCCGTGGCCTGCCATGGAACGACCCTTTAATCTTACCTCCCTATCAAGACCGCCTCAAACTTCTAAATATGAATTCGTTAGAACAACGTAGGAATATTGCTGACGTTCTTTTCATTCATCATCTTCTCTTAGGTTCCATCGACTGTGCATCCATTTTGAACTCCATTTCCTTCACTACCAACCCCCGCAATCTACGTTGTCCTCGTCTCTTCTATCTACCGGTCCACCGCACCTCTTATGGCTCCAACGAACCTATCTCCCGAATGCTCCGAAAGGTCAACTTGAACCTCTCCCTTTTTCATTTCCACCTGAGCACTCCTCGTCTCAAACAAGATCTCCTCCATCACTTCCTTGGTCACTAGCTCTTAAGTCTTTCTGTTAGTTTTTAAGTTAGATTAAGCTTGTATTAAGCCAATAAATGGGGGCCTCAGCCCCCACCAAATTAAATTACCTAATCTTAGGCAGCGATAGAAGTTCGCGGATTGGACTCTTAAACAGTTTGAAGTCTATTCTTATTTTTATCCAAAAATAAGCGACGCACGTTTTTGGCTCATTTGGTTTACGAATAAGTGAAATTGGCGCATCTGGATTGAGGAAAAGATTCATGAGACTTGGGACCACCCACAAAAGTGCATTTATTTGTGTGGTTTTCATACTGGGAGCATCAACGGTCCTTATTTTTTCAAAAAAAAAGAGGTAGAGTGGGTTACTTTTTGTGTGTATTCCAGCCTTGGAAGTCAATATGTAGCGGGTTGAATGAATGAATGGTCTAAAATTTGAAGGGTACGCTTCGTTAAAAACAGCCGAGACTGCTATATTCCTGAAGTGCTCAAAATATTATCTCATGAATTATTCATTTTTGTTTACACCTCAATTCCTTCCGTTATTGTTTAAAAACACAAAACGCTCTTCACCTCTTTAGAACACACACTTTAGAAGCAACGTATTTTCGTGAAAGCTTATGCATTCGTAAACCATTTAGCGCACGTGAACCAAATTATTTTCTCCATATTCTTAAGAAGGAAGTCAGACTTATAGGTCTCAAGGTCTTAGCGAGACATTCTGCATTAGACAATGCTAACGGAAAAGTTTCCCAAAGTAGTTAGTAAAAGTTCAGCCATTTTTGACGTACAGTTGTTGTTTGACAGCCGTTTAAGTGGATGTTTTTTTGAAAATGGAACAAAATCGAGTATCGATATCATTAAATATTTATTTTTCAAAGACAATATGCCTACGCAAATCAAAGACAAATTGGACGCTCTGTTCAGGACTCTGCACCATCATTTACGACCGTGCAATTTTGGGCAGCTGAATTTAAACGTGGCCGTATCAGCTTGGGTGACGATGAACGTTTAGAACGGCCACAACGATAACATCGTTCAATCCCATCAAATGGTTCTAGGCAATCGTCGAATTAAGGTTAGAGGGATAGCAGAGCCTATGAATACATACGTTTTAAGAGCGTATTTGTCACACATTGAATCAAGATTTAGGCATGAGAAAGCTGACTGCTGACACTCACTCAGGACCAAGAACATGTTCGAATAAACATTTCCAATGTTCTGTTGGTGCGCAATAAATCAGAGTTTTGGCGTCGATTAATAACTGGAGATGGTACCTGGATATAACATTATACTCCAGAAACAAGAAAACAATGGCTATTCCTTCGGCTAGGAAAGTGATGACAACTGTTGTCTGGGATATTCATGGTGTCGATTATCTTGGAAAGGAAAATTCATTACAGAGCATACCACGCATCATTACTTAATCAGCTGGAAGCAGACAATTTCCTGTCTCACTCCTTAGCTGTTGCCATGACGAGACTGCCTGACCACCCTCCTTACTCACCAGATCTAGCCTCAAGCGACTTTTTTTTTTGCTCCCTAGGCTAAAAGTTGCGCTCGACATTTCCATCGAATGAAGTGGTCAACAACTATTTTGCAGAGAGAGACGCCATTGAAGAGCATCACTGGAACCATCACTGAAGTGTATAGACAAGGAGAAAAATAAAAATAAATTTGAAGGCCGGAAATTGTAAACATCCTCGTAGTAGTGAAGATTATCTTCAAAGTCGACAGCAGAAAAAAGTTCAAACGAGCAAGTAATGACTACAATGTCTTTCTCAAGCGTGTGAAATTCCGCTATGACCAAAAACTGAGGCAAAAAACCCTGCAATGTCCCAAAGACAGTAAAAATTGTTGGTCGTTCGTCAAAAACATTAGAAATTCTGCCTCATACTGAATCCCAACGCTAATTTACAATGACATTCCAGCTGTCAGCTCTTTGAAGAAGGCCAATCTGCTTGATGTACTCTTTGCGTCTAGCTCAACACTCCCAGATTGTGCTTTGTCTCCGCCTACACTTTCGCACTCGTGTAGTAGAAAGCGTTCTCAAAGGTCTTAGCACCCATAAATCCGTAGGTCCAGATGGCATATCTCCCCTTCTTCTGAAGAGGTGTTCTTCCTCGCTGACAAAACCATAACGTAAGCTTTTTCCCGTGGCGTCAAAATTAATGCGATCGTATACTGTGAAACTGTCTTAGAGGCAGTATTGAAGCCTTGGGCAAACAATCGGTCGGAGACCATGGACATTTCAACAAGACTCGGCACCGTCTCACAAAGCGCGTGTCAACCAAGATTGATTAAAAAACAATGTTCCACACTTCATTTCTTCGACACAATGGATTGCAAATTCTCCGGATGCAAATCCGTTGGATTTCTCTGTCTGCTTTGGTATTTTGAAGGCGAAGGTTGGCACTAAAAAATACCAAAGTTTGGACCACCTCAAACAAGCACTTCGCCGGGAATGGGCCAAAATAACGCAGAGGCACTTGCGTGCAGCGTGCGATGCTTTCTTCGGCCGTCTCAAGGCCATTATTCGCTCCAAAGGTGCACATATCGAAAACTACTGATACGAGTACAATTTGAAAATTGATGTATTTTCCAGCATTTTTTTCTTTGACAAAATAAAATTTATCAAAAAATAAAAAAATTATAGCATTTTAAAAAGTTGGAGTTCGAGTCATTCACCCTGTATATGCCTAGGCGGATGACATATCTGTAGTTGTAAAGCATAAAGATTTGAACTCTGCTGTTGAAATCCTACAAAGTGATTTTGATGCTATCACAAAATGGTGTCACGATAATGGACTTATAATAAAGGTTAATAAAACTAAAGTTATGTGTATACGTACGCGCATAAAGTATGGAATTCTGGCATGCGGCAAACACTCATATGGATAAAATTTCGTGCATACAGCATAGTCTTCTTAAAATTCTAGATGTTCGAGCAATATTCCAGATGACTTTTATTCTTGCCTTCTCCTTTTCTCCTTTTCTCCTTTCCTATTCCATTTATTTTAACTCCTTCTATTTTTCTATCTTCGTCTTTCTGTTGCGTTTTCATATGTAGATTTATTAACAAAATTGTGCTACTTTTATTTGTTTTTGTTATTAATGATGGCTCATAACAACACGTATATGTCTGATGGCAATGCTGAAGTTACCGTGCGCTCAATGATAAAAATTCTATCGAATGCGTGTGAGGGGCTCAAAATATGTTATATCAACACACGTAGTTTAAATATCTTTAAGGCCGATTACTTACGTCATATTTTTAATGGTTCGGGTGTTGATTTTATCTGTGTTACTGCAACATGGCTAAGGCCTGATTTAAGAGAAGCAGATAGGTCTGATTTGGAAGATCCCCTATACCATATTCCGGGGTACACAATAGGTGGTGGAGTAGCTCTTTATTGTAATATTTCCTTGAATTGCCGTGTAATTGTGAAATCCGTGGCTAGTGCTACTGAGTATCTTCTTGCAGAAGTTACTGATGGTAATACCAAGTGCCTTATAGGCATTTTTTTATAGTCCCAACCGGAGCTGTTCTCCTGAATCTATGTTCTCCGCTTTCCAAGAAGTCTCCCCATATTATGAACACATAATTATATGCGGTGATTTTAACGTTGACCTTTTCAAATATGACAGTAGATCTCATCAACTCCTAGATTTAACTGCAAGTTCCGCGTTAGCTGTTGTTAACGCATATGCTAGCTGCTTCGCACCTAACTGTTCTCCAAGTCTTCTGGACCTTTTGTTGGTATCGGTCAAATGTGTTACTGCAGGACCAGTTGTCATTGGAAGGTGTCACTAACCACGATCTAATTTGCTGCACCTACAAGGAGCGATCAATATATTCTCGGTATCGATATGAAGGAAAATGCGAATTCAATTTAAATTGTTTTTATTTTTCAATATAATCTCCCCTAACATCAATGCATTTGTTACATCTCGAGATAAGCTTTTTTAAACCCTCAAAAAAATACATATACAAAATACCCATTTATTGCCGACTTGAGTTCTTCATCATCCGAAAATCTTTTTCCACGAAGACATTTTTTCAAATTCGGAAACAGGAAATAATCACTAGGGACAAGGTCTGGACTATAGGGTGGGTGTTGGATTTCTTCGAAACCACAATCTCGCGCAGCAGCCTTGGAAACTCGCGCCGTGTGAACAGGACCGTTGTCATGAAGAAGCAACACACCCGCTGCGAGTTTACCCCGTCTTTTCTTTTTAATTTTCTCCCGCAAATTATGCAAAGTGGAAGCGTAGGATGTGGCGTTGATGGTTTCACCTTTTTTTTTTTGTACTCAATGAGCAAGATTCCCTTTGAGTCCCAAAAAACTGTGGCCATGAGCTTTCGGGCAGACGGAGTGACTTTGAACTCTTCGTGGGGTCTGTTCCTTTTTTATGCCACTGCATGGACTCTTGTTTGCTTTCAGGGTCATAGTGGTGGACCCATGTTTCGTCCCCAGTAACAATTCGATCCATAACACCGTCCGCGTTCTCACTACACATCTCCAAAAGCTCTCTACAGCATGCGATTCTCACTTTTTTCTGAGGCGCTGTGAGCATTCGTGGCACCCACCTTGCACCGACCTTTGAAAGGTTAAGATGGTCATGAAGAATGGTGTGAATGGTACCAATTGAAAGCTTGGTGATCTTTTCTTTTTAATTTCCTCCCGCAAATTATGCACAGTGGAAGCGTAGGATGTGGCGTTGATGGTTTCACCTTTTTTTTTGTACTCAATGAGCAAGATTCCCTTTGAGTCCCAAAAAACTGTGGCCATGAGCTTCCCGGCAGACGGAGTGACTTTGAACTTGTTCGGGGGGTCTGTTCCTTTTTTATGCCACTGCATGGACTCTTGTTTGCTTTCAGGGTCATAGTGGTGGACCCATGTTTCGTCTCCAGTAACAATTCGATCCATAACACCGTCCGCGTTCCCACTACACATCTCCAAAAGCTCTCTACAGCATGCGATTCTCACTTTTTTCTTGAGGCGCTGTGAGCATTCGTGGCACCGACCTTGCACTGACCTTTGAAAGGTTAAGATGGTCATGAAGAATGGTGTGAATGGTACTAATTGAATCTGCCATCATTTTCACCTTTATTCGTGCATCCTCAAGAACAAGTTTTTCGACTTCTTTGATGCTTTCTCCCGTACAAGCAGTAGCCGGGCGCCGGAGCGGGGGTCGTCTTCAATGCTCTCTCTGCCTCTCATGAACTCACTTGACCACTTTTGCACAGTTGATAATGAAGGTGCGGAACCCTGGTAAACAGCCACCATCTCTTCATGAATAGTTTTTTGACTTTTTCCTTGCTTAGTGAGAAATTTAATTACAGCGCGATGCTCAATTTTCACCATCATCGTCTCAGTTGCCATTATGATGCTGTTTAACTAGAGATAAAACGCGAATTAATAATTACATTTATATGAAATTTTACATGAATGCAATGAAATAATAGTATTACTTGATAAATAAGTCAATTTATATATACAACCAGAGCTTCACCCCGATACCGAGAATATGTTGAACGCCCCTCGTATATTAATCGACTGTTGAACTGTATACTTCCTACTACTACTGTTCCCTGCTAATTATCTTCCTACCTATCGAATGGTTCGCAAAGAAAACCTTAGCTACCGTATCCGATTTTTCGGCATTGAAAAAATACTGTGCTTCCTTCTTTAAATGCGATAATGAGACAGTTTTTCCGTTTAATAACTTTGATAATGTTCCAAAAGGGTTTGCTGCATTTGTCTAGACCTTATAGTTTTCTATTCCAGCTTCGGTCAAATATGAGTCAATTCTCCTTCCTATCCATTTGGATCTGACATAATTTCTCATTTTGTTTGTATGTACTCGTATGTAATAAAAAGTAGTCATACTGGGAATTAATTTATTTAACTTTATATGAGTACCTAGAAAACTGTAAGTAGTAGGTAAAAACTTTGTATGGTGAATTTGTAGGTGACATTATGGCGCACCAAAATAATGTAAAAGAAAAAAAAATTATTAACATACTTTTCCGAGATAAATGCAATTTTCCCAAAAATTTATTAAAAAAAACATTAAAGAAATTTGTTTTTGAAGACCAATATCTGGAAAATGAAAGGATGGATAGTAATAGTGTTAAAATATGAATTAACCACTAATCAATTGGTTATCAAACGAGTCCAGCGAGATTGCTTTTGGTTTAATACACTAGAAGTTATAACTAAATAATTGTTGGTATCCACTTCTCTGAAGAAACTTTTTTAAATACCCTGTAATTCAGTCGGTGTTAAAGTTAGACCCTCCTCTCCCATACGATTTTTCTCATAACATGAATCAATCAGATCCCAAAATATCTTCATCCCAAACCAGACCACCCTGTAGAACTGATTAGAATAAATAGGCACTTTTTAGCTCCCTAAATAAACTGTTAACAATTTTTCATCCATGTACACATATCCACCTCAATATTTTGTGCGGGAAATCTAGTCAAAGTTTCTGTTTCATTGGAAAAATATCTATCAACTGTGACCTGACTCTGGCAGACATTCAGCCCAAACACCACATAATCAATTTTATATTCAAATCTTGGACATTTGCCTTGCTGATTTATTGACTGAAATATGTTGTTTATTATTTTGCAAAAATCCAGTCTACTGCTGCATCTCAAGTCACAGTGAACCAAAACACAGTTTTAAAATGTTCGAAATTTGACAGTCGCCATGCAGAATATTTGGAATGACAGTTCGACGCAGATGTCGTTTCCCAAGCATCTTTTTGCAAATGCTGAAAACCAATTGAAACATTCAAATAATAACGCTCTGAAAATACGAGTATGTATATTCTAGTAACAACGTTTACTTGTTTTTATGACAAATATTATTTTAACTAAGGAGCATCTATATCACATCCGATCAATGTAGCCTGTAAGAACATCAAAATTAATTCACCGTCATTTTCTAAATAGAAAAACAAAATATTCACCTTATTTTGTGGTACGCAAATGTCATTTGATAAATAATCACAAACGTATCCAGTGGGACAAGTGCCCAAAACCTCCGAAGCAGTTGTTGCTCCAAAGCAAAATGCAAATGTTCGACGACTTGTACACGCAAAGACATATTTCTCGTTGCAAACACCACATTTTGACAGATCACCGCACGTGGATTCCCAACCGCCACCTTGGAAGCAAATACTTGGTAAATCCGTGCATACAAGGCCGTCGTCACAACTAAATATTTGTGAAGTATGCGGTCGCATATCTTTTTTTTTGATTTGAAAAAGAATACGTAAATAATGAATTCTGTCACCGTAAATATTCTTACACTGAACTCACCACCGAAACATAAATGAAATGACGTTTCATTGAAACAAGCTGCACCATTAGTTTGACAAGTTCCACATTCTGCAGATTCGCTGCATCCAATCAGAAATGTCAATAATAAAGTTATCTAAAGAGTTTTCAGTGCAAATCAAAAATATGTTATAGGTACCATTAAATATTTCAATACAAGTCTTCTTACGAAAATAAACTGATTTAAGCCCATATTTTGAAATGTTCGCTGTTACTTCGCAACTACGGGTAATTTTCAAGGCAAAACCAACTATCACAAGATGAACCTGTGTTTAGATGGTTTTTTTTTTTTTTTTGAAATTGCTTTTATTCATAATATACTGAAGATTTTCTCGTTTTAGCCAAGTTTTATGAGTTTGCTTAGGAATTTACAAATCTGGTGATATGAACCGTTTTGATGATAGTTGTTAGCAAATCCGAGTAAAGCTTGTTGAAGGCCATTTGCATGCTTGTGGATTGTTTTGGGGGGCAACACACTTCTTTTTAACCCAGTTCAAGTGTAATTTATTTACCTGAAGAATTTTAATCTTATCAATTGTTGGACTTAATCCAATTTGCTACCGTTATAACATATTATTTGTAAAAGTAATAACTTTTGCAACGTTCTCTTGGCGGAGTTTATTGCCGGAGAATTTGTTTACACTGCTCTTAGAATGAAAAGATAATGATGGCGGAACAGAGCATTCAGACAGACTTCCTCACGAAGGAGTTGCTTTGGCTTTTTGTCATCACGTTCTGAGCAAGGACCGCTGCGGCAGAAGCTGCTTTGGAAAAATATAGTGCTTGGTTAAGACGCCAGCCAGAAGCATGCAGTGCGGCTAATAACAGCAGAAACGCAGCTGGCTCCTTAGAGCCGTTGGAAATCATTCATCTGCTACTCGTATATATGCCATCTACAGTTGTGGTCATAAGATACCCAACTATCAATGGAAGCCCTAAAAAAAGGCGTAGGTAGCCCCACCGCGGCTTCAAGTTCTGACAAAACCTTCTCTGAGCCTTGATTAGCAAGTTTATTAGCGATCCCATTTCCCATGATCCCATTATGGCCTGTGACGCAGACAAGATTCAGGGAAGGCAGTAAGGTATGTAGCTACCACAGATAATTCCCGCCATCTACCTGTTCTTCACAATATAGTTCATTACTTTGAAGACGGACACAAGTGCGCCTAACGAATACTTGAGTCTAAGGCTTAGGTCCTTCACAACGATGTTAGCGTCACACCATAGATCAGTTTTGGGGCCATGAGTGGAGATTTATTTATTTATTATTAAATTAGCAATACAATACTACAAGACAATTCGTCTTTTGGAAGTATTTGGATTTTAAATTTTTACAACTTTATATAATTTCTTTACAGTTCATAATTTGTAGAGTAAAAACAACAATAACAGTTCAGATCGTATTAATTAAGTTGATAAGAATATGAACAGTTTTTGCTGAAAGACGGTATAAGAATTGATTATCTGCAATCCATGCGGTAGATTGTTCCAGGCACGAATTGCAGATACAAGAAAGGATCGTTCACCAATACAATGTGTGAAAGAGGGAATTATTAGTTTTTTACCTCTACTAGATTGGGCAAATCTTATCATTTCAAAGAGGTACTCGTAACATAGAGATTTAGTATTAATAACTTTGAAGAGTTTTAAGATATTCCGAAAGTTAAAATATAGTTCTAGCCTCAGACCAAAAATAGACGATGACAAGTAGGACATACTGCTCGACCGGGGAATATTATAAATAAAACGAACACAGTTATTAAATACAACATTAAGCCTATGTCTACAAACAGAATCTAAGTACAGATACACAGAACAATTAAACAAAAGGTGGGGCATTATTAGTGTTTTGATCAATTTTTTTTTGACAATGGGACTCAGATAGTATGCTGAATATCGCAATCTGCGGAGTCCACAATAAACTTTCCGTAGAGAATCTTCAACTCCATCGTAGCATGTAAGGGAGGAGTTAAAATGATACAGAAGATACTTTACAGAACTGATGGCATTGATGGAGTTGCCATCAAGAACTATAGGTGACAAATCGTTAAGACGAAATTCGTGAAGTGAAAATACAATAGATATTGTCTTAATGGGGTTTAGCTTCAATTTATTGTCTTTAGACCAATTTGAAATGCTATCAAGGTCTTCGTTCATCCTGGCAATACCATCTTCCATTAAGCCAATAGGACGCGAAAGGTATATAATTACGTCGTCGACATACATGTGTATTTTGCAGTTTTCAACAATCCCTGGAATATCATTGATGAAAAGACAGAATAATGGAGGTCCTAGTATAGAACCCCCGCTCGGATAGCTTTAGGACTAGAGTGACCTAGTTCAGTGACGACCGTCTGTACTCTATTTCGCAGATATTCCCTACACAATTGAAGGGAAGTATTCGAAGGAGAGAATGGTCAATGCAGTCAAATGCTTTGGAGAAATCTAGTAGGACTGCGACACAAATATCATTTCTATCTAAAGCACATCTAATGTTAGAGGGAACCTTTAGGACAGCAGATTCGCAGCTATGCTGACTACGAAAACCAGATTGCCATTTAGAGAGTAAATTATTTTCATGCAGAAAACTTTGCATCTGAGAAGATAGTATCTTTTCAAGGGCTTTTGACAGAGAACTCAAAATACTAATAAGTCTGAAGTCAGCAGAGTACTGGGGATTTGACTTTTTAGGAATAGGAATGATATTTGCTCTTTTCCATATTAGCAGAAATTGAGAGCTATAGATAGAGAAATTAAAAATATGGTGAATGTAAAAAATAATCTGAGGGAGTATAAGCTTTAAAAACCGGGGAGAGATACTATCAGGTCCAATGGCATTTGATTTAACTGAGTTAATGGCATTAAATACATCAACTTCATCAACATATTGAAAACGAAAATTCGAGGATGACTCATTAGTACTCAGATCATAGTTACAATTATCTACAGGGGGTTCAGGAAAATCCGGAGAGAAAAACTCACTGACTTCATTAGGAGTTAACGAACAGACAGACAATTTACTATCAGATACTACATCAAAGTTTTTCAGATTTTTCCACAATTGCTTAGTACCCAAGTTAGGTTCGAGCTTAACTTAATTCGTGCGGTTTTTTTTTCAAAATTTGAACGTTTATTTAAGAAAAACATCTACAATAGTATTATTCAAAGTATCGCTCATCTGAAGCTATGACTTTTTCCCATCTTTCTGGCAATTTGTGGATCGCATCCCAAAAGAACTGCGCCGGCTTGGCAACCAAGAATGAATCAAGCCAATTTTTGATATTCTGCTCTGATGTGAACCGTATTTCAGTGAGGGCGTTCTGCATCGACCGGAACAAATGGTAGTCAGAAGGGGCAAGGTCTGGGCTATAAGACGGGTGGGGTAAGACTTCCCATCCACTGTTTTCCAAATAGTTCTTAACTGGAATAGCAACGTGGGGCCGAGCGTTGTCATGATGGAAAATTATTGCCTCGTGTCTGATCGCATATTCCGGGCGTTTTTCGGCCTCTACTTTCTTCAAACGGATTAATTGTGTTCGGTACCGTTCTCCATTGATGGTTTCACCCGGTTTTAGCAGCTCATAATACAGCACACCCATCTGATCCCACCAAATACAGAGCATTACCTTCGCGTCATGGATATTCGGCTTTGCCGTTGATTTGGCTGCTTGGCCGGGTTTCACATATGATTTTTTGCGCTTGGGGTTGTCGTAATGGATCCATTTTTCATCACCAGTAGCAATCCGATGCAAAAATGACTTCCTTTTGTGGCGTTCCTGCAGCATTTCGGACATGCAAAACCGCCTTTCGACGTCTCTCGGCTGGCTTGAGTTCATGTGGATCCCAATTTCTTTGCTTTTGAATATATCCAGCTGCTTTTAAACGTTTTGAAAAGGCTGCTTGAGCGACACCCAAAGATTCTGCGAGCTCTTCTTGTGTTTGGCAACAATCTTCATAGAGTAATGCTTCCAGTTCTTCATCTTCAAACTTTTTTGGCTGCCCAGGACGTTCATCGTCTTCCAAGCCAAAATCACCACTTTTAAATCGTGCAAACCACTTTTGGCACGTTCGCTCAGCTAGCGCATGTTCACCATAAACTTCCACCAAAATACGATGACTTTCGGCAGCAGTTTTCTTCATATTAAAGTAATGAAGAAGAACTCCCCGCAAAAACACTTTTTCAGGCACAAAGTTCGACATACTCGTATTTGAGTGAAAAAAAATTATTGTTGTTTACGCTCCAAATGAATGATATATACTGAAATGACGTACAATGACAGTAGCTTTCAAACGCATGTTCCAATGGAATAATACAAGTTACGCCATCTCTTAGCAAACCGCACGAAGTTATAGACCCAATATAAAATAAGACTTCTTGGCATTGCGAATAAGGACAGTGACTTCATTTCTTAAGGAAGTATATTAAGCCTATTTTCAAGCGTCGGATAACGTTTGAATTTTTTTATAAAGACGCTCTCGTTTTTATAAAGACGCTCTCGTTCAGTAATTTTATATTAAATTGCTCTACTATACCATGGACACGGACCAGAACTAATACGTTTAGTTACAACAGGCACGAAATTGTCATATAAGAAATTGACTAGCTTGTTACAAATTCCAACCTTTTCGTCAACATTGGGCGTAAAATATACAGGGTGAGTTTTTTAACTTGAGACATCCAAATTACTCGAAAAATACGCGATATCGCGAAAAATGTTTCAGACAAAAGTCACAAGGCTCCGAAGGGGACATAAGATGGTGACCACGAGTTTGACCTTGAGACCCATTTTCAAGGTCAAACTAAAGTCGCTTTTGATTTTTCAAATGATAATTCCTGATTTTCATTGCTCAGTCGTATTGCTCGTAGGCTTGTCATTTGTTTTTACATACTGCGTTTAGCATAAACCAGAAATAACGACGTGGACGCAGCAGTATTTTGTTTCCTTCGGGGTGATTAATTAGAGTGGGTCCCCTTGCCACCCACTGTTGAATCATTGAATTCTTCCCATTTCGACGTTTATTTCCCGATACTATTTCAACAAATGCTCGAAAATGTGACCATTCACTTTAATACACTTGTCTATCCGCGCTCTCAATGAACCAACAGAACTGAGAAGTATTTCTGGTGTAATTTTCCGGCAAACTTTAGTTTTTCGTCTTTTCATGACCTCACGTGTAGTTGGCTTTTTTCTGTAAACCTCTCTTTTTAAGTAGCCCCACAAGAAGAAATCAAGTGACGTAAGATCAGGTGATCTAGCAGGCCATTGAATCGGACCCCCTCGTCCGATCCATCGTTGATGGTAAACATTGTTTAATACGCCCCGGGCTACTTGGAAATACCACATTGTTTGTCGCAACTCCAATGGCAGTTCTTCTAGTAATACTGGAAGATGGTCCCGCAAGAAGTTTGCATACTTTTCGCCATTCAAGTTGCCTTCAATAAAATATGGACCTATTAATTTATCCCCAATAATTATCGTCCAAACATTAACATTCCAAGGGTGCTGGCGTTCAACTTGTCGCAACCAAAAAGGATTTTCGGTAGCCCAGTAATGCATATTATGTCGATTGACCGTACCGTGATTGGTGAAAGTCGACTCATTAGAGAATAACACCTTGGCGAAGAAAAGGGGTCTCGTTCAATTTGTTGAAGTGCCCATTGACAAAAGGAAACCCGGTTGCGAAAATCCTCACTAGAAAGTTCTTGATGCATTGAAACATGATAAGGATGGTATTTATGCCGATGTAATATCTTACAGACAGTCGTTTGAGAAATTCCTGATTCACGACTTATTTGGCGAGTGCTAATGTGAGGATCGTGTGCAACGGCAGCTAACACTGCTATTTTATTGTCCTCAATAGCCACCCTTTCTGACCAATTCCTTTTCTTTGGTTGCACACTTCCTTCACCAGTGAATTATTGAATGACCCGATAAAAGGAAGCGCGCGATCGTATCTGGTCTGGGAAACGTTGGGCGTAAAGAGCAACAGCAACATCGATGTTCCTTCCGCTTTCTCCATATATCAATATCATTTCAATTTTCTCTTGAATAGAAATAGCCTGCATTATTAATCTGGAGAACGTTACTAATAATAATCAGTTCCTCAAAACAAATCTCGACCTTCTAACACCCTACTAGTAATAACGTTGGAAGCCGATTAATGATTTAGGCGTGCCAGTGCAGTGGTATCTAGCACTGAATGAATAAGACCTGTGAGATAAAGTCGTGTGCCCCATTGAGGAATACGACTGAGCAATGAAAATCAGGAATTATCGTTTGAAAAATCAAAAGTGACCTTCGTTTGACCTTGAAAATGGGTCTCAAGGTCAAACTCGCGGTCACCATCTTATGTCCCCTTCAGAACCTTGTTACTTTTGTCTGAAACATTTTTCGCGACATCGCGTATTTTTCGAGTAATTTGGATGTCTCAAGTTAAAAAGCTCACCGTGTATATCACGCCAATTTAAATTGTAAAGGGCATGTGTAAGTCCAGTAAAATGAATGTCTTTAAAAGATCTAAAGTTAAAAATCGTATCACAGTTGGATCGGTCTACAGAGAAATTAAATAAACAAAAAATGAAATCATGAATAAATTCCCTGTCATACCTATTTGATCGAAACATAGAACATTTGAAGTATTGTTAGTTAAAAACATGTCAAGTAGTGAGGGGTTATGTAGAGATTTAAAACATGTAGGGTATCGAGAATTAATTGGAGATAACCCAACTTTATCACAGAAAAATTGAAATAGACTAGTTGTACAATATTATTGCACTTAAGTATATTAACATTGAAGTCATCACCCATCAGAACTTTGGTATAATTGCTTTGTAATTTTAGTAAAATTTCTTCAAGTTCTTGTACGTTTTCTTCTAAAAAACATTTAGGAGGCGAGTACACAGCAACCAGGAGCATTTTCTCATTCAAAGCACTAACTTCTATGCAACAAAATTGAATCGCAGACCTAAAAGACGTATACACACATTTAGGCTTCAATGAAGTTTTGGCACACACACTCCCACCTACTTCTAAACAATTTGGAATTGGGGAAGTCAACCATATTAGTTACAATATGACTGTTAAGCCATGATTCAGAGACCATTAACACATCAATTTTAGAGGTACATAACGTTTGATACAAGATCGTATACTTAGCTCGAATGCTTTCGACATTTAAGTGGCAAACCTTAATTCCCTGATTTGACCCACACATTGCATTGTGCATTGAGAACGGTCCTGATTTTATCAGGATGGTTTAAGTTCATATACGAGTATGTTAAAAAGATAAGGAATGGTATTAAAAAAAGAATTATACCGCCTTCAGAACGTATCAAAGGAAAACATGTCATAGGAAAATTTGCAATAAAATTAACAACATAGTAACAACATACGAGTAGATCTGACTACATTCGTAGGTAAATGTAAAGCGTATTTTTGTTTGCTGGTATAACGTCCAATAGGGATAAATTTCAAACTGCGCTGTCATAATTGACAGTTCTTTGACATTTTTGTTATGAATTGTTTGGCATATCATTGTGAATGGACTTACACTAGGAAAACTCAACGAATCCTTTAAATTTATTTTGAAAAACGATCCTCAGTTCATGAAATGTCATTTATTCAGTAGTGTTATGCATAGATTCGGTACCACATCCACTCTAAATGATGCAAAGCCAACAATGCGTCAACGTATAGAAGAACCTACAGTCATTGTGAGTGAAAGTGTGGCGAAAGATGCAGTACTCCGAATTTGGCGTCGATCGCAATATTTTTGCTTGTTTCCGTCTGCTATGTGGAATATTTTGCGGAAAACTCTCCACCTACACCAGTTTAAGATCCAGACGGTGCAACTATAGCTACTAGATGTTCATTTGCGACTCAAACAAGTTAGACGTGTTTTTCTTGTTCTCCCTATTCACCTGTTCAATTTTCAGTTATAAATCTCGTTAAATTGCATTTTCCGGTTAATAACCCCCAGTGCTCGAATTCATCATTTTTTTTTGTCTACTGGCAGATTTCAGTGCAAATAAAAGCACCTATCTACAAAAAAAAAAAAAAAATAACCCGACCTATATCTATACCCTCACTGACCTACACAACCAATTTGAATATGTCTTGCGGAATTGCCAATTGTGTAATCGATGACAGCAATGCTGACTGGGTAGCTTGCAAGGGCATTTGTCGGAACGCCTTTCATGCCGTTTGTGTCGGGTTAAATAAAAGAAACACGGTGTTTATTAAAGAATTTTCCGATAACCTACTTTTCTTCTGTGATGAGTGTAAGAGTATCTCACTTTCACACGTACTTTTGGCAATAAAATGCCTAAGTGATTCAAATGACTCCTACCAGGACGCACTCGCCAAAAAGATTACGGATAAAATTTCGGTAATAGAAAACAGTGTTAAAAGTGTTGAAGAGTTACGTAACTCAGTGCTGAACTCAGCCGATGTAATAAAATCAAAAGTAAAGCACATGGACAAACAAATTGCTGGTCTTATCGAGTTAGACTCCGGGAGATCCAGGAATGAAGAAACTCCCTTACGTCACCCCGATAAAGTGTTGATTGACATTAAAGCTATGTGTTCTGCGCAGGTTATCACCAACCAAAAACCCTGCGAGATGATAAACTCCCTGCGTGACGACATAGACATTCATTTTCAGTCCTCGTCACACAAACAACTCTCTCCCCAACACTGTGATCCCATGCTCGAAGTTATCTTCGATAAAGTGAACGATGTCGGCGGCGAACTTACCGCGACTCGATCCCTCCTATGCGATATTGAACATCACATCGCAACAATAAACAGCAAAATCTTTGATACACAAAACTTGCAGCAGCCTTACCAGAATGTTCCCTACAATACATCACTCATGGCTGAATTAATGGAACCTGAAGTGGATTCACGCTCACCCCCACATATAAGTCATCTGCGGACGGTTCAACCCACTGATTCCTGCGAAGTTTCTTCCAACTTAACAGCAGAAAATATTTCTATGTCAGCTCCTCCAATCGCTGCCCCACGGAAGCTTATCAGTCATTTTAATTCAACTTGGACACCTTCCGAATGGCAACGTAGACTTGATAAGCCTGCTTCGAAGAATCAATTGGTCACTACGCTTCTTATCAAAGGCGCCCCCCCCAAACGCTGATGTTGATTGGATCTCAAATTTCTTCGAAAAGAAATATGGCATTACCATTAGCCACTGCAATTTGCTTCCTACATCTTACCACAGAAGCAAGCGCAGCTTCAAGCTCAATCTTCCAACCAAGTACGAATGGTTATTCCAGAATCCTGCCAGCAACAATTTCAATCTTGGAAAGATGCGTGTCTGCAAATGGTTGGAAAATACGCCCAAGAAGCAGGATAAAGCCAAGCAGTCCGTTATACCTAAACCAATAAATAAGTTAGTAAATAAATCCAATTTGCCAAAACCCACCTCCTCTTCCCACAACAAACCCAGCTCCAATTGGAGTTTTAAAACAACAATTTTTCCTAATTTTAAGCCGCCCACCCAAACTCCAACTCCCCCTATTCCACCTCAAATCAAGCCCCAACGTCAATGTGTCTCTTTCGACTTAACCCCTACAACTCAAACTCCTGCCACTCAAACTCCCACCATTCAACCCCTAACACACACGCCTTTCCCTAATTTCGACCTCAGAACTGGAGCTAAGTATCCCAATTTCATCAGTTCTCACATTTTAAACCCTATTTCAGAAAAACCAGCCGTTGCGACACCGAACTCATTAGCCACTCCTTCTTCTATTGACCCCCTTTCGCCATCCACTGTTAAATTAACGCAGCAAACTAGCGATACCACCGAATGTCGCTATGCGCTCTCTAGGCTTAGAGATAAAAAGATATATGAGAATATACGTCTATACGAGTATCTCGCCTATCTGCACGATAAATCCGACTCGGTGTGCTACGAGGGTAAAACAAAAACTAGCGTCATGGTTTCTATCCAGCAGGAAGGCCTCCCTACAGACGTTACCAGTCTCAGGAAACTTTATATAAAGTATCACGAGATTTTCAATACGCCCCCCCAAAAAGTTGCAGACGATCTTGCCGCTCTTCGCCAATATGTACACTCTAAAAGAGTCTCACACCTCCAACGCAGTCGCCTTGACCATGATAAATTTTTTCGACCCTAAAAAGTCATGCAAAAACCTCCCTCTCACCTTCTATTACCAGAACGTAAGAGGACTCCGTTCTAAAACCCACGCTGTTTTCCGCCAATCTCATGCTCTCCCATTTGATATCTATGCTCTGACCGAAACTAATCTTATCCCCAACATAAAAAACCAGGAGTTATTCCCTCCTTCTTTTAATGTTTTTCGGGATGATGATCGCGCACCCCCCTTGATTGAATCCCCATGTCGAGGTGTCCTACTGGCTATTCACAACAGCTTGGACTCCTCTCTCGTTGCAACATCATCCTCTCCTAAGCTCGACTTTGTGTCGGTTAAAATAACCCTCACTCGTAGATGCTTGTACGTTATGTGTTGTTACATTCTTTCGGCGCAACCTATCGAATCCTACCAACTTGCTATTGCAGCAATTGACAATTTGATCGACTTATCAGAATCGCTTGATGATATCATTATCTTCGGCGATTTTAATCTGCCTCAGCTGAAGTGGACTCCATCTGAAGACCTATCTTTTTTCATAGCTTCCAATCCCATTTCTACTAAGGAATGCCTATTCTTAGATCGGCTAACAGACTCTAGTCTATGCCAAGTCAGTGGCGTTTCCAACTATATGGAAAGGCAATTAGACCTTATCTTCACAATTGATCCCATCAACTCCTCAGTATCGTGTTGTCCCCTATCTCTTTCAACTATTGATAACTTTCATCCTCCACTTCTTCTCTCATTTTTCCACAACTCTCCCCTTCAGTCGCCTCCCCCAGCAGTTCTATTTTCTTACAATTTTCACAAAGCTAATTTCCGTAAAATTAATACCTATCTAAGCAGTGCTTCTTTTGAGTTTACCAATCTATCTCTGGTTGATGCCCTCTCCATTTT
The DNA here is from genome assembly GCA_963966105.1 of Volucella zonaria. NCBI lineage: Eukaryota > Metazoa > Arthropoda > Insecta > Diptera > Syrphidae > Volucella > Volucella zonaria. The sequence goes on along the minus strand of OZ014534.1, from coordinate 114,166,188 downwards.
TTACAGAGAAATATTCAAATCCATCTCCCTTTATGTGCCTTACTGCCGCCATAAAACTTCTTCTACATCCCCTCCTTGGTATAATCGTAGACTTCGCTCTCTACGAAACAAAAGAAACAAGTTATGGGCGGTATTCCTTCGCACCCACTCTTCTTCCGACTATTCAAATTATCTAGGTACATATCTTCATTTCATTGAACTCTATAACTCTCTCTATCAGCGCTACCTGAATAGTGCGCAAACCAATCTCATAAATGACCCCAAGTCCTTTTTTCAATTTGTCAATTGCAATAGTAAGACTGATGGTTATCCTTCCTCCCTCGCTTTCGAAACCAAAACTTCATGTGATCCTCCTACCATCGCCAACTTTTTTGCTACATTTTTTCAAGCAATCATTTGCCAACAACTCCTTCGTACCAGATCCCTCTTACTTCAATGATCTACCAAATTTCTCTATTGGTCCCTTTCTCACTCAAAATTTCGATCCTGCAGTTATTGAAGAAAAGTTACAAAATCTTAAGGATGAATTTGTACCTGGCCCAGACGGACTCCCCGCCATGTTTCTTAAGAAATGCTCTTCCAACCTGTCTCTACCCCTTTCCTACCTTTTTCGTCTATCGCTTACACAGGGTGAATTTCCCCAGATTTGGAAGACCTCTTTTATAATCCCAATACACAAAAAGGAATCTAAGCATGAAGTTACCAATTATCGTCCCATTGCTAAACTCTCTCATATACCCAAATTCTTTGAAAGCATTTTATACGAAGCGTTAAGCTTCAAATGCAAGCCTTTTATTTCACCCCGACAACATGGTTTTCTAAAAGGTAGATCAACTACCACAAATCTAGTTGAATTCGTGTCTTTTGCACTCTCAGCCTTAGAAAATGGCAAAGAAATCGATGTTATCGCAACAGATTTCACTAAAGCATTTGATAAGATATCTCATAAATTGATCCTCTTCAAATTGTCTGCTCTCGGCTTTGAGCCGCTCTTTTTAAAATGGATTTTTTCTTACCTGGTAAACCGATATTATAGTGTTCGGTTTAGATCCGCTCTTTCTATTCCATTCCTGGCCTCATCTGGAGTTCCACAAGGCAGTCATCTTGGCCCTCTTCTCTTCATTCTTACTATTAAAGATGTTGAGAAAGTCATTAAACACTCCTCCCTCTCCCTTTATGCTGACGACACAAAATTTTTTAAATCTATTTCCTCTCCCCAGGACTCTGCCCTTCTTCAAGAAGACCTTGATCGGTTTTCAATCTGGTGCCTCAAAAACTGCCTAGAACTTAATATAGCCAAATGTCAATTTATAACCTTCTCATGTAAATACAACCCGTCTCCTCGCCGACTTTATTTTCTCCATGGTCAACCAATTCCCCTGGTTCAGTCTTTTCAAGACCTTGGCATATTATTCGACAGTGAGCTTAATTTCCGTTCGCATATCGATAAGATGATCCTCAAAGCCAACTCATCATTTGGCTTTATTAAACGGTGGTCCAAGGAATTTTCCAACCCGTATGTAACCAGATCTCTCTATATTACCTTTGTTCGCCCCCTGCTTGAGTATGCCAGTCAAGCTTGGTCCCCCTTTCACCGGGTTCATGTTTCCCGAATCGAGGGTATTCAACGTCGATTCCTCCGATTTGCCCTCCGTGGCCTGCCATGGAACGACCCTTTAATCTTACCTCCCTATCAAGACCGCCTCAAACTTCTAAATATGAATTCGTTAGAACAACGTAGGAATATTGCTGACGTTCTTTTCATTCATCATCTTCTCTCAGGTTCCATCGACTGTGCATCCATTTTGAACTCCATTTCCTTCACTACCAACCCCCGCAATCTACGTTGTCCTCGTCTCTTCTATCTACCGGTCCACCGCACCTCTTATGGCTCCAACGAACCTATCTCCCGAATGCTCCGAAAGGTCAACTTGAACCTCTCCCTTTTTCATTTCCACCTGAGCACTCCTCGTCTCAAACAAGATCTCCTCCATCACTTCCTTGGTCACTAGCTCTTAAGTCTTTCTGTTAGTTTTTAAGTTAGATTAAGCTTGTATTAAGCCAATAAATGGGGGCCTCAGCCCCCACCAAATTAAATTACCTAATCTTAGGCAGCGATAGAAGTTCGCGGATTGGACTCTTAAACAGTTTGAAGTCTATTCTTATTTTTATCCAAAAATAAGCGACGCACGTTTTTGGCTCATTTGGTTTACGAATAAGTGAAATTGGCGCATCTGGATTGAGGAAAAGATTCATGAGACTTGGGACCACCCACAAAAGTGCATTTATTTGTGTGGTTTTCATACTGGGAGCATCAACGGTCCTTATTTTTTCAAAAAAAAAGAGGTAGAGTGGGTTACTTTTTGTGTGTATTCCAGCCTTGGAAGTCAATATGTAGCGGGTTGAATGAATGAATGGTCTAAAATTTGAAGGGTACGCTTCGTTAAAAACAGCCGAGACTGCTATATTCCTGAAGTGCTCAAAATATTATCTCATGAATTATTCATTTTTGTTTACACCTCAATTCCTTCCGTTATTGTTTAAAAACACAAAACGCTCTTCACCTCTTTAGAACACACACTTTAGAAGCAACGTATTTTCGTGAAAGCTTATGCATTCGTAAACCATTTAGCGCACGTGAACCAAATTATTTTCTCCATATTCTTAAGAAGGAAGTCAGACTTATAGGTCTCAAGGTCTTAGCGAGACATTCTGCATTAGACAATGCTAACGGAAAAGTTTCCCAAAGTAGTTAGTAAAAGTTCAGCCATTTTTGACGTACAGTTGTTGTTTGACAGCCGTTTAAGTGGATGTTTTTTTGAAAATGGAACAAAATCGAGTATCGATATCATTAAATATTTATTTTTCAAAGACAATATGCCTACGCAAATCAAAGACAAATTGGACGCTCTGTTCAGGACTCTGCACCATCATTTACGACCGTGCAATTTTGGGCAGCTGAATTTAAACGTGGCCGTATCAGCTTGGGTGACGATGAACGTTTAGAACGGCCACAACGATAACATCGTTCAATCCCATCAAATGGTTCTAGGCAATCGTCGAATTAAGGTTAGAGGGATAGCAGAGCCTATGAATACATACGTTTTAAGAGCGTATTTGTCACACATTGAATCAAGATTTAGGCATGAGAAAGCTGACTGCTGACACTCACTCAGGACCAAGAACATGTTCGAATAAACATTTCCAATGTTCTGTTGGTGCGCAATAAATCAGAGTTTTGGCGTCGATTAATAACTGGAGATGGTACCTGGATATAACATTATACTCCAGAAACAAGAAAACAATGGCTGTTCCTTCGGCTAGGAAAGTGATGACAACTGTTGTCTGGGATATTCATGGTGTCGATTATCTTGGAAAGGAAAATTCATTACAGAGCATACCACGCATCATTACTTAATCAGCTGGAAGCAGACAATTTCCTGTCTCACTCCTTAGCTGTTGCCATGACGAGACTGCCTGACCACCCTCCTTACTCACCAGATCTAGCCTCAAGCGACTTTTTTTTTTGCTCCCTAGGCTAAAAGTTGCGCTCGACATTTCCATCGAATGAAGTGGTCAACAACTATTTTGCAGAGAGAGACGCCATTGAAGAGCATCACTGGAACCATCACTGAAGTGTATAGACAAGGAGAAAAATAAAAATAAATTTGAAGGCCGGAAATTGTAAACATCCTCGTAGTAGTGAAGATTATCTTCAAAGTCGACAGCAGAAAAAAGTTCAAACGAGCAAGTAATGACTACAATGTCTTTCTCAAGCGTGTGAAATTCCGCTATGACCAAAAACTGAGGCAAAAAACCCTGCAATGTCCCAAAGACAGTAAAAATTGTTGGTCGTTCGTCAAAAACATTAGAAATTCTGCCTCATACTGAATCCCAACGCTAATTTACAATGACATTCCAGCTGTCAGCTCTTTGAAGAAGGCCAATCTGCTTGATGTACTCTTTGCGTCTAGCTCAACACTCCCAGATTGTGCTTTGTCTCCGCCTACACTTTCGCACTCGTGTAGTAGAAAGCGTTCTCAAAGGTCTTAGCACCCATAAATCCGTAGGTCCAGATGGCATATCTCCCCTTCTTCTGAAGAGGTGTTCTTCCTCGCTGACAAAACCATAACGTAAGCTTTTTCCCGTGGCGTCAAAATTAATGCGATCGTATACTGTGAAACTGTCTTAGAGGCAGTATTGAAGCCTTGGGCAAACAATCGGTCGGAGACCATGGACATTTCAACAAGACTCGGCACCGTCTCACAAAGCGCGTGTCAACCAAGATTGATTAAAAAACAATGTTCCACACTTCATTTCTTCGACACAATGGATTGCAAATTCTCCGGATGCAAATCCGTTGGATTTCTCTGTCTGCTTTGGTATTTTGAAGGCGAAGGTTGGCACTAAAAAATACCAAAGTTTGGACCACCTCAAACAAGCACTTCGCCGGGAATGGGCCAAAATAACGCAGAGGCACTTGCGTGCAGCGTGCGATGCTTTCTTCGGCCGTCTCAAGGCCATTATTCGCTCCAAAGGTGCACATATCGAAAACTACTGATACGAGTACAATTTGAAAATTGATGTATTTTCCAGCATTTTTTTCTTTGACAAAATAAAATTTATCAAAAAATAAAAAAATTATAGCATTTTAAAAAGTTGGAGTTCGAGTCATTCACCCTGTATATGCCTATGCGGATGACATATCTGTAGTTGTAAAGCATAAAGATTTGAACTCTGCTGTTGAAATCCTACAAAGTGATTTTGATGCTATCACAAAATGGTGTCACGATAATGGACTTATAATAAACGTTAATAAAACTAAAGTTATGTGTATACGTACGCGCATAAAGTATGGAATTCTGGCATGCGGCAAACACTCATTTGGATAAAATTTCGTGCATACAGCATAGTCTTCTTAAAATTCTAGATGTTCGAGCAATATTCCTGATGACTTTTATTCTTGCCTTCTCCTTTTCTCCTTTTCTCCTTTCCTATTCCATTTATTTTAACTCCTTCTATTTTTCTATCTTCGTCTTTCTGTTGCGTTTTTATATGTAGATTTATTAACAAAATTGTGCTACTTTTATTTGTTTTTGTTATTAATGATGGCTCATAACAACACGTATATGTCTGATGGCAATGCTGAAGTTACCGTGCGCTCAATGATAAAAATTCTATCGAATGCGTGTGAGGGGCTCAAAATATGTTATATCAACACACGTAGTTTAAATATCTTTAAGGCCGATTACTTACGTCATATTTTTAATGGTTCGGGTGTTGATTTTATCTGTGTTACTGCAACATGGCTAAGGCCTGATTTAAGAGAAGCAGATAGGTCTGATTTGGAAGATCCCCTATACCATATTCCGGGGTACACAATAGGTGGTGGAGTAGCTCTTTATTGTAATATTTCCTTGAATTGCCGTGTAATTGTGAAATCCGTGGCTAGTGCTACTGAGTATCTTCTTGCAGAAGTTACTGATGGCAATACCAAGTGCCTTATAGGCATTTTTTATAGTCCCAACCGGAGCTGTTCTCCTGAACCTATGTTCTCCGCTTTCCAAGAAGTCTCCGCATATTATGAACACATAATTATATGCGGTGATTTTAACGCTGACCTTTTCAAATATGACAGTAGATCTCATCAACTCCTAGATTTAACTGCAAGTTCCGCGTTAGCTGTTGTTAACGCATATGCTAGCTGCTTCGCACCTAACTGTTCTCCAAGTCTTCTGGACCTTTTGTTGGTATCGGTCAAATGTGTTACTGCAGGACCAGTTGTCATTGGAATGTGTCACTAACCACGATCTAATTTGCTGCACCTACAAGGAGCGATCAATATATTCTCGGTATCGATATGAAGGAAAATGCGAATTCAATTTAAATTGTTTTTATTTTTCAATATAATCTCCCCTAACATCAATGCATTTGTTACATCTCGAGATAAGCTTTTTTAAACCCTCAAAAAAATACATATACAAAATACCCATTTATTGCCGACTTGAGTTCTTCATCATCCGAAAATCTTTTTCCACGAAGACATTTTTTCAAATTCGGAAACAGGAAATAATCACTAGGGACAAGGTCTGGACTATAGGGTGGGTGTTGGATTTCTTCGAAACCACAATCTCGCGCAGCAGCCTTGGAAACTCGCGCCGTGTGAACAGGACCGTTGTCATGAAGAAGCAACACACCCGCTGCGAGTTTACCCCGTCTTTTCTTTTTAATTTTCTCCCGCAAATTATGCAAAGTGGAAGCGTAGGATGTGGCGTTGATGGTTTCACCTTTTTTTTTTTGTACTCAATGAGCAAGATTCCCTTTGAGTCCCAAAAAACTGTGGCCATGAGCTTTCGGGCAGACGGAGTGACTTTGAACTCTTCGTGGGGTCTGTTCCTTTTTTATGCCACTGCATGGACTCTTGTTTGCTTTCAGGGTCATAGTGGTGGACCCATGTTTCGTCCCCAGTAACAATTCGATCCATAACACCGTCCGCGTTCTCACTACACATCTCCAAAAGCTCTCTACAGCATGCGATTCTCACTTTTTTCTGAGGCGCTGTGAGCATTCGTGGCACCCACCTTGCACCGACCTTTGAAAGGTTAAGATGGTCATGAAGAATGGTGTGAATGGTACCAATTGAAAGCTTGGTGATCTTTTCTTTTTAATTTCCTCCCGCAAATTATGCACAGTGGAAGCGTAGGATGTGGCGTTGATGGTTTCACCTTTTTTTTTGTACTCAATGAGCAAGATTCCCTTTGAGTCCCAAAAAACTGTGGCCATGAGCTTCCCGGCAGACGGAGTGACTTTGAACTTGTTCGGGGGGTCTGTTCCTTTTTTATGCCACTGCATGGACTCTTGTTTGCTTTCAGGGTCATAGTGGTGGACCCATGTTTCGTCTCCAGTAACAATTCGATCCATAACACCGTCCGCGTTCCCACTACACATCTCCAAAAGCTCTCTACAGCATGCGATTCTCACTTTTTTCTTGAGGCGCTGTGAGCATTCGTGGCACCGACCTTGCACTGACCTTTGAAAGGTTAAGATGGTCATGAAGAATGGTGTGAATGGTACTAATTGAATCTGCCATCATTTTCACCTTTATTCGTGCATCCTCAAGAACAAGTTTTTCGACTTCTTTGATGCTTTCTCCCGTACAAGCAGTAGCCGGGGCGCCGGAGCGGGGGTCGTCTTCAATGCTCTCTCTGCCTCTCATGAACTCACTTGACCACTTTTGCACAGTTGATAATGAAGGTGCGGAACCCTGGTAAACAGCCACCATCTCTTCATGAATAGTTTTTTGACTTTTTCCTTGCTTAGTGAGAAATTTAATTACAGCGCGATGCTCAATTTTCACCATCATCGTCTCAGTTGCCATTATGATGCTGTTTAACTAGAGATAAAACGCGAATTAATAATTACATTTATATGAAATTTTACATGAATGCAATGAAATAATAGTATTACTTGATAAATAAGTCAATTTATATATACAACCAGAGCTTCACCCCGATACCGAGAATATGTTGAACGCCCCTCGTATATTAATCGACTGTTGAACTGTATACTTCCTACTACTACTGTTCCCTGCTAATTATCTTCCTACCTATCGAATGGTTCGCAAAGAAAACCTTAGCTACCGTATCCGATTTTTCGGCATTGAAAAAATACTGTGCTTCCTTCTTTAAATGCGATAATGAGACAGTTTTTCCGTTTAATAACTTTGATAATGTTCCAAAAGGGTTTGCTGCATTTGTCTAGACCTTATAGTTTTCTATTCCAGCTTCGGTCAAATATGAGTCAATTCTCCTTCCTATCCATTTGGATCTGACATAATTTCTCATTTTGTTTGTATGTACTCGTATGTAATAAAAAGTAGTCATACTGGGAATTAATTTATTTAACTTTATATGAGTACCTAGAAAACTGTAAGTAGTAGGTAAAAACTTTGTATGGTGAATTTGTAGGTGACATTATGGCGCACCAAAATAATGTAAAAGAAAAAAAAATTATTAACATACTTTTCCGAGATAAATGCAATTTTCCCAAAAATTTATTAAAAAAAACATTAAAGAAATTTGTTTTTGAAGACCAATATCTGGAAAATGAAAGGATGGATAGTAATAGTGTTAAAATATGAATTAACCACTAATCAATTGGTTATCAAACGAGTCCAGCGAGATTGCTTTTGGTTTAATACACTAGAAGTTATAACTAAATAATTGTTGGTATCCACTTCTCTGAAGAAACTTTTTTAAATACCCTGTAATTCAGTCGGTGTTAAAGTTAGACCCTCCTCTCCCATACGATTTTTCTCATAACATGAATCAATCAGATCCCAAAATATCTTCATCCCAAACCAGACCACCCTGTAGAACTGATTAGAATAAATAGGCACTTTTTAGCTCCCTAAATAAACTGTTAACAATTTTTCATCCATGTACACATATCCACCTCAATATTTTGTGCGGGAAATCTAGTCAAAGTTTCTGTTTCATTGGAAAAATATCTATCAACTGTGACCTGACTCTGGCAGACATTCAGCCCAAACACCCCATAATCACTTTTTATATTCAAATCGAACTTCTTCCGATGGTAATCTTTCGCGTATCCGTCATCCATTGGACATTTGCCTTGCTGATTTATTGACTGAAATATATTGTTTATTATTTTGCAAAAATTCAGTCTACTGCTGCATCTCAAGTCACAGTGAACCAAAACACAGTTTTAAAATGTTCGAAATTTGACAGTCGCCATGCAGAATATTTGGAATGACAGTTCGACGCAGATGTCGTTTCCCAAGCATCTTTTTGCAAATGCTGAAAACCAATTGAAACATTCAAATAATAACGCTCTGAAAATACGAGTATGTATATTCTAGTAACAACGTTTACTTGTTTTTATGACAAATATTATTTTAACTAAGGAGCATCTATATCACATCCGATCAATGTAGCCTGTAAGAACATCAAAATTAATTTACCGTCATTTTCTAAATAGAAAAACAAAACATTCACCTTATTTTGTGGTACGCAAATGTCATTAGATAAATAATCACAAACGTATCCAGTGGGACAAGTGCCTAAAACCTCCGAAGCAGTTGTTGCTCCAAAGCAAAATGCAAATGTTCGACGACTTGTACACGCAAAGACATATTTCTCGTTGCAAACACCACATTTTGACAGATCACCGCACGTGGATTCCCAACCACCACCTTGGAAGCAAATACTTGGTAAATCCGTGCATACAAGGCCGTCGTCACAACTAAATATTTGTGAAGTATGCGGTCGCATATCTTTTTTTTTGATTTGAAAAAGAATACGTAAATAATGAATTCTGTCACCGTAAATATTCTTACACTGAACTCACCACCAAAACATAAATGAAATGACGTTTCATTGAAACAAGCTGCACCATTAGTTTGACAAGTTCCACATTCTGCAGATTCGCTGCATCCAATCAGAAATGTCAATAATAAAGTTATCTAAAGAGTTTTCAGTGCAAATCAAAAATATGTTATAGGTACCATTAAATATTTCAATACAAGTCTTCTTACGAAAATAAACTGATTTAAGCCCATATTTTGAAATGTTCGCTGTTACTTCGCAACTACGGGTAATTTTCAAGGCAAAACCAACTATCACAAGATGAACTTGTGTTTAGATGGTTTTTTTTTTTTGAAATTGCTTTCATTCATAATATACTGAAGATTTTCTCGTTTTAGCCAAGTTTTATGAGTTTGCTTAGGAATTTACAAATCTTGTGATATGAACCGTTTTGATGATAGTTGTTAGAAAATCCGAGTAAAGCTTGTTGAAGGCCATTTGCATGCTTGTGGATTGTTTTGGGGGGCAACACACTTCTTTTTAACCCAGTTCAAGTGTAATTTATTTACCTGAAGAATTTTAATCTTATCAATTGTTGGACTTAATCCAATTTGCTACCGTTATAACATATTATTTGTAAAAGTAATAACTTTTGCAACGTTCTCTTGGCGGAGTTTATTGCCGGAGAATTTGTTTACACTGCTCTTAGGATGAAAAGATAATGATGGCGGAACAGAGCATTCAGACAGACTTCCTCACGGAGGAGTTGCTTTGGCTTTTTGTCATTACGTTCTGAGCAAGGACCGCTGCGGCAGAAGTTGCTTTGGAAAAATATAGTGCTTGGTTAAGACGCCAGCAAGAAGCTTGCGGTGCGGCGAAAAACAGCAGAAACGCAGCTGGCTCCTTAGAGACTTTGGAAATCATTCATCTGCTATATGCCATCTACAGTTGTGGTCATAAGATACCCAACTATCAATGGAAGCCCTAAAAAAAGGCGTAGTTAGCCCCACCGCGGCTTAAAGTTCTGACAAAACCTTCTCTGAGCCTTGATTAGCAAGTTTATTAGCGATCCCATTTCCCATGATCCCATTATGGCCTGTGACGCAGACAAGATTCAGGGAAGGCAGTAAGGTATGTAGCTACTACAGATAATTCCCGCCATCTACCTGTTCTTCACAATATAGTTCATTACTTTGAAGACGGACACAAGTGCGCCTAACGAATATTTGAGTCTAAGGCTTACGTCCAACACAACGATGTTAGCGTCACACCATAGATCAGTTTTGGGGCCATGAGTGGAGATTTATTTATTTATTATTAAATTAGCAATACAATACTACAAGACAATTCGTCTTTTGGAAGTATTTGGATTTTAAATTTTTACAACTTTATATAATTTCTTTACAGTTCATAATTTGTAGAGTAAAAACAACAATAACAGTTCAGATCGTATTAATTAAGTTGATAAGAATATGAACAGTTTTTGCTGAAAGACGGTATAAGAATTGATTATCTGCAATCCATGCGGTAGATTGTTCCAGGCACGAATTGCAGATACAAGAAAGGATCGTTCACCAATACAATGTGTGAAAGAGGGAATTATTAGTTTTTTACCTCTACTAGATTGGGCAAATCTTATCATTTCAAAGAGGTACTCGTAACATAGAGATTTAGTATTAATAACTTTGAAGAGTTTTAAGATATTCCGAAAGTTAAAATATAGTTCTAGCCTCAGACCAAAAATAGACGATGACAAGTAGGACATACTGCTCGACCGGGGAATATTATAAATAAAACGAACACAGTTATTAAATACAACATTAAGCCTATGTCTACAAACAGAATCTAAGTACAGATACACAGAACAATTAAACAAAAGGTGGGGCATTATTAGTGTTTTGATCAATTTTTTTTTGACAATGGGACTCAGATAGTATGCTGAATATCGCAATCTGCGGAGTCCACAATAAACTTTCCGTAGAGAATCTTCAACTCCATCGTAGCATGTAAGGGAGGAGTTAAAATGATACAGAAGATACTTTACAGAACTGATGGCATTGATGGAGTTGCCATCAAGAACTATAGGTGACAAATCGTTAAGACGAAATTCGTGAAGTGAAAATACAATAGATATTGTCTTAATGGGGTTTAGCTTCAATTTATTGTCTTTAGACCAATTTGAAATGCTATCAAGGTCTTCGTTCATCCTGGCAATACCATCTTCCATTAAGCCAATAGGACGCGAAAGGTATATAATTACGTCGTCGACATACATGTGTATTTTGCAGTTTTCAACAATCCCTGGAATATCATTGATGAAAAGACAGAATAATGGAGGTCCTAGTATAGAACCCCCGCTCGGATAGCTTTAGGACTAGAGTGACCTAGTTCAGTGACGACCGTCTGTACTCTATTTCGCAGATATTCCCTACACAATTGAAGGGAAGTATTCGAAGGAGAGAATGGTCAATGCAGTCAAATGCTTTGGAGAAATCTAGTAGGACTGCGACACAAATATCATTTCTATCTAAAGCACATCTAATGTTAGAGGGAACCTTTAGGACAGCAGATTCGCAGCTATGCTGACTACGAAAACCAGATTGCCATTTAGAGAGTAAATTATTTTCATGCAGAAAACTTTGCATCTGAGAAGATAGTATCTTTTCAAGGGCTTTTGACAGAGAACTCAAAATACTAATAAGTCTGAAGTCAGCAGAGTACTGGGGATTTGACTTTTTAGGAATAGGAATGATATTTGCTCTTTTCCATATTAGCAGAAATTGAGAGCTATAGATAGAGAAATTAAAAATATGGTGAATGTAAAAAATAATCTGAGGGAGTATAAGCTTTAAAAACCGGGGAGAGATACTATCAGGTCCAATGGCATTTGATTTAACTGAGTTAATGGCATTAAATACATCAACTTCATCAACATATTGAAAACGAAAATTCGAGGATGACTCATTAGTACTCAGATCATAGTTACAATTATCTACAGGGGGTTCAGGAAAATCCGGAGAGAAAAACTCACTGACTTCATTAGGAGTTAACGAACAGACAGACAATTTACTATCAGATACTACATCAAAGTTTTTCAGATTTTTCCACAATTGCTTAGTACCCAAGTTAGGTTCGAGCTTAACTTAATTCGTGCGGTTTTTTTTTCAAAATTTGAACGTTTATTTAAGAAAAACATCTACAATAGTATTATTCAAAGTATCGCTCATCTGAAGCTATGACTTTTTCCCATCTTTCTGGCAATTTGTGGATCGCATCCCAAAAGAACTGCGCCGGCTTGGCAACCAAGAATGAATCAAGGCAATTTTTGATATTCTGCTCTGATGTGAACCGTATTTCAGTGAAGGCGTTCTGCATCGACCGGAACAAATGGTAGTCAGAAGGGGCAAGGTTTTTTTTTTTTTTTTTTTTATAATTTACGCGCGCCAAAGGGGTTATGAATACCCTTACACTGTTGCCAGGGCGCGGGCGGAAAGGTAGAAGGAGGAGAAAGGAAAGTTTGTGATGTAGTGGTTTGAAACTCAGGTGTGTTTGGTTTCGATATTGACTCTCCAGGGGTGGGAGTCCGAATAGGATGGAGAGATTTTCTTCACTCGGAATGGTGAGGTTGTGAATTTTAACGGTTGATTTGTGCTTGAAAACCCTACAACAGCCAAATCTACATGTCAGTGTTATGCCTTCACACGCAGATTTTTTCTGACTGAGTTCCAATTGCACAAATGAAAACTTGCCGTGGCTAGGATTCGAACCTTGACCTTCCGAGTGAGAAGCGATTGCTAGTACCACTACACCACGGCCAGCCCCAGGTCTGGGCTATAAGGCGGGTGGGGTAAGACTTCCCATCCACTATTATCCAAATAGTTCTTAACCGGAATAGCAACGTGGGGCCGAGCGTTGTCATGATGGAAAATTATTCTCTCGTGTCTGGTCGCATATTCCGGGCGTTTTTCGGCCACTGCTCTCTTCAAACGGATTAATTGTGTTCGGTAGCGTTGTCCATTGATGGTTTCACCCGGTTTTAGCAGCTCATAATACAGCACACCCATCTGATCCCACCAAATACAGAGCATTACCTTCGCGTCATGGATATTCGGCTTTGTCGTTGATTTGGCTGGTTGGCCGAGGTTCACATATGATTTTTTGCGCTTGGGGTTGTCGTAATGGATCCATTTTTCATCACCAGTAACAATCCGATGCAAAAATGACTTCGTTTTGTGGCGTTCCAGCAGCATTTCGGACATGCAAAACCGCCTTTCGACGTCTCTCGGCTTGAGTTCATGTGGAACCCAATTTCCTTGCTTTTGAATATAAACAGCTGCTTTTAAACGTTTTGAAAAGGCTGCTTGAGTGACACCCAAAGATTTTGCGAGCTCTTCTTGTGTTTGGCAACAATCTTCATAGAGTAATGCTTCCAGTTCTTCATCTTCAAACTTTTTTGGCTGCCCAGGACGTTCATCGTCTTCCAAGCCAAAATCACCACTTTTAAATCGTGCAAACCACTTTTGGCACGTTCGCTCAGCTAGCGCATGTTCACCATAAACTTCCATCAAAAAACGATGACTTTCGGCAGCAGTTTTCTTCATATTAAAGTAATAAAGAAGAACTCCTCGCAAAAACACTTTTCCAGGCACAAAGTTCGATATATTTGAGTGAAAAAAAATTATTATTGTTTACGCTTCAAATGAATAACATATACTGAAATGACGTACAATGACAGTAGCTTTCCAACGCATGTTCCAATGGAATAATACAAGTTACGCCATCTGTTAGCAAACCGCACGAATTAAGATATATACCCAATATATAATTTTTTATTTATGTATATAATAGTAAACATCCTGAAAAATGCTAAAAAGGACCTTGATAAATTATTTGTTCTCTTCTCTGTTGAATTAAAATGTATCTTCAGTCAACATAGGTACATTATAATTTAAATCAACTGATTAATCAACTGTAGGAAGTAAATAATAATAAAAACATGCCGTTAAAATGATTTTTACTTTTTTTTTATTAAATATAAGTTAAACTCACAAACTAAGTAGCCGGTATTATATGTTACATATTATAATGTAAAAATATTAATTTGGAAACTTTTTCAGATTTCAATAGTGTTCGTCTTTCGTTAATGATCTGTCCGGCAGCAGAAAATATATGCTCACAAGGAACGGAAGAAGCGACAGACAATACAACATTTTTTTACCATTAAGGAGTAAACATGAGGGTATATTTTTTTATGCTCCTCCCACCAAAGTAAAGGATCCATTTTCCGGTTTAAATTTTCTGCAGCAAGATAATTATCTAGCTCTTTAATTGCAGCTTCAGCTTTATTAACAGGTCTTCGAATTGATTTTATCACCTCGTTAAATGCATCCCAGATACACTGTTCCCTTTGCTGTGGATTCAATGAAACCACTTGAACCTGTCTTTGCTTCTTTTTCTGTTTCAGTTTCTTGTAAATTGACATAAATACCACTTATTTTGTCTCTTAGTCCTTCAACTGCGGTTTTGCAGGCTAACGGATTTTTGAATGCGTTTTCTTTGAAGCGTGGGTCCAATAATGTACATTCGGCGTACAAATAGTTCTTCTCTAGATCTTCAAATCGTACTTTCATTTCAGATTTTAAGACTGAAAGTAATTCATTTACCTTGTAACATTTTGGAAAACATATTCTAAGGAAATCTTTCAGCAAATTGTTGAACACTATTATCTTTGATAATGTCACATTTTTTTCCGCACTTATTTCTTTGGTTATTTCGTAAAATGGCTTGAGGATTGGCAAAGTTTCCTGAATAACAGCCCAGTCACTAAAACTCAGTGATAAATCACTTCTTAGTATCGCAATGGTACTTATCACAGCATCTTTTATTGTTAAAATACGTTCAAGCATGTCATAGCTTGAGTTCCAACGCGTTTTATTTCAATTTCAGTTCTGGAAAGTTAATTTGTTTTTGTGCATCTTTAAGCTTATTTTGCGCTTGTGAATTTCTTTTAAAATATTCAACGATTGATTTTACTTTCGATAAGGGATTAGCTATTTCTTTTGTGGCTTTTTGAACCGCTAAACCGCTTAAAGAATGAGCGAAACACCCTATCGATTCCCATCTACCTAGTTTAACAGCGGAGAGAATATTAGAAGCGTTATCACTCACAATAGCACAAATTTTATTTGAAATGTTCCATTCCATTACTACCATTTTCAGCAATTTGCACAAATTGATTGCCGTATATCTCTCCTTGCATTCATTGCATGAAATTAAATATGAGCATAGCTTAGTGGTTAAGTCAACAAAATGAGAAGTTACTGCAATGTAACTCACATTTGTCCTTGAAGTCCAAGTATCTGTTGTTAGGGAAATTGGTGGTGCAGTGCATAATTTTTGCTTTATTTCAGTCTCAAGTTCATTATACGAGGGGCGTTTAATATATTCTCGGTATCGATATGAAGGAAAATGCGAATTCAATTTAAATTGTTTTTATTTTTCAATATAATCTCCCCTAACATCAATGCATTTATTATATCTTGAGATAAGCTTTTTTAAACCCTCAAAAAAATAAATTTCCTCTTTCTCTTGAGTTCTTCATCATCCGAAAATCTTTTTCCACGAAGACATTTTTTCAAATCCGGAAACAGGAAATAATCACTAGGGGCAAGGTCTGGACTATAGGGTGGATGTTGGATTTCTTCGAAACCACAATCTCGCGCAGCAGCCTTGGAAACTCGCGCCGTGTGAACAGGACCGTTGTCGTGAAGAAGCAACACACCCGCTGCGAGTTTACCCCGTCTTTTCTTTTTAATTTTCTCCCGCAAATTATGCAAAGTGGAAGCGTAGGATGTGGCGTTGATGGTTTCACCTTTTTTTTTTTGTACTCAATGAGCAAGATTCCCTTTGAGTCCCAAAAAACTGTGGCCATGAGCTTCCCGGCAGACGGAGTGACTTTGAACTCTTCGTGGGGTCTGTTCCTTTTTTATGCCACTGCATGGACTCTTGTTTGCTTTTAGGGTCATAGTGGTGGACCCATGTTTCGTCCCCAGTAACAATTCGATCCATAACACCGTCCGCGTTCTCACTACACATCTCCAAAAGCTCTCTACAGCATGCGATTCTCACTTTTTTCTGAGGCGCTGTGAGCATTCGTGGCACCCACCTTGCACCGACCTTTGAAAGGTTAAGATGGTCATGAAGAATGGTGTGAATGGTACCAATTGAAAGCTTGGTGATCTCTGTCATCATTTTCACCTTTATGCGGGCATCCTCAAGAACAAGTTTTTCGACTTCTTTGATGCTTTCTCCCGTACAAGCAGTAGCCGGGGCGCCGGAGCGGGGGTCGTCTACAATGCTCTCTCTGCCTCTCTTGAACTCACTTGACCACTTTTGCACAGTTGATAATGAAGGTGCGGAACCCTGGTAAACAGCCACCATCTCTTCATGAATAGTTTTTTGACTTTTTCCTTGCTTAGTGAGAAATTTAATTACAGCGCGATGCTCAATTTTCACCATCATCGCCTCAGTTGCCATTATGATTCTGTTTAACTAGAGATAAAACGCGAATTAATAATCACATTTATATGAAATTTTACATGAATGCAATGAAATAATAGTATTACTTGATAAATAAGTCAATTTATATATACAACCACAGCTTCACCCCGATACCGAGAATATGTTGAACGCCCCTCGTATATTAATCGACTGTTCAACTGTATACTTCCTACTACTACTGTTCCCTGCTAATTATCTTCCTACCTATCGAATGGTTCGCAAAGAAAACCTTAGCTACCGCATCCGATTTTTCGGCATTGAAAAAATACTGTGCTTCCTTCTTTAAATGCGGTAATGAGACAGTTTTTCCGTTTAATAACTTTGATAATGTTCCAAAAGGGTTTGCTGCATTTGTCTAGACCTTATAGTTTTCTATTCCATCTTCGGTCAAATATGAGTCAATTCTCGTTCCTATCCATTTGGATCTGACATAATTTCTCATTTTGTTTGTACTCGTATGTATGTAATAAAAAGTAGTTATACTGGGAATTAATTTATTTAACTTTATATGAGTACCTAGAAAACTGTAAGTAGTAGGTAAAAACTTTGTATGGTGAATTTGTAGGTGACATTATGGCGCACCAAAATAATGTAAAAGAAAAAAGAAATATTAACACACTTTTCCGAGATAAATGCAATTTTCCCAAAAATTTATTAAAAAAAACATTAAAGAAATTTGTTTTTGAAGACCAATATCTGGAAAATGAAAGGATGAATAGTAATAGTGTTAAAACCACTAATCAATTGGTTATCAAACGAGTCCAGCGAGATTGCTTTTGGTTTAATACACTAGAAGTTATAACTAAATTATTGTTGGTATCCACTTCTCTGAAGAAACTTTTTTAAATACCCTGTAATTCAGTCGGTGTTAAAGTTAGACCCTCCTCTCCTATACGATTTTTCTCATAACATGAATCAATCAGATCCCAAAATATCTGCATCCCAAACCAGACCACCCTGTAGAACTGATTAGAATAAATAGGCACTTTTTAGCTCCCTAAATAAACTGTTAACAATTTTTCATCCATGTACACATATCCACCTCAGTATTTTGTGCGGGAAATCTAGTCAAAGTTTCTGTTTCATTGGAAAAATATCTATCAACTGTGACCTGACTCTGGCAGACATTCAGCCCAAACACCCCATAATCACTTTTTATATTCAAATCGAACTTCTTCCGATGGTAATCTTTCGCGTATCCGTCATCCATTGGACATTTGCCTTGCTGATTTATTGACTGAAATATATTGTTTATTATTTTGCAAAAATTCAGTCTACTGCTGCATCTCAAGTCACAGTGAACCAAAACACAGTTTTAAAATGTTCGAAATTTGACAGTCGCCATGCAGAATATTTGGAATGACAGTTCGACGCAGATGTCGTTTCCCAAGCATCTTTTTGTAAATGCTGAAAACCAATTGAAACATTCAAATAATAACGCTCTGAAAATACGAGTATGTATATTCTAGTAACAACGTTTACTTGTTTTTATGACAAATATTATTTTAACTAAGGAGCATCTATATCACATCCGATCAATGTAGCCTGTAAGAACATCAAAATTAATTTACCGTCATTTTCTAAATAGAAAAACAAAACATTCACCTTATTTTGTGGTACGCAAATGTCATTAGATAAATAATCACAAACGTATCCAGTGGGACAAGTGCCTAAAACCTCCGAAGCAGTTGTTGCTCCAAAGCAAAATGCAAATGTTCGACGACTTGTACACGCAAAGACATATTTCTCGTTGCAAACACCACATTTTGACAGATCACCGCACGTGGATTCCCAACCACCACCTTGGAAGCAAATACTTGGTAAATCCGTGCATACAAGGCCGTCGTCACAACTAAATATTTGTGAAGTATGCGGTCGCATATCTTTTTTTTTGATTTGAAAAAGAATACGTAAATAATGAATTCTGTCACCGTAAATATTCTTACACTGAACTCACCACCAAAACATAAATGAAATGACGTTTCATTGAAACAAGCTGCACCATTAGTTTGACAAGTTCCACATTCTGCAGATTCGCTGCATCCAATCAGAAATGTCAATAATAAAGTTATCTAAAGAGTTTTCAGTGCAAATCAAAAATATGTTATAGGTACCATTAAATATTTCAATACAAGTCTTCTTACGAAAATAAACTGATTTAAGCCCATATTTTGAAATGTTCGCTGTTACTTCGCAACTACGGGTAATTTTCAAGGCAAAACCAACTATCACAAGATGAACTTGTGTTTAGATGGTTTTTTTTTTTTGAAATTGCTTTCATTCATAATATACTGAAGATTTTCTCGTTTTAGCCAAGTTTTATGAGTTTGCTTAGGAATTTACAAATCTTGTGATATGAACCGTTTTGATGATAGTTGTTAGAAAATCCGAGTAAAGCTTGTTGAAGGCCATTTGCATGCTTGTGGATTGTTTTGGGGGGCAACACACTTCTTTTTAACCCAGTTCAAGTGTAATTTATTTACCTGAAGAATTTTAATCTTATCAATTGTTGGACTTAATCCAATTTGCTACCGTTATAACATATTATTTGTAAAAGTAATAACTTTTGCAACGTTCTCTTGGCGGAGTTTATTGCCGGAGAATTTGTTTACACTGCTCTTAGGATGAAAAGATAATGATGGCGGAACAGAGCATTCAGACAGACTTCCTCACGGAGGAGTTGCTTTGGCTTTTTGTCATTACGTTCTGAGCAAGGACCGCTGCGGCAGAAGTTGCTTTGGAAAAATATAGTGCTTGGTTAAGACGCCAGCAAGAAGCTTGCGGTGCGGCGAAAAACAGCAGAAACGCAGCTGGCTCCTTAGAGACTTTGGAAATCATTCATCTGCTATATGCCATCTACAGTTGTGGTCATAAGATACCCAACTATCAATGGAAGCCCTAAAAAAAGGCGTAGTTAGCCCCACCGCGGCTTAAAGTTCTGACAAAACCTTCTCTGAGCCTTGATTAGCAAGTTTATTAGCGATCCCATTTCCCATGATCCCATTATGGCCTGTGACGCAGACAAGATTCAGGGAAGGCAGTAAGGTATGTAGCTACTACAGATAATTCCCGCCATCTACCTGTTCTTCACAATATAGTTCATTACTTTGAAGACGGACACAAGTGCGCCTAACGAATATTTGAGTCTAAGGCTTACGTCCAACACAACGATGTTAGCGTCACACCATAGATCAGTTTTGGGGCCATGAGTGGAGATTTATTTATTTATTATTAAATTAGCAATACAATACTACAAGACAATTCGTCTTTTGGAAGTATTTGGATTTTAAATTTTTACAACTTTATATAATTTCTTTACAGTTCATAATTTGTAGAGTAAAAACAACAATAACAGTTCAGATCGTATTAATTAAGTTGATAAGAATATGAACAGTTTTTCCTGAAAGACGGTATAAGAATTGATTATCTGCAATCCATGCGGTAGATTGTTCCAGGCACGAATTGCAGATACAAGAAAGGATCGTTCACCAATACAATGTGTGAAAGAGGGAATTATTAGTTTTTTACCTCTACTAGATTGGGCAAATCTTATCATTTCAAAGAGGTACTCGTAACATAGAGATTTAGTATTAATAACTTTGAAGAGTTTTAAGATATTCCGAAAGTTAAAATATAGTTCTAGCCTCCGACCAAAAATAGACGATGACAAGTAGGACACACTGCTCGACCGGGGAATATTATAAATAAAACGAACACAGTCAATAAATACAACATTAAGCCTACTCGTATGTCTACAAACAGAATCTAAGTACAGATACACAGAACAATTAAACAAAAGGTGGGGCATTATTAGTGTTTTGATCAATTTTTTTTTGACAATGGGACTCAGATAGTATGCTGAATATCGCAATCTGCGGAGTCCACAATAAACTTTCCGTAGAGAATCTTCAACTCCATCGTAGCATGTAAGGGAGGAGTTAAAATGATACAGAAGATACTTTACAGAACTGATGGCATTGATGGAGTTGCCATCAAGAACTATAGGTGACAAATCGTTAAGACGAAATTCGTGAAGTGAAAATACAATAGATATTGTCTTAATGGGGTTTAGCTTCAATTTATTGTCTTTAGACCAATTTGAAATGCTATCAAGGTCTTCGTTCATCCTGGCAATACCATCTTCCATTAAGCCAATAGGACGCGAAAGGTATATAATTACGTCGTCGACATACATGTGTATTTTGCAGTTTTCAACAATCCCTGGAATATCATTGATGAAAAGACAGAATAATGGAGGTCCTAGTATAGAACCCCCGCTCGGATAGCTTTAGGACTAGAGTGACCTAGTTCAGTGACGACCGTCTGTACTCTATTTCGCAGATATTCCCTACACAATTGAAGGGAAGTATTCGAAGGAGAGAATGGTCAATGCAGTCAAATGCTTTGGAGAAATCTAGTAGGACTGCGACACAAATATCATTTCTATCTAAAGCACATCTAATGTTAGAGGGAACCTTTAGGACAGCAGATTCGCAGCTATGCTGACTACGAAAACCAGATTGCCATTTAGAGAGTAAATTATTTTCATGCAGAAAACTTTGCATCTGAGAAGATAGTATCTTTTCAAGGGCTTTTGACAGAGAACTCAAAATACTAATAAGTCTGAAGTCAGCAGAGTACTGGGGATTTGACTTTTTAGGAATAGGAATGATATTTGCTCTTTTCCATATTAGCAGAAATTGAGAGCTATAGATAGAGAAATTAAAAATATGGTGAATGTAAAAAATAATCTGAGGGAGTATAAGCTTTAAAAACCGGGGAGAGATACTATCAGGTCCAATGGCATTTGATTTAACTGAGTTAATGGCATTAAATACATCAACTTCATCAACATATTGAAAACGAAAATTCGAGGATGACTCATTAGTACTCAGATCATAGTTACAATTATCTACAGGGGGTTCAGGAAAATCCGGAGAGAAAAACTCACTGACTTCATTAGGAGTTAACGAACAGACAGACAATTTACTATCAGATACTACATCAAAGTTTTTCAGATTTTTCCACAATTGCTTAGTACCCAAGTTAGGTTCGAGCTTAACTTAATTCGTGCGGTTTTTTTTTCAAAATTTGAACGTTTATTTAAGAAAAACATCTACAATAGTATTATTCAAAGTATCGCTCATCTGAAGCTATGACTTTTTCCCATCTTTCTGGCAATTTGTGGATCGCATCCCAAAAGAACTGCGCCGGCTTGGCAACCAAGAATGAATCAAGGCAATTTTTGATATTCTGCTCTGATGTGAACCGTATTTCAGTGAAGGCGTTCTGCATCGACCGGAACAAATGGTAGTCAGAAGGGGCAAGGTTTTTTTTTTTTTTTTTTTTATAATTTACGCGCGCCAAAGGGGTTATGAATACCCTTACACTGTTGCCAGGGCGCGGGCGGAAAGGTAGAAGGAGGAGAAAGGAAAGTTTGTGATGTAGTGGTTTGAAACTCAGGTGTGTTTGGTTTCGATATTGACTCTCCAGGGGTGGGAGTCCGAATAGGATGGAGAGATTTTCTTCACTCGGAATGGTGAGGTTGTGAATTTTAACGGTTGATTTGTGCTTGAAAACCCTACAACAGCCAAATCTACATGTCAGTGTTATGCCTTCACACGCAGATTTTTTCTGACTGAGTTCCAATTGCACAAATGAAAACTTGCCGTGGCTAGGATTCGAACCTTGACCTTCCGAGTGAGAAGCGATTGCTAGTACCACTACACCACGGCCAGCCCCAGGTCTGGGCTATAAGGCGGGTGGGGTAAGACTTCCCATCCACTATTATCCAAATAGTTCTTAACCGGAATAGCAACGTGGGGCCGAGCGTTGTCATGATGGAAAATTATTCTCTCGTGTCTGGTCGCATATTCCGGGCGTTTTTCGGCCACTGCTCTCTTCAAACGGATTAATTGTGTTCGGTAGCGTTGTCCATTGATGGTTTCACCCGGTTTTAGCAGCTCATAATACAGCACACCCATCTGATCCCACCAAATACAGAGCATTACCTTCGCGTCATGGATATTCGGCTTTGTCGTTGATTTGGCTGGTTGGCCGAGGTTCACATATGATTTTTTGCGCTTGGGGTTGTCGTAATGGATCCATTTTTCATCACCAGTAACAATCCGATGCAAAAATGACTTCGTTTTGTGGCGTTCCAGCAGCATTTCGGACATGCAAAACCGCCTTTCGACGTCTCTCGGCTTGAGTTCATGTGGAACCCAATTTCCTTGCTTTTGAATATAAACAGCTGCTTTTAAACGTTTTGAAAAGGCTGCTTGAGTGACACCCAAAGATTTTGCGAGCTCTTCTTGTGTTTGGCAACAATCTTCATAGAGTAATGCTTCCAGTTCTTCATCTTCAAACTTTTTTGGCTGCCCAGGACGTTCATCGTCTTCCAAGCCAAAATCACCACTTTTAAATCGTGCAAACCACTTTTGGCACGTTCGCTCAGCTAGCGCATGTTCACCATAAACTTCCATCAAAAAACGATGACTTTCGGCAGCAGTTTTCTTCATATTAAAGTAATAAAGAAGAACTCCTCGCAAAAACACTTTTCCAGGCACAAAGTTCGATATATTTGAGTGAAAAAAAATTATTATTGTTTACGCTTCAAATGAATAACATATACTGAAATGACGTACAATGACAGTAGCTTTCCAACGCATGTTCCAATGGAATAATACAAGTTACGCCATCTGTTAGCAAACCGCACGAATTAAGATATATACCCAATATATAATTTTTTATTTATGTATATAATAGTAAACATCCTGAAAAATGCTAAAAAGGACCTTGATAAATTATTTGTTCTCTTCTCTGTTGAATTAAAATGTATCTTCAGTCAACATAGGTACATTATAATTTAAATCAACTGATTAATCAACTGTAGGAAGTAAATAATAATAAAAACATGCCGTTAAAATGATTTTTACTTTTTTTTTATTAAATATAAGTTAAACTCACAAACTAAGTAGCCGGTATTATATGTTACATATTATAATGTAAAAATATTAATTTGGAAACTTTTTCAGATTTCAATAGTGTTCGTCTTTCGTTAATGATCTGTCCGGCAGCAGAAAATATATGCTCACAAGGAACGGAAGAAGCGACAGACAATACAACATTTTTTTACCATTAAGGAGTAAACATGAGGGTATATTTTTTTATGCTCCTCCCACCAAAGTAAAGGATCCATTTTCCGGTTTAAATTTTCTGCAGCAAGATAATTATCTAGCTCTTTAATTGCAGCTTCAGCTTTATTAACAGGTCTTCGAATTGATTTTATCACCTCGTTAAATGCATCCCAGATACACTGTTCCCTTTGCTGTGGATTCAATGAAACCACTTGAACCTGTCTTTGCTTCTTTTTCTGTTTCAGTTTCTTGTAAATTGACATAAATACCACTTATTTTGTCTCTTAGTCCTTCAACTGCGGTTTTGCAGGCTAACGGATTTTTGAATGCGTTTTCTTTGAAGCGTGGGTCCAATAATGTACATTCGGCGTACAAATAGTTCTTCTCTACATCTTCAAATCGTACTTTCATTTCAGATTTCAAGACTGAAAGTAATTCATTTAGCTTGTAACATTTTGGACAACATTTTCTAAGGAAATCTTTCAGCAGATTGTTGAACACTATCATCTTTGATAATGTCACATTCTTTTCCGCACTTATTTCTTTGGTTATTTCGTAAAATGGCTTGAGGATTGGCAAAGTTTCCTGAATAACAGCCCAGTCACTAAAACTCAGTGATAAATCACTTCTTAGTATCGCAATGGTACTTATCACAGCATCTTTTATTGTTAAAATACGTTCAAGCATGTCATAGCTTGAGTTCCAACGCGTTTTATTTCAATTTCAGTTCTGGAAAGTTAATTTGTTTTTGTGCATCTTTAAGCTTATTTTGCGCTTGTGAATTTCTTTTAAAATATTCAACTATTGATTTTACTTTTGCTAAGGGATTAGCTATTTCTTTTGTGGCTTTTTGAACCGCTAAACCGCTTAAAGAATGAGCGAAACACCCTATCGATTCCCATCTACCTAGTTTAACAGCGGAGAGAATATTAGAAGCGTTATCACTCACAATAGCACAAATTTTATTTGAAATGTTCCATTCCATTACTACCATTTTCAGCAATTTGCACAAATTGATTGCCGTATATCTCTCCTTGCATTCATTGCATGAAATTAAATATGAGCATAGCTTAGTGGTTAAGTCAACAAAATGAGAAGTTACTGCAATGTAACTCACATTTGTCCTTGAAGTCCAAGTATCTGTTGTTAGGGAAATTGGTGGTGCAGTGCATAATTTTTGCTTTATTTCAGTCTCAAGTTCATTATACGAGGGGCGTTTAATATATTCTCGGTATCGATATGAAGGAAAATGCGAATTCAATTTAAATTGTTTTTATTTTTCAATATAATCTCCCCTAACATCAATGCATTTATTATATCTTGAGATAAGCTTTTTTAAACCCTCAAAAAAATAAATTTCCTCTTTCTCTTGAGTTCTTCATCATCCGAAAATCTTTTTCCACGAAGACATTTTTTCAAATCCGGAAACAGGAAATAATCACTAGGGGCAAGGTCTGGACTATAGGGTGGATGTTGGATTTCTTCGAAACCACAATCTCGCGCAGCAGCCTTGGAAACTCGCGCCGTGTGAACAGGACCGTTGTCGTGAAGAAGCAACACACCCGCTGCGAGTTTACCCCGTCTTTTCTTTTTAATTTTCTCCCGCAAATTATGCAAAGTGGAAGCGTAGGATGTGGCGTTGATGGTTTCACCTTTTTTTTTTTGTACTCAATGAGCAAGATTCCCTTTGAGTCCCAAAAAACTGTGGCCATGAGCTTCCCGGCAGACGGAGTGACTTTGAACTCTTCGTGGGGTCTGTTCCTTTTTTATGCCACTGCATGGACTCTTGTTTGCTTTTAGGGTCATAGTGGTGGACCCATGTTTCGTCCCCAGTAACAATTCGATCCATAACACCGTCCGCGTTCTCACTACACATCTCCAAAAGCTCTCTACAGCATGCGATTCTCACTTTTTTCTGAGGCGCTGTGAGCATTCGTGGCACCCACCTTGCACCGACCTTTGAAAGGTTAAGATGGTCATGAAGAATGGTGTGAATGGTACCAATTGAAAGCTTGGTGATCTCTGTCATCATTTTCACCTTTATGCGGGCATCCTCAAGAACAAGTTTTTCGACTTCTTTGATGCTTTCTCCCGTACAAGCAGTAGCCGGGGCGCCGGAGCGGGGGTCGTCTACAATGCTCTCTCTGCCTCTCTTGAACTCACTTGACCACTTTTGCACAGTTGATAATGAAGGTGCGGAACCCTGGTAAACAGCCACCATCTCTTCATGAATAGTTTTTTGACTTTTTCCTTGCTTAGTGAGAAATTTAATTACAGCGCGATGCTCAATTTTCACCATCATCGCCTCAGTTGCCATTATGATTCTGTTTAACTAGAGATAAAACGCGAATTAATAATCACATTTATATGAAATTTTACATGAATGCAATGAAATAATAGTATTACTTGATAAATAAGTCAATTTATATATACAACCACAGCTTCACCCCGATACCGAGAATATGTTGAACGCCCCTCGTATATTAATCGACTGTTCAACTGTATACTTCCTACTACTACTGTTCCCTGCTAATTATCTTCCTACCTATCGAATGGTTCGCAAAGAAAACCTTAGCTACCGCATCCGATTTTTCGGCATTGAAAAAATACTG